>OU745249.1:23950000-26802500 GCA_916618015.1 Xestia c-nigrum
AGGTCCATTCTTAATTAAAGAAAGCTTACGTCGTAATGCTAAAGTGACAAAAGCTTATCTAGCATTGTTGGTCTGCTTTTCAACAAAAGCAGTACATCTTGAGGTGTTATCTTCTCTCTCCGCCGACTGTTTCCTTGCGTGCTTGGACAGATTTGTAGCTCGTCGCGGCCTATGCGCGGTTTTATATTCTGATTGCGGCACTAACTTTGTTGGCGCAAGTAAACATCTGTCTCAAATTCAAAGGTTCTTGCGTGAGAGTCAAAATGACATTTCAGATGGCTGCTCTAAAACGCAGGTAGATTGGAAATTTAATGTACCTAGTGCTCCACATATGGGTGGTCTCTGGGAAGCTGGGATAAAGTCAGCAAAATATCATTTAGTACGTAGTGTAGGGGAAAAGTCCTTAACGTTTGAGGAACTTTCCACGATATTTTGTAAGGCAGAAGCCATTTTAAATTCGCGTCCCTTGTGCCCACTACCGGCCAGTGATAATCCTAACGAATTTAATGTCTTAACCGCCGGACACTTTCTCATTGGTCAAAGCTTAACTTCTATACCCGAGTATGACGTTAAAGATGTGAATATTAACAGACTGTCACGTTGGCAGTATATACAAAAGTGTTCCCAACTTTTCTGGAAACGATGGAGTCACGAGTATTTAAACACACTTCAGCAGAGAGCTAAGTGGTTTACATCCTCCTCGAACCCAAAGGTTGGAGATTTAGTTATAATAAAAACTGATAATGTTCCTTCCTGTAATTGGCCTCTCGGTAAGATAGAAAAATTACATCCAGGTCCCGACGGAATAGTCCGGTGTGTGACGTTGCGCACCGAAAAAAGTGTCTTACAAAGACCAACCAACAAACTCTGTTTATTACCTTATACCAATTAGATTTAAACAAAACGTTTTTGTTAGATATAGGTAATTAGCTTAGTGTTTATTTGAGGTCCCTCTTTAATGACTTAATGATATAGGTAATAAGGTAATCTTAGTTAGTTTTATAGAAACCATCACTATGGTTTCGGTAGGGGGTATGTTCTGTATATAGCCCATGATTGGACAATTCTTTTTTTGAATATTCTTGTGCGCTCGCCAAAACGGCACGCTATTGGTTGCACCGTGCTGCATGTCACTGCAACAAGGCGATCTGCGCGCCATCTACGAGGGACGCCTAGTGAAACTGTGAAAAGCGGGAAATTTAGTTCAGTTTTCTAGCTCGTTCGAACAGCATCTAATAATTTGACTCCGTGAGTGAAAATTGTTATTTGGACAATCTGTACACTACCGTGTTTTGTGCAACGGTGGGATCATCTTCCCACTAATTAATCAAGAAGCGGCTGCAGCTGAGAAAAGGTGAGTCGTACTCGAATTTTTCTTAATTTGGTTGTTTCTTGACTGGGCGAATGAGTAGAACTCATTTCATACAGAACATCCTCTTTTACATCAAAAAACGTTAAAATCATACAGTCCATTCCTCTATCCCACACCATCCATCCTCACAAACAAGACGATTTAAATAAATTCATAATATATAGGGTGACTGGTAATTAGTGTACGAAACTTAATCACGTGATAATGATCATGGTAACAAAGAATTTCTACTACGGGACCAAGCTGAAACGCGAAAAAAAAATTTGCTGTTCAGTACATTAGGGAAACATAAATGTACTGAACAGCTGATTTTTTATTTATTCATGTACACACAAAATACTTAAAAGGACAATATATTAACATAGAAGAGCACAAAGGTACCGCTTATTTCAATAGAAATTTCTTCCAGCAGACCTGCGAGAAGAAAGCATGCAAATGTTAATAACACAAAATATTTTTTTTTTTTTTTTAAGATATTCTAGACACACAACAACAAAATAACAATTATAATTATACCTACAAACTACAAAAGTAACAACATAGTTTTGTTTTAAATTATAACTTAAAACAAAACTATGACTATTTAATGTAAACTATAACATTCCATGTTTTTTTTTTGCGATTTCATGTTTGTTCCCATACTAAAAGTTATTTGTTATCATGAGCATAATCACGTGTTTATGTTTTCTGACACTAATTTACCAGTCCCCCTATATAATAATCTAACCTTTTAAATACTCCACAATCCTGTTGCTGATTTCCAACATGGAAGGCATCATACATTTCATCTTGGACCCACTGAATGCTGGACTGAGGCGACATCGCATCTTACGCCATTCGTTACCTGTACCAGGAAAACAAAACTTCGAGGAGTTATCTTCTAGCCTACAATATAACTGATTGATTTGAATCCCTTGGACGATCCCTTGCATCTCCTTCTACTGATTAGATAAAATACTCAAGTCGGTTCCATCAGTTAGGGACTTTTAATCCCTCAAAATATCGTATTTCCCACGTTACGTATTCTATTTTTGGAACGGTTAATTAAATTTGTGTAACTTGAGCATTCAAACTTTAGACGGTTTTAGATTCCATGTTTTAGAAACAGAAACCTTTAAATTCAATCTAAAAATAAAACGGACAAACTCTGTTTTAATCTGAGGATCTCATGCAGCTGGTGTTCTCAAAACCATTACACCCTTATTCCCTAAAGGTTACACAGAGGTTTAAACGCTTTCAAAACGGTGAAGGAATACATCGTGAGGAAAAATTAAACCCCCCTAAAAGCAAAACTTCTGGCATGAAAAATCTGAAAAAAAATCATAATGATACGGCACTTTATTAGTTTAGCATTAATAGGTAGTCGTTGAACTTGGCTGTTAGATCATTTTGTACCAAATACAAAATCCTTAGAATAAATCCCTTAAAGTGACCAAGATGAAGTCGTTGCTTGTTTTTAGCTTGTTTAGACTAGCATTGAAGAACAAAACCCAAAACTTTAAAAAAGAAACTAAAACCATTATAAATGATCATATTATTAAGTTTAAGAACAACAGAATACAGAAATAAGTTAAAATACGTAATATATTGTTATAACGGACTACTAGAACCCTACCCTGCGCGTGGCTCGAAGCCCGATACGCAGTTGGCTGTTTTTTTATTTTTTATTAAATTAGTTTTGACCAGTACTCTGCCACCTCGACAGCGTTATTGGTGGCCTCGGGCAGGTCCCTCAGAGTGCAAGATAGGAGGTGAACCATAGTTTACGAGTATGATGAGGCACAGCATCACACATGGCTTCACAACATTCACCAACCGGCACTGAGCCAGCATCGTGAACTACAGCTGAGTCTTTCACAAAGAGCCAAACAATTTTTGTGGTTCAGCGATAAGCTAGTTTCCACCATCAGTAAATCACAAATCTATTTAGTCCGTCAGTTAGAGCATTGGAAAATAATGGACACGTATTTTTTGTTCTTGTAAATCAATGATTATTGACAAAGATAAAAAGCATCATAACTCGGGAGTGGGGGCTCGTGATATCAGAACTAGCGAAAACATATACCTCCCTCCCTCCCTCCTTCCCTCTTGTTGAGAGGAGGCCGTGTCCTAGCAGTGGGAACATTATAGGCTGATGATGATAATGATGATGACGTATTGAGAATTTAGAAAAGCGTCCTATCTTCGTTCATTTTAATTAACGTAAAAAATGAAAAAATACGTGTTAAACATTTTTTGATAATCTAAGTGACGGACAAATTAGATTTATTTTTTGTCGTCCAGCCTATTTTTGTGGTCCATCAATTAGGAAAGTTTCCGGCTAATTATGCTAGACAAACGTGCAGAAACCGACCTTCCATATTCAGGAGACTGGATCCCAGCAAAGGTTCAATTTCCTTTGGGAACATCTCCTTTCGATTCACAAAGTGGTCGAAGTCCTTGATGGTGATGCTCTTCATCAGCTCAGGGTCCCTCACTAAGATCACTGGCTTCATGCCTTCCATGAAACCCACGTATCTGTTAATTAAACAAAGGGTAGTTTTAAATGACAATCGGAGCCCAACGGTAGCCCATTAATTTGTTTAAATCTCAGCTTAAATTACATCTTAAAGGTTTTTTTCGGGAAGGTTTGTTGTTTGAAAAACTTATCTTCTCGACGGTAGTTGATGTTGTTGAACTGTCAAAGGCATTTCATTGCTCCTATAACGATGTACCTACTGTGTGTGTGAGTGTTTGTGTGTGTGAATTTCATGTGTTTTTTTTTATTAGCGCTTTTCTTTATTATTTTATTACTTATTATAATTATTATTCTTACTCAAAGTGCATTAGACCAGTATAGTCACCTGCTCACCCAGCTCTAAAATTTGCTTTAATTAAATGGTGGTTGTACAGGCTGGGCAGAACAACAAGGTTTTTTTAATTAAAAGGTTTATAATAACTACTGGGTAAGTGACCAAAGCCGTTTAGTAACTATAAGTACACAAATATAACTTACCTTTCATTAGGGAACGCCTTATAAACCTCATCAATATCCTCAATCAGATGTTTAATAGCAAAAGTACTTCGAAACGTGTTCCCAAATATTGGCACACCAGGTCTGAACTTGATCCCCCATTTTTCGAAATGGTGATGCAATTTTTTATACTCGTATATAAAATAAAAAAACAACACTACAGAAACGGAATAAAGAACTAGCTGAGTTATCATTGTGGAAATGTTGTTTCTCATGAAAAAGTAGCTGTATTTATGTAAACTGTAATTGTTGTAATTAAAAATCTTACGTCAGATAAGACGCAGTTATTTTTTATTTTGTTTATTTAAGGTGCATACTCCAAAGTTTTCTTAGGTTTATTGCCATTTGCAGGCCAGTGCTAAGTTGTATGTTTATAAATATAAATATAAATAAATAAATATCGCTGGTCATTAAAAACACAGCGCCATCTAGTGCCACACTAAGCAAGGCTTGTGTCGTGGACACCAGATACTTGATATACTACTTATATACTTTTTTGTTTGCAAATACATACTTATTATACATACAAACATCCATGACTCGGAAACAGATGTCCACGCTCATCACACAAACATTTGCTCCTACCGGGATTCGAACCCTATGAAAGCAAGGCAGCTTCACTACCACTACGCCATTCGAGTCGTCAAAACTTATGATTAGCGTTATCATAATTTATGATTTGAGGCTGTAAGACGGATGTAGTTTCTGAATTATTATCATCAAAATCATCAATACAATCCTTCAAGTTCCTGAAAGTCAATGGAATATACATATTGGTTGACAGGTAATTAGTGTAGGAAACTTAAACACGTTGTGCTCATGATAACAAACAACTTTTACTTAGGGGCTAAACCTATAGTCGCGAAAAAAAAACCAGCTGTTTAGTACATTAGGCCAACATAAACAGCTGTTTTTTTTTCACTATTTCAGGGTCAAACAATCGACAAGGCTGTAATCTAGAGGTTATAAGGAAAAAATCAATGTACGTTTCATTATTAAATGATACAATTGATGTGGATGGTCTAATCTCCAACCAAAAAATATATCTCATTTAATCAACTCAAATAATCACACGTATAATACGAAACTAACGAGCAATTTCACTTAGTCGGGTTATACAGGGTGTCTCATTCAAATCGGTCAGTATGGGAAAGTCTGAAACTATAAGACATACGAAGATCTGTTCTGAGGAACCATGTCATCGATTTTAATAACAAGAAAAACTGCATTCATACATTTTAAAAATCATCTGTACTCCGTTCGGGAATCGAACCCGGTTATTTTGAAAAAAAATAACCTACACTATTTCTATTTAGATATCGATTGTGTAGGTTTTAAGCAGTAAATGTCTGTATGAAACATGATGTCTGAAATGAATAAAATGCATTGTTTCCACATGCTTTAATTTATTTTAGTACGTGCTTGAACTGACAACGTTTAGAATATTAAACAAGTTCAGGTATTTAAAATTGTATCAATGGTTGTTTGTACCTCTTTGCTGATGTTGCATTCCGGAAGTTTTGTTATCTGCGATAATATTATCTGATATCGTGTTGAATATTGTATGAAAAAGGCGGTGGTCACTTCGAGCACCTACTAAAATAAATTAAAGCATGTGGAAACAATGCATTTTATTCATTTTAGACATCATGTTTCATACAGACATTTACTGCTTAAGACCTACACAATCGATATCTAAATAGAAATAGTGTAGGTTTTTTTTTAAATTACCAGGTTCGATTCCCGAACGGAGTGCAGATGTTTTTTTAAATGTATGAATGCAGTTTTTCTTGTTATTAAAATCGATGACATGGTTCCTCAGAACAGATCTTCGTATGTCTTATAGTTTCAGACTTTCCCATACTGACCGATTTGAATGAGACACCCTGTATGTTTACAATATAAAGCGCTGTCATATAATGTTTTGTGGTACTGGAACGCATTTGACTTCAGGGAACGTAAACATTTGGGCCGCTATTTTGAAGTAAGTTCACGCTGACGCTGTCATTTTTTTATTCGATCCAAGGCAAATATGTTTACAAAAATTATAGCTTCTCGTGGCGTGGACTATAGGTACTTCTTACAGCAGCAAATCATATTTTTATTAACATACAAGCTAACACTGACCCGCAAATTGCGAAATAACGTGATAAGTAGTTATTTATCCAACATGTGAGGAAAGTTCGTTTTTCCTATGAGTTACGATTTTGAGTCTTGAGCAAACGAAGGATTGAAAAATCCGGTCGGTTCGGTTTATCGGCGACCAGAGTCAATGGAGTTCCGGTCGATGGTGCTCTACTTCTGAATGGTTTCTAAAAAATAACCACGAAGGGTATGACGGGATCTACGGCAAACCCGTCAAATCTAATGTCAAATCCGTCAAACCCGTCAAATCCGTGTCGGGGTGTCCCAAGTCGGTATAGTGTAGTGTAGCCTAGGTAAAACTAGTTTGTCGAAATCGGCCGTTTGGCCGATAACATTTGAAATAGATAATAGTATCATTCGCACACAGACAAATACAGCACAAAGCTTACAAAATAACACACAAACCACCTAACAAATTCTAAAAATATCCCACACAAATAAACTATGACGCACGAATCAATGGCCGCACGTAAGTTGTTATCTGTTTTCTCATCTCTTCACTAATTATTCAAATGGACACTTGAATATTTCTTCTCAAACACAATCATTTTTCTGAGATCCGTATGCAAATAAAACATGAACACCATGAAGTAAATAATTAAGTAAAGAAAAAAGAAAGAAAGAAAAATATTTATTTGACGTCAGTTAATAAAGCACACATAAATAAAAAAGATACAAAACAATGAGTAGGACATAGTAGAGATGTGCTGTGTGCCTCACGGCTGCGCCAAAAAGGTCCATTTCAGCATTCATGCCAGACAGGTGATGACGCTGTCTGACGCTGGTCTTCCAATGAACCTTGAGAGGGTACGTTACAGAATAAACGGTTTCAAACAATATATAAACAAATAACCAAATGGTTAATAAGAATAAATAGATAACGAGTAACGAATATACATATATAATTTCAAATAACTTTATTACGATCTTCCCTTTTTTTCGAGTTGATTCATGTTTTCTTTTTTGTTTTTCTTTTATTCGTTATGAAAAGCACATTGTTTACCTTGGGTTAAAGACTTATTTAGGTCCTCGAACCACTACGTTCGGGCGCCAATCCCCGTCTCAGGACAAACTAAGTTACTTTCACCCCTGGGGTAACAATGTACTATTAATTACCGGTAAATAATGGTAGATTAAAATTACGAATATAGGATATAGGGCTAGGGGAATATAGGGCTGAACATCCTATACAAACATGGGAAAAAATCAATGGACATTAAGTGTTTCCCTATAACACTGGTTCCCAAACTGTGGTCCGCAGGACCCTCGACTACGGTCCGCGAAAGATTAAAATGTTATTCGTACGTTTTAACACAGAAGTTTTTTGACCAGAAGATGCAAGCTCAACCCAACGTAATTGAACCTATCAGAGGCAATTTTTTTTTGAGAATCTCATACTAAATTATTGCTAAATTTTTCGAGCTCGAGTCCAGTCGATCGCTTTTGTCCAATTTTTGTACAGTTTGAGTTAAAGATTTACTCCCCTGGTTATAATCCTGTCGGTGTCCATGTTTATATAGGACCATATGGTCCCTGTTAACAATGAACATACCAAAGTGGTCCCTGGCCTAAGAAAGGTTGGGAACCACTGCCCTATAAGATCCCATTATTCAAAAGTTCATTCTGCTCGTCGCAGTCGTTGAGTGCGGACGTGTGTTCGATTCGATCTCCCTACTAGTGCCCGATTGGTGGAGAAGTGTAATTTCAAATCTCTGTCTTTCCTTAAGTGTTTATATGGACTGTTAACGCCTTTTGGGCGTGTCTAGAAAGAGACATAGTGAATATTGTTTGCCCGTCTTTAAATTTCGCTAGGCCGTTTTTGGTGATTGGCAGGATTCGAACTGCCGAGCGCGTGAGTTTGGTGCGCTGGAGTGTCGTACCTGTTGCCGCTGAGCCATACGAACATTGAACGCTTACACATAAATAGCTGACCACAGTATCGGCTACGCCGCGCATCGACGTCACAGTGCTACGCTCGCGGAGACGACTGCCGTCATCGACTCTGCTACGTGCTACGGCTACGATCACAGATACGCTCCGCCCCATTGCGCACCAGTGCTACGAGACTACTATCTGCTACGAACTTTATCTATCAGTGTTACATCTACAAGTCTTTGTTTACAAAACAAATACAAATATTAAATGGCGTTCGTGCGGCGTACTCCACCGAAAAATACGAGTAGTCCTTCTCCTACGATAACTACAGAGCAATCTCAGTCAGTGCCGAACATAGTCCAGGCTGTAAGTGACCCAGAATTCACGAACATTACCGCACGCCATAAGCGCCCGAGGCTAGACGTATCTACGAGTGACCAGCTGGAGGAATTTAAGCTTGAGATCATGGAAATGCTGACGTCATGGAAGCGTGATCATGATAACGCTACAGCGAAAGCAATGGCAGAACAAGCAGCGCTTGTCACAAAACTGGTTTCTGATTTTGCAGAATTGAAATTGCAGAATCTCCAAATTCAGAAAGCCAATGCAGAAATAGAAAAATCAGTCATCACCATCGGTCAATTTTACGATGATATAAACAAGGAAATGAAAACACTGCAGAATGAGTGTAGAGAATATAAAAAATACACCGAGTCACTGGAAAAAACAGTAAGAGAACTTCAATATAAGTCGCGTTCTTCTACAGTCGAGGTTCGAAATATACCTGTACAGCCCAATGAGTCGACCAATGATCTCGAAAAAATTGTGTCAAATATAGGAAAGACCGTTGATCTCCCAATATCATCAACAAATATCCGAGACATATACCGTGTCCCAGGCAACTCGGCCAACAAAGCAATCATTGCTGAGTTTACGAGTGTACAAGTAAAGTCAGAATTGATCACCCGCATACGAGGATTCAATAATAAACAGCCAAATAAAGATAATAAATTGAATACGCATCTATTAGGACTCCCTGGACAAAAACAACCCGTATATTTGGACGAACATCTGAGTCATTCTGCAAGAAAACTATTTCATCTGGCTAGACAATTCGCCAAGCAGCATGAGTATAAATTTTGTTGGTGTAATAATGGCAACATCTTCCTGCGCAAGCAACTAGGACATAAGCAAATTCTTATTACATCGGATACTATACTGCAGGAGCTCCAGAATAAGATATGACTACTGCTGGAGTTGGTAACACTAGTTTGCTCATGTTATTTTGAACCAATATCTTGTAATAATCTTTTCTCCATTTTTATTTTTGCTGATATATCTTTCTTTTTTGTATTACGTAGGAATATTTCAAACACTATACACACAATACACACACAAACATATTATGTTGTACCCTCCCAAACACACACACTTTTATTTTATACCAATGTCATAATAGTCGCAAACACTACCACACGCACATACATCATCCCTTTTAACCATATTATGGTAAAAAGATCACCAATTCGTCGGGATGCATATATCTTAGTTTTAACGTATTTTACTCTACCTACTAGTTACTATTTATTCTACGAATGGCTAATCTGGTTGAAAATATTATCACTGACTTAGACAATATTGAAGTCGCGAAGGCTTATAAATGTCCCCCGTATGAGTGCAACAAATATCTTAATGGTTCAGGTGCATCTACCACCATTTTACATATTAATATACGAAGCATTAAAAGAAACTTTGAGGAACTGTTAACTTTGCTGTCTCTGATTAAAGCTGATTGTGATGTCCTTATACTAACTGAGTGCTGGCTGAGCAAAATAATAGACTTGCCTGTGTTGGATGGCTACAATACTTACTACACAAAACAAACTAAGAACCAGAACGATGGCGTAGTTATATATGTTAAAAGTAAAATTCAACACACGATTGATGAACCAAATTTCATAAATGGTAACTGTCTCACCTGCCAAATTAACAACGAACTAGCAATAGTTGCTGTCTACCGATCTCCCTCGTACAAAGCAAAATTGGAGTTTGAGCAGTTCCTACATAGTCTGGATAACGTGTTAACCACCTTCGTCAAAACCAAAAATATTTGTCTCATTGGTGACACCAATATAGACATCATTTCATCAAATATAAGTGAACGTGCAGCCAACTATTTAACCCTCAGCGCTACTCATGGCCTGCTGCCTGCCCATTCAATTCCAACTAGAATAAACTCATGTATTGACCACGTTATCCTAAAAAGTAAAAAAACGACTACTGTATTAATCCTAGACTCTCACATCACCGACCACCTTCCGTTGCTTGTAAAGATTGATGACACGAACTCAGTAAGGTCAACAGTACCTGCATATAGAATTCCTAGGATAGACTACGCCAGTGTCAAAACAGATATGGAACGACACGATTTTTCCCAAATTCTATGTATAGACGATCCTAACTTAGCCTCCACCGCACTAATAACCACCATTAAAGACATTCTTAATGTAAACACAAAAGTAATTCAAGTATCTAAAAAAAATAGAAACCTTAAACCGTGGATTACCCCCGGTTTATTACGATGTATTCGCCACCGCGACAGATTACATAATAAAGCACGAAAGTCACCTGATAATCCGATCCTACAACTCACATATAAACGTTATCGAAACCATTGTAACAGCCTCCTTAGAAAACTAAAAACATTACATGACAAATACGAACTAGAAAAAGCAAAACAAAATCCCAAATCTCTCTGGAATAAAATAAAAGACATCACTAACACAACAAAGAAATCTCCATCACCTACAGAACTGCTGAACACCAAACCTGATCCAAAGGCAGCAATTAACAGTGTGTGTAATTTCTTTGCCACGATTGGTGCTGACCTGGCCACAAAAATTCCTCCAACTTCACAACTACCCGATATACCAAACACATCCGTAAATTCATTTGTGCTTCTTGAGGTCGCCGAATCTGAGGTGGAGTCTACCATCATGGGCCTGAGGCACGACAGTGCTACAGGTTGGGATGGAATACCGACTAACCTTCTGAGGGTTTGTCGGAAACCTCTCGTGCCTCTAATAACCCATATTATTAACATCTCCATAGCAAAAGGAGTATTCCCACAACCATTCAAGAGGGCACTAGTCCATCCGATTCACAAGAGCGGGACCAGAGACTGTGTCAACAATTATCGACCAATTTCGGTACTCTCGGCTCTCTCAAAAGTAATGGAGAAGTTGATAAATAGCCGCCTTGTAAACTACCTGAACAAGTACAACATTGTTGCCTCCAACCAATACGGTTTCAAAAAGGGAGTCTCCACCGAGGATGCAATTATCAATCTCACTCAATTTGTAGCACAAAAACTAGATGAACATCAAAAATGCACTAGTATTTTCCTGGATTTGAAGAAGGCTTTTGACACAGTCTCTGTTCCCACCCTTATTTACAAACTGGAGTGTATAGGTATTCGTGGTAAGCCTCTTGACCTCTTCAGGGATTACCTACAAAACAGAAAGATGACTGTCAAAATTGACTCATGCCAAAGTGACGAAGAAACTGTGACATACGGCGTCCCGCAGGGCAGCGTGCTAGGACCAACACTTTTCCAAATCTACATAAATGACCTATGCACGCTGTCCCTGCATAAATCGCAGATCTTTACATACGCTGATGACACTGCGATTGTCGTTTATGGTAATACGTGGAACGACGTCAAGCGTACTGCGGAACAGTCCTTGAGGGCTGTTGGGGGGTGGCTGCGACTAAACCTTCTTACACTCAACGTAGCTAAAACTAACTTTATTCCGTTTTTTATTAATTATAAGAACAAAGCACCTCCGGATTTTGAAATTACAGCACATACATGTCTCAATCACACCCACTGCTCATGCACAACGCTTACTCGCGTCAGCCAAGCGAAGTACCTAGGT
This sequence comes from Xestia c-nigrum, assembly GCA_916618015.1. Lineage (NCBI taxonomy): Eukaryota > Metazoa > Arthropoda > Insecta > Lepidoptera > Noctuidae > Xestia > Xestia c-nigrum. Next base: position 23,962,344 of record OU745249.1, read on the forward strand.
GTAGTGATTGATGACGGACTGAAATGGTACAACCAAATTGATAATATTACGTCAAAAGTCAGAAGACTTATATATATTTTCAAATCTCTGAGACTCTGTGCAGAAAAACATATTCTGAAAATGGTTTACCTAGCTCTTTGTCAGTCCGTTATCACTTACTGCATCCCGGTTTGGGGAGGGGCCGCTAAAACCAAATTTATCGAGGTGGAAAGGGCCCAGAGAGCTGTGCTCAAGGTTATGCTTGGTAAACCATATAGATTTCCGACATTAAAACTATATGCTGATTGCAAGCTGCTTACAGTGAGACAGCTTTTTGTCCTCCGAGCCACACTTAGGACGCATAAACTTATTCCTCCACCAGATGGCACTAAGCGCAGAGCAAAAATGATATTCCCAACAATAAGCCACAGGACTGCATTTGCAAGGCGCCAGTTCTACGTTGTGAGCTCTTTCATTTACAGAAACATCGCAAAAACTGCTCAATTAACTGGGTTAACTCACCACGAAGTCAAGGCTAAACTACAAAGTTGGCTTCAGGATCAGGACTATGTCCGGACAGAAGAACTACTTCACATCCGGCAGTAGCCGCGCAGTATTTCTACCCATTATTGTAATTATTTACAATCCCCACCCTTTCAGCAAGATACATAAATATTCTAACATTACAACACATATACGTACTAACATTTACAATTACAATTACAACCACACACACATTCTCACACACACTAATCTCCCCAAATGAACACGTTCACCCTCGCATACACACTTACACATCTACACACACAATTACCTACACATGCACGCTCGTAATCATACAACTTCTTATAATAAATACCTTCACTCCTAGTTTAATTTAGTTTAAATTTGTTAAAATAACTTTAGTTGTACTCTCAAATCTGTTTTTCTTTTTGCCAAGATATTGTTAACACACTTTTGAGTAAAAGGTTTTTGTATCATAGTGACAGCAGAACACTGACTCCTAAGTCACAGGATCTCCTAGTTTGGGAGTCAGGGTTACTTTATCTGTATGACCTTTACTTCACTAAAATTCATGTGACCTATTTTGTAAGCAATGTTGAAGGTTTTTGTATAAATAAAGATTTTTATTTATTTATTATTTATTTATTTATCGACTGCCTCGTTGTTCGAGTGGTCGAACATGCAGTGGTCGTAGCATGACGTCCTGGGTTTGATTCGTCGGCAAAATGTTATTGAGTCGGGATTTTAGCCCCGGTTCCGCGTTGACGGCAAATAGGCTTTTAAGTGGTTTTACTATAATTGGGCACGCCATCGCTAGCTCTGTCTAACCCTTCAGGGTTCAGGCGTGGTGTTATGTATTTGATCAAAAAGTTATCTATACTTATAATAAATCTGTAGAGAGGTCAATTCTGTACATGAAATATATTTACAAAATAACTATCGGGGGGTGATTAGTGATCGATACTGATGCCAAAAATGCAATCAGTAAAATTTTTGTCTGTCTGTCTGTCTGTCTGTCTGTCTGTCTGTCTGTATGTTATTTATAGAAAAAAAACTACTCGACGGATTTTAACGAAACTTGGTACAATTATTCTACATACTCCTGAGCAGGTAATAGTATACTTTTCATCACGCTACCATTAATAGGAGCAGAGCAGTGAAAGGAAATGTTGGGAAAACGGGAGAAGTTACTTGGTTTTTTTAGCTTCCGTCGCGTGTGCAGCCTTAATGGTTAAAGCTACATAGAAATCATGTATAACGGAAATATTCCACATAAAATTATATAAAAAATATCCCACGACAGCATATGTCTATCTTTTATAGTTGACTCACAATAACACGTGTAACTCCCGATAGCTTAGCAGTTCGGAGATTTGTTATTATTATATTTGTTTACTCTTACGTTTATATCATCACGCTATGACCCACATAAAACATAGGATACATTTTATTCCGGTAGTAAGATCCCATGGGACAATAATCAAACTTCACGCGGGCGAAGCCGCTGGTACCTAATAATTCTGAGAAGTCGTGTCGCACTGTTTTAGGCCTTTACGGTATTTCACTACACTTAAAGAACTTACTGCATAAACTTAGTGATACTGTGAGTACGTTTTGTAGTGAGTTACAATCAAGTTCCAGTAGAGCGCATAATAAAACACTAAGAAAGAGGGTAGACACATTTGTCGGCTTATAATTAATAATTTTCGTCCCACCCGCATATCTCTTCAGTATTCCCGCGATCATGATTCTTGCAACAGCGTCGAAATATCGGGAGCTCATGGAAACTAATGAAAGTCGTTTTAAGTTATGGCATATTTTCGGTTACAATAGCAAAAAATACTTTCGATTCTCTCTTTCTAGTTTCCCCGAAAATTATATGTAAATATAAACGAATTTATTTAGCGCCCATAATTTGAATGTGTGCGTGAATCTTTATTCTGACTGTTTAAGGAAATTGGTACTTAACAAAAGGAAAGAATGAAAGGAAATAGATTTATTTCTTGAATCCACAATTGCACACAACATTAAACAAAAATAAAAAGAAAACTTAAACGTAAGCATAAAAAAGATATTTTGTCGTTTCTTCAATGCGTTCTTCACAATGAGTTTTACAATTTTATAATACGGTACATTATATTATTCTCTCTTTTGGAATTTAACCCAAGTTCCATCCATAGCCTTGATGTTAAAGTTATGAGGCTTCAACTTGATTGGGTCCGAAGTCTTCTCAGTCTTCACGATTGTGAAGTTCAGCATTATGAGATACAGGAGTACCTTGATCTCCAACAGCGCGAACCTCAACCCTGAGAAGCAAACCTCCTGTTCAATTAAGTAGTCCTGGTACAATTTAAGAAAACCACGTTTTCGTTCGGCAGTTCGAAAAAATAATATTTTACCTCTACAAGGATCTTTTAGCTTATACATAAACGGAACCAACATCGCGTCTTGACTTTTTAATACTTGTTACAAAAAAAAACTGATATTTAAAAGCAGCGCCCCCTATCAAATTGCGCTATAAAATCCAGAAGGCTCTATACGATTATTGGTGGTTAAAAATAATCAAAGACTTACCGATGCAAATTCTCGGACCTCCTCCGAAGGGCGAGTAAGTGCAAGGTTTAATATTATGCTTGTTCTCGTCAGAAAATCTCTCAGGATCGAACTTATGTGGGTCAGGGAAGTAACGTGGATCCATGTGCAGGCAGTTCACCATGTTGTAGACAATGTCCCCGGGCTTCATCTGACAATAAGTCATGAATAATTTGACTTAAGTCCTTCCACTATAATTTTACTTCCGCCATTACATCGCTTTCAAAATCAAAGTGAATGTTTATGCTTGGAGCAATATGATCCAAAACATAGTGATCTTTAGTTTCAAGAATTCTGTTTCAAGTTGCAAGGTTTCTGTTGGATTGCAGCTATCAGAGGTGAAATAATTATGAAATGATTGTAACATTTAAATACTTGAAGGGTTGATCACTTTTAAAAAGAAATTATCTAAATATCATGATGAATATTGTATAACTTACAAGGTAAGGCTTTGCCCCTTCTCTTGGCGGCGGTAGCTCATATGGCCTCAAACAGACTCTATCCATAAAAACAGCTGGAGTCCACTTCCTTAGAGTTTCTACAAATAAAAAAAAACATGGCTATAAAATAGTACCACAGTTATTTACGATACGAGTAGGAAGTCGACCTACCGTTAATAACACAATCCAAGTACTTAAGTTCACTGAGTTTATCAAATGTAAGTAGTTCTTCTTCCTCCTTTGACTTTCTGCATTCCTGATACAATTTCTCTTGGACATCGGGGTTAACGGCAAGCTCATGAATAGTCATTACTAGAGCTGATGCTGAAGTATCGAAGCCAGCAGCAAAGAATATGAATACTTGCGATGTTAAGTCGTCTGGAGTCCATTCTGTAAATGTAAAAAAAAAAATATGAGTCATCCAAAGATCAATGGTCTAAAATTCCACTTTTGGGAGGGAATTACTGCTCTGTTTGACACTATATCAAATATTGAACATGACATGGTTTTGTCTCATTATTCATTTTGTCGGTGCGGAAACATTATTAAAATAAAAAGCCATTGAAAAGTTACGAGCCTCCAAAGATTCGATTTATTGCGTTAAAGTTGCGTTAATTTTGCTAACACAACTTTTGGCATAAGTTGGTAATAAAACAAGTGTCAATTTTCCAAAACAAAGTAAGTACCGACAAAGCACAATTATTGAAATATTCAATAAGTTTTATTTGTAATTGATGTGTGCAGTGATTTTTTCGTAAAACTCGATTTTCCAAAAGCCCTTTCGCAGTTTCTTTTTTTTTATTGCTTAAATTTTTTCTATGGGATATGACAAATTATACGTAGATTTATTGGGCTTTTAAGTTTAATATCACAGGCGCGGCCCGCCTTTAGTTTATTTTACCACCTTGTGGCCCTTGTGGCCCAGAAGGTTGCCGACCGCTGGTCTAGTAGAACAAGGATTTTTGTTAAATAAAACAGATAAAACTGATTGAAACTTCGTCTGGCTTTTTTACTCAATCATAAAGCTCACCATGGTGTACCTGACTGAATGGTTTTCTATACATAAACATAACAGGCAGGACGGCTAGTTAGTTAAAGACTTCACACTAAAAACATAAACAAACGACATTGAGCTAGAGTTGTGGTTGGCGTACTAACCTCCCTTAGCCTCCATGAGCAGTTGAAGCATATCAGGTCGTTCCACTTTTTCTTTCTTTCTATATTCCATGGTAGACGTGACGATTCCTCTGAAGAAATCGTTCGTCTTTTTGGGAAATATGCGGAAGCCTAATTTCTGTACAATTAGGAAAAAACTAAATTAGTAATATGTATTTTTTACAGTCCCCCCGACCGAGTATCAGTGATGGCAACCTATTTCAGTGTGCACTAGCCATCAACGCTAGAAATATATTCAACGTGTCACTTTTGAGCAGAATCAATTGAACCACTTTTTAATACAGGTCGCATTTTTTTAAATATCTTCGTAAAAATGTTGAACTGTCTATTTATTAATGGGTCAAGCCTGATTATTTTTGGTACCAAAATAAGTAAACAAACAAACACAAAGGGTTGTCGTCCAATTAAAATTATCTCTACGCGGGATAATAGTACTTCTTAATCGAATTGCCAGTAAAACTGATACAGCACATAAATCCTTTTCTTTTTTTTAAATTAAATATGGAACAGGGGGTCAAGGGTGAGAGGATGACGGCGAGATGTTTTGAAAAGCGGTTGACCAAAGTCCACACTCATGACACTTACCTTAGACAATTTTGGGAATAAACTAGTAAAAATTAGATTGATTCTCTGTGGCACGGTAAAGTTGAACACGTCGGTTCCAATTTTATAGAACTCGTTGTCTCTATCCACTAGGGAGTTAATCTTGAGGCCGAAGCCAGCAGATGCTATGACGTCATTGGTGTACCGACGGATCAGATCGTCTACCTCTATGGTATCAGATTGATGTGCTGGAAAATAATGTGGATAGAAATAATCATGTTGATTAATTAATGTACATCTTTTGAAATATACAGGCTTATTGGTAACTCGATGTATCAAAATCAAAATCATTTCAATTCTTATGGGTAATTTTGCCTGCAGTAAAACTCTTTTTTTTTAAAGAACGTATCATAGTATTAAATTAAATACTAATAGTAATAATACCCCGCTAGTTGCCAACAGGGTGACCCTCTTGGGCCAGTATTTTTAGTTTAGCAATTAATCCGATTATTCGACAGCTAAATTCTAAATTCAACGTAATGGTATCTAGATGAATGGAACCCTGGTAGGTGATGTGGACACAGTCATAAAAGATTTAACTTTCTTTAATTCCATTGGCCTAGACCTAAACCTTTCGAAGTGCGAAATTTACCTTCCAGAAACCACTGACAGACAGACTACCAAATATCAAAATTACCGAAAAAAAATCTCTTCACCTTCTAAGGTCACCAATATTTGCCGAATCTTTTCCGTCTTTCATTGAAGAAAAATCCAGAATTTTAATGCTGTTTCGGAGAGACTTTTCAACATCAGCGCCAAACAGCATCACCTGTCTGACATGAATGCCGAAATTGACCTTTTTGGCGCAGCCGTGAGGCACACAGTGCATACTATGTAATTTTTCTTTTTTGTTGTAACTTTTTTAATATTATTGTGTGTGTGCTTTATGTACTGACGTCAAATAAACATTTTTTTGACACTTCGCGTGACCATAGGGATGGGTCTTTCTTTGGCCAAAGAATTACCACTGCCATTCAACGTGGCAACGTGGCAATGGCACGTTTCCCGATGACAGCATACTACAACTAGAATATATTTAAGGCTCCTTCAAATAAATGCAATATTATTGAACTAAGGGCTGGTTTTTCAATCGCCAGTTAACTTTATCCGAGGAATAACGTTGACATGTTGACAGTTTTTGTATGAATACTCTGCCAAGATATCATTTATTCTTTAGATAAAAGTTATCAAATGATTGAAAAATCAGCCCTAAATCAAAGACGATATTTATAATGTAGTACCTAGTCTATGAATTTTCAACATGTTTTATACCATTTTAGATAGCTAATAAGACAAGGATATTTTCAAATAATTTGCACATCTGGCGTACTATTATTATTTTTTTCATTTTACAACATTTTTAATATAAAATACAATAAAAATATGTTTCATTAATGAACTTTGACGAATTTTAGGTATTTTTGAACTTTTTATTACTAACAAAGGTCTGCTTAGCTTTGCTTATATACCTAATCTCTGGAAGAATCTAGGATTTTTCATAAAGAAACTTGAGAATCTAAGTATCTCAAAAACTACAGAATTTCGGTAGAGCATTTGGTGGTTTTAATTAATAAAATAAATATCGCTGGACATTAACACACAGCGCCATCTAATGCCACACTAAGCAAGGCTTGTGTCGTGGACACCAGATAGTTGATATACTACATATACACCGTGACTTTTTAGTCGTCTTACAAAAGCGGTCCACTCAATGTACCCGACATAAAATACCTCTAGGCGCGATTATTATTTTTTTATCATTAAGTAATTAAGATAATAGGTGCGAAGAAAAATAAATAATACATTAGAAATCTGAAACACCCTGTTAAAAATGTTTACGTATCAAACTGTAGAGAGAGTATACCTACCTAGCGCACGAGTCGAGCAGATCATTCCATCACCATTTTCAACGAGATAAAACTACGCCTTGCGTCATAAGAATAAAAAAAAAGTATTCAAATCTCATAAATACCAATTTTTTATTATGAACGTTTACTAGTCATTGGATACATGAACTGGGCTGCCTTTGTAAGACGACTAAAAAGTCACGGTTTATACCTTTTCTGTTTGTAAATACATACTTACTATACATATAAACATTCATGACTAGGAAATAAGATAAGCATGGACATTGGTCCATGCTTATCACACAAACATTTACTCCTCCCGGGATTCGAACCCAGAACCCTAAGAACGTATGGCAGCCTCACTACCACTACGCCATTCGGGTCGTCTGATTGAATCAGAACTGGTAGTAGGTATGTATTAATTCATACCTTGGAGGTACTCGATGATATTGTTGGCATTTTCCACCATCAACGGAAGCAATAACTTCATTTTGGAAGTAGTGTATGAAGGGCTCAACGTAGTCCTCATATCCCGCCATTTTTCACCTGAAAATAAACACAAATTTATTTATTTATTTATTTGTTACAAAATCCACAGCTCTTTACAATTTTAATCTAAATTATTTAAACTAATCTTATAGCCAATTAAGGATTTACAATTTAATATCTATACTTAGCTAAGAATACAGCGTGTGAAAGTGTGTGTGCCTGAGGAGTTAAAGTGGGTGTGTGAGTATGTTATAGCGGTGTGTGTATATATCTTCGTTTCGATTTTGCTAGTTGGTCCGTGCACGGATTATAATTATTGCAATATTAACCTTGCATTCCAAAATTAATTTGTTAATGAAAGTTATTACGGACAACGCAGTGGCACATAAACAATCTTAACCATATTTGAACATAGTTTTAATTAATATTAAGTCTCTCAAGCGTGTGCATTTTTCCCATTTTGACATATGGATCCCAGACTTGGTCTTTGACAAACATACAAAAGTCCAAGCTCAAGGTTTGCCAACGTGGAATGGAGCCCAGCATCCTAAACGTCAAGCCGACCGTGTACGCATCACTAAAACACAAATCATTGACGTTGCTCAAAAAGCCGCCAAGCTAAAGTGGGACTTGGCTGGCCGTGTTTGACTTATGCCCGACAAACTGTGGGCTAACCACGATGTGAAGCTCTGATACAGCCAGAAAGCGACGCGGTAGACTTCGCAGGAGATGACGGGACGAGCTGGACTGGACCAACGACCAGTGGTCCACATTTGCCGTGGAACGAATAATTTGGAAGTCATGAGGAGAGCCTTTTGCCCAACAGTGTAATGACACAGGCTAACAGTAACAGTTCTACAACTCACATTAGCAAGGGAACAGACTGTTAACGAAATTATTCACAAAGAAAAGCCTTTAAATACTTCGCTAAAAGAGAAACACGGTAAAATGCCTTTAAATAGCTTCACCTAATTATAACGGATACTTAAGAAAACCCTGTTTACGCATGTCTTGAATAAATTTAGTATACCACCAGACACGATTTAAATTTTTACAGTAAAATAAAGAAAAATAACAAACACTGGTTTAAGCTTCCACGGTTTAAAACCAAACTTATATTGTCACTTACGGAATATCTTCCTTGCTCTTTGTTGTTTTGAGGTCCGATATTTTCTAGATTCTATGATTGTTTAAAACATTACCTATACAGGGTGTAAACCACCTCATCACAAAGCCGTTAACCGAGCATTCCCTACATCAAACTAAGTAATTTTACGCAAAAAAAATTGCTGAGAAACAACTTTTTATTTTTGAGGTTATAAATCATGTTTTGTGGTAGAACTCAATGTAACGCACTTAAACTATTGAGTTGATGGATGGAGTCAAAATCTTACAAAAAAAAACTTGTATTTAAAAAAAAACTTGTCAAAAAGTTGTAACTTTGTTTTGTAAAAGGTTCCCAGGTATGGTGTAACAAAAACAAATATCGCAATGATGGGAACAAGTGCTTTTCGGCTTCGTGAAGAGGTGTTTTACACTCTTTATAATCACGGAAGAACGTAAGTGACAAACCATTGTAAGAAATTGCCAAACTTTTTAATGAACTTACGTTATTTCTTAACGATGAACACCACGGATATAGGCACGCCGTCAAAAGTATACTGGCTGCTTTTTATTAGGATTTATCTAGCGTTTATAAAGGGCGAAACAACACCATTTTTTTGTTCTAGGCCACTATACCTGGGACTTTCTACATAGTCCGGGAGACACTGGGGGTCAACATCTCATCTATTTCTCAAGTTTCGGTTGCTGGATTTGTGAAAGGTTGCGTTTACAACCTGTATTCGCCAAAAGGGTAACAACAGAAGTATATAAAACATTAAACTTGCTTATCGAGATCAACTGGGCACTAGGAGACCAGGAACCCACGAAAATAAACCACTTAGCTGACTGACACTGCTCCCCCTCGTTATCAATCAACTCATCACTCGGCATGATATTATATAACGATCTGACATTGGCTTAATTTGTGACCTGGTGTTGATGAACAAATTGGATCTGCAATAACAGGATCATTCCGACAGTGCATGCGTATCTAAGGGACAATGTAGTCTTGTGACATATTACGCGTCTATGATGTAAATTGTAACATTTACTGAGCGCCTGGCTTCAAGATGGTCTCTAAAGTGCAGTTTTTTCATGTCCGATAAACTAATCTCTGCTATATAATTGAAGGATTATAGTCTGGAATAGCATAAAGGATACTTTTTTTTCTGTAGCCATGCCACAGAAACGAAATCAAGGCATTTATTTCAAGTAGGCCAATAACAGGCACTTTTGAATTGTCGAAACAAAGATGAAAATTAAATGTAGCTACAGTCCCAGTCACAAGACATAAAAACTGTGAAAGTACTGTAGTTGCCCATTCCCTAACGTAGATCTCTATGGAGAAGAACGGGCAAGAAACTCCATGGACACTCTTTTAAATCAAATTATTGTTACAAAATCTTGGTTACATCATTCATGTTGAGATGGTAGATTATGTGAGAACAATGTAGCAAGATGTGCACGTTAAAAGTGTCCATAGTAAAAACAAAATAATTCTTTCAAATAAGCCATGGCAACTAAGAGATGACCAGTCACAACTGACAGCACCCGTTCACGAACATGACGCATGGATCAGCACCATTCAGTTCAACCACTTTGAAGGGAGCTAAATGGTCCGACACACGCGCCACCATCAGCGAGACATTTGAGTGAGCATGACATAGTCTCAACCGCCAGGGCACATTCAAATCAGAAACTAAAGTAGGTTTCCAGTGAATGATAACTTTCTAGTACATAGTACTCACACAATATGGGCTATGCGATTATATAATACTAACAATGAATCTATACAATGCAAAGATAGTTGTACAATCTTCAGCAGCTCCAACAATACCGTTTAATGCTATCAAGTTTTGCGCCCCTGTCCTTGTGGAGCAGGACCAGCATTGAGCCAAGCATTTTTATCAGCGATATAATCGCTCAACTTGTAATATGCTTGCTTACATAATGTGCGTTTAATACACGTTTTAAATCGCAGGTAACAATTAGTATTGTAAATGCGAAAGACTGAAGACTCGCAAACAGAAGAGAAATGTGTCCTATCTAAAGTCTGAGACACTATTATAATATAACCAACATTATTTACACCAAATAGTGAAACACAAACACACACATAATCGTCATCTGCCTAGTCTTTTGCAAACTATGTTGGGGTTGGGTTCCAGTCTAATCGGATGCAGCTGAATACCAGTATTTATATGGAGCGACTGCCTATCTGACCTCCACAACCCAGTTAATACTAGGTAATACGATACCACTTGACAAGATTAGGTTGTCAGACTATTTGGATCACTGACTACCTGTAACGACTGCCGTAGAAGGACAAATGACAGCCAGGACCAACAGCTTAACGTGCTTTTCGAGGCACGGAGGATCCTCGGTATGTAAGGATGGTCACCCATCCACAAAGCAAACTAAACAAGCATGACTTAACCTAAAGATCTGTCCGAGTGGCTGTTATTATTTAGTCACGAGCTCCTTTAGAAATGCAACACAATAAACTACAAAAAAAAATAAAGTTTAAGCACATACCTTTCATGAATACCAGGCTGCTAGAAAACAGAGAGTCGCTGTTTTCGCTAAAGAATTCTCGGTGATCTGTAAAGTTGTCGAAGTCTTTGACGGTGATGGTCTTGATCAGATCAGGGTCCCGGATTATGAGTATAGGTAACGTGAACTCCGAAAACCCCACATATCTGAAAATTTTGCAATAGCCACCTTATAATAATTATTAATATTTGGATGCCCGTTTTTTTTTGGGAAACGACGTTATTAAACCTTATCATTTTCATCATCATTTCTGCCGAAAGTCGTCTACTGCTGGACATAGGGCTCCCCCAAGTGTCGCCACATTGACCGGTCCCGTGCGATTCGCAACCAGCGGATTCCCGCAGCCCTCACCAGAGATCATCTGTCCACCTAGTGGGTGGCTTCCACCACAACGTCTTCTGGATCGCGAAAATGAAACCTAGCAGATTCATTTATCACCCTCGAAACCCCCTGCATACAAAATTTCATGAAAATCATTGGAGCCATTTCTGAGATTCAGATTACACAGGGCACTGGTTAAGTCGACCTAGATCCCCAGTAACCCTGTGTATACATATAAACAAGAATTGCTCGTTTAAAGATTAGATAAATGCGACAGTAAATGTATCTTTTTCTTTTTGCCTGTTTTTCAGTCTGTTCATCTTCTATATGGTACGAATTAACTAACGGCTGTGCAGCTATTGATGTCATCTGGCACGAAAATTGACCATGACCTCGGTTAAGGAATACGGCACGTGGTATCCCATTAGTTTCTCTTGGGATTTTTGATCAGCACGCGGGCATCATCATAAGCATATTAATGTTTCCACTGCTGGGACAAATCCCTCCACTCTTTCAGAGGGAATGGGCTATATTTCAACACGCGAGCCCAGTGCGGATTTGTAGATGTCACATGTCTTCGAATTTTGTGGTTCTATGACATGCCAGTTTCCTTACGATGTTTTCCTTCACCGTTTTGAGCGGTTTCCGTTTGCACGCGGGCACAAACGCGGATAAATGCTGGTTTTGTTTGTTTTTTTTTATAAAACACTGCCCCCACTTTAGGAAAAACCTGTATACACAAATAGCCTGACCCAGAACCCAGAACGTTCGTCCGTGAGGGGGGGCAGTCAATCGCTCAGCCACTGCGCCAACCGTGCCCTCACCCCGTTAAGCCGCAGTTATTTACGGCACGCTGTTTATTTGTTAATAAACTGAAGAAGACACGAGTAACAAGCAATTCAAACAGGTTCAACTAAATAAGAATGTTTGTGACACACATTTGGTAAGAACCAACACTGATGTTATTAGGGATAACCCTAGTATTTGCAGGTGGCATGATTATGATAAGACTATTATGTGAACAATAGGACATTCAATTAACCTTAAAAGGGGTGAACTTTTTTTGTATAATAAATAGGCTTGAGTTTCGCCGCAACTCGCCACTAGGCATTACTTTTTGCATTAATGCTACCAAAGGTAAAGAATGCTTACCTCAAAAAAAACCGATTCACATGAACCTTGAATAGATTCAGATTACAATGATCAGGGAACAGAGAACCTGGTAGTGAATTCCCCAGCCTGTGGCGATTCGCACAGTAAATGTGGTTCGGTTCTGTGGGACTTCAAGCAAACAATGGTGACACTGAAGTTTGTATGAATGTCCGATATCGTTGCTGAAGTTGATCACCACCAGGCCCTAACAGTCTAATCTAAACTAATATCTTAGATCCAAGAGGAAAGATTTGATTTTTTGTATGTTAGATACGATTTAACTAAAAAAATACTCCACCGATTAAAAAAAATCTTTCACCATTAAAAACCTCATCTTGAGTGAGTAATATTGGCTATAATTTACATTGATTTTCCCGGACGAAGTGCTATCAAAAATAATTTAGACAACAACAAAAACTCACTTGTCATCCGGAAACGCGTCATGAACCTCTTGAAGTTCTTCGAGAAAATGTTTCTTTTGGAACGTTGAGTTATACATATTACCAAAGAACGGTACCCCAGGAATGTATCTAACACCGCGTTCATCGTAAAAGTTATGTATTTTCTTGTAAATATAGATGTAGTACCCCACGAGGGTAGTTATGAGGATGATCAATATTTCGAGAATCATCTTGATATGCGTCGCGCGACGGGACTCGACTGTGATCGTACACTGCGCACGGGCATGTCAATTTAAGTGATGAGCATATATACATAGAGGGACAGATAGCGTGTTAGGGCCCTATCATACTAGCGGATTGCGAGCGTCCTCAAAGCAGAGCGGGCGCAAATCGATAATGTTAAAGTTACTTGATAATACTGTACAGATTTTCAAGCCAGGTTGTCAGACTTTCAAGTTTCTGACTATCCGTGACTTTCAGCCGGTACCAATGGATGAACCTCGGACCAAATAAATAAGTTTGGATGGAACTCTGCGAGAGAAGTGAGGCCGGTTCCGTAAACGTATGTTCATTTTTTGAGACGTAGTTTAATGTAAATGTGTGCATGTCATGTCATGTTAAAAACTTAAATTTTCATTAAAAAAATCTTTCACCATTGAAAAGCTACATCTTTGCCAAGTAACATTAGCCATAAATTGTATTGATTTTAGCGGACGAAGTCGTGAGCGAAGAATTATCAATAGTTATTTGTTATACAAGAGTGCAAAGTTGTTTTTTAACCGCGTGCTCAATTTTGATGACCGAGCAAGCGAAAGATTTTGAAATTGAGTCACGAGCGAAGCGAGTGATTCAAAACTTAGAATCTTGAGCGTTAGCGAGGGAATCAAAAGAGCACGAGGTGAAAAATCTTTGCACTCGAGTGCAACACGTAACTTGTCATCCCACCTCAGCGAGGAAATGAATAAACGCAATAAAAAAATTGCGCATTATTAACAAATTCAGTTAGTTCTGTTGGCGTCAAATAAACTTCCTCGTCGTTAGATAATGAGTGGTCATTTTAAGTTTTTCACTTGTTTTGAGTTGGATTCCTTGTTTTTAACCTAAGGTGTTAACAATATGACGTGAAAAGTGGCCCGCGCAAAATATATTAAAAAAAGTACACCAAGAAGGTTCCGAGTCTGAGTTTTTAACAAATAAAAAAAAATATGATAAATTCGGCACCATAGAGGTAGAAGTAAATAGATTTAATGATGTTTTGAATTCACATGCTTAATGCACACGATGTTCTAAATTCAAATTTACTTTACCCTCAAGACGATAAAAACGGGTTTTGCACTCAGATATCGAAGAGCAAAAATACTCTTTCCGAGATGGGGGGATGAAAAAATAATTAAGACAACAACAAAAACTCACTTGTCATCCGGAAACGCGTCATGAACCTCTTGAAGTTCATCAAGAAAATGTTTCTTTCTGAACGTCGAGTTATACATATTACCAAAGAAGGGTACCCCAGGAATGTACCTAACACCGCGTTCATCGTAAAAGTTATGTATTTTCTTGTAAATATAGATGTAGTACCCCACGAGGGTAGTTATGAGGATGATCAATATTTCGAGGATCATGTTGATATGCGTCGCGCGACGGGACTCGACTGTGATCGTACACTGCGCACGGGCATGGAGGACATATCGGTTTATGTGATGAGGATATACTTGTATATATGCATAGGGGGACAAAAAGCGTGTTAAGGCCCTATCATACTATCGGATTGTGAGCGTCCTCAAAGCGGAGCGGGCGCGCAACGAACACACCGCGCATACACAGCGAATTCCCGGACAGAATTATTCCGGACGCTCAACCACATCGCCGCGCAGCATGAACGCCATTTGTATTTGACTGCTATTCGCGGTGATCTTGTTGCACGTACGCAACGAATTCGCGGTGTTGGTTGCGCGCCCGCTCCGCTTTGAGATCGCTCGCAATCCACTCGTATGATAGGGCCCTTAAGAGTCATAGACAGATTATTCAGTATAAAATACTAGTACCTACTCTGTTAAAGTGGAAGCCGACTCCAAGAAGGATTCGAATGATGATGATGATGGTACCGATTGGCAAGTCTGGCTGTCAGACTTTCAAGTATCTGACTATCTTATACAGGCTGTCAGAACTGTCAGCCGGGACCAATGGATAAGGCACGTGCATTCTGAGGCACGGAAAGGTCTCGGTATGTAAACCTTGAGTTGCAATCAATGGACCAGTGCCACGAGTTCTGCCTAGCCATTTCCTAACTATGTTGGGGTCGACGACCGCCTTCCAGTCTAACTGGATGCAGCTGAATACCGGAACAGTACCCAACAAATAAAACACCATACATTTGTTTTAGAACAAGTAATTGATCATAATTGTTAGTAACAAAGGTCTTAAAAGTACATTCCTTATTTACCTGAAATTATATGAAGATTGTATTGTTGTCTGCATCTAGTAAATAAACAATATATCAGCTGTTTTTTTTTGTAAATTGAAGCGACAACGAGTTCAATTGCTAAAGGAGACGATTGCAAGGGGCGAGATCGTGACAAACAATTTCCCACTTTATTTTCAACCGACAGAGTCTATATTTGATTTTCTGAAACTGATATGATAAAAGCATTGTTTTATACCTACAAAATTATAGGGGACATTGCACTTAAATGGTTATTAATAGACTTTCGTAAACACGCTTTATTGATAACAAATATTGCATTATCATGCAGGATTGGCAATAATGTTATTATTTACGTTTCTGATAACTTTATTGAATTAAATATCACACATCTTATTTAATTATAACTCTTTATTAATCTCTCTTTATAACTCTTTAATTATGACTCCAATGGCGGAGTGGTAGTGACGCTGCCTTACGTTCTTAGGGTCCTGGGTTCGAATTCCGGTAGGAGCAAATGTTTGTGTGATGAGCATGGACATTTGTTTCCGAGTCATGGATGTTTATATGTGTAATAAGTATGTATTTACAAACAAAAAAGTATATATGTAGTATATCAACTATCTAGTGTCCACGACACAAGCTTTGCTTAGTGTGGTACTGGCGCTGTGTGTTAATGTCCAGTGATATTTATTTATTTATTTATTATTGTCCTATTGATCAAATTATGATAAAAACATCCCATCATTCCCAGTTTCCAAAAACTTGATTAACATGACCTTGCACTAAGACACAAATCCGGTCCCCCGAGCACGTGACCTCGTCCAACTCTTTCTCGCTCATTCATAACAGTTCGTTTAATTTCGGCGGTAGCTAGAAGTCGACGTAAAGAAACTCGACGCAGCGGGAATGATTAAAAACTTCGGTTTCAGCTACCCTCATCCAAACCTCTGACTTTTGCCAAACTAGACGATCATCATCATCACCATCATTTCAGCTGAAAGATGTTCAATGCTGGACATAGGCCTCCCCCAAGTGTCATCATTTCAGCTAAAAGATGTCTACTGCTGGACATAGGCCTCCCCCAAGTGTCGCCACATTGACCGGTCCCTTGCGACTCGCATCCAACGGTTTCCCGCAACCTTCACCAGATCATCTGTCCACCTAGTGGGAGGCCTTCCAACACAACGTCTTCCGGTTCGCGGTCGCCACTCCAGAACTTTTCAGCCCAATCGGCAATCCGTTCAACTAGGCTCCACGTAAATTACTGATATTCAGCTGCATCCGGAAAGACTTCAAATTTACTCTAACACAGTCGGAAAAAAGCTAGGGAGATAATTTAATTTGATGTTAAGATCTATAATGACAGTATCAGATTCGTAAGTCAATGAGCCCACAATCCTATTTAAAGTAGAAGTTTTCAAGAGTA
Source organism: Xestia c-nigrum (assembly GCA_916618015.1). Lineage (NCBI taxonomy): Eukaryota > Metazoa > Arthropoda > Insecta > Lepidoptera > Noctuidae > Xestia > Xestia c-nigrum. Next base: position 23,979,356 of record OU745249.1, read on the forward strand.
GTTTTGGAATTTCTCCTATATCTTGGGTGCGTTTACAAGAATTTAAACCCAACATATACACAAACAGCTATGGACACTTTTAACGTGCACATCTTGCTACATTGTTCTCACATAATATACCATCTCAACATGAATGATGTAACCAAGATTTTGTAACAATATTTTGATTTAAAAGAGTGTCCATGGAGTTTCTTGTCCGTTTTTCTCCATAAAGATCTACGCTAGGGAATGGGCAACTACAGTACTTTCACAGTTTTTATGTCTTGTGACTGGGACTGTAGCTACTTTTAATGTTCATTTTTGTTTCGACAATTCAAAAGTGCCTGTAACTGGCCTACTTGAAATAAATGCTTTGATTTTGATTTTGACAGCCAGACCCGGAACAACTCTATACAAATATTTGTTTCGTGCGGGAAACGAACGCAACCCGCTGCGCAGTCTTCAATCGCCATTGCGCCAACCGTGTCGACACTCCAGGACTTACTATCCGTTTGTGGTATGTGTATTATACAATAAACTATGTTCCTACCTATGTACAGACACGCTTTGATCTCCAATGAGCAGGTACAGCTACAATTAGTTAATTAGTGGCAGTACTAATTGAAACCGCGACAGACATCATAAATGCATAGTTCCGATTGAATCCGATTTCGTATCTGGAGCTTGTACCTATATGTTTATTGTTTTATTAATCTATCACATATCCCACTGCTGGGACACGGCATCCTCTCAATGAGAGGGAATGGGCTATAATCTACCACGCGGGCCCAGTGCAGATTGGTAAATGTCACATGTCTTCGAATGTTTGGTTCTAGGATATGCCGGTTTCCTCACGATGTTTTCCTTCACCGTTTGAGAGCAGTGGTGATGAAATAAATTACACCAAGTAATGCGCCTGTCTGGGTTTGAACCCACGACTTACTGTTCGTAAGTCGGGACCGCCACCACTGGGCCACCGCCGCCCATATTAATATATTATTCTGAACCAATATATATTAATCTATACCAATAATCATTCTTAAAGTGTTAATGTTAAAGTAAATATGTCTGTTTGCCTGTCTATTTGCCCGTCTGTCGTTCTGTCTATCTGTTTGTTAGCTTTGCATAACGTCCTAACATCTGAACGGATTTCACTGAAAGTTACTCGTAGACCATGATCCATATTAGGACACCCGGCACAGGATATTTTTTATGTCAGTTGTATTACATTCCCGCGAGATAGTTTCCAAACTAAACGTAGGTGAAGCCACGGGAAAATTTTAATTAATTATAATAGTCACCACTAAACTATCGCCTATATGTATATTATGTATTAAAATTGAATAACATTTCTGATTGCATAATATTGGTTTTCAATAAAGTTCTAATAGATTTAAATTATTATAAACATCATTTTCATCAGTCTATTTATGTTATACTTCTGCTGGGACATAAGCCTCTATGAGAGGAATTATAACGAGTTAGTTCAAATTCGATAATTGAAGGATTTGACATTAATTACAATTCTGTTTATGAAAGGATTTAAAATAATTGCTAACGTAACGTTATCCGCTTAGCAATAATAATTTGTTATATTGTATGATTATTTAATAAAAAGAATAACAATAACGTTTAGCGAGCTGCAATTACTGGTATACGCCCTTGAGTCTAGAGGTAGCAAGTGCTACTGCCGAGCCATGATGTCGTGGGTTCGTTTGCCAGGTCGGACAGAGTCATCATCATCAACATTCTCTTGCCCTTATCCCAATGTATTTGGGGTCGGCGCAGCATGTCTTCTTCTTCCATACTCGTCTATTTTTCGTCATCTCATCAGACACTTCTTTTCTCACCATATCCGTCTTAACACAGTCCATCCATCGTTTCTTTGGTCTTCCTCTACTCAAATACCCATCCACATTCATATTCAAAACTTTTTTTACGACAAGTTGGACAGAGTGTTATGGGGTTCAAAACCCTCAGACCCCAGAGTCGGGATTTGTGCCCAGGTGAAGGAAATAGATCACCGATTCTACCCTAAAATAGCCAACATATTTCATTTCGTTTTTTCATCAGACTGTTAAAAATACAAACACTTTAACAAAACTGTACACAGCAACTAGCTTCCAGCATGAGAACGTTTAAATTCACTGAGACCGGCTACCATTCGACCGAAAATTGTTAAAGCTTCACGAACAAACGAACGAGGCTGCGATCGAAAATGATCTTCTCCATTTTTCCACTTTGACGCGACTGTCATAATGAATCTTGTAATGAGGTCAGGATAATTACGACGATTTTTTGTCTTAATTGGTTGTAATTTTAGGTAAAAGTCGTTAAATACATCTTCAACGGTCTAAATTGTGGGACGAGATTTTGTTCAGTGTCTTCGGATTTTTAGTTTTCTTCTGTAGTCATGGTATCCTGGTTGTTTTCGTGAAGGAGTGTGTTTGTTTTGATACAGTAAGCGTATTAAATGGAACCTATGATGTATCTTTGACACCTCAATGTACATAACACGTGAATAAAGATTATTCTATTCTATTCTTTTCCATTGTATACGCATACATGCCACTGTGGCGTATTATAAATAATATTATATATTTTGTGTTTGTTTCTCTGGGCAATGCAAGTACTAACACCAGTTTCTAAATTGTGTGTTTTACTACCCATTTACAGGTTTACGTACCTCAGTCGGTTTGTTGTCCGTCTGTCAAAACTCTTTTTCTCAGGAAAGCTTCGAGTTATCAAGCAAAAATTTGTATCAACTACTCAGCAAAATTGCAAGTCAAAAGATATAATAATAATAATATATAAATAAATATCGCTGGACACACAGCGCCACCTAGTTCCACACTAAGCAGAGCTTGTGTCGTGGACACTAGATAGTTGATATACTACACATATACGTTTTTTTTCGTAAATACATACTTATTATACAGGGTTATTTTTTGTTTATACTAAACCCGAAAAGGGGTCATTGTACTCATCATTTTGAACAACTTTTTCTATGGAACGAACCCTGAAATCGCGAAAAAAAAATCAGCTGTTCCCTACATTTATGTTCGCATAACTCGTCAAAATGTAGAGTACAATGACCCCTTTTCGGGTTTAGTATAAACAAAAAATAAGGTTGTATATTTAAACATCCTGTAACATGTATTACTTCCCGTTGAATGCATGGAATAATTAATCATTTGCAGATCTTTGACAGTCGTTACAGTGACTCGAAATTCTGACAACCAGCCTTCCTAACGTACTGGGTTGTCAGACCCGTGAGGTCAGATACGCAGACGCACCATGTAAAATATCCGAGCCTATAGACCCAAAAAATATATTTCAACTTTATTCTGCGGAACCCACAGAGTTAGAGTGGTGTCGTATAAGGCAGACATCGCTCGACGACATATAATCGTTAGCCGCGATGACGCGGGCGCATCCATGCGGTAATCCGTTCAACCGGTTTATTTGGCACTGAGCAAGAATGACTCGAGTGGTAGATGCGGCAAAATACGAGTATACCCATACATTTTCTCTCTTTATTTGTTCAGTTTGAAGATGTCGTTATCTTTTGTTCAATTCAAAATTGTGAGGTATTCCTCAGAGCGCACCTATTTCTAAGCACACCCATCTAAGCGCAACTAAATCATTCCTCAGAGCGCAATACATGATGGGTATGATGAATTCAAACATTACATCGATAGACAGATTTAAATCAACTGTCCTAACTGTTTATATATTAAAATCGACTTCCAGGCAAACATAATTTACTGAAACTTGTGTTGAAGCAACTTTTGGTCAGTAATGTACAGAAGTACTAGGCTATCAGGAATTGCAGATGGTATTTCAATCACATGTTTGCTCTGAGATAATATTAAACAGTAAGTACCTACCTACTTAAATACCCGGAATATAAAAAACTAGCGGACGTCACGCGGTTTCACCCTCGTAGTTCCCGTTCCCGTGGGACTACAGGGATAAAATATAGCCTATGTTACTCGTGGATAATGTAGCTTTCCAATGGTGAAAGAATTTTTAAAAACGGTCCAGTAGTTTTTAAGCCTATTCATTACAAACAAACAAACAAAGTTTTCCTCTTTATAATATTAGTATAGATATATAAAAAACTACTCCTTGAACTTCTGCTAGCCTAGTACATTTTGATGGTCTAATTGTGTGCTCTATATTTAAGTGTGTCAAATGTGATTTATAAATAAACTAGCTGACCCACGCAACTTCTTCTGCGTCACATAAGAGGGAAAAAGCTACCTACTACTACCTACCTAACTACTACTCCCTACCTACTACTACCTACCTTCTACTACCTACCTACCTACTACTACCTACCTACTACTACCTACTACAACCTACTACTACCTACCTACCTACCACTACCTACCTACTACTACATTTTTTTTTCATAAGAACCTTCTCCTGACAATAAAAACACAACAAAAAAAGAATCAGCCAAATCAGTCAAGCCGTTTTCATACTATGTCGTGACAACAGAAAACGGGTTTAATTTTATATACAGGGTTATTTGTAAAACACCGACAACCTCGCAGGAGTATATTACTAACATCATAAACAACAACATTTGTTCTACGACTTTTGGGAAAACAGGCAAAAAAAAATCGACTTCTCTTGCAAAACTCCATCAGCTGTTCAGACATATGTATGGAGAGTTGTTTTTTTTTTGTCTGTTTTCTGAAAAGTCGTAGAACAAATGTTGCTGTTTAAGATGTAAGTAATCTATTCCTGCGAGGTTGTTGGTGTTTTACAAATAACCCTGTATATAGAAGATAATAATAGAAAAAATTCAATGTATTATTTAAAATATGGAGCACCGGATGAGCAAAATAAGTTTACAAATTAAAAGTCGTATTTCGTTTTAAGTGTGACGACTGTATTCTGTGACATCCATGTCGAGGCGAAACGAAAAAAAAAACCAAAGAAAATCACGAGTCGAGGTTAAGGGACTCGACGCAGAGGGAACGATTCTTTAAAACTGTATATCGATATAATGAATGAACCCTTCGTTTTCGACACACTCCATCAATATGTGGGAAACATCTACATACTACATCGCATTCAGTGCAGTTCGATGAAACAACCCATACTTTATAATAAATGATGTTTATTTACAAACACTTTTATACGTCTTTTAAATAAAAACAAGTTGGGTTCAGTGTTACGTACCTCTGAGAAAAAACAGCCGAAACCAACTCAGAGGTCATAGTCTCTTTTAAAGTTCAGACATAATCTTGTTCAGCTCACATGAGGACTATGCAGATTAGTGTTGAGACGGTCTTTAGAAGAAAGAACCACACAGATTTAAGTGGACCTGTCCAGTCAGTGCAAGCATGTGTCAGTTATCGTTGTAACTCGACTTATAACTCAAGAAGCTCAACGAAACGACAAACTATTCCAAAGAAAGGATGTTTGGATAGGTCTCTTATAGCACTCAAACTGCCAGACAGTGGTGGGAAAAAAATGTGACCCACATGGTCCACACATTTACAGTAATTACAGAAAATTAAGTATTAATAATTAACGAAATGAATGTCAATAAAAAAACGATATGTAAATGAAGATATTAATATTGTAAACTCGAAAGTCGCTCAATCTGTCTGCACTCTACAGACACAAGGAGTAATAAATAAACTTTTCCCACTTCAAGAGCTAAACAGATTCGAAAACACTATTAGTATCTTTCTGCCCTTTGTTTTTTCTTTGGGACAACCCCGCCACACATTTTCCAAACGACTGTAACTCCTGAAATCCAGAATCAACAGTGGCGACCACCAATAAAGCGCCGAGACTACGAAACTCGACAAAGTCCCAGAGAATGAATTTAACTGTCTTGGATCCCGCAACGAAATAAATCAGAAAGTAAAGCGGAAGACCTATGAAAAAATCGTATTTTCCACTTCCCTCCATATCAGCAGGAGACAGAACGAAACAAGGCCAATTAGATTTCATCGAGCTTCATTGTCTTCTTTGACGACCCGAATGGTGTAGTGGTAGTGAGGCTGCCATACGTTCTTAGGGTCCTGGGTTCGAAACCCGGTAGGAGCAAATGTTTGTGTGATGAGCACGGACATTTGTTTCCGAGTCATGGATGTTTATATGTATAATAAGTATGTATTTACAATTAAAAAAGTATATATGTATTATATCAACTATCTAGGGTCCACGACACAAGCTTTGCTTAGTGTGGCACTAGATGTCGCTGTGTGTTAATGTCCAGGGATATTTATTTATTATCTTAATATATATAAATCTCGTGTCACAATGTTTGTCCTCAATGGACTCCTAAACTACTTAACCGATTTCAATAAAATTTGTACACCGTGTGCAGTTTGATCCAACTTGAAAGATAGGATAGCTTACATTTCAATTTATGAGACGCAGACGAAGTTGCGCCGGTCAGCTAGTTTATTTATAAAATACTGGCACTCAGCTGCATCCGGTTAGACAGGAAGCCGACCCCAATATGGTTGAGAAAAGGCTAGGCAGATGATGACCATTATTAGCACATTTCCAACGTCCAAAAAAGTCATAGTTACCAAATATCTACCTTTAAACACATGTAAAAAAATACGGTGCAGTCTTTAGAAACTGCCAATATAAGTGAAAACTAAGTAATCTACTTCTGCTACGGGTTGTAGCCCGCACACGCCTAAGTGATGCTACGCCGTAGCGGATCAACTACGAGTGCTACGAAGCGTTAGGTGACGGTCACGCGAGTTCCATGGTTTTTGTTCACACAAAAGTGCTGAAGGCGCCTAAAGAAGTTCCACTTCTAAAATACCATATCCTTCTCTTCGTAGCTCCATCTCAGATTTCGTTCAGGAATGACTGTTAGATTTTTGATAGATGTTCGCGACCGAACCGGAGAGATGGGACATATTTATCTGCTCCACAAAATAATTTTCCCCAATATATATTTTCTCTCCCCTATCACATTTAGGCGATACGTGATACGTAAGATATTGAATAAACAGTTTGGTCAGATGGGCAAATATTTTTGTGATCTCATATTTTTGGGAACCTTAACCCCTGACATTGAGAAGGAATACATATAATGTATGTGACTCATAGTAACAGTACATAAAGTAATAAACCATTTGGTTTTCTTTAATTTAAAAGGCGTCATTATAGGTTTTCAATGCGGCAAGTCATTGATCTGCTGTGATGATGATTGTTTTATCATCTTTAATTATTTTACACCCCACCGCCCCACCCACTACGCTTGCACCCCATAGAGAGTGCTTGTGCCAAATTGTAGACCTCATGGCCCAGCAGTTTCCGAGATTTCGTGAGGAGTGATCAGTGAGTGGACAGTGAGTGGACTTCTCTTTTATATTATACAGCTTCCTTTATATTTTTTTTCGATCTCTGGCACGTCATTGTGCACTTAAATCATTCTGCCAATGATTTTACGACTTTGCTTAATTCGTACGTAGAACTCCAACATAACACCGTCAAGCGACCATTTTGGAGTGACGAGACTACGAACTTATGAAACTCTGGCAATGGTTGCAGGTTTAGTGTGGTTTTCATAATAAACAATCATTGACAATTGTGTTGCACAGAAGGCCGATTTAGAGATTAAATTTTAAATTACAGGTAACTTTTATGGACTGGGGCATGTTCACCGCATGCTGGATAAATTGTGGGCCAATATAGCAGAAAACTGGTGCCCTGAGATAGTGAGCAGGGACAGGTTCCATCAGAACTGGAAGGACGACGCTCGGGTTCGCGAGAAGTGGAAGAACTAGACAGAAGGCTTTGTCCGGGATAGGGACAGATCATGCTATGCTTTATCAGATCCAAAAATTGTGATATATCTCAACTAAAAGACAATAAAAGAAAAACACTCCGAATTGATAACCTCCTTTTGGGAGTCGGTTAAAAATAGCCTAATCATTGTAGCTCACAACGGCTTCTGCTGACGACGTCCAATGACCATTACAGCAAACGTCAAAGGAAATTGACATCACTCTGAGCAGTAGCGGGGATCCCTCTGACCATGGCACGCATCGCACGCGTGATTATCATCTATGCTACATGAAGTAGATCCATTTGATCAATTCTCCTGGATGATATAGGTAGTGGGATAGGAAAACAGATCGTAGATATGCCGAATAAAAGTGAAATTGTACTGCAGGTAGCTAATAGTGATTTTGAATGCTTTCAGAGCCAATCTAGTTTACACCGGTAAAGTTCTGGTTGATTTGGAAGTACGGTTTCAAACTATTTGGTGAGTACAGGTACTTGGATTTTGACAAAGTAACATTGAGAATATTATGTTTTTTGTTTAAATTCTGATTTTATTTTAAAAAAAACTTCAGTTAACCGCAGTCCATTGGCAATGTGTTTAGTACCTACATTATTAATTTAATAAACTCCACATACAGTAAAAGTACATTAATTATTTATTCCGCATAGTAGTTAGAATGCACCCGGAGAGATGGGCAAAGATCGTCACTCACTGGACGCCTGACGGAGGGAATCGCCGTCGAGGTAGACCGCGGCGAAGGTGGTGTGACGATCTGATCTTGTTTGCGGGGCGAACATGGCCAGATACCGCACAGGATAGAGAGGTTTGGAAGGAAAAAGAGGAGGCCTTTGCCCAGCAGTGGGACACACGATAGGCTAGGAAAAAAAAAAAAAAAAAAAAAAAAATAGTTTTAAAGCTACTATGAAGCAAGATTCGATAGTGTAAATAGACTGTTTACCGGAAAATATGGCGTTTAATTATGTATTTATTCCCAGAAATCATTAATTACAGCAAAATGAAAATAGCTTTTAATAAAAATGAGCAAAACCACGATGTTAAAATAAATTTGTCAGTGCTTTCTACCAGGATAACAGAAACATAAAGACCTCATTCACAGATCGAAAAACACAATGCAACCATAAAGCGATGACTCGTTGGCTCGGCAAACTTGCAGGCCGGCCATAAATTGTATAATTCAACAACCAGGGTAACAGAAATCAGTATTGGGCCGGGAGTTCGACGCACGTTAACTCTCCACAGGGTGCGCGCGTGACCAGACTGTTTAGGTGGCCAGGAGTGAGGTCCAAGTTACAAGAAAGTAGTTGATGAACTCTATACGTTGATCTATACTTCTATACTAAAGCAGAAGAGTTTGTTTGTTTGTTTGGTTGAACGCGCTATTAAATCTCAGGAAAAACCGGCTCGAATTGAAAAAATGTTTTTGTGTTGGATAGTCCATTTATTGAGAAAGGCTATGGGCTATATTACATCACGATATGACCAATGACAGCGGAGCAGCAATAAGAAATGTTGCAAGCGGGAAAAAAGCTTCCGTTGAGCAGGCGATGCGTTGCGATATCAAAACTTCACGCGAACGAAGTCGCGGGCAGAAGCTAGTATAATAATAAAATATATCATCATGCCTGTTCTCATTTAAGGGTTAGGCAATAGTCTCCTTTTAGGGGCGGATTTAATGGCATCATGAAGGCACAAATACAGATTCCGACAGGCTACTAATGAACACACCCAATAACATTTTGTCCGACCTAAGAATCAAACCCAAGACCCCAAAGTCAGCAGAAAAACATTTATGATTTGGCCAAAATGTCAAAAGCTTCTAAACCTACACTGACGCTTCGTATGAAAAGATAATGCGTCGTAAAGGAAATAATTTTCCGAAAGCAAACTTTGAATAGTCATAAATGCAGTTAGAATTTTAGCGGATTTTGAAAATAGACGTAAAAATATAAACTGACATATTCGGAAGACACAAAAAACATAAAATCCAAGACCCGTGTTGGTTCGCTAATTGTTTATTTTTTCAACGTATAAAACGAGAAGAAAAAACCCAGAATTCTAAAATAAGATAATTGATAATTTATGTGTTTAGATGTTTAAATAAGATAATTGATGTGTTTAGATGTTTCTAGAATTACAATTGTGTTCTGTGTATTGTTTAGTGTCATTGACGCACCGCAACAATAAAAAAGCGTCAAAATGTTGTAACGTTTTATTTTTACCTCAGATGCAAACTGTTTACGCTTTATAATTTTTTTGCCATAAAAATGTGATTTACGTTATCCAAACAATATAAACGAAAATCTCAGGGTTTTAATCTTATTCGTCATCTCCAAAAACAAAATACTTAGTCATTGTTATCACACAATTATAATAACTGCTCACTACATTATTTTACACTATAAAAGTTTTTTTCTTTTTTTGAAAAATCCACGGCGCGCTGTTTAAAAACTAATTGAAAAAGGATAAAATAATTTAAAACAAAATTTAGAATATCAGTCGTGGGCTGCCATCACTATTTTAAATTTTGTCGGTCGCTTTTCGTGTCTGTCTGTAAGACCGCGCTGTATTCCAAAACTTCGCAGGGAATTTTAAATGTGTGTAGTTTTCATTATTATTAAGGAAATCAAACGTATTCTGGAAGGTTTACAAATTAACTACGTTCATATTGAACTTAGACATAGCCATGGATATAGAAGCCCAGATATCTTGATGGTGTGAAAATGTTTCGTCGTGAATTATCATTGCAAATGTGCGTAAAAGGCGTCCCTTTGACGACTCGTCAGTCGTCCGTACCTTGTATATACAATCCACCTATGAATGTTTCTACCTGTCTGCTGGGGACGCAGATCTTCGGTATTTAAATAAGCTGTCTTCCATCTCGCGGCATCCGTTCTATTTGGACCCTAACAAAAGTTAGCCGTTGCAGCTCAACACTTGGACCCCACGGCACCCGATACAGTCGCGAGTCGGATACGAAATCAAACAAAATATTGTTTCGCTTGCCTCTTCAGATTCCGATAGTTTTTCATCCATATCTACCAACAAGCTCTACGCTGTAGAAACTATGATAAATTCTTACCATTTCTTGTAATTAGTAGCGCTTGTAGTGTGTTACTTTGCAAAACTGATACTTTATGAACATAGTTAACAACGTTCCCATTTCTAGGGTACTAGCTTTCTCTCTACGAGATAATTGAGCCGTGATCGACCACGCGGATTCCGTGAAGGTTGATGGTTGTCGTGCCAATTTCCTCACGATATTTATTTACCGTTTTGACAGCAAGACAAGGCTCTTTTTTTTAGGATGGGAAATCATCAAATAACTTCTCCCACTCTGGGCGGAGCGGAAGGGAGTGTCAGACTTTTACTGACTATAACCCATCCATGTTCCTTCCTCGCCTTTTATGTTCCGGGGCCGCGGTATCTCTTTCGAACAGGCCCCCAACACGCATAAGACCTTTTTTTTTTTAGGATGGGGAATCATCAAATGACTGCTCCCACTCTGGGCGGAGCGGGAGGGAGTGTCAGACTCTTACTGACTAAAACCCATCCATTTTCCTTCCTCGCCCTTTATGTTCCGGGGCCGCGGTATCTCTTTCGAACAGGCCCGCAACCCCGGCAGAAGCATAAGACCCATGAATTCAGTTTTCATTTCTGGCAACGTGGTATTGGATTTTTCCGTAGCACCTCGGACTGGGTTTGTGCCCAATTGTGACTATCGGGTAAATGCAGTAGATGAGACCTGTAACTGGCGCAATATTGGTCTAGGTACTATAAGTACATCTCTGTCTACTCCTTCTAGGCGAAATGTTGAAACAAACTTGCTAAATAGACATAAACCATCTCGTTTTCCCAACATTACCGACAGAGACCCTACTAATGAACCCAGCGGGGATTGTTTGCCGTCCCCGGGGTTGTCAATTAAAAAATGAGATACTTTGTTAATGATATACAAACGAATCGGCGGCCCTTGTGAAAATATTTCTGTAATTGACGATATTTTAATTATTATGGTAAATAATTTGTCGGTGAGTGAGATAAATCAGTTATGTTTTCGTTATAATTATAATTATCCTTTTCTGGAGAAGTCTTCATTTAATCAAGTACCAGGAGTTCAGAAAGTCAAAGAATTCTTAATTTCTATTACTTAACCTCATAAGCTTGAAAAGTTATAAGGCTAGAATCAAATTATCAGACGTGACTTAAATGCCGCGTTTGATAATCTAGTTTCATTCAAATTTTCAAGGACGGTTATTTGCCAAGTCTTACCGTCCGTTATTGATTAAAACGTACAGTCTTATCTCCAAAGCTTTCTTAGCTTAGGATCTTTCAAAGAGGAGCTTTGTCCGGTAAAATTACTTCAAAGGTACTATTTAATATCTGTGAAATTATTTGACAAGCCACGAAAAATACATCCGCTTCTAAAAACAGAGGCATCCAATCCATCACTGAAACATAGAAAACCAAAACACATGACAACTAAACCCTTTGCTAACAAAAAACCGTTTAAAAAACAAGGAAAAATGATCTGTCTGGCTACAAAAGGCAACAATAACTCATTGAGTTGTGATTCTAAAGGCACACATCACACCAATTAAATCGTTGCGGGACAGAATGGTATTTGCTGGCACCCAAAACATTTGTCAAAGCGGACGGAACGCTTGAAAAATTTCAACTGAGGCAATACGGCACGAATGAAAGATTAAATCGGAGCTCACGTGGATGTAGATATACTGGAAATGGTTTGGATTATATTACATTGTATTATTGAGTGCTTAGTCCAAGTTATGTTTCGTTGGCCAAGATATGAGGGAATGAATAAAAGGCTGCGAGACTGTTTGAATGAGATACCTACCGCAGCCCTGGAACAAGGGCTATGAAAGAACATGGATGGGTTTTAGTCAGTAAAAGTCTGATACTCCCTTCCGCTCCGCCCAGAGCCGGAGGGGTCATTTGATGATTTCCAATAAAAAATAAGGAATGATTAACACCCTCACAAACCATTCATTGCATTGCACTAAAGCGTTGTTGAGCTGATGAATTTTTCTGACATACTTTATGTACATGGACTATAAATTTCTTTGAAAATTCTTGAAGTAGGGTGCTGGATAGTTGCTCTTTGAAAAGTCCTCTAACTATTCGAATAAATTCGACGAGTTATTGTCGTTGAATTTATTTTAATAGTCAAAGATTTTGCTGTTAAACTAACTAAACTGAAACTAAAATCGAGACGAAATCTTATCTTATTTTCCTATTTGAATCTTAACTAATATTGTAATGTGAAAGTGAGTTTGTTTGTTACCTTTTCACACCTAAACCTTTGAACTAACCTTACTGAAATTTGGGTACCTTTCATCCCAAAAAAAGTACTGTTCCTGAAGAAAACCACAATATCGTTCTTATGAAATGGATCGTGCCACGTGTGCACGAAACATGATTGAATTAAATTATTACAAGGAAAGTACGACCAGTATTGAGAGTTAAATTAATGCGAGTGAAGCTGCGGGCAAAATCCAGTATCAGAATAAAATATTGCAACAGCAACTTGTTTCGTCAATCCATGTAGCAAACAGGAGAATACCGTAGCAATCTCTTTCCGAAAAAAAAAACAAATATTTCACTAAACAAAGGAATTATTCATGTAAGCAGTAAAAGGGATTTCATTTCCTCTCTATTTATTTAGTAAATAACTCACCCTTCTGAGAGACACGAAAAAAATTGAAAAGTCCATATTTGATCAGATTAACGTGATGTTGCTTTAGGCGCGAAATGAGCAAATCTTTCCAGTAAAATAATTTTTGTTTTATATTCTACACGTGTAGCTGAGGTGCTGGTTTAGTTTTTCTTTGAGAAATCTCAAGAATTTATATGATACTTTAATTTTTTCTGTCCCATTTATTAGCCACTTCTATTGCTTCGTCAGTAGCATCACAACGACCGCTGTGACTACAGCTAGGGCAAAGAGGAATGGAGGTGAAACAAAGTCTCTGAAATGGTTGGAGGGCAAGGTATTCTCATAATTCGGCACTACATCCCATATAAGTTCGCAGACAGTTCAGTGACTTCCAAGTAGATAACGAAAAATCTTAAAAGACGAGTACCATTACCACACTGAATAAAACTCCAATGACGGCGAGTATACATAAACTGAATATTCCATCTATTAGGCCCCTTTTTGAACAATTAACATTTATAAAGGGTGTAAAACACCTCTTCACGAAGCCGAAAGGTACTTGTTCTGCCCATCATTGCGATCATTTTTTTGTGCTACACTATACCTGGGAACCTTCTAGTTACGGAGATATGGGGGTTCAAAGTTACAACTTTTGGACAAGTTTTTTTTTTAAATACCTACAAGTTTTTTTATAAGATCTTAACACCTCCACGACCTCCGTACTATTCAAACCATCAATCGGCACAATATTTTAAGTGCGATACATTGAGTTCTACCACAAAACATGATTTATAACCTCAAAAAAAAAAGTTGTTTCCCAGCAATAATTTTTGCGTAAAGTTTTTTAGTTTGAAGTACAGAATGCTTGGTTAACGTCTTTGTGATGAGATGGTTTACACCCTATATTTGCTCTGTTTCCTGAAGCAACGGTTATAAGCAGCCGCGCTTCATGAAGTTGAAGTTTAAACCTGGCCGAAAATAATGTTGAAATTGTCATAAAGTTGCTTCTTCCCTGGAGAAGATAAATAAACCTTATATTATACGCCTCTAGGTTCATCTAGATACAAATACTTATTAGTTCTGTGTACAAAATCCTGGGCGCATCGCTTTATCATTTTAATCGGTTTCCGGGCGGGCAGGTGCGAGCCGTCGTCGCGTTTCAACAATTTCATTTAACACCCGCGATCAAACTGCACGCTATAACCAGGGTACTAGGGTATCAGGATATACGAGTAGGTGGGTTTTATCTTATCGGATTTTATGCGACTGAATGTATTGATGCGGGAATATCTGTATTGGTATTATAGGAAGTATTAGTTTTGCGTTTTCATTTGTGGTTATGTGGTTATGATCCCCTGGTGCAGCAATAATTGTTGTTAATAAGTTTTGGCACAACCGTTTTGGCTAGTAGGTGATAATTACCCGATACAACAACATGGACCTAAGTCATCAAAGGAACTATTAGGAACGAATTTCTTAATTCATTGCTGCGTTAATAAAATATCTAAATATTTTACCTTTCAAATTAACAGCACGAAGATTTTAGTGTTACGCAATTATCCCGCCAATTATGTCACTCACATCTGCCTTGTTAATCATTTTTGTTAGTAGCCTACACTCATCCTCTTCACATGACCAAACCATCAAAAAATACTCTTTTCACCATTCCCGCACGAAAAAAGTGTCTTTCCTCTACTAAAACAGTGAAAAAAGTTGGTTTTTCCTCACTGTTTGAACAGTGAGGAAAGTAATGATCCCGTTCAGAAACTAACCTTGCCTGATTTTTTTTTGTTAAGTTTTAAAGATATTTTCAAAAAATAAATAATTTTTTTGCTTAGAATAGAAATATTTATAAGTTCAGATTAATGTTTTTTATAAAATTTATAAAATTATTGTGAGTATATAAGTTCTTTGATGACTGAAAACTTTTTTGCTGAGAGTTGTGAAAAGTTTTGTATGCAACATGTGAGCAAGTTCACTTGCTATTCGTTTTGTTGAGTCTTTCGCTTACTCAGGATTTAAATTTATAATCACTCGTTGCGCTCGTGATTCTATTTTTCAATCCTTCGTTCGCTCAAAATTCAAAATCAAAAGTCATGGGAAAAAAGAACTTTCCTCACTTGTTGGATAAATAACTATTTAATTTTTTGTGACTACATCTTATAAGTTTTTCTGAAATGCAACATATTTCGGTTTGAGATAAGAGGCAACTATGGCAGACACACCACAGATTCTTAGCAATAGGGTCCTGTAGACCTCCTTCGTATCCGGATCCCTAAAAATACACATCAAGTTCGGAAGTTAGAGTAATAAACGTATCGGATTGGTTTTAGATCTCAACTCACTGGCGACATTTTTACGTCCTTGTGAAGAACACCTGCCTCTAACGACGAGGCATGACGTGAATGAGAAGCAGGGAATGCATCCGGTTTCTAAGTTATTGGTACGTACATCAATATGGCAACACGGAAATTTGAAATTTAAAGTTTTACCTGTAGTTCACCATCCTCTGTCTAGCTTATTCCCAACTATTTTGGGCTCGGCTTCCAGTCTAACTAGATGCAGCTGAATACCAGTATTTTACATGGAACGACTGCCTATCTGACCTCCACAACCCAGTTCATACTGGGTACCTAAATACGATACCACTTTGTGAGACTGGTTGTCAGATTTTTTTGAAGTTTTACCTGTACTTAAAAAACTCGTCTAACTTGAGAGGAATCATCAGCACGATTAAAATGGGTAGTGATTTTATTGGTTTATTTCTTTTTTCAGCAATAAGATTTAAGAAAGAATTCTTCTTTGATTCATTTGTCAGTTATGGCCATCGTTTAGGTACTTATACAAGTCTAAGTTGCTATTACAATATTTTATTTATAACATAATTATGTATACAAAACGTCTAATGACTCAAACTAAACGAAATAAACATAATAAAAAGCCAAATAGCAAATATTTATATTATATATTTTTTACGTTTTTTTATACTTATGTTTAAATGTTTTTTGTTTAGTTTTATGAATAAATATTTAAAAATAGCTGTGTATAGAAATGAATAAAGGAATAATATTTAAATTCTAACCAAAAAAACATGCGGGGCATGCTTTGGGGGCGGCCGATAGAATTGAAAACTAACTAAAAGTAAATAAATAAATAATTATCGCTGGACATTAACACACAGCGCCACCTAGTGCCACACTAAGCAGAGCTTGTGTCGTGGACACTAGATAGTTGATATACTACATATTTACTTTTTTGTTTTTAAATACATACTAATTATACATATAAACATCCATGACTCGGAAACAAATGTCCGTGCTCATCACACAAACATTTGCCCCTACCGGGATTCGAACCCAGGACCGTAAGAACGTAAGGCAGCGTTACTACCACTATGCCAATCGGGTCATCACAGTAGCCTGTCAGCGCATTTGTCTTTTAGCGCAAAACGCCTGTAATTCCCAAAGAGTTAAGCAGAGTTGTATCTAAAAGTACACTCACCATTCGCCAGTTATATATTTAAGTTTTACTATATAAATACAAAAATAACTGCTTACATACACATACTAAACGTAAACTAGTACTTACATATATATACTACAATGTCAATACACTTAAGCGTCAAAGTATTCCTCCGCATCGCTGTCATCGGAATACGTTCCGAGAAGACTGACAGCATTGCCACGTTGAATGGTAATGCTTATTCTTTGGCCAACAAAGAGCCAGCCCTCTGGTCACGCGAAGTGTCGATCAGACGGCGGGGGAGACGCGCACTCGGACCCCATGACCCGAGCGTTTCGACCCCAAACGGCTCAAAGCTGTAGTTACCAATACAGTAAAATTTAAGTCCCATGTAGCTAATGGGGGCGAGCCTATTGCCATCGGGCACAAATGCAGACACCTTGGCTGCTATTGAGAAATTCCTGATGAAAAACCCAAATACCACTTTGCCCGACCCGGGAATCGAACCCAGGACCTCAAGCTTAGCAGTCGTCGTCGCGCTTTCCGACCAATTTTAATCTTTGTCTAATCAGCAGTTTCAGAACCTCAGCCATATTTACTCGAATGGCGTAGTGGTAGTGACGCTGCCTTACTTTCTTAGGGTCCTGGGTTCGAATCCCGGTAAGAGCAAATGTTTGTATGATGAGCATGGACATTTGTTTCCGAGTCATGGATGTTTATATGTATTATAAGTATGTATTCACAAACAAAACAAGTATATATGTAGTATATCAACTATCTAGTGTCCACGACACAAGCTCCGCTTAGTGTGGCACTAGGTGGCGCTGTGTGTTAATGTCCAGCGATATTTAGTCCAGCGATATTTACTAGAAATAGAAACGATAATAACCTATTCGAATAATCCAGGAGCTTACAGGACTTAAGACTCGCCTTAAAGCCTTTTTTAAAGCTACTACATTTAAGCAATAGATCAATATTAACCTATGAAGTCCTGGTATCCACCCACAAAATATTAGATTAAAAAATAAATAAAATAAATAATTATCGCTGGACATTAACAAACAGCGCCACCTAGTGCCACACTAAGCAAAGCTTGTGTCGTGGACACTAGATAGTTGATATACTACATATATACTTTTTGTTTGTAAATACATACTTATTTATACTAGTTACCTAGTGAGATACTTATTATGCTTAGATTACCTAACTAGTAACTGTTTCTTAGATACCAGTTAAGCTATGTACTTAATTCTAATCCACGCATTAGCCTGCCGCCGTCAATTAGGGTCCAATTAGCTCGGTCACTTTAATTAGTAACTATTCTAATAGACTTGTGTGTCTCTGTAATTAGTAGAATTTGAATAAATTCGGGTTTAACACAATACACCTACTCACGCCGTTTTATTTTGGGTGTAGGTTGACAGATATGAAAGAACAATAGGAATGACAACAGTATAAAAAACTGCAATTCTATTAAGCCCGTTAGACAAATGGATAATAATGGACACGGATTTTTTGGAAATGAATTTTGACTAAAATAAAACTAAACTTATATTGTCACTTACGAGATATCTTCCGTGATTATTTGTTATGTTGAGCTCCCGATATTAAAGCTCCCAATATAAGTTTAGTTTTAAACCGTGAAAGCCTAAAACAGTGTTTAAAATAAAACTCATCAGAACTCGAAAAGTGGGCTCGTGACGCAACAACTCCCTATAAATTATACCAAGGCGTGATGTATTGCGAATTTTGAAAACGTCGTATCTTCGTCAATTTTGGTTTACACAACAAAAGCAAAAATACGGGTCAAACATTTTTTGATAATCTAACTAACGGCCTATTAAGATTTCTTTTTGTTGTCTATCTTAATCTTGTCTTACAGACTCGTTTCTCTTTGCCCACGTATGTAAGTATAATACATGCGTCTTAGCATAGACGTACGCAGGTCGCGAGCACTACACACTTACCTTTCAGAACTATGTTTGATGAGTTGTCGTGTAATTCTCTAAAAAAATAGGCCACCCTTCCCAAACTAATAAAAATGAAATAAAAAACCTAATAAATCCAATAATAGTAGTGCCTTTATAAATAAAATTACCAAGCTGTACAAATTATTAACACCGAAACGTGCACAATTAGTTTTGATCATGTTAGGAAGATAAGCTAAGTACTCGTATATGAATTTGAATCATAAGTCTAGCCAAAAGTATCGTTAAAAACAAAACATTTCAAATGTCAATTCTAGCACTACGTAGTAAGACACATGTATGTTAAACAACAACAAAACAGCAACAACACTTTACAAAAACCAAAAAAGAAGGCTATGGAGATGCTGGGATTTGAACCCAGGACTTTCAGCATGCGAAGCAGACACTCTACCACTGAGTTACATCCCCGGTGTGATACTTGGCGAAATAGCGGTTCTGCTTTTAAATAACAGTCTATCACACTATTCAATAATGTGGGCTGAGTACTTTCACTCGCCTTGCGTAGGTAGTGACATGCGACACATACATAATGTGTATAACTCAGTACTTACAGTAACAACCGTATGTAGGTCATTTTAAAGCCCAAGGCCAGGTTTATTTAAACTTGATTGGCTTTAAATAAGTTAAATAAGTGTTCATATAGCTTACTTCAAGTGTCGTTGTAGAAAAAAGGTTAAAATTAAAAATTAAAATTAATTAGGTCAAAATTACAAATGGCTATTTCTTTTTATCGCCGGGAATCATCAAATAACTTCTCCCACTCTGGGTTGAGCGGGAGGGTGTCAGACCTTTACTGACTAAAGCCCATCCATGTTCCTTACATGCCCTTTTTCTCATTTCACTCCAACTTTTATTGTACTTATACTAAAATACCTATTTACGAATGACTCGCCTTGAAAGTAAATAGGACAACGATGTAACCGAATTAGTTGTGTCATAAGTTAAACAAAACTTATCAGGACCAACTATCTACTAGTTAGTATCTAAGAGTAAACTAGAATGAGGTTATCAAAACAATGTTATGTGAACAATCTATATGTATACTGGGGTAGAAAGCAACATCCATAAATAAACATCACATCTTGTCTCAAATCAAAAGAAGAAAAACAAAACGCGCATCGGCAATCAAATCAAGACATCGTAGCCAATGATCTGAACAGAAATCAAACGTTAGGTACCAGGACGGCAGAGGCAGTGAGAGATGGCACTATAACGCGAAGTAAGGCAGTTGGGGGTCCGTATCGTAAAAAAGACCGAACGATCGACGTCCGGAGCTCTCGCCATTAAAGTGCGCACGGTCGGTGTAGGGTCTAGGAAGAAAGCGGAAGCGGAGGCGGGAATGGTCTTGAGCGATTTACCATGATTCATGAATAATTAATCAAAACAATAACTATCTAGCCAACATTTTTGCCAACCACCCATTACATACCGAGTTCACCCCGTGCCTCGGAAAGCACATTAAGACGTTGGTCCCGGCTGTCATTTGTAGACCTTTGACAGTCGTTACAGGTTGTCAGTTGGCCAAAAACTCTGATAACCAGTATTACCAAGGGGTATCGTATTACCCAGTGCTAACTGGGTTGTGGAGGTCAGATAGGCAGTCGCTCCATGTAAAATACTGGTATTCACCTGCATCTGGGTAGACTTGAAGTCAACCCCAACATAGTTGGGAATAGGCTAGACCTCATGTATCAGATGGCCAGTTCCTGTTACTAAACTTTACATATCCAAATCTATGCGCAATTTGATTTCGGGTACAATAAACTTTCACGAAGCAGTCAATCAAGCATTCTGTATAATTAAACTACGCTAAAAATATTGCTGGGTGTAGGAATCAACGTAACGCACTCAAAACAATTTGCTGATTAATGCTAGAATAGTAAATGGTTCATGGAGATCTCTAAAGTAAAGTTGTAACATTTAAAACATGATTGAAAAAAGCTTGTGAAGAAGTTGGCACTTTGACCACTATAACTAGAAGGTTTCTAGATCATCATCATCGTCTGCCTAGCCTTTTCCCAGTATTTTACATGGAGTGACTGCTTATCTGACCTCCACAACCCTGAACCCTGTTAATACTAGGAAATACGATACCACTTGATAAGACTGGTTGTCAGTCTTATGGGCCACTACTACCTGTAACGACTGTCAAAGATGGACAAGGTAGAAGGTTTCCAGATACGGTTCAGAAAAAAAAATACTATGCTGGGGAGAATAAAGTACCTTTGCCTTCGTGAAGGTCTTTTTCACACGCATTAGGAAATTCCCTTTTACGCTATAAGTGTATAACTTAAACATAGATCGTTAGCTGGATCCCATGGACTTAAACTATGGAAGCGATTCTTGAAGTAACGCCTCTGAATGCCTTTGCGTGACTTTTGCAGAAAAAAAATAACAGGAAATTGTGTCCCTTAAAGTGAAATGTAAAGGATCGTTACGAGTTTTAGAAGCAAAATTTATTTTATTTTGGAATCATGCAGAACTCTATGATAACTTTAAGAAGGCGAGTTTTTGAGATTTGAGAGTTTTTAGAGTCTAGCACTCTATTATGTACAAGAAAAAAAAAATTAAACTGAGAATTTAGATATGTGATTATGATTTAGATATGGCCACAAAATTAGTAAAATATATGCCCGAGGAAGCTTGATATTTTTCTCTAAATATCCCATTTTTTCTTGCATTTTTTGTTACAGTCTAAAAACACTGAAACACAATAAAAAGTGTGATAGCTCTCCTAACGTCAATTTATGCTACCCAAAACAGTGGCTTTGAAACATATCAAAATGGATGAACAAAAATAAATGATGAGAATTTTACATCATTCAAATCTACTAACCGTCATACCTGTTATCTATCTCCGAGGGGTTAAGCAGAAGTGTATCAAATAGAAGACCTAGATTTTGCCAGTTATGTTAAAGAACAATGTGATAGGGGCGTCACTATTGCCATCAACCGGGCGTCCAATAGCCAATAACCAAATACATAGCAACATCCCGACATGGGAATCAAACCCAGGACGTCATGTGCAAGAGTTGCGCCTGCGACCTCTACACCAACGAGGCAGTAAGTTAATAAACTTCTTTTGGGTTCTAAAAGCCCCTCGACCCCCATCGTCGACCACGTTTCTATTCTAGAACAAGATTGAGGTCAAGAGTAGGCATTTAAAATACACGGTTTAATTACAAATTATTTTTTTCGTGATTTTACTAGATCTCGTTCAAACATATATTTTTTTTAGTTTTATCATTCTCTTATTTTAGAAGTTACGCGGGGGACACACATTTTACCCCTTTGGAAGTAAGTGTCTCTCGCGCAAACTATTCAGTTTAGAAAAAAATGATACTAGAAACCTCAACATCATTTTTCGCCTATCCATAGATACCCCACCCATATGGGTTTAATGAAAAAAAAAATGAGTTTCAGTTCTAAGTACGGGGAACCCCCGAAGTTTACTGTTGTTTTTTTCTATTTTTGTGAGAAAATTTTAATGCGGTTCACAGACTTCATCTACTTACCAAGTCAAATATAAAAAAAATATCGTACATTAATTTCACCATTCACATTCCTGCCAATCCTCCGTAACCATTTTCACCTTTAAAGATGTAAGTCCATGTTCACCAAAAATGTAATGGTCTGATTATCAAAAACAACTGTATAAGGTTCCCCTAGAAAAAAGTGTTCTAAACAGTTGTTTTTAGATAATCAAACCGTCATCTTTTTGGTGAACACGGACCTTAATCAATGCTGTCAGTCACAATTTAAGTTTCATCGACACCTAAAGCAGAAGAAGAACATAAGAAGCCCTTCCTTCTTCCTTTAGATGGATAGGTAGAAGCTACGACTTCCGATCAGCTTCCAGTCTTACCGGATGTAGCTGAATACCAGTATATCACAAGAAGCGACTGCCTATCTGACCTCCATAATCCAGTTAGTACTGAGTAAAGCTGCTAGCTGACTACAACTGTACACACTATAGTAATATAGTAATGTTCTAACAGCTAGTTTCACCGGTTGTGGATAAAGTGTCGGTTAGCCTATTAGGAACTTATCTGCCAGATAAACTAACACGTTTGGTTTCACAGGTGTCGGATAGCGATATCTGGTAGATAAAGTATTAGTTATAACCAGCCTTTAAGTGGTAGATAGTATTAACTATCAGATAAGTAACCGACACTTTATCCGAAACCGGTGAAATCGGCCCTAAGTATTATTAATCCTTACATTATTCTTAAAAAAACAAAACAGCACGATTGTTACTAGCTAAGTTAAATCACTATCTCAAGAGGCACGGATGCTTTTCCGGTAGTTGTCTTGTTTTATGCCTGGATTTCCACCACCGTGCCGTTGCCTTAAAAGCCGGAAAACTGCAATGCCGCTTGGTGGGAGAGAAAGAACGTTTACTTTCCCGAGAAACTCCTTTACAAGAGCACTCTGGCAGCTAAATTGTTTAAAAATATTCTATTTCATTGTTACACACACAAACAAACCAGCTTCGAGATATCTGGGGCCTTATTCTGCTATTTTTATAAATTCGTCATTCCTACTCGATACCATTCTCATCCCATTGTCATTTTGCTATAAGTTCGTAATCTGTTAAATTCATAATGGTCGATCATTGAAAATGAGCTCACTAAAAATTATACCGTGACGTATTGAGAATTTTAAAAGCGTCGCGTCGTAACTACGTCAATTTTGGTTTACGTAACAAAAGAATAAACACGGGTCAAATATTTTTTGATATTCTGACGAACTAATTAGATTTTTTTGTTGTCTGCCCTATTATCGGCAAGCCTATTTCTAACAATCGGGCACAGAATTAAAAAATAGTTCTGCTCTTGAGACTTTCTAACATTTAAGAAAGTAACTAGCTTTTGCCCGCGGCTTCGCTCGCGTTAAGAAGTATTATTATTAATTAGGTACAGTTTTTGCGGGTTTACTTTTTCCAATCTTTAATTACAGTTCAATCAGTCGAAAATCACAAAAGATTTTTACAAACTTTAATCTCTTATTTTATACCCTTAGGGGTGGAATTTATCAAAATTCTTTCTTAGGGGATGCCTACATCATAGTAGCTTTATGCATGCAAAGTCACAGCCAGATCGGTTTAAAATTGATAAGTTTCATCCCCTATTTTATCCCCTTAGGAGTGGAATTTATCAAAATACATTTTTAAAGGATGCCTACGTCATAGTAGCTTTATGCACGCAAAGTCTCTGCCCGATCGGTTTAAGTTTGTCAAAGTTTCATACAAACTTTCATCCCTTATTTTATCTTCTTAGGGGTGAAATTTATCAAAATCCTTTCTTAAAAGATGCTTACGTCATAGTAGCTTTATGCACGCAAAGTCTCAGCCCGATCGGTTTAAAATTGACAAAGTTACATACAAAGTTTCATCCCATATTTTATCCCCTTAGGGGTAGAATTTATCTAAATCCTTTCTTAAGAGATGACCTCGTCATAGTAGCTTTATGCATTCAAAGTCTCAGCCCGATCGATTTAAAATTGACAAAGTTTCATACAAACTGTCATCCCCTATTTTATCCCCTTGGGGGTAGAATTGATCAAAATCCTTTCTTAGCGGATGCCTACATCATAACATCTACCTGCATGCCAAATTTCAACCCGATCCGTCCAGTGGTTTGAGCTGTGCGTTGATAGATCACTATGTCAGTCAGTCAGTCACCTATGAGTTATATGACAATTTTACGGTGACATATATATTTAGACTATCACTTATCAAGACACATAAGGTGAAAAGACATTGGCGCGCAAGGACGTTTGCACAAATTGGCTTTTGCACGAACGGACTTAATATGCACGAATGATATTTGCATGAACGATACTTCTGCAACAGACGCTTCGGCGAAAGACATGTATGCGAATCCATTTCCGTGAGTGGACACTCAGGAGACTTCATTTTCACAGAGTTCACGTGTACAAAGATTAGCAAAAACCCTTAAAAATAGACACTCAATAAAATAGAATATTTTCTTTATTGATTACTTATTTATTTATCTACTCTAGAATCGAACCCAGCCCGTGTAGCATGACCACCGTAGATACGAAAGAGAGTCGACAAATCTTTACTTCATCTGTCATTTTGTCGATTCAATGACAGATGAACAAAAGTTTGGGGTATTGTGCAGGGCTCATACTTAGCTAATAGCGCTTGCAACCCCTAGAATGAGGTAGTCCAACCCGCAAGAAGCACTCACAACGAAATAGTTATCCAAAAGACCGTTGTCATCAAAAAACAATCCTTTTTACCAATTTCTAGAGATTCAGTTTTCTCTACCAAATAAGTCCTAAGTTACCCCAACTAATAACCTCGCAAGTTTATAGTCTAACTGAAACAATGGTCTTACAGTCGGACTTCAGATATTGGAGATTCAAATGATAGGTCTTAAAGACCTCGTTTTAGCGTTCCTTGGTAACTGTGCGCCTTGAATAGAATAATAGTTTTGTCATTCATCTATTTGACCTCGTGTCAGATTCTGTGCTCCTAGTCGATCAATCTAATAATAACCTCCTTGGACAATATTAATTTAAAGGAGCTGGTGGCTTCATTAAATTAGTGGAGAGTGATTCAATTAGAAGAGCTCGTGGCTACATAATAACAGCCACTCGGGTCAATTTTCACGTTAAGCCGAGCTTGCCTAGGTCGGCCTGTGGATGGGTGACCACTATTCTATACCAAGTTTCCTCCGAGGCCCGGCTGTCATTTAGTAGATCTTTGACAGTTGTTACAGGTAGTCAGTAGCCAGAAGTCCGCGGGTCCCGCGAAACGTTCTGCGCGCGCGCCGCTTGTTTTCTCTCGTGGTGCCCAGCGTCACGCCTTCGCCCCGCCCATGCCTTGTCTTTTCTATGTGCGTGGAAAAGTCGCGACCACAGCGCCCCGTGTGCGCCTTTGCCGACCCCGTCCTCGTCTTAAGCTTTTTCTGTGTGCCCTGCGCCTTAGGCACCGGACACACAGAACAGACGCAAGGCACGGACCCGTCGCAGTCGCGGCGCCCGTTTAATCTACTTGCATATAAAATGTATACAGCCGTCGCGACGTAAAACATACAGAAAAGACGGGACGCCCGTCACGAAGGCGTCCTATTGGAAAACATATAGAAAGGACAAGGCGCGGGCAGGGCGCGGGCAGGGCGCGGGCCTGCACGGGCGCAAGCGGGGGAGCGGAAAGGGCGCGGAGGGCAGGTTTGGACATAATAATGTAAAAACATTGTGGAGTCATCTTGTATACTTCTTGAAAACGATCAGGATAATAATGTAGATCCTCCATTATTTAAAAAAATCTATTCTGTCCATTGCTTAGCCATACCGGATGTACCCAGTAACGTCTAACCCTCTGCAGATTAGCGAGATATACCAGTGCCAATACATCTTCATCTTCAGAAGAAGACATGTTGTCGTATCAAAATCGGACGGTTGAATGCCGGGTAAAGCTTCTAGTGCGCGCCATAAAAAGTCGTGACGGCGCCCTGTCTGCGACGGGTCCGTGTCTTTTCTATATGCGTTAAAAAGTCGCGACGGCGCCCTGTTCGCGACGGGTCCGCGCCCCGCCCTGGTCTTGCGTCTTTTCTGTGTGGCCGTTGGCTTAGACTACCTCGTTGGTCTAGGCGTCGCAAGGGCGACTAATGAGGTTGAGGTCCTGCTTTCTATTCCCAGGTCGGAGAAAGTGTTGTCAGAAATCACACAGTCTGGATTTGTGCCCGGTTGATGGCAATAGGCACGCCTATATAGAGGAGGTCAATATTACTGACAAAATGTGGTTACTATTAGATACGACTCTGTCTAATCATTCTGGCATGATGGTATGTTGAATATTTAGAACGTATCATCAGTTATTTTAAATTTACAAGTACGCACCGATATCAGTTCGAAAAAGTAGAATTGTACTACAGAACCCCTAATCGTATGCCGTCACGAACTTCTCACGTTTTTTACAATCTCGCCAGACCTTACAAATAGGTTTTTTTCTCTCAATGTCGATAGTAAGCAATAAAAAGGGTGAATGCTCCTAATTTGCTCCACTTAAGCGTGATTTATTTTTATTAAAGACTTTTAGCTTTAAACTGGAGCCACTTTGCCTTTTTAATTCTATTGTTTTGCCTTCAGTGCTATTGTGGTCGGTTTTTAGTTTTGTTGAAGTAAAAAGAATCTTGGCTTTCTTGTTGTTTGTTAAAATAGTTTGTTAATTAACATTTTTATTTTGCAGTGATGTTTTTTTTTCAGTTTTGTGTAGAAAAGTTTCCTTCCAAACAGTTCAAGCTTCAACAAAATCCAAATGCGAAAGCAAACTCTATCCACACAATATTATCTTAACCTCACTTCTATTCCACAGTTTCGAAGACAATTCAACAAAATTATAGTAATTATAATTAACTAATCCCATTTCCAAAGTGGTCTTAATATAGAGGGACTTACAAAATCCCCCCTCGAGGTCTCGGCAAGCATCAAAAGCTCAAACTGAGCTGCAACTGGATCTTGTACTAATTAAAACTTTCGACCAATCGCCGAACGCTAATTCCAACTCTGCGAGTTACTTATCCATTTAGACTTGAGACGGCAATTGTACACTTCACCCTATCTTACGTTCGTGTTTGTATTGCATTCGTTAGTACATTGTTAACTTTTATTTTGTTCCTTTTCTATTCTTTTATAGGTTCTTGCGGGCTTCACGTGGTTTCACCCGCTGAGATCCGTAGGAGTACGGAAATAAAATATAGCCTATGTTACACTATTATAATGTGGAGTTGGTGGAAAACGTGACTTTCTAATGATGAAAGAATTATTAAAATCGGTAGAGTCGTTTTAGAGTTGAATTGTAACAAACACACAAACTAATAAAAAATCAAATCTAGAAGAAGAAGAAAATAGAAGAAGAAGATAGATAGAAGAAGATAGGATAAGGCCCATGTAATACGGGGTGAGCCTAATGCCGACAAAATTAAATGAAGGGTACAAATGAAGACGCCGTTACTGCTACTGAGAAATCCTTGGTGAAAAGAATCAGTAACACCTTGCGCAACCCGGGAATCGAACCCAATAGTAGTTGCACCTCCGACCACTATACCGAGGTTATGTGAAGGTAAAACTTCTAGTATGAGTCTTATAGTTGGGTGATGGTACTTGAGCCGATTGTACCAAAGTACAAAGTTTCTCTAAAGCCCCAAGATAGAAGCTGATAGTAATATTTAAGCCTTCAGTCACTAGTAACATCGATTGTGTTTATTTTAACCTGCTGTATGTACCTATTTATAATGAGGGATTTTTTTTTCAACTTTTTCATAGCCGCTGGATAGATGGCGCTGATCTCGGTACGTTATTGCAAGGAACAGAACGCCACATAATTTCACTTGGACCTTGGTTATATTCGGAAGCTTATGAAAACGAAAGTGTCAGTCAATGAGCGTATGTCACGTGTGTTTTTTCAAGTGTTTTTGGCTTTGGCACTTATTGACGTAGTTAGATCAACGCCACCTACCGAGTTCTTGGAAACCAGGCCTCTCTATGAGAGAGAATGAACGATCCACCACGCGGGCCCAGTGCGTATTGGTAGACTAAGGTCCATGTTCACCAAGAAGATGACATTCTGATTACTTAAAACAGTTGTTTAAAACGCATTTTTGTATAGGAACATGTCAAAGTGACAGCTGTGTTTA
This sequence comes from Xestia c-nigrum, assembly GCA_916618015.1. Taxonomy (NCBI): domain Eukaryota; kingdom Metazoa; phylum Arthropoda; class Insecta; order Lepidoptera; family Noctuidae; genus Xestia; species Xestia c-nigrum. The sequence goes on from OU745249.1 coordinate 24,007,931, forward strand.
GATAAACAGACGGTTATCTTTTCGGTGAACATGGACCTAAGTCACATGTCTTTCAATTTATGGTTCTAGGACATGCCTCATGATGTTTTCCTTCACCGTTTTTAGAACAGCGGTGATGATATAAATTACACAAAATAATGCACCTGTCTGGGTTCGAACCCACAACTTACTTACTGTTCGTAAGTCGGTAGTTTTATTTCTTTATTTATTTATTAAACTTACACACACTATCTTTACAAGATAACCCCAACACAATTATGGTTTGCAAACAAATTCTACAATATGGAAATAGCCTAACGAAAGACACAAATATACGAAACTTAACTAAAACGACGAAATCGGACCCAGATTGTGCACATAGTACATAAACTTGATTTTAACACCTAGTTCGTCGACCCATGGTAATGAAGTGATGTTTACGAGCGACAAAGTACTAAGGAAACATGAGTTCAAAACTAGTATCCTGTTCTCTTCCTTAGGCGATTGAATAGGATATTTAAATTACTTGGTAGTTGCTAGCTTCGTCATCTGTTGCGTCGTTTATAAACTGAGAAGTTTACTTTGGGTACTTCAAGTGGTAAATTGTTCATGCTAAATACAAATAAGTCTTCATATTGAAAACAGGATACAAGATCTCAAGTAATGATTAGGCTTTGAAAATTCTCTACACACTTTCAATATCAAAAATAGACTCCTTTTGGGACAATATCTTTGGTTTTGTATACCTCTACGAAAAAGGGTTTTGACACACACACACGCATCCAGAGACGGACAACGAAGAATAATCCCTATAATATCCGTTTTTTTCTTTTAAAATCCTTTAAATGAAATATTCCTGTAGTACAATTATAATAACGTTACAAGACTTCATTTAAAAAGAAAACTACACTTTTGTAATTTTATTAGTATATAGCACCAAAATAAAGGGTGTAAATAGGCACTGGATCTCACAGACCCTGGGAACCTACTAGTTACGGAGATATTGTAGGTCCGAATTTCAACTTTTTCACAAGAGTCATAAAGTTTTATTTTAAATACCTCCATAACCCGTTTACTAATAATGCATTCATCAGCACAATATTCTGAGTGCTTTACATCAAAAAATCACGTTTTCACTGCAGAAACTCTCAGCAGTGAAAACGTGATATTTTTAGCACCGTAAAACGTGATTTTTCACCCCAAAAAAAGAGTAGTATCCCGGCAATCTTTTTTTGCGTAGAGTTGCTTAGTTTTGATCTACATAATGCTTGGTGACAGCTTCGTTATTTTTCCGTCTATTTTTTTTCATATATTTTAGTTAGTCTTAAAATCAACGTAGCTTTAGGTAAGTAAAATTATTTACCTAGGACCTTTGTCGACCTCTCACTCGAGGTAATGAAGTGAGTTTTACGAGCGCAGTATCATGAGCTGAACTTTATAACGAGGTATCCAGTTTCTCCAAGATGGAGTAAATATGTAAATGTCGCAACGGTTACCTTGTCGCGCCACCTATCGTCTTTCTTAGTTGGGAACTACTGGATTAAAATAAACCGGCTATTGTTTTTTCTTAATAATGCTTCAGAACTGGAATCTCTTTTGTACACAAAATTATCCCACTTCACCAAAAACTGGCCGAAATATGCTAAGAGCTTCGTGTCAGCCGCGAGCAGCGATAGCGTATCGACGCGTGCGCGTTCTCTAGTTGTCCTCTGTTAGCGAAAATGACGTCGCATACAGTGAAGTGTGTAAATTGCAATGTTGTAATTGATGAATTGTTGACATTTATTATGAACAAAGTTGATGTGATGGACCAAGAAAGTTTAATTCGTATATGTGTTTCAACGTTTAGTGTTGAGGAGGTGGAGAAGTCGAAAAAACTACTTTTTGATTCCATCTCCACCGACATCAGAAACGTTAAACGGAAGAAGAAGAATGATGGTAAAATACAAAGAGATCTAGAAGACGTCTTAACTGTGATTAAAAGTACTGACCCTGAGAAAATTCCCATTTTTGTGGCGAAGGAATTGCACAGATTACCGCCTATTACGTTTGACCATGTAGATGTGACAAGTCTTTTGAAAGATATTGTGTTATTGAAATCACAGTTAGATCACATCAAGAACAATTATGCTACAATTGAGCAATTAAATGAATTGCAATCAAGAGCTGATACTTTTAAACATGATTCGTTATTGTGTTCGCCTAATCAGACACCCTCATACGTAAATAAAAAAGCGCGTAGGGTAAACAGTGCAAGAATTGAGTTGCTGTCAGCGAATACACCAGTGTCGGGTCCGATGACAGCGAGGCAAAGCTCGAGCGACTGTTTGTCTCGTTCACACCCGAATACTGTCAGTGCGCCTGCACCGGCGGCGGCGGCGGTAGCGTTGGGGGAAGGATCATTGAGTCATTGTGACAGCGAGCCAGCGGCGAACTATAGCGAGTCGGCACTTGTCATTGCAAACAGTGTGGAGCGTAAGCAGAGCAAGGAGATTAATGTTTTAGAGCAGCAGCGAACGTTTGCGGGGGTGGCAAGAATTGAAAGAATTAATCAACAGTCTGACAATGAACTGTGGACTTTAGTGCAGAATAAAAGGAAGTCAAAGAACAAATTTATTGCTTCTAAAGGAAAAGCGCACATTGGTGAAAATAGTAAGTTTAAGCCAGCTGATACTAAGATACCCCTATTTATCACCAATGTTCACAATGATGTGTCACAAGAGGATGTAGCAGAGTATATTTTTTCAAAAACGCAAGAAAAAGTGGTTCCTGTAAAAATTAAAATGGCAAGAGAACGGAATTACAGCGCCTTTAAAATATATGTGAGCAAAAGTAACTTAAGCACGTTTCTTGACGACAGAATGTGGCCTATGGGTATTTCCTTCAGGCGCTTTGTTCATATGACAGGCAAAAATGAAAGCCATCAACAATGTATGGCGGAGAGGCATCATACTGGAGACATCGTTAATGGATAGGCAAGGAAACGTGAGATTCATTTCATTTAACTGCAAGTCTCTGAAAAGATCGTTAGACGGAGTAAGAGATTTATGTGGTACAGCGGACGTCATTGCGCTACAAGAGACATGGCTACTGCCTCATGAGCTATCGGAGTTGGAGGCGGTCAGTAATGAGTTTGGGTCCACTGGAACATCAGCAGTAGACGTCTCAGCAGGCCTCTTGAGGGGCAGGCCTTATGGAGGGGTTGCCTTACTGTGGAGGAAAAGTGTGTTTCGATCGGTCACGGTTATCGATTGTGATGATGTTCGGTTATCAGCGGTGAAGATGCAAGTGAGTGGTGCACCTATTATGGTATTTAGTGTGTATATGCCAACCGACTGTGCTGATAATCTGCCTATGTTCACGCAGTGTTTGAGTTCAATCAGTGCCATTGTGGAAGAAAATAATGACTGTTCGGCGGTTTACATACTGGGTGATTTCAATGCACATCCTGGTGAGCTGTTTTGTAAACATTTATTAGACGTTTGTGATGACCAGCACTGGTCATGTATAGACCTCGGTATAATGAATACGGGTGATACGTACACTTTCATTAGTGAGGCCCATGGTTGCGTGAGGTGGTTAGATCATTGTGTAGTCACAAATGCAGCCCTGTCGACAGTGGTTAACGTACAAGTCGAGTATGACGTGCAATGGTCTGATCATTTCCCACTGATTATTGATTGTAACTTAGATCTAGTGACGGGTGAACAATTACCAATCTGTGCGCCGGTGTTTAATAAGGTTGTTTGGGGTGATCGTACAGCTGAGCAAGTGCAGTTGTATAGTAAATTATGTCGCGCTCAACTACGTGAAATCGATTTTCCAGAGGAAATGAGCTGTTGTTGCGATGGAATATGCTCCAATGCTGATCATAAGTTATTGTTAAAAAATATGTATTTAAGACTGGTCACTATATTGTCTGATGCAGCAACAGCGTCATGCAAAAGGGTGAAAGCACGAAGGAGGGGTGGTTATGTTGCGGGGTGGAACAAATATGTTGCTAGTTACCATAGGGAGGCCAGGTTGAGGTTTTTGGCCTGGGTTGAACAAGGCAAACCTAACAATGGTCAGACATATATTGACATGAAAGAAAGTAGGAAATTGTTCAAGCAAAGGTTGAAAGGGTGCCAGAATAGGCAAGAACAAATCAAAATGGATGCACTTGCTTCTCATCATTTTGCCAACAATTTCCCACAGTTTTGGAAAGAGACAGGAAATATGAGCCAAAAACCTGGCCTTCCTGTGAGTATAAATGGTATTAGTGATCATCACTTGATTGCTAATATGTTTAGTGAGCACTTCAAAGTGATACCACGGCATAGTACAGACATGTTGCGGTCGCCCGTTGCTGGGCCCATCAGCCAGAATAGAGATGTCAGATTTACAGCGAAAGATGTTAAGAAAGTTATTAACGGTATGCGCAGAGGCAAATCCCCTGGTTTTGATGGTCTCAGCATCGAGCATCTGAAGCATGCTGGAGTCCACCTGCCGCGAGTCCTATCGTTGTTTTATAATCTCTGCCTTTGTCACGGTTACTTGCCAGAGGAACTTACTAAAACTATAGTAGTTCCAATTATTAAGAACAGAACTGGGGACATTTCGGATAAGAGTAACTATCGTCCCATTTCGCTTGCGACCATAATGGCCAAAGTGTTGGATAGCCTGCTTAATGTCATTCTTGTCAAGCACATTAAACTGCACGACGCCCAGTTCGGTTTCCGGAAGGGGCTTTCCACTGAAAGTGCCATATTATGTCTTAAGCAGGCTGTACGGTACTACACGGACAGGAGGACGCCGGTATACGCTTGTTTCTTGGACTTGTCTAAAGCATTTGACACCGTACAGTATGATAAGCTTTGGGACAAGCTGGGGGGGGCGGGAGTGCCGGTAGAAGTCATTTCTCTTTTGCAAGATTGGTATCATCGACAGCGGAACCAGGTGAGATGGGCGGGAGCCTTGTCCGAGCCATATGGCTTAGAGTGCGGCGTTAGGCAGGGTGGACTGACCTCTCCTTTGTTATTTAACCTGTTCGTAAATGACCTTATCGGTGAGCTCAGCAGCACTCATACCGGTTGTCATATTGATAGTATATGCGTCAATAATTTTAGCTACGCGGACGATATGGTGCTGCTGGGACCATCGGTGGGTGCTATTCGTAAGTTGTTAGCAATATGTGAGAATTATGCGGTGGAACATGGACTAACGTATAACGTCGCAAAAAGCAAGGTTCTACTTTTTAGGGGTAAATCTAGTGTTCCCATGCCAGTTTGTGTTCCACCAATCAAATTATATAGTGAGGAACTGCAGAGAGTGACCAGTTTTAGGTATTTGGGGCACATTGTGACGGAGGATTTGTCCGATGACGCGGATCTAGAGAGGGAGCGCAGGGCTTTGGCAGTCCGAGGGAACATGATTGCCCGTAGATTCGCTCGCTGCTCCATTCCAGTTAAAATTACTTTGTTTAAGGCATATTGTCAATCGTTCTACGCGAGCAGTCTATGGGTAAATCATACCCGTCGGTCTGCTAGTGTCCTGCGCGTTCAATATAACAACATCTTTAGGATGCTGATGCGGCTGCCTCCCTATTGCAGTGCGTCGCTAATGTTTGCTGAAGCTCGAACGGATGGCTACCCAGCCATAATTCGAAAGAAGGTTGCTTCATTATTAAGACGAGTGAGAGACAGTAGCAATAGCATCCTCAGGATGATTGCTTCCCGCGCAGACTGTCCGATCCAACATAAGTGGATGTGTATATCTACTGGACAAGACTGATTAGTTATATTATTTTATTTTATTGTTATGTGTTGTGTGTGATTGTATAATTTCTTTAATTTGATTGATTGACATAGGATATCTAATTTGACATTGATTTTTTAATATTTTCAAATGTTATTGTATTACTTTCCTTTGTTTATGCTATTACTTGATTTATTTTATTGATTTATTTATTTTATTAATTGATTTTTACTGTTTTTATTATTTTTTTTGTATTTTTGTATTATTTGTGGTCTGGCTATTTCATTACTATGTTGCTATATGGATTGGAAATTATCTGAAATAAACGGATTATTATTATTATTATAAGAACTATGAATTTTTTATATTTTTCAATTAAAAAAATCGTCTGTTTTAGTTTCAAATGCCACTTCTGGGAAAATGTGTCTAGAATCAAGGTCACAGAGCTTTCGAGGAGCGAGGAAACTCGATCCGTTGGCTCTAGAACGAATTGACTTGGCTCGATTTAGCTTTGAATCCCTCCAGGCATAACTGCGCCATTCTCCTCGTTTAATGACTGCGATGTCACCTTCAAATTGATGAATCGCTACCAAAATGGCCCAATGTGTACAGGAAATATCCATTTATACTACCATCCTAGAAACAAATTGAGTAACTAGACCAGTTTACTCTTCTTACTTCGTAATAAACATAGTTAGAGGTACCAGGGTGTTATAGTTGCAAGGGAACTCAATATTACATTACGTCCATCTGACTGAACGCCATTCCAGTTGCTACAAACTCTCAAGTCGGTTGAATTCTCAGATACTATTGACAAAGTTATCCAGTAAGATTATTACTTATGGAAATACGTCTTGATTACTCAGTACGTTCTAGATCGATCGGGTATTCTGTAGAGAGGAGGCGAGTTAAACTTTGGTTAAATAAACCACCCTGATGTTAAAGGTCAGCAAAAGCAAAAGCGAAATTGGTGCGAATAAAAATTTGTTATTTTAAAATCAAAAACAAAATATTTTATTTCACATAGGCCTGGATGGGCACTTATAAAACGTCGAAAAAGGTGCACGGTTCGCGTTGGTTGATTCCATGGAGAAGAACCGGCAAGAAACTCCATGGTTACTCTTTTCAAATCATTTGGTATTACAATATTATTATGTTTCATTACAGCATTAGTACTAAAGTATGGGGGGACAGCGTAGGCCCGACAATAGGTCGTTGCTTGCTATACAAAAAATGTAAAACAAAAGGAATATTTAACAAAAGTTAAACAGCATCCGGGAATCTAATCTTTTTATTAATTAGGCATGCGACATTTTTGCAATCGGGGGATACTTGGATGGGGCTGGCGACCTAGGTACCCCCCCACACGGTACCCAGCAATGGGTAAAGTCAAGTGATGATAACAATTTTTCATTACTCATACTCGGAAAGTAGGTCTGAAGTTGCCTGAGGAGCGGGCTGAAAGTAATACTTTTCAGCCCTAGGGAGAATCGCTTTCAACTGACAGCTGTCACATTATAAAAAAAAAATCTAGTTCTATTTTCACATTTCTATTTAACCATGTTCTACTTCTATATTAATTTACTAGCTTCTGCCAGCGGCTTCGCCCGCGTGAAGTTTGATAATTGTCCCATGGGATCTTCTATCGGGATAAAAAGTACCCTATGTGTTAATCCAGGTTATAAACTATCCTTGTGCATAATTTCGTCCAAATCCGTTCAGTAGTTTTTGCGTGAAAGAGTAACAAACATCCATACATCCATACATCCATACATCCATACATCCATACAAACAAACTTTCGCATTTATAATATTAGTAGGATATGAATCTATATTTATTATTTCTTTTTTTTTTGTTCTGGACTAAGTTTGTAGTATAATCGTATATGCAAGCATTTTTTTTAACTTCGTTTACATATTTTATTATCCTGAACGTATCTTTTTTCAAACAAAAAAAGAATTATTAAAATCGGATTGGATTGAACACTTATTGTGACGGACGCTACACTGAGCCTACACTGAGCGTGGCCCGACACGCTCTTGGGCAGTTTTTTTTAGTGGTTCAGGTTTTTGTTTTTATTTTCCTTGTATTCGTAATGAAAAGCACAGTGCTTACCTCGGGTAAAAGACTTATTTAGTCCCTCGAGCTATTAGCGCCCGCGCTACGCTTGGGCGCCAAACCCCGTCTCGGGACTAAATAAGTTACTTTCACCCCTAGGATAACAATGAACTATTGAAATAGATGGTGTAATATTTATTTTTGTTTATTGTTCATGAAGTTTTCAATAACATCAAAATCAAGTCAAGAAAACAACCAACGTCAATCTGAACACGAAACCTTACCCCACATTCGTTTAAAACCGACCCTTTCTCAAGTACCAGAAGTAAACATTCCCTCCATATACATACCAGGCTCTAATAAAAGGAGTAGAGGTGATGAAACGACACGCCGGTGAATAAATCACGCTGTGTATGAGAGCGTTTAATCAAAATTCGCTTAAATCACAGTTGATGGAAGTTAGTTCCTGAGACGTGTGGGAACATGTTACTGTATAAACTGCTCCTACTTGCTTTCGGTGGTTGCGGTAAGGACGGGGCGTTGGATTCAGGGAAGAAATGGTGTTTTATTGACGTTTAACACTGTATTTTATTTACAAGCATCGCTATGTGAGATTTGTTACAAGGGTATTAAATGAGTCCTTACAACATTTCCAACGTTTTTGACCTGAATATTTCTAAAATATCACTATCGTGCCGTGGAAAGATGTCCACTGCTGGACATAAGCGTCCTCTAAACATCACCACGGCTATATCCAAGGAACATGGATGGGTAGGCTTCCCGTAATCCGCAAATTTTGATGAACTACAAGAAAGTACAAGGTCATCGAATGATCGTGTCATTATGGCTGTTGTGGTACCAGGACACCAGGAATTCACGGAATATTTTACAAGAAGCGTCAAAATCAGCAACAACACCACGAACAACAGTGAACTCTCGCTTAATCTGAATTTATGACGCGCCCGACACCTCCCACAGAGCTGTCGTATCAGACGAAATGAATACAAAGTTTGTTATGAATGAGTCGTGCCCTTTACTTACGTGGGCAAAGTACGCCGTGGAAATATCCCGTGGAAATATTGCTGGAGAAAGTAGCGGTAATGACGACAATGGGGAGAATGTGGACAATTTGTAAGGATTCTTTATGAGCTTATGAATAGGAAGTTTTGTGTATAAAATCTTTATTTACCAACGTTCAGATTTAAATTGAGAAAGAAAGAGAGAATGTCATAGGGTTTTGAACTTTATGGTGCGTCCTCACCTGCGCACAGTGCGATTTGCGTTAATCTTAGGTTTTTTTTGGACGGTTTAGGCGCAGAATGTCTTATCCTCAAAATGTCCTGCGGTCGAGAAATACCCAATTCGAAGAATGTCCAGTTTGCAAAATGTCAAATATACATCATAACTTTGTCACGTCCTCCGTGTAAGGCATATGACACATATGTTTTCCAAACAGTACCAGGCTGGCATGTGCTCAAGGTGGTATGGTCAAGTTCGCGAGAGGCACGCGCGAGTCGGATGTAACACATCCATTAGAGCCGCGTTGCGTACACCTTTATTTAGGCACTCTATGAAAATTCTTCATATCTACGTCACTGAAATGAAAAGAGTGTGATTGTAATAAGGCAATAACTAATATAATTAGAGACCGACCTTAATTAGGTATATAAGTAGTATATCAACTATCTGGTCTCCACGACACAAGCCTTGCTGAGTGTGGCACTAGATAGCACCGTGTGTTAACGTCTAGCGATATTTATTTCACTAAGAAAGGAGTTATTCAACAGCCTGACATCTACCGCCGGACCATCAGACACCAGACCCGTCTGTTCTAAGAACCCTCAGATTGTATACCGAGTTTCCTCCGTGCCTCGGAAAGCATGTTGAGCCGTTGGTACTGGCTATCTCTTGTAGATGTTCGACAGTTGTTAGGGACGCAACACGTCCGCCGACTGATGAGGCAAGGGTACGCTCATTTACTGTTGGGCAGAGAGTGCAAATACGCAGCTACACAAACAATCAAATTAAATGGGTATTCGGTACCGTTTTAAGGATATTGGGTCAATTGCACTATCAAATAGAGAGGAAAAGACATATTGATCAGATGTTAGGTACATTAATACCAACAGAGGAACAGTAACACCGAACTCCCTTCATAACTTAACATTAACAACTAGACGATTTGGGACGGAGGTGTTATACATATATGTGGCCTCTTTGCTTCACCTTCATTCATTCTCATAAATATTTCTTTTTTACATGTTATGTCATCGCATTGTCACTGCGACTGCGCGAGCGAAAAGCGAATTACTATCAATGTGTTAAATTATTTATATGACATGTAAATATTTAAAAGATACGTTATTTAATATTCTACCATTTTTTAATAACGGTTAAGGTACTTAGATAAAAAAATGAAGCATAGACGGAAACCGTTTATGAATTAACTTTTAATTTGTGAGTAAAAACTGAAAAAAATAGAAAAATCATTTAATTTGTGTTTATAAACTTGAAGTTAGTAGTCTGAGTAAGCGCCCATGATGATCATAACACATCGGCAACGATTCGGCATGCTCAGAACAAGGTTGTCAATGTCTTGCTGCGGAATATTGTCCCATGTCCTTCTGAGGTGCGCAAAAAGTTGATCTTCTGTAGCCAGATTTTCAGGAACTTCCTTCAGAGCTCTTCTTTGCAGCATATCCCACGCATGCTCAATGGGATTTAGATCTGGCGATTGAGCAGGCCAGTCTAAAGCCCTAACATTATGTGTATGTAACCAAGCTGCTACCGTTCTCGCCGTGTGTGCCCGGGCATTGTCGTGCATGAGCAGGAAATCTTGCCCCATTTGTGTTCTGTGGGGCAAGATTACGGGCCCCAGCACCTGTTGGACGTATCGTTCTGCCGTCATATTGCCCCGCACCCAAACGCGATCCGTCCGTCCTCCAAGACGAATTCCTGCCCAAACCATAATTGTTCCTCCATGGTATGGGTGAACTTCCTGAGGGTTCTGGAGACGGCTCCATCGTCCAGGAACTCGCCAAACAGGCGTCCTTCGTGAATCTGGATGGAAGCCGAACCTGGATTCATCCGTGAACAGCACATTGGACCATTGGTCACGGCTCCAGTCCACGTGGTTCCGAACCCATTCTAATCGTTGCATGGCTATAATACCTCAATTTTAACTTTACCTTTCGTTTAAAAATGAAAAAAAAAACTGTAACTAAACGTAATTCGTATTGTTTTCTAAATTTCGCACAAATGAAAATTCCCTCTGAATTTGAATTTGGAATTAGTCTGAGGTAAATTACAAACAAATCGGTGTATAAAAGATTCCAATGCGGCCAGTACTTTTAATTGAGTATGAAATATCCCTAGACCGTGTTGATGTGTGTATTATTGATTATTACTATTATGGAAAGAACAGGAAAGAATCTACGAGTATCAATTAGTAAATATATCATATTTTTTTTTAAATGTTTGTGAGATATAGATGACAGAGCAGCCTGTATCCACTTCCGTTTTCAGTTTTGAGTCATTTATGCGTACATTTATCATAAATTTGTCTGTGTTGTTGGATCGTATTAAATTCATTTCCCAAGGGGTGGTGTCATCGACTGTATCTGAAGAGTTGTCCGTGTGCTGCACCTCCACGTGCTCAAGCATCAGTTGGTTGTTCCCAGGTGTTGATTGCAAGCACAAGCGAGCAAGGTGACCTACTCGTTTGCATTTGCTGCAAGTATCTTTGATGCTGCGACATCTGCTAGCTATATGTTCCTTGCTTCCACATCGAAAACATTTTCCTCGTAAGTCCCTAATAGTTAAACGTTTATTCTCTGGCCGTTGATTGCGGTATTTGGGGTCAGCTTGAATAGTTTTCACATGTAGTAGACCATGGTTAGAAGATTGAGCTGGTGACATATTGCTGCTGTCAGATTTTGCTAATTCAATTGTGGTCGCTTTATTTATTAATTCAGAAAAATCGGTTATCATTGTTTCCTGGAGTATTTTGGTTCGAATATCTGTGTCATTTAATCCTCTTATAAATTGTAAGGTAAGAAAATTATCACAAATCGACTTTTTATAGTTATTGCATGTGAACTCGCAATCTTGAGCTAAATGTTTCAAGTCTGACGAGTATGATGTGACTGTCATCTGTGATCTGTGATCTCAGCAGTGGAGACATTAATAGGCTGATGATGATGATGATGAGCTGCATACGGTTAGACTAGAAGCCGACCACAATATAGTTGGGAAAATGGCTGGGTAGAAAGAAATATTCGCCAATATTTGCCGAAAATGCAAGTATTCGATTTTCATTCATTTTCAAAACTGTTCGAAAGCTAGCAAAATGAAAAAACGAACGTATAAAGTCTTGTCAAATAAAATTGTTCGCATATAAGTGAATGTGGAACACAAAATTGTTCTCGTAAAAGCAAAACGAGAACTATCAGTCAGCCGAATTGTAAAGCTTTGTTATCTCTTCACAAATACATCCCCAATGTTTGATAACGAGAATATTACATCCGTACCTAACAGTTTCAATATCGCAGTGAAACAACATGCAGTCAGCATTTAATTTTAAATTAAACTGACCAATGACCGAACATCCCGAAGTTGCTACCCTTAACTAGAAAACCCCAGTCGAATTTATCACTTAATTTATTACGACAATGGTTAAACGATATAAAACTTTAACCTCATTGAAATAAGGTAGGAATTGTAGTGATTGATTTCCTGTTTCCGTATTTGAATAGTTAAGGCCACGAAGACTGCGGTTTTGTAGGAGATATGCTTATCTTTGTAAATGTGTGTTTGTACGGATCTTGAGCGGCAGTAAAAGGGTTTTAATGGATTTTTATCTAAAGTCTGCGGAGATCAGTTAGTACTGGAAATTGTGGTGTAAGACCGTGAAAGTGGGGAAATAGCAACAATCATACTAGGTACTACTACAAATGTGAAACTTTGCATGGATATTTGATACTCAATCACTTCAAAACGGCGGAACGGATCTGGATTATATTTATCTCAGAGATAGATCATTGTCTTGAATAGCAAATAGGCTATTTTTTTAAACACATACATATAAACATTCCCACGCGAACGAAGTTATGCAACAGCTAGTGTATTGTAGCTAACCAATTCTTGACAGATACTGCACAATGGAAACAAGTAAAATTAAATTTAAAAATGTAAAAAACCCCGACACAATGTACTAATCCATACCATTATATAAATGCGAAAGTAACTCTGTTTGTCTGTCTGCTACCTTTTCACGACAAAACGGCTGATCGGATCGTAATGAAATTTGGCAAGAAATGTATTTCAACCTAGGGAAGGACATAGGCTATATATTATCACGCTAATTACTTACGGGGGTGAGCAATATTGCATTTCGTCTATAGTTTTCAACTGTTTGACAACTGACAACTGTCATAACATGCATTGTTATAGAATAACTATTTTAGACAAATTGTCACAAGAATAAATAGCCCGTCGGTGACGGCAACCGCCTTTCGAACCGTGAGTCGCAAGTTCAAGTCTCAGTCCAGACATAAAATACTTTTTGATTTTGTGTACCTAATACTGTAAGATTTCCTATAATAACTTTGATTCGCACGTTCAAAAACCACCCGGTTTTCTCTTTTTGTAACAAAGTATTTTGTTTTTTTTTAACGTTACATATTTCCAAATCATTGTTTTATACATATTTTTTTTTAACACTTAAGCGACAGTTAGGGAATCATTTATTTCAAATAATAAATCTATAAACATGGCGCTTAAACTGTTAAAGGACCACACACAGAACCCTTTTTCTATTATTTCTTAAATTTTCGTCTGTGTCTGTGTGTCTCTACGTAGCCCTTTTACGTGTAAATTATAAAACCAACGTGGTTTGATTTAATGCACTAATTATTATTGTGCATAACTTAGAGAAAGTTTTGATTTTTGTTTCTTTGCAATCGGTGCTCTCCATCAAAAGATATATGACTTTAAAGTTTTTAAGGAGAACTTATCATCATGATCTAAGGATACATGCAATGACATCTATGAAACCAAAATGTTACTAATGAATAAAAATCACAAGATAGAGAAGAAGAGAATAGTCAACAACACCCTGCTTTAAAAATCTACAAAGCCAGTAGAGTGTCCGTTCGACCGCTTTCCATGCATATGTTTTAGCAGTTTAACTTCGTGCTCTATAAATGGCGTTGTTCATATGACTCCATTTTCTGAATCACGGTGTTATGATTTTCCGTGAAAGAATGATACTGGCATTCGCCATGACTTCTCCCGTGTCAGATGTCTCAAGGTTGGTTTTTTGGAAGAAGTTCTCAATTCAACGCCTGTTTTTCTTTATGTATATTATGCCTGAGCAATACTCAAATGTCCGAATGATGAAGTCGCACGAGACCGGTCAATGTGGCGACACTTGATAGGCCTATGGCCAGCAGTGGACGTCTTTCGGCTGAAATAATGATTAATGATGATAATTCAAATGGAGTAGGGCAGGACACCTAGCAAGGCGCGGTGATGTCAGGTGGAGTAAAGCTGTGACCAAGTGGCATTCTAGAAATTCAAACAGAAGTTTTGGTCGTCCAGCGGTGAGATAAGCAGACGATATTGTTGCCATTGCGGATGAGTCTGGCACAAGAGCATGGAGCTTGGCACAAACAAAAAGAGGCCTGTACCCAGCAGTCGGTTAAGTCGGACTATGGATGATGATGAAATCGAAATCAAAATCAAAATCAAAATATTTTATTTCACATAGGCCTGGATGGGCACTTATAAAACGACGAAAAAGGTGCACGGTTCGCGTTGGTCGATTCCATGGAGAAGAACCGGCAAGAAACTCCTCTTGATGATGATGACGCATAACTTTTCCAGAGAAGTCCGATTTTCATGATTATTTTTATTGAAAAGCGTGTTTAGCAAAGTTTGTCCCATTTTTTATTGAAAATAGTCGTGTTAGAATTATGTGCTGAAACGTCGTGAGGAAGCCAACTTGCCTGAGAGACATTTGGCATGTTAAGCCAAGTCAGAGGCCCATGGGCAGCATAAAACTCTTACACCAGGTTAGGCAACAACACGATAAGGAAGGAAAGATCGCTTGCTTCGGTGAAGAAATAAATCGTGAGAAAACCACAGCATGCCTGAGAGTTATTTCTCGACGGCATGAAAAGCCAAGACAGAGGACCTTGGATGGCATAAAAACTCTGACAACAGGTTGGGCACTAACCACACGATAAAGTAGAAGATCGTTTTGGGGCTTATTTCATAAACGTTTTTGACAACTTTAGACCTGTCTGAAGTTTGACTGTGATCAGTTACAGCAGCTATATCGTGTGTCGGCTCATTTCGTGCACCTTGATATCAACTTTAGGCCTAGCTAGAGTATGAGTATTATCGGAGGTCTGACGATGGAGACGAAAGGCAGTCACAAGAGGTCCGCAACACTTCAAATCTTGTCCATCGTGTTTAAGGCTCATTTCGTGCATCTTGATAAGAACTTTATACCTAGCTGGAGCATGACTGTCATCGATGGTCTAACAATGGAGACCGAAGGTAGTAGAAAGAGATCCTCAACAGTTAACAGCAGCTATATCGTCATTGGGCTCACTTAATGCACCTTGATGAGAACTTTAGAAATAGCTAGAATATGAATAGAATAGAATAGAATAGAATAGAATAATCATTTATTCGCTAATGGACAGCACAACACAAAGAGCAGCACATACATATAGATTATAAAAACAAACAGCTTAACAATTAAATTAAAACAGCTCAACTGCGCTGAACATGCCCATAACGAAAGGGTAGCCAACTCAGCATATGCTGGGTGTAAAACACTCAGCGCTGGTTTTCAGTAGGCCCCCCGCAGTGACACACGGATGAGGGTATGACTGTCATCGAAGGTCTCATGATGGAGGCTTGGAGACGAAAAGAATTTGCAATAGGTTTTCAAGATACAGCATCTACATCGTATTGTGTTGACCTGCCTGGAGTATGACTACCATTGAAGGTCTGACTTTGGAGAAGGAAGGCAGATGCGAGAGGTCCGCAACAGTTTGAAGCTGCGTTAACGTGTCTCGACTCATGTCATGCCACTTGATGAGAACTTTCGACCTAGCTGGAGAACGATATTGTCGAGTGTCCAAGGATAGAAACGTAAGGCTGTCGAGGGAAGAGTCCTTAATTGGAAAAACATGAGTAGAATATTTTGGCGTTTAATGTAAACCTATTCGAGAAAAAAATAATTGTTACTGACTTCAATCTGTACTAATATTTTAAAGCTGCAGAGTTTGTTTGTTAGGTTGGTTGAACGCGCTAATTTTAGGAACTGTTGGTTCGTCTTGCGCAGACGAAGTTGCGCGGGTCAGCTAGTAGTTAAATAAAAAATGATTCGTTAATTCGCTATTTTGTGGTGGCGGCTATCTTGGATTTTAAATTTATATTAGTGTATATTATTCTACTAGTCATGCCCTTTTATTTGATAGCCATATTGAGGGAGTTGTTGAATAAATATGTGATCCACCATTTTGCTTAGACTGATTTTTTTATCAAACATAGTTAAGAACACTCCCGACTAATTCCCCTTTCAAACAAATGAAACAAAATTCAAATCGATTTATCCGTTCGGGTGCTACGATGCCATAGACAGACACACATACACACACACAGTCAAGTCAAACTTATTTAAATATAATAAGCCCGTCGTTTTTGCGTCGGGAGTTAAAAATGGATTTTGTAAGGTTTTGTTTAATTATTGAGAAGGAAATAATAATGTTTATGTTTATGGTTCTTATCTTTCCTACTATATTACCTATCTACGTAGTTACTAATTAAAATAAATCTGTCGAAAAAATTTAATTGTGTAGTTTCCCAAACAAGTTTAATTTTTAACACTTCACGAAACTTTCAAGAGCATTCCAAATGCAATCACGAGCACAGAAATCGATGAGGGGTTAACAGATGAAACAACAACCCAACAACGCTAGTTTTTTGGCCTCAGACGAAAAGTCTAAACGGCGGCGTGGCCAATTAAAAGTTTTACCAATTAACCAGTGCCAATGACGATACGCAGTTGCATGCTGTTATCTACAACTTTATAACCTGCATAACATATCTCTGTGTTATCTGCTGCCCTGGTACAAACTGTGCAATATTGCAGCATTATTTTTTGTTGGACCGTTCCAACAAAAAATTTTGTCAACGGGATTTGCGGTAGTGTGGTGGAGTTTTTACTGGTTACGATAGTATTTTGTCTGTGATTGGTGATTACTGGTTTTTCGTGGGGTGGCACAGAAACCTGTATCATGAGCCGAATCAAAATCTCTCTTTTACTCATAGGATTTTGATTTTAGCTCAGACTGCTTGCACTGCCTACTCATCAGTTAATGCATAATTATTTTGCCCTTATGCCAACATGAGTACGGCCAACATGTCATCTTCTTCTCATATTCTCTATTCATTCGTCATTCCATTAGTCAATATACTCAATCATCGTTTGATCTCTGCCACCTTCAAACGATTGACAGAAATGGTACAACATTACGGTATAAGAGTTATAAACCATACTCCTCCCCGGAGCTGCTCCAGATGCTGATGATTTTTTAAATCCGTCTTAATAATATTAAATTATAAAATGATAGGTATTTAGTGTGGTAAATGTTGTTATTAACAATTATAATTTATGTATATGTATTTTTTTGTTTGTTTCAGTGCTGTCCTACTAACCCAACAACAAGTTTCACAACGAGTCTAGTTATTTCATTGATCTATCACTTTTAATTTTTTTTTCTCTCTCTCTCTCTCTTTCTTCCCTATTCTCTATACATCTCTTGCTTTCTCATTTCACTTATATTTTTTTTGTTTCAGTGCTATCCTACTAACCCAACAACAAGTTTCACAACGAGTTTAGTTATTTAATTGATCTATCACTTTTTATTATTATTTTTTTTCTCTCTCTCTCTCTCTTTCTTCCCTATTCTCTATACATCTCTTGCTTTCTCATTTCACTTCTGACATTGGCAGAATTGTCGACATTGGCATCGACAGCACTTGCCATAACTAAAAATAGAATAGAATAGAGTTATAAACAAGTAATGTGAACACCATCTCTCAATCAAAGGTTTTTTGTTTTCTTTGTTTTGCATAGCCTTGGGATACACACTAATACATGAGTTTTCTAAACGAAAGATATTGTATACCACAAATTAACACAAAAAGACGGGATACTTCTTGGTTACCAAGAGCAAAAGACAGGCTGGACCCATCGATTGCCGCTCGTTACCTGCCACGCACTAAAATAAATTAAACACTCAGCTGTCACATAATAAAGGGACCAGTAGGTAAAGTTTACGTGCATTCTACACGTGCATGCTACAGAATGTTCTCTGACTATAGAATGATCAAAATAATATCCTATTCGAAGTAGCAACGGTGAGAAACGTATTTATTTAAGGGCCCAATTAAACAACTACGTAATTTGATCATTTAGATAAAACAACATAATCCCCTTTCCTCAAAACCCTGCAATAATTGAATTAATCAATTAAAACATTCAACATAAAATAAAATAAAATCATCTCTCGACAGCCTCAAAAATTCACGCACTAACGAATTTATTACAGTTGACTTACCGCTTATTCATCGACAGGGGTGGAGGCTCGTTCAAATTCAACACTGGCTCCGTCCGTGGCGGGGGATTTTCCCGGGATTACGTCGAATCCCGTGACGTCATCGGCCCGTGGCTTATACCCGGCTGACTTATCCGGGCACGTTTTTTTTCTCCGGGAAAAATATCGTCTTCGCGGTCGCTTAGCTGTTGCCGGAGTGACGCCTCTGAATTTTAATTTGCTTAGTCTGTGATGAATGAAATTTGAATTTTTTGTATCGATTTTTTATGTTCTGTTTATGTTTATGAACAGTTTAAGAGTTTCAGGGACGTTTTACTTTGATTATGAATTCGAGGCTTCTGTTTTATGTTTTTGTTGAGTGTCAGTGTATTTACCTTATGAATAACCCACCCTGAACCCGTCTGAAAGTATTATAAAAGTGGTGAAGGCACATAGTACTTACGCATAGGTACTTCCATACTAATTAGCGTAAAATAATATCACAGTTACTATCTGTCTCTTACGTATTCACACCTGAAATAAATGATGCATGAGGGAATGTGATAAGACAGAATTTCAAATCCTGATAGTGCGATAATTTTCGATTTCCAAACGGGCAAAATCGGCCTGTGATTATATTTCTAAAAGTTACTGACGCTACTTATCATCATCATCATCAATGACGCTAATATCAGTCATTTAATTTCCTTATTTATTCTGGTATATAAAATGTATGATAGAAAGAGAAGTATGATAGAAGATAGACATGTTGCGAGGACCCCATATAAATTGATGTAAATAAGGGCAGGAAAATTTCCAATCACCAGCGGTCATTGACTTCAGCACACAAACATAGAAGTAAAACCAGTAAACCAGCCAGGATCAAAGTCTTGGCAGAAATAATAAATGGCAGGGAGTTAACCCCTGATAAGCTGACGTGAGCTAAAGCTCATCTTGTAACTGCGGACTGCCTGTTTGTGGCTACTGTGTTTAGTCGAGTAAATCTTTGGAAGTTCATGTTGTTCAACCGAAACCGTAAATAAACAACCATTTCCCAATAATATTGTCGTCTAAACGTATTGTTGTTAAACCTTCAAAGCGAGCATAAATTAACAGCATAAAAATACAAACAAACCATTTTACAAAGACAAACATAATTAAAATCAAAACAATGGGCTTTATACTCGTACGAAGGCGTATAAAAATAGTCGGTAAACAACAATACGAGACAGGAAAATCCCTTAAAGGGTCTGCCTGCGGCCAGAAACTACCAGGCGAGAAGAACTCGCTAGGAGATAAAAAAGTAACGTACCATCGCTCATAATCAACGCCGTGCGAAGAACAAAGCGAATAACACAACGAGAAAGATTATATCAGAGGAACAGTGTGATGCAAGAAAAACTGACGCACACAAAGACTGACTATTACGAGGTGAGAGCAAAAAATAATACTGCATCTGTCTTTGGATAAAACTGAATACAAAAGGATGCTTTCAAATTCAAATAAGATAATTTTACAAACGCATACATTATAACGAACAACATGAAAATTGCAAAACGCTTTTATCTGCATCACAATGAAACAAAAATGTTGAGTTATGAGTAAGTACTTAGTATGTAAAACGTTGCATTGCCATTCGTCTGTCGTACTCACAAAGCGTGCGCCTTCCACGAAGATTAAATAATACGCAACGAATGCATTTTATTGTCCTTTTGAAAGCTGGAATATAGCTCTGTGAAAAACTGATGATAAAATTGAAGTAAAATAATGGCTGAATTTAGTCAATATTATCGATGTCATTTTAGATATTGTTACAATATTATTAATTGCGATACTAATTTATTAGTAGAAGAAAGTTTAATTACGAAATCCACGAAACTATATTAAGGTATCAAAATAAATCTCACCCAGTTACCAGGAAAGCAGAAGCGAGAGAGATTAATTTTCATTTTCAATGAAATATGAGATCAAAGAAAGTTCATTAGCTCTTGTAGCACCTAATATTTGAAGTTAGACTTTCTTAATCTTAACGATCGATATTGTTGCTCGACTGTAAACTTTGTTTCAAAGGTGTATTAATCATTCATTCAGTGATTTTGAACTAGAAGAGTACAAAGATGTAGGTTATGGTTTAGAACCCAAACTGTAGCGTTATACTTTGTGTAAAACTACAAGTATTTATACTCCTAAACGATGAATGAATATTGTGAAGAAATCAGAATGTCCTCGAACAAAATTTTCTGAGTCATGGGACATCCACCATCCCGCACTGGGCCCTTGGGGGATTACATACCATTGCCTCACAATAGATAAGAGACCTGTCGTCCTCGCAGTGGAAACGTTATAATGCTGATTATTATGTAAGCTAGAAAACAGCATATGACGAAAGAAAACTCGAACAAGAGGAAAATCCATGGAAACTACACTGTAGTTAAACCATATCCTTACAGCCCATAAAAGGCTACACCCTAATGACGCAGTCATCATAAAGCTTAATGTTACTTGTCCCAATATTCCCTGACCCTACCAGGAAGACAGCGCCGGTGAGAAGTAAGTAATATGGCCACTGTATTCCGCACTTTGGCCGCCATTGCTTCACCCTGCGGTAAAACTGGGTGTTATCCGCCATACGCGCGCCATCTATTTTGATTACGTTCCCAGTAATGCGTTATTATATTATTTATATTGTACTTATGGAACCAGAAACTATGTTAGGGAACGTTGTGGGATTACTTTTAAGTCAAGTTATAGTTGTGAAAGCTTTTTTGTAAATCTCAGGGGCATATACTGAAATGGATGTGCCATTCAAAAACTAGCTGTGACAGGTTGTATGTGAGTAGCAGAGGACAGGCCAATGTCCAGCAGTGGACTACCATAGGCTGCGTTGATTGACGTGTCATATTTACGTCGACTATATCCGTGTCTGTATCTGTTTCTTATGTTTGTAGTTCCATATAATAGAGGGCAAGCCTATTAACATCAAACGAGCTCAAATCCAGACTCCGTGGCTACTATTTACTAAGAAATTCCAGATAGAAAAACCCAATAACACTATCCGCCCGGGAGTCAAACCCAAGACCATGCTCAGCAGTTGAACTTGTGGCCACTAGACTAACGAGGCAGTTATGATTGTATGATTAACTAGCTGACCTGCGCAACTTCGTCTGCGTCACATAAGAGAGAAAAACGAAAAAAAAAAAAAACCGCGTTTTTGCAATATTTTTCATTCCTGCTCCGCTCCTTATAATTGAAGCGTGATGTTATATAGCCTAAAGCCTTCCTCGATAAATGGACTATCCAACACAAAAATATTTTTTCAATTCGAACCAGTACTTCCTGAGATTAGCGCGTTCAACCAAACAAAGAAACAAACAAACAAACTCTTCTGCTTTATAATATTAAGTATAGATTTCTCCAAAGCAAAAATTCTTCCACCCTTATCTCAATTTATTTGGCAGCAGCTAAGCATGTTCTTTTTTTTCCATACATTTCTAAAATATAGTGTTTTCATACAATAATGGCATCATTGGTATACCCTGCTACTGTAGTTTACACGTCACTGGATGTGATGGACGCCTCTGCTACCGAAGTCCCGTAGTCGAAATGCTTAAAAGAAGATTGATTTCTATTTGACGTCGTCGTCAAAATGATTGTCACTTGATATAAGAGGAAAGTGCGAAACCAGGATGAAATTGTTGAGCGCAACACGTGTGGAGCCGACTACAGTCGCGGATTACCTGCCGTGTAACCTTATTTGTGTTCAGTGTTCACAGGGATGCCACACCACATCTAGACCCTGTGGAACGGCAAACAGCTTAGCAAACACAACGAAGACTTGCGAATTCCAGGACTTTTGCTGCAACGACGTTCGTAAAGGTCTTAGAGGAATTTAACCAAAAGCAAATTGCGAGAATCTGTTGCAAATAAGATGAAGCTGGGCGCGACCTATACCATCCAAAAGAGCGATCTTATATTTTAAGTTGGAACTAATCATGCAAATTGTACATCATTCATAATTTCAGCCGAAAGACGTCCACTGCTGGACATAGGCCTCCTCCAAGTGTCGCCACATTGACTTGTCCCGTGCGACTCCTATCCAACGAATTCCCGCAACCTTCACCAGGTCATCGGTCCACCTAGTGGGAGGTCTTCCAACGCATCGTCTATCGGTTCGCGGTCGCCACTCCAGAACTTTGCACATTGCACATTCACACACAGACATTGAAATCGATTGAGTGGTTTCAGAAACTAGCTTGTACGAACATCACGATTTTTATAAAGGGTGTACAAAACCTTTATATGTAAATAACCTTTTAGTTACGGAAATATATCAATACAATGTGACTACAGATTCCGGTTTCTTCATGTTGGTATAACTTTTGGACAGACATTTCAGTTTCGCGGTCAAACAATAAAATGATGAAAAGGCTATTGCCCTTCGATTAACATAAGTTTTTAAGTGCTGCAAGTTTGGGGACGTTTTGAGCTTTGTTCTTTTGTAATTTTCAAACATACTATTTTATACCTACCCACTGTATACATTTGAAAAGCCACTTATTGAAGTTACAACTAAGTGCAACTACATTGCGGTCGAAATATGAGATCAATTTACTTGAAGGTACAGCGGCAACCCTATGTATCGGCAAAGACGTATGTCTCCATTTGTACCGCGTGACAAATGCGCCGTGCTGTCGACTCGCTGCAGAGGACTTACTTCGCAGCACACGCGCCATTTCAGCTGCTCTTTGAACTGAGGGCCCTCTCAAGAGAGGTCTTTATTGAGAAGCTGTTAGTATTGTGGAAAATAGATACGATGACAGTGTCAAAAATTTTTTTGACACTTGTTGACTCGCCAAAATGATCGCCAAAATAATCTCACGTAATTAATGGACGCCTCCTAATTTGTAAACTTGTAGCAATCTATATCATACCCATTAACCAGATTTCCCCAAAATCAAATCATCGACTACTTGATAATATAACAGCTAATATCAAGCCTACACATTAACGCGCAGCGCTTTTATTACATAATCTAAACGAGCCCTTTCTTTATGTAGATAAAATTTCAACAAAATATCAATTTACGTTGCTTCCTTTTCTAACAAAATGTATTATCAGCATCCTTCTGCCTGTTTTCTCACCCCTACGATTAATGTTCTTTGTACACTTTTTGTATCTGATATAAGATTTTCATGAGCTTTTTATAAGGTGTGAATAAACACCTGTTTATGAGAGCAAGGCATTAAACACATTTAGGGGAAATTTTGTCGAAGGACTTGTGTGTGTGTTTAGATTTGTTTAAACAACGTTAAAAACATAAAAGTACAAATAAAACGTAAAAATTTCCAGTACAAATTGATGTTTAATTGAATCATGAATTTATTTCAGAAAATCCTTCACTACATCAAATACGTAAACCAAAATAAATTGTTAGTTTGAACATTTTTTCGTATAGTAAACATAAACATACATAATTTACACGTTGAACTGTTTCCATAAATCTGGAATTGTCCCCATACAACGATTTGTCACGATGTTTGACATATTACCAACGAATCGCATTCGAAAAAAAGTTGAAAAATCGTCGGTGTGTAAACTTTTTTTACAAATATGCATGTAAACTATCGTATATTACAGCTTCGTGATTTGTTCGTGATAAATGAGGATTTAGTAAACGTTCGCTTTGTTAGTTTAAATTGTTTGTGTGTTATATAACTCGAAACTAAAATATTTTGCATGTTTTTGTTGTTGTTTTGTTAAAAGTATGTATATACTTTCAGTTCTGGCAATTTCACATATTCCACAAATAAGTGGTGGTTGTGGTTTTCAGTTTATATTTCACTAGTTTATGTCCGCGGCTTCACCCGCGTTGTTTATATCTCACTAGTTTATGTCCGCGGCGTCACCCGCGTTGTTTATATCTCACTAGTTTATGTCCGCGGCTTCACCCGCGTTGTTTAAATCTCACTAGTTTATGTCCGCGGCTTCACCCGCGTTGTTTTTATTTCACTAGTTTATGTCCGCGGCTTCACCCGCGTTGTTTATATTTCACTAGTTTATGTCCGGAGCTTCACCCGCGTTGTATTCGGTAATTGGCCCACGAAATGGTACCACTGGGATAAAACATACCCATCGTAGGTGTTAATCTTTTATCGTTAATTAAATAAAGTAAGAACACACATAATTAATGTACTTATGTTATATATTAGTGGATTCTAGAGGAAGAGCTTTTTTGGACGAGTTTCGATGGCACACAGGTTGGGAGACATTCTAATTATGGTAGCATAATTTAAGCGCCACCCACACGGGTAAAGCTGCGAGCATAAAACTAGTTTCAAATAATAATTATTGTGCCTGAAAACGTCTTCTCATTTACATAAAGCCTGAAGGCCAAAAAGCCAAAGAAATGTTTTTCAACAATTAGAAAGTCTGGCTAGCCACAAACACGCAAAACTTTAATTACTACACGAAAAAATGAATTTCAGAAGCGGCGTTCACTTGCAAACCAGACCAAACCAGACCAAATGGAAATTAATTCTTACATTTTAAAGCCATTTCTCTTGGTATTCTGCAAAAGCAGTTGTCATGCACTATGCACATGCTTCCAACACACCATCGCATATTTTATAATAAAGCCTAATTGGACTCAGCGCACTAAATATTATAAAAGCTTGCATCCATTAGTTGGGCCGTATTTTAACAATGCACAATGATATATGCGGCTTGCGTGCTGTTGGCTCTGAAACAAATATACTTCTCGTGGATATCGTAAAAGCGAATGCCAACTTCATATTTTTTTATGAAACTTGAGTATTTATTACGAATGTAGAACCTTCGTAAAAGCCCCTTAAGACCATCATAGCAAATAGCAGTCCATTAGCCATTATTGAAGCGTTCTATGGGGATTTATATTTTTTATTAGACTATGGCAAAATGCGTGGATAAAAAACTTAAATGCGCGGTTGGCATTTTCTTTTAATTCTTACTCTGAAGAATATTGATGAGATTGAAATAAAAAGAAATCTTGCTATTACGCAGGAAATTGTATACACGTCAACGTTTTATGCGGAATTGTTTGGTTTATTAACCCACTTCCATAAGAAGAAGGTTATCAATTCCTTTATGTTATTTGCTACGTTCGATCTTCATGTTCGAGAAACAGTAAATCTTAAATAATTTTAAACGTGGACGAGGTACAAATGTATGAAGTAGTTGAGCATAGTGTTGGCGTCCAATAGTGAGATGGGTTGACGACGCGGCGACGTCGTTTCCATCGGGAGTAAAACCAGGATCAGACTGACTCAAACAGACACAGGCCTATACCCTGCATTGACTGAAGGACTGAAGCAACGGTCTCAAGTCTGCTATTACAATGGTGTCAGAATAGTCTATCATTGATTTCATAATTGACAAGTTTTGTAGTCTTTTTAATATAATGGCTTCATTATGACTTTCCAATGGTCAACCATTGACACTCCATTGAAAGAAATGTCATAGAACGGTAAACTCGTACATATGTTGACAACATGTGTAAAACTATGTATATGTTTTACATAATATATGTTGTCAATATCTATAAATAACTCTAACCTAACCTAACCAGTATGTTCGGTTAAAAATTTTTTGAGAGTTTACAATCTCGGTAGATAGATTACAATCTAACGGGTTTTGCAATTTTACGGTGACATATATAAATCAAATCAGGCATGAATAAATGTTCTTTAGTAGTAGATTTTGAAAACCATTTGTAATAACGGGTTTTATAATAATGGCAATACCACAATGTCATTAAAACATAATTTTATTACGAATCATTGACCGACCAATGATCGAACATTATGAATTTAGCAGATTACGAACTTTTACAAAAATGACAATGGAATGTTGGACTGACGAATTTATTAAAATAGCAGACTTGGGCAGTTGGGCCCCAGGTAGTGGATGATGATGAGGTAAACAAACTGTGCATTTATAAATCACACGATAAACAAACGACTTAATCCTATACAATAACTCTTTCGAAAATAAAAATATAACGTTCCACCACTTACATCTTAAGCTGACGTATGTTATGCCTCCACGAGAGCTCATATATTAGAATAAAGTCTAGTTTGGCTCAGCGCTCGCCAAATAACGTGGTATAAAAGAGTACATTACTTTTGCAGTAATTTGACAATACGCCGCCGCAGCAGGGTAGTTTGCCAGTACGCGTTGACTGCAATTTGATCTATAAGCACCTATTTCGTTTACATATTTATTGTTAAGCTGAATACTAACAAAATACACTATGACCTGTGATGAAACAATGAGACCTACCGTCCGTGCTTCGCTGTTTTCGTGTTTCCAATAGGTCATCATGAGATGTTTACTTCCACAGCTGGAAATAGGCATCCCCCAAGTATCACCACGTCGACCGGTCTTGGTATTATGAATTCTTCTTCTTATAAAAGACTAGAAAGGAACTCCTACTAGATCTCTTCATCGACAGCATTAGAATTTATTGGCTTCAGACAAATGTTCCTCCAAGTGCAGGTGGAATAGCACAAAGACCAGGACATAAGGAGAGATGTAGCGTCATCGCTTGTCATATGACTACGCAATCACTGTTTTGTGCTTTCTTCTTTAAACATTTTTATTATATTAAATCGATAATATCAATCAGTTGTTACGAGTTTTCATGAGCCCGAATGTCTGTTTACTCTGGTTGTAGAGGTTCGGTTAGCCCTGTTTTTAATATTTCTGTGGGTTAGCCACATTGGAGCTACCCCAGCTTACTTGGAAATAGTCTATGCGGATGATGATACTAATCTGTATCAATCAGATATTATATGCACACGTAATTGGCACCCAAATTGTTCTGGAACCACTAACGTTAGCATTTAGATGGTAATTATTGTAATAATATTTTATTAGATTCCAATAGCTGGCACAAGTCATTATGCCAGTAATTGAATATCACAATATCCAGATAACACGATATTATGCCGAACACGTCTGCCATTGCATCAATGGTCATTATACTGAAAGTTCATTTGCATTTAGTACCAGGACATCATGTCATGAAAAGATATTGATCGTTTCAAGTGTAGGATTCTTTATATGATCTTTGACTTGGCAATCGCAGGGCATAGACCTCATATAATAGAGGATGTTCACACGCAAGTGTTGTAGACGGCTACTACCTTACATGCATACTAAGTATTTTAGGTGAAAAATAAAACTCATTGTAGAACTTAAAGCAGTGATCAATTCCCAAAGTTTTAACATTAAAATGAAAACTTTCCAAAAATAATAATTTGTACTAATATTATAAAGCTGAAAAGTCTCTTTGGTTGTTTGTTTGTGAACGCTCTTATCTCAGGAACTACTGACTGACTTGGGTACACCAGTTCATAACAAAAATCACGCCGGTACGGTTGAAAGGGTAAGCACTTATGAACCACTAAAAAGTGAAAATTAAAAAACTCTTTTGCAAGAAGTAAAACCGACTTCACACAAAAAAATGAAAAACAACTTTAGCTTCAGAAGTCAGTGCTAAAAAACTGAATCAATCAAACAATGGAATTATCTCTTTTATGTGACGCAGACAAAGTTGCGTGGGTCAGCTAGTATAAAATAAAAGGCCATAAAGATAAACAATTATGGCTTTAAAAGCTTTTATAATTTAAAAATAATAGCATCGTATTTTATTTATGACTGAAGCAGCTATAATAATTAAAGTTTACACTAACTGAAAGAAAATCTTTTCATAAAATAAAGTTAGAACGAGCGATGGACAGGTAAAATATTAAACAATCAAGTTAATGTAATCGTTATTCTCATAAAACCAACACAAAAATAATACAAAATTCCAGTTACACAATATTCTTTAAGCACACACTCGGAACGTTCCAAACACTGTACAAAAAAGAATACCTAAGCAACTGCAATTAACAACCACTTTTTAATACAAAAAGTTGATTGCCTTCTCATTCACTCTAAGCAAAACTGCATATGTGTGAAAGAGACAGGCGCAATATTGTCGGTTCGCATCTGCGTCCCCCACTTACAGTTTTTCCTGCATTTTTCCCACCTACAGGGTTTTTTTATGTTAGTATGTCGGTTATGTGGTATTCTGATTAAGGCGAAAACGTTGGACGCTATTATATACTGTCATATTTATAAACTACTTAGGTATACTTTAATCCTAATGTAATCAGTCATCATTTTACTACCTTCATCATCTGCCTGCCTTTTCCCAACTGTATTGGAGTCGCCTCTTCTACCCCTTCCCTTCCCCCTCAGGGCCCGCCCCAGTCCTACGACTGCACAACTCGCCTATGTGATGCTACGCCGTAGCGAATCGGCTACGAGAGCTACGAAATGCGTACGTAACAGTAACGCGAGTTCCATGATTTTTGTTCACCCAAAAAGTGGTACGCCTAAGGAAGTTTTAGCGTCAAAAATGTAAACCTGTTAAGTCCGACTTCATAGCAATTGCCCCATCGTCGTCCGCTAAGAGTAACAATAAAATTTATTGCCGGCTCTAAAATATATCTTAACTACAGAAAAGCTTGTCTCTCTTATCTACCAATTTCCAAAGAGAAAGTTATGTCTTGAAGAGATCTCAATCGAACAGATTTAATGCCATGTTATCAAGATAAGTGAAAATAATGGATTTTTCCGGCTGTCTCCGTCTCTGCTTTGTAATTTATTTCCTGTTCATTAAGTGCCTGTCTTTAGGTATGTTATGTATGTTCCTACTTAGATTAAGGACTGCTTAATTGGATGTGAGTGGACGCAAGCAGGTCTGCTGATGAGATCATGAGTTCGATTTCCGGGTCAGGAAAAGTGTTATTGGGTTTTGCCATCTACAATTCTCAATAGGCAATAGGCTAGCCTCCTATTACATAGGACTAAAACATAACTGGACAAATTTGGGTCACCTCTGTCAAACCCTGTTAGATTAACGTCCATGTTCACCAAAAAGATGACGGTCTCACTATCTAAAAACAGAAGTTTAAAACACATTTTTATATGGGAACATGTCACAGTGATAGATAATCAGACCGCCATCTTTTCGGTGAAGTGTGATTCGATGAAGTGACCTTAAGGTTATATTTAGATATTAAAAGTAAGTTTTAACTAACTAACAAATTCGTGATGGAAAAACCCAATAACACTTTGCCCCACCTGGGCATCAAACCCAGAACTTCATGATTAACAGTGGTGCTTGCGACCACACCACCAACGAGATAGTCCAAAAATAAAACAAAGTCCTAATCCATGTTCATCAACGGGAATCCGGTAGTGTTCCACTTTTCCCCACGTTACCCTTCCATTACTCTATTATGATGAGCGAATGTTTTGTCGTTTGCACGCCTCTCTGCCTCTCTGCTTGAATTATACGTTTTGTCATACTTTTCATTAAAAATATATTTTTACTTGACATTTCGATAATGCCGGGACTTAACGGCTGTGTAATTTGGGACCTTTGTAGTCTATGGAGGCTTATATTTGTTAGGAGAATTTTAGTGTTTGAAATCAAAATCTACCGTTTATTTTTTAGATTTTAGGTGCTGTAGAAAATATGCCTAATGTGAAAGCTACAATTAAAGGGTAATTTCTTTTGTTGCCTTCTTTATGTTAAGATTTAGGTACCAACTTTTTTTTATTTTGATTAGTTTTCAGAGTTAATTTTTAATTTATCATTACATTAAACTTTTTAAAGGAGTTAATTGGGAGACTGAAAACGTGGGCTACAAAACCAACAAACCTTTATTTTTGACCCAAAAACTTTTTTCGGACACCGCGATATTACTTCTTAATTGCTTATTTAATGAGAGTCAAGAGCCATATTTAGCCACTGTATAAGTGTTTAGCTAAACACTAGATTAGACTGCAATGTTATTTATTCTGGATCTCCAACAGAGGTTACACAATAGGATGACAAAAAAATGAATTATTCCGTCAGTTAGATTATTATCACAAAATATTTGAACCGTATTTTTTTCTTTTGTTACGTAAACCAAAATTGACGAAGATACGACGCTTTTAAAGTTTTCAATACGTCACGCCGTTGTATATTGTTAGTTAATAGCCCTTGGGCGGCTTAAGAACTCCTGACACTAGGTTAGGCAACTAACTACACGATAAATAAATAATAAATACATATTGTTAGTGCGTTCTGACGTCACGAGACTCCCGAGTTTGATCTGGGTTTGAGATGCGTTTTATCTTTGTCAATATTCATTGATTTACAAAAGCAAAAAATACGCGTCTATTGTTATCCAATACTCTAACTGACGGACTAAATATAGATTTTCAATTTATTGATGGACGAAACTAGCCTATTTCACATATACGGTAAACAAGCAAGACCGAAGAGCAATACTAGTGTATGTCAAAAAGTATACAAGTAGAAGATCACATAGTTACATCTAGGTTGGTACAATCAATTTGACACGGATGAAAAAACTAAAATATGTCAAAAAACGGGCAGTCTTTTGACATTTTGGTCGAAAGAACGACTCCTGATCAAGGTCTGCAAGCCTGGCCTGGCCTGGATTCGAATTTGGTCGAGCAAAGAGATATTGGGTCTTTCAGTGAGGAATTACTCAGTAGCAGTCACGGAAATTGCGCGAGGGCAATAGGCTCTCCCCCTATTACATCAGACTTAAATATAAGTGGCGTTTGGGTGCACTCTGTTTAAGCAGAGGTTTTGCAAAGATGTTTCACCTCGTGCTCGTTTGATTCCCTCGCTAACGCTCAAGATTATAAGTTCCGAAACACTCACTGCGCTCGTGGTTAAATTTTAGAATCTTTCGCTTGCTCGGTCATCAAAATCGAGCACGCGGTTAAAAAGCAACTTTGCACTCTTGTATAACAAATAATTATTTCACTAAACCCAAACAACGAAAAAAACAATTCGTATCAATAGACACACACATGGTACAAAGGGTTTTGTAAATCTCTTAAAAGCCGTTTCATAATACGGAGCAGTTGGAAGTCGGCAACGATCAGGGGCTGCTAATAAAATCGATGGGATGACGTTGTAACTCTAGTGGAGAATAAAATGAGGGGCGGGAGATAGAGGGAACGATTTGTATAGCTTGTAATGTAACA
Source organism: Xestia c-nigrum (assembly GCA_916618015.1). NCBI lineage: Eukaryota > Metazoa > Arthropoda > Insecta > Lepidoptera > Noctuidae > Xestia > Xestia c-nigrum. Next base: position 24,039,425 of record OU745249.1, read on the forward strand.
ATGTAATGTTACAAGAGAAGAGGTCCTTTGTGAAGAGTGAAAGACGGGTTACATTGCTATAAATAAAATACTTTTGTTTTAGTTATCACTAGCTAATGCCGGCGGCAGCTTTGCGCACAAATTATACAGGGTGTAAAACACCTCATCACGAAGCCGTTAACCAAGCATTCTGTACATCAAACTAAGTAACTTTAGGCAATTGTTTTTACTGGGAAACAAAGGGTGTGAAAAATCACGTTTTGTGGTATAACTCAATGTAACGCACTCAAAACACTGTGCTGATGGATAGATTGAATAGTACGGGGTTCAAGTAGGTATTTTAATGTAAAAATCTTACAATAAAACTTGTAAGTATATAGCCTCATGTACTACAATCTCCTTTTTATAAAATAAATTATTATTATTATTATTATTATTATTATTATATAAAAAAAAATATGTCAAAAAGTTGTAACTTTGACACCCAATATCTTCGAAACTAGAAGGTTCCAAGGTATGGTGTACGAGGAGAACAAGTGCTTTTCGGCTTCGTTAAGAGAGATTCCTCGAAAACCACTCTAATATACATTGGTGATTGAGTTTATCGCGAATAGACAGACAGGGAGCCGCGGCGAAGGACTATGTAGTGATTAACAATGGAAACAGGCTATTAACCATGTTTACTGGGAAATATCGAGAACTCTTAACAAAAACAGTAAACATGGTAAACGTTTTCATTGTTTATTATTATTAGGAGGTTCCTCTCTCAAGCTCCATCGGTAGCTCGGCCCCTGGTCCCAATGCTAGTGAGCCACTTTTTATTTCTAAATGTATTTTCTTTTTAATTTTAAATGTAACTAATATAGTTGATGAACGAATAAACGAAATGTCACTTTGAAAACTATTTTTAGTTGACCAAAACTGCGTAACCATCAGCCTTAAGGGTTCAACCCCAAGTTCTAACAATATTGTGTACTTTCAAGTTTCATTTACTAAGTTCATAACTGCTCAAAAGTCTAAGTTCCGCCACAATACGTAAATTTTCCATCTTTCACAAGCCCTCTGCCCTAAATAATATGCTGAGGTTAAATTCTCCCATTTTACTTTGTAATTTTCCTACAATATTACTCAAACGGAAACATTATTCTTTCAAATTAAATACAGAACAAGAAACTCTTAACACTCCATAGGCCAGACTTAAGACTTCGACTTCTAAAGTCGCCGACTTTTGAAGTCTTGTCAAAATATTTCGTTGGGCACTACGAGCCGACAAAGTTAGCCAAGTTTTATTGTCGTATTTATGACTGTTGTTCATTCATTGTTTTAATGTCACTAAATCTACGAAACTAAGTTTGTTTCGCGTTTTATTTGACTTAGATATGCATGCCATATTTATGGTCTTATAGGAAAGATATAAAAGAATCAACAAACATTGTAAGATACAGCTATTTGGGGATTACTGGTGATATCATCTTTAATGTTTCGACCCAAAAAACGCAACATTATTGAACATGGCTTGTCAATTTTCACACGGCAGTTATAAACGAATAGAAATGCTGGAACTTTTATCTTGGTTTATTTCTACAATTAAATATATAAACCGGCCAAGTGCAAGTTCGACTCGCGCACCGAGGGCTCCGTATCACCTGTGGGTATTTTTTTGATTATTTTACATTTTTACGGTTCTCAGATTTTTCCCTTTACATGTGCTGTAAGACATTGCTTTATGCCAATTTTTGTGATTCTCGGTCAACGGGAATTACCATTAGGTTTATCCAAAACCTATAGGGTACTTCCGGTTGAAATAAAAATTTCATTTTGGTTTAAAGCAAGGTCTTACAGCACAAGTAAATGGAAAATTCCGAAAAATTGAAAGTCGTCGTAAGTTTTCGCGAGATCAATTTTTGCCCATTTGTTTTCAGTGTTAACTCAGTTGACTCAGGACCTGGATTGGGTGGACACCTAATACAGACCTCAGTATTTGGTATAAATTTGGGTGGTGTAGTCCAATCTACTAGCATTTGAGAAAAAATAAATAAACCAACGTTTTAAAATAGTCTTCACAGTGTTTTACGAAAATTACAAGAGCTAGTCTTCGAAGAATATAATATGATAAACTGTCAGAGACCTTATTTGAAAGCTGCCACTTGCCGATTCTAAGAATAAAATGAAAACAAACAAACGGTTTTGTAATGTGAAACAGGGGTGACCTTATCATAAACATGTACTTAGAAGTTAAAAGTATTTGTCCATCAAGTGTATTAAAGTGAGTAAGATAAAACTTTGGCAAGACAGGTTGAAATGTTTAATGCTGATGTTGTTCGTAAACTTTTACTATCTTTAACATAAATGACAAGTTTTTAGAGACATCTCTAGAGATTTAAGATAGTGAAACACTAAAATAAAATGGCCGATAAGACCGAAAAGTTCTGGAGCGGCGACCACGAACCGGAGGACGTTGGGTTGGAAGACCTCCCAGTAGGTGGACCGATGACCTGGGGAAGGTTACAGGAATCTGCTGGATGCGAGTCGCACGGGACCGGTCAATGTGGCGACACTTGGGAGAGGCCTATGTCCAGTAGTGGACTTTCGGCTGAATAGATGCTGATGAAAATAAAATTAAGTAGTTATTCTAATTTCGTATGCACTAGCTTCTTCTTCTTCGATTGCTGACCCACTAGTTTTATTTTTTTGAACTTTTATTGAACTTCACAACTTTCACGGCGTCGTCGGTGGCAGCGAAGAGGTTACTTCGGGAGTATGTTGATTAGGGTTTTTAGGCTTCGGCTGTATATTTTTGGGCATAGAAGATGGACCATAGTTTGCGAAACAGCTCCACAACCACACCACGTTACTGTGTCTAAGGACTAACTTACTCTTATCTTTTAGTGGTTGTCTCAATATAGCGCCTGTGATACTATTACTAACCGACATTTAAATGAAAGCGCACATATAAACTGAACTATCAACGGAAAATGCCATGCTGAGCTATGCTGAAGATCTAAAAGGGCAGAAGACCTAGAGTGATCGTGAGGAAGAACTTTATGAGACTCGCATAGACCAGGGAAGAGCAAAACCAGAAGCGGCTCAAGTCAACATAACGCCAGAGGTGACGACGCTCTTTTATTTTTTGTTTCTCTTTAAGTTCCATTTCACCACAAATAAACCAACACAACACAAAGTCTAATTTCCAACCACAAAGTGCGTATGATTGTCATATAATGCCAGCCAAGTGTTGTCCTAACATACATTGTGGCGAAACTTTAGCAAAAGGGTTCGACTTACTCTTTCATGGGTTAACTTGGTAACTTCGTATAAACAGCCGTTCAGCGAAGTATAATGAAACAGGGTAAACTCTGCCTCGGTTAGTTAAACTAACAAATATTTTACTTAAATAGTTAGTAGGTGGAAGGCCCTGGTACTTATAGTACAATAAGGCGAAGGGAGGATTCCATATCGTTCTATATATAGCAAATATTCGACTGCGTCATGTAATTTTGTACCAAATGCAGTCCTGTCTTCTTTCGCCCCGCTCACCAATGGAAAGGATTATGATTTTGGAGACCCCCATTATGCTAATGGGACTACTACGGTATTGCCCTTGGAAACGTTGGTTTTATTGCAGTAAACACCACAATGATAGTTTCGATGTAGGGGAAAAGACGTGTAACTCGCACGTACCAGGAAATCATGACTAAAGTGAAGCAACCTATGTTCAGTAGTGAAAGAGAGATGCGAAAGAGGTAACTTCTATAGCATTCTAACATCCTAGTCACTTTCCCTTCTTTATAATATTATAATTGAAACAATGAATTCGATAAATAACTCGACATCAGATTCGATCGGAACTATTTATGATGTCCGTCGCGGTTTCAATTAGTACTGTCACTAATTAACTGCACCTACAGCAGCCGCAGCTCTACCTACTCATTAGAGATCAAAGCCTGTCTGTACATAAACTATTGTATAGTACCTATATGTATACCTAGTTATAGGGTATATTAGGTATTGGAGTGTGAAGTCATTTGGTAGATCAATTGAACTCATTGGTTTCTGAACATGACCTTTAAATGTGATACTAACGTTCAATAAATTCAATTGAAACAATTAGCCTATAACCGAGGAACTCGCCTAAATAATAACATCCGCTCGGGTCAATCATCTTGCCTCGCTTGGTTTGTGGTTGGGAGACCACACATTACGTACCGATTTTCCTCCGTGCCTCGAAAAGTTAGTTAATGTCATTTTAAGATCTTGACAGTCATTACAGCTAGTCAGTAGGATAGTTGGGAAAAGGCCAGGCAGATAATGATGAAGGATGCAAAAAGGGTAGACTGTCAATGAACTCAGTAGTAATATCCCGGTATCTTAAGTACACCCAGACTTTGCCAGTCATGCTTATGAGAAATAATATCTGTATTTGTAAATAGCTTTATTTATAACAATAACAATGACAATGCAGTATCGATCATCTTGAAACATAGACATCTTATCAGAAAACCTGTTTACAAACTGACTAGTACTATCGCATTTACGTACAACGCCCTTATTAATATCATTTCATACAGACAATGCTTCTATATTATCTCAGCCGAAAGACGTCCACTGCTGGACATAGGCCTCCCCCAAGTGTCGCCACATTAACCGGTCCCTTGCGACTCGCATCAACCGGATTCCCACAACCTTCACCAGGTCCTCGGTCCACCTACTGGGAGGTCTTCCAAAGCATCGTCTTCCGGTTCGCGGTCGCCACTCCAGAACTTTTCGGCCCCATCGGCCATCCGTTCTGCGAGCAATGTGCCCTGCCCACTGCCACTTAAGTTTAGCAATTCTTCGGGCGACGTCGGTGACCTTGGTTCTTTTGCGGATGTCTTCATTTCTGATTCGATCACGCAAGGAAACTCCGAGCATAGCCCTCTCCATTGCCCTTTGGGTGACTATAAGCCTTTTGATAAGGCCCATTGTGAGCGACCACGTTTCGTGTCCGTATGTAATCACTGGCAACACACACTGTTCATAGACTTTCGTCTTGAGATACTGCGTTAAGTTGGACGAGAAGATTCCGCGCAGTTTCCCGAACGCTGCCCAGCCGAGTTGGAAGTTAGACCCACCTAACTGGACCGTTTGTCATAGGTATACATAATCGTCTACAATTTCGAGTGTAGAGTCTCCGATCTTGATAGGAATGGGTGTGACATGGGCATTCAACATGACCTTCGTCTTGTCCATGTTAATTTTTAGACCCACTCTTACGGAAGCTCTACTGAGGTCATCAAGCATTGTACTGGGGTCCTCCATGGTCTTAGCCATGACCGCAATATCGTCGGCAAACCGAAGGTGAGGGATGTGCTCGCCGTCGTTGATGCCTAGCCCTCTCTAGTCCAGAACCTTGAAGACATCCTCCAGTGCAGCGGTGAACAGTTTCGGAGATATGACGTCTCCCTGTCTTACACCTCACTGCAGAAGGATAGGTTCCGAGACTTGGTCCTGAAGTCGGACTGACATGGTTGCGTTTTTGTACAAACATTTCAACACCTCGATGTACCGATAGTCAATTTGGCACCGTTGGAGAGACTGCAGTACAGCCCAGGTTTCGATCGAATCAAAGGCTTTTTCGTAGTAAACAAACGCTAAACAAAGAGGCAAGTTATACTCTTCGGTCTTCCGTATAACCTGCCAAAGCGTATGTATGTGGTCCACGGTGCTAAAGCCTTTTTGGAAATCGACTTATTCGGGTGGCTGGAAATCTTGACGATTTCCAGCCACCCGAATAAGTCGACGACCTGGGGCTGGTTCTGCTATTTTAATAATTTCGTCACTCCAACACGATTCCATTCTCATCCCATTGTCATTTTGCTTTAAGTTTGTAATCTGCTAAATTCACAATGGTCGGTCAATGGTCTCGTAATAAAATTGTGTTTTAATGGCATTGTCGTATTATTATTATTATAAAACCCTTAGTACAAATAGTTTTCGAAATCTACTACTGAATGCGAACATTTATTCATGCCAGATTTCATGTACGAGATTATCATTCTATGACATTTCTTTCAATGGAGTGTCAGTGGCTGATCAATGAGAAGTCATAATGGCGCCATTATGTTAATAGAATTAACAAACTTATCAACATTATTTGACAGAACTTGACCATTATGAAATCAATGATCGACTACTCTGACACTATTGTAATAGCAGAATCGAGGCCCTGCGCGCAAGACGATTCGTGATGATTCTTGAAAACAATTTGTAGACATGGCTTAGCAGTGAGATGGGCCTATAATTCTTCAACCGGGCATGGTCACCCCTCTTGAAGAAGAGTACCACCACACCCTTGCACCATCCTGTGGCGTTTTCCCCTCGAGTATGACGGAATTATACAGCTTCTGAAGGGCGTGGAAAACCGGTACCCGGTTTTCCACCCACTTTCAGGAGTTCGGCCGTAATTCCGTCATCACCCGGTGCCTTGTTGTTTTTGAGCTGTTTCAGAGCCATCCTAATCTCGTACAGGCTGACGTCCGGGATGTCTTCGGTATAGTGTCGGGTTAGTCTAGCTCTTGGGTCGTTTGCTAGGTCGACAATGGGTTTGCTGGTTGACGTTTACAACTGTCCATAGAAGCTCTCGATCTCCCTCAGTAGCTCCGGTTTGGCGGATAAGATCCTGACATCGTCGGTCTTCATGTTCGTGAGTTGGCTCTGCCCAATAGCCAGATCCCTTAAAAATTCTTTGGAGCCTTTGTTCCGCTCGTGCGGTATTTCAACGCCTCATCTGAAGACTGCTGGATCATCTCACGTCGCTCCTTCATGAGCTCGAGAGTTTGATCGGAGAACCTCTTTTTCTGATCTGTACGACGAGTCTTTAAGAACTAAGACCCGGTCGTATGGACAGTTTCCACAAACCCATTGTTATATTCCTCTACTGAGCTCCCTAGGCACTCGAAATGATTCTGGAGTTCGAGCTGAAAGCTCTCGGGGTTTTGGATTTGAATCTGTGCTAGACGGAGCGTAGACTTCATCAGTCGAGACCTTTCTAGCTTGATATTGATGTTCAATGTGCCTCTTACCATGCGGTGATCGCTCCCGGTTTTCATTGAATTGATCACAGAGACATCGTTGAACATTTACTTCTTGGTTGACATGATGAAGTCAATCTCGTTTTTTGTTGCACCATCTGGGCTCTGCCAGGTCTACTTCCTGTGCTCACGCTTTTTGAAGAAGGAGTTCATCATATAAAGGCCCTCCTTCTCCATGAAACTAGCCTGTTGGTGGCCCCGGTGGTTCCGACGTCCAACTCCAAATTGCACCACCTGCAGCCTGGTGTCTGGCCAGTCAGCTTTCACTTGAAAACTTTAAAATTATTTATCTTTTGTTAGAGAGCACCGCACGTTCAAACCAACGAACAAATACTTCTTTATAATAGGGGGTCATCCATAACGTCACAAAGAGAGGGTCTCACAAATGTGAGAAGCATTGTCCGGGACGGGGGTCTCACAAAATAAATAATTAAAAATAAAATTCATGTGAATTAAATTAAGGAGGGCCCCATATTATTAGTATAGATTATATCACCGTAAAATTGTCAAACACGTTAGATTGTAATTTAACTAGAGAGATTGTAAACTCTCGAAAGATTGTCAAACGAACGTAGTGCTTACAATATAACGCTTTATTTTTCGGTAGATTGTAACCTATCAAAGTGAAACCGTAATATTGTAAAATGTATGCGTTGGAAGTCAGTGTCTGCACTCGCGTCGTGTGCAGGAGAGGGGCCCCCCTTGCCGCATTGTACCACTCTCATGAAAAGATAATGTAGGTACCATTCCTAAAAAAATACCGATTATACCCTAACCTCAAAACACTTTATATTCCCTTAAAAAGCGTAGTCAACGGAGGCCCGCTACGCGGGGCCCCCTTTCTGTCCGCGGGGTCTTAAAGGAACCTAACTAACCTAACGTGGAGGTACCCCAAGTCCCGATTATGGCGGCAGAGATACTTCCGTCGCCTGCATTTCACAATATTACGATTACACTTCGATAGATTACAATCTACCGAAAAATAAAGCGTTATATTGTAAGCAGTAAGTTCAGTTGACAATATTTCGAGAGTTTTCAATCTCGCTAGAGAGATGACAATATAACGTGTTTGTCAATTTTACGGTGACAAATACATATCACAGCAACACACGCGAGGTAGATACCTCTATTTCCGCATCACTTAAATCTGGATGCCCGTGCGCAGTGTACAATCACAGTGACACAGTCGAGTCCCGCCGCGCGCGCATATCAACATGATTCTAGAAATATTAATCTTCCTCATAACTACCCTCGTGGGGTACTTCATCTACAGGTATAAACAAAAGAGTTACTACTTCAAACGAAGAGGTGTTAAACAATACCCTGGCGTACCGATTTTAGGGAACATGTATGACACAACGTTCCAGAAAAAACATATTGTGGATTCAGTTCAAGTTATACATGATGCGTTCCCGGATGAAAAGTGAGTAATATTATCTTGTTTAATTGGAAATAGTAATAATACCAACCGTCGCGTCGTCGGTCTGTCGAACTTTAAGTCGTACGCGCAACGTACATAAGGTCGTTTTCTTTTTTTTTCAATCTATCCTTAGTGTTCACCTAGTCAGTTGATGAATTTAACATTACTTTTCATGCCCAAAGAATGGTGCCAAACAGCCGTTCCATACATTTTAATCGGAAAAGTCCTTTTCTTCGGATGGGAAATCATTAAATTACTTCTCCCACTCTGGGCTGAGCGGGAGGGAGTGTCAGACATTTACTAACTAATAACCATCCATGTTCCTTCCTCGCCCTTTATGTTCCGGGGCCGCGGTATCTCTTTCGAACAGTCCCGCAACCCCGGCAAGTCCCGCAGCCCCGGCAGGAATCGGAAACTCCTGGAGTTTACTTAATTTGCCTAGGTTAACTCACCTAGGTGCAATAACCACCCTAGAATATTTTTCGTTACATTCATTTATTATTATTTTTTTTTTTTTAATTTTTGAATAGATGTTCGTTCATATTTACTCCCACACACACACACACATTAACCCACTTGCACACATCTCACAAATGCGCTTTTACTTTAATATGATTTAATTTTTAACTTTAATCTTTGAATTTTACATCTTTTTTTTAATTTTATGCTGTATTATAATCTTAATATTATTGTGGAAGAGCGGAGTCACCTAACTCAAGCAGCTCTTTGCTTAAAAGGTGATGTACAAATCTGTTTCTTTAATTATAGACAAATTATAATCTTTTTTCTGTTTACTGATTTGTTTATACAAGAGTTAAACAATATTATTCGAAAGACTCATTCAACAATTTCCTCCATATTATTGTTAACAGGAAAAGAACCCGAAATGCAGGCAATTTCTGTCTACTTTTGTATATCAACGAATCATATTGTTCCAAGGAGAAATAAATAACCTAACAGTTAGAAAGTAATGAAGACGGTGTATCAATATAATATGAGTAATATACTTTCCTTATCCACGTAATTGCAGGATGACATATTATGCGTTAGTAAATACCAATTGTAGACCATTTTGAGAATTGATTACCTTATTTTCTGCAATTAGAAGAACGACGATATTTCCTTGCTGCCTGAATTTTGCAAAGTGGAAATGTTATAAGGGACACGCAAAATCCTCGCCTTTTTTCAATGGAAATTCACAGGACTACATAACAGAATAAAATAAATAAATATCGCTGGACATTAACACACAGCGCCACCTAGTGCCACACTAAGCAAAGCTTGTGTCGTGGACACTTATAGATAGTTGATATACTACACATATACTTTTTTTTTTTGTAAATACATACTTATTATACATATAAACATCCATGACTCTGAAACAAAATGTCCGTGCTCATCACACAAACATTTGCTCCTACCGGGATTCGAACCCGGGACCCTAAGAACGTAAGGGGCAGCGTCACTACCACTACGCCAATCGGGACGTCAATGCCACGTGTAAAAATCTTTTGATCCATAGAAATGCGAAAATCGTCCTTCTTACTTGGTCCTCATGTTCATACATATTGTCCTCAAACACGCGCGCGGACCGGACCGGTCAATGTGGCGACACTTGGGGGAGGCCTATGTCCAGCAGTGGACGTCTTTCGGCTGAGATGATGATGATGATGAAGCGCGCGGACTATGAACCTTGAAGGTCATACCCACTACAATAGCTATTCACTGCTATGCTCTCCTGGTAACATACTTAATTTACTCATATTCCCAAAAAACAACCAGTCTCACTCATACCAAGGGGTGTCATATTACTCAGTAGGTAACTGGGTTATGGAGGTCACATATACACCACCATAATGAAAATACAGCTGCGGTTAAACTGCGGAAGACAACTCCATCATAGTCGAGAAATGTTATGGTAGATAGATGACGACACTCTGCGAATATTGAAGGACATTTCGAAAACGCTAGTTGACATTTCTTCCTATATTTCCAGATACGTGGGTTTCATGGAATTCACGATGCCAGTACTCCTTATCCGGGACCCGGACCTGATCAAGAATATCACAGTTAAAGACTTCGATCACTTTACTGATAAAAGAGAATTCCTCACTGAAGATTCGGATCCTCTGTTTGCTGGCAGTCTGTTGCTGATGAAAGGTTAGCTATAAGCACCAGTTACTTCCGTCACCACCATGAACGAGCTGCCATCACAAGTGTGGTGCGGTACCAATGAATGAAATCAGAATACGTTGTACAATGCAGCGCTGCGCCTCGAGACGATACTGTCACACGTGTCGCGGCGTTGCATCTTTATGTGAACTGACGCTAAATGAGGTTATGAGATAATTTGTATACCAAGCGAGTAACCAAAATCACCCACCCTGTGGGCTCCAGTGGTTTATATAGCCCACTCTCTCTAACAGAGAAGAGGAGAAAGTGCACATGTTATAGGATGTTATCATTAACCTTCAAAACGGGATATTTAACGTATTTACTGTTTGTTCTGAGTTCCCGATATTTCTGCGCTGTGGGAAGCACCATCCTCATCATGATAAAGTGAAGTTGTTGCGGGTGGGTGTTTATAAGCAGACAAATCGGTGAACCTTCTTTCTTGTTCGTTTTTTACCGCTGCCGCTGATATAGGATTATTATTTAAGTGGCCAACGGTTAGCTCAAATGATCCAATTACATAACAATACATCACATGTGTTGTAGACCCATTTGGGTGTACATGCACTGCCTGTGTGTTATTGTACCTTACCTCCAATTGACCAGCCCACCAAGTCTTAAATATGTCAATGTCAGATTGCTTTAAATTCCAGTGTTATGAAGTGTCCCCTGATTCCGGAAGGTGCAATACTGACCTATCATAAACGAAACTAACTTGTTCTTAATTGAAAAATTTGGAACGCTTTAGGAATTACAATATAACATGGCATCGCGTTGTATAGGTTGCCTGTACAATGAGAGGTCATCCGTACATCCACGAAGTATTCAATTTGTTTTTTATGACCAGACAAGAATACTAGGACCAGTCTGTATAAAATGTTTTCATTAGTTACTTACCTAGCTTGTGGTGACTTTTCGACTTGTCGGTAGTTATTGTCGAAATATTGTCAGACGAACATACTGCTTACAATAAAACGTATTATTTTTCGTGAAATACATGCGATGGTAATCATCTCACTCCGCGGTGTGGAGGGAAGGAAGGGTCCCCCTTGCCCAATGGTACCACTCATGAAAAGATAATACGTACCATTCCTAAGAAATACCGATTAATATAACCTAACCTTAAAACACTTTATAGTCCCCTAAAAAGCGTAGAAGGAAGCTAACGGGGGGGTGCCCAAGTCCCGATTATGGAGGCAGAGATACTTCCGTATGTTCAGTTGACAATATTTCGAGAGTTTAAAATATCGCTAGAGTGATTACAATATAACGTGTTTGACAATTTTACGGTGACATTATTATGTATGCTTTCAGGGGACAGATGGCGAGAGATGCGGGCCACCTTGAGCCCAGCATTCACTAGTTCCAAAATGAAGTTAATACTTCCGATAATTATGGAGAATGCCAATAATATCATCGAGCATCTTCATGGTATGTATTAAATTAACGTACCTATCTATAAAAGCAGCATACAAAATAATGTTTCCTGCGAAAATATATAAATTAACACTAGTAAAGGTACATCCACACCTCGCCCTCACTAGCTTCTGCCCGCGACTTCGTTCGCTTGAATTTCCCGCTTGCAACATTTCTTATTGCTGCGCCGCTCCTATTGGTCATAGCGTGATGTTATTATAGCCTATAGCCTTCCTCGATAAATGGACTATCCAACGCAAAAAGAACTTTTCAATTCGAGCCGGTAGTTCCTGAGATTAGCGCGTTCAACCAAACAAACAAATAAACTCTTCTGCTTTATAATATTTTGTAAATTGTAAAATTCGCTGAGCGTTTAGTTCTAGAACTTAAAAAAATGCAAAAGTAATTACCCAATTTCTTTCCAGCTAATCAATCTGAAAACATAGACGTAGACGATCTGATGCGTCGGTACACCAATGACGTCATCGCATCAGCTGGCTTCGGCCTCAAGGTCAACTCTGTAAGGGACCGCGATAATGAGTTCTATAAAATTGGCAACTCAGTATTCGATTTCACTTTTAAACAGAATATGTTGTTGATGTTCGCTACTCTTCTTCCTAAACTTACCAAGGTAAGATTCATTATCATCAGAAGGTTGAAATTGTATAAAAAACAATCCCTCAAAACTAATTTTGTTTTATTTCTGTCAAAAAGATAACAGGCGTTCGTTTCTTCCCCGACAAGACGTACAATTTCTTCAGAAATCTTGTGGCTTCTACCATGGAATATAGGAAGAAAAACCACGTAGAGAGACCGGACATGATTCAACTGCTTATGGAGGCTAAGGGAGGTAAACAAGGGTCTGCATGAGACTTTGTTCAACACAGCTCGGTCTACTAGGTATAGTAAAACGAGCTGTGTTGAACAAAGTCTGCTGCAATGTTTATAGGCTGAGGGTCTTCAACCAGTGAAATAAGCATTGGACATGAGGTTCCACTCATTCAAAGTCATTCAATATGCTTTAGGTTGAGTTGTACCTGGCATTTTCGACGAGATTCTAAACAAAATTATCCGGACATAAACCCAATCTAGAGTTGTACACTACAAGCTGTACTTCAGTTTATTTTCCATTGTCACCTATTCCTGGCCTGATTTTTCCAATTTCTCACTCAACAGTTCTTTTATGTTCAATGAAAATTCTAATTAATTCCAATTACACATTGCAGAATGGACTCCAGACGAGTTGACTGGCCAAGTATTCATTTTCTTCGCTGCTGGCTTCGACACTACAGCATCAGTTCTGGTAATGATCATCCATGAGCTAGCCCTGAACCCCGAAGTCCAAGAGAAGTTGTACCAGGAGTGCAGACAGTTAAAAGAAGAGAGAGGGCTTTCCTTCGATAGTGTCATCGAACTCAAATATTTGAACTGTGTGTTCAACGGTTGGTTTATTTATTAAATCTGTCAATTTTATTTTAACAATAACCATTCCAAAGGCTCAGAATCAGCTTCAGGCGTCACCTTAACAAAGCACCAGTTTCATGTAAGTCATATTCTGAAAACACACAGCAAGATTTTGACGCAATGAAGTATGACGACAGGTCAACTGTAGAAAAACGAATTTACTTACGAGAGCCTGTTGAAAATGCTAAAATATCTACCTGGTCTCAATTTGCCAGGGTATGTAAAATTTCTGATTTAATTTTCTTACTTTTAGAAACTCTTAGGAAGTGGAGTCCTGCTATTTTTTTGGACAGGGCCTGTGTGAAGACTTACGAGCTACCTCCACCAAGAGACGGTGGAAAGCCCTACATTGTAAGTTATTCAAGACAAACATTCTTATGTCACACTGGCACTTCGTCCGCGAAAATTGTTATATCTCAGCTAATTTGCATAATACCAATATAATTTATAACTTATGTTACTCGGTAAAGGTGTAGCGTGTGTGTTTTTTCGGTAAAAGAATTTTTAAAATCGGTTGAGTAGTTCTTCAGGTACATCGCAATAAACATAAAATCAATCTTTCCTCTTTATTATATATGTTACCGTAAAATTGTCAAACACGTTAGATTGTAAAATAACAAGAGAGATTGTAAACTCTCGAAATATTGTCAAACGAACATACTGCTTACAATAGAACGCATTATTTTTCGTGAAATGCATGCGATGGAAGGAGGGGTCCCCCTTGCCCAATGGTACCACTGTCATGAAAGGATAATGTACCATTCCTGAAAAATACCGATTAATATAATATAACCTATCCTTAAAACACTTTATATTCCCCTAAAAAGCGTAGTCGACGGAGCACCGGTTCGCGGGGCCCCTATTTTATTTAAAGGAACCTAACTAATCTAACGGAAGTGTGCCCCAAGTCCCGATTATGGGGGCAGAGATACTTCCTTATGTTCAGTTGACAATATTTCTAGAGTTTACAAGTTCGCTAGAGAGATTACAATCTAACGTGTTTGACATTTTTACGGTGACAAATATACAAATGGGTATTCTAAATGAAACAATATAATTCTTACATTTCTACGAAGTTATTTAATTGTTGAAATGCCTTGCTAAAAAAATAAGATGATCCCTAATTTGTTGGTAGTTAAAACCCGGCGATCTCGTCTACAACATGGTGAACTGCCTGCACATGGATCCACGTTACTTCCCTGACCCACATAAGTTCGATCCTGAGAGATTTTCTGAAGAGAACAAGCATGATATCAAACCTGGCACCTATTCGCCCTTTGGAGGGGGCCCGAGAGGTTGCATTGGTAAGTCATCCGGAACAACAATTTCCTCAGCCATTATCTTTTTTCCAACCCCTTGATAGCCAAAAAGCAAAAAAGGGTTGAAATGGAAGACTACATAAACCAGCCATGGTCCCTTTCAGCCATGCTTTTACTAAAGCCACGTGCGGTTAAACCAGTTCGGACAGACCAGGACTTTGACACGAAAAATGTACTCATAGAATCGACAGAAAATCACGGATATCATCCCGAAAGTACTTTATGAGAAAAACCGTGAAAGTCTAAAACAGTGTACTGAGTCAGTCCGGAGTGGGGTCCTGTCGGTTTAACTGAACCTTAAATGTTTCATTCTACCACGCATCGCGCATCATCACCACGAATTAGATAAATATTTTAAAGCAAAAGTATTACATGGCATTTATAACAAAAAAATATATAATAATAATATATGTATAGTATAATATGTACTTCTATGAACAACCTGTATATATTAAAACTTCCTTCACTACTTTTGTTTTTTGTGAACGGACGGTCGGATTGGTCACCGAGTCTCGCTCGTTGATATTATTTCGCCAAATACCCGTTGGAACTATTAGTTTGTTTCTTTATTTTTAACTAAGTACCTACTTAAGTGGATCTAATTCTAAATTATGTAGTCGATGATCTTGGTGCACGGTAAAACTCTAATGAGTTTATGTTGGCACCAACTTAAATGTATAAAATGTATGTTTGCTACTGAATAAATAAATAAATAAATAAAATAATAAATAAATTCCGAAAGTAAACCGAACAAAATTACCAGGCATGCATAATCGAACAAGTGACTTTGCTTGCTTTGCTTCACAGGAATGAGATTCGCGATGTTGGAGATCAAAGTCCTCATATACCAAATAATGCTGAACTTCACCATTGTGAAGACTGAGAAGACTTCGGACACCATCAAGTTGAAGCCCGATAACTTTTTCATAAGGGCTGTGGATGGAACTTGGGTAAAATTCCAGAAGAGAGAATAATTACTACGAATGTGATTTAATTAATGTGTCATTCTACGTCGTGGGTTTCAGCTCTGCACGCTAAAGCTAACTTTATTCAAATTATATGAGAACAATATTTGAAGTCATTTACTTGGCCAGTTTTTAGTGTGAGGCTAAAGTAAACATTATATCCTGGGCCTGCGGCAACATATATTTTATACTTTGTATCTTAATTATTAAAATCTTATAAGAGTTGTTTTTAACCTGTCAAATAATAATTGCTTTTTTACCATTGGCACTCGAAAAAGGGTTTTTTATTCAGAGATTGACCAAGGGCTTTACGTACTTTCCGACGTACGGAGGAAACACGGTATGTGATGAATTAGTGGTCATCCATCCACAGACCGACTTTGATGATATACCCCGATTGGCTGTAATAATTAATCCAGTAAAACTATTTTGTAACACTTATTTTGTATATTTATTTTCTCACTGTCAATGGTAAAAAGTAGAGAGTATAGAACTCGTGAAAAAAAAACATCTCGGTTCTTGTATCCCTCGTTCCGCTCAGGATTCTACTCTAGAATCCTTCGCTGCTCTGTGCTGTTCATAAAATTCCTTTTTTTTCTAAATATACTACGTAATCCCTGTAAGTCAAAGTTACGTGCAAAATACTGATGATTCTACAATTGAAAAGTGTTATTTAAACCTAGTTATGTACCAAAATAGTTTAGTTAAAACCTACATCTGCAGGGCATTCACCACTCATTGTTAGTACATTTTGATTAGTATCTGCAAGTAACATTATTATTTCATTTTCTCTGTAACTCCAACGTCACGAAATTTTAAACAGAAACTTACAAGAAAATAATATCCAGTTTTTAATTAAGTGACTTAATTACGTACGAGGCGAACCAACCCCTCATGGAGAGGGTTGAATTTTTTACCAAGTTGCCACTTTATAATAATGTAGGATGCTGAATAAATAAAAAGTTTCAGTAGTTGCGACCATTGGGAGTTTCTGGGAAGCAAGTCATTCGTTGAGTTGGTTTTTGAACATAATTTTTATTTATTAACTTTTAGTTTGACGCTAAGTAGATTTATATTACTGTGGTATGCTCCCGAGGAACTTAAGTGCGCTAGCTGATAAACTGGCTTTGAATAAAATATGTGACATAAGCTTCTTGTTTTTCTAGAACTTTTTTCTTGGCGCAGCAGGGTTTGTTATTTGCATGGATATGAATTATACCAGCTAATTTCCACAAACCGTCTAATGGCTTTCTTTCTTATATTTTCATGAATAAGTTACCAGGACCACACGAGAATCACAGAGTGCGAGTTTATCATTCCAATCACATTGAAATTACGAGCTTTTCATTTCGGATCAAGTGACACCAATTTTAGATTAATCGCTTAGCTATTAAAACAATAGGAATGAACTGTGTTAATTCAATAAAACCGTCCGTATTGACACTGCCGCGTTGATTGTGTTTGTAACCGCAATTCTGACTGCAAATATAGATCCAGTTTATGCTTTTTTAGCGTCCTGGTAGGCAAAAAGGTTGATCCAAATGATTAAACAGTGTTTTTGGTATCCATTTTAATTTTGAGAAGATAAAAAGCCTTTAAATAGGGCTTTTTTAAATAACTTTTAATTTATAGCCCAGGTAAAATATCGATAAGTTTACAAAACAGTTTTTACCGCAAAAATGGCTAGTCTACTTAAAATAAGGCCGATAACTAGGCCTGTTATCGGGACACTATACTATTTTGAACACCCGCCGTAACTATTTACTATGCGGTTTTATTCAGCGATTTTACGGTTTTATTTAATCCAGCCAATATTAAAAGTCACCTATTTTACAAGGTTTGGTAGCTAGAAAAGGATTGATAAATGAGGTATTGCGATGGTGACTATAGAGAAGTATTGGGTAAAGAAGACATGATGAGATATAATACACCTAGGTAAGACTAGTTGTCAGATTTTCATGCTACTGACTGCTGTATGTGACTGTCAAAGATCAACAAATGACAGCCGGTAACAAAAAAGACACGGAGGAAACGACATGTAACGGATGGGCACCGATCCACATAGCGACTTTGGTAAACTGAGCTTGACAAGAAGATCTATATATTCTATTTTTGTTTATGGCAAATGATGTCGATGCCAATGTCGACAATAGGGTAGCCGACAAAAAAAAACTAATTAGTCCGTCACGTAGATACATTACAAAAAACAAAACATGTACATTATCAAAAAATATTTGACCCGTATTTTTTCTTTTTTCACGTAAATTAAAACTGACGAAGATACGACGCTTCTAAAATTCTCAATACGTCACGCCTAGGTATAATTTTTAGCTAGTTCTGACGTCACGAGCCCGCACTCCCGAGTTTTGATGCGTTTTATCTTTGTCAATATTCATTGATTTACAAAAACAAAAAATATGCGTCCATTATTTATACTAATAATATTATAAAGCAGAAGAGTTTGTTTGTTTGTTTGGTTGAACGCGCTAATCTCAGGAAGTACCGGCTTGACTTGAAAAAATATTTTTGCGTTGAATAGTCCATTTATCGAGGAAGGCAATAGGCTACAGAACATCACGCTATGACCAATAGGAGCGGAGCAGCAATAAGAAATGTTGCAAGCGGGAAATTCACGCGAACGAAGTCGCGGGCAGAAGCTAGTTTACAATAATGTAACTGACGGACTAAATAGATTTGTAATTTTTTTATACTGTCGTCATGCCTATTCTGCCAATGTCAGAAGTGAAATAAGAAGCAAGTGGTGTATAGGAAAGAAAGAAAAGAAAAAGAAAACAATAATACCATCTCGTACGGCTATTACCAGTACACATTTGTCAAGAACAAGTCCCACTTCTCTTAGTAATCAATTTCCCCTGTTTCAAAGTATGTTAGTGTTAAAAAAGAGGAGATTGTAAGAGTTCTTCGAAGTCAATTAAATCTGTCTAAAGTCGTCGCGTTCTTCGCAAACTCGACCCACTTTGATTTGTGAATATTAATACCCGAGTAACGAATGTCAAAGGTCCTAACTTTTGTAATTAAGGCTACGATTTCCTTCTTAACTTTAATGAGAATGAGTACAAACATTTGTGTGATTTTTCGAAGTGAAAATCGTTTAAAAAGATCATCGGAAAAGGCTAGAGACTAAAAATAACAACATTTTCTTGATACCATTTATTACAACAGGCTTTAAACTAGATAGAAACTCTAAATTAAATACCTAAAAGGTCTAGACGAGAACCCTTTCATTGAAGGATACTAGTGAAACATAACAAAACCACAAACTATTTGTCCACGTTCGCAGAGCCTTAACAAAGAGATTTCAATTTAAGTAAAGCAATCCAATTTCACACGGCCATGGATATAAATGGGTGTAATTTTATACCGCGGATGTAAGCCCCGCTTAAAATTAACGACTGTTAGTTATGACGACCTGGTAGCTGCCGACTGATATTTTATTAGTTTTTATTGAAAACTAGCTTCTGCCAGCGGCTTCGCCCGCGTGAAGTTTCAAAATTGGGGTTGAGTGAGAATATTATAAACGTAAGAGTAAACAAATATAATAATAACAAATCTCCGAACTGCTAAGCTATCGGGAGTTACACGTGTTATTGTGAGTCAACTATAAAAGATAGACATATGCTGTCTTGGGATATTTTTTATATAATTTTATGTGGAATATTTCCGTTATACATGATTTCTATGTAGCTTTAACCATTAAGGCTGCACACGCGACGGAAGCTAAAAAAACCAAGTAACTTCTCCCGTTTTCCCAACATTTCCTTTCACTGCTCTGCTCCTATTAATGGTAGCGTGATGAAAAGTATACTATTACCTGCTCAGGAGTATGTAGAATAATTGTACCAAGTTTCGTTAAAATCCGTCGAGTAGTTTTTTTTTCTATAAATAACATACAGACAGACAGACAGACAGACAGACAGAAAGACAGACAGACAGACAAAAATTTTGCTGATTGCATTTTTGGCATCAGTATCGATCACTAATCACCCCCCGATAGTTATTTTGTAAATATATTTCATGTACAGAATTGACCTCTCTACAGATTTATTATAAGTATAGATTATACGACAGGTGACTTTATATCATTCATCGAATAACTCCAAAAACGTGTCTATATTCACTGGAAGAATATAGACACGTTTATGAAAAATTAAATATTGATATTTGCTTATTAAGAAACTAAGTAATGATTTCGATCGCTATTCTATTTTTTTTTTATTACTATTTCGAACATTTTCTCACTTTTCACCGTTTTATATTTCCTTTCCCCTGTCCTTTTAAGCGGGTTTTCGATCAATTTGTATGTAGGTACTTGTTATTTTGTATTTCACTCATCCATCTTCGGATGGGTTCACCATAAAAATACATACAAATATCGGTGTAGTTTTTGGCTTCGCTTTTCTTTAGCCATCATACAACCTAAAACACTCGGTTATGTACTACTAAATCTAAGAATCCAGCAACCAACATAACAACTATGGTCATAAAAACTGAACACGTCTCAAAAGCATGCTAAATGAACATCGGTGTCATATTGAAAACAGTACTGTGCGCCTTGTATTTTGTTGAGGGTAAATAAATGTAAGCTACACTGTGAACATTGGGGTATTTTAGATAGCCTGCGCCTGTCTGTACCCTGTCGCCGACATCCGCGAGGCATCCAGACCCACGGCAAGAGAACGTATCGTAACGTGTTTTTATAAAGCTACTAGCAGACGTCACACGGTTTCACCCGCATAGTTCCCGTTCCCGTGGGGGGTACGGGGACAAAATATAGCCTATGTTACTCACTGATAATGTAGCTTTCCATTGCTGAAATGAATTTTTCAATTCGGTCGAGTAGTTTTAAATTTAGCGTTACATACAAAAATCTATAAAATACATATAATAAAATCGTAGGAAAGTCAAAACTGTACATTGAATATTTTTTTTAAAGAATACTTGGGGCGCGATCTACAATCGATATCGAAGCCAAGAATACAGTTTTTAGAATTTTTGTCTGTTTGTCTATATGTATGTCCGGGCTAAACTCAAAAAGTACTGCATGGATTTACTTCAAATTTTACATGAATATTACTAAGAGGTCGGGTCAACATATAGGCTACGTATTACTATCACGCTATCACCTACGGGGGAGGAGCTGTGAATCTTTATGACTGACCGGGTGATATATCAACGCACAGCCCAAACCGCTGAGTCAACAGATTCCAAAATTGGCAAGCAGGTTCATTATGTGCTCTAGGGGTGCACTAAGAAAGTCCTTTTCAAAATTCGTCCTTTAAGGGGGTGAAACGGGGTTCACGACGGGGGATGCGATATCCCGGGGCGGAGTCGTCTTGGCGGTGTCTCTCGACATCGCCAACGCCTTCAACTCCCTGCCCTGGAGCTGCATCAGGGAGGCACTCCGGTATCACCGGGTGCCGACCTACCTCCGTCGTGTGGTCGGGGACTATTTGACGGACAGGGCCGTCATCTACCCCAGTCGCTGCGGAAATTGGAACCGGCGAGAGATGTCGTGCGGTGTCCCACAGGGATCGGTTCTGGGACCGCCCCTGTGGAACATCGGTTACGACTGGGTGCTGCGCGCAGACCTCCCTAGTGGAGTCAGCGTCGTCTGCTATGCAGACGACACCCTGGTGCTGGCACAGGGGAGGTCGCACGAGGCGGCGGCCGAAACTATGACACGCGGGGTTGCGATAGTCGTTGAGAGGATCCGGCAACTGGGTCTCGAGGTGGCACTGCACAAGTCCGAGGCCATGTGCTTTCATGGGCCTCGGAATGCGCCACCGTCGGGATCCATGCTGACGGTAGGAGGGGTATCCATCGGCGTCGAGTCGACGTTGAAGTACCTAGGACTCGTCCTCGACAGCCGGTGGAACTTCGTGGAGCATTTCCGACGTTTGGCCCCCAGTCTGGAACGGACAGGGGCTGCCTTCAGGCGGCTCCTGCCCAACCTTGGGGGGCCGAACGCCTCCTGCCGTAGGCTCTACGCGGGAGTCGTGCGGTCCATGGCCCTCTACGGGGCCCCAGTGTGGGCGCGTTCGTTGAAGCGGCGTTCCGCTCACTATCTGAACGCGCCCCAAAAAGTGGTGGCCGTAAAGATGGTCCGTGGGTACCGCACGATCTCTCGCGAGGCGGCGGGCCTGCTTGCCGGATTGCCGAAGTGGGATCTGGAGGCGATAGTCCTCGCGCGCCTGCATGAGTGGCGCGCGGAGGTACTACGCCGGGGGGAAACTCCGCTGCCGGAGCGCGGGACGCTGCCGCGGCAAATTGCCGCTCAGCGGACTGACCTCCGGCGCGATCTCATGGCGACATGGAGAGAGCGACTGTCGCAACCCCGTGCAGGGCACGCCACGATAGTGGCGGTAAGTCCCCTCTTTGAGGAGTGGCTAGAGAGGCGCCACGGCGTCCTCACCTTCCGCCTGACGCAGGTCCTCCCCGGACACGGATGTTTCGGGAGGTACCTGCACCGAATCGGGCGGGAGGAATCGCCCGGGTGTCTCCACTGCGAGGATCGACCGGAGGACACGGTCTCACACACGGTGGAAGTCTGCCCTGCGTGGGCGGAGCTCCGCCGTGTCCTCGTGGCGGCGATCGGCGGCGGCGACCTCTCGCGTCCGGCCCTGGTTCAATCCATGGTCCGGAGCGAGACGGAATGGGAAGCCGTCGCCTCCTTCTGCGAAGCAGTCATGCTAGCGAAGGAGGGGGCGGAACGAGAGAGGGAGAGATCCTCTCTTCCCGGCCGCCGCGGGAGACGCAACGGGCGTCGGGGGCCACGTGGTGGCTACCGGCCACCGTAGATGCGGGCCTGTGGACGGTTGGCTATGGGCTAGCTAGCCGTCCGTCCGTCTAACGACGACGACAGGCCGTGTCGACGGCGCGTTCGTGTTCCACGCGCGCCTCAAAGAGATGTCAGCATAAGGGGAGGGGCCCGCAAGGGCCGAAGCCTGCCGGGGTTGCGGGCCTGTTCGAAAGAGATACCGCGGCCCCGGAACATAAAGGGCGAGGAAGGAACATGGATGGGTTTTAGTCAGTAAGAGTCTGACACTCCCTCCCGCTCCGCCCAGAGTGGGAGAAGTCATTTGATGATTTCCCATCCTAAAAAAAAAAAAAAAAAAGGGGCTGAAACGGGGTTCCAAAGTTTGTATGGGGAAACAAGATTAGTTAGACTATTTCATTCGAAACTTCAGGGCTTTTTCAGAATTCAATTTGAAACTTAACAGGAGTACTCCTATCGATAAATGAACATTTGTTTCAGTTTTGTTCAGAATTCAACCCCTAATATGGAGAAATGGCGTGACAAAGTCTGAAAATCAACATGGGTGTTGTTTGTATTATGTATCGGGTTGGGTGTATTACAAAAGCAATGATTTTAAGATTGAATGTGGCGGGCCTGAAATTTCATCATCCCCATTTGGGTTGGAATGAAAAATAAAAAAAACATTATGGGTGTTGCTTCCGAGATTATGAGGGGTGCTGATTACGCATATGGTATTTATTATGACATCCAGAATATGGCGGATTCGACTTCTGTACAGGATTATTGGGGTATCAGGACAAATGTGTGACTTAATGGCAACTAAGGTTTATTTACTCTTGCTTAGGTTTACTCTACATCATCATAGGTGAATAAATAAATAAATCACCATCATCATCATCTTTAAAAATAAAAATATTCGGTAGGCCAGAAAACAAGTCGTAGGCTACATTTACTTATACCCCTAGGTGACAAAGGTGGTTCACGCGGTCGAAGTCGCGGGCAACAGCTAGTAAAGAAATAAACCGATTCAGAAGGATCCCTCTTCTGAGAAAATCGTTCCCTTTGCAGTTAAGGAAAAACCTAAACTGAACATGCATAGTTTTTACTACTACAGCATAATAAATAAATAGATGGAAAATCATTTTACGTGCTATCGTCGTACAAGTCGGGCACGTCACTGAACGGATTAACGCTACGTCAAGCGCCCCGATACACCTGTTGGGTGCAATGCAGTCCCACGCAATATACTCCATTATTATCTCTGTCTGTTCATGGCGCCTTAGTTACCGTAATAAGGTTCGGCCTGCAAACAAACAGCCTTGCGAGCCGAGTGCTCCACACTACGTTTACACCTAGCGAATAGCGATGTTGATACTTTATGTTAGCCTAGTAGTTCTGGTGCATAAGACTACCCACGCACTTGTTTTGTACATGGGACAATTATCACACTACTTATATAACATTTTTGATTAATACGGTTAGTATTGTGCGGTCTTTGTAAATCAAAATGGCTAAAACAAGTACAAGTATCTACAATAATATCAACTTAATTCGCTAACTGAAATGGATTCTACTACTATGCCACAATCGTATATACACATAACATTACAGCTCTGAATACTATAATCGACCCTCTAACTAGTACATTACAATATTTGACGGTGCACTTTTTCCACCATGACGGATAAAAATGAACACACATTACGTACAACAGTTATACCGTGAACTTCCCACTTTTCCATCGCGCATGACTGATGTATTCATATTTCCGCATATACACACTACACCATCAGTAAATGGCTTTTGCGAACATCGTTCATCATATTATATCATACCCCGAAAAATAAAAAATATACAAATTGTCAAATGTAATTAATTCGCTTCCGCTGAATGTTAAGGTTTGCCGAAAAAGCAATTAATCTCATAGCTTGTTTAATTGGTCCGGGCGTTCATGTTCCAAAACGGTTTATGTTTAGTTTAGTGTTTTATCTGACCTTTTTACTAGTGAGTTATTTAGATATCTTTTAATGCGATAAATTCTGTACACATAACAGTAGCCTGCCTATTCGTGGAGATTGATCGAGCCTGTCTCTGTCTCATGGACTCCTAGTCCCTCAGAATTGCCATTAATTCAGATGAAATTTCACGGAAGGATAGTTTTTCTGATGACACAATATTTTATAGACAACAAGATTGATCCTTTCTGTCCGTACTAAGGTCGCTATGTTTCCAGTCCAAGAAATATCCTATCCTGGGAAGTTATCCTTACGAAGCATCAAGACAGTGGCTAAGCTTTGCCTTGTTTTCACGATGAACGTGTATGGAATAACAATAAGTTAGGGTACTTCGGATTCCAGATAAAAACCAATGCTTATCCAGGCAGGGGATTATAATTTATCTCCTACACTTCTTATACAAACAGATGTGTGTGTGCTTAAATAGACCGTCTATATGTTCCTTAATTTTCATAGTCCTACGGGACGGCAAACAGAAACTATCAGGGACCGAAGCAGAATCAACTGGCCTTCCAAGCCAAGAGGCTTTCTCATCAACAAACCATAGTCTGCTTAACCTTGAGAACATCATAGTCACATCACATATACGCAAAGCACGTGCCCTGTACACCAAACGACACAAGTATTGGACGAAATGGTAGGTGAAATGAGCCTGTGAAGGGCACGCACGTTCTTTTATACTCTGGCTGGCGGTCAAAAGGTTAATACTAATATTAACAACAATACAACTTTCCTGCGTATTTAATTTACAGTCATCTCTTGGCAAAAAGTTCATCCGGATAGTGAAACAAGAAATGTGATTACAAGTATAGCCAGCCCCAGCTGACTGCCGACAAAATGTGTAAATAGCGCTCCCGGTTAAAGTTGCAGCGCACACCGGTCCGAGCCAGTTGAAACTAGTTGTAAATGTTAGGGGCACTGTTGCGAAACTAAAGTTTGTACTAAAAATTATCGTTGTTACACACAATTGTTGTTCTTTTACTTCGTTCCTCTACGTATTTTACATTTTCTCTGCATGGTTGTCGATATTAGGTATAGGTATACTATACAACGGCTGAATAAAGTATTTGTATTGTAGTGCTTTGGCTTCATGAAGTGTGTACTTTCACTAACCAAACAGAGCAGTGAGTACAGCAAAACAGTGCTCTCCTATTCCTTCTTTTTTATATATTACGTCGCCTTGGACAGTAATGGAGCTGGGTTCCATCTATCTGGCAGAATCTTGTTGCTCCGAAATTCATTTAGCATAACACACTTGGCATAATTTTCTTTAAACGAATATATTAAAGGCATATTTTTTTTAAAATATACTTATTGTTTGGGTGAATGTGTGTATGACCGAATTTCGAATGACATACTTTTAGATGGCAGTTTTTTATTTGGCATAATTACCTTTGGCATTGTTCAAATTTCGCATAATTTCGTTTAGAATAATGTTTATTTAGAACGACGATTATTTGATATAATTTCACTTGGCATACTATGAAGATTGCAGAATTTCATTTGGAATAATTTTATTTGGCAGTATTGCCATTTTTTAATGCCACAAAATAGCATTTTAACCTTAATTTAAAATTAAAATATTATCTTAAAAAGTCAATATGTTGTGCTAGAAAAGTTAGTGACAGAAACGAATCGCTCCAAAACCGACTCGTCTGCCCTACCCCTAGAGTGTAATTTAAAATCGCGTAGGCGCGGAGGGGCGAGGCGGGCCGCGAGCTGAGGAGCAGGTTGTTTTAACACTCGCCGCCGCGGCTGAGGCTGGCCGGCTTAGCCGGCCAGCAAGCCGAAGCTGCGGTGGTGAGCGTTGAAACACATCTGCGACGAGAAGCTCGCGTGGGACCGCCGGGGCCCCGCAGCGCCGGAGCCGTGACAGAAACCATGCCTGCTGCATGTTGCATTCTCGTTTGCTGCATGCTTGCTGCATGCTTGCTGCATGCTTACTGCATGCTTACTGCATGCTTGCTGCATGCTTGCTGCATGCTTACTGCATGCTTACTGCATGCTCATTGCATGCTCATTGCATGCATGGTATATGCGGGTTTGCATGTTTGCTGCATGCTTGCTGCACGTTTGATGCATGCTTGCTGCAGGCTTGCTGCATGCTTGCTGTATGCTTACTGCATGCATGGTGTATGCAGGTTTGCATGTTTGCTGCATGCTTGCTGCATGCATGGTGTATGTTTGTCACTTTGCACTTTATTTTTTTCGTAAATGAATCCATCCATTTCTAACTTTATTCCACCTTTGTTTGATTTAAACACTTTTAAATAACTTTGTTCAGAATTTTCCATAATTAATATACTTTATCTTTGTTTTGATCAACACAATAAAACATTATGATAACTAATAATACACTACCCCCCACTACAGCAAAAGTAAAAATTAATTGAAAAACGCCTGATCAGAAATATGCAGCAATAAACATTATCGTAGTATTTTTGCGGCGAAAAAAAATGTTCAATAAATTTTATAATTATTACGGTAAGAAATATAAAATTAAACTAACTATGAATTTTCTGTACCTATTGAAAATAGTCTTTCCATAATTATGCATAAGAAGTGTATGCGAAAAGATGATTCAAACTATAAACTTCCTGAGATGTGATAGTTCTGCCATTCAATGACTATTGATATGAAATTTATGCCAATAGATGATTCTAACCCTAAACTTTCTGCGATAGGATGGTTCAACGTTTAATGTTTATGCATATGAAATTTATGCAAAACGATGATACTGACCTCCAACTATCTGCGACAAGATGGTTCGACTTTTAATTTTTATGCATATGAAATTTATGCCTTTAGATGATTCTGACTTACAAAATTATGAGTTTGAATGTATGATAAATGCGTGTCTGCCAAACGATTTTCTGCGAAATGAAGTTTATGCTATCCGCTGTTATGCAAAGTAATAATATGGCATAAAAAGTTCTGCTATAAAGGGTGGACCCAATGGAGCTACACTAACCACAGAACTACACTTCTGAGTTATAGATGTTTAAAAATAAAGGATGCAGGTAAAAACAATTATTTGGACATATTGTTAATGTTGTGAAAATTACCAAAATATCATGGTTTTTAAGTTATGTGGTTTAGACCTATATTGGCTACTATTTTATGTACAATGTAATTAATACCCGTAGTACGGGGTGTAAGTCACTTATCTCTCTTGTTTCGTTGAATTTTTTATCTGATGACATATTAACTAACTAGATAAAAAGGCGTAAGCGAAGTAGAATATTTGAAACGAAATTCAAAATAATTATTTTTAAAACTTAAGAAGACGGGTATTTATCGCGATTTTCCTTTAATTACTTTTTCATTTATTTTTAATAAATGGAAACAAATCAAATGAACAGATAAAAAGTAATATAGAAAACTGTGGAAGTGTTGGTCCTTCTTCCAAATTGTTATAAAAAACATGATATACTGAAGGTATGGTATCTTTTGCGCAGATATCGTTCAGATTTTGCTTATTGGCAGGAATTTCAAGTTTTTTGTTCTAGAGCTTCTGTAAATCGCAACGTGGTGTCACAGCAGGTTTGCGTAGAGGTCTGCGCTGTATAGGTAAAGATTTAAAATTCTCATCAGATAAATGGTTTTAAAAAAATATTGTTTTAGGACTTCCTTTTCGATATTGCATCCATTTTAATAACAGCTAGTTCATGTTATCACCAGCTGTTATCTCATATCTGTTTTATTTTTATTTGTGATAATTTTGTTACTGTACGGCTTAAAATCGGAATAACTCAACTCTTTAATCTTGTAATAGGGCTATAATAGGTTTAACCGTACGTGCGACAGTGTACCAGCCCTCTGGTGTGTAGATATCTACATGCCTCCCTCTGTTTTCTATCAGAATGAACACTATCGCATTCCATCTCCGAATGTCCTGACTCCATGAACTTTTGATTGATGGTTTCGATTGGCAAAAACCGTTACTGCATATAAAACATTGCGGCAATAATAGTGTTCCGGTTCTGACCAGAAGTAGTGTCAGAAAAGAAAGTTATTTCTTTTACCTCTGCAGACAACGACGATAAATGAAACCAAATGCGAGTGGCAATTTCCGATGCACCTTTAATGCACATATACTTTGTAGCTTCAGAATCTCCTAAATTGTATGCTGTAAAATTGTAAATCTTCAGCTTTCTTTTAAAATAAACCTGACCAGCCTATAAACTTGGAGCTAATAGTAATTCCGGATCTTGTTGTCAACAAGATCAGGAAATAAAATAGGTATAAAAAAAGTTTAAAAACTAATTTAATCACGTAATAACCTGAACTGGCTGTCATTAATACGTTGTCGTAATTTTGGATGACGAGAGTTCTATAAGCTCTTACAACTGTTGACCACTCAATAGTTATTTTCTATGACTTGTAATCACAATGAATCTAAGCTTGTAACGTTACATTTTCGTGGAGAGAAAAATGTAAGGTTGCATTGTATAAAGTTTAAAGAAAAATGGCAAGAGATGAAATTATGTTTTTATAAGACAAGGGAATAGAAATTTACTAAATTAGGGAAGCCGATACGAAGCCGGTAACATGGTGATAAGGGTCCAAGTCCAGGTTCGAAGCTCGCAGCTGGCAGAAACCGCTCGCCGCAGTGATAGGCTCACTCGCAGTGGCCAATCTCCGATGGTTCGAGGGAGGGAGAAGTAGTAGTAAATGCCTTTTCAAGGCCGACAGCGTCCAAGCTCTCAGTAGTAGTATAATAGATGTAGCAGTGTAGTAGCAGCAGCTTTTCGAGGATGTTAGGGCTTCAATAGGACGCCAGGGCTAGATTTTGCAGAGTTAGCGACCACGTCAAATTTTCAGAGTAATTTCCAGCTGTTGCTTGTTGCTGGCTCGAGGCCCAAACACAGACTCAGACTGAATCATGGGACTGAATCTTTCCGGCTCGGCTTCCCGTCATGATGAAATTATGAATTTCAAAATTGTTTCAAGTTGGTTCTAGAACATAGAAGAATAAAATGGTTAACAAAGAAGGTCTAACCTCAAATGTATAAAACCTACAACTCCAAGTTACAGCAATAAAATTAAAAGAAAAACTAGGCTTGTCATTGTCATTATGACATCACAAAAGTAAACAAAGATTTGGAAACACTAAAATGTACAGAAATGCCAAAATAAATAATACTAATTAAAAGGCGGAAAAGGCATGCTAAGCCTCCGCATAAAGGCTATGCAGTTATTCGGAAAGAACGTATGATAAAATTTTGGATTACAATAGTCAAAAACGTAAGTATAAAAACACAAACATTACAAGCTGCATACTCTTTTTGACTTATTTATTGTCAAATTTAAAAATAACCCGCTTACAGTTCTGTTATGATATCTATTAGATGTATTGACTAAAATAAAGTATGGCTCTTTGTGAGTACGTCAATGCACTAAACTCCATTTCACAATAATTGTGGCTTAGTTCCATTCGCCTCCAAGGCGACAATATATCTGATGAAAATCTCTCCCCCCTAGATAAGAATTCCTCGTTAAACCAGAAAGTCTCGTAGTTAGTTTTGAGAGCAGCGGTGGCCCAGTGGTGGCGCCCCGACTTACGAACAGTAAGTCTTGGGTTCGAACCCAGGCACTAAAAAACGGTGAAAGAAAACATCGTGAGGAAACCGGGATGTCCTAGAACCAAAAAATCGAAGATATGTGACATCTACCAACCCACACTGGGCCCGCGTGTTAGATTATAGCCCATACGCAAAATACGCGCTTGGACGTGGAGTTGCGGACACCAGCGTGTTAACAATACAATACAATGTTAGTTAGCATTTGCTCGCAGCTTCGGTACCGTTATGTACGGAAATTAACCCACAGGAACTTTTTAAACGTAACCTACAGCACTTGGAAATAATGTTACTTCACGTTAATAAAAGAAGTTCCGAAGATTTCTCACTACATACAAACTTGTACCTCCTTAAATTCTAATTCGCCAATATTTTACCGGTCAGAAATTTTGAATCTACCACCACAGACAAAAAGACGTTGTCACGTCAAAAGATCCTGAAAGGTCTATAGAAACAGAACAGTAGTAATGTAGTGTCCTGAATGTTTTGTCCGTAAATCTCATCCAACATATAGGTATAAGCTCGGTAGGCCTCCATCGTGGCACATAATTCCGTCACGGATTCGCCACCGACACGTACCAACACTCGACACAATTATGACCAGCTACGTGACGCTTCTGTAGGGTGACGCAGCGTACTATTATGTATGTATTTCTAAGTAAAACAGAAACGAAACTTTACAAATGAAGCTTATTTTTAGGTAACCTTACCTTTTACACCCACATTTAGTCATTTCATTTGCCATTCCTCGGGCTCAAATTCAGGCTTCTTCTGAGAAATTCCATGAAAAGACTCTACTGAAAACTTGGTCACATTTGATTTATGTTCAAGTCTTTGTATTTATACCACCACAAAACATTTAAGAAAAACAACAAACATTGTGCTACAGCTGTTTGCAAGCATGGTGTGTCCAATCAATGTTCGTTATTTCTCTAAAATAACCGTGTGACGACACAACCTTATATCCCCAGACCTCAGGGGTCCTAAACCGTCGGCTCTCGACATCCCCGCCCCCCTCTTACTTACAATGACAATCGTGGAGGACCCCCAGTGAATCTCGACAACTCGCATCTCAACGAGTCTGAATGGTACTTCCGTAAATGTGTACTTGTACAGATCTGTGTAATGTCTGTGACGGAGGAAAGAGTAACCTTTCCTACTTGTGAATTTGATGATAAATAAACATGCATTAGTAGCACAAAGTAGGTAGTATTATATATTATGTAGTTATCTAGTTAAAGATACTTAAAATGTTGGTGGTTAGGTAGAAATAAAACATGTCTGGCGAAATGTGTATGAACAACCAATCAACCTAGACTCAGGCCTCCCTCAAGTTTTACCCTGAACGCCCTGTCTTCTGAATTATGTATCCAGTCTGACCCAGACTTTTTTCAAGGTCGTCGAAACCTCTGCCTACCCGACTCGAGAATACACGCGTTCGCTACTTAATTTTCGCAGAATATTTCTGTAATAATTAAAACTTACAGCAATCGAAATTCCATTATAACAATCTTAGGAATTTCATTAATAAATCAGTCGATACTTGTTGGAACTATGTTCGGCTCCAAATGAACTCATTTATCGAAGCAAGTTCTTCCACAAAAGTAACGGATCGATCAGACCGTTTCGTGAGCCCTTAGGCGCAACATTTCTTCTCATCTCATGCCCCACAATTCAATATCATAAACCTAATTTTACGGATGGTATCACAATTTACAAGTAGTCGTCTAGATTTGTGAGAAAAATGCCGACAGTTGTAATGGAGGCAACGTTGGAAAAATACTTCAAAGAAACTTGTACAGTTCATTACTTTCCATTGAATAGCAAATAGAAACGCGGTTATATTTGATGATATAATATTTAAATACGTTGTGGTATACGATATTTTCTTGTGTAAAAGAAATTAGATTTTTCCAGCATTTTCTTTTTATTCAATTAACTGTAATGCATGTCTGTTAGACCAGATGTCAGACTCCTTACCCTTGTTAGGCCTTTTCCACCGACTCATAGACTAAAAAAATCCGAAGGAACAAAGAATAATATCCGAATGCTCACATTACCCACACAATCTGTGACACCACATCACACGCAGTGAAGACATTTCTTCAACAGAGCGAGGCGTTGCCCTCTATAAAACGTATCATATGAAATTCTCAAAGAAAATAAAACCTGCTAGGCGCGCTATCTTTATCCCTTTTATGACAACGCGGGCAGAGAGAAAAAAATACAATATTTCTTTCATGAAATGACTGTGCCCCTCAAACCGTTGAAGAGGAAAATACAAGTTTTCATATGAAAGTATTGTATATTTCATACCGAAGCTCGGAACGTTGTCAATGTTATAGTTTAGTTGTATATTAAAAATCAGGAAATGTGTAGCCGAAGGTGTCGGGGAAAATCACTATGTCGAATGATTTTTCCCTTTGACATTATTTATAAACGTTTTAGGGGGGCGGGAGGACGTTTTCATAGTCAGGCTACAAAGCTCAAGCTGGTGATACAGCGTCCCATATTATTGCGTCTTGAATGACTTTGGTATTTCACCAATTTACAACTTACGAGTAAAAATAATAAGGAATAGTTCCCGCCTATGCGAAATCACTGTAATTTATTTCCTTTGGTTGACAACCTAATAACAAACTGTCAGTCCTGTAAGCATTGTTGTGTTATTTATAGTTACGAAATACGTGAGCACGTACCAGGCTCATAGAACTTCGAAGACTTTCTCTTCGAAGTTCTATGAGCCTGGTACGTTCTAGCAGAATAAAATGAGATGTTTTTAATTTCAACTTTTTTAATTTTCCTCATCAAATTCGCTTCTCCGGTTCTCCCCAACTCTTTCGCCGCGGCTGCCCGCACTCGCGAGCTACACTCAATCACAAGTTGAACTCGAACCCAGTTCAGAACGTGCACAATTATCTACTAACTAACCAACTAACGAGAAAGTTAACCAGCACTTAAACAGCTACTTCGCCTCGGGCTTTTTGTTTACGATAGTACCCACTCGGTTACTTCTCTTGTGAGTTCTATAACTTCTATAACATGACTTCAATTTGATTTGTTTATGCAACTGTGAACTACTTAGGTTTGCTGCTATCCTGGTACTAAGTTTGTTTAAGCGTGGCAGCTAAGTAGTCCTCGGGGGCTTTACAACTATATAACTTAATTCCACATACTTCAAGGTGATATCACAAATAAACGATTTGATTTGATATTTAATTTATTTAACTGGCTCCCAATAGAGGTGCGAAAGTGACGCAATGTTTCAATGCAAAAAGGGATGACACTATACGTTCTGTATAACTTCATCTCTCATTCACATCGGGACAATAATTACTTTTTCATCCCATCTATTCGAAAAAGACGACTTGGTTCGCCTTTAAGTGCACCCAAAGGTGGTGTTTTCTATAAGAAACTTTTAGCGGGCAGTAATGAGTTTTTAATCCTCTTTATAAGTGCGCCGCAATTATCTTTGCCGCGCACTTTTTGAATTTGGAACATCTTGTGTTCAGCGCCCAAGAAATCGAACGCAAATATTGTTTGAATAAAGACTGGCTGGTGCGACGGCCCATAGTAGCGCCGCGCGCCGGCTGAATACAAAAAAAAAAAGAAATAAAATTAAAAACGCGCGAACTATAGCCCGCGTTTTCGTCAATTTTCACGGATTGATAGAAATTCATGATTTTGTTTTGAAAAATGAGTTCTTCAAGTGACAGTGAAAGTATAGAATTAACTCCTGATAGTATTAGAACTGACGCAAGAAATGTGATGGATAATCTACTACCTGCAAAATCCCGGGAGAAATATATGAAAGCTTATGGTAATTTTATTGAATGGAGAAATTCAAGAGGCGCCAAGAATTTTTCAGAATCTGTGTTTTTGGCCTACTTCCAGTACTTAGCCAAAACTAAACAACCTTCCACACTTTGGAGTACCTACTCAATGCTAAAATCAACAGTCAGTTCTAATAACGACGTAAAACTGGACACATATTCGAAATTAATAGCGTATCTGAAGAGGATGTCTGATGGATTTAAACCTAAAAAATCCAAAGTGTTCTCAGTCAAAAACGTGGAGACTTTCCTTAATGAGGCACCCGACAACATCTTTCTTGCCGTAAAAGTAAGTAACTATGTATGTATATATGGTGGATTAGTAAAGTATAACCAGTGTTTTAAAATGCGCATTTTATTGTAACCTGTACTTCGATAGATAGGTACTTGTCTTATTCACATTCGGTTTTGTTACAGGTGGCTTTAATTTTCGGAGTACATGGAGCTTGTCGTGGCAATGAACTTTTAAAAATAACTGTTGATGATGTCGAAAATCACTCGGATAATTTACTGTTAGTAAAGCTGACAGACACAAAAACAAAAATTGACCGATCCTTCGTAATCCGAGGAGAATACAAAACTATTGTACAGAAATACCTGGACCTGCGTCCTGCTGATATAAAGACCAATCGGTTTTTCATCCGTTATCAAAATGGCAAGTGCTTCAAACAAGTTATGGGAAAAAATAAAATTTCTTACATGCCACAAGAAATCGCTACTTATTTGAAGTTACCAGATATCAAGCTATATACAGGACATTGTTTTCGTCGCACTTCTGCTACCCTGTTGGCAGATTCTGGAGCGGACTTAACTGTTCTCAAGCGACATGGAGGATGGAAGTCGAGTGCTGTAGCAGAGGGATATATAGAAGATTCCATTGAGAACAAGGCGAAAACATGTGAACGCATCGTGGAAAACATTAAATTGCAACCTTCAGTTAATCCATCCATGCCACTGTCGCCGCGCCCATCTACATCCAAACAAAGAGATTCACCGTCACATTTTCCTCAAAATGAGCCACATTCTGACATTATTTCAAACACGCAGAATAAAATTAAATCTACAACAATCTCTATTCCTAATAAAACTGTAACAATTAATTTTCAAAATTGTGAAAATGTCTCAAATGTAAATATAAGTTTTTAGTTGTTTTATTATTAGATACTACTTAATTTCAATTTAGTTGTTACTCTGTTTCATTAAATATCAATATTACAATAAAATATGAGGCGCCTTTTATTTTCTCATAGTGGGTGATGAAAAGTAGAGTGTATCACTCGGGCGCAAAATATATTTTTGGCTCGGGCGACGTACTTTGAATCCCTCGCTACGTTCAGGATTCTACTAAAGAATCCCTCGCTACGCTCGGGATTCTACTCTAGAATCCCTCACTTCGCTCTGGATTCAAAAAAGCGCCCTCGCCGTAAAAATATTATTTTGCTCCCTTATGATACAATCTACTATAACATCTCTCAGAAGTCTTGCAGCTAGCTATTCGTACCATGATTAATTTGCCCTCATTTTCCAAACATTTCCTTAGTTGACTACTAAATTGTACAAGGCAAACAGACGATACAGGTTTCCGCGTGACATCATTGCTGAAAGTTCGACACAACAGAGAACTTGGAACTACTTTTCCCTTCGGAGTGCCTTAAAAGCTTCTGACTTACCTTCCCGACTAACATTACTTTGTGACATAGTTCCAAACTATAGTTTTAATGCTTTCTGGATATGTAGACAGGTAAGTAAAGAAATAAGTTTGATATACGTCATTTACTACCCTTGTCTTTAAAGACGTTTGTTCCATCATTTGCAAATACAGTGTCAATTTTTTTTATTTCACTATCGAAACTACACAAACAATTTGACAATCACGCTTTCTACATCGAAAACCGGGAAACCTGTAATTATATAATTCTGATATTAAATGAAGCAATAATACTGTCGAGCGCAACAATTCAGTTTCATTGACGCGTGTCTCCCACAATATCGCATAACACAGTGCAGCGTCTGTGTAACTGAATGCAAGGAGCTCATTACAACCTCTCATTCACAGAGTATTGGAAATTTCACGCACCGCCAACCACTACAGTATTCAATAATAAAAGTGGTCTTATGAGCTACTCAGATTGGTGAGGGTACTGCACAGGCTCTTGTTCAGTTGTATCTATTTTAATGTGACTTTTTTAATTTTTTCATAATAAAGAGTTGATGAAACACAAACTCCTTTTTAAAAATCTTTGATTCGTTCATTCTCTGACAGACAACTCACAGCGATGGATCTAGAAGCATACATTTTTAAAGTGTTAACAAATGATGTTTGAAAATTGTACCCTTCGAAAAACTACGAACTGAAAAAAAAAATTTAAAACCGTGTAGGTAAGATTGGTTGACAGACTTTCTGGCCACTGACTTCCAGTTGGTGGTGGTGGTGCTAGACAAAAAGCACTCGTGTCAGTCTTCAGATTAGGCCTCGTTTGCCTTGGTTTGGAGGGCGCATATCCACACGGACCAACCTAGACAAGCACGGCTCGAAAACCACTCGGGTCACCGAGTGGTTTTTATTATTTAGCCACTAGTTCCTCCATATATGTCTAAGAAATATCAGATTTAAAATAGGCAGAAGGCAAAGAAAAACACAAAGAACCTAGGCTAGTATTCTTGAGAATATATATGTCACCGTAAAATTGTCAAATACGTTATATTGTAATATCTCTAGCGATATTGTAAAGTCTCGAATTATTGTCAAATGAACATACTGCTTACAACAAAACGCATTATTTTTCGTGAAATGCATGCGATGGTAGTCAACTTACGCGGTGTGGAGGGAAGGAGGGGTCCCCCTTGCCCAGTGGCACAACTCTCATGAAAAGATAATGCACCATTCCTGAGAAATACCGATTAATATAACATAACCTTAAAACACTTTATATTGCCCCTAAAAAGCGTAGTCGACGGAGCCCCGCTTCGCGGGGCCCCTATTTCCGAGTGCAGGGTTTAAAGGAACCTAACTAACCTAACGGGGGGGTGCCCCAAGTCCCGATTATGGGGGCAGAGATACTTCCGTATGTTCAGTTGACAATAATTCGAGACATTACAATATCGCGAGAAAAAACACGTTATATTGTAATATAACGTATTTGACAATTTTACGGTGACATATATAATAAACACAAGAAAATTTTCAATTATGTCAGCCATAAATCGATATTAGCCACTTACCGGGTGCGGCGCTGTCGTGTCGCGGCATACTAATACAAACTGATGATACCACGCTAGTGGTTCTACCGTTGAAAAGAACCTTTCACAGGCACTTGTGCCGTGAATATTTTAACGTTCCTAATTGGTTTACATTGCTTTCCCTACCATATCTATCCCTTTTAATTGGCTATCGTGTTTTTCTTGTAAACAATGTAATACTGGTAGTGAGTGTAGGTGCTAACCCGTCTGAGCTAATGCACTAGGAGCTTGGTAACAGACTACCAGTTTTGATGTTATGTGTTCCTGGTACCTGGAACAAGGATGCGGGGGATGTTCAAATCAAAGAATTCTCAGGGCTGATCACTCTATCTGGTTTTGAGACAGTTCTAGAATAACTCTAAAAAAAGTTGGATGTTGAATACTAGTTTTGACTCGGGGCCCACGGCTCCGCCCCGTGGATGTGGGAAAATCCAAAGGAACCTACCTACCTACCACCAGGGTAAAATTCTCCTGATTCGAACCTTGTCCTAATTTCATCCAAATCAGATAAGCCGTTAACAGTCGCGAAAATATAACAGACGGCAGTGTTATATTTAATCCAACTTCCTACTGAATAATTGATAATGTATTTAGTCCTTCAGTATTGGTAAATGATGGACACGTATTTTTTTTTTGTCAATCAGGGAACATTGACAAAGATAAAACAAACCAAAACTTACGGGGGCTCGTGACGTCAGAACGCACTTAAAATGTACCACGACGTGACGTATTGATAATTTTGAAAAGGTCGTATCTTTGTCAATTTTGGTTTACACGACTAAAGAAAAATAAGGGTCTAATATTTTTTGTTAACCTATCTGACAGGCTTATTTGATGTTTCAAGTACACAAGCCTATTATAGAAAGAAAGAAAGAAAAAGCATTTAGTAGCCCGACAGGACAAAAAACACATTTTTTTTGTATGTTTTTTTTCCGAATGGGAAATTATCGAATGAATCCTTTCACTCTGGGCGGAGCGGGAGGGAGTGTCAGACTCTTACTGACTAAAACTTATCCAGGTTCCTTTCTCGCCCTTTATATTCCGGGGCCGCGATATCTCTTGCGAACAGGCTCGCAGCCCCGGGATGTACCTATAGATATCCTGGATGTTTGTTATTATTCTACGCAAAAACTCCTGATAAGATTTGGATGAAGTTCGGCACACATGTAGTTCACAAATAGAACCAACCACCAGTTGAAACCTGAATGAACACATAGAATACGTTTTATCCCGGTAGAACGATCCTCCCGTGAGACAATTATGAAACTCCACGTGGGCGTAGCCGCGGGCACAAACTGGTTTATAATATTTTTCCCGCCGTTCAGTCCACAAAAAGCGAAGTTAATTTTAATTTCCTCGTTTATTTTCAGAATGAGACTTTAAGTTAATCGGACTGTCGGCCTCAATTCCTGAAAACCGAAAACGCTGAGTTATAATGAAACGAAAATACAAAAGTGCCTACACGAAACATATTGTGTTTAAATAAAGTAGGCACTGTCAGGAAATTAACTGTTTAATAAAATGTCATGTGATTTCAAAACAGTATTTGTTAAGGTTGCTGTTGCTTACTACTGAGACCCAAGCGTCTTCGATTGTTCTGATGGACGCATTTAATAGTAAACGAGGTATTTATAGTTAAGTTATAACCTTAACACCTTATATTTGAAAAAAAAAACTTACCAATCGAATTAAGAACCTCCCTCTTTTTGAAAACGCTAAT
Source organism: Xestia c-nigrum (assembly GCA_916618015.1). Classification (NCBI taxonomy): domain Eukaryota; kingdom Metazoa; phylum Arthropoda; class Insecta; order Lepidoptera; family Noctuidae; genus Xestia; species Xestia c-nigrum. Next base: position 24,078,398 of record OU745249.1, read on the forward strand.
TTATTTATTTATTTGCATCAGACACAAATATTCTAGGAACTCGTGACTTCCAATATCTCCCCATATAAGGTTCTCAAGTATGATCCAGAACAAAATAAAAATATCGCAATGACGGTGAGAACAAACCTTTCGGCTTCATTACACCCTTTATATGATGAGTCAGGTGCTCATCCAGGTACCATTGAAACCTTACTTTAACGTTCTAGCTACAAATTAAACTTTCTACGTAGATTATATATGTCTGCTATCTCCCACAAAAAGCCTGTATCTCTTTTATTCCGCATCATATTTCACAGCAACCGGATAGCCGTCGTTACGTCGACGTCACGTGACGTGCCGCAGTGCCATATTTACGCCATGTCATCTGATTAAGTTGGGAAATCGAGCTGAACCCGATTGATGGATGGCAGTATCGTTAATTACGCTACAGATGATCTTGTTGCCAAAAAATGGTAAGCCTTCACAGTTATTTGCTGGGATTTTGTGAGATAATCCTTGGATAAAAATGGAAAATAGAGATATGGGATGGATCTATTTGAGCTTTTATGATTAGAGGGCGCTGTTAGTATTTTTTCAACACACTTGCTCATAAAGTAGCTCTAATTTTACCGCAATTAGGCACATAATGACACCTGTAATCAAACTGTGACTTTTTCATTGCTATTATTCACAAGTGAGTTATAGGGTTTTTTATTTTATTTTATTGGTTGAATTGCATTGTTCTTAAAAAAGTTTCGATACAAAAAAGATCGTGTTCAATAGTACAAATAAATTAATGTACCTATTGCTTGCTCATTCCATGCAACTTCGTATCTACATAGATCATTTCAACTTATAAGTTTTTAATAAATAAAACTTTCACTCAAATGTAACTTTTGTTTTCTCTGTATTAAATAAAACTTTGAATTCCCCATTTCATACGTGGCTAAAACGCTATCCGCGAAAAGCCAAAAAAAAGAAACCTCATTCTTTTAGTCTATGGCGATCGCCATTGTTAGATGCGCGCGCGAAAACTGATTAATTGTTCCCGCCATTGCGAAAAAAAATTCACAACTCGTTTTCACTGTTCAAATTATAGTTATTTATGAATTGAAATGTCTACAAGTACAAGTTATGAAGAAAATTATTTATTTTGTACACCGCCCGATATAAGATGTAGCAGCCCTTAACGTTATGGAAAGTTTACTACCTGAAAACTCCAAAGTCAAATATCTATTTTAGTATTATTTTATTCTCAAGTGTGTTGAAAAACGTCGTATGATACACGTGTGTGTTGATGATTACCGTCCTCGGCTCTCTTAAGACCCTCGCCTAGCGGCTCGGGTCTCAATGGCGCCTCAGCGGTAATCACCAACATTACACACTTGTACCATAATGTACTATTTTTTTGTGAAATTGTAAGATTTCAAAATAAAAGACGATATTAGTTCTAAAAGTATAAGTACATACGTGTGGTCTCGAGCAAACCAAAATTCAAATGCGAATTTCTAACTTAGTAGGCATTTTGGAAGCTAAACTATTACAAAATACATAGGTCGTGTCTGAAAAAAACCGCTATTTCGTAAGAAAATTGCGGTACAACGATATCTTCGTAAATCATCTTTCTTGCATGATTAATGTTTATCAATTTCTCGGTTCTATAAAAGTTATCTTCATTCATTAGTATACCAAGCTACCATAACTCACATAGGAGTTATTTTAAGCAATAAAGTTTAATAAGTAGTGCCAGCCAGCAAACAGCAAGCCATGCAACAAAGTAACGAATTTGCATCTGGTGCCGTCTGCCTCGCAAACAAAAGGACCTTGTTAAATGCTCCTTAAATTATTGCTATCCTGGTATGCAGAACAATGAGTACACATGTGAAGTATTTACTTAAGTATTATGTTGACTAAAATCTACACACGTCAATAAATTAGGTAATTACTGTTCAGACTTCAGTCTGAAATTGAGAAATTCTGCAGCGATTGGGGAAATCCTAATTATGTAGGTTTAGAGCCTCAAACGAACGATGTTGATAATTATAAGGCTCCAATCAACAGGGATTACCAACTAATTAGTAATGCGTAAATTATGTACATTTGTCTATTTATTTACTCAAAGCTATGTGACATCGAAATCGTCGGCCATTACTCAGATAGGCTTAACTCGCTGAATTTTAACTGGGATTTAGTTTGTACGCTCATTCACGATCACGTTTACTGTACGCCAGTTACTTGAGCAAGTATCTAGAGTTTACGGATTTCTAGTCAATACACAACGAATGTAACTCTAATTTTGTTAGACAAAAATAGAAACAGTTGATTTTTATTAAGATGTAAAGTAAGTGTATGTAAAAACGAAAGTGTGTGGTAAGGTAACCTGTAGCAATCTCAGGTAAAGAAACCAATGGGACATACCCCACATACCAAATGAGAATTTTAATTTACAATTCAAATACCTACAAGGAAAATTACCCACTATCAAGTATTGCATCAAGGTTTCTATACTTTAACTCGAGATGTGACAAATCAATACGTTGTTGCGTTGGTTAACCTCGAAGCAAAAACAAACCTCGGACCAGATTGGGAGGAGCAAAGAAAACCTGCTCAGGTTGAGATTTACAAACGATGGGACACAAGTCAGGTGGGCCGCTGCAGATACAACCTGGTCCGGTGGGGGTATTCCGATAAAGCCTTGTGTGACTGCGGTGCTCCAACACAAACTATGGCTCACCTCTTGTGTTGTCGTGTGAGTGGGGTTCCACCTGCACTCGGAGGGACCTTTCCGAGGCCACCCCCAACGCTGTCGAGGTAGCAGAGTACTGGTCGACCACAATTTAAAAATAAAAAAAGGGGAAATCATCGACGCAACGAAGAAGAAGATAGAGGAAGCTCGCCGCCGAACTCCAGGCCGAATTAATTCAGTTTGCCGTGGGAACGATAAGAAGAAAGTATTTTAAGTTTGTTCCAATTCCAAATGAGCCGTGCAAACGAGGCACCGAGACGAAAGCCTTGCTTCGGTATTTACGATTTAAAATAAATGGTTGGGATTGGCGGCTAAGGCCCCGAGACAACGACGGCTTACTACAACCTAAGGATGAAACGATACCGACAGACATTGTTCCTTTCTAGAACACAACACTGTTACGTATACCTAGGTACGTAATTTACGAAATTTGCGATACGATTGAACCATGGTTCGGGGTGTGAAAAAGAGATTCATTTTTCGATGACGACATGTTTATTGTAATTTTTATTATTTTTGTACTTGTTTGACTGGTGCTGGTAGAGAATGCTTTGTGACATTAAATCCGCCTATTACATAACATAACATCACGCCTTGTATTCCCGAATGGTTAGCCAGATGTGTACCTAACAAGTACACCCACATATCGCCAGTTATGTCAGTTTAAATGCCATGTAGTAGAAGGCTATCAACCGCACACAAATCCAGATTCCGTGGATGCTACTAAATAATGAAATTCTTGATGGTAAAATCAAATCACAATTTGCCCGACCCGGGAATTAAACCCAGGATCTCTACCTCAGCAGTCGCGCTTGCAACCACTAGACCAACGAGGCAGTCCTATAAAGTTTAAAGAAATCAATTTTATTTTTTTACGAGTTCGTAACTGAGAATTATGTTTCAACCATGAAAGTTACAACATCGCAAGAATTCAAGAAAATAATACTCGGTCATAAAACGTAATACCCGTTACTTTTGCGTCGCGCACCAACATGCAGGGCGTGTGCACGCTTGCGCTTCGGTTGTCGTGTGTGGTGATACTGAGTGCCGCGACCCACCCGTCCCCAGCACACAACTTGTCCGACACAAAACGATACTCCAATACAAACAACTTATCCCGCAAACACAACTTTTCACAAATACTTCACTCATCCCGCAAACACAACCCGTTTCGCAAACAAAAATGGTCTACTAAACCCAACCCGACCGGCAAACAAAAGGAGTTTCGCAAACATTTTTCGTCCCGCAAACATAAGCGGTCCCATAAACACAGCTCGTCCAGCAAAAACAACAATTCCAAAACACTCCATAAATCCCGCAAACACAAGCGATCTCGAAAACACCGCTCGCCTCACACGCTTGCCATCAAAAATATTTCTTCTAGACTACTCCGTGATCTCTTGAAACATCACTCGCGCCACAAACACCACTCCCGACACAAGCACCACTCCCGATATAAACACCACTCTCCCCACAAACACCGCTCTACCCACAAACACCGCTCTTCCCGCAAACACAATTCATCTCGGTTACGCAGCTCATCACACAGCTCATCACACACCACATCACACAGCTCATCACACACCACATCACACAGCTCATCACACATCACATCACACAGCTCATCACACAGCTCATCACACACCATATCACACAGCTCATCACACACCACATCACACAGCTCATCACACACCACATCACACAACTCATCACACACCACATCACACAGCTCATCACACACCACATCACACAGCTCATCACACAACTCATCACACACACAACCCGTGCCAAAAGCGACCGACCCACAAACACAACCCAGTCAAAGTACTACGCCCGTCCCACAAACTCCTCACAGTACCGTAAACACCACGGTTGCCGACGTTGCCGTGGTCACGAGTACGACCAAAAAGCCAGCGAGGCGACAACGAGCAAGTCGCAGCGATATTTTACACAGGCTTACTCGAGATCTTCGTATCTCTGGGTTACGAACTACTCGTCTTGAGGCATCCACTGTCAAAATAAGACACCATTGAAGTTGTTTTGAGCAAGCCACGAGGCACCGAGAAGCAGCTAACGGAGGGATCACGCGAAGGATACAGATACCCTTTGGCAGTTAACATTTGGAAAATTGTAAGCAGTTGATGAAGACTTCTGGTAGCGGGAAACTCGCGGCTAAACTCTGGACTAACTTCCAGAAACATTAAACCCTATTATAATGTGAAAATATATTTCACAAATAAAGTAATATAAAAAAACATTAATGAAATATTTAATTTAAAACTTATTACAACTATACAACCACCACCATCCACCACCACCACCATTTTTATTCTACACCATACCTGGGAACCTTCTAGTTACGGAGGTATTGGGGGTAAAGTGACAAGTTTTTTTTTTTTAAATACAAGTTTCATTGTAATACTAGCTTTTGCCCGCGGCTTCGCTCGCGTTAAGAAGTATTATTATTAATTAAGTACAGTTTTTGAGGGTTTACTTTTTCCAATCTTTAATTACAGTTCAATCAATCGAAAATCTCAAAAGATTTTTACAAACTTTCATCTCTTACTTTATACCCTTAGGGGTGAAATTTATCAAAATTATTTCTTAGGGGATGCCTACGTCATAGTAGCTTTATGCATGCAAAGTCACAGCCCGATCGGTTTAAAATTGACACAGTTTCATACAAAGTTTCATCCCCTATTTTATCCCTTTAAGGGTGGAATTTATCAAAATCCTTTCTTAAGAGATGACTACGTCATAGTAGCTTTATGCATGCAAGGTCTCAGTCCGATCGGCTTAAAATTGACAAAGTTTCATACAAACTTTCATCCCCTATTTTATCCCCTTAGGGGTGGAATTTGTCAAAATACATTTTCAAAAGATGCCTACGTCATAGTAGCTTTATGCATGCAAAGTCTCAGCCCGATCGATTTAAAATTGACAAAGTTTCATACAAAGTTTCATCCCCTATTTTATCCTCTTGGGGGTAGAATTGATCAAAATCCTTTCTTAGCGGATGCCTACGTCATAACATCTACCAGCATGCCAAACTTCAGCCCGATCCGTCTAGTGGTTTGGGCTGTGCGTTGATAGATCACTATGTCAGTCAGTCAGTCAGTCAGTCACCTTTGAGTTATATATATTTAGAAGATTTTTACTTTAAACACCTTTACAACCGCCGTACTATTCAAGCCATCCATCAGCACAATGTTTTAAGTGCGTCACCCAAAAAAAACAAAGTTGGTTCCCAGCAATAGTGCGACTACTGAGCATCGGTCGGTTGTTAGCCCCCGATTACATGAGACTTAAACATAACTGTCGAAATGTGAGTGTACTTGTTAGGTACACATCTGGCTAACCATTCGGGAATACAAGGAGCTGGATTTAATTTTACAGAGTATTCTCTACTAGTACCAGACAGATATAAAAATAGTAAACATACCAACGATCAAAGTTCCAACTTTTTGACAAGTTTTTTTTAAATACAAGTTTTTATTGTAAGATTTTTACTTGTTCTCCCCGTTATAGCGATCATTTTTTTAATCTACATACCTGGGAACCTTCTAGTTACGGAGGTATTGGGGGTAAAGTTCCAACTTTATGACAAGTTTTTTTTAAATACAAGTTTTTATTGTAAGATTTTTACTTTAAACACCTTTACGACCTCCGTACTATTCAATCCATCCATCAGCACAATGTTTTAAGTGCGTCACCCAAAAAAAACAGTTGTTTCCCAGCAATAGTGTTTGCGTAAAGTTACTTAGTTTGATGAACAGAATGCTTGGTTGACGGCTTCGTGATGAGGTTGTTTAGACCCCGTATAGTCCTGCAGTATGAGCCAGTCAGATGTTTTTAATTTGACAATAATTTTATTTAGGTCTATTATGTTAGATTTTCCTGTTTTTTTTAAAGACTTAATGGCTTAAGACAGAATTGGCCTCTTGCAAAATAACGTTTTGTGCTGTACATCTGGGGGAACATAAGTACCTACGCTTGCTTAGATCAGATGAAAGTAAACGGGCGTGTATCCTCAGGACAGCCAAAGAGCACAAAGAGCTGCCGGACCGTCAATACTTTGCAACCTTTCAGCTCGCAGAAGATAAGTCTTTAGTGCTCCACCCTATACTGTTATACAGTAGCCAATAATTGATTGGCATAGTGTGAGGTACACAATTTTGAGAATGTCAGTACCGGCGGATTCTCGGAGGCATTTGAAGAATTTAATAAGAAAGTTGTTTGTCTCATTTTAGTCCATCGTAAATATGCACACCGAAGTATTTAACACCAGCAGCTCTAGCACTGGAGGGGCATGAGCAAAATATTAACGGTAAAACTACTTGTAGATTTGGTGGTGTTGGTAAGTAGTAGGTTTTTTTTAGATTTAATGTAAGCAGTCAAGGCAGTTCATCATTGAAGCCAGTGCAAATTCCGCCTTTCGTTTCACATCTTCCCACCGGACACCGAATAGCACAACCTCTTCATCACTGTAGCTGGAGCCAATCTTTGCCAGCTGGATGCGGGATCCCCCAAGTAGTCTTTGAAAATTTCCAGAGCTATGCCACGTACACCCAAATGCTCCAGCTTGGAGATTAGTTTAGGGACAGAAACTGTGTCGAGTTGAATCCGTGATATAGAATGTTTCAAAAGTTGTCACCCGTGTTATATGTTTGACGTGTCTGTGTGTCTGTGGCAGTGGCATCGTAGCTGCCGACCGGATGAACCGATCTTAATTGTGTTTTTTTTTGTTTGAAAGGTGAATTCGTCGGGGGTGTTCTTGTCTTCTTGGCTGTTTTGATAAAAATCAAAAAGGGTATCAAATGAAAGGGCTTGAATGAGGAATATTATATTATTATACTACACAAGTACACACACACAGCACACGTCGAACTTCATAGAAATTATGACCCTGTGAGTCGGGGTTTTTTTAATTTTTAATTTAATGTAATTAGTTTTAAGTAACTATTATGCCTGTTTAGCCCAAAACTAGACGACATTTGAATGAAAGCTGGCTCTGAGATAGCAAACACTCGAGTAAGCGAGGCAAGTTGAAAATCCAGCACACTTTTTCTGAGGTGTAGGTAAGTAAAAGGAGCAACTGTAATTTTTTATTTTCATTTTATTTATTTAGGACAAAAAACAGTTACACGTTACAATATTAACAAATAGCTTAGATCTAAAAAATTAACAAACGCATAACCCACACTATTGTCCACGGAATCATATCGATTTAAAAGAAATAAGGAAACGGACGTATACAGAAAGGTCCAGTAAGAAAATATAAAATAAACCTGAAAGTTCGCACAAACCAACTCTAGACAGCGTTATCCGTCTAGGTTTAGTTCGTATGCACCAATCAGATCACAACATAACATCAACAAGAAACAGTTATCGTTAAGGATGACCAGAAAGTAATTCAGAAGCAATTTTTCTAAATTTGTTCTGATTAATAGCAAAAATATCCAAATTTATAAAATGTGAGTTGTACGTTTCTAATAATCGGCGGAGTGGAGCTCTCTCCCCAGCATTTGTTCTCTGTGTAGAATAAGCGGTTTACTCGCACTTCTCGCCGATGAACAGTCCTAGGTATTACATAACAAAATTTATTTGAGAGTTCCATACAATTAAACCTATTATTGCATATGCCGTACAGCATCATAACCATCAGCAGTGTACGCCTGTGCTTCAAGCTTAATATGTTGTATTATTTCATCAGATCCGCATAGGAAATCTTGGTATGGTAACACTTGTAGTGCGAAGAAATTTTTTTAGTTTAGTTTAGTTTAGTTTGGTTTTGTTTTTTTTTTTGTTTATGTACCATTTCTAGTCTGTGGTTATATTTTTCGTAAAACGGGCTCCAAATGGGGACCGCGCATTTCAAATGGGAACGGACTAAAGTCTTATACAAGAAGAGGAAAGTAGAAGCCTTTTTAAATTCTTTACAAGACCGCATTATGAAACCATACATCTGAAAGGCTTTGTTAATAATGTGTCAATATGGATATCAAATGTAACTTACTTAAAAACTTCAAGTTTATGTCATTTAGGAAATTAAATACTTGTTTTATTTTTGGTAAAAGAAATATAATGACATTTTGGAAAACTGATATAAAGTTTATTCTTAAAACAATATTGTGAAAGTCTCCGTAGGTCATCTTGTAATAGCAATCAGTCCTGCATACTTGTACAGGATTTAAAAAATGTGATGTGATCAGTGTACATGAGGAATTTAGAGTTAACTATACAGGACTTTATGTCGTTAATAAACAAGATAAACAATAAAAGACCCAAGACTGAACCTTGGGACACACCGGACTCAACAACTGTGTAATCGGACTCGTATCCATTGATGACCACGTTCTGTGGTTCAGATTCGCTCTAATGCCGTTGAAAGCAATTTTGTCCAAAAGCAGTTTGTGGTCCACCTTGTCGAAAGCCTTCCGAAAATCAGTATAAACAGCATCAAAAATTCAGCATTCAAACTAAAATTGTGTAAAAATCATTAAGTTTGTACTGGTAGATGGAGACTGAACATAGCCATGCTGTTCGGGAATAATGAGATGACTAAGTTGTGGAAACAAATTACTGTGCACTAAATTCTCGAAAACTCCACTCAACTCCACTTTTGTAGATAGGCTAAAGGCTCTAATAGTTTCAAAAAAACGATACTCTGTACCGCGCCCGACAGACATTGTTCCTTTCTAGAACACAACACTGTTGCGAACCTACCTAAGTAATTTAGGAAACCTACGGCACATATTCAAAACGATTGAACGATGTTCAGTGTGTGAAAAAGATTTGAAGTTTTCGAGAAAATGTATATTGTCGTTTTTACTCGACTGCCAAGGTAGTGTTGTATTTTTACTATTTTTATATCTGTCTGGTACTGGTAGAGAATGCTCTATAAAATTAAATCCAGCTCCTTGTATTTCCGAATGGTTAGCCAGATGTGTACCTAACAAGTACACCCACATTTCGACAGTTATATTTAAGTCTCATGTAATCGGGGGCTAACAACCGAGCATAAATCTCTGGATTTGAACCCAGGACATCATGCTCAGCAGTCGCACTTGCAACCACAAAACCAACGAGGCAATCCTATACCAATTTCTTTTTTTTACGACTGCGTATTTACATAACTGAGCATTATGCTTCAACCGTGAAGATTTCAACATCGCGAGAATTCAAGAAAATAAAACTCGGTCATAAAATGTAAAAACCCGTTTCTTGTGCATCGCGTACGAACATGCACGGCGTGTGTAAGCTGGCGCTTCGATTGTGGTGTGTGGTGATACTAAGTGCCGCGACCCACCCATCCCCAGCACACAACTTGTCCGACACAAAACGTTACTCCAATACAAACCAATTATCCCGCAAACACAACGTTTCCCAAATACTTCACTCATCCCGCAAATACAACCCGTCCCGCAAACATAACTGGACTCCTAAACCCAGCCCAACCGGAAAACAGAAGTGGTCTCCTAAATCCAACCCGACCAGCAAACAAAAGTGGTCTCCTAAATCCAACCCGACCAGCAAACAAAAGCGGTCTCCCAAACCCAAAACAACCAGCAAACTAGAGTGGTGGATATCACTTTTGTTTGCTCCCAGCAAACAAAAGTCGTCTTCTAAACCCAAGCCCACTAGCAAACAAAAATGGTCTTCTAAACCCAAGCTCATCGGCAAACAAAACTCGTTTCCTAAGCCCACGGCGACTGGCAAACAAAATTGGTCTCTTAAACCGAAGCCGACCGTCAAACAAAAGTGGTCTCCTAAACCCAAGTCCACCGGCAAACAAAAATGGTCTCCTAAACCCAAGCCGACCGTAAAGCAAAAGTGGATTCCTAAACCCAACGTAGCCCGCAAACCAAAGTGGTATCCTAAACCCAAGCCCACGGGCAAACAAAAGTGGTCTCCTAAACCCAACGCAACCCGCAAAAAAAAGTTGTTATTTATTGACCTGACCCGCAAACAGTTTTCGTCCCGTAAACATAAGTGGTCCCACAAACACCGCTCGTCTAGCAAAAGCAACAATTCCAAAACCCTCCGCACGTCCCGCAAACACAAGCGATCTCGAAAACACCGCTCGCCTCACACACTTGCAATCAAAAATAAGTCTTCTAGACTAATCCGTGATCTCTTGAAACATCACCCGCGCCACAAACACCACTCCCGACACAAGCACCACTCCCGACACAAACATCGCTCTTCCCGCAAACACCACCATCTCGGTGACACAGCTCGTCACACACACAACCCGTCCTAAAAGCGACCGAGCTACAAACACAACCCAGTCAAAGTACCCACAAACTCCTCACAGTATCTACCGTAAACACCACGGTGGCGAGTACGACCAAAAAGCCAGCGAGGCAACAACTAGCAACTTGCAACGATTTTCAGGCTTACTCGAGATCTTCGTTTCTCTGGGGTACGATCTACAAGTCTAGGCGACACTCGTCTTGAGGCATCCACTGCGAAAATAAGAAACCATTGAAGTTGTTTTGAGCAAGCCACGAGGCGCCGAGACGCAGCTAACGGAGGGATGGTGTTCACGCAGAGGAAACAAGATAAGCGCCGCCGTGTGGACTGACGTAATTTGTATCTCGACAATAAACCATCGCTAGGTCTGAATACAATACGGACACATAAAACTAGCGACAGAAAACATAATAGGTTTATCCTCATTAACAAAGTTCGTGAGGTTATTACAACACACAGGCGCACTGTCTGTTTCTTTACCTCTGCCACGCACGGGAGAGTATCATCACAAAAAAAGAAGACGAATTCCTAATGGCAACAACCCAAAACAACTATAACCGACCTGGAAATCGAACCGCTTACTGGTAATAATGCCTCAGAACCCCAAGCTCAGTAGTCGCGCTTCCTACCATGCCCCACCGCGGCAGTAGAAGACATAATGGTAGGGAGAGATAATGGATAAAACATTCAAGCTGTGATGGACAACGAATGACGTATCTCGGAGGAAATATTTTGCGTACAGGAACAGTGACGAAGGCTTATCACTTGTAAGAGGACATTATAATCATCGTCTGCCTAGCCTGTCCCCAACTATGTTGGAGTCTGCTTCGGATCCAGTCTTACCGAATGCAGCTGAATAGTGACTACCTATATGACGCACACAATCAGGGGTAACAATATACCCTTTGGCAATTAACATTTGGAAAATTATTAGTTGATGAAGACTTTTAATGGCGGGAAAATCGTGGCTAAACTCTGGACTAACTTCCAGAAACATTAAACCCTGTTATATGTGTAAATATATTTCACAAATAAAATAATACAACAAATCATTAATGAAATGTTTAATTTAAAACTTCATAATATTATAACCATAATTTACAAAATATCAACAAATTGTACTAAATAAAAATAATATCAAATTCAAGATATGGAAATTGTTTAACACCAAATAGACGACGACACCAAAACCTGGCTGTTGGATTTTTAGCTCTCGGTTGAGCGACGCAAGTTGAAAATCCAACGCAATCCAATTTACTCAGGTGTTAGTGAAATAAAGCAATACTTAATAATAATTTTCAATAAAGCGAAAACATAAAGTAGTAACAAACAGATTCAAGTACATTGTTTTAAATGTTTTTATACTTTATCACATTCAGTATCACTTACATTTTAATTAAAATTATTTTCAAAAATAAATTCATTACAGAAGTCACAAATACAAAACATAAGGTCAAATTAAATTAATTGGAGGAACTTCACTCACACTATAAACTTCGTTCCACCTTATTGTCTAAGTAGAGATTTTCTTTTTGAGAATTAAAAAATATAGTTTCCAAGAACTCTGTAGATGGCGTTGAACTGACTACGTTACTAGGTGCCAAAGCCAAAACTCTTGAAAAATCACACGTCACATACGCTCGTTGGCTGCCACTTTCGTTTGCATAAGCTTCCGAATATAACCATTAGGTCAAAGTGAAATTATGTGGCGTTCTGTTCCTTGCAGTAACGTACCGAGATCAGCGCCATCTATCCAGTGACTAGGGAAGAGTTGGAAAGAAAATTTCTCATTGCACTCGACTGTAAAGAGAAGTTTCACAACGTAATTTAATTGAACCTTGTTATATTTTTCCCTGTTAATTGGAATGTAAACAATTGAGCCCTTCTTAAAAGTATAATACCGGACTTGAGAAATATAATTCTAAAAGCTAACAAACTCATAGTTTTTATTCCTATTCTCTTTTAGATTTATAAGTAGAGGACGACCAAAGAAACGGTTTATTCATAACCTGACCCGAAGTATCGTTCCTAACCTAAGCCGAATTGCGATATAGATAGGTTTTTCGGTTTTCCCTCTCCTATTTCTTAGAATAAAAATACCACTGTGTGAATTAAATGTAATATTTACTATGCGTAGTCAAAATATTAAAAAAAAAAACCTGTACCTTTAGAGCGTTATCACACTAGCGAGTTGCGAGCGAGCGGAAAGCGGGGCGAGTGCGCTGTGAGCTCGCCGCGAGTTCGCTACGTGTGCGCGGCGAACATACCGCGAAGAAAAACAAAAATAATGTCCAATGATTAATTTTCACACACACGCTCGCAGCTCGCTAGCTGCGAGCGTGTGTGTGATAAGGCCCTTAGTAAAAAGTAATAATAATTCTAACATACCTTTTAAACAAAATTAAAAAATGCATTTAGTTTTTGTCCCGTTCAGTTTAGGAGCGATACTTTGGTTACCCGGGTTAGGATTCCGGGTCAGGTTCGAAATAATCCACAGTGGATGGACTGTGAAAGAATGATATATGGCAAGAAAACAAGTGTCTGATGAGATGACGAAAAATAGAGAAATATGGAAGAAGATGACATGCTGCGCCGACCACTAATGAATTGGGATAATGATCTTGTTTAGACATAATATCACTGGAAGAGAATAGGGATGACGACCGACTAAAATATATACAGGGTGTTTGGCAGAACGTTGAACATACGAAAATGGTGGATAGGTGGGGTCATCTGCTACTTACTCAGCCCTAATTTATTTGGCCTTGGCCCACCAGGTATTTAAAAAGATTTTTTTTCTTTTTTTCTTGTTTCAACACTTTCTCAACTTTAAAGTGTATTTTTTATTAAAAATGGGTAAAACAGGCAATATTTTGTTTTTTTTTATTCTTTTACACTTTAATTACACTTTAAAGTTAAGAAAGTGGTGAAACAAATTTAGGTATTAAAAAAAAAAAGTTTTTTTTTTTTTAATACCCAAATAAATTAGGGCTGAGTAAGTAGCAGATGACCCCACCTATCCACCATTTTCGTATGTTCAACGTTCTGCCAAACACCCTGTATTATTCTGTTTCGTCCGTCAGATAGATTATCGTAAAATATTGGATCTATGTTTTTTTTTGTTTTATCAAATTAATAAAAACAAATGACGAAGGTAAAACGTATCATGAATGGGGGGCTTCTGACGTCACTTTCCGGTAAAATATGTACCGAAATGTGACGTCACACGAGTTTTCGATGCACTGTATCGTATTCATGCCTTTTGGTGGGACACAGCGGGATCGGATCTCATTTATTTTATTATAACACTAGCTTCTGCCAGCGGCTTCGCCCGCGTGAAGTTTGAAATTATCCCACGGGATCTTATTGCCGGGATAAAAAGTATCCTATGTGTTAATCCAGGTAATAAACTATCTGTGTGCTAAATTTGATCCAAATCCGTTCAGTAGTTTTTGCGTGAAAGAGTAACAAACATACATCCTCACAAACTTTCGCATTTATAATATTAGTAGGAAGTAGGATGTTCTGTAATGTACCCTTTTTTTTAAGATGGGAAATCATCAAATAACTTCTCCCACCCTGGGCGGAGCTGGAGGGAGTGTCAGACTTTTACTGACTAAAAGCCATCCATGTTCCTTCCTCGTGCTTTATGTTCCGGGACTACGGTTTCCCTTTCGAACAGGCCCGCAACCCTGGCAGGTCTGTAATGTACCCTGTGAAATTGTATTAAAGTTTTGTTTATGTGAAAAAAGAAATAATGTTAACAATATTTGTTGAAAATCTATCTGACAGACTGATTAGTTTTTTTTTCGTCGTCTACCCTATTATAAATGGCGAGAGAAACTTTTACAAAACAGACAGATCATTCCACACCACAGTAACAGCACGACTTTATTACGTAGCACTAAGGACTATTTTCGATACCCAAGCGTCACTGAAATTACTTAAGTCTTGACAGAAGCATACTCATCGGGTGATGTCCAAACCTGGAAAAATAAACTTTGTTACAATACCCATAGTGTATTTTTCTTATTGCTATTAAAGAAGAAGGAAGGTAAGCGTGGAGAGTTGATATTAATATAGCGATAACTAAATAAGAATATAAAAAAAACCGGTCAAGTGGGAGTCGGACTCGCACACCAAGAGTTCCGTAGCACCAAACCATATAGTATCATTATTTTTAACGCTCATTCATAGGTCAATTAATTTACAATCAGCAGAACTAAAATTGGTTTTGCATTGTATGTTGAAAAACAAAGTTACAGCTACAGTTTCACGTAAAAACCCTAAAACGAAAGTAAACATCAAATCTTATTCAAAACAATGTCTTATTATTTATAAGAACATTCAAAAATGAGCTACAAACATTTTGTCTGGGCGAGACACAATTTTTATGCTTGCGACATACCAACAGAGAGACAGACAGGCGAACGGATGGGACAAAAGAGATCACCCAGATTGGGCTATTTTCAAAAGTAAAGCCAAGCTAAATAAACTTATTATTTGGATAGAGCATAACATAATAAACATTATTTATTATTACGCCTAAGTCGTAACTCAATTTACCGAGAAGTTATTCAACCACAAAATATCTCAAGTCACCCAGCCTGGGGTATTTTTTATTGCCGGTCAACTAAAATAAACGAAATAATTAAATAGAGCTTATGAAAATAAACAGTTTTCATTATTACGCCTAGGTCGTAACTCAATTCACCGAGAAGTTATTCAAACACAAAATATCTGAGGTCTAGACTCGGGTAGAATATTTTTTGCCAGCCAACTAAAATAAACGCAGTAATGAAATAGAGCTTATTAATATAAGCATTTTTTATTATGCTAACCAAGTTCTATACCCAAGTTTTAAATAATTAAAATACACTGGGTGACCTCGGATATTTTTTGGTTGAATAACTACTCGGTGAATTGAGTTACGACTTAGGCGTAATAATAAAAAATTTTAATTATGTTATGCTCTATCGAAATAATAAGTTTATGTTGGTCAACCGGCAAAAAAATATTACCACAATCTGAGTGACCTCAGACATTTTGTGGTTGAATAACTTCTCGGTGAATTGAGTTACGACTTAGGCGTAATAATAAAAAATGTTTATTATGTTATGCTCTATCGAAATAATAAGTTTATTTTGGTTAACCGGCAAAAAAATATTATCACTATCTGGGTGACCTCAGATATTTTGTGGTTGAATTACTTCTCGGTGAAAAGAGTTACGACTTAGGCGTCATAAAAAATATGTTTATTATGTTATGATCTATCGAAATAATAAGTTTATTTTGGTTAACCGGCAAAAAAATATTATCACTATCTGGGTGACCTCAGATATTTTGTGGTTGAATTACTTCTCGGTGAATAGAGTTACGACTTAGGCGTCATAAAAAAAATGTTTATTATGTTATGATCTATCGAAATAACAAGTTTATTTTGGTCGGCCGGCAAAAAAATATTACCACAATCTGGGTGACCTCAAATATTTTGTGGTTGAATAACTTCTCGGTGAATTGAGTTACGACTTAGGCGTCACAATAAAAAATGTTTATTATGTTATCTTATATCGAACTAATAACTTTATTTTGGTTTACTTTTGAAACTGGGGGCTGGGAGAATTTTCAATTAAGGTACTTCTACCGCAACCATACACGGGCTGCAACGTCGCCCAATAGGGCAGATCCTACTAATATTATAAACGCGAAAGTTTCTGAGTAAGTGGGAATTAACACATAGGATACTTTTTATCTCGGTAGTCAGATTCACGCGGGCGAAGCCGCTGGCAGAAGGTAGTGAAAAATAAAATCTAAGTAGTCCGTCAGATTGATTTCCAAAAAAAATTGCACACATTTTTCTTTTTTCACGTAAACAACAGACACTGTATCACTGGCTTGAAATCTCGTGGTGACGTCACATTTCGGTATATGTTTTACCGAAAACTGACGTCACAAGTCCCTACTCAGATCTTTGACGCGCTTTATCTTCATCATTTTTTTATTAATGTGATAAAACACATTTGCAATATTTTTCGATAATGTAACTGACGGACTAAGAATTATATTTTTTTAAGTCAGTCGTCATCCTTATTGTTTTGACAGATAGTAGGGACACGACTCGATTCTATGTACTTAGGGACCGTTCAAGTATTACGTGAGCAGATTTATTACAATTATTCACCTCCAACCTCCCCCTTGCCAGCAAAAGTAAGCAAAGTTCTTACCCCCCCCCCCCCCCCCCGCCCGCTTCGGTCCTTACGTAAACATTGGAATATACATTTTACTTTTAAAGTAAGTTTCCTGTTTTTTATTTGTGGGAATCCCCGAGTATGCGTTTCGTTTTCAAGCATAGAGAATGTTCGGGTTGCCATGTGTGTTAAAAAGTAAATAACGTGTCCTCGTAGCGGCGATCGGCGGCGGCGACCTCTCGCGTCCGGCCCTGGTTCATCCATGGTCCGGAGCGAGACGGAATGGGAAGCCGTCACATCCTTCTGCGAAGCAGTCATGCTAGCGAAGGAGGTGGCGGAACGAGAGAGGGAGAGATCCTCTTTTCCCGGCCGCCGCGGGAGACGCACCGGGCGTCGAGGGCCCTCCCAGAGTGGGAGAAGTCATTTGATGATTTCCCACCCAAAAAAAAAAAGGGGAGGTCAATGCTTTGCTTATTTTTGATAACAACCATGTCATCCGTATTTTTGATGACATGGTTGTCATCAAAAATAAGCAAAGCATTGACCTCCCTGCCCCCCATAGTGCTTACGTTATACTTGAGCGGTCCCTTAACTGTACAAAGTATGAAAGCAGAATCAAGCTCTTTCTGTTATAGCGATTGGGGTGCGGTTGCCACTGTTGTTTGCGACATGACGACGGAAATGTACCTAGATACTCTTACAAAGGGTTAGTTGATTAGGAGTTTAAGCTTTCTACGTAAAATTCAGGGTGTAAACATACTCATCACGAAGCCGTCAACCATGCATGCTGTACATCAAACTAAGTAAGTTTACGCAAAAATTATATATTGCTGCGAAACGAATTTTTATTTGGGTGAAAAATCATGTTTTGTGGTAGAATACAATGTAACGCACTCAAAACATTGTGCTGATCGATGGATTTAATAGTACGGGGATCTTGGAGGTGTTTAAAGTAAAAATCTTACATTCAAACTTGTTTTTTTTTTTAATTGTCTAGAACTTTGACCCCCATTATCTCCGTAACTAGAAGGTTCCCAGATAGAACGAAAAAAATGCTCGCAATGACGGGGAGAACAAGTGACTTTCGTCTTCGTTACGAGGTTTTTTACACCCTTTAGATTAGTAAAGACACACTACGCACACAGAGTTGTATCGCTCACCGCTCCGATATCGGTACTCTCCACACTTACCCAAGCCTTGGTCAGCGGTATCTCGAACCTCTTGGTTCCCCCAACATACTTATGTTAGCCTAGTACTATTGTTGAATATCACAGCCTCGAAATAGTAGAAGAGACATCAGTGTGTCCGTTGCAGTTACGTGGGCCGACTGAAAAAGGGATTATAAATGTTCGTAAAGAAGTTGATCAAATCGTTGTTGAAATCTTTTAGCGGAGCCAATAAGCACGTTTTCTTTGTTCTCACGTGTTGTACTTAAAGAATAGAGATGCTCAAATCAACTTGTTACAACAATAGTACCTGGCTTTGGGGGAGAAATAGTTACGTCACAATTGTAAACATGCGACAAGCAACACATCTTCCGCTATTATGTGTTCCTAGTACATCATCAGCCTAGCCTTTTCCCAACTGTGTTTGGGTCAGCTTCCAGTCTAACCGAATGCAGCTGAATATCAGTATTTTACATAGAACGACTGCCTATCTGACCTCCACAACCCAGTTAGTACTGGGTAAGACTGATTGTCAAACTTTTTGAGCCACTGACTATCTGTAACGACTGTCAAAGATCTACTTTATGACAGTCGGGACCAACAGCTTACCGAGCGTTCCGAGGCACGGAGGAAACTCGGTATGTAATGGGTGGTCACCCATCCACATAGCAACCTGGGCAAGCACGGCTTAACCTAAAGATCGACCCGAGCAGCTGTTATTATTTAGCAACGAGATCCTCAATATGTGTTTTTAGCACATTTTATAACAAAGGCCTATTGGAATAGACTGCGACGCGCAAAGAAGATTGTTTATCTTTATTGGGCCCAGTTGCCCCACAAATTACAATTGCTTAACATAATTTATTTAAAAGATAACTTTTGTCTCTTTTTATCTTCTTATAATGAGAGGTTTTCTTCTTGACAATTAAAACAAAAAAATAGTTTCCATGAACTCGATAGATGGCGTTGATCTGACTACGTTACTGGGTGCCAAAGCCAAAACGCTTGAAAAAACACACCTCACATACGCTCGATGACTGACACTTTCGTTTCCATAAGCTTCCGAATATAATCATTAGGTCAAAGTGATTAAGTGACTTTCTGTTCCTTGCAGTAACGTAGTCAGACCAACGCCATCTATCCAACGATTAGGGAAGAGTTGAAATAGAAAATCCCTCATTGACAGAAATAGAACGATGTACTAATATTTACCTAAAACATGTTGATCAATACTGTGTCCGTCCACGAAGCGGCTCTCGAACCCTGGGTGGATGTCTTCCATCAGCTTCTGATGGCTCTCCTTGAAGTTCCAGCACAGGAACTTGTGGCCTTCCTTCTCTAGGTCTAATATCACAGATATTAAGTTCTGGAAAGTACATAAAGAAAGATTAGAGAAAGAAAAAGAGCAAATTTTGCAAGTTCTGGCCAATTTTCTCATAGAGTCCGCCAGAGTCCGGTAGAGGACTGGGTTCTGACAGTGGGAACCCTTACTGACGCGGAACCGGCTTGAGCCGATGAGAAATAGCTACACTTACATCCAAGCCTTTAAAGTATTCGTGTCTTGTTTCGGATCAGACGACGTGACGAGACACCGAAGTAAATGCGACAAATGTGTGGATACGTGATCAGCTCAAGCCGATTACATGTCGGTGTCCCTTTTTATATGGAAGAAACGACATTGCCGGCTGGACATATACAACTTAGCGGTTAATTTAGTATGATTAGAAAAGAAACACGACATTCATGCGATGAAATGAGGCAAATGAGGGTAGAAGAGGAATTTAAACAAATTATAAATGAGCGCCTGACCAATTTGATTAGCAATTCTGTGGCAAAGCAAGTTACTGTGATTGTTAACAAATGCTTCTCTAAGCTTAATGGTCAAATTGAGAACCTTGAAAAACAACTTAGGTTGATGACTTCGCGATCTGTCTGTAGTTCGGCCAAATGTGAACAAAGTACCGCGAAGCTGGATACCTCCAATAATCCAAGCGACTGCCAAAACAAGAATCCAGAGCAAACAACTGCTATGCAAAAAAACATAGTCGAACCTCGAACAGCGCCTAACTTGAATAAAATAGCGACTACTGTGCCAGTATCCAGTCTTCGAAAAAGCACCAGCAAACAACCAACAATACGTCCGGGAATGTCTAACGTGGTTATGTCTACACTTCCGTCTGTGGCACTAATCGACCAAAAAGAGGAAACCAATAAAAAAATGGCTAATTCATCTGCTGTCAGGGTGCAAGACCATCATGACAATTCTGACCACTGTCATGGTGAATGGGTAGAGGTTACGAAAAAACGACATAACAAATCGCCCAACGCCATTGTAAGAGGTTCTGCTACTCCTGGTCTAACGCAACTGGAAGCGGCGGAGCGGGTCCGATATCTACATCTCTACTATGTGAAGATTGGTACTTCAGAAGAACAGGTGCTTAATCACCTTAAATCAATATCCGATAGTGAAGGATACACAGTGGAAGGCTTGAAGGCACGAGGCAGCTATGCTTCATTTAAGCTGGGCGTGCCTTCTAGATTGGAAAGCTGTGTAATGGATTCAGAAAACTGGCCAGAAAATGTCTGCATAAAGCCATGGCGGCAGAATTTTCGTAACAAAATTACCAAGTCATTTCAGGAACAGGAAACAAACTAAGGATATTGTAATTATCTATCAGAATGTCCGAGGCCTCCGAACAAAGACCGCTACCTTTAGCCAGAATGTGGTTCTCTGTTCTGGTGATTTAATAGCACTAACGGAAACCTTTCTCAATAGTTCCGTGAGTGATGCTGAACTGTTCCCTCAGGGTTATACTGTACTACGGAAAGATCGACTTGGTGACGCGGGATGGGGTGGAGTTTTGCTGGCTGTAAAGGATTGTTACACAGTCAAGAGAATTACAGATGTTGATGGCTTGACTGATGATAAGGAATTATTGTTTGCATTGATAACATGGCGAAATGTGATGTTTTTGATTTGTGTAGTCTATTTACCTCCCAGTTATAGTAACAAACAATACCTAGATGTTTTAGAGTGTTTAGAGAACCTAATAAGTAAATATTCGAATCATAGAATTGTGATAGTTGGTGACTTTAATCTAAAATCATGTACGAACAATGTTGTAACACAATTTAATCATTTTACTGACTTTTGTAAACTCGAGCAATTTAACAGAATTAGCAACAAATATGGCGGCATTTTGGATCTGGTACTATCGACTTGTGACTTAGAAAACGTTAAAGTGGTATCCTATGATGACCCTTTGGTTCCAATGGATGCGTATCATCCTGCTTTAGAGATAACTGTTACTTTGCCCAGAAGTGCAGTTGTCAAGGACCGACAATCTACAATGCCCAACCGTCAAGGCTCGGACTGGAATTTTCGCAAGGCCAATCTATATGGGTTATACATGGGTATTGCGGAGATAGACTGGACTGACCTACTGCAACAGCAGGATGTTGATGCAGCAGTAGATATATTATATAAAAACCTATTCGACGTCTTCAATGACAATGTCCCGAAAAAGATGATTGCAAATTTCAATTCGAAATATGTTTATCCTAAATGGTATACTTCCGAAATTAAGCATTATATAAAACTAAAATATTTTAACTTAAAAAAATATAAGCAAAATGGCCTTCAATTTAATAAAGAATTATTTAGATATTACAGAACTAAAGTTAAGGATCTCACTGGAATTGCTTTTAAAGATTATATTAATGCAATGGAACATACTATAAGTCATGATCCTTCAAAGTTTTGGGAATATGTTAAAGATAAAAGGAAAAATAGGCAACAAAATAACGAGTTCAAATATCGGGACAAGGTTGTCGAAGGCCAGGAAGCCGTCAATGCGTTCGCAGATTATTTCAGTTCCGTCTTTCATAGCGACCCTCCAAAGTTGGATCCTGAAGCGGCTGAGCGCGAAGCAACTGATAGAGGATGTTTGCCTATGATCAGTGTAGACCATATTACGGCAGTAGAATTGCGTCGAGCCGTCCGAAGGCTTAAAATTGCGTCTGCTTCTGGACCTGACGCTATCCCAGCTTTTATTTTGAAGGACTGCCTGTCCGTATTGGAAGAACCTCTTTTATTTATCTTCAATCTGTCACTACAGCACGGTGTATACCCCACAGTATGGAAGGTTTCTAGGGTCACGCCAGTTCCAAAAAGTGGATCAGCAACTGATATTACGAACTTTAGACCTATTGCTGTCCTACCAGTCTTCGGTAAGGTTTTCGAATCTGTTATAAACAATTCCATCTCCAAGCAGGTTAGTGGTTTACTAGATAATTCTCAGCATGGGTTTCGCCCTGCACGTTCCACTTTAACTAACCATATATGTTTTGCAGACTGCTTGAAGACCAAAATGACCGCTGGTACTCAGGTCGACGCAGCATATTTTGATTTTAGAAAGGCGTTCGACTTAGTTGACAATGATATTCTCCTGAGGAAGTTTGCGTCTCTCGGATTTGGCCCTCAACTTCTCCGATTCCTGGCAGACTACCTCAGAGATCGGCGGCAATTTGTAAAACTAAATGGTCACCAGTCACCGGAGTATTTTACTCGATCGGGTGTCAGCCAGGGTAGTACGCTGGGGCCTCCCCAATTCTTAATCATGGTAAATGATCTGCCAGAAGTTCTCTCTGCGGCGAAATGCCTTATGTTTGCAGATGATTTAAAGCTGTTTCTGACGGTCACTGGACCGGAAAACTGTTTGGAATTTCAGCGAGATATTGATGCCGTTGTGGAGTGGAGTGTGAGAAATAGGCTACCGCTTAACGTGTCCAAGTGTAAAGTCATCACATTCTCTAGGTCTCGCAAGCCAATTCATTTTGCCTACAAGTTAGCGGATGACTCGCTTGAACGTGTCTCAGCAGTACGGGACCTGGGACTAACCTTAGACAGTGGTTTTAATTTCCACGATTACATTAAGGAGGTGTGCAAAGATGCCAATAAGGCACTGGGTTTCATCATCAGAACTTCTTCCCAATTTAAAAGCGTCAAAGTTATAAAGCTGCTCTACAATGCATATGTGCGCAGTAAATTGGAGTATAATGCAATTGTCTGGGATCCTACGGAGAAGTTATATGCACTGATGGTTGAAAAAATCCAGAGGAAATTTTGCCGTTATATATATAAACGCACCTACGGATACTACCCATTTTTGTATCCCTCCTTATTTGTGTCAGGAATGGTCGGACTGGATACTTTGCAGCTCAGGCGCAAATTAATGCATATTCTGCACTACTACTTGTTAATTAACAATAGTATAGATAATCCATCGGTAAGGGAGCCCCGGAACGTAAAGGGCGAGGAAGGAACATGGATGGGTTTTAGTCAGTAAGAGTCTGACACTCCCTCCCGCTCCGCCTAGAGTGGGAGAAGTCATTTGATGATTTCCCATCCTAAAAAAAAAAAAAAAAAAAAAAAAAAAAAAAAAAAAAAAAAAAAAAAAAAAAAAGGGAGCATATCCATCTGTATGTACCGCAGCAATACATGCGTGGCATAGGACGGCGGCGGCACCAACTACTTACATGCCCACCGGAATGGCGCAACCATCAAGTGAATAACAGCCCAACCGCAAGAGCAATTGGCCTCATTAATCGTTACCTTGACGGCAGCCCAAATGCCGACATATTTGTGGATACTATTGGCACTTTAAGGAAAGATGTTATATCATTTTTATGCAATTGATTTGTAATTATCTCTTATTTTATTTTATTTTAATCGTGACTGTTATATTACTGAATTTCACTGACATGTTGTAACACTAGTATTTTAGTTTTGACTTCGGCATTATCTGCCCAATATGACATAACATTTTATTATTATTTTCTTATGACATTTTATGACTTCTTTTGATATTTTATTAGTGATATTATTCCACTTGACATGTAATTTTAATTTTTTATTTGCTTTCTTAATTATTGTAAATGCTAAAGAATCCTATTTGTAATCATGATTATTGTTAGCTTTTAAGCGTTTTGGTATAAAACTGTTAGCTTAAAATGTATTTCTGAATAAACCATAAAGGATGATAATATGACCAGAAAGGAGGTGTCTGATGACATTTAGTATGGAAGAAGATATGATGCGTGGACTCCAAATGAATTACGATCATCATCATAATCAGCCTATAATGCTCCCACTGCTGGGACCGGCGTCTTCTCATAAGGAGTGGGCTATAATCCACCACACGCGCCCAGTGTGGGTTGGTAGACATGTCTTCGAATCTTTGGTTCTAGGACCACGATGGTTTCCTTCACCGTTTAGAGAGCAGCGGTGATGAATTAAATTACACAAAGTAATGTGTCTGCCAAGGTTCGAATCCACGACTTACTGTTCGTAAGCCGGGGCCTGCACCACTGGCCCACCGCTGCTCTTGTGTTATAAATTAGGATAAGGGCAAGAAAATGATGATGGAAAAAAATATCTCTCACCTCAGCGACTCCCAGATCCATGGCATACAGCTGCCTGCCATCCAGTACTACCACGGCGATGTACTGCGGCACGTGGCGACGGATCTTGTTCTGTATGTGTTGTGAGCTGGCGTACGATAGTGCGCCCGACAATGTGATGGACACACAGTCTTGGTTGCCCACCTGTGGGGTGTGGAGTGGCTCAGTGAGGGATCAAGATGTATTAGAAGTTTTCTTATAATTATACTTCGTCAATGTAGAGGGATCTGCCCTTTTTTGCCATAGGAAATAAACTTTCGAAGCATTGTGTTTTAAATACCGAATATAGGTTATATATCTAAACAAATAAACAAAATTGCAGTCAAAATAACGTTGTTTTTTAAGTATACGCGGTTCTTCCTTGTTTGTCTGACTGTCTGTTTGTTCCTACCAATCTCCGTAACAGTTGGACCGATTTGACGGGACTTTTACTAGGAGGTAGCTAATGTGAGAGTGAGTTAAGAATTTTAAAACCCTTGAAATTGTTAAAAAAAAAACGATTAAAATAGGGAAATAATAATTTCAGGCAGCCGAATGCCACGAACAACAGCTAAAGTATTTAAAAAACGGTCCGTAGGTAATAAAGTTCAAATTCCGATAGCGGTGTCAATTTAATATGTATTTGACGGCTGTCAAAACAGACTTCTTAGATTTCGTTGACTTTACTTTTGTATTATAATAGTAATTGTTGATGATTTTCATCCGCCACAACAGTATAAAACTATAAGCCGTTACACCAAATACTCTGTCTGTGTTGTTGTGGTATATGTATGTTTTAACAATTATAATATTTATTTATTATTTATTTTTTGTTTGTTTCAGTCTGCTACTAACCAACAAGTCCAACTGTAACAACCGTAGTTTTTATTTTTTTTATTTTTTTTTTTCCTTAAAACACCCACTTGCCGTTCCAGTTCACTATCGACATTGGCAGAATAGTCGACATCGGCTTCAATTGCCATTCATAAAAAATAGAATAGAATAGATTTTTTCAAGAGTGGGCAGAAATAAGTATGTTCTAGCACAGTGTTTCCAAACATTCTTCTACCATGGCCCGGTAATTTTCACACTGCCCCCCTTCGTGACCCACTCAATACTTTTTTTAAACACCTCGTTTAACAAATATTTCGGTATCAGCCATTTAATGCGAAATATGGAGCTGTGCTGCTCAGTTTTTTCCAAAAAAATCCAATATCGCGGGAAATGATGAAAGTTTTATCCTGAGATCTGTGGGTTCCACTTGAATTCTGTTTTTACATTTATTTTTATGGTAAACTTTTTTTTTTTTTTTTTTTTTTTTTTTTTAAATACTAGTGTTGAAAACCCAGCGTCACATTTCAAGCTACAAGTTATGGCAAAAGGCATTCAAATAGTTATTCAATAGAGCTAATTTAATGTATTCTTCACGACAAAAATCTATTAATGGTTTTGAACAGAATATATTCCGCATTATTAAATTTCCGACACAAAAACGTCGAGGTGTTATAAGTTTGACGTGTCTGTGTGTGTGTGTCTGTCATCGTAGCTCTCGAATGGATGAACCGATTTTGATTTAGTTTTTTTTTGTTTGAAATGTGAATAAGTCAGGAAGTGTTTTTAGCTATATTTATATAAAAATCAGTTCAAGATGGCCGACGCCACAAAATGGCGGATTACATATTGTTTCATAAACTTCCTCAATATGGGTATCAAATGAAAGGGCTTGAGTAGTAAAATACTATTCCCTATACTAAATTTAAAATCCAAGATGGCTACCACAAAATGGTGAATTACATTATATTTTCATGACATCAAATAAAAGGGCTTGTAAAATTATGATCCTAGGTGTGTTTTTTTTAATTTTAATTAAATGCAACTTGTTTTGATGATCCTGTACCGGGTCGTGAGCCGGCAAAGGAGAAACGCTGTTTGTAGTATGTTACCTTGAACCCCTCTCCCTTCACAGGCGGGCGCGCGGCCTGCGCCAGCACACGCGCGGCGTCGGTCCCTGCGCCGCACAGTATGCCGTACTCCAGGCCGGCCGCGCACCCCGTCACCACCGTCACAACGTACACCAACAACTCGATTTCTGGGAGACGGAAAAACGACGAGCTGTTACCAGGGTTGCATACTCAAATGGCAATCTTAAAAGGACGAAGCTTACTATTAAGGGTGTAAAAAACCTCGTAACGAAGCCGAAAGGCGCTTGTTCTCCCCGTCATTGCGATATTTTTTTTCGTTCTACACCATATCCGGGAACTTACTAATTACGGAGATACCAGGGTTCAAAGTTTCAACTTTTTAACACTTTTTTTTAAGTGAATCGTTAAATGAATAAGGCTACCATGGAGCCCCTCCCCCATACCCTCCCCCCTTCACTACCGCTTCCTAATTTCATTTCCTCGTTACGAAGTTTCACTTCTCCTACGCGGAGGGACTTCACGCACAATTTTTTTTTATTACAAGTTTTCACTGTAAGATTTTACTTTAAACACCTCCAAGACTCCGTACTATTCAATCCATCCATCAGCACAATGTTTTGAGTGCGTTACATTGAGCTCTAAGTCACAAAACATGATTTTTTCGCCCCAAAAAAATATTTTTTGCGTAAAGTTACTTAGTTTGATGAACAGAATGTTTGGTTGACGGCTTCGTGATGAGGTTGTTTACACCCTGTGTTAGTTTAATAAGGTAAATAAATAAAAAACAATAAATCCGTCGGATAGAATTCCAAAAAATGTTCAACACGATTTTTTTCTATTGTCACGAAAACCTAAATTGATGAAGATACGATGCTTTTAAAATTCTCAATACGTCACGCCGTAGTATATTTTTTGTGCGTTCTAATGCCACGAGCCCGTTGCGACTCTCGTTTCGATAAATCGGTTAATATTCATTGATTTACAAATACAAAAAAAAAATAGAAGAGAAAGAAACATACTTGTCCATTATTTTCCAATACTCTACTCTAACTGAGGATTAAATAGATTTAAATATCATATAATCGACTAGAAAATTATAATAATCGACATATAAATCGACTAGAAATTGGGATAAGCCATATATTTTTTTGTAAATGAATACTCACTGCTATTCCGCCACAGCCTCTTGATGATGCCGAGCTCCATGAGCGAGAACATGGCGACGATGATGATGCCGGCCAGCGTCGCGCGCGGGATGAAGTAGAACGCGTCCGACAGCAGAGTCACCGCCAGCAGTACTAGCGTCGCTGTGGGGGGGGGACACTATGTACTGTATTGTATTGTATCGGGGAATGGCTCTCTTGGCTCGCGGACACCAACGCGACACGGCTCAACATCAACTTGCATTTTGTATTACACATAAGTGTATCTTTAATTAAATATTTTACACATATTTTACGTTGTTTTTCTGAATTCTTATAGTATTTATAGTAGATTGCCAAGGGCTGTAAGGCATCAATTGCAGCCTGAGATATTTAGGCGCACGAGCGCAGCGAGGGCGCCTATAGTTCGAGGGTAAGTAGGGCGGGCGGTAAGTAATAAAAAAAAAACCACTTTCAAAAAGTTCGCGTACATCTTACCAATTTTTTAATTACTTACCGCCTTAGGGCTTTTCTAGCTACATTATTACCCTAGAGCCCTACTTGATCATCTACAAGCCTCATTTGAGGGTAATAAGGACCTACTTACTGAATATGAGAGATGTAAATGTTATTTATTAATTGGCACGACACACCTGATGGTAAATAGCCACGAGGAATGCCTCGCAGATGCGAGTAGACATAGACACCTGTAATACCAGACTCTTCAGAGTCGAGGGGAAAGGCCGAGGTATGTACCTAACAGTAAACCCACATTTCGCCAGTTATGTTTTAAGTCCCATTTAATAAGGGCGAGTCTATTGCCGTCAACTGGGCACAAATCTAGACGCCGTGGGTGCTACTGAGAAAGACCCAATAACGTTCTTCCCAACCCGGCAATCGAGTCCTGGCTCAATATTCGCGCTTGCAAACATTCGACCAACGAGGGAGGCTCAACTCTCATCTACTACAAAATTACCTTTAAAGAAGCAGCCGGCCGGCGTGACCACTCCACTGGCGTGGTTGAGTGCCGTGCGAGTGAAGGAGCCGGTAGACGGCATGCTCTGACAGAACGACGACACCAGGTTGCACATGCCGATGGCCAGCATCTCCTGCGTCGCGTCTACTGTCTTGCTGCCAGCTAGAACACAAAATAGCTTAATATCACGTCAGAGATTGGCCAAAGAGAAACCGCACGTAAAGAAGAGTGGAAGGCTATGGGGGAGACCTCTGCCCAGCAGTGGGACAAATATAGAGAGACTCAGTAAAATAAAAACTCACGTCAGTATGCGTCTTAAGGGTAGATATAGACACCTAACACCTGGTTTTCAATAGATTATTACCAGGGAATCAAACAAGACCAGGAGCTGAACTGGAATTTTCTTGTCTGATTTGAAGATTGCGACAAAAGAGCGGGTGTGTAATGTACCGTTAGACGATTTCTGAGCGTCAGTTAGTAGATGTTGGATCATATGAAATGGATACTACGGTTTTGCATGGTGTCGACATAATATTAATATTCCTTACACAAAATTTGTCAAACTGTCATATTTGTTTCTAACATTTAACACGTAAAAGTTCAGCACGTAATCATAGGTAAAAACCAAGAGCCTTACCAAACGCCTTAGCGATGGCGATACTCTCGAGTATAGCGACGAGCGGCAACACCACGCCCTCCCCGCCGAACACACCCAGCATACCGTCCAAGTACAACGTCTGGTTACCGACCTGCGTGTGGAAGGGAGGCAGCCCGAACCTGGGCAGCCCGCCCTGGATTGTACCTGTGGACATTGATACAGGCGTTTTGTAAAGAATCACAAATGTGTGATTCGAGACGGTTATGTCCAGCAGTGGCCGTCTTTCGGCTGAATTGATCGTGATAATGATGCGTCTTCCTGACAGTGTCATCCAAGAGCCAAAAGAACCACGCTGCTTAATAATTATACGTCAACATCATCGAGCACGCACGTCGAATGCCCGAACCATTCTACAAAACGCTACCAGGAACGCATTAAATACAGGTGGTTCGCTCCCAGTGCCGGCTATAGGCATGTCAGTCGGGTCAATGCAGGGTTAAAAACTCAGGAGCAGTGTCCGTTTCCTAATCCCTATGCGAAAAAGGGATAGTGCTATAGATTATGTATATTACAGTCTCTCTCTCGCAACGTAAAATCTTACTGCAGTGTGAGAAGGCCCATGGGATTATACGTCCCGTCTAGCTCCTTCTCTTTCCCACACTGAAGTGAAGCGTAGGCTCCCAATAAGCACTTTGGTACCAGGATTGCAACAATCACAGGTGGTGTATTTGCTAACCTGTGAGAGCGAAGGGAGTGATTTCTTTAAGGCTGAGCACGAAGGCAAGTATAGCAGCTGCGAAGACAACGAGTGCGTTTCGTGCGCGCACAATATTGAGCCAGCCGCCAGCTAGCCGTGCACGGCACGCAGGTGTGTTATCCGACACGGATATTGTGGCTCGCTGTAAAATAAAAAACAAGAAAATAAAGGCAAGCAAACTACTAGGAGCACACGTTTGCCTAGGAAATGGATTTCTCAGTGCTATACCAGAGTCAGGATAATGCACCCAAACAATTCTATCAACCCCTTCGGGAAATGCAAAAGTGGTAAGTATATGACGATCAAAACTCACTTTAAGTAACAGCAACGCTACGATGGAGCTGATCCCCAACAACGTATCCCATAGCTGCACCGTCTTCAAGTTTTTAAAGAAGTTGATGATGGCATCGAAAAATGTGTTTCCCGAGGATCCTGGAAACAACAATATTATACATTAAATTTTCACTTCTCGTAAAGCTACATAATCTTCTATAATATAAAAATGAATCGCAAAATGTGTTGGTAAGCGCATAACTCAACAACGCCTGGACCGATTTCGCTAATTCTTTTTTTGTTGTGTTTGTTATTGTCAGGAGAAGGTTCTTATAAAAAAAAAAGTAGTAGTAGGTAGGTAGTAGTAGGTAGGTCGTAGTAGGTAGGTAGTAGTAGGTAGGTCGTAGTAGGTAGGTAGTAGTAGGTAGTAGTAAGTAGGTAGTTGTAGGTAGGTAGTTGTAGGTAGGTAGTAGTAGGTAGGTAGTAGTAGGTAGTAGTA
The DNA here is from genome assembly GCA_916618015.1 of Xestia c-nigrum. Taxonomy (NCBI): domain Eukaryota; kingdom Metazoa; phylum Arthropoda; class Insecta; order Lepidoptera; family Noctuidae; genus Xestia; species Xestia c-nigrum. The sequence goes on from OU745249.1 coordinate 24,109,341, forward strand.
AGTAGGTAGTAGTAGGTAGGTAGTAGTAGGTAGGTAGTAGTAGGTAGGTAGTAGTAGGTAGGTAGTAGTAGGTAGGTAGTAGTAGGTAGGTAGTAGGTAGGTAGTAGTAGGTAGGTAGTAGTAGGTAGGTAGTAGTAGGTAGTAGTAGGTAGGTAGTAGTAGGTAGGTAGTAGTAGGTAGGTAGTAGTAGGTAGGTAGTAGTAGGTAGCTTTTTCCCTCTTATATGACGCAGACGAAGTTGCGTGGGTCAGCTAGTAAATAATAATAATAATTTTTGTATTCATATTTTTTATAGTGTACATAAAGAGTATTCTATTCTATTCTATTCAATTCTAAATATGTAAGTACACTCATAATCTGCCTCATTTTTTCCCAACGATGTATGTAGATGTATTCTACATCGAACGAGTCGGTAACACGATATTCCTTGGTAAGACTGTCAGACTTTCAATTTTTTACTACTAACCCACATACTGACTGTCAAATATCTACGAATTTTATCGATCTCTTTTCACATCTGTGCAATCAAAGCCTAAGCGATACATTGTAATAATTATCACGATAATATATTTTTGTTACGGGCTGTTGAGATGTTTGCATCAAGTGGTCGTTATAAATAATATTGTCACCCGCACTAAGGGCCAGTTTCACCGGTGGCGGATAAAGTGTCGGTTAGCCTATTAGGAACTTATCTGCCAGATAAACTAACTTTTTTGGTTTCACAGGTGTCGGATAGCGATATCTGGTTGATAAAGTATTAGTTATAACCAGCCTTTAAGTGGTAGATAGTATTAACTATCAGATAACTAACCGACACTTTATCCGGAACCGGTGAAACTGGCCCTTAATCACGTGTGGCGTGGAAACGTGGTATAAATGTAGTGGCATTTTTTTTCAAAGACGCTAACATATTTAAATTGATCAGTTCAGTTACTAAATCATCCTGAGAAGTGATAAAGTTTAGGGCCTACCAAATCTGGAATAGGCACGACGACAGTATCAAAACATTGCAAATCTAATTTAAAAAATATATCGCTGGACATTAACACACAGCGCCATCTAGTGCCACACTAAGCAAGGCTTGTTACGTGGACACCAGATAGTTGATATCCTACATTATAATATACCTTTTTATTTGTGAATACACAGGTATGAAGAACATGCATGGACATGTTTCCGAGTCATGGATGTTTATATGTATAATAAGTAGGTACTTATTATACACTAGCGGACGTCACGCGGTTTCACCCGCGTAATTCCCGTTCCCGTGGGAGTACGGGGATAAAATATATCCTATGTTACTCGTGGATAATGTAGCTTTCGAATGGTGAAAGAATTTTTAAAAACGGTCCAGTAGTTTTTAAGCCTATTCATTACAACCAAACAAACAAACAAACAAAGTTTTCCTCTTTATAATATTAGTGTAGATATACCATCCATGACTCGGAAACATTCCGAGTCATGGATGTTTATATGTATAATAAGTAGGTACTTATTATACATATGTTATGGACCAAGTGATGATTAGGGCATTATACATAATGCTCGGTCATTATGAAAAATGGCCAATTTAAGAGTGCAATTTGATAATAATTATTCAAATAATCAAATTGACCGGGCATTATACATATTGTCCATCACCTTTTGGGCAGTATAATACAAACATATGTAATTACTATTTTTTAATTGTTATTGTCATTCAACTTAAAAATAAACTAAAAATTTAACCATTTTAATTATCAGACTCATTATTTGGATTAATCATTAAGGACTTCTACATTAAGAAGTCATATTAAAAATATTACATAAAACATATTAAAAAATCAAAAATTTTACAACATATCTAATATTGTTTTATAGAAATGACTTATTACTTATAGACTTATACCATATAATTATATCCTACTCATCATTATCATCTGGCCAGCCTTTTCCCAACTATGTTGGGGTCGGCTTCCAGTCTAACCGGATGCAGAAGAATACCAGTATTTTACCGATTGCCTATCTGACCTCCACAAGCCAGTTAATACTGGGAATACGATACTACTTAGTAAGACTGGTGCCAGACTTTTGGGGCCACTGACCTGTAACGACGGTCAAAGATAGACAAATGATAGTCGGGATCAACGGCTAAACGTACTATCCGTGGCACGGAGGACACCCGGTATGTAAGGGTGGTCACCCATCCACAGACCAACCTAGGCAAGCACGGCTTAAGCTAAAGATCGACCCCACCCGGCTGATATTATTTATTTAGCCACGAGCCTTTGCCTTTTTGGCTTGGCGACATCTACATTTTTCTGACTTCCAACCATTTTTACAACCCTATCTACTATAACCTTGTCCTCCGCATTTAAAGGACATTCTGCAACACTTTCTCAGCGAAATCTCTGTCTCTGGAACATCTTCAGGCAAAATAAATCTTTATTTCGTAATTCAGTGTTAACACACTCGCGTTGACGCTGAGTAACGAAACTGAAACCCATCCGCGTCCGTCCATAGTCGCTTACAATGCAAAACTAAACAAAAACAATAGCACTTGAAGTCCGCCGCACGAGCCGCACGCTGGATGGCGGTCTCTGATTGGTCAAAGCGTGCCACGCCATGCATGCCTCCCTCCCCGCCCTCACACCGCGTCAAATTTAGCTTTATTATCAAATTGCCCAATTATCATGTAGCAATATAATAATGACCGTGCCATGTGATAAATAATGAAGTTAAGATAGTATTAATCACTTAGCCCGATAGAGATAGCCATTATTTATAATGCTCGAAAATTATGTATAATGCCCGCATTAATCACCTGGTCCATAACACATATACCATCCATGACTCGGAAACATGTCCATGCTCATCACACATTCATTGTTCCTACCGGGTTTCGAACCCAGATCCCTAAGAACGTAAGGCAGACTCACTACCACTACCCCATTCGGGTCGTCATATAATGGACACGTATTGTTTGTTTTTGTAAATCAATGAATTTTGACAAAGATAAAACGCATCACAACTCGGAACTTCAGTATGCTTTAAAAAATATACCCTGGTGTGACGTATTGAGAATTTTAAAAGCGTCATAATTATCTTCGTCAATTTTGATTTATGTAACAAAAGAAAAAATACGGGTCAAATATTTTTGAATAATCCAAATGACTGACAAATTAGATTTTTGTCGTCTACCCTATTAAAGTACCTAGTTACAGTATCGATTGATATTGATACTAATAAGACATATTTTATCACTAGATGACCCACGCAACGTCTGCGTCACATAAGAGAGTAAAACGAAAGGAAAAACACGTCCCCGTTTTTGTAACATTTTGATTCCTGCTCTGCTCCTTATGATTGTAGCGTGATATTTTATAGCCTAAAGACTTTCTCGATAAATGGACTATCCAACATAAAAAGATTTTTTCAATTCGAGCCGGTAGTTCTTGAGATTAGCGCGTTCAACCAAACAAACAAACAAACTCGTCTGCTTTATAATATTAGTATAGATAACAGACGGAATGCGCTATTTCAAGGCCCGTCTTCTGTGTTTCTTAAGACTTCGTTGTTACCTGATATCCTGAACAACGATTTCAGTTGTGACGCGCTGATCTGAAGCGCAGCCGCCGTCGTGAAGCCACTGATAACCGGCTTTGATATGAAGTCCAATAGAAAACCTGAAAATAAACCATATATTACTTAACAGAACAAAGTTTTAAACCTACAATATAACATTGTAGTCCACGTTTATTACTAGTTTTAGTCATTAAACTGCAGTTTGTACGGTTTTTATATTTTTTTTATTGCGGTTTTTCTTTTCAATATACCTGCCATACAAAATATCTATATTTCTATTCCATAAGATCTTCCAAGGCGATGAAAGTGAAGCATAACTTCTACCATTAACAAGTTACAATAATGTTACTCTTTAAACCTTTGTATAAGCATCATGAAAATCACGGTAACATCACGGATGAATGCACGGCCTTGCTCTTGCTTTGATTATATTCAGTTCAAGGCTAGTTTGACAAGACAAAAAACTGTAGTAAAATGCAAACAAGACCACGAATAAAAACTATGAACTACGACAAGCAATCAAGTTTCAATATTCACTTTGTATCTGGGATTTTCCTCCAGAAGAAAGAAGCATAACAGTTTTGATTTTTTGCAAATAATTTAAAAAACCGGTTTCGTTACAAGACACGACGTATGAATCGGTCGGTGATCGTTTAGCTCAACCCTTTTCGGGGAGCTCAACGACCCGTCGGTCAACGGTACCAGATCTGCAGGATATCAGAGGAGGCTTCTTTTATAAATTTCTCAAAAACCAGCGTGAAACACTTGAAGGTATATATGTCACCGTAAAATTGTCAAATACGTTATATTGTAATATCTCTAGCGATATTGTAAAGTCTCGAATTATTGTCAAATGAACATACTGCTTACAACAAAACGCATTATTTTTTTAAATGCATGCGATGGTAGTCAACTCGCGGTGTGGAGGGAAGGAGGGGTCCCCCTTGCAAAATGGTACAACTCTCATGAAAAGATATTGTACCATTCCTGAGAAATAACGATTATTACAACCTAACCTTAAAACACCTTATATTCCCCTAAAAAGCGTAGTTGACGGAGCGAAGCGGGGCTCCGTTTTGTTGTAAGCAGTATCTTCATTTGACAATATCTCGAGTTTTTACAATATCGCTAGAGACATTACAATATAACGTATTTGTCAATTTTACGTGTATATACTTATTGAGTAGTTTCTTCTGTTTAAACCCAAACAAAGTGACGGAATATTTTCATGCAAATGTGTGATAGCGTTTAATGTCCCCACATGCTTTACTAGGTAAACAGAATTTCTCAACAAAAACAATGAACGCCAGAAGTTCAGTGTCTTGCATACATTAGCATAAACAACACTTTCTCTTTACGTAACAGGGCGACAGATGCCTAAGCAGTTGTTAACATGCGATAGATCTTATGCTAATCGAACATTTGAATATTCTCGACACTATACGATAAAAAGTGATTGACTGTTTTTATTCGAGACAAAGTTTTACCAGCTGAAGGTCGGGTGGATTTGAATGTGGATAATATAATACTCAAGAATTTACTACCTCTTGGTCCGCATGGCAAGGATTATCTTTTATCTTGAAAAAAATTTGGACCATACTGGAGACGCCGTGTGAAACAAAGGCTAATCTTTTGACCTTTGTAGAACCACATTTTGTAGTTCGCAACCACTATAATTGACCATTAGTGGAAACGTAGAGATTTTTTGTTAAGGAAATTCAGAACTTGTTCCAAGTGGGTATTTAGAGACAATCGATCATCTTTTTTCAACTAACAATTTAAAAGTATTAGTAGCAGATAATTGAAAACTTGGGCAAACCTTGTAGGTATCTAAAATTAGTTTTTTTTTTATTGAGAAAACTATGTTGTGAATTTGACATTTACCAGGAGATCAGAGGCCCAAGTGAGTTTGTAATAGTAGGTCAATACTGCCAAAGGTACTTGCAATTTGCAACAGTAGTAGGTACATGAATAAACTCGTACTTGACTTCAATAGCTTTCCAATGTGATAACAAGCTGATAACTGTAGAAATTCGTTACACTGTTCTAGTTCGTTAAGAAATTTTATTTGTTTTTTTTAGCCGAATTCTATTTAGGCGGTTATCAATCGACCTGCATTAATTGAATTTAATTGTAATTATTGTCAGAATTGCACATTCTTTGCTATTATGTTGGTCACAATAACAGCTAGTTACCACATCTAAAATGGGTAAAAAACTATTTTGCAAAAACTAACCGACTTAGCTTCAATCAATAAAGCGACTTAGTGTTTTTTTTGAAAGCCAGTTATTTTTTTGCAAAAGTTTGATGATTTGTTAATAACACGTTGGATACAAGCGACAGCATTTACTACTAGAAAAGTCTCAAGCAGATGGAGCTAATTTTAAATATCGTGATTATAATATTTAGTAGTAGCTTGCAAAGAACGTACAAGTAGGTACTTACCTAACTGCAGTACCCCAAGCAATAATATAACGCATCCCGACAAAAAAGCAGCCAAGTACGCAAAGTCAGCAGACTTGGCGACATACTTGGCCAGCAAGGCAGCCAAGATGGCGGTGGGGCCCACAGTCACGTCCTTACAGCTTCCGAACAGCATGTACATGAGGCCAGGGAAAATGCTGGAGTATAAACCCACCTGGAAAGAACATTGGAACTGGTATAGCTGTCAATCTAGCCATGTTTGATTTGAACTAATTTGTTTCAGATACCAGGGTAGCAATTAATCGAGGAGTATTGTTGAATCGGATGCGAGAAGCGCAGGGCAGGTTTGATGTGCCGATGCTTGAGCAAGCCTATGTCCTGTGCACGTCTAGACTGGACGGTGGTGATATACCTATGTAGGTGACAAAGTATATTATGTCTTTACGGTTTTTTGTCTCAACCACCAAATGATTCAATCGTTTGCCAACCGGATATATAAATAATTTTTCCATTTTTTTTTAAACATATCTAGTGTCTCTTGACGAGATCGTGATTTAGGAACCACTACAGAAAATTACGCTGGGTGGAGCTATTCTAAAAAAAAAACCGCATAAATAACTGGGCAAATACTTTCAATTAAAACCTTCCGATAAGCATAATAATAAAGGGCCAAACTAACAAAAAAAAGAAAGTTACCTGTGGAGGTAAACCAGCTACCATAGCATACGCGATGCCCTGAGGTATTGAAGTCAACCCCACTGTGATACCTGCGGAAAAAACCAATATCTTTGATTATATCTTCAAGAAAATAACAAGCAACAAAAAACCCACTTACATTTATTTAGCAATGACTAAAGGTTTTTTGGCGGGTTTTCCTCCATACTGGAGGTCAAGTAAAACAACAAAAAAGAAGGCTTAAAATTCACACACGTCCAACAGCAAAAAGAAGAATCTCAAAAAAAAAAGTAAAAGTCTAACATATAAAAAAATGCTAAAATTAGAGAATTTTCATAGAATTTGTTTTTAGTGTAAATTAATTTTCAAACAACTGATTTGAAAATTATTTCGGGAGCAATAAATAATATACGTACAAAAATATGTATAAAATATTGAGAAATACTTGGCGTTAATTCTGTGAGGATAGCGAGCCTTGTTCTTTATTTTCCTCAATAAAGTACCAAGCCAAGAAAAACGGTAAGAAATTGAGGCCGTTTAAAAAAACAGGAAAGGCGATAGGTATTTTGACGTCATGACTATAAAACATTCAATTTTGAAAATGTCAAAAGTGTTTGGTATGGTAAACTGGTTATATATTAGTAGTCAAATTAAAGACCTTAAATCTCTAACCAATTTATCTTTGAGGAAATTAATAGCAGAAAACAGCAAATGCATAAAAAACTAGCGCGAAATTCCTAGCATGAGGATGTTTGTTTCCATTACAAATGCAAGGCCTTGAATTAATCAATTGAACATCAACATAATATACAACACGAGTATAGGTACACTATCCACTCAGTTACACCTAATAAAACTGTTATATTTAATCACTGTTTAGATTTTATAGAACGCATTTAAAACTTAAATGCAACAATGGATCTCTTGTATTCGTCTGTTTAGTTGTATTAGTATGTAGGTACCCATTTATGTGTTTGATTTTATTCTTGAAAAATCGCATGTTTATTTTTATTTTTATTGTACTTTATCACAATGCTGTCTTATTTAACCCAATGGTTGACTGGTAGAGAATGCCTTGTGGCATTAAGTCCGCCTATGTACCAATATTGTACATGAAGTTTAAATAAATAAATAAATCGGTACCTAGTTAAAAAGATATTCGACGACTGGTTTATATGCACCAGTCTTCATGAGGTTTTGCAAAAGAGTTTTTATTATTTAGTTCTCGATTCTTATTATAGCCGTGACGACGATACCAAAGAATCATGATTCAAAGCAAGGCAGTGATCGAAAACTCCACGTTGGGCACTTTACGTGACGTTGGGTGCCAAAATGAAGATTCCAATACACTCTCAAAAGTTCAGATTCATAACCGCTCCACACCAGAATGATAAAATCCGGATTTAAATGACTCCTACTCTGTTTGCACAATTGCGTGGGAAGATAAGATAAGATCTACTTCATTCAGAGATTATCTGTAAATCCCAGACGTGCTCAGTTTACAACCACCGCAGTTTACGTAGTTTACGTAGTTTAGGTTCAACATCATAAACAGACAATTAAAATTCTAAACGCACAGGATATTATGGTTATTAGTTGGCACTTAACGAGGTAATTTGTTGATTATTTTCTCGGTAGCCCTAAATAGTGTACCTACTAAGTTCTGTGACCCTGGTCCACCTCAGATTGAACACGAAATCGAAAATTGGACACCAGTAGTCGTTTCGTTAGTAGACACATACGTGGCGATGTGGATACCAGCCCGTTACACAATACAATATCTATCTATAAATATACTAATCTATTCTAATATAATACTACTATAATATTACTTATAGTAGATTAACCATATGACTGCATGGGCCGTTACTTTTTCCTCCTGTATGCTAACTTGTAACAATGACCCAGACAGAAAAAAGTTATCTATGCAAAACTAGCTACAATTATCCGATACACAAACGAAGCAACTGTATGTATTAAACTAAAACCGTTTAAAACGGAAATATTGGAGTCGGTTATCGAACGTTATGTCATCGCCAAGCCGGTTTATTTGTCGGTCATGCAGGCGAGGATTCGAGCATTTAGGTAATAAGTACATATAAGGTAAAGAAAGTTGCTTCTGCGTTAATGTTCTAGTTGTCCTTTTCCAAAATTTTCAGTCAGGTTTCTGCGATATTTGGGACACATGTCTTACTAAACTGATATTCTTAGCAGGCTGTACTGTGCATTTGAATATATTTCTTTAGTAGCAATGTATGCTAAATAAAACACGGTGTGATTAGATTAACATGCATCCGGGAGAACAACGCCAAGTTTTATTATTAGGTTTTAGAAAATTCTTAGTAACTATGGCCAGTTGAATGAAGAACTAATGATTTGTCTTGTGATATTCTTAAAAAGAGCTAGGTAATTTAAAAATTCCAGAGCGTACCAAGATGTAATAAGCGCAAGAATGTGCATAACTGTTGCAGTGGAAATTATCTTGCAGAATATTAATAAATAAATAATAAATATCGCTGGACATTAGAACACAGCGCCACCTTGTGCCACACTAAGCAAGGCTTGTGTCGTGAACACCAGGTAGTTGATATACTACATATATACTTTTTTTGTTTGTAAATACATACTTACTAATACATATAAACATCAATGACTCGGAAACAAATGTCCATGCTCATCACACAAACATTTGCTCATACCAGGATTCGAATCCAGGATCCTAAGAACGTAAGGCAGCCTCACCACCACTACGCCATTCGGGTCGTCAACCGGGTCGGGCACCACTACGATAAATAATAAAAAGATCCGGTTGGAGGTACCAGGATAATATAAGCACTTAAAAGTTATCCCAATCGCAACGTCGTTGTATAGAACGACGGCAGTAGTTTTCAGATTCACATCTACATATTTTTTGCTTCAGGAGAGCTTTTATGATTTCAGTACTGAGTTAGTAGACCAGGGATAACACAGCATACACATGACACGGTTGGCTCAACGATGTAACAAAAACTCCAAAAAATATTTATCATTTACGGAAACAATGAACCGATTAGTTACAAACGGAAGGAGCCCTTTCACTCAGTATATACCAGGATGACATAGAATATTAACAAGTATCATCTCACCCGCTATAGCGTCTCGTAGAAGAAACTCGAAACTGTACTTCGGCAACCATATTGTGATGGGCAGTCTTCTCTTCCATGACTCCATGCTACAGAGCTTGGACGACACCCGGCGTAATCTGCTGTTCGTCTGCTGGACATTTCCTGAAAAGAGAGGTAGAATGTAAAAATATCCATTACAGAAAAAATACATTGTTAACAATAAAGGGTGTTAAAAACCTCTTAACGAAGCCGAATGGCACTTATTCTCCCCGCCTTTGCGATCATTTTTCATACCTGGGAACTTTCTAGTTACGGAGATATTGGGGGTCAAAGTTATAACTTTTCCACAAGTTTGTTTTTTAGTGCGTTTTTTGTAAAGTTTTACTGTAAAATGTGATTTTTCACCTCGATAACAAAGTCGATCCCCAGCACAAATTTTTGTGTAAATTGGTATGATATACAGAATGTTTCGTTGATGGTTCGTGGTGAGTCTAAGCATGAAGTTTACAACTTTTAATTACAGTTTAATACCGTAAAACGAGTATTTAATCAACATCGTTATAATCACAATCCCGTACAAGGCCAATGATGGTGTATTTCCTAGGTTATATTACATAACATAAATGACCTGATAAATAACAATGATAACTCAACAATAGGATTCATGATTTATGAGGCAATTGCAGCTGAAGTGGGTACACTACTTACGTATACCAAACATGTTGGCAAAGGTACACATAGGAATTCCGATTTAGTAACTCTGAGAGGCTATCAACCGTTTATCTCTGACGCTTATAGTAAGAGCAAACAGAAAATAAATAAAATAAAAGTAAGAAAATCTAAAAATCCGCTCCCAGGCAGTGGCGGTTAGAGATGGCAGTACTTATCAAATAATTAGTGGCAGCAAAAGACCAAAAGTGCCAATGCCATAGTGTCGTAGTGTAGTGCCAGTTGATGGATGACTAATGCTTGGCTTGCAGAGCAAAGTGTTGACAATGGCGCCAAGCATCTCCGTGAGAAAAACGAAAAAACAATCATTTTGTTAATTTCTTTTATAATCCCAATGAAAACCAAAGCAAAGTAAACACTAGGTCATAAAGTGACTGTCTACTTGTGGGAAAGGTAAACATTGATAGACATAGATTTTACATTGTTTGAGTAAGTTTATCCATAACGGATTGTGGAACTTAACTGTGATTGTTTTAAAATCCTATTGTGTTTATGACGTTGTAGTAGAGATTACCACTATTAACTATACTATAATCCTACCTAGGTATAACACGGTATAATAACAATTGGATTTTTTATGACTACCCCATTCTTAATTTCCTTATAAGTACCTATCGACAAAAGAACAGGCATGAGCCACGGTAACAGTTAGTTATTACAAACATTCAATAGTAAAATTCAAAATATCACTCCTATGGAAAAATGGGTACTACCACCATACCTATTTCTGCCGCTTAGCAGCATTAATTTGCTGTTCTGATGGCTTGAGGGTTTCAAGTATTGTAAACAGCACCGCATTTCCTGATACCATGCGCACTTGACAATCTTGGGGCTGCATCAGCGAGTGGAGTTCACATAGCTGAATTTTGGGTCAGATATATATTTAATGAAAATTTGCTATCAACACGAAAGCAGAACAGAAGAGTATACAACACCCCCGTGATATCTCTGGGCGCCTAGTAACTATCACGGTGGACTTCCTACTTATTTACATTCGTTCAGCACAAATTACTTCAAAACTGCCCACCACAGAGTTAGAGACTAAAAAATCTTTTATCTTTAACACACAATGAGTATGTTTTCACAAAGCCATAAGCGGAACCAAACGTGGAATTACAATGGTAAACATTTAGGAAAACTAACGCAGAATCATCAAAGGCAGAATGGAAGTCCTTGAGGAAGGAACAATAGAGCGATATGTATACGTGAAGTGGTTACAAGTGTGTTTTGTGGAGTACCAACTTACTTTAGAGATTGCTTTCAAAATAAATATATTATATAATACATATATTAAACGCCACTTGTAAAATTGCAAAAAAATGGTTTAGATCTGATATGAAAGAAAAGGAGTAAATCCTAAAATACCAAATGATGGATGGTATAAGAATGTCAATTTTGGCACTCGCGATAAATGTTTTCTGTTTACGCCAAGACGCACGCCAATTACTAGTCCTTTGTCGTGTGCACCGTGGGGTGTAAATTTACCCAAAGTGAAAGTTCCACCTGCAGTTTTGGAAGTATACGATAATTTTTCTTATATACATCTCGGTGTCAAGGTACTCAAATAATTATAGCGAGACGGAGCGACAGAATGAAAGAAAACGAGTGCGAGTCGGACTCGCCCATGAAGGGTTCCGTAGCAGATTGAATGAAAGGTAAATTGCCGTTTACGATTTATGACGTATTACAAAAAACTACTTACTAGATCTCATTCAAACCAATTTTCGGTGGAAGTTTACATGGTAATGTACATCATATATTTTTTTTAGTTTTATCATTCTCTTATTTTAAACTTATAGGGGGGACACACACACTTTCTCACTTTGGAAGTATCTCTCGCGCAAACCATTCAGTTTAGAAAAAAATATACTAGAAACCTCAATATCATTTTTGAAGGCCTATCCATAGATACCCCACACGTATGGGTTTGAAGTTGAGAAAAAAATTACTTTCAGTTTTAAGTATGGGGAACCCCCAAAATTTATTGTTTTTCTTTTCAATTTCTGTGTGAAAAACTTAATGCGGTTCTCGGAATACATCTACTTACCAAGTGTCAACAGCATAGTTCTTATAGTTTCGGAAAAAAGTGGCTGTGACATACGGACCGACAGACAGACAGACAAACAGGCAGACAGACCGACAGACAGACAGACAGACATGACGAATCTATAAGCGTTCCGTTTTTGCCATTTGGCTACGGAACCCTAAAAACCGTGTAGCGCCGCCGGCACAAAATAACATGGGACGAGGAGAGGAAAATGATGATGAACCTTTAAAACTAATTCCATCCAAGAAAAACTAAGCGAGCATTGGTAAAGAGAATTATTATTGTAAAATTATACTTATTTATGGTTGTAACATAACAAGAAATACTCTAGAACTGATTATAGACTATTAGCATGCCACAGTTTTTTATTGAGACAAATCAGTGTCCTAGGTCATTTCGATATCTTGTTGATATTTTAAGAAAAAAATATTCATAGCTTTGGCATGCACTTTCAAAATAACCCTACGAAAATGTTGCCTAGTCTAAACCAGAAATTGAGCTGAAACGAAATGATCACAACAATTAGCAAACAACAAAGTCTTCTCATAAGTCGAAGAATTCGACAAATCGTATTATTACCCACATTGTATTGAAAAAATAAATAAACAAGATAGTAGGTATAAAACTTTTATATCGCGATCTATCGAATCATTTTCACCGATTCTATTCATAACTAGTAAGTAATTTCCGCATATTTTTTTAATAAAAAAAAAAAACAATTCACACATTACCGATAACTTCAATCATATTCACATAAAACTGGACACAAATCAAACTGTAACAATGTTAACGCGTTACATTTCGAAAAATATTTCCAACAAGTCGTAAAAATTACGATGTATCCTAAGAAAATTCCGCGACGGACTTAACAACCACCTTCTTTGGAGTTTTAAAACATACTAAAGCACCTTCGCCGGCTTCGCGTCACGGCGATCCAACCTTTGTATTATGTCCAAATGTTCGCCAACCAACGTCAACAATCATACATTGCCCATCGCTTGATAGAGTGACCAACCAATTGAGAACAGACGCAGCGTTGGATGGCGTGCACATGTAAAACCAACAACGCCGTGAGATTGTATGATTGACACTCTTCCGATTCAACAACTTCTCGATGAAGCAATAGTTGATAATGAAATTGTTGCAGATCTCTTCTGAAATCTCCACTAGTTGGTATTTGCTGTATATGGCTATATTTTTGACTTCCATAATACATTGCATATGCATATGAACCACCTTCATAATCGGGAATGCATTTTCCATTCAAATACCAGTATTTGCATACTGCCACTGTACTGTATGCAAATAAAATAATCTGATGAATTGATGAATTAGTGTTAGCCTGGTTTTTCCTCCTCGTTTGATCCTCTCGTCTAGACTCATTTGTTTATCACTCCCTGGTACACTGATCATTACCACTCCAATCATAAGTGAACTATACCTACTGGATGCAAAATTCATAGTCAGTTGTGCTGAGTTGTGCCAAAATGAAGGAACCAGTGGGTTCGGTTTTGATAGTTGGCAGAAATCCTCAGCTTAAATTTCCCGCAAAGTCACTGCGGGCCAAATAGCGAAATGAGTGGTTTCGATCGATTTACAAAAAATCTATTGATTGAACTAATATACTATAATGCTAATATATTGCTTGTAGAATTATTTGCCAAAAAATCAGAATGATTGCATGTTATAGTACCTATGTATTTTTTTTTTTTTAAAGAAATTCTAGAGATAATTTCGTGTTTTCAAAACACTATCGTGCTAGCAAATATCCTGAAGAATATCACATATTTTCTGGTTTTTTTTATATGTAGAAGTGAATCATATACTTTTAGTCAATATAAAACTCGCGTTTAGCTCATGTCATCGCCTTAATTGTAAGCGGTCACTAGATGGTTAAGGATATCTGCAATCTGATACCAGAGGCATAGCAGAATGCAATCCAGCGTAGGAGGGCCGGAGTGGGATGGCCCCAGGCGGCGCGATTCAGGGAGCGACAGAGAGCGGAGCCAGGATGCGGCGAGCGGGACCAGCGGGATCAAGTGGCACCGTGATCAGATATTACTACTTACTGTCATGGGACTACGTTGTAAAAACAAAGATAACCATGCACTAGCGTATTTCCTTATCATCGCCACTGGCCCGGGCGGCAGAATTCCTCACGTCGTGTTATAACTACTTCTGGGTCGTAATAGGTTTAATACGTCGTTGTGCGATAAACCTGCTTGGTATGGTTAGTAATTAAAACATAGATTTAATTACTTAACACAATGTGTTTATATATGTGATTATTTTTATGAAGGCGAAGGTCGGTCTTTAGGTTAAGCCGTGCTTGCCTGGTTGGACAACTCTTACTTAGCGAGTTACCTCCTTGCCTCCAAGAACACGTTAAGCTGTTGGTAGCAACCACACCAGATGCCGGTTGTTTGTCCATATTTGACAGTCGTTAAAGGTAGTCAGTGGCCCAAAAATTCTGACAACCAGTATTAACTGAGTTGTAGAGGTCAGATAGGCAGTCGCTCCATGTCAAATACTGGTATTCAGCTGCATGCGGTTAGACTGGAAGCCTAGGTTATAAACTATCTGTGTGCAATATTTCATCCAAAACCGTTCAGTAGTTTTGGCGCGGAAAAGTTTTTGGCACGCAAATATGATGATTTTGACAATTAATGAGAATGAAACATTGGATATATTTTAGAAAATAGATTAAATATTTTAGAAAATAGATTACATATTTTAGAAAATAGTTTAAGTATCTATTTTCTAACAAGTCAGTATGCTAACCTAGACAGCCAGACTTCTTCAATGAATCATAACATTGTAAAAAAGTGTGATAAAACATAAAGATCATTTGGACTATAAGATCCATATAAGTTTACCATCTTTGAACAGATTTGAGTAAACCAGTCAGGGTTATCTCCTTGAAACAATTAAACCTCAAAACCCAAAACCCACAATATTTATTTTTCAGTCCAATGAATGTTATCATCATACAGTAATAATTATAATTAAAGCAGGTCAAAAAAAAGATTAGCATGACAAGCCTCCAAGCAAGGATAATGTAGATAATTATTGGAATATTAACAGTAATGAATAAATCAATAATCAGTATTAAACAATATATTTTGAACGAATGTACCTAAAATAATAGTAGAAAAGGTTCATAGACCAAGGAATCATGCCCAAAAAAGAAAGCTCTGCAAACGTTATGCTATGTGTTTCTTTCTGTAAATATTTCTAACAAAACTTTACTTAGTCATGCTTGTAGTATTTTTTATATCTATATTAACTGCCAGACAGTTAAACAGTTTTAAGCAAATATGTACGAGTATGAGATTACAAAGAAGAGATCATTTTATACTAGGCTTAAGTTTACACGGATAAGGTTTTACTTGATTGCCGAGAATTTAGTTACAAAATGAATTATTTTAATAGTGAAAGAAAACATCGTGAGGGACTGACTTATGAACAAAAATATCAAAAACATATGACATCCAACCAGCGTTGGGACTAGCTAGGTGGATCATAGCCAACTCTCTCTTATTTAACATGAGGCCTGTGTGCCAGTGTCCCAGCTATATGAACATTATATTATAGGCTGATTTAATGCCTGCGTGGCAATCACCCACAGCATGAGAACATCACCCACCAGCTGCTTTACAGGGAATGCTGGGGTTACCACCACAGTCGCTATGGCCGCCTCCTCTCTTACGACGAGGTCTACACCCGACGAGGTTTACGAGGCGGCCATAGCGACTTACAGACTAGAGGTAGCCTGCACCCTAAGTAACGATTCTAGAATCAAACAAACACGCATCAGAGAAGATCCAATCAAAGAGTAGCCGATGATGGCATCACCTATCGACAGAACCCTGAAGACCCACTGCTTCACAAAACACTACAACATAGAGCACATTGAGAAGATGTGTGACTACTCAGGCACAAAAGAGCGCGCAGGCGCTCCTTGAGTGCACAGGCATTACCAAGATTCGCGAGGAATCCCTGGGAACGCCAAGATCACTTGCGGATGCCCTGAGGAAACCAGAAAGTTTGATCTGCTTCTGGAGGGTGGTGGGCTGGTTGGAGTAATCGGCCACTATGGCTCACGCACAATGGTCCACTTCAAGGACTAAGTGTGGAAACCTAAACCTCATGATCGATAGGCTGATTTATGATAAGTTCTTGTTCTTGCTCTTGTTTTCTTTGTTATAATTCCTAAACCTATTTGCATTCTGAAGTAAGTTTTTTGGACAATCAACTTCACTTGATATAGTACAATCAAGTGGCACAATAGGCAAATCTATTGTCTTGCCGTTATCCACGAATGTGTAACTAATATGAGTCAGTAATAATAAATATCAGAAGACGGACTCAATCAGTTTTATTTTTTCACATAAATTATGTAAAATTATTATTGTCGATGAAATGGCCTTTGTTAACCATCAGTCTCAGATCAACAAAAAATCAGTTTGGTTATACTTTGAGCAAACAAAGAGTCGGTTGATTTGGTACTAGAAACCATGATATTTAGAATCAAACTAACACACACAAGGCACAAAAATTAAGTTTGTTTCATTCATCACCAGGCAATCATGATTATTATTAACGTTTGAACTTTATAGAATGTTTTACGCACCTAAAAGTGGTCTTCGAGGGTCGTCAGCATCCATTTTCAGTTCATTATAACATCGCTGCACACGTGATTCTCTCACATTTATGTCATTTGAATATTCTTATCTTTTTATTGATAGAATTACATTATATTGTTATTGTTTACAATATATTGGTATTCTATTGCCTTGTCTTTGACAACTCAGTCTCAATGTCACTTCGGTGACATTGACGTTGAGCAGGCCAACGACAGATCTCGCGTTTGGATATTTTATTTTACTCAACTCACTCAACACTTCTGTGCTGTGCCTGTAATCGACGGGATAACTTTAATCTAAAACAGTTAATAATTTGGGCAGCAATTTTATGTGTTTATTACACATAACATTTATGCCCAAATTATTAACCAGAGAAATACATTAAAACAAAATTGATGATTAAGACAATTAAACAATGCGTATCCGAAACGAGATAGATGAAAGCGTTTACGAAGCTTCTTTCACACGCTAATGTTTTTCTTTTCATTTATTTTTTCTTTAATTTTCTGTGTCTAATAAATACTTTTTCTTTCTTTATTTAATTTTTCAAGTATTTCTAACGAGAAATTCTTTTTTTTTTAATTTTGGCAAAAAAAAAAACAAAGTTTGTGATCAATGTAGAACTGGTTAATTTTGTAAAAAAGAAAGTGAAAATATTTTTTTTTATTTGGGCTTGTGTCTTTTCTTATTTTTATCCCGTATCTATTCACATAAAACCTTTTTGTTGGAATCGTTCGCTCATATTTAATGGCTCTGGAAATGGAATATTGATAACACAGCGAACTATAACCGTACAGAAATAATATTAGCCTAATATGCCAATAAATAATAGTTAGGATACAATTAAACATCTATTTAGCAAGCAATGATCTCAAACTGGGTCGTACGTGAGGACTGGATCAGATAACCTATTACCGAGTCCAAGTCACATTCTACCGACTTTATCCGGTTGTCTTACCGGTTAATTCAGCAGAATGGGATAAAATAACTAGTTTAACTGAATCATGCTGGGTTCCTTGAATGCTAACTTGTGACATGCTGCTGGGGTGAAAGCGTCAGGGTGGCCCACGAAATTCAAATCTTACGTTTTATTTACATTAAAATTCTGTAACTACTTACGTGTTACAGCCGCGACCGACATTTTCATCAACATACAGAAAATTTGAATTTCGCGGTCTACCTTGGAGTATCATCCTTAAGCCCGCATACATACAAGCCCACAACCTAAACTAACTTTTCTTAAATGCACGATTCCACCAGTTGAAAGGTGCTTGAATCGAAATAACGACGACTCCTACTCCTAAACTTAAAAAAGTACTTTTTACCTCATTTTAACGAAACAAAAGCGCCTGACTTTTGAATATAGCAATCCGTATAGATAAAAAATTGCGCACCTACGAGTAATTATACCAGAAGAATCATCTGGTGAACTGCAAGAAGTTCCGCATAATTATGTGTTAGAGAATTGAAGATCTATCAAGATATCTAAAAAAACAAACAAACAAACATATCTAACTCCAGGAGGGTCACTGGTTGACAGCTAAGGTTAGGTTACACAGACCACATACATAAGGTTAATCAGTCAGGTATTAAACCATTCTGCGCCGGACTCAAATGAATTACGAATTGGAACAACTAAGGGCGTCGATATGCACTGCGGTACCGACGGTGTACGTTTGCCGCGCAGCGTGCTTCCGACACGTCTAAATTGAAAGCGCCCTTATAGTTGTTCCGATTCGTAATTCATTTGAGTCTAAATTGAAAGCGCCTTATGGAATCTTGTCATAAGAATGATGATGCTGATTCAACGGCTGTCAGTTTGTAGATTTTTGTTGGAACGCAAAGGCTAGGTCCCAACCAAGTTGCTTTACGCGTTTATAACCTCTTTTTTATGTGTCTTGTGAGATAAGGGCTGAAATCTGACAAACAATAACAGCTTGTCACAATATCATTCACAATAAATCATTATTACCTACTTATTTAACTTAAAATCATCATAACGATTAGATAATATCATAAACGAACGTCATAGAAACTGACGTAGGGGTATAAATTGCATCAATGCCGACGTACTATGACAAACAACTTTGAAAATAGTTAGGTAGGTATAAGTACTAATAGTTACGAACCCCAAAGCCTTCCGTTTACTAACTTGAACTTTACATGAGTTGTAGCGGTCATACTGGCATTAGTAATAAGTCAAGTTACTTTCGTTCTGTCTCCTGCTGAGGTATGAAGGAAAGTGGAAATTACAGTTTTTTTCCTACTCCTCTGCTATACTTTCTGATTAATTTCGTTGCGGGATCCAAGACAGTTAAATTCATTCTCTGGGACTTTGTCGAGCTTCATTGTCTCGGCGCTTTTCTGGTGGTCGCCACTGTTGATTCTGGCTTTCAGGAGTTACAGTGGTTTGGGCGTGTGTGGCGGGCTTGTAAAAAAATGTCAGTACTTATGACATTTCACCAGTTTTCACATCTTTCAAGTGACACATAATATTACACACACCAATTGCACAGCTAAGTCAAAATGAGTAGATATCCAACACCTGTAAGAAAGATAGTCATCTACCTAGCGTTTTCCCAACTATGTTGGGGTCGGCTTCCAGTCGAACCGGATGCAGCTGAATAGGTACCAGTATTTTACACGGAGCGACAGTCTATATCTGACCTCCACAACCCAGTTAATACAGGGTAATACGATAGGTACCACTTGGAAAGACTGGTCGTCAGGCTTTTTGGGCTACTGACTTACTGTAACAACTGTCAAAGGTCTACAAATGACAGCCGGGACCAATAGCCGAGGCACGGATTAAACTCGGTATATAAGGGTGGTCACCCATCCACAGCACCATCAACGGTGTATTCCCGCGGACCCCACTGGTTCGTCCCACTGTTGGGTTCAACTGGAAGCAGGTTTTAACCTAAAGATCGAACCGAGCAGCTTTTTTTATTCGAGCTCCTCAGTAGGAAAGATAAAGTGATCCTTATAAAATAAAGATTGTTGAAACTTGTAAGTTTGTCCAAAAATGGTACATGGCAGTCTGTATCATTCAATGTTTGTAAATAACAGTTACTGATATTCAATGTGATTCAGTAATCTTTATCGCAAACAAATATGATGTTTGCGTTTGTTTGTTTATCACGATGATCGACGTAGGAAAATTCTTCTAATATACTTACTTATTATTAACTTCCGCGCCCGGCCATCCCGAATCATCTATGTTTTAGCTACAGCTACTATTCTGTGCTGCAGCTAACAAATGTATGTACTTACCTACTTACATATTTTTTCACAACAAACGTTTTAGCTGAATTCTGTAGATAGGTAGGTACATCAAGATAAACTATAATTTATCTCAATTAATAAGATGCTTAAGTCAAGTTTATCCATCAAATAATTTCCACGATATTTATGAGCATTAAAACAACATACTTAACTAATACTTGTACCATTAATTGTATCAGAACATGGAGTCAAATGCCCGCGTGATAAACATCAACACACAAATAAAACACCGCCTTCCATCGCTGCTCGCCTGGTGCAAAGGTTCCTTGTGTTACATCAGATGGACAAGTTACCGAGTTACTACACTCCTCTGTTTATGTCCCTATTATGGAAAAATTTGGTTCTGTAAACGGCAACTTAGGTAAATAATTACAACATAACACACGTTCCCACACAACCATTGCCAGAAGGTGTAAACCATAGATATAATAAAGAAGGTGTAAACAGACTCATAATTAGTACAGTCAGTATTATTAGTATGAGCCAGTAGTACCTACCTACTTTAAAACAGATTTCTAAATATAAAATAATAAATTATATTTTATTGATATTTGAATGGCTACGAATTAACTAAACACTAGGTCACGTTTTGTGTACGTACTCGTAGGTAATATGAATCTACCTACCTACGTAGATGAGGGGTGACGGTTCTACTATCGTCCAGTGATTGCCCCATAACGATATTATATGATAGCGGTGTACCTACCCCGTGTACCAACTGGAGTGAATTCTAGAAAGGTACATAACCCTTCTTTTTCACTCTGCACTCGGTTAAACATAAACCCAATGAAATTGACAATCATGTTTTGGACTCATCCACCACTGAGTAAAATCTCCATAAACACTTGTTCTGCAATACCAGTACTGGTAACTAACGCACAATCTGCAGTATCTGTCTGCGGTTTCGTTGTACTCATTCAGGTCATGATACGAATGGTTGTGCCACTTGAAGGAATCGTTAGACTTTTGTTTATCATAATTTATGATCCACCATTTCCTTCGCCAGCTTTCTGATCGTAACCTTCGCGCAGAGAAGTATATTCCATTCAACATGAACCTGGGAATCTCTGATGTAGGTATAAATTGTTGTTGCATTTCCATTTGGTAGTTAGCTAAGGCCAAATAAAGAAGAAAGAATTGCTTGAAGTTGAAGAAAAATGGAACTTGCTGAAAACGACTTTTTTTGTTGTTGAAAAATCATGTTTTGTGGTAGAACTCAATGTAACGTAAAACATTGTGCTGATGGATGGATTGAATAGTGTTGGGATCTAATAATTAAAAACTGGTAAAAAAAAAAAAGACAAAAAGTTGTAACTTTGACCCTCAATATCTCCGTAATTAGAAGGTTGCCAGGTATGGTACCTACCGTCTCTAGGTTTCGCAAACACTGCTGCATAATGTCTGTAGAACACCTTTTCGTCCCGCATTTACCAAATAGGTACATCAATTTGCAAGTTAGTATTTGGTAGTTTGTTATTTGTTTTGCTAGTTAAATATGTTCATTGTTATTTTATATTCAAGATAGTTAGCTTAGCAAGAGTTTTTGGTAGTAAGAGTAAGAGTTTTGTAAAGAGGTTGTTGTAAATAAACTGATTTCAAAAGACTTACAATTTTTCTGGTGGTCGCTCGCCCAAATGTCAAAAGTCACCCAAAGTGCAATAGAGAGGTCTACGCTCGGAGTTTCCTTGCGTTATTAGGTACTAGAGAGTAATGAATCAATGTTACCGATTGGGCTGAAAACTTCTGGTGTGGTGTTTGCAGGCCGTGCATAAACGTGGCCGCGTTGTCAGGAGTGCAGATTTACGGAAACCGACATAAATCTTTCATTGAGGCTGCGGTACTCGGAACTGCGGGACTGTTAGAGATACCGTTGCACCGGACCATAAAGGGCGAGGAAGGAACATGGACGGGTTTTGGTCAGTATAAGTCTGACACTCCCTCCAGCTCCGCCCAGAGCGGGAGGAGTCATTTGATGACTTCCCATCCGAAAAGAAAAGGTATCTTTCATCCCGAAAAAAAAGTATTGTTCCCGAGGAAAACAACAAAAAAGTTCTTACGTTAATAGATAGCGCCACGTGTCTTGAATAATTATTGAATTATATTTTAATACTTTAAACATTAGACAAATCATAAATTAACGGGAGAGAAGCCGCGGTTGCCCGCGCCTTGCAAATAATTAAATCTACCATTTCTTTCTCTTTCTAATGCAAGGCGTCGCCATGTTGCATCAGCGTTATGTGCTCCTAATCAACGACTACAAGAATGCCTTCACTTTATGCATTTGTTAGCATTTCGATACGCCTCTTGTAAACGAATAGTTTATTTCATCAGATTATTACATTTCTAACGGAATGTCGGCTTTTCGATGATTTTAGAAAGCTTTAAAAAAATGTTAAGTACTTACTAATATTATGGAAGATCCTTGATATTTTATTTTAATTGAAGTATAAAACCTAAACCTATTCGTTTAACAAATCTTGATTGTAAAACTTGACCTGACAATTATTATGTCGTTTGATTCATATTCATTTATTTGCATTCCACAAGGTAAAACATGGTGTTAACAAAAGGCTTAGAGCTAAGAACCTTTGTCAGGGCACAGCAAAATCTTATACTTACATGCTAAAAATTATACAACATTTACTAGTATCCTAATTAGCTTTTTTTGGAGGGTGAATAGTGTGGGCGGGTCTGTACTATTTCCCCATAATATGACACCGTATTTAAGCCATGCAGAAGCATACGCGTAGTATGCTACCAACGCAGTTTTTATGCCTGTAGTTTTTTTTTATTTCCCGAAGGGCGTATGAGAATTTTGATAATTTTGCTCGTACTTTCTGGATATGCGACTTCCAATTTATGTGTGTGTCTATGTCTAATCCTAATACCTAGGGTGAATTTATTAACGAATTGATATGTTATACATATTTTCAGTTTTCCCAAATAATTGACTATTTTTGTGATTTGTTTTTAATACTTACCTACTATAAGTCTTAAATTGTAACTGAAGGTGCTTTCTCGACCCTCACCCGGGAGCAATCGAGTCTAAAATAACAGTTTAGATTCAACTTAATAAACACGGTGCGTGGGAAAATAATAATTGTCACCACTGTAGAACAAGCCTAACTTTACCTAACTCATTCAGACAAGGATAGAGATATTGTTTATATTGCTATCTCGCTCTCAACGGAAGGTGTTTATCTATGCAAGGTGCTTGGCTTGTTTCGTCATACAAAGTGTCCACTTTATTCAGATCCCTTACAACTACTCCCTTTTCTATGTATATTTAGCGGAAACCCTATATTATGAGAGGTTACGTTAAAATAGATACCAGGCTCGCAGCAATATCTAGGACAGCCAGATCACGAGGTTGCCAATAGCACAGAATAGATAATAGTACCAATAGCGTCGGCCCTTTTACGAAATTCTCTAATGTTTATTATTATCTTGATATTTATGATGTCCTATTATGTATGACAAGTTTTACTCCAAATAAAGGAGAAGAAGATACATGATTCAGGAAATAGACACTTCAGTGCCATTCAGAATGAGGCAAGAGATCTAAAACTTCAGAGGGTCATCATTAATTGTTTCGTCATAACCATCATCATGTATTGTGTGAATTTTAAAGAAAACTACAAGTTATATTAAGGGACGGATGTTGTTTCAAGTACCTTTGTTACACACGCTTATAGCTTTTCCCCCACGGGGGAAGAGAGCAGAAATTATAGATTGCCCCCCTGCATACTGATTCTTTAGCCAACCCTAATTATTTTTTCATTTAATTAAGAGGCAGCTAGAAATAAATGGATAACACTTTTTTTAAAAGGGCTTTCATACTTTTGCTGGTTTTTGGGTGTTTTAAGAATCTAACAGAATAAGAACAATTGTGATATTTATTTCGAGCACTCCCTAGAGAAATTATGTTTATCTTTATCTTTAAACTTTCTCGAGCAGATCTTTTTTTAATTTTGTGGCCATATCTAAATCATAATCACACATCTAAATTCTCAGTTTTGATGTGTGACTATGTTTTAGACATGGCCAATGACAAAGGACATTTTTTCTTGTATTAGAGACTCTCAAAACACTAAAATACAAGAAAAATTGTGAAGAATAAGAAAAACTCCTTAATAAAGTCAATTACCTAAGCCTAATACTGAAATCTATTGCTAGTGTTTTGGCGCGAAATGTGCATGCGTCGATGGCAAATAAAACCGCATCGCGCATGCGTCAACCGCATTTGCTTACCAAACGTTGCCCAGTGAGGTCGTGAACATACGCGTCATAGTTTCAGTTGTTGACATTTCAGTGCATTATATTTTGTTGATAAACCAGTGATTTTTTTTTTAAAAGGTAGGTTTATTATGTGTTAAGTATTTTGTTTTTGCATGCATTGATCAATTAATGTGTTGTTTTTGACCGAAAGCAAGCAATACGTAACTCTTCTTTTCCGATGTCGCTTATTTACTAAGAGAGCTTCTCTTCAAATGAAGTACCTATAACAATAATTTGTTGAAACTTAATTATGTGCATTGCATTGCATTGAAAACTATGCATGTAACGCTGTGTCCGATAAATAATATTGTTGAATAGTGAAAACATTTAAATAGGTACAGGTAGTATCACGCCTGTAAACCATGAAGGGTTAGGCAGGTGGCAGAGGTGTACAGTCACGTCTAATAATATGTGAAAACTTAAGATTTTTTAAAATTGTGTTTCTCCTAATATACTGATTAAAATTTAATGTTATTACGTACATAGTATCCTGAACTCATATTTTTATGAAAAAGATCCAATCTCCTAGTTGCAATCGTTATTTCTCGCGAAAATAGCTATAATATTAAGGAAAGTGTATACATATTATTAGACGTGACTGTACCCAATAATAGTACACATTTTGCCTGTCATGTTTGAGCTCCATGAAATAGGGGGTTAGCCATTTGCCATCAACCAAGCACAAGTAAAAATTTCCGGTAATTTTTAAAAAGCACCTGTTGGAAAGTACCCAGGAATCGAACCCACAATCGTTAATCGCGTACATGGACACTCGCCAAACTGTCCTAGACAAAACTGGCAAAATGTGTGTTAACATAATTATATTGATAATGTGAACCTCTACCCCTTTTAAGAACACGAGAGACACACATCCGTGGCTGAGTGATTACATGATCGGCTTATCATGTCGTCTGCAACATAAGCGAGATTACATCGCATTGCGGATTTATCCGGATTTGTATGTACATACATGCTAAATAAAATAACATCCGCTCGGGTCGATTTTTAGGTTAAGCCGTGCATACCTAGGTTACTCGGTGCATGGGTGACCAGTTGACCACCCTTACTTACCGAGTTTCCTCCGTGCCTTGGAAAGCACGTTAAGCTGTTGGTCCCGGCTGTCATTTGTAGATCTTTGACAGTCGTTACAGGTTTTCTGACTGACACTGAACCAGAAAGACTGACAACCTGTCTTACCAAGGGTTTCGAGCTTAGATAGGCAGTCGCTTCATGTAAAATACTGGTACTCAGCTGCATCCTGTTAGACTGGAATTCGACCCCAACATTGTTGGGAAAAAGGCTAGACAGATGATGTAATTTAAATATTACTCATCTGGTTTATTAACTGACGGTTTGAAAGCCTAAAAAATAATATAAACGCACGTGACACTAGTGATCTAATTAGTTACGTTGACGATCTACCCGTGACCTATTACCACTTATCAGTGAAAGGAACTTTGCCCCTTTCTTTGCTTTCCCTGTATTACCCAGTTCTCGTTGTTTTGTTGGCTAAAAAAATAACAGTACTAATCTTGAATAGAGAGAATTTTGTACCAATTTTAAAGCCACATGCAATTTATCTTTGCTTATTTACAAATTTTCGCAATCTGTACTGTCATTTTCTCGTTGTAGGTTGGTACTACTGAGGACGTTGAACCCTACACTGACACTGAGGTACCAAAGACCGTAGGATATAAATGTACTTAATTTAAATTAATTAGATACCTACTAAACCTACCTAGTTATTTTGTACCTAGTTTAATCGATGGAGCTTTTTACGTCAAAAAGCTTTTTATTCCAAACTAGCTGTACCCGGCATGCGTTGCAATGCATTTTTTCCTACCTACCTACTACCTACCTACCTACCTGTCTACTTCTCACCGTTTAAACCTTCCCTGGACTACGACAAACATTTTAAAACCAAAATCAGCTCAATCGGCCCAGCCGTTCTCGAGTTTTAATCAGACTAACGAACAACAATTCATTTTTATTTATATAGACTACCAACTAAGAGTACTAAACATAAACAACTAACTATTCAGTATACCGGATTCTAGATATGACATTGACAGTACTTTCTCAAGTTATTATGCCTTGTGACTGTGACTGAGCTTTGATTTTGTTTTGTATTTTTGACATTCAAAAGTGCCGTAATGGACTAGTTGAAATAAATGCTTTGACTTTGAGTTGAGTTTGAGTTTTAAATAAGTAAGTAAGTAAGTAATAAGTAAGTGCAAGTAGCTTCAGGCCGTTGAGAACTTATATTGTATTTTTAGATTTCGATCTTTTGAAGCTTTGCCGATTAGCATTGTCATTATTTGGCATTCATACTCTCTCACTAGATAGTAGAGATAGACACTATATCTAATTTGCATCAGTACAATATATTATCTGCATCTAATTACATTTTCATCTTTATCAATTAATATTAACAGCACAAAGGTGATAGATAGTACTAGGTAGACATAAGATACAAGAGGTGATTTTGATACAGTTGTAGAGACCTAATAGATCTATGAATTGAACTGACAGTACGGTCGTTCCACCATAGATAACTCATCCATCGCTTTCCGTCAGGCGTGATCGAGATCTAGAGCAGGCTCAATAGACCATAGCAGATAATTTTTCCACCATCAATAAATTGCAAATCGAATTAGTCCGTCAGGTTAGAGTACTCATTGAAAAATAATGGACACGTATTTTTTGTTTTTGTAAATCAACGAATATTGACAAAGATAAAACGCATCAAAACTCGGGAGTGGAGGCTCGTGACGTCAGTACTCACTAAAAATGATACCAAACAGTGACGTATTGAGAATTTTCAAAGCGTCGTATCTTCGTCAATTTTGGTTTATGTAACAAAAGAAAAAATACGGGTCAAATATTATTTGAAAATATATGTGAAGGACTAATTAGATTTTTTCAGTTAACCAGCCTATTGTAGTAGGATGAAATGAAACCCATTGGAAAAGAAAATATAACAAAAATTAAAGGAAAAATAACTTACTGGCGATCTGAGGTCGGGAAGTGGGAGAAGGGGAACCCTCCCCTCCCACAGCCCGACCTAATAAGATTCTACTATTATTTTTTTAGTTTTTTTAACCATTTTCGAAGGTATTTGCATTGGTCTACAATTTGTATTAAAAAATATATAAAACAACAGAAGAACTAAAAGGCATACCTAATAGGCATTATATTATAGGGAAGCAATATGACGATTCTAATGTTGTCTTTTTTAAACTTTCACGATCAGAGCACATTATAAAACATATATGAACGCCTTCACTTTGCTGTCGCGGTACCTCCAATACTTCAGTCTCCCCGCGACCACGGCTGGTGCAATCCGGTCGAAACGTCGGGATTAAATTAAAGGTAAATTCCCGTATTCATATGTTTTATAATGGATTCTAATGTTATTACCTACTCACACGGTGACACCATTGACAACCTAAAGGTGTGTTGATTACGGTTCAATGACTTGTTGTACTTAGGCACCTAGTACGATTTGAGCGGCAAATGACAGGCTAGCTCGAAGTAATCATAAACATAAGTTACGAAACATAGGCACCTAAGGTAATCACAGGAAACTTCATTAATTTCGTATATTACACTGAAAGCAATCTGTAATTTATGATTGAGTAAAGCTTGCTAGACCAGCAACTAGTTGAATTTTGCAAGACATTCTCAAGTTATTAAATTGCACTTGGTAATATGTAACAGAAGAATAATAAATCCGATGATTATACAGGGTTTAATTTTACAATGCCACCTGCCCGCGTAGCATGATCACCGTAGACACGACAGAGAGTCGACAAACCTTTTGTTCATCTGTCATTTTGTCGATTCAATGACAGTTGAACAAAAGATTTGTCGAGTCTCTCTCGTTTCTACTGTGGTCATGCTATGCGCGCTGGAGAGAAAGTACTCCAAATACTCGAGATAGCAATGCAATTTTTACTCAAAGGAGACATTATTTATTTTTACACATTATTTTTTTTTTTGCTCAAAGAGCGATACTAAAGGCGATGTACTTCAAAAAAAGAATATTCTCCACTGAAAAACTTTACAAATTGTGTAATCTGCTGTCAGTGAGAAAATTGTACATCCTTCTCATCATCCTCAAAATGCACAAGGAGATACAGAGGAAACATTCCTTTATATTTTAAAAGACACAAAGGAGAATGACCAAAAATGTATGGGCTCTGGTCCAAAAAAAAAACTGCTGCCCCCAGGGTTGACTCCATTGTGGGTTAACTTATAATGTTGGACTTACTATGTGTGCCAATGTGCATCAAATTCTAACCCACAGTTACAGACTAATTCAACAATTTTGAATGTGCAAGTGAATGTGCTACTTTTTTTCAAGTTCACGTTTCAGCTAATATCTATGTTTCCGTGGGACAGATTTTTTCAGTTCCATAGAAGAAAATTAAGCATTTTAACCAGTCTTTCAAATGAGCTATGTAGTAAATCTGGGGGCAGAACTTTTCTTTTTTTTTTCAAATTGTGGTCCACTTTGGTCATTCTCCTTTATTTATTTGCCAGAATTAGGTGCTTTCAATAAAATAATTCTAGCATGTTGTTGTTGTTTTCTGTTTTTTTTTTTATTTTAGTAGTCGTCGAGCCGATGATCTTTAGGGTAGAAGTGTTTTTGAGTGGAGACCGCGAATTGGGAAAGGCTCGGTGGAAGCAGAGTGGCTGGTAGTTATTGAGAATCGAGGTAGTTATGTTTCTGTCAGTCGCTTGAAGACTACAAAGAAAGTGGGGCATAAGGACATCATTTAGTAGCATAGTCTTGCTATGAATATGTCTGAATAATCAATATCTGCATTATGCTCCACCTTATACAGATATCAGTGACGTAATCCGCGGATGCATTAGTCTGCCACTAACTAGTTCAATTCGCCCCTTATCATAGTTTCCTCACACAACACATACTTTCAATGAACTTATACCCTGGTATCAGAAGCAAGTTTGTTACTCTCTTATCAAAACAGATGACGATACCATCACTCATCTTTCGTCAGTCTGACAGTGATCCCAATACATTGGAATAATAATTGCATTGATAATAGTACATTATTGCAAAGGCCGAGAGCGAGATCCAATCAAAGAGTATTTAATAACCCCAGCACGCAGTCTTATCCAACATTCCTGGGGCGCTGCGCTACGTTGTAATGTTCCAAATTTAAAAACGCTCCTGCGATGGATTTGATATTCTTTGTCCTTAAATTCGAGACTTCGCCTGTTCTTTTTTCGAAAATAACTACAATATTTCCATGCATGTATGATATGAGAAAAGTTACATCCCCTGATTAGACACCTTGTGCCTGCCCGTAACACAGAAGCACTGCGGTCGATCGAAGAATAAGCTATGTAGCCCTAGTCACTTAAGTGAAGTGTGGCTATGTAGCCGTTCCTCTCTCAATATTTATACATTGTATACAGCCTAATACTGCAAATTGCAAAAAAAAAGAAAATTTTAATTTAGCCGACTATTCTGGCGCTTCCACATCCTGCCTAAGATCAGAGAGGCAGTGCTCCGTGTAAAATACTGGTATTCTGCTGCATTCGAAGACTGGAACCCGCTAGCGATGTCATGACTTTCTTCTCTAGTAAATTACTTGATTGATACTTGAAGGTTCTTGTACAGTAAGCGTTCATAAGCGCACAGGCACGATAAGGATCATATTGCTGTGAAAGCACGGGCGAGCGTCCGTGCGGCTGTATGTGTAAGCTGTCTCAATACAGTACCTACGCACACCACAGCCACAGAGTCGCCTACTGTCGCAAGTTGTCGCGTCGCTCTCCACGAAACATAAAGAAATATATTACCGTCTCTTTTGTTATGTACGCAGCAAACGCATGATCGTATTTGCATTCGATAGCTAAATTTCGACCATATTTACCAGGCGTTGATAGCTGTTTAGGTTAAGCAGTGGGTTCACGATCAACGTGTCTTGAGTTCAAATCCCGTTAACATAATATGGGTTTTTTTATTTTTTTTTGTAACCACTTTAATTAATATTTGTATTTTATGCAAAAACTATTTACTTAGGTATTTATTTTGAAATGGGTTCATGCTCATTATTTATTTTTATAAGGATTTAAATATAAGTTAATAACCCATCATAACTATTTATGTGATTGTGTAATATTTTTTCGGTGTTGGAAGGTGGAAAAAAAAGTCGTGCTGACAAATAACAACAATTGTTTTATTCGTTTCATTTATTCATATAATTAACAACTTTAATGAGATTTGTAACGTCACATTCCTACCTAGATATAAGAAGTTCTCTTGTAATCGTTCATAAGATTTTTTTGTGTATCTGTATACCCACTTTGAAGTCATTTTTTATTAACATAACAAGGATATTCTAATCACACAAATATAATTGTTGATACCCACTTCTATCTATCGGTATTCAACAGAGCTTACTAAAAACTAATACATAATTTAGACTTCGTGATCATGTTTTTTATGTGACGTCACAATAAATGTAACTCATATTGAGGTTATAGTTTAAGTGTTCATTTTCCCGAAGAAAAGAAGATTGAAACTAAACCTCAATTTAGGAATTATTCTATATTATATTATATATTATTATAGACGTGTTACAAAATGTTTAGTGATATTCACTAAACATTTTGTAAAACGTCTAATTAAAACTAGAACATTAGGATTAATATTTTGTATAACCCCCATTATTTTCAATGCAGTCAAGTAGACGTATGCGCATGGACCCCACAATGTTTCAACATATTTCGGTTCTTCTTAAATTTTCCCACACCTTTATGTAATGGGTTGTTAATTGTGTTATACATCTCTCATCTCGTGTATCCCACCTTTGCACTATCAAACCCCATAGATTTTCTATGGGGACACTCATTCATCCATAATTCGACCTGAGTCTGTATTAGGGATTACATTTCTATCGGACCAGCGAGTGTTATCCTTGCGCCATAAATGAAGTCTACCCTTTTGACTTGATGTAAAAGTCTTTTCATCAGAAAAAATGGTAGTGATCCCGTCAAAGTCTAAATATTCCCGTGCGAAACGTAATCGTTCTTCTTTATGTCTTTCTGTCAAGAAGGGCATTTTAGCTGATCTTCTGTGATGCAAGCCTTCAGCGTGGAGGGCATGGCGAACAGTTTGCGGTGACTCCGAGTGTGTCGTAGGTGTGAAACCATTGGTTTCATACTCGCCCACGATATGTTGTCGCTGCGCTTCGCTGCGCTTCGCTAATAAGCGACGACCTTCCACTTCGCTGTCTACTTGCAAAGCTCCCCTCTTCCTCATACCTTTTGATCCAGAGACTTACTGCATTTCTCTAAAACAAAAAAAAATATATGTAAGGCAGCTGTAATACAGATGCTATAAATCAACACTTCACAATTCACTCTGAAATTGTAAATTCAATAATAAACACTAATTATTTATCTTGCATGATAGATTGAAAAAAACAACGAATTATGTAAACCACAGGTCACCAAATAAATGGACAATTTATAATACCCATTCGCTTTTAATTTTTAATGTTTAAGTTACAATTCATAAATAATTATAATACTCACATTCAGTTCTATTAAGGCCACTTTTATGCAGCGCGATAATAGTCGCCCTCGCCTTAATATTAATATTTGCCCGCATTTTAAGAATCACACCAACAACAATACTGCTATCTATTAAACAAAACGTCACTGGCCATCAACTACCACATTATATAGTGTATTATGTATGGCTACAACCAAACGACAAAGTTCATTCCGATCAAGTTAAAATATTCATAAAACTCATGTCTACCTCACAGAAATCTAACTAAATTCTTGACTTATTTTTCTATCTACCTCCTTAACTTTACGAAATGTGTGAACAAAGCAAACAAGTTAAAGAATATAATATTTCTGTAGAGTAAAAACTTACACAAAGTCTAAAAGTAACTGTGCGGGATTTGAACTCACGGCTTACTGATTCACTCTTAATTCTGGACGGGCCCAACCGCTAGGCCATCATGTCTTATATATAACCGTTGAAATTATGAACTACAACTAGTTGCTGACAATATCTATTTTGTTGAAAGTAGAAGGTCGTAAGTCAAACTAAACGTCAAGCTATTGCTTTGTGAGATTGCCTATCGACTTTTGGTCGGCACTGTACATAAGTAAGAGTATTACTTTTCCAAGTTTTCCTACATGTATTCGTATTCGTATTCGTTTATTTGCATTCCGCAAGGTAAAAACATGGTGTTAACAAAAGGCTTCGAGCTAAGAACCGTTGTAGACCCTGTCAGGGCACAGCAAATCTAATTCTTACATGCTAAAAATTAAAATATACATGAAAACGAGTAATTAGATAAACAAAAAGAAAAATAAGATAAAAATAATCAAATAAAATGTCAAAATACTTAAAGTGTGAAGATAAAAATATGTCAGTCGTAATAGTAACACAGCCAAAATTAAACTTAAATTACACATAAAAAAAAAAATATTTAAAACTCACAAAACAATAATGTGATAGGTATACCTACTTACCTCGCTACTACCTAAGTAGGTAGGTAGGCTTCTTTAGCTTGGGTATGAGAGTCGAATCTAAAATGAAGACATTGTTAACTGTGTGCATACTATTGAAACCTATGGGTATATAACATACAACAATAGGTAATTAAATAAGTATGTCTGCATTCTGTGTAACGTGGAATATTATATGACCATAGATGAACCACATGATTGATATCTTTCCATCGTAAATAAATAAATAATGCATGGACAGTAAATTTATGCATGTTATTTGACCTTAACATCACGATCGCTTCCTTCATGTCTTTATTCGGATCGGAGGTAGTTTCTTCACATCGGAAACTGTTTGTTAAACTGATTACTTGAGTGTATCCGGTTTTTTAAATAAAAATATACAATTACTGGCGTTCAGAGAAAATAGTATTTTGTCTTAAAGCGAAAGATGTCTATTTGTTTAACACTTGATCTGGGTTAGGGCATATTATGTTCATCCTCATCATTTTCTAGGCCTTAGCCTTGATATATCCGGCGCAGTATCTCTTCTGCTCCTATCTTCACTCGGTAGTACGTTCGTGTGCTATAATTTCCGACCAGAATTCTTCAAGGCATAATAATATCAATTCAATAATACAGGATCATTCTTTCATGGAAACTTTCAATCACTGACCGACACCAAAATTGTTTTAGTTTCACTGTTTTGCGCACTAAGTCTAAAAATACGAGAAATGAACCAATATTAAATCCATAATCATAAACTGTAATGTGCTTAATTGTTCGGAATAATTCCCTCTTTTTGCACAAAACTTATACGTGTTTACAATACGATAAGACTTGCAAGGCTTCCCTAACAATAATATTTAAAAAAATACCAGACATGTCTGATAAAAGTCAGATTTAGGTAACCAAAGTTAACTTCAAGAAACCTTCGTACCAAGACGGATATAGAAAACTATTCTTGAAAGTTATTTTTCTCAGATGAAGTTCTTTTTAACAATAGCCGTAAAAGTAAACCTTTCATCATCCTACTTCTTTCTACATTTAGATACCTAGGTACTTTTAAAAACACATTTCCTTCTCTTCAATCGGGTAAAAAGTACCTGGAACTCATGGTGGTCCTGTCTTCTTTTCAGCAATGGCTCGAGTATGCGTGATCGGAGCAGGCGCAGCTGGCCTGTGTGCGGCTCGTCACCTTCTCGAAGAACCATGTGTCAGCCAGGTGGACATCCTGGAGCAAGCACCACAGCTCGGAGGCACCTGGGTCTACACCGAGGATGTTGGATATGATGATTTTGGGCTACCTATTCACACCAGCATGTACAAGAGTTTAAGGTAAGCTTCTTAGCTTTTGTATTCTTGACCAGTTTGTGGTCTTGGTGGCTTTCTGGCACATGCCCGAAGCACTCATGCTGATCATGGATTCCTGGTGTCATTGTCAGGTTTAACAATTAGTTTCTCAGTAGCAATTGCTGACTGGAATTGTGCCGGCCTGGCGGCAATAAGCTAAGCCCTGAATAGAACTTTTGTTTACCACCTTTTTCTGTGGTATACAGGCTTGCCTTGATGTAATATCTTAGTACCTACGAAAGAGCCAAAGAGACAATATTCATCAATTTGTTTTGTCTGACTTGCAGTCTGTCTGTTTACGTTATCAGGATATTTCCACACAAAACAATATTTTTATCTTGTCATTATTTATGGAATTCCTCCTTAGCTCCAGCATGGTAACAATAACAAGATCTCAGCTTACGACACATTCGTATCGAGGGTCGGAGGCTATCAGGGCAGCATAGCTTGCTCAGAGATATTTACGAGCATTTCGTACATGTACTAGAAATGTGTGTTTAGAAACGTGATTAGGTTGGAGTGTTCTATTTTCTGTAGTTATCGTTGTTTGTGAGCATGTAACACAGAATTAACATTTTCCTTCAATTTTCTAGTACCTCCTTTAAGATCAGTGGACGCAAATTTCATACTTAATCAAATCAGTGTCCCATCATTTGTAGAAGAAATCATTTAAAACGGAAATCAAAATAAGACACCATTTCCAACAACGTAAAAAATTGTGTCTAACCGACAATACCTATGCCAGAGGCCCATGGGCAGCATATAAACTCAGACACCAGGCTGTTGCCATCAATCTACTAGGATTTCAGGCTACTAAAAGAAAACCTCCTAAAGAAAAAACGCAATAATTTAACACTTTGCCCGACTCGGCCGGGAATCGAGCCCAGGTGCGCTTGTCACCACTGGACAAACGCGGCAGTCGAAAAACAGTCATAACTATGTTTTGTTAATTGAATGACTGGGTAAGACCTATCGTACCTAGCTCAAACATACACAAACTCAAATGTTTACTTAACCACGTCCGTTTAAACATTTCCATTAGAATACGATTCCGTAAATATTCACACTTTATCGAAATTGATTTACGATTCCACGTGGTTCAAGGTATCGATTACAGTCTCCGGATTGTTTGTATCATATTAATAACTCGTTAATTGTAGTTTTACGAAGATAATACGACAAACAAGCAAAGGTCAGCAGTTGTGAAGAAAAGAGAATAACTTGTAAACAGTCCGTAATGATGAAGCGATTTATTGAGCCGCTTCGTACCTGTAGCCATATCTCCTGTCTGCTCATATAACCCTGGTTGTTGCGATTCCTCAAATGTAGATTCTATGTAAAATTTAATGTAGGTAATTAATAAAACCTATAACCAATAGGGGTACCTATCGTAAAGTTTCTGTCTCAGAGTGCATTAGTTCATCATGAATCAATATTGTTCAATCTGTTTTAATTTTAGTCAACGTCACATGGAACATAGAAGGTTGCCGAAGTAAATCACAATGCGATTAATTACGATTTCATCCTGCATGCACTCTATCAAAGATTTTATTTAAGTACGAAAAATAAACGTCGTAATAAAACTGTCTATTTCAGGACTAACCTTCCTAAAGAAATCATGGGGTTCCCTGACTTCCCTGTACCGGAGAGCGATAAGTCTTACCTACCTGCTAAAGACATGCTAGCTTTTCTGAAGCTATATTCAGATAAACATGGAGTCACGAAGAAAATTAAGGTAAATAAGATTAACAAAACCGCAAAATTATTACTCAAATAGTGTGTCGGATTTGACAAAAAAGGCCAGACATTTTCATCCAGGGGAAATATCCCCTGTAACGAAATATATATCTGGGATTTCCTTCACAGTTCAGCCACCACGTGCAACTAGTCATACCAAAACAAGGGCCATCCGGAGAACTCTGGGATGTGACCTTCATGAGTATGCTCACCGGCGTCACGGACACCAAGGAATACGACTACGTGTTCGTCTGCAACGGTCATTATAACACACCGTTCATACCGCGTATACCAGGGCTGAAGGAATTTAAAGGTTAGTCGAAACGGAAGCAGTAAGTGAGCACTCAAGTTTTCTGCGATAGGCACATGAAAGGTGCAAATGTTAGGTCAGAGATCGTCATAAAAGCAGTCTTAAATGATAAATGATATTTATTCAGCAAGTAGGTTTTCTCAAACACTTTTACACGTCATTTTTGTTAAAACTAGATGGGGCCGGTGTTTCGTACCTGACTACTCTGAGAAGAAACAGCCGAAACAAACTCAGAGGTCATAGTCTCTTTTGAAGTCCAGACAATCTTCCTTAATTCACATTAGGACTATGCAGATAGACTGAGATGGTCTTTTGAAGAAAGAACCACACAGATTTGAGTGGACCTGTCCAGTCAGTGCAAGCATTTCTCAGTTATCGTGTAGCTCGACTTATAACACAAGGAGCTCAACGAAACGACGAACAATACCAAAGAAAGGACATTTGGGTAGGTCGCTTATAGTACTCAAACTGCCAGACCGTCGGTCGTGGGAAAAAAAAACAACAAAAAGTGACCCACAAGGTCCTCACATTAAATAATAATTTACAATTCAAATTCGAATGTCGATAAAAATACGATGTGTGAAATACACACACATAAAATAAACAAAAATAAAGAAAAAAATAATAAAATACTGAACTAAGTATTCATGTCAAATACACACACATATAAAAAATAAAATAAAAAAATAACAAAACGTAAAAAATAATAAAGTAGTAGTCTTCATGTTTTTATTAAATTAAGAATAGTAAAATTTTAATCATCATCATGCGGTTGATAGACGTACCACTAGCTGGACGTGACAAATCATGTGTCAAACATCTATGTCAGCTCATTGAAATCCAAATCAACAACTACCTAGCCTATTCCTAACTACGTTGGGTTCGGCTTCCGGCACAACTGAAGGCAGCTGAATAATTGTATTTTACATAGAGCTATTTCCTTTCTGACCTCCACAACCCAGTTAGTACTAAATAATACGATACCCCTAGGTAAGACTGGCTGTCAGAGTTTCGGGGCACTGACTACCTTTTCGAATACAAATTACTCCAAATAATTCCAAAGCCGGGGATCACGTGATTATGACGGATTTTTTCCCCACTTATTTGTTGTTACTGTACTGTTTTATGTGTCATGTTACATCGAAAGTTTTTTTTTCATCCCTCTATTCTAAAAGTTATAATCAACAAAATACCTTCAGGTGACATAATGCACAGCCACGACTACCGAGTGCCTGATGTCTTCACGGACAAACGAGTCCTAGTCATCGGCGCGGGACCCTCAGGCATGGACATCGCTCTGGAGCTGACCAGCGTCTCCAAGAAAGTCGTCCTCAGCCATCACTTAAAGGAACATCCTCGGACGGTATTCCCTGACAATCTGACACAGAAACCTGATGTGGACAGGCTTGAGGGATTTAAAGCTTATTTCCTTGATGGCAGTGAAGATGAAATTGATGTCGTATTCTTATGTACTGGTGAGTACTGTTTTACTTCACCTAAGCTTCACGGGGCTCCTAAACGAGAAACAAATTATGAACTGAATGATTTGAACCGATTATTCTGTGGTGTCGTCCAAACCTTTAGTTCAATGTAATTTGGTGGCTCTAGTTTTCATAGCGACCTATGCCATCTTATACTTTGGATCCAGCGTCATTGTATTCCATCGTTGATTTTGACCGAGTCGTCCCGCCATTTTCTACGACGTCTGCCGCAACGCCTTCTAACCATGTCAACGCGGTAGGCATAGTGGCTGGGTAATTTAACATTGCGTATAAAACTAGTGTTAGACACACACACAAACGATTTTATGATCATTGCACAATCCATTATTGCAATTCCCTAGGTTACCTCTACAACTTCCCGTTCCTGCACAAATCCTGCGACATCGTGGTGGAGGAAAACTGCGTGGAGCCGCTGTACAAGCACGTGGTCAACATGAACCACCCCTCCATGTGCTTCATCGGAGTCCCGTACTACGTCTGCGCCTTCTCCATGTTCGATTTACAGGTAAACTATAGTACCCTTGGTAAGTTGGTACCCCAAAACCCCCTCAAACCCGTCGATATTTTCTTTTCCAGACGTGCGATTTTCAATCTGTTTTCAGTGTTTTCAGACTAAACTAGGCGCCCGCCTACGTATTGACCATAACGCGCGCACTTTACACGCGCGTCTGGACTCCATCCCTTATTTTCAGAGAAATTCCTTAAAATTAATTGTTTTTCCAAATTTTCTTTCACATTTCAATTTTGATTATAGTTGCAATAGTACTCACCCTTCTTCCCTGAATTCTGGTCCGCGTTCCGTGTCCCGGTCTCCAGGTTGTGGGGTGAAATTCCAAATTTTTTATTTCGAAAACTGGTTTTTTGACCAAAACTCAAAATTTTTGTTCGGCACATAACAAGTTTTATTCCATAATTCGCTAGCCCGCGCGGAGACGCGTCTCTGGACACCTCGCACGCGCCCCTAGCTCGAAAAAATTTTGCCCACCCACCCGCCCTCTGGTCTATAGGAAGGTAGACGTGGGATTTTCGGCAAAATTTTTATTTTTCAAAATTAGTCTTTATTATACATTTAGGCCTTTTTATAGGGATTTCACAGGGAAAGATCGTTTTAATCATATTGACAACGTGTAAAATATTTTTATTTTATGATTTTTTAATATTTTAGATTTTATTGTACTTAAGTAATTCGTTTAGACAGTCGCTCGTAAGAGGGCGACTATAATTATCTGACTTTTGTTTTTATATTTATTTGATTTTGACTATTATTTACTTATTGTGTTCCCCCCTTTACAGGGTCACATAAGTACCAGTGTTCCCTCTAAACCTCTCCTCTCGAGCAGATACTGTTGTTCCGACCCCCTCTTTACAGGGTTCTGTTCTAACAATACCTGCTCCCAAAGCTTTATGATGTTTCGCACCCCGTCCAGCACCGTGAGGGCTCCAGGCTCTAGTGGCTCGCCGCGATCGGCGGAGGAAGCGGTGCCCTCGTCTGTGGCCGCGAGGAGGAGAATCTCCTTTGGAGACGAGACTCCTTCTGCGTCACAGGGAGGCCCTGCCACTCCGGGGACGCGCCGAGCTGCTATCGATGCCTCAAGACCGCTCACAAAGCCTGAGGCTAAGCGCCGCAGTCGCACCGAGGAGGCGAGAGCTTGCCTAAATAAGGCCAAGCTTAATCTAGGCAACTCTCGCAACCTCAAGGCCGAGATAAAGACTGCGGTGCTGGAAGCCATAAACAGGCTTTATGAGCTGGTCAAGGAGTCCGAGCGAGATAAGGGCCCTTCCGCACCCGTCGCCGTTCCAGAATTCGCGCCCACTGCTGACCCTAGTCCCCATCCAATTTCCACCGAGGTTCTTGCTGGCCAGACTGAGCTCCTTAACAGCCTAAAGGAGCACATCTCGGAGTTAAGAGACAACTCCGAGAAACTCGACAAACTCCGAGACAGTCTGGCCAGCAAGCAAGGAGTGGAGGAGACAACCTACGCGAGTGTAGCGGGCGTCATTAAGAGCCAGACCGGGGCTCAAGCCCTGGAGCGAACGACGCTTCACTCGGTGGTTGTCTCCTCAACTCAGGAGATGGATACGGGGGACGAAATCCTCGAGAGAGTGAGGAAAGCAGTCGACGCGAAGGAGGGTTGGGTGCGCATTGAGAGGGTCCGCAAGGCCAAGGACCAAAAGGTAATTATGGGGTGCGCAACGACGGAGGAGAGGAGGAATTTAAAAAAGCGCTTGGAGATGGCCGGAGAGAACCTCGTCGTCGAGGACGTGAAAAATCGGGACCCGCTTCTGATTCTTAGGGACGTGTTACTCATGCACAGTGACGAGGAGGTGCTGAGAGCCCTTAAGAATCAGAACCGGGAGATATTTCACGGGCTCGACGATGAGGAACAGAGGATGGTAGTTAGATACCGACGAAAAACGAGAAACCCGCATGCGAATCACGTTGTGCTTGGTGTGTCTCCTATGATCTGGCGGAGGGCGATTGAGGGGGGAAAACTCCGCATCGACCTCCAACGGGTTCGCGTCGAAGACCAGACGCCTCTGGTGCAGTGCACTCGCTGCTTGGCATATGGGCACGGGAAACGCCTGTGCACGGAGCCTGCCGATCTGTGTACCCACTGCGGTGGAGTTCACCTCAGGGCAAATTGCCCGGATAGACAGATCGGCAAAGCAGCGGTTTGTGTGAACTGCACCAGAGCAAAACATGGGGCCACCGAGCACAACGCATTCGGCAACGAATGCCCCGTGCGAAGGAAGTGGGACGCATTCGCAAGAGCTTCGATAGCATATTGCTAAAGATGGCGATGCGTCCACTTCCATACACAGAAGTCAAACCAATTCGGCCAAACCGGAAACCAGGCGCGTAGTGACAACCACCAGCGTTGGCAATATGCGGGAAGGTAAATTGAGTCAGTTTCATGAGAAACTGGCTCAAGTTATGCTGGAGCGGGTGCCAGCCCTGGTGGATTTGTCAAGCGGTGTCGAACTTGGTAATAAATTCACAGACGTAAACCCAATTTTTAAGGAATTTTAAATTAATGATATTTAATTATATATTGAATATATGTACTTATAAATATCATACCATTAAAATAATAAATAGATACAAGAATTAAAATTAAAGTAGGTAATAATAATAAGGAAAACAATAAATATTAATAGGGGCATACAGTAAGGGTTATTATGAGATTTAAAATATGGTTATAGCAATAAATGTACTAAAAATAAATAGTGGTAAAATAGTAAGCGAGCGAAATATTATGAAATATACATTATGATGTTTGAAAAACAGGTATGAAAATCATGCAACACCAAAATGTACTCATGTGGTCTCTCCGGCCACCTAGCAACGTCGACAAGTCAAATCACAAGGTGTAAAGGGCTCTGACCACCATGTTAGAGGGACACTGGCTTGGCAGGAGTGGTTTTTAGCCGGTTCGAGTCCGGCACTACCTCGACTGTCTCACAAGAGAAATTCCTGTGGGATAGTCGAGGTGTCCGCGGGGATTTCCCACTCCTGCCCAAACAAACAAAAAAAAAAAAAAAAAAAAAAACCCCCTCAAACCACCACAACCCCCCAAAACGTGTCCTCACCTTGACACACAATTGAGTTGGCCTTTTCTCCTTGTAGTTTTCACCATCCAAAGATGTTTGGAGGCTTTTTAAAAAAAAACACCATTTCAATCATTTCTATCTTTTATTGTATTCTAATGTTTGTCTTTGCATCCGGCATCGTTATAAATAAAATATAATTGAAAAATGCTTTGATAAAATTTACTAAAGTTGGCAAACAGTTTAAGAAGGGTATAAAACACCTCTTAACGAAGCCGAAAGGCACTTGTTCTTCCCGTCATTGCGATCATTTTTTGTTCTACACCATACCTGGGGCCTAATTCTGCTATTTTTATAAATTCGTCACTCCAACACGATTCCATTCCCATCCCATTGTCATTTTACATAAGTTCGTAATCTGCTAAATTCACAATGGCGATCGATGGTCTCGTAATGAAATTGTGTTTTAATGTCATTATCGTATTGCCAATAATATAAAACCCTTACTACAAATAGTTTTCGAAATCTGCAACTAAAAGCGAACATTTATTCAGGCCAGATTTCATTTATAATAGATTTTATTAATGTACGAGATTACCATTCTATGACATTTCTTTCAATGGACCGTCAGTGGTTGACCATTGAAAAGTCGTAATGACGCCATTAGGTATATTATAATTACCAAACTTGTCAAAACTTGACAGAACTTGATCATTATGAAATCAATGATCGACTATTCTGACACTATTGTAATAGCAGAATTGAGGCCCTGGGCCCCGATTCTGCTATTACAATAGTGTCACAATGGTCTATCATTGATTTCATAATTGTTGATGTATGACAATGTCATTTTGCTAAAAGTTCGTAATTTGATAAATTCATCATAGTGGTTCGATCAATGGTCTCGCAATTGTGTTAGAATGAC
This sequence comes from Xestia c-nigrum, assembly GCA_916618015.1. NCBI lineage: Eukaryota > Metazoa > Arthropoda > Insecta > Lepidoptera > Noctuidae > Xestia > Xestia c-nigrum. Next base: position 24,151,977 of record OU745249.1, read on the forward strand.
ATTATTGAATTGCAATGATTATAAAACCTGTTAATAGAAATGATTTTCGAAAATACGTTATTTGAAATACGTTGAGATCAATGATAGACTATTGTGACACTATTGCAATAGCAGAATCGGGGTCCAGGGAACCTTCTAGTTAGGGAGATATTGGGGGCCAAAGTTGCAACTTTTTTTTAAATACATGTTTTTGTTGTAAGATTTTTACTTTAAACGCAACTGATGAACACACGCACACATGAACATACATTGAGTTCTACCACAAAACATGATTTTTCACCCCAAAAATAAATGTCGTTTTAAAGCGATAATGTTTGCATAAAGTTACTTAGCTTGATGTACAGAATGCTTGGTTGACGGCTTCGTAATGAGGTTGTTTACTAATTGTATTTTTGTTGGGCACTATAACTTGCATGTTAAAATTATGTTGGCACATTTGTCACAAAGTATGAGTATCAGTACTGGCTTGTGAAAAGTGAGTTGAAGTCGAAATTGCTCAATCTTCTGAATATCCTTAAACCTGGACTTCTATTACCCAGGTCCGCTACTACGTCCGCTCAATGAACGGCACCTTCAGCCTGCCAACTCCTGAGGAGATGGCCGAGCATTGGGAAGAGGAAAAGCGGGACCGAGCAGCGAGGGGCTACACCAAGAGGCAGGCGCATATGATGGGGCCGGATCAGGTAAAGAGAAAAACAAATTATAATTCATCGTTTGAAGAAGACCTTGAAGGGCCGGATGAGGTGGAAGTTCTATTGCATTTGCTTCCTTTAGCTGTTTACGGTAACGCCTGGCGTTATTACCTTCAACAGATGCTGTTTTATTTGGTCCTCGTGTAGCTCATCAGCATCATGTTTTCGCATTTATTCCTTGAAGTGGACCATTGTGCGTGCCTCGTTTAGCTCTTTTGTAAATTGTTCTTGGACGAGTACTTCCAAAACTTCAGATGTGGTGTACGTATCTATTTATTGATTATTTTTCTGTCTGGGTGAAAAATATGATCTACGTCCAAAGGCACCATCTTTATTACCACTTCTTATCTGAAACTAGCACGTTATCCGATAGGTGATGAAAACCATTTGCTACTGATCCATCGTTGCATTCGTCTTGACTTTTGACATTCGAAACAGTTGTGCATTTATCGCCTTGTCCATTTACTATAGTCGCTAGCTGTCCTATTTCATCATCTGCAATATAGAGGCTAACTAGGTAATTTAATATACTGGGTAGCAAGGTAGTGAGAGTGTTTAGAAGGGAATGCAACCTTTAGCTTATCTAAAAATAGAATTACCTGCTTGGTAAAGGCGATTTCGAAGAGGTGTTGTAATTGGGTCGCAGGTTTATCTAGAAAAAGTTTACCAACTGTCTTATGAAATGAAAATAGCCATAAAGACGAAAGATAATGTATGTACTGTTAGAAAATATGAGTAGCGTAAAATCTATGTTTTTCATTCGTGAAACATATAAATGGGAAAATAGACTAGATTGGGAGTTAAGTACAATAATTTAAAACAAGAGCGTGTCGGGCCACGCTCAGTGTAGGGTTCCGTAGTTTCCCGTCGTCAAATGCTTGCATATAGGTACGATTATACTACAAACTTAGTCCAGAAATTATTTTGTACAACTTTTTGTACCAAAACTGTTGTTTCCATCCAAGTTCAAAATGATTTTCCTACGCAACCCTAAAAAGGTGTTTTTGGTGACACAAAACTGTATGTTATTGTTAGGTATGCTTCACGTATTTGCATTTGCGACAGTATATCCGTGTGCCCTTCGTGTATAAACTTGTCCCTCCATCATCTAGGCTGACTACTACGTGTCGCTGGCGCAGGAGTCTGGCACAGCCCCCCTGCCACCTGTCTTCACCAAGGTGCACAATGACAGCAGCCAGAAATTCCTGGATAACCTCACTGACTATAGAAACGATGTGTATTGTATTCTAGATGATGATCATTTTGTCTGCTACTGAGATATTCTGTCTTATTATCTTTTAATCTTAGGACCTAGGATCGAATATAACCGAACGTATCATATATATGTGTAGTGATTCTACGAAATAGCTTGCTGTCTTTATTTAACTACCTAAGATTAAGTATGTTCGTGTAATCATAAAGTAATAAATTAATTATTTGAAATTAAGTTTAGCAAGCGTATTATACTCAGTAACCTAATGTAGTAGATAGTATTAGGTAGTACTTAGTGATAAATAACTAAACATATATATAACCAGTCATTGTATTTATTTTTAATTACCTAGGCATAGGTATAACTAGGATACGAAACAATAAAAGTCTCTTAAAAGATTTTGTTTCCTTTTAGAATAAACAAGGTAAACATTCATTAATTTATCTCTAAGCCAAATAGGATCCGGGGTTGCGGGCCTGTTCGAAAGAGATACCGCGGCCCCGGAACATAAAGGGCGAGGAAGGAACATGGATGGGTTTTAGTCAGTAAGAGTCTGACACTCCCTCCCGCTCCGCCCAGAGTGGAAGAAGTCATTTGATGATGTCCCATTCCAAATAGGATATAATACTACTTACCATGGACTTATGTCAATGCATCTATGATGATTAATTGTGTGGGGATTTAACAACTTAATAAAGCTTTTAAAAAGAAAATAAGTACCAAATTTTTAACACATTCGAAAGTATTTTTTTCTACTGTCAAGTTTCATCGCTGCAACGATGAGTAAAACACAATCCTGCTTTTAATTGCTAATCGATTTTTCCACAAAACGCTTTGTTATTATTACCTATTGGACATCAGAAATAAAGGCTATAATAGTAGAGCATGGATTCGCCTCGGCGGACGCTTTTAGAAACTAAATTATCAAGACTTCCAAGTTACTGTTTACTCGCACAGTGCCCGAAAATTAACTGGATTGGTGACCTATGTTGAGAGAACTATCCACTCAACGGACTTTCGGCGCTATGAATTTTAACTCTCTAGAAGCTAGTCGATTCTGAGCCCTGTGGCTATAGTTTACAGTTATTTCTTCGCACTATCTTCGCTAATTCTTGGACATCCTACTTCTGTCTAGGACTCTTACTGACTACATCTTCATCTTAATCGACATTCAACCGAAAGATTGCCACTGCTGGACAGTGAACTGATCCCGTTAACCAATTTTATGTTTCGGATTTTCCCATTTCCGAGGCCTACGTCTTTCAAATTTTCGGGATAGAAGCTCCTTTCTTTACGCAATCCTCGGGACTGAATTATACCGGACCTACGCCATTAGATTTATGCCTGAACTAGCTAACAGCTTTACCTATTTTTTATGACTAGATTCTAAGAATACTTACAAATTCTTACCTACCAGTGGAGCACTGGGTCATCCTTGTTTCCCTTATTTCCAGTAGTCTTCACTGTGTCATGTCACCGCTTCTGTGGTCGTCAGTTTCGAGTGTCTTGGTTTAGCAACAACAAGTCTCTTCTCATGTGCAGTTTTGCGATATTTATTGTCATTGAGTGTAGGGAGCAATTCGTTTTTAATTATGTTCTTACCTGAATTAAGTATTTCTCTGCTGGACATAGGCACCTCATATTGATTTTTTAACTGTGTGGTTTTTGAACCAATGCGTGTCTTCTAATGAAAAATTCTAATAGTCTCAATATTTACATAGTAGTACCTAGTAGAAATAGATACCTTGTTAGTAACTAGGCCAATCATAATGTCATGTACGTGACTACCTACTTACATGAGATTTGCGTAATATTATAATTTATTACGCAAATTATTAATAAAAATAAAACTTACCTAGCGAAGGGAATGTTTTTAAATTTTATTCCAATAAAAAACAAAAGAAATTATCATTTATTTTTCATATACACAGAAATCAATTATATACAAATACCAGGAGTTCAGAAACCGCAAGCGATTGCAGAATGTTCAATTGCACTACTATAGTCCGCACGCCACGTCTTGATACAATCGGCACTTGTTTCGCACTACTAACTGACTCGCCATTTACTTCAAGAAATTTTATTCCGTTGCACTTTAGTTCAACCTAGTTGGAGGTTATCGAATGTTTGCCTCGATCGTTCGCTGCGAGTATCGATGCACCTTCCTTGCTTTATCAAAACAAGGATATATAACTGTCCAAGTTTGCCGACTACTTCCTCTGTTGCGGTCATTTGTTTTCATCATTTCCTTTTACGTGACGGTTTAATCAGTGTTTTTTTTCAATATTTAAGTATTTTTATGAAATGTTTACCTGTTTTTATTTATTGTATCATATGCTATGGGAAAAGTATGTATTTGTTAGGTATGGACCTATAGTACGTGCAGCGCATTATTCTAATAAGAGCAGGTGAAAGATTTTCAGGGGGCGTATTATCACATTTATTTTACTTTCCCTATTTTCCAGTTGAGAAAATAAAAAGTAATTTTACTAAAATAATTTTTATTCTAAACTTGTTCCAGGAAAAATACTACGCCTCATTAGCAACGGAAGCGAAAACGAAAACCCTGCCATCAGTGATGACGAAGATCAGAGATGAGAGCTCGATTAGGTTCCTTCACAACCTGAAGCACTACAGGCAAGATGTGTACAAGATCATCGATGACGACACCTACGAGATCATCAGTAATGGGAAAAGGGAAGTCATTTGTTGAGCCTTAACAGAGAACTAAGTTATATATCATAAGTTAGTGTTAGCCCGTAATTTACGTTAGATTTTACAATTTTTAATAGTTGTTACGGTCTGCTATTAACAAAGGATTTACAGAATGACTTACTAATGAGGTACCTGTTTTTTTTCTTTTGCTCAAGTTGTCAAATATTTGTAAAGTGTGTTAATTTATTTAATTTGATTTACTGTAAAATTCAGACATGTATTAACAACCATTTTATAAGTACAATAAAGTCTGGTGCGGTGACGTGTGTGGTTTCAATAAAACACCAAATTCAGCCAAAAATATTTTATTTAAGCGTATTTTATAATCTTTATATTATCAATGCTGATATATTATTAATCTTTAATTCTAATATTTTTATGGCTTTCCCCATTCTATTACACGCTAAGATTGATAGGAATAATTCATAAAATTTACAACAGTCTTACATTGAAGCTTGCAATATATCGTCCGGTTATTGCTTTGTAAGGCTGTTTTAACTTTTAATGAATTAAACCAGTGTTAGTATACGTACACTGGGCCGAGCCAAATATCTTTCATCAACAAGTTTGTACTTATTGTAATAATAACTTCGCTTCACATACTTTAAGTTTAAAAATAAAAATGTTACTTTTACGTTTAATATAAAAATACCACATTTTTCAATATTGTTACCGAAATTCGCACTTTTGTTTTTCTAATATATTTTTCTCAATTTTGTCACCAATATCTCAATTTTTGTCAGTATGCAAAATTATAAAGAAATTAACTTAATCATAAAACTTACTTCTAAAGCTATTTATTCGTTAACAAAAGTACGAGGCACGCCAAATAAAATAAAAATTGTGTTTTTAATTAAAAATAAATTGGAGACCTGATTATTACAATATAAATAAACTGCCAGCGTTCACTCATTTGGCCACACTCCGATGAATACAATTCCCTTGTTGTTTGAGTCTTTGTATGACAATAATACGACTTTACTAACATTCCGTCCTGGCTGAATTATTTGCAACATTTTCTTACAAACCTCCCTCTGGCCAATTCGTACAAAACCTACCCTACACTCCTACCCTTGGTCGCCCTACCTACATCCCTGTCTTTTCAGTCCCTTAAACTTCAAGATATGAATAAAAGGATCAAAAGAAGGGCTCAATCATACCCTGTCAAAATAATACAGTTATGAACTAATTAAAAATATATATAAAAGTAGATTTTACAGTAAAATGGCAACATTTAGGAGTACAAGCAGATGAAATGAAAATTCAGAACGAACCGTAAAGTTACACATACCAACTAGTTTTCCAAACTTATTTATATACAATCTTAAGTTACTACGGCGAAACGTAAACGATTAGCATCAAGCGTCTAGCACCATTTCGATATAAAAGTATACTTCAATTAACATAAAATTATCAACCAAGAAAAATATAAAAATTATTGATAAAAAACAATAATATAACAAACAGCTCCAAGAACCTCATGCAAGATATTAATTTCTTTTATTTCTCCGAAATTATCCAAAACAACACTAATGTAAATCACTGGTAAATTTTGAATCAAAGAGGGGACTAGCTGAAAAAGTATTGCATTTTAAGATAATAGACATTTATACCAAGGAAAACTACGTATACATAAAATCTAATTGAATAATATACATGAAAAATACATCTATACACTGAGATTACAGCGTTACACGTATAAAAAATAAAATCACATGACATCACGTTCGGTCGCTCAACAGTCGAGCAACAGTTCACACAGATCAACATCGCCTCGCACTCGGCCCACAAACCAGAATAATTCAACATTCCAAATGGATACCACTAAATATAACGTAACGAGGGTAACTTTTTAAGATAATTCGAGTTTTATTACGTCAATATAAGTCGTCTCCTAAGGACGGGTGAATGTGAAAAAATTGCCACAATTTGAGCCTCAAAAATCTACATTGTACTTTATTAAGACCTGTATACGTGAATCTCCAAGCTACGATCAGTTAAATGGAAGAAACACATTAATATTGCAAAATTCTATTTTAAACACGCTAACACCGAGATAGATAAAATTGTGTACTTTTAAATTACGGCGCCACGATACAGTGACTGTACTGCGACTTTAGAAAATAAAACATTAAACGACCAAGATCGTTATTGCACTCTGTAAAATGAAACTTGCAATTTTTATTACAGTTGTCCTTGACTCGATTACAATGACGTTGATGTCAAAGTACTAGGGGTACAGTTTCGCTTAGGAGGTCGTCGTTTTGTTAGCGAACGGTATGTCTGGTTCCATTCGCAAGGTTTGTGGCGTGGGGTCGTAGTTTCCTGCTAGGTAGTAGACGTCATTGTTGTCGTAGACTGTGCTGTACTTGACCGGGTCGTCGCCCATACGCTCCTTGTACTGAGCGAGCGGCAACACTTCGCATTTGTGAGATATTGTTTGGACGTCATTCTCGTCCGTGTGTGGAGATTCAAACAAACCACCCTGAAATGACAGGAAATTATATTTATTGAAACTTATTTCTTCAAAATTAAGTTTATAACATGTAACCCTCTATGGATCTTGCAGGAAATATCAAATACAAGTACAATATCAGATGAGCAAATCAGCGCGAAAATGAGACGAGCTTGATTCCCACTGAAAGGACTGACCCGCAGAATTATAGAAAAGAGAAGCATTTGCCATAGAATACAATACATTATAAAACCTTCATATATTATAAAACAAAGCAGTCCACCGCTTCTGTCTATCTGTTAGCGATTAAATCAAAAACAAATGCGCCGATTTTCATGCTGTTTGCACCAATGGATAGAGTGGTTCTCAAGGAAGGTTTTAGTATAATTATAATTTGTACGTGGGCGAAGCCACAGGCATCAGCTAGTAGTATATATCTAGGTACCGGGTAGTGCAGCTGGTCAGTACAGCCGACAGTCTCCTCAGGGTGGTAGAACCACTTGACGCGTACGGCCATGGCACCGCGCGCCTCCCACAGCGCCACAATGCGACCAATGTACGGCCGGTCTGGGCGCCCGGTAGACAGGAACACCGCTGCGTCGCCAACCTGGAGAGAACATAGAAAAACGTTATAAAATTATGCACCAGGAGGCTTCGAAATACAAATTTTCTTCATAATCATCATCATCATCATCATTTCAGCCGAAAGACGTCCACTGCTGGACATAGGCCTCTCCCAAGTGTCGCCACATTGACCGGTCCCGTGCGCCTCGCATCCAATGAATTCCCGCAACCTCCACCAGGTCATCCGTCCACCTAGTGGAAGATCTTCCAACACATCGTCTTCCGGTTCGCGGTTGCCACTCCTGAACTTTTCTGGCCCCATCGGCCATCCGTTCTGCGAGCAATGTGCCACTGCCACAATGTTGCTCACTGCCACTTAAGTTTGGCTACGTCGGAATTTTCAAATTTTCTTACGTTTTATCTTGCCGGCCAATGCTAGTTTGCAGCACAAACTAGCATTGGCCGGCAAGTTGCAAAAAACGTTGAACGTTGACGTTTGAATTTCGCGGGCTACCCTGAGCTTTCACTTGAAAGGCATGCCACACCATGTGTCACTGCGACGCTAAGATACCCATGCGAAGTAACATCGCCTGTAGTAGTAGTGTCGTAGTTGGGACAAACGGAGCGTCAAGTTCGTTAAAGGCACAACATGCCTCGTTGTTAATTTCAGCAAGACTGTGTTTCAATACTTTTTAATGATCAAAAAGCACCAAAGTCAAACCGCGACGCCTGCATTAGGTACTTTATGGTGTTTTAGCGGGAAGTAGTGGCGCCGTAAACCGCAACAACAAGTTTTAGCGGGAAGTAGTGGCGCCGTAAACCGCAACAACAAGTTTTAGCGGGAAGTAGTGGCGCCGTAAACCGCAACAACAAGTTTTAGCGGGAAGTAGTGGCGCCGTAAACCGCAACAACAAGTTTTAGCGGGAAGTAGTGGCGCCGTAAACCGCAACAACAAGTTTTAGCGGGAAGTAGTGGCGCCGTAAACCGCAACAACAAGTTTTAGCGGGAAGTAGTGGCGCCGTAAACCGCAACAACAAGTTTTAGCGGGAAGTAGTGGTGCCGTAAACCGCAACAACAAGTTTTAGCGGGAAGTAGTGGTGCCGTAAACCGCAACAACAAGTTTTGAACGACCGTAACCAGGCTTAGACAGAGGTGTACCCATAATGGAGAATATGCATGTAATGTTTCTTCACTACACTGTTATCAACCAAAAAATAATATCAAACTACCTACTACAATTTCCTATGACAGTTCAAACGTCTGTAACTGTAGCGGCCATGATTTAATGTCATTTGCCTCAATCTGCCTTGTTTACATCTAATTTTTTGGAAGCAAAAATTGCGATAACGATAATTTAATATTATATCTAATGAAACGTTAACTACTTTTCAAATAATTGTTTTTTTGTCACTTATACTTTGACGACACTACCGACCAAAAACATGCCACATCAAACAATTATTAAAATTATAAAATAACTGATTTTTAGAAACTTAAACAAGTGAACCACAATGTTTTTATGCGACAAATAAGGCATTTTTTAAAAATAAAATGAGATATTTTTAAGTCCCAAGCTTAATCCTCCGAATCCGAGCTGCTACTAACAAATTCGTGGTTGTAGTTGTTGTGGTAGGTGAAGTAAAGTGCACTCACATTGAGCACCTCCTCCCCGCGCTGTATGGCGCGGTAGAACAGCTTGCGGTGTCGCGGGCGCGCCGTGCGGCGGTACGCGGCGCCGTGCCAGCGCCACAGCGCGCCGCCCGGCAGGAACGCCGCCATCTTACTCACGCCGCCGCCGCCTCCGCCGCCGCCGTCCGACGACGTGGACGATACTGTGCGGCGCTTGGCCTTCTGCAACCAACATGAGATGATATTGAAAACTGTGAACATAACTTAGTTTATCATAGAACTTTAGCAGGTTAACATACCTTTTTTACGTCACTCGTGGAAGCAGTAGCTGCCTCCTCCTCTAATCCTATTCCACTATCCTTTAAATTGTCTTTACTAGTTTCTTCTTTCTTCATAGTCATTTTACTCAAATTGCTGAAGTCCAAAACGGCGTTTTTGACCAAACTCTTCTTGGACAACACCGCTTTCTTTATCACAGTCTTCATTTTGTCTTCTGGGGACTTCTCCACTGCGATTAAAGTGGAGAGTCTGTCGTTAGAATCGACCGAGTCTTCATTCGATTTGTTAGAGTCAATGTAGTCAGAAGAAGACTTGACTCTCTGCTGATCGTCACCAGATGAACTTGAATGCTCCTTGCAGCTTGAGTGATGTCTTTTCCTGTGTTTCCTATGGTGTTTCTTATGATGTCTTCTGTGCTTGCAATGTTCTTCGCAGGATTTATGCTTCTTCTTTTTCTTCTTCACGTATTCCATTGAAGTGGGATCATCCTCACTGGAATGACGCTTTATTTTGTCTTTTCGGTGCTTTTTAAGCTTCTTTCTGTCTTTTCGGTCGTCATCTTCTTTCGAAGTTGTAGCCACCGGTTCTGTTACTGGTGGTTTAACTTCAGTACTTGTGCTTGCCGCAAGAGGTATCACAGAGACGACGGCCACTTTCTTCTCTTCTGTGCATACACCGCTAACACTGGTATTTCTTCTTCGTTTACCAAGAGTAAATAACGGATTTTCATATTCTGAAAATTCAAGAAGATTTAATTTAGAACCAGAAGATACAGAACTTAAAGTACTAGGGCGATATAATATTAAAGAAGTTGGCTAGATACTGACCTACAACTGGGTAGTTCGGTTCCAAGAATCTAATATCCTCAATAGCTATTCTGCCAGAGTCTCCGTCGTCGAATTCTACGGCGACGAACTTGTCATCATGAGGGTCTGGAGACGAGACTGCCACGGTTCCAGGGTACAGGCATCGGTACTGTTGTGACCAGTATGCGCATACTCGGGTACCAGACGGCAGTTCTGTTACTGTTGAGGGGCTTACTTCCAAGATCTGAAATAAGCAAGAAATGGATTAAGATTATCCTGTCCGATAAAATGTGATTATACAAACATTTTTGGCATCAAAAACTTACAGCATCTCTCAAAGTTTCTTCTCTTGACATAATATGAGGTTTGTTTCCTCGTTCTCCATCAAGAGTGATGGCATACACGTCAGGTGCGGTCACAGCACTTAGTTTTCCTGCGTAGAACAACCCTCCCATAGCCGTAAGTACTCGAGGCGACTGATCTACTTTATCTTCAGTCAGTGTACATTTGGACACCGGTGGTGGTACAGCCGGCTCTCCAGGTGCTTCTTTTGCTTCCTCTTCAGTCCTCTCTTTTGATTTGTGACTCTTCCGTCTTTTTTTCGCACGCCGCTTCTCTTTGTCACTATCACTTGAAGCGCTAGCACGTCGCAGCGCGAACTCAAGCTCGGGTATATCATCTCGTGAATGTTTCCGAGCTAAGCGGTCTACCTTCTCCCTATTCTTCTGTCGCACTTCATTGAGGCTCTCCATAGAAGAGCTTGCTGATCGGTTCAGCGCCCATTCGGCTTCCTCCGGGTCAGAACAGGCCTTCATAATCGGCTCAGCTTTCAGCTTGGGTCGCACTTTGCTTGTCCGGTTGACCTCTTCTCTTGAAGGCTCTCCTCTCGTGCACAATATGCCACCTTGCTTGCTTAGCTTGCCCTTTGCCAAAAGAAAGCCAACAAGACTACTCTTAGACTTAGGCTTCTTTGCAACTATAGTCTCGGTGGAATCTGGACTGGAGACCTTTCGCGGTCTGCCTACTTTACGTTTCTTAGATGATCCTCTGTCTGAATCAGGTGACAGTGCTGGAGTAGATGGTGCAGGAGAGGCTGGTAATGTGGGTAACGGGTTTAAAGCTTTTAACTGCGCTTTTCTCTCATCAAACTGTTTTTCGAGTGCTAGTAGTCTCTCACGCATGTCTTTTTCTATAGCACTGGCAAGTGCATGTGCTGACCGGACGTTAGTGTTGTGTGTGCACGTCGCAGAATTACAGGAGCAAGCAGTAACGCGTCTCAGACTGGTTTCCAACTCTCCTCCACTGCTTCTTCCTTCGTCTCTCTCCCTATCACGCTTGTGTCGACGCATTTTCTCAATTTTGTGTCTTAACCTTTCCTCTCGGTCACGACTTCTTATTTTTCTCCTTTCGCCACTTGAATCGCCATCTCTATGTCTATGTCTGTCTTTTTTATTTACTGATGAATCTGCCGAGCGGCTTCTATCGGTGGGACTTAATAACGGTTCACTTTTAATGAAGGGACGGGACGTCATAGCCATATTTGTTGGAGGGTTCTCCACTACTTCCTCCATGAACCTCTGTTCTGCTAAAGCACATAACAAGCCCAGACCGTCTAGAGAAGGTTTGCCTTGTTCGTTGGTAGAGGGATCTGTTGGTGGATACTCGAACCGCCTGTGAGGTTCAACATCGGTTCTTGGTGGTGATTTGGGCGATGTCTTTATTAAAATATTTAATTTCGTCGGTGTTCTTGTATCGATTGTCAATGGTACCGGTTCCAACGTGGGCATACTAGTTCCTGGTGTAGTACGTTCAAATTGCTCGATACTATTCGATAGAAGTTCCAACCCACTTACGTCTACAGGGGGCCTGGTGTTATGGGCAGGATGTGGAACTGGCGTCGTCCTCGCTGTGTCTATCACTAGATCGTTCGAAGTATTGCTACTTGAGTTGTCTAAACCGTCATCTCTTTCTATTGAATCTATTGATTTTTCTACATTTCCGACAGTCGTTAGACCTTCCGAAGAACATTCTTCAGCGTGATCGATATTTGGATGTTGTAATAATTGAGCGTGACTTTGCAACATATTGTCTTCAGGGTAATGTGCAACTCCAACGCATGCTACATCCCTTTCATCTTCATCAGCTTGATTGGGTGATTCATCGTCCTCATCGATGTGATCAGTTTGGTTCGACGCGTCCCTGTGTGCCGGGAGCTCAGGAGCCTCAGGGGGTGGCGTTGGCGGAGCAGCTGGTGATGTAGCTTGACTCCGACACACCTGTTCTGAGTAATCAGGCTGGTAGTACAAGTGCGTCGTCATCATCGGCTGCTGAACCGGGTCTGGTGCATAAGATGGCTGCGGTTTCTCATGCTGTGGTTCCGGTTCGATTTTAATTAAATGAGGTGTGATGAGCGGCTGCATTATTGGTTTCCTCTTGTCTGACGTGTGTGCGTGGGTTTGTTGCTGAGGGGCGGGCGCGAGTGTTACCAGGCGCGTAGAATGCGTATGGGTGTGTTGTAACGTCGCCGTGCTGGCGAGGAGGTCGCCTGGTAGCAGTTGTAGGTGGTGAGAGGGGTGCGGCGCTTGAGGCAGGAGCAGCGGTGCTGACTGATAGGGCATGCCTCCCCAGACGACTGCGTGCGGCAGGTCCTGGGGTGCGGGCAGCAGCAGTAGCGCGCCCGACGTGGGCTCGCGGACTAGCTGGAAGCCGCCGGACATGCCGCCCCCAACAGACCCGACGCCACCGACGCCGACACCGCCCACCATCATGCTTTCCATTGACATTTGAGCTGGAAAGGAAATGAGTTTGATTGTTAATGGGCATCCTAATAAATCACGAAAATGCATTGGCTATCAACTAATAGTAAGTAGGACATGAATGACGTTAACGATCGCATTGGCTTAGTACGCGTGTATTCTTCTTTATTTGTGAAGAAGGTTACCAAGGCAACATAACAATAAGAGTGTTAACATCTACGCTGCACTAATGCCAAAGACCACGGAGCATAGAATGAACGGAGTGTCAATATGCACATTTATGAAGAATCAAACTCGTTAGCATTTGTGTACGACTGTTGTATTATCTTGTCAATGTAAGTAATGAATGCATGTGGGTAGTTAGGTCGATGATACTAATAAAACAGTCGGTACGCAGCCATTGTCGTTTCACTTCATGGTGACAGCGGTGATCGGAAAATAATTCGATAAAATAGTATAAAGTGATCGTTTCAAAGATTAAAAGCTTAAATGAAACTGAAAAGTGATAAAATTATAACGTGACCATGGAACATGCGCGGCCGCCAGCAGAATTATCGTTGGAAGGAGGTCCAGCGAAACGCGCCGACGCGTGGCGGAAATGGCTCAAGCAATTTCAAGTATTTCTCAAGGCGTCAGGAGTTTATAAAGAGTCGAAAGATATGCAGGCTAGTCTACTTATAAACTTAATCGGTTCCGAAGGCTACGACATATTCCTTACGTTCAAATTCAGTAGTGAAAGTGACCGTGATGACATCGAAAAACTCATTGAAAAATTCAACGGCCATTTTGGCACAAAACCCAATACCACGATGGTGAGGTTTAAATTTTTCACACGCAACCAAGAGGACGGGGAGAGTATCGACGAGTATGTTACAGCTTTGAAACTCTTGAGCCAGCAGTGTGAGTTCGACCAGTTAGAAGACGGCCTGATTCGCGATCGGATCGTACGTGGCGTGCGAGAAAGTACCGTGCGTGACAGGTTACTACGCAGTGAACAGCTCACACTCGAAAAGGCTATCGTCATATGCCAATCGAATGAAATATCTAATGAGGAGAGCCGTAAAATAGAAGGCGTAAAGAGTGAGTCAAAAGGCGCGTCGGTGGATGCGGTGTGGAGCTCTCGAGGAACGCGGCGAGGCGCGCGGGGCGGCGGCGGCGGCTGGGCACAGCAGCGCTGGCGCGGGGCCGGCGGCGGTGGCGGGCGCGGTCGCGGGCTCGGTGCGCGTGCCCCTCATGCGGCCGCCGGCAGCGGCGACACAGCGGGGACCTCGCAGCCTGCGGGGGATAGTGCGTGCGCGGCCTGTTCTAGTGCGTATTGTGATGGTGGATTTAGATGTCCGGCGAGAAATGTGAAGTGCTTTTTGTGCGGTAATAAGGGCCATTATAGGAAAATGTGTACGGTGGACAAATCAAATGATAAATGATAAATGATAAATGATAAATGATCTTTATTTTGTAAGTAGGTTTTCACAAACACTTTTACACGTCAATTTTTTTTAAACTCGATGGGGCCGGTGTTTCGTACCTGACTACTCTGAGAAGAAACAGCCGAAACAAACTCAGAGGTCATAGTCTCTTTTGAAGTCCAGACATAATCTTGCTCAATTCACATGAGGATCATGTAGATATTAGTGTCTGAGATGGTCTTTTGAAGAAAGAACCATACAGATTTGAGTAAACCTGTCCAGTCAGTGCAAGCATTTGTCAGTTATCGTGTAGCTCGACTTATAACACAAGGAGCTCAACGAAACGACGAACAATACCAAAGAAAGGACATTTGGGTAGGTCGCTTATAGAACTCAAACTGTCAGACGGTTGAGGGGTAAAAAAAATAAAAAAATGTAACCCACATGGTCCTCACATTCACAAAAAACACACAAAAAATAAAATAAAATTAATAATAATTTACAAAATGAATGTCAATAAAAATACGATATGTCAAATACACATACATAAAACAATAAAAAATAAACTAAAAATGTAAAAAATAATAAAATACTGAACTAAGTATTCATGTCAAGTCATTAAATGTCAAAAGCCACAAGGAAATATTCATGTCAAATACACACACACACAAAAAAATAAACAATAAAGTAAAAAAAATAATAATAATAATAACCATTCATGTCAAAGTGTATAAAAGAAAGGAATCAATAATAAACAAGCGAAGTCCGAAATTACTATATTCGCAGAGCAAATTTCATTGGAGCAGCTTAATCCCAAGCCTTTTTATCATCGAGGTAGTGATTAACGTGATAGTAGGCTTTCAGGCATAGCTTCTGTTTTATAAACGATTTGAATTTATTTAGACTAAGTGCTTGAATATGGCTCGGAAGTTTATTGTAAAAACGTATACATTGGCATCTGAACGTTCCCCCTATTTTCTTGAGCCTCGTAGCAGGAATAATAAATTTGTGTTTGTTTCTCGTATTTATGTTGTGGATATCACTGTATTTTTTAAACAAATTAATATTTTTGTGTGCGTACAAAAGATTTTCATAAATATACTGAGAGGGCATAGTAAGAATATTAATATCTTTAAATTTTTCTCTGAGGGAGTATCGGGGACTTAATTTATAAATTGAACGAATTGCCCTTTTTTGCAATACAAATATAGTCTGAATATCGGCGGCATTGCCCCACAAGAGGATACCGTACGACATCACGCTGTGGAAATAACTAAAGTAGACTAAACGGGCTGTTTCCAAATCAGTTAAATCACGAATTTTTCTAACGGCGTATGCTGCAGAGCTAAGTTTTTTTGACAATTTGTGTATATGCGGGCCCCACTGAAGCTTGGCATCCAAAGTTATGCCTAAGAACACTGTGCTGTCTTCCGGTTTCAACTCTTCATCCTTGATTACTACACTAGTTTCCACTTGTCTTACATGGGGTATCGTAAACTTAATACATTTGGTTTTTTTCTCATTCAGGAGTAGATTGTTAACATTAAACCAATTAACGACTTTTGCCAGGGCGCTATTAACATCATCCGTAACTAACTGCTGACGTTTAAGTTTAAATAAAAGAGAAGTGTCGTCTGCAAACAATACTATATCATGATTATCCTTTATGAGGTAAGGCAAGTCATTTATATAAATGAGAAATAAAAATGGACCAAGAATTGAGCCCTGGGGTACCCCCATTCTTACTACGGATCCGGGAGATCTTTCCCCGTTAACATCAACTCTCTGAATCCTATCACTCAAATATGAAGTAAGAAGATCCAGAGAGGCGTTACGGACTCCGTAGTGGTGTAGTTTCCTGATTAAAGTTTCATGAAGAACGCAATCGAAAGCCTTGGATAAATCGCAAAAAATTCCCAAAGCATCGAATTTGTCCTCCCAAGCATTATAAATGTGTCCTAAAAGTTCAACACCGGCATCGGTAGTTGAACGACCCCTTGTAAAACCGAACTGTTTTTTATGCAATAACTTATGTTTATTAAAAAAACTTTGCATTTGTTCCAAAATTAATTTTTCAAAAATTTTACTAAATGTTGGTAGTACTGAAATAGGTCTATAATTTGTGGGGTCTGATGTACTACCCGATTTAAATAATGGTATTATTTTACTATATTTCATTAGATCAGGAAACTCACCACGGTCAATACAATCGTTAAATATTACTGCTAAAGAAGGAGCTACAATGTTTATAATAGATTTAGCCACGTCCACAGAATGACCCCATAGATCGGCGGTCTTTTTAACATTTAAGGTGTGAAAGATTTTAATTATATCTTTACAGGTTACATAATGAAAGTTAAATTCGGAATCACAGACTGAAACGTTTTCCTTAAGTAAAGACTCGGCAGCAGCAGGTGACGAGTTTAGCGATTTAGTAGTCGATACGGGAATATCCGCAAAGAAATTTTCAAAGGACGCCAAACAAGGTGTATTCGGTACAGGAGGAGAGAGACGATGACCTGTACTTCATCTCCTCTGTTGGTGCTCTGAACGATTCACGATCCGTGGACAAATGGTATGAGACTTTAATACATACAAATAACATGAAAAAACATCCTTTCAAATTGGATACCGGCGCCGATCTGAATGTTATCTCTAAAGATAATTACATAAAGTTAGGTTATACGTTGCACGAATTGAACCCGTCTAAACCGAAAGCGATGTCTTATTGTGGAAGTTTATTACCTATTTTAGGATCATGTGTTTTAAAATGGATGTACAAGAATAAAGAGTACAATATTAACTTTGTAATATCTGATCATAATTGTGAAAGCATTTTAGGTAAATTTGCGGTAGAGGAAATGAAATTAGTGCAACGGGTATATAGTTTGAATATGGATGTTTACAGTGATTTGTTTGAAGGCCTCGGGCGGCTACCTGGGCACTACACTATACCTATAGATAAAGATGCATCTCCTTGCATCTGTCCAGTGCGAAAAATACCAATTAGTTTGAGGGGAAAGTTACAGTCAGAACTTGAACGCATGGAGGAGTTGGGTGTGATAAGAAAAGTGACTCACCCCACTCCATGGGTGAATGCTATCGTAGTAGCGGCTAAAAAAGATAGTAAAATCAGAGTTTGTTTAGATCCGCGTCCCCTAAATAAAGTGATACGTCGACAACATTTCCCATTGCCTACCCTTATGGAAATAGCTACACAGCTGAAAGGAGCTAGTTGTTTTAGTAAGCTGGATGCTAGATCTGGATTTTGGATGATATCGTTGGATGAAGAGAGTGCAGACCTATGTACATTCGGTACGCCGTTCGGGAGGTTCCAATACCTACGTCTCCCATATGGAATTAATTCAGCTTCTGAAGTTTTCCACTCTAGAGTAAAGCAGCTGCTTGAAGGGTTAGAAGGGGTAGACTCATTTGTCGACGATATTATTGTTTGGGGTATGAATGAGAGTCAGCATGATGAACGCCTGAAACGATTAATGGACAGGGCTCGAGAAGTAGGTATAAAGTTTAATCGGGATAAATGTGAGTTCAAGGTTCCTGAGGTTACGTATTTGGGACATAAGTTTAGTATAGAGGGGATGAAAATAGACGAAAGTAAATCAAAAGCTATCAAAGAAATGCCATGTCCGCAAAACAGACAGGAATTAGAAAGGTTTCTGGGGATGGTGAACTTTTTATGTAAGTTCATTCCAAACTTTTCCGAAAAGGCCACTCCGCTGAGGAACTTACTAAAGAAAAATAATGAATGGCAATGGGGTGCATGTGAGGACGAAGTGGTAAAAACATTAAAGTGGGATTTGTGTAACGCGCCGGTTTTAAGTCTGTTTGCGGCAGACGAGCCCGCCGTGGTGTCGGTTGACGCCAGCTCGCACGCGCTCGGGGCAGTATTGCTGCAGAACGGCCGTCCGGTGGAGTTCGCCTCCCTTACTCTAACCGACACTCAGCAGCGATATGCTCAAATTGAGAAGGAGATGTTAGCAATTGTCTTCGCGCTTGAAAGATTCCACCAGTATGTGTACGGGAAAAGCGACGCGGCGACGTGATTGTGGAAACAGATCATAAGCCACTCGAAGCACTCTTAAAAAAATCCTTAAACGAGGTACCCGCTAGGCTACAGCGTATGATGCTCCGCGTCCAGAGATATGATTTTACCGCTATGTATAAACCTGGAAAATATATGTATGTAGCGGACGCACTTTCGCGCGCTCCGCTCCCAGAGTTAATGAACGAAAAGGTGTCGGATGAGGTGCAGAGTCAATCTTGTTTTTTGATAAAAAATGTGTCATTTAGTGACGAGAAGATTAATTTAGTACGTGAACACACAAAAAGAGATAACACAAGTCAGTTGTTGATTCGTAATATAAAGGATGGCTGGCCATTGAACAAGTTTGAGACAGATGAAAGAGTAAGGTCATTATGGGATCATAGGGACGTCCTTGAGTATTATGATGGTGTTCTATTTAAAAATGATTTAGTATTCATTCCGCAGGAACTCCGTGACGATATGATAGGGAGAGTGCATGAAGGGCACCTTGGTATAGATAGATGCAAGAGGCGCGCGCGAGAAGTAATGTACTGGCCGGGAATGACGCACGACATCGAGCGCGCGGTGCGCCGATGTCGCGTGTGCGCGAGGCACGCTGCGCTGCCGCAGCGGGAGCCATTGATTTCTCATGAAATACCTAGCCTTCCATGGATCACACACACACACACACACACGCACACACTATTTGCAAGCGCGTACATTTGCCCGCATATCAATACTCCATTAGTTTATTTAGCAGTCCGTGTGTATGGCTCATCACTTAGTCACAATACAGCATACGCGCCGACTGCTTAATATTCAGTGGGCGCGCTTCCGGAGACGAACAGGAATGTTAATGTTTTTGGTGGGAAATTACTCTTTATGTCGCGTTTTCAATGGTAGTAAATGTAGGAAAAATTTGCCGCGGCTTAAAATTGAACAACAATTAATATAATTACCAATTTTCTGTTTTAATGACTTGTTTTTAAATTATTGCGCCAAGCAGTCTGTGTTGTTTGTGTTTATCGATATCATTGCCTTAACCAACGTTACGATGTATGTATTAATCTATTCGTACGTAGGGTAACTAATATTTTTCATCGTTACCTACTTCATATATAATTCATAGTTTTTATAGCGATTTGCATAAAATGTGTACGACATAAATATCTACTATACTACGGAACCAACCTACCTATTGTACCTACAGGTATGATCATAAATTAACTCATACATATGTAGTTAAAGTAAACGCAGGAAAATTATAAAACCAGCAGTAATTAAAATATTCTAATGAATAACAATTAACTACCTGCAATAAAAGCCTCGCAAACGTTAAATTAACTTCAATATTTATGCAAAAAGAAATATGATTATTACATTAACAAATATAAAAAGAAAGATAGGGGCCACCCTTTCTTTCTTTTGCATAATTAATATATGTACATTGTATTTAATGCTCATTGTGTCTTTTGTTGACGACCCGAATGGCGTAGTGGTAGTGAAGCTGCCTTATGTTCTTAGAGTCCTGGGTTCGAATCCCGGTAGGAGCAAATGTTTGTGTGATGAACATGGACATTTGTTTCCGAGTCATGGATGTTTATATGTATAATAAGTATGTATTTACAAACAAAAAAGTATATATGTAGTACCTATATCAACTATCTAGTGTCCACGACACAAGCTTTGCTTAGTGTGGCACTAGGTGGCGATGTGTGTTAATGTCCAGCGATATTTATTTATTTATTTTGTTTCACAATTAACTCCAAAATAGATGCATACCAAATTACCAAACAGCTATACAAAGTAACAAACTCAAACGAATGGAATCTTGAACGAATCAATAAAAAAACACACAACTAAAAATTCCCATTGATTGCTTAAAATTCATTTTGAAATGCCCAGCTCAGCGTCGAAACACATCCTAATGACTTGCATTTTACTGTTCCAATTAATCCATTATTCTTTTCACATTCCTACCGAGAGCGAACGAGGTGGTGCATACAGGAAATAGACGCGTTTAAAAGAGACAGAACGAAACCATTAGCATCGCTTTAATTTTAAACGTTTTTGAATAGCAGTCGGTTTTTTAAATAGTTTGATTTAGTTTAAATTGAGTGATGCGTTGAATGTGAAATAGTTTGGGATGTTTACGATGTGAAGTATTTTGTTTTCTGGAAGGCGCCTCCGTGATGTAATGTGGACCTATTTATTATAGTTTCTGAGATAACAGATTAACTCTGGGCCACTACTTAACCTAGCCATTTTCTTGATTTGAAATGAAATTCATAATGTAACTCAAAAGTTTGCTTCTTTGTTTTTAGTTTGCGATAATAGAGAAATACGTTTTACGTCTACAAGTAAAACAGCTTCTAAAAGTTGGCCAAGAAACATTGGATTTCAATATACATGGCACAACTACCAGCTAGTATTCAGATGCGTGATGGCCGGGAGGTTGTATTACCGTGTTGGATGCCGGGCCCAACCTCCTTATTAGAGAGGTGATTTTCTCTTAGGTATCTATGACATCCTGGTCAGGTAGATTGCTACCTTGAAACCACGCATACGACTACGCAAGTTTTCCGCGAAATCTAAAGCACTTGTACGTGTAAATTAGATTTATTTCAACATGCTTCCAAAACAAAACCTATTTTTTTACAAAAATGGTGTATTTTCAACTAATGGGATGATGGTTTAATTTTACATAAATTTGCATAGAATAGAATCCAAGGTATAAGAGAACTATCTCCAAATCAGGTCTCGAACGAGATAATTAAACCAAGTTGAGCATTTCGAAGACTCTTCCATCGAAATGTTTTGGGTGGAAAGATATTCATTAAATATGATGATATACCTAAGGAGCTTGTACCTAGCGCACGCCACGATAGTGGCGGTAAGTCCCCTCTTTGAGGAGTGGCTAGAGAGGCGCCACGGCGTCCTCACCTTCCGCCTGACGCAGGTCCTCACCGGACACGGATGTTTCGGGAGGTACCTGCACCGAATCGGGCGGGAGGAATCGCCCGGGTGTCTCCACTGCGAGGATCGACCGGAGGACACGGTGGAGCACACGGTGGAAGTCTGCCCTGCGTGGGCGGAGCTCCGCCGTGTCCTCGTGGCGGCGATCGGCGGCGGCGACCTCTCGCGTCCGGCCCTGGTTCAATCCATGGTCCGGAGCGAGACGGAATGGGAAGCCGTCGCCTCCTTCTGCGAAGCAGTCATGCTAGCGAAGGAGGTGGCGGAACGAGAGAGGGAGAGATCCTCTCTTCCCGGCCGCCGCGGGAGACGCAACGGGCGTCGGGGGCCACGTGGTGGCTACCGGCCACCGTAGATGCGGGCCTGTGGACGGTTGGCTATGGGCTAGCTAGCCGTCCGGCCGTCTAACGACGACGACAGGCCGTGTCGACGGCGCGTTCGTGTTCCACGCGCGCCTCAAAGAGATGTCAGCAAAAAGAGAGGGGCCCGCAAGGGCCGAAGCCTGCCGGGGTTGCGGGCCTGTTCGAAAGAGATACCGCGGCCCCGGAACGTAAAAGGCGAGGAAGGAACATGGATGGTTTTTAGTCAGTAAGAGTCTGACACTCCCTCCCGCTCCGCCCAGAGTGGGGGGGGTCATTTGATGATTTCCCATCCTTAAAAAAAAAAAAAAAAAAAAAAAAAAAAAAAAAAAAAAAAAAAAGGAGCTTGTACCTAAGCAATAACAGCCGCTCGAGCCAATCTTTAGGTTAAGCCGTGTTTTGGTCTGTGGAAGGGTGAAAGCACGTTAAGCTGTTGGTCCCGGCTGTCATTTGTAGATCTTTGACAATTGTTAGTAGGTAGTCAATGGCCCAAAAAGTCTGACATCCAGTCTAACCAAGGGGTATCGTATAACCCAGTCTAATTGGGTTGTGGAGGTCAGATAGGCAGTCGCTCTAAGGAACATACTGTATTTAGCTGCATTCGGTTAGACTGGAAGCCGACCCCAGCATAGTTGGGAAGATGGTAGACATTAGGCAAATGATGATGATAATACCTAAGTAGGAATGTCCGTATTTCTGAGAAAGTTAGTTCTATTCATTCTGTTCGAAACAATCAGTCAACATTATTTCTAATACTAGTACTTACTTAGCACAAGGTTTTTAACATTGACTGACTGTGTCTGAATTGATTTTACGGCAAGATTTTGAACGTTTAAAACTACGAGAATGTATTCTTCTATTTGCTTCTCATCAGTGGCATAATAAATTATGATATAAAGGCGATTTTCGACAACCATAATTAAACCTACCGTAGTCGTATTTATTTAATGATCGCTCCATTTTCACTACTTACTCCGTGGCTCAACTTTGATCAAACTTTATTTTAAACAAATTAAAGAATAATTTTCTTCGCTATTATTTATTTTTTTGCTTTTTCTTATATTATAAATATTATATAACTATGTAGAATTAGAATAATTCGGTGCCTTAGGTACATAAAGCATTTTCATCGGATGGACGGTCAAACCTCTTTTGAAATGTTTTATCATTTGTTACGTTTTATTACACGACGAGAGAGGGGTGGCCCAGTGGTGGCGGCCCCTACATACGACCAGTAAGTCATGGGTTCGAACCCAGACACCGCATTACTTTGTGTAATTTATTTCATCACCGCTGCTCTCAAAACGATGAAGGAGAACATCGTGAGGAAACCGGCATGTCTTAGAACCAAAAAATCGAATACATGTGACATCTACCAATTATCCGCTCGCGTGGTGGATTATAGACCATTCCCTATTATAGAGAGCAGTCCCGTGTCCCAGCAGTGGGAACATTAACAGGCTGATGATGATCAATTACATTTTACGTGAATCAATCATTGATCAATATACTACAACCTACATTTCAAAAACACTGTCAGCCAGCAGTATAATAGGTATAGCAGTGGACTGCTATTGTTGAGAGTAGACTGCTATCTATAGTTGATAGATTTAGAAGGGGGGGGGGGGGGTAAGCACAAGCAGCTCGTCAGCTTGCCTTGTTCTTTCATAGCTCGGTACCTCAGTACTTACTTAGCAACAGTTAAGATAATTCAAGGAACCAGGCACTCATGTCCTAAGTAAAGTGTACCTAATTATGTAGCGTATTGTTTTTGTAGAAGAAGATGTAATCGCTATAGGTACAGTCAACAGAACAGTTAGGTAGGTATGCAGGCTAGCAATCTTCTTACGAATTTTATTAATATAAAACTCTGTAAAGATTGATTTTTGTTAATTTTTCACGCAGAAACTAATGAAAGGATTTGGATGAAATTGCAAATATATTGATAATAACCCTTTTCCATTTACAACAGTTGAAAGAAGATTACTAGCCTGTAAACCTAACTGTTTTGCTGACTGTACCTGTGAAGGGCGCTTACCTATAGTAGCAATCGTAATAGATATTATTGATAAGTAACGTAGTTTTAAAATTAGTATTAAGTGTACCTACTTAAGTACCTACACGCATTGAATGCGCAAATAATAACAAAGTTGATTGTAATTTATGACTATTAAAATTTCATTTTCTTTTCCTGTTTACTAAAGTTTATCGCGAACTAAGCACCTAGCTATTAAGTGCCTATATTATAATTTTGTTATCAGACAGTATTAAAGCCACCAATTACGGCGCCATCAATCATTATAGCGTTATTTCTTCAACGGTCGCGTGAGGTGTCAAACGCGCGGCGTGCGCTCAAGACGCAGCAAAAATCGCCATTACCGCACCACTTGAAATTACAAGAAAAACATAAACGCAAAAAGTCATTCACAACACTAAAAAGATCGAGGCGGCGAAGATGAAGCACTGCCTTTGGAGGCGCGACGACTTCTTATTGGCCGAGACGCCGAGTAGGCGGAGACTTATGGGCGGAGCGATAAATGTTAGGGCTGCACGTAAGTCGACTCCGGTTTTATCGATAAATGAGTTTTTATGTTTTTTTATGGTGTTATAATTTATGGCGTGGAAGTGACAAATTTCCGTTCGTGGGGAACGATTTAGCGGATGGATGCGGGTGAGCGATGGATGCCCACGATATAGTTATATAGGTAATTTTTTTACCTCGAGTGAAGTCACATGACGTCATTTATGTTAAAGTGGTCAACATGTGAGAAATATTCGGTGATTACTGTTTTGCGAGTATTAGTTTACGCGTTCATCATTTTTAAGTGGTTTGTTAAGAACCGGTTTGTGGATTAATCGTTTTTGTGAACCGTACCTTTTTTTACTTTGAGATTTAAAACTTTTGCCGGCAAATGAGATCGTAAACTTGAATGCTTTTCAAATTGCCAAATAAAAGTTAAGTATGACCGTTTAGTGCAGCCATTTCCTTAGATATTTGATAAAAACACTAAACAGCCTGTTCACACGAAACCGATAAATGAAATAAGAATGCACAGCCATTTTGATTTTTCAATAAATCCATTTTATAATGGGTTCGATTCCCGGGTCAGGCGAAGTGACCGGGTGAGATTTCTCAGCATTACCCAGAGAGTCTGGATTTGCGATCAGTTGATGGCAATAGGCACGTCCCCAATCATGGGATCCAAAAATAACTGGCGAAATGCGGTTGTACTGTTCATTTGGGACACATCTGCCAAAACCTTCAAAGATTACAGGTGTGATGTTATTTTAGGAATAACTATTTTATAAAAAACTAGCTTCTGCCCGCGACTTCGTTCGCGTGAAGTTCAACGGAAGCTTTTTTCCCGCTTGCAACATTTCTTATTGCGTATCCTGCGTATGGTAAAAAACGTAATAAAATTTGAATTTCGCGTCCTACTCTGACGCTTTCCCCTTACTTAAATACTTTTTATGTTGACCATGATAGGTAATCATACGATTATAATATCGAGTATCTATCTACAGTGGCGTGCCTAGAGATCAACACTTAGACAAGCCCATTTGGCTAGTACACTGTTCAGAAACCCTATCATCATGAAAAGTAATAAGTTATAAGGGCAAGCAAGCTTTTTAGCTTGTATGGAAGCACCGCCACTTATATCTAGTCTATACTTACTTAATATTATAAAGCAGAAGAGTTTGTTTGTTTGTTTGTTTGGTTGGTTGAACGCGCTAATCTCAGGAACTACCGGGTCGAATTGAAAAAATCTTTTTGCGTTGGATAGTCCATTTATCGAGGAAGGCTATAAGCTATATAACATCACGCGACGATCATTAGCAGCGGAGCAGGAATGAAAAATATTGCAAAAACGGGGTTTTTTTTCCTTCCGTTTTTCTCTCTTATGTGTCGCAGACGAAGTTGCGTGGGTCAGCTAGTATCTAGATATAAGCAGTCTACGTTATTATTAAATTCAACCAACGACACAAAATGAATCAAACTAGACTCATTAATATCAACCTATTCAAATGTCTATCGGTAACGTATCTAGTTTATAATCAGTTTAAGGCCCTTAGACGAGCTAAATTAGCAACTGTATTTGTGGTGGTTCAAAGTTCGTTTGAAATGCTGTTAGAATAAAGTTCTAATCAGCTTGCACTACAAAGCGGTTGTTACGTCAGCCACGGGCAAAATAGCGCGAAATGAGTGGTTTCGATCGATTTACCTACAATAAACTATTGATTGGATTAAAAAACTGAAACAGTATCATGCGAATATATTGCTTGTAGAATTATTTGCCAAAAAATCAGAATGATCGCATGCATATTACTTAGTATGTTTTTTATTGTTTGAAAGATATTTTTAGAGATAAGTTCGTGATTCATTTTTATCGAGCCAAATTAATTGTAATATGTTTTCAAAACAGTATCATGCTAGCATATATCCTGAAGAATATCATATACTTTTAGTAATTATAAAACTCGCGTTTGGCTCATGTAATCGCCTTAAGTTTACGGACAACTGCTGGGCCTCCAGTTACTCTTTAAACTATTGTAATAATTAGCATTACAATGGTATCGTAGTACTTAATCTTATTTACCAAGCCCGTCAGGTGGTATCGGGGCTTATCTATAACTGCTTGATTACAAATTGATAACTATTTCAGAGATTAAGAGGGCTAAATATCACTAATTTTCTTGTATTTGTGTGCTTGAAGAGATACACTCAAATAGGTACAAGAAAAATTCTGATATTTATTTAGAACACTCCCGAGAAAAATAATCACTTCCTCGTTTAAATTTTGTGGTCATTCATATCTTAACGTTCTTAACACATCTAAACTGAGAGTTTTGAGTCTCAAATATAAGAAAAAATGGATAACCCTCTAAACAACAACGTCTTTATGAAATTAGCAATAAAATCAATGATCGTTTTACGAAGCCATTAATTTAATCCTCATGGGGTTTCTTGTTCGCTCTTTTCCATATTCCATCTACGTTATACCTATACAACGCACGTCTACGTTATGCAACCAATTCGTAACAAATCTTCATTACAAAAAATAAAACCGACTTCAAAAACACAACAAAGTGAAAAAAAATGCTTTAGCTTCAGAAGTCATGAAAACTTTTTAACTTTGTTGAAGTTTTTGTTAAAGACTTGTTTGTTTGTTTCAGTTTTTTGTCGAGTTAAAAAGTGAGCGTAATTAGATCGTAAGTAGGATTTCGTCATCATCATAAACAACTTCCTGCTCTTGACACCATTTCACGTGAGGTTGGCGCAATACTTTTTATTTTCTTACATTCATCATCTGCCTAGCCTTTTCCCAACTATCGGAGTTGGCTTCCAGTCTAACCGGATGCAGCTGAATACCAGTATTTTACTGGAGTGACTGCCTATCTGACCTCCACGATAGCATACGATACCACTTGGTAACACTTATTTTCAGACTTTTTAGGCACTGACTTTCTGTAACGACTGTCGCAGACGGACAAATGACAGCCGGGACTTACAGCTAACGCGCTTTCCGAGGCACGGAGGAAACTCGGTATGTAAAGGTGGTCACCTAGGTTGGTCTGTGGCCATCCACAGACCAACCTAGGTAAGCACGGCTTAACCTAAAGATCGGCCTGAGCGGCTGTTATTATTTAGCCATCGAGCTCCTTTTATTTTCTTTTCATTCTCGGCTATAAATTGTCTCGCTATCATTTACTCCTAGAGTAGATGATTTAATTTGAATGCTTTGACTTTCCACGCTTAACTGGACTATACACCAAAACTGGATCCCGAACCATTCTCTTATCCATCTAACATCTACCATCATCGGTGGTATCTAATTGCAGATAGGTATTATTCAATGGTTCCCTAATGAAAATGGATGGCGGCCCCGACTTACGAACAAGTCATGGGTTCGAACCCAGACAGGCGTATGTATTACTTTGTGTAATTTATTTCATCATCACGTCTGCTCTCAAAACGATGACGGAAAACATTGTGAGGGAAACATGTCCTAGAACCTAAAATTCGAAGACATGTGACATCTACCAATCCGCACTAGGCACGCGTGCTGGATTATAGCCCTCTCCCTCTCATAGAGAAGGAGGCTTGTGTGCCAGCAGTGGGAACATTAGTGGGCTGATGATGATGTTCCATTTATTTATTCTTCGATTGTTCCGTTCTGCCTGACCAGCAATGAAGGGAAGAGTGCAGCAAATACACCGTTTACTTTATAAAATAATAGAGCGATAATAGAACCTGGCTAAATTATAGATCCTTGTAAAAAGTACTTACGAGTAATACTTAAAGATTCTTTAAGCTCGCAGTAAGAAATAGAGCAAAAACATTATAATGTAACCTAAGGACTTAAGCTTTCATACGCAAGTAATATCCGTATGACCTTATCAAGCTGCAATAATTGTGAAGTATGAATGTGACTCAAGCCAATAAAAATAATATTACCTTGAACAAATAAAGCGAAGTGCTTAATTATCTTAGAAACTATGAATTACTTTGTCGTTATTCATAGACAGGTGTTTAACACATCTGCATTAGAATAAAGTCGCAAAAAGATAATAATTGAAAAGGTGTGACAAAGAACCGTGGTCAAAAGTAAGGACTAGGTTTGCAGGAAATTGAGAATATTGCAAATAAAAGAATCCTACAGAGGAAGCGCTTCATCATCTAATATGCAGTCATTTTAGATAGATGAAAAAGGGGACTGAAAAGTTTCAACAATCAGTTGAAGAACAATGATAAAAAGCAGAACAAGTACTAGGCTTGCAAGATATTGAGGATATGACAAAAAAGGCGGAAGAACTGCCTATTTGACATACTTAGTAAGCACAGCGAAGTGCGTGTGCCGCAGACTTCAGCTGCCAATAATGAATGCCACACAATATTTCAGCTGATTATCATAAAAGGTGACCAAACGATAATTGTACGGTACAACAGCAATGGCTCTCGGAATTATCGTATGCGGCACTCGTTCCTATGATTATTAATCCTTCACAAGCTCATAACGATGTACTGGGCTTTTTAAATCTGGGGGTCTAAAATGGCCGCTTTAGTAGAATCTTCATCACGTTAATAAATTAAAATTCTTAAAATGGACTTTACGTGTTTGAATATAAAGTCCATTTTAAGTTTTTTTTTTATGTGATTCATGATATGGTTCTGCTAAAGCGGCCATTTTATGCGCGCTGTATCCTTCAATATTTTAGTTGGGTCGTTTCCTAGCTAGGTCCTATTCCTAAACTAGTGCATAAGCGCTTTTATATTCCTTCCAAAACGTAATATACTTAAATCTCTTATTTACTAGTTTGCAAATGCAAATCATATGCAAATAGAAGTTACAGTCCAATAAAATTCATTCACCTCGATGGCTCGATCGTACTTATTTCGTCACATTCACCAATTAACTTTTGTCGTGGAGCGTACCTGCATCCATTCATTCACCAGTACAATCAGTACAGGTGAGTGCGAAATTCAACACCAACGTTTTAATGGCAAAGGGATTTCATTAATTTCTACCTAATGAGGGGAAAGAGACAAAAAAAAACGGTGCCCAATGAAAAGGCCCGATGTGGCTCGATCTACATTATAAACGCGATCTGGTTACGGACACGGAGTGAGGCTGTTTTGTGCACCGTACGCGTGGTTCCGCATAAATTATATCAACTTTAAAAAGGATTATGAGGATGTATGTGAATTAGGCAAAACTAAAGTACTAAAAGTAAAATGTTTCGAATGGTTAATCCAAGTGTCTTTAAAATAGGTACTCGTTGATCTTTGCTCCCTAATTTTAGTTAGTTAGTTTACGAACTCGTTTCTCCGAATAGGTACTCGTAGGTGCATTAATTTGATTAAATTAGTAATTTTAGATTTTAAGTATAAGATTTTGAAAGTATCAAAATTTGATTTGCTGATTATTTAGATAGGTACTTACCTGATATTTCTAGAATTTGAAAAAGACTACGACCACCTCTAAATGATTCCACGACTAATTACTTATCATGAATGCTGAAATTGATGTGGTACCTTTGAGTACTTAAGGCGCTTAGACGAGCTAAATTAGCAACTCTATTAGCGGTGGTTCAAACTTCGTTTGAAATGCTGTTAGCATAAAGTTCTAATCAGCTTGCACTACAAAGTGGTTGTTACGTCAGCCACTCACTGCGGGCCAAATAGCGCGAAATTAGTGGTTTCGATCGATTTACAAAAAAAACTATTGATTGGATTAAAAAACTAAAACCGTAAAAACTAGTAGGTACCATGCTAATATATTGCTTGTAGAATTATTTGCCAAAAACTCAGAATGATCGCATGTTTAGTATGTTTTTTATTGTTTGAAAGATATTTTTAGAGATAAGTTCGTGATTTCTTTTTATCGAGCCAAATTAATTGTATTATGTTTTCAAAACAGTATCATGCTAGCATATATCCTGAAGAATATCGTATATTTTTCTGGTCTTGTTTATAGCAGTGAATCATATACTTTTAGTAAGTTCGAATCCTCATCCGGACGGAAATGCTTTTTTTTTATTTCAATGCAAAAGCTAAAAAGGCACCTGAAAAGAAGTACCTAAAACAAAAAAAGGCGCCAAAGTAAGCCACGCGCGGATTTGCCGGCATTATAAAACCCGACCAAATTTAAAAGACATCATATTTGACACAATCCATCGAAGCTAGCAACCACCACACTTGGCAGGTTAACCGAAACCGGTCAACGACGACTATTGACCGGACGAGTACAGTTGCAATGCTGCTACCAAAGCAACATGACTGAAGAGGTGGTATATCCAAACGGACGGCATTCTCATTCAGAATTAGGCGCCTTTTTCCTTAGACCTACTTTCTATCTCTTTTTATTTTTAGAAAAAAGAATGAGAAGGATATATACCGGTTTAGGAATTAGTGCGCCAGTGTTAAATTTTCATTTCTGGCCGGGGTCCGATGTCGCTGAAACAGCGGTCTCGCAATGCAGTTGGCGCGTAGCTACCAGGGCCGCAGATATCAGTAGGAGGTGACTCACCGGGGTAGGGCCAGAGGGGAGCGGGCGGCGCGGCTTGGGGCGGGGCAGGCCACGCCAGTGGGGCGGGGCGCTCGTCGCACAGCACGTTCGCCACGCCGACCGTCATGGCCGCCTGCGCCGCTTCTGCACAACAACACAATGACGTGGCGGCTGCAACGCGCGACACGCGTAACAACACATGAATTACTAATTCACACGTTAAAATAATCATAACTCTTTTATATTCTGGCTTCCTAGTTTGCGCAATCTAATAGCACGCTTTCAATAAAAAAACCGAAACACGCAAAAGAACAGCGTTTTATTTTTATGACCTTACAAGAACAAAAATTGCAATTTCAAGTTACAATTTAATTGCTAGGTAATCAAGACTAGTGAACTCAAGAATCATTCTATTATTTACTCGCTTCGTTATGAATTCATGCAGGAACATAATTCAGTAGGAAGGGCTTGAATTGATCGGGGTATATGCACTGCCACACCCTTATTGCGTAACAAGCTGTCACGAAAGAACCGTTCGTTATTTTAGATGTGTGATGATTAAGTTATGGAACGAGGATGCAGTTTCATCGCGAACGATTTATTCAGAGCTAAAAATTTATTTTGATGCAGCCAGTCATTTCCATCCGATAAGTAGAAAAAGAAACTACTGCACCTATTTAACCTATTTATAATTATGTGTCTTTTATGAACCTCTTCCTGTCCCTGTTACCCGTATAGCCTTCAAAAGTTGACCAATTTCAATTGCTTCTTTTATTACCTATCCTAGATACCAATGCACTAGCATACCTAATGATTTCTATGAACATGGGTTTTATTAACGTTTACGTACTACCTAGATTAAAAATTATAACAACTTGCACATACAAAGGTTCTCGCATGCAAATCAGCGTTTACTGTAAACAACAGCAGACGCTTTTTTATGAAAGACAATTAACGTATTAATTAACATGCAAATCACGAGAAACGCACTCGTAAAACCAGCTTTCTTATGAAACGATTCTACTAAGATTGCGTGTGCGATCATTTTTAAACATTCTTTGTTAATATGAGTATACGAGAACCTTAATCACCTATTCATGTGGTTTAGAAATACTTGTAAAAAGTTATTTAAAACAAAATCAGTATATATGATCGAAATCATACAGATTTTGTTTCTATTTTGACAGGCAACACCTTTTTTTTTTTTTTTTTTTTTAAGGATGGGAAATCATCAAATGACCCCCCCCACTCTGGGCGGAGCGGGAGGGAGTGTCAGACTCTTACTGACTAAAAACCATCCATGTTCCTTCCTCGCCTTTTACGTTCAACACCTAACTTTGAAATGTGGGGGTGGTCGGTAGGCTGAGGTTGAGGGCTGAGGGTTGTAATCAAATGTTTGTTTGGTCATAGATGTTAACGTGGTGGATGTAGATCGATTCATATAGGCTCAAGGAAACTATGGATGGGCAGGTGGAATGAACAATTGTAAACGATGGTGAGAGGTTTTTAAGGGAGAGATCGATCTATAAAGGGTGTATAATACACCTCTTCACGAAGCCGAAAAGCGCTTGTTCTCCCCATCATTGCGATCATTTTTTTTGTTCTACACCATATCTGGGATCCTTCTAGTTGCGGAGATATGGGGGTCAGTTACAACTATTTGACAATTTTTTTTTTTAAATAAGTACAAGTTTTTTTTGGTAAGATTTTAACTTTTAACACCTCCACGACCCAAGTTGTTTCCCAGCAATATTTATGCGTAAAGTTACTTAATTTGATGTACTGAATGCTTTGTTACGGCTTTGTGATGAGGTGGCTTACACCCTGTATGTAGGGGGGCTAGATCCCTCCTCATTTCAGCCGAAAGACGTCCACTGCCGGACATAGTTCTCCCCCAAGTGTCGCCACATTGACCGGTCCCGTATGACTCGCATCCAACGGATTCCCCCAGCCTTCACCAGGTCATCGGACGGCCGTTTAGTTTACCTATTGGTGGAGAATTGAGCTATACATATTTGCATAGCTTCTTAATAAGGTCGACTTCACTTAACTTCATATAAACTTAATTCGATTTTAACGATTCTACGTTAATTTTGTTAACATGAATCTGTAGTATTTTGCCGAAATTACTAAATGTTTGATCGTCGTAAAAGCAACAGGAAGTAAACTTAAGTACCTATGTAGATTTGTTACTCCTATAAATTTACATACCTAAATACGTTTCCCCAATGTAATTAAAAACTTGTGTGTGTTCCTAAAACGCGTATCTACAAAATGAAAGCCCCGTATCAAGAACGAATCATTGATTAAATTACATAGATAGTTATGAAACCAACTCTAAATAAAGAATGTGTTTCAATTTAACGATATAGGTAAATCAAGATAGTCGCCAGTATGTCCTTATCACATTGATTAAGAATACCAAATCACCGAAGGTATTTCTTAGTTTGAAAGAGACGATAACATCGTTGGAAATCGTAGGAGAGGTAAGTATGTAAGTACCAAAGATGTATTACTTAGTAAAAATGATGATCACGTCAAAAGATTTTATGAAAATCTCCGTAAAACTATTAAAACTTACACTCTCAGTTACTACACGAAACGAAACATGCCAATTGCTTTTGAAAGGTATTAATCAGCAAATTAAACAATACATCGATAGTATCAGAATTCGAAGGGAATCGTAAAAGTATTGAAGCTACCCCATCTGCTTTCATGGCGATTGCCGATTAAGGGATTAAAAACAGGTGAATGGACAGCAATAACGTCCACCCCATTGTTAAAATTTACTGTGTAAAAAAGGGGTGTCGTGGTCAAACAACCCGCAAATCGCATAGCGAAAAAAGCAAAAACATGCCGAATGGAAATGGAAATGGTTTATACAAAAGCATAGGTAAGTATCTATCAATGAAATCTTGTACAGTTTGAATGATGGTTGAGATCGTTATTAAAAAAATAAAACCGACTTCAAAAAAAAAACAAAAAAGTGAAAAATAACTTTAGCTTCTGAAGTCGGTGACCTTTGTTTGATTGCTTTAGTTTTTTTGTCACCGACTTCAGAAGCTAAAGTTATTTTTCACTTTTTTGTTTTTTTTTTGAAGTCGGTTTTATTTTTTGCAAAAAAGTTTTTATTTTTCACTTTTTAGTGGTTCACATGTGCTTGATACATGGAAAGTGCATACCGTTACAATTCCAACAAGCCCAAACACGACTACGGTACATTGTCTCATTGTGGAGTTCCGTGACTCTTGGCTTCATCATCTTTGACACCGTCTCTGTCCCAATCCTTGTAAGAAAACTGGAAAGTATCGGAATTCGTGGGGCGCCTCTTAGCCTCTTCAAAGATTATCTTGAAAACAGGAAACAGAGGGTGAGAGTGGGTCAGTACACTAGTGAGGACGCATACACGTCATATGGTGTCCCTCAGGGAAGCGTATTGGGACCAACCTTGTTCCTTGTTTACGTCAACGGACTATGTAACATTAATATTGCTAACGCACAAGTATTCTGTTACGCCGATGACACTGCTATAGTCTTCACCGGGAATACTTGGCAGAACGTTAAGCTTAGCGCTGAATCAGGTTTGGCAACTATCGCCAAGTGGTTAAGAACAAATTTGCTTACATTAAACTTAACAAAAACAAAATACATTTGCTTCAGTGTCTGCCAACGTACACAACCAGGGGAAGATTTTAGTGTGAGAATTCATAGTTGCAATACCAGTAATCGTAATAGATGTGAATGTTCTACAATCAACAAAGTACCTCACATTAAGTACCTAGGTGTTATTGTGGACCAGAGACTGTCATGGTACCAACACATTGAGCAGGTTGCAAACAGAATCAGGAAATTAAGTTGGATGTTCAGAACTCTTAGATACGTTGTTCCAAGGACTGTCGGTAATCACACAGGCCATCAAAAAGATTTCCTTAAAATTATCTATGTTGCGCTAGTCCAGTCTGTACTTTCCTATTGCATACCTGTCTGGGGTGGTGCAGCCAAAACAAAATTTCTAGCACTGGAAAGGGCACAACGCGCTCTTAGCAAGTGCATGTATTTAAAAAAAAAGAGATATCCTACTGAAGACTTATTTCGACTAAGTAACCTGCTCTCAGTCAGGAAACTTTATATTACACAAATTATATTAAAAAAACATAGGTCACTTTCATATGATGCTAGCATACTGACAAAAAGAAGGAAAGACATGATATTAAATGTCCCTAGGACAAGGACAATATTTGCCAGTGCGCAATTTAGCAAACGATCTGCTGCGCTTTATAACAAAATAAATAAATATATTTACATTTATCCCAAAAACTTCTATGATAGTAAAAAAAATATAATTGAATGGATACAAACCCTTACCTACAATGATACCGAAACACTTCTGAAACCTTGACACATACACACACTCACACACTCTCTCTCACTCACTCACTCACTCACTCACACACAAACCTACACCCACTCATACACATATTTCATGTAATGTAAGTTAGTCTTAATTTAAATTAACTTAATTTGTAATTTAAATAGTTTTAGTATAAAAATGATACGTCTCGATCTTTGTAAAACACGACTTGGTATGGAAGAGCGGACTCTCCTAACACAGGCACTGTCTGCCTAAAAGGAGGATCCAATCACAAAATTTCTGTAAATACGCTTACTTGTTCTACCAATAAACTATTTTTATTTTTATTTTATTTTATTATCATCAGATCTGATGGTAGAATGGTTCTTATCGAACGCAAATGCTTCACTTGTTGTAGAAAATACCAAAATCGCAACACGTTTTCATATAAAATCTGAAGAGTTCCCTCGATTTCGCCAAGATTCCATCATCAGATCCCGACTTGGTGGCTATGGGACCATTTGGAAAGAATACCCTTTCCAACAAAAAAAGAATTTTTGAAATCGGTTGGCAAGCGACGGAGTTATGCCCGAACAAACATAAAAAAAAAAAAAAAAAATAGAAACATCCGAATTGAGAACCTCCTCTTTTTTTAGAAGTCGGTTAAAAAGAAATAGCTATGAGGGCTAATGAGGCTATACAAAGTACCATACTTTTAAGAAAACTATGGAACAAAATGAATTCCACAACCATAGTCCTAAGACCGATTTGCCATTGGACTGTTCGTCGAAAGGATGATTCATTTATTTCCGTTCCTCCAGCAGAGTCTGTCATCTACGGACATTTCGCTGAGAGAACCTTTCATATTCGTCACGTTTGACGACGACCCTTTCCAGATACAAAATGTTTCACCGATACGACGATAAGCCTTTAAAAACCTTAAAATAAGAAACGTTGCCCTACGCTACTTTTTTATTCTGTGCCTACACTTAGACTTGCTCCTGTATCGTGGCCTCGTGGGTGGTATCAGTGGTATGTAAACATTTAAACTCACATATAATAGACCCGGAATTGTCAGTCCTGTTGAATGTTGACAAATTCGTAACTCTTCTGAAGCCACTTGTCTATACAATTTTGAAGTTTGACATGAGATTTTTTACCTTAGTTAACTATGAGATTCTTAAAGAAACTAAATACTTTTATTTCTTGACCAAGTACTTATAGGAAACATCGTTTAGAAATGATAGTTAATCGAATCGAATTTGTCGAGTTGATTTTTAAAGCTCGTCCAATTTATCCTACTTTCACGCAAAAACTACTGAACGGATTTGGATCAAATTTAGCACACAGATAGTTTATTACCTGGATTAACACATAGGATACTTTTTATCCCGGTAATAAGATCCCGTGGGATAATTTCAAACTTCACGCGGGCGAAGCCGCTGGCAGAAGCTAGTAGTTTATAGTCTTATCTGATAATAATTGGCATAACAAACTCCATAAAGGCTTCACTCAATAAAATAAAATGTTTTATCTACCCAAATATCATAAACCCTCTCTAATGCGTTCAAAAACCATAGGCAATGACCAGCATTACCAACCTGCAGAAATGAACGGTGCTGTAATGAACTCATAACGCAACTGTAAACAGTTGCGTTATGAGTTTTAAATTTGGAACAGGTGTCAAATTCAAGAGAGTGTGCTATTCTAGTACCACCTACATTAAATCAGATATCGAGAAAAAAAAAAAAAAAAAAAAAACCCCAATTCAGTATGATTCTAATTATAAATCGCACGACAATTTCGATCTCGAGTGACACAAGAATAGTGACTTTGTTCGTTTGCCTATGATTTAAAAAAAAATGACAGATAGGTATCCGAAACGCCGCCATTTCGAGCTGTCATTTGTTCGTTAGCTTTTTATTTCCAGTAACCCATTCTTTATTTCTGTCGAAAATGAGTGATAGTGACTCAGAAATTGACATAAATACTCCGCCAGATATCGTAAATGCAGCGACGAATGCAACTAATAACCTGTTGGCACAAAAATCAAGGGCCAAGTAACAATGCAGGTCATTTCCCTATGGTTCCTGAACCCATCATAGAGCCCTTATGATATTTGGGTAGATAAAGTAGTGTATGCAACTATACATAATTAGGCATTACAACACTCGTGTGATGCTATTAAGAAACTCGCCTTCGGCTCGTTTCTTAAACCCACACTCGTGTTGTAATGCCCTTCATTATGCACAGTTGCATAAACTACTATTATAATGTTTAGTTAGGTTACATTCAATTTGTTTTAAATGAGAATCTAGTACCTACCTACCTCAATTGTTACAAGATTCGGGAGGCTTATTACTTCTTTGGTTAAAATATTCAACTTGGCTTGGACTTCGGAGATCGTTCTTTATAATGCCTTAGGTTACATTGCGGCATTTAGCCTGCATTTGATACTTAACTATTGGCTATTATTTAGTTTTGTCATTATACAGTAAACTTTATTCTACCAAGAATTATATCGGTCAGAAATTCAAAATACCCCTGTCGTCTCAATATCTTGTCCACGTGAACTAAACTAAATTCGTACCCGTATTCCCTGACGTCTACCGGACATGGCCCTACATAATATCTGTAGTATGTGACCTGATCGGGCTGCCCAGCTGATCAGAAACTGGTCCGGACCAGTTTCCGACTAATTTATATCGTAATTCATTTGGACTCGTTATTAAAATTCAATGGCCCTTAGTCGGCTATTGTTGACTAACAAGTCTGGGGCTACTCGACTCTTTTGGAACAGGAATTGAGTGTTTTGTTGCTTTCCTCCTGAATTTGTTATGGACTAAGTACTCCCGATTAGGGTTTCCTAAGCTCTCGCCTTTGTTTAGTTGTTGGAATGAACTGATGTGCAAAAATGGAAAGTGTCTAGTTCTTTTTGTTGCCTCAAGTTACACAAAGATTTTCACCAGCATTTTCTGTCCTATTTTGTTTCTCAACTAAGTATAGGTACAGAAAATTATTAGCTAATAAACAAAGACCACGCAATTTATCCGCAAAACTAATTACACACTTTTTATTATTTTATGGAATCCGCTTATCAACAAGATATCAAACTAAATAAAAAAATAACTGCTATTTCTCACGAAACAAACTCCCACAAAGAGATGAAATATCAGAGTGGCAGCGGGGCGAGGAGACAAAACGAAAATTATGAAAGGAAGCACGTGCTGGTACCTCTGTCTCGCTCTACTGTATAGCGCTGTCTTACTCCATCACTTGTCGTACTACAGAGTAGTACAAATAAACGTGAACTCAGTCAGTCTCACAATTTATTCGTTTCTTTAAACCATAACAAATCATTGTTTTAAAGTTTTTTATTCTCTTTTATAATCATAATTGTGATTGTAACGTTCAATTTGCATAAAAACTTTTAAACTATTAAATTCTAAAACTGAATAGGTATCTAAAATAAACAAAATATCCGCCTTCAGCCTTTTTATTAAATGAAATATCCATTTACTTTATCGCGTCAATAATCTTGATCGCGGGACGTGTACGTTTCATCTATGCTTGAATTACACTGTGTATCCTATCAGTTGACCTTCACCGTAACATCTCTGTCTAACGCTGGCATTCCAAGCATAAGTGCGTCTCTTTCACTCCTACAGCTACGCTCGCCACGGCGCTCCGTATCAACTCCTCGTGCTTACTGCGAGCCTAGTATCACGCGCGCTGAAGAAAAGGGTTTATCCGACGCCGAATGACCCGGATGCAACTAGGATTTTCCGAGCAAAGAAACTATTTAGTTTTTCGCGACACAAAGTTTATTTTCCGATGGAAAAAATCCAGTTTTTTTTTTATAAAATTTATTAAAAACTTTGATTTCCTATTATGACTGATAAAAATATTACAGGTGAACAAGAACGTTACACCAAATTGGTCGTGTATCGATTTTTTGTGGCAAAAAAATGCATTGGTGATAAGTTACATTTATTTTTCACGCTAGGAAATCTAGGCCAGAGTTAATAGCGTCCCTATTCTAGAATTAAAATAGCTGCACGTCGCGCGTCGCATCGTCGCGTCGCGTTGCGTGGTCAGCGTAGTGAAGCGTAGCGTAAATAGACTGACGCGACGTCGCTTGTGGTCGCTCAGCCAGCCAACTAGTTGGTCGCCAATTCATTTGAATGTTTCTACTTGTGAGAAAAGCTTCATTGTGTGTGACCAATTGAATATTAACTGAAAATTATTATTCCTACATCAAATCCCTAACTTTATAATATTTATTGCATGATTTTAAGTTTGGTCCAAAAGCCAAAAGTTGGTGTTGTTTTTTTTTTAAACAGCTACAATACCTACTAATATTGAAAGAAATATTGTTACATGTAAAATAGTAAATAAATAAAGATTTGGGGACTTCCCACATCTTTAAGTTCTTCTTCCTCCACCGGTTTCGATAAAAACGATTAAGTAATTGAATTAAAAAAACACATAAATTACGATCTGTGAAAATTGAACTTAATTTGTTCCAAAAGCAAAAGAAATAATTTATTCAATAAATCGAAATTGTTCTTTCATAACAAGCCTAGCGTTAGTGTCTATCTCGATTTGTGTCATTATTTTGTCCTCGAGAGCATACGGCGCGATCGAACTCCTACAAAATTCTACCAGGGTACCATGAATGCGTGGAGTTCGTTGTGTATAACCGCGCCGAACAACGTATTTCCGTTCATTCAGGCAAATATAGACTCTATTCTTGAACGAAAAAGTGTAAATTCGCACAGTTAAACGATACGATTCTAAGTTAGATCATTACTTGCAAAAAATAAGTAGGTAGTAGAGGCTGTATTGAAGTAAGTAATGCTTACTGGCAAATGTTTGACACCAAAAATTTGATATGGGTTTTCTCTACATTAAGACCAAAATATTTTATCTACGGCCCAATATCTATCCTAGAATTAATTCACATAGAAACTTTCGTTTCATTTCTCAAGCTTTTATTTTGTTCATAGCTATCTAGCCCCAATTACATACTTAATAGGTACTTAAGTGGGGAACAGATTATCTAAAATTACAATTATAATGCAAATAAATGTCAACATGCACATTAAATAGCAAAGTCAACATTATTTTTATCCAAACAACATGGGCTGGGGTGAGATATGGGCACCCTCTTTCCGCCGCCCCTCAGGGCATACACTCCGTTGAAATATAACTTTTATTTCCCGGAATTAAGGTATAAAATTTCAGGACAAAGTTTTAGAGGGGTTCGTTTAGTTTATTTGAAAATTTTAGGCATGCATTTACGGAATTGAAAACTTTATGGAAGTGCAAATTTCTATAAATAGCACAAGTTTACGAAGTTAGAATGATTAATAGTTCCGTTTTTTTATGGCTTAACTATTCGGAACATAAAGTAAAAAGGGTATAAATGTAGCGAAGTGGGGTAACTCAAGGAACCTACTGTTTAGTTATTTGTCTTGCCTAATGCTTCAGCAGATATTCTATGATAAAATAGTCAAATAGTGCTTGCAATGTAAAACCAGGTAGGCAGAGGTAGCAGCGACAATTTCCTATTAATCAACTTAATACCTTTTAATAAACATAATCCTGTAAATTATTGTCGTAAACGATTGCTAAATAATATGAATATAGTGTTATTGCACATAATACTCAGTTTTCACGACAATAAATTGTTTTAATCGTTCATAGAGTGGACACATTTGATTACATGCTCGTTAGAAAATCGTCTTTTATGGTGTGTAATGTATGTGACTGTGTATCTATTAAAATATTAAAACGCGTGTGAGATCGATGATGATCAAACTTATAATATGTCACCGTAAAATTGTCAATCACGTTATACTTATTGTAAACTCTCTAGCGATATTGTTAACTCTCGAAATATTATCAACTGAACATACGGAAGTATCTCTGCCCCCATAATCGGGACTTGGGGCACCCCCCCGATAGGTTAGTTAGGTTCCTTTTAACCCTGCGAAATGGGGCTCCGTCGACTACGCTTTTTAGGGGAATGTAAAGTGTTTTAAGGTTAGGTTATATCCTCGGATGCGGAGGCTCTCGGGCCCCGACTGAAGGGGTTCTTAAGCGCATGTTTGGAGAGAGGCCAGTTCCCGCTTCGTTGGAAGACGGGGAAACTGGTCCTCATCCAGAAGCCGGGGCGCCCTGCGGACTCTCCGTCCGCATTTTGGCCCATTGTGTTGCTCGACGAGGTGGGCAAGCTCTTTGAGAGAGTCATTGCAAACCGCCTCGCCGAGCACCTTGAGGGGATGGGGCCGAATCTTGCGGAGAACCAGTTTGGTTTCCGCAAGGGGCGCTCTACAGTGGACGCCATCATGCGCGTGAGAGCCCTCACGACGGGGGATGCGATATCCCGGGGCGGGGTTGTTTTGGCGGTGTCTCTCGACATCGCCAACGCTTTCAACTCCCTGCCCTGGAGCTGCATCAGGGAGGCACTCCGGTATCACCGGGTGCCGACCTACCTTCGTCGTGTGGTCGGGGACTATTTGACGGACAGGGCCGTCATCTACCCCAGTCGCTGCGGAGATTGGAACCGGCGAGAGATGTCGTGCGGTGTCCCACAGGGATCGGTTCTGGGACCGCCCCTGTGGAACATCGGTTACGACTGGGTGCTGCGCGCGGACCTCCCTAGTGGTGTCAGCGTCGTCTGCTACGCAGATGACACCCTGGTGCTGGCACAGGGGAGGTCGCACGAGGCGGCGGCCGACAACATGACACGCGGGGTTGCGATAGTCGTTGAGAGGATCCGGCAACTGGGTCTCGAGGTGGCATTGCACAAGTCCGAGGCCATGTGCTTTCATGGGCCTCGGAATGCGCCACCGTCGGGATCCACACTGACGGTAGGAGGGGTATCCATCGGCGTCGAGTCGACGTTGAAGTACCTAGGACTCGTCCTCGACAGCCGGTGGAACTTCGTGGAGCATTTCCGACGTTTGGCCCCCAGGCTAGAACGGACAGGGGCTGCCTTCAGGCGGCTCCTGCCCAACCTTGGGGGGCCGAACGCCTCCTGCCGCAGGCTCTACGCGGGAGTCGTGCGGTCCATGGCCCTCTACGGGGCCCCAGTGTGGGCGCGTTCGTTGAAGCGGCGAGCCGCTCACCATTTGAACGCGCCCCAAAAAGTGGTGGCCGTAAAGATGGTCCGTGGGTACCGCACGATCTCTCGCGAGGCGGCGGGCCTGCTTGCCGGATTGCCGCCGTGGGATCTGGAGGCGATAGTCCTCGCGCGCCTGCATGAGTGGCGCGCGGAGGTACTACGCCGGGGGGAAACTCCGCTGCCGCGGCAAATTGCCGCTCAGCGGACTGACCTCCGGCGCGATCTCATGGCGACATGGAGAGAGCGACTGTCGCAACCCCGTGCAGGGCACGCCACGATAGTGGCGGTAAGTCCCCTCTTTGAGGAGTGGCTGGAGAGGCGCCACGGCGTCCTCACCTTCCGCCTGACGCAGGTCCTCACCGGACACGGATGTTTCGGGAGGTACCTGCACCGAATCGGGCGGGAGGAATCGCCCGGGTGTCTCCACTGCGAGGATCGACCGGAGGACACGGTGGAGCACACGGTGGAAGTCTGCCCTGCGTGGGCGGAGCTCCGCCGTGTCCTCGTGGCGGCGATCGGCGGCGTCGACCTCTCGCGTCCGGCCCTGGTTCAATCCATGGTCCGGAGCGAGACGGAATGGGAAGCCGTCGCCTCCTTCTGCGAAGCAGTTATGCTAGCGAAGGAGGTGGCGGAACGAGAGAGGGAGAGATCCTCTCTTCCCGGCCGCCGCGGGAGACGCAACGGGCGTCGGGGGCCACGTGGTGGCTACCGGCCACCGTAGATGCGGGCCTGTGGACGGTTGGCTATGGGCTAGCTAGCCGTCCGGCCGTCTAACGACGACGACAGGCCGTGTCGACGGCGCGTTCGTGTTCCACGCGCGCCTCAAAGAGTGTCAGCAAAAAGAGAGGGGCCCACAAGGGCCGAAGCCTGCCGGGGTTGCGGGCCTGTTCGAAAGAGATACCGCGGCCCCGGAACGTAAAAGGTGAGGAAGGAACATGGATGGTTTTTAGTCAGTAAGAGTCTGACACTCCCTCCCGCTCCGCCCAGAGTGGGGGGGGTCATTTGATGATTTCCCATCCTTAAAAAAAAAAAAAAAAAAAAAAAAAAAAAAAAAAAAAAAAAAAAAAAAAGGTTAGGTTATATTAATCGGTATTTTTCAGTACTTAATGGTACATTATCTTTTCATGAGAGTTGTACCACTGGGCACGGGGGACCCCCCTTCCCTCCACACCGCGTGAGTTGACTGCCATCGCATGCATTTCACGAAAAATAATGCGTTTTATTGTTAGCAGTAAGTATGTTCGTTTGACAATATTTCGAGAGTTTACAATATCGCTAGAGAGATTACAATATAACGTGTTTGACAATTTTACGGTGAAATAAATATATCGCTCGCTAGTCGCTACCTAATTATTATATCTTCAAGATCAGTTACTGATGTTGCGCATATTATATAGGTACCTTAGTGGTCCTGATCACCTAGTCATCATTCATTTATTAGTTGACGAGACGATATTAATTGTATTTCCTGGAATTGTTAAAACATTATTAACTTTATTAAACAGACGTAAAGAAGAATTCAATTGGGATAACATAATTAGTAAAGAGCTTATTAACCGAATAATTACGTCTAAACTATGATTGATGTGGTATGAAGAGCTAAATTAGTGTTAACCGGCGGGCGTCCGTCTGTTTATGATATCAAACACAATTCGTAACAGTAATTTATTCAGGCACCGTGAATTATTTCTTTATTGACCCAATTAAGGTCGTTATCATATCTTGGCGTTTTCATACTCAATTGTGGAAATGTAGACGCATAGTAGGCTGCTGTTGCCGTGAAACGGAGTGAAGTGGGTGAGTGGTGTGTGTTTTAAACGCAGGCACGAATAGTGACAAAACTTAGGAAAGTATTGAAACGTTGAATAAATTAATATAAGTCAGTCCGTTTTACCAGGTACGTGTCTGTTAAATAATATGAATTGATTTCAAATCAAAATATGCGCGACATAAATCAAGATATCCGTCTTCAGTCGAACGAACAATCGATGACGGCAAATTGTGCAATTTGCCGTCAATTTGCCGTTGTTTTGTTAGTGGGTAGCCACTTAGTCCTAGTTTTATAACACAAATCCCAGAGTCACGTCAGTCAGTCAGAATGTGAATTCCTAACGAAATGTAAATACTTAAACATATTTTTATTTAAATTGATATGAAATAATAAGAATAATTACAAACTATCCAAGTCTAAAAAAACGTGCAGTTATAATAATTATTATAAGCACCTAAATCCACCAAATCATAAGTTCAAATCAGAACCCGTCAGTTTTCCTCTCTCTGGTTATGCTTCTTAT
The DNA here is from genome assembly GCA_916618015.1 of Xestia c-nigrum. Classification (NCBI taxonomy): domain Eukaryota; kingdom Metazoa; phylum Arthropoda; class Insecta; order Lepidoptera; family Noctuidae; genus Xestia; species Xestia c-nigrum. The sequence goes on from OU745249.1 coordinate 24,196,654, forward strand.
CTATCGCCCGATTCTATCTCTCTATCGTCACGAACTCGACGGATGGATAGAAACGTCACGGAATGTACCAGGGGCGCAGTAGCGGGCAGGCGGTATGCGCGATCCGCTCGACAGTCGCCGTCTAGGGTCGAGCCGAGCGAGGGTCGCAGTGCGGGGGAGACTGTCTTGTAAGTCACTTTGAGGGTTGTCAACTACGCGTTATTTACGTTAAAATGTACTAGGAATAATATGTTCGTTTTGATTGCAGTTTCTCAATGCTTTAAATGTTTTTTAAAGCAGTCCGAAGCATGTATATTTTCGTAAATTGGTTTAATTTCAATGGTTATAAAAAAAACACTGATGACTTAAACATCACATTGACAAAACTGCCGAATGATTATTACCTTTGTTATGCATACCAGTTCACTATCACTACTTATCATAAAACAAAGTCCTCTGCCGCGTCTGTGTGTCTGTCTGTTCGCGATAAACTCAAACACTACTGCACCGATTTTCATACTGTTTTCGGCAATGGATGGAGTGGTTCTCGAGGAAGGTTGGTTTAGCTGATGCCAAATTATTAGTGCATAGTTTTGTACGCGGGGGAAGCCGCTGGCATTAGGTAGTTACGTATATACATACAGGGTGAATTTTAATTAAAGCGACAAAATGAAATTGGAGCTTCAGTTACAGTAACATAGTAATTATAAACTGTTTTTTCTACAATCTAAATCGTTAAAAAAAATTACGCGATTATCGTTTTCAAAAGGTCCATTGATGTTATTATATTTATTTAAGTACGAATTATCGGTATTCCAGTAATATGCAAAATAAATAAGAAAAATTAAGACAAAATTAGGTAAATGACCGCTATATTGAGCACTGCGATGAGTCGGACGAGATTTTTTGATACTTTTATTATTTTAACGGTTTTCGTAACACTGCTCAATTATTTTTTAATGTTACATTTGATATTTTATACATTTTCTTGACAAGACGTATATTGTATATTTAAATTTGTCGCATCTATTCAATTTCAACCTGTATAACGTACTTGCAAATAAACGACATAAATGATTAGTATGTCCTCCACAAAATATTGCACCTAAATAAAACAAGAGCCCGAAAAACTGTTGAAATTGGAGTAAGTAATGTAATCTGCCAATTGCCATAGCGTGGTTAGTAAAATACTATGTAATGTCATAAATTGGCGGGCGTCGCCAGCCCTGGGCCGCGGATTGGCGGGAAGCGCGCCAAATGTTTGTGACGGGCCGTCGGGGGCCGAATTGCCACAACGTGATTAGAAATATTCTACTCGTTGGCTGCAATGCAACGCGCCAGCCGCTGACGACGGAGACAGCCTCGGGCTGGGAAGCTGGAATACATTCCTACATTTTCTGCCAGCCCGATCGCAGATAATTCACAAGCAATCCATACATAATGCAGAGTTTCTAAGCCAGCAACAAGGGCCCCGAAATATGATTCTCTTGAATATAGTCCAGAGCCTCGAGAAACTAAATCTTTTCATATCATTGAAAATTCCCTTAGTACCTAGGTGTCGCGTAAATAAATATTAAATCCTATGTTGCCTTCTACGAAACAAAGTCATAATTGATATAAACAAGTTCTGATAGTAGATAATAAAGTAGTACGCACCTATACCTAGTTCAAAATAAAATACATTCCTAACAACGCCAGCAACGTAGTCCGTTCGTTACCTGACACAACCGCTAGCTTTTAACATTTTGGGCATTTTGACTTTTTTACATATTCTTACTCAGTTTTTGATTCTCTATCAATCTGTGTAATCGACGGCGACATGGCGAAATTCGCAAAAAAAATGTCGAATACGACCTCATAATTTTCGTAACGTAAACACAATTTTTTGAAAATTAGGAGCATAAGAAACATATTGCTGCCACCACAATATTTTGCAAGCTGTATAAACCAATTTTGGTTGAAGATTCTTAGTGTAAGATAGTAATTTAAGCAAATTGTCTTATACCCCCTAACATAGTAGTAGTATAGTTGTGCTATACAACCAAAATTTTGTTAAAAATTAAAGTTATGATTGTTTTACACCCATAATAGCACACCTAACTGTCCTTTACACCCAAAAAACATTTTAAACAAAACTGAACTTTATGATCATCAAAAACACATAAATTTAAAAATAGTAGCCCATCAGCATCGCGAACAAGGTCCGAGCTGCCGGTGGTCAGGACTCCAGATAGAGAACCCGTCTCATTACTGGTTCCGTGTCCAGGAGTACTGCTTTCTGAATCAAGCCGTTGACCCAGCCGCGCAATGAGATTATGAGAGCCCTCTTTTTTTTCGTTTCGGATGGGAAATCATCAAATGACTTCTCCCACTCTGGGCGGAGCGGGAGGGAGTGTCAGATTTTTACAGACTAAAACCCATCCATGTTCCTTCCTAGCCCTTTATGTTCCGAGGCCGCGGTATTTCTTTCGAGTAGTCCCGTAACCCCGGCAGGCTTTGGCCCCTTCACTTTGCTGACATCTCTTTGAGGCGCGCGTGGAACACGAACGCGCCGTTGACACGGCCTGTCGTCATAGTAGTCCATTAACCGTAACGACTATCGGTACAATTATTGCAGAATCCACGTCCCACATGTTGACAACCTCGTGTGCTTAATCAAGTACTAGATTTTTTTTCATCACTTTTCACGAGATTCTCGTCACCATCCCTCGTTTCTGTGGGATGGTGATGTCAACAAACATTACACGGCGCTCCCGGCAATCTATCACCACAATAATTAACTACTTAACAACTTTAGTTGACTAATACTTAACACTTTATTTAGGCGGTCAAAGAAGTGTTCCTTCAATGATTGTATCATGTCAGCAGCCTATGGCTTCCGACATAGAATTAATTTTAGGTTTCGGATGAGGAGAGGGATCTAAGGTGCATGGAATTCGAGAGTTGAGTTCCCACAGATTCCTTAATCTCTCCTCGCTTTACATGTCTATTGTTACTATTGTATATTTCGTTACTATTGATTCACTCTTCGTTTATTCTGACGGATACGGTTAGCTCGTGCATAACTTTCTGCTTCAGAAATTCAATGTACTCTGTGACTCGTGACATGTCACGTAGCAGACTGATATCAGTTCCCGAGAATAACTGCCTCACAAAGCGCATCACCCATGGGCGTGTATTGCCCTCCCTGAAGAAAAAAAACTTCCCGTTTAGTGCCCTGGCCTCTTTAATACAAAGCTCAATCCTGTATTGCCAGGATAGCATGGCAGGTTTCGGTCGTGTAGCACTGTCAGTATTTGGAAATTTGCTACAGGACATACCGCAACAGGCGTGCAATACAAGATTGAGTGTGTTATAGAAAAGGTTGGTAACAGCGAATCCAAGGCACGCACCAGTGCTCTATTCTTTTTATTCAGGAGCAAACGTGATAACTGTGGCCTAAGATCCAGTGACGTGAAGCCATAACCACTAGTTGCATCCTCCAGAGCGCTACTAAATTCTACATTGCACAGGTTATCTGCAGAGAGTCCTGTCATCCTCTTCCTCAGCATGCTGATTTGCCCGCAATGATAGTGCAGCAGGCACATGTATGACGTTCTGAGATGGGAAGGTTGCTGGCAGAGCCAATCTGCATTTCCGAGCGCAACCGAACTCTAGTAGCATCATCCAACCCATGATTGTCTTGAATAACGCGCACCTGACCCCGTTTTCACAAACGTTCGACTCATTTCCGATTCGACAACTCGTATATCTATCTTTTTCTGGCATTACGAAAAAAAATAAAAACTAAGTGATCTCATTACAAAGTTAGAGAACTTGTGGAAATGTGAAATAATCGTTTTTAATTCCAATAACATCATTTTAGTTTCTTTTAATATCCTAAATAAGTATCTAAGAGTGGATGTCTACTGTTTAAGTTTCATTAACTATAATTAACCTGTTTTCTAGTAAAATAAATGCAAAAATATTGATTGTCATTGTCCCGTTACACAACAATTCAAGTAGTTTTTACGCCCCAGTTTCTTTGCATGTTATTTTAAAGTTGGACTTACACCCTAGTGTACCTGCTCAGGCTGTATTTTTGTGGGGTGTATAGGACATTTACATTTTTTTTTTGGTCGTAAAGCACACACTATCTTAGTCATTATAGGACCTGCGCCATTTTCGAAAAAATCTTCATAAACACATAAACAATCTAAGAACTTTGTCCCTTGGATATTTTTATATAGCTCTAAAACTGAGCGAGATATAACCAAAATTGTTTTATTTTTTTTTGTTTTCTCCTGAAAACCCACGTTTTGCTATACGGCCTTTGAGCCCAGAGGTATCGAGCTTCTCAGGTAAAATCCTTAGATAATACGGGTAACATAACATGTATTATGTTACTTACTACTCTTTAATAAATAATTACTACGGACGTTTCTTGGAAGCCATTCGAATTCGGAACACTACGCAACTAACGCAACAGATGACCTCATAAAAATAAGCGACGACTTTTTGGGCTGTTAACTCAATAACATAACAAAATAATAATTATGACGTGAATCGTGATTAACCATAAAGTTCGGTACGGGCCCCATTCGGGGCCGGGCACTGAAACCTACGCTAGCTCGGTACTGGCCCCGAATGGGGCCGGCGGTTAAGTCATACGACATCCTTATTTTTTATGTAAATATTTTGATGTTCTGATTATGTAAGACTATGAGTGTGCGTTAATTAAGATAGTTGGAGAAAAATATCATATGTTAGAGCCATTCAAAGTTCTGTATTTAGCGCGCAACATTCTTAATTTACCCTAATAAAATCCAAATGCGTAAATACGTTCATCGCCATTTTGACGGCAGTGCTAGCCGACGCTAAAAATCATAAAAATTGGGGTTTTCGGACATCCAAGCTCCATTATGTTGAGAAATAATAACTCGTCATTTAATTATGTGACGAATTCATCCATACTTCAATTTTAATAAGCAGTGGTAATGATATATTTTTGTATCCAAAGTCAAAGTTTCGCGCCAATCTTGTTTGTTTACATTTTATTTTTCACATTTTAACACACAGACACGTTTAGATTCGACAACAGATATGACAAATATCATTTCAAATATTATAAACAACATGAGAATACCCAGATCTTAGCGTAATTTACTAGTATAGGACCAATAACACGTAATATTCATTACCACTACTTAATTTTGTATTCGAAAATAGACGACCATTTTTTTTTTCTTTTTTTTTATATTTGTGATGTGTGAAAGCGATTATTCATATCGATTCTTTTTTTGTAAAATTCGATTAACACGAGTAATTTATTCACGGAATTAAGCAAATCAATAGATGGAAAGTAAAACAATTTTGTTTAAGTATATTTATTATAACATTGTAAAAAGCTTTAGTTAGGAATAGTTTTTCGTACATTGTACCAACCCAACAATAAACAGCACAGATTGACCAGACTAAATTCGCGCCGATTTTTTTTCCTTACCAAAATTTAAATTAAGAATGCACTCGCTGTTCAAAATTACATTGTACTTCAATGTAGGTAATTTATTGTGATTTTTTTTCGTTGGTTGTCAGTGCGCCAGGGATGATAGGTTATATACTCTATGGCACTGATCTTGGCACTGATTTTTTAGGTGTGGTGAAAATTGGTTTGGTTCCTACCATGATAATTGTATTTTTTAAACAAAATGGGGAATAGTATGATTATTTTACTGTGTTCGGTTGGATTAGTTATTGGGATACACCATTTTATTTTCAAATACTTTTTTAACACCCTTTTCTATCGCATTGGTGGGCAAAGGCCTTCCTATGACTTTCTAATTTTATTTATTTCTCGCCTTTTCCGAACACTATTTTTAATAGTCAATTTTCATTTAATTTTGAAAGAGAGGCCGAGGGGAGAAGCTCGTTGTTAAATAATAACGGCCGCTCGGGTCGACGTTTAGGACGCCATGCTTGCCTAGGTTGGTCTGTGGATGGGTGACCCATTACATACCGAGTTTCCTCCGTGCCTCTGAAAGCACGTTAAGCAGTTGGTCACGGCTGTCATTTGTAGTTCTTTGAAAGTCGTTACAGGTAGTATCATCACCTAGTACCAACTGGGTTGTGGAGGTCAGATAGGCAGTCGTTCCACGTAAAATACTGGTTTTTAGTTAGACTAGAAGTCGACCCCATAATAGATGGGAAAAGGCAAGGCAGATTATGAATTTTCATTTGATTTTGAATACTTAGATAAGCTTGGTTTAGTAACAACGGTTTTAGCATCCGTAATATTTAATTATCATTCAATTTTTCCGATCCTTGGCGCACTATATCCAACCTTCAGACATAACAAAACAAAATTCACAATAAATGATTAAAGTAAATAAAAATACTTTATAAATCTGAATGTATGTGTATAGTCCACTGACCTCTATAATTACCACGTATAGTCACAATTACATTCCTAATTTAAATTTTGAATTTAAAAATCGACGCGAATTTAGCAAGAGGTTGGCCGTTCGTACGTTTGAAAATATTAATAATTCATTTTCAGATTTTGTCATTGCTTAAACTGTGAAACCTCATATTTTGCCACACGGTGCTAGTTCGGCAACGGCGTTTCTCCAAATTCTGCAATACATAAGTTTTTAAAGGAAAGATAATCATCAAAATGTTGACTTGAAGCAAGAATTTCGTTATTTGTTTAGAGTTAAGAGCATGCTGTGCTCTCTTAGAACATTGGAGCCTGCTCGAAAATTTTGTACGGAAACTAGCGCCAGCTATCCCTGAGGATGAAATTATTTACTGGTTGGGTTGCCACTTTATAACAGTGATAAGATTTAATTTAAAATAACAATTTTGATAAATTAGATTGAGAAACCATATGTATTTAATCTACACCAATCTAAGTAAATATAAAAAAATAAAAGAATTAAATCAATCAATGATAGAAACGTATTTTATTCATGGTTACACTATCAACCATCTGTCACCAACTGACAACTGTCATAGCATGCAATAGAACAGCTATTTTAGGCAGATTGTCAAAAGTACGGGTGGCCTGTTGAGAACTACCATGACTTAGGAGCTGCAGATCGTAAGATCAAACCTCGGTCACGACACACTTTTTGATTTATTTTGTTCGATTTTGTTTTAACCACCACGGATAGAGAGCGCTGCTTGTATGATGACGGAAATACGGTTGAGAGTACCGTCTATCTCATTATATATATTGTAGTCTTTGGTTAAGAGAGTTCTGTGTTTATTAACTATTAATAAGACAACCAAAAGCAACGAATAATTACTATTCTACATGATATTATTAAAAAAGTAGTATAAAAGGATTCATTTCAGAATTTAAATATAATTCTTTGAAATGATACCAAGGAGTTTTCATTGTGTCTCAAACCTTTTTTCCAAACTTAATTTGATTGCGAGTATCGATTAGGATGAATGCAACATTTTAATCGTAATGATGAAACTCGGGTTTACGGTCAGCACTACGAAGTGATATGTCATGTGATAAATTGGTTGTAACATTGTTTTTTTTTGTAATATTTGTCAAGACTTTGATCGTAATTTTTTATGAAATGATGTATCAATAATGGCAAAAATAAGAACGCAGATAGAAGGTTACTGTTTTTCAGTGGCGGCGCAAGACCTAAATTTAGTGTGGGCAAGTTACATTTCGCGAGGCCCACGAATGGTGCAAAAAGAAGGGAATGTAGTATAAAATAATAAAAAAAAAACACTTTAAATTAATCAGTTGTTTAGAAAAGAAACAAAGCTAAGTTTTTACTAATACTTCTTTGTAACATTAAAAAAGAGAAATAAAGAAAAATAACTTTTCGAAGAAACATAAATTTTCTCGAATTACTAAACCTCGAAAATTCGTCGTAAAAAACCGGCCAAGTGCGTGTCGAGCCACGCGCAGTGTGGATTCCGTAGTAGCCCGTAATCACATGATAATTTGTCGGTTTTTTTATTTTAGATTTTGGTTTTTCAATGCAACAAATACATTAAAGACTCATCCGGCAAATTGTTGACTAACAATAAAGAAATAAATGAGAGGTGGCAAGAATACTACCAAACATTTCTCAACGAAGAGTTTCCACAGGAACCGCCAACAGCACCGCCATACGCTGAAGGTCCAGTGGATATTATTTCACCAGAGGAAGTCAAAGCAGCTATCCAAAAGATGAAAAATAGGAAAGCCACCGGACCAGACGAAATTCCAGCAGAGCTATGGAAAAAACTTTGGAACACCGGAGTAGCGTGGCTGACAAGACTTTTCAACGAAATTCTCAAACCCACCAAAGTGCCAGAGATGTGGAGAACCAGCAACCTGATACCTTTCTATAAGAATAAAAGAGATGTTGCGGACTGTGGAAAATACAGAGGAATCAAGTTAACCTCTCACACCCTTAAGATCTGGGAAAGTATCCTCGTAAAAAGGCTAACAAAAATAACAACCATAATACCAAACCAGTGTGGATTTACCAGCGGCGTTAGCACCACAGACGCAATTCATTCGGTGAAAATGCTAATGGAAAAGTAAAAGTCTCGCAAACAAGACCTGCACATGGTATTCATAGACCTCGAAAAGGCGTTCGACTGAGTTCCGCGAGAGCTTATCTGGCATGCAGTGAGAGCACAGTTAGTGCCGGAGCATTACATCCAGCTCCTTAAAGATCTAGACCACAATGTATCTACAAGAGTGGTCAGCCCAGCAGGAACAAGTGAAGCATTTGAGGTCAGAGTAAGTGTTCATCAAGGCTCGACCCTGAGCCCTCTACTATTCAACCTGGTAATGAATTATATTACTTCAAGTATACAAAAACCAGCACCGTGGTCACTGCTATATGTGGATGATGTTGTTCTTATAGCCGAATCATTGGTAGAAGTGCAATCAGACCTAACGGCATGGCAGCAGTCTTTGGAGAGTATATGTTTTGCGACTTTTCCGGAGCTAATGTGGGTGTTATACCATGTCCATTAGTCTAAAATAGACCCCTTAATAGAGTTGCGGAGTTCAAGTATCTCGGATCCATTGTAGCACCTAAAGCCTGTGTAGAAAAAGACATACAAAATAGAATCCAGGCAGGCTGGCTGAAATGGAAATCGCTGTCTGGTATTCTATGTGACTCCCGTATGCCAATTAAAGTCAAAGGTAATGTATACAAAAGGGCAGTTAGACCAGCTCTACTATGGATCTACTGATATGGATCTGAGTAACTTGTGAGTGGCCTATGAGGAAGACGGATGAACAAATGATTCACACCACAGAGATGAAGATGCTACGCTGGTCTGCTGGAGTTTCAAAAATTGACAGGATAAAAACCGAATACATTCTTGGTACGTTTAAAGTCGCAAAGATACAGGAAAAGCTCTGCAAAAACCGCTTGCGCTGGTAAGGACATGTGATGAGGCGGGATGATGCCCACATGACAAAAAGAGTAATGAACATACCAGACGGAAAAAGAGGCTGTGGACGACCACCAATAACCTGGATACAAACACTAGCAAAGGATATGACAGCGAGCAACACAACGACAGAGACAACCCACAACCGTGCGTTGTGGCGCAGAAATACTAGGAGGGCTGACCCCAAATAAATTGGGATAATAGCCAGGAGGAAGAAGACGAAGAAGGTTTTTCAATGCACTCTTTACCCGTTATATACAAGCAGCTACTTCATTTTAGTCACTTTAGACTTTTAGAGGAATTATTCTAAGAAAGGGGGGCCTACAGGAACAAATATTTGCTCTTCGAAGTTTAAGGTGAAAGCGTCAGTATGGCCCGCGAAATTCAAATTTTCTTACATTTTTTTGCAATTTGCAGGGCAGTGCTAGGTTGTATGTTGATGAAAATATCGTTCGCGACTGTAAGACATAAATGTAGTTACAGAATTATAATCATCAAAATCATTAATACAATCCTCCAAGTTCACAAAGGTCGAGAAACTACTTTGACCTTGAAAAATTCGTTCCTCGATCTTTCGACACTTTTCTAAATCACGTATCACACTCGAATATCTTCTTATTAAATACGTGTTAACCTTTTAAAAATATGTAAGTAACACTATACAAACATGAAGTGCAACTGCGTCTGCGACGGGTTATCTCCATAATATCGACAGTATGCGACAGCCGCTTGAGTGAATGAGTGAGCTCGCGAAAAAAAATTAAGTCGAGTGCAAATACTAACGTTAAAGTCACAGATCAAAATATTTTGAATGGTCCGGAGCGAGACGGAATGGGAAGCCGTAACCTCTTTCTGCGAAGCAGTCATTCTAGCGAAGGAAGTGGTGAAACGCGAGAGGGAGAGAACCTCTCGTCCCAGCCGCCGCGAGAGACACACCGGGCGTGCACCATAGGCGCGGTGGACAGCGAGCTATGGGCTAACTCGCCGTCCGTCCGTCTTATGACGACAGGCTGTGTCGATGTCGACCAGACCAGAGTGTTCCACGCGCGCCGAGCAAGAGATGTTAGTATAATGAAGGGGTCCGCAAGGGCCGATGCCTGCCAGGGCTGCGGGACTGTTCGAAAGAGATACCGACCCTGGTACATACACAAGGGCTAAGAAGGAACATGGATGGGTTTTATTCAGTAAAAATCTGACACTCCCCGAGTCATTTGATTATTTCCCATCCGAAAAAAAAGATTGAAATATTATGAAAATCTTAGACGAGTCACGTCTAGGGTTATCATCGTTGTCTTACATCGATGTACGGGGAAATTAGGTACGAACTATTCTAAATGCATTGATTTGGAATGTACTATTTCTTCATACTGAACCTTGTGGCGTGTAGGTACTTTTGGATTTTCCATACTTTTAAATTTTTTTCGGCTGTGAGGCGCGAGGCCCTTTGCACCGCGAGGCCGTGGGCGGTGGCCCACATCGCCCACGCCTTACGCCGCCTCTGCTGTTTTTATCTAGCTTTTTCAAGTTTGTTTAGCGAACGAGAAGCTTGCCTATGTACATTATTTCCAGCGCATCTACGTTACCTAGTTTTTGGAAGGGTGAAGTAATATGTGTTTTATAAATATTTGGCAATACACTGACGCCGTTTTACCGACCTTAACACGTTACTGGAGATATTTACCACAAAAGTATGGTATGAAACAGCTTCCTAGACATATTTTTCATAAAAAAATCGAATGCTAAAAGTTCACGAAAATTCTGTAATTTTTTGACAAATTCGCATCACCCCGCCGATTCAGCTGATGTGTCATGTGTCAAAATCTTGTCGTGCATAGTGGTTAATCTTACAGCACCTTCTAAAAAGAAAACATACCTACCGATCTATTTAAAAATAAACAATAACGACAACCCTAACTTGAAATGCCAATTAGGTAAAATACACAAACACTTCATTTCAGCATTCCTAGCACTGAACGTATCAAAATACAAGGAATTCATAATGATCGTCACAGTTAGCCCACATGTTTCGACCACTTGCTGTGTGGCATTTATTTATCTAATCGTTCTCGAATATTTTGTAAGCAAAATTAGACTTTATTGTAAGGCGGCTAAAGTAAGATTTTATATTTTTCATTAATTTAAATGTGCATCAATCTCACTATAATGAAACGTATGACTGCTCCTTGAATTCGTGGTGCCCTAGTACGTGAAAGTCAACTTTGTAGTTGCGACATAAAATCTTATTTCGCTAGTACTACCTCTACGCGATCCACAAAATAATTGCCAGGGGGGTATGGATGGATGTTGGGGTGCCATGTGATGTGAGTGTGACACAACATTGATTTTTAATTTAAAAATCCATTTCTATGAATAAATCAAAGTAACCGTCATGTCTACTGTCTAGAGAAGACGGTTTTTTTAAATCAATTTTGTCTGCAGCAACTAAGGTAATCTAAGGACATTTATGCTACACCTCTCATGTCTCCTTACAATGCCAGACTAGAGTCAAGCTCAACAGGGGCCTGTGGACGGTTAGCTATGGGCTAGCTAGCCGTCCATCCGTCTAATGACGACGACGGCGCGTTCGTGTTTCACGCGCGCCTCAAAGAGATGTCAGCATAAAGGGAGGGGCCCGCAAGGACCGAAGCCAGCCGGGGCTGCGGGACTGTTCAAAAGAGATACCGCGGCCCCGGAATGTAAAGGGCGAGGAAGGAACATGGATGGGTTTTAGTCAGTAAAAGTCTGACACTCCCTCCCGCTCCGCCCAGGGATTGTTTGATGATTTCCCATCCGAAAAAAAATGATCTAAGGAAAATAAAGACAAAAAAAATAAGCCATTTATGTGTCTTCATAATGATGTAATAACTTATTGCATATTTGCATGATATAATAACAAGCTAACTAAATATGGATAGTATTTCGCAATCTTTCACTTACGCTAAAATGAATTCTCATGCAATTAAACCATCTCCTCCCCAGACAGCGTATTCCGCATCATATAAGGGCAGTATGATGAGTCAGTTTGCATACTTAATGCAAATGCTATTCCGTAACAAAACGTAACATGAAAAGGAAACATAATTTGGAAAGTCGCATGTCGAACACACATCGACCACCACGCATATACAGCGTGTTCAAAGACAAAAAAAAAGAATAATAAAATACATATTAATATTGTTTTTATTGTTTCATGCATGTATTATAAAAGCCACCGCACAGTAATTGTAAAACTGTGATTAGCATGTAATTGGCTGAGCCGGTGCGTTTTTGCAGTGTAAATAATTTTGAACGTGATAATATACGCTCGCTTTCGCGATGTTATCTGTGTAGAACGGGAGCGAGGTCCGTATTCCGCGCATAAAAATATTGTTTGATTACGAAGCTTTTTTTAATCTTGGAACAAATTAGTAAGCTACGATAAAAGTGGCTTTATGATTGAAGATTTTTATATTTGGGCTGTAAATTATTGGTAACTTAGCAACATACAATTTTTGGCTTATTATTTCGAACCATTAACCATTTTTTTATTTCGAAGTACCTACAAGGTAGGCAGGCACCTTGGCCAATGTATTTATTTATAAGTGCTATTTCGCTGAAAACTGAAAACAATATTATCGTAGCACTATAATTGGTAGGTGGTACCAATTAACTTTTGAAAGTGCACAACAAATAAAGGCAAGTTATTAATTAACGTTGTTCATAATACCGCTTTATTGTGTCACGGACAACTCCGTCGTAAAAGGACTAATGTTCAAAATGTTAAGTGTAACATAAAATTTTACGATGTATCACTTACCTAAGGTATATTATGTTACGCCTAATACTTATTAGTAGTTTAGGTTACGATTGCAAGCTCTTATATTTATAAACTTCTTGCTGATGCCCGCGGCTTTGTCCGCTTACAAGTTACATACTAAAATCTTCCTCGAGAAAAACTGTACCCATTGGTGAAAACAGCATGAAAATCGGTGTTTCTGAGTTTATCGCGAACAGACAGAGGCGGCGGAGGACTATGTTACTGATTGTCAAAGTGCAATAAATTTTTACTTCATCAATAACTTCTTATACTTACCTATCTAAGTTAAAAATAATATCTCTATTAAATAGATTTAAACAAATAATAAGATTGATGGTACAGGTTTTATCGTAATATGTATTTATTAATACCAAATATACTCGTCCTGGTTATTATTGTACCTGAATTGAAAAACCTTGAACGTCAACAAAACGTTATAAAGAAATAAAAGTAATTTTGCAAAACCTAATTACAAAAAATAAAAACTACGGGCTTATTTATGAGGGCAGTTGCAAGCCAAAATAGTAGTACTAGTAACTTTGATCGTAATTTAGTCATTGAATTAAATAAACGTCGTTTACGTCGTCAATTATAATTTTTAGCATTTACGTCGGCAGCAGGTGTTGGTATAACGTCCTACATTTATTCACTGTTCAACCCCTTCGTATCGATTTGGTCATGCAATGACGTATTTGTAAGTTTTATACGATATTTTTTACGATATTGCCACTTTATTTTGTTCTTGGTTGTAAAACAAAAAAAAAATATTCTTGTTTTTTGCTTGTTTGGGACGTAAAACAAGCAAATATTGTGATTTTATTTAAATTAATTCTTGTTTTTTTTGCTTGTTTGGGACGCCATTGTGTCGATGTGTGCTAGACAGAACGAAAAACAATAAGTACCTACCTACTATATCGAGCGAGAAGTAACACGTTTCGGTTTAATAAAACGTTGGTGTCTAGGTATAAATACGTATAAAAATATTCTATTAACCAGCATCTCTCATGAGTACTATTCTGTAGTAACGATGAAGTAATTTAATCACCATATTAGATTTTATTCAAGTTTGAATTCGCAATAAAGTTTACTGCGTGTAAAATATTGTTAATATAATTATTCTGTGCACGATTGTCGATACCATCTATGGTAAGCTATTTACAATAATAAGGGCTGCTAGATTATTAAATATTCATATGATAATTGCAATTTACAGCCGAACCAACGTCGTCTGCCACATTGTAATTATTGAAAAACCACCTGCTTTATGCTGCGTTAATTGATATTTTAATGAGCTTAATTTTAAACAATGTGCGTTTCATTAGAAATGTGAACTCTATGATAAACTTTTTTTAAATAAAATATTTCACGCTCAGGTTGCCACTATCCGCAAATTAGCACTAAAAATCTTAATCTGGCTTTTCTAAACGAGCATATTTTCATTTTATAAATTCCAGTTATTGAAAATTCATGAGGGTGAATAACAGAATACCTCGTGACCACTTGAAACATAGAACTCGATCGTTGCACACATTACAAACAAGCCTTTTATATCTGATTAGCATATAATTGTCGGATACAGACGCGCTTTTATGCCATAAATCTCCTTTACAAAGGCCGATACGCACATACACACAATTATAACCATACGTCTTATTGACCATAAATTAAATGTCAAGCTATGTTCTCGTGGAACTGTGGAGGAAAACCTCACTTACATTGTTATGGCGTTCGACATGATCGGGCAAAGTATGTAAGTTTTTTACTATACAAAGGGAAAATTACAGCCTGTTATGATGTAACGATTTTTGACATTCATAAGTTGGGGTTAGAACCTGTTTGGGAATGTTATTGCACGGTTTTTTCATGGTTTTTAAGTTATGCAAAACACACAGAGCCAGATCAGATACATTAACTTAATAATGACAAGCAATAGATAAGATGTAAGTAAAAACAGATACGTAATAAAAGCTTTAACTGTTTGTCAGCTTTAGGGCTTCTGAATTGATCGGCGGCGGCGACGTCTCGCGTCCGGCCCTGGTTCAATCCATGGTCCGGAGCGAGACGGAATAGGAAACCGCCACCTCCTTCTGCGAAGCAGTCATGCTAGCGAAGGAGGTGGCGGAACGCGAGAGGGAGAGAGCCTTTCACCCCAGCCGCCGCGGGAGACGCACCGGGCGTCGGGGGCCACGTTGGCTACCGGCCACCGTAGACGCGGGCCTATGGACGGTTAGCTATGGGCTAGCTAGCCGTCCGTCCGTCTAATGACGACAGGCCGTGTCGACGGCACGTTCGTGGTCCACGCGCGCCTCAAAGAGATGTCAGCATAAGGGGAGGGCCCCGCAAGGGCCGAAGCCTGCCGGGCGGGGTTGACGGCCTCTTCGAAAGAGATACCGCGGCCCCGGAACATAAACGGCGAGGAAGGAACATGGATGGGTTTTAGTCAGTAAAGGTCTGAAACTCCCTACCGCTCCGCCCAGAGTGGGAGAAGCCATTTGATGATTTCCCAGGGCTTCTGAATTCCCGCCGATTACTACTTGGAGTCACCTACCGGGCTACCGCCCACGTTTCAATAACCTCTTGAAATGATAACTCTTAAATTGCAACCTTTGTAACTCAATTGTCAAGCTAAATTTTGAAACTGACACGAAACTTTCGTAGGACGTAAATATCAAATCATGGTGGCAATTCAAACACATCGTCAAACACGCGATCTAAGACCAAAACGGTGGCAAAACAGAAGCTAATTTGAAATGATGGCGATTCAAATTCCCAAAACGTTACGATTTTTACATTCGATCGATAATGTCTAAGACGTCGATGGCTAACGGCGCCATTCAAAACGGTAGCATGAGATTAATGTTAATGCCGAATTCAAATTGAGATCCTCGAATCAAATTATGTGGAAAAGATTTATTTGTCTTTTAACAACGTCAAGTTTGTTAGGCCTCTACATATTTTCATTGAATGGTCATACGAGTACAGTACAATGCGTTGAATGAGTAAGAACAGAACTAATATGAGTATCGCGTTGGAAGCTGCGATTTAAGGATACAAATATTTCAGTACTTAATTAGGAAGACTTATTATTTTTTTTGCCTTTTCCCAACTATATGTCTTTAATTTTGTTTTTAATTTTGATTAAGTATTATTTTAATTTATATTTTTATTTTTATGGTTATTTTAATTTTGTTTCTGAATTTTAATTTTGTTTTTATTTCTAATTTTAATTTTAATTTTGACTTTAATTTTTATTATAATTTATTTTATTTTGATCTTAATTTTGATGTTAATTTATTTTGACTTGGTTTTTAATTTTGATTTTGGTTTTATCTCAAACCTGTTTTCAACTTCGTTTTTTTTTTTGTAAATTCGTTTTTATAATCCAATCAATTAATCACAATTTCATCAATTTCAATTAAAATTTTTATCAGTATTGTATACAGCATTGAATGAATGATTTGATAGCTTTCATGATTATTGTTTTAATTATTTCTTTGCAAGTATAAGTTTCAATGTCAACATATAAAATTATGTTATGTTAAACCGTTTTTGTGCATGTGGCGTTACTGTTAACCTGTAATTAATTGTTGCATTTGTAAATGTTACTCTAGTCATTAATAGTGTAGGTAAACAATTGTTGGTTAACCTAAATAAATAAATAAAATAAAATATATGTATTGGGTATTTTAAATGTCTCGGTTCTGAAAAAAAAAATATTAAGTACAGTCAGGTTGTAATAATTATTTTCATTCATAATAAACCATTTAAAGTTCACAGTGAAAAGCTTTTAAGTTGGCAACAATGTAGCGACTTATTATTTATGCTTGCATATAAACAATGTACATTAGGCACAACGACTGTCGTTATTTATTCATTGGATGTAGCCATAATTCAAGGTAGTATCAAAAACTGTGCTCGCGTGATCGAAGCGATTCGGCGCGATGCCGCGATAACAGCGCGATTTCATTTCAAACGCGCAATCAATTAAACTAGACACTTTGACTTACGAGTCCGAATGTTCGATTTTGTTTTTATTGGTTTTAGCGGAACGAAATATACGTCGATTTTTTATTCGAACTTACGAGCAAATAATAACGGAACACGGAAGCCTTTGCAATAAAGTACAAAAGTGGAGCAACCTGTAATATTACCAAATCAACACACACCATATTGAGCTTTGGCGTCTTAATCTTAAAGCTCACTTCTCTAATAGCTTTGATATTCGCGGCCTTTAATAAAGTTTAATTTACTTTTTTTCATTACCAAGCGCATCTTGGTAAATACATAGTGGTACCAGGCCAACAGAGACAGCAAAGAGGTTGTAGCGAGACTAGCGACCGTCGATTGTCTGCCAATGGCAGTGAAGATAAAACTGTTTCTACAACTCTACGCACGCAGGTAGGCTGTATATTATCTTTCCGTGTTTTTTGATAAGAAGGAAATAGCATTCTGTGTCTGCAAACTTGAGTCTTCATCTTTTGTCTACATACGAAATAACTTACCGATATCGTGCATGCGCTGTTGGCTGTCTTTTTGAGACAACGCTGCGAGAAGACCTGCATCGCCTACTCGTTGCCGGGCGACCGCGATTCCAACGGGAATAGAACCTGTGATTAAAAAATAGTATTACAATATTTTTGACAAAAACACAAAAAAGTATTACGATTTTTGCGAACCCACCACAACCGGACTTAAAGTTAAACATGCAAGGTTACAAAAATTCGCATAGAGCAGATTTGTAAGAATGTTCGGAACACCACTATTAAAACGAAATGTGAAAGTCCCCATCGACTCACATTAATTTGTAATGGTGTGTGCCTTGCCTACCAATTTTAGTTCCATCCGAATTATTGTAACCTTATCCCTATTTTTTGAGCTTGACCGGACTTTTCTTAAATTATCGTAGGTACCTAAGTACTTACTTATAATAATCTAAAGGTCTATTCATTTTTATTTATTTATAATTAAAACCTAAAAAAACATGCATGTTTTGCTTTTAGAAAATGTCCCGATGATGAATGGAAGTATTATATTTTGGGTGTAAACTAGAAGCACCCTTTTCATCGCTGTCTAGCATATTGCGCTACCAATGTACTAGGCAAGCATAAGATCGTGGAGGCTTACCGTTGTTGAGCGACGCCGGTATAGCCGGAGGCGGGTGGTCTGGCTTGTTACCGGGCGACGCTTGCTCAAGCTTGACGGCAACCAGTTCTGAAACTTGGACGTGTTGCGGTTCCCGTTTCACCTGGACTTGCACATTTTGTCCCGCAACCCCAAGCCAGGTTACAGGATTTGTTCGACTACAACCACTGTCTGCGTGCATTACCTATTGAGGAAAATTATTTCATCAGTAAAATAACTCTAGCGAATTAATGCGTCAGGTTTGAAATAATAAAAAAAACCTATGCTAAAAATAAAAAAAAATTGTTTCTTACAAAAAATATAGCAGTATTGATATCCATTTTCGCTACCTTTTTAGGAGAATTTGTCAGGCAAGTGTTGCATGACCGTTTTGCCTGTTCGGTCTTGATAGTAAGCGGCTGCATGACGCCAATATTGTCCAGCATCTGTCGCTGGTCACCGGGACAACATAAAGAATCAGGAATACAAGCTTTACCCAGTTTGGCTTCTTCCATCTTATTATGATCCCTGTCCATGAGAAAAAAAAACAAAACAATTACTATTTTGCAGGCAGTATAAACTACGTAACTACGAGCATTTTCAGTGGCAGGTGCCAGTGAAATAATGCAAGATTTTTTTCGTTTTTCAGCAGCTAGATATTGAATAGGTATCCCAAAGAAATCGGCTTATTCCTGAAATGCCCCCTAAAAGTCCCCCTAAGGGGAAAAATGTGGAATCTAAAAAGAAAAGTCTACAATTCCCCCGTCAAGTACCTACTCTTCAGCAGGCATAATAAATGCTTTATACCCTAATATTAATTAATCTCTAATTTGCATGAAATTGCTACTACTTATAATAAACCAAAAAAAAACTACGGCGTATAACTGAGGCATGGTATAAAACTAAAAGGCAAGCATTGAATGAATTTCAGAACAATGTTATTGTAACAAGTTACAAATAAATAATCCGCCAAATCAAACAGTTACATCACGATTTACACCGCCAGCGAAATCTGTTGACTGGCACATTTATCAATCAAGTTTCCAATTTGCGTTTGCCAACAAATTGCAAACGCGCAATTCTTCAGGACTTGTAAGCAAAATCCTCCTTCCTTTTATCACAAAAGTCATCATCTAACGCTTACTTGTCTGTGAGGAGTACCCGCTGCGAGCAGTTGAGCAACTCCAGTTGCAGCGGCGAGTAGGGGGAGTTGGGCGGAGGAGTCGGCACGCCGAACGTCGACAGCGACGTCGAGAACAAACTCTCCGTCACTGGAACAACTGGATGCATTAACCTTTTGAGTTATGTGACCTTAGTACATCTTAGTATTTAAGTGCTTAAACTTTGAAAGAGGGACTGGTATCCTAGTAGTTAGGTCTTTCATGCAAGCACTAAGGTATTTCTATCTCGCTCTAACCAGCAGACGGTAAACCGCTCATGTTACGTGATTTGTTTATTTACATTATGAAATGGAATCGTATTATTAAAACTGCATGTACGTGCACGTTTGTTGCCCACCGGTCCCTCATCCGACCGATGCTAACTGTACTCTAAATTCGCTAGAAAGTTAAGTTCCACGTGAAAAAATGGGATAAAAATTAACAGTAGTTTTCTTTCAAGAACACAAATACATGAATTACATCATTATCTACGATTGTAAAATCATTGCAAACGAGAACTGCATTTTAGATATATTTGCTTATAAGTTTAAACTTTTTATTTTCCCGAACTCTCCTCAAAGCCAACCAACTTTAAAAATACGAGCTAAAACCGGCCCAGCGACTAATATAAACTAAACATGAACTCTTTGGGCATTTGCGAACAAAGAATCTATTTTTGTCGGGGCCCAAGGGATCTAAGACCTTAATTACTGAGTGTCACTCGACAGCCGGCGACTCCTGCGCACACATGTGTTCCTCCTGTTCATATTTATATCGCATAGGTACTATGTCATGCGTATGCACGCCCACAGTACTTTGAAACCAACTTCAAAAAAGAGGAGGTTCTATGTTCGTGTGTGAGTATTTTTAAGCAATAAATATACCGTACCTACACGGCATTTCTCTATAGTACCGAAAGTTTAAAGGTCGGAAAATTAAACCTTATAAAAACGTGAAAAACTTTCGAGGTTCGAAGAAACTTTTCTTTTAAACAACAGAAACATTACTTTCAAGTTCTTGAAAGTTTTATTGGCTTCATGTTTTGCAATGATATCGTTTTCCGTTTGAGCCAATTCTTTTTATTTACAAGAACTCCAGAAAGTATGTTAGGCTGCCCTATTTGGCTGAAAATTTATTAAATAGGAATTATTAAATTCATTGATTTGTATTATGAAATCATGATAAAAAAAAAAAAAACAAAGTACAACAAAAGAACAAAAAAGCAAGTGAAGTAGTTTCACTAATAGTTGAACGAACAAAACTACCAGGCAATCATATCGTCGCAGGAGTAATGCTGCATTTTTCCTTGAATCAATAACTATACAAATACAAAAGGCACCGACGATACCTATCAATTAAACATTTTATAAAAATAATGTTGGTTTGTATGTTGGTATGTTGTCCTCCATTTCACGGTAGTCACTCCGACACTCGCGCCGCGTAACAAATCGTCTTAATTCGGAACTTCAAAGCATTTCTGTGATTTTATACGCATGTCTTGCTCGAAAAAATAACTTAACATACAACCTTTAAAAGCATTGGGGTTCCTAGAACTTAAGTCTGTCAGGGAAATACTTAAGAGCAATGAAATCATTATGACAGTAGCGGACGAAGCGGTTAACTTTGCAGCCTGGGTTGTCAAGGGACTTTATTGGTGCATTATTAAGTTAATAATGTTTAAAGGGATATCAACAAAGATAAGAGGGCTTCAGTGGATGTATGGAAAAAGAAGAGGTGCATCGCCTCGCCTATCCGAAATCAATCAGTAAAACATACATACATACATGAACCCTGAAAACAAAACACTCCTTTTTTGGGAAGTCGTGTAAAAATAGAGGAAGATGATGACATAATATGTTTACAAACTAGATGAAGATATGGGTAAATTATTGTATTGCTGAAAATTATAACCCCTTACTACAGAGAGAGGGACGACGAATAGTTAATTACTAAGTAATAAATTCACATGTAGTAAAAAGCGACATGAACATTACTCATTCCTTTAAGTATTGTGTACAGACAGCATTTGGGACCTATTTTCAGAAATGCTATGACCAACCGTGGAACTAAACAAATGCAGCTTGAATGACAACATCGCGATCGGCGCGAACAAAGTTAAGGACGGTCGCTCGTCGACACGGCTTGTTTACTTATTTACTCGCCGTAAGTTGAAAAACCAGTCAAATTACATATACATTATTATTATTATATACATTATCATAGCAAGTCACAGGAACTACCTCACATCGTCGTCGAAGAGAAAGCTACCGATAAAAGCGCGGAACTATGCCTATCTCCTTCTCTTGAACCTGACGTATGTAGCAACATCTCACTCGAAAATTTTGTTGACGCATGCACGTCAATACCGCACGTGCAGGCCCGAACCGTGGTTTCGAACGCGGAAGCAGGTGGGGCGCAGGTGCCTATCCAGGCTGCAGTGGGCCTCAAGAGCGTGTCCAACGAGAGTTTGGAAGGGATAAGAATACCTACGTCTTACGCTGCCGCTGCTAGGCTTGCTATGTCAACACCGCATAAAGTAAAAAGCTTAGCGGTTTTGGAAACAAAAAAGGATGAAGAGGAAAATGAAGGGTGGATTTTAGCTCAAAAGAAAAAGAGTCTGAGAGATAGGTTTATAGGAAATCAAGGTCGTGCGAACATAGATTGCATTGCAAAATTTAAAGCAGCGGACATCAAAATACCGTTATTTATCAATAACGTTGATCAGAATGCGTCTGCTAACGACATACATATATACATTATGGAAAAAACAAAAATCAATGTACAAATTGAAAAGATAATTATGAGAAAACAGAAAGATTACGATGCTTACAAAATTTTTGTACCAAGGCATAAATTGCATTTATTTTTAGACGACAATTTATGGCCAGAAGGAATTGCTTTTCGTAGATACATAGACTTTAAGAAGCGAGCCGAAGAATATCACAAAAATATCAGTAATGGATTACGACAATAACGATATTAATTCAAAAGCAAGTATTTTTGTGAGTTTTAATTGTAAATCTATTACTAGATCGGTGGATTATGTCAAATTGTTATGTCAAACATCTGATATTATAGCATTGCAGGAAACCTGGTTGTTGCCTCACGACATTCCTTTTCTGAGCAGCATAGACCCTCACTTCGACTTCGTGGGAAAATCAGCGGTAGATACGTCGACAGGCGTCCTACGAGGGCGTCCTTATGGTGGAGTAGCCATACTGTGGCGAAAGAGCGCTTACGATAATGTGTCGTCTGTACAGTGCAAAAGTGTGCGTCTTGTGGCTATAAAAATAACAGTAGGCGGTAAATCCCTTTTAGTGTTCTCGGTCTATATGCCGACGGAGTCAATGGATAATCTTGGAGAATTTGTTGAATGTCTTTGTGAGATTCACGCTATTATAGAAAGTAGTGGTGTGAACGCGGTCTATATTCTAGGGGATTTTAATGCTCAACCGAATGGTCTTTTCGGCAGAGAGCTATTGAGTTTTTCATCTGAAGTTCAGTGGCGGTGCGCAGACATGTGCTTGCTCGGCGCTGAGTCAGACACGTATACTTACGTAAGTGATGCACATGGTTCCACTAGTTGGTTAGACCACTGTGTAGTAACGGATGCGTCTTGGAACACTATAAGAGACGCTAGCGTGCTGTATGACGTGTCTTGGTCGGACCATTTCCCTCTAATCATAAAGTGTGATCTCTATTTATTAAGGCCGAAAGTAACACCTGGACTATCAAAATGTAACAAAGTAACATGGGGGGACAGAGACTTAGAGCAGACTAAATTATATAATAAGTATTGTAATGATCTCATGAAAAATCTAGACTTTCCCATTGAGTTTACAGAATGTAGTAAAAATAGATGTAGAACTAAAGAACACGAAATTATTTTAGACAATATGTATTCGGAAATTGTCCGTATTATCTGTGAGGGTGCTATCAAAAGTTATAATAAGGGTACACAGCGCAAAAAGCGATACATAACAGGCTGGAATAAACATGTGAAGAACGCTCACGGACAGGCTCGGCTTGATTTTCAAACCTGGACCCTATTTGGTAGGCCTAAAAGTGGTCCTATGCATGAACAAATGGTGGAAAGTAGAAGGGTTTTTAAAAATAAATTAAAATGGTGTCAAAATAATGAAAACCAAATAAAAATGAACATGATTGCGAGTCATCATGACGCAAAAAATTTTGGTAGTTTTTGGAAAGCCACGAACAGCTTAAATCCCAGGTCGAGTCAGCCCGTGAGTGTTGAGGGTCTTAGTGATCCTAATGAGATCGCCAATTTGTTTAGAAGAGCTTTTAAGGTCGAGTCTCCCCTAGGTTCGTCGTCGGATGGGTCGGAGGTAGTGGGGGGGTCCGAAGACATGCCTATCAGATTTTCGGCCAGGGAAGTAGCGACTGTCATACATAGATTAAAGAGAGGCAAGTCACCCGGCCATGACAGCCTCAGTATAGAGCAT
The DNA here is from genome assembly GCA_916618015.1 of Xestia c-nigrum. Classification (NCBI taxonomy): domain Eukaryota; kingdom Metazoa; phylum Arthropoda; class Insecta; order Lepidoptera; family Noctuidae; genus Xestia; species Xestia c-nigrum. The sequence continues at coordinate 24,220,578 of OU745249.1, forward strand.
CTACGTTATGCGGGTAGGCACTTGCCGCGAGTGCTAGCAATGTTTTTTAGTTTGTGCCTGAGTCACTCTTATCTTCCAGCTGACTTACTCAAAACTATTGTTGTGCCCATAGTCAAGAACAAAACTGGAGATGCGAGTGACAAGAGCAACTACAGGCCTATATCCCTGGCAACTATCATTGCAAAGGTGTTGGACAGTCTGATTGATCGGCAGTTGGATAAGCACTTAATACTCCATGACGCTCAATTTGGGTTTAAGTCGCTTTTATCCACCGAAACAGCTATCCTATGTCTCAAACAGACTGTTCAATACTATACAAGTAGGAAAACTCCTGTATATGCATGTTTTCTGGACCTCTCCAAGGCTTTTGATCTCGTGTCTTACGACTGCCTATGGAGGAAACTATCAAATATTAAAGACCTTCCAAGCGATCTTATAAGAATGCTGAAGTTTTGGTATAACAACCAATTCAATTATATTAGGTGGGCGGGTGTCCTGTCAGATGCATACAGGTTGGAATGCGGAGTGAGGCAGGGGGGACTCAGCTCACCTAAACTTTTCAATCTGTACGTAAATGAGCTGATCTGTGAGCTCAGCAATACCAATATCGGGTGCTCAATTGACGGGCACTGTGTAAATAATATCAGCTACGCGGATGATATGGTATTGCTGAGCCCATCGATCAGTGCACTTAGGAGGCTTCTCGGCATCTGTGGGGACTATGCGGTGGCTCATGGTCTCAGGTACAACGCGACAAAGAGCGAACTTCTGGTGTTCAAAGCGGGTAACAAATGTTACGACACCGTCCCACCAGTCACACTAGGGGGCGCTCAGCTCTCTAGAGTGACAAAGTTCAAGTACCTGGGACATTGGGTCACCGATAGTCTGTCTGATGATGAAGACTTGGAGAGGGAGCGCAGAGCATTGGCAGTTCGATGTAACATGCTGGCCCATAGGTTTGCACGTTGTACAGAAGAGGTAAAAATTACACTCTTTAGAGCGTATTGCCAAACTATGTACACTTGCGCCCTATGGGTCGGCTATACAAAAAGCTCGTACACAATGCTCTGCGAGTCCAATATAATAACGCCTTCAGAGTTTTGTTGGGACTACCGCGCTTCTGCAGTGCATCAAGGATGTTTGCGGAATACGGCGTGCCTGATTTTTACGCTCTTATGCGAGCACGAATAGCCTCACTGATGCGGCGAGTGCGCGGTAGTTCTAATAGCTTGGTGGCTATCATGGCTGACAGAATGGACAGTCCAATGATGTGGCACTGGATGACCACTCATCGTGCGTCATTTAGATATTTAAAATGAAATTCTCGTTATTATGTATATGTGTATCTTTTCATTTTATGTACCTGTTTTTGTATTCTTTCATGTGTGTTTTGTGTGTTTTATGTATGAATGATAAAAATTGAAATGTTTTAAATATGGACTCGGTGGTCTGAAATAAATTTTATTATTATTATTATTATTATTATTAAATGCCAGCCGTACGAGATGTCATCCCATATTTAGAAGAAAAACGAAGGTCTGAATCCCCACTCAAAGTAATTATTTATGTAATATGAAATCAAAGGTCAACATAACGCCTACGTCTTTTAAAAAATGTCAAGTTTGGCTGGCAGTTTGATTGACAGGTTTCCTTTTTCAGGCCTTTTTTTATTTACTTCACAGTGATGTGTGTCTTTTTTCCCGACTTCTAATGAGGGCCGAACCAATCTATAAAACAATCAGATTCCACAAAAGTTTAGTTTATCATGAGCATGAATAAAGACATTAATCCCAAAATTATTATAGTCTAAACTTCTCCAAGAATGTTATGCATCCCTGGTCCCAACGATCTCTGCCCTCAGGAGCGTTTACACTCCAAACATAATGTTATATCGCCGGCAACCACCGGTGAGCTGTCAGAAACGTCACGTCAAGCATATCCTAACGCCTGTCGCCCGGGGCGCAGGCAGGCATCACGCGATGTGTAACCCGGTTACGAGAACAACATTAACTCGTACACATTCTTTGTTTTGTTTCTGTTGTCTGTTAAATAAAATGAAGCACGCGGTATGTCCTTCATATTTATGTTTTACTGGTAATCCAAGATCAATTTTGCATTGTAACATTGGGAGGACATGTGTTTAAAACATTTGGTAACCAATCTACGTTCGCTAGTTTTCAGTATTTTAGAGCGTGCTTAGCTTGATGTATAAACTAAAACAAAGGTAGCCTTCACAGTACGCCGAGTCAATGACCTATGAATAAAACCTAAGTAAAGCAAGGTAAGTTAGTTAACAATTAAGCAGAACCGTGAAGTTTGAACCCACCTTTGTGTATCGTGGGTCGGTTACCGGCCTGCGTCGGGAACAGCGAGTAGAGAGGGAACCGGGCCACACCTGTGGACGAAATATTTGTTTTAAACTGTCGTTCTGTAGACCTTGTGTTTGCCTTACAGTAATAATATAAACTGAGTAGTACGTAATTAACGTTGACTACAAATAAAAATTAAGGCAAACAAAGAAGTAATTAATTAGTTGTAGAATAGGTTAAATATATTAACCAACTTATTTTATGTTGTCTGCTATTCTTTGATAAAATGACAAAATATGAATTGTTAGTTATATTTTAATCGTAATTCTTTTCCTTTTTATAGAAAACCGAAAGATGCGTTTGTTTTTAAAGCGCAAATTATTTTGTATTTTGGGCTTTGGGCGTTACTTAAAATTGTTAGAGATAAGCGCCGAAAGTACTAGGCTGGCATACCTTGCTGGAGATCAGTGGGCGGGCGGGAGCGGGCGCCCCCCGCCGCCCCGCCCAGCATCGCCTCTCGTGTTGAACCACCTCACCACCTGTGAACATACCACCACATTATTACATGTCCATAGCAAATATTACGTGTAGGCGTAAAAAAAAAATGTAAAATATTATTTTTACTTAAAGTATTTTTTGCCTGAAACTCTAGTGTAAGAAATTATTTATTTCTTTCATTGGCTTGCCACGTGGAACGTTAACACCTTCCTAATTCAGATAAGTACAATATTTGGATACTGACGCGACAATCTAATGATTTAAACTTAGGTACCTACCTACTACCTAGTTGATTTAATAGCTGAGGTCCAAATTACTTACTTATTATTATCTTGATACGAAAATAGAATTCTACTCAATCGTTCACACATATTTAATTAACAAGTTGCTGTAACTTGATAGATTGTAAACAAACTAAAATGCCTATTAGCAGTGAATCATCATTGAGCGCCAAGCAAGAATACATTGAGAATTAAACAACGATACTCTTTTGATAGCTGTTGCCTTGGTACACAGAATCTTTATTCACTTTCAAATCTAAAAGAATCAATTTGGAGGTGGTGCGCCATGTACGTTTTAGGCGCATAGTGTCCATTCGTTACTTTTCAGTTAGGTACCTACTTTCAATTCAAATAATTTGATTTAAAGGTTTTACTTACATTATACTACTACCATTACTATTACTTATATTTCATTTTTGTGCTGCTGTTTTACCAATTATTATTTGCGCTCTACTACGTTATTATAAGCGATATATATTCTAAAATGTAAAGATTTACAATGCACCGGATAGTTTGTCTCATTTGTCAACCTTTTACATTTTTTTTGATAATGCTAACTAAATAATCAGTACTTACACACGTAAATAAAACAGGAAAGGAAAACTTTCCTTGAAAATAATGTCAATGCTCAAATACCTACATCAGTAAATATTACAAGATAGGCTAAACCGTCGGGCGTCGGGTAAAAGAATACAAAAATAAATAATGCAATACGTCATGGTGACCTCATGTTTTGGTATGGTCGTCGCCATAACCATCAGAGCACGATGCACCAGAACAACAGTCACGATAAGAGGTAGCAATTTGGCGAGGTCGGTCACTGATCGTCTGACGTCACAGATATCGGACAATACTGGCGCTGCGTGAACCGCGGAGGCGAAAGAAAGTGTTAAATCGCTGTCAGTTTTTTTTTTGCTGACTTTCGAGTCAGACGGACTAGGAGCTCAGAAGAAGGAGGTGATGGTCAATTGAATTTATAACTTTACGAATTTCAATATTCATTGAAGAAACTTGAATCAGGGGCAATCAACATTGTGGATAACGGCGGGAGTAGTGGGTATGAATAAATAATTAAATATTGTGTTATACGAGGTATATGTCCTTAGATGCATTGAGCTAGTTTCTCGTAGGTTCGTAGCATTTATTAGGTTGGACTAATTGCGCTGCCAGTAGGCTGTAGCCCATGATGGCTCTTCGTTCGTAGGATTTAGTAGAAACGTTTTGAGCTTAGCTTTACATTCGACGTGTCGTCTATCTTCGTCTCTATAAGATGATATTATTAGTTTATGTTATACCTTTGTTTGAGCAACGTAAGCGCAGTCGATCCCCATAGCTAGTTTTGAAATAAAATTCTAAAGACACCGGCAGGCGCCAAGTTTTTCAATCAATTCTTCGGTTTGTTTTGCGTAACCTAAATGGTACTGGGTGACTTTACTAATTTTGTAACTTTACCTCCATTAGCTCTGAATCAAACAGCGTATATGTCACCGTAAAAATGTCAAACACGTTATATTCCAATATATAACGTGTTTCTCTCTAGCGATATTGTAAAATCTCGAAATATTGTCAACTGAACATACGGAAGTTTCCCTGCCCCCATAATCGGGACTTGGACTGACCTAACGGGGAGGGTCCCCGTGAGGTTAGTTAGGTTCCTTTAAACCCCTGCACTCGGAAATAGGGGCACCGCGAAGCGTTGCTCCGTCGACTACGCTTTTTAGAGGAATATAAAGTGTTTTAAGGTTAGGTTATATGAATCGGTATTTCTCAGGAATGGTACATTATCTTTTCATGAGAGTTGTGCCACAGGGCAAGGGGGACCCCTCCTTCCCTCCACACCGCGTGAGTTGACTACCATCGCATGCATTTCACGAAAAATAATGCGTTTTGTGGTAAGCAGTATGTTCGCTTGACAATATTTCGAGATTTCACAATATCGCTAGATATATTACAATATAACGTATTTGACAATTTTACGATGACATATTATACATATAATATTTACAGAATTGTTTCCAAATTAAATAAAATAGGCTGAACAGAAAAACGTAAATAATTTAGCATTTTCCGCTCAATTTTACACAGTCGCTCGTTAAGCGATAATAGGAGGTGTATCTCTTAACATTCTTCTCCAAAACAAAGTAATACATTGTGAGTAGTTTGAAAGCAATTAAATTATCATTTAATAAGCAGAGACTCGGCTGGCGGAACAAAACTACGCGAACACAGAGTAGAAAGCGAATGGAGTGATAAATTACGCGGGTAACTGACAGACCACTAATATGACTACACGGACATGGCGTTTGCAACAACCGCGGAAACTGCATTGCGAAATTTCCTGACTCTCTCGCTAACTGTAAAGTAACCCAAGAAAAAAACATACTTTAAAAATAAAATTATTGAATATGAGAACAAGAACAGTTTCGACTATACAAATAGTGTTGCTTCAAGCAGCGTACGACTTCGGGTTTATACATAGCAAAACGTCTATAATTATTCCAGATTCCAGCCGACTTCATTTCGTTAAGGGGGAAGCGTCATCAATTGAAATTGTCTTACGTTTTTTGCAATTTACAGGCCTGTGCTAGGTTGTATGTTGATAAAAATATCGTTTGCGACTGTAATACGTATGCAGTTACAGAATAAATGATCATGGAAATCGTCAATACAACCCTCAAGCTCACAAAAGTCTAGGAACGACTTTGACGTTGAAAAAATCGTTCCAAGACTTAGATGGACTTAGAGGGTTGTACTGATGATTTTGATGATCATAATTCTGTAACTACATACGTCTTACAGTCGCGATCGATATTTTCAACTTCATAAAACCTACCACTGGTCTGCAAATTCAAAAACATGTAAGAAAAATTGAACTACCCTGAAGCTTTCACCTTAAGTAAGTATGTCGTTTAAGACAAGAACAAAATGAATCGTATTTTACTCTTGCGGAACACTAGCTCTCCATTTACTAAACACTCCGCATCTTAGATACTACGGGAACTTAACGGTGTTTGTATGAAATATTACAATTATGTTGTTGTAACATATTTCCACTAATTAACATATTAAGTGGATATTCCTAAGATGTACTGTGGCAGTTCGCCGAGCCGCCCACTGCTGGTATGTCACGAATCACGAGCACATAAAGTTGCGCGAAATTATGGAATACAGTAATTACCTATGTTGTTCTTGACATTACAGAGACATTGAAATATTGCAGGATTTAGATTAATCTAGTAAATGCATGCTCATTTCCAGAACTGTATTTCTGGTGTCTCAGCGAAAATATGTTGTTTAGGATGCCGTTCCACTGAGGCGGAGCGGAGCAGAGCAGCCTGGTTTCAGCGTTAAATAAAGAAATTGTATGAAGTATGCAAGAACAAGACATGCTGCGCCGACCCCAAATGCATTGGGTAAGGGCAAGAGAATCACTACATATTAAAGTCCCAAGCTGCGTCTATCTGTCAGTTAGCGATAAACTCAAAAACCACTTCACCGATTTTCATGCTGTTTTCACCAATGGATATAATGATTCTCGGGAAACCGCGGGCATCAGCTATGATGATGATGATGATGATTGAGCACCACACCCAGCCAGGAGCAAGCCTGACCCGGACAAGCCGGATACACCAGGGGGCACGATTTTGTAAGGAAAGACATGCTCGGGGATGGGAGAGGAAGCCCGACCAACCGCAGCCAGTCGGGCACAATCGACCGACTATGCAGCCTAGAGCCAATATAGGAATAGTGGTAAAGACAGGTACAATCCATAGGAATGAGCATTGGTGATTTAATCTTCGTTTGATTGTTCTCTTCTGGCATTGGAGAGGCATGTTGGCTTCTGGTGATTGCGATGAAATGTTAAGTTCGCGTATATGTTTCATCGTCAGTAGTATGTGTTTCGCTGTCAGTTACGCATTGCTTGTTTGCATCTAGCGTTGACTGTGTGGTTTCTGTTAAGTGTCGATGTTATTTACGTGCCTAGGTACTTGATTTCGTCTACCGGTTGAATAATGGTTCCTCCAATTCTGATTAGACTTCGGGTATCGGTTCTGTGTACGTCTCTGGTTACTAGTTTTGTTTTCGTTTCATCAATGTGGAGTCCGACTGATTCCAGTAACGGTTTGATTTTGGTAACTATTTCGGCCAGTTCACTTAGATTATTTGTTGCTATTATCACGTCATCTGCAAATGACAATATAATAGGAGGTTGAATCTCATGGTCATGGTCTAGATGAAGGCATTCTGTTTCTTCACTTATATTGTCACTTACGGCATATCTTCCGTAAAACAGTGTTTGATTCTGTTTCTTCTTCTAGTGTTCTGAGAACATCGTCCATTACTATGGTGAATAATCGTGGGGCTAGCGGGCATCCCTGTTTGACTCCTTTGTCTTTGTGCATCCTTTCAGTTTGCTGCCCAAACCATTTTATGCAGGTGGATTCGTTCATGCATGCCTTAATGATTCTATTTGTTAGAAATTAGTTAGTTCTGGTAACTAAAATGTCTCTAAGTGAGTTTAGGTCCAGCGTATCAAATTTTTTCGATATCTAACGCCAGAATACTCTCCATTCCTCGTCCAGAATTCTCCTAAGTGTGTACATATGGTCGTTTGTTGACCTATTGCGAAGGAAAGCTGCTTGGTTCTTGTATTGAAGCATCAAATTTGCTTAGAAGAAGGCGCGCACATTTCCTATATCCCACGTTACACATAGATAGCTTTCTGTAGTCATTAATTCTGTTTGGCTTTGCTTTTTAAGGCACTGGAAATTGGATCGTTTTGTTCCAGGACATTGGTAAATCATTCCTTACCCATGATGCCTGCATGTGCTTTATACAAGCAAGCTTTTTTTTTTTTTTTTTGTGTGTCGTATATCGACGTTTCCGTGGACGGTTACGCGACACCACGCAGCGAAACACGACGCCGACCATGTTACGTGTTTAATGATAGTTTTTATAAGTTAGAATATGTATTAGTTTATTGTTTTTGTTGTTTTGTTATTTGTGTATTTTATCTATGGGCCTTAGTTGTCTGATAATAAAATGATATTATTATTATTTATAATTCCCGATAGCATTTCTGTTGGCAAGGCTTTGAACAGCTCTGACACCACCTTGTCGGTACCTGGTGTTTTGCCGTTGCTCATGTTTTTAATGATGTCACTTATTTCCGCTTCTTACTGTTCTTCTTTTACGTCTGATGGGTTCTCTTTCGGTAGGAGTTCTATGCGTGGGCCTGCTGACTTTTTATCTCTTCTTCCCACCTTGACATGGGTATAAAACGTTGTTTGTGGTTGCGCTTCGTGTTCATTTTATGTCTCCTGAAAAAATCGTATGTGATTCTCATTCGTTGTGATGGATATGTTCGGCTTGGACTTCTAAGGAGTACTTCGCATTTTTCGCTTCTTCTTTGTTTCTTGTGTTTTGCAGATTGTGTCTTGCTACGCTTAGTTGTTTGATTGCAAGTACTTCTCAGGGGTAACCATTTTTGATGAACTTGGCCTTTTGCGAGCCCGATTCTATGTTCTCTGGATCTGATTGGCCTGCTTACAAGAATTTTTGCTGTTGCTGATTTCATGATATTCATAAGGGAATCCGATGGGACTAGTTGGCTATTTTGCTTGTTTTGTAGATGTATTACCTGAGGTTGGCTTTTGATTTCCTTTTGATATTCTTTCATCATTTTCTCACTTTCTAGTCGGCTATAATCGTACTTTCTGTAGTTGAATTCAGGCTCAGATTAGTGCATTGGTTTCTCGTTGGGTTTAAGCGTATACGGTGTTAGATTTCTTTTCTCCCTCTTGAGTTTCAGAATAATAGTATCTGCGAAAATTATTTTATGGTCTGGTATATTATTTCTCCACTCGCCTTTTATGTAGTTAGTTATATTTGGTTCGTCCGCAGATGCATCTATTCCAAGGTTTTCTCTTTTTATTATATGTAATAAGATTTTACCATTGTTATTCGACATTGTGTGCAGCAGGTTGGCACCAATTTTATTAGTCGTTTCTTTTCCATTGGTGTTCATGTCTTGCTTTCTTATGTGCGCATTAAAGTCTCCTAGGATGATCATGTTTGACGCTTTTGGCTTTGCATTGATGCAGTTGATCAAATCGGAAAATGACTAAGTCAGAACATTACAGGTTGCTATTTTAATACTACTAATATCTGTTATAGTGTTATGGCAGGGTGGAGGTCCAAGTATTGCATATCTTCAGCACCCCAGACGCCATCTTTGTATTGTTGTTCTTTGGTTCGCGGTAGTGGGCAGGTTTCCCGAGAGTGCTTGTGCTATGTTCGGCCAGATCTTCTTATCATGTGGTGGTCGAACGTCAGGAAAAATATGGCGTTTACTTGATGCGCTATGGCTCTTAACAAGTAATTCCCGTCGCCGATCATATGGACTATTTACATATTTAAATTTGGTGATAATGAATCCTGTTTGCCTGCTTGTGCTGCTCCATTCTTGTTATCGTTGTTGTGGCTTCAGTAGGATGTGTTGTGTATGTGTTGCTATTTTTGCTTTTTTGCGATTCTTTATAATGTGGGTACCCTTTTGGTGGTTTAACCTGCAGAAAATGTTATTATCGTACCTGTAAAAAGAGCTTATTAGCTTATAATGACACTTTAGCAGAATTTTTATTAATCTCGCATTTTTTTGTGTGTTTAGACGCCGCTTTGTTAGTTCGTTTATGGTCTGGTAACGCATTTTTTTGTTTCGTAGGTAATAGGAGAGAGCAAGGTGTTTTTCTGTTGGGCTATATTGTTCTGTTATTTGTACAGGGTTTGTTTTTTTGTTAACGCTTTCAAGTTTAGAGACATGTGTGCGTTGGGACACAGAATGAGGCAGATAAAAATAATATAGCAGACTATTCTTTTGTTTTGTGGCGTAACGAATTTTTTTCTGACCTATTCATTTTAAGAGTTCGGCTTCCGTCTTTTTTGCTTGAGAGTTTTATGGGCACCAGATGTAGCAGGCAAGTGCGCAGACCGAAGTCTTAGGAGCTATTCTCAGTGAACCTATTATATAATAGAAATCCGATTTGGCTACAATTCCAGTAATGTTGAAGCCAGGCCACTTATCATGTTTATATTTAAAAATGATCAAGTGTACTTTCTACAAAGCATTACTATTGTGACTCCTAACTTAGAGATAGGTAACACGCGCTTTTAATAGTAGGTAAGCGAATCGATTATGTGGGAGCCTGGTTTTATGAATAGAGGAATTTATCATGCACCACAGCCTTTAAATAAATGGTATTCCTAGCTAGGTAAGCTGGGAAACCTCAGAATTGTACACAATTGACTGCTGGTTGGCTGAAAAATAATCTGCGTGCATTCAAGATCAATAAATTAAACGAGTTCACCGAGTTTCTGCTGCACCGCTACAGATGCTGACGCTGCAACCTCTGCATCACCGCCAATCTCTGCGCACTGCTCGCGGTGGTATTTTAGGTGTCGTGGACAGGGTACCTAGCACTGAACTGTGACACTGTTCTTGGATGCGCAAACGTTTCAGCCATTATCTTGGTAATCTTATTTACGATACGCCACTGCACTTTTTGGTTCAGAGATCCCACTGTTTGCAAACACTCGCGATTATAAATTTCAGCACGACTAGTATTAATAGTAGGTACGTATATAAAATGCTAGCAAACCAGTATCAACACAAAAGGGCGGTAAAGTTGAGGCTCGGCTACGGCGTCCGTTTTTTTTTGTACCAGATGGGCAAGCGGACCCCAACACACACGACCTTACCCGACGGCGGCCAGTTAGCTTCTCTCTCTCGGGAAACCGCGGGCATCAGCTATGATGAATAAATAAAACTGTATGAGAAAGCCAATAAGATTCTTAATGGAACAAAAACAAGCAAAGCAAATTCATTTAAGTATTCTGTTCTCCTCAGTTTCATCCAGAAAATCGCAATACATAACAAAACGTAATACCTCTTCCCGTTTTCCAAACAACGCTAATAAACTCCACAAGGTTCAATTAACAAAAAAACGATTGTTAACTCGCGAACCTAACAAAAAACGGATCAAAAGAACTAATCATTCGAAATTGTGAAATAAGAAAAACACGGACGTCCTTCGTTTAACTGTCGGACCGGCCCGGGACGGTTCGACGAGAGGAAAAAAAACCGGTAACAAAAAAACCGGTAACAAAAAAACCGGTAACAAAAAAACCGGTAACAAAAAAACTGGTGTCCTATTAAACAGTGAGAGATGCAGGGAATAAATTATGCTAACCCATTTGAAAAGTTAAGGGCATCGCATAAAAGGATGGTATTAGGACCTTCCCGGAATACCGTTCCCGAAGCGGCATTAGAATACCATTTTAGAATAGTTCGTGAAGTTAATTTAAGTGTTCGTGTCTCTGTTTAGATCGGTGTGCGCATTTCATTCGCAGATCTGTCGGATTGGATGAGATTTTGCAACATTTCGCGCCTGAAAACTTGCGTTAGGTGGTTTTTTGCGCCAAAATTGGGAGTTTTTAGTGCCTTATTATCGTCTTGGTTTGAGGCTGATAAGCTTCTATGCGTTTCTTAGTTATGACTTCCTTCTATTCTAACATTATAAAGCTGAAGAGTTTGTTTGTTTGTTCGGTTGGTAGAACGCGCTAATCTCAGGAACTACTTGGTTGGAATTGAAAAATTATTTTTGTGTTGGTAGTCCATAAATCGAGAAAGGTTATAACATCACGCTACGACCAAAAGGACCGAAGCGAACTTGAACAATAAAATGTTGCAAAAACGGAACGTCCGGTCCTTTTGTGAGCTTTTTCTCTTATGTGACGCAGACGAAGTTGCTTGGGTCAGCTGGTTCATTCATAAAATTCCAGCTATACTGCGTTCTGCACAATCTCAAAAACATGATCTTGGATTCCTGCACGTCTACTTAAATACCAACTAATAAACGTAAGCTTCATAATGATGAAAGAACAAAATTTATGAGCGTACTGTTTGGCTCCTCAGCTTAACAGATCAATGCCTTAATTTTAAAAGCCTCCGTTTATACCAAGTTCACGCGTGAGCGACCTGAATCACAATGAGATCCTCCTTAGAAATATTCCTAAAGGTATTTTCTAATTTCCTGACCTGTAAAAGCCAAAAGCTAAGGTTCCTCTCGAAAAGAGATTTAAATATTAATTCGGGAGTTTCTTATGTAGACGCGATTAGTATATCCAAAGATATTGTGATAGGATCTTAAGATAACTGGTGCTTGATTGATCGCGTGGTCCTTTAGACCACATGGAAGAAAGAAACTGCAGAGTTCTAATTTTAAAGAAACCCATTATTATTTCAGAACATTGGAAACAAAGACAATCTTGATGTCAACAGATAAATCTTCAAACAGTCTAGTTATAATTTGGACAGCTCAGCGTATTCGGTATCGCACGATCATTTATAATTATCGCAGGATCTCACGCGATCGATCGTGAGATATTATCGCGTGTGGGTTTATGCACTAATGAATGATATGAAGGGCAACGCGATTATTGTGAAAACAAACAATCCAACGCAAATATACGAAGGGAGCTTTGAAATCATCTGAAAGATCTCTAACACACAGCTTTGATTTGGTAATTTTAGTTACACTATTTCTTCAGCTGATTTGTTTCGATCTGTGTCACTATGCACGGTATATAGGTACGGAATATGCGAAATACTACATTACGCGTGAACTCTGCTAATCATCTTTCTATCAAAGGAATTTATTTGCAACTCAACCCCCTGCTTTCAAGGGTGGTCCATTCAAAACTCAAGAAACCATGCGAGACAAATTAATTTAACAAAACTACCTATAAAAATGTTTTGCACGTTTATCGTAAATTCATGTTTTTATGTCTTAAGACAAATGGTACAGACAATAGGCTCTAATAAACGGTAACCAGGAGGCCAGGAGTTGTAAAGATGTGAGCGGATGCAAATGCGTGAGGTCTTGCGCCTCCGGTCGAAGTGCCTCGTAAATGTTCAAATGCCTATTCTTCGACGACAAAGCTTCTAGAACTTCATTCACAATAAGACAAGACAAGTATTGAATTACTTAGTCGTCAGCAGTGTTATTCGAATTTAATCTTGATTTATTTAGCGCCGCGGTAGCAGGAATCAGAGTTTACTTTTTATTAGATCTCATAAATGGGAAGGTCAGTACTACAGTAGAAAATCTTTAGATACGATATGTTGACTGTGAAAAAAGATAGTCTTTAAACATCTATGATAATGTGTCTAAATCCCTTAAATGTGTCTAAATTCCTTAAATGTGTCTACTTAAATCAATTTCCACATAATTCTTCTATTTTTTAGACTAGAAGTATAGAGAGCGACTTTGCAGAAATTACACGAAACACCAGGAAATTCCGACAGAACCCGTAGGCAAAGTGGTGCAAAAATCAGAACTAGAGGAGTAGTTTCGAAATAAATGCGGTTCCATTACACACTTGCCTCGGGACCGGGACTAACATAAAGCGAACTCATTTTAATTACAGGCAAGCTCCGCTGACGATATCCCGGGAATGTGGGCTTTATTACTAGGGGAACATTACATAGTGGGCCAACGAAATTATAAAGACATGGACGAAAAAAGTTCGCAGCGAGAATTACGTCAACTATTTTGCAGGTCCTACGATGAGTAGAAAAATAAACAAAACAGTGGCTTGTAGACAGCCGCAACTTCTGTTTTCTGAATGTTTTTTCTTCTTTTTCCGGACAGCATGGAAATGATAAGTCCTCACCGCAGTTGCAATAACGAAAGCATCTCTTTGGCAGTAAGGGAAAATGCTTGGAAAGCTGCTAAAATTGGAAATGTTTTCATATTTCTATCAATGTAAACAAACTATTCTATACTTATTGCTCTCAAAACGGAAAACATCGTGAGGAAACCTAACCAAAAAATCGTAGACATGTGACATCCACCATCACGTACTGAGAGCCCCTGGTACCTAGGTTGGAGGTTATAGCCTACCCCCCTCTGTCACCGAGAAGGCCGGAGTCCCAACAGTGGAAACATTATAGGCTGTGATTATGTTAACAAAAACTGAGTATATACCACTATGTAACTTGACGAGGTATGTACGAATGTACGTTGTTTATAAGCCGTTTAATGCATTACACGGTGGATCGTATGTATTTATGTAGATAGGGCTTATGTATGCATATATTTTGTCACGTACCACCTAAATGACTGGACCAAATTGGTGTTGAATTTATCTGCATATGCAACGAATAGTTACATTTTGTACGTCCATTTTTAGAATACGTGCTTTATAATATTTTTGAATTGGATATTTCTATCCGTTGTTGTTGGCTGTATAAGATAGATGATCTGAAATTTCTAGTTTCCCAGTGTCCCATATTTAAAGGTCTTCGGTCAGAGTAATCGTGTTACCCAGGCCATTATAAGTTTGTTAGCTCTCAAATATGTTATCCGGAGTAGTAAATAGGAGATAAGGCAAGCGTACTCGTATTGAACTAACTTGAAACTTTACTTTAGAGACCACGCTTGAAGCAATTTGCCGAGATGTGCTTTAGAGGAAGTTTGTAGCTACACTTTCTGATATAAAGCAAACTTGCAAAATATCAAACTCATAGTCCATCTACAAAATAAAAGTTTTGGTTGTCCATTTGATACAATTTATTCCCAATCAAAGACATCCAAATATTTACCGAACTAGATAATTCGCTTTACATCTCTTTGTTTCCAATCTATTCGAAATCAAAAAGCAACACACAGCGACATAAACACCAGGGCTGCATGAAACTCATAAAAGCTTTTATTAAAACCATAATACCGAAAATCGATTAATTCGGCAACACAAATTGCGGGAGATGTCTCGCCGGGGTTGCTATGCGACCCTACGGGCCCTAGTCCGACCCCTGTGGCACCCCTGTCCAAGCGCAGATTATTTATTTGTTTATTTCTTATAAGTACTTCGAAATATCGTAATTTTGTTTGTGACAAAAGACTTGACACTTAAACAAGATATGAAGCAATATTGTATTGGACACAGACAATTAAAGAATTTACGACTGGAATGACAATGAGTTTAGTGGAGGGTGAAGCTAGATTTTGATTTAGTGGGGAGACAATATAAGCTTCAATGACTGAATTGAAGATACATTATTTACATAATGGATGGAACCGTGTGTAGGATGATATGGTAAGAAGGGGGAGGTGTCTGACGAGATATAAAAGAGATAAAAGGAGACGGCACAGCATGCCGCCGGCCTCGAAATAAATTTAGCATAAGAAAATAATGACATAGACTCACGCTTTTTCCCTCGTAAGAAGGCAGAAACTAAAAAATAAAGAACAAGGAGAAAAATTGAAGAACAAAGTTTCGACTGCTCGAGGATTTTTCAGTTTTTCAACTTTAGGATTTGGTTTTGCACACCCATATTCGCTCTTTGTTAGCATTATGACTTTATTTTTTAAGTTTGTCGCGGGTTCTAAACACGATTCGTGCTAGACGTCCAGCATCATCGGTCAGTGTTATCTTTAGTCAATGTCCGCTGTTTACGGACACCGCATAATATATTACTGCTGTCGTTTTGTCAGTAGGTAATTTACAAAAACACAATAATTTCCAGCGGATGGTGACTTGCTCAAACCTAAAACAACTTTTTTCTTGTGTCTAGTAATATGCTACCTTTTTTTAATAATGGTAAGTTAGTATTTCGATAGTTGAAGCTAAGTTTGGCAGCTAATTACTTTCTCAGAGTGTTTAAAATTAGGCTTTGCCCGAATTTGGTCAAAAAATTCAATCATATCACCAATCTAACTGCAGTGACTGATCAATCTCCCATGATACTTATTAAGAAAGTAAGTAAGTATCACATGAAGTCGTAGCGAAACTCTCTAGCTTCATCATCACAGGCTCACTCCCAATTGTGACGCCGTTTAACCTCAATTGGTTAATTCACACTTTGCTTAGCGTCAATTAAACATAATTACTTGATTATAGCCTGGGTGGCTCGTCATTGTTATACTTGCTTTTACACGCGGTTGCACTTCGCATTTATTCCTGTCTTTTGTTATATTATTAACTTTTTTTACGATTATCAGTTCTCACTTGGAATGCATTTGTATGACAGAGAGAGATAATTTTTATATCTTTCTGCATTCCGGACAGGTTTTGGTAGCCTTCCCAAGGGTGTTACTATATAAGGGTTAACATAAAGTTAAGCTACGATGCCAAGAATTGATGAAAATGACAAATAAAGAAAAAGACGTTTTGCAAATGCATAGAGGTAAAGATCCACTTACAACTATTTGAAGCTCTTACAGATGACGAAAGAGAAGCAAACAATCTTCAAATTCTCCCCTTGCCACAGGTACAACCAGATTTGAATCAGTCATCGCAAGTTCCCATTGTCTCGCACCACAAACATTTTAACTGCACTCGAGGAGAAAAGTTACAGTTCAACATTAACGGAATTTATGAGCGTGACTCAGCCAAACCAAGTTTAAGTTACCATAGTCAGCAACTTTACGAATACTTGTTAAGTATGTCTTAACTTCGAAAGAGTAGTGTAGGTTGAAATCTTGAAACTATAGCAAGATAGAACTAAATAGTTGATTCCGAAGTGCAAATAGCTGTATTTAACTTGTAAAAATGAAAACGGGAAATCATGGTTGGTCATAACATTAGTTTATTGATTGATAATGGCTATTGAAACTGACAAAATTGTAGGTTGAACAACCTGAGTTGTTAAAATGGAAGCAGTCAAGATTTTATGGACACTATTTATGTGCACAGATAGACAAGCAATCAAGCACGCAATATACAGAAGTTAAGAATATTAAGCCCCAGCGCTTTCTGCGTCAGTGGTTAAAAATAGACTGTCTAGCTATTTACTGAAAGTTAGTTATCACAATAACTAACTGAATCCCATTGAAGCAGAATTTACCAAAGAAGAAATACCTTTAGATATAAGACGAAAAAAGGAAATATTTCTAAAGACAGTACAAATCCTCGTCTTATATCCTAGAATCAGACATTCAAAGTCTTTCAGAGGCGACTCAACACTTATGAAAAAGAGTAATATCTAAGGATTTAGGACCAATATGGCTCTTAGAGACTACCTGAGATCTTTCGATGGAAGTTTGAGGTAGTTCTAAGTATATGAAAGTTGGTAGACAAACTTTAGCAAGTCTGTTGATGTTGAAGGAAAACTGGAAGTATCGAGATTTAATAGGCAAGACAAGGGTGACACTCAAAGGAAAAATATAGTAAGGATAAGTTGTGTAAGGATAGAGACATTAAAACTTGAGAGTTTGAAAATGATTAAATTTGGATAGGAGAATGATAGTTATTATAGTACTCGATTAATACATAATAAGACTTGCTTTGATGAAGGAATACATGGTGAGGAAACTAGCATGCCTGAAAGATATTTCTCGACGGCATGTAAAACCAAGTCAGAGGTCCTTGAGCGGGACTAAAATTCTGGCACCAGCTTAAGTATATCAACCACACGAAAAAGTAAGATTAGACTAGACGAATACACCGATAACTGGGTGTCTTCACTATCTTTTTCTTCTTATTAATTGAAATTGTTTTAGTTATTTTAGTAAGAGCTAGTAAAGTAATAAAATAATTTGCAAACAACGCTAGCATTGCATGTTTTGACTGGCTTTATTTGCCTTTTCAGCATTTGCACAATATGCGTGGAACAATTCCTGTTATTGCAAAAATAACTAATAGGAACAAACAATGTACGTTATTTATTATTTCAGGGGTACATACGCGTCGGTTATATATGAGTAACAATAATATTTATTTATCGCTTTCCCGGAACTGGTGATAACGGCTATCAGGCAGGGCTGCCTCGTGCTGCTATGAATATGTATTCATTTATTAGTACAGTAATGTTAAAACAATTTGAATAGACTGATAGATAAGAAGCTGTTGTTTCTTGGGTCTCTTGTTCCTGATTTTCATGGTTGTCGCTCAGAAGGACTTTTTTATTGGGCTTTTCATTATTTTTGTAATAGGGTTTTTTATTGCCATGCAGGAATGCAGGGTGTTTTTACTTATTACTTTATTGACTTTGTTTTGTTTTAATATATACAGAAATGATCATTCTCATCAGCATTCTTCCATCCTTATCTAAATCTTTTTATCTTTCAGACTTCTCCATTATTCCACATTTCAGTAGTCACCCCTGTCTAGCCAAATTATCACACAGTCCATTTATTGTTTCTTTGGCGTTTCCCTACTCTTATAGCTCTACGCATCTCCTGCTTCCCTTATCCTTACCCTGCTCTACGTATCATCATCATTTCAGCCGAACGACGTCCACTGCTGGACATAAGCCTCGCCCCAGGTCGCCACATTGATAGTTACTTTTATTTGGATAAATCATTTACCTAACATATCTCTAAACTAGATAAACTTAACTTGTAGTTAAGTCGCAGCCCTATTGATAACGGCCATAAATGTTTCCCAGCGCCCGGACAGCCCTGCGGTGATAGTGCCTACCTACCTACGTATCGCAATCGCAATATAATATATTATTAAGTGAGTCGAACGCGTGACACTCGAGAACGCGCCTCTCATATCACGAATATACC
Organism: Xestia c-nigrum; assembly: GCA_916618015.1. Classification (NCBI taxonomy): domain Eukaryota; kingdom Metazoa; phylum Arthropoda; class Insecta; order Lepidoptera; family Noctuidae; genus Xestia; species Xestia c-nigrum. Next base: position 24,239,241 of record OU745249.1, read on the forward strand.
ACGAATTTTCACTAGAAACCATAAAGTTTTGCAAATGGAGTGCTCAGAAACATATTGTAATCAGCATTCTCTTGCCCTTTTTCCAATTCATTTGGGGTCGGGGTAGCATGTCTTCTTTATCCATTCTTCTCTATTGCTTGGTATCTCATCAGACACCTCCTTTCTTGTCACATCATCCTTTACACAGTTCATCCATCGTTTCTTTGGTCTTCCTCTACTCTTATACCCACAAAACTGTGTAGGTCAAACAGAATTTAGGAACGAATAATAACAAAATAATTGCGAGCGCGATCACAAATCAATTTATTTAGTGAGGTGATTATGTGCGACTTGTAATTGAAGCGATGTTAGTCTATGCAAACGGTCTAAAGATATGACACACAGGATAATTATCATGTATATTTTATGTTGTAGTTAATAAAATCCATACCAAGTCTTCCATAAAGTATGCAAAAGTAAGACATCAAGTATTTATCAACCGTGGTCGACAGTCGACTGTCAGAGTGGACTGAGCATGAGCATGCACTAGTTTTGTAATCCTGACTGTAGTCACCGACAACCTGAGAGTTAGCGCTCCATTTATTCTTACTCCGTGGTTACTAGTACTATAGAATAAGCAGATATAAAACGAAACTATCAACTTGCAAGCTTATAATTAAAACAAGGCAGAAAGTTCCGCTGCCGAGTGAGTTACTCGATAGCTACTGAATCGGATTTCAATGGTTAATGAAAAGCTACCCATGGAAACTTTATCATGGAACATTATAATTATGAGGTTTGTGATCGAAAAGGCTTCTATGTTGATATTTACGTTGCTGGTAATGTTTCACTATTTATCTACTAAATGGTGAACATCACATCAATTTACATTAGCATTGGTCTGGAATTCGTTTCGTTGGACGCTTCTGTTTTTTGAAAGACAACTCTTCGAATAGTAATTCTTTAAAAATGATCAAACCTTAGATTTTCTAATTGATTAAGAAAAATCTCTATGTATTTGTTATGTCATCTTTGAATATATTTCTGCTGTAGCTGTAGACAACTGATTTCCTTTCAGTAGGATCTGGGCACACAAAACGTCTGCCTCATATGCTACTAGCGACGAAGTCATCTCTATATCTATCTGCGAGCCTAGTACTAGGTATAGCTAAGCACCGGCGAGACACGAGCGAAAGTCCCTCGCTACGCTATAATTCGAATCTACCTACGCTACTGGGGGGTACGGACAGCAGATTAAGTTTGCTTTGATGTTTCAATTTATTAAATTGGTCCGTTTTAAAGGTAATTAATTTTCATTTTCAAGGAAGCCAATGACACTGAAAACAACCGTCTAGCTGTCTACGAGTACGATTTAGTATTTCGATTAAGATTTAAGTAAAGGTTTAACCAAAACATACCTTGAAATTAAAGTGTCATAATAAGATAATATCAGATATGATCTATTACTGTAACAAGTAATTAATAATTGTATCCTGTTTTGCATTTAAAATGTATGCTAAGACACTTATTATTTAATAAACTTCATGAACAAAAGCGATCTTAATATACCACACCACAAGGCATTCTCTCTCGGCAGTTATTGGAAACTATATTTGATTAGGTACTTATGAGTTCTCTTATTAGAATCATACACGTAACAAGAAGATTTACGATTCAATCATTCTAGATAGAATTAAACAGAATTGTTGGAAACAAATATGAGAATTGATCAGTTTATTAGACTACAGGTTTATTTAATCCCTACTTTGAAAAGTTATTTGAAACAGTTTACCCGATTTAAGATGAGATGTTTAAAAAAAGAATGACTCTCATTGGACAAATCTAAGCTGTAAAAACATGATATTTTTACTACCATTTAATTAATTTCACTGAAACCTCTTTGATCTCGTAAATTCTCTGAAAACGTGTGAATATAATGCAATTACACTTTTTATAGGAGAGGAAATAAAAACAAGAGTTTGTGTGCAAACGTTACCGCCTCCCCGCGTAGTTTTTCAGCGCAGTGAGAGTGGAGTGGGATTATACATAATTGTGTGTTTATTTAGGGTTTCCTGCCAGACGCTGCCTGCCTACTACTGCGCGCCCATACCGCCCTGGTACTCGCTCACGTAATTATATCTGGTGGGGCTCTCCCCTTGTCGTTTGCTGTACGAACGGCACTTTATTGTATGTTGTTTGTTACGCCTTAGGTACCTATATTGCCGTTGTCTGGATATTTCCTGGGACTACGCAAGATGAAAACACATGTTATCATTTTGTGTACTTACCTATTGACATAAAACCTTTATAATACCTACACAAAATTTGAAAAATACCACCACAACATTTTTCACAATTAACAAAAGCACCATGACGGATTAACTTTCATGTTTTATCTAGTTGCTTATAGGCAGTGGAAATTCATTTTAAAACATCATAAAGAAACTCAAAGAAGTTAAAACTTAGGGGTCTAAGAGCGTTGCCTTGTGAAACTCCGCCCCGCATTCACTCACGCGCCTGTCTTGGCAATTAGTGCAGTTGCTTTTTGAACTTCCAACACATTAAAACTATTAGAAATATACCTTAGTAACGTTATTTTAATTTAAACTGAACGAGCGCAGGTATGTGCTTACCCAGTAAACCGCTTTGTTGATCGTTTTTGTACCAAACTTGCTTTCAGTTCCAAGTTATTGATGGTGACCATAATGGTCTAAGTTCTTCCTCAATTGGCTTAGGTAAGTACCAAGAAGTGAAAAACTTTCTCTTAAAGTGTAATCTTTACATACAATTAACTTATTTGCGGATATGTTGCGTATCCAATGTGTGATTTTGAAATGGTGAACATTTATAACTTAATCGAAATTATAAATCTCATACTTTCAAGTAAAATAAAGTGTAAAAAATATCACTGTTTAAAAATGATCAAACAAATCTGATGCTAAATAAATTAAATACTTGACTTAAACAAAACCGGAAAATAGCCAAAATACCCTTTACGGCAAAAAGAAACATCGAAGATATTTGCATGCTCGCATAATCAATTATCGGATAAGCAATACAAAGCAAAACAATAATAACGTTAGTAAGCAAACAATTTTAAACGCATTATATTCAATTGGTCCCGTAAAGCGAAAATTTAGAAATGATCGTATAGTATCGAACTATCGAAGCATATTCACAATTTTAGATTCTTTTACGTTCAGCATGTTTTACAGAAGTTTATTGTTCAATGTTTTTAGAAAAGTGAAAATGAGTGAACAGTACAGAATAGCTATGTTTCCGCAAAACTAGGGTAGTTACTTTTTTATCTAGGTAATAATTTGTTATGATTTGAACGTCGATACTTGTGAATGCATCAAAAACTGCCGCATTAGTTATCTCACCTTCGATTCAACTGACTTTCTTTACATCCTGACAAATCCTGGAGCCCTAATTACACGAACCACATTCATCTCCCTGTCCTTATTCATCAATGTTTAACCTCTACCGTATCCCGACGTTCCGTACATTAACGATTTTTAATGCGCCGTGTAGTCGCGTCGGCCAGCTAATGAAGCAATCTGTCTGTCCTGTGTCATTATTCATTATATTGTGTGGCTGGTCGGGTTCATTCCAATACAATTCTGTCTGATCGTCAGCCGGTATCTAGATAGCGGAAACGAGTTTAATTGTTTTCATTTATTGCTTTTGGAGCGGGATGAAAGTGAGCTTTGATGTAATTTAGCTGTCAGTGGTGTTGTATGACAAGTTGGGTTTGTAGCCACAACAAAATGGGAATGTTTTGGTTAAAATTTAGACAGTGATTTACAATGATATCCAAAATAGAAGCTATTGGAAACAGTATTAGTGATAATCAGGATAATCATTAAAATGTTAAGACATACGAACGTGGGTGTATCAAAGATGAGAAATACATTTGAAGCTTTACAATACGAACCAGACGACCAGACATTCTCTATTACTAGTAAATGATAAGTTCAAGCAGTAAGATTTAAAAAAAGATAAACCTAAACATCGATGATGATAAATAAGAAACTGTGGCCATCAATACACAAAGTCTCCGTTCTGTATGCGTCCACAATTTCAACTAAAAACTTAATTCAAATCCATAAGCATCGCGTTAGGATAGGACCAACCGATAACGCGGCCTTCCCAGTCCTTCATAAAAAATTATTCAATACTTATTATTCGGGCGATAGAAAAAACCTATCGTGGCGGTGGGAAGTGGGAATAGCAAACTAGTGATGTGTGTTACAAAGGTTTTAGAAAAATATAGATTTGGTATAAATTATTGTTCAGCTAAATTATACTATAGAATCACTAGAATTAGGTAGTGTTGTGTGTAGGAATGTGTTGATAGTCTGTTGTGTAAACCATGTTAGGTTTACCAAAGCAAATGATTGCTTTTGAATCAGTCCGCAATCCAGCATTGAAGAAAAACTACGATTCTTCGTTAAATTCTTTAACATCTGATATTTGGTAAATTAATAGATTAACTATCGTCATCATTATCTCTTGCCCATATCCCAATTCATTGAAGGTTGGCAGTCGGTGCAACATGTCTCCTTTTTCCATACATGTATATTACTTTTCATCTCAGCAGTCATCTCCTTTCTTGCCATATTATCATCCTTTACAAAGTCCTTCCATCAGGAATGAAATTACTGTAAGGGCAATTAACGAAATGGGAATCTGAATGTCAGAAATACAGTAATCTATTTCAAAATAGTACTCAATACTTTATTGCATTCCACAATGTAGGCTTAGGTGATGAACTTATATTTAGAGACAATCGTGGACGCTGTCGGGCACAGCAAAAGTAAGATATGTGGAGAGGACTTAGAATCATTTAGAAGTCATTTCATAAACAATTTTTACATTGTATCGAAACGTAATAGTAGTAAGTTTTACTTGACTAGTATCACTAAAACCCAGGCTAAAATATTTGCATAATTTTCCAATAACATCGAATTTAAAAGCTGTCTTTTAAAAACGCATCAGTTCATATCGATTTAATTATCGATAACTGTATAAAAAGTGATCTGATTTACGACGAACCAAGTTGAGAGTATGCAAAAACTGAACTTGCTACTATCATTCAACATTTTTTACATCGCCATACCTGTAAGACCGGATAGCCGGTTGAATTGAAACTGGTTTTGCGAAATATGCGATCACTGATCTTCTGGCTATTACTACCTACCTAGTACCTACTGAATTAAATGTCAAGTTTGTTAGATGAGAATTAGGACACGTTTTAAACCTATACGCTTTAAAATTGTGCTTTATAGTTAGCTGCAAAACAGCGAAAATAAGTGTAACAAAAATCTGTAGGCAATTAGCAGATTATATTTTATGACGTTGATCTAAATAAAAAATATTGTCGTCTGTAGTTAGTTGTAGGAGCTTTTTCAAACTCCAGATTTTTTTTTACGAACACAATGTTACATCTCGAAATTGTCTGACAGTCACAGAAATAGCCACAAATGTCACAATCGGGTACGTTGTTTTATTTATAGACAGACATAAGGACTATAAATAAGGTATTGTGGGCGACATATCGACACCTTCGACACGCGACGCGACGCACATCCCTAACTTTTTTGTTGGGCTTAGGGTGCTACCTGGCCCTTAGGTAGGCGTTTCTGGGAACCGTCGTCACTTGATAACTGCGATAAACGCGCGCTCCCTAGGAGAACGGTGCCTTATTATAATGTCGGTTAATTCGATACTGTGGTATTGTTCATTAGAAACTTTTCGGATTTATAAAAAGATAGAAGTTTTTTGTAAAAAGTTTAAAAAAGATATCCTGAGAACAGGAGCATTAAAGATATTTTATTTTGCACCGAATGATACACAAACAATTATTATGACTAGGTACATGGAATTAGGACCGTACAAACGCGCGTTGAGTTAACGATATCATCAAAGTGGTGGGAAACAGATGGATGAGGGACGCACAGAACCGACAAGAATAGCAGAAGAAAGGGTAGGCCCAACAGTGGGCGATTCTAGGCTGAAATGATAATGGTATGCACCATAAGCTGGGAAGATAGGTAAGTACCTACTTCTAACCGACAACAACAAGCAAACAAACTGCTTAGAGTTAGGACGTACTTAAAACCAACAACACGCATCAGTTATTAAGAATCCCTAATTTCCTATAATCAGTTGGTTATGAATGGCTGACACGAAAAGGGTAACCACTCGGTTATTAGTAGGTAGTAGGTACCTACCGGTAAAACCTAGATTCCGCGGCTCGCGTGACTGTAACTTTCCAGTGATTTAGCTATTTCCCCATAATTCTTACGTCCTAGTACCTCTGGAGTAATTAGTCTGTAGGTAATTTTTATTCCGGTGCCTCTGAATTATCTATTGAAGCTAGATAGTTTGCTGAATAATTTATGGTTTTTTCTTGGACTTCGTTACAAAACGTCTCTTTCGCAAAATGTCTACTGGTCGAAAAATGTCTACTGGTCGAAAAATGTCTCTCTCTCAAAATGTCGCTTTCGCAGATTGACTATTTCTTAAAAAGTAGTTTCGTGCAAGCCTTATTAGAGAATATCCTACTAATGTTATATGGGTTAATCTTAGTAAGTATGTTTGTTACTCAAACATCCAAATCTGATGAACGGATTTGGATGAAATGAAAGGCAAGCAAATAGTTTAAAACCTGCATTAACACAGGATACTTTTCATCACAGTCCATGCAGAACGAAGTTGCGGGCAGAAGTAAGTACCTATTGTAATATTACATATTACAAAGGATTTTGTATCAATTAAAACGAAGTCTGGCTGAGTTTTCATGTCTGAATGAACCATGGATATCATCCAAACACAATAGCTATACCTAACCAAACAAACTATCTACTAACAGTGAAGTGTGTTGATTAAGTGCAGATCAAAGGGCCGCTCGCAGCAAGCTGTTAACTCGTCTATTGACTGACGCTAGCATCGAACGTCACTCGATGTCCTACGACTGCCCATGTTGACACTCCACATATTTGACTCGAGTGCTCTCGGTCACTGATAAGTGAGGATCGTGAGGAATCTCTACCGAATTCCTTATCGCCTGGTAATATTAATTTGGGCGTTGGACTATTGACGAAGGTGGGGGAGGGAAGAACGAGACCCTGGTTTTTTATAATTTGCTTTGTTTTTTAATGTGAACCAAAAATCAAACTTAAATTATTTTATGGATGCCATTATTTTTGAGTCGATTTCCTCCATTTCATTTCATAGTCAGATTTTTTTTTTATCGACAAAATATGAAAATGAAACCATTTCCCGAATCGCCACAACAGTAGGGGCAATAAAAAATTGCGTGGGTTTGCACTAAAGTTGAAAACAGCGGGGTCGGGCTACAAGATCGATGGTGGGTGCATTTTTTATGGTAATGTACTCGCCCCGGGCCACCGCTGTTCAGCGCTGCCCATTGTACGAACTACATGCTTTTAAATACCTGTATTAAAATATAGACTCCTAGTACTTCCAGCTATGGAGTCGTCTTCCAGTACAACCAGAACTAAACTTAGCCTTAGCCAGCATAAACCCAGAATTTCTCATTTGTCAGTAAAAAAATGTAAGTACATATTGTAAAGACTAAACCTTATGTTGTATCTAAACGTGATTGCTAGAACATAAAATTATTATTTACTGCTAATTAATATCTTCGGAGAAACAGTAAACCCAGCTTAAGACATGGTGACTTAAGATTTGTGGTTACCGAGGGTTCTGTATGTAATTAAACTTTTAAGTACCTATGACTTCAGTGACGAAGCCCAGAAAATATACCTCAGAGTACCCGATGACTCATTTAGTATTATTATTTTATTTTGTTATTATTTATTTAATTTTTAGTATTTATTGTTAGCCACCTAACTAGATGAAACCCTCTTCACGTAATTGACAAGACGATCTACGCATCTTTATCTTTAAATAAGAATAAAAAAATGCATTAAATTAAGTAACCTGATATAAAACTGTAAAAATACAAACATAATATATAAAGATATAAAAAACACTAATTAAAAACTCCATTGTAACATTCGTCAGAAAAAAAAATAAAAACGCAGAATATCTACTTACAATCTACATTTTGCTACAAGTTCTAAGTAAAATAAATTATTTGCAAAAAAGCCTGAGATCAATTAAGATTGCCTGTTTTTGCTTTCTTTAATTACAGCAGGATATCAAATTGTAATGCTAGAATTAAGTAATAAGTCAAAAATTACTGGTCATTGTGTACCGTGTGCTTAGCCATTCCCCACCTGCGGGCTTATGCCCCCATCGGCTGTTCAGGCTCAAATATCAAGTATCCGATTAAAGTTGATAAAGTATCAATTAATAACGAGCAGCGTACGTTTACAACGTTGTACACTAATACTTATTAAAGGAACACCTGTCTTAGGAATAGGCTTCGTGTCCACTGGACACTGGAGGCTTTTGTTTTTGCTTAAGTTGTTCCGACAAATTTACTCGTGTGAATTTGAATTCTATGAAATTACAGGCAAATTAGTTCAGCTCAAAGAAGGCCGCGATGGTTTTCTTTTTAACCTTTGTTGTTGTATTTGGGCAAAGGTCAATCTCCAGTATCCTCTATGTTGCGCCTTCTTCGCAATGGCCTGGTTAGAAACCATCTCCGACGTCTTGTTCTGTATGGGACTCTCGTTTCACCGAACACCATTCGATTCCATTGTCAGTAGCATGCATATGGTCTAAGCCTTAGACCATATGCAGTATTTGTAACTTGATTTTCAGAATTTGTTCCTCAGACTCTAAGGAACAAATTCTGAAAATCAAGTTACAAATACTCTGTAATAAGGTTAGCGATGCACAAAGAGCTGGCAATTCATCTAACGAATGCAGTGTCACGATTATCGTGACAGCAGATTAGAAGGTGTAGGCTAAAGTCAGTTGTTTGTTTATGTTGAGGCAGGCTAGACCTACGCTCTGTAAGCAGTAACGTTTGCATGGAAAATATAAATAACGTAAATATAATAAGTGATTTCAAGAATAAGTTACTTGATTCAATCAAGGAAATCTAGACACTAACGTTAATAATGATACCGCATGAGAATCAACCACATACCGTAGAAAAATACAAGAATATTGGGGTAGAAAAGATGCAGTCAATTATGAACATTCTCCTAAATTCAAAGTTCGTTTAAAACACCACGAAATAAAATCCTCAGCTAGCAATAATGACCAAAAACAACACGGAACTCATTGTGGCTTCGAAAGTCTGCGTCACAAAGGACTATGCCTAGTGAGTTTCAACGGAACCTTAGTCGCAAGTGACCGCAACTACAAAGTTGTAATCGTCGTCGCTTCGTACCCATTGCCCGAGGCAACTCAGTTGCCCGCCGCATTTGCATTTACTACATAGCACCGGAAACCAGGCTCGCCCGGACTTGTTGCTATAAAAATACAGGCACTCTAATTGGAATAATTTCTAGCTTTACTACACGAAATGATACATTGTAACATGCTAACCGAATCCATGCAAGAGATTACTTTAATTACGAACGAATGACAATTTGAAAAGATAATGGCGGATTGTCTCGCGAAAAGAATGTTGACCACATTGCAATTGATGTGATGAATAATCATCACTTAACGATGATGGCGGATAAAAACAAGGAATGTTTCGATACGTGTCTTGCAACACAAGTAGAAGAAGTTGATTAAAGGAAATCTGTGAGTAATGGCCAGGTTGGACATGTTGACAATACTTTGTGAAAGCCTGTCATCACATTAGGTAGACTTTACAAACGAGACACGCTTTTAATCAGCGACTAACACGCGAAGGATGATGGTACTAACTAAATGGTTTCACAGTTCGTGGCGCCCCGGTTATCTCATCAGGGGATCATAAGTGAGATGAAATATGAATTATAGACATATGAAGCAGTGGGAGGGAAGAATAACGAAGGGTCCGACTCAGACTGATCTATCGCGCTACACTGTAATTGCAATTAAAAGTTGAGAAGCACCGCAGTTGTGGACTATTTGTGTGTTCTCACTTCATACACTGGTGTTTTAAACATTGTCACAAATACTTTTAACGAGTGGATTATTTTAATGTGTTGTTTTATTCCAGATGATGAAGTAGAAACCTCCGGTACTTCAAAAGTAGTTTCCGAAACACGAACAAAATTAATGGCAAGTACCTAACTAGTTAAAGTCTTCGAATTGTGCTCTAAGGAGGAGGATTATTTTATCTTAAGTGGAAGTACTCGCTTCATGTAAAGATTTGCTTACAAAGTTACAATCAGATAACATCATCAGTGAAATACAACCTGGTCATACGAAAGATTAGCTACACGCAACTGAAAACCTGAGTATCGTTGCGTGTATGGCCACGTTAAGACCGATGCAAAGTGTTTTCCGAGAGGATCGCAAGCGTGACTGCCATTTTACGAGAACTAACCTTTTTTCAAGAGAATACTTAAGCAGTGACATTTAAGAAACTAGTCAATTACTAGTAGTAACTAGTACCGCACGTTTCCCGTATCGGTCGCGCGTGATTCACTTACTTGTAGTTAGTGCACTCGGTGCCACTGACTCGATTCTTTGCTATTTCCGTCCATTAGTGTAACATTGTACTTTTTGTGACTAATGCGACACTCATTGTTGCCGATAAATTGGAAAATTTGTATTTTTAAAGCTGATTTGTTTTGGCTGGAGAGGGAAACCACAGTTTATTAAATGGAAAAGAAACGATGTTTTGGAATCTGTAGGCTGAAGTGTTGTGGTGAAGGCTTGCCTCTTCATTTAGTTAAACTGTTACATTACAGGCAAATATTCTGATGATCCCGAACGCTTTTAGTTTATTGATCAGAAACTTCCTCAATATCTCTAAATCTATACTAATATTATAAAGCGAAAAGATTTGTATGTCTATTTTTAAATTTTTGTATTTAACAAATAAACTTATAAAATACGGGCCCGATTTGAAAAATTCCTTCAGCAATGGATAGCTACATTATCAGCGAGTAACATAGGCTATATTTTATCCCTACACAGGTGAAACCGCGTGACGTCCGCTAATCTATACTTCTATATCTATACTAATATTGTAAAGCAGAAGAGTTTGTTTGTTTGTTTGAACGCGCTAATCCTAGGAAATACTGGCTCGAATTGAAAAAATATGTTTGTGTTGGATAGTCCATTTATCGAGGAAGGCTATAGGCTATATAACATCACGTTATGACCAAAATGAGCGGAACAGCAATAAGAAATGTTGCAAGCTTCCGTTGGGCAGGCGATGCGTTGCGAAATCAAAACTTCACGCGAACGACATCGCGGGCAGTAGCTAGTCTCAGATATATGATAGATTCTCACCTATGGAACTCCTAGAGGAAATCCCACACGACTATAACTTCAATAAATAGGTACGTGTGTTGCCTAAGAAGGGCCATAGGTGGTCGCCGTCACGATGCTATAAACCGGAGCTGCTCACAGAATGACAAACGTTCGCAGCCATGACTAACGCTTAGACAGTCTTACATCAACCACTAAACGAAGGGCCTTTGGAGATATGATACTTTGAAGAACTGACGGTAACGAAACGTGCGACATTCATACCCTACTGACTATAATTTTGATATGAGCAAGAGCATCTCTTACTCAAATGCAGGGAGTCGCATTTGATGTTGAATTGAAGCTTGTGCGAAAAGAGGATAGGTCCTTGCCAAATTATTGTTGACGTGCTCTAAAATAACTTTGCAAGGACCTTTTGTAAAAGGCTCTTGAAAATTTGTTGTTTGCTTTTTAGTCATCATGAGCTTTCGAAAGGTAACTGTTATCATAGCAGAAATAACGCAGATATGAACAATCGTACCTATCATTCATACTACGGCAGCTGTTTTAGTCTACGTAATCTCATCTGATGCTTAGAGCAAAAAAGGGATCAGGAACTTCGCCAAAAAGCATAGCCCAGAGCTTATTAACTCGGTACAGTTTTGAAGGGGAGACGAAAATCTCATTACAGTCTCCCCCTAATTGAGAATTGAGAGTATTAGATGTAACTTACGAGGGTTTAAAGTATGTCCGGACTCCGGACTAATGAAAATCATGATGTTTACCTGCAACATAAGAAAATGAAAATTAGTACCACAATTTTGTGAATAATGCAAAAAATACAAATTTTATTGATTTCTATGGTTTGACATTTCGGGATATTAATTTCATGTTACAGGAGTGCAGTAAATTTTGTAGGTCCCAAAATACTCAAAATACACATTCATTTCGACGACCCAAATGGCGCAGCGGCAGCGTTAGTGAGGCTGCCCTATGTTTTTAGTTTGCTTCAAAAAGTATCATGTAGTATTTCAAATATCTGGTGTCCACGACACACGCCTCGTTGCTTAGTGTGGCAGTAGATGGCGCTGTGTGTAATGTCCTGCGATATTTATTTATTTATAATTCGATAACTTTCTTCACTGTTAGTTAGTCAGATTTTCAAAAGAGAGATTTTCCGTCTTCGTCAGGAAACGTAATGCTGAGTTCATACGTAACAGTCCAATAAAACCAAGATGTCCGTACATACGTGTGTACTTCCAGCACATATAATTCCCATCGTTACTGCGGCAACAAAACCAGGACTCCATAATAGAGAGGAGCACATGTGGCGAATCGAATTACCCACACATTAGAGCTGTTTAACGTTTTATTTGTTTTTTAAGCGCGGGCGCCGGCGCGTCGCTTTGCTTTATGACCGGTAACTATGGGCACTATGCACTAGTCTGGGTGTATGGGATCCTGGTATAGTGGGCTCAACTTAAATAGAATCATTGTTTGGTAAACCATTTCGTTTAAGTTGAGAACTGCTACTATTGAACGCAAGTTGTTAAGTTTAGCAATAAAGAGTTCCAACTTGTTTTATTCTAAACCATGTAGCTAATTAAAATTGAGTTGGTTCATGCTGACTTCCGTAGGGTACCACTGTTTAGTTCCAATCGTTCAACAATAGACGTGTAGACGTGATAGAGAGGGGGTATCATTGAAAAAGTTCAAATGTTTCAAAACGTATAGTTAATCGTTAACCTGATTCACGTCATATTTAACCAAAGATCCCATACTCGGGCTATTTTCTTAAGCAATCCCCACACGTGCAGCTCTTTGAATGTTTAAACTCTCTCATTTGCAGTGTGTCGTCATTTCCCAGCTCTGCAAAGGGCTGCCCCGCTGCGGCGCAACAATTACCGAGGCGACACATCACCGCGACGCGTCTTAAGCACCGCAATCATTTCGCCAGTTTTCTTCACCACTGACGGTAACAAGCAAGATGCAAGCGCAAAGCGGAAAGATTCAGTTGAAGTCTTGAAAAATCTTATGATGTGAATCGAAGAAATCTATTGCTGAAGTCTTTGTGACACATGAGGCCGAGGTATTGTAGATCAAACTTCGAACCAATATTGTAGTTCAATGGAACTATTACGCATGATCTAAACCTTCCTACCCAGTAGGAAGGTTTAGATCATGCGTTTGTGTGTCTTTAGTTTATTTCAATATAGCCCGCGTAGTACAGGGATAAAAAGTAGCCTATGTCACTCGGGGATAGTGTAGCTTCCCATCGGTGAAAGATTTTTTCAAATCGGTCCAGACTGCGACAGTACCAAGCTTCTTAAACATGAAAAAAAAAAACAAATCCCGCTCCTCCTATACCTTGCACCATCACCGTCTGGTCCCTTGGCGCTCGTCGTAGTCCTGCCACTACGCGACATTACTCATCGGTCAAGTGCGCCTCTGGGACAGAGCGAGACGCCACCACCCCGTCTCTTTCTACACACACGATCCAAATACTACGCGTTCCTATTTAGACTGCTACGTGAAAACTACGTCTGCGAGAGCCGGAGTACTTTTTTGTCTTGGAAAACTCGTAACTGTAGGAGCTAACATTTATCTTGGTTGAAAATTGAGGTTATCATTAATTCAAGAGATCTTAACGTTACGTCAGATTTGGTTTTGATTTAAGCATGATTTACGTGTCGATGGCAAAAATCATAATGTCAGTAAAAAAAACCAACACAAATTGTCCAAGTTTCATTCAAAAGCCAAGGCATAATTATTATGTAACAATTATTTCACATTCTGACATGAAACATGTCGCTCATCGCATGTCTTAGCAGTTTTATCCATGACCCAAGATTTTAATAAGGTAGACGACTCATCTAATGAAATGATCGTAATGAATCCTAACGACAGTCATCACAGCTAAGCCGAAGTGCATCTATTTTGACTGCCCATCTATCTACAGAAGCTATCTAACTGAAATAGATGCAACTATGTAGGTCTTTCCGACATTTACGATCACTATTCGTCGAATAAATTCCATTTCGACGTCATTTGGTATTTATTGGTCTGCTATAAGTTTATATGAGTATACAATATGGCGGGTGTAGTATAATGTGGGAGTATTTCCTTGGTAATGCATTCCCTTCCGTCTAGCTCCGTCTACAATTTGTCAAAATCTCTTCTCTTACTATTCCTGTACTAAATTGCCAAGCCACGCTTCATCAGAAAATTAGGACTGTTTTACGACATAGGTACTATTGCTAAAGGGAATAAATAGTCCGCCTCGCTCGCACTAGAAGAAAAATTGTCTCTAGCCTGCGAAAGCGCTAATTGTATTTATCGCATTCAGTGCCATCATACTACCAGTGCATGCGAAACACAAACTGTCTGAAATGGTGTCTGTCTGCTAGATAAGTCATATGAGATCATGTTTGTTAAAGATGTTAGCTACTTTCAAACACTTGACTACATTGGTCCTATCAGAGCAGTAAAACGTCCAAAGTCCAATATAAGTAATGTAGTACAGTACGAATAGATAGGGAGCGATAAACTTAACATTTTCGTCGTAACAGGATGGCATGGCGTGTAGGTAGGTGGCGGTTTATATCCATCTGTCTGGGATTTTAACCTTGTCTCTTGTATACGTAGATCATTCACTAGAAACCTACGTTAGTTCTTGACTTGAATGTGCCCTGGCGGTTGAGAATTTGTTATTCTCACTCAAATGTCTCGCTAATGATGGCGCGTGTGTCGGACCATTTAGTTCCCTTCAAAATGGTTGAACTGAATGGTGCTGAATTGCTGATCCATGCGTCATGTTCGTGAACGGGCGCTGTCAGTTGTGACAGGTCATCTCTTAGTTGCTATGGCTTATTTGAATGAATTATTTTGTTTTTACTATGAACACTTTTAACATGCACGTCTTGCTACATTGCTCTCACATAATATACCATCTCAAAGTGAATGATGTAACCAAGATTTTGTAACAATAATTTGATTTAAAAGAGTGTCCATGGAGTTTCTTGCCCGTTCTTCTCCATAGAGATCTTCGCTAGGTAATGGTACAGTACTTCCACAGTTTGTATGTCTTGTGACTGGGACTGTAGCTACATTTAATTTTCATCTTTGTTTCGACAATTCAAAAGTGCCTGTAATTGGCTTGGCCTACTTGAAATAAATGCTTTGATTTTGATTTCATGTATGTAGGTCGTACTTAAACCTATTCTCAAGTATTCTACAATAATCAATACACACATACTAAGTTGTACAGAATTCATCTAAGGCTGTATTTTCTAAGGGTTTTGTCATATTATTGTATAGGTATCCTAGGAGACGATATAACACACATTAATAGACCAGTATGGCGTCTTAACAATTCAGTAACACAATATCCAATGATGACGATTGCTTGTCTTGTGTTCAGCCACACTGCATCTCACAAGCTGCTATGCGAAGCTTGCTTCAATGGTTGCCGGGCTGTTAACCGCTAGCTTGAATGTACTTACTTGTACACAAAGCAATGTTGCTGCTGTTGCCACAACTATTAGCTACCGTGTAGTCTTACGATTACAAGGGACGGCGTTGTAGGTACATGAATGCTTCTAGAGTTCATGCTGTCAAATGTAGTAATAGCAGTGTTTTGTCTTTTCTCTTCATCTTTTGAAGCACATTTAAGATTTGGCAGGTTATTAACTAACTCTACATGTTCGATAGTCTCTAGCACAAGACTTCGAAGCATCAACAAATGATACCACCTTCAACATAAAAACAACCTCTTTATCACGTTAACTACTCGCTACTCGAGGACAAAGCGATTTTTGGGCGGATGGGACCATTCCAACCCTTTCTGTGATACAAAAAGCGGTTAGGCGATAACCGAGGGACCGACACGGACAGGGGACAACGGAATCGATCGCATTAGCATATAGCGACAGTAACACAAGGGAATAGTCTCCTATGACGAAGAAATATACAACAATAAATGTTTTTTGCACAAGTGGCGAAAAGCTAGCACTAGAAAAAGTCGTATCTAGTATTTCCAGCAAATGACGTCAGTGAATGTGCGTCAGCATGGATTTCGTTATGAAATCGTAATTGGATCCAGTCGCCTGCCCCGTCAGCGTTACGTGGGCTATTGTCTTATTAGCGGTTAATTAATACGTGGTGCAAATGTACGGGTTGTGCGAATGTGAGTACTACTATGGTATTACCGAGTTAGTGGGTAATGTTGATGGTGCGAACGATAATGCTGGAGTGAGAAAAAGAGGTTAGACACCGAATCCCAACATAGCTATGACAAGAAGGATCGTGGCATAAGTCAGTACACCAGTCTTGTAACCAATCTACACTTTTTCGCCCTAAAATCTAGCTTCTGTATATAACAGTAAAACATGTGGCGCGTTGTTCTTTTTTCTGGAAGCGAGGATCCTAAGTGCGCATCCAAATGAGAATGAATGAATATAGGCCGCAGCGAGACCAAGAAAATGGGGATATTTTTCACGAGAATACGTTCATTTTACTAACAAAAAACATTACCATTTTTCGGTTAAACCTATTTTAGACAACGAAACATAAACTGCTTGCCTAAAATTGGTATAAAACAGCCAGACTTTCAAGGTTTTAGGAGCTTATCCGTTGGCAACAGAGCACTAAAAATTCCGCTTTTTCGTTTCTCCATTAAGTTTTTATGTTTCACCATAAACTCGGGCCGGGATTAAGGTCAGAATAAGTTCGATGTCTGTCAGCAATTAAAGGTAGTGTCTTTGGAGCCCCACGAAACGCTTGGGCAGGTTTAGGACCTCGTTTGTTATAGGCGCGCTTTTCTTGCGAACAATGGTGTTGGATCAATGGTCTTTAGAAAGTCGTAATGAAGAATTTTAACCTTCTAAGCTTCCTTTACTATTTTTTTGCGAAGTATATGCAATCTATCTACCAATTATCACTTCAGCCACAGATAAAACATTACCTCCATACCTCAAAGGTGGACAAAGGATTAATAACAGTGCGAGCAATTAGAACTTTTTGTGAAGGATATTTACGATGCCAATTAAAAGTGAGCTTGCTAAGAATAATTATGATACGCGCTGTGTAAATCTTAGTCCGATGCGGTACGGTAACAAAGCAATAAATACTTGTGTAATTTACTGCTACAGTCGAGAATTAGCATAGACACCTTGAGCGTGTTATAGATTTGTTCCTATTTATGTAGCGGCACGATTTTATCAGGGCAAGGACTGACTCTGAGACGCCAAACCGCTTACCAGAGCGCACGTAATACAAGAGAAAAAGCTGCAGACATACCTGTCTGCAGCTTTTTCTTCTATTTTATTTCAGCAAGATAAATAAAAATTGAGAGACATGTTGAAAAGGAACGGAATCTGAATCTTACAACAGAAAGTATAAAAAGAAATACTTTTCAGGAGGTACGAAACCTAAGCAAACTTATTTCAAGAGCTGGTGATACTAGGGTTGCATAATGCGTAAAGCAAAACATTAACATCTCTCCCCCTTCCTTGACTGAGCAATGCACATAAATTGATGACAGTGTTTCTTTCCAAACCTACAACAATTTATTACGATTGCATGGACAGTTGGTTTGTTCCCAGCGCGGGTATTACGTGACCGTTTGTAGGGACTAGGATAGCAGTAGTACACAAAAAGTTTTCACGTGAAACGTCGAGTAGTAGCGAGACTTTACACTTAAGTGTTAATAAAAGATAAGAAACTAGAATTCATGGAAGTAAGGTAGAATTAGATCGCGGAAATATAATCAATGTAGTGATGTAATATCTATGTCAGGTTTGGTAGTTACGATTGTTTTCTTCTGATTTGCTAATTATTTGTGTGTTATGTTATCATGGGTGTATACACCAGGCAAAACTCATATATCAGAAGACATATCCATTGGTAACTATTCAGTACTTAAGTAACCATAGACACAGGCCTAGGACAGTTTTAATGGACAGATCAGAAGATTTTATGGAAACCCGGAGCGAACAAAAACTGGCCCTTTCTAATATAAAATTCCGATAACTCTTCTTACAATAGTTTATTGAAGGTTCTGTCTTGAAATACCTTTTGTAAAAGTAGTGAAAGAATCTCATGCAGTTCTCCGGTCGTAAATTCTAGTTACACATAGGTTCAATAAAGATTGAAGGTAGAGTTACATCTCTTGTTTAAAAAACTTATGATTATACCCCAATTTATAACCACGGCTACAACTATAATTTTATTAAAAAAAAACAACATTCATCGTAATAATTTAAGTAAGAATTTCTTATAAAATGTAACGCACTAGGATTATTAACTTAAACATTGCAAGTTAATACGATATATTACATCTACAATTTGCATGAGATGCAAGTTTTATAGTAAAAAGCTTTATATAGTACAATAGTTTTCTATTTTCTTTACTGAGGAATAGTCATCATCTTCCTGCCTCTGAACGATCTTACTTGAGGTCGGCGCAACACGTATTTTTCTTCCATTCTCCTCTGTCAACCGTCATGCTATCTATACTCCTTCTTCATTCATACATTCCTGACACAATCCATCCATCGTTTCTTTAATCTTCCTCTCCCCGGCCATCAACATTTATATTCATCACTATTTTAGTTAGTGCGGAATAGTCATCAACTACTATATCATCTAAAACTTCATTCACGCCTATAAAGGCCACTTATATGTTAATCTAACGTTTAAACGTTTAATTCAACGGTTTTTCAAGTTCGTCCTGCATTCCTTGTGAGCTTGATAGCACCACTACAAACTGAATTATTCCGATCCGGTTTGAACCAGTTGTGTAACTTTGTACTTCGCATGTTTATGTTTATGTATGCCTAGTATACCTACTTACATTGATAAAACCAACCGAACGCATGATAAGTATGCAGTATCCCTTGTATCAAATGTTGAATCTACGAATATTTTTGTCAAAATATCATATTACGAAGCAGTTTTAGATTCAGATCAGAATATAATTCCTATAAATTTATGTAAAAAAGATTTTAATAAGACTATGTTATTTGACACCCAGAGTTTTTAATGCTTATGTAAACGGGAATAATGTGACATAAGAGAATCTATAAAAATAAACGAAATAACAATTTGTGTAAGCAGAACAAATACTGTAAGAGGTAAGCCAAAAAATACAGAGGATAGTAACAATTAATGGAATTATTACAAGAACGTAATATTGCAATCTTAATAAGCGAAAAAAGAAGGACCTAAATTAATAATACATTTAAATTATCTAATACAGGAGAACACAACTCAGAATATAAAAACGGCTGCCTATAATACGTTTGATCACACATTCATGTCTGGAACATCGTCGATACACTGAAACGAAAACAAGTCGAAATGAAATGCGTCGTCGTCGTCAATTTGAATGAACATGTCGTGTCCTTCCTATCGGTGACCTACATATATAAGTAGCGTGATTGTTCGTATAAATTATAATGTTTTGAATGAACGCTATTTCATAACACATTGTTGAAGAAAACAATTTGCGTAACGTGTGTACTACGTCTTCCTGTTATCATCCGGGTAGGTACTGTATTGTTTAGATATTAAACTTGAGTATTTATAGTTATTGATAGTTTTGGTATGAACGTTGATGAACTTGTCAATTATAATGAGGAAGATAAAAAGCCCAGTGGCAGCGTAGAGATAAGAGTTATCTGCATAGCCATTCATGTTATGAATAGAAGCACGGAATTCCGGAAGACCTCGAGTTTCTATGTTCTAAAGTTATTGAACTTCGATATATCTACTGTCATGTGCGTATGACCTAATTAATAAATTTTCATTTAAAAGCGCCAATATTTCATGATCAAAAACAGATTTGGCTATCGATAATGCTTTGATGATTGAACCTCCTAAATATGGCGTAGTTGCGGACGCCTACACTGATCTAGAAAGTTCCGCCCAAAGCATACCCTTTCGCAACAGACGTGCGAGCCCCTCAGCCCAGGGGCGGCTACTGAACCGTAGACCTCAGGTGCTCGTTCTGGGTTCAACACGCATGCGCGTTGTGAACCAGGGTCTGCATGCAACCAACCAACAATGTTTACGGTGCGCAAAACTCCTGCTACAGAGAACTGAGCTTTAGCTCCGCAGCTATAAGGAATGGATTTGATTTTATGAAGGCTGCGTTTCCTGACTTCTTTATAACCCTTTGTAGATGTTATGCAAAACTGCGACCACCTATCCGGAACGTTGTGATCAGGTGATGGAAACAACGTGATAAGCATCTCGGATTGTAGGTCCTATTTGAACGAGGAGGAATACTAAGCCTTTTTGTCGAGAAGTATTCGTTGAAGGCCGGCTATCAACTGGGGAAATATGTGAATGTTTTCAGAAGAAAGAGATATTTTCTCATTCAGGAATGAATATATTTCTGTAGGTAAGGATGAATTCTGTGCCACATTTTGTCGTGACTTTGCGGAAACGTGGGACAGTGTCAAACTAAGTGGGAAATGGGTCATAACCACAGGGTGATGTCATAGTAACATTGGATACTCGTCGTACGCGGTACGCTGGAGGAGACCGAATGTAAATATTACACAAAACGTGAATGAAACCGACCTTCGCTAATTCAAATGTGTAGCAGCTCTGAACCTTGGAAGTTGCTGAAATTCTAATAAGTCTAAATTGTCAATGGTTTGTGTCAATAGGAATAAAGGATGTTGGATTTTAGGTGTCAAGGCGTAGACAGATATTGCGATGTTTTTTCGTAACAAGGCTTTCAGAATTTTATTAGCGTGAAAAAGCGTTTCTGCTCCCTAAGATTTCTAAAACGTGACGGTTCATGTTCCAATTTGTATTATCATTTTGATACTGGAAACCACATCACTAATATCAATAAAAACCATCTATAAAATCGTTTTTCTCTCATCTCCATAAAAACAGAGCGAACGCCTCGTAAATTCTCCCAAATTAATTTCAGTCAACACTATCTTTTCTCTGCGACGCAATTACGTCTAAAAGCAACCCAATAAGAGGGTACTCGGATACCAGGCATGCATAAAGCCCAGCCTCTACGAACAAAAAGGGGAGAAAATTGATTAAGGAATAGCTTCTCTGTTTACATTTTAATATTGCACACATAGCAATCCAATAAGGTAGGTAGTTTCAAAGAGCTCTTATAAATTCATGTTTACTTAGTCAGGGATAGACGAAATTAAATGCAGAGTAGGATAACGTTTGCGCGTGCTTGATCCTCGCTTTTCATTTCGTTTGAAAAAAGGCCATGTTTTTCAAACTCTTTTACTTTCGAGTTGATCATCATCATCATCCAGCGCCTTCACTCACTGCTGGGTGATAGGCTTCTCTTTGTACGTTCCAAGCTCCACTCTTTTTGCTAGCTCTCTAGAATTGAGCTTAATCAGTACAGTATTTATTGTTAAAACCATCATGACGTAATCTAGCCCTCATGGAATCATAGCTAACACAATACGCAAGTAAGCAAGTCACAAGTAAATGCAAGTATGATGCAATTGGTGATTTTATGGTTGTTTCTATTCTTTGCCTTAAATTACCCTTCAAGCTGATCTTATTTATTACCTTTTATTGTCATTGACCGGAATTCAAGCAGCTATAGAAAAAAACAACTACAATGAGTGCTGACAGAATATAAACAAAATTGTATAAAGTATGACCTGTCTACGTCCTGTCTCAATAGAATGTTATCATAACACAAGAGTGGAAAATATCTGCCTCATTCCTTGTTGGAATTATTGCGCCGTTTAGGAACTGTTTATAATTTCTCATTAAGGAAACTTTGTAAGCATTTGTGGAAATATTGCCTTTAAGCAATAATATTCATAATATTATTAATTCTAAACATCCTGTTTGGGTTTTACATAGGATTAATGTTATGGCTAGCATTCTAGCAACATAGGTCGATGGTCTTAAGTTGCGCATTCAGAGATTTTGGTCGAAAGGCAGAGAATCAAGACTGGTGGAAGGTAAGATATTCTTTACTGATTATATTCTAATCAATGATGAAAACGCGAGAGGAAAATGAGGTGAGAAAAGTTTAGAGTATGAATGAAGATGGCTATAAGTGTTGAAGAAGACCAAAAGAGCAATGGATGATACTTTATGAAAGACGATAGTTATAAAGAGGGACTCATAAAATGATGACAAACAAGCAGAAGTATGGAAGAAGGAAGACATGCCAACCGCATATTCTTTAGGATAAATATAAATGGTGAAGAATGGCCGATTACTCTTAAAGACGTCCATTTAAATAGAAGTGTTGATGAAAGTATGAACAGGGCTATATTACCAAGTGAAGTAATTTAGGAGAAAACAAAATATTCTACCTGAAATTCATTGTACGTACAGCCATTTATTTGTCACTAAATTGGGTACCATTTCGATAAATTAAACCAAACCACGATTTACTTTGACGATCCCAATTCTCAACATTGTTTCCAGTAGAAGTTGGAGCTGTTTGGCTTTCTTGCTACTTCCAATTGTTTTTCTTACAACTTAACTTGGAGGAAAGCTAAGTATCAATTGTTTATGTTAACAGAGCTTTGAATTTGTACGAGAAACTGTGTGTTGTGGAAACTACGAGCGGGTTAGTAGTACCGGGCGTTTACAAGTTTCAAGTGTGGATGATTAAAAGAATAAAAACATTAGAAGAAGAAGAAGTACAACCATTACATAAATCGAGGAGAACATTTAAAACATAGGCTGATCGGATTACATCGTATCGTATACTTAGATAAGTGCTGTTTACATTTTAAGGGCTATTTTCACGAAATAATAAGCTTAAGAAGAACAAAACACAACACTCCAGAAGTTACTAATTATCCTCAAAATAGAACCCGTTTGGCCGTTTCCCTAGTTACCTGTTAGCTGTTACGTGAAGGATAAGCGTCTATTTTCCTTATAATTTCGGATCGATAAACAGAAACAGTTTGTGAATCTTTGTATCGACAATGACATTGACGAACCAGAACTATGTGCGAAGAATGCTATTTCAAATGTTCGGATCACCTTGATAATATGGCCGAACCGAGCCGAATATCTATCTATCAGTTATGGTAAATTCCGAACGTAGTTTGTCAATCGCCATGAGTTCAAAATGTACTATTATACGTAGAACTGTCGAGTCAGTGCCGATGCAAAGAAATAACCAGGTAGCAAGCATCCCTAAAACTTGAGAGGTTCACACCAACTTTGTTTTACTCGTAACAGACGTAACTTTGGTACAGGGAGATACTTCGTTTGTGCCATACATGTGGGGTTATACAGAAATATGGAGAAGATTGGAATTTTAGTACAATATGAATGTGTAGGGTATGGACATGGAGTAATTCAAGTGATCGACACCTTGCCGATTGCGATACGCTTCTCCTTGCATGAAAAGTATTATGAAGAGGTAAAAGAAAGGTTAAATCATAATTTAAGGGTAGGTATCATCGGTCCTGCCCGGGTTACGGGACTGTTCGAAAAATACCATATAATGCACGGCCGCGGAACATATAGGACGAGGAAGGAACATGGATGGGTTTTAGTTAGTAAAAGTCTGACACTCCCTCCCGCTCCGGCCAGAGGGAGAGTTTGATGATTTCCCGCCTTCCAAACCGCTAACCCCGATAGCAAAAAAGGAAAAAAAAATCCTAAAATTCAATGTTAGAATTGTGATTCAAAAACCAAAAACTCGACAAGTGACAAGTGTGACAACCAACCCGCACTGCACCCGCGTAGTAGATTTTATTTAAAGAGCAGAGAAGAGGCCTGAGTCACACAAGTAGGAACATTGTCTGCAGATGACAATATCATCATCACCATAGTGCGACTTCACCCACTGCTGGGTATAGGCATCTCTATATGTTTGTGCCAAGGACCACGCTCTTGTGCCAACCTCATCCAGGACATTCCCGATATATCCCGAAATCTAAGGAATCTGAAAAAACTCAAACATTATTATTAACGGTTCAACTTTACGTTTGTATTCCTAGTTAGGATTTCTAAGCGATTTTATTTTCATCTTTCGCTACAAATACTAAGAATATCTTGAAAATGTTTTCTACCTTTAATCCTTCTGCTAATTAATACCTTTTTATTTACCAACACGTCCCTACTATTTTTAGTTTGCAGTTTAATTAAAAATGCTGTCAAGCGTGAATCGCGCCCTCGCACTCTCGTAATACGGATTTCACATCGCCAGCAATTTGTTTTAGCTTGTATTTTGTTACATGGTATTATGTAACTATTAATTACTTTTATTGATTTGACCACTGAACACAGTATTCGTCGGTAGTTGGTTGGTAGTGGTGGTAGATTTCACCATACATTTAATGATATTGGTACGCACAGAAAGTCGTACCATATTTAATTTATATGATGTGATTGGCATAGATATTTCCTTGTCTCCCATCAGTGGAATCATTAGAAGCTGATCCATCGTCGGAAAGATTTGAGATGAAAATGAAAATTGCTTTAGTTAATATGAAAATCTAGATTGGGGACTGATTACTAAGATGTTTACAAAGATTCTATGTAAGAAAGAAGACCATGCTGCGTCGACTAGAAATAAATACGGATATCTAAGGCTGACGACGAGGATGGTAAATTATTGTACCTGTCATTAAACTCGTTATTAAATGTAGAATATGATGTCAAAAGTAGAATCTGCCAAATGTAGAATCTGTCGATTATAGAATCGGTCAAACATAGAATCTGTCGATAGTAGAATCTGTCAAATGTAGAATATGATGTCAAAAGTAGAATCTGTCAAATGTAGACTAAACGTTATTAAAGTATTCAGTTATGATTAAGTCGTTAGTGAAATTATGCTAGATAACTTCAGCAAAACCTCCGCTTCATTCTTGAATTTGCATATTTAAGTCAAAATCTATAGTTTTAACAGCTTCTTCGTCGTTAACACTTTTTGTCTTCTGGATCCTCTTACTAAGTCATCGTTTAGTCATTTGACGAAAGTTAGCGCTTAGATATAAGACTTTTGATCAAATGAGCGTTTCTGATTTGTATCGAGTAATATTCGCGTATAGTTACTACTTTTCTGGTGCTTTGGTATTGGTATAATACTTATCTTAAGACATGTATCTCTTTCCTTTGCTGATATGCCTTCATGTCCTCAGATTTCTATCTCCCTAGCTACTATCATAATGTTACAAAATACTGTGGATGGGTGGGTTTATACATGAACGCATGGATGTTTGTGACTCTTTCACAGGAAACTTCTGTACGGATTTGGTTGAAATTTGGCACAGCTTATCATCAACATCATCTGCGTAGCCTTTTCCCAACTATGTTTGGGTCGGCTTCCAGTCTAACCGGGTGCAGCTGAATACCGGTATTTTACATGGAGCGACTGCCTACCTAACCTCCAAACCCAGTTAATACTGGGTAATGCGATATCGCTGGGTAAGACTGGTTGTCAGACTTTTTGGGCTACTGACTACCTGTAACGACTGCCAAAGATGGACAAATGACAGCCGGGACCAACAGCTTATCGTGCTTTCCAAGGCGCGGAGGAAACTCGGTATGTATGGGTGGTCACCCATCCACAGAGCAACCTAGGCAAGCACGGTTTAACCTAAAGATCGGCTGTTGTTATTTAGGCATGAGCTCCTCTCCTCCTATATCTGGATATGAGGGTACTCCTTTTTATTCCGATAATATGTAACCAAACACTCAACCAAGTGAAGCTGGTAGGTAATATTTAATTTCAGGTATTGATTTTGTAGATACTTACCTACGAGAACAGATATCATCATCATCATCATCATCAGCCTATAATGTTCCCACTGCTGGGACACGGCCTCCTCTCAATGAGAGGGAAAGGGCTATAATCTACCACGCGGGCCCAGTGCGGATTGGTAGATGTCACATGTCTTCGAATTTTTTTGGTTCTAGGACATGCCGGTTTCCTCACGATGTTTTCCTTCACCGTTTTTGAGAGCAGCGGTGATGAAATAAATTACACAAAGTAATGCGCCTGTCTGGGTTCGAACCCACGACTTACTGTTCGTAAGTCGGGGCCGCCACCACTGGGCCACCGCTGCTCTCCAATATCACTCACCATCATTTTTTATGGACACGATCGCACTGTACTATACTATATATTATTGGCTTACTATATGCTATAAAATGGTGCGATACGCTGAGTTCATGCTATGCTGTATCACGCGCCAGAACAGATATAGCTGGCAATATTTATTAAACTTCAACTTTTATGACACCTTCTACCTCGTATGGTTCACAGTAATCAAACGAAATTGTTCTATGATCAACTTTATTGCCTAACGTTTGGTAAGCTCACGGAGGTTGGTGACGTCATTAGTTAATTCGGACTGTGACCGCATCGCTATCACCGTCGCATATCTATCATAGTCAATGTACATAGTGATGTATGTACTGTGTATAACTAATGTATTGTTTTTATTCAAATGTCAGGCAGATATCGCAGATCTGTGGGTCTAGCGTGTGGTTTCATCAAGATTTAGTTAAATTAAACTTACATTTGTATGGAATAGTTATGTTTGCCAACTCTGTCGCCATTGGTTCAGTTTTAGTACAAATTTAAGTTTACATGTACGCGATCGAAAAGGTATGAAAACTCACGCAATAGGTACTCGAGATACTCGAGATATATTTTTCAAAAACATACATGTTAATGAAAATCAGCAAAAAAGTCAATCAAACAATTCGGATTACCCTTTTTAGGGACGTTCCACTAAGATCTGTTTTTACACACTAAACAAAATTCGAAATAATTAACGTGTAATGTTAAAATTAATGTATCAAATAATTTTGCGCTCATTTATATGATTAGTAAAAGCAACCGTACCTAACATAATCCTTTTGTAAGGCTAATTTCGCTGTATTATATAGTGTATTTTCGTTTCATGGAATTGCTGTTCATAAATGCATACGAAATATTAATATTTCCCAATTACGAACCTACTGTTTCATGCAAAGGGTGTAAAACACCTCGAAAGGCACTTGTTCTCCCCGTCTTTGCGATCAATGTTTTGTTCTACACCATACCTGGGAACCTTCTACTTACGGAGATATGGGGGTCAAAGTTACAACTTTTCCACATTTTAAGCTATTGCATAGCTTCTATCACGGGCGTTGAGCGTGGAGACCGAATCCAAAAATTCCGTAACGAAAATAACCTAACACCCCCCGTAAAAAACAAATGCAAATAGCTTTACCGCGGCAGTCCCCGAGTGCCACACTTTTTTTTTTAAGTATGCCACGTAGATGCCTCCACGTTATTCAATCCATCTAACAGAATATTGTTTTGAGTGCTGCACATTGAGTTTTACCGTGAACCGATTTATCACCCCAAAAAAAAAGTATTTTGCCAGCAATATCTTTTGCGTAAAGTTACTTAGTATGATTTACAACCAAGCGTTGACGTAAACTCTGTAGTCTGACAGCAAGATCTACCAGGGATGTGCCTCAACAGGCGTTGCACATAGGGGACTCCAGAAACGTCTTTTAAGAGGAAACGTAGCCACAAACACAATCTGCACACGAGATTAGTGACCACCGGTGAGGTAGAATCCCACCCTCCCCGCAGTCTTATTCTCAAAGACCGGTCGCCTTATGATGGTTCAACATTGGTCCAGTGGGGGTATTCTGATAAAGTTTCCTATCCCCTCAATCCACCAACATTTATATTCATCACTCTTTAGACACATGCGATTTATCCCTCCTCATCACATGTCTATAGCATGACAGATCGAGTCGATTCACTTTCAACTTCTCTGTAACTGATGCAACTTTTAAGCTTCCTGTAATATACTCGTTCCTTACCTTATCCATACACTGTTTTAAAACTAAACAAAATATCGAATAATCACGGAAGATATCACGTAAGTGACAAATAAGTTTACCTTGTCCATTTTTGTCACTCCACACATCCATCTCAACATTCTCATCTCCACTACATGCAATCTTTTTTCATCAGGATCTACGATTCCGATATTATTATTATTAGATACGTATTACTTACTGCCTAGCTAACCCTAAGTTCGATCTCAAAATGTGAACGAAACGGGATTCTCTATTTATGTAAAAGCTAGCAACTATAGCTGACACCACTTTTGAGTCTAAACCCGGGAAAGCTTTCAGCTTTTATTTGTCACCCGTCCGTGTGAACGAACAATGTGACTTTACAAACTCATTTATTTTGGCAACTGGGTTGTGGATATAGGCAGTAACCCCATGTAAAAAATGGAACTCAGGAGTTTAGCTGTATCCGGTAAGACAGGAAGCCGATTTTAACGTGGTTGGGAAAAGCTAGGCGTATAATGCTGAATTTGTGAAAACTTCTTTAGGCGGGTTGAGTGCTCAACTTTATGGGTTAGCAAAATCATGGAACTCACGTGACCATCACCTAATGCTTTGTAGCACTCGTAACCGATCCGGCACTTAGGTGTGCACGACTGGGGCACAACCCGTAGCAGATATCGGTACCCAAAAAATGTTTTTTTTTTATTTCGCAGTAAGGGTGATTTTCGTAGTCACCGGTTTTGCACATAACTATCGTATGGCCCAATTATCTTGATACCTGATCATGGTAAAGGAGTATTTGTCATTTTAAATAATGGTGATAAAGTCAAGTGCCTATTGTGCCTAACGCGGAGCGTCCTCTAAGAGGACGAGGACAGATGACGTCAGCACTTTAGTAGTCTATGCATAGAGACCACATTGTTATCAGTAGCGCATATCTATCAGTGCTGCATCATTGTGAGTTGTGGACAGACCGTACTAAAGTGCAGGTGGAGTGATGGACATTTACAATTGTACCTAGTGTACTGTAATGACTTTTTGTCTGGGTTGCTAGGGAGAGTTGCAGGTTGCAGTAAGGTGAGAAACTTCTGTGGGGTAATGGCGTAGCACACTTGCATTTCCAATGCTACAACTCATTTTGATAATTCAACAATACCTACTAATTTACTGCGTGATTTACGTATATTAGCGAGTGAGCAGACGAATTCAAAACAATCTATGGATTTGGACGCTGCGCGCTGGTTGCTTTTTATTCCCAAAACTTCAGCTTCTCTTAAGTCAGCACAAGTAACAGGATATCATCATAAGTCTCCTGCCCTTGTCACAATTAATATTAGCTCGGCGCAGAATATCTACTTCTACCATACTTCTGTATTACTGGTCATCTTCCTTTCTTGCCATACTTATCATCCTACACACAGTCCACGGCAAAAGTAACAAGATAAATAACGTACATTGATTTGTGGCAAATAGATTAAATATTAAGGGATGTTATTGTTCCGATTGCTGATTCAGTCATTTTTGAACCTCAAAAGGAAGCCCTTAAAATCACCATTTAATCTGTTTTTTTTTTTAATTTTTGCTAGGAAGAAGAACTGGTCATCGAGCCATTAACTCCAAGACCTGACTAGGGATATCTGACGTCACCAGTCTAACGCACATTGCACATCGACCTCTTATCACCAGTGCATATCTATGAGTTACATCATTAAGTAGCCAACAGACCGCCAGTTCTATGCCTAACGCCTGGAGTACTCTGTGAGGACACGGTACATACATACCGGGA
Organism: Xestia c-nigrum; assembly: GCA_916618015.1. Lineage (NCBI taxonomy): Eukaryota > Metazoa > Arthropoda > Insecta > Lepidoptera > Noctuidae > Xestia > Xestia c-nigrum. Next base: position 24,269,098 of record OU745249.1, read on the forward strand.
CACGGTCATAAAAGCTATTTGGTATAATAAGCAACTAGCTAGCTGCTTTGCGTGTTCTAAAACCAAAAAACCAACACCCCATTGTGGATTATGGACCACTCCAACTACTCTCATTGCAAGGAGACCAGATATCCCAGCAGCGGGAACGTTATAGGCTGATCTTGCTTATGCAGCGTTAGTGTGGTATGTTGTCAGTTCTTTTACACCATCGTCTACCTAGCCTTTTCCCAACTATGTTGAGATCGGCTTCCAATCTAACCGGATACAGCTGAAAATAAGTATTTTTCATGGTACGACTGCCTATCTGACCTCCACAACCCAGCTAGTACTGAGTAATACGATAGTCCCTTGTAAGACTGGTTGTGGTGTAGTTATATTTCACTCTTAAAAGTATATCACTGAATGCTTTAGATGTTATTAAGCACGCAATAAAAACGGAATTGGCAGTGTTGTGGAAAGATGTATTGCATGGTAAAGAGCTCGTATAGTACCCGTAGGACTGCTCATTTGAAATGCACAACTGTAGGTCTAGGCAGATAGGTATTCTATGGCAGCTTTTGACTATAAAGCCTAATGGGTTCCGTTCTCTAAGAGAATACGGATGAGCTCAGTGTGAGCGAACTGTATAAACTTTTGACTGTATTTCGAGTTTATTGGATAGCTTGTGTAGGCGTAGTGATGGAGTACCTCTGTTGCATAATCTGAAGAGATTTTTTCCTCTTTTCTCCGTTGTGCTGATTTGGTTTGGTAACATGATACGTATATCATAAATATGTCGACTGCAGGTTTTGACTTCTAAAATATGGGTTTCCATAAGTCTACTGAGAACCTAGCTGGGAATGCCATACTTTTGTCTGTGTGGTCTTAGATCATCAATCTTTTAAACTGGTGACAAGAAGATTTATGATCTTAGATCTCTCATCCTTCTAAAGAAGTAAGCTGATCAATTATATTCAAAGCTTCTCTTCATCGACTGAACATAAACTTAAACCAGTCTCAGGCATCCCACACATCTACCGCACTGACCTATCTGCCGGCTGATCTGTGTTGTTCCTGATCTCCATACAATGGGTGGGGTCGGCGCGGGCGCAGCGCGCATTACTACGGCTGGCTGCGCGCATGCGCCGCGCTGGCCGCTGATCGACACCCGCCACGCATCACAACGACGCACATTTTCCACGAACACTTATAAATAAAGTCGTCGGAGAATTGCCGCAATTTACACAGCTTTCTGTGAATCAGCGATAATTATGAGATAAAAACCACGTCTAGAAACTTTATCGTCTAGGAAACTGACGATGTGAATTATGATAGAGCTCAACTGAAGAGATCTGACAGACTAGTGATAGCAAGCAAGAACTCGCAATGGAAAGGTATTCGAGTAAACAATTCACAATAAATTATGAACTAAGGCACGACGCAGCAGCTTGCGCAGAGAAACCTGTTTCTAAAGAAAAATGAACGAGTGTTTGAACATGCTCGCTCTTTGGGAAAAGCGGTGAATGAATGTTGGACTCCCATCTAGAGTGAACCACTTCGTAGATCACTGTTTATGGGACTTTCTCACGATCGAGCAAGAAAAATTGGTATGAGAGTAGAACCGGCACGACAGATTAGGGATTAAGCAATACATTAGCCGCGGTTCACACACAACTAGTTCTTTAGAAAACTTGTGGAAAATGCTCAAGACCCCTGCCCCAGCAAGACTTGATTTAAATTCAGCCATTTTTACGACTAACGAAGATAAGTGGCCGTTTTTCCCGCTTAGTAGTATGAAACTTAATTACTGTTAAATTAGCTACTGGAAAAACAACTCAGATGCTTGAACATTTTCGAGATAACGAAATTCTCAGAAAAAAACATGGTCATGACTTCAAACTAGATGGTGTTTATTTTCGATGTAATCCACGATAATCAATGTGGAGGAGTGGTGACTAACGCACGGTTCGATGTTGCCATCATCGAACCTTTGATCACTGAACATTAATAGGTTCTTACGCTATAAAATTATGAAAGCACGCTCATGTTTATAATACGTTAATACGATGTTACACGCAAAAGATTTATAGTTATTGAAGAATAGCCGTGACAACAGTTGCAGACACCAACATTATACATAATATTTGCTCCACTGAGTTCTGAGAAATTATCGAACTAGGTATGTGTTTGTCGAAATGATTAAGTTCTGAGAAGAGTGTTGTTTTCAGCACTATAATAAAAGTATCCGATATGAAAGTAAACATTTGCGAACAATGCAATTGAATTTAAGCTTTTTATAGCGCCACCCACTGAGTATATCTCTCCACAGCCGAAGAGTTGATACTTTTGCTCATTGTAAACAGCAGTTGATCGAGATCAAAAACTTGGAAAGAAGTATTAAGGATTTACATTGAAAACTGTAACGTTTCTGGAAAGTTACAGCATTGGTTTTGTTGATACTTAGTGTATCTTTGTGTAGTTTAGAAATTGATTGATTGACCAAACTGAAACTTGAAATTGATGGATTACGTTATCACTCATTATATCGAAAAGTATCGTTGATTCGTGAAAATGTGAGTTTATTTTCCTTGATAAATGATCCTGACTCTTACATCAACTCATATCTTCATTAGGAGCAGTACTTCACAAGGTCTACAAGCGAAATAAACAGTAAAAAAAAGATCGCAGTGTTCAAACTTTATAATAAATTCTTGTCACGTCAGCGCCTACCGCCTACGCACTAGAATATGTCGTTATTTGCATCTATCAATCAACAAACGGACAAAATACCAATAGTGTGTTCACTTACTTTAAATACCTCTTTCTCATTGCTACCATTTTAATAACATATTTCTTAAAGAAACGGATCATCTGCATTTTGCTTGTTGATCTTTGTTCAGTATTGATTACTGATTTACAAGTCACATTAATTGGGGCACGTATTTGGCGAACTCACTCGGCGGTCTAACTATGCGGATTGATTGCCTTCACGAAATGGAGGTGTGGAGCGAATGATAACATTGATTTACTTCCATTTGCTCCTAGAATCCAGAAGTTATGTTCTTCTGTGTGTAGTTTCTTCAGCGTGACTACAACACTTAATAAAAGTCACAAGGCTAGTAATATAAGCCATAATTCACGGGAGAGTATCTCCGTAAGACGCAGTAACGAGGCAGCCAGATGTGTGCCGCACTTACGAGATATAAAGCGCACATGACGCGCACTTTTATAACTATAGCGTCATCTATATGACAGTCCGAATGTTACGCGGGAGGCCTGGGTACCAGGGTCACATGAAATTGTAGGGATAGTTCTAGGGTGAGGTAGTTCAGTTATTGATCGACGTTTTATGAATTGTCAAGACTCATAAACAAAAAACTGAAGAACAGAGTTGCGCACTTAACATCGCAAGGCAAGCACGTAAAACTATGTCGGAATGAGCCCTTTTAAGCCAAATTCCTAACAAATCTGAACAGTCCCAAACTAAATTCACGTTTTCGAATAGTTTTGGTCAAACTGCAGTGAGCCAAAATTTCATCCGGACATTTCGTTCTCCTGTTATGTATTTACGATACCACTAATATGTATATTAGGTATTAAAGTATGCGAAATACCGCTGCAGCTGCCAATGGTGGACGTAAAGCGAATGGACGTTTTTACAGCTCAGCGTTTTAGTGCTCAGTCGGGGCTCTGAAGTTATTTACTGGTGGTTACGTGGTGCGAGGCATGAGAGGAGCGATACGCGGAGCGGGAGCAGGTGAATGTTAAGTTAAGGTAACTCTGTTAAGATATTAGTGTCAGGAGGGAACAATTTGTAGTACATTATGAGAAAAAAATGTGAAAAACTGTACAGCTGTCTAATTTTAACAAAATAAGAGAGATTATGAATTTGGCTTAGTAACAATTAAACCTACAACAATAAATTAACATCGTCATAATTACTTTCTGACAGAATGCAATAATCTTTGAAACAATATCATAAAATATCATAGCGATTCTTAGAAAAGATACTAGCAATCTAAGTAATTGTAGAACGAAACCATTACAATTTAACCGGAATGGTAAATCGAGACCAGTCGTTAATGTCAAGAGGTTAATTTGGGCTCATACCAGCGGAGATCACGTAGATTTGGACCAGTTTAAATGAAAGTTACTAATCAAAGCAGAAGTTACCGATAGAACAGGTATTTTTAAGTATTCAATTTATGCGTTTTAAAAAGGTTTTCTGACGTTCATCATATTTATTGAGACGGTGAAATTTAGTGGCGGACAACAGAATCGGCTACAGAATGGGCAAAAAATTATGATTTGGAGTTGAGAAAAATACTTTTGACGATAGAACGCGAAGTGTTTTAAGTAATTAAAGTTTATGACTTCGTGGTAAGCTCCCTTATTAAGTAACTAAGTACTCGTAGTAAGTCTGTTTTCTACGAAAACCTTTTCATTTTCGTGCAGTTTGAATACGTAATGATGTCTCTTGGCATTTTGGATATATTTTCTTCCTCTTTCATTCAACCAGAGGGTGTCACTTAGCTGTATAAATAATGCTTTTACCTAGACCCGCTGGTTGGGACTGGACAATTTGCTATAATGTCTACTTTTGTTAGCTTGGGCTTTACCTGTTAAAACAAAAGTATGTGTTATTGAATAATAAATAAATAAATTTTCTTGATTTGTTTGTGACACAAATAATCAAGAAAAATATGGGTTCCGCTCTCTCATAAATTGGAGGTTTTGTCCCAGCAGTGAAAAAGTTTTGGGTTTACAGGGTATGTATGATAGTGGCAGGATTAGATCGGTTCAAATCGCTGTAAGTTCATAGTCTGCGCCGACATTTAAACTAAAAATTGGTGGCTGTGTAGCCCCGTCGCCCGCATCGGTCGGACCGCACCGTGTTATTACGGGCCGACGCGACGGATTGCCCAACTTCACAACATGTTGTTATTAAGTCATTTTGTTTTGTTCCCAGTCACTGTGCCCAATAGTTCCCTCGCCTACTTCTCATTCCTTAGCTCCTAGTAAGTACCGTTTATTTGTGTTCCCATTTTTAATTAGTTGTGTAATGTAATTATTATAACTATGTGTAGTATAACTCTTTTAATTCATTTGCATAATTAGAGTTTTTATATGCATTGAAAAACTACGTAGATTGTGTTCATATCCGGTGATGCAAGCGCTTTTCGTAAAACTTTTGTTTACAACACTTCACTGACAGTTTAGTAGTATAGTATCAAAAGCGAGGTGAAACAAAATACTACCAAAAAAATATCTTTGATTTGAAATTCCCTGCTGGACGACAAAATAATGAAATGCTTTCAACTTTACACTGCCAATTTAGGTGCGGAACACGGAACACTAAAAAGTCCCGACTTGAGTTTCACAGAGTATTAACAATTTATTACGCTCGAGATTCTTTGTTACTTCATTTATCTGAAGTGTACGAGTAAATTAACTCGTTTTGTGTTTGTAAATGTAACGCTGCAGTGAGAATTTAGAAGCCAATGGCCGTGTCAGATGAAAGTTGACCACCTGACTAATTATTATGCAACTATTACAATCGATATCTGCTTATTTCATTTTATTTTTAGAAATAGTGCTCCACAGAAGCAAGCGCTGATCTATACTAATATTATAAAGCAGAAAAGTTTGTTTGTTTGTTTGGTTGAACGCGCTAATCTCAGGAACTACCGGCTCGAATTGAAAAAATATTTTTGTGTTGGATAGTCCATTTATCGAGGAAGGCTTTAGGCTATATAACATCGCGCTGCGATTATAAGGAGCGGAGCAGGAATGAAAAATGTAACAAAAACGGGGATTTGTATTCCTTTCGTTTTTCTCACTTATGTGACGCAGACGAAGTTGCATGGGTCAGCTAGTGCTTATATATTTTTATCTAGGTAGTATTTATGTTGGTTTGGTAAGAATACGAGATTGATACTAAATCAACTGATTCTTTTCTTCGCGTAACTGCCAATTTATTTTGCAGATGTTTTCGTATTTCGTTATTCTATTTGATAATTCATCATCACGTCTGTTTAGATACAAAATAAATAAAGAAAAACTTGCCAATCTTCTAAATAACAAAACCATTCAAGATTTGCCATCAGCGCAACGCCAGCTACCAGAATATCATAACTCGCTGGATGCAGCTCAAATAATCACTCGTAAAAACATCGCTATTCAACATCGAGCAGGATCCCCGTATTCTTGGAAACGGGTATATTTCACAAGTTATCCGAGGAGGCGAGAAGGCGTCTAATAAAAAACCCAGTGGACGTTATGTACGCCATGTTTCCTGCGCGATAAGCCGCTGATGGATCACTTCCTATGGATTAGGGATGCTCGATACAAGCTACAATGCACACTGATTCCAATTATACTAGCCAGCGTCCTGGCGCCTTCTGCCCGCCTAGTACCTCATACACCAATCAATAAGATTTAAATGGCTTTTGACATGATTCCAACGTGGGAGTTGTATGATTGGTTATCAAAAATTCAACAGTATAATATTTTGTATGAAGCTAGGGGCTATTCGAATTTTAATATTCCAAACGTGGCGTTTGAAAATTATCTATGAGATATCGTTTCAATTTGTGACTAGAAATGAATAATTAAACTAGGGATACGAATGAATACCACATACTTTTCAAAATCAACGATGCACACAAACAACAATATTTTTTGTCGTGTTGATGAGTTCATTTGTTTTTTTTTTCAATAAACCGCTTCATATTTGCAAGCCTATTCGAAATTTAAATAAAACCTTTGATAAGTTACTCTTTTGTTATCATGTTTCAGAGTAAAAGATCGTCCCATTTTTAAATTACTTTTTACTCCCTAGGGAGTAAAGTGGTCACTTTAGTCCTGCTTCGTTGGGCTACATTGGCGTACTTTTAGAGCATGAGAAGTGAAAAAGTTAATTTTTGCTCATTAATTTTGTGAATTTCTAAATAATTGCGAGTACTCACTTACTAACCCACACAATAAAATAAAATATTCAGTAATAGTCGGTAAGTGAAGTATCATTCATTACGAAATCCTGCCCACACGCGATGTCAATAAAATCTTTATTGACGCAAGTATTTATCCTGTCTTGATAAGAGTTATCAATAAAAACATTACGCACATTTGTTTACTCTAAAATATGGTGCAACGGACTTAGTCGGTCAAGATCCCGACGACATCCATCCATTGCTGCTTTATCAACTGCTCGCTCCAAGCTTTTCCGTATGGAGCGAGCAATGGAAATTCTTTAAGAAAAAGCCACAATAGTCGAACCCATGTTTATTTTATAAACGAAGAAAACAGTAGATATTCATTTAAAGTAAAGTGCGTTACTGTTTAGTGGCTTCTCGTCACGCTAGCAAATGTCAGTAATATGAGTAAAATACGATGAAGCAATTAGGGCAGGGTTGGCGAACCTTTATGTATCAACGTGCCATTTTTCTAAAGTAATTTTAAATGAGGTCATAGACGTGCCATCACATAGCATCGCAAGTTAGGGCCAGCTCACAATATAGTAATAATAATAAATACTATTTATAACCAAACTCTTTATGTACTACAAAAAAAATGAATGACTTCTGTTGTTGCAGATTAGACGACAAGTAACTTATGTCAGGGTTGTAAAATGTTACTTTTAGCAGAATGCATGCTGCATTAGAGTCATCTGTCAAACGGTTTCTAAACAAGTTTTTAATGTTATTCATCTCTGAAAATAATCACTCGCAGGCATAGGTAGATGAAAATATTGTTAGAATAGTACGAGCCAGCTTCTTCAAACAGTTAAATGTGTCTGGTAACGCATTCCATGTTTCCAAAATTTTGTTATTAGCATTTTTACTTATATTACTTGTCAATCTTTCGGTTTCATACTTCCAACTCTTTCCTTATTTCAATACATTTTTGAATCCATATTGAACTAGACTGGAAATCAATGGGGTTGGCAACTGTGGAACTAATGGCGCTAGCACCGCTTGAACCAAAACATCGTCATTGGTTGAAAATCTGTCGATGTCATTGTATATTTCAAAATAGTTGGACTTCATTGGTCAGATTGGGTCCATGCGGTGGACGCGCCATCTACAATCAGCTTTAACTTGCCGACCCCATTAGCTGCATTTTAAATTCTTCCATTTCCAACCAATCGAATTGAGACAAGTTCAGTTTACCAAATGTCGTCACATCAGGGTACATAATGAACTTGGTTTCCGATAATTCTTTGAACTGTTATAAGTGCATTATGAGTTTTTGTGATAGGTGACGTGCCCAAAATATAGTGTCGCGTGCCTTTCATGGCACGCGTGCCATTGGTTCGCCATCCCTGAATTAGGGGATCATTTGGAAGCAATTTAACGCGTCATATAAGAGAAAACTAGTTAAAGTAGCAGATGCTCTGTGCGTTGTCAAATATGTGGACAGTATGAGTTACAAGTTGATTTGAGTCTTCAGTTTTTCTATAAGCTTAAGATCCGGGTTCCACCAAAGCCGAGAAGAGCGGTGCGACGACGTGCAAGATTCAATCAATCATCATAGGAGAGGCGACGTGATGCGGATTTCAATCAAAATCGATAAATCGATTCACGCACGTCTTCCTGGTGCTGCGTTGGTGGAAATCGGGCCTAAAGGAAATATCTCTCAGGTAGGTATGCTGGTTTTCTCAAAATAGGGATGCACGAGTATGAATGAAGCGGAAAGTATGAAGAGTAGAAACTGTGGTACGTGGTTTTGACAACGTCGCGACGAGCAGTTTAAATTGCATTGAAACCGTTAAAATATTAAACAGGAATAAAATCAACGTCAACAACTCAAGATAAATATCAAAATGTAAATATGGCTCCATTTTCTGTGTTAGCAAAGCTAGCAGCAAATTCAAATCATTTGAACTGCGTCTGCTTCTGCCCAGCAGGATGAGTGATGACTATTGAGCCGTAAGGCCTCAAAAAGGCCTTTGTAGGATCCCCTTCATTATAATAATTATCAATGAGTTATGTTGGCCTGTGTCTAAGTTTCTTCAAAACTTTAACATTTTACCCGGTATTTCGTAACCCCAGATTGTTTATCAAACTTTTGTCCTCCCAGGGTAAACTTACAATATGTTTTTATATTTCATTAAGTTTATCATGTTCAACTTTACTCCGTGTCAATTAAAAGGGGGTTAGCTTTTGGCAGATAATCCCGAAGTTAATCAAGGTAAGTACCCGAAACTGTCAAATTTTTCCAATCAACTTTGAACCTTTAGCGATAAAGTTGAAAATCTATTAAAGTTTGATAGATTGTAGTAGCTTGGCGTTTGTTCTTTGTACCTATCTATTAATCAATGGTGAGGTATTTTTTTATCCATAATAACGTCGCGCGAAATTGTTCAAGTAATTCTACCCGTCGATGTGAAAACCAACAATGGTTCACACTTACGAAAAGTTTGTAGTTCCAACAAACTCTCAGTATTGTCTCAGACACATGTTTGTACACTCGAACTAGCTAAGTTATGCCATAACTTAAGAATATGTTTCTTGTTTTCACTACATCAGGGGACACCTTAATGTACGCTTAAATAAAAGCACTCTGATGAATTTTCAAACGTGAAAAATCCAACAGCGCGCTTATTTTTTAAGATGTCGCGAATTATTAGTGTAAACCAGTTATGGATTTTCATCGAAGTTCTCTTTTACACTACCATATAGTTTCTTACTTCACTATCTCATCTCATATTTGCATATTTTTGTAAAATAAAAGTTGTTGTTTCTCACGATATTTTTAATAACAGCTATAATATGCTAAAGCAAATTCTTAGCATTAAAATATTCAATTTGGCAATAACACTCAGAAATCGACGCTCTGCGATTCTTTTTTTTTTTAATTTTTCTTTTGCCGGTTTGTGGCGAACGAATAAATTTATAATGTTGTTTATTTACGATATGTAGAAGAAATTCTATGATAATATTTTATCGTTAATAAATAGTTTATGTGGTAATCTTATCTATAGTAAATAAAATATGTTTTGTTGCGGCTTTTAGTTGTTTAAAAAGAAAAATGACGAAACCGCAATAACTGGTTCCTTTCGTGTATGTAGTTTCGAGTTAATTATACGGTGCTTTTATTTAATTCTTGTGGCCACGACTTGTCTTGGTAATTTCTCTAATTGCTTAACAAAAAAAAACAATAGGTATTAATAGTAAACAGTTAAAATAAAGACACAGTACACACACGAACACGATGAATAAGATGAATTTTTATCACAAATTGATTGGCCCCCTGACCTGGTGTCTCATCTCCACTCTTATAGATTTTATTTCTGCTTCTCAGTTACAAATACATACTCAAATATTATCAATACTAGTATTGCTATGTGCAGAAAGGGTAATTGTAGGGTTTTTGTCAATTTTTGTTTTTAAGAATTTCTCTTCTTGATTTGTGCCTGGTTGACGGCAATAGGCTCGCCCTCTACTACATGGACATTATTAAGGTTCACTATCGCCTTTAGGGATAAACAGTTGAAATTTCATGCTATTTTGATCTTAAGTGTATCTCTAGCAGCAGTTTCCAAATTGCTTTAAACATCGTTCATCAGGGATTCAGGACCCAAAGAACAACAGTCACACAAACTATTTAATAACAGCCTCAACAGATATTAGTGATGTACAAACGAGGCTTGTTTCCCAGAACATGGCGCTCTCGTGTTTGCAGCGAACGCTTGGAAAGTCGCGTTATCACAGTTATTATTTACACTTGGCCGCTTATCTGCGCTGCAGGGGGGGGCAGTGGGCTTAGGACTTAGTTACTGACGTCTTAATTGGTTTAATAACATGTGATGATAACCATAACAACCTGGACAAGAGTCAATTGCCATAAAATGTTTCGTCTACAACGACTTTGACAAGACATATCTTATGTCAGTCTCTTTGTTCCATGTATTTTAGACTTTTACATTGTTTTTACCGCTGATAGAATCCCGAAAAAAACTTCTGTAGAAGGTCAATCAATCCGTAAGAAAACCCCTAAAATGGACACTCCAAAAAAAGTTCTACAAGAAACTCTCTCGTCTTTCTGAATTGTGAGAATGCATAACTTAATTATTACATCGGGAATTCCAGTAAGGAATTTTTTAGTCCAAAGGCTGCATTCTAAAAAACTACCTATAGTTTTTCTGCGGAATGTACCCCTAGGTACTACTACTATTACTAATAAGTAATCTGAAGATTTCACTAACATTGGTTTTTGGCCTCTTTGGCCCCTTTTGTAGAACACAGGCGTAAGATTTACTACAATCTTTTGACAAGCTACTAGCATTCAAAATTCCAAAACTTTAGATAATATTTAGTTGCTCGATGGAGCAGACACTTCGAAAGTATTGAGACCTCGACAGCAGTCGACAAATAATAAATATGTACGGTTTGAAGTTTTCTTTTATTTGTTTTACAAACTTAGTCTGAGAAAGTTAGCGAATATTGTACAGCATCAGATTTAACCATTTGGTGAATAAATCCCGGAATGTTGGTGTGGAATAAATTGCGCCGTATTCATGTTACACCATATTCACTGAAACATTTCACAAAATACTACCTGAACCCACCGAATAACCGTGAGCCATATTCTACAAAATTAAGTTAAGCCAAAATTTTAGGGAAAATTTAATAGAAATATCTAGCTCTCGCATGTTTGGGGAGCGAGGAGCGGGGCTGACATCATCCTGTCCCAGGGGGCTGCGAGCGCGTGCCGAAACAGCTGATTGCCGACCGACCACCATAAAAAATCGTATAAAACAATCCACAACCAAACTTAAACCTTATCCCAACAGTTCAAACTCTAATGTCGCATACAGCCACCCAAACGACCCTTAATATAAGTGTCACTAGACAACTCTCAACTCTAACATACAGCAGATGGGTCTAAAATCGTTTGCTCACTTTTTTCCCCGTCCACGTCACCTCCAGAATAAAATCCGCAGTGCCATAAAATTTGGACTGTAACACCGGAGCACACGGCTGGTTTTTGCTCGTTTGGGATTGTTAACGAGATAAAACAGAATGGATTTTGTGCATTTCACTTGGTTGGAGGCCGGTGCGTGCCTCGAGCGATCAAGTTCTGCTGCAGTCGGCTCCGCTGGCTAATAAATGAGAATATTTCGCACGAGAAGATGGATCGCCCGTAATTGTTCAGCTACGGTGTTACTGGTAAGAAACACATGAGATTTTACGCTACGTGATTCAATAAAACATCGATGTTTTGATTGCTGTATAAGTATGTAGTAGAAATGATTATATAATGAGGTGTGTTATTAATATAAGTAGAGCTATTAATAAAAGTAATTATAATAGTAAATTAAGTGGTATTACTGAATAGAGGTAGGTACACAAGCTTCAAGTTGTTGAAGTAGTTCGTAGACCACCGCCAGAGATGATTGTTCGCATCACGCAACGTTTTTTATGAATTATAAAATAACTCATTCGGAACTACGAGTACAAAACACAAAATAAAAAAGTATTTCATACAGTTTTTACTATGTTTTCTGGCGTTTCTTTTAACTACATACTTTGAACTTAGACTAAACAGGGGATAACAATGAAAAAACCAAACCAAGACGTGCACACCATTAGAAGATAGGTTCTACTCGTAAAAGTAATGACACAATAAATCAGTCACAAATTATGTAGTGCCAATTTCTAGCTCTCATAATGCACAAACATACATGAGAGACAATTCACTAGACTAGAAAACATAAGTTACGAAGGAGAACATAATATAGCAACTTTTCCAAAGACCCGTAACATTCAAAGCTTGGAAATTCCAGTCACATTCACTCCAAAGTTGATAGACAACGTAGAATGTGCACGTGGCTTTGATATTAATACGCTTTAAGTAACGAAAACAGTAGTTTAGATCGAACAATTGTTGGTCAAACAGTAGTCGAAAAACTTGTATTGGCTTTCGAATTCCGAAGATCGGAAACAAACGGCTTTATCCCGACATTTTGCCTCAGTATTTCGCCTATGGCGTTTCTGCAACAAATGAACCAAACAGCTTAGAGCTTAGATCTGCTATCAATCAGTAAACTTAGTTTGTCAGCAGAAACACAATCGTTTGATACGGCCAGACATTAAATTTTGCCACAAACATAGCTGAATCTTTAAGAATGAACGTATAAATTTCTGTTTCGATATACAGTAAAGGAACAAACAAAGGAATATTAGATCTATCAGAAACTTGAGCATTGAACATTTAATTCGTTTAAAGACTTCAAACGTCGAAAATTATTTATTTATCTCTATGCAGTCTTTATAAATAAATTCTTCATGTTTAAGTTTATCTAGTTTTACACAAATCATTTCTTTGAGTCGTATCCTTAAAGTTAGCAGTATCCATGTAATTATATCCCCTCTTGTAATTAATAGTCCCATTACGATCAAATGAAAGTTACTTAGAATAACTGGATCCTACGTGACTGTATGCAGGGAGCAGATAAAGTGGTGGAAGCTCAAGAAATTGCATCATTGCTCTGCCATGTTAATGCTGCAATTCTCTAAAGTGTTTCGATTTATCCGAGCAGATTAGATTGTAGGAGTCATCGGCTTCTGATACAAACGGTTATATTACTTGCTCAATGTAAAGTGCTACTGAAAGTTGATAATTATGAACCAAACCCATACCCCACGGTATGTAACTGATGTCGAAATTCCGACAAAGGGTGTTAGGGTGACCCCTGATACAATCATGTGCGACGATTGGTCGTAAAAGTTTTGATTTGGAGTTTTTTGCTTTCATTATGCACTGATCTTAAAACTGACACGAGGAATATTCAATAGTTGCTTAAGTAAACAAACGTGCTTTTACGAAAGTAACGTTCTTGTTCTTCGTCGTATAAATTATTCTTTTTTTTTTCTTCGATGATTTGACCAGGACAATGCTAGTGCCACATCGAGAGCATGTACTACATTTTTAACTTGTTTTTGCCTTCCCAGTACCACGCAGAGATTCCCTACAACACGAGGTCTCGTCACGTCACGGGTGTGTTGACATGACGAAGAAATCATCAATAAAGCTCCGTGACTCGACTCTCTATGCCTCGTTCATTTGCATTTTGCATGTGTAATCAGGAATTCTGTCTAAATACGCTATTGTATTGCAATATACTTTGTTTTCATTATACAGATCTGTCATACGCCGTACGCCGTAAGCTTGGTTATAGGAACGAACAATAGAAGTGCGGTTTGGTTGACAGGCTTGATCGTAAAGCTGGGAGTGCGTAGACCTTCTGCGCGGAATATTATTGATTGACGTAAGAATTGATTGGTGTAAGCTTCCTCACTGGAAGATATATTCGACAATGGATGAGCTTTCCTGACAGTTTTTTTCGTGTTGTGTTGCGTGGGATGTAATAGGGAAAAGAACAAAATGACGTTTACCTGAAATTAAAGACGATATAACTCCTTGGTGTCTATAACATAATCAACTTCGTACTTCAAAATTTCTTCACTAAACAATAATCGCCTGAATATGGTATACCAATCTATTGGTTTTGTTGACGTGAAAATGCGTTTCTGTTTTAGAGGGACTGTTTACATTCTTTTGTCTTGACAATATAGACGCCAGCAGCGAATTCCATTCCTTAGAATTTGCATCACAACCGCCTTAGAATATACGGTCATTGTGTTTCGAGATCTTTAAAGGGGCTTCAGGAATGCAGGACTCGGTTCTGGGAAAAGATTACTAGGCTACGCTAAAGGAACTATAAAACAGGACATCCTACAATATTATGACTACCTGGTATCTTTAAGTGCTTTGCAAATGATAGTATGAGGTTGCATACTAAAACGTTACTTTTCCAGCTTATAAGATGCAACTTAATATGACAAAATCTTTTTGATTTATAATAACAGGCGAAAGATTTATGTGTAACTTGCAGTTATTTATGTCGCTAAAAATGTAAATAATGGTTCGTAGTTCGAAATTACTCATGCAAACATGCTAAGTAAAGCTTTTAACTATTCGATTACAATCTAACGAACTATTTTGTTATTGTTATTCATACGTTGAGCACAATGTTTACCTCGTTAGAAGTTATTTTGATGATTTCGATTTTGGAATTTATTTATTGGGTCGACGCTTTCGAAGTTCTAATATCCGATGGAAATACGAGTTATTATTAATTTAGAAAGATTTATATCTGTCAGTTATTTGGTTTTAAAGGATCCTAGCCGGAAGCGTGTCGATAACACGTCTATAATAAGCGTCGCCCCGGAAACTATTGAGTCATCATCGTCGATATCATTATGAGTTGGTGTGAATAACACTTCATCACTCAATTACTACGGATGTTTTAATGTATTCAATCTTATTTTTATTAAGTAAAATTGGATCAGTAAATAAAATAATCATCTCTGAAAGTTACTCAGAAATCGTATGAATTTTAGAAGCTGTCCATTCATGAGCTTTGTCTTTTGCAGTCATGGCAATGAAACTATTCCCAATGAAAATGCTTCTCTGTTTCCTCAATCCTTCTGTTCGTTATTGGAAAAGGTTATAAAAAGTTACGTAATTGTTGCTTACCTACAAATATGTAACTGCACAGAATCCGCAGGTATATTCTTTGTTCCTGACATCATCAGTTTAATGTGGCTTAGAACAGGAAAAAAAGATCTAGTTGAAACCTAAACTACTATTCGCTTTTGGAAGTATCCCTATCTATAAAAAAAACTTTAACAGTAAAATTAGGCAAATGATGATGCGAGTAGGTACTTATGTCACAAAATCGCAACTCGAAAGGCTTACTTCGGAGGCCATAACAGTTCCAGCTCACATTAACAAAATGATTATTTCTGATGCTCCAATAGCATGGCTGTCAATCTGCATCATGCACTCGCACAAACGAGCGTGTGTGTGTTTACTCAATTCCTCTTAGGGGGAGAGCGGCTGTAATGTCGGACTGTCTGCTCCCCTGGGAACCAGCAAGCGTGGTCGTTATCAACTTTAATAAGAAGGCGGAGATGATGTGTTGTTGTTATCTGTATTTTGCACATTTTATCATTCTGTACTTTCGTTCTAGAAAGCCGTAATTTGGGGGTTGGGCCGGACAATTCGGACATGTCTGCCGCATATCTGATGAGAAATAGGCTAGAACTACCACCGAGTGGATCCCATTTAAAGCTTCATTTCTTCTAAAATGACTCACTGGCACTAGCAAAAGCTTGAATTGTGTGACGAAGTGAGCTGTAGGGGCAGCATTGGGATAGTAAAGGCTATTTAGTTGGTCCTACAGTCTTCTTCTTCATGGTTGCAAAGTACATTTGCAACAATATAATATACTTTCACGCGTCTGGCCCTGTGGTCGCTTTATTTATAAGTGACTAGCTGACTACGTTCGTTTCTGTTTTTTGCACCGTGTTGCAATTTAGTGAGTCAACGTATACCGCGGTTTTAGGAGCTTTTTTTATCAAACGTTTTCATTACCGGATTTATGGCACAGCAATAACTGTTTTTACAAACTCAATATTTGCTAAACACTGATCATTGCACACTGCCGAGCGATGACTTTGTTGACTTGCCTCTAATTCCACCTTTCACAGTTAATAACTTCTTGATTTTCAATCCAATCTCCTTCTACTTTATCAAGATGTGCAGCTCTTGGCTTCATAATGGAATTAACAAAAAATAAGGTGCTGAATTCATAACACAAATTTAAACAAACCAACATTCTTCTTTTTGTAGGTACTATCCAATTCATTTTCAATCTATTTTCTTGCACACCATGGTAGAAAACTGTCAACTTTTTGTGTTCAAACACACTATCGCGATGGTGTAATAAAGCCTAGTGTGCAAGTATTCTCGTGAAACCACCAGCAAAACGTGTTTCAAGTGGTCATTCTCCTTTCTAGCAGAGTTGCAAAAAACATAAAGCGTAGATAACAAATGGCTACTGTACCGGAACTCCGTTTGAAGCGCTGTATCGCTAGATAACGCGCAGCACCTTATCACGCCAGGAACGAACACGTCTGATTAGCAATGTTAGAAGTGTGCTGTACTAATGGAAATTTACAAAAAAGACACCATTTTCTAGTTTTTAAGACGAGGATCGCATCCTAGAGCTCAAAGTAAAGTTTAAACGATTTCTTTTGATGAAGGATTACTGCGCAATCTCTAAGTTACACACATCCAGGTGAGGTATTACACCGTTTTCCCCTTCCGAGTCTTTATTGAAATGGTATATAGGAATGTGGGGTTATAAGCGTTTCTTTGTGTTTGTTTTTTGACACAGATGAACCCTTCGAAACGAGTTGTCAAGCGTTTGTCGTACCCAAAAAAACTCTTTGAACCTGATCGCTGCAGCGCTGCAATGTAATACTTGGTTAGCAAATTGCAGAGTTACAAAGCTTTGGTTTTATAAATTGAAAATGTTATCTTGTTCACGGGATGTCTTTGTTTCTCTCAGAACGTGTGGTTTCCGATCCAGTTCAATAGCATTCGCAGCCGGGCGTGTACTAGGGGACTAGGGGAGCAGGACTGGTATAGGGAGCGTGCGGTCCGCTCCACCGGCATGCCTGTATTTAGCGATATGTGCACACGGAGCAAGCTCAATGTAGGTATGCCTAAGTAGACGCTTTTGAATGTTACAAGAAAATAACTTTGTCTCTAGCTGTACTTTGAAGACCATGGTTAGGCTTGCCGTCAAAATGTGCTTGATTATTGACAGAAGCTCCAAACAGAGGCTAAATGCATTTGGGGCTACGAATCAAAGTAGAGCAGAATCAGAATATCCAATCTATTTGTCCGTTTGAAGTGAAGTTATTGTTTCTCTTGTCAATTTCAGATCACAAACAACAGCTATTTCGAGAAACGTTTAAACGTTTTCTTTTGTCAAAAGAAATCGATGCTTTGTTGCCTTTAGTTTCATAAGCAAGCTAATATGCATCGTCTTTTTATGTCTGTCCATTCCGAGAACATCTCGGGGAAATAAAATTAAAACGTCTTCGTCTCAAGGAACTTTTATTTTTTAACTATCTGCCCGAGGCAACACTGGTCTGGGTTAGAGGTTTTTTTCTTCTATTTCTCAAGTTCCTGTCGCAGACTCGCAGTATTAAGAAGTTGTGTGCGAAGTTAACTCTGCAATCTGAGAACCGGAAATTAAGCAGTATCGATTTAAGTGGAGAAATCTCCTTGAGTGCTATAGCTCTAATTCTTTCTGCAATTCGTAGACATGGCTGCAAATACAGAAAGGAACTTTAGACTTGGAGCTTGGATCAGTTTAAGAATAAGGAATAATTGGTTTGCTTATACAAAGCAGTTTCCTGGAGTTAAAAGTAATTTGCTCATTTGGTTCAATTTTGTTCCATTGTGTTCAAACTTAGAATTACCAAGTTCGTTTCCTTCTATTCATTTTCGAAGCCCTATTCTCAACACGGCTCTATACAGAGTCACTATCTTCACTATAGTTAGTTTACAACGTCAAATCTTAGCGTTACATCTCGATGATGTAACGTTAATTGAATTGCCGCATGTGGCAACACAGAGTGTTGCATCGAAAGGTCGTTGGCTGCACGTGCAGTGATTGGTTGTGACTTGTGGATTCTTCGCGTACCTGTGCAGCTAAAACATTTTCTGGGTTTGTTTCTTTCAAAACTTCTGCTGGAAATATACTTATTTAGGCGTAACTACAACATAAGCTCTGTAGTAAGGAAAATACCTACATATTTATCTATCTTCATTCAGTCCCAGAAAGATGAAGTTCTACATTTTGTTTAAAGTTTTTGGGTATACCTAGTTAATAAAGCGTCAGGTGAAATAAATGTTTGCAGTGCTCAACGATTCAGAAAGTTATAGGTAACTACCCAACACAATTTGAAATAAACACAAGAACACATATTGGGGCTGTTTGGATCCAAATGATCAAACCTTCAAACCTTTCTCTCTTTTAAAACAGTGAGATATCTGCAAAAGTAGTGCAGTAGCAGTGAAAATCTGGAAGTAATGAGCTAAATAAATGCGCACAAATACCTACCACCTTACATCGGAAAACGCATGAATACGAGTGCCTACTTATATTGTTTATTTCTTCTACATTCGGATACAGTTTTGAATCAATACTTCAGGTGCATCTAGGTACCTTAGTTCACAGGAACATTAATTTTAGATGTTTCTAATGCCATAGATCCAAATTATTTGCTTCCAGTACAAAAGTGTTTTTGTCGTGACTCACAGGTTTTTGCATTTTGTTCTTTGAATTACTCTTTTCCCTACTTTCTTGTACTACTCAAGTCTTGCACCCTTATTATTTAGCCTCTTTATTAAATTTTGGGGAAACAAATGTGGCAAAATTGGCACAAACTTAAAGTAATAATTATTGTTCTGCTAAAGCGGCCATTTTTGACCCCCTCCCTGGTCTTCAGTATACCGAACACATACAAAGTAATTCAAATATTAACTGTTCCACAATTCCTATTGCCTTTTCTTTGTCACAGTTTAAATGACTCAAGAATATCAATTTGCGATTACAGTGATGCGCTATTAAAAGCCGCATTTGGTATTTCAGGTGAAAGAGAGAGATCTATAATTCTTCTCACTATTAGACAGCGTTCTTGAAGCGAATGCTATAGGTCTTTCTGACCCATCTGGAAGTCTATGTGACAGTACTGCCCCGAGTCCCAGTGGCGATGCGTCTGTTGAAAGCACTAACGACTTCTTAGAGTCAAAGTGTATCAGTACTCTTTCACTTAGAATTTCTCTCTTAATTTGTATAAAAGCTTGTTCACACTCTGCAGACCATATGAAGCTTGATTCTTTCTTTAGTAAGTAGGTAATAGTCATTTCATCGCTTTGAAAGTCCCTAAATAATTTCCGCAGTTACCTTATCTTCTGTACCTATTTTGTTTTAAAAATAGCTGCACAATAAAGATCTGTACTTACTGTCTAGCTAGCCGGTAGTTCGGTACCTATGCTGGTAGGTATGCATCCATACAGTCAGTTTGGCCACAAAGTAAGTCTTTTTGTCCTCTCTTAAACAATGTAAGTTAGATCTACTTTGTTTCAATGACGTAACATTTCTATACTTAGTCATTTTACGAGGCGCACAATCTACATTTCACTTTTAATTTGTCGCAGCGCAGGCGATTATTCCGTTTCCGTCTGCTGCTAAATATTTCGAAATTAGGTATCGACAAAATGCATCCCGATCTAAGCATACCTACCAGGGTAGCAAAGTTATGATGGAACTGATGAAATTATTTCATTTCGGTACCACTGAAGCTTGTTTTTTCCCGGGTCTGCCCAGCACGGTTGTCTTTGCTTGCCGGCTTCCAAAAATACCTCCGCTGCGTTGCCTACTGAAGCTGACGTTGGCTATTTTGCGTGCTGGCATGGTTCCAGCCTCTGTACCAGGGTTACACACACTACCATAGACACGTAACATCACCAGTCTTGGTCTTGACGTCACCTTCCAACTCCACATAATTACCTATGTCAGAAGTCTAGCCTCTGCGATGAGCTAACTTCTTCACAAGATTTCTATCTTTTTCGTTCCACATTTTGGTTTTCTAAAAGCGAGAAATATTGTGCGCTAAATGTAGAAACTGCTTCAAAACATTGTTTCGGAGTCTTGCGCAAACTTGCGACTTGGTTTACGGCATATTTTTTAATTGTGGACTTGATTATTTTCACTGAATCTGAGTATAACGAAACTGTTAGATAAAACTAAAACAGTTTCAAAGTTTTTTATGATGACTTTGGCTTATTATGGAGCAGTAGAAAAGTTTACGGAATCGTAAGTAGAGAGTTAGCGGGTGCACGATTAGGCCTACAGTTTGGCGGGGCACAACTGAGCTCAACAAGGCGCCGCTTATAACTTAAATTTAACATACAAATAAGACCAGGTACAAATAAAATCACTTCCTTACCTCTCTATCAGGTCCCAATCCAGTTCGTTGAAAAAAATCCAATTGATAAAACACAGTGTTACACTGAATTTTGAACTAACACATGCAACGAGAGCAATGAACTGCTGTGAGTTGCAATCGTTCCAACGATTTGTTTTTACTTTTTTTAATCCGAAATTGTTTTACCACAAGATATTCAGATCCACTCTATTAACACTTAGAAACACAATTAATTTCGTCTATTTAATGCGAGGAGTCCGAATATTTTTGTAGAAGATCCTGTGAACCAGAACCGGTTTATTTCATGTTTTAAAGTATTTTTAAATACGTAATTTAATACGACACCAAAATCTTGCGGCACAGGAAAAAAGTAAAACAGCTACGTCGAACAGCGAAGTGCTTCCGCATCCCCAAAACAGCTGTTCGGGACTAGTGAAGTGACGTCCAAAAATCGATAACAACCGGATTTGGGCAACCGTAATTAATTACACACCACACAACTTTTTCACAACACAGATTACCGGTTTCACTATCCTTTTAATGAATGCCTTCACTGTATCAGGAGTTGTAAGACTATGGTTTAGATAATATTGTTTTATTTGCAAAAGGTATTCAGGGAGATAAATTGAAGAACAAGTTTTTTTTTCGAAGAATAGTAAGTATGTGCTTTTAAAAATCACTTTTGTTTTGTTTATGATGGTGATTGTTTAGTGAGCACCTCTGTGTAGCTGGTGCACAGCGCACGCGGTCGCGCTCGCTCGCGGACTGGCGGCCGGGGCGCGGGGCGCGCGGGCAGGGCGGGGGGCGGGGCGCGGGCGGGCCCACACAGCGGAATGCTATTGTAGGCGAACTTGCCCGCCACTTTTTTTCTCAATTCTGGTCAAACAAGTTTTGTATACAACCTGCATTGTAAGGATTCCGCCATTCTTCGTACGAGGCAACGGTCTTTCTAAACTTTGTAAAGGATAAGGTTTCGCTGAAATTTCAAAATCCAATAATGTGACAGGATATCCTACACCACTCGTTAGACTTCTGTAACCTATGCTCTGCTGATACAGGCAATTGTATCATTAACTTTGGAACAGACCATGCACTTGATTCTACAGCAGGAGTATCTGAGATAATTATCCAACCAGAAACAGTAAGTAGGTATTCATCAATACACTAACTATTTAGGTACGGGTAGTAAGTACTTACCTAGACCTAAGTACCTACTTATAAAACAAAAAAAAACGAAACGAGATTCAAATTCTGATAAGTAGCATGAACACCACAACAACAACAAAAAAAAATATTAGATCATCTATAGTCCAGATACCTAGGCATAATTAACTATCGTCTGCATACCTAGTCCACAAAATAGCGAAAATCGCTTTTATTTGAATATTAACTGTAGCCTGCATTCTTGAGTCAGTGGAGACCAAACTAGATAGGTAGAATATTAGCCATTTACCACTTTTTGCAGGAAAAGATAAAAGATAAGAAATGTTATATCATCATTATCAGAATTAACTCTACGAATAAGAATCGAACAACATAACAGACGAGACGAGAAACCCTGCATTAAGGGAACTGGGAAACAAATATAAGTAAGTACCTATGTATACGGGTAACGATGGCATCAAATGTCTGTACTGCTACCAATCAAACCAAAATCTCGTTGAAGGTATAGAGTTTCCAATTAAAATGGTTACTCCTTCACACCCCACAATCAGTAAAGTTATGTTTGCCATACAAATATCCCCAACTTTGTTAGCTTTATAAACATCGCAGTCACTAACCACGAAAATCAGGCACAAGCAGGTATTATTTGCCACGACCAGAGTAGAATTCCAACATTCAAGGTTAGAAGGGAACTTCTAAACTAAGTATTTGAAGAGCGATAAACGAACTTCCAAGAGGTCGGATAGACTCGGCTCCGAAAGGGACGGCCTAATTGCCCGCTCCCTACGCCAAAAAGAGACGGTACCATTTATTTTATTTATTGCCATATCAAGTTACGTCGCGGGTTCTGTATCACAGTTGTGTGAAAGAGACGGATATAAATATATTGTTCCCCTTGACCTCGACTCAGGGAGATGCTGTTGATCAGATTTTTTGGAAATTAAACTTTTTTAATTAGTTAACCCGAAACAGGTTTGCGTATGGGAACCTATTAATGAAGTATTGGAAGCTGTTAAGATATATTGTGTGGACCGTGACAATTATGAAATTAGGTGTTCTGGGACTAATGCACTTGGAGAATAAATAAATAATCTACCTATGATAATGGAGTACCAGATCATAATAGAGTAATAGTCGTGATCAAGTTTATAGAACGAGATCTTCTCCCTTTTAAAGGAATCCCAAAGTCAAGTGATACGCCAAAACAAAGCCCAACCCCAATTGCCAGTGATTTGTGGTTCACAAGATAATAAAGATTCAAAAGATCTCAGACTAGGAAAGAGATTGGTTTTTCCCCCTGATTGCGGAAATTGAATTCTCACAATAAACTAAGAAAAAATTACAAGGATAATATTTGATTTTAAAACATCAATAATGTTATTTTAGAATCTACCTATCAAAGTTATGACCGGAATCTTTGTCAACGGAGTACCTACAATCGGGCTGGTTATCACAAATTCACAACAGTTAAATAATATTAGCAAACTCATGTTTGTTTCAAAATTACGTAGGTTACATTGCCAAAGCCGTGCTAGTTCGCAAATCTAACAATTTATTGTTCAGCAAATAGCACATCTGTCAAACTTAATCCTGCTTTACATTTCGCTGAAAATTATTACAGGAATTACGACTTGCGATATTATGTTTTTACTTTTCACTGTATTTCTAACTATTGCTTCATTATGAACCAGTAGATTTGGAACAAACAAATCTTATGCTTGGGACTTCGGGACTACTAGAAGTAGCTTTACTGGAGATTTCTCTCTATCACCATTATGACAGCAATAATCTTTTCTTCTCTTTACATGAAGTATGCATGTAAGTAAATAGTTTGAGAAAATACCGATTAAGCGCCGGTTTTCCAAAAAGGCTTGGGCGGAGGTGCAGCTGTAGGTTGTAGTACAATACATATTTCACCAGTTATTTTTAAAACCCATGTTGTGAGACTACTGCTATCAACCTGACACAAATCCATTCAGGGGAGTCCTGGCCTTTGTTGAAAGATTCCTAATCGAAAACCCAATAACATTTGATAGATTTGGCAATCAATACCAGCACTTTTTTCTCGGGTGTGTTACATTTGCTACCACTAGACCACTGCAGAGAAGAGGATTTTCTATAAAAAAATAAACCACATAGTAGGGACTAAGGTTTCAATAGCTTTTTTGTAAATTTTTGAGTATTTCACGACTTTTGAATCCCAGTTAACAATTTTCGAAAACTACAAGCACAGCTACAAGTACTCGTAGGTTTTTGTAGAAAATCTTGTTGAATTAAATGGTCTCGTTAATGAAAAGCTGTTTGTGGTGGTTTCTACAAATAAGAGGGACTGGGAGAATATAGTATGCCTAATTTCTTACATAAAACTTCGGAAAAAGCCAGGATGGTGATCAAAGATTGCAAGATTTTACGAGCTTTTCTTCTATAAAACGTGGTAACCCTAAATTACCGGCTTTTACAAAAGCTTAGACAAGAATATTTTATGGCATTTCACATCTAAACAGTATTATAGCTCGGCAAAGAACATACATTCTGTGTTTAACCGTCTCTTACTTTTGAGTTGCGTTTATGGATAAGCTCCAAAAATGTTTTTTAGACTTCCCAATTTGTCCCGGCGCGGCAGTAGAACAGGGAAATATAATGTTTTACTTTTTGGTAACGTTATAGTCATCACTGAGAAAGAGGCGACTTTGGCAAAACAAAACTTTAAACATTCCACTATGGTCCACTGGTGTGGCAGGCAACTGTATGGGTCAGAGTGGAATAATAATTTTATGTTCATGTGAATTCAGATTCAGGCCTCCAGATATACCTATTCTAAAATGTTTCTAACACAGTTCATCCGCCTGATAGTACTTGTTTTCAAACTTCACACAATGGTACCATGTTCGAGTATTATCAGGGTACTCAGGGTAGCCAAATAGCCGCATGGTCCTTTGTCATTAATTATATTAACCACGTTGTTTGAGGGTAAAGCGCTGAAAATACGATAGCATTGCTACGGATAAAGCTTTGCCTATTCATATGAAATTCCGCTTTTATATTTAGATTTTGATCCACAAAACCAGTTTTTAAAACTTTATAAAATTAAACTTTGATGTGATTTCTTAGTAAGATCTCTCAAAATCGAGCATTTAAAGAACTAGAGACCAAAAACTGTCGATATTATTACAGAGTTAAATGTAATGTTAATGTTGTGAAAAGAGTCTTACTCAAGGTTTACCAGTGCTATCAGCATAATTATTATAATTATGACGATTTCGACGAAATTTTATAGAACGATGCGATCTTTCATAGAGAGGATGCAGATGAACATTTTCACATTACTCAAATCAACATCGTAAAGCCACCAACCACCATCAAAACAATAGAAGCACAAACAGAACATGATATGTGTATGTTGTAATGAAACCCGAGGCTTAACATCAAAGCGAGCTTCAGCTCTAGCATTGCACAATAACAATAATGTACACATACTCAAACATTCAAAGCGTAATCATGAATCAGAGACAGAAAGGGTCGTTTTCATTCAATAAAAATCAAATTGTCACCGACGAAGAGTCGTAACAGACACGTAATTCTACAGTTTAACGTCAATTCCAGTTTAAACAACCGGTTATTTAGTTCCAAAGAATAGAATGTCAACAGGTTGTACCGGGAATTCTTACAAAGCGGATGAAAGCTAGACATTACGAGCTAGGATTGTACAAATATAAATGATACCTTTTGTTTTGTGAAATACATACGTGATGTTGAAGTTTTTGGTGTGATGTTTAGTCTGAAACTCAAGATTGTTTGGTTTGTTTTGGAATTGTGAGCTTGTAGACTGGCAGTACCTTTTCTGAACCTTGAATATATATGGTTTTAAAGATTGAGACAGCAAACTCAGATAGCAGTTCTAGATGGAGGCAGCAAAATTTTGTCTCTTGGTTCGATTCCAAATAGATTTGGCACAGAAGACACTGACGACGCTTCTTCTAAGCCAAGTGATCATCTTAAATATGCGTTTGAAGATTATGGCTATATCAATTTCTGTGAAGCAGGATAAAGTTTCAGTAAAAGACATGATAAAGGTTTCGATCTTGTTATCCCAGACAGAAGAACGTTTCCCGGACAGGGATTAGAATAAAATAAATAATAGCGTTCCATTCCATATCATCGGTGGAAATGTGAGGATTGCTCAAGTCTAGTCAAACGAATACGAGTACTACAGCTAACATACGTAACTAGAACTAAAAAATCAGGTTGTAATACGCAGCAGAGTGGCTTTGTCAATCTGAATGATGTTACACAAATGAAGAGAGATAAGTCCGCACCAAACAACCAAACGAAATCATAATAACAACAATCCTTTTAAAAGCTTCTTATCTGAACTATCTCATTAAGTTTTTGTTTGTACCAAAACTGCTGACCAGAAACACCCAGATAACACTTACAAAAACCACAATAGATGAATCAGCCGCTTCTTCTAATACACAAGTTGCAAGTGACAATCGTACCGGGGGTCCAGGGGTCCGGGTGACGCACAATGAGTGACGGATTGACGACCATTGTCGCCAACAAAGACGAGACAAATCAAAGAATAGCCCCTCAGCGGATTCCCGGGAACCATCGTTACGGGGCGGGAATCCCCCTTTGTAATTCTCGTTATAGTTATTTAATTAAGTGCAATGTTGGGATTTTTGCTATTTGATGCTGGGGGTGCTGATATTAAAAACATTTTCTGGAACAACGATAATGTAAAGGTCCGGAAGTTTAAGCCTGGCCCTAAAGCTTCTTCTTCTCGATATTCATCAAATTACTAATGAAAAAGTACCTACAAGTAGTTCTGAAGTTCAGTTGAATGGAATAATTAGAATCGGTCGGGTGAGAAATAAGTAATGCATATATATGTAGGTAATTTTATTATCGCCCCGAGCAAATTACGAATACGAAACTGAAGGAAAGTAAAATAACCAAAATAATACTCGTGTTATAGGTAGTTTTAGAAATACGTATTTAAGTTTATTTGTTAGTAAAAGTAGAACAATGGTTGTTTGTGATTCCATTAGCTTAATTAGGTATAAAACATCCAATATTTATAACAACAATTTTAGCGGCCGTCCATACAATATTTCAAAATAGATTTTCCATGAATACAGTCTGGTATCATCTGCTCGTACCCATGAGGTGTTGATAACAATGGCAATGTAGGTAGGTATACTATACATAATATATTATTTAAACTGATACAAAACAAACAAATAATATAGGTAACAACCAAGTTGATTTAACTTATGATTCACCGATCATTATAGCTCCGAAAAAAACTAAAAGAATCAGCTTACAGGAAATTGACCGGCAAACTTTTTTCTCCACCCTGCGGTCCGTGCCGTGAAAATCGAATGTAACCATAATAACAGCCATCATTTGTTGGCACAAGGGAAATGTTTACCTACATCAGAACTTAACAAATTACGGCGTCAACGGTCTTCATATCTAATCAAAATAAATCATAACCTAGCCTAACTTGTACTGCGATGTGCTTCGCCATGTTTTTCTTTTTTTAATTTCGAAGCTGTTCTATTTCGGGTGTTTTGGGCTTATTGCTCTAACAACCACGTAACACGATGCCGCTTACGAATTATTTCGTAGTTTATCACAATTTTGCCAATAAAAACGAAGCTTTGTATTTTGTTTGAAGTTGAAACCGATTTTAATTAGCGCTCTTAACTGTTATCCGTTAAGTACGCGGTTGACTTGAATTTGATCATATAATTATGAAACTACTACCTATCCCTAATTGAACCCAAACAAGGAAGAACGTTGAATAAATTGAAAATATCTGCGATAGTAAACATCATTCAGAGCCGCATTTAGCGATAACAATAAGAACCCAACTCGAACGTGTCACATACTAATGAAAAATCGGTAATTTACGGTAATTACGCTTTTAGTGCTTCACTATTGCAAGTAAAACCTGTCGGCGGCGCGCGGCGGGAGAGGAATCGATTCCCGGCCCGCTGCGGCGACGTTGCCGCTCTGTCGCGCGTGTTTTGTTTGGGTTGTATGCAGCGGCAACAGGCCGCGCGCGCCGCTCGCCCCTCGCCCCGCCAAACGTCATCGTTATAAAAAGTTTCGAACCTAACTTACTGCAAGGCAACCGCAAGTATTGCAAGTTTTTTGCTCGCTTTGCTATACCCGAACTATTCCAACTATAGCATGGTATGGGTAACTTTAACGTGGGCTATTTCCACGTGTTTCGCGACGAGAATTTCAAATAGGAGCGGGCGGCGGCGCGTTTCGGTGCTCTCTCTGACTAGTTCGTCCAACTTGCACCGTGCATACGTCCCATGGCCGTGACCTATTTATTTCACCCTGTCAATGGCGAGGCATTGATTACCTTGCTTGTGCCCTGTTTTACTGATGGTTTATAGATACTTACATAAGTAGGTACCTACTGCTAGACTAAAAATATTTTGGAGATCATTTTATCAATCGACGTCTGAAATTAAAGGTGTCGAAAGACCCGATTCCAAAATGAGAAAAAATAGGTTCATCAGTTCAAGGTTCATTCAGATTTCACATGGAACTTAGGTAGGTATCTAGTTAGGTTAGTAGAGCACCGCTGACGCTGACTATATCTTTTTACATCGGGAACTTCTTGTTCATGAGCTCAGTCAGTGAATTACTACTATGCAATTTCCTCCAACTTTCGTACCCACTCTGACTGTTCTGTCTGTGTAAACGGACTCTTCACAAAGCCAACATTATGTAGGTAGAGGTACTTAATTAAACTAAGTAGATATCTCTACGCAAAATTGCTGGGAAACGGCTTTAATTTAGGTTTGAAAAATCATAGTTTACGGTAGAACTCAATGTAATCAACAATGTTTTTTCCAACCATGTTGGGGTCGGCTTCCAATCTAACCGGATGCCTATCTGACTCAACCCGAATGGCGTCGTGGTTGTGACGCTGCCTTACGTTCTTAGGGTCCTGGGTTCAAATCCCGGTAGGAGCAAATGTTTGTGTGATGAGCATGGACCTTTGTTTCCGAGTCATGATGTTTGTGTTTAAGTATGTATTTACAAAGCTAGTGTCCACGACACAAGCTTTGCTTAGTGTGGTATTAGGTGGCGCTGTGTGTTAATGTCGAGGGATATTTATATTTACATTTATTTATATTTTATACCTTCACAACCCAGTTAATACTGGGTAATACTCCTTAGACAGGGACGTAGTTGTCAGACTTTTTGGGCCACTGACTACCTGTAACGACTGCCAAAGATAGACAAATGACAGCCGGGACCAAAAGCTTAACGTGCTTTTCGAGGCACGAAGGACGGGCCTGTTCGAAAGAGATACCGCGGCCCCAGAACATAAAGGGCGAGGAAGGTACATGGTTGGGTTTTAGTCAGTAAAAGTCTGACACTCCCTTCTGCTCCGCCCAGAGTGGGAGAAGTTATTTGATGATTTCCCATCCTAAAAAAAAGGGTGGTCTCCTATCCACAGACCAACCTAGGAAAGCAATTGGCCCGAGCGGTTGTTATTATTAAGCCCCGAACTAAAATCCAAGTACCTATGATCCAGAACAATCAAAAATATCGCAATGATGGGAAGAACAAGTAGTATATTTCCATTCCTTTTAATAATTAACGAAACCGAAAGGTACTTGTATAATGTAGCTCTAGCTTGGCTTACCGATGGACGAAAGCGGACCAAGAATCTGGAGAAAGCAGAACTTAGCTTCACCATTTTAGTACCCCACAAAACTTAGCTTCACCACTTGCGTACCTCACAAAACTTAGCTTCACCACTTTGGTACCTCACAATACTTAGTTAGGTACCTCACAAATGACTGGTGAATATTCTTCTTTTTGGGCTGTTTACATCATCATCATGTCATCACGCCTGCATGTAGTCCCAACGTCCCCTTAGGTGGAGTAGAGATATGGTAATCTATCTAGCGAGATTGTAAACTCTCGAAAGATTGTCAACTGAACATACCGACTGCGTTCAATTTAACGCATTGTTTTTCAGTAGATTATAATCTATCTAAGTGAAATCGTAATATTGTGAAATGCATGCTACGGAAGTATCTCGGCCCCCGTAATCGGGACTTGAGGCTCCCCGAAGTTAGGTTAAATAGGTGACAGAAATAGGAGCCCCGCGTAGCGAGTAGCGGGGCTCCGGCGACTACGCTTTTTAGGCGAATATAAAGTGTCTTGAGGTTAGGTTACATTAATCGGTTTTTCTCAGGTGGTGCATTACCTTTTCATGGGAGTGGTACAAGGGGGCAAGGCGGACTTCAGAGGTGGCTTCAGAGGCCCCCCTCTGAAGTCCGCCATTACTGATGAAAAACCCCTAATGTGGGTTCGATCGTTCAAGATCGGACTAATATCATCTAAAAGTGCTTACGACCAATATACCAATGAGATATCAGTCAAAAAGTGTCGGGAACGGATGATTTGTTTGTGGTTCCAAATTAATTATGGTGCCTGAGGTTTTGCGCACTTTCTATTTGAAATTTATAAAAGTAGTGGTAGTTAGACATTATGCTTCTCTACTTCACGTTTGTGATTCCCTACTTACATAAGTAATCACATTTAAATACAAATTAAGGCTCTACCACACAGGCGCGTTATTATCGCTCGATAATGTCGCGTGCGTTTTTGCGATAATGGATCCCTATTTCTTGCTCAGAAGTGCGTTTATCGTTCGATATTCTACTCATATCGTAATATCGCAGGACGCAGAAACGCAAGCGTCCTGCTTCTATTGCGTCGTTATTATCAAAGTAGTGTGTGGGATTGCATGCGTCCCAATACCAAATGTTCTAAGAACTCATATCGCAATATCGCAGCAGTGTGTAACTCCGTAGCTCGGACGGCTACGAAGTTACACTAACTTTATGTACTAAAATAGATATCGGAATAACGCATGCGAAATTATCGAGCGATAATAACGCGCCTATGTGGTGGAGACTTGAATTGAGTGGTCAGAAAGTTACGTAGAAAGTATGGATTATATTCTTGAATGCACAAAGAAATCCTGAAACTGTTTGTAGGTGTTTGTGTTTCAAAATAAAACTACGGATTAAAACAAAGGTAGTATTTTTTAATACTAGCTCA
Organism: Xestia c-nigrum; assembly: GCA_916618015.1. Lineage (NCBI taxonomy): Eukaryota > Metazoa > Arthropoda > Insecta > Lepidoptera > Noctuidae > Xestia > Xestia c-nigrum. The sequence continues at coordinate 24,300,213 of OU745249.1, forward strand.
GCTCACATTTTATGAAGTAACAAAATATTTCGAACCGGTAAGTTCAAATTACAATTTATTCTTATGAAGTTAGCTTAACTTGACGTATAGCTTTTAGAATCATTCTGTAACAAACATTCTCTTAACGATAACTAAATCACTAAATTTACACTTAAAACAGTTATTCTTAATATTATGTTAAATATGTTAACGAGTATCCATGACTTTCACATTTTTTTAAACATTACAATTACAGTAATAATTATAACTTACACAGCTTTAGTTATAGAAAGCTAATTGGAATAAGAGTTTAATCTCTTTAAAATGTAACAAATATTCTTAAAATTATATAATAAGAAGGTTTATTTCCCATTTTGGTAACATAGCAACTATTTTATATCTATTACCTCAATTTTCAATGTCATTAAGTCAGTCTACAAGTTAAAAAAAAAATGGGTTGAATTAAAATAGGTAGCAATCAAGCTTACATAAAGATTTTACTTAACAAATATAAGCTTTTTGGATCTACTAGCACAATATTGAGTTCGTTTATCACGAAATTGAATCATTTTCTTCTAATCGGTTGAAAGTGACAGAGAGAGAGACATTGGTGTTTCTTAAATTATGTTTAGCGTTGCGTTCAACGCATTCGGTGCAAGCGAGCCTTAATCATACTTCAAAACTATCTGCGACGAGCTTGTCCCGTACCAGGACTACATAGAATAATAAGAAGAGCAGTAGAATTGGAGGAAGACGTATTAACACAGGACAATACAAGAAAGAAAATGGGAAATAAAAAAAATGAAATCACCTAGTCTAGTTTATCTCATGTTTTCATATTTTAGAGGTAGGTATGGGGACTATGGGGGACCAGGGAGTCAGGGACGGCAGGGTCCAGTCTGCTTAAAACACATTTAATGATTATTTTGTTTAAAAGTTCCGAAGATTGGAAACAACTTAGGAACCAGGGGTAAAGGGTGAAGTTTTTTGATAGGCGAAGCCGGAAAAAAAAGTTCTTGAAAATTTGTTAGAAGTCAACAATAAATAGCCATTTATAGAACAGGAAAAGGCAGGGAAAACTTTCACTCTTCGCCACTGGTAATGTCACAAAAACTTAGTTCTTACTTACTCATAATGTAGCAAAACTTTTCTTTAATATTTAACGTCAGTAGGTACTGGGAAGCATTTTGTTTTCTTTCAAGTACAATGACGACATTTTATAATCACAAGAATAGTCAGTCTTCTTTGAAAAATATATTCACCATTTAGACAACAGTTTCACTTCTATTTGTCTTAATAACTAAGTCAATAAGTCTTTGATAAAGTGAATAAAGTAAATGTCATAATGTGTTAAGTAGAGGTATAGCAAGCACTGTGGATACTTACTCCAGGTATAATAACACAGATAAACTGACGAACTTACGCACAGTTGATTCTCATGTTCGTAACAAAAGTAAATCACATCACTCGACAAGATAATTGCTTATTAATATTACTCAGAACAATTTAATTTCGAAACCACGGGTAATCTTTCGACCACTCACACAAACACGACACAACATAGGTACCGAGTGAAAACTGTGTTTTAAAATACCTATTACTTGGTACTAAATACGGGCGCGGTTTTTCCAAGATATTGCCAGAACTCAGTAGTATTATAGATCATACTTTTATGATATTGGAAGATGTTCTGTGTTACGGTTGGGAAGAAATGTATGATTCGTATTTGCCTCCAATCCCATAGCAATATTCATTTCGGGAAAAATACTCACATTATCACTCACTTCACTGCTTCTCATAACCGGCCTAGCTAACTCTTCCTCGTGTGTAGCTGGCTAGCTGACGCCTGTGCCGCGATCTCGTTCAGCAACATATCCTGCATCTTACTCCTCACTACCAGCTTCCTGATCGGGTCCAGTTGTTTGAAATACGGCGCTAAAGACTTCAAGAACATCTCATCATAGTCTTCGTCTGTTGACATTTTCGCTATCTTGTCAGGTATGGGATCTTCTTCAAAGGTTTCGTCTAAGTACACTTCTACTTCATTATTCTCCTGCTTTTCGTCGAGTTCCTCGATTTCATATTCAAAGTCGTTATCATCTTCTATCTCTTCTTTAGCTTCAATACTGTTTTCGTCATTCCCGTTGGTTCTGCTTAGAGCACTGTTATGGCTTTTTCTTTTGTTTGTAATGTCCGGTATGTTAATAAACTTTAACATGTCAAAATGCCGCCATTTACCAGTGTATAGTTCGTCTTCGCCTCCGAACTTCTTGATTTCTTTCTTGAATAGATCGCGAAGATTCTTCCATTTTACGCGTAGACGTTCCTCTGTGAAAAGAGATAGAATATTTAGAAACTTTAGCGATTTTACTATCAATGTACTAAAAAGCTTTAATTCACTGACAGACAATGCAAGGCCTGAAGCGCAAGGCAGGAGCATCTTCATCTTGTCGTCACGGCTTAGAATAGTACCGAAGTTTAAACAAAAAGATTTTGTGTCATAAACAAAGTCTCTAAAGCTTTACATTATGCATGCCCCACATAATATTTATTTAATAAAGCTTATGAGCTTGTGAATCTGTACAGCATGTCATTGTTGTACCAGGATCAAAGCAATCACTGGTAGATCTATCGTACCTATAAGTACAATGCGGGACTATTGTGTACATATTATAATAATCAGCTGAGTTGCATTGCACTAGGTTTTTTTTGTCGATATGCGTTGAACTTAATAAATGACCGCATGAATGCAATGAATCCCATAAACGCTGCTATAATTACAAAAAGGTTTTTTTGGCCGATTTTAGAAAAACAATTACAAGTTCGACAGCCAAAAAGTTACGTTCGAAAGTTGTTACATTATTAGTAACACAAAAATAAACCAAGTTACAGGCCCTACATAACCACTACATACAAGTAATACCTACCTACCAAACTTAATTAGCATTCAAATCATGATTACTATCCGCTAAAGATTGTATTGCAGACTAATGCTAACGAATAAAATTAATAACAAAATCATTTACACAATACACAAACAAGTAGAGGAAACTTAGCATAATATAAAATGTACTCTATAACTTTCGAGACTAGTACCGCCATCTATATTCCCACAGCTGCACTCAATAGTACGAACTGACTACGTGATACATAAACATGTCGCACTAACCTGGCAGTTGCATCAACTCCGCTATCTCCATCCAAGCTTTGGCCATTTGATACCTGTCGTTGTACCTATCATGATTCGGATTCCACAAACACTCTCTCTTTCTCACTTCCTTAACAAGTTTCTTCAAACTATGGTCGGATAAAGTGATTTTTTGAGGCATCTTGACGGAGAATTTTGAAATAAAATCGCGTCGCGTCACAACGGTTTGGTCCGCGCGGCTAGAGTTCGCCGCGGCCACTGGCGTCCCGCGTCTCGCCGCTCGAGCCCACTCGCGACCGAGCGAGTCGAGCGTCACGAACGATCAATGTATGGTAAGGTTGGGGGCAGACGCGGCGTTTGCGCAGCTGCCTGAATTAACGGTAATTACTTTCAAAGTTTTTTTTTATTTGCACGATCAAATTGTGGTTAAAGATATTGTAGTTTAGAAATAGTACATTTTGATACAAGTGAAGAAAGTTTGTTAGTCTACAATAACAAACTTTCTCCACTTTTTACACTTTTGAAGAAATAAAATAAAATAATGTAAAATATTTGTGTCATAGTCTCGTAATAATTCATGACATAAATATTTTAAGTACCTACATTCTTTTATTTTATTTCTTCAAAAGTGTATTAAAAACGTCGTTTGATACACGTGGACATTTGTTATTGCAGTTCTCGCCTCAAAAACACCCTCGCCTTACGGCTCGTGTGTTAATACCGCCTTGAACTACAATAACAAACTTTCTCCACTTGTACCTATCAAAATGTACTATTGTTAGGTTACAAATTATTAGGACACAATATTATTAACATACAATCTCTTTCGGGAGGACGCGCAGATTCGCGAGAGGTGGAAAGAGTGGAGAGAGGCCTTTGCTCAGGCGCGGGACAGAGCAGGCTGGCAAAAAAAAAAATCTCTTTCGCAAAATCTTGCGCACAATGACATGATTTAGTGGAATCTAACATTCAACACGTCACAATCGGGCAAGTCAGAAATAAAGACATTGACTGCGCTGCGCACGCGACACAGCGGGGAATGCGAATACAGTGTGGCTCTGTGAAGTTGTTGTTGTACAACCAACTTTATTTGTCAGGGACATAAAATGTGCATAGTATGTTGTGCAATTCTGGCAAGTCCGCAAAAAAGGCCTTCCTACGCTACATATAAGTAGCGCAGGAAGGCCTTTTGATTTTTTTCAATCATAAGGATGTATGTTGATCTATACGGACTCCAAAGGCAAGCTGCAAATCCAATTTATATCTGACAAGGGAATTATACAAAATGTTGATGATGTTAGGATTACGGGAGTCACGTGCATTACGAAAGACGAAACTCAGTCGTCTGTTTGACTTGGCGGCCACCAAGAAGATGTGATCGTGAAATGTCATGACAATTGAATGTCACACCGAGATCACGGATGTTGAATGCGCGAGTTACCTCTGTATCCCCTAATGTGCATATGGTTAGACTAGGTCTTGATTTACGGCTGAACGTCGTAAGATAACACTTGCTGCTGTTAAAATACAATGTATTAATTCGGCTCCACTGTAAGACTCGGTCAATGTCGCTCTGAAGATCCTCACGAATGCAATTAAAAAATAGCACATAATGAAGTCCAATACAATCACTGTACAAAGAAACGGGTTTTTAAACGCAGCGTGTTACCCGCAACGTGTGTACTAGGTCTACTAGCGTGCCGAGTCGTGGAGCGAGGCGCGCGAACACGCGACGCGACGTTGCCGCGCTGTGCACTATCGCGGTTTATCGCAGCACGGGGCGTTCGTCGTTCCATTCGGCAATCTACCTACTAATCATTTACTAAAATGCAGGATACGCAAAATATTAATGAATCGTACAGATTATGTGGCTATGTATTAACATATTTTTTAGATTTTGCCTTCTTACAAAAGCCGGTTGTGCATATTTACGTAGGTACCTGGCACACACAACTTATTTTAACATTTTATTTTTGATACAAGTTCGGAAACATTGAAAATATAATAGCAAAAGGATTATTATTATTACAAAACCGCTTGCCAAAATCCAAAATTACGCCTGCAATAATTCCAAAACTACTACCAAAGAATTTTGTCAACTTGCTTTTGAAAAGTGACATCTAGTGGCATAAACCAGAACTAGTAAGGGCACACAGTCGCCTAGTCGGTTGGAGTTCAAGAAAACGTTCAGAGACAGCGCTATCTAGCGGACAAACCATTATTCTTATTAAACAAAATACCAATGTGTACATGAGTTGGCCGTTAGAGGTCGTGTCAGTATCTTTTTTTTAATTTAGACTGCATTGTGTATCGGTACGGTGACACCTTGGATGACCAGCATCATACTACTTCTACTCAAAAAATTAGAAGTACTTAATGTTTTTACTTAGCCTCTATTGTCTCACTGCTGCGCTGAAGCCTCCCCCATAGCCTTCCACTCTTCTATACGTGCGGGTTTTTTCAGGCCTATCTCTCACCTGGGTCGTCACGCGCTTGTTTCTAGGTGTCCCTCGGCGACGACGCGGCGACGCGACGCCCGTTTTCTGGCACCTACTGCGTGACGACTTTGGCCCATCAGTCCTGATGGAGATGCATTCTATAGACATGGCCTGCCCAATACCACTTCAACCCAGCACCCTTGCTTGTTCCCCCACCTTCGCGATTCCAGCTTTGAAGCGTATTGTGGCATTGCGAATTCTGTCGCTGAACTTATTTCCTGATACGCTAAGCTCCAAATCCCTTTGGCTAGCCTTAGAGTTAGGATAGGTTAGAACAAAGTCAAGAACCATTTATTTCCAAAAAAAAATACAGGTTTTACCAGATGTACTGTACTTATCTCCATCAGCACAATATTTCGAGTGTGTTACATTGGGTTCTACCTCAAAAAAATGATTTTTAACCCCAAAAAAATTTTGTAAGTTACTAAGTTTGATGTACAAAATGCTTGGTTGACTTGCTTCATGATGAGGTGGTTATATGAGCTATTTATATTATTGCTTAATTAGCAGAATGCAGTAGATTATTATAATCCTTGTCCACTTGTTATTATAATCTGGAATGGCTTAGGGTGCGTCCATAGTGTGCAATTCTTGGACCACTTGATAAGTATTTCTGATTATTGTTTCTTTCGATAAACACCATAATGATTCGCCACGGCGATTATTTGATTGATTATAAGTTTATGAATAATTAGGTGTTGTCTTTCTTGTGTTTAATCAGTCTTATCATGGGCAGCAATATGATGTGCAATTATGATTAAAAGATACGATTTTAGCCAGCTCGGGAGGTCGTTGGAACTTGCAAAAATAATAAAAGTCAACATCTTGTTCACATTTTATTTAGAGACATCGGTATAAAATATATGAGATATAAAACAGCACAGTCGTGATAAAATTAAAATATATCATAATATACGATAATATAAAACACGTCAATATATTAAAATCAACATTTTAAAGTGTAAGATTTTACGGAGACGTGGGCTAATCGAGTGAGGTCAGTTTTTGGGAATTAAAAATCAATGAAAATACAAATTTTCTATTAAAACTGACCCCAGAAGATACAATATAAAATAAAACTTAACAAATGAAATCTAATAAATGGTATTTTGGACAATAGGCATAGAATTATATATATTTTATTCACTGTGATATTTTTAAGGTTTATAAAATTTTTCATTCGTCAATCGAAAAAACTGCCGTAAACGACGGAAGTATAGAAAAATTATACAAACATTTTATAGTGATTTTTAAATTTATATTTTTACTTTTAATCTTACAATTATTTTATCACAGTGAATAGAGCTTAGGTGTGGGGATTAAAAGTGTATGTATGTATGGATGTATGAAGGGTGTCGAGAACAAACCCCTAAAGTGGGGTTTAGTCAAGAACAGATATAGGTATTATGCCGTGTCATAACAACGGATATGGTAACATTAATTATATATGTATGTTAATGATAATATATTGTTATATCCTAACACTAATTAAGTAATGTACGAGTATTTCACATTATTATATACGTTTAATATATGACCATCAATTGAAACATACAAAGCGGCGGAATGTCTCATAAAATACGTTGTCAACGGAAATAAAATGGACTGCTAAAACAGACCACAATTACTACTTGAACATTAATAATAGCAGAGTATCTATATATAGCGTTCATAAATACATTTCATACAGATTTAAAAGTACTATCAAAATAATAACTTAAGCCCTAAGTAAATCCGTGACAGATAAAATTAAATAAAAAGTAATTACGTATGATTTTTCAGTTAAACTTAATTCTGCTAGAATCCTACCGGGCTTGGTGTCTTATTATTATGAACCTCAGAATCAGTCAGTGGCGGCTCCCTTGATAAGTTGTCAGATCACCATTTGATACAAACATACAGCAGAACTAACAAAAAATATAATTAACAACAAATATATTGTATAACTCCTATAATCTCCATGAAATCTCAATTCCCGACAGTTGTATGATAAAGCTTCAATTTATAAACATGTAATTTAATTTAAAATAAAACTTTTCTCTAAAATACATATGGTTAAACCACGTTAACTTTGGCACGGCAATTTATTTCAAACAAATGGCTAACAGCTTAACAAAAGTTATATATTTTATAATATATAAATTCTATACAATTTTAATTCGGCTATGATCGATTGATTAATCGAAATGCTTGGATTAAAATTTGGATCTCCAAATTGGTAACTTTGAATGAAAGTATGTTACAGGCAGGTTCCAGCTTGGTACTTTTTCTTCAATATAAATCCAAGCATTCAGTTGTTCTAACACAATAAAGCATGTAAAAATAAAAAAAATATCTTTGGCAACATTTCTTAAGCGAAAACGAGGCGCTAAAGCTCAAATATGCAGATTTAAAACAATAATATATAATTACAGACTATAATTACCAGTTATAATACAATACACTACTTTGTTCTTAATCTAACACATCGACGAACGCGATTTCTTTAAGTATAATTTGGAATACTTTGTGGAAACGACTGGCATACACCTGGCCTGCGACACAATCACGACATACACTTTGGTTTGCAATCAACTCATCAGCCTAATGTAGGTAATCAAGATGAGCTATAAAATGTTGCTGTTGTTCATATACATATGCGTACCAACCAGATAGAAACTGAAACTATAGCAGTCTAAGCCAAATCATTTTTTTCCTCCAATACACAAGCATTCGCCAGTCGATCCCATAACTTAAATAAATATTCATTAAACATTGATACCAGTACAACATACAATGTCTTCATTATTACTCCTAATCAATAAACATATAATAACAGTAATTCCTATCCTCTCCATGAAGTATCTTACGAGACTACAGTACAAGAGACTCGTGAAAACTTCAACTCATACATTTCGCGTCTACCCGTACTCGTATCCAGCATTGTCGTGACATGGATCGTCACGAAACAAACGGATTAAAGAAAACAGCGTTAAACACTGCAAGCCCAAAACCATGATGTGGACACCAAAAATGTATGAGATGAGTTCAACGTTTATATGGTCACAGTCCATAGATCTTACGCATACCACAGAAAGTAAACTTTTACAAATAAAATAATACTTAATACCTAAACAATTTAATATCAGAAAATAAACGGTTAAGTACTTAGTGCTTCTTTCAAAACTGATAAGCATCCATAATCCGATACATATTTGTTTTTTTCTGGACCAATCATTGGACCCCACGATGGTAATGAATTCAATCCGTACCCAAAATATTTATTGTAAAAATCAAATCAAATTAATGTACCACAGAAGGTAAATCATCAAAACTAAATTATGACTTCTCTGAAATTTATTTTAGAACACTCTTCTCAGTCTCTTAGGGTAAAAATTCCAAGGTCATCTAAAATATATAAAATAAAATGTAACGACCCTTAATGAGAAACGGTGAAGCAACATGAATATAATATGATATTCCACAATCCACACAACTATACTGACATTCTATTATACGTTGATGATACATTGGTCTATTAAATATCTTCGTTAATAATAAAACATCGAGACACAACATCGAATGTAAATACGAACAGCTATTGTATTGATATTGTATTAATATTCTTTATAATTATTAAAATGTTATGTAATTGTAACTCTACTTGGGTAGAAAGGGTCTGGGACATTTACATTGAATAAGAAAGGGCTTTGAAAAAACACTGATACTTAGTATCTAGGGACACAGGAAACATAAGGGATGGTAAGGAAAATGAAGTAAATTAGATTGTTCACGAGGATTTCTCGCTGAACCCGATAGGTCTACATCCCATCAAATATTTGCAAGTGTCGCCAGTCAGTTTTCTTTATATTTTGTTAGGATGAATATTAGTCGCGTTTAAAATGATCTATTAGTTCCTACATTTGTAAATGAGCATACATGTGGTATATAGGATGGTTAGAAGGAAGTGTGAATGATCAACTGAACGATACTACGTTGTATATTTATGTTTTTGAATACTTTACTAAGCTCTTTTATATGTCTGCTTTCAATCAGATCAACTATACTTATAGTACATGGTCATAATCATGTGTTCTATAAAGTTTATCAATTGTTAAGTAAAACTGCAGTTTTTTATTATTTTTATTAAATCCATTCGGTACGCACGGACGGTCAGGTTTTAGAATGATTATTTTTAGTATTTTATACAGATGGCTTTTATTAAGAATTTTGTTTAAGGGTCTTAAAAAATAAAATTTAAGTACATTAATTTTAAGTTTGAGTTCAGGTTGTAAATTTTTCAAAAATATATTACTCAGAAATTATAAATATTCCGAATCTAAAATTTTGACGAGTTAAAAGTAAAGAAGCAAGTAATTGAAAACTATAAAATGATTTGTGAAAACTACATGTGAATAAATGGTAGGTCCTAATTAAAATGATATGTAACTAACATTGTATATATACCATAATTTTACATACAAAAGACAATAATTATGTAGACATATTACAAAATATTTACAAGTTAAAATTACAGTAAGGGATACAGGACAACATACTGGAAGATTTTCTATGAAATAACTGTAAGGACATTGAAGAAAGTCGCCAAATGTACAACCACATGCATGGCACTCGTTCACCCAATCAAACCGCTAATACAAATACACAAAATGGCGGCGTTTCCATTTTCATATCCCATACATGATAGTTTATTTAAAATTAAATGAGAAGTATATTTAAATTACTTTTAGTAGACCCTACTAAAATCTAAATACTAAAATGTTCCAAGTTACGTTATAAGAAAACAAACTGTGTATCTTATGTAATACTTGTGTGTTGTAAGTTAGTGTTATTTGTTACTGTTTGTTTAACGCAACTTTGACGTCACTAGACATGTAGTGTACTCGTGAATTTATTTGAAAACGCGACTGGGAATTTAAGTACGTCCATAGGCGCAGTTTATGAATAAGTTATTGAATAAGGTCACGTAAAAGTTTAGATTAAAGTTCAAGTTTCAATTCATCCTCAGGAAAATGTAGATAACATTTAGAAATCAAATTAAGAACATCATTTTATTCTGTTTTCTCAAAGTTTTGAAACTGACTGCTTTGGAAATATATGAGACAGGACAATTGAAGACATACAGAAAATAAGGGTATTTGCGCAGCGGGTTTTACAGACAGAGTACTATTGCCAAGAGACACACAAATCTAATATCTATATTGAGTAATGAGTAAACAACCAACATTGCCGCGACATCGAAACGTATATGAGTAAATGATGTGGGCTGTGGAGCGGGTTCCTTTACAACGAGCAGTGATACACGAACGCTTAAGATACGTTAGTCTACTGGTCGGGACTTAGTTTATGTCTCGCTGGTGGCAGATGGTTGCTTGATCAGATCTACATCGCGTCCCACACTGGCCTGAGTTTTCAGTTTTGGCTTGATAACAACCTTGTGGTCGTGTCCGTGCTTATCATGTGTCTTGTGGTCTGGTGCTGCCTTAAGATCGTGCCCTGTCTTGAGATCAAGTGCGGCTTTGTGATCATGTCCAGTTTTGTCGTGTGCTGCCTTGTGATCATGTCCAGTTTTATCATGTCCTGCTTTGTGATCATGTGCAGTTTTATCGTGTGCCGCCTTATGGTCGTGGCCCTTGTGGTCGTGATGACCAGTCTTGTGGTCAGGTCCGCCCTCGACCACGCTGACTCCGTTCTTGTGGGTCGTCGGCTCAGGGTCCTCTTCGGTTTCTGCACGGAATTTACGGTTGTACCACTGCAGGCAGATGCATCTGGAAATTATAGGATTATAAGGTTAATATACGTAGTGAAACAAAGTCAATTGATAAATGTCGTAGTTGTTAAGTGTGGAGTTATTTTTAGCTTCAACTTTATAGTTCATACCGTTTTGAATAAAAGTTGTTAGGTATTTAAAAATACCACCAGTTCAAGGCCTAGTATGAGTTTGCTAGAGGCCTCTTTGAATGGCTCCGGCTAAAGTCAAGGCAATTATATCAACTATAGCAGAAACTCCTTAAGAATAAAAATGAGGGCAATCAGTTACAGCTAATGCTTTTACCGAAAAACAATGCAGTGCTGGAGTCGCTTTGTTTTGTAAAACGACCCCTTGGCCGGACAGAGATTGAAGTGCCAGTGACTAGCCCTCCTTTTAATTCTAATTCAACATTAACAAAACGGCCGCCGCCATTTTTAACATTATAATTTCGTGCTTAGGTTACATAAACGGGGAAGCTTTAAGAAAAAACACGCTGGCTGTAATCTTTTTGAAAGAAATATTTGCGAATATTTTTCTTTCCTGTTTGCTGTTTAAATTATAAATTTAACTTACCATATTTTGTACAATTTTGGTATAACCTGTGTTTTGATCATGATATCTTTGTGAGATTATACAGAGTTGTACAATTTAAAAAGTCATTGGAAAAAGACTAAGGTTAGAAATATGAATAACTTTCCCTAACACCCAAAACCTGATCCCTGCTTATCGGATCGTAAAAGTATCACACATGTAATATAATGTAGCTTGTAAATGGTTGCACGGATAAAGCCATCAATCTCATAAATGTCAGAGCAGGGTCGCTGATACCAGGCAAAAATGAAAAGAAAGAGTTTTGAGCGGGCGACACTACCGTAATAACTTTCTTATCTTTAGGCCATTTTCCCATGACGTAGTTGGCAAAAACAGTGAATCAGGGAAAATCTTTTGTTCAGTAGTTGGATAATAATCAGTATAAATTGTTGGAGTAGAAATTATGAAATGTCTTAGACATATTTTGTCGGCTACTGTCCAATCTCTGGAATAAATTTACTAAGTTCTCTTAACAGCCTGTCTGCCCTATGGGATTTTCCGTCGGTTAAAAATACGAATTTCCATACCAAGTTTCACCCTCAATAAACTTTTCTAAAGGAGGAGATTGGAAACCCAGCGATTTAAGTTATGCGTTATCTGTCAGTAAATATAAGATGACGTTAATGTCTGTCTTGTCTGTGACAAAAGTATAAATTAACCCTATTTTGAATACTGGATTACAGTGACTAACAAATATCTAGATAGCTCCTAGGTCCTCATGGAAATTACTCTAAATGACACCATAAACATAACCCTGTGTGACCCACAGTACTTCAGCATGCTGCCTTTCAGGTAGAGTTAAAAGCATTGTGCCATCGGCTTGTGTTTCATTTACCTAATTGGCTGGGGCCAGTTTATCGTTAATTTTCCTAAGTGTAGCCACTTTATTTGTAGTCTTCACGTCACTGTGTTGTGGGTAAGTCTTCCATTTTGTAAATAAACGTTAGCCATTGTGAACTTGGTATTTTACTATTTTAAAATTTGACTTGTATTATTTTCAATAAATGCAATCAGTAGCCTTATTTTTTGTACTATTTATATTAGTCCCTATCTACGACGAACAAATAACCCTCTAGGTGGTTTCCTTTCCGATCTATCTACGTACACATAAAGCTACCCTACCTACACAATAATCTTCGTAATCAACCTTGATCCTAATGTTTATGCGATAAAGTAGAAAATCTATTAAAGAAATTTGATGGATTGTTGTAGCTTGATGGGTTGCCGTCTGTTGCCGTCTGTCTATGGGTGGTTGTCTGTTCAGAGTTTTAGACGCCACGCCAGCAGTGTCATGTGGGTGGCAAAAGTAAAAATACTAGTTTCTGCAGTAGGTAATTATTTTATATTACTTTTTATGACGTAGGTGACGTCAGAAAGTCACACTTGACACAGTTGTTCATGCTTTCCAGGAATATACTTAGATAGTATAACTTTACTAATTAACAACTTATAATGAAGCTCGTATCGATTGAGTCGTACTAACTAATTAACTATTTCTGAGGAAGACTCGTTAACTCGTAAGTATTGACCCATGACCCATAGACCTTTAAATATCACCAGTTTGTTACACGTTTTTTGTAATTTATATGTCCTTTAGTCTGTCTGTGTAGGTTTTGAGGGTATAATTATTTTTGCCTAAATGTCAATCGGTTTTTCCTAGACTATATCTCATTTCATTTCACTTCATTTATTCATTAACAATTTACATTGTGTTGAACATTACATATTACATAAAATTAGCTTATTAAAATTAATGTGAAATATTCATAATGACATAATTATTCTAACAAAAAAAAAAGTACAAAATAAACAAATAGCGGTACAATTTCAAATTTAGTGTCAAAAATAATAATAATAATAATAATATCGGTATAATGTCAAAATTTTATGTCAAAAATATAAAGGGAACAACTTCGTCAAGGTACAAGTGATTCTTTTATTACTGAATGTCAAAAATAATAATAATAAAAATTCAAGTTAGTAGCTTTAGTTTGACATAAATTCAGATACCGAGTAAAAGCATTTTTTCAACAAGAAGGCCTTTAATTTTGTTTTAAATGAGTGAGTGCTATAAATTAATAATTTCAAATCAGTCAAATTAATAATTTCAAAGCACTGTTCCAGATATGGAACAGTGCTTAGCTATATTAAATTTTGGTGCCATCTTGTGTTTAAATTCCTTTCTTCTTGTGCTTTCTCTTATCTTACGTTCCTCTTGTGATTCATACTCATAAATATTTTTGGCAAAATGATTTAGTACTACTAATATGTATAGGCTTGGTACTGTTAAAATATCTAGTTTTTTAAAGTGCTCTCTATATGAGTCTCTTTGTGAGATCCTTACTATAGTCCTTATGGCACGTTTCTGTAAAGTAAACGCTTTACGGCAATTATAATTATAGCTGTTACCCCACAGCATTATACTGTATCTTAATCTAGATTCTACTAGCGCATAATATATAGCCTTGAGTTGCTTTAGATCTAACGTACCCCTAAGGCTCCTGAGTGCATAGCATGCTGATGAAACTGAAGAATCAATGGCAGCCAACTCCTGTTTCCAATTTAAATACACATCTATGTTAATACCTAAAAATTTGACTCCATCCACCAATGCAATCTTGTCGCCATTGATTTGTACATCCAAATTTTCATTATTGCGAGATGTAGATTTAAATAAAATAATGTTAGTCTTACTTGTGTTTAGCAAAAGGTTATTGGCTTTAAACCAATCGCAGAGATATTGTAGGCTTTTATTAACATTTTTGGTCAATTCTTTTAGGTCATTCGCCCCAATTATTATATTTGTATCATCTGCAAATACAACAACTCTTACATCAGGCTGAATATAATGCATAAAGTTTAGCAAATCATTTGTAAATAGAATAAAAAGTATAGGTCCCAAAATAGAGCCTTGGGGCACACCACGTTTTATGTTTGTAATTTTAGAGGTGTATATGACTTCATGATTACTTTCGTCGATGCTTTTTATTTCGACAAACATTTGTCTATTTTGTAAGTAGGATCTTAAAAGTTGTAAGGCTTTGCCTCTGATTCCATAATATTCAAGTTTTGTCAGTAATAAGTCATAATCAATCGTGTCAAAAGCGGAGCTAAGGTCGATGAATAGCCCTGCAACTTTCATTTTGTCATTTAATTTATTAATTATGTCATTTACAAGAGTATTTATTGCATCTGAGCAACCGACACCTTTCTGATAACCAAATTGTCTTAAATTAATTATTCTATTTACATTTAAATGTACCATCAGCCTTGTTTTGATGATTTTCTCAAATATTTTTGATAAGGTTGGCAAAAGGGATATAGATCGATAATTTTTCGGATCTGTCTTAATCCCTTTTTTGAATATTGGAATTACTTTAGCCAACTTCAACTGGTCTGGAAAAACCGACTCCTCAAGACATTTATTAAAAAAAATCAGAAAGAGGGCAAGCCAAAGTGTCTATATTCTCCTTCAAAATCGTTATCGGTAAATCATCAAAACCACAAGATTTTTTATTTGCCATTTTACTTATAATCTTTTTAATTTCAGATGGTGCTGTTGTATAGAACATTAAATCACTTTCTACTCTTTTTGTGCCTTCTAAAAGAAAAGTCATAGCTCTTTCTTTTTCATTGCTAGCGAGTGACGATTTGAACACAAAACTGTCAATGAATTGATTTGCGACCTGCTGGGGGTCAGATACCACTTTGTTGTTCACTTTTAGGATTAAGTTTCTAGATTGCTTATTTTTAGTTTTCTTTGTACATTCATTAACAAGTTTCCACGTTTGTTTTGTTAAATTTGTAGCAGTATTAAAATGTTTTATTATGGCTTTTTTCTTAATTTGGTGAATAACTTTCCTATAAATTCGAACATAGTTGTTTTTATACTTCTTTAGGCTTGCATTAGGTACAGTACCTGAGCATAGCACTCTTTTCATTTTACTTGAAACTTTAACCCCTTTTGTAATCCATTGTATTGAGGTGTTTTTATATGGTTTTATACTAATTGATTTTTTTCGGTAACAATCTTGAAATACTTTACTCAAACAGCTTAAAAAACTATTTATTCCCATATTTGTCCAATTTTTCTTAATTATACTTTCCTTGAAAGCAATTCTATTTTTATCATTAAATATTATTTTTTTTATTATTACATTTTGATTCGATTTTTTCGATTTATTGTTTATATTTTCAAGAGTCACGTTGCAGAAAAGACCACCATGGCCATCTGCCAAACCATTGTGATCAACAGAGCAATGATCTATGTCATCATCAGCGAGATTTGTAATAATATTGTCTAAACATGAATATGCATTGTTCCGTATAAAAGTAGGAGTATTTACTAAGTATCGAAAATTATAACATGTCAATATGCTTAAAAATTCAGCATGTTTCTTATTGTCAACAAGTACGTCAATATTAAAATCACCACATATAATGCACTTCTTGTTAATAAAATGTTCTAAAATTGATTCTAAACTAGATAAAAAACTCTCAAAATTTTTATCGTAAGGACTTCTGTAGCAGCAACAAAGATTTTAAGATTTATTTAAAAAACAGGACAAGACTGATATGAATAACTACAGACCTGTTGCTTTAATACCAGTAATATCAAAAATATTTGAGAAGGCTATTTATCATCGTATGTTTTCATTTTTCACGAAACACAACATTTTGGTAAAAGAACAGAAGGGCTTCAGGAAAAACCAATCCATAAATTTGGCTATCTATGATTTTCTCAATATTATTATGACAAATATTGATGAAAGAACTCCTATTAGCGCTGTATTTATGGATATGACGAAAGCATTCGATCTAGTCGATCATAATATTCTACTAAAGAAACTTAATGCGTATGGAATTAGGGGCAATGCACTTTCTCTTATACGGTCTTATTTAGACAATAGAACGCAGTGTACAGAAATCAAACGGATTTCTAAAAAGCATAAAAAAGAACTTAAATATATTTCAGGAAAACGTAACATAACTTTTGGCGTACCACAGGGCAGCGTATTGGGTCCCCCGTTGTTTTTAGCTTACATAAATGACTTTCCAAAACACGTCGCTTTCCCTATGGTCCTTTTTGCTGATGACAGCACAATTATTGTAAGGAATAATAAAAATAGAAACCATGAATCTGACATTAAAGACGCATTACAACAATCAATTAACTGGCTTGAACATAATAATTTGAAATTAAATTTAAATAAAACTAAAATTATGCAATTTCGACAAAGGTTGACCACTCTTGACTTAAATATAACTTTTGACGATAACATAATTGAAGAAGTAGAACAAACAAAATTTCTGGGTTTGACAATTGACTCTAAATTGACTTGGAAACAACATGCATCAGTTCTTATAACAAAATTAAGTAGGTTCGCTTTTGCTCTTTATAAACTGAAGAAATAGTTAACCAGGCTGCTGTTGTAGCTGCCTATTATGGCTATGTAGATTCCATATTACGATACGGAGTAATTTTTTGGGGTAATTCTTATGAGAAAATTAACATTTTTAAAGCACAGAAGAGGTGTATTCGATCGATATGCGGTCTTAAACCAACGGAAAGTTGCAAACCGCATTTTAAATCTCTTAAAATATTATCATTGCCTTGTCTCTACATATTTGAGACCGCGTTGTTCGTCAAGAAGAATAATGAACTGTTTAAAAAAGCTTCAGAACAACGCTATAGATCGACAAGACAAAAATATCGTCACGAAGTACGTCTAAGAGCCTCAAAGACCGCCCTTATGCACAAAAGCATCCTCTGTATGGCTCCGAAAATATTCAACAAAATACCCAATGACATTAAAGATCTAAACTTGACACAATTTAAAAGGAAACTAAATATTTTTTTAATTGAAAAATGTTACTATACCATTGACGAATTCCTTCTTGACAAATTATAATAAGCTAGGCTGATTTGTTTTTAGATTTCGTAATTATTTTGACATATACTCTGACATTTTGATTTTTTATCGTATTATTTGTTAATTTATGACATTGCATTTTAAAAAAGTATCCATTTGAATTTATGATAGTGTTCAATCTCTGTAATCTTTTTAATATAAATGTTTATTATAAAAAAAAAAAAATGTTTTTTAGATGTGGATTTTTTTTTTTTTTTCTATTCAATTTTTATGTAATATAAATTTTAAATTCTTATATTGTGAAACAGTGTATGCCTTAATGGGTAGTTTTTTGAGTTACTATAACCTAACTATAAGACCGATTGTATCACCAAAAAGCACACTAATAAATACTTTGACTTTGACTTTGACTTTGATGTAACCCTGTTTCAAGATCTTTAACCCCACATATTTCAAAACTATCTGATTTATACATTTTCTTTACAAAATCAATATTTTCACTTTCTGTGTTTAAATGTGCTAAAATAAGACTTCCTCCCCTTTTTTTGTTCGTCCTAGTATTGTATGAAACTAAGTTATAATTGGAAAAGTTAAAAACATGAGCAGATTGTAGATTTAAGAAATGTTCTGTTATGCACAAGTAGTCCAACTGAATACCTGTGGTTGCGGTGTATAATTCTAGCTCAGTTTTTTTATTACTTATTCCGCAAACGTTTTGATGAAAAATTCTTAAACAGCTAGTTCTCTGCATCAAAGTACTTTTACAGACTGTATTAGATCCATTATTCACGAAAAAAGTCAGTGTCGCTATTAACTGTGCTATGATTTTGAACTTTAGTTGAACATTGGTTTGTATTCATTATGTTGAAGTAATAAGGAATAGTACCAGGTTTAAAACGACACTTTTCGCTATCTTCATTACCTTGCATCATATTAAAATTATCATTACTACAGGAATGTTCATAGTCTGGAAGTTTAAATAGCTCCAAGTAGTTTTTCAAGTTCCCAAAGACATTTTTTATTGCTGCATTATTGACTTTGCCGGTATACTTATGAAACATTTCATATGAATATTCTAGTTGTTTGTTCGTATCAAAAGTGTACGCAAATTTAAAAATCTGATTACTTAGGTGCAAGAGTCGATTAAAAGCTTCTATTCTGGTGTTAAACAAGGTAGTATTCGATTTTAATTTAAAAGTAGGACAACATACTATGTATAATATTCGTATGCAATATTTTTTCGAGTTTACATTTAATGTAATCTACTAATTCTGCATAATTCTTGGAGACTAAAAAGTCTGCTTCACCTAGGAAGATTATACAGTAGTCATTTAGTGTGTAATTTATAAGTTTAATGTCTAATGTAGCAATGAGTCCGCTAATACCCGCCTTCGGCATACAATAGTGACATATTTTGTCATTCGGAAAAGTGATTTTGGCAGTTTCTAACACATCATTGACATTATTGTCACTTATTATACATAGCTTATTTAAATGAGCTTTTTTAAAAACTAAATTTCCTTGTGTCATTGAGTCCATTGCTTCCGAATGAGTGGAGCCCTCTAGGGTCGCCCGCTGTGGTATATCATCTTGAATCATATTACGAGTAGGTTCCAATATTGTGTCATCCGACGGCATTTTATTTATTCCGGTCTGTTGAATGGGACTTTGTTGTGTTTCTTTGAAGTCGAGCTTGGTTCTAATTAAGCATTTGCGTTTTATTTTGGCCTCGGATTTTTTTGTGGATGTGGTTGTACAAATATGGGTCAGTTTGTCGATTCTTAGTTTGTAATCCGTGATTATTTTGGCTTGCGAATGATTTTCCAACAACAAATTCTCTATTTCAGTTTCTGCAATTATTAACTTTTCTTCGAGTAGACATATCTGGCTTTTCAGATCTTTTACATCGTCATTTAAATTTAAATGTAAATCGGGATAGCTGCGGTTTAACTCGTAAGAAGTAGTCGAAGTAAGCGAGCTATATTCTTCCTCTTTTTCTGATAAATCAAATGAACTGTTTGAAGCAACCGAAGTATGTTTATTTCGAACAGTAACATTGTCAGTGTACACCTCATCATTTGTGGTGGTTGGATTATTAAACATTTGACTTGGGTTTTCTGCCATCCTTATTTCGATATTAAAGTTTAGACTGTTAACGAATGTGATATATCATCAAAAAGTATCGCAGTTTGTGAGATGCGAACTCGCGCCTCGCCGTGTAATTCTCTCATCCTAACAAGCAAACCGTTAGACCAATCGTACTGACAGTGTCGAGGTCGAAATTTTGGTACTGTTAATGTGTTAATTATTTGAAGATGTAGGTAGACCACTCATTACTTTGTTCAACTTGTTGTCACAATATAATCATATAGTAATTTAATTTTGATTGGCAATCGCTAATTATACGAATAAATCCGGTATGTTGTACACACAAGTTTTGAAAATTATGTGTATTAACTTGTATTTCCACACAAACACTGCTTGTCGTATTCCTTTGTCTCTTGGGTTGAAAGCACACAATAGTCACTTAGGTATTCGTTTCGTAGATTTTAGTACAAAACGTTTATTAAGTTACTAGATAACACTATCACACACTATTTACTATTTATAGTTATGTTAGAAGTAGTTTTCACTCTAAAAAACTCATTGTTTGCGTTTAAAAATTAATTTAATGCACGGAGCCAACATTGCCGATATTCGGTGTGTATCTAAATCTTTCATGTAGTATGTTATCCTGGTACCCACCTCAATACAGCACCAAGTACGCCAGCCCCCACCAGCGCACCGCCAGCTCCCATCAGATAGTAGCGATGCTGAGCGGCTTCCGCCCCTGGTGACAGCTGTACCAGCCCCACCACCAATACCACGATCCCTAGCAGAAGAGATCCCACTACCGCATGGAGTGCTGCCACCTGCGCATACTAATAACATTTGACGAAACTTTAAAGATAAGTGTTAAACATTGATCTCCTCTAGATTAACACCAATTACGAAGGAGGGAAAAAGGAAGGAGAAGAATGTCATAGCACATACTCGGATAGTGTTCCTGATACTACAAAGTACTCCTACGGATCTTGATTACTGATGCTTACTGAAGGTGTGACTTGCACAAAAGTGACAGTTTTGTCTGTAGTAATTTTGTTAATTCGGCTCGAAGGACTAGTTCACTGATCCTTTGAGCTTCGATGCTTGTGATCCTTTCATGTCACTCGGAACCCACATTTGTCAGAGTGAGAAACAGCGAGCAAATTTTGAGAAAATAGAATGATCCGTGAAAGTACTTTCTTCAGATAGAGAGGGAGAGTGACCCACACAACACACAAGAGAGGGACGATACATCATGCAGGGGTTTTGGTTACCTTGTTAGTGGTCAGTGCACTATGTTAGACGCACGGGGCAGTATTCTGCCACGGTCAAAGCTGTCAACATACACGACTCCCATAGAAGTCAATACTTTAGATCCTCTGCACATAATGTTGTTACTTCTAGTTTACATACAATTTAGCAGAACGTTATCAGCTTCCTCAATATTATTTTAACCTATTAATTTTAAGCATGCAAAATAAGATGGATCGTTTTATTTTCTTAGAATCTAACCAGTTTTATGAAAAACCTAATTAGAATGTTCTGATTAGTAAACAATGGTAAATTGGGCATGCTCTAAGGAAAATCACAAAGAAGAATCATAGATAAATCGAATAGAACGTAACAGCGTCGGAAGAAGAAATATGATAGTTTGAAAGGACCTACAATGGCTACAATCCTCTCTTCTATTTCTGATTCTTACGCCTTCTTCCCGCGCTATAACATACACCTCCTAAAATGATATGCAAGCCTGGTACCTCACCTTGCCACAAACGTAGAGCTCATTCCTCAGCCGATGATGGTCCGGCGAGGGCGTCGCATCAGCGTCGATGGGGCGGCCGATCTGCAGAGGCAGCTGCGATGGTCGCCGCCCTCCTCCTCCGCGCTTCTCATTGCGCCGTCTCTCGTGGCGAACGGCCACTGCTGGCATAGCCCCAATCATCTTCGCTGTACAACACCAGGCCTTCAGAGGCGTGATGGAGGCCCATGCTTAGAAGTCATGCTTTTAAACACGGGCCTCCACCACTCTTCGCATTATTAAACACATTTATACTTGCCTATTTTACCAGTTGTTTTTTAACCTAGATATTGTGCCATTATTGCTAATGGTTTTCCCATAGCCTTTAATCCACTCTCCATCATCGACATTGTCAATATCCATTGTCGCTAAGATCCAAACTAAGGTTTCCTGACATCCCTTCTCTATCAGTGTCCATTTAATAACCCCCTGCGGCGCGGTTATTTGAACAATGATAAGTGATAATTGGTGATATTGATTTCAGCAATGACGATAGCATCAATAAAAGCGTAAAGTTTCAATTATACCAATGACTTGATATGAAAGTCAAAACCGTCTATTTCGAATAAAGCATTAGCAAAGCAAGCTATAATGAAATCGCGATAGATATTATGTTAACCTACTATAAAGTTATGCTAACCTAGTAGTCATTTCAAATTCAAACATCAACGAAATCATTATTCGGAGAAAAACGGTTCGGAGAGTTGACTCCCTAATAAAGATGAGATAAGGCCAGAAGAATAGAACGCAATTCTAATTCAAAAGTGCAGTAACCAGGACCGAACCCCAGTCCCTGGATGCGTCACACTAAAACGCACGTAAATTCATCGCTGTCATACTTTAGTGGGCATAAACAGAAAATATGGGCGTCAGGCTTTTTATCTTCATATAGAAATATGAACTTTGGAAACCTTCATAAAATATAGTGGTTGCAAATAACAATTTAGTGGATACAGGAAGGTGTAAATCTAACTTCAGAATTGCAAGCACCTTGAAACATAATTTTCGAAAATAATTCAGTAACAGTAATCATTTGTTTGCAGTTGATGTAGATGTGATGATTGTAGTTGTTATATATTTTTTATGGCTAAATATGGCGACGTGCCTGATAAACGTAATAGGTACTATAAAACCATAATACACTACTCTACAGGGTGTATTTCACCTCATCACAAAGCCGTTAACCAAGCATTCTGTATATCAAACTAAGTAACTTTACGCTAAAAATATTGCTGGGAAACAACTTTTTGTTTTGAGGTTATAAATCATGTTTTGTGGTATAACTCAATGTAACGCACTCAAGACATTGTGCGGGTGGATGGATTGAATAGTACGGAGGTCGAAGAGATATTTAAAGTAAAAATCATGCGACAAAAAGTGGTATCTATTTAAAAAAAAAATGCAACTTTGACCCCCTATATCTCCGTAACTAGAAGGTTCCCAGGATGGTGTAGAACAAAAAAATGATCAGAATGACGAGAAGAACAAGAGCCTTTCGTATTCGTTTAGAGGTGTTTTATACCCTTGATATGTTTAGTCGTTAACATTTAATAATGCCTTCAGAATGCTGTTGGGACTGCCATTGCGCGTCGGGAATGTTCGCAAATGCATGGCTTCCACGCGGCCACGCTAAAATGCGACCCCTTTCAAAGACACTGCGTGGGGACAGTCATAGGTCTTAATAAAACATTAAATAGTAAATATTAACCTATTGACTAAAATACTAACAAAACTATGTCATCATTCTTCTGCCCTAATCCCTATTTATTTAAACTAACTTCGCAGTCAGATTAAGTTTAATTTATTTATTACTCAGGTGTATTAAATAAATTAAACATTCCTTAACCACTTTCTTAGTTTGTCTACTTTCATTTTATTCACTCTCAGCGTTCATATTTCATTCGTTCTCCCTTATCATGGCCGTAAAACTAGTCAGAAGTACCTATCTACGTACCTATCTGCTCAAACCTTCAGAATACCTTGAAAGCGATGTCCTTACACTCTAACTGTAAATGTATACTTACACCGTTGATTATCTCTTGGTTGAAGTAACGACTGGAGCATATCTGTAACAAGCAATTTAATGTCAAACGAAAATCCAAGATGGCAACCTACAGAACAATAATATAAAGTTGTACGACCCGTAAAAATTAGCCATAAAATCTTTATGTGCTTCAGTTGCGTTAAGGCTGTAGCTACAGTTTGATGTACAATTTTATTTATTTATTCTTGTTTTTAGTCAGTGAGAATAAACTTTACAATAAAGTTTAAGGTGATAATTACATATGAGCAGTTTAGCACAAGAGCAGATGCATAGGTATCGTAGATTACGATTTAGGTCCATTTCGTCTGGATGATGCAAAAGTAAATTCAAGTCTTTATACATTCTGGATCGAAAGCTGAAGGCAGTCTCTTATCGTAGATGGAATAAAAAGTCTAGTAAATTCATAGCTTTCAATATTAAACAGTAGGTACTGATGTCCACCCTAGTATACTGTGAAGTTTGTAAGTGAAAGCAAACGTAGTAGCTGAGTGTTGTGGTAGTTCTTTTTTGTTATTCCCTCGCTGACGTTAAGAATCTGGGGTACGACAAGCATGCACTCTGCTTGCTCTTTTAATGCACTTTGTAAAATAAACAGTCTGACAGTAGAGGTCGGTATCTTAGACCAAATAAAAAACCAAGACATAGCGCTGCGCTGCGAACAACAAAGTGAGGCATGCGCAAAATTACGCCTCCCTCTGTGCATACACGCTCAAACGCAAACATACAACGTTATTTTTTAGTCGTTTTAATCCTTTTAAACGCGGATAGCACTCATGAAAATGAACAACTTTTACTATGGGGCCAACTATGAAATCTCGAAAAAAATGCTGTCTGAATCAGCTGTTGCCTACATTTTTCCGAGTTAGGCGACCAATAATGTATGAAGCAGCTGATTTTTTTTTCGAGATTTCATGGTTGGTCCCATAGTAAAAGTTGTTCATTTTCATGTGTACTATCCGCCCTTAAAAGGATTAAAACGACTAAAAAATTACGTTGTATACATAAAAGTAGGTACAATTAGACTACGTCTCAATAAATGCCCACATGTTTACAAAATCGGCCTCACTTCACTGATCGCAGAGTTCCGTCTTAATTTTTTTATTTGGTCTGTGGTCGGTATGACGCATGTTATTTAACCACCTCATTTTCTTACTTTCTTAGGGAGGGAGGCCCCTTGCTTCGTATGGTTTGTATGTTAGTACCTAAGTCTTGACAAAACACATGATATACATACAGGGTGTAAACCACCTCATTACAAAGCCGTTAACCAAGCATTCTTTACATAAAACTAAGTAACTTTACGCATTTTTTTTTTGAGGGTATAAATCATGTTTTGTGGTAGAACTCAATGTAACGCACTTAAAACATTGTGCTGATGGATGGATTGAATAGTACGGGTTTGAGGAGGTGTTAAAAGTCAAAATCTTACAAAAAAAACTTGTATTTAAAGAAAACTTGTCAAAAAGTTGTAACTTTGACCCCCCATATCTCCGTAACTAGAAGGTTCCCAGGTATGGTGTAGAACAAAAAAATGATCGCAATAATGGAGTGAACAAGTGCCTTTCGGCTTTGTGAAGAGGTGTTTTACACCCTTTGTGTATGTATAACACATTCGTATTAAGCCTACACAATGGACGTAAGGGTTAATTGTTCTTCCCACCGTTGTGATTATTTTTTTGTTTAAAAACAGGAATAAATTCTCTTAAAATAATTACAATTAAATCCCATCACAATCCGTTGCGGAGTATTGAAGAACTAAACGGTCGCACAGGCAGACACGAAGAGGTGACTTTTAATTTGTAGTAATGTACATCTAGAAAAAATTACCCACTGAAATAATTCTTGTTTTGATGTCCGGTCATAGATAATACTGTTTGACCGGTTGTTGCTGTACCGATTTTCTTGTACCGATTGTTTATTTTATATTGCGTTCGTTCGACGAAACGAGCCGATATGAACAGACATGTTTGTTTGGAAAACGTCGAATTTTCAGTTAGAATTTTAATGAAAAACGTGCAATGCTTTCGCGATTTTGTTCGAAACAAATCAACTGTCGATACAGTGTGGTAGGTTCGTATTTCACTGTAATATTCAATTCGTTTTATTCTCGTTTACATAATAACATAATAATCCAGTATACAATTCAAATTAAAAAATGTAATATCGTTTTCCTGATAATTTTCAGAGTCGGTTTTCATTTGAAATTGTTAAGTATTCAGTTATGGAAACATCCGGAAAATTATTTACAGGTATCAGGTAATTTGAAGTAGTACAAAACTAACATCACGCCTATTCACTAAAGGGTTACCAGTACCATCACCGCCTGTATCTATGTTGTAGTGATTTGCCTTCTTCGTAACGCTAAATCTCTCATCATCATCTGCCTAGCCTTTTCCCAACTATGTCGGGGTCGACTTCCAGTCTTACCGGATGCAGCTGAATACCAGTATTTTACATGGAGCGACTGCCTATCTGACCTCCACAACCCAGTTACTACTCAGTAATACGATACCACTTGGTGAGACTGGTTGTCAGACTTTTTGGCCTAAACGCTAAATCTCTATAAGGAATAAAAACACGATGGTCTTGTGTTATAGCATCGCCTTTCGCCAAAATATGGAATTAACAATATCATTCTATATTACAATAGTAACAGAATTTATTTGTGTTGGCAAGTCCTCAACAGTCTGAGGAATGTACTGGGAGCCGCAGTAAGTGGTTACTATCAGAAACGAGGATGCTGAATCACTGACTCGAGGAATTATGATTATCTGCAGAGACATACAGTCTAGTTCCGTTTATTTATATAAAAGACTAGCTACTGCCAGCAGCTGCGCCCGCGTGGAGTTTGATGATTGTCCCGGGATCTTACTACCAGAATAAAAACCATTTTATGTGTTAAGTAATCCGAGTTATAAACTACATAAATATATGTGTGCAAAATTCACAACAAACTATTGTAAAGTTTATTAAACAACACTTGTCATACAACTTTACAAATATGTAAAGGTGAACGCACACCTATCAGAGCCGAAGCGAAAGAGTCGAAAGAATCGAATTTAAGAATTACTTGTGTGAAATCCTACGAAACCTCCCACACTTATCCGCGTCAAATCGGACGAACAGATGAGAAAAAAAAATTTCAGCGCGATCGATTCTTTCACCGCGGATAAGTGTGCGTACCTTAAACAGGGCCCAGGTATGGTCTAGAACAAAAAAAAATAGCGCAAAGACCGGGAGAACAAGTGCTTTTCAGCTTTGTTCTTCTTCTCCTCGTTAATTTACACCCTATATAGCCATAATTTAAAATTTAAATGTTGTAAATATTTTAATCATACGAATAACAATTTCATTAATTTAGAATGTAATGTAAATGCACATACGTAAGTATATCTTCTTTTGCAAATCTCGCTTTCAAAATTAGGTTTGTTGTAAGAAAACCCAACTCTGGGTTAAGCTCGCCTTTGTACATAAGCTATATTATTGCAATTAATACATATATTTGTGTGCAATAAAGAATAAGAATAAGAATCTACACGACCACGTTTGTATATCAAATACTGCCTACCTACCGTCATACCCGCATCATATTTTAAGCATGTTTTCCTGACTCATTCCTGATAAGAGTGTCTCATGACATTTATATCGTATTTCGTTCCCCACATAAATAAACTTTCGGTGTAACGCGAGGCGATACACCCAACACTTTGGAAGCGAAGAAATTGTACGCTTTCGACGAAATTGTCCCCTTACCCCAGATAACAGCATGGGATTAATGTCGAACGATGCTCGTGAAACGTTTCCGCGACGTCTTTTCACGACCTTTGCCGATACCTTAAGTCAAGCTAGACGCGCGTTTGATGCGTTTACCTTTGCGTGAGTTACAGATGTAACCTACGCGGTAATTTATGAAGTCACTGGCATATATAAGAAAAAACAATAATATTTAGAAATACTATAAAATAAGGTTTGAAGCCTAACAGGAGAAAAAAATGCAATTAGGTACTTTTAAAGTCAGAAATAACCTGTTTTAACAGTTTTATTGTTGGTTAGTCGTTCCCCAGTGACACGTAGAGTCTTCTAAGGATTTTGGATCCACCGATTTGTTGTGTTGTTGGTTTTTATTAGTGTGTGTTACTAACATAGCTGACAGTTTTTAGTAATCATGGATACTTGAATAAAGATAAATACTATTATATTTTCTTCCATTCGTTTTGTCCACCAGTAGTTGTCGCAAGACGCGTTTGCTTGATCGCAGAGTTCGTGGCCAAGCCGTAACAGCCAGGGATTAATGTACAACAGTGTCGAGCGACGGTCACAGAACGATTGCTTGGCTCTCGTCTTTTGTTCTCAGGGGTTTAAAACCGGACAATAAAGTGAAATTGTACTCGGGATATAAGTGGTTTTGTTCTAGTTGTGAGACAAGATAGTTTGAAAGAAAAGAATTGTGGTCCAGCAAAGATTTCTGCTTTGTTGTTGGTGAGTTTGCTTTGTTTCAAATAAATATAGCCACTACTAATCCTGCTGTAGTTAATTCTGTAGTTGTTGCTGCTGGTGATCTTCTTTGCTAATATATCGAAATTAGTTTAATCTGTCAAAAAATGTTGTTAACAACCGGGGTAGGTATCGTTTCAAGATAGAAACGGATTTTAAGTAAATTTTTTATATTAAGAGTATTTTTGGATGTGAGAAGCCGCTATTTTTATATTTTTTGCAGCAACTGTTATCTTCATCTTCTTAACGTGTCCATGGCAATCTAAATTATTGTGTGGACCCAGAACTGAGCTACTAGTTTGTATTTTTTAACCCCGGACGCAAAAACGACGGGGTGTTATAAGTTTGACGTGTCTGTGTGTGTGTGTGTCTGTGGCATCGTAGCTCCCGAACGGATGAACCGATTAAAATTTTGATTGAAAGGTGAATAAGTCGGGAGTGTTCTTGGCTGTTTGTTAGAAATCAGTTCAAGATAGTCGCCGCCACAGAATGGCGGATTATATGTATATTTATTCAACAACTCCCTTAATATGGGTATCAAATAAAAGGGCTTGATTAGTAGAATATAAATCCAAGATGGCGGCCGCCATCACAATATGGTGAATTAATTTTTTATTGCACAACTCCTTCAATATGGGTATCAAATAAAAGGGCTTGTGAAATCATGACCCTACGTGTGTCTAGTGTTTTTTTTACTTTTTAAATAAAAAGTTTCCCACCAGCGACTTCGTTGAAATTGTGATAACTCGGTTTTAAAAATCGGTTGAGGAGTTCTTGAGTTAAATCGTAACAAACACTCAAACAAAAAATCGTATCTTCCTCTTTATAATTATGGTATAGTAGATGAATTCCTTCATGATTATTTTGTGTAGGTTAATAGTTTCTGAAATTGCTACCCATACGCCCCTAATAACCCCTTCCTAAAGATGGTGCCCAAAGTACTCGTCAAAACCACACGCCCAACTACACGGGGCACCTACTTCTACTAAAGATCGCTAAACCAGACTCTTATGTGTAGCTACATGCTTCCCACCGTAGAGTTACGTTACGATCTTGACCTTTCAGCCATATCACCCGCGCTTGGACTGCCTACTGTGTATAGCTTTTATAATGCAAACCTAATGTTTCTGTGAATATGGGTTTTTATACAACACATGTTTATGGCACGACAAGAGGGCCTAGAACTAGCCAAAGTCTAGATAGGGCATAGCTTTCAAGGCGATTAACTTTCAACAGATACTTCGTTTAGGTAAGTATGCAAACTTCGCTTAGTCATTTAAAGTTTGTTAATGAATTGCAAATACAGCGATTACATTATACATATATATGTTATTTATTTATTTGGTATACCAACAGCAGTACATACAGTATTAATGTGAAACGATAAAAATAACAACAGTGCTGTATGTGTGCCTAATTATAGGTACAGTCAGCAAAAAAATTTAGGTTTACAGTGTTTACAGGCTAGCAATCTTCTTACTACAATATTATATGCGTGAGTGTACACGCACGTATTTTCTTATCTCAGAAGTACATTCCCGTGCATTGATTTCTTACCTCCACGAGGGTGAAACTCCTAGCAAAGCTTGTAAACAGTAAATAAAACCTAGCGGGGTTGTTATTTCCCCAAGTTACGGTCACCATGACCGTCACTCACCCCTTGTGGACCAATTTACGAGTGACAGTTACGTTGCGAACAGGACATTGACGTTTGACCCTTTCCGTCACCCCTTCCGCTGATTACTACTATCATGTTTTATTTTATACGACATATTTCATGATATTAAGGGGCCGGCGGAGCATGCATTTTTCATACAAACGTAAACCAAAATAATATGAAAATCAAACACATTCTTAAGGTAGTGTGAATGTATTTCGATTGTATTATAGAATATCTATGTTCTAAAATAAATATTTTGAAAGGACAACGATATGAAGACGAGATATGAGGACTTTAAATTTTCTATAGACAAAATATTTTTCGCATAACTCTGGTTTAAGTCAGTGTACATTCAAAACGTGTGTTTGGGAACCTATATATTCTGCAATCCAATCCAATCAAGTGCCTACGATTCATAGAAATATTTCATCAATAAACAAGCAGGTTTTTGAAGGCTTTCACTGTTTAATCCATTTGTTTCGCGATAATCATAAAATCATCTTTCTTTAAAACAACATAAGGTAACCCTTAGATTCGGCTGTCATTTGTAGATCTTTGCTAGTAACTACTAGCAAAGATCTACGATGAGTAGTTAGAAACCTTTTTGGTTGGCAGTCTCCCAATAAAACATCGTGTTAACTAATAACTGAGTTATAGAGGTCAGATAAGCAGTCATTCCATGAAAAGTATTGATATTCAGCTGAATATTTTGATTGATGTAACATGACGAAAAGGCTAGAAATAGATGATGATGTTTAAAACACCACAATTTCTCTAACTAACTAGAAACTTGAGTACCATGATGAAGTTACTCGGAAGTGGCTTGTTTATTTAATAACATAAACATTAACTGGGAAGATTTCCTAGATAGAAACGCACATACCCAGTTATGGCATACGTACATACTTATAAGCATCACCGTTTCGGATCGGTATCTTCTCTTCTCAATCTCTAAATCTTCTTCTTTTTGTCCAAGAGTTGAAGCAATAAATAAAATAAATAAATAAATATCGCTGGACATTAACACACAGCGCCACCCAGTGCCACACACGATAGTTGATATTCTACATATATACTTATTTGTTTGTAAATACATACTTATTATACATATAAACATCCATGACTCGGAAACAAATGTCCATGCTCATCACACAAACATTTGCTCCTACCGGGATTCGAACCCAGGACCCTAAGAACGTAAGGCAGCGTCACTACCACTACGAAATTCGAGTCGTCAAAGTCAAAGTCGCAATGCGGTGATGATGAGTGAAATATGATGTACAATTTTTTTTTTAACCAAATTGGTTTACGTTGGGCTGCATTTCGGATAACGCGACTTTAAATAGAGCACGCTTAACTAGAAGAACCCATTCACTCAAACTTTGAATAGATCGAGATTACAATGATCAGGGAACAGAGAACTTGGCTGTGAATTTCACAGACTTGCGGCGCGAACAATAAATGTGGAAGCAATGCAAATGTTCGTTACGGTGGTACTTCAATCACATAACTCAGGAACGGACAAAGAGAGAGACTGGACCCATTAATGCGAGGATTGAATTCCTTGGTTTAGGAAAGAAAATGTAGCTCTGCGCTTCGTTAAGAACCTAACAGTCGTTGTAAAATTGTTTTGTTAAAGTTCGTAAAGATTTTAATGGGCTATTAAAATTCTTACATGTCATTAACACTTGAAACGCGATATTGACCGTGTCTAATTCTTACATGCTGCCAAGGCAGCTTGCATGACATAGTATTAGGCGAGCAGAAAGGTGGGATAGGCCCCTTGAAAACGACGTTTCCAGACAAAAATACATTATAAATCGAAAACTAATTATTTGACTTGTTACCAAAGTTTCTTAGTATCGAACTACGTAAACGAACAATGAACCTCTGCTTCCTGTCAACATGTAAACAAGGTATTATTCCACAGTCGAAACCTACATTTATGTATGTCTTCCTATAAACCAAACAAATAATGGCATTGGCTATCCCCCCAATCCAATGAATGACCTTTCAACTTGAACAACGGAGTTTTCAAATTGCCTCAGTTCGTTCCACCAGGGTAACATAACAAACAGGTGATATTGTCTACAAGCTACGAGCCCCAAGCTACGGGGCTACGAGCTACGGAGCTAAGACGCTACGAGAGGGTCGGGTCAGGACGGTGGGGTACGCATCATGTGACCGATATACACCCTTATTGTTATTGACATGTCTGAGCAGGAAAGTGATTTTTCTTTCTTGTTTAAAGGTGCTATTTGCTTGGCCATCAACAATAACACTGAGATTGTTTGATTTGAAATAATACCCAGAATTTTTGTAATTATCACTGTTCGGTATAATTGAGCTAATCAAAAATAGCTTCTACACATCGATTTTCAACAGTTTTGAAACTAAAAGTCCTAGTGATTTGAATCTTTATATGTATTTATTGGCTTCAAAATTAAAAATAAAGTTAAAAGTGTTCGAATTATATTATTGTATAGTAACTTCGTGCTATGTTTGTTCATAGTTATGTTTGTGTATGTTTTAGTATCGTAACGGTCATAAACAGCCTTTTTAGCAAGGTGATATTTAACCTAATTTGGCAAAAATAACCTCTATATTTGGAAACTAAGGACCGTCAAGTTCATTTTCTGAAATTTTCTAGATCTTTCCCTTTGTTTTTCGAGACAGTTTTGACAAATGTATGATTTGAAATTGTTGAAAATTACGGTTAGTTAATATCCCCCATTTCAATTAATGCACCTAATTATCAACCACCCGGTATAATTACTAGGTAGGTTTAGGAAAGAGGAAAATGTAATAAAAATACTCGCCCTTTTTGTAATAATTAGTTTATTTAATAATAAATGTGTAATAAATCGAGTGAAATAAATTATATTTGCCTAACGTGGAATGATTTGTGACTCGAGATAAAATTTTATACCGCGGGAAAAGCGACCTATTAAGGGTTTTTTAATTTCCAAGTTAATAGCTAATAAAGACCAAAATTACCGTAAATTTACCTTAATTCCACGATTTATAGAACTAACATTTAAAAGTTAATTATCGTTAATAAAATAAAATGAGGTATAGTCATTAAAATCGCTTTCCCCGCAGTAAAACTGTTTAATACAAAAGTTTTTCGTTTAATTTACAGAAAACTATTTAATTTTACATAATTTTAAATTCATATTTTATTTAGATGACTAGATTTAAAAGAAAAGAGTTAGTACTTACTACGTAAATTGTTTAAAAATTTGTATCGAGTAGGACAAATTCGAATTCTTTATTATAAAGTTAGGACAACTATTCGATTCTGAATCTAGTATTTATATTCTTATAAACTTATATTTTGGTGTTTTTTTTTTGTATTTCAGATTATTTCTTATAGTTAGTATCACTTTGTGACGAAATTAACAACCCGTGGTAACTTTGGACTTAAAAGATCAATTTCAAAATGGCTACGATAAGACAAAGAGGTAGTTACAAACGAATGCATCCTAAAATTTCATTTCAAAAGTCAATCACACCGAAAGTCCAAGACGTTTAAAAACTTCAATTAAGTACATGACTTATTGCTTGAATTAGGTCTGTAGGTGATTCAAAAAATAAATCCTAACTGTATGGCACTGTTATTTATTAACAAAACGGATGACTATTGAATTTGATTAATAACAATAAGTGCATTATGAGTGTATAGTTTTATTTTAAAATGCGCAAAAGCGTTCATAAAATTCTCTCCACGACATCGAAATGGCATAAAAAAATCACAACTAACACGTTTTGAGCTTTAACACGACACCAAAACATTTTGACAACAAAACGAACAACTACACAAAATTAACAACTAGAGATTTAGGTACAAATCACAATTAGGAATGTAGATATTATTTATATTTTGTTTTTATAATGTTTCTAACTAGCATTTGTTAATGTAATGAATTCGTTTATCTTGTGAAGGATCAGACGAACTTGCACGGACATGTTGCTGACGGAAACCGGACACTGCCGTATGCAGCTGTCCGGAGACGAGTCCGTTACTGTCCGGACCTGTTTGACTGAATCTTAAAGGCCAACGCAGACCGGGATGGCATGGCAAGAGATTTGTTTTTTACCAATGCACATTCAAACGTATTGATATCGAAATACTACTTAAAGTGCTATGCTTAAAAATGTTGCCGTGGCATGCCATGACATCGAAAGGGATTTGCATTAAAAGAGATGCCACAGTCTTATTTCTATATCAATACGTTTGAATGTCCATTGGCAAAAAATAAATCCCTTGCAAGGCCGCCGTGGTCTGCGTAGGTCTTATCTAGGGCGTCATCACTATCGAAGGCATTGTTACGTTACAGGACAACGAGGATGATCAGATGGTATGTACAACGTGACACTTACAGCCAAATATTCCAATTGGATAATCCTATCAAAATTACCTAAATATAAAAGTATAGGCACAAGAAATTTCATTATTAACGTGTGCAAACACTATATTTTGCGCTATTATAATGTGCATCAGAATGTAGTATACAATAAAGTAATTAATTATTATTAAATGTTATTAAATAATGTGCTTAGTAATGCATTGTTACTGCTTGACATTATTAAAGTATGGCGGAATGTAGTAAATCTAATGAGCCCCGCATTTTAATGCGGCACATGAAATGCCAACATTATGCAGTGTGCTTTGGATTCACGTAAAGTAAAGAAAATATTTATATTCTCAGAACAAATATTTGATATAGACAAATATGTATTTACGAATAATAATGCATTACCAAACATTAAATTCTTCTAATATAAAGATACTTCAAAACATTTTTTATATTATTTTTCTTTACAAATAATACTGTCACCAATATCTTTCTCGACAAATAGTAAAGAAAACGTGCACAAGTAGACAATTTCAATTCATTTTGATCTCTCTTATTCATTATAGGTACAACACGAAGCTAGCATTTTCTAGACATATAGGCGACAGAATATAAATACACAATTATATTATTAATGTCCAAAAGGAGAATACTTGAGCTGTTACGCACTTTACACGTCACCAAACCTACCTACTTGATTCTAATTTATACTTGGAAAGGAAATAATTTGTAAAACCTTCAAATTTGTACTTGCCCCCTTTTTCACTTGCAGACTGTCGTTGTAACAAAACAGAAGACAATATGTCTTTTTTCTTTTGATTGTTTGATTATTATTGACGTGACAACGTCTTAAATTAGGTTGCGGCTGGGAGTCACTTATGAAAAAGTGTAACGCCCGGTAACGTTACGATGAGTCACCGAACGAGAGAGAGGCCCGCCGAATGCCTTGCGTCTCTCTCCCACTCAACTATGACGTTGTCACGTAAAATCTTCGCCCGTAAAACCGACTTTACAGGCAACCATTTTTTTATATAATTTCTATAAATTAATTTGTAGTTACAATACTTAACAATATCATTCTATACCCTTGTGCTTAGTAATAAACTCTGAAAGATATTTGTGCAAATGGATATGGCTATTTTGTAAGTTCGTAAACACAATATTGCACTTAGACTTGTTATAAGTCTCTCGGCTCTACACTTTGTTGTCTTTTATTACAGCGACAGATGTTTCCCTCATCTCTGCGTAGCTCAGCATTCTCCCAATGAACCTTACTACCTACTTATCAAAAATTACCGAAAATTGTGCCATTACAAATACACAATATTAATATTCGTGAAATATTTATTTAATAAGGCAATGTTTTATAGACAGCACTTACAGTTAGAGACAGATATTAGATACCCGCTAGTAGGTACGAAATAATTTGCGAAATTGCTGTTCTTTGCCAAATTACTAAAGTTTTAACATTGTTTTTTGATTTACCCTTTAATTCATTACAATTAGAAACATTTTGTCAAAGAACATCAAATTCGGCTAATAATAAGGGAAGAGTAAAAGAGAAAAGTACTAGGAGAGATGAAATGGAAAGGGGTGTAAACCTAATAATTTAAAGTTTGAGCATTGTGAAGCTAAGCTCGTGTGTGTAAGCTTAATATTAATATCAATGTTTAATAATGTGTACATATTTATATAATTTGACATCTCGATTATTATGGAAATATTTCACAGCCCCAAATAAAATAAACCTAACGACATCAAAGATACACTTAACACAGCACGGTGGGACGAAAATAATAATCTATGTAAAAAAGATATACTTTATCTTAAAATTGACCAAATCCGTCTGTATCTGAATAGGACTTACATGCAAGCGTTCTTATATCTTTCAAATCTTTGGAAAATAGTAACGGATGAATCATTCGGTCAATTTTAAGACTTTATATTATTGGCAATAAATTAAGACCTTCCACTATTTCGAAGAAAGTTGAACTAGCATTGCCATGAAACGTTTGGCACAGATCTGTGAAAAAGAAACAAAGTGCACAATGAGTGCTTTATGATATTTGGTATTTACTTATACATATAAATAATTTAGATAATAATATATTTTAGGCACTATTTAGATACACTGGGCGGAGGGAACATTTTATTCGTCTAGATTTCTATCTACACTATCTAGAATTTAGACTACTTCAGACGAGGAATGTGTGACGTTTAATTTATCAAAACTACAATTTGCTGCATTTCCGTGACCTTTTCATAATTATACTTTAGGTACGTCATTGATTTGAACTTCAGATAAACGACATTTTGATTCTATTCTATTTGCTATCATCATAGGTCTATTCAAATCTAACTATTTTTATTTTTGACTCATAATGTTATGACCAGTATTGTTAGATACTTAATTATTTTATTTTCTCTCCTGGCTTCGTGATGATTAAGTATTTGATTTTGTATTACAATTATTGTTAAAACCCACTGATCGACACAAATGCAAAATTGTTGAAAAATAAATAAATATGTAATAAATATTTTTAAATGTTTATATCGAAAAATGTCTACGCTCATCATATTTGACAATAATCAGACGGTTCAGAACCTCCCGTGTATCTAAACAGCTAACTAATTATTAATAGAGTTACATAGAAGACAAACAAACATACAATATGATATAAAATCGTCAGGTATATAAGAACAGTATATAACAATCAGTCTCAAGCCAATACATGCGGAATTCCAATGTTAATTTAATTAAATATAGTCGATCGTCGCTCACAACTGCAGTTTCTATGTAAACCAAGGGAAGAACAAAGAAATGGCTTCTATTGTTTGTTTGTTCTGATTGTGCTTGAAAGACAATAATAACATTGTTTTGTCTATCACGTATACACGCTTCGATTTATTTTAACTGCGTATTTTCGGCTTCCACAAATAAACATTCTAACTCGATCGTCAAACGTTTGTTATTCTTTGTTTCAAAACAAAAAGTCGAAATAAAAGAAAAGTTCTGCGTCACGCGATCAAAAGCCATTGATCTCTACGACCGCGGTTCACTTTAACTACTGCAGTTGTAAACGAGTTCACAATACAACTTACTGCTAAGTCTACCAAAGAGTTGGTCCGTCTGTTAAAATATAAAGTAGAGAAGCGTTCCCCGAACACAAATCAAATACCCATTGAAACGTCGAAGCATCCAAGCTTTAACCAAATAGCAGGACAGTTACATAGAAACCTTGTTAACGGAAGTAGCGGTAGTAGAAATACGATCTCAATCACAACAGACATGGAGTTTATTTCACTTTGCCGCGATCTATAATGTAAGAGGCGAAGGAGGAAATTTTCGACAATTCTCTGATTCCGAGCATATTTCAGATTTAAGAACGGAAGTAGAGGAAATGAGCACTAACTGTAACAGTTCCTGAACCGCTGCACTCTGGAGGTGTTACATAAAGTGGACTGTAGTTTAAAAAAATGTACGTATTTGCACTCGCCTAGCGTCATTACGAGGCAGAGATGGTATTGGGGGATGTGCTCTCTTTGCTATAACACTTTGTAAAAAGTTTCTAAGTAACGCCACACGAACAGCCACACTGCAGCGTGTGCAACGTTTGGGGGATAGTATTTGGCTTCAGAAATAATAAAATAATCTAATTAAGCAAGAGCGCTCGGAATCAGCGAGTTGTCGACTTAGGTGGCTCACATGCGTGACATGATCATGTAGCGGCCGTCTGTGAGCA
The DNA here is from genome assembly GCA_916618015.1 of Xestia c-nigrum. Lineage (NCBI taxonomy): Eukaryota > Metazoa > Arthropoda > Insecta > Lepidoptera > Noctuidae > Xestia > Xestia c-nigrum. The sequence continues at coordinate 24,338,236 of OU745249.1, forward strand.
GCTCGCGCGTGTCGGAGGGTGAGCCGGGGCTCAGGGAGGGCGCCACGGATGGCGACGAGTACGTGTCCTTGTTGAACTTGCCAAGCCGCGCGCCGCCCTCCGACGTCACGGACACCTCTTCCTCCACGATCTGCTCCAGCGGCAGCTCGCGCAGCACGTCGCCGTTCAGCGCCAGCGCGTTCACGAAGCCGTGCGCGCGCTCGGCGGCCGGCTCGCTGTACGTCTCCGTCACCACCTCGGCCTCCGCCTCGCAGGCGCGCGCTCGCCTCGCGTTCTTAGTGCGCATGCCGCCCGTCTCCGCGTCCCGCTCCAGCCGGTGTCCCGACCGCGACCGCGTCAGCTGTCTCTGCACGTAGTCCTCGAGCGCGTCTTCCTCGCTCTTTATCAAGTATTTGTGCAAAATGATCAGAAACACCCCGATCCCAACTGCGAACATCCCCGAGCAAACCAGCTCGTTGAACCAGCTGACGGAGCCCACCGTGCTCCAGGACGTCACGTTGTCCGGGAGGAAGCCGGAGGCCAGCAGGAACAGGCCCAGCACGAGGAACACCACCCCCAGGTGGAGCATACCGACCGTCGACACGACCTCATTCTCGGTGGGGTGCGGCTTTCGGAAGCGGCGCCTCTCCAAGCTGCCGGTGGAGCAGTGCGGGGAAGTGACTCCCGACTCTGAGGACTGCAGCGAGTAGCGGCGCTCGCGAGCGCGCTGCTGCTCCGCGCGGCGCTTGCGCTCGCGCCGGATGGCGAGCGCCGAGTGCAGGCCCACCGCATGCATCCTGCAAGCACGGGCACGGGTGAGTGGCTTGAGCTGCGCGTGCGGCGCGGGAAGGGGGCCAGGCGCAGGCCGCACGCCTGCACCCGTGCCCGTGCCGTGCGCTAACGTGCAGGAAGGAACTTGACGTGTGCTTCAACTACGCAACTGACGAGAGAAACTCTATTAAACGTACAAACACAACTTAGACTAGCGCCTGCCGTATGAATACAATGCACTACTTAAGTTTAACATCAAGTCCGTTCCTATACAGTTATAGAAGCAACAGTTTCATTATAACACAAAGATAAGACGCAGAATGGTGTCGCACATAATAATCAAATCGTTTTCATTAGCATCGTCAACAAGCGTGTCACGTCGTAAACTTCAGAGTCATACCAGGAGAACATCGCTAATATATTCGAAAATTGTTCTAAAACATTAAATAAGTTGATGTTTTCGCCGGGCCGCTGTACAAAGTATGTTTTGTAGGACATTGAGAGAGGGTCACGAATGGTGGACCCCTGTTCAATTATTCACGGAGTCGTCCCCAATTCGCGGGTCTTCGTGGAATGGAAAACTTTGAGCATGTCCTAATATACATCAACGACTTCAAGGGAAAATATAATTTACAGGCTGACTCCGGCTCTACAGAATTTTATTAGTTAATCAAAATGAAAGCTACGATTTACCTAAGCAAGGTGCACTGTTACTGAACGTTATTAAAACTTTGCTAGATATTAGTTTCATTACGTTGAATGGTAACCTTCCTCGCTTAGATTAACTATTAACTTAAAAGACTTTGTACCGATAGTGTAGTTCACTCTGTCTTTAACTGTGTATTGAGGACCCCACCCATCCACAGGGTGGGTCGGATGGTCCGGTCATTCTGCCGACAACCAAATGCTCAAAAGTCTGCACAAGATTACAAAAATTAACCGTTGAGAGATCATTGCGGTCATTAGGAGACAATTTAGGGCTGTCAGGGCGTGTGGTCGATGGGAATTCCACAAAAAAATATATTGTCTTCCAAAACAAACTTTCACCTTTTATTTACCCCTCTATGGGATAACGTTTAGATTTTTAGGGTCCGGAGCCAAATAGAAAAAAACGGAACCCTCATATATTCGTCATGTCTGTCTTGTCCGGCTATCTGTCTGTCTGTCTCTCTGTCTGTCTATCGGTCTCTCTGTCCGTCCGTATGTTACAGCCACTTTTTTCCGAAACTATAAGAACTATGCGGTTGAAACTTAGCAAGTAGATGTATTCTGTGAACCACATAAGATTTTCACATTTCAAAAATAAAAAAAAAACAGTAAATTGTGGGGGTTCCCCATACTTAGAACTAAAACAATTTTTTTTTTCATCAAACCCTCGTGTGGGGTATCTATGGATAGGTCTTCAAAAATGATATTGAGGTTTCTGATATCAATTTTTTTCTAAACTGAATAGTTCGCGCGAGAGACACTTCCAAAGTGGTAAAATGTGTCTGCCCCCATTCCCCCCTGCCACAGATTAAACCAGATAACTCATCCATACAAAATTTTCAATACCTACCGCTATAATAGCCTACACTTTCAACTCGATAGACGCTGCGAACGAAAATGTACCTAACCTTACAATCGTAAAGTGGGTTTTGCTTTGTAGATCGCGCAGCCGCGTGGATATTGTGAATTGCTAGGGCTGCCTCTGTCGACGAAGATGACGGGATTTTTAGTATAGACGTACAATATAAAATAAAACAGGTTCTATAATGTATCAGAATTTATAATTGTTTTAAAAATAGATAAGTATAACAACGAAATATGTATGAAAAAGAATTGTTAAAATAAATAGCGTGGAGGTGTTTTATTTTGATGTAATGATTAATGTTTTTTTCCCTTCTTTAAATTCCTTATTGTTAAAATTTAACGTAGAGAATATGCGTAATCGATCAAATAATTTTAATAAGTTCAAGTTATCTTTGGGGAACGTGCGTACGTGCGCGCCGCGTGGCTTTTGACAACCCACTGCCACAGATTACTGAATAGTTACTATGTTATATATAGTTAAAATGTTAGGTGTTTATTCCTTCTTTTGCTTGATTTACACCCATCTACAGCACATAAGGCACCACTCGGCATCGTAATACGCGTACGAACGAACAGCACTATTAAAATTGAACGGCGTGCGCGCGCTTCGCTTGCGAAAACCGCACTGAATTTGATCCGCCGGCGGACCGAGACCGCTCGGCTGGGCGGTAGGCACTTATAGCGCGCAAGTACATGGAGTGACGGAGGCCTGCCCCTGCATTCTCTTATTTTAGAAGATACAGATCTGCTAAAATAAGAGAATGATAAAAAAAAAAATGTGATGTACATTACCCTGTAAACTTTCACCGAAAATTGGTTTGAACTAGATCTAGTAAGTAGTTTTTTTTAATACGTCATAAATCGTAAAATCGAAACTTTTATATTATGTTACTTGCTGCTACGAAACCCTTCATGGGCGAGTCCGAGTCAGTGACTGAATTCAGTAATTTAGTCCAACATTCCTATTTATTACTTAACAATTTCTACATAAAATCACGAACTGAACAAAACCCGAGATACTGCCCAGCGTTGCTGACGTCACACAAATTCATAGAAACTCGTACAATTAGTACATCTCGCACAAAGGTACGTTGTGAGCCGTCCCGAGTATGACACACTCAAATGTCTCAGTGAAAGCGAAGCGTTGAATGAGATGCTGCTGAAAGCCTGACATTCAGGCGTGAATGTCATCATGTTGGCAAAAATGTTTGAATAAACACGACGATGTAAAGGGATGAGTTTTTATGATTTATAATTACAAGTTAATTTAGTTATACAGGGTGTAAACCACCTCATCACAAAGCCGTTAACCAAGCATTCTGTACATCAAACTAAGTAACTTTACGAAAAAAATATTGCTGGGAAGCAACTTTTTTTTTGAGGTTATAAATCATGTTTTGTGGTAGAACTCAATGTTACGCACTTAAAACATTGTGCTGATGGATGGATTGAATAGTACGGGGGTCGTGGAGGTGTTAAAAGTTAAAATCTTAGAGAAAACACTAGTATTTAAAAAAAAGTTGTCAAAAAGTTTTAACTTTGACCCCCCATATCTCCGTAACTAGAAGGTTTCCAGGTATGGTGTAGAACAAAAAAATGATCGCAATGATGGGGAGAACAAGTGCGTTTCGGCTTCGTGAAGAGGTGTTTTACACCCTTTATACGGTTTTATTATAATAAATAATGATGAATTAGAAAATGAGGAATGTTTGGAGTTCAGATAAACATGAAGTGACTATCCGTTTCGTTTGCACCATATTAATACTGCAAATGAAACTAATTAGTCTCATCTGCACCATTGATGGTGCAGATCAATGGTGCATACGGTACGACGGTGTTTCATGTTATGATGAAAGGAAATTTAGGAACCGGTCGGTCATTGAAAAAGTGCTGATTTTAAGCCATATTTGAATAAAAATGACTTGATTAAAGACCATCTTCTTCTTTCTGCTCTTATCCCATTCTACTTGGACTCCACGAAACACGTTTTCTTCTTCCATTCTCCAGAGTCGTCAGACGTCATGACATCATTTACTCCTTTCTTTTTCATATTCCTCACACAATCTATGCATCTTTTTTTTTACCTTCCTCTTCATCTAATTACTAGATTAAATACCACTGTATATTAATTAGATCCACGCCATTGGCAAGACACAGAATTGAAGGTGGCATTGCTTTGTAATCACCAGCAAAAGTGCCACAATGTCTTTGTAAGAAATCTATACTAATATTATAATAATAATAATAATAATAATAATAATAATATCATTTAATTCGGGTAACAAAAGACCCATATTACAAATACCTTACAGACTAACATACATATTTATTAAAAACCACAAAAACATAAATAAAACTACCGAACACGAAGAGACGGCGTCATGTTGCGCTGCGTGGTGTCGCGTAGCCTTCCGCGGAATCGCCGATACACGACACCTTTCGGCCAAAACTCTTCCTTGAGGAAGGTCTCAATATCATGAGTCGGAACTCGCACCACGAATGATTTAAAATTCGTGTTGTGGCGCGACTCTAACTTCTCGACCCTCACTGTCCAGTTGGTCTTCGCTCGGACGTACGCCACGATCTCCTCTACCTTCGTGGTGTGAAGTAGCCGGGACACATAGAGCTGCGTCGTTGGTATCGCCGGACGCAACCCACTGGGTCCTTCCTGCGCGGTCCCGCACTGGTTCCGACTAGGTGGCTTCTTCCTTTTCTTTCTCTCCACCTTCACAAAGCCATCCTCGTCACACGCGGCCGCTGCTGGACCTTGCTGTTTCGAACCCTTGTTGGAAGGTTCACAGCAGCTCTTATTTTTCCCCTTTTTCACCTGCGATACAGGCGTGGCGACAATAGCAGCGTAGGCACGTTTAGGGGTCGACGTACCTACACGAGTCACGGCCTCGACCGGCACCGAGTCAGCAACTTCGGCGGCGCATGTTGCAACGCGTGCGCTAGCAGCTGGTGACGCAGTGGAGCTCGCTGACTCAAAACTGCCGACGCTAGCGTTTCTCGCACCGCAACGTGTGCTCACGTTGGAGGCAACAGGCGACCTATTTACCTTAATAGCGTTGCGCAACAACTCCACTTCGGCACGTAGATCACCAATGACGTTATCCGACGCCTCCAACTTGGAATGTACCTCGACCAGGCTTGCCTTGAGAGTTGTGATGTCCTTCAGCAACCTGGTGACGTCGACGTGGTCAAACGTGACTGGTGGCAGCTTATGAAGCTCCTTCGCCACAAAAGCGGGCACGTCGTCCGGGTCGGTGCTCTTCATCAATGTGATGATGTCCTGCACACACTTCTGGCCACCATCCCTACGGCGGGACTGCATCTGCTCGACTTTACCGAGCGACTGGAACAGAAGCAGCTTGGCACCGCTGATCTCCTCCTCCTTGAAACTGGACTTGCAGATCTGCAGGATGCTTACTTCGTCCATGTAGTCGATGGCATGTTTGATAAATGCCAAGACCTCGTTGGCTATGAGCGGTTGAGAACTCATAGCGACGCAAACTGGCCAACGGCTAAAGCCGTGCGAGTCGAGAATATATTATTCGTATCGAGCAGCGCAAACACGTCCGAACTCGACCGTGCATTGCGGCGCTGTGAAAAATGATAAAGCAGTAGAGTTTGTTTGTTTGTTTGTTTGGTTGAACGCGCTAATCTCAGGAACTACCGGCTCGAATTGAAAAATTATTTATGCGTTGGATAGTCCATTTATCGAGGAAGGCTATAGGCTATATAACATCACGCTATGATCAATAGGAGCGGAGCAGCAATAAGAAATGTTGCAAGCGGGAAAAAAGCTTCCGTTGAGCAGGCGATTCGTTGCAATATCAAAGCTTCACGCGTACGAAGTCGCGGGCAGAAGCTATTTACAGTATAACTAAAAACCGTTTGCCCTAAACGATAAGTACCTAATTGATTCGCAGGCTACAGACGACAATTCCTGAACCTTCGCTTCACCAGGACAACCCTGGATTCTAGCCAACCACCACAGGGCTATTAATCTTCTCCACTGCTGCGTAAGTTAGAACTCTGCAAATGAATTGTTACGGTCGCTTAACTCGGACGTCATTTGTTTTGCGGATCTGTTTATTACGGTTAGCAGTCAAATGGAAATATTTATATTTTTTAAATCATTATTTATACATAATGGGTGTATCGACCTTTCAAAGAAGCCGAAAGGCACTTGTTTTCCCCGTCTTTGCGTTTTTTATTGTTCTATACCATACCTGGGAACCAGGTCCATACTGGCTCACCTAAAGTTCTATAGCCGACATTGTTCTTCCTAATGATTTGTAATCCGAATGATCTCTCTTCCTAATTTTTTCATCCATCCCATTCCTTCATACGATTTGTACTGCTACCGGCGATGTTCATAACATTCATGTTTCCGAAAATTGTAATGAATATTATCATTAATGTAAATATATTTCAAATGTAAGGTAGAAAGAACATTTTCGGATTTCCAATTATGGGAGTTGTAAATTTAGGTGAACTTTGGCGCACCCCTGGGAACCTTCTAGATACGGAGATAAGGGGGTCAAAGTTACAACTTTTCCAAAAGCTTTTTTTCAAATACATATTATTATTGTTAGACTTTTACTTCCACGACCCCCGTACTATTCAATACACCCCCAGGACAATATTTTGAACGCGATACATTGAGTTTTATCGTATAATGTGTTTTTCACCCCAAAAAAACAGTCGTTTCCCAGCAATAATTTTGGCGTAAAGTTAGTTATGTATTCGTGATGAGACGGTTTACACCTTGTAAATATGTCGCCGTAAAATTGTAGAACACGTTATATTGTAATCTCTCTAGCGATATTGTAAACTGGGCTGTCCACAACCCAGTTCATACTGGGTGAAACGATACCACTTAATAAGACTGGTTGTCAAACTTTTGTCAAACCTGTGACGACTGTCAAAAATGGATAAATGACAGCCGGGACGAACAGCTTAACGTGTTTTCCGAGGCACGGAGGAAACTCAGTATGTAAGGGTGGTCACTCATCCACAGATCAACCTAGGCCAGCTCAGCTTAACCTGATCGACCCGAGTGACTGTTAATATTTAGCCACGAGCTTCTCCAGAAATAGTATCCTAAACTAAAGATAAATAAAGGCTGAATACTTAAGAGTGACGATAGTCGAGATTGGCTGATGAAGATGCGACCGACAAAAATGTTTCTTGTATAACAAAATAAAAAGCGAAACCTAAAGGTAAGGTATTTAAGCCTCCCTTCTTTCATGTCGACATTTGGGTCACGTACTTTTCAAGTTCCTTCAGGTAAAAATTCATTTATGACGTGAAACTTTTGAGTTTGAGTTTTCTTTTAAAAATAGACACCTTTTCACTAAAGTATCTCGTTTGCATTTTGAAAAATTCAAACGAAACCTAATATAAGGTCCCATTAAAATAGATGGACAAACTTTAAAGCAGCATTCAGTACGTCTAACCAAAATTTTCCAAGCAAAAAAACCACTGAGATAACAAAGACATGGATGTGTTAATCACACAGTAGTTCTTGTAATAAGTAATGCGTGCGTGCGTGTGTGTGCGTGTGTTCTTTTCAATTGTGTTGCTTGAATAATGTTTTTCTTTTTGTCTATTTTTTTTATTTCTGTTAAGTATTTCAAACACAATGTAAATTACACTTAAAGGACTTACATACATATAATCCCGTAAGTTCGTTAAGTGTAGTGAAAAACCGTGAATGTCTAAAACAGTACAATGTAAATTGTTTGTGAATAAATTGAATTCAATTGAATTGAATGCGTTTTTCTTTGTTTTTACCTCTGTCTATATTTTGGTGGTCTGAATGATTCCTAAAAGTTTGTAAATCTATTTTAATGGGACCTATAACGTCACAACGGTTTCTGCGAATGGTAAGGTAGAGGTGTATTTATAAACCACTTAACATTTTGGTGTTTATGTTCAAGTTCTATGCTGCTATTGGGAAATTCCTCATGGAAAAGCCCAATAACACATTGTCCGACCTGGAAATCTTACTCAGGACTCTTGCTCAGCAAACCTATGCAATTCATTCAAAAATCTAGATAAATTCAACAAGCTAAGCACAAAGGAATATCATCTAACCCACATTGCTATTCTGCACCCATCCCTCAGTATCTCTAATGATGAACTCGCAATGAATGCAACCATTTCGAGAAAGCAAGGCCACTATTGCAACAGTTCCCTAATTGGCAAACAAACGAAGAGAACCGAAGGCTCTTATAATGATGTCCTCTAAAAATAGCTTCTGAGTAGTTTTGTGAGTTGCTTGTTAATAGACTACGCTTCGTAGGACACTGTAGGATCAATGTTGGATTTTTAGCAAGTTTATTTGGTTGACCTGGCAAATATAAGGTGTTAAAAAATTAACTGCACGAAACTTGAGGAGTTGTTTGGAATCACAAATAAAAAATAATCACGAAAGAATTTTATATAAGTAACGATCCGTTTCAAAGATATTATATATTTTCACTGCGCACAAAATGATTGAATATGCGCACTTGACTGTACTGTGACTGCGCCGTGAAGGGTGCCGGGCGCGTAGTCGTTGACCCCTGCGACAGCGCAAACGTAGACAGCTGATTCTAACTTTCCCATCTCATTTTTCAGACTTTAGATTGGCAATGTTTTTTTTTTATGCAAAAACTAAAAATGCTTGAAAAAAAATTTTTTTTTTTTGGAATACGTTTGTTTATTCATACCGAGTACGTACACGAAATTCTTGCAGTTAATTTTTTAACACCTTATATAAGGGTGCATACTGCACGTTGATCTTTCAGTAGAACACACTTGTATGGGACGGCACATTTTTATCATCATCATCATTTCAGCCGAAAGACGTCCACTGCTGGACACAGGCCTTTCCCAAGTGTCGCCACATTGACCGGTCCCGTGCGACTCGCATCCAACGGATTCCCGCATCCTTCACCAGGATAAATGATGTTTATTTTGTAAGTAGGTTTTCACAAACACTTTTACACGTCATTTTAATTTTTTCTGGTCATCGTTCCACTTAGTGGGAGGTTTTACAACACAACGTCTTCCGGATCACGCGGCGGAGGCCATTCGATATGGCAGTATGAATTATTTGTTGAACAACAACGCTGACTTGATTGCATTTATATTCGGCTGTCATTCGATCTTTGCCGATCGACAAACTCTGTTCGGTATCTAAATTCGCTGAATGCCTTAATCAAGTTGAGCGGATTTTCCGAACCTGTATTTACACTATTACCTACCTACGAGTTTCGATTTTGCCGTGCGGCTGTACCGAGTTATGGCGTAACACAGCATCAAAGGAACTTGTTAGTTCTGCTACACAATTCGATGTTCGTTAACTAAGTTCTGACAATGATGATGCATGGAGAGCTTTGACGGAGTTATCCTGTGTAAAGCGAATGAAGGTATTGTAAAGCTCAAAACATCCACGATACCTGCACTATTCAATGCATCCTTCAGCACAATATTTTCAGTGCATTTCAGTGAGTTCTACCGTTATAATAACAAGGGGTAAAATTTCGAAAAAAAAAATTGCTTCCCGGCAATATTTTGGCGTGAAATTATTTAGTTGATGTACAGATATACGTTGCATAATATGATCACAGCCACCGACTAAACGGTTATTGCTACGTTACATAAATCAACTATCTACTTCGTACCCTCAGAAATATAACATGACACGTAAACGTCGGCTGACGTCCGCCTCAAAGCAAACTTATCCATCGTTAACTACAAAGCAAGCAATTATACCCACCCAACCCAAATGAGTCTCATCGCCTTTGCCGCGCAGTGGGGCAAGTTCAGGCAAGTTGCTCGGCGCGCGCAATTAAACTCGACCTATGTAAATACCACTTTAAAACTTGCGGAACAGTATTCTTTATTTTCTTTCTGAGATACTTGCTTGAGAGATTGCCAGGAATACGTAAAACAAAGGCGTGTGTTAAAGACTGTAAAGTCTTTGTTCCTGATAAAATAGAAACGTGGTGAAACTGCGACTTTGCCAAGATTTGGCAATTTTGGGGTGTAATATTCAAACGTCTGTTTTTCGTGAGCACCTGCTTTCGTTTGCCAGGTGTTTTACAGTCTTCCTATTGCGTTTTTCTTTAGTTTCAGACTTTGTTTACGGGAAGAGGTATCACGCTACTAGAAACTGGGTTGTGGAAAATAAATAGGCACTCAATCAATAGGAGTTGATCTCTTTAGTTAGACTGAAGTCAACATGGTTGGGTATAAAGGCTAGGCAGATGATGCAGTGCGCTTTATGAAAATTCAGTCTATATTTTGCAACCAAGAGTATCGAAAGGTTTTATCCGCGATGAACAAAGAACTTTTAGTCCCTAAACGGAATCAGACAAATAAAATAAACACGTCCATTAAACGTTCTGTCCCCAGCAGCTGTCACAAACAGATTTATCTTATTGGCAACAGCCCTTGGCAAGCTGCCACCCCTCAAAGACTTAGTTTGAAGCCTGTTGCGAGTCCCAGAGGATACCCAGAAGAGAGAGGGGGAGGGGTATCTAATATCCGTCTAGACGGAAAGGCTTTTGTGCAGACTAGTTGAAGCGGAATGCACTTGAAGTCCTTTCGCGTATCGTAGATCACGATGGGCGAGAAAATAGTGTTTAATTTTAAGACCATTGTGAAATATTGATTGAGGGAAATTGCAAGCGGATGTGGTTTATGGTGGGTATCACACTACAGCACTGCGCTCGGACGGTGAAGCGGATCTCACGTCACAATGACTTGTATGAAATCAGTCGATGCCGAACAAGCGTACACCGCCTGAACGCGTGAACTAGCGGATAGGGCTTTCTAAATGACCAGATCTCCGCAGCCTATGTTAAAGGTGAAGAAAGTGTTTCGGTAAATTCTGCACCTCTTGCAGTTTTTTTTTAATATTGAGAGTTTTTTGATTTCGGAGAGATTCATTAATGTGTAGTAATTGTATTTTTTTTCTTTTGATAGTGTCCAGTGAGTGAGAGCACAAAATAAATAGTTTGCTTTCTTTCTTTTTCCTGTGGATAAAGCAAAGAATGCCTCCACAACCGCGCCATTACCAACTTTGCATCAGAAAATGGAAATTCAGGCTTCCCTTGCTCCTAACATACTAGTGTAATGGCCTAGTTGGCAGGCACCCAAAGCGTATTGTTTTTAACGGCTGTACAAGTAGCACAATGCAGAAATGCTTAAAAAGGGACCGTTAAGAGATATAAAACCGACTTGATGGTATTTATTTTGTTGTTAAGCATGGGCACAGCGTGAAGTTCTAGGTTCCAATTTCGTTAAAGATCTTATAGGATTCTTTTATAGGCATGTTCTCAGAGGGTTTAATTATATTTGAAGATACAGTATGCAGCTGCATTATTGGATTCTAATGTTTATTGACGGCTCCTCCGAGGACAGCCTAGAAATGATCTGATAAAAAAATAAATGATTGGTCGCGCATCACGATGGCTGGTTCGAGGTCTATAACCTTTTTTCACGACCCGAATGGCGCAGCGGTAGTGAGGCTACCTTACGTTCTTAGGGTCCCGGACTCGAATCCCGGTATGAGCAAATGTTTTTGATGAGTATGGACATTTGTTGCCGAGTCATGGATGTTTATATGTATAAAAAGTATGTATTTTACCAAAAAGTATCTGTGTTGTATATCATCGATCTGGTGTCTACGACACGCCTCGTTGCTTAGTGTGGCACTAGATGGCGCTGTATGTATTGCCCAGCGATACTTATTGTTTGGGTCGTTCACGACTAAGTTGCAATAACAATACACTTAGATCACAACTATCGAAGATGAGTCAACCCACAAAAAGTTTATTTCATACTTAGGGCATTTACTCCTACAAAAAGGCCGCTTCGCGGTATCGCGAAAAAAAAAGAAAATCGGAACGGCCATCCACCTTATAATGAAGTATGGCCCACTGGCTCCACTCATTGGCTCTCGATCCATCAATTTATCAACACTCGAGCCTCGCGCAAAGGGTGGATTTCAAAGCATTCGTAATTAATTGTGATATTATCCGCAGCGAAGTGCCTCTAAAGTATCGGATTCGTTTAATGATCAATCGACCTCGTTAAAAGCTTGGCGAGGTAATTTTAGGTTGTTGATAATGTCAAAATGTATTTTTGGATGTTGTTTACATAACATTGTGATATTTTTAGTCAGGTTTTTGGATCTTTTATGAAATTCTGGGTTTGTATGCCAAACTGTATGCTAATTGTTTTTAAATGTAAGACATCGAAGTATGCATTCAGCACAAGTTCCATACCATTTTGACCATATATACTGTTCACTGTTTTATGCAATAACAATGTTTTTTCATAGTCGGCGAATTACTATACTGGGTGGTCCTAAAATCTAGGGATGAAATCACAGACTGCCTCGACGGTCTAGTGGTTGTAAGCATGACTGCTGAGTATAAGGTCCTTGGATCGATTCCCGGGTCGGACTAAGTGTTGTTGGATTTTTGTTATGGTTTCTCAGTAGCCCAGACGAAATGTAGATGCACTAATAGGGACACACTGCCTAACTCTCCGGGTATAACATATGTGTTATAACTAACACATATGTTAACTTCACTAAATAACTCCCCACATCTTTAATTGCATTCCAAAACCGATATGTAAACATTTAATTTATTTAAATCGAACAAAGTTTTAACTAAGCTGCCAGTACCAACTAACTAACTATTGATTACGGTAAACAATTTAACTCTGCCTCAAACAACGTTTAGTTTACACAAGTCTTACATTACTCATTAGACTAGGCGTCCATAAAACTAACGCAGAACATTATCAATCATAGTTATTACTATCGGAGTGAGCAAGATAAACGGTTTGTTTGAACTAAACATATCTGCGAAAAATGTTGAGAAATTGTGCGTCAAAATAGCTGTGAACACTCAGACAGTGAGACGCCTCATATAAAACGTTGGATGGATAGTACGGTATGCAACACGCCAATGGCAGCTATAGTTACGGAACTACTATAAGCTCATGATCATCATTATCATCATCATCAGCCTTTAATGTTCCCACTGCTGGGACGCGGTCTCAATGAGAGGCAAGGGGCTATAATCCACCACGCGGGCCCAGTGTGGATTGGTAGATGTCACATGTCTTGGAATTTTTGGTTGTAGGACATGCCGGTTTCCTCACGTTGTTTTCCTTCGCCGTTTTGAGAGCAGCGGTGATGAAATAAATTACACAAAGTAATACGTCTGTCTGGGTTCGAACCCACGACTTACTGTTCGGAAGTCGGGGCTGCCACCACTGGGCCACCGCTGCTCTCAAAGTCATACGCTGGTCTCTTATTCTACTGAAACTACCTACTACGATATTACTGCTAAAGGTGAAGTTGTTATCGCTCACGTGTTCTTGAATGTACTACGAGTGCTGCTGCTCTGGCACAGTTTCTGTGCGGCCTAGAAATTTCTAGGAACTTTTAACCAGGTACCTTTATGTGTCCCATAATTTTTGGAGGTAGCGGGGATCGATGTAAATGATAAATGATAAATGATCTTTATTTTGTAAGAAGGTTTTCACAAACACTTTTACACGTCAATTTTTTTTAAACTCGATGGGGCCGGTGTTTCGTACCTGACTACTCTGAGAAGAAACAGCCGAAACAAACTCAGAGGTCATAGTCTCTTTTGAAGTCCAGACATAATCTTGCTCAATTCACATGAGGATCATGTAGATATTAGTGTCTGAGATGGTCTTTTGAAGAAAGAACCATACAGATTTGAGTAAACCTGTCCAGTCAGTGCAAGCATTTGTCAGTTATCGTGTAGCTCGACTTATAACACAAGGAGCTCAACGAAACGACGAACAATACCAAAGAAAGGACATTTGGGTAGGTCGCTTATAGAACTCAAACTGTCAGACGGTTGAGGGGTAAAAAAAATAAAAAAATGTAACCCACATGGTCCTCACATTCACAAAAAACACACAAAAAATAAAATAAAATTAATAATAATTTACAAAATGAATGTCAATAAAAATACGATATGTCAAATACACATACATAAAACAATAAAAAATAAACTAAAAATGTAAAAAATAATAAAATACTGAACTAAGTATTCATGTCAAGTCATTAAATGTCAAAAGCCACAAGGAAATATTCATGTCAAATACACACACACACACACACACAAAAAAATAAACAATAAAGTAAAAAAAAAAATAATAATAATAACCATTCATGTCAAAGTGTATAAAAGAAAGGAATCAATAATAAACAAGCGAAGTCCGAAATTACTATATTCGCAGAGCAAATTTCATTGGAGCAGCTTAATCCCAAGCCTTTTTATCATCGAGGTAGTGATTAACGTGATAGTAGGCTTTCAGGCATAGCTTCTGTTTTATAAACGATTTGAATTTATTTAGACTAAGTGCTTGAATATGGCTCGGAAGTTTATTGTAAAAACGTATACATTGGCATCTGAACGTTCCCCCTATTTTCTTGAGCCTCGTAGCAGGAATAATAAATTTGTGTTTGTTTCTCGTATTTATGTTGTGGATATCACTGTATTTTTTAAACAAATTAATATTTTTGTGTGCGTACAAAAGATTTTCATAAATATACTGAGAGGGCATAGTAAGAATATTAATATCTTTAAATTTTTCTCTGAGGGAGTATCGGGGACTTAATTTATAAATTGAACGAATTGCCCTTTTTTGCAATACAAATATAGTCTGAATATCGGCGGCATTGCCCCACAAGAGGATACCGTACGACATCACGCTGTGGAAATAACTAAAGTAGACTAAACGGGCTGTTTCCAAATCAGTTAAATCACGAATTTTTCTAACGGCGTATGCTGCAGAGCTAAGTTTTTTTGACAATTTGTGTATATGCGGGCCCCACTGAAGCTTGGCATCCAAAGTTATGCCTAAGAACACTGTGCTGTCTTCCGGTTTCAACTCTTCATCCTTGATTACTACACTAGTTTCCACTTGTCTTACATGGGGTATCGTAAACTTAATACATTAAGTTTACGATATGTAAACTTAATGTATTAAGTTTACGATGGTGATTTATGTAGTTTACGGTAACGAAAAGTTTCACCATCTCTCTCGGTTGTTTAAACTTGTAGGTACATGGGTACGGTAAAAGTTTCGTCTCGTGAGGGAAAAGTTAGAAACAGCTGCATTAGTTAAATTCACATGCACTAGATTAATTTTTGAACGTATAAAGGTACCGTCGTATTTTGACATAATAAAAAAATTGATGCTTTCAGATTTTCAGAAACAATATGGAAAGACTCCAACGGTATTGGGGAACGCCTTGGTTAAAGATCTCTTCCCTTTCATTGAAAAACACATCTTAACAGAAATTACTCTTAGAGACCCCATATTCCACAAAACATTTCAGGGGATATCGAAATAGGATTCCTCAGAGATTCACCGTCGTCATACCCAGCTGTCAACAATACTCAGGATATACAAGACAAAACGACCACAATAATTTTCAAAGACAAATAAATAATCCGCTTTACCTTTTCTATGTATACTTATTAATTTTTCACAAGTGGACTGAAGTACTAGGTGAACATGAGTAATGGTAGTATCCAGTAGCCAGTCAGGTGTGCAGTGTCGCCGACAGGTGGCATTGCACACTCGTGCTACCACTACTGGCCCGCTGCCAAGACAGTGCTTACCACAGGGCTGGCGGGCTAGTCGAGTACGGCAGGCCAGTAGATCGAGTGGGTTTTAATTTAATAAGGTTATTGGAATGGTAACAGGTGGAAGTGGGTGGGTTGAACTTTGCTGCGATTGCCACATTCGATGGCGGATATTGCCTATCAGCATTTCTCTCGGAGTTAGTGTAAATACGAATCTGTGTACTAATAATAATATGAGAACTTTTTTATGACACAGGAATCAGGATCAAGACAAATTACTGCTGTGTTGATGTGAAGAACTAGAGTATGTGTACCAGACCATCTTGCAGTCATGCAGACCTAGTATTCCAGATTTAAGCTCCATATTGACTGTTCCGAGTGTTTGTGATTTTGTGAATGGCAAATGGATTTTTTTGTGACTCCAAAAGGACAATTCAGTTTACCAGAGGCAACATTGTATTTTGTTCCACGCAACCAAATAGTAGAAACATTTTTACAAATTAATTAATACTACCTTTCAGTTTCAGCACACCGGGCGGTGAATATGAGCAACGAAAACATGCAACGAATTAATTAAACGAACCCATTTTTTGATTAAAACGTACCACACGTGTGAGTATGTTGATCTTTAATTTTAAAAAGAGTATGTTGGTTTTCAGGGCTAGGCCAGCATTGTTAGTCGATTTAAGTCGTATTGGTTATGGTAAAATATTGTAGCATGAATTAAATTCTAACGGGAGTTGGTGTGGAGGCCTGTACTAGCGGCGGTGTTGTTCGTTGTTTATGAAATAATTGTTGTTTCAGATCAGATTACGCACAGAACATCACGCCAGTATTCTCCGAAGGAAAGCAGAGGTATCCTAATAGTACACCCACGTTTCGCCAGTTATGTTTAAGTTCTATGTAATTGGGGGCGAGCCTATTCCCAAATCAGATTAGTCGCCCTAAATAACCAGGCCAAAAGTATTTCATCTTGCAGCCATAATTATACATCTATAAAGCTTTCACTTCAATAAAACATCGTGTAGTACTGAAAAACAGGCCTAAATCTAAAACCGGAATAACTATAATAACGTTAGGGGCAGCCCTAATAGCGGGTGAATGATCAAAACTGAGTCATACATAACCGGGTCTGGCTGATTGATACAAACTTCGAGTGGTTTGTTTATATTTACCAGGCGAACATAATCACCAGATACATTTATGATCTCGAATATTTAATATACAGACTGTTTCATGTTGTAGAGTGGCATCAATTTCCTCTGGTGAACTGTTGCGTTTTAAGAGGGAGATGAAAAACTTTCGTACAAGAAGTAATTGCCAGCTGTTGCAGGTCATCATCTGCCTAGCCTTTTCCCAATTATGTTGGGGTCGGCTCCAGTCTAACCGGATGCAGCTGAATACCAGTATTTTGCATGGAGCTATGTGACCTCCACAAACTAGTTAATACTGGGAAATACGATATCACTTGGTAAGACTGGTGTCAGACTTTTGGGGCCACTGACTACCTGTAACGACTGTCGAAGATGGACAAACAGCCAGGACCAACGGCTTAACGTACTTTCCGGGAGGCAACTCGGTATGTAAGGGTGGTCACCCATCCACAGACCAACCGAGGCAGGCACGGCTTAACCTAAAGATCGACCCGAGCGGCTGATATTATTCAGCCACGAGCTCCTGAGTTGCAGGTAAAACAGATAAATACATATTTATTTATCAAAATTGTATGCACATAATGTACAATGGGGGACTTAAATATGTCAATGGAATAAAATACTGGTTAACAATGCATTGAAAAAATAGGTTACAGTGGAATAAATGAAGTCGGCAGGGCACATTGCACCCGGGGTTGCGGGCCTGTTCGAAAGAGATACCGCGGCGCCGGAACATAAAGGGCGAGGATGGAACATGGATGGGTTTTAGTCAGTAAGAGTCTGACACTCCCTCCCGCTCCGCCCAGAGTGGGAGAAGTCATTTGATGATTTCCCATCCTAAAAAAAAAGGGCACATTGCACGCAGAACGGATGGCCGATGGGGCTGAAAAGTTCTGGAGTAGTGAACGCGAACCGGAAGATCTCCCACTAGGTGGACCGATGACCTAGTGAAGGTGACAAGCACAAGGAGATTAATTATACAAAACAAAAGACAATGTTGAGCTCATTTTCAGGCTATTTCAGGAATATATTGTTCTGTTGGTGTCATGAAGTTTATCTCACCATTTTGGTATACAGCTGACAATAAAGGGTGTAAAACACCTCTTCACGAAGCGGAAAGGCGCTTATTCTCCCCATCATTGCGATATTTTTTTTGTTCTACACCATACCTGGGAACCTTCTAGTTAGGGAGATATGGGGGGTCAAAGTTACAACTTTTTGACAAGTTTTTTTTTTTAAATACAAGATTTATTTGTAAACTGTGACTTTTAACACCTCCTCGACCCCCGTACTATTCAATCCATCAGCACAATGTTTTAAGTGCGTTATATTGAGTTCTACCACAAAACATGACTAACAACCTCAAAAAAAAAAGTTGTTTCCCAGCAATAATTTTTGCGTAAAGTTACTTAGTTTGATGAACAGAACGCTTGGTTAACGGCTTTGTGATGAGGTGGTTTACACCCTGTATACTAACGTATAGGTATGTGTGTTCTGGAGTTTGGATAAAAATAGACTGTCCCATCCCAAGTTATCCCTTTGGTGTCGTAAGTTGTGAGTAAGGGTAACGACTTAGGGGTTGGTTACTTCCCCTAACCTTTTTACATGCATAGCTTCATAGTCAAATTCTTTGGGTCGTATTTCCTTGTCGGAAGAATTACTTTGTACCTACATAGAACGTTGGTTAGTAATTGTAGGGCTGTCAAAACTTTTCATGCTAATTATAAGAAGTATAGTTTAGATCCTATTTTAAAGTTGAAGGCATTTAAAAGTGGTAATGGCTTTGGTTGACCTTGGATTGAGATAGCTTTTCGATAGCTTACGTCAATGTGTTATAATTATTCAGTGCAATTTTGACATTACCTTCTTCGTAATCGCTAATAGAATATACATTGGTCCGCTCTTCTGGAGACCCTTAGATAACACAAAGTTGTAAAAAAATAGCCATTAAATTGTAAATTCATTACAGCTGTCATTCACTAACCTTGAATGCCAGTCTGTAGGAACAGATCAGCTCTTGCATTACCTACTATCCTGGTAACAGACATCAAATGAAACTATTTATACGCATCGGTATATTCTTATCTAGTAGCGATACAATAAAACGTTTGCGTTACATCTCTGCTAATGTATGCCAATCGTGCGTCAGTGTGCTTCCGGGTTTTGTTGTATACATTAATGTATTGTAAACAGTGGAACTGGGTCGTCAGAGCTTGGATACACGTGGTGGAATTGCAGCGTTGGATGCAGATATAAAATTTAATATTTGAGCGGTTTCTACAGATCTACAATCATCATCTATCTAGTTCCAAGTTTCTTAGGCTCGGTTTCCATTCTAAAGTCCGGTCGTAGAAAGATCAAAAAATGACAAGCGGCGCCAATGGCTTAACGTGTTTTCCAAGGTAAGGGAATACCGAAACCCCTGTTTCGGTATTTAATTAATGGTCATGGCCACTCATCGAAAGACGTGGCAAGCGGTGCTTAACCTCGAAGGTCTCTACTTATTCAAGAGCCCTCAGAGTTCTAAACCAGTCTGGTTTTCACTTCTAAAAATGAACCAATTTTCCAGAAAGAAATGCTTTTATCAAACAATCAAAACAATCTATACTGTGAAACCTTTGTAAGATAAAACTTTCCTCTTTTATCTACTGCTCCAACTTCAATTGCAAGAAACTTCAAATTAACTACGCGCCGACTATTTTCTTTTTCATTCCACTCCATTGGATTAAATTTCAAATTAAATAAATCCTTACGAAGTCTATGTGGATGTCAGTACGAAAGTTTTTATAAAATGTAGGAAACCAATACGGCTTCATAGCGGAATGTATACTTACCTATTAGAAGAGTTTTAAGATAAATTTATTCATTTCTAAGTATAATAAATATGCCCTTTTGAAATTTTACCAAGTATTCTGTGAATGTGCTCAGTGAAAGGAATACTGGGAAACTATAACCAAAAGAAGCTTAATATTGCAGTTTTGAACTACCCGCATATTTCTTCTTTGAACTACTCTGATGAAATACCTTCTGAGCTAAATGCCGAGGACTACCAGGAAACTAAAATGAATTGGAGGTTTATTACTTGGAACTCGGTTGCTTTTGACATAACGAAAGACACCACTAAAGGAAATACCACAGGGCCATACTAAAGGAAAATAGAGTGATATTTTTTTTCTTATTAAAATTCTTCTTTTATGACATACTTATTATAGAAGAAGAATATTCATTTCAATTTATCATAGTATCTTTATTTCTAGTTCTTTTAGAGAAACAACAAACGGGCAAATGTGAACACAAATTTCATTCAAATATCATTTTGCCCCTTTCTTGTTTTTAATAATTTTATTTGTTAGAATATTGTTGTTATAATACATAGGTATTACACATAAATCAGAATTCCTGATCTTTGAAACGCCAGTAGCTACATTAAAGATGCTATCAAAGTCAACTTGTTACTATGTATGAATGAGAACTTGCATTTGATGTCGTACCTTCGAACATAAAATGTTATAGAGGCAATCCTTTTAACTTGGACCATGCGATGATAGTTCTAATACGTTGTAATGTATTAAATTTCTCTTGATGTTAACAAACTGAAGACTACTCCAGTGAAATCCACGCCTCTCCTTGATTCGGAGAAGGGCACTAACAGCATTCGCTATTTAGAGCAATGCACCAGGGTGACATAAAAGCCAGCGACATAATTCTGTGAATCTATGACATCCGAATAGCTCATCAGCTTTGATGTCGAGTGTTTTACAGTCGAACCGAGTTTATTTTTATCATTTAACATAAAGTTTGTAATCGAAAGATAGTATTATTTTGTGAATGGATTTACAAAACGATATTTGGCGAGAAGCGTTTAATTGTGCTATTTAATTTTGCTAAGAAACCCTGGCAAATACAACTTAATAATTATGTCGTTCCCTCTCAACATGTATTTAAAATTAACATACACAGCGTTAAAGTACCAGGGTCGTATGAGTACGTGGGGATGAATGCGGCAGCTGGGACATATCCGCCGGGATACGTTTTAAAACCAATTGGAGCGTGGCTGAGATCCCTCGGCGCTAGCTTGACGCTAACCCACATAAAATTAATATTACACAGCGTACTTGTATTGTAAGAGTTCTTTTTTTAAAACGAAATGATAAAATACTTATGGTTGACATTAATGAAAAGAAAAGTTGTGGAACTGGCTACAAAAATAATTATGTTCCTAGCGTCTACGTGGGATCTACATGGAGTGTACGTTGAGTGAAACTAAAATCTACCTTGGAATATACGTGGTACCTACGTAGGGCTACACGGCGTCGACATGGAATCTAAGTGATTTGTTTAAAAAAAATGACAAATTACAAGAAAATACCAGATTTGTTTTCACTCAGCAGAAAGTGACAAAGTGCTACTCAGAGTAAGTTTTCGTAAAAACTTTGATTGACTCTTGACTCGAGATTTATTTGCGAAATTTTTGTTCATAGTTAACCGATGACCTGGTGAAGGTTGCGAGAATCCGCTGGATGCGAGTCGCACGGGACCGGTAAATATAGCGACACTTGGGGGAGGCCTATGTCCAGCTGTGGACGTCTTGCGGCTGAAATGATAATGATGATATTCAATTTACCTACTACGTTATAATTTTTGCGTATTGTAATATCACAAATATGTACAAGCACTGTGCTATGTCGGACATTGTTCTGAAGCGGAGCACGTCACGGGGTAAAGACCCCATCAATTCATATTACTGGAGATAAAACCACGTTTGTTTGGCTTTACATTCACCAATGATTAACGTTCATTTCAGTTAAAAGTATTAGTGGGGTTTATGTGGCCATTTGGGGAGTAGGAATGTTAAATAAAAATAAAATAAAGGAGCACTTTTTTATGAAGTTTGTTGTAAACCTACCGATAATTAAAAAAGGTAAATTATATGCTAAATAAACTCGGAAGGATTCTGCGAGCAGCTTAAGTATTGGTCCATATATTATGTTTAACAGTAGGTACCTAAACTAAACACAGTTTTCGTTAGGATCCACTGCTCTTGTTCATGTCTTTCTGTTATGACTTCGTTGTGAAAAGCTTAACCTATATTTGCGGACATTCACGATTCTTGGAACACTGAAACTGACAAACGTTCTCTTTATTACAAAGCATCCATTTGACCATAGTTTTTTTTATAAAGTTAAAGATAACATTGTCTTTTCCAAACAATTTCTCTAAGCAAGTTTTAACGTCGAGATTTCCCGTTCACAAAAAAACCACAGAGGCGTAAAAAGAACATTTTACACTCTTTGTAATCTGGTTACAAAGGAAGGCTGGCAACACTGCGGTGCCCATAGATAACGGAAATTGCTCGCCGTCGGTATCGGCTCGCAAGTGATCGCAATCGTCCGCTGTTGATCGGCTGCCGACGACGGCGGACCGAGACGGATGATAAGCGGTATTGAGATATTAGTATCCGATCTTCTGGATCGTAAGTAATACCATCTTTGATACCCGAGATGTTGATGACTTGAGGAAAAACTCATTTCTGCCAAATTCAAGATTGTTTGAGAGTACGATAAATGCGAGTAGACATTGTGGGAATTTTAATAAAGCGCTTTTAAAGCTGTATTTTCGCAAAAAGACCTCTTACATACTTTAGGACATTTTTAACAATCGTACCCTGCAGGACGACTGTACTTTTTCGATAGAAATGCGATGCGCTGTGGCCTGCGGCATGATACGTAGGTATATAACGTGCGCTACCTTTAGTTTCTGATGTCGTGCTCTGTAAACCAGTGCTCATTGTCCATCGCTTTGAAGCGCTGCGCCTTGATTATGCGAGTATACTAGAGACGTCGATGTATCAGAATAGGTAGGTATTCCATTTGCTTTGTTTGAACTGCTATTCCGATCCCCTTTCCCGTCACCGCTTAATCAACGTCACGTGCATGTTTATACAAACATCCTACCAGGGATCCAGAATCAACCAGGAGCTGTCATTGGACTAGTATATTTTGAGTGTGAATGTCCCAGAGAAAGGTCAATGACCCACTGTCCCGGGTTCCCAAGTCCGGGGCGAATGTCAACTAAGTATGTGACCACTAGAGAAATATGTATTGTGTGGAATTTACATAACGAATAGTTGGAGTTCGCAACGACGCGAAGGTCTACAACAAGTGACTGTTGTGTATTCTGCTATCCTAGTTATGGTAATGATCAGTGGCGTTAGTCCTAGTAGGGTCTTGTATCCATTTGAAACCGAGCTATAAATATATTTTACTAACAACAACAATTTATAGTGGGATATCACAAATTCACAACTAAAAACAGTATAATAAAAAACATTTTATTATTAGTTTTACTTTAAAACACAAAATATGTGAAAATTTACTTTTGAAAGCCGATGGCAAAAAAGTCAATGAAAGTTTTCAGTTATTTTTCACTTTACTGTGTGTTCCGTAACTATACATGTTTTTTTAATCTATGCGCGCACTGTGCTTGCGAACGAATGAGAGACCGAAGTCGAATCCAAGATGGCAGTAGTTCAAGTTGCCTAAGTGCGCGCTCCCGGTTGAAATCCTTGGGATGAGGGTTATTCATCGCTGAAACGCTATCTATATAAATCTATCTGGACTTATTGTGATTCCTGAAGGCTCATATAGTGCAGTATTGACTTTGGTGCACCATTTCGTGAAAACTTAAGCAGACCGGAAGATCGTCGTGCAACGCCATGCACGTGCCAACCACAGGACAAGATTCCCTCGAAAACCCTCAGGAGACTAGCAGGTGAGTGACGCACTTTATACTTGGAGAAGGTCTAACGATCTCCCCTCGAGCAAGCACAGTTAATCATATTATTATTCAACAAAAATACGAACACATCGAAAACCGAGCTTGCCGTCCAATGTACCACCATCGGCTTGATACACTGTGCTTTTGGAAATTCGTTTTTTATTGCTCTTATCAAGAAGAAATTGAGGTAAGTATAGTGGGAATAAATTGTGTTTTTTTTCCCTAAACACTTCAGGGCCCCTTGTTACTCAGGGTACTTGCTACTCGTAAGAGAGTCTTAAGATCTCAGGGTCCGGACCAGGTCAGGGTTCTTGAAAGAGGACCCTCCTAACAATACGTGCCACGTAACGTGATGTCCAGGAAGTACTGCTTATGTTATTAAATGAAGAGTCAAATGAGCAAATATGACATCACCAAAATATTGGTCGTTTTGTCTGATAATAATAGATGATAAAAACACACGAATGTGTTGTGAATGTCAAGCTTTCACTTCATAGTTAGAACGGGTCATCAAAGCGTTATCCTTTATTATTTTATGGCACACTTCAGTGAACAGTATAGTTTAGATAACAGTCGTGATAGCAGTAAATAACGTGACACGTTTTATCGACTATAAACTAAGTACCTACCGACGGGACGAAACAATTACAGAACTCACAAGTTCTAAACAACAAAAAAGGGACAAAAAGCGTGAAACAAAGACAAATCTAACAATCATAAATCTTCGTTCAATAAAACAAAAAGTATTATTGAAGTCGTTTTTGCTTTCTTTCTGGTCTAAATTACCCCTTTGCAATATTACGAATGTATTATCCAAATCCTATAGATAATCCATTCCACAGAACAAATCAGAAAGTTTAGAAGGGCCTTGTGGGCGGTGCAGCCGCGCCGCTCATATAGAAGGTGAACGCTCATATGTCAATCGACCACAATCGCGCATTTATTGTGACAACATATAAAGCTTGTGTGAATGCAAGTACTGACTTGCATTCACACACGCCTCATACAAGCACAGTTTTTGCGTTAGTGTGACTTTCAATAGCAAGCTCGCGATCTAAGGCCACGTTCCGAGATAGACTGTAAACGGTATGAGCGTCTCTAAACCCGGTCCGAGATACCGTGAGCGCGATATCGATGTTCCTTGAGTCGTCATAGATGACGTCATGACACGCGCCATCTTGACATTACACCGACCATGCCCCAAAGAAATATCACCGTGAGCGCTGTCAAATGACCTAATGACAGATCTTAGCTGTCATAATCGTGAAAACTAAAACGGTACGCAAAATATTGCTGTGAGCGCTGTGAGTGATTATATCGTATCTCGGAACGCACGGAGAGTGGAAGTAGTTTATTTGTGTGCGTAATGCACGTACGTGGGTCTCTTCCTTGTAGTGTAGTTAAAGAGTGGGAGACAAGCGGCGACACGCGTTCTAATACAAATCAGGAACTATTTCTTTTGTTACCTCTTTTATCTGTTCTGAGATACATTCCATACGTCAATACGAGGGCAGTTTCTTATTTCGTAATTTCTCCTTTGTTATCCTAGACATAGGGATAAAAACTTTGACACCAGGTTAGGTTAAACACTAACCACACGATAATGAAGAAGATCTTATACTGATTGATGATGCTATAATCTTCTTATTTTCATTTAAAAGATGTGTGTTTTACGTAGACCAGGGCCTTGATTCTGCTATTACAATAGTGTCAGAGTATTCGATCATTGATTTCATAATGATCAAGTTCTGTCAAATTTTGACAAGTTTTTTAATTCTACTATCATAATGGCGCCATTAAGACTTCTCAATGAACAACCACTGACTCTCCATTGAAAGAAATGTCATAGAATATTAATCTCGTACAGCTGTACTATGTCATATCTGTTGACCGTTCGACGAAATTGTTGACCATCGTCTGGGTCTCTAGGACGTTAAGGACAAACGGACTAATGAACGATACAGTTGTGATAAGAATCAACACGCGATTGGAGTCATTGATATATTTGTAGCACGTCATATAACTAAAAAAATACAACAAATAGGTTCATGATTTTTCGCATACTGGAAATCAAAGCTTCTAACTACTTTTCAAATTCGATTTCAGAAAAGGATTTTTTGCTCTTCTAAATGACCGCTAACTGCTCTCTTATAATATACTAGTATATGACAGCGGCTTCACCCGGGTGGAGTTTGGTAATGCCCTACGAGATGGTACTACCGGGTAAAAGTAATCTACGTGTTAATCCAGGTTAAAGGTTACGTAAACTAAATATATATGTGCAACATTTCATATAAACCCGGCCCGTAGCTTTTGTGTGAAAGAGTAATAATCATCCTTACATCCGTCAACAAACTTGTCATCACTAGTCAAGTAGTCATCATCATCATCATCATCATTTCAAAAGACGCCTACTGCTGGACATAGACCTCCCCCAAGTGTCGCCACATTGACCGGTCCCGTGCAACTCGCATCCACCGGATTCCCGCAACCTTCACCAGGTCATCGGTCCACCTAGTGGGAGGTCTTCCAACGCATCGTCTTCCGGTTCGCGGTCGCCACTCCAGAACTTTTCGGCCCCATCGGCCATCCGTTCTGCGAGTAATGTGCCCTGCCCACTGCCACTTAAGTTTAGCAATTCTTCGGTCTACGTCGGTGACCTTGGTTCTCTTGCGGATATCTACATTTCTGATTCGCAAGAAAACTCCGAGCATAGCCCTCTCCATTGTCAAGTAGTCAAGTAGTAAATTTTAGTTAAGCAACATAAACTGTTCAAATAGTGCATTTATATTGAAAGAAAAAGTCTCCGATTCGCTATAGATTATGCAAAGTAACGATAAAAGCGGATGAGAGATTGTGAGAGACTGCGGTTGGTCCCGGCACGCGGGATGAATACTAATCCGTCACGCGAACAAAAGAACAGCATATAATATAGTCAGGGAGATAATTCCATTCTTTGTCGGGAGAGAGAACCGTTTTGGATCGTGTTTAACATTGCTTTGAGATTATTCGTAAACTTGCAATAAGACATCTTATTTTTTGAGGAAGCTACAATACTGGGAGTATTGTAGCTTCCTCAAAAAACAAGATGTAGCTATTTCCAAACTTTAAAGTAACTACTTTAAAGTTTGGAAGATTTTAGAATGAAACGTGCCCTGCCTAATTTTCGCTATTTTATTTTATTGTTCAAATAGTGGCCTGGCATAAAACCTGTATAAATGAATATCTGATATCAATACAAACAAGTTTACATGATGTGAAATCTCGTTCAGCGCCACGTTTACCAAATATAAGCTTTCAAAGTAAGAATCACATACTACACTGCACTATCAGAACAACTTTGATATCTATGAAACAGGCATGTCTCGGAAACATGAATAACATGGAAACATATCGTGTAGTTATACTTATAACTATTGAACATCTGGACACTTTATCGTACTGATTTAGATTAACTTGAGTCGTCATCATCATCCACAGCCCTAACTCACCCACTGCTGGGTATAGGCCTCTTTCTTCTGGTGCCAATGTCCACGGTCCTGCGCTAGCCTCATCCAGGTTATTCCCCCGACGGCAACTATGTCGTCTGCCCATCTCCCCGCGCCGGACGACCCACGTTCCTTTTTTCCAATTCTTGGACGCCGTTCGGTGACAGCCTTGTTCCACCTGTCATACCTGCGCCTTGCTAGGTGTCCTGTCCAACTCCATTTGAGTTCCGTAACGCGATTTCCAATATCGAAAACTTTTGTGCGTTTCCGGATTTCGGACGTTAGGAACCCGATCTACGAGTATTAACTTTATGCCGAGCATGGCACGCTCCATGGCTCAGTTGACTCATACATGGTAAAAATTTAAAATCAATAGATGACCACTTCCCTTATCTTAAAATAATAAAATGTATCCGTCCTTTACATAATCCTTTATTTTTGTATGTGTTATTGAATAAATAAATAAATACTGGACTACTCATAATGCACATAACATATTCCGTTTATACACCCTCAGTACCAAGAACTCATAAGTCGCCAGAGCTTATTCCCTATAAAGGTGAGATACACGACATCGGCTTAACCCCACTGAGATAGAACATAATAATTCAACTAGCGCGCTGCCAAGCCGTGTCTTGGCCACTTGGCCGCCTTACTGCCAAGTCGTAATAACTTGGCCAACAGAGATAAGCAAGGAATTAGTTGCTTGGAACAAATAGGGTCAAACATAGTTGGAGTATGAAATGAGACTTATTTATGTTTTTCATCGAGTCTGTGAAGCGCGACCGAATTGGTCTGACGCCATTGTTTAATAATTTTGTCTACTTCGATAACAGATGAAGGTTAAATGAACATTTTAAATTCACTAACATATAACAATCTTGAACAGCTGTGCCTGAAATTTTGCCCAAGAATTCCTTTAATAAGAAAGGGAAGCAATTACTTAAGTATTTAAAAAAAACTGCGCTTAGTATAGTGTATGCCTAAAGTAGTTAAATAGGCGTTTGTAAGACATTTTATCATTTTGCCAATAAAAATCTCATGGGCACACGGCTTGTTAATTTAGACCCCGATCTCTCCAAGATCTACCAATCTAAAGGCAGAATTAACAATGATGATATTATAATCAGTCGATCTTTCGGTTACGCTGTGCTTGCCTAGGTTGGGCCGTGGATGGGAGACCACCCATTACATACCGAATTCTCCGTGTCTTGGAAAGCAATTTAAGCCGTTGTGGGTCCCGGCTGTCATTTGCACGTCTTTGCCAGTCGCTAGGTAGGTACCACAACCCAGTAGGTAGGTACTAACTGGGTTGTGGAGGTCATCGTTTTAAACCAATCATTTGTATGTATATGTAATTTCATGTAATCACTTCCCCCCTACACACTGTCATACACCCACACACACCCCACACACACACACACATACCACTCACACTCCGCACACCCACACACCTCCACACATACATACATGTCCGCTGTCATTCACACTCCTTGTATAACTTAGATTTCGTTTTTGTCATTATTATGTTTATTTCTGTACAGCTGTTAGTACAAATCATTGACACTGTCTTCACTTGTTCTGGTTGTGAAGTGAATATTAACAGAATCCATTTGGCTGAACCAGGCTAGTCCTAGTTTAAAAGATAGAGTCTATTGTACTATTGCATCATATTGTAAATATTATTTTCAAACAATGTATACAGTGCAAAGTGCTACGTTTTTGTGAAAAAAAAATACTTTTTATTATTATTATATTATCATCAGGATCATCAGGCTCGATGTAAAATGTGCGGTCAGGCATAGCCTTTATTAACGCATTCCCTCCCTAGATCACCGCACAGTTCACCATGAAATACGTTTCTTTGAACGATCCCGCCACTAAATGATAGCATCTAATATCCGATGCCAATAACATCGGCGATAAGATACGATATTATATAGTATTGATACGTCAATAAAAATAATGAGCTTGAACTGTAATCATACCAAGCAACGGGAGACAGAAGTTCCAGTTTTAGACGGTTATCATACGACACCGCTCACTCTTGCGCGGGTTCGACCGGTGAAGCGGATTTCACGTCGCATTGGTTTGTACGCGCGGAAAAGCGGTGCAAACCGCCCTCTCTAAATGTTCGAAGGCCGACGTAGAAGATTCGAAAAGACAAGACTGATTTTATGTATTTCTATGAAAACAGCCATCATGTCAATGACATGTCATGTCATGTTGTCATGTAGCCATTTTCATGAGTTACACAGAAATCAGTCATAGTCGCCTGTAATTGCTTTTGGAGTCGCCCGAAATTAAGTTGTAAGAAATCATGAATAAGAAGAAGTATACATAGAGTCGCATTCTTTTGTTTCTTTGTGATGGTTAATTTTTACTTACTTATTTAATTTTCTGCGATTTGTTACCATTGGAGTCATCAAACGCGCCGCGGTTGCATCTTCGCATCATATTGTATATTGTGGTTACAGTGGAATAGTATTGATTAAATATTGCACGAAAACCATAACCATGTTTTATTTATCATTAAAATAATTAAGAAGATAGCGAGATTTCACGGAACCAATTCTGTTTTATGTCTGGTCGCAGAACGACGGATGCCATTTCTGCCATGGGAGAAATATTGTCAAATTCATTAAATAGCACCGTGTGTTGCTTCGCTATACGTTCAGCTCAATCTACAAACGACGGTAAACAATATATTTATTCCATTACCGACGCGGTCCCCTACGGTTACCTAACATCCGTCGAACGTCATACAGTTGTATGACGATGTTGTATCAGTTGATACATCCCAGTGCACTCGTTATGAAATAATTATAGTATTTACATGAACTGATACACAACAGACTTAAACAGACTTTAAGATGTCTAGAGATCTATGAGCAATAACACATTTTGAATGTTACAGTCTGTGTGAGGATATTTGTGACATTGCAAATAAATAAAAGAATGGATTTCGAAGATATTTGATATATACAACCATACATTGTTATAAAAAGTACTGGATTAGCACCAAAGCTACCTTTATTCTTAGCTGGAAAAGAATTTCCTTCAATATGCAACTGATGCATCTTAACAAACTGTAAACAACCAACGAAACCGAATTAAATCCGATGGTTTATAGTTATTCATTAAAAATGCTTTCAGATATACACCTACCACTGCTTGTCTCTGCATCATCTAAAGGTTGACCGGTAGAAAATGCCTATGGTATTAAGTCTGCACCTGTACCTACTTTGTGCTTGAAGTGTTAAATATAATCAAAGCGAAAAACTTGATTTTGTTGACTGTTTTCTTTCCACAACTAATATTGTTCGATAAAACAAATGTTGGATAATTGGAATTAGTAACAAAGAAGAAATAGAGGCACGTTAATCAACAAAGAAAAGAAAATAAACGAAAACTGTTGTTTGTTTGTCCTAATGGACATGACTACACGAGATAATGTTTTGCCATCCTCACATTGACAGAAAGCATTGACATTATATGTATAAAATAAATAAGTCGTATTAAATAGCATAACTTAGTAACATGTCCTGGCTGGATTACGTTCTAATTTCATTTCATTTTTTATGGTAATGTGCTACGTGAACTCTTGTATCTTACGTATATAATATTCTTTCATGCAATACTACTAGTACTATAATGTGTTCTGTGGCAATACGTTCACTAATTGAACCCATCATTCAAACTACTAAACAACGATAGTGCAGCTACATTTTTAAGTTTCATACTTACACCATATGAAGAATCTTGTTAATCCATCCAACTATGTTCAATACACACAAGTACAACTTCTAAGTACTATAAAATAAGGTCACCACACAAATCTACTAAAGTTCACTGTCCCCAATATAAATCATAGCTCTCCCGACCCGGCAATATTAGTGCCAAGAGTCTTGACCCTATTTGGGTAGTCCCTTTTAAATATGTAACAGTTAGTGGGAATAACTTTGTGCAACTATGTGCATTGTTGCACAAACCTTGTTCAACTGAGGCCCACATCCGCACGATCAATGGCGTCCCATCTAAATTCGTTCAGCAACACATCACGGCTGAACCTATAATATAAACTAAACATTGTTCGACGTGTTGTACAGTTGTTCAAGAGCTATGGTTTCCGTTCTTAGTATTAATAATCGTTTTGGAACTGGGTTATTGCGACGAATGTAATGGAATTTGCAAATACTAAGGTTATTTTTTTTACATTTTTGTTTTGCTCTGGACAGTTTGGACGTGCACATCTTGCTACATAGTTCTCACATAATATACCATCTCAATAGGAATGATGTAACCAAGATTTTGTAACAATATTTTGATTTAAAAGAGTCCATGGAGTTTCTTGCCCGTTCTTCTCCATAGAGATCTACGTTAGGGAATGGGCAACTACAGTACTTTTACAGTTTTTATGTCTTGTGACTGGGACTGTAGCTAATTTAAATGTTCATTTCTGTAGAAAATCAAAGTGTTTTTGTTGTCAAAACACTTTGATTTTCTACAGAGACTTTCAACATAACAAAAAGAGAATTGATATAATCATTCCGATATCTTATGTCAATCTCTTCCATAATTGTTAATGTCACTCTATTTCTCCTCTGTTTATTTGGTCCTTTGGCCAATTCCCTACTAATATTGATAAGTAGCTTATGTAAATTAAAACTTAAGATGAAGAATGTACCTACCTGAATATCCAACAATTTAGTCAAACCGTTTCTCTTTCATAAAAGAATTTTGAAGATTCACGAGAATTTACCCGACACAAACTCAAAACAGTAAAAAAATAACAATCCAAAAGTTGTTTCAAAAGTTCAACATACCAACCAGAGCAAGTCCTCTGACCTCTTTGCACAAACACTCGGAAACAACATAACTGCAAAACTCGCTTTTCAACAGATTTGGTTGAAACGTCTCGTATTTGAGACAAGCGTAGTTTAATTCCAACACCGTGAGTAAACCACCGTTAACACATCGTGAGGAAACCGACCTATGTCCTAGAAACAAAAAAATCGAAGACGTGACATCTACCAACCCGCACTGGGCCGCGTGGTGGTTTATAGCCCATACCCTCTCATAGAGAGGAGGCCTGTGTCTAAGCAGTGGGAACATTACTAGGCTGATGATAATGATGTAGTTTAATTTAAGGTAGAAACGCCTGCCGCCTGGGTAGTCCGCGAAAATCAATTTTCTTACGTCTTTTGCAATTTGCCGGTTCGTGTCAAACCGTACTCGTTTGTTGAACGAAATATGATTCGCAACTTTTTCATGAAATAGTTAATAGGAATGCAATGGGGATGAACTAAGAGAATTGTAATTGATTATTTTAGTGATTGAAATTCTATAAATACATACGTATCGCAAATCATATTGCAATGCCACCTAACACTGACCTGCAAAACGCAAAAATGTAAGGAAGTTGAATTTCGCGGGTTTTCCTGGCGTTTCTACCTTAACAATGTTCATATTTTCCATTCTTCGGATTGACTGGTGTCTGGTTGCCAAACACAAAGCAATAATAATAGAGCTCCAGTTAGTAGTAAAAGACAACACAACAATAATAGAGCTCCAGTTAGTAGTAAAAGACAACATAATAATAATAGAGTTCCAGTTAGTAGTAAAAGACAACACAATAATAATAGAGCTCCAGTTAGTAGTAAAAGACAACACAATAGTAATAGAGCTCCAGTTAGTAGTAAAAGACAACACAATAATAATAGAGCTCCAGTTAGTAGTAAAAGACAACACAATAGTAATAGAGCTCCAGTTAGTAGTAAAAGACAACACTTAACGATCTTAAACCGCAGAAAGTAATCATCATTTGCCTAGTCTTTTCCCAAAAATGTTGGGGTCGGCTTCCAGGCTAACCGCATGCAGCTTAATACCAGTTTTTTTGCCTATTTGACCTCTACAACATACTATAGTACTGGGTAATACGATACCCATTGGAAGACTGATGGTAATCAGACTTGCAGGCCAGTCACTATCTGTTACGACTGTCAAAGATCTAAAAATGACAGCCAACTGCTGAACGAGCTTTTCAAGGCACGGAAGCAACTCGGTATGTAATGGGTAAGCACCCACCAACCTAAAGATCGACCCGAGCGTCTATAATTGTTTAGCCACGAGTTCCCCAAAAGAACGCAGAAAGTGTAGTGACTTAAAAAGCCAAACCGCCAAGTGTGTTTTACTTTCTGTGTAGATGGTACGTATAAACAGCATATTATTGAATACCGGCTCAAAAGAAAACTCTGCAGGCAGAACTTGCTCGCGATGTAGGCCAAACACAAATTAACGAAGTTTTTGAAAAGCGTTCGCGCTTCAACTCGGCGTGTTATGAAAACAAAGCTTGTTTACTGCCTGCACCCTCTCATAGCGACCGTTAAGGGCCTTTTAACTGGAGCTTAAGCTATAATGTGCACAATGTAATATTTCAAGGTTTAGTACAAACGAGGATTTATACCTTTTTAGGGACCGTAAGAATGAAATGAAATTCTTATTTGCGTGAATTTCGGGTGTAAATGTTTTCAATATTTTCCTAAAACTGTCAGATAGCCAATTTCGTGACTGATTCCAAAATTTTGATTAACTTTAACGCCTCATTTAATTTTCGTTGTGTCTATTTTTATTTATAAGTAGTTCTATTTTTCTTTCCAACTCATACTACTGGTACTATCAATCAATTATTCATTCAAGGATAGAATTAACTACAAACCATAAAATAATAATGTTATAGTACCTACAGTTTCCTAAAGGCTTATTAACGTCAATGGAGAATAGGGTCAAGTGAAAAGTTATTAGGTAGCAACGTGACTTATTTTAGAGTTATTGAAAAGAACCCTATAGCAATGGCAATAGGGGTGAATTGGGGTAAAACAGGGGTGGAAATGAAAGTTAAAATTAATTACGAGGGCGTAATAATTATAAAAACGTGACATTTCTGCTGAAATATGAACATAATAAAAATTGTTTTTTAAGTTCATTACCAGCATAGGGTGAATTCAAGCTACGGGTTTTGTTTTTTGGGTTATTTAGTTGAGAAAAAGAAAAAGAGAAAACGTGTTTTCTTGAAAATACAGTGATAAGTTTCCTTCTAAACATTTATGTATTCATAAAAAATGCTTAGTCGTACTAAACATAACTATTAACTTCAGAGTTATTCTAGGCAAAAGTCTAACTTTGTACTGGAGCATCATGAAGTTCGAGGAGTTCGAGAGTCCACAAATGACGGACATTTGGCCAATGAACGAGCAACTACATTAGCCGAGTAGTCGCGAGTAGTATCAGTTACAGTCATAATTTCTACTTCAAATGATTGATCTGAAGGAAATTCTGCTAAATTACTGCAGTTTAGATTTCTAACGTACTTCTATTTTCTAAATACAATATTTTCTTATCGTTTCGTAGATATTTCAAGCATTATATGCTAATGTAATAAATTATCTAAGCACATTTGCAATTTGTGACCTACTTACATATTTTTGTGACTTTACTGAATGACTTCTTTCTTCTACTTCATCATGTGATAAGTGCCTACTAACTATTGATCTTTCTTTGTCTTAATTTATTTATTCAAAAACAGTATTCTACATTTAAACCCAGCTTTCACCTAGCTTTTGAAAACAAAGTAGTTCCATTTTTATCCAAAAGACGGCAAACTTCTAAACAAATCCGTCAATCCATCCCAACGAAGTTCCATTCTAAAACCAGCTTTAACCTTGATCAGTTCATGTTCAGTTACAATAGTTTACAACAAAACCGATCAATTTCTCAAGTGTCAGAACTGGTGTTAATACCTCTGTATACCAGGGGATAATGGAATGCAAATGTTCGGAAATAGCGATCGACAGCCGACGATTATACTGTTTACATGTCGCAACCACTAACTGTTATGATGCCCTGGTATCGAGTCTGTGGTGTTCTGAGCGGGATATCCAGCAATTTCTCTCGTCCAGATAGAATTCTAGATTTTAAAGTGCTCTAAAATATTTATACGAAAAGACCGGGAACACCGGACTAAAGGACCAATCGTTTATCTTTTTGTGGATGCAGCACGTGCACATTGTTCACACGTGTCGAATTGGGTGTTAAATGTTATAACTGAACTAGGTCGATCGTATTGTGCAATTTTTAGTTCCATTTTCTGAACGAAAAGAATTGCAGCTCCATTTTCAACAGAACTGCAATTCGCCGTTGAAAAATAACGAAGAACAATTCATTGACCAAATGAGTTTGTGTGTTGGACGTCATGTAACATAGGTAGACACAGAATACATTTTTAATGGATCATTAACACATTTACTCACCGTACAACGTTTACTATTAAACCGAAAGGTTAACCGAAATGGGAACACTTTATTTAGGTACTAACTAATACCTAAATATTTGTCGATCGATACAACGCTTTGGATGACGTAAATAAAGGTGTTTGCTCACAGGCGCGTCGGTCAATATTGAGCAAGATCGAACGCCTCCCCTAGCCCGTAGGTTATGGCATGTTTGTTCATAAACATTGCGATGGGGTTTATATACAATCTAAGTTATATGAGGGAAATTTTTCCACGTTATATAAGTGGTTTTACTCCTTTTACTAAAACAAGAAGAGTTAAAGTTTAAAAGTTTAGTTTGTTTGTTTAGGTAGTTTTAAACGACCACAACATCTAAAACTTACCTCCAGTTTCTGCACCCCTGGTAATAAAATAACTAAGTATAATACCAGCCTATTACTGTCCCACTGCTGGGCTAAGGCCTCTTCTCATACAGAGATAACTAATTGACTTGCTTGCTTATGACGGATTGGCAATTCCGACTTATAAAAACGTCCAGGTTTCATCACGATGTTTTCGTTCACCGAAATCTGTGATGTCCAAGGTAAAATTAGAAAGTACATTATGAATTGAAAATCATTGTTACTTGCCCGGATTTGAACACACAACCTCGTTCATGAAAAACGAGGCCTTAATAACCTCAGGGACATCACAACTAAGTAAGTAAAATGAATAAAATAGTTTTGAGAGAACACGGGTTTAGTGTTGGACGAACCATGATTTTTGATCTTATTTACTACTGGTTTTTATTTAAAAGTATTATATTAGGATCCGGTGGCAGCAACTGCACATCCCAGCGCGTATTTGTATAATTTGCTATCCATCTTTTACAATTTATACGCTGCATAAACTCTTTATAAATCATCAAGATATCACAATCACGCGACACACAATTCACAACTTATTCCGTAAATAATGATATACAAAATAATTGTTCCGATAAGCCGGTGAAATCCGGTCGCTGCCACGTCGGACGTCCGGATCGGAACGATACCGTGCGGACCGAAGCGGAACGGAAGCGAAAAATCACAACACCGCGATCACGCTTTCCGGATAAAGCGAAATGAGCGAATCGAGCTATTATCGGGAGTGTGTACCGGGGCTTACATGCCGATAATATAATGTGTTGTGTAGCTTTGTTTTAGCGAAATGTTTCACGTAATCTGGTTATTACTGCAACTTCGCTTTGTGTTTTCTGATACTAATTTGTGCAGGGTTGATAGCAAAAGGCTCGCACCCCATTAAGTACATGGGATTGCAACTGACGGAGGATACAGATTATCATCATCATTAGTATCAGCCTATGTTCCCGCTGGACACTGGTTTGCGCGCCTTTGGAAGGCGCTCTTTAATTTTTTTTTATTTCGACGCTTGTTTTTTTCATTTGGAAATGTTTCTAAAGTATATATAATTATTGGATATACATCATGAAAAATGTATGAATAAACCGAAATAAAAAACAAAAAAGTAGATTAAAAATTAAAACTTAATTAAGTAAAATAAAATCTTGTATTCTATGCTACTATTACAACTTAATAAACTTAGACTTATACGAAGTCACGAATAAGCTTCCATGACGTCATATTTTGCAAAGTTTTGCTTGTATTCACTATGGCCTGTGTTGCCATCAAAGCCCCACTTCCCTATTAAAAGTACATAACCCATTGATTCTTGAGGCAAGGTTGTCTCTGGTCTGCCAACAAGAGGTGTTGCCTCTTTCTCTTTTCTTTGGAAAATTCGATTAAATGAGCCGCAGCCGCTTTGCAACCCTACTTCCGCTGCCGATTCGGTAACTTTGACAGCTTTAGGATAGTATTTGTTTTTGCTGTTAATACTTTAATGAACAAAGGAAGACATCGTGAGGAAACCAGCATGTCCTAGAACCAAAAATTCAAAGACATGTGACATCTACCAATTCGCACTGGGCCCGCGTGGTAATTATAGCCCATTCCCTCTCATTGAGAGGAGGCCGTGTCCCAGCAATGGGAACATTATAGGCTGATGATGATGATGATGATGACTAAATAATGAACGAAGGTAGAATTGGATTGCTCTGAGAATGTATAGAGTCCCAGATTAACAGTTGCTTCATAAGTTCAGCTTCTGTTATGAGGGATGATAGCACATCGTCAGGGTTTATTTCGTTAGTACCGGGGTTCGATGTTTCCATGAAATTGCTGATTGCTGACTCATCCAATTGAGATACCGTTGTAATAAGCCTTCTTCATTGTGACCGCTTACTGCAAGAGGCGAAGTCCTGTAATGGTCACCCAACAGCAGCTGCAGTCCAAGATGATGATAGTTGGTCGGGATTTATGTACGAAGTGTTTTCTACGAAACTTGATATTTTCGGAAGATTGACACTTTCTTTCTTAGTAAGACACTCTGAAGGTTTACTAAGCTACTGTGCTTTTCATTCGAGAACTAAGTTTCCATATAAAGACAAGTCGCTCGCAGATATACTTAAAAAGCTTACTATCTTATTTTTTACCCCAGTTTGAGGAAAGTTCCGAGGTATTTTTATCACCAATGTTTATGACTACCAACAAATAGTAAAAAAACCCACAAAAATAAAGCAAAATAAAGTTATGAATGCTTGAAGGTCAAATTTTGGAAAAATTTCAATAAAGTATAAAAAGTGACATATCTCCTAAACTGTAAAACTTTGGTTAGGGAAAGTAAGGTTCAGTAATTAGCAA
The DNA here is from genome assembly GCA_916618015.1 of Xestia c-nigrum. Lineage (NCBI taxonomy): Eukaryota > Metazoa > Arthropoda > Insecta > Lepidoptera > Noctuidae > Xestia > Xestia c-nigrum. Next base: position 24,376,655 of record OU745249.1, read on the forward strand.
ATGACCTTCTATATATGAGAATTTGCTATGGTGGGTCCCGAGCCAGTCACCCTGTATGTGACCTTCTCAGATGTGTATTTCGACATGAATCTGGAAATTGATAGACTAGCAAACGCATTAATTCACGGACATTGATAAATATTGTTTTTGAAAGTAAATGTAGGATTTGGGAAAATTTACTAGTTTTTTGTTGAAATTCAACTATCAAACTTACAATCTTTTTTAATAATGAAATATGCTGTTCACTGATATCGGCAATAGGTATTAAAACACGAGGAAAGAGTTATAGCCAGAATTACCATGCATTCGTGGGGCACAGGATCGAATCATGATGATCAACGAAAGGGAGTGTACCGATGTGTGGAAATTTAGTGGGTCATATAATAAACACAAACCTGAGAGTTATATGACAGGTGAAACACACAATGAAATTTCAATTTATATCGTAATTTCTATTAGATCACAACATATTGTTCGCTGTGGTTCTGCCAAAACTCACACTAGCCCCGTTTTATTTCACATTTGAACAGACTCGTAAATATATCGTAAAACAAACTGGGAGATAAAATGCAACCGTAACATTCAATATTGTGTTCAGTTTCCGCAACATACACACATAAATATATTCTTCTGTCAGTGGTTTAGTATCGTATGAATTTTATAGTATTGGCTCATTTGAGGCAATCCATCTTTGCAGGAAAGAATCTGACATAGTCGGCAAAAACAGAGGTCATATTTTTTCAGGAAATGGTACCCGACCTTCTAGAAATATCAAAAGTCATGAAAACGCTACAACGGTACATTTTCATTTAAAATACTAGTTCCCTATACCTGCCATTTTGTCTATCCATCCTTTTTTCCAAGACTATGTAGTCAATAGTCGGCAGAATAAATTCTACTCTGACTTGGAGTGAAAGCTCTCTGCGGACAACTAAAGATTGAGGGTTGAGAGATATTGAGTCCCCAGAGAAGAATAACAAATGAAAGAACGACAGTCTTCCTCAATTATTACGATAAAGGAAACCAGTGGGCCTAGAAAAGTGCCTTTGTATCGGCGGTTACGATCATGAAAGGTCCAAATTGTATTGTATTGATATTTACATAATCAAAGCTTTAAACAATTTACATTTGTTTCGACTTTCAGGGGTATGTTTTTACATTGAGACCAATCTTGTAGAGTGAGTGCGCTAAAAGACTCATCATGTGCTCATTGGGGTGTAATTGCATTGGTATAACTACCGTCCTAAAATAAATATTTCTTTTTCATATATGAACAGAACTGGGGGTCTTTTAGACCCCCAAAACGTATCTGCCAGTCGATTTCCAAAAACGACAAGCATAACTGCAACAGAAAATCTTTCTAAAACGCATATTCACTAGAAACACACAGAATAATCTAGCTATAGGGTTGCAAGCGCAAAATTGGAGGCTATACAAGGCTATAACGAATTCCATTAGGTTTAAATATGCAGGGGATTTCAGCTGAGAGAGTCTAGAACCATTCACGAGACTAGTTCCGAGGTGGAACCGGCTAACTAACAGCACACCTGTTATCCCTAGGGTTAGGTGGAAATGTAGGTACCTAGACTATCATATTCATAGGTAGAAGTCCCACGTCCCAGCTTCTGCATACATAGGTATAATGTTCAAAGTTGTGGGACACAAGGACTGCAGGTCTGTGAGGCTATAGGCGCACGAGCTCAGTTTGGGTCAGAAAAGGGATTAATTTACTGTTAAATTATGTAAGATAGTAAGTAGATCTTGAGGATCCAGGGTGATATTAGAATCTGCCGGGGTTGCGGGCCTGTTCGAAAGAGATACCGCGGCCCCGGAACATAAAGGGCGAGGAAGGAACATGGATGGGTTTTAGTCAGTAAAAGTGTGACACTCCCTCCCGCTCCGCCCAGAGTGGGAGAAGTCTTTTTTAAACTGCCGTCCTAAAAAAAAAAAAATTGGTGCAGCTTTGACGCTCCTTTTTCGCTAGCGGTTTCATTCCTTATGCTTTTAAAAACATCAGCTCTAAAATAAATTCTATCGTAATCTGAATATTAAACTCAAACGAATATCACAAAATCCATCCAAAACCAGAACCGAACATCTGTAAATATTTACATTTATTTAATTGTTACTTTTATTCGCCATGATGCGACGCGAGTCTTCGAGAGTCATTAAACAAGTTCCATAAAGCTGCTTTACCACCTGTGAAGAGTTGGCGCTTCAAGTCGCTTGATGCTCACAGGATCAGATGGAAAATAGGTAAAAACCAATGCTTTTGAATCCCATGTAATACGGGCGAGCCTTTCGCCATCTGCCAGGCACATAACTCTAGACCCCAACTCAGCTACTGAAAAATAACAGACGAAGAAAAACAAAAACCCTGAAACTCAGTATTCGGTACAAAACTTCATTAACGATTCATTAAAGCGGATCACGCCTATTAAATAATACTGTATAAATCGATTCTGTTTTGCTGGTACTAGGACAACAGCACTGACAAGAACTAGGTCCACAGAGAAATGCACATTGTCAATCTGTGACTGCAAAGCATCTGCAAAGCCGTTCTATATCTTGCTGCTGAGAGAATTTTGTTTATTGAAGCTTAAGTGAATGGAGACGACCACGTTTCTGCCTTGCGGCTGACAAGTATTTTTATGTTTTAACTTTGCCCGCTTCCACGAGATTCATTGAAGAAAATATCGTCGTTGATTTCAAGCATGCTGTATTTAAAAAAAAAGAACTTTCTTCCTGAAAAGATAATGGAATAATGCACTTATGCACTTATTTTCTAGTTTCGCGGTGACTGTCAGAAGTTCAATATGAACCATTCTTGAATAGCTATAACTTAATTTTTAATCTTTAGAGTAATATGTCATCCTAGAACCACTCAACGGGATTCACTATTTTTAGATAAGAGAAAATTGTGAAACAGGCAAGTGTGGTTTTATCTATAATGTTATCTTTCCAAGCGTGTAGCGAAAAAACGGACATAACACTGATTGGTTATTTTGGAACAAAATAACTATAGTAGTAAGTTATTTATTTTCTATGTGTTTTACATGATGTCTGGTCAATTAGGTGATTTAATTAAAAAGTGAGGATATTCGGCGATTTCCGTTAAGGCCTCAGAAAAAAACCTTTCATCAACGAGAAGTCAATCAGAAAGATGAAAAATTGTTTTACATCCAATCGTAATATTCAAACAAGGAAATGTTACTCGGCAGTCTCTGTAATATTATCTTATTTTTCTTTTGTAAAATACAGTGTACCATAGTATTTTTATGGTGGTCCCTAAACTTGGCAAAAGCTTGTGTTTCAGGACTCATGCCAAATAAGTCTCCTTGAAACTAATGCTCTAATAAATAATAACATTGTCACACTTGACCTCGAGACAAAGCTGACACAAGCCATTAGCCACCTATACTTTCTACATCCATAAGGCCCTGTACTCACTATGTCGTGACAATTAATTCATCGTTGGTTTTTAGCTGGCAAAAGTCGTGGACGACAGTCATCGTGTTGTCCTATATGTGAATACACAAGCCACGACACTTAAGACTACACAATTATCTGTCGTCACGACATAGTGGTAACGGGGCCTAACAGTGGCTCAGTAAGCCAAGTTTGCCACGAGCCACGCTGATGGCTCGTAAAAGAATGGAATGTGCACAATAAACGACTCGTAATTTTGTTTGTTGCCTATTATATGATGAAAAGCAGACAGCGACAGGCTGGCTACATTGTATTGAGCTCAGATAGATACGTCATAATTATATTGACGACAACTTGGTAATTTGTGGGTACTTATTTATCAAGTTTTTTTATACCGTAGTTTTTGTTCCTTCTGGTGTTTAATTATTTAACTTTTTTGACCAACATTGTGCGCGTTATTTGTGTGTATGTTGCTAAACTCTGAAGTTTTGGCCAATTTAACCGCACTTCCTAATCTTAACCGACACCTCGGCGTGTCTCAAAATTATGTTCCAAATACCCTCATATTATTTTGACGAGTTATGCGAACATATCGTATGGGCATAGTAGATTTTTTTTCGTGATTCAGGATTTGGTCCCAAACTAAAAGTTATTCATAATGATGAGTACAATGATCCCTTAAGACATTTCGTGTATAAACAGATATACCTTATATAGAGCTCTTTCCAGACCTCATTAAATATCCAACATACAGTCGAGCTTAAAATAAATTAATAAAGAAAATTGTACGTCTTACGGTTAATCCTATCTGACTACTACTCAGCCCTTAGGGATCCAAGCTGAACGCAGCGGGTACAATGCTGCTGTGCATCCAATTAATATCATCCCTAATCGTCTTAGCATTGTCAGGGAAACAAAGGAGCCAACCAGCGCTGGGAAACCGCTTATTTTACATAATAGAATCCTAGGAGAGAGGCTGTATTTACTGATAGAATCGAGGGATGTTTTGACGTAGATACTTTTATAATTATAGTCCATAATATTAACATCATTTTGCCCTGCACTAGGAATTTCTCCTGTATCGAAAAAATAAATGAATAAAATGTCGGTTTGTCATTTCAAAATAACAGCGTTTTACTGAATGCATATGAAAGTACTACGTAACGTAACGTAATACCTATTACCCTGGAAATGGTTAACCAAATCCGATTAAAAAAAGGAGAAACTAATATTTTTATAATAATTTAACGCTGTCGAAGGTCGCTGGTATTTTAATTTCAAAGATTATTTCACGAAAACCACCCCAAATTGCTTATCACACCACCGATGATATTTAATTCCAGAGAAATACCAACACGCAATACCGAGCACTAATCTACGCGTGATCGATCAAAAATACCCTTCTGTCTACAATGACATGAATACGACGCGATAAATCAGCGTCAAATCGCTTCCATCGACGCGCGGGCACGTTCTAAACGAAGTGGTTCACAACGACGCCGGCTATGGACTGCGAGTGGTTCATATATACGTTTAATTGATTGTTAACTGGTGAATGAGTAATGGATTGTGGGAATGTCGGGTGTTAAGTAGAACTAGACAGCGAGGTTCATACAAAGACTCATACATAGCATTCATAAAATATGGATACTCAGCTGCCAGGGTGAAAGAAAGAAAGAAAGAAAGAAAAAGCATTTATTAGCCCGACAGGACAAAACATAAAATAAAAAAAATAAAAAAATGGTAAAATTGTGATTACAACACTAGTTAAAAGTAAACATAATGAGATAATAAAAAAAAAATAATAAAGCAAAAAAGAAAAAAGAATGCTTCCATTTATTCTTATAATGTTTAAAACAGTTTTAACATCTGACTTTCAAAATTCTTTAACAATTATTGACTGTATGTACATACCTACCCTTTACATAACAAAATAATCCGGCTAACCCCACTATTCACGTGCTTATAATACTAACAACAACTTGTATAATTGTTTGTGTAAGTTACCGCAACGGGGCAAAGGGTTCATTGGGACCCACGACCTCTTAATCACCGACTAAGTCCCTAACTAACGTGACTATTGTCACAGTTGGTCCCTTGTCAACCGTGGGGTACGACATGTGTCGCACTACTCGCACTGTATCGCACGATGTCGCGGGACACGTGCGGACGAGTATTTTTGGCTACAGCACAAACATGAGTGCCATATGGATTTATGTAACGTTTTAGGAACGAGGACTGTTTATGCAACCCATTCAGTTTTGTCAAGACGTCTGTATAGGCAGGTGATCCTAATAGCTGTCGAGGCTAGGTCAATTCACGACCTGGTGAAGGTCACGAGTATACGGTGGATATATATGGGAAGTTTCTGTAAGTGAACCAGGGGTCCAGAAGTGGACCAGTTTTGGCTGAAATATAATTATGAATAACGCGAATCATTAGGGTAATAGGCCTTTCAAAAACCAGGACTAAACCAGGACAGGCCTAGAAAAAGTAGCATATGAACAACAAACACGATAGACACGACGGCAGACGCCAAAGACAAAATTTATATTGGATTGACACAAGGTGACGAAAGACTTAACTCAATCTGATTGACCGTCGTTTTGGCTTTTAAAGCAGGGTTCAGTTGTCTAGTTCCCTCTAGTGAAGGAGTACAGAAGCCAGGTGACCAAGAGACCTAAGTTATCAAACACTGTCTTATGCTTGCACGGTTTAAAACTAAACTGATATTGTCACTTACGGGATATTTTCTGTGATTATTTGTTGTTTTGAGCTCCCGAGAAAGAGAAAGAGGGTAGACAGATTTGTCTGCTCGTAACAATTTTATTTTCCATCCACCCGCGTTCATCAGTCAACCCGCGATCATCGCGCTTGCAACAGCGTCGAAATATTGGGAGCTCAATGTAACAAATAATCACGGAAGATATCCCGTAAGTTCTAAGTAATCAAGTTGTAGTTCTTGCGTCGTCGTGTACGAAGGGGCTAACTTGATTCGCGTGACGCACCAGCCCCTTGCGCAAGCGCGTGTTTGTGTGCGCCTTTACGAGCTATTTCCAGTTTGTTGACGTGTAATTGTCGTAAATCACCAGAACCGATCTGTACTCTTTATTACACAATGTACAGACGAATTTTCACTGTTTGCGTCTATTGTTGTATCTTGTAGGAAGGAAGTCCACGGGTTTTGAAATAAAACGACCGATTTGGAAGTTCTTTTTTGTTCAACTAATGATTGTTGGTCTCTTTATATACGAACATTTTGTGATTCAACAAGGTATTTGAGGATAACTCATCTCATGGCGTAATTAAATAGGAAGTCTGTCTGCTTCAATAAAATATGTCACAAAATGAAGATGTTGCCCTAATTTCAATACCAATTTTTATGTATAACCACAATCTAGCAGCATCGATGCAAAAAACTGGGCTAAAAATAACTTTTCAGCACATATTTTCTATCTACATTTACGGCACCCAGTGAAAAAGAAAATTCTTTTCCGGAAAATGCAAAAATTTCTGATATATTTTTTGTGAAAAAATAATTTTCGCAAGCAACGTCAGTGCGCTTTGCTAGCGTATTTTAATTATAAAATACTGTAATATTTTGAGCTAAGTATGTCGATTGCTGAGTATTTTACGGCTCGTTCGTAACGTTAATTAACGCGTTTGAAATAGTTTTTTCAAAAACAATTTATAGCGCACTCGGCCGAAATCTTATTTGATGTTTAACTGCAAATTAATTTGTGTTTATATGCTCGTATAACTTGTTAACTATGTTGTGAGTACTGCAATAAACTAAAAACCTTAGCTAAGTCGCTTTAGATGGAACATTCTGACTGACCAACTCTTCGCCAATTTAAAAGTCCCTGTTAATGGTTATAGTTTACATTCAAGTTTTTCGCGAACCCCGGTAATGCTCAAATACAGAGTCCTGAAAACGCGTTGCATCATTAAATAATTTCTGAAACATTCGATTTTATTTAGCACAATGAAGTTGCAAAATCACCTCAGATAAAAGTTGCTTGTCTAAAATGACCTTAAATGGGTACTTTGAAAATAACATCAGCAGTGTTAAAGGCTTGTTACCCTGAGCAAACTGCAGAGTATTACAAAAGGCTTACAGAGCATAGCCAGAGCGTTCCGATGGGGTTGTTTGAACATCCCTTATCAGACGGCCCCAGGCAAGTGTTTGTGCTCATTGTTCTATGATACGCCGCGCTATTAAGTGACGAATATGAGAGAATTCGAGTTTGATGCGTGAAGCGAGAAAGTGGTGTCTATGTGGAGATTTGAAGGTTTGACGCATTATTCAATTTAGTTTTCTATCAATGAATAACACTAGTATCGATTTATCAGCTGTCTTCGTATGGGCCATGTGATACGGAGGAGTGAAATAAAGGGTGTAAAACACCTCTTCACGAAGCCGAAAGGCACTTGTTCTCCCCATCATAGCTATCATTTTTTTGTTCTACACCATACCTGGGGGAACCTTCTAGTTGCGGAGACATGGGGGGTCAAAGTTACTACTTTTTCATAAGATTTTTTTAAATACAAGTATTTTTTGCATGATTTTGATTTCTAACACCTCCACGACTCCATTACTATTTTATCCATTCATCAGCACAAGGTTTTAAGTGCGTTACATTGAGTTTTAGTACAAAAAAAATATGTATAACCTCAACAAAAAAAATTGTTTCCCAGCAATATTTTTTGCGTAAAGATACTTAGTTTGATATACAGAATGCTTCGTTAACGGCTTTTAGGTGGTTTACACCCTGTATACCGTAGCAATCAATGGTTTAAATACATGTGAAAAGCTATAAAAGTATGCGAGGACCAAGGAAAAGGTGTGAAAAATAATATAGCAAGAAAGTGGGTGACTATTGAGATGACGAGATATCAAGGAGTACTTATAGAAGAGGATATTCTGCGCCATCCCCAAATAAATTGGGGTACCTAAGGGCAGGAGAATGCTAACGTAGAAATGCAGGTTCCTATGTGAACATAGATAGGCACCACTTTGATTCTAGTATTGTTACTTCCCTACAGAATAAGACGAAACTTGCAATTTTACAGATCTAGAGTTTTAGAGTGGTTGTCAGCTTCAACACTAAGCGACTTTTAACAAGCTTTATGAGCACTTTGCTCGCGCTGCACAGAAACGTGAAAGAGTGCCGATATTTGCGCAGCATCTTTGTGCACGTAATACTCTGTTGACACGCCGCCTCTCGCCTGCTCGCAGCATCCCCCGAGACTATGGAGCACTCTTCATATTCATTAACAAACTTTTTTATGAAATGGTGACAATATTTTATAGGGAAAATAGTGCTTAACTTTGTGGTTTTTTTTTACTATCGCCCGAAATCACACTTGTTATCTCAGAAAGTTAAGAAATAGGTGTAAACTCACAATCTTCAAGAGTTATATGTTGTCCACGCTCAAAAAGGGAAGAATGAGCAAACAAAAGTGTTTTATAAATCAAAACCTTCTGCTAAACGGGATCACAGAAACGTTTTTCTTTTAATTCAAATTGGGGTATCGTTTGCTCTCGATCTCAAATACCGTATTGCTAAACTTCGGGACCGATTCGCCAAATAAGATTAGTAAAGTGGGCCGTTCAACTTGTTTCGTTTCTGGTAAACTTTATAAGTGATCGCTCTCCCTGCTACTGCCTGATCGTGGACCGAGTCGAATGTAACCCAAACATGTTGAATTCAGACTTTCACGGTGATATTTTCTACTGTTTATTCGTTCATACCTGTTCTTCTCCTTGGAATCGATCAACGCGAACTGTGCACCTTTTTCGACGTTTTATAAGTGCCCATCTAGGACTATGTGAAATAAAATATTTTGATTTTGACACAGTTTTTCAGCACGAAATAAATTGCCAGTTATATTGCCAGTTTATTTTGTATCTCTAAAATGTAAGGGAAGAGCGGAGCCTTCAACTACGGGCATTTTTATGCCTAAATGGAGACTCCTTGACATGCAATGTAACCCAAATTGATACGTAATAAACTTAATAAAAATAATAACTTAATATTTTTCTATATTTTTATTGATTGATTTGAGCTCGGTTTACGGCAATAGGCTCGCCCCGTATTACATGGGAGTTAAACATAACTGGAAAAATGTGCGGTGTACTATTAAGTACAACACTGCCTAACCTTTGAAGGATTACGAGCGTGATGTTATGTTATGTAATTATGTTTGGTTTGGTTTGCGGTCTGCCTGCCTATAATGAGATCATTGTCTGACTTTATTTCCCTTGTTTTTCCTACAATGACAACCCTTTAATTAAACACTGTTTTAGGCTTTCACGGTTTAAAACTAAACTTTCTTTTTGTAACTTTCTTTCTTTCTTTCTTCTTTTTTTTCTCTTTCTATCGGGAGCACATAACCATAAATAATCACGAAAGATATCCCGTAAGTGACAATATAAGTTTAACCCTTTAATGAATAAGCTATGAAACCTTCAATTAGCAAACACAAAGAGATTTCCCGCTCAATCAATCCCGACAAACACGCAAACATCTTTAAAACAATAAAGGGTCCACAACCACAAAGCAGGTCGGCCTCATTAGCCGCCACTAATGAGTCGTAACACACTGCACATGCATTTGTGAGCACGCTGTTAAAACGCCAGCGTACGCCAGTAATACGCGAGTAAAACGCAAGTGTTGAGTGCGGTGTTCGTTAGTGGACCATTAGGGTTGATTTCAGTCGGTTTGTTTAACGTCAGGGTTTTAACGTTTATGAAGCTTTTGGTTTTGGGTTACATTTTTAAGTGTGTTACAATATAATAATGGTAAAGCTTGCGGAACATAAACATTAAAACTTTCAATCGTTGCATTTCAGCGGGCCGAAAATTACAGAAAAACAGTTTCTCGGTAATTAAGATTTTCAAACGAAACATGCGTCGATTATCGTAAAAGTTTATTACCGGGCAATTATTCCGGGTTTCAAGCAAAATTTAACCTAAAGTGCCAGTAAAACGTTTTCAATTTATTAATATTCTCATCTGGCAACCCTAAGCAGCTGTCAGAACTGGGTCACTGCACTCTTGCCTCACTCTCGCGCATGATTTACTACGAAACTTTTACGATTAGTTTATTTTTCTTGCAAGTACTTGCCTCTAATATGAAGTACACAAAATTATTAGATACAGACAGGTTTATTACTTAGCCTTTATAACATTTATGTTCTAACTTTTTAGTGTTGATTTGTGCGATTGTTATTGAACTCTAAGTAGGTTACAATTTTGAACATATTTTTTTTTAATATTGTTGTCTGTTTTAGGGGGAGTTTTAGGGGGTGATTAAAGAGAGATAATTTCAGAGTTCATCTGCGTAGTTAACTCAAAACTATGATCCTAAACCTACTGTGCTAATTCTAAGATTTACGACGCTAAACGCATAATATAATGTGTCTATTAGCTGATTTGATGGAAATGCTTATGTCTGGTCGGCATACTTGCAGAGTTGGAGATGACTGAAACTGGTCCAGTTCACCCACAATAATAGGCATAACGACATTATCAAAAAAATGCAAATCTATTTAGTCCGTCAGTTATGTCCCACCACAGATATTCCACCCCGCGATAAGTGCGCTTTGCAACAGCGTCGAAATATCGGAATCTCAACATGAAGACAACATGATAACTTAAAACATAATTTGACAGCAGAGGTGCTTTCAATTATGTATAATAGTATTTACATAAAATATAGTAACTTAAAACATCATTTGACAGCAGAGGTGCTTTTAATTATGTAAAATAGTAGATATTTATATCAAATAGAAACTTAAAACATCATTTGACAGCAGAGGTGCTTTTAATTATGTAAAATAGTATTTATATAAAATAGTAACTTAAAACATAATTTGACAGCAGAGGTGCTTTTAATTATGTAAAATAGTATTTATATAAAATAGTAACTTAAAACATCATTTGACAGCAGTGGTGCTTTTAATTATGTCGAAAACTAATTTTTGACACAGATCTTTAATCCGTATGAATGAATGCAAGTCGACCTCATTTTCCTTCACCCAGAACTTTCAAATAAACCAAGCAAATGTTATGACATGGCATGCTGTTGTGTTACGGTCACTGGTCGGTAAGTCTAACGTGTCTGCAGTCGTAAGCATCGCCCTTCAATATACTGCATGTGTTTGTGATATCATCACAAACACGAATGAATGAACACTTTATAGCGTGGGTGGTTGCGGTTTCTTACGCCAGACAACAGCGCATTATAATAAGCTGTGATGTGACAATTCTTGGCATACGTAATTATTATAAGCGATGCATTTAAGACCCTGACAAGAAAGTAGTTTAAACCAATATTATAAAGAGGAGATATTTGTGTGTTTTAAAAGTGAAACCTTTAATTCAAATTCAAATCCATTTATTGTTTGTCACAGGTAAAGTATCAGTTCTTGATTATTATATAGGATCGCTGTAACATACCTGTATGGTGTACAATATTTAGTTTGATTTAATATTTATTTAACATCATAATTCGTCCAAAGTCAACGTCCACATTAGTCATGCATCAGTAAAGTTGTTCATTCACAAGTCAATTAATTATTAATAAGTAAATAGGACATGGATTTCACTATAATTAGATTATCAGTACATTTCATTTGAATTAAAATTACTTATTGTTGTGCTGCAAATTAAATTATACACTGATTTCATTTAAATTAAGAATATTCATTGATTTCATTACGATTAAATAACTCGTTGATGTCAAAGAAATTAAATTTTTCACTAGTTTCATTACAATTAAGTTAGTCATTGATGTCATACAAATTAAATGTTATAGTTTATCCATAGGTGTCACCAGTATTTTTGTCATAAAAAAAAACATTTATGGAATAGTAGGCTTTACCAATCAAAAAATCTTTTAGCCTTTTTTTAAAACTATGCAAGGTTACACTGCTTTTTACGTCATTTGATAGTTTGTTATAAATTTTTACTCCTATCCCAAATATACTTGTTTTAATACAGCGTCTCGAACTTTTTCATGTCGCGTGACGGTCAGCCGCGGAGTAGGGATAAAGTGAAAGGCGCTCGTCAGAGCAGCCAAGACCAATATGGCGGAACCTATAGTTTGCAGCAGCTGACCGTGTAGTGTAAAAAATGTGAAAATTTTTAGTTAAATGTCTATAATGTGAAAAAAAGTTTCACTTTTACCGTGGTTTCATAAAACCGAATTAACTTAAAAACTACGAGCCCGATTTGAAAAATTCCTTCAGCAATGGATAGCTACATTATCAGCGAGTAACATAGGCTATATTTTATCCCCGTACTCCTACGGGAACGGGAACTATGCGGGTGAAACCGCGTGACGTCCGCTATAGTATTGAATATAAGCCGGGCGTGGAATCCCGCTGAAAGTGGTTGGCTGTAGTACCAGTAGTTCAAGAATCTTCTTACAGAAACAAAAATCCGATATTATTGTTACGAGTAAATCCTACCTGAATGTTTATTTCTAAATTACTAGTTTAGAGAGTATGTAAGGTTTGTAGCAGGTAGCGTTCGGTTGATTCTGTCTACACCACATAGGAAAAAGGTGAGTGTATGTTTAAACAATAATAAACAATTTTTATTTGTCCAAGACTTAAACCTATTACAATTGTTGTACTTTAATTAGACTAATTTAGTGGCTAGATACAAGACAAGTGCAACTGGGTTTAAACTAGGAGGACTCCTGTGCTATAAGCACCAGTTACTTCCGTCACAACCATGATCGAGCTGCCATTACAAGTGTGCTGCGGTGCAAATGTAAGTATTATAATATCATTAGTTTGTTGATTACTATCGTTCGTGTGTATGTATCTATGTACTAAGTTTATCGTTAGAAACGAAACTAATGAAAACGCGGTTATAAAACGACGGTGACGAATTAAAAAGTAGATATTTTATTGGAAACATTATGGCTCATCAAACACTGAAAAGAAAATATCAACGCAATATCAACGAGTCTCATAAATCTTCAATCGAGTCTAATACTTAAAAATAACTCTAAATGCATCAGTAAAAACAAACAAATGGTCTCCTATATTTTCATCTCGTTTAAATCCGCATTCAAATTGTAATTAATTACACTCAACCTTGGTCTATCTGCCAATTGATTCTCGATCACCCACAGACCGATACGGCGCCGGCGCACAAACAAACACACGAACGAACGCGCCGATCTATAAAACGCCTTGGACATAAACGATGAAATAACAACGTAAATATAGATCGTGGCATCACGGAATTAATGTGCCGAAAGTAAAATTGGAAGGCATTGTTTGATGCTTTTATGTGTGTCGTGGATTCGAGTAGGTACAGTCAGCAAAACAGTTAGATTTACAGGCTAGCAATCTTCGTACTACTATTATAAATGGAAAAGGGTTATAATCAATTTGTTTACATCCATTTCATTCAAATCCTTTCAGTAGTTTCTGAGTGAAATAAAAACAAAAATCGATCTTTACAGACTTTTACATTTATATAATAGTCGTATTGCTAGCCTGCATACCAAACTCTTTTGTTGACTGTACCTACTAAGTTAGACTTGTGTTTGCACAAAAGAGTTACTTAATAAAGTAACTTTTTTGTGCATGTTTATCATATAAATCATACATTTGAATGACAAAATGTAAAGCTGATTGATGATATGTATGTTAAGGTAAGTTTGATGGAAATTGAGCTTGCATCATCATACCTACTTTATAAAGGTACGTGTAAAGCATCCTTCTGCATTATCATTAGGACATTTACATATTAAGATGAGCTAAAACTAAAACCAGACTAAATTAACACTTATTTTATCTTACTTCGTTGCATTCTCTCCGTCACTCAGTTTCATAAGCAATTGAGCAGGCACTGAGCCGTGATATTTTGACTTTAGCGCAGTAATAATAAAAAAGCGGCCAAGTGCGAGTCGGACTCGCCCATGAAGGGTTCTGCAGATTGAATGAAAGGTAAATTGCTATTTACGATTAATGACACATTAAAAAAAAACTACTTACTAGATCTCGTTCAAACCAATTTTCGGTGGAAGTTTACATAATATTTTTTTTTGTTTTATCATTCTCGTATTTTAGAAGATACAGGGGGGGGACACATTTTTCCACTTTGGAAGTGTCTCTCGCGCAAACTATTCAGTTCAGTTCATAATTTTTGAAGACCTATCCATAGATATCCCACGTATGGGTTTGATGAAAAAAAAAGTAAGTAGTTTAAGTATGGGGAACCCCCAAAATGTATTGTTTTTTTTTCTATTTTTGTGTAAAAATCTTAATGCGGTTCACAGAATACATCTACTTACCAAGTTTCAACAGCATAGTTCTTATAGTTTCGGAAAAAAGTGGCTGTGACATACGGACGGACAGACAGACAGACAGACTTGACGAATCTATAAGGGTTCGGTTTTTGCCTTTTAAAAAGCGATATTATCAATACTCTATACAATTAAGTATAATTGAATTGTCTGATTGTAAGTATCAAATTATAGCTATTTCCTCTATGCATATGAAAGTATTCATATGCGGTTCTTTTAACATAAAAAAAAACTTATTATTTTAATCACTTTTGTCTGTCTGTCAGTCTGTCTGTTTGTTCTGAAAAATCTCTGAATCGTTTAGACTGATTCTGACGCGACTGGCAGGTGGCTGATATTATAAGGAGTAGCTAAGCTAAGCTGAAATAAATGAATTATTATTATTAAGCCTACTTTAATTTTAGAAAATAGATCAGTGATCCGTGCAAAAAATTTAAATTGTTAACAAAATCCTATTTAAATATCCCAAGCAATATTTTATAATAGTTTCACTGTGACAAAAATAAAAAATGATGAAAATGTCTGACAACCAATCTTACCAAGTGGTATCGTTAGGTACTTATTGGTCAGATGTCGCTCCATGTAAAATACGGGGATTCACTGCATAAGGTTAGACTTGAAGCCAACCCTAACATACACTGTTCTAAGCAATCACGATTCACAACTAAACAATAAAAAACTTTATTATTTTGAGCTCCCGATATTTCGACGCTATTGCAAGCGCCATGATAATACTGTGATTGTATTTTGCCGTGACTTAGTGTCGAGTTCCAGTAGTGCGCGTAGCAAAAGACAAAGAAAGAGGGTAGACAGATTTCTCTGCTCCTAACAAGATTTTCCATCCACCCGCATTCTCCAGTCATCCCGCGATCATGGCGCTTGCAACAGCGTCGAAATATCGGGACCTCAATACAAATAACAATCATGCAAGATATCCTGTAAGTGACATTTTAAATTTAACCCTAACGTAGATGGGAAAAGGCTAGGCAGATAAGATAAGATAAGATACGATAAGATAAGACAAGATTCTTTATTTTTCTGGTAGCTAATGAGTTTCACGATGACAAAAGTTGCGGGGCACAGCTAGTCTATAATAATTCAATAACTAGTATGAATACTTAACTAGAGGGCATAAAGCCTCTCGTGACCGTCGCTATTCAAACTGTCTGACATCGAAGTTATTCACTCAAATGTAGTCTAAAATCGATGCCGCACTATTGTCTGATATCATGATTTCTGGTAGAAAGTTCGATATTTGTTTATTGTTTTATTAAGTTATTAAATATTGTGTTTCTAATGACTGTTATTATTGATTAACCGGAATTAGAGTGAACGGCTACCATAGACTTACTACGTTTAATTTACGGTTGACACATTTGTTGATTGAAAGTTGACGAGTAACTAAAAAACAAGTATGGAAGATGAAGACATGCTGCGCTTACCCCAAATGAATTGGGATAAGGGAAGATGATATGGGTTGGGATGATGACGGCTTTCAAATAAAGTTCGGTCTTACATAGTTTGTGTTTCGTGAATTTTAGTTAAATTCTGTGTGCAGAAAAGTTGTCGCAGCAATTATGTGTTAATAGCCAATTCTTCAATAGTAATATAAGGTATAAGTAGTCAACAGTTAACAACAAAAGTCTTGTCTTAAAAATCATGCATGTAAGAAACTGTCCAAAAGAACCAACTATTATGGGTGTTTATTTTTCTCATAATTCTTTAAACCACTGTACATTCAAAATATATATTTGGGAACATAGATATTCTGTAATCCAATCAATATAAATACACACTACATTAACAATATTTTTGATTTAAAAAACATTTTGATATTACGTTTATATGAAATTCACATGCTCCGCAGGCCTCTTAAGCTTCCATTTTTAAGTTCTTAATCTACATACCTACCTAGTTTAGCTTTTTACTATCCTGTGTGCTATAAACAGCGCATAAGATACGCTCGTTTCAAGTGTTAACATCTTTTGTCATCTTTTAAAAATATTTGGTTACTATAATATAAATGCCCACCAGTAGGCTGGCTAGGGAAAGTACAGTAACTGGGTTGACTATCACTAGCCAAATTTTAAGACAGCTTTTTGCATTTAGTTACAGCATTCAGTTGATTCAAGATAGCCTTAGGTCTAGAATATGTGATCAAGGCCTAAAGTAAACCAGAAACGTAGTCTAGTCATTTTCATTGGGAATGACCAACTATTATACATGTAAATGTCCATTTAATTTTATTTTAATATATATTTATAGTATTTGATAAATATGTATAATATTTTATATATCTTTGTAGTGTATCGTAGTATTAAATAAAATTATTCTCAGAATTTCAGAAATGACACCTACCATTGCTTGTCTCTGCATCACCTAAAGGTTGACTGGTAGAAAATGCCTATGGCATTAAGTCCGCCTCTGTACTTTTGTGCTTGAAGTGTTAATAAATAAATAAATAAATAAATTATTTATTAGACTCTGCACTGTTTGGAAAAGTTTGAAGGTAAGACGTCACGACCAATTTGGTGTTAGTGTTCTCATTTTGGACGGTTACTAAGTGGTATTGCTAGTTACTGTGTATGTTACCCCGTCTATTTCTTGGATAACAATCAATAAATGGGACTACCTTCAAAAAGACACACTTCATTGCTTAGTACCTTATTGCAATTCACTACAGGTGTAATAGTTGTTCTTCTTTCGTATCGATTGTAGGATACGCCTCTCTAATTTAATCCACCTGCATAGTTTACCTAGTGACCTGGTAAGTTTACATGGCCATCTTTACAAGCAATACCTACACACTAATTACATCCAACCACATAATAAGACTCGAAGCAGACGTGCATACACTTGCAAACGTTGCGTCCCTTATAGCGAGTATATTTAGCGCGGTTCTGTTTAGTGTCTGGATCGCTGCGCGCGCGCTCAAACAAACGCCATTGTGCGCCATACACTCTCCGATTTATTGCTGACGTAGCCACCGATGGATTACAGGAAAAGTCTGCAGAAAATTCCTTACATTCTTCTTGTTCAGACGCGTTATTAGGTATGTTAAAGAGTTTACTGATTTATAAGGACTGAGATGACGAGCAGTAGGCATGATACAGTTATCAAAAAATTGCAAATCTATTTAGGTCCATGTTCACCAAAAAGATGATTATCTTGTTATCTAAAACAACTGTTTAAAACACATTTTTGTATGGGAACACGTCACAGTGACAGCTGTTTTTAGATAATCAGACGGTTATCTTTTTGGTGAACATGGACCTTAGTCCGTCAGTTAGAGTATTGGAAAATAATGGACACGTATTTTTTGTTTATGTAAATCAACGAATATCGACAAAGATAAAACGCATCAAAACTCGGGAGTGGAGGCTCGTGACGTCAGTACTCACTAAAAATTATACTAAGGCGTGACGTAGTAAGAATTTTAAAAGCGTCGTATCTTCGTCAATTTTGGTTTACGTAAGAAAAGAAAAAATACGGGTGAATTTTTTTTGATAATTTAACTGACGGACTACAACAAAAACCAATTGGTTTATTTTGTCGTTTATCCTATAGAGAAGTACGGAAGAAGACATGCTACGTCGAGTAATAAACTGGGATTAAGACAGAAGAATGATGATGAGGTTTAACAATCAACCAAACGTCTTAATGCTGTGTCTCTCAAAATGATTCTTCGTCAAAGTTCTTATTTTAACTGAGATGAGATTGTAAGTAGTTTGTAGTTGAATTTATTGTCCTTTTTGTTGTTGTTTCAAATCAATCAAATAACCGACATTCAATACTAATCCGTTAAACTAACATTGTCCCAGTATAAACATCGATATTTATCGCAATTTCATTTCAATAGGAAAAGTTTCCATTCACGCAGAATAACAAACTACATCCAGACTTAGATCAACAAAGAAATGAATAAACAAAAATCAACTAGTCCTACAATAAACTACAATTTATTGGGTAGTAAACAATATAAGGCTTGGCACACAATATCGATATAAACCATCCATTACATTAATGTCAGCGGTGTCAGGTGTCAACCTTTGTGGCGGCTTGTGCCGTCTTTGTCTGATTGTTGCCAGCTTAAAGTGCTGATGAGGGTGTTTTCCTAGCTGTGTTGCCATCATCTATCTGCCGTGGCTTTTTCCACTTTTGGGGGCGGTTTTCAGACTAACCGGGTGCAGCTGAATACAAATGTTTTGCATGGAGGAACGGCCTATTATCTAATCTCCATTACCCAGTTATTATGTAGCACTTTCATTTTATCAAATCAGAGATAATTATTGTCATTAGACAGTAGTTGATACTTTTAAAATGAAAATTTTTAGTTATCTATTGTTCGGAGAAAAGCTTTACTTAAACACGTGACAAAATTATTTAGTCAGTGTGTTCACTTTTAGTTATTTCAAAATTTTGTGTTACTCGTAAGAATATAAGATCGGAAGATAATGTTTGTAAATTAAAAATCTACATGGCATGATATCTTTCCATAGACAGTACTCAACTAATGAGCAAAAAGTTCATACATCCAATTCTTAAATTACAATTAAGCGCATAATTAAAATAATATATCAAAAACGTTTCAAATGTCAAATCTACCCGCAATTTGTAGCGTTTTGTAATGTTGATACTTGAGTGATTGCTTGACCGATGGTTTCACCCACTCGCTGTTATGCGTGGGGGCGAAAATTCTAGTTACTCAGACTATTCAAAAATAGACTTTTAGTGGTGTAAACGAAAAATACACAATAGTCATAGGTTAAAGGTTAAAGCGGCCCGCCCTTTAACTCTATTTCAGATATGTTTTAAGAAGGACAAGTCTAGAAATCTACGATATATGGAAACCTGTAGTCAAAATAAGTATTTTTCAGAAATAACCCCGTCATTTGAAAATATTGGCGCACCTCTTACCTAACTGCAAATTTACATGCTCCATTTATAAAAGGTCGGTGTGTCGAATTAATATCAAACGGCGGCCGTCTTCGGTTATATACCATGACCTAACTAACCACGCTTACCTAACCGAACAAGACATTTGACTCACAGCAGATAATCGTTAAACATGTCACCTAATGCGTGAAATCGTCCTCAAAACATAAGGGCGATAAACACGGCCGACAAACGTGCGATCGCAAGTAAAGCGCGGTCGTAACACGCGTGGTTGGCCCGTGTGTGTCGGAAATTTGTCGGTTGTAACACATTGAGCGAGTCCGCTCGGTTTCATATTGTATTGCCGTTCAAATTATTTTTTATGTGCAACTGGTTGAATCCATGGAAGGAAAAATCAAGTCCAGCCCAGTCACCATGTATAAATATTTGTTCTGTGTGATGATCGAACACGCGACATGCAACGCAGCAGTCAATCGCTCAGCCTGCTTTCCGTCAGCTATTGAAGATCAACATTTTGGATTTAGCTTCATAATATTGACGACATTCTGATATTTCACTTTAACAGGATCTTGTGTTTTGATACAAAGTAAAATTGATTTATTGAATCTACCTAAACGTAAAGCTCGTGACTCCAGACGGTCCCAGGGCAATTGGAACCGAGTATTTTCTTTTGTGCCTGATAAAAAGACACTATTTTACAATAAAACCTCTTATTTTTTTTACGCACTACAAAGAAATAAAAACATCGAATTGCGGGTTTATTTTCTTCAATAAAAACAAACCATTTCCCGTATACATTAACAATGTACCAGCCTTGCATATACACGAAGAGTCCTAACCTGAATCACAATCAATGGAATTATTGTCCTCCAGGCCCTAAGACAGTGCCTCCGCAGGATGTTTTAAATGTTGAGGGAAATAGAAGGCGAAAGTCACTAATATAATGCAGATGTAAATAAATAAAGCTAAATTGTATTGACTGAAGAGTAAAAGCATCACTTGAAACGAAAAACCTCTGTTCCCATACACATTAAAAAATCTACCAGGCATGCATAGAACACGAATGGTTCCCATCGCGTATCACAGGCCGATAACGTTGAGTGAAGCACATCAATTGTTTGGAGAGCCCTCGAGCGCGCGGTGTTTGCACGCCCATCGCGTATGACACTGATTCCGATCATAATGGCCCTGCGTAACGTATGGCCCCCTGGTTATTTGAAATTTATACGATGTACATCGTTGTTTACCAATAATTGATTCTTTCGTGTTGTTAATTTTAGTGTAGTTAGTGCATTTGGTGGTCATCGCCTTTTGTATATTTTTTCGATGTATGTTAAATATTCGTAGACAAAGACCAATTTTCTTTTCGGTACAATAGATTTAAAAGAATTTATAGGGACTTTGGCACTAGTACAATAACCCGATTTAGTGTGAAATAGGATTTAATGAATTATTCCTATTAGATATCCACGTCTTCGATCATTATTCATCGCTTCATAATTAATTCTTTTGAAATGGCATCAATAATTTTTCGGTAAAATGTACATTTTAAAATCGCGTTAGTCTCACTTCTTTTTTTTAAACCGATATCCCAAATATGTGCTAATACAACGTAAAACCTTACCAGTTTAAAAACATTTCAAATTAAATCAAAGATGGAAAGATAATTTGTTAAATTTTAACGAGTTTTCGGGAATATTTACACGAAATAAATTGTATCGCAGAAATAAAATGACGTTGTCAAAACAGAAGCGTATAGCTTAATTAACTGTGCAAACATTCTGACTGCTCTGCGGAACAGTAAACTTGGACACGTTTGTACAGGTTGAGGGAAAATTAACTCCCGAAGAATATACATATACTAATCATAACTGGTAGAGAATGCCTTGTAATCAGTCCGCCTTTGTACCAGCTACATGAACTTAGAAAAATAGTGACTTATCAATCAAACTTATAATCAATGGTATGTGCCAAATAAAAATTATTTCTTTCTTTCTTTAAGAGAGTGATTACGAAAACTAATTCTCCTGTTTAATAGCCACTGCAATATTTGAATTAACGTTTGCATTTCATATTGTATTACTCATGTTTTCGGGTACACACACTTAGGTATGTATTTTTATTGTACACTTATATGTATATATGTACACATACATTGTGTCTGGGGCTTCCGTACGCAATGTTTATTGCTGACGCATTCCGTTGCAAGCCGCATTGCACTTACATTTGTATTTCAAGAGGAATTATAAAACACACTACTGCGGCAGTTTGAATTTTGTGAGATTCAGGGGTTGGAACTATAATGATTATTGATTATATTGAGATACATGACTGAGAGAAATTGTTTAATATGCTCGAGTTAGTTTTGGTCCTTCGAGCCGGATAAGACAGAATTTTGACTATTCAGGGCGAATTTCACCAATGAAACTATACTCGATCTTCTTCATTTGAATGCTTCCAGGAACTAAACTACCATAAAGTATTGAGCGTGGTTTAAATGGTGGTGAATGGTGGTTTACTGGTTGCGTTTTTAGATTTTCTGATCGCCGATATAATGTAAGGAAGAATATTAGAACTGCAAATTGTATGCATGTTAATGTTGTGTGAGTTTTTGTTTAAATAAACAAAGTATGAAGTAAATAAATCATATTAACAATGTTTATTAAATACTTGTGCGTTATAAAAGATGAAAGAGGTATTTGTTTATTACAGATTTTTTTGTAAACTTGCCAAACCCGTGAAAATAAATAGTAATATTTTAATATTTTAGCAATTAACAAAGAATAATCGTTGTAGTTTATTCGTACTTTTTTAGTTTCGTTTGTTTAATACGAAACACCTTGGTAAGACTGGTTGTCAGACTTTTGGGCTACTGACTATCTGTAACGACTGCCAAAGATGGACAAGTGACAGCCGGGACCAACAACTTAAAGTGCTTTCCGAGGCACGGAGGAAACTCGGTATGTAAGGGTGGTGCCCATCCAAAGACCAACCTAGGCCAGACCCGAGCGGCTGTTATTATTTAGCCACGAGCTCCTTAGCCGTCTCATCCATTTGGGTTGAATAGTTACTGATATTTGCATGAACAGCTGATTATTTTTCCACGCAAACTCTATTCAGGTTGGAATTTTCCAATGCCACCTGGAGGGTAAGCATTCTAAATACTATAGATAGCAAATTTTACTCAAAGGAAACATTCCTTTATTTTTGAAAAGAAACAAATCTACATTCATAGATTTTCGAAAATTTGCTTGCCACACTCTTGCATCGAACACGGGATGGGCCGATTAAAGTTCGAAAAAATAACATTTTGTACCTTTTTAAAATCAATCTATAGAAACAATCATATGGATCAAATCTCTCTAACAAACATGATAAATTAAATGAAAGTATTTGGAAATTTTCGATAATCTGTGTCAGGTTTATTTCTTTTTATAAAAATAGAAGAAGGTCCTCCAGGTGGCATTGAAAAATTCCACCCTGTATATTACTCGTGTAGCATTTTTTCGTCTGTTTATGTAAGTAAACACCCATCTGATTATAAATAATGGCGTATTAGCAAAAAATTCAAGATGGCGTCGTGTCATTCAGCCGTTATCCTCACTCCATGGATCAGCCGACGATACGCCGTGAATGTCTGAGTAGGTGACGGCATGCCATGCCGACTGGCGCGGAAGTTATGACGGTGTTACCAGGAAACAATATCGCTTTATTTCTATTTTTACTTTAGTAATGCCGTGTTGAGATGACATTATTTGTTTACGAGATTTTAATTTGACGTCTGAATTTGCAATTTTGTCAGAAGCACAGTGAGCTCTATTTCCGTTATAATAAAGTGACTGTTGGGTGGCCGCTGGTAGCTTGAATAATACTATAAAAACTTCGTTAAAAGTAGAAAAAGACCAAAAGACGCAGAAATAAATCGAAATTGTAATTAGAATGTAATTTTCCTAAAATACGACAGCACTTGAAGATTTAGGAAACGAACATATATTGGAGTTTCAATTTAACCCACAAATTAAATAGTAAATTTGTAAGCTAAATAGCTTGTTAGACTGTTCTTCAAACATTAAAATATTCTTTGGCTAGAAGTAACGCCGCACAAAATCTAGAACAATAAACCATTATTGTATAAGCTCAACTATTGTTTGAACGTAGGTTCGTCGATATAACAGAACGTGGAACCTAAATGCCAGATAGCAACGTTATAATGCAGGGTACAAAGATAGAGCTAGCTACGGCGTAGGCGTCAACGTCAGAGCCGCAGTGGCTACGGCGTAGCGCTACGCCGTAGCGCCCTCGTAAAATCAAGTTTGGGGTCTGAATCACGGGTATGAATCGATCGGATGGATTTCAATTGTTGTGTAATTCCCTTTTGTGGGGAGACCTTTGCTATTATTAGGTTTTTGGATACATCGAATATGTTACGATATAGTAAACTCTAATAAAAATTAGTCTTCTAAAAGATAATTACTTTTTTAGCAAATGGGCCTCAACTTCAAACACCTTTTGGTTTTGTAATGAAGAGCGCGGCTGCCGATCGGCACGTCTAAGTTGGTCGCAGTTACTTGGCTATTTTGTATTTTTGGGACAGAAAAATCGGTTCGGTTAAAGGATCACAAAAAAAGCATAAAGGATACATTTCAAAAAACCTGTGAATTAACTTGGAAAGTAATTTATTAATAGTCAATAACCATTAATACATAATTTAAGTAAATCAAGTTGAGAAATAAGTAGGTTTGAAGTATAATAAAACATTGACAGATAAAATTTTGTAAAATGAATATTCTTTAATTTACAAACTACAACAATAAATTAAAGCTTAAATAGCAGTGAAGTCAAGTCATAAATCTATGAAAATAAACAAACATTTACTCACTAGAACAGCAGAAACATTTATTATTAAAGTACCGAAAGAAACGTAATTAAAACTAGTTTATTTATAGTTACGTACGGTTAAATACCGTAAACAATAGTTCAGTTAGTGGTGCTATTTTCAGCTTCAGTTCATAAAAATATTTCCACGTTTTACTTCAAGGTGACGCTCATTAACTAGTAAAAGTCTTCATATTGTAATTTTGAACGAATTCGTTATTTCAACACTGACCTTATCAAGATCTGAGCAATCAAGAAGCCATTAGACTCATTACTTCGCTACTATTCATAACTAAATTCTTGTTAACTACATAAAAGCTCAATTTTCTGACGACTTGTGTAATGATTGATGACGGAATTTAATTAATTACATAGACAAAACTAAAAGGTATGGTTAGTGGATATAACGTATGATTGTATTGTATTGTATTGTACAACGGGCTGGTGTCCGCAACTCCACGTCAAAGCGAGTATTTTGCGTATGGTCTATAATCCACCACGCGGCCCAGTGCGGGTTGGCAGATGTCACATGTCTTTGAATTTTTGGTTCTAGGACATGCCGGTTTCCTCACGATGTTTTCCTTCACCGTTTTTGAGAGCGTGGTGATGAAATAAATTACACAAAGTAATGTGTCTTGCCTGGGTTCGAACCCACGACTTACTGTTCGTAAGTCGATGCCGCCACCACTGGGCCACTGCTGCTCTCAATAAACGTATAACGTATAATATCGTAATCAATGTAGATAGATATCCACGTTTGGTCGTCATCATAAGCATTGACATCTTTTTATCTTTTTTTCCCAACTGTGTTGGGATCAACTGGCAGTCAAAACCGTATTCATCATCTGCCTAGCCTTTTCCCAACTATGTTAACTGTTTCGATGCAGCTGAATAACAGTATTTTACATGGAGCGACTGCCTATCTGACCTCCACAACCCAGCTTTAGTACTGGGTAATACGATACCACTTGGTAACACAGGTTGTCAGACTTGTTGGGCTATTGACTATCTGTAACGACTGTCAAAGATGGACAAATGACAGCCGGGACCAACAGCTTAACATGACTGCTTTCCGAGGCACGGAGGAAAGTCGGTATGTAAGGTTGGTCACTCATCCACAGACCAATCTAGGTAAGCACGGCTTAACCTAACGATCGATCCGAGCGGCTGTATGTATTTACCCACTTCTTCTAGTCTAACCGGGTTCAAGTGAACAAATACCAGTTTTTTTACAGGCTGCCAATCAGACCTCCACAGCCCAGGTGCTGTATCATGCGATTTCAAATGTATATCATTCAGCATGTTCAATATTAAAATAATGTAAACTAGCTACAATGTTCCCACTGCTGGGATACAGGTTCGTAAGAGGGACTGGCTCGGATGTGACATTACAAAATAAAAATATTGGGTGTTTTTAATTTTTGAGATTTGCAAGTTTTCTTGCAAAAGCAAGCCTCAGCACAACCAAAAACCTAAATTACTATAATCATGTCCTACGTATGGTATATGTTCTACAGTATGATGTCATAATGATGGACGGCCTTCAGTTCTGCGGGAGGCAGACGACGCGCGGCGGTAATGGAGCGGCGAGTTGAGACGATCGCCTGCCCAGACACCCTGTGTCTATGGTGGGGACTACTTTATGGGGGACAGTCAAGGTCGAAAGTTTATTAGCTATGGGGACACTTTACTTGGCGTAGTACTTATATACACCATACATACGAGTACATTATATGAGTAATTCCTAGGTTTTATTTCAGTTTAAACTTAAAGTTAAGTAAGTTTAGGCTTAAAGTCACCCAAAGGGCAATGGAGAGGGCTATGCTCGGAGTTTCCTTGCGTGATCGAATCAGAAATGAAGACATTCGCAAGAGAACCAAGGTTAGCCGTAAACGTAGCGAAGAATTGCTAAACTTAAGTGGCAGTGGGCAGGGCACATTGCTCGCAGAACGGATGGCCGATGAGGCCGAAAAGTTCTGGAGTGGCGATCGCGAACCGGAAGACGATGCGTTGGAAGACCTCCCACTAGGTAGACCGATGACCTGGTGGATGCGAGTCGCAAGGGACCGGTCAATATGGCGATACTTGGGGGAGGCCTATTTCCAGCAGTGGACGCCTTTCGGCTGAAATGGTGATTTCAGTTTGGTTTAAAAGTTGCGCTATTTGCAGAAAAGTTGAAAAGGAATCGATTGCCTTGGTATGGACATGTGATGAGGAGGGGCAAATCGTATGTGACTAAAGAGCGGTGAATATAAATGTTGATGGATGGAGGGGGAGAGAAAGACCAAAGAAACGATGGATGCATTGTGTGAGAAATGATATGAAAGATAAAGGAGTAAATGAAAACCTGACGGTTGATAGAGAAGAACGGAAGAATGAAACGTGTTGCGCCGAACTGAAGTAACACGGGACCAGTTTAGGAAGATGATGATTTCAGTTTGGTTCCATTTAGATGTTCCAATTCTTTATTTGCGTCAATGTCATTAAAATGCTACACGAACTCGAGTAGGCAATCGGTAAACAAACAAAAGAATAACGAAATACAAGCCTATCAGTGTCGCAGATACAAAACACAAGCTCAATATGTCAAAATCAAATAGGTAATTATCCTCATAAAACCTGTCACAATCGCTATCGCACCGCTAAATCCCGGAACGGAGTCACATCACCGTCACTCGGTAATCAGTCCCGACCGATAAGTCCGCAAAAAGCGGGATTAGCGCACCTCTATACTACAGGCCCGGCTGTAGATTAGCCCCCCTCTATAGGATGGGCTGGAGATTGTACGAGCTTGCCGATAAATGGGATTAGTGTATTTTGACACTCATGACTCGTGAATTGGGCTGAGTTCATGTTACGTAATATTATACAGGGTGTAAACTACCTCATCACGAAGCCGTCAACGAAACAATCTGTACATCACACTAAGTAAAATTATTGCTGGGAAACGACTTTTCTTTTTGGGTGAAAAATCATATTTTGTGGTAGAACTCAATGTAACGCACTTGAAAAATTGTGCTGATGGATGAATTGAATAGTGCGGGCGCTGGAGAGGCGTTAAAAATCTTATAATATTATGTTGTAGAAAGAAAAAAATATCGCAATTAATGACGGGGAGAACAAAGTACCTCTCGGCTTCGTTAAGAGGTGTTTTATACCATTTATAATACAAACAAGAGGGTAAATATTTGAGTATTTTGTTGATTAAACAGTGAACCATGTGAGTATACCCAGTATAAATGTGAATGAAGCCAAAGGTAGCCAAAGGTATCTTAGCTAGTGGCGGAGTTTATGTAGTTTATGTACAAGTATACCGTGTATACAAGATACCATAAATTTACATAAATGTATGTAACGGCGTCAATTTATGCACGTATTTACAACGAACCTATTTAGTTTCTAGAACATTATTCACGGGATTCAACTTATTTTAAAGGACAGAAAAACCAAGAGGAACTATCAGAATAGGACGATAGAATTTTCTCACACGAAAAAAATGCTTATGCTGAAAGAGCATCACGTCAGCAAATTATCATGTTACCATTATACATCAATATTATTCCTCATCACAGTGCATAAGAGCTCTTATTGCACAGGGTCATACGAACGTAAACTGCCGTAAAACTACTCGACCAATCATGTCACCTAGGATTTGCCTTGAACCTAATAAACATTCCCCCCCATTTTTCCTAAGCCACTAAAAAGCAACCACAGGGTATACAGTGATATACAGTGCCAAGCCATCTTAGTCTAATGCGACAATATGGCGCCTCTAGTTCCCTTCTGTTTCCCGTTTAATATAATTATGTAAATCACCCATTATACATGTCGGTAATCCGTTCAATGTTCTAGTTCCAGATTTCCACGATTTCTTCTGAGTAATACCGTATTCATGTTATGAAAGGAAATAATAAAATAAACCATGTTTTGTTATTCCGTTTGTATTTAAACACAATGTTTTGAGTCCGCTGAAGGAAAGGAAATGTATCATTATGATTTTGTGTTTCCGAGAACGATTAACGAGTTAGTCATGTTTACATGTGAAGCTGTTTGTTTTCAGTGAATGAAGTATTTTTGTTTTAAGGCTTTGGGTACTTTTTAGCTATATTATTATAACTTATTCATATTGTTCCACTGCTGGTCAAAGACTTCCCTCCATTTCTTACGACCGCGACGGTCACAATTCTGTGTGACTTCTTTCAAATTCTCAAGGAAGTCATCTAGAAGTACGACAACAATACACAAAGAGAAGGGAGTCTGCCTAGGAGTATATTTTAACCTTTAATGAAGTTTTTTTTTATTAAAAATCTAGTAATATTTAGCGTTTGATCCCACCACAAGTGAGACATAATTATCAGGTCCTTTGAGTAAGATTATATGAAAAACGTATCTTGCTCAACAAATGTCATAACAAACAACAATTGAATGACCAACTTTCTCGGAAGTATACCCGAAAGAATTTGTTGAATCCAAAGGCTGACAATGATGGTTATTTATTACTTCGTAAATACTCTGTTATTCATGTAACAGGAAATCGAATCATGTTGTTTTACTTTTACGTTTCCGACCACTCAATTAGTTAGAGGGGTAAACTGATTGCCACCGGAAATTGTACTGATCTAATTAGATCTTTCTACCCAATATCCGATTTTATTGGAAGTTTGTGCTATTAGTCGCAGCATGTCAGTTATGTATTATAAATTAAATCAAAAGTACATTCTTAAAAAACGACATTAAAATTATTGTCGTGTCACTGCTGCGAATTCCACATCGGTATTCCAGTCGGCACTTATCAATCTTAGTTAACTGCTAATTAGTAAGATATCTAAGTTGACTGAAAGTAGGCTACTGAGTCTGCAGTTTACTTTCTATAATAAGGTCATAATTAAGTGGAACAAAGGTGCAAGGCAGCCTTAATTTATAAGACTAACATATAACTCACTGGCGCATTTCCCCTTTATCAGCAAGTTTCGTAATTTATAATGGTTTTAACTGCGAATAATATACGACTGTGGTTCGAGCAGTAGTTAGTGGTATACGGTACTTATTTATCTGTAACACAAAGGCGAGGTAACGATCCAACAGTAACTGCGTCAGTGCAATATAACTAACTAGTTAAATACAGTGGTGGCAAGGTGAGATTTCTAAAGGTATTTATTGATCGTATAGTGCAAGGATTCATTCTTTCTATTATGATTCCTTGCTGCATCGGAAGATTGTAAATTACCCTCTTTTCAGTCGCCATTCTAAACTTGGCTAGTAAAATTCGATCTCTCCAAGTAGCAACATACATACATTTTAGGATAGGAAATTACCTACAAAAACGATCTGGATGAGATCCGCTGGTACCAGGAAAGCATAAGCAGATGAGTATAGACTCGGCAACGGGTTAAACAGGCTGATAGTGATGGTGATGAAATCATCATCATCGTTTTCTTGCCCTTATCCCAATTCATCTGGAGCCTTCAATTCCCAATCCATCCGGAGTCATCTCATAAGACATTTCTTTTACTTAGTAATCCAAAATCGTCAACAACAAGGACCCATCAGTCTTTTAACTTCCTGTTTGAGAAGATTTACTCTATAGTGTTAAAGTGGCAAGCCAGAAAGATTTGTGGATTAATGTATGTTATTGTTACGAATATCTTATTCCATTCTCGTGCTAATGTTGCTGCTTCTATGTTTACTTTAGATAAAATAAAAATACTCATAAAAATCACATCTTATCAAAACGACTGCCTATCTTCCCTTTACTCAAAAGTTTTTCCCCCGAACACGGGATCAAGTCAACGCGTCCTATCAACCACGCGCGTAAGCCCGCGGTTTTCTCAATTCGTTTATTAAAGAAAGCTCAGTGTCTTTTATATCTTTGGCTATACAATATGAGTAAAACGTGAAAGATGTAGCTTTAAGTAATACGAATTTATTAGTATCTTCAAAAGAAAGAGGTTATTATCGTCATTATCATCTGACGACACTTGCCTAGCAACTTTACCTAAGTATACAGACTGGAGTCGGTTTCCAGTTTTGCTAAATGTAGCTGAATGCTAAAGTTACATGGAAGACATTAGTAGTTTCCTCTTTCAGGCTGCAACTTAAAATTATGTTTGAGAGTAAGCTTCTAGAAGAGGAGAGCATACAAAGGTGTGGGCGATAAAATTGATTGAAAAGCTGTTCTGCGCATAAACTGATTCATTGGTAAAGGTCTAGAGTTCAAACCCTGTTGCACAACGCAGGCGCGTTTGCGACAGGACTACTTGAATTGCATCACGTAGACTATATTTCAGAAGCCGAGATAAAAACGATATCAGTTTTGTATCTCTGATTTACGTAAAAGCTTTTCAATTGCTTTCGATACAAGATTTTTTGAATCCTGATTCCTATAGCTGAAGCAAAAGGTGTTTTAGATTTCCTGTAGTTAACAGTAAAATGTTTTTCATATTGCTGTTAGCGGTAAAACCGTTTGTATGTAAGCCTTGTTTCATATTTAGTTCGTCTTTCACTAAATAAAACGAAACGTAATTTTTAAACTGAAAGCCAAACAAAAACATCGATTGTTATTTTATACGCAGTTTACAAAACAGACACGCATATTTGGAGAGCGCATTAAACCGCGCGTGCCCGCGGAATGCGATGATCTTCATTAAAAGCCGCGCGGATGACGCGGTGCGTTAAAATATAATAAATGAACAGTTACTGCTAATCACACGGGGCTCGTAAATCTTGTGAGTCATCGGGAACAGCCGGGAGGCGTGACTAGTCTGACAACGACTGATCTAGGACGATCTAACAAAGGAACGCTCCTTTTCTAATGGAAAATGTTTTTCTTTTGCGCCTTTAGGTTGGCGGCAACAAAGGATTTACGATGTTTTTGGAAACATTTTGTATCGAATTGTTTACTTCAAAGGATTGAAGTTAAAAGTAAAATGTTGATCCATTTGAAATGTTGACCTTTTCCGTTTTCTGTCCCTGTCTGTACCGCTTTTCGAATGTTCATCTCGTTAATTATAAAATCAAACAAAAGAATCTAAAAAGAAATAAGAATAACTAAAATATCCTCATGATATTTAACACAATTATGAAACACTCTCCCTTTAAAATTGCGATGTACTCGAAATTCAGACGCAGACGCGCAAAACCCTTGTCGATTTAAGAAAAGTCGTTTGCTATTGTTTTCCTTTAAAAAATATTTCCACTGAAGATTTTCCTCGTATTCCGTCGTATTTTCTATATATTTTTGAAAACTATCAATACAAAAACATTTAAATATAACACCTGAAAGTTGTCAGGATCTTCCTCAATTAACTCACCTACTCTGAATCAAAACATGTCAAACTTAAGCTTCAAATAAAAAATAAAAAAGTAGGTAATCATAGTCACCTGAAGCGTTTCTCTTACTGCGGCCGGCTCGTTGCCGGCAACTGCATGTCGATATCGGGCACAAGAACTGCACTGGGCACGGGACTCACTGGTGAAACACGGGAGACGGCCTCCGGCGACTAAAGTTCGGCCGAGACTGCCTCGCCCCGGCTCGCGCCCGGCGCCGGTCGATACTCGGGAACAACAGGTTAGTATGCGTGCGCCGAAATGTAAACACTACTTCACTCGTGTGCAGTTCAACACTAATGGACCTAAATCCGTATTGGTCCGTGTCAACTGCAAGGTTTGCATCCACTTTCAAATGTTCCCGCTACAGTTTCTGGGATGTTAAAACCATTTATAGAACTTTCATCTCCCTAAAGACTTGGAACTGGAGAAACCAAAACCCGCAATTCATGCAGGACTACTTTTATTAACTTCGAGAACCTCTTGATTTGAGGTGATAAAACTTCTTCGATACTCAATGAAGTAAAACACAATCTTGCTATGATAATGACTGATTTACTTAACTGACGGTATGCGAACTAAACATAACTTAAACATTATTATGAGGCTACCCTCAATATGTGATAATAACATACAACGCTCATTTGGTCATTCTTGACTGGGAGCTATCAAGTTCATAGAAGTTATTTTTGACTTAGTAAACCATGTCGTATACCAAACATGTTTTGACGTCGCGGCATCGTCTCAGAAACGAATTGTAAACCATTTTGCGCAAAGTGTTAAGTTTTTAAAACTGCATTTCTTGCCAACTTGTTTTAGGTGTGAATGGTAAACAAGACTAGATGACCCAACATGGGTTTCCTTGGTGTCAACGCGAGTTTACAAAACTATAATACTTTTGCCTTAAAGTGGATGCTCCAAGGTAGCTCGCGAAAAAAAAATTTCTTACTTTTATTGCAATTTGCAGGTCTTGATTGCATGAATATTTCATGAACTTGGAGGGTTGTATTGATGATTATAATTATGTAACAACATACGTCTTAATTAATAATATTAAAATGATAATAAATAATATATAAGTACTATAATTATTTTATAAGATTAATAATAGCATGAAGAA
The DNA here is from genome assembly GCA_916618015.1 of Xestia c-nigrum. Classification (NCBI taxonomy): domain Eukaryota; kingdom Metazoa; phylum Arthropoda; class Insecta; order Lepidoptera; family Noctuidae; genus Xestia; species Xestia c-nigrum. The sequence goes on from OU745249.1 coordinate 24,409,634, forward strand.
ATTAATATAATTAATATAATATGTCTATGTATTTCAAATCATTTTAATTGTAAATAAAATAATATCTAATTCTATTGTAATCAGTGCATAGTGAAAATAATAATAATAAATTAATGCAAATTATTAACAACCAAATGGGTATTTACAATAATATGGTTGTTGCTAAAAACAAATAATGTAAATTATTGATTGATGTCTTAATAGTGTAAGGAATCAATAAAGCTATTTTTATTTTTTTATTTTATTTTATAACAACATACGTCTTACAGCCGCGAATCATATTTGATCAACACACAACCTAGCACTGGCCTGAAAATTGCAAAAAAAAACGTAAGAAAATTTGAATTTCGCGGGTACCCTTGAGCATCCACCTTAAAACCCCATAACAGATAAAAATGTCAGAACACAACAGAGCACATATAAAAGCGTATATTTCCCCAGCGATGGGTTCGCACGCTCTGTAATTACTGGAAGTAAGTGAGCCGTTGCGGTGTTTATGTTACGTTCACAAATGTTAGTACGCACACATGACATTGACTGTCTATACTTGAAGTTACGTCAATGCTAAGTTATGCTTAGCTTTTAACAGTGCATTATTTACAGGTTTTCACAGTTACATTGGCGATGTCAGAGCGTCATCTTCTAGAATGTTTCGTTTCGATTTTGTTTTTTTGTTTTGTTTGAAAGGTGAATTAGTCGGGAGTGTTCTTAGCTATGTTTGATATAAATCGCTCAAAGATGGCCGCCGCCACAGAATGACGGTTTACATATTTATTCAACTACTCCCTCAGCTGGGCTAGCATGGGCAGGGGATAAAACTTTTCTCCACCGGTTATTTCCACTGACAAGGGACAAGTCAGTAGAAATGACAGGTGGAGAAAATTTTATCCCCTGCCCATGCTAGCCCGGCTGTATGGGTATCAAATGAAAAGGCTTGACCCGTAAAATTCACTTTACGCTATAATAAATTTCACATTCAAGATCAACAAAATAGCGAATTAAGATTTTAAGCTATTGCATAGCTTCTATCGCGGGCCTTGAGCGTGGAGACCGAATCCAGAAATTCCCTAACGAAAATAACCTAACACCCCCCGTAAAAATCAAATGCAATAGCTTTACCGCGGCAGTCCCCGAGTGCCACACGTCTTTTTTCCCAACTCCCTCAATAAGGATATCAAATGAAAAAAAATCCTTGAAATAATGAACCAATGTGTCGACTGCCGGGTTTTTTTTAATTTTCAATTTAATGTAACTTGTTGTTACAAAATTTTGGTTGGGGTTGCTGCTGATATGCATGCATACATGACATGTATGTGCTCTAAAAATATAAAATCTCTGCGTCACATGTGATTACATCACCGCTATTACTTGACCCTCCTATTGGCAGTGTCAATAACAATATAAATCGGACATGATCACCCTCCGGCAAGTGACAGGCGTCGGTACCAGGCTCCCAGCCGAGGCGGGAGGTAGGCACGTGTCAACGCGGACATCTGACGAGTTGGTCTGATCAGTGCCGTTTTATTTACATAACATAACGCCTGTATTTCCCGAAGGGGTTGGATAGAAGTGTTTAGGAAAAAATGCTTATGAAATAACCCTAAAATACTTTGTTCGACTTGGGAATCTAACTCAGGACTGAACATCAACCATGAGTTTGCTTGCGACCAATAATCTATAATTTAAAAATGAATCGAAAAATGTGTTGGTAAGCGCATAATTCAACAACGCCTGGACCGATTTCACTAACTCTTTTTTTGTTGTGTTTGTTAGGTAGTAGTAAGTAGGTAGGTAGGTAGTAGTAGGTAGGTAGTTAGGTAGTAGTAGGTAGGTAGGTAGGTAGGTAGTAGTAGGTAGGTAGGTAGGTAGTAGTAGGTAGGTAGGTAGGTAGGTAAGTAGGTAGGTAGTAGTAGGTAGGTAGGTAGGTAAGTAGGTAGGTAAAAGTATGTAGCTTTTTCCCTCTTATGTGACGCAGACGAAGTTGCGTGGGTCAGCTAGTCTGAAATAAAAGTACAATATTAATACCCCTAGTATTGTGACTTTTGCAGAGAAAATTCCTATAGTTACCTGGCAATATTTGAAAATGGCACCTAATCCTATCATACAACCTTGTTTTCATGTACGAGTATATTATATATTTCGTATACATATATAAACCGACTGGGACCGGTCAATGTGGCGACACTTGGGGGAGGCCTATGTCCAGCAGTGGACGTCTTTCGGCTGAAATGATGATGTTACGTACATTAGTTATATAATCGCAGTTAGTTACTGAACTTCTAGCCTGTTTTTCCAGATCGAGCAATTCGTAAAGAAATGCTGAAATAAGTATTCTGGTTTCTTCAAAATGAGGTCACACAAGAATGACGTGACGGTTTTGGTATATTCGTCACCATCGCGTAGGCAGCGAATGAGCAGTTCTGAACTGAAAACTTTATACCCAAAAATGTCTCAGATTTGCTGACTCACCCCGTTTCGACTTGTAGGAAAAGCTGTAAAGGCCTTTTAAATGGGAAAGTTTGCGTGGGCCTCCCAATGACCATTAGATACTACCACGCTGCTTTGATAAATTGAAGGTAAGATAGCCTACCAACAACCTTCTGTTATTTATTAGTTGTTATAAAGATTACAGTGTTATTTGCTCGAAAAGACTCAATGAATTCTACTTTAAAGAATCTTAGGACGATTTACGAACACACACACAACAGAGCACTCTAAGGCTCTAGCTTTCAATCCCGCGCACGTGTTAATACCCCGGTACGGCTCAGGTGCCGTACCGGTATCGTTACGTCAACGGTTAAGAATTCCGACGACGACGCTCGCTTGACCTTTAAATTCCTTCGTAAACCTTCCAGGGCGTTTCACGCAGCAGAGCTTATACGGGCAACTTAATTTGCTAAATTCCACGTTCGTTGAATGCTGAATAATTATGAAACTTCTGATAATTTTAAACACTTTTCTGAGATACGATGAAGCAATCGTGTACGGTTATCAACAAATACCTATTGGACCCAGATTTTTCTTTTGTTACATAAACCAAAATTGACGAAGATACGGCGACGCTTTAAAATTTTACAATACGTCATGCCTAGGTATATTTTCTGCGAGTTCTGACGTCAGGGGCCCCACTACCGAGTTTTGAGGTGATGCTTTACAAAAACAAAAGAAAAGTGTCCATTATTTTCCGATACTCTAAATGAAGATATATTATAGAAATAGATTTGCAATTTTTGATACTCTCGTCATGCATAATAATACCGACATACTTTGAGCCACATATATGCCTATGCTTTTAGCTTTTTGTGGCCTACGTAATTAATTAATAATCCTTGATTGTGGGGACTCATCCTGACTGATCAGACAATGAAATGGGGTTTAGTAAAAGTGTTATAGTTTCCCTACCCGCAGATAAAGGATTATCCATTAATCAAGCCACGTATATATGGAGCGATTTAATTAACTGGGCAAATAGAGATAACCCCGAGAAATAATTGAATATTTTATTGTTTAACTAATTAATCTAGTGGATTACTACTTCCTCCAGCAACTGATACCTTAAACTAATGGCAAAAAAATGCCCTTATAAGCACTTAAACTCACACTGACATGGGCAGATTTGAGTCATCCGAGTTATCAAGTGCTTAAAATGTTCATCATCATCATTCTCTTGACCTTATCCCAATTTATTTGCGGTCAGCACTGTATAGCTCCTTCTTCCATACCTCCATCAGACACCTCTTTTCTAGCCATCATCATTGAAGGGTTTTGGTCAGGCAGGCGGTCGATAATAAAAACTTTGCCAAAACCCAAAGCAGTGTCATATAGTTAATCAAATAAATAGAAGTAGATACCTAATAATTTTCATGTCTTTCCATTTTCATGTATAACATCTTCTATATATCTTCTATCTATCTATCTTCTATCTATCTTCTATATATATAAAATGGTGAACTGACTGACTGACTGACTGTCTGGGTGATATATCAACGCACAGCCCAAACCACTGAGTCTACCGATTCCAAATTTTGCAAGAAGGTTCCTTATGTGATCTAAGGGTGCAATAAGAAAGGATTTTTCTAAATTCACCCTCTGAGGGGATGAAACGGGCTCCCAAAGTTTGTATGGGGAAACCAGATTAGTTAGACTATTTCATTCTAAACTTCACAAGAGTACTCCTATAGATAAATGAGTTAAAGCGGGTTTCAGGTTTTTTCAATATTTAACCCCTAAGAGGGGTAAATGAAATGGGGTGACAAAGTCTAAAATCAACGCACAGCCCAAACCGTTGGGTCTACAGATTTCAAATTCGGCAAGTAGGTTCCTTATGTAGTCTAGGAGGGCACTAAGAAAGGATTTTTCAAAATTCACCCTCTAATGGGGTGAAACAGGCCTCCAATGTTTGTATGGGGAAACAAGATAAGTTAGTCTATTTCATTTGAAACTTCACAAGAGTACTCCTATTGATAAATCCAAGATAGCACCGAGGAAAAGTATTTGTTTTTCCATCTCGGGTGTCGTTTCATGGTTTTCGAGGTTAGGAGGGATTACAAAAATGAGATCGAAATGAAAATCGAAATGGCGCTGAAGTAAATTTTCCGTCATCGGTGTCGATTGCGTGGTTTTCGGAGTCGCACCTAGGATTTTTTTTCGTTTTTCCTTCATGAGTGTCGTTTTCATGGTTTTCACTGAACAGAATCCAATTTTTCTTTAATTTTTGTTTGTCTTCGTAGCTACGTATCGTTATGTATTTTACCGACTATAGCAACCATCCTAGACAATAATTTAAGATTTTACACAATACTTCTACAAAGTTCCTATGTTCTGCTTTGAAACCAACTAATTTGTGAGCAACCTAGATATGTATATCATTAAAATACTGCTGGATCTTGAATTTTACTTACTCTTTGTTTTGCACAATGAAATTCCCTAATTTTTTTATTAAAACTACCCCGAATTCAACGGGTGCAAAGCCGCAGACAAAGCTATCTAATGCATGAAAATCTCGTGTCACATTGTTTGTTATCGAAGTCCTCCGAAACGACTTCACCGATTTTCATTTTTTTTGTGTATGTTTGGTAGGTCAGAGAACAAGTCGAAGGCTACTTTTATAACCCTAGGTGACAAGGGTGGTTTACGCGAACGAAGTCGCGGGCAACAGCTAGTTAGTAGTATAAAATTGGTATTTCCAGGAGTTCTTCGTTTAAGAAGTTCTCATCCAGCACGTGTTCGGAAATATTCAAATAATCTGGATCACATATTTATGGCTGCGTAGTGATAGTCTCGTTGCCAACGAGGCAGGTGTACGCTTTAATCATAGCAACCGGTCCTTTTCGTAATATCCGAGGGTTTACTACTTTTCTGCCCTAATTGATTTACGTAAGGCACGATTTGTTAGCTTTTCATCAAAGAAGTTTCTTTTCATCTTGACTATTCACTTTCTTACCATCTCTACGAGTAACTAGGTGGTATTCTGAATTTTAATGCTCCCATACGAATGCAACATTACTTATCATACGTAAAATGGTGTATTTGGGAAGACCCAGAATTTCGACCAAAAATATCGATAACCATCGGTTGGTGCAATATAGAAGGTATTCCGATGAAGCCTTGTGTGACTGCGGTGCCTCAACACAAACTATGGCTCACCTCCTGTCCTGCATTATGTGTGGCTCCACCTGCACCTTGAGGGACCTTTCCGAGGCCACCCCCAACGCTGTCGAGGTAGCAGAGTACAGGCCGACAACAATTTAAAAATAAAATGGGGAAATCATCGACACGAAGAAGAAGAAGAAGTTATTTTACAAATTCTAGCAACACTTTGATTGGCTGCCACTGAGAATCATCTGATGAAAAAATACAATAAAAAATAGAAAATATGGTACCAAATAGCCCCGGATTTACTGTAGGAGTTGTCATTTGTTAGCCTAAACTTTCACACTCCTGAGCAAAGAAGCCATCCGCAGACGTCCCGCCATTTGCTCTTCGGTCGTAAGAAAATTTCACCCTGTTTCTGAAAAGATAAGGTAATAATCATGTAGGTACTATGTCATTTGTATTGTATAATTGCATGATAGTTCCAATTAATCTGATGACCCAACAGCTGTTTCAATCTCCACACCAAATACAGTCATCGCATTTGATGACGTGATTTGGCGCTCGCAACAACAGTTAGCGTTGTATATCCTCCGTTGATGGCGGACGTGACGTCAGAGGGACAGCGGATTCATTATGATATTGTCTATTAACATTGACTCAACTTGGAACGCGGCCATGACATTTGGTTTTCATAAAACTGACTGTATCCATAGATATTATTTCTATCCGTCAAAGGAGTTTGGGATCGATAAATTTTATGTTTGGTTTTCATTGCAGTTCCTGCTTCCGAATAAACATAATACTTTAACCTAAATTATGCACCTATTTTATGTATGTACGTATAAAGTCAACTAGCTTCTGCCCGCGACTCGTGCGCGTGAATTTCCCGCTTGCAACATTTCTTATTGCTGTCCTGCTCCGCTGCTATTGATCATATCGTAATGTTATATAGCCTATAGCCTTCTTCGATAAATTGACTATCCAACGCAAAATAATGAATTTTTCAAGAATTTTTCAATTCGAGCCAGTAGTTCCAGTCGTGAAAACGGCGAAAGAAAGCGTCGTGAAGAAACCGGCATGTCCTAGAACCAAAAAATCGAAGTCATGTGACATCTACCACACTGGGCCCGCGTGGTGGATTAAAATAATCCCATACGCAAAATACCCGCTTTGACGTGGATTTGCGGACACCAGCCCAATTAAGTTATACAATATACAAGTAAGAACATAAAAGACTTTCATATCATTTTAAAGGGGAAGTAGCCTCCTTGGAGTCAGAACCCTCTGAAGTCTAAATAGAGATCGTTGTGACTTCAATAGAAATCAAATAAACAAAACGAAAGTAACGCCCCATTTCACGTTTTTTACCGCGAGCTAAAATAAATGCCAGATTTAATTAATTCTTTACAGAAACGGGAGAAAGATAGATTTAATTAAATAAAAACAATGATTATGAAGGAAAACATAGACCTCATTCTGGAAAAGTAAAGTAAAAGTTGGCAATTTGCGGTTTTTCTTCTAATTTCACTGTTTGGTGGATTTTTCCTGTTATATTGCAAACTGTTGTGGTAATATTTCCACTTTAGTCACCCTTGAAGCTTTACAAATTTTCGATCCCATTTCCCCCTCATACTGATTTACCGGTTGCCGGTAACTTCGAGTGAAACTCCATCTTAGGTAGTGTACTACATTTCCAATTTCTTTTCCCGCTCTTTGAATGTTGGGTATAACGAAGTTTTACTTTAACAATGTGCATTTTAATTGTGTAGGCTTGAATTCTTGTCGTGCTGATGGTCGGTCGCGGACGGTCGGTCGTGACGTCACTGAGAACAAAATAGGGCTGTCGGTCGCCGCTGACGTTAGCGTCGCAGTATGGTACTATTATATGGACAATGTATCTGATATACAACGTGTAACGTTAAATGCGCAAAACCTGAAAATAATTTGATCAGAATCACGGACAGAATCAATTGAACCACTTTTTACTATAGGTCACACTTTTTAAACCAATCTTCATTACAAATGTTGCACTGTCTATTTATTAATAGGTTAAGCCATCACGTGTGTAAACCCGTCAAAATAGGTAAACAATCAAACACAAATGGTTGTCGTCCAATTTTAATTAGATCTTGCCATTAAATCTAAATAAAACCTTAAAAAAACATAAATGTTTTTTTTTCTCTCAGTTTTAGGTCAATTGAATCAAAAATCATTTGGGGTGTCTGTGAGGTTTCGCGCATTTAACATTACACTTTGTACAGAATAATGTTTGGTGCTATATAAAACAAGTTAAAATATAGCATTTTACAGGTGACCAAAACGATAGCAATCACAATACCAAATTACTTCAGAAAGCGTGCAATTCTTTCATCCAGCTGTTACATATAATCAAACATGTAATGTTCTTCAAAAGTAGTAGATGAATACTTTTGCTCACACAACATCGACCGTATCGAAACTAAATTGGAAAACATGACCTTTTGAAAAGACAAACCACGGTCAGTCTACAAACAAAGCTGACCTTAGAAATGATCCGCAAAAGCTCAGACATAAGAAACATTTGTCATATCTTTCAGATCTCCGGAAGGGTGCCCGTCCGTCACAATGTCTCAGAAAAAGCCCGAACTTTACGAAGTTCTTTTTCCATTTCACGTTCCATTACGGGCTGTGTCAATTACTTCGATGACACTTATTGATGACTCTGAATCAATAGCACAATGGAATGAAACCTTTTCTTTACTTACTTTATTTTATTTTGGTGACCACTTTATTTTCGAAGATTTATTGCTTCTAGGAGTGTATCTCTGGAGATAAAAAATGGATTATAGGACACGTCAAAAGATGATTTGGTGGCACACAGTTACTTATGTTTTGCTAAAAGAATAGTCAGAGGTGAGGGTCAGACTTACCTATTCTTTTGAAAAAAAAAATTATGAAACAAACCAGATTTGCCGCAAAGGTTAAGAAGGGTTATTTGGGCAAGGTCATTACCCAGTAGTGGGACAAAATAGGCCCGTTAAAAAGAAGGAAGAGACTGGCCCTGCAAACAGCTCAAGATAGAAGTGGAAGGAGACAATGTGCCCTGTAATGGAAAATTCCAGCCTAATGTTAGGTAACAAACCTGAAGACCTGACCTTTCGAAAAACAAGTTTAGAATCCTACAATAATCTATACAAGATAATACAGTCACCTGACATTACTAAAGCAAAATACTGATATTGAACACAACGAACTTGGAAACAAAGTACTAAGGCGACATAAGATTAGGACACATTTTCTCTTTACGTGTATTTTCGAACAAGCTTACACCAAATAATCCTGTACCGACCCATCATACAAATAGATTTATCAATACATCTCATAGAACAGGCTGGGTTTAAGGTATGGATCCACTTTTACTTAAGATCCTTACCCCCACGTAAGCCAGGTCTCCTGAGCTTCTCGTCAGGGCCGACCTCATATTTTTATCCTATTACTGCGTCGCCTAAGAGAATCTCTACGTAAATGTTGTTATGGGGCGTGATTACATGTACTCGGGAGAATATGGAGTAGGTATATGTTTTAAGTAATATGATTCGCTTGGTTGCCTGTCGGAAGAGGCGGCTAATAGATAAGAGATGTCGAGGAGTTCATGGCGTTTCTTGCCCGTTCTTCTCCAGATAGATCTACGCTAGGGAATGGGCAACTACAGTACTTTCACAGTTTTTATGTCTTGTGACTGGGTCTGTAGCTACAATTAATGTTCATATTTGTTTCAACAATTCAAAAGTGCCTGGCCTACTTGAAATAAATGCTTTGATTTTAGGTAGATTTCCTTTAAACAAAAAACTACCTATTGGTCTCTCACCTACGGAGATATATTTTATTTTGATTTTAAAAGAAGATAGGGTTCTATACCCGTTATAAACTGGTATGATACGCTGTTGATATATTCTAGTGTGTTTAGAGTCTGTGTCATGTTTCTTTCCGTGCCTGATACGTTCCCAGCACAGTCGAAAATCGGACCCAAACTTCTTTGAGTAATTTTTGCTATTCCTTAAGGCGACTACAGACTATATAACATATTATATAACTTGTGTTTTATAACGCGTCTTCATTATATAACCATGTTATTCAACATTGCAACATAAAACAATACTGTACACAATAAAATAACAATGCAATATAACAATGTTATATAACCATTGTCGTTTGTCGTTCTTCAGTGCTATCCACAATATCGACACGAGAGGACGTTTTGCTGGCTGCGGCAGCGATTGTTGTATTTTTAAATAACAAAAGAAGTCAAAAGAACGCCAAACGCACCTTACGCTGCGCTCGCGCGTTAGAGTACACGTGACTAAATGATATAACATTGCTGTACATAAATCAATAACATGGTAATATAACATGTTTTATAACATTCAGTGTCCACATTATCTGAAACATGTTATATAGCAAGTTGTATAACATGTTATATAGTATGTACGCAACCTTTATAGTTGGCCATACACGTCCACTTCAGAAACTCATATTGTATAACGCGTTATTGAAAACTAGGGCTCTTCTTATTCTACCTAGTCTATACCCCACTCCCGGTATATTATCTTGCACCCGCGAGCCGAGGGCACAGGATATTAAAATAGCTTCAAAGACGTGACCAGAGCCGCGGCATCCCCACTATATTGTAAGTTATAGAGGGTAGAGTATAGTTTTATTGGGAAACTGTTTTTGATCCGGTATATTATTTTATACCTTTTGTACTTACCTTGTAACTACAAAAGCGAACCTAAAACCTGTCATTTTCCATGGAATTAATCAAATTACATACATCAATTTAAAATAATGAAAAGCTAAGGAAAAGGAAGTACCTGAAGCAAAACTAAGTTGAAGGTTTTTAGGTAATTGGGCCTTTTTATTTTAAACGATTACTTCAATCGTTTGTTGCACCGCTTACATTAGACAAGAACTTTACGTAAAAATGGTGCCAAAATTATATAGCTTTCTTTGTCCCAACCAATATAAAAATCATCTATCTTTGTACTCAGATCGCTTTTTTATTTACCAGTCTACAACAAAACTCAATCAATATACCTACCACTTCTAAATGAACACGAACGAACCATAAAAACTTGTAAAATAATCAAAAACTCATTAGTTCGCTTGGTATCGCCATTTATTTTCATACAGATTTTATTTTTACAATAATTCATTCTATGTACATTTTTCTTCTTAATTTAATGATACTTAAATGTATGTAGGTAAATATGGTTTTACAATCTTAGATAAGTACATAGGGGTGAAAGAGAATTTGCCTGATACTAAGACAGAATGGAATGAATGAATAATTTAATTTAATTAAAATATATAAATTTGTATTCTTTTGCAGAATATACAGGGTGCAGGAAAGTGGACGCTAATATGTTTACCACGTATTCACGCTGAATCTATATTATATACAACGTGTAACAAAAAGGGTATAGTCATATGAAAAGGTGTGCTACAGACCATCAAACTGAACAACTTTCTCTATGGGACCACCATCGAAATCGTGAAAAAATAATCAGCTGTTTCATACATTTGGTCGAGTAGGTATTGAAATTACGATGGTGGTTCCATGGAGAAAGCTGTTCAGTTTGATGGTCTGTAGCACACCCCTTCATATGACTATACCCTTTCTGTTACACGTTGTATAAATATTTCATCAATTATTTAAAAAAATAACGAGTTTACGACTGAACGCCCACAGACACTACGCCGACAGACTAAACACCGACAAGAGTTTACTTTGACGGGATTCTTCGCCGACAGGACACTTCGCCGACAGAGCATTTCGCCGACAGGACACTTCGCCGACAGGGCTCATCAGCGACGCAACTTATTTTCGATAGTCTGATACTTACTACTTACTTCGGAAACCGATTAAGTATACTTTACTTGTAATTATACAATTCATAAAAAAGATCTTGCATTGCTTTTTAGTATATTAACAATAATATCTTGCTCTTACAAAACTTCAATACCTACATTCTACATGGTCAAAATGTATGGAACTTCTGATTTTATGTTTAAATTACCGATGAATAAAATCCATGTTACGGTAACCGTTTCAGCGTTGGTGTCCTAACTCCCCTGTAGGTATATTTTACGGTCGAACAAGCCATTTGCTTTACATTTTACAATGTCATTTGTGGGTTAAACTGTTAACCAAATAGCTTGTTCGACCGTACAACTATAAGACTGCCGACTGCCGGTTTGAAGTCAAAACTCGCCCATTGTTAACGTAAATACGTAAGTTAACATAAATACAAGCAACATCCCAGCACTTGTTAATTACAAATTAACGTAGCGGTAACCATGTGACACTGATTGACAATTGTACTAAAGTTTGAACCACCACGAAATCACATCTCTTTCTTCGTGAACAGTGCGGTGAACTTCCCAGCTTTGTACGTCGGCATGAATGGTAAATATTGCGTCCAGGTCCACCTAAAAATAAAACATATGTAACATTATTATTTGTAGTCAATGATATATAAAACTATAGATACGTTGCCCGCGCTCTGTAGTGGCAACATGAATGCAAGGCAATTGCCGGGTTTTCATTTAGTCGCGTACCAACCAGCGCCGCGGCAGTACGTGACATTAAAATAACTTTTGTGTATAACTTCCTCAAACAACGAAAAAAAAATGCCGTCCTGTGTTTTTAGGTCATGTAAAAACTATACTTTAACTGTGAAAGATAGAAAAGTATCATTTCATGCGTAAGTATCAAGAAAAATGTATTTTATTTAATTTTTTTCGATGCCTTCTAATGGTGGCTGGCGCCTGAGGTAAGTCACGTGCCGTTAAGGGAAGATGACAACGGAATTAAAGAAATATATTTATCTCTCTCTAACAACAAAAATTCCGTAGATGACGTTTAATTTTCTTTCCCTTTCTTCGTGTAGCTATCTAGCTACCGACAGTATTTACGCTGTTTTCGACAGCCGTGATGTTCATGCATGACGCGTCTATTTATAATACGTCATTGTTTGTAGTGGATTCAAATCCAGGCAAGTACCAATGTATTTTTTAGGATTCCGCAACTCAAAAGGAACCCTTATAAGGTCACTTTCTTGTCCGTTTGTCACAACCGATTTTCTCTGACTACAGACAAATTTATTATTTGAGGTTGGTACAATAGCCGTTTCATGGGATCGAACAGCAAAGTTAAGTTTGTATGGAACCCTCGGTGCGCGAGTCCGAATCGCTCTTGTTTTTCAATTCATGTATTTTGTAAGTTAATCGTGGACATCACAGACATAGGTGAAGGAAAACATCGTGACGAAACCTGGACTTATATTAACAGAAGTCTGAAATCACCAACCCGCCTTGAGCAAGCGTGGTGATCAATACTTAATTCTCGTGCCTTCTCTGTATGAGAAGAGGCCCTTGCCCAGCAGTGGGATAGTAATACGCTGGTATTACTATCTGTAATTATTCTGTTGCACACTACGAACGTACTGTGGGTTTTTGGAGAATAGGGTAGGCGACAAAAAATCTTATTAGTCCGTTATTTAGATTATTTAATAATTACCCGTATTTCTTCTTTCGTTCAGTAGACCAAAATTGACGAAGATACGACGCTTTTAAAATTCTCAATACGTCACGCCTTGGTATAATTTTAAGTGAGTTCAGACGTCGAGCGGGGACTCCCGATTTAGATGCGGTTTATCTACTCAAAAAAAAATACTCTAACCGACGGACTAAATAGATTTGCAATTTTTTTATACTGTCCTCATGCCTATTTTGCATTACGACGTAAGAGTTACCTTCGTATAAGTCCCATTCCAACCGGGAAGTCGTAGGTGTCTCCTTCTTCAGAGGCTCCGGCTGCGTCCAGACACATCTCCTTAGCCCAGGCTGCTAGACCACGCTCCTCTTCCGTACCTGGTGTTTCGATTACAATTAACAGATGCAAGGTTTGTCTTCAATGGATTGATTTGCGCACACCAAGGAAACATAGCACAAAGGAGGGTGTTATTCCGGGTGGAATAAGATGGCGCGAAGGTAAATAAATATGTAGGTGTCATTAAACCCGAAAAGGAAAAATTGCCTCTGAGGATTAATAATGCAACACATGACGTTCATGGTAATCTATACTAAATATTATAAAGCTGAAGAGGTTCTTTGTCGGGAATTGCTGGTTGGAGTTGAAAAAATCTTTTTGTCTTGGATAGACCATTTACCAAAGAAGGTTTAAGGCTATATAAAATCACGCTACGATCAACAGGAGCGGAGTATATATGAAAAATAATGCACCGGGGATTTTTTTAATGAGTTTTTGCTCACTTATGTGACGCAGACGAAGTTGCGTGGGTCAACTAGTTCGGTGATACGAAGAATTCGGTACGGAAGCGCATGTTTTTCCTTGGGAGTCTTTAAGCGACTATAATTACGAGTTAAATATACGACACAGTTCAAAAGTGTTCTACGTTTAAGTAAAGCGAGCTTACCCGGTATCAGATTATCCAACAGACATCCAATGATTCCGCCAACCAAGATTGACGTGGATAGAAGAACCTGCAGCACAGCATCCAGCGCTTCAGCCCCCGTCTGTATGACCCCGCTGTGCGCGGCCATCCACCGCGTCAGCACCAGCGGAAAGAAGATGCTGAAGCCGATTATGTACAGGTTCCGAGAGCTGTTCAGGTTCACGTACTGAAGAGCTGATAGACCTGTAAAAATAAATTACCATAAGAAAGGATCAAGCAAGCTACAACTACAGCAGCCAAAGGTCTTAGATGCTTTTGTAGATCTTTGTCAGTCATTAAGAGTAGATCTAACCCGAAAGTCTGACCACCAATCTTACCAAGAAGTATCATGTTACCCAGTATCTGGGAGACGAAACGTATATGTGAATATAAGAGTGATGAATTTAGATATATCAACATCTAAATTCATCACTCTTATATTCACATATCCATCAGGATGAATCGAGCGAAAAAGACTAAGGAAACGATGGAAGGATGTGCGAGTTATGAAATGAAAGAAGAAGGAGTATACAGGGTGTAAACCACCTCATCACAAAGCCGTTAACCAAGCATTCTGTACATCAAACTAAGTAAATTTACGCAAACAATATTGCTGGGAAACAACTTTTTTTTTTTGAGGTTATAAATCATGTTTTTTGGTAGAACTCAATGTAACGCACTAAGAACATTGTGTTGATTGATGGATTGAATAGTACGGGGGTCGTGGAGGTTTTAAAAGTTAAAATCTTGCAAAAAAAAACTTGTACTTATTTTAAAAAAAACTTGTCAATAAGTTGTAACTTTGATCCCCCATATCTCCGTAACTAGAAGGTTCCCAGGTATGGTGTAGAACAAAAAAATGATCGAAATGAATGGGGAGAACAAGTGCCTTTCGGCTTCGTGAAGAGGTGTTTTACACCCTTTATAATTGAGTGACAGTTAATAGGAGAATGAAATAGAAGAAAAAACGTGTTGCACCGATCTCAAGGAACTTGGGACAGGGACACAGGGACAAGAAGATGATGGGCTATGGAGGTCAGTAGGGCAATCAAGTAACTCTCTGTTGACAGTTCGAAATGATAGTAACTGAGCTTAGTGTATATCAATTAACTGTCGAAAGCTAGTTTCGTATTAGGCATGACCAGTCGCGATCAAATATGACGTCATTGGTGCCCTTCGTACTTAATATCAATGTTATGACATTCTCGGTTGCTATCAACGTTCGGTGTACAACCGAAGCTCGTTAGTCACTGGTGTCAGAAAGTTACGTAATAACCCAGCAGATAGGCATTCGGAGCATATTGGAAACATAAGGTGAGATATCTAATGGCTTGATTGAGCGACGGTCTTTGTAAAGTGACTAAATGCACCTGGATGAGAATAGCCAACGATTGAGTACACGTATTTGAAGATGTCTACGGTGAGGAGAGAAAGTAAGAAAGAGAAAGAAAGATAGAAAAAGCATTTATTAGCCCGCCAGTACAAATACATGAAATGAAGAAAGGAGCATACATTAATCTGACCCAGATCTCATAAAAACCGATGATGATGAACTCACCGAAAGCGGATATCATGCCGAACATGACGCAGAACAGCCCCCCCACGATGGGCTGCGGGATGATGATGAACACGGCGCAGAGCTTGCCTACCACGCCCTGCACCACCATCAGTCCCGCCGCCCACTGCACCACGCGACGGGAACCCACCTGCGAGGGAAACAAGCCTTAAAGCTAGGGATACACATGTCCGTAGCTTTCACATTAGCATACCAGCTCCTTGCACGTGCCAGCTACTACTGTCATGTGTATACGCTAACTGGCAAGGCATAACTGCCTGTGCATGGCATACAAGTAGTTAGGACAACATTTGATTTACTTGCATGACCGTTGAGGGAGGAGCTGCGGGGGTTGCTAAACTGACACATGTGAACAGACGCGACAGCTACGGGCATGCCAGTGATGGTAATTCTAGCATACAAAGGCACAACTTGCATGCCAGTATTACTTGCAAATGTATCCGCAGTGTGCCAGTGACTCGTACATGCCAGCTACTTTCCCGATTTACTGGCATGTGTATCCCCGTCTTAAAGTGTAAGACGCAGAAATAATTAGTTTTCGTTTTT
Source organism: Xestia c-nigrum (assembly GCA_916618015.1). NCBI lineage: Eukaryota > Metazoa > Arthropoda > Insecta > Lepidoptera > Noctuidae > Xestia > Xestia c-nigrum. The sequence continues at coordinate 24,425,846 of OU745249.1, forward strand.
TAGCCCAGAACTTAGCCACTTCCACAGGGTTGTCGGCGGCAGCGCAGAGGTCAAATCGGCTGCACGTTTTTTCGGCTGCACGGTGCATTTTCGGCACCAACAACCAAAAACCGACCAAGTGCGCATCGGGCTCGCGCACGGAGAGTTCCGTATCATTATATTACATAGTTATTAGTGATTATACAACATTAGAGAAAACGGCAAAAAAAACACATTTGTTGTATGAGGTAAAATAAATATTTGAGGAGAGCCCTCTTAAATATTTATTTATTTTTAAAGTGAATATAGGTACATACAACTAAATATTCTGTGAATATTTCAAGTGTCTACCTATTGCCGTTATTAATATCGAACAAAAAAGGGCAAAAAGTCATGTTTGTTGTATGGGAGCTCCATTTTATTCTGTTTGTTGTTATAGCAGTAACAGAAATACGTCATCTGTGAAAATTTGAGCTGTCCAGCTATAACGGTTCATGAGATACAGCCTGGTGACAGACAGACGAACAGTTAAGTCTTAGTAATAGTGTCCCGTTTTTACCTTTTGGGTACGGAACCCTAAAAACCATATCCCGTAGTAAAAACATATAATAGTGCTTGTAAGCCTACCACCTAAACTCACACTGTGACATGCAATATCGAGTTCACGCTATTCATATTAGAAAATATCTCATATACCTGCAAGCGAGTGAATTACAATCTTTCAGTGCTCTGTGGTACGCTGCATTATTTAAACTAGCTTGAATCTTGAATCTTGAATTTAGGACTTATAGGAGAATGATCAAACCCTCAACTCATTTTTATCATTTTTCTTTAGGGACTGCCGAAAGAAGTTAAAACTAAGTAATCTGAATCTGTTATGGGCTATGCCCCGCGCACGCCTAATTGGTGCTACGCCGTAGCGGATCGGCTACGAGTGCTACAAAGCGTTAGGTGACGGTCACGCGTTTCCATGATTTTTGTTCACCTGAAAAGTGTTCAACGCGCCTAAAAAAGTCATAACTTCAAAAAATTACGTCACTATTTAATGACCCGTTTTAACTGGAAACTTTCCCCAAAATTGTACAAACCACATAAAGTAATTAAAACAACGCCACATTATTGCGTCGCGTTGTCGGTCCGTACGTCCGATGTTTTCACGACGCGACCACAATGTTGAAGAATACACAACTACACCACCACGAGCCGTGCTTGCTGCCGACAGCGACACCCGTCATCAGCACGCCCGGGCCCCCTTGTTTAATTAACACAAAAATTATTCAATGATACAATGTTGTGAGCCTTGTCCTGAAAACCGGTAAACTTTCTAGATCACTTGGACAATATTAAAATCTCAGAAAGTTGCATTAATCGAGTTTGTTTTTTTTTCAGGGAACCTTAATCAATATATATTTTTGTGTAGGCAATATTGACGCTGTTTAAGCTGACTTGGGCTTTGACGTGGGATTATGAACATTTAAAACCAAGGTATAAAACTAGAACTAGAATAGGTCTAAACACCCAACCAAACTGCTTTGATATCTAAGAATTTTTCTTTTCAATCCAATCAATCAATGTAAGAAAAAGCTCCGCAATTCTTTGGACCACTCTTTTACTCATAGCAACCCCGTGAGGTGCTGTATACCTTGGTGACCCCGATGGCGCCAACGTTCTCCCCGAAGGTGTTGGTCCCGTTCCCCGCGCCCCACAGCCCCGCCAGCACGGTGCCGAGCCCCTCCGTGCCTAGACCGCGGTTGATGGCGTGCAAGGGAGGCGGGGGAGCCGCTACAACAGATATAAAAAAAAAACATTATAATTAATCTCCTGCCTATATTCCAATTTATTTGGAGTGGGAATCGAATGTCTTCTCTCCATCAGGTAAAGCAGTAAAGGTGGTATACTCGTATGACGAACTGATCCTGGTTGCAAAGAGATTTTGAAGGAGGAAGAGTCAGATCGTCCTCCATTTTCTTTTGACTCACTTCTGGCAGAACTGGGTCTAAAGAAAATTTAGTTTTTTGTCTAATAACACACCTACACTCCGCTTAATTCAGCTCAAAAACCCATTGCTAGGTATAGCCTCATCCAAGCTTCACCATATCGCCGATACTAAGCTTCTTGCATATAGCATATCCTTGCGGCCTTCTCAAAGTCTTCGGGGGCTTCCAACCCACGCTCAGCTTTTCGGTACGCGGTTACCACTCCAGAACCATTTTGTCCATCTATTAAAAAAGAAGATGTATACTCTCCTTACCGCACATCCTGGCCGTGGTCGGGTAGTAGCTGATGGACTCCACAGTGCAGGCCAGCACCCCCGCTAGCATACCTAGCACTCCTGCCACACTCACTGTAGGTACGCCCCATTGTCCTAACACAAATTATATAAATGAGGTGACTCCATCTCAAGCTTTTTGAACTTGAAGAACTAGATCTTATGTAGCCATATTTAGAGCAAGTCATTGATTTAGACTAGACGTAGAATTATGATTGTTTTAACACTATGAAAAACTAAATTGTATGTACTATCGTCTAATCACCGTGTGAGAGATTGAATAAGCGGTCTGATTAAATCCGAAACACCTTGGGCCAATAAAAAAATAAAAATAATTCAAGTTACTCGTAAGTACAAAATGATCGTTACTCCAATATTACGGTTAAACTCGTATCAAAACTTATATTGTCACTTATGGGATGTCTTCCGTGATTATTTATTATTTTGAGCTCCCGTTGATAATGAAGAATCACGAACCCCGTAAGTGACGTTACAAGTTTAGATTTAAACCGTGAATGCTTAAAACAGTGTTTGAAACTCGTATACTCTGTACGACGATGACTCGTATACGATGCGAGAAACAAATTTGCAAGAATTTCTAGGAAGGCCTCAGTTGTTAGACAATATAAACAATCTTATATCAAGCCTCTTGTAGAAGACTTACCAGGATACGGCACCCTGAACCAGGGCGCATCCTCAATAATATTGAGCTTCACATCAGTCCGAGCGGGGTGCTCGGGCGGGAACACGTCGGTCACCGTCAGCACAGCACACATCGCCCACATTATCACTATTGTTAGCAATACCTATCAACAAATAGTTCAGAATGAAATGAGAAGAACGGGCATCGTATTTGTACAGAAATAAAAGTTTATCTCCGAAGGAGTTCTCTCTAAGGATGTATCTTACTGAATTTCAAAAAATATCTAGAACGCAATCCATCTTAAAAGTTGAAAATAAATAAATGGAGAATATGTAAATGTGAAGGGTGAATATTTAGGAGAATCAGGGCTATAGATGAATCAGAAAGACAAAATCATTAAACAGGCAAAATGTTTGAATTTTTATCTGTATCTCATTCTGAATACACGTGGTGTTCTTACCGGAAACAGTTTGAAGAGAGGGAACCAGGCAATGCTGATACCTTGGCCCCGCTTCCACGTGAGCATTGGAATGGTCACGTTGGTCATACACTGAGAGAATATTGTCAGCAGCGAGAATGTCCTGTAACAAATACGATTCTAAACTAGTTAAGGACGCTGTTACTTTTTTCCACGAATATTAGTGTTTTTCAGGTACCATTTTAATGTACAAGCTGTCACAAATGTGTCTTAATTTAAAGATAATATATTAATCTCCAGATAATTATCAGAAAAAATCTATGACGTCATACAAAATTTTCGCACAAATACGTTTTTCCCATCACAAGAATCGCAGAAAATTAAAAAAAAGGGGTCAGAATAGGTACCAATTTAGGTCATTTTAAAGCATATTTTATCTTAATAATTAATAAGAAATTGCGGTAAATATAGTTCTTTACAGGAAATCCTTTTTTTTTGTATTAAAATCACAACATTTTCAAATTACTAGCCAAAGTATAAACATTAGGCGAATTCTTCATACATTTTGCGCCTCGCGGTTCGTCAATCTGCGCTGAGACGCGCTCCTCAATGGACGGGTGTATCGCTCTGTCGCAAAAAATAAATACGATTTTATTACTAAAAAATATTGAAGTGTGCATGCGTGTGAGTAGGTACCCCCGGTTGTATAGCGTATTCGGAATGAGTTGAAACTTTTTCCAACGACATTAAAGTAAGTACTTACGAGTTCCTACTTTTATTATTAAAGTGTGGTTTAGAAAATATGTTGGGTAAGATCGGGATTTGTGAAATGGATGGGTGGTGTTAAGCAACTCTTAGTAAGGTTAGGGTTTGGATGGGTAAGGCCAAGCTGTTCACGGTGAGCTTCGGAAGTGGATGGGGAGGAGAGTTATGATTTTACTGATAAACATAAGCGTAACCTTCACGACTATAATCCTTAGAGGGGTAAGCAGACATGTTCATCGTACGCCAGATTTCACAATTGGTCGTATTAGTTATTATGAGTTCAAAACGATCCGTTTGCCAAGTTCTGGGGACGAAATCTTCACGACTATAATCCTTAGAGGGGTAAGCACACATGTTCTTCGCACGCCAGATTACACAATTGCTCGCAATAGTTATTACGAGTTGAAAACGATCTGTTTGCTAAGTCTTGGAGACGAAATCTTCACGACTGTAATCCTCAGAGGTGTATGCAGACATGTTCATCGTACGCCGGATTTCACAATTGGTCGCATTAGTTATAATGAGCTGAAAACGATCTATTATCTAGTGTTACAACGGACCTACTAAAACATTCGAGAAAGCAAGTGATTGCAGTGTGTGTACGTTAGAAGTTCGAGAGCATTCTATTATCATTAGTTGTAAAGTTAGGTAGGTAGAAACTCGCGACCTATTTATAAAAAGACATTGGAATTTCGACCGTACGCCTAGGGCATACGGTTCATATTGGTTTGTACAAGTAGCTAGTAATAATAATTGTAATGTTTGTTTGTATGTATAATAAGTATGTATTTACAACCAAAAAAGTATATATGTAGTATATCAACTATCTGGTGTCCACGACACAAGCCTTGCTTAGTGTGGCACTAGATGGCGCTGTGTGTTTAATGTCCAGCGATACTTACTTACTTACTTACCTACCTATAGTAGGTAGGTAATCATTTTTTAGTGTTTTTTATGACCCTCTAGAATATTCGTGATTGTTCTTGTGTGTCTGTTGGCGAGTATAAATACATCGCTCAGACCCGCGACCGTCAGTCTTGTTTTAACTACACAACGAAGCGAATCGAAGTGAACTTGAAGAGCGATATCTAAGCGAATAGTGAACAGTAGTGTATTGTAGTGTACTTGTGATTAAGTTTAAATTGTTTTGTGATTAATAAAGTTATTGTGTTGTTTAATCGGTAGTAATTAATTTATCTCATACCCAGCTCGTAACACTAGGATTATATTATATATTATATAGGATAGGATTGGAAAGGATTCAATTAAATGTTCCATATAATTAATAAAAAATGTTCAATTCGTTTTTAGGGTTCCGTTGCCAAATGGCAAAAAATGGAACCCTTACAGATACGTCATGTCTGACTGTCTGTCTGTCTGTCTATCCGTATGTTAAAACTTGGTACGTAGATATATTCTGTGAACCACATTAAGATTTATACACAAAAATATAAAAAAAAAATACATTTTTTTTTTCTAAACTGAATAGTTTGCGCGAGAGACGCTTCCAAAGTGGTAAAATGTCCCCCCCCCCCCTTTTAATTCTTGTGACCGGGAGGTTAACACTGAGATGATGATTTTCTTTACGGTAGTCGGTGTCGGTACTTATTATTTTAGTTTTTGAACACGGGGCAGGTTTTTTTATGTTGGTACCATATTAGGTGTACATATTCTGTTACCCTTAACAGGCGTGATTTTATGTTATGAAAATCGCGAAGAAAAAGATACTATTGATAGGGTCAAGCACCTTCTTTTTTGCAGTTGTATGAAAATACTAACAACGGTACCAAGTAATAGTAACCAAACGCATTTTCAAAGGCCCAAGTATTCTTCCGGAGTTAATTTCAATAACATTACAAAATAAAACCAAGGAGCTAAATTATTTAGGTGAAGTATAAAATCGAGCGCTCGGAGTTGTTGAATGTGTGCGTAGTGCGTACGCGTGATGTTGCTGTGTGCGGCATTGAATACCTAAATTTGAGTTCAACGAAAACGGTGCAGCGTCCTTAACTAAATAAACACTAGACCTGTCTATAGGTAGTTTTAAATTTTTTCAGGTAAACGACCCTTTTTTAACCAAAATGTTTTGTCAACATTTAATATTTAGCCATTCTAAAACGTCGATAGAAAAAACAGTGACAGGCACTCTCACAAAAATGTCACTTTTTATAGAAAACGACTAAGTTCTATTTCAATAAATAAAAATTCTAAGCCTTCAGGCTTAGAAGTTTTGTTTATTAAAAACTGTGAGCAAAAATAAGAAAAGAAGCATGTAACTTTATTTTCCATTTTATTCAAGCACTTTTCTTATGAACTACGTTTGAATGAGTCTGAAAATAGGTTTCGTTTAAACGCGCCACTGGTTCACTCAAGTGAAGAGGAGATTAGACAAGACTAGGATCCTTTTGTACCCAGCCACCTGATTCAATACTATTCATAGCAGTTTTAGCCACATTCATATCTTTTGCGAAGCGTAGCCTTGTAGGCGTAAACCCGTAAACGGGAGAAAGCCGTAAAGCGATCTTTTTAGATAAAGTAACATCGTAAATAATGTCCAAAATATGACAGCTTAACATTCACGTTTTTTTATGAATAAGTGGTGAATAAAACTGCGTAATAACAAAGTTGTTTCGTGTTATACAAGTGTAGCGAGTTGTTAAGATATGTTTGTGTTCATTTCTTGCGTTTCGAACGCTTTAAATAAATAGGTAGTGATGCGCTCCAGTAATCTCACGTGCCGCTCGCCGCGGGCATCTAGGGCTGCGACCTGGTTATTGAATTACTATCCTCGTGTCACCCAATCAATTTGTCTGAGGGAAAATAAGAACTGGATTGGCTTTTATTTGCCACTAAAACAAACCCATGTTTGGTTGTTTGATTAATTGTTTTTATGTGTTTGTTTTTAAAGTGTAAGTAATGCAACACAGTTACAGTTCACCTTTTATTAATGTTACAGTTACCAATAGAATCAATAGATAGAATCAATTATATTTCCTTTGTTATGCCGTTCAAAACTACCTTTTAATGACATAATTAATAAATACCAAAATTGAACACTGTTTTAGGCTTTCACGGTTTAAAACGAAACTTATATTGTCACTTACGGGATATCTTCTAATATCGGGAGCTCAACATTAAATACAATATAATCACGGAAGATATCCCGTAAGTGACAATATAAGTTTACCAAAATTAAACCCCGAGAAATATGAAGTTTTCAAGTTACAATAAGTAATGATACGAGTACTGATTATAACTTTAGTCCGTGTTTATTATTAAGGAGGTTAGGTCTGAAAATGTTTGTATTGTAATGCAATAAAACTTTGCGACCCAAGACAGAATTTTCTTAAACGGTTTTTTCCCCAAATAAGTAGTGATCCTACGCCATTCCTCTATCCACAGATACGTACACTGAAAATTTCTAGACACCCGGTACCCGATACCCGGCACCCGGTACTCGACACCCGGCAACCGGTACCAGACACACGGCGCGGCGACCGGCCGCGGCACACGGGGCGCCCCACAGTGGTCTGAAAATCGAGCTCCATACTCATAGAAACTTTTTGTAAAGAATTAAAAAAAATAAAAATTGTAATGGCTCTGGTATACCTCCCTTTACATCATATTAACGTATGGATGGTACAAGTCACAATACGCGTGAGAAAAAATATATTTGCGTTTTTTTTTGTATGGGAGAAAACACTAAAAGTACGTTTTCTCGAAACTTAATGGAACTGTTAGGCTGGTGCTTACACGAGCTATAGTCCTATACACGGCGATCAAGATGACAATTTATGTACCTTTAGGCGCCGCTTCGCGCGTAGCAAATTTTTGAAGTTTTGAATTTTCGAAATGTGATTTTTCAAATGTTTGCCATGGTTAAATGACGTTAACGATCGATTTACTTATAATATAATTAGATTTAGCCTGCTAATGACCTTAATGATGACAATAATTAAAAAAAGACGTTGATTTTCAAAGGTTTTTCTTTATATTTCATTCCTAGAACCTCATTCGTTAATCACCGTGGTTAAGGATAAGATATTATTAGATACTAATGACATGAGCATTAACTAGCTCTAGCAGGGCCAAATGGGCCCTAATCACAATGCAATTTGTGATTAGGGCCCATTTGGCCCTGAGCCCTGAGCCCTGGCCCAGAGATTTTTAACTTTATATTCATTGAAAATATGAAAATTAGTTTTAAAAAATTACTACGTGCAAAGCAATACCCAAAGTTGCATTACATTAATGCTCATATCATTAGTATCTAATAATATCGTAACCTTAACCACGGTGATTAACGAATGAGGTTCTAGGAATGAGATTTAAATAAAAACCTTTAAAATCAACGTCTTTTTTTAATCATTGTCATCATTAAGGTCATTAGCAGGCTAAATCTAATTATATTATAAGTAAATCGATCGTCAACGTCATTTAACCATGGCAAACATTTGAAAAATCACATTTCGAAAATTCAAAATTTCAAAAATTTTGCTACGCGCGAAGCGGCGCCTAAAGGTACATACGTTGTATGTCATCTTGATCGCCGTGTATAGGACTATAGCTCGTGTAAGCACCAGCCTAACAGTTCCATTAAGTTTCGAGAAAACGTACTTTTAGTGTTTTCTCCCATACAAAAAAAACGCAAATATATTTTTTCTCACGCGTATTGTGACTTGTACCATCCATACGTTAATATGATGTAAAGGGAGGTATACCAGAGCCATTACAATTTTTATTTTTTTAATTCTTTACAAAAAGTTTCTATGAGTATGGAGCTCGATTTCCAGACCACTGTGCGCCCCTGCGGAACCGTCAAGGCAAATATTTCCAATCACGAGATTGCACCGCTCACGCAAACCCATTCCATTGTTCCGATGAAATGAATTAAATTTTAAATCCGTTAGAGCACTGGTTCCCAACTTGTGGTCCGCGGACCACTGGTGGTCCGCAGGAGCCTCGACTACGGTCCGCGAAAGATTAAAATGTTATTCGTACTTTTTAACTTACACAGAAGATGCTAGCTCAATCCAACCTGATTGAACCTATCAGAGGCAAAAATCATTTTTTTTTTTGAGAATTTTATATTAAATGATTGCTAAATTTTTCGAGCTCAATTAGATTGCTTTTGTATCCATCACTATCTTCATTCTAAAGGTTTTCATCACATTATCCAATTTTCGTATAGTGTGAGTTAAAGATTCACTCCCCTAGTTATAATCCTGTCGTTGTCCATGCTTATCTAGGACCATCTGGTCCCTGTTAACAATGAACATGCCAAAGTGGTCCCTGGTCTAAGAAAGGTTGGGAACCACTGCGTTAGAGAGATGTCTATGCGGTTTATGTCTTCATCTGAGAACTTCTTTTAGTCCTTTTATTTTTCTCTTTAAATGTAAATGTGGTACAACAAGGGTAGAAAAACCAGTTGTGCGTTAAACCAAAATACATCTTTACTAATATTATAATGCTGATGTTGATGAGGTTTGTTTGTTTGTTAGGGTTTGTGTATCTCAGGAAATACTGCCAATTGGAGCGGAGCATAAATGAGTATCGTTGCAAAAACAGGGATAGTATTTATTTATTTTGTGTTTGTTACCTCAGAACTTTGGACTGCGTAAACCGATTTTGATGTTTTTTTTATTTGTAGGCTGGCTTCCCGTGTGGTTAAGATCTGATGCGTATCTTCAGAGATATTTATGGAACTCTTCAAAATTAGACGGCAAATCTGCAGTGATTGCTGCAATCGCTTGGATGTTAATTGTTTATACAACATCATGACAGAACATCACGCCTGTATGCTCTGAGGGAGTACGCAGATGTGTACATTACTCCCAGATTTCGACAGTTAGATGTGTTAAGTTAAAAAATAAAAAAAGTTCCGTTATTGGGGATAAGTCTATTACATTATTACGCCTATTAAATTATAGCAAATGTACCGGGATTGCTGAAATCTCATGTCTGTCTATTGTACACCAGTTCATAACAAAAACTAACGCCGGTACGCTGTGAATGGGTAAGCACAATACATGAATCAGTGAAAAATAAAAACCAGTTTTGCAAAAAATAACACTTCACAAAAAAAAATGTACAATAACTTTAGTTTCAGAAGTCGTTGATAAAAAACTAAATCAATCAAACAAAGGTCATTATCTCTTTTATGTGACGCAAACGAAGTTGCGTGGGTCAGCTAGTTTGGAATAAGGCAGTCAGATGGACGTAATCTAACAATGGCTCTGCATCTAATTAAACCTTTTCCAAAGCAGATCTGCGCCTGAAATTATTTACGTGTCAACTTCAAACGTGTTTTTGATTCGCTTGGAATAATCAACAACCAATTCTGTACCCTCGATGTTTGATTGTAATCTAAGTGCGAATTTCAGCACACTGCGTCCAACGCCATTGATAGTGTCGGTATTACTATGGAATATTGATACTGACAGCCATTGAACGTGGTTTAGATGTGCCGATCCGGGTCATACTTGGTCAACAATTAGTGAAATATGCCTAAAAAAACACCGTTAATTAAATATTCAACAAGCCATTCACTAGCTAATATATGACAAAGAATCAAAAATCTAATGCAGAACCGCCACCGCTATGCTAGCACCCTTTGTGACGACAAGCATTGTTTGCGCGGACAAAGGGGCGCGCTTGCATAATATGCATCGGCGCGTTGAGCGACCACTTCAATCACCAGTTCACTAGAACGAGGCACAAAGCTTTCGGCCGAGCTTTGTCATGTCGGATGTAGGTACTTTGTGAATTTAGTCCATGGTGCGACATACATCATATTAACATCACGCAGGTAACACGACAGTTAAAAAAAATCAAATAAGTCCGTCAGATAGAGTTCCCAAAAATAATCGAAACGTATTTTTTTCTTTTATCTCGTAAACCAAAATTAAAGACAGATACAGTGCGTCGAAAACACGTGTGACGTCACACGTAGGTACAAACTTTACCGGGAAGTGACGCCACAAGACCCCTCCACTCATGATATTTGATGCGGTGTATCTTCTTCATTTTTATTGACATGAGAAAACAAAAAATACGTATCCAATATTTTTTGATAGGTAATAGTAATAGGTAATAGGCGTACCTAATAGTATACCCATAGTAGTCCGTGTCTTGTTTCTTTCCGCGCCTGATACGTTCATAGACGACCCGATTGGCGTAGTGGTAGTGACGCTGCCTTACGTTCTTAGGGTCCTGGGTTCGAATCCCGGTAGGAGCAAATGTTTGTGTGATGAGCACGGACATTTGTTTCCGAGTCATGGATGTTTATATGTATAATAAGTATGTATTTACAAACAAAAAAAAAAGTATATATGTAGTATATCAACTATCTAGTGTCCACGACACAAGCTTTGCTTAGTGTGGCACTAGGTGGCGCTGTGTGTTAATGTCCAGCGATATTTATAGCAGCAGGGGCATGGTATGGTACGGTGTTGTGGGCACACACCTTTATTCGCATGTAATAGGCCGCGTACCTATAGCAATCAAACGGAAACAATTCCTGACTCCGTGGGTACCGCTGACTGAGAAATTCCTCATCGAAAAACCCAATAACACTGCCTGATCCGGGTATCGGACCCAGGACCTCATGCCCAGCAATCGCGCTTGCAACCACTAAACCTACGAAGCAGACATTCATAAATAACATTGTTCAATTCTTTTATATTACAACTAATCTAAATATCTAAATAGCCGTTATATTGCCTTTCGCTCAAAGAACGTTATAACCACCTAATCCATGGCATTTTCAATCGAGTTGGCGGAAAATGAAAAATTAGCGCAGCTTAAGTGGATCAACTTTCTTTCATCAGGCGTTTTATACAATTTGTTGAACCATTGTGGATTTGTTGGACTTTCCGTATTGTTCAGGGGATTTCTTTTCTTGATTATTTTAGAAGAATATCTCGCGGTATTATGCAACAAAATGTATTCGAGTATTCTTTGGGTTGGTTTTTTATTTTAGTATTTGTACAGAGAAAACAGTTTGAATTTTTTAAATAAATTAATGTAGGTTAAGGAAACATACCCTACATACTCGTACTGTGTAATTAATGATTTTCGTTTCGTCAACGTTGAAGGGGCGTGACGGAAAACCAAGTCGACAGGTTTTCAGTCACACCACATTTAAATAAATCTGCTATTTTCTAAATATTCCTTTCGAATGGGTGTTCTAATTACCAAGACATATTTATATTTGCCAATAAGGTATCAGCGAAATTGAATTTCAAAACCACTTATATATCGACAGTGACTTAACGAGTTTTTGTCAAAGAATAAGTTTTAAACAAGAAACACAATAATCCAAGAGTTGCCTTACAAAGTACCAATTTAATTATTTATATGATTACCTGGTTGAAATATTAACGAACAAATATACCCATACTAAATTACAGACCTACCGCCATAAACCGAAGGTTTGAAATCCAACGTGTTAACAACGAGGTTACCGCCAAAGTGCGTTTAATTACAAAATGGCGGCGATTACGCGGCGAAGATCAAAGTGAGGGTAATCCAAATGAACTCGCTCGAATTACTCGCGGGGAAGTATGTACTGTGTTATGTGAAGATAGTGGAAGAGGGTTGGAAGTTTCACAAGCTGTTGTCAGCTACATGACACTGAAAGGATCTTAAAGTTGAAATAGGAATCTAGAAATTAGAGCTAAAACATAAGCTTATTTGGTTACACTATTACAGGAAGCGAAGCAACACGAAGTACGAATGCCGTGCTCGTCCAATCGGAATCGAATCGAGCATTTGTAAATAGCTATGCTTATCCCAATGACTTAAAAATGCGCCTGCCGTAATGAGACCACAGGCACTGGGTCCAAGTTATTTGATAACACATATCACGTTACGAAAGAAGAAGATGAAGAAGAAGAAAACTATATATGTTAGCTAAGCAAGGCCTAGTTTATTCTAGTTTAAAAACAATTGACTTAAAACAGTTTCAGGAACCCAAACTTTGTTTTTAAATACATTTTCACTTCGATATGGTTCTTGCTTGTAATAAAACTCTAGAGCGTCAAATCAAGAAACAATTTTATCTTAAAATCAATATCAATTTCCCGTATTACGCACCCCAACTTCTCGAAAGTATAAATTTGTCAAACCAAATTGAAAATTCTCTCCCCGCGTCGGTCACGGTTACTTCCCAGTTGACAACTGAATAGCAATATTTGAGGAATCAGTTCCTCAAATATTGCTTTAATTATGCTTCAAAAATAGTGGTATCATATAATGTAAACCACGAAGGAAGTGGCAGGGCGACGATGGATATTATTCCTTAGGAATTGTAAAGGCAACTGTAAATCTACTGGAGCTAGCATAGCTTGTACCAAGCATCGTCATTGGTTGAAAATCTGTCAACGTCATTGTTTATTTCAAAATAGCTTGACCTCATTGGTCAAGGCCTGTTCGAAAGATATACCGCGGCCCCGGAACATATAGGACGAGAAAGGCACATGGATGGGTTTTAGTCAGTAAAAGTCTGACACTCCCTCCCGTTCCGCCCAGAGTGGAGGAAGTTATTTAATGATTTCCCATCCTAAAAAAAGGTATGAATTTACGCCATCTATAATCAGCTTTAACCAGACTTTCCCATTGAGAAGAAGTGGCACAGATCCAGGACCGATAGATAAAAATAAATGAATAAATAAATATCGCTGGACATTAACACACAGCGCCGTCTAGTGCCACACTAAGCAAGGCTTGTGTCGTGGACACCAGAAAGTTGAAATACTACATATATACTTTTTGTTTGTAAAACATACTTATTATACATATAAACATCCATGACTCGGAAACAACGGATGATTGGTGTTTCCACTTCTCTCAACATTGAGTTCCTGTGCTGGAATCGGAGCCGTAATCTGCCGTCGCAGTCAATTCGAAGTATTAAATTATACAGATATAATCCATGGTCTGGCATCTCAATCTTAAAAGATGACGATGACTGTTACATATAAAGCTAGAAGTTATTCGACATCAATAACTATTTTCTATGTAGGTTGTATCATGGATTCAGTACTTCAATAAAATTATGCGGCTGTCAAATTAAAAGTCTCGAGTTGGGTAGTAGCCGAATAAAGCTGCGGCTGCGGGGTAAATGTACCCTCCTTTCATACATTTGTATGCAGAGTATTCGCTTTACTATTTTAAAGCCAAAGCTCCGTCTCCAAAGAACTTTTGTTATTAATCCTTTTAGAATATTAAAGTGTTTATTTTACGGAATTGTGAAACATACAGAAAAGTTAAGAATTATGCACTCTACCACCATAGATTTAGATTTCAAATATGACTTTCGATTTAAAGGTGTTTGGTTTAATACATGTGCTTATACCTAAGCAGATCTTGAGTCTTGAGCGCTGGACTAGACTACAGGGTCCATGGGTTGACGGATTTTAATTATTGAAGGTAGAGACATCATCGGCCTAGTCTTTTCCCGACAATGATCGGGTCGGCTTCCAGTTTAGTTTTGATTACAAAACTAAACTAATGAAAATAACTCAAAATAATAAATAATCACGGAAGATATCCCGTAAGTAACAATTTAAATTTAGTTTTAAATCGTTAAAGCTAAAATAGTACATTTTGATACAAGTGGAGTTTGTTATTGTAGTTCAAGGCGGTATTAACACACGAGCCGTAATTCGAGGGTGTTTTTGAGCCGAGAACTGCAATAACAAATGTCCACGTGTATCAAACGACGTTTTTCAATACACTTTTGAAGAAATAAAATAAAATAATGTTAAATATTTGTGTCATGAATGTCACGAGACTATGATTTAAATTTTATTTTTTCCGAGGTTTGCTTTCGCCAGGTTGAAGGAGAGGCAAAGGTATGAAGCCGTTATAAAGCCAACATTTGTTCTACGACTTTTGGGAAAACAGACAAAAAAAAAATCGACTTCTCAAGCAAAACTCCATCAGCTGTTCGGACAAATGTATGGAGAGTTGATTTTTTTTTGCCCGTTTTCGGAAAAGTCGTAGAACAAATGTTGTTGTTTAAGATGGCAGCAATCCACTCCTGCGAGGTTGCCGGTGTTTTACAAATAACCCTGTATATTTAGTCCAAATTGGTTCATTGCATATGTATCTGTTATCTGTGGCAATTTTGCTTTCTGCATACGTGTGAAAAAAACATGAAAAACTCACGCGTATGAAATACACTGCATTTTGTAGTGCGAAAAGAACCAATGTTCGAGGAAGTGTATTGAAAACAGTGTTTTGTAATGTAGTTAACAACTGCAGCTACCAGCAACAGGAATACCAGCGCTGTACCAGTGTGTGTTTTAATGTTACAGCCCCATGCTGAGACAGGAGCCTTTTGGCCTCGTACAGGATCCTGTCAACTTACTAATAAAAATTAAACAGAAAAAAAAAGAAACGAAACTCATCTGTATCGTTTAATTTAAATACTGATAATTAATGTGTTTTGTCCTGTGCGAGCTAATAAATGCTTTTTCTTTCTTTATTTTCTTTTCTTTTCAGCTGCAAATAAGTATAATTCACATCATAACATAAGGCAGATACTAATTTCAAAGCTCACAAGTCCCATATTTCAGTAATACCATACATAAATACTAACATTCATATTCCCTACTGACACAGCTTCATAAAATAGTAATTAGCTTCCCAAAAGCTAGTCCATTATAATCACTAATGAACAGATAGCGCGGCCGTAAGTCAATAGTGTCAGTTAATTAGCGGCTTGTGTGAGAGGTAATAACCGGCTTGTGCTTCACATAACTTTAGTGACATGGCGTACATTATAATTAGCTCTTGTTGGACGAATTTCCAATACAGTAACGCCCTGTTCGCACTATGTCGTGACGATTAATTTATCGTTGGTTATTAGTTGGCTAAAGTCATGGACGACAGTTTTCGTGCCGTCCAATAAAGGGTGTAAAACACCTCTTCACGAAGCCGAAAGGCACTTATTCTCCCCATCATTGCAATATTTTTTTTGTTCTACGCCGTACCGCCATACGCCTACCTTCTAGATACGGAGATATAGGGGGTCAAAGGTACAACTTCTTGGCAAGTTTTTTTTTGTAAGATTTTGACTTTTAACACCTCCACGACCCCCGTACTATTCAATCCATCCACTAGCACAATGTTTTAAGTGCGTTACATTGAGTTCTACCCCAAAACATGATTTATAACCTCAAAAAAAAAAGTTGTTGCGCAGCAATAATTTTTGCGTAAAGTTACTTAGTTTGATGTACAGAATGCTTGGTTAACGGCTTTGTGATGAGGTTTACACCTGTATGTGAACACGTCCATTTAAATACATCAGCTACGACAGTTAAAACTGTAACATTATATGTCGTCACCTCGTGTGGAAAATGTCGTGGTTATACATTTACTCACACCCTAGATCCAAGACCGTTTGTTTTCCCAAATAAACAAAAAAAAAATTAAAAAAAATAAGACACAATGGGACTAACTGGTAAACATAACATCACGCCTTGTAATCCCTAAAGGGTTAGTTAGAGGTAGGTTAGGTACCTAGCGAGAACAAGCACATTTCGCCAGTTATGTTTAAGTCCCTTTAGTAATATTGGGCGAGCCTATTGCCCTCAACCGAGCATGAATCTAGATCCCGTGGCTGCTACAGAGAAATTCCTGATGGAAAAATCCAATAACACCTTGCCCGACCCGTGAATTGAAAGTTGAACCTCGTGCTTAACAGTCGCGCTTGCAAGTAAAGAAAAAACTATATTCCATGATATTGCGATAGTCAAAACTTATCCTGTCACATAAGGGATATCTTCCGTGATAGTTATTTATTTTGAGCTCCAGATATTTCGACGCTCCTGTTGCAAGCGCCATCATGTCATGCTCCACAGCAGAACCACTTTGACTACATCATCATCATCTCAGCCGAAAGACGACTGTTGAACATAGGCCTCGCCCAAATGTCGCTACATTGCCACAAAAGTTCTGGAGTTCTGGAGTGACGACCGGTGCGATGCGAGTCGCAAGGGACCGGTCGTCACTCCAAAACTATTCAGCCCCATCGGCCATCCGTTCTGCGAGCAATGTGCCCTGCCCACTGCTACTTAAGTTTAGCAATTCTTCGGGCTACGTCGGTAACCTTGGTTCTCTTGCGGATGTCTTCATTTCCGATTCGCTCACGCAAGGAAACTCAGAGCATAGCCCTCACCATTGCCCTTTGCGTGACTTTAAGCCTTTTGATAAGGCCCATTCTGAGCGACCACGTTTCGGTCCCGTATATAATCACTGGCAACACACACTGGTCATAGACTTTCGTCTTAACACGCTGCGGTAAGTTGGACGAGAAGATACCGCGCAGCTTCCCGAACGCTGCCCAGCCGAGTCGGATTCGACGATTGTCGTCTTTCTCGAAGTTAGACCTACCTAACTGGATCGTTTGTCCTAGGTATACATAATCGTCTTCAATTTCGAGTGTAGCGTCTCCGATCTTGATAGGAATGGGTGTGACATGACATTCAACATGACCTTCGTCTTGTCCATGTTTATTTTTGGACCCACTCTTTTGGAAGCTCTACTGAGGTTATCGAGCATTGTCCTGAGGTCCTCCATGGTCTCAGCCATGACCACAATATCGTCGGCAAACCGAAGGTGAGTGATGTACGCGCCATTGACGTTGATGCATAGCCCTCTCCAGTCCAGAACCTTGAAGACATGCTCCAGTGCAGCGGTGAACAGTATCGGATATATGACGTCTGCCTGTCTTACACCTCGCTGCAGAAGGATAGGTTCCGAGGCTTGGTCCTGAAGTCGGACTGACATGGTGGCGTTTTTGTACAAAAACTTCAACACCTCGATGTACCGATAGTCAATTTGGCACCGTTGGATAGACTGCAGAACAGCCCAGGTTTCGATCGAATCAAAGGCTTTGTCGTAGTCTACAAACGCTAAGCAGAGAGGCAAGTTATACTCCTTGGTCTTCTGTATAACCTGCCGAAGCATATGTATGTGGTCCACGGTGCTAAAGCCTTTTTGGAAACCGGTTTGTTCGAGTGGCTGGAAATCGTTAAACCTGTGCGCGAGACTAGTCTCGACTCTTGGGTCGTTCGCTAGGTCGACAATGGGTTTGCTGGTTGACGTGTACAACTGTGCATATATAGAAGCTCTCAATCTCCCTCAGTAGCTCCGGTTTGGGTTTGGATAAGATCCTGCCATCGTCGGTCTTCAGTTTCGTGACTGGCTTTGACTACATTATGTAAAAATTACAGGAAAAGATCTGACTTTGACTACATTTTGTAGAAAATATGTAGATAATGTCTATATTTTTGTAGCTTAATATAAAAAATTGTATATGTATTGATAGTTTCTTGGAAAATATCAATTCAATGCTACAGACTTTAAAATAACGTATAATACACGCTAACTATGCACAGGTCATGACATAAGCTAATGTATATTGTATTTTATTTCAAAATAACATATTCTAGATTTATTTGATTTTTAGTAACATGTAAATGTTTCATCGAAATGCGCCATGAATTTCTTAGCAATCAAATTAAAAGGCTTGTGGATTATTATGACCCTATATGTGTCGGGGGTTCTTTAAAATTGTAATTTAATGTTACTTGTGGCAAATGTTTTTCTTAGCACACCTACAAGCTAAAGAAGAAATCTTTAGGTTGTAGGCTATATTTATTCTCTCTTATATAAAAACGCTGAAAACAATGAGAGCCCATAGTAGCTGAATGAGATTGTCTTTCAAAGAATTATTCCTACTTACACATGAGATATCAAAGGATTAATACTGTCAAAGCAAACATGCGACTTAGTTTCAACAAAGACATTCTGAGTGCAATGCTACTTTATTCTTACATATTTTACTACTAACGAACAATTCTATAAAGCGTAGTGGACTATTTACATAGAATTCTAGAATATTCTTATGAATCTGTAGTGTGCCAGTAAAAATACTCGGGCATTGACATCACTTGATCTCTCTTCAGTAGATTTACTAAAATGAAGTCAAAGAGATAAGGAAAGTCAATTAGAATAAATCAGGAGGGGTGAACTTCATCAAAAGATAATAAATATTGGATTAAACCGAAAGTGATTTGAATTATTTTTTGCTATGATCAGTCATTCCGTGATTTTTTTTATTCGTAGGAAATGCAAAAATAGAAGTGATAGGATTAGGATCACAGAAATGTAAGGAGGTTTGAGAATACCCGCGGAAAATAATTACTAAGCAGAGGTTGTTAAGTTTTTCTTTGATATTTTGTCGTTTCTAAACATAAATTACTTGTCCGGATAAACAAATAAGTAATGAATAGTAAATAAACTAGTTTGGAAGTGCCAGTTTGGTGAAATAGACAAACAACCAAGTACCAAAACCACTTTTCATCCTGAAAATGTCGCAGATTCCGCTCATAAGTACTACAAAATATTATTTTAATATTCCTCTCGGTTAATATTACGCAGCTTTACATGAAATACAACATAGTTAGTGGCCGGGGTGGGATGCAGATGAAATCAATAGAGCGCAGCGCACTTGTTGCAGCCGGGAGAGGCCGCGCGGCCGGCGACCCGGTTGTCATGGCAACCGTTCACCTCACTCGACCTTTATGAGATCCTGGTACCGGACGCGGGAACAAAGAGATTTATGCTGCAAAGATTCGACAAATTAATAAATATATTTTATCTACTTTCATGTCGTAAAATTCTAAACACTCGTGTGATAATTTTATAAACCTCGCTCCGCTTGGTTTGTAAACACACACTCGTGTTTAATACCCCTCATTATGCAACAGTTTTATAAACTACTATTATAAAATAAACGAAAAGGAATATTAACTTGTAAAGTTGTAAAACAAACTTGATAAAATTAACGATATTTTTGATCTTCATTACGTCTACATAAGCGTCAACAAAACTTAATTAGAATTTCAGAAAACGCAAATTTACGGGAATCAGATTAGATAAGGAAGTTGCAACAATTAAATCAAACTTATCGATCTGCCTACCCATAATAAGTCAATTTGATAATACCACAATTTGTTTCGAATATACGTACAGTACCTTGCAAAATACCTGTAACAATTTAATAATAAACGTACCGTAAAATGCTTACAAACGAAAATTAGTTTCAATCACGAAAAGTTACACTGGAAATTGGAACCGCCATTTTGTAAATTGCCAAATTTAGTGGCTAACAACACAACAACATCTTGATGGCAACGGTTGCGTGCGTCATCAACAAGTGGCTATTTTGTTGCCGACAATAATTACCGGAACTTTGTGACCGGAACAAACTAAACTCGGTAACTATTCATTAACTATAGTATAACAGAAATAAGGGACTTAGCTTTTGTGAAAATGCAAAAAAACTTCTCTCTCTCTCTCTCTGTCTGCCTATCCTTATCGTATTATTTATGGACCTGTCTTCCTGCCAATCATTCTTGATTATGAATAATTTTATGAAAAAAAAATTGTTTGTCTATTTTCATTTTCCGACACCCTATATTCGGAGGCAGTTGGAAATCAGATAAAAATGCTGGCGGCAACTTAAATGCATTTTCGTGTAAAACTAGTTTAGTCCGGAAAAGCGCAGCTGAAAATACTCATTTTATGTCTGCTGGCTGTGACAACTATAATTGATAAATTCACATGGAAATAGAATTTTATTTTAGCCGAAATGAAACAGGAAATTGAACTTATACTGTCGCTTACGAGATATCGTCCGTGATTATTTATTATTTTGCGCTCCTGATATTTCGACGCTGTGGCAAGCGCCATGACTGAGTCATCTTGGAATCCCATAATCACGGAAAATATTCTGTAAATGTCAGTAAAGGTAAACGCACTGTTATCAGAGCCCAAAGAATCGAATTTTACAAACACACCGTCGAATCGGACGAATTGTAACGTTATACGGATGAGAAAATGTTTCTTTCGGCGCGGATAAGTGTGCGTTCACCGCTCAAACCATTGAAGAAACTGGAAACTAGCTTTCAGTGGAATGGTCCGATTCGTTTACCTACAAAAAAAAACTTAAACCGAGTCGAATATTATAAAAGTAACAGTTTAATCCAACCTTAAAGATTTGGTTTACTTAAGGATTCGTCCCCTAAGTAAACCAAATCTTTAAAGTGCTTAAAGGATGTTTCTGCTTATAACCGGGAAAATGTTCCGAGTAAATAATAAACTCTGGTATGGTGAAATATGGTAAGTTTTCCATTAGTGGGGACGCTAATAGGGTTAGTCGCCCCGCCTCGCCCCCGTCCCGGATAATCTAGTAGTCGAGACTCCTCGTGGACCCGCTATATGAACTCCGTTGATACAAATAGGAACTTTATACTTTAATAGTGTGTTTTTATAGTAGTTTTTGCACAAACTTAATTCTATGCTCATCATCCATTGAAATAAGATTAAACCCCAATGGGTTTTCTTAACACTTTTTTATGATTGCCTTGTTACGTGGTTACTACCACGATTGCTGAGTGTCTTAAGTTCGATACCCGAGTGATTGGCTGGCTATAAGCGGCTGCAGTTCGGCTGAATACTCGGGAGTCTTGTTTTAAACAAGCAAAGGCTAACTGTAATTAAAATGGGACATCTATCAAGAATGTAGGAGTGCGACTATTCACCTATACCTACAACACGATCGGGAAACACTTGACATACATTCTCCCGGGCGGGCGGGATGCAGCTTAAAAACCCGTTGCCATGCAAATGAATATATTGCAAACGGAATAATTCCTGTGATAGACGTTCGGCTCAACACATCAATCGACAAGTCGCCGGACATATCGGCTGGCCTACATCTGAGCGGACAGTGTTAGCCCGATACGGATCGATGGAGCCTGCAGGTAGTGCGTTAACCTCTGACATTTTACTGTACGCCTGGTACATATTTTGCCCAATTCACCTGACATAGTTTGTAACTAATTTGTTCGTTTGCTGGATTGGATAGCGTGACAGTTGATATCAATTTATGGCAAGGAAGTTAATTCTGCCGATGACTATTTATGAAAAAACCATGAACTATGTTGACCTCAAAAAAAATGTAAAATGTCTAAAACACACAAACATCGTATGCACAAATATGTATCGGAAACATGTTCCAATAAAAAAAAAACTGTAGAAATGTACATACTGATACATAACATTTTAACCAGGTGCAGAGGCGGCGTAAGGCGTGGGCGGTGTGGGCCACCGCCCACGGCCTCGCGGTGCAAAGGGCCTCGCGCCTCACAGCCGAAAAAAAAAATTAATAGTACGGAAATCCAAAAGTACATGCCACAAGGTTCAGTATGGAGTTATAGTACATTCCAAATCCATGCGTTTAGGATAGTTCGGTGGTTCGTACCTAATTTCCCCGTACATCGATGTTTGACAACGATGATAATGATAACCTTAGACGCGACTCGTCTAAGATTTATATAATATTTTTCTTTTTTTCGGATAGGAAATCATCAAATGACTCATGGAGTGTCAGATTTTTACTGACTAAAACCCATCCATGTTCCTTCTTAGCTCTTTGTGTACCAGGGTCTCGGTATCTCTTTGGAACAGTGCCGCAGCCCCGGCAGGCATCGGCCCTTGCGGACCCCTTCCATTTCTGACATCTCTTTGAAGCGGGTGTGAAACACTCGCGCGCCGTAGACACTGTCTGTCATCATAAGACGAACGGACGTCGAGCTAGCTCATAGCTCACCGTCCACAGGCCCGCGCCTACGGTGCACGTCCGGTGCGTCTCCCGCGACGGCGGCGGCTGGGACGAGAGGTTCTCTCCCTTTCGCGTTTCACCACTTTCTTCGCTAGCACGACTGCTTCGCAGAAAGAGGTTACGGCTTCCCATTCCGTCTCGCTCCGGACCATTCAAAATATTTTTATCTGCGACTTTTCTGTTAGTATTAGCACTCGACTTCCATTTTTTTCGCGGGCTCACTCATTAACTCAAGCAGCTATCGCATGCAGACGCAGTCGCACTTCATGTTACTTAAATAATAGTGTTACATATTTTTAAAAGGCTATCATCACGTGTTTAATTATTAGATATTCGGGGGTGATACCTGATTTAGAAAAGAGTCGTAGTTACAGAATTATAATCATCAAAATCATAAATCAAATCCAATTTTTCAAAGTCTAAGTAGTTTCTTGACCTTTGTGAACTTGGAGGATTGTATTAATGATTTTGATGATTATAATTCTGTAACTACATAATTATGTCATAAAGTCGCAAACGATATTTTCATCAACATACAACTTAGCACTGCTCTGCAAATTGCAAAAAACGTAAGAACATTTGAATTTTGCGGGCCACCCTGACGCTTTCACCTTAAACTTCAAAGTACAAATATTAATTGTTCCAGTAGGCCCCCCTTTCTTAGAATAAATCCTTGAAAAGTCTAAAGTGACTAAGATGAAGTAGTTGCTTGTTTATAACGGGTGAAGAGTGCATTGAAAAACAAAATCTAAAAACAGTAACAATAGTATCATATGTGATAACGGGCTACTACGGAACCCTACACTGCGCGTGGCGCGACACGCACTTGGCCTGTTTTGAATTTTCGAAGTTTAGTCATTGGAGATCACTATGGAGTTCAGTAAAAGCAAAAGTAGAAAATTTCTGTTTTTTCGAAAAGTTCTTTTTCTTTTATTTTTAAAGTTACAAAGAAGTATGAGTAAAAACTTAGATTTGTTTCTTTATTACAAAACTGATCAATTTGAAGTGATTTTTTATTTTCCATTCGTTTTGCACCATCCGAGGGCCTCGCTAAATGTACCTTGCCCACACTAAATTTAGGTCTTGCGCCGCCACTGACCAGGTGAAACATCCCCTATTTCGGAAACGCTTGATGTAATTTTGTCGCGGGTTCCGGAACAGTTTACGAGTTCCCTGGCATCTCCTGATTCCTGAGCGTGATTGCTTTGCATTGCGAACACTGACTTACAAGAATTACACTCGACAGTGGTAATTTGTGGGATATGGGATGTGGGCTGGCTGCGACATCCATCTTACGCATGAGGAATTCGTCAAAAGCTAAATTACAAAGGCAATCTCGCTTTGGAACTGCATAATACGTATAATTTAGCTGAATTAGGACGGATGTGGGTTTGGAGAACGCCAATTTGGCTACAAGAAAGCATTAATTTATCATGAACGTCACTGAATTGCGACCGCCTACTTCGAGAAGTGGGTTACTGAGTCAAACTTTTTGGAAACATTTGAATTATATATCGTGTCTGATCATTTCTTATGTACCCACAGCCGCTCAGGAAGTAAAAGTTCGAGTTTAAGAGGTGATTCGGAGTTGCAAGTAGCTGTTAGTAGACCACACGTACAGCACAGTACCTCTGGGCAAAATTTTCTCTAAGCTAATAGTCTTAGGTTCAAATCCCGCGAGAAAGAAATAATGCCTGGTTAGTTACGTTATTTGAGTCTACGGATGTGTAATTTTGGGACGAAAACCTCCAAATCGTTGCTGAGATGCAATATTCATTTTATGTTTCCAATACTGTCTGGTATTGGAAACATACAATTAATATTGTACCTGTATTGCAAATGGATTAAATTAATGATTGTTATAATAGCGAAAGTGCGTTTCTTAGTTCATCACTATTTCACGCAACAATGGATCAATGTGTTCTTTCGCAAAGATATGTCAAGAAAACCCACATTTCCTGTAATAAAGGCCGTGGCAGCAAATGAATAGGTAGACTCACCCAGCCGCGATGCCCCACTGCTGCGAGGCCGCGTCAGCTGCGTGCTCGAACAGCGTCAGCCCCACCAGCGCTACCGTGGGCGCTATCGTCAGCGGCGTCACGAAGCGCAGCAGAGAACCAATCACGCCGAAGTATCCTAGACCAAAACAAGATGATATTGAATGTGATGAACCATCATTAACAGCTTAACTTTTCTCAACTTTGATGTGAGTGCTCCTAATGTAATGCGACTGAGTGTCTGACCTGTGGACGTCAGATACTCAGTCGTGTTATGGGTGGTGGAACCGTGCAACCTATGCAGTTAGTGGATAGCACTGGTTTTTAGAGTATCAGTCTTCTGAAGACTCGAAAACAGCTTAAAAGCTCTACGAAAGACGGCAGGAACAAAAATAAACGTGGGGAGGATCATTAAGTAATTGATGGTGTCATCCACGAACCGACCCATCCAAGCGTCGCAAAATCTTGAAGATCAAGCCACGAGAGCATAGAGTGAGAGAACGATATAACCTCGTCCTACTCTACAAATCTCAAGTTTCTAATGGCTCTTTGACGCTGTCCCTCACTATACTCACATACTGACGACATTTCGATTATGTCGAGATTGCATGGCGAACACTGAAATATGAAACTTTAATAGCAGTGAATATAGGGCGCCTGGCAATCTAGGTCACCTGATTGATCCAGTAGCTGTAAGCCCAGCTTAGAACTTGTGAGATAGTTAGTCCTAGATCCGCACGTCTATCGGATACAGTACAAGTTGTGGGCATATTGACGGCTATGCTAGAGAGGGAATGAAATATTCAGCCGAGTTCGTTTGTAAAGTTTTTAATGTTCCGTTACGGTAATAATATATACCCTATGCTTGTGCAAGAAAGGCTGCTTTTTTATATTATTCTATTCTATTCCATTCTAATCAAAACTGTCAAAATGACCAAGATAGTTCCCCAAAACGCTCATGAGCAGAGAGAAGAAGCGAAAGCTCTCCAGCCACACTCTTTCTGTCTAGTTGGAAGAATATGATTCTGTCAACATGTTACTTTTGTACACCACAACTCCACAACAAAAAATAAAGTCCTAGTTTGACATTGTTAAAATCGATGAAAATATTAATAATAAAGAACCATATAGCTTTAACCACGCGACTTTACTAATTACGACTTTAAGTTTTTGTAACAATATTTTGATTTAAAAGAGTGTCCATGGAGTTTCTTGCCCGTTCTTCCCCATAGAGATCTACGCTAGCGAATGGGCAACTACAGCCACTTAACAGCCACCAGCCACTTGCCAGCTACTTTCTTAAGTTATCATGCCTTGTGAAGTTGTGACTGTGACTGTAGCTTTGATTTAGCTTGTATTTTTGACATTCGAAAGAACCATAATGGTCTAATTGAAATAAATGCTTTGAGTTTGAGTTTACTAACCACTCAGATGATGAGTGCATGAGAAAGTCTTGCTGTTTAAAAAAGAACTAGGCAAAGGTTAATGAAAGTGCGCTTTTAAAAAGTAAAGTTTGCATCAAAGCGGGGAGATTCCCTCTGCGTGGAAATATGGCTATAATTTTGTTACGACGACGACGTCCGTATAGTAAAAACTCTTTGCTCGTGGAAAGCTATTAGTTTATTACTTTGTTAGCAAAAAATTGCGTCCTCTCCGGGTTAATTAAATTCTTGTTCGGAGGCGCATGGAAGTTTGTTATGGGGTAGTGTTTGATAAAGTGTATACTTTTGCGTATATCATATAGTTTTTAGTTAGTGATATTCTGTAATTTCACTATACTTGCTGGAATACCTAGGTTTGAAACCTGGCTAGGAGTTGTGAGAGTGTTATTGGAGGTTTCCTACAAGGAATTTTTAAGTTGCAGTCCGGAGGCGATGTGGGACTGACTGGATGTGGAAAGGGAAAACAGGGCGTTGTGGTGCGGTTTGGCAAGGGCCTATGTCGTGCCGTGGACTAAAGTATTGCGTGATGGAGACCGCAGCCTTGATTTATCCGGATGATAGCTCGCTCTCTTTAATAGATTTATTTGTCGAAATTTTAGTGTAAAATACTCATACTAAAGATACACCTCTACTTTTAAATATTCATAACTTACCAAGAAACACCTGGAACAGAGCGGACGCAGCGATAGCCCCGGACAGCTCGCACATCCTACTCATCCACACATCCTTCTGCTCCTCATCCGTCATGGCATCCAGCACAGCATCAGCAGGGCACTGCCACTGCGGCAGGTTCAGGATCGCCAGAGTAGGGACCAGGAACGAGATGGTGCCGCCTTGCACGATAGGCAAGCGGCAGCCGAAGGTTGCTTGCAGCCAGGTTATTAGACCTGGGGGAAGGAAATACATATTTATCATAAACATCGCCACATTGACCGGTCCCAGGCGACTCTCATCCAACGGATTCCTGCAAACGTCACAGGTCATCAGTCCATCTATAGTGGGAGGTCTTCCAACGCAACGTCTTCCGGTTCGCAGTCGCCACTCCAGAACTTTTCGGCCCCATCGGCCATCCGTTCTGCGAGCAATATTACTGCCATTAAAGTTTGGCAATTCTTCGGGCTACGTCAGTGACCTTGGTTCTCTTGTGGATGTTTTCATTTCTAAATTGATCACGCAAGGAAACTCTGAGCAAAGCCCTCTCCATAACCATGTCTGTAAAAAAAATTGGCCTTTTTTCAAGGGAGAAGGGAAGATTTTGCCGAACCCCAAGAGCTAACAAACATCGACTATCTCGTCAGTTGAGTAGTCGAAAGCGCAACTGCGGAACATGAGGTCCTGAGTTCGAATCCCAGGTTGGGTATCGTATTATTGAGAAATCATCAGGAATTTCTCAGCAGTAGCTACGGAGTCTGGATTTGTGCCCAGTTGATGGCAAAAGGCTCGTCCCTATTACATGTGAATTACTTAAACATAACTGGTGATATGTGGGTATGTTAAAAGTTCTTTTGTTTTGTGTCTAGTTAATTAAAAATTAGAAACAGGTATTATAGTTTATGTTTATTAATATTTGCATGCTATTTTTATGGCGAAATGTGTCATCGCACTGAAAGTTTTTTTACCACCTTTTGTACCACATTTACTGCAAATAAATTATTTTGACTTTTTTGACTTTGTGGGTGTACTATTTGGAACACCTCTGCCTTCCCCTTCGGTAATTACAGCGTGATGTTATGTTATGTTATTTAATTCGATGAAACTTTCCTATGCACGATATGTTTGGTTTGGTACCTCAGTCCTCTTAAACCACTCAAAAGATCTCACGCTTTTTCCCACGGCGAAGGCAGAGATGACAAGCATGCGTCATCTGCGGCATGTCTGGGCCCGCGTGGTGGAGTATAGCCCATTCTCTCTCATAGAGAGGAGGCCTGTGCCCAGCAGTGGAAACATTAATAGGCTGATGATGATGTTGAGGCAGAGATTACAGTATGCCACCTGGGGGTTTAAAATGCCCGCATTAGCAGAATAGTAAATTAATCACGTTAAAAAAAAAAATCTTAAAGTCTTTGTAACCATTACTATAAGTCAATTTTAAGAATTTTAAATTTGGTTCAATAAACTGAATCACGAAAATTTAAAATTCTTAAAATGAACTTTAATGGTCACAAAGACCATTTTAAGAATTTTTTTTCATTTACGATTCTGCTAAAGCGGCCATTTTGGATCCCCAGCTGCAAATTATTAGTGACTCTCCCTGCATTGCTGGTCTTCATAAAAAAAACTATGACAAGGATATTTCTGATAAGGTCACCATCCGGTAGCAAATATTTTCAACTGGCAAACATTTAAAGTAGGTCGGTGTAACAAGTTGGTAAGTACGTGCCTTGCCCGCGGCAGAGAAAGTAAGGTAACTAGCAGAATACAAACCACTTGCTACAGTGTATACCGAACACTATTTATGGGCTAACTGTCAACCGGGGGTGTAACTCAGTGGTAGAGTGTCTGCTTCGCATGCTGAAAGTCCTGGGTTCAAATCCCAGCACCTCCAAATATTTTTTAATTGCTATGAAGTTTGCATATTGTTTTTGTTATGAAGTATATTAGTTGTTTATGTGTATATTATTAATGTAAGGGTTTTTGGGAAACAATAAATCCCCGATTTTGTCGAAGTAGAACATATAACTTTTTTCTTTTTAAAGCAAGCGGTTCATGTAAACCTTTTTTTGCGAATAATGGATCGTTATAATATAGTACTATGAGGGTTTCGTGCGAACTATATTCTTTCTTGACTAACATGTATTGATATTTGTTTGAAACGTCGATTTAATTGGCATTGGTGTCGATTCTGTTGTGCGCAAACCAAACTTAATTTAGGCTATTTCTATCTTTTTCTGTCTAATAGAACGAGAAAGAGACGGACGTAATTTAGAGCTGTCATATTTAATTCGAACTAATATTTCCATACAAATGAAGGGTGCACGTAAAAACATGTCGACTAAAACACGGTGAAGCGCAAAGCTTAAACAAGTTTGACATCTCTAACTTAGTTGATAGCTATTGCCGTCCTTTTCTCGCACTGCCTTTTAGTAAAAGATAGCAATAGCCTAAATTAAGTTAAGTTTGTGCACAACAGAATCGACACCATAGTCTAAATTGTACGAATATTGTCTAAAATATTTTGAAACTATTATCGTCTCTCTAATAATCGTAGTGGTAACATTATGATGAACTCAATAAAACTTTACAGTAGGTACCTTTGAACAATGTCCAGCTGCACTGGAGTGCACATTTTATTATTCTCATTAAAATGTTCAGCCATAACTATGAAACTTTCAGACAATTCTCAGCAAAACTACGCGAATAAACCCGACGAACTGTACGAGTGTATACTTACGTCTGAACTGAACTGAGGCATAAATAAAGCATGAAAATCAAAGTTGTGTCTTTCAGTAAAGACAGGTCCCACGGAAAATAGGTAGAACCCCAGCATTCTCCTCTTGATATTGTTCATATTTTAAATATTTTAATAATAATATTAATAATATATTTTTTTTTACAGACATTTAAAGAAATAAATGGTCTGCAATGGTATTCTAAAACAGAAATTGGAGGAGACGGGCTGGACCGCCTGACTGCTTTGTTGGTCAAATGGTCGCAACCGCTACTCCTTAGTATAGAGTCGTTGATTCGATTCCCAGGTTAGACAGTGATATAAAGGATGTAAAACACCCTTACCACCTCCACCTCTTAACGAAGCCGAAAGGCACTTGTTCTCCTCGTCTTTCTGTCATTATATCATTTTTTGTGTTCTACATCATACCTAGGAACCGGATAGTTACGGAGGTATTGGGGGTCAAAGTTACAACTTTTAGCCGAGGTTAAGATTTTGACTTTTAACATCTCCACGACCCCCGTACTATTCAATCCATCCATCAGCGCAATGTTTTAAGTGCGTTACATGGAGTTCTACCACAAAACATGATTTATAACCTCAAAAAAAAAAGTTGTTTCCCAGCAATAACTTTTGCTTAAAGTTACTTAGTTTGATGTACTGAATGCTTGGTTAACGGCTTTGTGATGAGGTGGTTTACACCCTGTAGAATTTTTCACAAGGAAAACCTTATTAGCAGGTACACCTAGGGTACACTTCTACCTACTCCCTCCTTCTAGCAATAAAGATCTAGTCATGTTGTGGGGACAAAATGTGACGTGTATAATAGTCTATCCAGTGATTCCCAAAGTGGTCCAGGTGGACCCCTAGGGGTCCACGTTAGACCCGACGGGGGTCTACGTTGGCGACAAAATAAAATGGGGGTTCACAAGTTGTAAGTGGGGGTTCCCGAAAATGTATCTGGTTTCGACAATAAAGAATAAGAATGTTGGCTTGGCTCTATTAATCTTAATCTTATAGGAGCTACGGTCCTCATACAAATTACAATCCTAGAATATAATGCGAAAATATGTAAAAAATCTTGTCTGTTTTGGTCCACGGGTATGAAAAAAAAGCAGCGGGAAACGGAAATCAGAACATTTTGAAAGTGGTATACCAGAAAAAAAGTTTGAGAACTTTACTAATACCTTACGTTACCGAACTAATGATGTGTATCGTTAGTTCGGCGCAAGAAGCTTGTATCCTACAACACGTTGCTATTCTATTTGCCGCAGGCCTTCTCAGCGTTCTACACAGGTGAGGCCGGGAAATTAAACAAAATTATGATTAATCTTTCGCATCAGACGAATTCGTTATTTATGTACGAGAGCATAAAGAATATTCAGAGGTGCATACTAGAATCTAAGTAATTTATGCTAATACAACTCGTGCAGGCTCCACTAACACGTGCTTCAAAGATACTATTTATGTCTACGCTAGTTATTATCCACGATTTCACACGTGTTGCGAGGTAGAGATTAACACAGAAGTGCGGCTACATGGGATAGACACTATTTATGTCTTCTCTAGGTCCCAGGATTCCTCTGTGACGAATTTTATTGAAATCTGTTCCGTCGATGTAGGTACCATGAGAAGGTAATGAGTGATTTTCTTTTTCAACTCTTCCCTAGTAGCTGGATAGATGGCGCTGATATCTGTACGTTACTGCAAGGAACAGAAAGTCACATAATTTCACTTGGACCTAATTTTTATATTCGGAAGCTTATGCAAACGAAAGTATCGGTCGACGGGCGTACAGGTTGGTACCGGTTTTAATAAATAAATTATATGTTTAAAAAAATTGTAACAAAAGTATCAAGACGATAGGTTGGTACGCTATACGGTCACAGTGGGCTGCCATATGAACAGCACAGTGGCGCCCTTCGAATTTTCTTCTCTTGTATGCCAAGCTGTATGTGAAGTGTGTTTTGGCTTGAGTAACGCAGTCAGATCAACGCCATCTATCGAGTTCATGGAAACTATTTTTTTTTCTCAATAAGAAAACCTCTCATTGACAGCCAGAGTTACTTTCGCATTTTTATCAGTATGAATACTAATAGGGACTTTATTTACAAGCATTGGCAATGTGTTTAATATTCCATGGTTGTTCCTGAGTGTTCGGTAGAACAAGGGGTGCGAATTAGTGTGTTAAAACCTTTCAAAATATTGCTCTGCTGATTGGATACCACTTGTTTAAAAAAATATGGTTAACACTGCGACGTAAATTGAAGCGATTGTTATGGATATGGCCTGGAATGATAAAAATAGCATACCATAATATCGCACTGGTTATCGCAAAGGGTTGAGCAGAGGCGTTCAAAGAAATTGGTCCTTTTACCTATGAAGACCACCGGCCTTGGCATAGGTATACTACTCTTCACAGATACCTTCAGGCCATCCTTCAAATATTTGTACAGATACGGAAACTCCAATACTGGCAACTAAACAAAAATAATCTCTGCTACACAAACAATTAGGTACTCTATTTGTTCCTTGTTACGGCTCAGACGTTATTGTATCAACTAACGGTTTATGGCCCTATAAAGTGCACTTGCTAAGTATTAAATGCACCTGCTATCTATCTTATCATTGTCTTATCAGAAGGAATTAGACAAATTGTCAAGTCATTCCTCATTGTCAAGAGGAAGATCAACGTCACTTTACACCTTGCATTTTTTTACATCGTGTGGCGAAGCTTGGAGATGGCTGGTACGGTTAGCCGGGTAACAAATGGTGATTTGATGTCGGGTAACTAGTGGAATAATTTGCCGCTCGGTTGACCCGAATCTTGCCGATTTGGCAGACCCGGTCAAATGTGTATCACGTCATTCGAATTATGGCAACATACACGACGACAAAAGAAACTAATTAGTCCGTCATTTAGATTATCAAAAAATATTTGACCCATATATTTATTCTTTCGTTGCGTGAACGAAAATTCACGATGATACGCCCCTAAAAATGTTCAATACGTCACGCTTCGGTATAATTTATAGTGAGTTCTGACGTTACGAGCCCCCACTCCCGAGTTTTGATGCGTTTTACCTATGTCAATATTCATCTATCTATATCTATCTATACTTATAATAAATCTGTAGAGAGGTCAATTCTGTACATGAAATATATTTACAAAATAACTATCGGGGGGTGATTAGTGATCGATACTGATGCCAAAAATGCAATCAGTAAAATTTTTGTCTGTCTGTCTGTCTTTCTGTCTGTCTGTCTGTCTGTCTGTCTGTCTGTATGTTATTTATAGAAAAAAAAACTACTCGACGGATTTTAACGAAACTTGGTACAATTATTCTACATACTCCTGAGCAGGTAATAGTATACTTTTCATCACGCTACCATTAATAGGAGCAGAGCAGTGAAAGGAAATGTTGGGAAAACGGGAGAAGTTACTTGGTTTTTTTAGCTTCCGTCGCGTGTGCAGCCTTAATGGTTAAAGCTACATAGAAATCATGTATAACGGAAATATTCCACATAAAATTATATAAAAAATATCCCAAGACAGCATATGTCTATCTTTTATAGTTGACTCACAATAACACGTGTAACTCCCGATAGCTTAGCAGTTCGGAGATTTGTTATTATTATATTTGTTTACTCTTACGTTTATAATATTCTCACTCAACCCCAATTTTGAAACTTCACGCGGGCGAAGCCGCTGGCAGAAGCTAGTTGATTCATAAAACAAAACATACGTACTTACCCATTATTTTACAATACTCAAACTGTCGGACTAAATAGAATTTATTGCAATTTTTTGATACTGTCGACATCGTCATGCTAATTAACGTTAGCGGAATTAACTTAACCATGTAATTAAAGTACCTATCACACTAGCTCACATGAGTGCACCAAACTCGATGTCGTCCACGACCCTTACACTTGTACAGTACTTCCGATTGGGTATCATTGTCACCGTAAATTGACAAACACGTTAGATTGTAATATAACTAGAGAGATTGTAAACTCTCGAAATATTGTCAACTGAACATATACTGCTTACAATGTAACGCATTATTTTTTGTTAGATTGTAATCAATCGAAGTGAAACCGTAATATTGTGAAATGTATGCGATGGAAGTCAACTCGCGCTGTGTGAAGGGGTGAGGGACGGTGAGGGACCCCGGTCCCTCTTGCCCCATGGTACCTCTCTCATGAAAAGATAATGCCATTCCAGAGAAAAAACGATTAATGTAACTCAATCTCAAAACACTTTATATTCGCCTAAAACCGTCGCGGGGCTCCTATTTCTGTCAGCAGGGTTTAAAGGAACCTAACTAACCTAACGTGGGGGTGCCCCACGTCCCGATTATGGGGGCACAGAGATACTTCCGTCGCATGCATTTCTCAATATTACGTTTTCACTTCGATAGATGACAATCTACCGAAAAATAATGCGATATATTGTAAGCAGTATGTTTAGTTGACAATATTTCGAGAGTTTACAATCTCGCTAGAGAAATTACAACCTAACGTGTTTGACAATTTTACGGTGACATCCTCATTATTGGTTAGAGAGAGAGAGACGAAACAGAGCTTACATACCAGTAACGAAGATCATAGTAGATATGATGTTGGACCGGTCCGGGTCCGTCTCGGCCATACACAGCGCCGGACACAGGATGAACGGGATCGCCACGATCGCGCCAATCATCGTCAGGTAATGCTAGAAACAAAAGACATGTTCCTCATTCTACTGGTGTCCTAATAGTTGCATTTACTTGGCTACCACTTTAACCAAGGTGTTATTGAAAAGACTGAAAAACTGAATAGGTAAGGTTTA
The DNA here is from genome assembly GCA_916618015.1 of Xestia c-nigrum. NCBI lineage: Eukaryota > Metazoa > Arthropoda > Insecta > Lepidoptera > Noctuidae > Xestia > Xestia c-nigrum. The sequence goes on from OU745249.1 coordinate 24,460,281, forward strand.
TTTATTGTATCTACATTCTGTTCAGGGCCCTCTTTCCCACTGGGCACTCTGGGCACTTGCCCAGGGCCCCAGATCCAAAGGGGCCCCTAGTTCCTGTAACTGTCAAAAGAAACCTAAAGAAGATGGATCAAAATTGCCCCACGTCCTATAACAATGTGACATATCTCAAAAAAAAGATAAAAATGTAAAAAAAAATATGGCATACTTCCTAAGTTCATTTTTTTACACCTTCATATGAAAAAAATGCTATGAAAATCGTTCAGGCGCTGTTATGAAAAATCGTTCGTATGAGTATTTTTGGACCGATTTAAAAAAATCCTTATTTGTTTGAAGGGTACCCCTAAGGTTATCCCACTGCCATAAAGTCAGGTCTCCGGTCTCCAGGATCTTGGAGAAATGAAAGTAAAATCTCAAAAATAAGCTCATTTTTTTTCACTTAAGGTAAGTAGTTTTTAATACATTACATTTATTCTGTTCAATCAAACATCAACTGACGATTCACCTGATTATGAAAACGTGAGAACAAACGCTTGAGCATGAATGTTTGAATACTATACTATACTTTTTGACGACCCGAATGGCGTAGTGGTAGTGAGTGACGCTGCCTTACGTTCTTAGGGTCCTGGGTTCAAATCCCGATAGGAGCAAATGTTTGTGTGATGAGCATGGACATTTGTTTCACCACTTAGGCGTGCGCGGAGATCATGTTTATATGTATAATAACAAACAAAAAAAGTATATATGTAGTATATCAACTATCTAGTGTCAACGACACAAGCTTTGCTTAGTGGCGCTGTGTGTTAATGTCCGGTGATATTGATTTATTTATTTATTTAAGTATATATTTTTTTTGTTTATTTTTATAATTACTTATATGGATGTAATTCTGAAATAAAATATTTGAATTTGAATTTGATTAAACAGAATTCAATTATTACTTTGAATACTATATAATAATAGTAATAATTTATCGGGCAACTAAGACCCTTATATAAGATACATTAAATATCATTAACAACAATAACAAACTAATACATATTTTTAACCTTATACTATAACTATACACGCAGCTTTGTCGGCGTCGTGTTTCGTTGCGTGGTGTCGCGTAACCGTCCTCGGAAGCGACGATATACACCCTTCGGCCAAAAGTCCTCTTTCAAGCAGGTCTATAGATGTTGGGTTGGAACTCGAACCACAAATGACCTAAAGTTGAAGTTGTGGCGCGATTCCAACTTTTTGACCCGCAGAATGAAGTTGGTCTTCACATTCAAGTACTGCACGACTTCCTCAGTTGTAATGGAGTGATGCAGACGTGAAATGTACAGCTGCGTCGTAGGCACAGCAGTGCGCAGCAGCAAGTTGGGTCCACTCGGTGCGGCACAGGTTACGAGAACAGGGCCTCTTCTTCTTCCTTTCTACTTTAGTGAAGCCGTTCTCATCTACTTGGCTCGTTCTTGGCACGGAGCATCGGACCGCAGTCAGGTCAGGTTTTTCCTTTTCTGGTTTGTCTAGGCTGCGACGCATCAGATTTGCAAAAGTGAAACAACATTATTCACTTGCATTTCCTTAGCTTGCTGGTCGCGTCGCTATCGTTATTCGTCTTTCTCATTAGTGTTATTGTGAGTAAAAAAACCTCTGTCGACCACTCCCTCGCGTTACCACTGACGTTTCTGTCTCATCATAATGCAATAAGTAAAAAAAAACAACAAGAGAGTGAAAAACGAATAATCTGAAGCTCAAAAATGAGCTTATTTTTGCGATTTTACTTTCTTTTCTCCGGAATCCTGGAGACCAGAGGCCTGACTTTATGACCGTGGGACTACCTTGGGGGTACCCTTTCAAACAAAAAAAGAATTTTTAAAATCGGTCCTTAAATACTCATACGAAAGAATTTTTCATAACAGCGCCTGCACTATTTTTAAAGCAATTTTTCCATAAGAAGGTGTAAAAAAATGAAGTTAGGGAGTATGCCATATTTTTTTATACATTTTTATCTTTTTTTTGAGATAGGTACGTCACTTTGTTATAGGACGTGGGGTAATTTTGTATGGATTGTGATCCGTCTTCTTTATGTAAGACTGCAGGATACTAAAACTTTCTACAGGGCACTCAATTGCGACACGAAAAGTAATTTGGCATGTCTCAGGACTGCTCGCCGTTGACTGTTACGTTCTATCCATCAACATTTTAACCTAATCTTTGATAAAATTCGAAACAAGTGAGCTTCTTGCCGAAATACAGGCAATTGATCTCCAGATTTTGGCAAAATAAAGCCCGTTTCATGGATATCAAAAATATTTGTCTGTTTCATTTCAAATTAAAGTTCTCCATCGTTAACAGTTCAAAGACAGTTCATGCAAAAATAAAGGGTGGTTTTTTAACTTTTAATTAAAATAATAAAAACTTATTTATTCGAGGCGGGTGGGGCCACAAGGGCCCCATTATACTTAAGTGCCCAGGGCCCCCAACTGGTTAAAGACGGCCCTGATTCTGTTAACTTTTGCAATACTATATTCGCGATTTCAGGGTGGTCCCATTCTCAAATTAACTTGAACTCTAAATAATGAGTACATAAACAACGCCCCTTTTTTCAGTTATTTCAATTATTACGTCTAGAATTATAGTGTACTGAAAGAGCTGATGTGATGAGAAAATGTAATTTATCCAAAGACTAAGTAAGAGAGAAAAATGAGCTACCTAGCAGTATATAGGAGAATTAAATAGGTAAGTTAGTTACCTTAAAAAATAAGGTTTCAATTATGTTTCCCTAAAAACAACAGAAGCCAAAGAACGACCCCTCTACGAACGAACCCTCGTTTCATTTTAGGGAACAGTCCCCTTGAAACAAACTTCCCAGCCAGGCCTATGTCAGGTACCCAGTTAATTGCATGGATGAGCACAGCCGGGGGCGGTCCTGTCCGCTACATACGTGGACAGAGCTCATTATGTCTTTGTCTGAACAGAAGACCTAATCAAAACACTCAATGATTGCGTCTGACTTCATTCTTGGTGCTGGTACGGGATTCGATTTATAGTATCGAAATAAAAGGAGTCAACATAGGGTTAGCAGAACCTAACATAGAGAAAGCAGTGATACCCCAGTGGTTCGACCGTAGCGTAGGAGTGCCCAGTCATAGGTGTCAAGTTTGAATTGAACCTCTGATTTATCATATTCATGTGCATATTATAGGTAATATTTATAGCTTGCTCCGGTCAAGGAAAACATCGTTAGGAAACCAGCATGTCTGCTGGGATATTTATCAACGGCATTTAATTTAAACCAAACCCCATATTCACAACGCTTCGATTCGATTTCGATTCGGTAAGTCGTATGTCTATCCCGCTCGTTCTCGTTATGCCAAAAAATAAAACCGACTGACAAAAAAACTAAGTCAATCAAACAAAGGTCACCGACTTCTGAAGCTAAAGTTATTTTTCACTTTTTTGTTTTCTCTGAAGTCGGTTTTATTTTTTGTAAAAAAGTTCTTATTTTTCATTTTTTAGTGGTTCACATGTACTTACCCCTTCACAGCGTACCGGCGTGGTTTTCTTTTATGAACTGGTGTGAACAATAGACGGATATGAGATTTCAGCGATCCCAGTACATTTGCTATCATTTATTGAGGAGTTCCCGTCGCCTATCTTCCGAAGTTCTTCATCAGATCTTTACCAAATTGAAATGGGATCACTCCAAGAACGTACTCTTCCTAAAACTACCCAAATCGCTTCTGGTGTGCCTATTTCTCCAGAATCAAATTAAATAGAACTTAACATATCTAAGTGTCGAAATCTGGGTATATTGTACACTTCTGCGCACTCCCTCAGAGCAAACAGGCGTAATGTTACGTCACTATGTTACATAAACAATAAACAACCAAGCGATTGCAGCAATTACTGCAGCTTTGCCGTGTATTTTTGAAGAGTTCCATTTATATCTCCGAAGATCAGCGTCAGATCTTAACCAAATTAAAATGGGACCAATCGAGAAGCACTAAAACAAGCTATCAAACAAAAAAAGAATCATTAAAATCGGTTCACCCAGTCGAAAGTTCTGAGGTAACAAACAAAAAAAAAAAAAAATACAGACGAATTGATAACCTCCTCTTTTTGGAAGTCGGTTGAAAAAGGATAGTCATACGATTTGTCGAATCGAAATTCATCCCGAGCGTTTGTGAATACGGGGGTAAGTCAAATCCATGGGTGGCACATACAATTATATTCCAGGTTAGGCACTAAACACACGATAAGGGTTATCATTTCGAAATTTAGTTGAAAAAAATTAAAAAGGTGGAAATTGCGACAAAATCGAACGGATCGCACTTAAATAACTAAGGTCCATGTTCACCAAGAAGATAACAGTCTGATTATCGAAAAACAGCTGTCACTGTGACATGTTCCCATACAAAAATGTGTTTTAAACAGCTGTTTTAGATAATCAGAGACTGTTATCTTCTCGGTGAACGTGGACCTAAGTAGTTTAAGTTACATAATACCAATCCTACTGACTACTTCAGCTCTAGGGACAAATCGCCCATTATTTTATGTTCTACCTTCTAAAGATGCTTGAATGCAAACAATAAAATGGTCCGCATCCATATTGTACGCACCTGTAACGCCATGAAGATGCAGAGGTACCAGGGCGGTATATCATCGATGGCGTAGGTGACGTTACCCTTCCTCTCGCCGCCTCCGTCGCCATCTCCTTCTGGCACCTGTAGCATAAGCATTGCATGATCAGCCTGTAACGTTCGCACGGCTGGGAAACAGGCCTCCTCGATGTGAGAGGCACCTATCATCACATTTTCACATTACTATTTGTTGGGTTTTTGTACCGCTACTTTTTCACCCCAGCTAAAACACTTGGATGCGTCGTTGACGTTCAAAAACGCTGATCTTCACCCTAGTTTGAATAAATGACTTCTGATTTAGATTAACTAATATTATTATCTCAAAAAATCTAAGAATTTCCACAAAATAACGCCTGCTTCTAGTATTTACCTAATCTGTTTTCGAAACTTGGTGTATTAATTCTCGCATATTATTAGGTACGGCTTAACGTAGGTACATAGGTCAAATAACTTCCCACGTAACTTGTCAAGTAAACGGTAGAATACAGATCTATTAGCAAGTAAGTGTTACGTGTTCGAAACTTAATAAGTAGGATATAAATAAATGCTTAGTACATAGAACCGAGGTCGTGGTTGTTTCCTCAAACAAAATGTGTTGTATCAACCGAAACCATTTGCTAGTAGACAGTGTTAGGTTATAGTTTACAATTTTGTCTGATTCAATGAAGAATAAGAAGAGAATTAATTGTTGTTTAATCAGTTATGTTCCTCATAATTTTAGCGTCACAAGACACAATTTTCTCTCTAATGGAATTTTCCGCTTTACCTCATCAAGTTGCCCCACCCGTGGGATGTCCCACCTGAATTTTTGATGTCCTCTGTGTCCATCTTATTGATTTTGGTGGGGAAAATTACACTCGCATAATAAACACCCGAGTTTATTTTTATCGCTAAGACCAAAATATGAACAGTTCCAAAATTGTGTATATCGCTTCGTTCAACTTGATAGAGCAAAGTGGAAAAATGCCATCATTATAGTTTCATAGTGACCACTACTTGGATATCCACCTAAATTACATAGTAGCCTAGTAACCTAATCGAGCAAAATTTTCCAGTGAACAATGTTTGATACTTAGTTCGTTTTGAAAACCTACTGAGTAAGCAAACATCGCCTCTATAAACATGTTGTAAACTAACCTATGATTTATCTGCCATTTTTTATTAACATCTTAACTCAATAATACATATCTAGGTAACACAACTTTACTACTCACTTAATCCATAACCGTAAGATTCCACAAACATGTCTGTTTCTTTCGTTGACAGATATCACTATATGCACTGTTAGAGCAGACTTATCCGGAATAATTACAACACAAAATCACAAGCAAAGATGAGAGAATCATCACGACAAAACCGTTTCTACATGTAAGTAAAGAAACAAATTACGACCTCTACTCTTTTAATATAGTACCTAATTAAGTAAACCTAAAGAGCATTGAAAAAATATCCTACCTTACCACTAACTATACTGTACGAGCAGTCGCTCAGGCTCATATTTAAGGTTAGGTACAACTCTACACTGAGGTTTTATTACAAAATTATCGCTACGTGATTGTTAGAGTGAACATGCATTGCTTGCAGTTTCGCGGTGTGACGCACAAAACTGACCATTCAGAAGCCATGGTTACTAGTATTGTAAATAGTTTTAACCTCGGAATGATGAATGAATTGAATCTTGCTTACCTGGATTTTCATTGAACAAATTAATAAAGGGAGATTTTCAGGGGCACTAGGAAAATATCTTTGAGAACACTTAGGTAAACGGTAATCCTATGCAGAAATACCTACTAATTTTAACAGGTCACTTAAACTCCTAAGTTTAGTTGATACTACGCCAGGATGCCCATGCCAGGGATTGAAGGGTTCGGACAACCTTTACCTAATCCTCAAAAGATTTTCGAAAACCAGTGCCGAAAACCCAATGACTATTTGTAAACAAACAAAAACTGACTGCTACAACATTCTGTAGGTAATTAGGTGTAGATATAGTAATTTGGCTCGATTTTCATCGCCAACTACCCAAAAATAGACTGCATAAAATTAGCCTCGTTCGATAACAGCGACGACTTTTAGAATTAGAACAAGTCTGCCGAGCCACCGACATCAAGAGGAGATAAGCATGAAGGAAAGATACAAAGGGTGCAAAAAGATCGTAAACGAAGCCGAAAGGCACTGGTTCTCCCCGTCCGCGTCGTCATTGCTATTTTTTGACGTGATAACGTCTTATAAATTGATAATACCAGCAACACTCATGAAAAATAGTAACGTTCCATAGTAACGTTCCATATTAACGTTCCACCTCCTTTTTGTATTACATAAAATAATGATTATGACGTTATCACGTAAATCTATCGTCCGTAAACCGACTTTACAGACAACCAATTTTTTTTTTGTTCTAGAACATAAGGGAACTTTATATTTACGGAGATATTGGAGGTCAAAGTTTTTTTTTTTAATATGTACAAGGGTAGGTACCCTGAAAGGAGACACTAGACCGTACGGCTTTCTCTAGCAAACTGAGGTGACCTTTAAAAACGAGATGTGAGCAGGTATAGAAAAAACTTTTTTACAAAAAATAAAACCGACTCCAAAAAACAAAAAAGTGAAAAATAACTTTAGCTTCAGAAGTCGGTGACCTTTTTTTGATCGATTTACTTCGTTTTTTGTCACTGACTTCTGAAGCTAAAGTTATTTTTCACTTTTTTGTTTTTTGGAGTCGGTTTTATTTTTTGTAAAAAAGTTTTTATTTTTCAGTTTTTAGTGGTTCACTTGTGCTTACCCCTTTACAGCATAGAGGCGTAATGTTATATTATGAACTGGTGTAAACAATAGAGAGGCATGAGATTTCAGCGATCCCAGTACATTTGCTATCATTTATTGAGGAGTTCCCGTCGCCTATTTTCCGAAGTTCTTCATCAGGTCTTTACCAAATTGAAATGGGATCACTCCAAGAACGTACTCTTCCTAAAGCTACCCAAATCGCTTCTGGTGTGCCTATAAAATTTAAGGAATTCCCTCTATTTCTCCAGGATCTCATTTAATAGAACTTAACCCATCTAACTGTTGAAATGTGGGAGTATTGTACACTTCTGCGTACTCCTTCAGAGCATACAGGCGTGATGTTACGTCACTATGTTACATAAACAATAAACAACCAAGAGATTGCAGCAATTACTGCATTTTTGCCGTGTATTTTCGAAGAGTTCCATTTATATCTCCGAAGATCAGCGTCAGATCTTAACCAAATTGAAATGAGACCACACGGAAAGCACCAGCTTTAAAATAAAAAAAGAATCATCAAAATCGGTTTACCCAGTCGAAAAGCTCAGAGGCAACAAACATTGTCGAAATCTGGGAGTATTGTACACATCTGCGTACCCCCTCAGAGCATACAGGCGTAATGTTACGTCATGATGTAGTATAAACAATGAACCTACAAGCGATTGCAGCAATTACTGCAGATTTGCCGTCTATTTTTGAAGAGTTCCATTGTATATCTCGGAAGATCAGCATCAGATCTTTAGCAAATTAAAATGGGACCAAACGACAAGCAGTAGCTTTCAAATAAAAAAAGAATTATCAAAATCGGCTCCCCCAGTCGAAAGTTCTGAGGTAACAAACACAAAAAAAAAAAAAACATGCAGACGAATTGATAACCTCCTCTTTTTGGAAGTCGGTTGAAAAAGGACATGCTGTTAACAGAGAGCTGATGATGAGATGATGGTCAATTCTTTAAATTCAATAATGATACTCATTACATTAGTCCCGGCTATCATTAGGGACGCATAATTACTGACCTACTTACGAGTACATTCATAGAAAAGGACGTCGCTCAATAATAACAGCCGCAAAGGGTCTTCCAAGCTAAACCGCGCTTGCCAAGGTTGGTTTGTGGATGGGTGTCCGTCCATAACGTACCGAGTTTCCTCCGCGCCTCGAAAAGTACGATAAACCGTTGATCTCGACTGGCATTTGTAGATCTTGGACAGTCGTTTGTTGCAGTTAGTCAGAGCCTGAAAGTCTGACAAAAATCTTAATACCCAGTACTGACAGGGTTGTGGAGCTGCATCTGGTTAGACTGGAAAACGACTCCAACATAGATGGGCTAGTTAAATGATGCACGTGGTGATGGGGTCCGCCGTCAAAGGCGGGCTGATACCAGTCGGGGCTGCGCGTGAATGTACGTGTATCTCCCGGGCCCCGACGTATAGTAGTAGTAGAAACAGTGGGTTTTAATCGGTTAGAGTCATGAGGATTTTCCCACTCAAAAATAAAGAAATTCTTATCTATCCGGAAAGAATGATAAACGCAGACTAACAATGGAAGGAAGTATTACATAATCTACCTGCTTATGGCACCAATATTAAGTCTGCTTACCTAATACCTACGTCAGATCCTTGAGGAATCCACGCGTCTTACTTGTTGCCGTGTGATATTGATGTGACAGTGATAATACCTACTTACCTACTCTTATGTAGATGGGGATGACGGCACTCGATCGGTAATCACAATAATGTCGAGCACTCAATTTGATTGGAGGAGCTCGCGGTAACTAGTAGTTAGTTTATATTTACAGTACCTTGATGAATATTGACTCATCTTATCAGATCACCTGTATCTGCTACTTACGTAGGTACGGATACATTTAACCTACGTTATCCCACTGCTGGGCAAAGCTCTCGTCCACTTCCAGTTGGTATCCGAAGCTAATAAGAACCACTGGTCGTTGGCTTTGTCCAGCTGGCCCCGCCATCTTTTACGAGGTCTGTTCCGACGTCTTCTCGATGTGTCAGGGTCTCGGGAGTATCAGTAAGAGTTAAAATCTGAAATTGACTCACTAGCAGCAAAGGAGCAAGGAAGCAAGCTCTGATAGCGTAATGGTGTGACCGTGGGACAGCCAAGTCACAAGTCTCGAGTTCAAAGCCACGACACGCATCTGTGATTCATATGCGTATTGTATAATTATCACTTGCTTCGGTGAAGGAAAACATCGTGAGGAAAGCACCACGCCTGAGACATATTTCTTGTCCGGCATGTAGAGGCCCATGGGCGGCATGCAAACTTTGGGTAAGTAAGGTTACTAACCTAGAGAAGAAGAAAAAAGCCTAGGAGCGTTAAATTTTGCGCGAGCGCATTTGTTTTTGGAAATTTGTCCCCAAAGGGGTTAGACAAGTCATGAGGAACGTTTGTCTGAAAGTTCACAAATGCACGGTGTAGCAACCCAGACCGATACGACTCGACCAATAAGAGCGTCCCGCGGTCGCGTGCCGCTCCGATATACGGAATGATTCCATCTCTTTTCCGCGTGGCTGTAGTAAGCGTGTTACCGAAGCGCGCGGGGTCGCCAGTCCGCTGCTTACGCGCAAGGCACAAGTACGTACGTGCATCTCAACCTCCCGCGCAACTTATATTGTCCACGAATCATTATTTATTTATACCGAACTCTTTTAATTTTACTTTATACTGTGAACTGTGAATAAACTTTTACTTGAATTTTACAACCAGTGACTTTTTGTTTCCCCTGATTGAAACCTCTTCTCATATGTGGCGCTCCAACGTGTTTTTCGTGTGACAATAGTATAGTGCATACCTAGTGTCTACAGTGAACGTTTTGCAGTGACGAACAAAATGCCAGTGACAAGGAGTAGAGCGGCTAGTTTGACTCGGAGAGATGATGCAAACGACGCATTACCCGTCCTCTCGCGACCAAACACGCCGCCAGCGGCGTCCGCCAGCCAAGATGGCGACGACGCGTTCTCTTCGCCGCGTGCCGAGGCAAACGCTACGTTCTCGAATGAAAACGTGGCGATGATTATCGCTTCTCTCCAGCGCTCTCAAACAGAAGCGTTCAGAGAGTTGCTCACCACGGTGTCGCGGGCGAATGCATCCACCCCGGAATCACTCGTGCTATCAGGGCACAGCACCCTAGCCCGCTGCAGAGCAACCTTCTCCGGCCGACCGAAGGAGTCGGTGGAAGCATTTATAGACGCTATTGAGGCATATAGCGACTGCGCGCAAGTTACGGACTCAAATATCCTACGAGGTTTAGCCTACTTATTCAAGGACGAAGCGGCCACGTGGTGGCAGGGCATAAAATATTCTGTGTCATCGTGGCTAGAAGCCAAGGATAACTTGATAAGTGCCTTCGGTGACCGCCGGCCGCCTCATCGAATTTACATTGAAATATTTTCCACGCCGCAAGACAAAGAAAACACCGACATATTTGTGGCGCGTGTTCGCGCCCTTTTCGCACGCTTGCCCAAGGGTGATATAACAGAGTCAGCACAGATAGATATGACATACGGTCTCCTGCACAGCAGAATTAAGAAAAGGTTACGCAGAGAAGAATGTCGTGACTTCCATGATTTACTCCGCCTCGCACGGAATGTAGAAGACTCGTTCGTCGAAAAAACCGCCATGACACACACGGCGAGTGAGCGGCGAACACAACCGCTGTCAACATCAACGCCGTCTACTACACAATCCGCCTCGCGTGATAACGTGGGCGCTCGTGATAACAGCCGCGCCACAGCGCGCGAGAGCGCGCACGCCGGCGCCGCCGCGGCGCAGAGCCCGCCCGCTCCGCCCGCGCCTGTTCCAGCCGCGTCCCCCGTGCCTCCCGCGCCTTGTCTACCGAAGCAGGACTCCACAAGGAGGCAAAGGCCTACTTGCGCCTACTGCAAGAAGTTCGGCCACGCCAAGGAGCAATGCCGTAAGTTACAGGCGTCGCAGAGACCAGGTGAGAGTGATAAACAATCTAGTGCTCAAAGTTTCTACTCGATTAAATCTCGCGCGTCCGGCTCTTTTAACCCTATTGATAACCGTAATAGTGAATTAGTGTGTGCAAGTGCTAACGGTGTTTCGTGTCCCATAAAAAGGGCCAATATTATTCCGCAATATTTGTCTAATAATGTTCAAAAATGTAATCGTAATATTTCTAGTAATAATGTAAAGGTCAATGAACAAAAATGTTCTCTCAATATTTCTTGCAATAAGATAAAGAACAATGGTCAAAAATGTTCTTGCAACTTTTCTTGTAAAAATGTAAAGGATAATGGGCAAAACTGTTCTTGTAAAAATGTAAAGGATAATGGGCAAAACTGTTCTTGTAATTTTTTTTGTAATAATGTATGTTTAACTGATGTATGCTTGTGTAACGACCGTTCGGGACCCTCTATTGGTCGCGATTTACGACCAATTTTTTATATTAAAATTTTAGGGTTTACCGGTACCGCGTTGATAGACACGGCTGCCAAACATTGCATTGCGGGTTATACGCTATATACTCTCCTTCTACGTCAAGGACATCCCCTCAGCTCCGCGACACGCGAAGTTAAGCTTGCCGACGGTGTAATACGTACGATGGATGTACTTACCACCACGTTAGACGTGTGCTTAGAAACGGCAGTAATAACGATTCCTTTTTTAATTTTTCCCGACTCGACAAATAACGAGACGTTATTAGGTATCGATTTTATAACCGCCGCAGGAGTAGTTATAGATTTTTCCAAACAAGTCTGGTATTTTAGTAACTTAGAAGCAGTAAAACATACCTTGTTCTTCGAACCTACCTCGCGTGACGTGTCCTGCGCCTCCACAGATATACTTAGGGACGATGAAGGTACTCACCTTAAACCAGCTGAGCGAAAAGCGCTCGCTGCCGTTCTCACCAGGCACGCACCCGTCTTTGAAGCAGGGGGAGGTCCAACACCGTATGCGGAACACCGCATTGATACAGGTGAGCATCCTCCAATTGCTGTTCCTCCTTACCGCCTAAATCCTTCGAAAAAGGAGCTGATGAAGGCTGAAATAGGTAAGATGTTACGAGATAACATTATAGAAGAATGTGAATCGGCTTGGTGTTCACCGGCGCTGATGGTGCCGAAGTCCAATGGTGATATCCGCTTCTGCGTCGACTACAGGCGCTTGAATGCAATCACCAAAGCTGACACTTATCCGATGCCACGCATCGACGAGTTACTTCAGAGCACAAAACGGGACTGCTACATGAGTACGCTAGATCTTCGATCATCATATTGGCAGGTGACGGTTAGGGAAGCTGATAGGGACAACACAGCTTTTGTCTGCCCTTTAGGTACTTACCGATTTAAAAGGATGCCGTTTGGTCTCCGCAACGCGCCAGCTACCTTTCAGCGTCTCATCGATCGTCTCCGATCCTGCTCTGCTTTACAAGATGTAACTTTATTAGCATATCTGGATGATCTGTTGATTATATCCCAGGGATACCAACAGCATCTGCAAGACCTCGAGGCAGTTTTCAAACGTCTGGCCGAGTTTAACCTCCATGTAAATAGGGAGAAGTGCGCTTTTGCTCGAGAAAGCGTTAAATATCTCGGTCACGTTATAACACAAAAAGGTGTTTCCACCGACCCAGGGAAGGTGAGTGCTGTACTTGAGATGAAGGTACCAGGTAATTTGAAGCACCTGAGAACCTTTCTGCAAACGTGTTCATGGTTCAGAAAATTCATACCTAACTTCTCAAAAGTCGCTGAACCATTGACTCGCTTGACAAAGAAATGTCAAGTCTGGTCTTGGGGCTCAAAGCAGAACCAAGCATTTAACGAGCTGAAGAGTCTGCTGACCACAGCTCCAATACTGGTGCAAGCCGATTTCAGTCGTCCCTTCATTCTGCGAACTGACGCAAGTAACTACGCCTTAGGCGCAGTTTTATTACAGGGCGACGGCAATCAGGAAAGGCCAATCGAATATGCCAGCCGACTCCTCAACGCAGCTGAACGCAACTATTCAACCACAGAGCGGGAAGCACTCGCTGTAGTGTGGGCGGTGGAGCGTTTTCGGCCTTACCTAGACGGTCAACCAGTCGTGATTGGAAGTGATCATCAGCCTCTGCGCTGGTTGCTATCACTTAAATCACCAGCAGGTAGATTAGTCCGTTGGGCTCTGAAGCTCCAATCTTTTGATATCCAATTTCAATATACCCCAGGGAAAGCGAATGTCGTTGCAGACACGCTTAGTAGACCGATTTGTTCTAGCGATACAAGCGACAGTTGCGGTGTCTGTTCTGTTATCTGCGATCTACCCGCCAAGACACCAAGTCAGCTTCGCCTAGAACAGACTTCGGACCCTGAAGTGGATAAGATTGTTAAAGAGCTAGAAGGACCTGATGACGTTGCATCCAAAAGATGGTTAGAAAGGGGTTATCTCATGGATCAAGGAGTTCTGTACCGTTTCAATCCAGACTCCGATAGCGAATCCCCGCAATTAGTCATACCTGCCGGCCAAGTTGCAGCTATTTTAAAAGAGCTACACGACTCGCAAACAGCCGGTCATCCAGGCATCGATCGGACATACCAGAAAGCAGCACAGCTGTATTATTTCACAGGGATGCGGAGAATAATCACCGATTATGTCTTGGCCTGCATCCACTGCCAGCGGTATAAGGCTAAAAACATCAAACCTCCAGGCCTTTTCCAAACACCAGTCATGAGCCAGCGGAACGAAGTGTTGGCCATGGACTTGTTCGGCCCACTGCCGGAAGGAGACCAGGGGGAGCGGTGGATCTTTCTTATTGAAGACACTGCTACCCGATGGACGGAGCTGTTTGCTTTGAAGGAAGCAACAGCAGAGGCCTGTGCCCATATCCTCATCGAGGAATATTTCATGCGGTTCGGTTTACCTCGCAGGATTATTTCAGACAACGGTGTCCAGTTCGTTTCCGCAGTGATGCGACAATGCATGACGGTCCTGGACATAAAACAAAATTTTGTCCCGCTGTATCATCCACAAGCTAACCCTGCCGAGCGAAAAAACCGTGACCTTAAGGCAATGCTGGCTCATCTCGTGGCAGATGACCACACCTCTTGGCCGAAGAAGTTACCAGTGATCCGTTTTGCTCTCAATAGCGTGAAATGTCGCACAACGGGCAAGTCACCGGCTTATTTGACCTTTGGTAGAGAGATGCGGTCACCCACAGAGGTCATTCACGACCTTCGTGCCATCACAGCCAAAGAAAACTTTGTCGCACAAGCGACCCCTTACCTCGAAAACTTCCTGCATTCACTGTCAGCTGTTCGGGAGCGCGTCGAGATCCAGCAGGACAAGACGAAGCAGTATGCCGACACTTCGCGCCGAACATCTGACGCCTTCGAGGTAGGTGATTTAGTCATGCTAAACTCTCATTTGCTAAGCAAGGGGTCGAAAGATCTCACTTCCAAGTTTTACCCTCGTCGAGATGGCCCATACCAGATTAAGAAAAAGGTAAGCCCAACAACGTACACCATCGCGAGCACAGAACAACCCGAAGTAGATTTAGGGAAATATCATTCTGAAGACCTGACACGTTACCGAGGTAGCGACGACTCCTTACCAAAACCCGTTTATCCAAAAAGAAAACGCGGACGTCCAGCTAATGCTGATATTGATTGTATACCAGTCCAGGAGCGTGGGCGTTCTCCTGAACTGGAGGGGGAGTATGTAGCAACCCAGACCGATACGACTCGACCAATAAGAGCGTCCCGCGGTCGCGTGCCGCTCCGATATACGGAATGATTCCATCTCTTTTCCGCGTGGCTGTAGTAAGCGTGTTACCGATGCGCGCGGGGTCGCCAGTCCGCTGCTTACGCGCAAGGCACAAGTACGTACGTGCATCTCAACCTCCCGCGCAACTTATATTGTCCACGAATCATTATTTATTTATACCGAACTCTTTTAATTTTACTTTATACTGTGAACTGTGAATAAACTTTTACTTGAATTTTACAACCAGTGACTTTTTGTTTCCCCTGATTGAAACCTCTTCTCATAACGGATAAAAAAAAGACAAAGAAAAATCGAAGTGAAATAAAAAACTAGACCGCAAAACCTTGTGACCATCTTCTATTATTTAAATTCGTACCTAACAATACTCCTGAAGAATCCTCACAGGAATACCATCCTTATTTTAGGTACCACAATGCGGGAATCCTTTGTATTGCTCTAACAAGACGGCGAACAATGAACTGTCGACGTTTCGGTACGCAACCATAAATATCGTCCTGTCTATTTTTCGGTAGGTAATGGTAATATTTCGTGTAAATCAAGTAGGCAAACCTGAACTACTTATTAATTCAGGTGAAATATTTTCAATTGAAGCTATTAATTCCTAGATGTTACAAAATCTTGTCAATCAATAGACCATTACAAACCACTTTTATTTTATGAAAAGTTACACGCCGAAAAAAAAACATTTTATCGAGTTATGAAAGACAGAAAGAATATTAATTCTTTTGCCTTCATTTTTATATAAATCCATGTATAAATCTATAGTCGCCATGACAACACGACTACAGATTTTCACGACAAAAACGTGTGTAGAAAAGGCTTCCATGAAATTAGCTAAGTATATATCAATCAAGTTAGTGTAAGAAGGTGTCTCCTTCTTACACTTGCGTTTAAGTATCGAAATAAGACATTAGCTGAATCCCACGGGATGAAGGCACTATACTATACTTACTTCAGCCCCAGTCCACTGATACATGAAGATGAAAATCACGCTACTCTTACACCAGTTCCTCCCAACACTTCGATATTCTTATGCTATACGCATTACATGCCACCTGATGTCCGTTTTCACTAAAACCAGGTGATATCTAAATGGATGCCTCTACAAAAGCGCGCAGCACCTGAAGCTGCAACTCTTACAGCGTCTTGTTATATAGGTATCCATCATTTGGGGGACTTAAGTAAACACGCGCACAGTTATACACGCGGAGTGATAAATGCAGTTTATGTTTGAGGCTTTACTTTGCAGAAAATACTGAACACCTACAGTGGAAATTCCAAACTGAAAATGTAAATTTACTAAGCTCCACGATTAATAAATAAATATATGCTAAGTGCAGCGTTATTAATATTAAATATTTATGAACTACAAGTAGATTGATACATAAATAGTCAAATCGTGATTGAATTGTTTATTGCCAGTAGGTCACAATCAAGGGCACTATGGTCCGGGGTTGCGGGCCTGTTTGAAAGAGATACAGCGGCCCCGGAACATAAAGGGCGAGGAAGGAACATGGATGAGTTTTAGTCAGTAAGAGTCTTACACTCTCTCCCGCTCCCCCCAGAGTGGGAGAAGTCATTTGATGATATCCCATGCCAAAAAAAAAAGGGCACTATGGTCAAGGAATAAAATTGCAGGGTAGAATCGTTGACTCGGTGTTTCTGTCGAAACATGATAGAAACTAACATTTTTTTAGAAGTATAGGTATGCGAATATGTACACACAGTAAATGTCATCCATCTATGAATTGGAACATAACTTACCGAGTGAATTACGCCTTCCAGTCCAATTGGGATGTTGGTTATGTCAATTGCGTGGACCATTTTGTGGCTAAAATAAAGCATTTTATTTATAAAGCATTTTTGATTCAATTTCAATAATTTAAAAACGTATGCATGTGTCACGCAAGGTCGATGCATTAAATATTGAAATAGCAATATTAACTTTTAGTTGAAAAGAATCGCAGTGTTAGTAGACACATCTATGCATTAAATTGTTTTATGAATAGAACCACAAAGGAGATTACTCATTCTGAGATACTTATATTTTGTTAGCGGCTAATACTTTATTACACATTTTCAAAGCACGTCTAATGCATTGTTTTATAACATGGCGTCAAAGTCTAAAACTATTTGGGTTCGGAGATATACCTGGTGTTTCTACCTGAAAAAGCGAAAAATGCTGAAAGGAGTCCCTAGCCTGTTACAGATGAAGAATAAAACTGCATCATTAGATTTTAGTTAAATCAATATTCCTAACCAGGAATCGAACCCATTGATTGTGGAAATAAAAGGCACTGCATAGGACCAATTTCTGGGAAGTAATGATCATACGGGAAATTAAAGGAAAGACTTGCAATTTTCATAAAATACATACAAATCTTGCAAAACGTATATCTTTCTTCCCCAATTCATTACAGCATTGTCGCCACCCAAAAAGAAATTCTACTCCTGACACCATTTAAATAAAAAATAAGGAATTCATTCGTGGCCACAGATTTTTTTTTATCCCAAATCATCGAACCAACTCAACGACGACCCGAATGGCGCAGCGGTATAGTAAGGCTGCCTTACGTCCTTAGGGTCCTGGGTTCGAACCCCGGTAGGAGGAAATGTTTGTGTGATAAGCATGGACTTTTGTTTCCGAGTCATGGATGTTTATTTGTATAATAAGTATGCATTTACAAACAAAAAGTATATAAATGTAGTATATCAACTGTCTGGCGACTACGACACAAGCCCTGCTTAGTGTGGCACTGGATGGCGCTGTGTGTAATTGTCCAGCGATATTTATTTGTTATTACTTATAAATGATCTCCTGTGCAGGAATTATTTATCGCAAACGGAAGAGAGGCAATCGAATAAATCCCCATATTTTTTTAAACTGCATTTTAATCTCAGACTCAATCTGTTATAGGTAGATCCCTATAAACCTACTTACTTTTAAAAAGTTTATTATCATTGAGATTGACCGAGAGACGTTGGACGAGTGGACTTTGAAAGAATACTCTTTTCATAAAGACTGAAAAATTCACAAGTGCAAATCAGCAAACATTACTTCGAATATGGCACTGGGACACCAGGAACTTATGGACCTACAAGTTCCTTGGGAACTACAACAAAATTTACTTATTTTTATTTTTTTTAAGTACATACTGTTTTTTTTTTTCACAACACCAAACACGTCACAAGGAAACACCACACACAGCCTAGTCTTACTTGAATCGATCCACTTTCTGTCATCACAATTAAGAGTTATTTGATAAGAAACAAGAAACGCGCGCCAATCGACTACTGAACGGACTAACTGACTGTGTCGTCTTTAAATGACAATTAAATACTTACATACACACAGAGTGGTACATTGAACAGTCTGATTAGCGATGTATCGTGAATCAAACATCGTGTCTATTATATTTTACACATATTTATCAACTTGTGTACAGACTGTCATCGGAAGCAGTTTGAGATTAACAGCGTCCTTATTTTGTGTGTAGTAAGAATGAATTTTGGATGGCCGATGGAGTAGTTTTGACCGAATGGTGGCCAAGATGGACCAAAGAAACTTGGGCCGTTCAAGTGCACGTTGGATTGACGATATCATCAAAGTCGGAGAGTAACAAAAGGATGGGGAACGCAATGAATCGAGAAGTAGGTACTATGCCAGAAAAAAGGGGAGGCCATTTTATACAACAGTGAGCGATTCCGAGCTGAAATGATGATTGACACTGACCTTATTTTGTAAGGAGCAAGGGTGGTTTTGGTAATTCAAGTTAGTATGACGTCCGATAGACAACAGTTTGTACCTGCTGGCAAAGTTAATTTGGGGCTGAATATTATCACAATTACAATATTCGGTCACTTTCCAATCAACTTACTTTAGACTTAAGGGGCCGGCGGAACATGCGTTTTTCATACAAACGTAATACCAAAATAATATGAAAATCAAACATATTCTTAATGTAGTGTAAAATACACCGTAAAATTGTCAAACACGTTATATTCCAATATAACGTGTTTCTCTCTAGCTATATTGTAAGCTCTCGAATTATTGTCAACTGAACATACGGAAGTATCTCTGCCCCCATAATCGGGACTTCGGGCACCCCCCCCCCCCCCGTTAGGTTAGTTAGGTTCCTTTAAACCCTGCACCCGGGAAAAGGGGCTCCGTCTACTACGCCTTTTTGGGGAATATAAAGTGTTCTATGGTTAGGTTATATTAATCGATATTTATCAAGGAATGGTACAGTATCTTTTCATGAGAGTGGTACCACTGGGCAAGGGGGACCCCTCCTTCCCTCCACACTGCGTGAAAATAATGCGTTTTATTGTAAGCAGTATGTTCATTTGACAATAATTCGAGAGTTTACAATATCGCTAGAGAGATTACTATATAACGTGTTTGACAATTTTACTGTGACACATATATTTCGATTGTATTATAGAGTATCTATGCTCTCAAATAAATATTTTGAAAGGACAATGATACAATGACGAGATATGAGGAATTTAATTTCTATAGAAAAAATTTTTTTTTCGTAACACTTTTTTAAATCTATGGACATTCAAAATATATGTTTGGGAACCTTTATATTCTGTAATCCAATTAAAATAAATACACACTACCTTATGAACTTGTTTGATTTACAAATTATTTTGGTATTACGTTTGTATGAAATTCGCATGCTCCGCAGACCTCTTAATTCCTATGTCAGCAAAATTTGATTCGCCTCAACTGGGTGGGCCTGGCCCAAATCGGTATGGACGCATGTAGGAACAGGAATTCAAAAGAAATGAAAGTAAGTGCAGCACATTCAAACATTATTTTATTATTGTTCACTTAGACCACATACATCAGGAAAACAGACATCTTAGACTAGCAGCTATCTTTATGTATGCCCGGGATCAACAACGCCTCAGTTAGAGCCATAGGTACGGAATTCTTACTATATACTCCATATTGCAACATACACTTATACTGTACAATAATATGTAAGTACATTACAAGTACGTATGTATAATAAGTATCTACATATTTACAAATAAAAGTAAGTATTTATGTAGTATATCAACTGTCTGGTGACCACGACACAAGGCTTGTGTCGTGTGGCACTAGATGGCGCTGTGTGTAATGTCCAGCGATATTATACCGTAACGGCATCGCCTCGGGTCGTATTATGTATAATACGAGGTGAGGTGGTGCAGATCCGATGCAGGGCATACAAGCGTGCTGATATAACAAAATAAAAAGAACACATGTGGAGCATGGACATGGGCATTTATAAAACAGTATATGTTTTTGAAAGAGCTCAAGTCACCTTTCAAAAATTCTTTTGATTCATTGTATATTCTAAAATTACATAAGGTTAGCCGACAATAAAAATAAATGAAAAAACACTTAAATTCGGTTTGAAAACGATAAACAACTACAATGTTATAATCGTAGACCAATAATGGCTCTCACATTTTTTTTTCTAGACTGCTCTGCCCCACTCCTGGGCCACTAATGGTCAATAATGGCTCTCACATACTTTTTTTTTCTAGACTGCTCTGCCCCACTCCTGGGCCACTAATGGTCAATAATGGCTCTCACATACTTTTTTTTTTTGGAGACTGCTCTGCCCCACTCCTGGGCCACTAATGGTCAATAATGGCTCTCACATACTTTTTTTTTCTAGACTGCTCTGCCCCACTCCTGGGCCACTAATGGTCAATAATGGCTCTCACATACTTTTTTTTTTCTAGACTGCTCTGCCCCACTCCTGGGCCACTAATGGTCAATAATGGCTCTCACATACTTTTTTTTTTCTAGACTGCTCTGCCCCACTCCTGGGCCACTAATGGTCAATAATGGCTCTCACATACTTTTTTTTTCTAGGCTGCTCTGCCCCACTCCTGGGCCACTAATGGTCAATAATGGCTCTCACATACTTTTTTTTTGTAGACTGCTCTGCCCCACTCCTGGGCCACTAATGGTCAATAATGGCTCTCACATACTTTTTTTTTCTAGACTGCTCTGCCCCACTCCTGGGCCACTAATGGTCAATAATGGCTCTCACATACTTTTTTTTCTAGACTGCTCTGCCCCCTCCTGGGCCACTAATGGTCAATAATGGCCCTTACATACTTTTATTTTTCTAGACTGCTCTGCCCCACTACTTCCACTTCTCACATACTTACATAACATTAAAAATATATCTTTATTTCAATGAAATTACATAAAATTTGGCCGATAATAAAACTAAATAAAAAACACATAAATTCGGTTTGAAACCATAAACAACTATGTTATAATCGTAGACCAATAAAGGCCCTCACACACTTGTTATAAGCACTAAGTTATAAATAGTTTACAAAATAGGGAATACATTCACAGATCTTATAACATCTATCCTGAGATCGTAATTTAATATCTAAACATGTAGACAAATAGGTATCTATTTCAATAGTTCGAATAATTCTGAAATCGTCTTAATTTACACGGAAATAAAATTTATTTATAATTAAGTTGAGAAAACCTGGAGAATTTAACTTAAATACAGGATCTACGGCCGCGATAGATACATCGCCAAGTATCCAGTAACCTAAGTAAAATATTAGGTACCTAGGTTACTCGGGAATCCTCAACTTAACAATAACACTAACAACTCACTTGGTGAGATGTATACTGTCTCAGGTCACCGATTGTTTACAAATATACTTTTGTTTTATTTTATAATAAAAAAGGAACAACGCAAACACAAAAATATCAATAGGTAACCAATTAATCAATATTTACTCGTAAGCATGTAGTCCATGCTAAAATCTTGTTTCTCTCAACTATTCTTACTTCTCTAGACTCGTATAGACGGCCTTACTTAAAGTATCGTTTATACGTACAATAAAGGCCGTTTTATAACTTACTTACGTATAACTGTCAATTAATATGCCTACGTCTCGTAGGTATCAGTGTTTCTATAAACAAAGTTAAAAATATCCTATCCTATTTTGATTTTTCGATGAATCGGTAAAGGTTCGGAAACCTTTTCCGATTAATAGAAAAATCAAAAAAAGCTTTTCTGTGATGTTTTGTTTCTAACCGTCCGTAAGCTAAATGTCAAACTGACAGAGATAGCGACCTACCGACAGCTGTCAGTAAGTTTTTGAAAATGGCCATAAGTCATCAATCATCATCTTCCTGCCCTAGTCCCTGTTACATGGGGTCGGCGCAGCACGTTTATTTCATCCAGTCATCCGTCACGCTATCCTCTTCGATCACGATTCCTCACACAATTAATTCAACTTTCTTTGTTACAGCACCATGCGGGCTAATAAATGCTTTTTCTTTCTTTCTTTCTTTCTTTGGTCTCCCTCTTCTTGTCCACTCATCAACATTATACGTACTAAGTACCTACATTACCTACAACATTGTCATTCCATTTGACGACTTAATCTCACTCACAATCACAGAATATTTATTGACAGACAGACTTTATGTCCAGACGATGGTATGGATACCATCGTCTCCTATCTCTCGCTCGCGATTATAGGCGATTATTTTCATTCCAATAAGGTTTTTTTGTCGACAGTAATTGTTAAAACCACATTTATAAGTGGTATGTACTCAAACACACACACAACCATCGTCTACCTTGCTTTTTCCCATCTATGTTGGGTTCGGTTTCCAGTCTAACCGAATGCAGCTAAATAGCAGTATTTTACATGGAGCAACTCCACAATCCAGTTAGTACTGGGTAATACTATACCCCTTAGTAAGACTGGTTGTCATAGTTTTTGGGCCACTGACTGCTTGCAACGACTGTCAAAAATCTAGAAATGACAGCCGGGGCCAACTGCTTAACGTGCTTAGCGAGGCACGGAGGACACTCGGTATGTAATGGGTGGTCACCCACCCATCCACAAAACAACCTAGGCAAGCACGGCTCGCCCTAAAGATCGACCCGAGCGGCTGTTACTATTTAGCCACGAGCTACCTACTCAAACACACAACCACAAATACAAAATTTGAGACAAAAAAAAAACTTTCAACGCTATGAGATTCCATATTATGCAATAATTAATTTCATAAGAAGCATAAATAGCAGTACCGTGGCCTCTAACTCAAGTGTTTAGGTATTAAATACTTATACTATTTAGTGATTTGGTGAACGTGGGCTATACTTTATAGTGTGTGTAGTACTCATGAAAATGAACAACATTTACTACGGAAACAACCGTGAAATTGCGATAAAAACACCAGCTGCATATGTAAAAAAATTGTTAAGGGTTTGTGCTCGTATAACCAACGGGAACCCCCCCCCCCCCCCGCCTGGCCCCTCGTCCGTCCGTATGTCCTATTAGTACCGAAGTAAAAGTTGCTCATATTTATGAGTAAGTATTGCCCATGTTGAACCAATGTATACAGCGTGTAAACATTAACCTCATCACGAAGCCGTCAACCAAGCATTCTGTACATCAAACTAAGGCTGCGTTCCGTATTAGGCTGTTATCGATGTGAGCGTCCATAAACCCGTTCTGAATAACCGTGAGCGCGATATCGATGTCCCTTGAATCGTCATAGATGACGTCATGACATGCGCCATCTTACGATTACACCGATCATGCCCCAAATAAATATCACCGTGAGCGTTGTCAAAAATGACAGTTGTGTTCAAAGTTTGTGTTGTTTTGTTGTGTTGTTTTGAACTTAGGGAGTCGTTTCTAACTATTCTATTTATTCATTGCAACCATGAGTATTCAAGTGAATATAGCCGACGGGCTTAACCAACATAACTTCAATTTTCGAAAATAGGCCTTGTGAAAGGTTTTGGTTTGGGGTTATGTTCACTGTGAACGCGTTAACGAACGTTCCGTATTGATGACAGCTCTTACACACACGCTCTTATTTACATATCACGATTCTGACAGCTAAGAGCTGTCATCAATCCGGAACGCTCGTTAACGCGTTCAAAGGAACGCTTAATATGAATGTGAGCACTGTGAGCGATTATTTTATAATACGGAATGCAGCCTAAGCAAAAATTATTGCTGGGAAACGACTTTCTATTTTGGGGTACAAAATCATGTTTTGTGGTAGAACTCAATGTAACGCACTCAAAACATTGTGCTGATGGATGGATTGAATAGTACGGGGCTCGTGGAGGTGTTCAAAGTAAAAATCCTATAATGAAAACTTGTATTTAAAAAAAATTGACAAAAAGTTGAAACTTTGACCCTCAAGGAAGAACAAGTGCCTTTCGGCTTCCTTAAGAGGTGTTTTACACCCTTTATACTAGTATATTTTTATACAGAATAAAAAAAAAAACGAAAAACTAAACAACATTTTGATAAAGAATGAAAAATATTTTTGTCAGTAATTATTACGAAACAATGCTTTTTTTTCTGAGCTTTGCTTTCGCGTTTCTTTGTTTTCGCGAGCCTTATATTAAATAGAGTTTTTTTTCGTAATCATAACTTTGAATTTAGAATACAAATAAATGTTAACTTCTGTAGAAAAGAAAATATTAGTTTTAAATAATAATGTTTGTCTATGATACATAATTATATTCTATTTAAAACAAAATTTAAATATCCAAAAATTATTTACGCCCGCAGTAAAGACGCTTATTGCTTTGTCGAAATTTAAAAAAAAAAACTTTCACCTCCATGAGCACACATCACGCACGCAATTCAAACCTTACCTTACAGTCGTGCGGACGTGATTTACAACGGCTATTCATCTTTACAATAAAATCAATAGTTCCACTGATTTATCACATTTGCATACATTTTAGTATCAAAGAAGGCTGGTAGAAATCACGAATAATTATATTCAATACAAAACAATAAAATCTAAATCGATGACTTGGTCACGGTCTTTTTATATCACAAATCCAAATAGGAATAAATACAAACCTGCCTTTGTCCAGTTACCTTTTTCCATTCCTCAGAAAAAGATCAACGTACAAAGGCAGGTAGGAGGTTTTTTTTTAAATAAATGGCAGACTTATTTAAAAAATCTTAAATAAAATTTCATGATAGTGCAGCAGTTTTTACGTATTGTAAACCAAGTTTTAAAAATTGTTTCACTCACATAAATGCACAAAAAAGATACTCTAAAACGTCAAGGTTTTTTCTAAAAGGAATGCGCAATATAAATGGTCGATACGAATTTTATGTACAAGAAACACACTGACATTTACGTCTCTAAACAGGTTTACGTACGATAATAAATTAAAGCATATCATACTTAAAATATTAATACAAAAATAGATTTTTAAAAGTCTCATCACCTCCTTTTCTTATAATTTTGACTTTGTCATACACATTAAAATCGATCGATTACGCATCACATAGCTAACGACGCCAATTGCATCGTATAATACCATCAAGGTTCTTTGAAATGGTTTAGCATTTAGTTGGTCAACCATACGTATCTCGTAGGCTAGTTCCATTCCATCATCAATCAATTGCAATTATCTATTTAGTCCGTCAGGCAGAGTATTGGGAAATAACACGCCTTTTTTGTTTTTGCAAATCAATGAATATTGACAAAGATAAAACGCATCAAGACTCGCCTCGTGGTCGTGACCTCGTGACGTCAGAACGAACTAAAAATTATACCACAGCGCGTGACGTACGGTATTGAGAATTTTAAAAGGCTCATTATCATTCATTGTTATTATTTTTTATTTTTTTTCGCCCAAGTAGGTATTTTTTTTTATTCTCTAACTGATGGACTAATTAGTTTTTTTTTTGTTATAAGTATGTGCTTGGGTCAGTATGATTCCGTGGCTTCACCCATCTTTAACAGATACACGTTCGGGAAAAGCTCGGCTTAATTGTTATTTTGCCGACCCGAATATAATACAGCGATGGTAGAGGCAGAACAAAGTTTGCCGAAACGAGCCGAATTAAAGCTGAATATTGCTAGGAGTCGGCTCCGAAAGAAACATTTTCTCATCCGTATAACGTTATCGATTCGTCCGATTTGACGCGGATAGTGTGCGAGGTTTTATATGATTTCATACAAGTAATTCTAAAGAGTGTTAAAAGCTAATAAAAAGAGTGTCCATGGAGTTTCTTGCCCTTTCTTCTCCATAGAGATCTACACTAAGGAATGGGCAACTAAGTAATTCTAAAGAGTGTTAAAAGCTAATAAAAAGAGTGTCCATGGAGTTTCTTGCCCTTTCTTCTCCATAGAGATCTACACTAAGGAATGGGCAACTACAGTACTTCCACAGTTTTAATGTCTTGTGACTGGGACTTTAGCAACATTCATTTAATGTTCATTTTCGTTTCGACAATTCAAAAGTGCCTGTAACTGGCCTACTTGAAATAAATGCTTTTGATTTTGATTTAAAAATCGATTCTTTCGGCACTTTCGCTTCGTTCGGCTCTGAAAAGTGTGCGTTCCCCTTTATTCTTCAAATACAAAATATTCGAGTATGTCAATCCAACCGAGTGCATAATTATTGCATTTTAGCATGTAAATTACGGCCATTGCCCCTTAATGGCCCAATTACACTTGGTCGTCTGCCCGAATTCCATACGAAATCGAATTCGGGCAAACGACTGATATAAATGAACGAGTTCAATTACGCCCGTTTTCGGGCAAACTCGTCCGGTTTCATCGCTTCGGGTACAGGTGCAAGTACTTGACTTTATTCAAAATATTCGAAGTCGTTAGCTCGTATTCCATTGCGATGACCAATGTTATAAATGGACCAGCGAATAGGAGTACAGTCATTCGACCACCCGAATACGGGCTAACGACCAAGTGAAGTTACGCCATTAAGTGTTTTGCAGTCAGTGACAAGGCTGTGAAAAACACTTTGATTATCATTTAAGTACGTCACATTATGGCTGCTGTTGAGTTGCAACAGCCAGAGAAAGAGGGTCTATCCCACTATTTCTATTAGGTATTTCTATTGATTAAAATACTGGGCCTGATTCAGACTGATTGTCCCACTATTTCTATTGCTGTCGGCTGCGACAAAAAAACGCTGCGTAGTGACGAGGTGGCTTTGTGTGATTTGTACTGTAGAGTATGTGGTGGAGAATTATTTTAAAAAATGGCAGATTATTAATTTGTTTTCTTTTTTTTTAATACCTACCGAGAAGTCCTGTTTTAATTTTAATCTATTCATTAAAAGTGGTAACCTTTTCAAATAACATAGTTCTGCGTTTTTTTGTCGCAATAGAAATAATGGGATATAATTTGTGAAAATCGCTGGTACCACTTTTTCTATTTTGTATTTCCATGGAAATAGTGGGATACACCCGAGAAAAAGTGTATGATATCGTTTATGAAATTAAAAACGTCAACGACCGCTATCGCACTACTAAAACGCAACAACTATATAATAGCACTACGTACACACAGCGACACATTAACACAAACAGTATAACATGGCATTGCTCCGTATAGGTTGCCCGTACAATGAGAGATCCGTTTAAACCGGTCGTGTATAATTAGCTTGATTGGTAGCCGTGCGTTCTTCCATGTGTCGATTATAAACAAACGCAGTGTAACACTGCGGGATTAGAAGTAGTAGCCATGTTTCGCTGCAACGATGCACACCATGCATTCATTCGACTGCAAATGTCGATGTTCATCCAATGCCAGGTAAGAAGCCGCTGAAGAAAACAAGAAAAATGCAATTTGTTAGTGCACTCTGGTTGATGAGACTAAAATCAAAACTGAATAGAGCGAAAAAAATTTAATATCTTATGATCCAGGAATGAGGCGGGGGTGTGCATAAAAGTGCACCCACATTTCGCCAATCCTTATAAGTCCCATGTAACGGGGATAACCCTAATGCCATCATCAGGGCAAAAATCCAGATTCGGGCTACTGAGAAGTTCTAGATATATGAACCCAATAACTCTTTGCCCTATCTGGGAATCGAACCCAAGAAGTCATACAAAAGCGTAAAATATATTTCCGTATTTCTTAAACAATTAATCGACATCTATACTTAATATTATAAAGCAGAAGAGTTTGTTTGTTTGTTTGTTTGGTTGAACGCGCTAATCTCAGGAACCACCACCGGGTCGAATTTAAAAATTATTTTTGCGTTGGATAGTCCATTTATCGAGGAAGGCTATAGGCTATATAACATCACGCTATGACCACTAGGAGCGGAGCAGGAATGAAAAATGTTTCAAAAACGGGGGTTTTTTTTCTTTTCGTTTTTCTCTCTTATGTGACGCAGACGAAGTTGCGTGGGTCAGCTAGTAGGTAATAAAAAGATATGGCCAAAATAGAACACGACCAACAACCAACAACGAAGTTGAAAATAAATGCAAATTGATAAAAAGCGGTCTTATTGCAAATTACCAAACTATACAAAACTATGGTATAATGCTCTATAATACAGCACTACGGAATAAAGCGATAGTGCGAATAGTTAATCTATAATGTTAAGTTTAGAATGTACTAAATAAAGGTGAAGCACTAGAGGGTATTATCAAAAACATATCCAATCTCAGAGCAAATACTGAAAACATACCAAGGGAAAATTCAAATGAGTGTTCCGACTCAGAAGACAAACCCAGGAAATTAAAATAACATAAGGTAAAAATCTAAAGCCAAGCTGCACAAAAATCGTACTAAAAAAGGCAATACACAATGACTGTGACACAATGAAAAGAACCCACAACATGTAAACAATAATTACTGGTATAAGTACTACGCATATTCGGGAAAGTAATTATGGCAGACAAAAATAGATAAGCACTACCACATGCAACTTTTGAGGGAGACTTAAGTATTACCGCGCTCTTTCGGGCTGACTTCTGCTTTCTGTCTTCTGAAATAGAAACATTTGACTTCTATGTAGGAACATTTGTTAACTAAGCCAACATTCTTAATAATAATTATGGTATATTCCTATTCAGTGAAATCAATCCCAGTACATGCAAAAAGTATACTTGGAACAGATTTAATATTTGATAAAAAGACGCTATTTATTCCGAATAATTACAATTACTTGGGAAAATGGGATCAACTTTGCTGTGGGTTAATTTATCATGGCAAAACTCTAAGTACACCCAATATCGCAATATATGAACAGTTCGACGATACTATCTCATCCAGTTATATCTGCAATCAAGATGATCATTGGCGGAAGGGCATATTTATATGTACTAGTGGTGTCGCCAGGGGTCGAAATTCGAACATAACAATTATTATACGAACATATTACATGAACATATAATTAAAAAGGGGTACAAAGTTTTTGCTTCACGTATTCATTAATTATCAAACGTCAATAGAGTCGTTGCCATGACGACCAAGTCTTATAAATACGTAATGGCACGTATGCGTGTGTGTCAAATACATGATAGTGTGTGTAATGTTTTATTTATTGATTTAATGAATTATTATGCATAATTTAATAGGCATAATATTATGCATAAAAAAATAGTATTCTGCACTCCTCTTTATAAACTATAAGTGGGCGAAACATACTCCTCCGTTCGTAAAAAGGGTACAAAGCTTTCTCTAAACGTATTAATATTATGATAGCACAAGGCTGCTCAACCCCAGGCCCACCGGAGCCCACCACCACCACCACCACCGGCAGTCCGGCGGGACGGTTAATGTGGCCCGCTAACGCATTTGAATAGGCATGACGACAGTATCAAAAAATTGCAAATCTATTTAGTCCGTCAGTTAGAGTCTTAGTACTTGTTCACTAGGAACGCGCGGGCGCGGCAGCGGGTGCGGGCGCGGAGACGTGCCGAGTTCGAGTTCACATTGGCCGACAGGCGTTTGCGCGAGTTCGTTTCTAGCGACAAGTTCATACTGGTTGACCGCGCTCCGCCGCTAGTTCGACGTGAACACACACAAACATCTCACGCGTTTGATATTGCCGCGAGCCCGCCGCGCGCGCCAGTCGCTAGCTTGCCCGCTACTTAGACCGTACGTGCGTTATGTACGTGAACACTTGGATATTACGCTATGTTTGATATTTCGTGACCGCGCCCGCCACCGCGCCCGCGAGTCAACGTGAATGAGTACTTAGAGTATTGGAAAATAATTATGGACGCGTATTTTTTGTTTTTGTAAATCAATGAATACAAAGATAAAACGCATCAAAACTCGGGAGCGGAGGCTCGTGACGTCAAAACTCACTAAAAATTACACCAAGGCGTGACGTATTGAGAACGTTTAAAAGTGTCGTATCTTCGTCCATTTTGGTTTAAGTAACAAATACGGGTCAAATATTTGTGGATAGTCTAAATAACTGACGGACAATTTATTTTCGTCGTCTACCCTATTAGATAGCAGAAAATAGTCAGCTGACAAGTTTAAAAAAAAACAGATTTATAACAGGATAGAAAAAAAATCAAAACACTTCAAAAACAATTATGAAACCATACCCAGTAAGTCAATAACCAACAGACAATAAGCAACTAACTGAAGTTTAATGTTAAAAGCTAACGGCCATTTTTAATAACTTACTAGCAGGTTTCGCTAGATTGCTATCTCTGTCGGCAACAAAACGTCACAGAAATGCTTGCTTTGATGTTTCTATGAATAAAGCGACAGGTAAGTAACGCGGATAGGATATTTCAAGCCAACTTTGTTTATAGAAACACCGATAGCTGCGAGCGTAGATATCTTATCCAACAGTTATAAGTAAGTTTTAGAAAACGGCCGTTGGCACGTAGGTATCTACCATTACTATAGCAAGTCTTATTTACTAGATGGCCCGCTGCTTTAAAACTGCCTGTGACCGTTAAACTGACGGTGAATGGCTGTCAAACATATAATTTTGCGCGTAGCTTAAATCAGAACGAACGTTTTACATATTCGAGCGCCAATAGTTCGCAATAGCACAGCACTAGCAATTTCATAAACTTTGTTTTAATACTTACTGTCTAGCTTCAATTTCCTTCATTTGTTTTTCTGCCTTAAGCCAAATATCCTCCGCAATTTGCTCTTTTAACATGCTTTTATGTAGATATTTTGAATAATAAACACCAGCATTAGCAGAAGGTGTATACTGCTGCGTTCTCTCGGGTGATGTAGGCTCTGAAGTCGGCGAATGTAGAACATTCTCTGTCCCAACTTCGGTACGAGACTTTTTCTTAAACATTGTAGCAGTTAGTGTATACTGCTGCGTCCTCTCTGGTGACATGAGCTCTGAAGTCAGCGAAGGTAAAACCTTCCCTTTCCTAACTTCGGTATGGGATTTTATCTTTTTCTTAAACATTGTAGCAGATGGTGTATACTGCTGCGTCCTCTCTGGTGACATGAGCTCTGAAGTCAGCGAAGGTAAAACCTTCCCTTTCCTAACTTCGGTATGGGACTTAATCTTTTTCTTACACATTGTAGCAGATGCTGTACACTGCTGCGTTTTCTCTAGTGGCGTAGGTTGTGAAGTATGCGAAGGTAAAACATTCTCTTTCCTAACTTCGATATGGGAAACTATCATTTTCTTAAAATTAGTTGGAATAGTAGCTTTAGGAGCGGGTCGCCTGTCTGCTAATACAGCTTCCTTTGCCACTTCAATAGGTGAGAGTGCTACATTTATCTTGATTTTCTCTTTCTGTCTTGGTACGGAATCTGGGGTATGCGGTTTGAGCTCTATCGGCTCTAAATATTTTTTCTCTTCATCAATTTTCACCTGAAAACGATAAGTGAAGATAGCATTACTCTATCACTTATAGGTATTTAAATAATGATTGAATATTATTATCTGTACTAGTATTATATAGGATTTGTATTTTTGCAAGTAATGAACACACTTAAAAACGACTGGACCAATTTGGACCAAATTCTTTCAGCAATGGAAGCTACATTATCAGCGAGTAACATAGGCTATATTTTATTCACGGGAACGGGAACTACGTGGGTGAAACCGCGTGACGTAAGCTAGTCTATACAGGGTGTCTCATTCAAATCGGTCAGTATGGGAAAGTCTGAAACTATAAGACATACGAAGATCTGTTCTGAGGAACCATATCCGATTTTAATAACAAGAAAAACTGCATTCATACCTTAAAAAAAACATCTGTACTCCGTTCGGGAATCGAACCTGGTTATTTTAGAAAAAAAAACTTACACTATTTCTATTTAGATATCGATTGTGTAGGTCTTAAGCAGTAAATGTCTGTATGAAACATGATGTCTAAAATGAATAAAATGCATTGTTTCCATACACTTTAATTTATTTTAGTAGGTGCTCGAAGTGACCACCGTCTTTTTCAATACAATATTCAACACGATATTAGATAATATTACCGCAGATAACAAAACTTCCGGAATGGTTTAATGCAATGCCAATCGTTGTGTGGGTATGTAAAGAGGTGTATGTATCAAGGTGCTACATCAGCAAAGAGGGACAAACAGCCATAGAGACAATTTTAAATACCTGAAGTTGTTTAATATTGTAAACGTGGTCAGTTCAAGCACCTACTAAAATAAATTAAAGTATGTGGAAACAGTGCATTTTATTCATTTCTGACATCATGTTTCATACAGACATTTACTGCTTAAGACCTACACAATCGATATCTAAATAGAAATAGTGTAGGTTTTTTTTTTTTAAATAACCAGGTTCGATTCCCGAACGGAGTACAGATGTTTTTTTAAATGTATGAATGCAGTTTTTCTTGTTATTAAAATCGATGACATGGTTCCTCAGAACAGATCTTCG
The DNA here is from genome assembly GCA_916618015.1 of Xestia c-nigrum. Lineage (NCBI taxonomy): Eukaryota > Metazoa > Arthropoda > Insecta > Lepidoptera > Noctuidae > Xestia > Xestia c-nigrum. The sequence goes on from OU745249.1 coordinate 24,493,084, forward strand.
TATGTCTTATACTTTCAGACTTTCCCATACTGACCGATTTGAATGAGACAGCCTGTATATGTATATAAAAATGAAACCCGTTTTCCGTTGTCACGGCATAGCATGAAAACGGCTTGACCGATTTAGCTGATGACCGATTTGGCTAATGACCGATTTGGCTGCTGAGAAGGTTCTTATGAAAAAAAAAACGTAGTAGTAGTAGGTAGGTAGTAGAAGGTAGGTAGTAGTAGGCAGGGAGTAGTAGGTAGGTAGTAGTAGGTAGGGAGTAGTAGGTAGGTAGTAGAAGGTAGGTAGTAGTAGGTAGGGAGTAGTAGGTGGGGAGTAGTAGGTAGCTTTTCCCTCTTATGTGACGCAGACGAAGTTGCGTGGGTCAGCTAGTTACTTATAAAATTATATTATTCTCAAAAAGGCACTAAAATATGGCTGTCTGACAAGCCACTGAACATTCTTACATTTCTGTCTATGGTTCAGTTTTCTCAATTTCTCATGCTTTAAAAACATTGACGTACCAAGTCCAACATCAACTTAATCTGTCTAAAATCTGGTGGGACTAAGTCCCCTCCACCCACACAAAGTGATTCATAGTAGGCCCGCTCCGCACTTGCTGTAAAATAAGATTGCTGCCATTAGTACAGATAGATTTTTATAAAGAAAATCTTTACCATGTAAAAAAACAAATACAGCAGCATGATGAGTTTTGATGCAATTTTCACAATCATATTGAAATACTTTATTTGTGAATAAAACTTTTTCAAATTTAAAACTTTAAATGTTGCTTCCGTGATTTTTATTAATATTGAGCTCCTGACACAACACACAACAACAGCAACAGCAACAACAACAACAACAGCGTCGAAATATCGGGAGCTCCATATTAATAAAATTCAAGATTTCAAAGATTTCCCGTAAGTTTTAAGTTCATTTTAAGTTTAGCTGTGAACCGTGATAGGCTAAACCAATGTTTTTCAAATTCGTTTTTACAAGTCTCCTTGATCAGTAGATTTCACCAGTGCAAGATTCGTACCCGCAGGGAGTGCCCTTAGCGTGTAGTCATTTATTTGTTAGTTTTTTTTAACTGTGAGATGCCATCAACAATGTAAATGGTGGACAACAATATGAGATAGTGAAATATTACAGGTACATGCGTACCTTCATCCGGTACATGGATTGGTGGAGGTCTCGCGGCAGCAACGGCCTCCAATCTGCCAGGTACAGAATAACCTTGTGCCAATGACAGATCTTGCATAATTTCTTCTAAATTAGTCCAGTCACTCATTGTGACTTTTTGTTCAACTTCAACTCTTGATTGGATTTATTCTGAAAGAGTTACCATCCAATAATAAATCAAAGTTGATCATATTTTGTGGTCATAATTTGGAAGTCAGATATTGATCAGTAAATAAAAACTCAATACCTTCCTTTTTTTAGTCTTTTAAAAACACACTATCATTTTAATGAACAAGAAACACAATTAATTTAGATTTTTCAAAGGAAGGCTAATTTGGCTGCCTTCTCGGTGCCTAAACTATTTCTTATTCAATTAAATGCCGTTTTTTTTTTTCTCCACCAGAAAAAGCGACTGTACATAGCAGTTACTTGATTATATCCAATTCTTTTGCCGTTATATTTTTTTAATATTAAACATGTTTTATCAGTAGGGGTAGTTTTCTGTATGACTTGTTTGTCCAATAAACTTCTGTGAAAGGACTAAACTCTCATGAAAAACTGCAAGAAAATCGCTTGTTGGAGGAAATCCCTCGACACATTCTGGCTGATTTGGTTGCAGCAAAAAGTATTGTTTTAAATAATTGATTTCCATAAAAATATCACTTGATTTTAATCGCGTATTAAATCACTGATTTAAATCAAGTGATTTAAATCATATCAATCCTGCCATTAACAATACACTCACATATTTTTGCCAGTAATAGGCATTGAAGTCCCACATAATAGGGAATAGGGAGTACCCAACAACACTGCCCATTGTGGAAATCCAGATCGTCATACTCTGCAGTAACTCTAGGGATCATGGAGGCCAAAAAGGAAAATCACTCAAAGATGTTTTATATCTAGCTAATCTATCTTAGCTATCAACCTGTGCCCAGCAGTGGGATGATGCTAGCAATATCAGTATCAGCATGAATGTTTCGTTCCTCCTGGCAACAGCATTATGAAATCGACTGAAAACATTTGCAATGCGACAATAAGAAATTAAAGAGAGAAGAGAGAGCATTTTGGTTGTACAAAGAGAAGACTGAGTTCAAAACACTACGCTGAAACATAAAAGGCTAAGAAGGACCATGGGTGGGTTTTAGCCAGTACAAGTCTTCCTTCAGCTCCGCACCGCAGAGCGGGAGGGGTCATTTATTGATTTCCCAACTGGAAAAAAATAACAAAAACAAAATTGCTATATTAAATACACAAAAAAAGAAGGGCGACTAACAACAGGTATTTACAACGCAGATGTGACAGGCAACGCTCTAGAGCACTGGTTCCCAACCTGTGGTCCGCAGGAGCCTTGACAATGGTCCGCGAAAGAGTAAAATGTTTCTCGTACTTTTTAACTTGCATTGAAGATGCAAGCTCCCACCCTAATTGAACCTATCAGAGGCAAAATTCTATTTTTTTTTTTAATTTTTCGAGCTCAATTCGATCACTTTTGTATCCATCACTATCTTAATTTTAAAGGTTCTCATCACATTATCCAATTTTCGTATAGTGTGAGTTAAAGATTCATTCCCCTAATTATAATCCCGTCGGTGTCCATGTTTATCTAGGACCATATGGTCCCTGTTAACAATGAACATACCAAAGTGGTCCCTGGTCAAAGAAAGGTTGGGAACCACTGCTCTAGAGGTATACACTAACCTTATTATTGAAGCTTTGGTCAGTGGGCCGTCTGTTTTAAAAATGCTAACAATCGCAACAGCCGTACGTGTTATCACCAGATTTGTGAACATGAACGAGGTGAAAGGATCAAGCAGGTGGCATTCAATTGTGTCTGCCTACCCCCACGAGGATAAGGACGTGAGATTATGAACGTTTTATTCTTTGTTTGGCAACTAAACCGATGTCGCCTACTGTACTAGCATCAAGCGGCAACCGGCAACGTAGGAAGGTGACTCAAACTGTCAAACACACTTACACTTTTGGTATGAATATTAGTAGCTGTACCGATAGGACATTTCTGATAATTACTATAGTTCACAACTTCTCTGTACTACTACCAGTAACAACAATACAACCAAACGTAGCCATTTGTATTGCTTTGCTTCGAGTTTTGACACACTGACACAATGTGTCAGTAGTGATCATAGAGGTAGGAAGGTAGTGATGGGCTAGAGTCTAGCCAAAGAAAGCTGTCCAAGAAAAAAGGCGTGAATTTAAAAAAAAACAAGAGCTGTTAACCCTGGCTATACGCTGGCTAAACGGTGTTGATAATATTTATTGTTCAGGAAGTATATATTTTGTTATATGTTTTATGAGCTGTAATTTTCGAGTGTATTATTGTTGGCTACGAGACTATTTCCACACCAAGGGGCCTATTCCGGAGTTGCGGGCCTGTTCGAAAGAGATACCGCGGGCCCGGAACATAAAGGGCGAGAAAGGAACATGGATGAATTTTAGTCAGTAAAACTCTGACACTCCCCACCGCTCCGCCCAGAGTGGGAGAAGTTATTTGATGATTTCCCATTCTAAAGCAAAAAGGGTGCAAATAGTACACGGTGGAGGTCTGCCCCGCGTGGGTGGAGCAACGCCGTGTCCTCGTAGAGGCGATCGGCAGCAGTGACCTCCCGCGTCTGGCCCTGGTTCAATCCATGGCCCAGAGCGAGACGGAATGGGAAGCCGTCACCTCCTGCGAAGCAGTCATGCTAGCGAACGAGGTGGCGGAACGCGAGAGGGAGAGAGCCTCTCGCCCCAGCCGCCACGGGAGACGCACTGGGCATCGGGGGCCACGCCCGGAGTGGGAGGGGTCATTTGATGATTTCCCATCCCAAAAAAAAACAAAAAGGGTGAAAATAGTGGCCATACAAAGAGTATAACGTGAGTCGATCAGTTGAAATAGTGTTTTGAAAACTTGTAATACCTATTAACTTAGATTTGTAATTACGTGAATTTTGTGATATAATCTCACTAGAATCTCGTTGATTTTATGTTAACTTGGCATCATCATAGTATTACAGTCGAATAACAATGAAAAAACGTAGGTTAATTATTTTTTTCATATAATAACGTAATTCGATATGATGATTTTTTTATTTGTTGAGATATTACTATTAAATTAGAGTCAAAACACTGGAATTGGCTTTTTCCACGCAAGAATCATGTAAATCGGTCCAGTAGTTTAGGAAATATAATGTTCCAGACTTTTCAATTTATTGACTGCTTCCTCAATTTTCAGTTTGGTCTGCTCGTTGTTATTACTTACTAAAAAGTAGACACATCGTGAAAGCTATTGCGATTTGTCATTATCAAGTTGTTTCGAACAATTTTTGATTGTTTTAATCATTTCCCGTTGACCCCACCAGTGGGACGACGAGCGCTGGGGTCAGCGAAAATGGACCCAATAAACTAACCTAAAAATGAAATGATTGAATCCATTCGTAGTATTTTCTCGACAGATTTCTGATTCAGATCACTTTTTTATGTCTTTACTAACTGACCCACGCAACTTCGTCTGCGTCACATAAGAGAGAAAAACAAAAGGAAAAAATATCCCCTTTTTGGCAACATTTTTCACTTCTGCTTAATTCGTAATGGTCGTAGCGTGATGTTATATAGCCTAAAAAGCCTTCCTCGATAAATGGACTATCCAACACAAAAATATTTTTTCAATTCGAACCAGTACTTCCTGAGATTAGCGCGTTCAACCAAACAAACAAACTCTTCTGCTTTATAATATTAGTATAGATAAGTATATAAGTATAGTATAGATTTGTCAATCATATTAAAGAAAAGCTTTCTCGTCGAACTTTTGAATGTTTTCGGCATTATTTTAAACAAAACCAATGTAAATATGATACATGTAAGCACAAGATCAAGATGATTCAAGTACGAATCGTGTCAATTTTAACAAATATCAAAACTTCTGAAAAATCCGTGGACAGCTTTCGTTAGCCAAACTCTAATTGAATGTGGTGTCATAAATCTCTGCCGTCATAACAAAGAAGGCCGTAACTAACAATTTTGTCAAAAATGAGTTATAACCATATTTGGAATCAGCAAAGAAAATGCTATCTTGTGGTCTTACTCACAAAGCTGTATCTCGTATGAGATCAAAGATAGCATAAGCATTTTAGCCCAACTACGACATAAATTATGGTTTTTGAATCTGAAAAGCCTTAATTACACAATAACGGCTTTTTTTGTTAGTATTTTCGTAATTCTAGTCTGGAAGGCCGCAATTACCAATTAAATATTGTTAAGCTTTAAATATTAAATAAGTAAATTTACTACTAGAAAAAGCCCTAACTACGCAATAAGGGCTTTTTACATAAGTATTTTGAAGGAACGCTTCCTCATTCAGAAGTCATGCCAAGCCAAGCTAAGCCGTAATTACATTCTACGCAATTACGCCCTTTCAGATAAGTATTTCACAAATTATAATTATTTTTTTGCTAAGACAAAAGGGCAAATCTATATATATAAAAATGAAACCCGTTTTCCGTTGTCACGACATAGCATGAAAACGGCTTGACCGATTTGGCTGATTCTTTTTTTGTTGTGTTCTTTATTGTCAGGAGAAGGTTCTTATGAAAAAAAATGTAGTAGTAGGTGGGTAGGTAGTAGTAGTAGGTAGGTAGTAGTAGTAGGTAGGTAGTAGTAGGTAGGTAGTAGTAGGTAGGTAGTAGTAGGTAGGTAGTAGTAGGTAGGTAGTGGTAGGTAGGTAGTAGAAGGTAGGTAGTAGTAGTAGTAGTAGGTAGGTAGTTGTAGGTAGGTAGTAGTAGGTAGCTTTTTCCCTCTTATGTGACGCAGACGAAGTTGCGTGGGTCAGCTAGTATAAAATAAAATGAATACGCATGTCTGATTTTAAATAAATTATGGTTCAACATATAGCCTATATTTTTTGACGTTTTATAAAATAAGCATCACTAACTAAAACCATTCAGTAAACCGCGGGCCTCGGTTTTAGATAAAACTTCAATTATCTCGGAATCAACGTTCACGTAGTTACAGGCCGTAACTACGTGAACGTTGATTCCGAGATAATTGATCTTTCTTATAACGGCAGATCTATGGTTTAATTCAGGGTAGCCCTTGAAATTCAATTTTATTTATGTGTTCACTTGGAGGGTTGTATTGATCATGATACAATAATATACTTGGTATTGATCATGATACAATAATATATTATTTGACCATGGTATTGATGATTTTGATGATTATAATTTCTGTAAGTAACTACATACCTACGTCTTATAGTCGCAAACGATAATTTCATCAACGGCATTGGCCTGCAAATTAAAAAAAGGGGCTATTCTTGAGGATTAAAAAGCCTGCGGAGCTTAACATAGTTCATACAAACGTAATTCCAAAATAATCTGTAAATAAAACATATATTTCTAAGGTAGTGTGTATTTATTTCGATTGTTTTACAGAGTACAGAGTATCTAGGTTCCCAATATATATGTCACCGACTCACCGTAAAATTGTCAATCACGTTAGATTGTAATCTCTCTAGCGATATTGTAAACTCTCGAAATATTGTCAAACGAACGTACTGCTTACAATAAAACGCATTATTTTTCGTGAAATGCATGCGATGGTAGTCAACTCACGCGGTGTGGAAAGGGACGGTCTCATCCATACTATAATGTAACAATATATAATGATAATATTATAAAACAGAAGAGTTTGTTTGTCTGTTTGTTTGTTTGGTTGGTTGAACGCGCGTATCTCAGGATCTACAGGTTCGAATTGAAAAAATATTTTTGTGTTAGATAGTCCATTTATCGAGGAAGGCTATAGGCTATATAACATCACGCTACGACTATAAGGAGCGGTGCAGGAATGAAAAATGTTGCAACACGGGAATTTGTTTTCCTTTCGTTTTTCTCTCTTATGTGACGCAGACGAAGTTACGTGGGTCAGCTAGTGAAAAGATAATTCTTTTCTTGAGACAAAAACACAATACAAATGTTTGACAATAGAAAGTGTTTTAAGGTTAGGTTATATTAATCAGTGTTTCTCAGGAATGGTACTAATGTACTTAAAAACGCTTTCTATTTCCCTAAAAAGCGTAGTCGACGAGGCCCCGCTTCGCGAAGCTTTAATATTTCCGAGTGCAGGGTTTAATTTATTCAAATATTGTGATTAATTGCTGTTGTTGTTATTGCAGAGTAAAGTGATAAACACCGTTGGAAAGAAGTGAAATATTTAATATAATTATTACTAGCTGACCCACGCAACTTCGTCTGCGTCCTACTACCTACCTACTACTTTTTACCGTTTAAACCTTCCCAGGATTTCCACAAATCATTCAAAACCAAAATGAGCCAAATCGGTCCAGCCGTTCTCGAGTTTTAGTGAGACTAACGAACAGCAATTGATTTTTATATATATAGATAGATAGATAGTTTATAATAATTACACATGACATGTGTACTGGAAAAATAGTTGCCGAGTGACATAAAGAACAAACACCAGCTTTCACATTTGAATCTAAAGTATATTCTCTAGATGGCCAGCGTTACACTTACAACACCCCTCCATAACGTGGGCATCATGATGGCTTCACGCCACACCAAGCTGACGTGTGAGCACCTCGTGCTTGACATAGCCCAGGGGCTTAGTGAACACATCTGCGAACATCTCATCCGTAGGGATGTATATGTCACCGTAAAATTGTCAAATATATATTGTAATATCTCTAGCGATATTGTAAAATCTCGAAATATTGTCAAATGAACATACTGCTTACAATAAAACGCATTATTTTTCGTGAAATGCATGCGATGGTAGCTCATGCGGTGTGTAGAGAAGGAGGGGTCCCCTTGCCCAGTGGTACCACTCTCGTGAAAAGATACTGTACCATTCCTCAGAAATATCGATTAATGTAACCCAACCTTAAAACACTTTATATTCCCCTAAAAAGCGTAGTCGACGGAGCCCTATTTTCGAGTGCAGGGTAACCTAACGGGGAGGTGCCCCAAGTCCCGATTATGGGCTTCCGTATGTTCAGTTGATAATAAATCGAGATATTACAATATCGCTAGAGAGAAACACGTTATATTGTAATAAAACGTGTTTGACAATTTTACGGTGACATAAAGCTTCAGTACCGGAACTGAAACCTTTGCCCAGCAGTAGCGCAAGACAAACTTTATTCATATTTTCAACCTTTTCTATAATTTGCACACATACATCGTGCAAACGGCAGCAACGTGCAAACGGCAGCGAATCATGCTACCCGAAACTATCAAATTTTCGAAATTCACCATATCAACATTGAACTGAACCTAAAATTGAACCTATACCAGATTTTAGTAACTGCAATCATGATGTCTACAATAAAACAAAAAATGTTAAATACGATACATTTATTCAAACAAGGTTAAGAATCAGCGCTTTTTGAACGTCAAAAATTACATAAGACCAAAATCCTTGTTGGGAAGAAACGGCGCGTAAGAAACTCCCCAGCTTAGAATTTAGATTACATTTACTTCTCTTAATTGCAATTTATTTTATACATCAAAAATCTATGATAAAAGCGTCACACAGTTTGTCTATAAGGGCGGTCCTCCACTGAAGCGGAGACAACACGAGAAGAGAGATGTATTTTGAACCATCAATAAAAAATCCCTTATCTACATTTCTTGCCTCCGCTTAGCTTTAGTGGAAACGATTAAGCAGAGATGAGATAGGTATGTCTCGTAATTGTTTAGACCAGCGGAGACAAGACTTGAGCAGTATGTTGTGAGCGGCGCGTGCCGCTTTGTACATCTCCGCACAGTTTCGGTAGATACAACATAGCTTTTACGCATCTCCCGTCTCCGCTTTGGTGGAGTTTGGGCCTTATGCACTGCTTAACTTGGGCTACTATACAGTCCTTTCCAATTATTTTACCTTCGCTCTTGCATAGCTGACAAAAACAAATCACTGTGATCTTTATTCTGGTGACACAAGGTTGCTGTTGGAATACAGCTGTCAGAAGTAAAACAATTAACTGTGAAAGGAATGTAAGTACATATTGCTGCATGGTTATTTTGGCGCGTGGCCATAATCGGAACTAACAGCGCCATTTTAAACTCAAAGCGTTTATTTCAATTAAACCATTACAGATTACATTTAAACTCAAATCGTTTATTTCAATTAGACCATTAGATACTTTGAAAGAAAGCGAAGCTGCAGTCACAAGGCATAATATCAAATGAAAAAACTGCAGTTGCTCATTCCAAACCGTAGGTTTCTCATTTCATCTCATCAGATTTCTCAATACAATTTCATTTATGTTTACAAACAGGACTGTATCTCAAGCGACAACAGAACCATGCTTTTAATGGATAAACTGGAACACCAAAGTATAACAACTAAATCATTTGATTATTCTGTAAATTCGTTTTTACAAACACTTTTAATGTTAAAAATCGATTAACAATGGGGGAGCCAAAAGATAATATAAGGCATTTCTAAGTCCTTTACATGAGCACAGCCGACTCAAACTCAAAGCATTAATTCCGAATATATACCAGTTACATGCACTTTTGTATTACAATCCAGCCACAAAGTTTTCAATAAGACATCAGAATATTTATGATTTGTTTTAAAAACATGGTACATTAAGGTCTTATAAGTAGGGTTACATTATAATCTTCCATGTTTTGCCATAGACTGGCACTCAAATACAAATATTTGACCGTGTTGAAGAATAACTGTAAATTGTAATTGAACACGTTCAACAAAATTATTGTCGTTTCCCATGTAATTGTGGATACTTCAGTGTCTCTACTCCTGGACATTTATAAGGAGTTAAGAACATTACTGCCACCGAAATCAATTTTTAGTTAACTAGATACATGCAATGTATCATCGACTAGCGAATGCCCGTGGAGCCGCCCACGTGGAGTTTGGTAATTGTTCTAAGGGATCATTCTGTTGGGATTTGAAGTAGTCTTAATCCAAGCCATTAACTATCTGTGTGTCAAATTCTATCCCTATCCGTTCTGTAGTTTTTAGCTGATGTGCTTATAACGGCATATTATACAATATGGTGCTTTTTTCGCTTGTGAACTAATGACAGAAGATACTCATCACTTTTACTTGACAATTAACAGTTAAGTGCGAAAAAAATGGAGATAGTGAACTAAGCCATTCAAATTGAAACCAATATAAGTAATGAAAATCACCATTAAAATTGTCAAGCACGCGTCAACGACCAATCGGAAACAAACTAAGTGTATTTGTACAGCTTTCGTTTCCGGTAAACAAACTAAGTGTATTTGTACAGCTTTCGCAAGTAGCCGCTAAAAGAGGAGGTTCTCAATTCGTCTGTAATTTTTTTTTGTGTTTGTTACCTCAGAACTTTCGACTGGGTGAACCGATTTTGATAATTATTCTTTTATTTGAAAGCTGGTGCTTTCCGTGTGGTTCCATTTCAATTAGGTTAAGATCTGAACTCTTCAAAAATACACGGCAAAGCTGCAGTAATTGCTGCAATCGCTTGGGTGTTTATTGTTTATACAACATTATGACGTAACATCACGCCTGTATGCTCTGAGGCAGTACGCAGAAGTATACAATACACCGTGATTTCGACAGTTACACGTGTAAAGTTCCATTTATAGGGATCCCGGAGAAATAGAGGTAACTCCTTAAATTTATAGGCACACCAGCCCCCGTATTCACAACGCTTCGATTCGCTTCCGATTCGGGAAGTCGTATGTCTATCTCGGTCGTTTTCGTAATGCCAGAAGAAGACAGATATACGAGTTGACGAATCGGAAACGAGTCGAACGTTTGTGAATACGGGGTCAGAAGCGGTTTGGGTAGTTTTAGGGAGAGTACTTTCTCGGAGTGCCCCCATTTCAATTTGATAAAGATCTGGTGACTTCGGAAGATAGGCAACTGAACTACTTAAGAAATGATACCAAATGTACTGGGATCGCTGAAGACTCACGATTGTCTATTGTTTACACCAGTTCATAACAAAAAATCACACCGATACGCTGTGAAAGGGTCAGCACATGTGAACCACTGAAAAGTGAAAAATATAAACTTTTTTGCAAATAGTATATGTTATAACGAGGGACTAAACGAAGCCATTTTATACCCGAGGTGGTTTGACTCCCGAGCTTGCGAGGGAGGCAATGAAAGCGAGGGTATATTATATTGGCGTTTAGTCTCGAGGTGCAAACTGTACTTTTCACTTCGAGTGCGAGAAAAATAGTCATTAAAAACAGAATCAAATTTACACTCGACAAAAATTCTGAACTGAGCGGTCAGTTTTTTCTTCTATCAGGTCACAGATTAACCATTGAAAACACAACACAAACTCACAACTTTTTTGCAATGATCCACACTCCACAGATAATTAGTACCTACATTACTGCAGCGGCTAGCAACAGTGGCATTGCTTTTCAAAATCAACGATGCACACAAACAACCATAATTTTTTCTCGCGTTGAAGAGTTCATTTGTTTTTTTTTTTCAATAAACCGCTTTCTATTTGCATGCCAATTCGAAATTTGAATAAAACCTTTGACAAGTTACTTTTTTGTGGTCACAAAAGAGTAACTTGTCAAAGTAAAAGTAATTTAAAAATACTCTGAAACATGGTCATGTTTCAGAGTATTTTTAAATTACTTTTTACTCCCTAGGGAATAAACGGTCACTTTAATCCCGCTTCGTAGGGCTATAACGGCGTACTTTTAGAACATGAGAAGTGAAAAAAATATAACCAACTTCACACAAAAAAGTGAAAAATAACTTTAGCTTCAGAAGTCGGTGACAAAATTTTAATTTTTGTCATCCTTACTTACAAAATAATAGCAGTTCAGTAATTTTTATTAGAAGGAAGTAAGATCGAAGAAGCGATGAACCGTGTGAAGGATGAAATGGTAAAAAAGCAGGTGATTGCTGAGATAACGAGTTATAGAGAAGTCTGAAAGACGACATGTGTTAGAGGGGGGGCGCGATAGGACGAAGGCTTTTTGCGCCAAATTTAGGGGGCGCTGACACAGCAATCGTTACATTATATACGTTCACATTAAATCAGCAAAAATTTAACACCTCTGACGCCAGAACGGGGACAAGGGTAAGAGTATGATGAATAGTTGAACTTAAACAAATCAAAAGCGTTGCGTTGAAAGGCCTCCCACTAGGTGGAAAGATGACCTGGTGAAGGTTGCGGGAATTCGTTTGATGCGAGTAGCAAGGGACTGGTCAATGTGGCGACACTTGGGGGAGGCCTATGTCTAGCAGTGGACGTCTTTCAGTTGAAATGATGATGATGAAATCAATAGCAAATAAATACACCGTAAGTCATAAAGTCACTTTTCACATCCTCCGGGGCTGCGGTTCGATGCCATGCCGAGTGGCACATTTAAGTGGTCACAAATACCACAGCGTGTCAATAATGCACGTATGAAAGATTCTTTCTGAGAAAAAAAAAGGCTCGTGGGCTCTTAACCACTTAACCACAAAAAAACCAAGTTGTTCCCTTTATCACAGCTCAGGAATTTGAACACTCGACTTGGTGGTTCATTTACGTCTACATTTTTAATACTAAACATGTTTCGAAATAGTAGAGGGTTTAATAATTAATTGTGACTTATTCTAAGGACCAGTTACATTTAAATAAACTAACCATAACTTAACACTTAGAGCGTACACATCGTGCCACGAAAGATGAGACATGACACATCACTTGTATACGAGTGTAACTTTCGTGATAATGCCTCGGTAAAACATTAACAAGGTAGAATAGAATATTTTTTATTGGTGTAAAAACATGGTACATTTAAGGTCTTATAAAATAGGGTTGTGAACTCACATGTTTCGCCACATAAAAGCATACTTATATTAGAACTTAACAGTTTAGGATTCGTATATCGAAATGTTAACAATTACGAATGCTTTTAATTAAGAAAAAAATAACTTAGTAACCATATTTATCGGTTATTTTTTTGTCGAGAAATTCGTTTACACTATAAGAAAAGAGATGGTTTACGACGTGTACACATCATCATCATCTACCTAGCCTTTTCCCAACTATGTTGGGGTCGGCTTCAAGTCTAACCGGATGCAGCTGAATACCAGTATTTTACATGGAGCGATTGCCTATCCAACCTCCACAACCCAGTTAATACTGGGTAAAACTATACCACTTGGTAAGACTGGTTGTCAGACATTTTCAGCCACTGACTACCTGTAATGACTGCCAAAGATGGACAAATGACAGCCGAGACCAACAGCTTAACGTGCTTTCCGAGGCACGGAGGTAGCTCGGTATGTATGGATGGTCACCCATCCATAGACCAACCTATGCAAGCACGGCTTAACATCAAGATCGACCCGAGTGGCTGTTATTATTTAGCAAGAGCTCCTGTTTACGACGTGTACACTTATACGTCAAAAGATGTATTTCGTACTTGCGCAAGCTACCCACTAATGACGCTCGCAAAGTGTAATCTTTCGTGGCACGGTTTGTACAAGGGAGTTGAATATTCTAAAAATAATCTATGATAATATACTGGGTGTAAAAGGACCTACTTATCACGAAATTCACGAAGCTATCAACCAAACATTCTATTTTTAACTTTTTTTATAGGAAGAACAAGTGCCTCTACGGTCGCTGTTTGTGCACCCGTTATCTATGGGAACAACCAATTTAAAAAAGGAACCACCGTTTTTTTTTTTTTATATTGAGATATTTTAGAGTCAACACCTACATTAATACTGCATTAATTACCGTTTTGGCTAACACTAAGCGACACCTAAATGAATGCCTAAATATGATGCCTGTTCCAGGCTCTGAGCCGAGATCATTTGGGTTAATGGGGAGACCGTTAAAAGCTAATTGTAGATGGCGCCACCACAGCTGGTCTCAATCTGACCAATGAGGTCAAGGTATTTTAAAATATGAAATGACATTCCTTGATTTTCAACCAATGACGAAGCTTGGAACCATCTATGCATGCTGGCGCCATTAGTTCCCACAGTGTGCAACCCCATGGACGTGTAAATTGACAGGACGGGACGGGACGGACGGCAAAGCATTTAATAATTTTATCTTTAGCCAACGAAACTTAATTCGTAGTTAGTGGTAATAAGATACAGATTCCACTGTTCAATGCCGCCCGCCACATCTAGATATGTAAGAAAACGGACATCACGAAATTAGTGAATAGTTATCCTTTTCTAGTATATTAAAGGGTTATTTGAAAAACACCGACAACATCATAATTAATCACTTTTATTCTATGAATTCTACAAAATCATCATATTTAAGTTATCAGATATTATTCAAACGAAAATAAAAATATTTAAATTGAACGAAAATATGATGAATGTTAAGAGGTCACAGAACAAAAGTTGTTGAATTATGATATTTTACAAATTATCCTGATATTTGAGCACACTAATCTACAGGAACAAACTTAATGGCATACGCCGCCTATAGATATATTATTCTAAAAGCACGACACTATTATGAATAGTGAAATTAAAATACATATTAACAAAAATACCTACTTCATTAAAAGTATTATTTTAAGTAGGGATCAAATATTCGGATGTACATTATTTAGCTTTCTTCCAAAAGTCAAATTATTTTTTTTTCCCAAAAAAAAAAAAACTGTCCAAGTCCGACTCGACTCGTGCATCTAAGGGTATCGTGTTAGGAGAACATTATTTTTATTTATTTTTTTGTTAAAGCGATAGCGGCAACAGAAATAAGTACACATTCTGTAAAAAGTTCTACTGTCTACCTATTACGAGTCATGAGATACAGCCAGCCCGCTAACAGACAGAAGGACGGACAACGCAGGCTTAGTAATAGGGTTGGGTAAATCGAATAATCCGAATATCCGATCACTAATTATATAATAAAAATATATTATAATATTAAATCTAATATTTTTTTAAATAACTAGATATATAATCACTTCTTAGGTTTCACAGATATGTTATTATAAGTCAGTCAATTCCTTCCAAAATTTCGTCATTCCTAATTTACTTATTAGTAACAGCGAATTGCATCAAAATTATGTCATTATTTTGGTTATGAATATTGACTAAATTATCTGTGTGAAAAGTCTCAATATAAAATTTTCATTTAGATAAGTCTTTAATTAAGAATATCTCAATGAAAATGTTAATAAATATTTTCAATTATGAACGATGATATGGCTACTGCGCGACTGCTGAGATGACAAGTAATAAAGAAAGCATGAAAGAAGAACACATGCTTTGCCATCCCTAAATATATTGAGATAAGGGTAGAAGAAACATGACGAAATATTTCCCGTTCTAAAGTTAAAGGTATTATAGGCCTAAATACATGTGTTAGGTCTACAGCTGATCATAAATGATGTATGGAACGTACAGTGAAATTCATTTAAGCACGACTCAAGTATTTCCTGACCATTTAGTTTGATACAACTTGCTGTAGGTATATTTAAGAACTCGCCGATGATTGTTCCTCTAATCGTTTTTTAGCTATTTCCAAGTCCTTTCGTTTCAGTACTTCCTCCAGGTTCGTCCAGTTTACGACTTTTTCTGCCTCTTCTATAGCTTTGTTTCTCTCCTGGTACTTTTTCCCGAGATCTGCAGCGTACTTTGACGGTTGGTACTTTTGCATTTGGCTGGCAGGTTTAGTAACCTTCGGAGTGGAGTCGCTGATGGGAGACTTGCAGTTATTGGGTTCTTTCCTTTTGAATGCTACAGGTCCCAGGCACACTACTGGGGACTTTCGCTTTGTCGGCTCTTCCAGCCATCTACTCACCTTATCGATGGATTTTTTAATTTGGGGGTCTATTTTAACCCTGGGTGACGATTGAAAGGGAATCGAACTTGAACTGGTACCAAGTGTGGAGCATGACGGCAATGTTGTTGAACTATCCCTGGGTTCTGGTGTAGAGGACGTATCAGTAGAGACGACATTTAACGCGGGTTCGAGCTTAACGTCTGGTGGACTTTCTTTTTTCCCCTCAAAATACTCCGGCGTAATTAATTTGATTGGTTCTTCACATTTTTTTGGTACCACGTTGTTTTTAGCGTATAGCTTGAGCAGTGTTGCTATAGCAACATTTTTCTGTTTCTTGTATTCAAATGAGTCAGACTTAGCTGCGTCACTGATCTGATTCTTTAACGTTGTTGCAATTTCTTCATCTTTTTTTGCATCCATTTTTATATTTTCTAAGTTGGAGTCATTAGTATCGCCACTATCTTTTCTTTTAACTTTTTCTTTGGTTTCCTTTTTACATTCTTCTGTTATTACGTCAACAGTCTGTGTAACAACATTGGAGTTAATATCTTTACCGTTATAACTCTTACTGGGTGAATTATGGTTACGACTACTTTTCGTAATGGCCCTAGGTGAAAAGAAACCCTTTGGTATGAATTCCTGAACGTTAGGATTTAATCTACTAACTTTTGATATGGCTATAACCTCCCCGTCGCCAACGTCGTTGTCATCATCATCATCTCCGCTGTTGAACTCTTGCATCTGAAAAGACAGGACATTATGTACTCGTACATAAGTGAAAGTGAGTAGCAAGAACACCTACTTAGTCAAGAAAAGTGTTCCTCCAGTATGCAAACTATTTTCATTTGACTCAGTATTTCAGAAAGAGTACAATATCATCCATTTAAAATACATGTTAATTGGAACATGGAAATAATGGTATTAAGCTGTCTCCGGTTAGACTACAAAAACAAATAAATAAATATAACATGTTAAAATAATGTCATCATCTGATGATGATGTTAATAGGAACATGGAACTCCGACTAACGACCAGTTCGAACCCAGGCAGGCGCATTACTATCCTTAATATTATAAATGTGAATGTAAGTTGGTTTGTTACGCCTTCACGCGAAAACTACTCAACCGATCACCATGAAACTTTGTACACATATTCTTAGAGGTATTAGAAGTAACATAGGATACTTTTTATTAAAAAAAACTAACCCTCACTTGCAGACGAAGTTGCGCGGGCCAGCTAGTGAGTAATATATTCCAACACCACTGCTCTCAAAACAGTGAAGGAAAACATTGTGAGGACCGAGTACATAAAGTCCAAAAATTAGAAGATATGTGGCAACCCGGATTATGTCTGCATCGTGAATTACAGCCCATTCCCTCTCATAGAGAAGAGGCCTATGTCCCAGCAGTGGGAACATAATAGGATGATTATACTATGCTTAAAAGCTAGAAAATGGCAATAAAGCCAGACTAACCATGCGTATCATTTGTTGTATGCCTGCTAGATCAGGAGTGGCATCTTCTTCTGCCGGTATAGCTTTCCTGCTTGCTGCTGGCCCAAACAGGAGTTCCATTTCAGCATCTATTTTTAAAAACATAGTTGACAGGTAGTTTTACTGATGATGATATTATATTCAATGGGGAAGACCGATAAAAGCTATTTGTAGATGGCGCCACCATAGCTGGTCTCAATCTGACCAATAAGGTTAAGGTATTTTAAAATATGAACTGATATTCCTCGATTTCCAAACAATACTGGCGCTGCTAGCGCCATTAGTTCCACAGTGTGCATCCCCATTGATGTGGGACTACTTAAATAAAACTAATTGCTTCAGCCAACAAGACAAACAATTTTTCAGAAATAAGGCTTATGGATTTAACCTTACTGGGAATCCACATAGTCAAATGCTAGTAATTTTGTAATTTAATTCAATAAAGAGATCTTTGTGTAATGGTTAATTGATGGGGTTGACATATCCTTATTGGACAAAAACCCCTAAATAAAAAATAAAGATAAAAAAAAAAGATCTCTTTAGTGAATTCAATTCCATTTTATTAGTAGGTGACATAATACATGAAACCACAAAGCACAGAGTACATTATACTATATAGAAAGTATGCCACAAAGTATAAACAACATGTAAATAACTATGTACCAAGAACTGGTCACAATCTAATTTGATCCTTATTACTTTAACTAAAAGACGGTTATAGCTTACAGTGCAGCATGTTGTGACTCAGGATTTTTTTAGCTGATCAAGTTTGTACATGTTGTAACATGAAGTGATGACTGCATTTTAACTTATTTAATGAATGCTCACTAAAACATTGGGTTACTTAAAACTGTCTATGTCAGTATGATTATTAGGATGGTCAGCAGAAATCACCAGAAACAAGAGCTTTGGAAGGGGCATTAACATGAAAATTGAGTACTGAATCGGCTCATGATAGGAAAGTGTACAACACAAATGTTATGAAATAAAAAAATCTAGGTATTATTGTTAAACTGTGGTGCTTTTACGATGAGAAGGCAGATTATGAGCAATTACTTAATGGGTTTAAGACAACAGATTGACATTACAGACTGTATGAGAAAAAGTTCAAGAAACTGACTACTTTATAGCAAATCTATGGAACTACGTTTGTTATACCCATTTCGGTGTTTATGCTGCCGCCTTACACCAGGCTAGACTGCTAGAGATAAACATAAATCACATTTCTAACCTTCAAGATGAATGGCTTTCATGAATACCGATTGAATATTGGGCACAATATAGAAACAATAAGGGTGCTCACTTATTGTGTAGCAATAAGGAAATACTGCAACAAAATACAATAAACACCAAATTATTACGTAATTTTATTTATCCCTAAACAGCTGGACGTAAAGTTTATATTACTATGTATCTTTATTACCAGAAATATCATTAGAAGTGTTCATTGTGTGGACCAGTTTGAAGAATAACAAGGTCATTAAAGCTTTGCCTTACAACCAAATACACAAGAATAAGTCAGTACTTTAAAACGTCTGGCAGTTTATTTACAATGACTTACCTTCATTTTCAGAAATCACAGGTGGCGGAGCATCTCCTATCACCATGTAACCTTCAGCGGCGAGGTCGTCCTTCTTCCTGGGTCGCTTACCCGTGGCTTTTGCAATGTCCTTGAGTACATCTTCCTTCGTAGACCAAGCCTTCATGTAAGCCATACTACCTATGCACTACAAATCAAAAATTAAATCACACTACAATTTTCACAACCTGGCTATTCCGGATTTGTTACTGAGTAGGTAACCACGTAAAATTATGTAGTTGAGGAAGGACAAAAAATTATGTATCCAAAGAGATTTAACAGAATTAGTTAGCGAGCAGACATTGGGAATAATGCCATACTACAATTTTATTTTGATTCCCAACATTTTCGATTTTGACACACGAATGCTAGCTGAAACCCTGGTCAGTGGGTCGTCTCCTGAAACCTGACAAGCGGAGCGGGCCTACGACACTAGACGAGAACGATTTGTTATTAACTAATATCAAGTATTTGGATTACAATTTTCTTCGTCTTGTCCAGTCTATAGCTCGCTCGTAAATATTTGAATGTCTATCTAAAGTATTGTAAGGTTCGAATTTAGAAAAAACCTTGAATACCTCGCTGAGTCGGTAGATAAATCAAGTCAGTTAGAAACCGAATGTAGAACAAGAACAATGAAATATAAAATCCAATCTCCAGATCACTACCGCACCAAAATCCGAACAAGCAAACGAAACGAAGAGTAAAAGTAAACTGCTTGTGACAAACAAAAGTCTTCTACGGTTCGTTCGACCCACTGCACAGGACCATAACTCATAAGCGAGAATCGAGAATCGACAACCGACAACATAACATAACTGTCACTTGCAGTCATTTGTCATTTTCAACTTTCAACAATGTATGTCATTGTTTTAATTGTCTATGGGCAGATTGCCATCAAGTTTCTAATTTTGCCCTTTGCAATCCTTTTCCCCAGGTGTTTTTTTCAAACTGAAAATAAAACAATCAGATAGATACAAAAACTAAGGATAACAGTGGACATATAATTTGATTCGTGCATGATATTCTTAAACTCTTCAGATCTCAACTTCTCAAGTACAACTTCTCTCGTTTTCCAAAAAAAATCGTAGTAATTTGTTACCCAGTAAGCAAAACAAAGCTGAGCTTTCAACAAAAAAATATAGATGGTGCTGTATGAGAAGCAGTGTTTTTAGGGTTCCGTTGCCATTGGCAAAAAACGGAACCCTTATGGATTCGTCATGTCTGTCTGTCTGTCTGTCTATCTGTCCAGCCGTATGTCACAGCCACTTTTTTCCGAAACTATAAGAGCTATGCTGTTGAAACTTGGTAAGTAAATGTATTCTGTGAACCGCATTATTTTCACAGAAAAATAGAAAAAAAAAACAATAAATTTAGGGGGTTCCCCATACATAGAACTGAAACTCAAACTTTTTTTTTTCATCAAACCCATACGTGTGGGGTACATAAAGGGTGTAAAACACCTCTTCACGAAGCCGAAAGGCACTTGTTCTCCCCATCATTGCGATCATTTTTTTGTTCTACGCCATACCTGGGAACCTTCTAGTTACTGAGATATGGGGGGTCAAAGTTACAACTTTTTGACAAGTTTTTTTTTAAATGCGTGTTTTTCATGTAAGATTTTGACTTTAAACACCTTTACGACCCCCGTACTATTCAATCCATCCATCAGTACCATGTTTTCAGTGTTTTACATTGAGTTCTACCACAAAACATGATTTATAACCTCAAAAAAAAAAGTTGTTTCCCAGCAATTTTTTTTGCGTAAAGTTACTTAGTTTGATATACAGAATGCTTGGTTAACGGCTTTGTGATGAGGTGGTTTACACCCTGTATGTATAGGTTTTTAAAAATGATATTCTGGTTTCTAGTGTCATTTTATTCTAAACTGAATAGTTTGCGCGAGAGACACTTCCAAAGTGGTAAAATGTGTGTCCTCCCTCCTGTAACTTTTAAACTAAGAGACTGATAAAACAAAAAAAAATATGGTGTTCATTACCATGTAAACTACCTCCGAAAATTGGTTTGAACAAGATCTAGTAAGTAGTTTTTTTTTTATTACGTCATAAATCGTAAACCGCAATTTACCTTTTATTTACAACGAACTGCAAGAACTTTTATATTATTTTACTGGCTGTTACGGAACCCTTCATGGGCGAGTCCGACTCGCACTTGGCCGCTTTTTTTTTTAGTTTACGAAGCTGGCCTTAATATACTTCGCCGTCTTGCTTGTCTTCTTACAAACTCGAGTCTATGGGTCGCCGCATGCTCGGGCACATGGTCAAATATATTATTATACCATGCTCGGGCATAACTAGCTAGCTACACTAATATCTAATCTGTGGGCATAACCAAGACACAAGACATCCAAGACATGTCAAGTTGTGTAGAAGAGAGCTTTTGCTTTGCATTTTAAGGTCCTGCGGCAGGGCCATAAACTAACAATTAAAATATTGGCAGTGTTCCTGCAGGCAGGGCCCTGCATGCAGGGGTTTGAGTAGGGGGAATTATATTTAATCATTGAGTAGCCTTTAAAAAACTGTCAAACATATCTAAAGATTCTCTGGGCTGACAAAATGTCAAATACCCCGTTCAAACATACCGTAAGGTGAAAAATAAACCAGCTGAAAGAAGATGGATCAAAATTGCCCCACGTCCTATAACAAAGTGACATATCTCAAAAAAAAGATTAAAATGTTTAAAAAAATATGGCATACTTCCTAAGTTCATTTTTTTACACCTTCATATGAAAAAATTGCTATGAAAATAGTTCAGGCGCTGTTATGAAAAATTCGTTCGTATGAGTATTTATGGACCGATTTAAAAAAAACTTTTTGACGTGACAACGTCTTATAAATTGGTTTGCCGGGTGACACTTCAAGAAACTGCGTTACGCTCCGCTCACGTTATGCGCTCACAATGAGAGCGAGTGAGAGGCACGCGTCCCTTCCACTCGGGCATGGTTAGCCCGCCTAAGAGCGAGAGAGACAGACATATTTCATCCTTCTTCCTACTATACGAATGAATATTCACATTAAAATTATTTTACCACTCAAAGTCGTTGTCACGTAAAACTTTCGCCCGTATACCGACTTTACAGGCAACCAATTTTTTGTTTGAAAGGGTACCCCCAAGGTAGGCCCACTGCCATAAAGTCAGGTCTCCGGTCTCCAGGATCCTGGAGAAATTAAAGTAAAATCTCAAAAATAAGCTCCGTTTTTCAATTAAGGTAGTTTTTTATATATTACATTTATTTTGTTTAGGGCCGGTTTTTCAATCGCCAGTTAACTTTTATCTGACGAATAAGTTTGACATTTTGACAGATTTTGTATGAACACGCTGCAAAATTGTCAGATTAACTCTTCAGATAAAAGTTATCTAACGATTGAAAAATCGGCCCTTAATCAACGATCAACTGACTATTATCTCCTTATTCATCTGATAATGAAAACGTGAGAATAAAAGTTTGAGCTCAAATATCACTTTGAATACTACATAATAATACCTAATCATTTTATTATCAGGGAACCCATAGATAAAATACATTAAATAACATTAAACAACAATAATAAACGAATAGGTACACATTTTTAACCTTATACTTAAACTATACACGCAGCGTTGTTGGCGTCGTGTTTCGCTGCGTGATGTCGCGTAACCGTCCTTGGAAGCGACGGTATACGACACCCTTCGGCCAAAAGCCCTGTTTCAAGCAGGTCTGTAAATGTTGGGTTGATGTTGTGGCGCGATTCCAACCTTTCGACCTGCAGAATGAAATTGGTCTACACTTTCAAGTAGGTACTGCACCACTTCCTCAGTTATAGTGAAGTGATGCAGACGTGAAATGTACAGCTGCGTCGTAGGCACAGCAGTGACGGTACCGCACAGGTTACGAGAAGAGGGCCTCTTCTACTTTAGTGAAGCCGTCCTCATCATCCTGGCTCGTTCTTGTCACGGAGCTTCGGACCGCAGTCAGGACAGGTTGAGGACCCACTTTCCGTTTTTCCCCTTTTCTGGTTTGTCTAGGCTGCGACGCATCAGATTTGCAAGAGTAAAACAACATTATTCACTTGCATTTCCTTAGCTTCGCTTGCCGCGTCGCGTTGCTATCGTTACTCGTCACTCTCATTTGTGTTAATGTTAGTGAAAAAACCTCTGTCGACCACTCCCTCGCGTCACCACTGACGTTTCTGTCTCATCATAATGCAATAAGTAAAAAAACAACAAGAGAGTGAAATACGAATTATGTGAAGAACAAAAATGAGCTTATTTTTGAGATTTTGCTTTCATTTCTCCGGTATCCTGGAGACCGAAGACCTGACTTTATGACCGTGGGACTACCTTGGGGGTACCCTTTCAAGCAAAAATAGTACATTTTGATACAAGTGGAGAAAGTTTGTTATTGTCGTTCGAGGCGGTATTGACACACGAGCCGTGTGCGAGTAGTGTGTCTGAGCCGAGACCTGCAATAACAAATGTCCACGTGTATCAAACGACGTTTTTCAATACACTTTTGAAGAAATAAAATAAAAGAATGGAAAATATCTGTGTCATGAATTATTACGAGACTATGATTTAATCTTATTTTTTTTCCAAGCTTTGCTTTCGCCACGTTGACCGAAAAGAAGCAGTTATACAGCCTAACTGAAAATATTGTTTTATATATTTTTAATTTTAGAATACAAATAAATGTTAATTTGTTTATAAAAGTAAATATTAGTTTTAAATAATCAGTTTATCTATGATATTGGATTAATAAACACAAATTGAATATTAAAAAAATGTTCACGCTGTAAAGACGTAGATGGCTTTGCCGAAATTAAAAAAAAAAAACATTCACCTCGGACTATAGGCATTGAACCATTGAACCAAGTTTGACTAAGTATAGATATAGTTATCTGTGGCAATTTTACTTTCTGCACAAGTGTAGAAAAAACATGACAAATGCACGCGTGTAATGGCTGAAGCATACAGTAACATAATGCAGATGTCCGTACATTTTTTAAGGTATTGCATAGCTTCTATCGCGGGCCTCGAGCTTGGAGACCGAATCCAGAAATTCCGTAACGAAAATAATCTAACACCCCCTGTAAAAAACAAATGCAATAGCTTTAACGCGGTAGTCCCCGAGTGCCACACGTCTCTTTGTTTTTTCTCTGTGTTTTATAAGTGGAGACCTGTAATTGGCTTTCAGACTACCTTGATGCGTTTGTTTTAGCTGCAAGTGTCCCATGTTATAAATAAACAAAAAAAATAAATAAACTGGATGATCGACTTCGAACGCACCCCATTCTCAATCATAGGGATGGGCAAGTGAAAAGAATTTATCGAAATGTATCGTATCGAAATTTTAAAAAGTGTCAATAATTTACGAGTGATAAATACTAATATATCGTCAGTTTTTGTATGATTATTCATACATATTCCCAAACTATTCAAACTTCGTAAAAAGATTAAAAGAAAATGGTTTTTTAATGATGCTAGAGCCCATAAAAATATCTACAATTTATGCAAACCAGTAGTCATTAGATATGGACACTAAACCAAAGTTTCGTTTAAATAAAATCAAAATTGATACGAATTAGATACTCTAAAATAAATATCGATGATCGATATATCGCAATTAAAAATATCGTCGACTTGAATCGATAATTGTATGGAAAAATTTCGATATATCTATATTTTTTGCCCATGCCTACTCAATCATTGACAAGGGTGACAGAACGTTTTGAGGTTAAGTTAGTTTTGATATCATCTTTGTTTATTTCTTTGTAACATTTTCAAAAAATCTTGTCGGATAAATGGGAGACGAAAAGCAAATCGACGATGTTCAGTCGGACTTGTCTACCGCGACTGAGAGTTTAAAAATTGAGGTTGACCAAAAGGAGAACGGAGATGCCTCGAAATCGGACAAAGTAAAAAGTAAGATTGTTGTTGTATTTTTGTTATTTAATAAGGTACAAAGGCAGTCGTTCCGAATAATCAAATTAATGTTATTGATTCGATATGTCAAATACATAATACAAATGTTAGGCATGCAGCAGCAACAGATATCTTATTTCCATGTAATTTAGGATCAATATGTTTGTATGTCACACAATCCATACTCCTTTTTGTTGGTCATGCTCTACAGAACATCTATGGAAATCATACTCTACCGTTCCCCAGCAGTTAAACAGATAGTCTCAACAGATTAAAATTCAAAGATTGATTTTGAAAGGGGTTTTGGGATTGTTTATTCTTTAGTGTCCCCATTGTTCCTGCATAGTGTGCACATTAAACACAAGGAAGTATAATTTGGCAGAGCAATAAAACATGAATAACATAATTTTCCAGTTGACATCCTACTGAAAGCCACTGGGAATGCTCCGATTATGAAAAAAAAGAAGTGGGCAGTAGATGCAGAGAAACCTATTGGATGGATCATGGAGTTTGTGAAGAAGTATCTTAAATTAGAAGCTGATGAGAAACTGGTATGATATTATTAAAATAATCAGTGGTCTAGCTACTCCATGTAGGGCACTAGGCCCTACATGGAGTAGCTAGACCACTGATTATGTTAACTCTGATCAACTTTTTTGGAGGCCCTTTTCCGCACTCTGGTTGAGTGTGACGAAGCCGACAAGAGGAGAGAATTAATGTAAAACAAATGACGTGATAACTTATACTTTCATTTTATCTTTTATCATGAAGAATATTTGAGGTTGTGAGAAGATTATGTGATTTTTTTTTCCTTATCAAGGGCCCTCATTACTCAGGGGCCTGTATCATTGGTAGCTATGCGCCTAATAATAATAATAAGATTTATTTTCTCCCACAAACTCATCATCTCTCTGCCCCTGACCCATGTAATCCGGGATTGGCTCAAGACTTGTTTTTATTCAATTCTCCTCTGTTAACCCACATGCTATCATCTACTCTCACTAAGTACAGTTCCAATAAAGAGGTGTTACAAATATTGGAGGTACTTACAAAGGTTTGTGGGAGACAGGAATTCAAACTAAGACACCCTGTGCTAAAGACTCCTGGCTGCCCTGGCCGAGATTGGGATTGTGAGAATTTTACAGAGACATGTCATTGTAGGACTATTGTAAAAAAAATTAAATGAAATCATCTGCCATCTGCCTTTTCCCAACTACTTATGAGGTTGGCTTTCAGTCTAACCGGATGCAGCTGAATACCAGTATTTTTTTCATGGAGCAACTGCCTATCTCACCTCCGTAACCCACTTCCGACTGGAAAATACGATACCACTTCGTAAGACTGGTTGTCACACTTTTTGGGCCACTGCATACCTGTAATGTATTATAGGTACCTATTCTTTCTTTTGTGGCGTAAATCAAAATTGACGAAGATTCGCTTTTAAAATTCTCAATACGTCATGCCTAGGTATCATTTTAAGCTAGTTCTGTCATCACTAGTCCCCACTCCCGAGTTTTGATGCGTTTTACCTTTGTCAATATTCACTGATTTATATAAACAAAAAAATACGTGTCCATTAATTTTCAATACTCTAACTGACGGACTAAATAGATTTGTAATGTTTTGAAACTGTTGTCATGCCTATTAACCGCCTAGTCTCTTAGAAGAAACCTAACTAACCTAACGTCGGGGTGCCCTAACCTCAAAACACTTTATATTCGCCTTAAAAGCGTAGTCGACGTGCTCCTATTTCTGTCCACAGGGTTTAAAGAAACCTAACTAACCCAACATCGGGGTAACTACCCCAAGTCCCAAGATACTTAACGGCCGCTGTACAGTAAAGAGGCTATGCGGTTAATTGAACAGCGAATAATACCATTTGGCATAAGTACCATAATCTAACATGATTTTTGATTTTGAGTAGCAGACTCAAAATCAAAATCAAAATCAAAGCATTTATTTCAAGTAGGCCAATAACAGGCACTTTTGAACTGTCGAAACAAAGATGAAAATTAAATGTAGCTACAGTCCCAGTCACAATACATAAAAACTGTGAAAGAACTATTTTTCTCTCTTCGAATAACACAGTTATTTTAATTTCCCAGTTTCTGTATGTGAACCAGACATTCGCTCCTTCACCAGACCAGCTAGTGAAGAATTTGTACGAGTGTTTTGGGACTGACGGCAAACTAGTGCTGCATTACTGTAAGAGCCAAGCGTGGGGCTGAACTGTGCTGTGTGTAATGAACTGACCTGTGGCAAATATTACAACTATTCTAGAAGTAAGAAATGTTAATTTTATATTTTAAATATGTAAGGGCTTTCGCAGACTAGAGACAAGACTGTGTTAAGACAGACTATTTTTCTTCTAGTGCAAGCGAGACTGACTATTTATTCCCTCCCTTTACTAATAGTCTGTCTTAAAACAGCCTTGTCTCTAGTCTGCGAAAGCCCTAAATGTTATCATGAGGACGCCATATTTATCTGTAAGAGAGCCAATTTTCATAGAAGGACACTGGGCAAAATTGTACTGGGAGTGGCCAATGAATCAGGGATGTTGCGAACGCAGATTTTTGTCATCCGCGGATGCATATTTTAATTTTAATTTTTATGAAACTTCGTTTTGATGCATTTATTGTATATTTTCCAATGAGCATTATCCTGGTCATGTTTATCTTGTTTAAAAGGTCAAAATTGCACTTTGTGTAGGTGGTGAAATGAGGGATTTTCTTTTTCAACTCTTCCCTAGTCATTGGATAGATGGCGCTGGTCTAACTACGTTACTGCAAGGAACAGAACGTCATATAATATCACTTGGACCTAATGATTATATTCGGAAGCTTATGCAAACGAAAATCTCAGTCAACGAGCGTATGTGACGTGTGTTTTTCAAGCGTTTTGGCTTTGGCACCCAGTAACGTAGTCGGATCAACGCCATCTACCAAGTTCATGGTAACTATTTTTATTTTTTATTGTCAAAAATAAAACCTCTCATTGTGAATTCACTTGTCCTATAACTTGTTGTATGAACTAATAACTGTCTTGATTTGAGAGGCGGGATGAGTCCACGGAGATAAAACACACTGATTGATTTGACAACTTTATTATTCACAATAGAGTCGGCAAATACGATTTAGTATAATTAACATTTAGATGTACAGAATTAGGAAGGAAATTAAACGCTTACTCGACAGCCATCATGGAGAGAAAAAATGCATAGACCACAGTTTGACAATGACAGCGCACAGTGAGGCATTTACAACCATAGATAAAATTACTGCAGATAACTTTAACACTTCCCTTTAATGTGCCTCACATAAGTAATTTACAATTACAATACATTACAACAGAAACACCGACTAAACACACAATCATTAATACACATTCATATTCTTAGTAAATAGACACTGCTTTACAGTACCAAGAGCTTTTGTTAAGATGTCTGCAATCATCCTATTAGTTTCCAGATATTTAACACAAATGACATTGTTTTTCACAAGATCTTTCACATTACCTTAAATCTATGTGTTTTGTACGCTTGTGACAGTATTTCCTGACTTCACGTAACTTTTGAGCACTTTGATTATCAACATCGAACGAGCTGCCTCTACAAGTGTACGCATTTCACGCTCAGCGCGCCCATTTTGCTGTGGAGTGTAAGCAACACTTCTCTGATGTATGATTCCTCTCTTTTGTAGAAAATCACTTAATTCTGTATTCACAAACTCTAAACCATTATCACTTCGTATTGTGTGCACTTTCTCTGATATTTCTGACTCTGATTCTCACTATAAACTTTTTTATACACTCTTTAACTTCTGATTTATTTTTTATGAAATACACAAATCTATAACCTGAGTAGTCGTCTTTTAAAAGCAAGAAATATTTTGATCCTCCAATAGATGCCTGTTCCATTGGGCCACAAACATCTGTATGCACTAATTCTAGTGGCCGGGTAGCTCTGGACTCACTCAATGGAAATGACAATCTACTTTGCTTTCCTGCCAAACAACTTTCACATATGAATTCACTGTTACAAAATTTAATGTTATTTTTAATCAAAAACTTTCTTACTTGAGAGCTATTTTGGTGCGCTAACCTTTTGTGCCATGTAAACAAACTTTCAACTCTAACTCTACTACTCAAATGACAATATGAAACGTCAAAGTCACTTCGTTCGGAAATAGCACTGGAATTTAAGTTATGTGTTTCTTTCTTTAAGAATTTCATACGATACAATTTATCTTCCCGCACGGCTATAGCACAAACATTATTCTGCCTATCCACAAATTCACAACATTTATTGTTTGAAACTAACTGAAATCCTTTGTCTAAAACATATCCAGCAGAAAATAGGTTAAATTTAAGGCTTGGAACATACAAAACATTGCTTAACCCACTTTTTATGTATTTACTACCATTCCATGCAAAAACCACAACAGTCCCCTTTCCTTTGATTTCTAACATATCCCCATTTCCTACTTTCACTTTACTTACATAGAGCTTTTCTTCTAACTTTTCAAAAAGAGTCTTGTCACCACACATATGTTCACTCGCACCGGTGTCCATGTACCAGCAGTCTTGAGATGGTCCAACACAACAGTGTAGACCCATGAACGCATTAAAGTTTCTTTTATTTTCGCTTTTAACACCTTTTGTTGCACATTTTCTCTCTTATTCTTCAAAATCCTACAATTTTCTGCTAAGTGACCCTTCTTCTTACAGTAATAACAACTTCTTGTTTCTTTACTTTTCTTAGAACAAGATTTAGCTACGTGTCCTTCTCCTCCACAACTAAAACATTTTATCTTCTTTGTCTCTCTGCTTGTCCCTGCCAGAGCAATCACCGAGTCCTCACTACAATTGAGACGCTCTTCCTCAATCAACAACCTAGAAGTGAGTTCTTCTGTGGTCTGGTTTTCTAAAGGTACTGATTCCCATGCAGACCTAAAATGCTTATAAGGTTCTGGAAGAGACATTAAGATTTTGGTTATGTACATCTTGTCCGAGATGGGTTCTCCAGCTTGTTTCAGTTTGTTTCTAATCTCGCTTAGCTTTGACAGGAATGTAGATACGTTTTCATCTCTAAATTCGCTCATGAAAAATCTTTGCTGCAGGAGGTGAACGCTAACAACGGATTCCTTGTCGTAAACCGATTTTAATTTTGACCACATCTTCCTAGATGACGTACAAGAGAGTAGATGAGTAAGCGGACCTTGTTCCATCCTCGTAACTATAAATTCTTGCGCCTTGGCGTCACTTTTACACCATTCTTCTTTTTCTTCAACATTCTCAGACTTTAATTTTTCTCCTGTCACTATACTGTACAAACCGTTGCTCTTCAAAACAAATTGAGTCTGAAATTTCCATACTGTCCAATTTTCTGATCCTCGTAATCTTAAGGCGTTTTCCATTTCAAATTCCATTCGCTGTTACAAGTCTAACTTCTAGAGCAGAGGGACATACGCCATTAAAACTTTTTCTTAACCTCAAAATCCTCGTGCTTGTTACTTCCAAGAAAACTCTAATCTTAGCCTGCCACAAAAACTATAACAATCAGGTAGGGACTGGGCCCATAACCTGTTTAACGCAGAGTTTAAGAGAAAGAAATGTGGCAGGATTAATAACTTCAATTAGGCTTGTAAAACTCCAGAACAGCGAACAACTTATATCATAGACATACGCACGGTTGCCATAGAGTGTTGCCAGTTTATGCAGGCTGTACATAACTTCAACACTTTATTTAACCATTGCCTATTCAACAAACTTATTCTCTATAAACGCTACAATTCTGGACAAAATAACTTAGGGTTCTGGGGATCAATCAGTCTAAAACCTTTAACTGTCTCAGAGTAACCAACAAACACATATCTTTTACTTTTAGCATCAAGTTTTCGCCTCAGCTGACCTGGAACTAGTGAAAATGCTATGCAACCGAACACATGGAGGTGACTAAGGTCTGGCCTTGCCCCGGTCCACGCCTCTTCAGGTGTTCGTCCTTTGAGTGCAGATGTAGGACTCCTATTCTTGAGATAAATAGCGGTCATTAACGCTTCACCCCAATAGGTAGGAGGCAAACCTGCTGCATGCAACATGCACCTCACCTTCTCAACTAAAGTCCTGTTAAGGCGTTCTGCCATACCATTTTGCTGTGGACAGTATGGCACTGTCATCTGGTGAATGATGCCTTCCTTCCTTAAACTGCAAACGCAGAACTGGTATACTCACCCCCATTGTCTGAACGCAAAACTTTAATTGGTTTCCCTACTTGCTTCTCCACCATCGACTTAAAAATAATAAATGTCGACATTACCTCAGATTTATTTTTCAGTAAATATCTAAAAGACTTCTTCGAGAAATCATCTGTGTAACTAACGAAGTATCTCGCACCACCATGGCTGCGTACTTGAAACGGGCCACACACATCCGAACAAATTATCTGCGATGGCTCGCTAGTTCGCTCCCCCTCCGAAGATGGAAACTGCTTAGCAGCTAATGTCCCTTCAAGGCACGGCACGCACTCCTCAAGGACCTGTTTCTCATTTTCCTGAAACAGAATACCATTTTTTAGAGCAGATAACGATTGGAAATTCAAATGCCCAAGTCTTCTGTGCCAAATATCAATAGGCGCAGTAACAGCAGCTACATTAGCACTCTGTGATCCCTGTCCAATACCCAGGGACATAGAAGAGCACACTTCCTGCGAGAACTTTACTTTGTCATCCCTATTTACATTAATATCCAATTTATAAATCCCATTAAAAAGAGAAGCTGTAGCTACCAATTTACCAGTACTTTTACTGTGTTTACCTTAAATAGAACAACCCTCTCCATTAAAACAAACTGTAAACCTCTGGTGTGTTAATCTACTCACAGAAATAAGGTTTGCTGAAAGCTGTGGAACATACATAATAGGTTTATATTGTTGCACATGTGTGTAGACTGTAGACTGTCAGTATCTTGAGTAAAAAAAGCCAAAAATGTTTGCTCGCCGCTTCTGTTATCCTTCGTTTTCTTATCGCGTTTCAATTTAAAGCATTTTGCTTTAATATGACCAGGTTTTCTGCAGTAATGACAGGGGATGATCTTTCTCGGGGGTCATTTTTCACAATAAATGCGAAAGAATCACCAACAGTTTTCCTGGATTCCTCTTGAAGGAGACGTGTGCGAACAAATTCGCTTGATATACCGCCCGCAAGGCATGTAGTTTCCATATTAGACACCAGCGCATCGTATCTATCTGTAAGTCCACTTAGTAATATTTCTGCAACTTCACCATATTCAATATTCTTGCCTATATCAGCTAGCTGATGTACCAATGACATTATAGAATCAATGTACTCGCTCATTGAGTTTCCTAATTCAGCTCTGTGAAGTTGTCTCAGCAATAATACCCTTCTGTAAAGACCCCTGCTTTCAAACACGGAAGCCAACGACTCCCAGGCAGCTTTTGCATTACCTGCTTCTCTTACATATTGGTAACATGAGGGCTTCACACTTAAGCAAATACGGGCCAACGCACGTTCATCGCGTAAGGGATCTAAGTTTGTACCTTGAATACATGGCCAAAGTCCTTCCAACTTTAATGACATTTTCATCGCAAATTTCCATGCGTGAAAGTTATTGGAACCTTCCAATTTTTCAAATGACGTTCCCGAAAATCCAACTTGCGGAATATTGCCGTAATTACCTGATGCAGCGGGCTCGGCATCACCTGAAGTCGACGAACGACGGGCGGCAGCATGGCGGCTGCCCGTCAAAAATGCCGCTATTTTTATTATTGCCAACTTGCGGCGTGTCTTCAGAATTCGCCATTTGTGATGCAGCCTAGCGCGTACAGAACCAACCAAAGAACACAATCAATCAGTGTTTTCCTTAATTAGATTTTGCAGGCACGTGGACTTTTCCGGCTGGGCCCATAACCTGTCTTGATTTGAGAGGCGGGATGAGTCCACGGAGTAAAACACACTGATTGATTTGACAACTTTATTCTTCACAATAGAGTAGGCAAATACGATTTAGTAGAATTAACATTTAGGTGTACAGAATTAGGAAGGAAATTATGAACGCTTACTCGACAGCCATCATGGAGAGAAAAAATGCATAGACCACAGTTTGACAATGACAGCGCACAGTGAGGCATATTACAACCATAGATAAAATTACTGCAGATAACTTTAACAATAACTGCAGAAAACTCGCTTCATACAATACTCACTGGATACTCACAATAACATAACACTTAAAAGCTGCTGGGTTCATACGATAAGCGCAAGTAAAAACGACAAGATTACGAGATATAAATGGTAAACAATAACATATACGCCGGGATCTTGTCACAGAAATCTTCGCCCCTATAGAATTTATTAATAAGTAGACAGAATAAACTACTTATTCTACTAGTACGGCGCACGGCCTATGCCACTCGCAAGCCCTACCCAATTTTTGTCGCAACCTGGGGCTCTAAAATGGAAGCTTTAGCAGAACATAATATGAATCAAATTTTAAATTCTAAAAATGGACTTAAGTCATTACAAAAATTCCATTAAAAAAATAATAACTTGATTCATATTATGTTCTGCTAGCTTCCATTTTAGACCCCCTGCTCTGCATCTACATCCGCCGCATCCTCATAAACATCCGCATCGATTATTGCGGATGCTGATGCAGATTCAGATGTTGAAATCGATGCGGATTCGGATGCGAATATCTGCCACACCCCTGCTGGAAACCAATGGTTATTATATTTTTGTGCTTCAATGTGTGCTCCTTAATTGATTTCATTTAATATATTCACTTGTTTCAGTTAGTTTCTAGTCATTGTACTCTTGTGAGCATCGGTGTCATAGGTGGGCTGGTGTATCTGTCACCGTAAAATTGTCAAACACGTTAGATTGTAAAATAACTAGAGAGATTGTAAACTTTCGAAATATTGTCAAACGAACGTACTGCTTACGATAAAACGCATCATTTTTCGTGAAATGCATGCGATCGTAGTCAACTCACGCGGTGTGGAGGGAAGAAGGGGTCCCCCTTGCCTAATGGGGTACCATTCTCATAAAAAGATAATCTACCATTCCTGAGAAATACCGATTAATACAACTGTTGACGCAGACGTTGTGATATGGCAATGGAATGGCGTGTCAGGCGTGATCAACCAAATAAACACTTCGACAGTATATCCAGACTTTTATTTATCAAAATACAAGCTGATATTACACGTCCATTGTATATTCGATATGATGAATTAAGATTAAATTGGACAATAATTGAGACGACACAAAACATAAAAAGGGCAGAGGCTGCAGAGAGCCGTGAGCAGATAAGTAGTTGTCAAAATCAGCGAAAAAGACAGATGACAACTTCAAATGACATTTAAATAAATATGGCTGCCTTTAAGCTGCGTTCATGTAGAGCTTACACAACTCCTAATACTCCTCCTTAAGCGCTACATGAGAGAAAAGAAAAAACTACTGTAACTCTACACAATATTTAAAAGACTCTACATTCAAGAGTTACATACTCTACCTACTTTAGAGCGACTCTACATAATTATACATATGATTCAATTCAATAATAATTACATGATTCATCACAATATAACAATATTTATCATTAATAAAATAAGTACAACAAAACTTTAACCATTTGCTCCACAAACTCTCACATTTAAACATTTTACAAAATTACAATGTTTCTGCGCACATAGTGGCTTTGTCAATACATCTGCTAGCATGTCATTAGTAGGTAAGTATCTTACAGTTATGTTTCCTTTTTGTACTAAATCCTTTACGAAATGGTAACGCAAATCAATGTGCTTCGTTTTCTTATGCGAATATTCTTTTACAAGTAATAATCTTTGAGCACTTTGATTGTCGTTGTATACAATTACATCAAAAGTTTTGGTAATAATTTCAGACAAGAAATTCTTCACAAAACAAATGTCCTTGCAAACGTCACTAATTGCTAAGTACTCTGCCTCTGTACTTGATAAAGCTATACTACGCTGTTTTCTAGCTTCCCAATTGATTAAACAGTTACCTAATTTTATAACAAATCCAGTGTAGGACTTTCTGTCTGATGAGTCATTAGCCCAGTCGGCATCTGCATAAGCACTGATATTAAAATTAGTACCTTTTGTAAAATGAAGACCATAGTTGATCGTCCCTGCTAAATAACGAAGTACTCGCTTTGCTGCGCGCCAATGACTCGTGTCGAAACATACACTGTATTGACTAAGTTGACTACAAGCATAAGAAATGTCCGGGCGTGAGCACACACTCAAATACATTAAACATCCCAACAGTTGTCTGTATTTGTATAACTCATCATCAAGACCCTTCCCATTAGACTTTTCTAACTTACAATTTACAGGTAACGGTGTAAGTACTGGCTTGCAGTCACTCATATTAAATTTAGCTAGCAAACATTTTATATAATTAGACTGATCTAGCACTATTGTATTATTATATCTAGTGACATTCATGCCTAAACAATTTTTTAATTGGCCTAGATGACGTATTTCAAAGTTTTCTTTCAATAATGATAAAACATTCCTAATACATCCATTATGAAATATATAACAGTCATCGACATACAGAGCAATTATTATATAATCTTTATCATTTTTCTTTATATATACGCACGGTTCGCACTTACTTTGAGTATATCCATTATTAATTAAAACATTATTTATTTTTAAATTCCACATACGGCTAGCCTGTTTGAGACCATATATACTTTTATTCAGCTTACAAACTTTACTTTTATCTGAACAAAAACCTTCTGGCTGCTCCATATATATAATCTCATCCAGATCACTATTTAGGAAAGCCGTGGTAACATCAACATGGTCCATCTGCAAATTCATTTCTGTTGCAATGGAAAATAAAATTCTCAATGTGGAATGTCTGACAACAGGTGAAAAAGTGTCATTGTAGTCTATACCTTCTTGTTGACTAAATCCACGGGCAACCAATCTAGCTTTATACTTATCTAGTTTACCTGTGGCATCGTGTTTCCTTTTGTAGACCCACTTGCACTTTACAATGTTTTCACTTTCTGGTCGATCGACTAATGTCCAAACATTGTTCTTAATTAATGAATCATACTCACATTTCATGGCGTGAAGCCACTGCTCACAGTCAGTAGACTTTGTAGCTTGCTCGTATGTATTAGGCTCATTTGCCAAACTCTGCTCAATTAGCATCGCCGATAAGTCATAATCATTATATTTAAGCGGAATTTTACCTCTATTAGTACGTACGGGACGCGAGCCAGAAGCAACACTTTGCACATGGTCAACCTCTCCTCCTCGAAGTGTGGCATCAGGCAGAGAAGACACAGCATCCCTGCAGACGTTATCCTCATCACCATTATTACCATTTCCTTCAAGTGTGGCAGCAGGCATAGAAGACATAGTGTCCTTACAGACATCATCCTCATCACCTTCGTCACCAGTACCGTAGACCAGGTCCGACAAGGGAGACCACACTGAAGGTGTTAGGTCACTCTCAGATCCTGAAATAGGTGATTCCGTAGTAGACTTATGACAAATATTTTCACAGACATTATTAATAATTTTATCATTCATTTCATTTGCATTATTATTATCACAGTCAATATTTAAAATTTCATTATCAATATTTGTATAATTATTATTATTTACAATGCATTCATGAGAGATAAAATCATTATTCTTGCTTTGTGTTTTAAAGTGAAGTCCTCCAATAAATTCATCTTCTAAAAATGTTACATTTCGTGAATACACAACCTTTTTAGGATTATATGGATCAAGGAGACGGTAGCCCTTAAAAGTCTCACCATAGCCAACAAAGATATATGGTTTAGCTTTAGCGTCAAGTTTACGACGTTTTACATCAGGAATATGAGAAAATGCTACACAGCCAAATACGCGCAAATGACTGAGATCGACTGGCTGTCCAGTCCACTTACTCTCAGGGATATCATCTGACAACGCGCTGGTAGGAGACTTGTTCTTCAGGTATATAGCAGTCATTACTGCTTCTCCCCAGAAACGTTCAGACAGACCCGCGTCATGTAACATGGCCCTAGCTTTCTCAAAAATCGTCCTATTGACGCGCTCCGCAACTCCATTCTGTTGTGGACAGTAAGGCACCGATGTTTGATGTATTATCCCTTCCCTTTTAAGAAAATCAGTCAACGTTCTATTACAGTATTCAGTACCGTTATCGGTTCTTAAAATTTTAAGTTGCAAACCTGTTTGTTTTTCAACCATATTTTTAAAGTTAACAATATGTGAACTCACCTCGGATTTTGTTTTCATTAAATAACCGAAGGTTTTTCTAGTGCAATCATCCGTCAGAGTCAAAAGATAACGGGCACCGCCCCAACTGCTGACTTGAATGGGCCCACAGACGTCGGAATGCACAAGCTGGAGTGGCACGGTAGATTGGCTTCCCACAAGCTTCGGATAAGGCTTTGTATGCATCTTTCCAGTTAAGCAGGGAACACACTTGTTTGGCGAGTCGTCATCCTGAAAAACGACACCACAACATTTACCACCACCCCGTAGGCTATTCATACCTTTCTGGCCAATATGGCCTAAACGCTTATGCCAGACTGTCGCAGACACCAATGCAGTATTGACACTCTCTGGCTGCTGCCTAGGATGCACCAGCATGGAATGTCCCAACACATGCGGCTTGCACTGCTGTATCTTATACAAACCATTCACATTTGTAGCAGCTAAAATTTGGTTGCCAGTTAAAGAACTTATCTCATTATAAACATGACACCCATTTTTATCAAAAACTACTGTAAAACCATTGTCACACATTTTACTTACAGACAATAAATTCGTTGACAGATTGGGAACAACTAAAACATTTTCTAAAGTGATATTATTTTTGTCAGTAGACAAAACTAAATTGCCAATGCCAGACATTTCTAATTGACCACCATTTGCTATAGAAATTGAGTTATTATTACAACTTTTAAAATTTCTTACTAACCTAGCATCATTGATCATGTGAGCCGAGGCCCCGCTGTCTATGATGACATCATTATGGTGAGCGATGTAAGCCGATGCATAAAAGGTATGCTGTTCTTCTTTCTTCTTCTCATCCCTCTTTTTCTTAAAGCATCGCTTCGCTGTATGTCCTGGTTTTCGGCAGTAATCACACTTGAAAAGTTTGTTCTTCTTTACATGAAAAGCTGAAGCATCATTATCACATTTTCCATTTCTTCTGTGTTCCTCTTGAAGCAATCTCGTTCTCACTAGTTCAGAAGTCAGCGAGCTAGTTAAATTGGCAGTTTCAAGACCGGAGACTAGTGTGTCAAATTCCTGCGGTAAGCCGCTAAGTAGAATTTCAGCCACCTCACCGTCATCTATAATTTTTCCAATGTCAGAGAGTTGCTGGACTAATCCGGTGACATTTTCAATATATTCAGTCATGCTGCTAAACTTACTGTAGTCAACTCGATGTAACTGTCTAAGTAGCAGAACACGGCGATATAGACCTTTGTCCTCGAATGTATGAGCTAGCTTCTCCCATGCTTCTTTAGCTTTTGACGCTGATCGAACTATTTGGTACAAGTTGGGTTGTAGTGCCAGGCAAATACGCGCCAAGGCGCGGCTATCACGCACGGCGTCAGTATCAGTGCCGATCACGCAATCCCACAAACCTTCTAAAGTGAGTAACATCTTCAATGAAAACTTCCAGTTCGAATAAGACGAGATACCACTCAGCTTCTCCACTTGATTATTGATGTGTATC
Source organism: Xestia c-nigrum (assembly GCA_916618015.1). Taxonomy (NCBI): domain Eukaryota; kingdom Metazoa; phylum Arthropoda; class Insecta; order Lepidoptera; family Noctuidae; genus Xestia; species Xestia c-nigrum. Next base: position 24,531,762 of record OU745249.1, read on the forward strand.
GCTGGTTGCGTTGCCATATTTCTTCTTTGACAATAAATCTGGTCGACAGTGAGTTTTGGTGATACATACAACGATGATTATGCGTAGATCCCTCGTTGCACGCCTTTCTTTTTCACTGGGGCCATAACCTGTTGACGCAGACGTTGTGATATGGCAATGGAATGGCGTGTCAGGCGTGATCAACCAAATAAACACTTCGACAGTATATCCAGACTTTTATTTATCAAAATACAAGCTGATATTACACGTCCATTGTATATTCGATATGATGAATTAAGATTAAATTGGACAATAATTGAGACGACACAAAACATAAAAAGGGCAGAGGCTGCAGAGAGCCGTGAGCAGATAAGTAGTTGTCAAAATCAGCGAAAAAGACAGATGACAACTTCAAATGACATTTAAATAAATATGGCTGCCTTTAAGCTGCGTTCATGTAGAGCTTACACAACTCCTAATAACAACCTAACCTTAAAACACTTACTTACTTACACGTACTCGACGGAGCCCCGCTACGGGGCCCCCCTATTTCAGAGTGCAGGGTTTAAAGGAACCTAACTAACCTAACGTGTGGGTATACCAAGTCCCGATTATGGGGACAGAGATACTTCCGTATGTTCCGCTGATAATATTTCGAGAGTTTACAATCTCGCTAGAGAGTAAACTTATATTGTCACTTACGGGATATCTTCCGTGATTATATTATTTATTATTATTATTATTTATTAAGTTGAGCTCCCGATATTTCGACGCTGTTGCAAGCGCCATGATCGCGGGTTGACTGGAGTATGCGGGTGGATGGAAATTAAATTGTTACGAGCAGACAAATCTGTCTACCCTCTTTCTTTGTCTTTTGCTACGCTACGAAGATATCCCGTAAGTGACAGTATAAGTTTATTCATTTTCCTCGACCGGGTTAGGTTTTCGGGTCAGCAGTTCGGAATACACCACATGCAGATATAGTATACCTATGCACGGTATGTCATCTTGTTGACAAACATGTTGTAGTTTTTAATATTAACCAATATTCCTTTACTTAATGATTTGTATAACTTTATATGTTGTATGTTATGAAAGATCTGAGTGAAGTATAAACTCAGAATTATATTGCATTCCTGTAAAATAGACATAAGTAATTGAGGTTTACTGAAGATGACACTGGACTTTGAGTCATAAAATGCTTGAGAGAATGCTTATGTGTGTGCATTTGTAATTAATGTGATATAGTGTAACATATTAAAAAGTGTAAGTTTAAAAAAACGCTATAATGAACTTTAACAGCTGATGTTTTATTAATGTTCCAAAACGTTTGACGATTCATATTGTAGATAGCACCAATCAATTGACATACATTTTAAAAACCGTCATAACGAGTTTCTCTCAAAGATTTTGTAGTATGGCAATAGCACGCTGTGACGTCCCTGTTTGGTCAACTCAATGGCCCAACTATTTATTGATTTCAAAGAAACTAAAAATCTAATTTGGCAATCATCATCTGCCTAGCCTTTGTCCGACTATGTTGGGGTCGGCTTCCAGTCTAACCGGATGCAGCTGAATACCAGTATTTTACATGGAGCAACTGCCTATCTCATCTCCGTAACCCACTTCCGACTGGGAAATACGATACCACTTGGTAAGACTGGTTGTCACACTTTTTGGGCCACTGACTACCTGTAGTATTATAGATATTTTTTCTTTTGTTACGTAATGTTGTAGTCTATGGTTAAAAATATAATGTTATTGTCTATGGAATGACGAAGCACTCTTTCGCTTTCCATATTCAACCTGAATCATGTCGTGTACAGTCATACAGTGCTAATTAAATATTATCTTTGAGTCTAAGGCAGTTTACTTTGATATTAAAGCAATCCCGACCGAACCCCAAACATGGTGTCAGAATTGGTGTCATATTAAATTAAAAGGAAAACGAAAAAGCCAATAAAAGTCGAGAAAACTGTAAGTAAAAAAGTCAAGTCATCCAAGTCACCAACATGGCGGACAAAGCGTTCTTTGTGCAATTGAAACCGTTTATCATACAAAATGGCGATAACGTGGCAGAAAAATGGAAAAAATGGAAACTTAGATTTGAAATTTTTATGGATGCTAATGATTTATCAAAAGTAACGGATTCGAAAAGGACAGCAATTTTCCTAAATGCTATTGGTGATGACGGAATAGAAATTTTTAATAGTTTCAATATAGATCGAAATACAACAAAGTTAGATGACATCCTAAAGAAATTCGACGAAAAATTCAGTCCTCTTTTAAACATAACAGTAGAAAGGTATAATTTTTTCACAAGAGTCCAAAAAACCGAAGAATCTTTGGATGAATATTTGACCATATTGAACAACCAGGCTACCACATGTGAATTTGGTAATTTGAAAGAAGAATTGATCAAGGACATGCTCGTAATAGGCATGATTAGCACACACATAAAAGAAAGACTCTTACAGGAAGAAAATCTTACAGTTGAAAAGGTGATGAAAATAGCAAAAAGTCTAGAATTGTCTCAAGAAAGATCAAATAAATTAAACAACCAAGAAATTAAAAAGGAGAATATTCAAGGGATCAAAGAGCAAAAACAAAATTATAAAAATAGAAGTCGAACACCCTACCGAAGTAATTCGAGACATCATAAAAATAGTCATGGGAGAAACAATAGTCATGGAAGAAATCAGTCAAGCAACAGGAATAAATCATCAGACAGGAATTGTACCAGATGTGGACAAATTCACAGATATAAATGCCCAGCACAGGAAAAAACCTGTAATAATTGTAAAAAACAAGGACACTTTGATAAATTTTGTTTTTTCAGGAAATCAGACCATAAAGTTAGTAATATTTCTTATGAACAGCCAATGTCAAAAGATTTTTCTAATAATTTTGTCATAAATTCAGTTCAAAATTGTGAATCTACAAAAAATTGGCAAATAAATGTTTATTGTAATAATGTCAAACTTATATGTCAAATTGATACAGGTGCAGATACAAATGTCATAAGCAAGAAAATGTTAGATAAAATTATGTCCAGTTCTCACTCAAATATTAATATTTCAAGAACAAATAATAAACTTTTTTCCTTTTCAGGACAATTAGTGCCAAATTTAGGTACATGTATTCTTAACTGTAAATTTGAAAACGGAATAACCACAAAACTCTATTTTGTTATTGTTGAATGTGAATGTAAAACAATATTGGGTTGGAATTCATGTGAAAAATTAGGTATTGTGAAAAGAATATATGGAATCCAGCAAAGGTCAGTACAAGAAATTATTTCCAAGTTTGCTAAAACATTCGAGGGTCTAGGTTGTCTACCATATAAAGCTCATCTAGACATTGATAGTAGTGTTCCACCTAAAGTCTGCCCAGTCAGAAGAATACCTTATTCATTAGAGAAACGTCTTAAAGAAGAATTAGAATATATGGAAGAACTACAGGTCATAGAAAAAGTCGATAAGCCAACTAAATGGGTAAACTCAATTGTCTTAGTCGAAAAACCAAATGGTAAACTGAGAATATGTCTTGATCCTAGAAACTTAAACACGGCTATTAAACGTCCTCATTTCCCGTATCCAACATTCAATGATCTTAGATCTAAAGTTGCAGGTGCATCAATTTTTTCAAAATTAGATGCAAGTTCAGGCTATTGGACTATATGTTTAGACGAGGAAAGTAGTGAACTTTGTACGTTCAACACTCCATACGGTCGATACAAATTCCTAAGACTGCCATACGGAATCAACTCTAGTGGTGAAATTTTCCATAGGACAATGAATCAATTATTCGGAGATTTAACAGGTATAATTATATTTGTAGACGATATACTTGTTTATGGGTCTACTATTGAAGAGCACAATGAAAGACTAGAATCGTTATTCAAACGAGCGTCGGAAGTCAATTTGAAGTTCAATAAATCCAAATGTCATTTTGGTTTGTCTGAAATATGCTATGTAGGACACATTTTCAATAAAAAAGGTGTATCACCTGACCAGTCAAAAGTAGAAGCAATTTCGAAAATGCCAAGTCCAAGTAATGTCAAAGAACTGCAAAGATTTTTAGGAATGGTCAATTATTTAGGTTCCTATATACCAAATCTCGCAGAAGAAACTTCTTTGCTGAGAGAATTGCTCAAAAAACATAATCAGTGGCAATGGTTAGAACAACATGAAACACAATTCAAAAAATTAAAGTCAATGTTATGTCAATATCCAGTCTTAGTCCATTATGATATGAAAAAACCAATTAGATTGTCAGTCGATTCGTCACAAAATGCAGTAGGTGCAGTTATTTTACATGACAAAAATCCGATTGCTTATGCTTCAAAGTCATTAAACAAAAGTCAAATTAATTATGCACAGATTGAAAAAGAACTATATGCTATAGTATTTGGGTGTAAAAAATTCCACCAATACATATATGGAAAACCTATTCAAGTTGAAACAGATCACCAACCTTTAGTCACATTATTCAAAAAACCCTTGTCAGAAGTACCAACAAGATTACAACGTATGATGATCACTTTACAAGCTTATAATCTTATTGTGTCTTATACAAAAGGATCAGAGATGTATGTTTCTGATACATTATCTCGTGCTCCAGTCAAAGATGATAAATTTAACCAAGAATTAGTCAGTTTGGAAGATTTAGATTCAAATATTAATATTCACATAAATTTGTTAACCTCTAATTTAGCCATTTCTCCAGAAAAACTTGAGAAAATTACAAGACACACTAAACAAGATTTAGTTTCTCAAAAAATAATAGAATATTATAAAAATGGATGGCCTAAATGTAAAGAACATTGTCATAGTTTAACATTGCCTTACTGGAACATAAAAGAGGAAATTCATGTAATTAATGATATAATTTTCAAAAACAATTCTGTTATCATACCTCAGACAATGCGTACAGAAATATTAAATATATTACATGAGGGTCACCAAGGGATTGAAAAAACAAAAAACTTAGCAAGAAATGTAGTTTATTGGCCAAATATTAATCAAAATATTGAAAGTAAAGTTAGACAATGCGAAACATGTTCAATTTATTCTGCAAATAAATCAAAACAACCAATGTTAACTCATGAAAAACCTTTATTTCCATGGCAAAAACTAGCTACCGACTTATTTGAATATAAAGATAAGAAATACTTATTGGTAGTAGATTACTATTCTAACTACATTGAAATAGCAAATTTAAATAAAGACAGTCGAACATCTAATGTTGTCGCACACCTAAAATCTATTTTTGCACGTCATGGCATTCCAATGCAACTAGTTTCAGATGGAGGACCGCCATACAACTCCAATGATTTTAGAAAATTTTTGCATGAATGGGACGTTGAACACATTATCTCAAGTCCAAATTTTCCAAGATCCAACGGCTTAGCAGAAGTCTCAGTAAAAATAATAAAAAATATACTAAGGAAAAGTGATGATTCTGGATCTGATCCTCACTTAGGTCTTTTGCAATATAGAAATACACCGAGAGGAAATTTAAGCTCTCCAGCACAGCTTTTAATGTCTAGAACGTTAAGATCTCAGCTACCTAACAAAATTAGTCACTTACGACCTAAGATTGTAAAGCATTCGGAACATAACAAAAAGAAACAAGAAAAAAGTCAAAAAACCAAGTTTTATTATGACAAAAACTGTAAAAATTATCTGGATTTTCAAATAAATGACAATATTTATTTTAAGAAAAATCCTAAGGATATTATATGGACAAAAGGTACTATTATGTCTAAAACCAAATATCCAAGATCATTTATTGTCAAAGATTATAATAATAATACTTACCGTAGGAATAGTCAGCATATTCGTTTTAGGTTCAAGTCAGAAAGTCAAACGTCAAGTCAGAAAAATGTCTCTCAAAATAATAACAAAAAAGTCAACTTTAAGGATAGTCCTAGTCCTAGTCAATTAAATAATGAACTAAACAAGTCAAAATTTTCAGAAAAGGAGGATGATAGTTATACATTTATCTTCACTTATCATGAGTCAAGTCCTGAGTCAAGTTTACAAAATCAGGAACTGAACAATGAGTCAGATTCATTCTTATCTATAGAGTCAAATCATTCTTGTCAGTCAGAAAACCAGTCAGAAAACATAGTAAAGTCACCTATATTTGTTGATATCGATGAAACATTAGTTTCACCTGAAAGTCTACATGACTATAACGAATTTGATAATGAAAGTCCAATGTCTTCTCAACGTAGAAACTTAGAGAACTTACTTCAAAGTCCAAATGAATTAAATATACCAAGTAGTGTAGAACAATCTCCATTACCATGTAATGATGAGGCTGTAAATGCTGAAAAACAATATAGCTCTAGGGGAAGATTGTTAAAGAAAACACAAAGACTTGATTTATATGATTTAATACATAGAAAATAATACAAGTTCACAATAATATTATCACAATTTAATTCAAATGCAAATTGTATTTTTATTGTATTATTGGCAAGCACTCACTTACTCTTACTATGATATTATTGTATAATTATGTTAGTAATGTTTATAATGAAATGTATTTTAAAAATCTTAATTCTTCAATGTAAATTGTTATGGTTGTGTTTAACTTGGATTAAGTCATCTGTCAAATAATTGTAATGTCAATGTCAGTCTGACAGCTCTCTTTTAAAAAGGGGCATGTTGTAGTCTATGGTTAAAAATATAATGTTATTGTCTATTGTCTACTTGGGTAGACTGTTGAGACTATAAACTGTAATGTTTTTTTATTAAGAACTTCATGTACACAGTTACGCAATAAATAAATCTTTTATCTTTTATCTTTTTCGCTTTCCATATTCAACCTGAATCATGTCGTGTACAGTCATACAGTGCTAATTAAATATTATCTTTGAGTCTAAGGCAGTTTACTTTGATATTAAAGCAATCCCGACCGAACCCCAAACACGTAAATCAAAATTAACGAAGATTCGCTTTTAAAATTCTCAATACGTCACGCCTAGGTATAATTTTAAGATAGTTCTGTCATCACTAGTCCCCACTCCCGAGTTTTGATGCGTTTTACCTTTGTCAATATTCACTGATTTATAAAAACAAAAAATACGTGTCCATTAATTCAGCTAATACTGGGTAATACGATACCTCTTGGTAAGACTGGTTGTCAGACTATTTTGGCAACTGACTACCTGTAACGACTGCCAAAGATGAAGAAATGACAGTCGGGACCAATAGCTTAACGTGCTTTCCGAGGCACAGAGGTAACTCGGTATGTAAGGGTGGTCACCAATCCACAGAACAACCTAGGCAAGCACGGATTAACCTAAATATCGGCCCGAGCGGCTGTTATTATTTAGCCACGAGCTCCTCTTTTTTTAGAGGTGTCATGGAATTATTGTTTTATGGTATCATCGACCCTAGAAGGCTATTTTTTTTAATTAAAAATAAAACAGCATAATACCTAAAACACGTTTATTTACGAAGACAATAAATACAACTCAATACTTAGTCAACAACACAACACAACACTGAACTGGATGGATCTACTTCTTGTCACCACTACCATTTACATACAACTTGCTCGTCGTCCGCGTCGGCAAATTATCTGGGAAAAGAAATATCGAGAATGTGTTGTGGGTTACCTCCGACAGCAACCTTATTTTAATCTCAGACCAAATAAAAAAAACCAAGATAGCGCTGCGAACATTAACCTTTTGGACGCCATTGTCACATATACGTGACAAGCAAGCGCGTGCCCTGTACGCCAAACGACACAAATATGTGACAAAATAGTAGATGAAATTGTGGCGTTTATGCTGTGGCAGTCAAAAGGCTAAAGTGAGGCCAGCGCTCAAACGCACACATTTACATCACAACTCCTTAAATTTGTCCAGGGCCCTTTTTAATAAATGATAAAATCCGACAATTTTGTAAATAAGTGAAATATTTGTAAAGTTGTATGACAAGTATTGTTTAATAAACCTAACAATAATTGTCACCTGTAAAGAGAAAATATTTAGTAAAATTTTACAATTTTGTCAGTTTTCAGCCATGGTAAATTTGTAAATTTAAAACTTGTAAATTACAATTACAATTTGTTAGGTAGTTTTATTAAACAGAGTCCAGGATTTTTTATTGCAAAACGACAACTTGTATTTCAACACTAGTACAGATAATGGGTAGACACCATAATATTATTAAATCAGATTGCTCAGTCACCTGTACTGTTAGGAGGTCTGCAGCACTTTATCCCAGTAGTTTTGGGGCTGGGTTTTTGGCTAGCGGTTTTGGGAGTGGGTTTGTCGCTTGTCTTGCTCGTGTTTGACCGAGCCGTTTCGTCGCACGGACAACACGCCACCACACTGCCGCGTGTCGTGTCCATTGCTTCGATTTTCTCCGTCTGGGGGCATTTATTATTTATTGAATAGTTTATGTACACACTAAATACAAAAAAGACGAAAAGAACAGAAAAATAGGTACATTGGTGATGCGTGTTTGTTATTTCTGTCATTCTACATGTAATTAAAGAGCGTCACAACTTCTTTTCTGCTTTGGAACCAATCTCATTTTGAAGACGACAAACGTCAATGAAACTAAACTCGATCAGCAAATCTGAATACGCCAAAAAACAATCCACAACAATGCTGGGACTGGCTCGCTCTTGAACTCGGTCAAGATCGCGTGCGCTCTCAGTAGCGGTCAGTTTCATTAGTGTGTCTTTATATATTTGTCACCGTAAAATTGTCAAATACGTTATATTGTAATATCTCTAGCGATATTGTAAAATCTCGAAATATTGTCAAATGAACATACTGCTTACAACAAAACGCATTATTTTTCGTGATATGCATACGATGGTAGTCAACTTACGCGGTGTGGAGGGGACGAGGGGTCCCCCTTGCCCAGTGGTACAACTCTCATGAAAGATATTGTATAAAGCGTAAACAAGTCCAATAAGACAGATATAAAGGTCTCTGATTATGTTAGAGGAACACTGGCTGGGGCAGGAGCGGTTTTTAGCCGGTTCGAGTCCGGCACTACCTCGACTGTCTCACAACCTGTGAGATAGTCGAGGTGTCCGTGGGGATTTCCCACTCCTGCCAAAACAAAAAAAAAAAAAAAACCTAACGGTGGGTGCCCCAAGTCCCGATTATGGAGGCAGAGATACTTCCGTATGTTCAGTTGACAATAATAATCGCTAGAGATAAACACGTTATATTGTAATATAACGTGTTTGACAATTTTACGGTGACATATTCACAGATAATTTTTAACTCGAACAAGAAAACTAGTGATCGGTGAAGGTAAAATAAGTAATTATAATATTGTTACATCGGACCTACTAGAACATTCGAGAAAGCACGTGATTACAGTATGTGTACGGTCTCATCAACCGTACATTTACTTTGCGAACGCAGCAACCTACTTGAATGTTGTGCGTCACTAATATTACGCTATAATTGTAACTTTTCACGCTAGGCAGAGCGAGTCAGACAACAAGTGTGGAACTAACCACTTGTCAAGAGAAAGAATCGCTACCACTTTAACTATTGTAACTTCTACATTTTAATATTACTTTAAACATAACTCGTGGTTCTTTCTGTGTACTTCACAACGTAACCAACATCAACTAAGTGATAGTGTACGGTGCCTACAACCATTGGCTCCTACAGTATGTGTACGACGGAATTTAGAGTGCTTTCCATTATTATTAGTTTTAAAGTTAGGTAGGTACAAATTCGCGACCTATTTATAAAAAGAACATTATAATTTCGACCGTACGCCCAGGGCATACGGTTTATATTTGTTTGCTTTGTAAAAGTAGCTTATAAACTCTTGTACCTACCTACCTTTTGTATTCTTTTGTTAGCGTTTTTTATGAAGCACTTCTATAACCCTCTTGAATATTCGTGTTTTTTTTTTGTGTCTGTTGCCGAGTATAAATACACCGCTCAGGCACGCGACCGTCAGTCTTGTTTTGGCTACACAACGAAGCGAATCGAAGTGAACTAGAAGTGCGATATCTAAGCGAATAGTGAACTGTAATGTGTTTGTGATTAAGTTTAAATTGTTTTGTGATTAATAGAGTCATTGTGTTGTTTAATGGGTAGTAATTAATTTATCTCTTACCCAGCTCGTATAGTATATTTTATAACGAGGGACTAAACGAAGCCATTATATACCTGAGGTGGTTTGACTCCCGAGCTTGCGAGGGAGGCAATGAAAGCGAGGGTATATTAAATTGGCGTTTAGTCTCGAGGTACAAACTGTACTTTTCACTTCGAATGCGAGAAAAATAATCATTTAAAAACAAATTTGCACTCGACAAATGCGTAAGAGCATCTTTTGCATGGCTCCGACCATTTATAATAAATTGCCCAAATCATGGAGAACATTAAGTATATCTGCTCTTAAAAGTAAATTGAAGAGTTTTCTAAATAAAAGGGCATATTATAGTATAGCAGAGTTTATGAAGGAAGACAATTTTGATCGTTTTTAGGATGACGATGTTGTATTTATGACATGTTATAGGAATCTTGTAATTTTACTCTCGTTATTTTGGAATGGTTGTAGTTTTGAATTGAAATAATTTTAATTATATTATTGTATTGTATTTATATTTTATTGACTATTTCATTAATTACTAAGTACTTTGACATTTAATGTTATCTAAAAATATGCTTTTTGAATTGTAATTATACCTAATCCTTAATAATTTATTTATTTCAAGTAGCTTAGACTCATTCAATTTTGTTAGTATAACTTAAAACTATGTTAGTAAAACAGTGACATTATTGTAACAAACACAAAAACATTAAAAGCTGATACGACTAGATCATTCCGCACCGTGACTCACCCCGGTGTCATTCCGTAAGAAATAGCACCGCAGCGATTCACGTATGTGCAATCCAGCCGGCTTGCAATCATATTTAGAATACTGTTGGAGCTACCCCGCACCCTCCACACCAGTGATGCACACCTTTTGCGCATAGTTGTGTAAAAACAATTTACATGTGCATCGGCGAACATCCCTGATGCGCTACAGAAACGGGGCAGCCCCACCAGCACCCGAAATGCGTTGTTATATTGAACACGGAGGGCGCTGTACGATCGCTGCGTATATCTGGCCCACAAGCTGCACGTGTAGAAGGTAGTGCAATAAGCTCTAAAGAGAGTAATTTTTACTTTTAAAGAACAACGTGCAAACCTGCGAGCCAACATATTCGATCTTACCGACAACGCCCTCCGCTCACGCTCAATATCAGAGTCATCATCGAGAGCAGGTGTTAATATATGACCGAGATATTTGAAAATGGAAACACGTTTTAGCGGCGTTCCATTTAGCCGCACTAGTGGCATATTTTGCACGTTTCTACGACCTGCTTCGAATACCATGACGTCTGACTTCTTACAATTATACATCAACCCGTGTCTTTGAGCATAATCCTCACAGATATTGACCAGCCTTCTAAGGCCACAGATTGATGCGCTCAGCAGCACCATGTCGTCTGCATAACTAATGTTATTGACGCAGATCCTGTCAATGTGACACCCAACTCTGGTGCTACTGAGCTCACCAATCAATTCGTTTACATATAAGTTGAAAAGCGTTGGTGAGCACAACCCTCCCTGCCTCACCCCGCATTCCAACTCATATGGACGAGAAAAGCCTCCAGCCCATCGTACAGAGTTTGACTGGTTACTGTACCAGAACTTAAGGATGTTGATGAGACCTATTGGTAGTTTCTCATCTTCTAGCTTCTTCCAGAGCAAATCATAAGTAACCAGGTCAAAAGCCTTTGATAGGTCGAGAAAGCAGGCGTAAACCGGAGTATCACGCTGTGTGTAGTAATTGACAGCATGCTTAAGGCACAGCACTGCACTTTCTGTCGATAAACCAGGTCGGAAACCGAACTGATTATCGTGAATCTTTATATTACTGTTTAAGTGTACATTGAGCATGCTGTCAAACACCTTTGCTATTACAGTAGCTAGCGATATGGGCCGATAGTTACTGATGTCAGCGAGGTCGCCAGTCTTGTTTTTAACAATGGGCACCACTACAGTACGCATCATATCACTTGGCAGGTAACTGTGGCTCACACAGAAGCTGTACAGCATTGCCAGAACACGGGCCAGGTGTGGGCCACTATATTGCAGATGTTCGATGCTCAGCCCGTCATGGCCAGGGGATTTACCCTTCGACATTGATGAAATTGTCCTGGCAACCATTTTGGCATTAAATTTAATTCCTATTTCCATACCGGGTACAGCATCGAGCACCGAACTAGAGGGTCCCAGAGGCGACTTTACAAAGAAATGCTGCATAAATAGATTAGCAACCTCTTCCGGTTCTGTTTTTCCACCCACACTCACAGGGACACCAGATCTGATTTGCAACTTCTTAGTATGCTTCCAGAATCCGCGAAAGTCATTTTTATTATGATGAGAGGTGAGAATATCCATTTTAACTTGGTCTTCATGGTCTTGGCACCATTTCAACCGTGACTTGAAAACTCGTCTAGCCTCACACATTTCCTCATAGACTAGCCCGGACTCCGGTCTACCATACGACACCCAAGATAAAAATTTTTGCTTGGCCTCCCTGTGAGAGTCAGCTACATGCTTGTTCCACCCTACAACCACTCTTTTAGAGCGCCGACACCTACCTTCTCGACCCAAAACAGCTGATTGACCCAAAGCCTGTACAATGTCTGCATACAACTTATCTATAACAACATTGTGACTCGGGTCGTTACACAAGGTATCACAACATTTATCCAGTTTGCGTGGAAAGTCAATTAGTCGCAGTCTCTCATTGCATTGTTTTTGATAAAGCTCAATTTGACTTCGACTTCTTTCCCCCCACACAACCTTATTTGAGGCCACATTAATGGCACAAGACTTTGGCACAATTGCATTAAGGCTACATTCTACCACCATAGGAAAATGGTCGGACCATAACACATCATACAACACATATACACTTCTAATACAGTTAGCGGCTGCCTCTGTTACTAAACAATGGTCTAGCCACCGTTTAGACCCATGAGCTTCACTAAGAAAAGTATATGTGTCCGACTGTATACCCAGTACTTCTGTATCAATACACTTCCATTTTTGTTCACTACAAAACCCAGTTAGTTCGTTATAGAATTGTTCGGACGGGTGGGCGTTAAAGTCTCCCAATACTAATACAAAATCTATATTATAACTAGCTGACTCGCGCAACTTCGTCTGCGTAAATTGAGATTTAAACTATCCTATCTCTCAAGTTGGATCGAACTGCACATGGTGTGCGAATTTTATTATAATCGGTTAAGTGGTTTAGGAGTCCATTGAGGACAAACATTGTGACACGAGATTTATATATATTAAGATTATCGATAATCGCACTCACCGAACCCAAGACGTCAGTAAAATCCGTTAGGTTGGCCACAGTGTCCGTTGGCATGTACACACTGAGCACTAAAAACGCTTTATTTTCTAACGCAATTTTAACCGCACAAATACGTGGATTACCGCACTGAATAATCGTCACATCACGGAAAAGGCATTTTCTCCACATGAGGGCTACTCCCCCATATGGCCTGCCACGAAGCATGCCCGCCGAGGTGTCCACCGCCGATACTCCCGTACAGCTGAACTCATCACTTATGCTGTCAAGGAATGAGATTTCTTCTGGCAGCAACCACGTTTCTTGAAGAGCAATCACATCAGCTTGTTTACATAGGTCGCGAATACTTTGGACAGAGCGCTTGACATTTTTACAATTAAAGGTAATAAACTTGTATACGTTTTCACTCATTATTAACGAGCTCATTGCCGGCAACTAGTGTTGATGTTTCATTTTTACGCTTCATTTTATAGTTTACGAAACGTCGGAATATAATACCCTGTGGCCACAACTTTTCGTCAAGGTACATTGGGAGTACAGATTGAGACACAAAAAATTTGTACGCGTTGTGTTCACATTGCCGTTTAATGTTAATTTTTTCAAGATTAACTTTTTCGCCAGTTTTTTTCATTATATAGTTAGATATATCCAACTCTAACGTATTCTTGTGCACATTTGTAATAAACATGGGTATTTTCCGTTCAGCCGCTTTAAATTTATCTTCGGACTCGACTGAACCCGTACCCAAGTTACCATTAAACCTATTATTAGGTCTACGCTTCTTTTGAACCAACGTAAAACCATCGTTCGTTAAATCTTCAGACGTTACAACATTTGCATACGATTTACTAGGTGTGTGTATCGCCTTATCTATCAGCTGCTCATTAGACTTGTTTCTAACGATAACAGGTTGACGCGATGACGTAGACGCCGTGCCTCCGTCACTCGCATTGCGGCTCGATCTCGCTTCGTCATTTCGGATAGCGGTTATAATTTGTTTTGTCGCCCTACCTTCAAGTTCAATTATAGTGTTCGAATTTTGATCACTTAAATTTGAACTCATTTCTTTTGTTAGAGTATGATCGACGACACTATTATGTTCCTTTTCCTGATAATAATTGTAATCACCGATAACGTTCTCATCGCAATTAGCACCTCGCTTCGTGTTTACATTCACCGTACTGCTCACAAATAACAAATGTTTTTGTTATTTGTTTTATTAATGAATAATGATGATTTAATATGTAATCTTTCCTATTTAAATGTAATGTTGGTATACTCGTAATATTGTCACGGTTTATGCACCATCTCTTCCTACCAATTTGTACGCCACGATATGCGGCTGAACATGTTAGAACTTTTCAGTATAACATTATTATCTTGCATGCAATGTATCATGTACACCATGTTTAAACAAATAAATTTTTACTTTACTTACTACTTTACTACAAAAATTCTGAACTGAGCGGTCAGTTTTTTCTTCTATCAGGTCAGTCTCAGATTAACAGACAACACAAACTCTCAACATTTTCGTTATGAAGATGATCCAAACTCCACAAATAATTAGTACCTACATTACTGCAGTGGCTAGCAACAGAGGCATTGCACATACTTTTCAAAATCAACGATGCACACAAACAACAATAATTTTTCTCGCGTTGAAGAGTTCACTTTTTTTTTTTTTTCAATAAACCGCTTTCTATTTGCAAGCCAATTCGAAATTTAAATAAAACCTTTGATAAGTTACTCTTTTATGACCATGTTTCAGAGAAAAAGATGTTTCATTTTTAAATTACTTTTATAATATTAGGCATTTATAATATTAGGGTCAGTTCACACCGAGACGCGACGCGACGCGGCGCTCGTCGCGTCGCGTCGCGTACTTTTTATTAGAACGACTCAAAAATCTTTATTACACATTTCTTTGTGAGAATTCTGAATATAACTACGTTACGTTACACCATGCAGCGCTGCGCCTAGAGACGACGCGCGGCGCAACCACTGGCTTCTTCCAGTACTGTCGCGTCTCGGTGTGAAATGATCAACTGACGCTAAGTAGGAAGGAAGTAGGATATTATAGGCATACCTTGTTAGGCGCAGACGGCACATATGGTCGGTCCCCGGCCGCCTTCTGCTGCTTGTGAAGCTTGTCCCCCAGCGGCAGGCGCAGCTCGTCCTGCAGCGAGCGCGGGGCGGGGGCGGAGGTGGGTGCGGGGGCGGGGGGCGGGGCCCCTGATTTTATGTATTGCTGTCAAGGGCACAATCCAACAACATTTTATAGCCCGTCAAAATATTCCCACAACTTTAATAGTAAATTGTTACCCTAGGGGTAAAAGTAACTTAGTCCCGAGACGGGGTTTGGCACCCAAGCGTAGCGCGGGCGCTCATAGTTCGAGGGACTAAATAAGTCTTCAACCCGAGGTAAACACTATGTTTTCATTACGAATACAAGGAAAATAAAAATAAAAACACGAAACCACTCGAAAAAAAATTAAGATCGGATTGCCGCTTTCCCGCCTATTTTGTTCTTTTTTTATGTGGCCGGATATTCAGCCTATATTTTTCACTTGCGTCACCGAAACCAGGTACCTCGGGCACGCGCCACACGATGATGCTGCCGGCGGCGCAGGTGCTGACGATGTAGCGCGCGTCCGGACTGAAGCGGCAGCACGTCACCGCGCCCGCGTGGCCCAGCCCCATGTGCGTGTATATGCCCTCCTGGTACTTCCACAGCTGAAAACGCAACTTTTGTCATCATCATCATCTGCCTAGCCTTTGCCCAACTATGTTGGGGTCGACTTCCAGTCTAACCGGATGCAGCCGAGTACCAGTATTTAACATGGAGCGACTGCCTACCTGACCTCCACAACCCAGTTAATTCTAGGTAATACAATACCACGCGGTAAGACTGGTTGTAAGACTTTTAGGGCCACTGACTGTAACGACTGTCAAAGTTGGACAAATGACAGCCGGGACCAACAGCTTAACGTGCTTTCCGAGGCACGGAGGAAACTCGGTCTGTAAGGGTGGTCAACCAACCAAAGAACAACCTAGGCAAGCACAGCTTAACCTAACGATCAATCAGAGCGGCTGTTATTATTTAGCAAGAGCTTCTCTCAAGTTTTCATCATCATTTCTATAAAATCATGAATATGGTGCTGCATAGTCAAATTAAACCTGTGTTTTTTATCTTTCTTAACTATTAGGTGATAATTCGAACATTACATGCTAATGGTGCTTCTTTTTTTTTTATTTGTATTTATTTACATATTGGACGAGGAATTTATTATGAATCTTTCAATTTAAAATACACATGAATAGTAGGAGTAATTATCTTATTTCTTTTAATAGCTACAGCATTTATAGGTTATGTTTTACCTTGAGGACAAATATCATTTTGAGGAGCAACTGTAATTACTAACTTATTATCTGCTATCCCATCATTAGGGGTAATATAATTAATTATTTACTTAATTTAGTAATAAAACCATTTTTAATAAATTTACATATAAATAAAAATAAATAGTATTAAAAATAAGCTAAAATTAAGCTTTTGGGTTCATACCCCAAATATAAAGGAAATACCTTTTTTTTAAAAATAAAGTGCCTGACTAAAGGATTATTCTGATAGGATAAATTAAGTAATTATTTTACCTTTATTATATTTTATAGAATTAAACTATATCAAATAGTAACAAAAACTATTGTGCATCTTACACTAAAATATAAATTTTTAATTTTTAATTCTCAAAAGAAATTATATAAATTTCTTATTTTAAATTTTTTTTTTATTTAATTCTAATAAGATATTTTTTCTTTTTATTTTATTTTTTAGAACTTTAATCTCAATTTCTTCTAATTCATGATTTGGATGCTGAATTGGATTAGAAATTAATCTTTTAAGATTTATCCCCCTAATTTCAAACTCTAATAATCTCCTATCTACTGAAGCATCCTTAAAGTACTTTTTAACTCAATCTATTGCTTCTATTAATTTTTTATTTACAATTTTAATTAAAATAATTTTTATAAAATACTTTGAAATAAATAATTTTATTTCTATTATATTAAACTCCTCTATACTTATAAAAATAGGAAGAACCCCCTTTCATTTTTGATTCCCAAATATTATTGAAGGATTATCTTGATTTAATAGATTTTTATTAATAACTTGACAAAAAATTACACCTATAATTATTTTATCTTATTATTTAAATAAAAACTTTATTATTATTATTATTTTAATAAATATTGTAATTGGAGCTATTGGAGGATTAAATCAAACTTCTTTACGTAAATTAATAGCATTTTCATCTATTAACAATTTAGGATGGATACTTTCATCTATTATAATTAGAGAAACTTTATGATTTTTTTATATTTTTATATATTCATTTATAATTAGAATTATATGTTTCTTATTTTATATTTTAAATATATATTTTATTAATCAATTATTCATTAAAAATATAAAATTTTTTATTAAAATTAATTTATTAATTAATTTTCTTTCTTTAGGGGGTTTACCTCCATTTATTGGATTTTTTCCCAAATGAATTATTATTAATTTTTTAATTAATAATAATATATATTTATTAACTTTTGTTTTTATTATAATAAGATTAATTATATTATTTTTTATATTCGTATTAGTTATTCTGCATTTATATTTAATTATTTTAAGATAAAATGATTTAAAATTTTTATTAAAAATAATTATTTTTTATTAATTAACTTTTTTTCTTTTATTTCTTTAACAGGGATAATTTTCAGAAGTTTTTTTTTTTATTAAGGTTTTAAGTTAAATTAAACTAATAATCTTCAAAATTATTTATAAAGAAAATTATTCTTTAAGCCTTAATAGAAATTTCTATTCCTTAAAATTTGCAATTTTATATCATTAATGAATATAAAGCTAATTTAATAAAAGAGAATTATCTCGTAAATAAATTTACAATTTATCGCTTAAAACTCAGCCATTTTATTTATTGCGAAAATGACTTTATTCAACAAATCATAAAGATATTGGAACATTATATTTTATTTTTGGAATTTCAAAACTGCGGGTTCCCCTCAAAATCATAATCGTTTATACCCACCTTAACTGTTTGATCGTTGGCTCCCGTCACGAACAGCTCACCATTCAGTGTGATGTCCAGACCATTCACAGCGCCCTGTTTACTTGCCTCCAGCTGAAAAATTATTTACTGTGACTCAAAATTCTGCTAAAGACTAAGAAGCATTAAAGCCTACAAACTGGAAAAACTTAGCGTTGATGCCTAGCCCATTGCCACATAGGTTTTAAATGTACCTAAATGAATTGAGATTATGAACTGAAGTAGGTAAGTATAGCTCTCCTATCTATACCTCATTATCCACACCTTTATACCACATCATCATCATCATTCTCCTCTCCTGCTTTTATCCAAGTTTATCTGGGGTCGGCGCAGCGTGTCCTCACAATATCTCTATTAGTCGTCCTCTCCATACCTACCAATATTATAAATGCGAAATCAACTCAGACTGCCTCAACACATGTAAACTATAAACTGGAATGGGACAAAAAATATCTTATTTCTTTTTCTTTTTACGGATGGGAAAGCATCAAATGACTCCTCCTACTCTGGCCGGAGCGGGAGGGAGTGTCAGACTTTTACTGACTAGAATCCATCCATGTTCCTTTCTGGCCCTTTATGTTCCGGGGCCGGTATGTCTTTCGAACAGTCCCACAGCCCCGACAGGCTTCGGCCTTTGCAGACCCATTCCAGGTAATATACCTACCCACACTTTTTATCTTACGAGTAGCAGTACCTACGTTCCTGTAAGTTTATTTAAGAATTAGTAAGCCCATACCTCTCTAGCAAGATTGCCACTGGCCGTCTCCCAGTAAGCGACCCGTCTGTCGGAGCCGCCCGTCAGTAGCTGACAGCCTTGCGGCTCGAAACGTACGCACATGAACAGCGTGTTCGCGTACATCACTTGGCGACGGGAAAGGGAACTGCACAAAAAAAAAACCGACTTAAACAAAAAAGTTATAAATAACTTTAGCTTCTGAAGTCGGTGACCTTTGTTTGATTGTTTTATTTTTTTTGTCACCGACTTCAGAAGTAGTAGTAATTTTTAACATTTTTGTTTCTTTTTTGAAGTCGGTTTTATTTTTTGCAAAACAGTTTTTATTTTTCACTTTTTAGTGGTTCTCATGTGCTTGGTACACCTTGAAAGTGCATACCGTTACAATTACAACAAGCCCAAACACGACTAGGATACTTTGTCTCATTATGGAGTTCCGTGACTCTTGGCTTCATCATCAGATCTGATGGTAGAATGGTTCTTATCGAACGCCAATACTTCATTTGTTGCAGAAAATACCAAAATCGCCGTACGTTATCCTATAAAATTTGAAGAGTTCTCTCGATTTCGCCAAGATTCCATCATCAGATCCCGACTTGGTGGCTATGGGACCATTTGGAAAGTATACCCTTTCCAACAAAAAAAAATAAAATCGGTTGGCAAGTGACGAGGTTATGCGCGAACAAACATTAAAAAAAAATAGAAACATCCGAATTGAGAACCTCCTCCTTTTTAAGAAGTCGGTTAAAAACACGTGAATGAATAAGAATCAGTTTTTTAACAATCGTCGATAAAAAATAAAAGATAGATTTCCCAGATATTGAGTTCACATCACAGATCAGTCGCAGGATAGATGGCGCTGAACTAGGTCTATTACGGCAAAGGAACGGAACATCTCATCATTTCACTTGGATGTAACGGTTATATTCGGAAGCTTAAAGCAAACGAAAGTTTCAGTCAACGAGCGTATGTGACGTGACGCAATGTTTTTTTTCCAAGCGTTTTAGCTTTGCCACTTAGTAACTAGTCAGTTTAACGCCATCTATAGAGTTCTTGGAAACTATTTTTTTTTAATACTCAATAAGAAAATTTCTCATAGGTATCTGTACAATTTTCAAAACAACGATGCATCTCATCCAGGTCAATCCCATCATGGCGATGACCCTGACCAGCAATAGGAAAAGTGTTTGGTGGAAGCTGACTCACATAAGGTCCCAAATGATGCAGGATCCGTCGGTGCCCGCGCTGACGGCCTCGGTGTTGTTGGGCGACACCTGGATGGCTGACACGGGGCTCTTGTGCTCCTTCAGCACCTTCTTCAGTGTCTGGTATTCCGGTTGTACGTCCCACACGCGGACCTACGGCGGTTTATACAGCGCTGTTACCATATACAAGTTAAAAAAACTTTTTTGCAAAAAATAAAACCGACTTAAAAAAAAAGCAAAAAAATGAAAAATTAACTTTAGCTTCTGAAGTCGGTGACCTTTGTTTGATTGCTTTAGTTTTTTTGTCACCGACTTCAGAAGCTAAAGTTATTTTTGACTTTTTTGATTTTTTTTAAGTCGGTTTTATTTTTTGCAAAAAAGTTTTTATTTTTACTTTTTAGTGGTTCACATGTGCTTGATATACATGGAAAGTGCATACCGTTACAATTACAACAAGCCCAAACACGACTAGGGACGTACATTGTCTCATTATGGAGTTCCGTGACTCTTGGCTTCATCATCAGATCTGACGGTAGAATGGTTCTTATCAAACACAAATGCTTCACTTGTTGTAGAAAATACCAAAATCGCAACACGTTTTCATATAAAATTTGAAGAGTTCCCTCGATTTCACCAGATTCCATCATCAGATCCCAACTTGGACCATTTAGAAAGAATACTCTTTCCAAGAAAAAAAAAATCCAATTCGGTTGGCAAGCGACGGAGTTATGCCCGAACAAACATAAAAAAAAAATATATATAGAAACAACCGAATTGAGAACCTCCTCCTTTTTTAGAAGTCGGTTAAAAATAGCCTTCAGCAGAAGGCATTTAGAGGAGCAGCGTTGGCCCAGTGGTGGCGGCCCCGACTTCCGAACCTAGATAGGCACGCATTACTTTGTGTAGTTTATTTCATCACTTCTGCTCCCAAAACGGTGAAAGAAAACATCGTGAGGAAGCCGGCATGACCTAGAACCAAAAAATTCGAAGGCATGTGACATCTACCAAACCGCACTGGGCCGCGTGGTGCATTATAGCCCATACGCAAAATACGCGCTTTGACGTGGAATTGCGGACACCAGCCCGTTGTACAATACAATACCTTTTCTTAAATATACCGCTAGCCGCCGCCGCTTGCAAGGTTTCGGTGTTGTATTTTGATGAAGTGTCAAAATAAATGTGGTCTATTAACTTGGCCCTACTTTAGACATGTTTTGGTATACTTTTCAGTGTTACATTTCTACTCTTTTGGTTGATGATGTCTCGCCAGTCTTAAGTATGAGTACCTACATCCGACTTACCTGTCCTTCACAACCACCCGAGATGAGTGTCCTGCCGTCAGAAGTCATGTCAATCGCCGAAGTGCCCTTGTTATGTGTGTTAAAGATGGTATAGATCAGGCGCCCTGTGAGCGGAGTGAAGGCGCGGATGTTGCCGTCGTTCCAACCTGGGGGAGTAAGTAATTATTGAGAATGATGGGTCATCATCATCAGCCAAGCCTTTTCCCAACTATGACTGGAAGCTGACCCCTTATTTTGGCAGTCGTCATCCCTATTACATGGGATTTTACTATGATTCCTAAATGTGGGTGTACCTAATATACTATGACAGTTATGTTTAGCCTGTCATTCTGCAGGGCAAAGGCCTCCCCTTTTTCCTTCCAAATCTATCTTACGTTAAATTTGGCGCTTACCATACCAAAATCCATTTCTCCTTGTAAACATACCTGACACAATGGACTTGCCGTCCCCGGAGAACAGGACCGTAGAACAAGTAAAGTTGGGCACCACGATCCTCAGCAGTTCCTGACAGGTCTCGAGGCACCACACGCGGACGTCACCGGATCCAGCTGTCGCGAACACTCCAGACATGCCCCTGTAATGTGACGGATGTAATATCGTAGCAAATACCCAGTAGGTGTAGGTAGTAAAAAATGGTAGCAACCTGCAAAAACCGGCAACATCAGTTTGATGTCCGCAAGAACATATATGTATATAGCGACACATTGTAAAACTGTTAGATTGTAATATAACTAGAGAAATTGGAAAACTCTCAAAAGATTGTCAAACGAACACACCACTTACAATATTTCGCATTATTTTTAGGCAGATTATAGGTAATCTAACGAAGTGAAACCGTAATATTGTGAAATGTATGCGATGGAAGTCAACTCACGCGGTGTGCAGGAGGGGGAAGGGAGGAGGGGTCCTCCTTGCCCCATGGTACCACTCTCATGACAAGATCCATTCCTGAGAAATACCGATTAATGTACTTGTCCTAACCTCAAAACACTTTATATTCTCCTAAGAAGCGTAGTCAACGAAGCCCCGCTACGCGGGCCCCTATTTTTGTCTGCATCTGCAGGATTTAAAAGAATCTAACTAACCTAACGTGGGGGTGCCCCAAATCCCGATTATGGGAGATACTTCCGTCGCATGCATTTCACAATATTACGGTTTCATTTCGACACAATATTACAATCTACGGAAAAATAATGCGTTATATTGTAAGCAGTATGTTCAGTTGACAATATTTCGAGAGTTTACAATTTCGTTAGAGAGATTACAATCTAACGTGTTTGACAAGTTCACGGTGATATGTTTCACTTCGTGTCGGTTCGGACGACTCCACTTGACTCGGAGCCGAAATGAGACATACTGGGCACTTTTGAATAGTCAAAAATTTAGTTAGTAAAAAAGTTGAAGCTATTTAACTTCCTGTTCCAAAACCTAGATCCCATCGAGATGAATGGTCAATAAACACCAGGGCCCTGGCCTATAATAAACGTTACAAATTGTAATT
Source organism: Xestia c-nigrum (assembly GCA_916618015.1). NCBI lineage: Eukaryota > Metazoa > Arthropoda > Insecta > Lepidoptera > Noctuidae > Xestia > Xestia c-nigrum. The sequence continues at coordinate 24,554,987 of OU745249.1, forward strand.
GTATGTTACAAGTTTCTGTCTGTCGCTAAATGTTGACAAACCTCTACAAACACATCCTCGTAGCAGTGGACGGTCGACATGACAGCCTGAAAATGTCGTAGAAATATCATCTCGGAAACCTACGCCGGAAACGCGATATCATTGATGGCACAGCGATGGCAGGTGACGACGAGCACCGGCTGGAAGGTGTTGATGTTGATGGCGAAGATCTGCGAGCCGCGCGTGCCCGCCAGCAGCAGTCGCTTGGTGCCGCGCAGCGCGGGCGACTCCATCAGCTCCAGGGAGGTGATGCTGCCCGGCAGCTTCGTGGTCTTTAACTGGAATTAGGAACTTGGTTAAACAACTCGGGGCTAAATAGGGTTAGACGACGAAAAACCACTAATTAAGTACTCCGTCAGTTAAATTATAAAAAAATATTTGACCTGTATTTTTGATTTTGGTACGTAAACCAAATTGACGAAGATGCGACGGTTATAAAATTTTAAATACGACACGTCTTGTTATATTTTTTTGTGATTTCTGACGTCACGAGCCGCCACTCTCGAGTTTTGTTGCGTTTAATCTTTGTCAATATTCATTGATTTACAAAAACAAAAATACGTGTCCATTATTTCCCAATACAATTGATGGACTAAATAGATTTGCAATTTTTTGATACTATCGTCATGCCTATTATAACAGCCGCTAGGGTCGATCTTCACGTAAATCCGCGCTTGTCAATGTCGGTTCGTGGATGGAACACCCTTTATGTACCCAGTTTCCTCTGTATCTTGGAAAGCCCGTTTAGGTCCCGGCTGTCATTTGTAGTTCATTGACAGTTGGTACAGAAATGGCCCGAAATCCTGACAACTTGAGAAACCAAGGGGTATCGATCGTATTACCCAGTACTCAAAGGGCTAGAAGAGATGGGTGGTGCCAATTAAGGCCAACAGCCACGACATAGAATGGTTGTGACATACGGACGAAGTGACGAACGCACAGACAGACAAGCGGACAGGACGAATATATAAGGGTTTTTGCCATTTCGCAACGCAACCCTTAAAAACACTTACAAATAGCCGAGCAGTATTTTAGAATAGAAGTATAAAAGATACTTACAGCTTTAAAATGAGGCTTGTTAGGGTCTAGTATCTTGCCTTTAGGGAAGGAGCCTTTCCAATTGATCTCGTCCAGGATATCAACGGTGCCGTCTCCTGAGCCCACGATGAGGCAACCGTCTTCCATTATAATGATTGCTTCGATTCCTGTAAAACAATTCTTCGTGACAAGAGCAGCTTTAGCTAATAACAACTGATTATTATTAAATTGATGATCAGAAAACTGTTTTCCTCTAGTTAGGTTAGGCAGGTCACAATAAGCCTCGCTTTTTACAGTCTAGCTGCGTTCTTCTGGAAGTCGATGACAATTCAAATTGAGTCTGCCTAAAATTTGGCAACGAGTTTGTTTGGCACTTTCAGTAGCGTCCATCAGGTCCTGTGATGTGGAAACAACAGGACCGGCAGGACACGATATCAAGTGTCCCATCGCTTGTCGGGCAACACCACATTTACACTCTAGGGCAGTCATTTATGAATCTCCAGGTTTCATTGCTTCAGCCAACCTGTATCCTAATTGTGTTGATGATGGGTGATCTAGAGAGATGTGTCGACACAGCTCTAGCTAATTAACTTAAAATATTACAAACCCGCAGTGCAAGTACGTAGGATACGATAGGACTCGACAAAAACCCATTTTATCGAGAATAACTGTCAAATTTATCTAATTGAGTCCTATCGAATCCTACGTACTTGCACTGGCGACCTGAACGGTGCAGCGGACGCAGCGGTTGTGAGGCTGTTACGTTGTTAGGGTCCCGGGTTCGAATCACGGTAGGGACAAATGTTTGTGTGATGAGCATATGGACATTTGTTTCAGAGTTATGGATGTTTATATTTCAAATATAGGTATCTATGTAGTTTAGTGCAACTATCTGATGTCCACAACACAAGCCTCATTGCTTAGGGTGGCATTAGATGGCGGTGTGTATAAAAATATTACGCACCTTGACTGTAGCAGATCGACTCTGGTCTCCTGCCCTTCTTCCAAGGCCCGCACTTGGCGAGGCAGCCGGACAGTGCAGGCTTGTAACTGGCGACTGAAGCATTAGGGTCAGACGGATAGCCTATTGAGAACTTTATCATGTCACCCGTTCTACAAGAGAAAATAAATATATGATACATACTATTACGACTATTATGGCTGAAAACCCCGACGGGTTAGGCCATAGTAAACCCGCATTACGCCAGTTTTATTTTAAGTCACATACAGGGTGTAAACCATCTCATTACAAAGCCGTTAACCAAGAATTCTGTATATCAAACTAAGTTACCTACTTTACGCAAAAATTGTGCTGATGGATGGATTGAATAGCACGGGGTTCGTGGAGGTAAATATTACAAACAAAAACTTGTCGAAAAGTTGTAACTATGACCCCCCATATCTCCGTAACTAGAAGGTTCCCATGTATGATGTTTAACAAAAAAATGATCGCACTGATGGGGAGAACAAGTGCCTTTCGGCTTCGTGAAGACTTGTTTTACACCCTTTATAATAGAAGGCCAAACAAAAGAACCCAATGGCACTTTGTCCGAATCCAACCCATGACAACATATTTAGCATCATCATCGTCATCAGCCTACTAATGTTCCCACTGCTGGGACACAGGTCTCGTACTCTATGAGAGGGAATGGGATGTTTAAGTCGTGTTATCACGCGGGCCCAGTGAGATGTCACATGTCTTCGAATTTTTTGGTTCTAGGACATGCCGGTTTCCTCACGGTGAAGGATTACACTCAGCAATCGCACTCAAATTGTGATCACTAGACCAACTACGCTGTACCTAAGTAAGAGAAAACAAGTGTAAGTTTTCTTGAAATAGCGTTATATTAGAACTTGCCGGCTGGTACAGAGGCCCTACTCTCTAACGCTTCTTCCGTATATTCGGATCCATCCGTCTCTCTCACTCGCACTCGTCTGCAGACGTGCGCGATAGACAGATGGATCCGAATATACGGACGAGGCGTCGCGTAGGACGGTGATGTCGAGGTTTTGTTACCACTGAAGTGTGGCTTACTGTTCAAGCCAAACTTTTGCGCAAACATATGTTCTTTTTTTAAGTCGTGTTATCAAGCTCCTGAAAGAGTCTGTTACACACGACAAAGCCGAAATATATCTAAAACGCGATGACTCGATATTAAAGTTGGTAACTGTGTTACATAACAATAACAAAAGACAAGTGAAAGTAACCCACGTGGTCCCAGCGTATCCGTAGGCGTCATCCTTACTGATCACGATGCAGCGGACGGTGCGCCGGAGTTTGCCCAGAGATACATCTACCACGTCCAGATTCTTGCTCTCAGGCCGAACGTTCCACACTCTTAGGTTGGCTTGAACACAATGGAAAACAATTGCAATTACTTGTATCGACTAATGTTAGATTGAAATATACAAAGGTTGGTTAAAATACGGTTTTTCTTGTACCTAAACCTTAATCTTTTGAACGCCATTGTCAGTTTGTCACATATTATACGTAGGTGACAAGCAAACGCGTGCCCTTTACGCCTGTAATGTGGTGCAGCATAACACCAAATAAATCATCATAAAAGTAGGTAATTTTGGAATAAAATAAAATAATAAAATATCATTGTCCTTTCAAAATATTTATTTGGGAACATAGATAACCCAATCGAAACATACACTACCTTAAGAATGTGTTTGATTTTCATATTGTTTTGGTATAATAAGTCGCGTTTGTATGAAAAGCGCATTGCATGCTCCGCCGGCCCCTTAAGGCGAGGATTTACTAATTTTGAACTTTTTTGAACATGTGTAACGTTTCAACTATAAAACAGAAAGCAATGAAAAATTATTTTATTATAATTGAACATATGACCAAGCGCCGGGCAAAAGCCAAAACATGATATCAATAAGTTGGCTCGATAAAAAAAAATCACAAACCTGACTCTAATTTGTGACTTCAAACGTATTTTTTTATATGAGATTATGTCTCAAAAAGTATTGAAAATTACATAAAACAATCAAACATTGTTTACAAGTAGAAGGGCCTCGCAAAAAAAAAATTAAAAAAGTGCTATATTTTTTTTTATAAAAATAAAATGGCTTTGGCGGGTCGCGAAAGTCGAGAAATACACCAGCCAGTGCTCGCCGAGGCGTGACCGAGAGCAGACGCATGTAGCTTTTTTCACAGAGCTACCCCTCATAATTGTTACGCAACGTTTTTGTATCTTTTTATTATCTTTTAGCTGAAGTTTATTTTGAAATATTTTTTTTATTAGTGTTTATTTTATTTAAATTTCCCCGAAAACAGGATGGGTAATAAAAAAAATAAAAGATCTTATAAAAATAATTACCGGGGTACGAAAGGCACCGAAGGAACGGGGTGGGTTGCCGGCGCCGCGTCGCGACATCGACTCGCCCACCCGCTAAACCGACTCGCCCACCCGCAAAATCGACCGAAAAATGGACTCGCCCACCCGAAAAATGGACTCGCCCACCCGCAAAATCGACCGAAAAATGGACTCGCCCACCCCCGCAATCGACTCGCTCACCCGCTAAACCGACTCGCCCACCCGCAAAATCGACCGAAAAATGGACTCGCCCACCCGCGCAATCGACTCGTCCACCCGCAAAATCGACCGAAAAATGGACTCGCCCACCCGAAAAATGGACTCACCCACCCGCAAAATCGACTAGCACAACCGCGCAATCGACTCGCCCACCCGCTTAATCGACTCGCCCACCCGCAAAATCGACCGCAAAATCGACTCGCCCTCCCGCGCAATCGACTCGCGCGCTACTCGTCTGCGTCAACGAACTGGCGGGGAACGCGGTACCGAATTCATACCAGCATGCCGCACTACAAGCGGGCCTTAAGAGCCGTGCTTTTTTGTTTTTATCGTATTTCTATACCTATTTTTCAAAAATTGTTAATGAGACTTATAAAATGACACATCTATAATCATAAGTTATTATCAGGAGCCCGTGGCTAAATAATAACAATTAAGCCGTGCTTGCCTAGGTAGGTCTGTGGATGGGTGACTACCCATTACATTTCGGGTTTCCTCCGTGCTTCGTGTCATTTGTAGATCTTTGACAGTCGTCACAGGTAGTCAGTGGCCCTAAAGTAAAGGTAGTATTGATCGAATGTAAATATGCAGTTATTGAACAACTATCAATGAGATCATACATATTTGCTTTCAACCTTGGTAACTGGCTAAAATTTCCAACATAAAAACCTATTGGTAGGTACTCACAATCACCCCCCGTAACAAAAGAGTTGTCTCTCATGTTCAGCGTACTCAACGTCATGGCGTCTCCAGTGGTCAGCTTGGAAGCTGCTGCGGTGCCTGTAGCGGAGCCAGATATACAGTCCCATAGGACCACGCAGCCATCGTCACGACCTCCTAGGGATATCATGTAGCGCTCGTCTGACGAGAACGCCAGAGCTTCTACGCGGACCTGGCGAAGGGAAAGAGAAGCAAGTGTATACAGGTTGGTTTTTTTCAAGGTGGCCCAAAAATACCATTCTGTATAAAACCAGATAACCAATGTCATCATCATTATCCGCCTTCAGCAGTCCACTGCTGGACGAAGACCTCTCCAATCATCCGCTATCCACTTCGATTTCCAGTGACTCCTACGCCAGTTGTGAAAGAAACGAACTGAAATAGCGTTCTGACAGCCGAGCGGCACGTTGCCAACGGCAGATAAACTGCCACCTGTCGACGACTGCCGTCGATGAATGGCAACGTTTGCAGTTGTAGCACGCCGCGTAAGGCGCGGGTCAAATGCTGGCGCAGCGCAGAACGGGCGCGCTAACGTTGTCGGAATGGCGAGGGGCGCGGGCGCATTCTAGTCTTTAAAGTCTAAATTGTCACGCATTTCCGCCGACTTGTTCCCGCCCTGTGCATGCCAAACTGCGGGTGCGCGGATGGCAAGAAGGTGGCGCCCGCGCGGCGGCCACTCCCGTGCCACGCCGTATCAGTATGTGTCGCGCTACACCTCGTCTATATGTCACCGTAAAATTGTCAAATACGTTATATTACAATATAACGTGTTTTTTCTCGCGATATTGTAATGTCTCGAATTATTGTCAACTGAACATACGGAAGTATCTCTGCGCCCATAATCGGGACTTGGGGCACCCCCCCGTTAGGTTAGTTAGGTTCCTTTAAACCCTGCACTCGGAAATAGGGGCCCCGCGAAGCGGGGCTCCGTCGACTACCTACGCTTTTTAGGGGGAATATAAAGTGTTTTAAGGTTATGTTATATTAATCGGTATTTCTCAGGAATGGTGCATTATCTTTTCATGAGAGATGTGCCACTGGACAAGGGGGACCCCTCCTTCCCTCCACACCGCGTAAGTGACTACCATCGCATGCATTTCACGAAAAATAATGCGTTTTGTTGTAAGCAGTATCTTCATTTGACAATAATTCGAGACTTTACAATATCGCTAGAGATATTACAATATAACGTATTTGACAATTTTACGGTGACATATACATTTTGTATGAAATTTCAAAGAAGTGGCGCCGCGCCACCGCCATACGCCTCCCGCCCCTTAATGTCTGTCGACGACTGCCGTTGATGCCACAACTGCAAGCGTCGACGCGTCGGCCACTCCTGCAGTTTATCTGTAGTTAGCAACGTGCCGATCATCTATAAAAACCCTAAAATGAATGGCATGCGAATTCTCGCTGCGTTAACCAGATCTTTGGTCCAGCTACCCGTGCTATACCTTCCAGCAAATTGCGTCCACATCAAAACCATAATCTAAATAAGAATGGAATCTAAAAAATAGGCTGGATTAACTTGCCTTATGCAACTCATGAGTTCCAATTAGTGTCTTCTTCTTAAAGTCCCACACAATAGCAGAAGCCTTGAATCCGATGTGGTTTATTTGACCCGATCCCACGAATGTGCCTTTAGGAGATAGGGCGACTGCCGACACGCTGTTGGTGTGGCCGCTGAGGAAGTACATCTTCTTGGTTTTCCACTCCTGTATGCATACCTTGTTGCCCATCGGGTAGACAATATGCTCGCTGTCCGGATGGACTTTTAGACTTCTGATGGCGGTTCCTGTAAATTGTTTTAAAAGAAAATTGAACATGGTTTTCGGCAAAAAAAAAAAAATTTAGTCTAATTCTAACCCAGGACAACATCAGCAGTTACGTAGCAACCCTATAGACAAGACTGCTGAATAAAGTAAACAAACGGAGTACTGAAAATAGTTACAATTCTATTAAGAAACTGAAAATCATTGCACATAAACGAGAAACACAATGGGAAACTTCCATGAGAAGTTTGCAAACACACACACACAAAAACACTTCTTACCATCAAATCCAACTATAGCGTGTGCTTCCAAATTCTTCACATCACCCATTTTATTTACTTTATTTCAGTCTTATTTCTTATTGTCAAGTATACTACAATATATTTGTATAATAAAATACGAAATAGAAAATATGTATTGTCCGTTCAGAAGACTTGAGTGTTTGTTATGGTGGTTGCTAGGCAACCTGTAAACAATATTTGTCATGGTTATAGACTTTTTTTATGAGCTGCAAGCAAGGCATCATAGAGGTATGCAATAACGCACAAAATACTCCATTCACTTTGTTTCAGGCTTATCTAACTATGATGAAGAATACAATTTTTAAAGTATGTAATACATAAATATCTCTGGACATTACACTCAACGCCATCTAATGCCACACTAAGCAACGAGGCATGAGTCGTGGACACCGGAGAGTTGATATACTACAGAGATTCTTTTTTTTGTTCATAACAGCTCGGAAACAAATGTCCATGCTCATCACACACATATTTGCTCCTACCGTGATTCGAACCCGGGACCCTAAGAACGTTAGCTGATGCCCGCGGCTTCTACTAAAACCTTCGTCGAGAATCACTCTATGGTGAAAAGAGCATGAAAATCGGTGCAGTAGTTTTTGAACTTATTGCGAACAGGCAGACAGACAGACGCGGCAGAGGACTTTGTTTTTCATAAAATGTAGTGATTAACTGATTACTGTACTACGACGCTTCATCATAATCATATCGGCCCAGAATCACCCACTGCTGGGTATAGGCCTCTCCTTTCATCCACCAAACTTCCCGCTTCTGTGCCTCCCTGATCCAGATGTTCCCCAACTCAACGAGCTTTAGGATTGCCCTGGTTTCTTTGACCAAAATTAGGCCACCACTCGGTCAAAGCCTTACTTCATCGGCCATTAGGCGCACCGTCCGGTCCCCAACAATGTTGTAGACTTTCGTCCGACGACAGAATAGATTATGACACTGACTACGAATAAACGAATTAACTAACAATAGTGAGAAGAGCAGCGGTAGCCCAGTGGTGGCGGCCCCGACTTACTAACAGTAAGTCGTGGGTTCGAACCCAAACAGGCGCATTACTTTGTGTAATTTATTTCATCACCTCTGCTTTCAAAAAGGTGAAGGAAAACATCGTGAGGGATCCGGCATGTCTAAGAACCAAAAATTCGAAGACATGTGACATCTACCAAACCACACTAGGCCCGCGGGTCGCTTGGTGGATTATAGCCCATATGCAAAATACGCACTTTGACGTGGAGTTGCGGACACCAGCCCTTTGTACAATACAATAGTGAGAAAACCATAGCAGAGTTCAGCGAGCCTAAACTGGCCGCTTTAGCAGAACCATAATATGAATTACATTAAACATTTTAAATTCTTAAAATGGACTTTATAGTCATAACCATGAAGTTCATTTAGAGAATTTTGTAAATTTTAAGAATTTACAAAATTTTCTAAATGAGATTCATATTATGATCCCGCTAGGCCATTTTAGACTCAACAGGTTCAAGAATATCCTTTTCAGATTAAAATAAACCACAAAATATAGTTCTATAAACAATTTATTCATACACATACATTGAGTCAATACATTAGAAATTAATTAATAAATCTAAATCATTATTTTTATAACCATTTTCTCAAGTCACCCAGGTAAACTGTCAATTAATATTATTGGTGAACATCAAATCAAGTTTAGAGTATCATTTTCGTCCTAAGCATCTTCTGCGGACAGACTTTGCTTTCTCATCAACCTTTTCCTTGGCGACCTCGGCAATGCGCTTGGTCTCATTTATCATGTATTGCTTGATTACAGACAGGAATTCGGAGAGCTGGAAAAATAACAACAATTCACACTCTGGTCAACCTACCTACCTACCTATAACTATAATCATTATGTCATACTTTTAGGATATTTCCAGGGCTGGGCGACTGTTCAAAAGATATACCGTGGTCCAAGAACACAAAGGGCTAAGAAGGAACATGGATGGGTTAAAGGCAGTAAAAGATTTACACTCCCTTTTTTCACTCCGCTCAGAGCCGGAGGGGTCATTAATTTGATGATTTCCCATCCGAAAAAATAAAAACTGGGATATCTAAAAACTAATAATATTAGGAGTCAGATGGCGTGGCGCCGCCGGCGCAGCACGGACGAAGCGTGCTAATGGCGCCGGAATGGCGTGGCGCGGGCGCATTCTAGTCTTTAAAGTCTGAATTGTTACAGATTTTCGTTGTCTTGTTCCCGCCCTGTGCATGCCACTGCTAACTACGGGTGCGCGGATGGCGAGAAAGTGGCGCCCGCACCCTGCCCGCGCGACACCCTCTCAATTTGAGTTGCGCCACATCTCTTATATACATTTTGTATGAAATATCAACGAAGTGGAGCCACCGCCATATGCCACTTGTATATGACCCGCACCTAAGAGTGTCCATGGAGTTTCTTGCCCGTTCTTCTCCATAGAAATCTCTGCTAGGGAATGGGCAACTACAGTACTTTCACAGTTTTTATGTCTTGTGAGTGGGACTGTAGCTAAAATTTGTAGATTTAATTTTCATCTTTGTTTTTGACAGTTCAAAAGTGCCTTTATCTGGCCTACTTGAAATAAATGCTTTGATTTTGATTTTACCTACAAAAAGTGTAAAGTCTAAATTGTTACAGATTTTCGTTGTCTTGTTCCCGCCCTGTGCATGCCACTGCTAACTACGGGTGCGCGGATGGCGAGAAAGTGGCGCCCGCACCCTGCCCGCGCGACACCCTCTCAATTTGAGTTGCGCCACACCTCTTATATACATTTTGTATGAAATATCAACGAAGTGGAGCCACCGCCATATGCCACTTGTATATGACCCGCACCTAAGAGTGTCCATGGAGTTTCTTGCCCGTTCTTCTCCATAGAAATCTCTGCTAGGGAATGGGCAACTACAGTACTTTCACAGTTTTTATGTCTTGTGAGTGGGACTGTAGCTAAATTTGTAGATTTAATTTTCATCTTTGTTTTTGACAGTTCAAAAGTGCCTTTATCTGGCCTACTTGAAATAAATGCTTTGATTTTGATTTTACCTACAAAAAGTGTAAAAAACATACTATGCACAATTTCATTGTGGCTGATAAGTTCTTAAATTGAGAGTTATCCAAGCCCAATGAAGGTAAATTTAAGTTACTAGGTTCGTTGTTATTATTGCATTGTGCCAAACAACTTGGTATGCATACAGAAACAATCGGTTACTTGGCAATTTTAAGGAGTATGAACGTATAAAAGAAGGTAGAAACTTAATCCTTCTGGTGTTCTCCTACAAAGGGTCAGAAGGTCACCGTATGCTAGAAAAAGACATTTTGTAATTGATGTACCAACCAGCAGATCATCCTCCTTCTTTCCCAGCTGAACGAAGGCACATTTCATAGCATGGCTTTTGTGTTCCGCCCAAGGGTCGTCGCTAGCTTCCCATCCATCCAGCTCTTTCCCACATAGGAAACATTTGGCGGCATCAGCGTCGTCGACGCCCGTTGCTACTGAATAGAATCCGGCTTCCGCCATGTTTCGTACATTGCACTTATTTTTGTCATTAAAAGGCCAGTTCTTAAATGTTTTAATTCTTTCTTCAACTAAAAATAAAGAAGAGCTTCCTAGTGAGGACTGTGCCATTTTTAAACAATCCAGATAACTAGCGATATTACACGCCGAAACACATGACTAAGTAACAACTCAGCGGTTTGAAATTCAAAATAATTGAAAAACAATATACGTTTAGTTAGCTGTCAATTCGGCTTAGCTTTTCGGTATTTTTTCACCGGGCAGTATAACGAAACGTTGAATGACGTTCCTAGAAGATATTCTCGACGAAACCACAGACTTTACAAAAACAATGTCGATAAAAATATCTTTCTAAATAACATGCACCGAACGAATAAAATAACTAAAAGATATTAATTTTAATATCAAAGTCCTCTGAGTTAGGTGAATATTGATTTAATGTTAACTTATGGGAATCGAGTCGGTGAACCAGTATCGAGTCATTCGGACATTCGTTCACACCAGTGACGCCAGGGGCCTGGCGTATTCACAACCATTCGACCCGCTTCCGAACCGAATCGAACGTCTTAGATGTCATCCAAACGCTATTCACAAATCCGAAATCGAATAATTTTGACAGGTAAATTCGAAAGAAGACTCGAATATTTCCGACAGCTGTTTGCTGTCGGGAGTCATATCGAACAAAATTTAAACGAGGAAATAAACCATATTTCCAGATTGTTTCAGTAAAAGAAAAATACCAAACTTTTTAAACACTGCCTGATCTAAGTAAATTAAGTTTTATTATAGTCCGGTGTTGTTAGTGAGTTATTAGTTGTTTTAGTGACCGTATTTCATTGGTGTATTCGCATTTACATAAATTCAATGTGTTTACAAAAATGTGTAATTCGTTCTAGATTTTAGTTAACAAGCAATAATTGTATACCACTGATATTAATTAAACACTTCTTCAGTCATTTTTCATTCTAAGAAAAAATAAAACTTTACTTAAAAAAAAACACCATTTCCGCTTTGCCAGTTTGACAGATGGCTGTTGACACAAAGCTGGTATTATTCGAAATAAAGTTGATTTGAAATTAATATTATTTCATTTTAATAAAATCATATTGTTACGTTTGCTGTCCATTAAGTTACTACCTGTATATTTACTTATTTAAACAGAACGAAATGTTCAATTAAAAAAAAATATTTACTACTTTTCATTTTCTACCACGATCATCTATTTACTACCATTTTATAGCGATCCCCATAAACACAATCTCAATCGGATAGAAAAAAACGCATCCGTTCGGATCTGTGAATAGCGTTTTGACAGTTCTTCGGTTCGGAAATGAGATAGTCGAATACGATTCCTTACCGACACGGAAACGTATCGAATGGTTGTGAATAAGGGGCCAGATCTACTGATTTAGCAGTAGATCTGCCTGATTTGAAAAAAATGTACTGATCTACTGCCTTGATTGATATTATTTAATAAATCTACCTGCTTTTTTCCAAATCAATTCGGATCATCTATGTAGTTATTGTCGTCGTGTCGTGTCATCTGGCGTAAAGGCCTAAATAACACGACATTTGTTCAACAAGTTTTGTGATGTCGACCAATCACTGACAGTACCAGTCACAAGGCATTAAAACTGTGAAAGTTCTGTAGTTGCCCATTCCATTGATAGCTTAGATCTCTATCAAAGAGTATAGTAACTATAGAGGGAATCTCTATGGAGAAGAACGTGCAAGAAACTACATAAGCTCTCTTGTAATTAAAGTCAAATAATTTCAAAAAACTAGTTACATCATTCACATTTTGATGGTACATTATGTGTGAACGATGTAGCAAGATTTTTACGTTTTAGGTGTCCATAACAAAAAAAAACAAGAAAAAAAGCCATGGCAAAATTATACATAAGTAGGTACATATTTACAAAAATATGTGTATTTATATATTCTAATTTATTATATCATACTTTTATTTCAAGCTCAAGTCCATTTTACCTCATGTGGGTATCTACTAATTTTTCCTCCGATCTACTGCTAAAACTTTAATTTTTCTACTGATTTCTTCAGATTCCATCTGGCAACACTGGTTCACACACACGCACACTTGCCCTGTCGTGCTGTTCGCTCTGAGCTCTCTCTTTATTTATTTCATTTCCATTCTCTTGAATCGCTCGTTGGAGTTTCAGATAAGATTTTGCGGAATATAGGTTCGTTGGATTTTACCCAAAATAGCATTGCTATAGTTAAATTGACAGTAAAATACACAATATTTTGTATTTAGCGTAGTAACTCCAGTTATAATAATAGTTAAAAGTAGTTCATTGCCTCTCGGTTGAGCGATCAAAAACGAAATCAAGTGCCTAACATTTTACTACAATCTTTTGTTTCCAATAAATATCGACACTCATTTGTCTTCGTTTAGTGTTCAGTGATTTTACGCGAATATTGCGATGATCCGAGCTGTTTTCTAGCATCGTCCAGTCGATTAAAGAATTTTGGTAAGTACTTTGCATTCTTAAATTTTTTGGTAGAAATGAGGTAAACGTGAAATCAGTCATGCATGAATTTTAATTAAATTATTCAAGATTCTAGTCACTTAACTTATAATGAAACTGTTAAAATGTCTAGGCAGTAACTTGTTTAAAAATCGAGAAAATTACGAAGATTACGTACTCTCCGATAAAAAATATCGATCCTAAAATATCTCTAGATGTAAATGGTGACTTTAAAAATAGGTTTCATTCACAATGTTGCGAAATAGCACTTTTTGAGGACATAACCCCCAAAAATTGTAAGTTACAGGAATGGCATGGCAAAACACATGACTTGTGCTAAACCTTTTTATGTAGGGCAAACAGCTGACAATACCAACCTAGATACTATTATTATCTACCATCTTATTTTTATGTAACAAATAATAATTAGGTTTATTATATGACATTTTATTAATTTAAAAAAAGAATATTGAAGAACCTAACTTAATTAAGAATATTTTAGTAATGCCTTTTTCGAAATTCTATAACAAAAAATAAGTACTTAAGTCAAATGAAATGAATATAAAATAATAATGTTTTAACAATTTCAAAACTGGTGAGCACTTTCTAAATCTGACTATGTGAAGGTGAAGGTAATAAGCGGTTCTAAAACATGGTTTTGAGGATCCATATGGAATCACAAAGACTTATCTTATCAGTACTTGTTTAATATGTAGGAAAACTACGGATTATTTGTAAGTTAAAAAAAAAACACATATTGAATGAACAAATTTATTTACTAAAAATAGTTCAGTAGATTTTAAAGTAAACCAAAAACATGCACAAAAACTATTTTTTTCTAATTAAAAAATGTTAATACCTAGTTAATGTTTGAACTAAATTATTTCTTCCTTCGAAGCACACACGCACACAGTCCATTAGAAACACAATTGCTTCACAGCCAGTTTATTTATAGCTTATCTTGTGTCCCGCTTGTAAATGCACTGGTATTGGCCGAATCCATACATTCAATATGTACACAGTAGGTACTGTGGACTGTTTTGTAGTAATACTATAACCGTCTCACTATTAGTATTCCTGCATTTTGTTGCAATTAGCACTTAAATTATACATAACTGTAGAAAGACAATAAAAATAATTTATTACTGTAACAATGTCCTGCAGAAAAAAAAATTGTCTTTGCATTTCTGATTAGAAATGTTTTAGGTAGGCACTTGTGCTTTATTTTGAGTGGGATTGATTAAAATCCATAGATAGTAGCCATACCTAGGCTACTAACTTTGGAAGTTTAAAGTTTTAATTGCATACAAGTGGGTACCAATCTGAAAATACATGCATGCATGATGCAAATCCATTGCATTTCATTCGAAAATCAATTTTAGAACATGGCCTGGCCTGACATATTTGGCGGTTATCATGCATTTGCGCATTTGGCGCGCGTCTAGATTCCCTCATCCAACGGACTATTCATTTTATTTCTGCTTTCGTTCATTCGAGACCATCGGACGTCGTGACGTGACCGCGTGACGCGATTGCACGCATGTTCGGCCCGATATTTAGCACGGCATAAAGTGGTTTTGTCTCGTGGTAGGCACTAACCTTACCGTCAAATTACGTGCGGCGGTAAATTGAAAGACGAATTTAGCGCGGTAATATTCTCGATACGTAGGTCCTGTACCAAATATCTTGAGTTAACGTTAGGACTGCTTTGTCAACGAGTACAACAAGAGCTTCGCTGTCGTTCTCGTTGCAAAATTCAGACCTATCTTGATAAATGAAAAGTGAATACCTACTGGTACCTAACCTAAATCTCCGCCAAAATATATAGTTCAAGCATTACCTATTGGTTGTCTCTCCGATAACCACTCTCCACTTGTTATTTATTATTAGCTGTCAAAACTCTCATTACTACGTTTAATTTCTTGGCAAACGTGCGCCCGTAATGTCGTATGGCGAGGTCCAAAGACTCACGACTTCACGACATAACATGGCGTTAAATCTGCGAGGTCGTGTAGGACTAGACTAGCGGAAATCAATCGACACATTTCTTTGAAATGAAGGCAATGTAGGTACCTATCTACTCAATCCAGCATCATCGGATTGCAAGCTAATTGACGACGGCATCACCAATCAGCTGCTATGACGCTATCATCGGCTGTTCTCATCCAGCCTGCCAAGATCTTCACTTAGCCTGACACTACTATGGACTAAATATTTTAAGCGACTAGGAATTTATTTATAGTTAATTCTTGGTTAATCGTAATCAATTGTAGGTATTTACTGTCAAAGGATTACTTAATCGGACGATTATAATGTGTTTTAACGATAAATATTGTATTTAACAATTGCGAGGTCTCTAAAACAGCGTGTGTGCTTTTGGAAACACAATCAAATGATTACTTTTTAAGTAAACATAAATATAAAACAATCAATGTCCATCGGTCTGACAAAACAGTTTCAATATTTGTTCTATTGCATGGAGGTAGATCAGTGAATCAAAGATCAGTCGAACACTCGAACTCATACAATCCTTTTAACTCTGAAATTGAATGTAGCTCCCGAGGGCTTTCATGTTCTGAGAGGCATTTGTTATTCCTCACGATCCAAGTCTCGGACGGTAACCATCCAACAGTTCTAGTAACTATAGTTCAAACATCATTGTGACAAAGGCGTGTTGCAATTTGAAATGTCACTGAACACGTTTGTAGAGGTGGAACAATGATCGCGTTGTATTTCGCCTTATTATGCGGTCCGGATCACGTGTGCTATGACTTAACGCGAAATTGTTTACTAATAAGCGAAGGCCATCGCCCGTCACAGCAAATGTTTCGTCACTAAACGATTAAACGTTCACCAGAACGAATAAAAATCAATTACTGCCCCAATGGAATCGAAATTAGTCGAAAACGTGGGAGAAAACCTAAGACTACCATTTTGTAATTAAGACTTCTTTTATTAAATTAATTGGTCTGAGGTAAAACAGTTATTTTTAGAAGACGCTAATTAACATTTTAACCGAATGAAAATCATTATACTGTAAATAGGTATGTACCTAATCGGAATTCTTTGCACTGACCAGGTAAACAACCTTTTAAGCTGAATATATAATTGGCGATGAGCAAATTGTTTTTGTTGCCGTAAAAACATAGCCGGATTTGATTTACGTCTGTATAAAATAAGAAGATCTGGAAACCGTAACAACGCATCGCCGAAAACGAAGTCCAAACAGAAGGGTTAGATGTAGTATTTTGGACGTTAACCTAACTTTCTATTTACAAGAAGAATCTCGAGAAAAGTTATGGCACAGCAGAAAACTATAAGTCCTGCCAAACACTTCAGCAAGATTCACTTCAGAATGAGGTCAGTTCCTAAATCCGGGCGAAATCCTTTCGTGACTTCTGGAGTTCTATCTGACGTAAATCAGCGTATCGTTGGCGACAACAAGCCTGATTTATTTTATGATCCGCCAGTAAAGTTGCGACAAATAGCCCGACGGGAACGAGTACCATGAAAGGGAAATGTAATGACGTTTGCTCTGTAACTCACAAGTTGGATTACTTTCTGCATATTTAGGGATCGTGTTTTGCTTGTAAATTAGATGGTAGATTTGTTGGTCGGTTTTTTATTGTTCCGGTTTTGGGAGATTTCAATATTTCAGCATTTGTGACTTAATGTTAGAAAGTTGCTCATGTTTTCCAAAAACCTCCAGTTTGCGATTGCAAAAATATTCAGGCTGGCTTTAACGCCGTAACTAGTGTGTATTTTATTTCTGCAAATAGCGTTGATACTGCACACTTCAAACAAATAAACTTAAACATCCACGAAGCTATCATGTTCACTTCAATATGGTAGTGCATTAAAAATAATGAAAATATTCTATGTCACCGTGGATCACGTTCTAGTCCGATGTCTGTTCTGTAATCTTCGGTAACTATCTGGAAAAATGTTGACGTAATTTTGCTCACGATTGACATGCTAATACAGCAAGTGCTTTCTAACTAAGTAATGGTTTACTTTTCATAGAATAACCAAAACATAATCATACCGTAAACAGGTTTTGAAGATCGTGCTTAGATGGGGATGAAATGAGATCAAGAGTAAACCCACGTAGTTGCTTAAATGGTTCTTGTTTCCTCAAGCACTTGGCAATATTCGAAGCGATAAGGCGTTCCATTTCCCGTCTACAATAATTTTGAGAACATTCCGTGTAGGAGGATCATGTTCGGCCTCCAGGTTCAATGGCGCGGTGGTTTCCGGGATGTTCGGGATAGGCCTGGCGATCGATGCGGCAGCCGCACTGCGGCTCATCTCGGGTTCAACGAGCCTTAACTAGTTTGGAAGTAATCGGGCTTTACTAACGACGAATTTTTAACCTGAGAACTTTTGATTTTTGTACTTGCCTAAACCACCAGTTAGCTGAACTGGAACTTCCCATGGGAGATGTTTGACACTGATCGGAAGAATACATCGATGAAGAAGAAAAGTCAAGAGAGTACAAATCGCAAATTACGCAAAGAATCCAACAAATAAGACAGCTCGAAGAAAGATATTCAGCTACATAAAATCATTCGTCCTAACTCTAATTAAATACGAAATCCAGCACGAAAAGAGAACAGTTGGTAAAGGAATGAACACTTTTAACTGTCCAACTTGATCCTTGAACCGATCTTAACTTGCGATTGTTTCTTTCGAAGTTTCTCGTTCAACTTCCAGGCAGCTGCACAAACGGTATCAAACCTAGTCCTGGTCAGTAATTGATTGTTTAAGGGAACCGTGTACTGTTCCAATCAATCAATTGATGTCAATGGCTGGCAATTGACTTTAATTAGCGGTTTCGATGTCATTGTGGAGTGATACGATACGCTGTGATTTATATGATGAAGCTTTTCGTGTTGTTCGATGTTTATTGGTTCTGTTTCCTTGATTAATCGCGTTAGTCTTCTTACCCAATCTTATTCCAAATAGGCAGTTCGTTTTCAGTAACTAGGCCATTCAGCAGAACGGACTCATTTTGCTTGTTAGTATTCGTTAGTACTCCAAGTCCTGATCTAATTTATCAAAAAACTGTAACCCGATTAGCGATCGCCCACACGTTAATAAAGCCGATATTCCTATACAAGTACAGCTAATGTCCCCGAAATTGAGCGATCATTACGAGTAATGAGCTATACAGAAGTGTGCGTTTAGGCTTTAACATCGTCGTCGGGGGATTATGTTTGTTCTACATAAAATATTGGAACATTCGAGAAGTGAACAAGACCCTTTTACCACACAATACACTTATCCCTTACGATTTACTGAAACTTAATTTAGAGCATTTGGCCTTATATGATGGTCTTATATACCTATACATAAGTTCTTGACCTTTGTCTCTTCTGTTACATCCCTGTCTTTTTGCGAGGTTGAACAGTTAGTCAGTTTATTCTCTGCGAAATAGGATTTATTGGTTCACAATAGTGATTATCAGCAATAAACTTTCTTCGAATAAGCTTGGTTTGGGGCTGACTTGGCATAAGCTGCCAATAAACGATGTTTCTTTCTTTATTCTCAATTAGCGTGGAAGTTTTTCTGTAGTTGTATATCGTTACTTTTGTTGCCAACAAGTTAAACCAGAAATGTTCATGAAACTACTAACTGGTTCGCCTCGTTGTCGTAATTGTGACTGCTGAGCATAAGGTCCTGAATTCGATTCCCGCGTAGGACAAAGTGTTATCAGAAATTTCTCAATTGCAGCCACGATGTCAGGATCTGTGCCTGGTTGATGGCAATTGTCTTGCAGACAGAAGTGTACCTGATAGTGCACTTCTGTCTAAGCGTTCGAGGATTACAGGCGTACATTGTTATAACATAAAACATATGAAGACGGGTACTCGTATTTATCGCGAATTATCCGACGTTTCGACCGGATTGCACCAGCCGTGCTCGCGGGGAGACTGAAGTATTGGAGGTACCGCGACAGCAAAGTGAAGGCGTTTGTTCAACTACCCTCACTTGATCTTCATAAATGTTAATTAGGGCCGGTTCACACTAGGGCACTACACTAACAGTGTCCGTATATCCCGTCTTCATATGTTTTATAATGCGTTCTGATCGTGAAAGTTTAAAAAAGACAAATACATTGTTATGTTATGTAACTATGTACTTACTAGGAAACTGACTTTTCTTTTCATAATTGAAAAAACTAAACTCCATTATACATAGTCTTCCGTCGGCTTATGTCATCCACTTTCTTATCCTGTAGTAATCCGATCCATTTAAATCGATTTCCGACTTAAGTCAGTTCTATATAGCAGTTATATTTCTTAAGCAGCGGTATCAGGTGTCTCGCGATTGACTATGTGGGTCAGACATTGTCTCCCATAGACTATAAGTCTTAAGTCATTTAATAATTTGTTAACATAGGTACAATAAATTGTTGTATGAACGGGAATGAGGAAATTCTGGCTAAATAATAACAGCCGCTGAAAAGCGCGAAAACTGGTTGGTCCCGGCTGGCATTTGTAGATCTTTGACAGTCGTTACAGGTAGTCAATGGCCCAAAAAAGTCTGACAACCAGTCTTACCAAGTGGTTTCGTATTACCCAGTAGTAATTGGGTTGTGGAGGTCAGATAGGCAATCGCTCCATGTAAAACACTGGTATTCAGCTGCATCCGGTTAGACTGGATGCCGACCCCAACATATTTGGGAAAAGGCTATACAAATGATGAGACTGTATTTGAATATAACCTTTTTATTTACTTTAATTGTTTATTTAAGTGAACGGTTGTCACGAATTGAATAATATTTAGTTTGTCACGGTTTAAATAATGGCATAACTTGAAAAGATGTTATTGTAAACTTGCAAGAGGTTTACTCTTTGTTAGTCTATTGTAATAATCCAATATGTCGTAAGGCTACAAATACAATTAAAAAAAAAGAAGTTTGTCGTCAGCCTGGAATTAGATACGAAATTAAGCGGGTAGTTTTTTTTTTTAATGGGACAATGCGCCACAATATTTCCAATCCCCTGTAACTCCCGAAAGTCAGAATCAACAGTGGCGACCACCAGAAAAGCGCCGAGACAATGAAGTCCCAGAGAATGAATTTAATTGTCTTGGATCCCGCAACGAAATTAATCAGAAAGTATTGCCGAGGAGTCTGAAAAAAAACCGGATTTTGAGCTGTTACTGTTAAATAGCTTCTAACACAATAATGGCAGAACATTCAGCAACATTTATGCCAGTCCAAAGAGAGACACTTACACCCTTCACCGATCTAGTCAACAGTATTTATTTATTCTAAAGGTTCACAATATACACATGCATATACTAACTCATACGCTAGTGTTCTAATATATATGCCAACTAGCTGACTCGCGCAACTTCGTCTGCGTCTCATAATTTGAGATTTAAACTATCCTATCTCTCAAGTTGGATCGAACTGCACATGGTGTACGAATTTTATTATAATCGGTTAAGTGGTTTAGGAGTCCATTGAGGACAAACATTGTGACACGAGATTTATATATATTAAGATTGCAGGTAAACACAACATTGACAACAAAGACGCCAGATTACCGCTTAGTTGCTAACTTACTCGTAAGTCTAGGTGTATGCAGCTGTACTTCCTGATATAGATAATTCTTGACTCATCTCTTACGACACGTTCAGGAAGTGACCAGCTGGTAATATTATCTGTTGCCAAGTCAGCTAACATATAAATATATTTGGTTGTAGTTACCCAACCTAAAAACAACCCATATATATTCTTTGACAGTGAACTAGAATTTTCCATCATACGCGTTTAAAATAGCCAACTGACCCCAATTGAGTCGAATACCAAACGTCTTGGTGGGCCGACCCATCCAGTAATGCGTTTAAGTAGTACTATGGGCTTTAATTAAAGCTATTTAGATGCATCTTCGATAAGGTTCAATATGAGGACATTCATTGTATTCATGGACGACATCAAGAAGATGCAGATCAAAATGTAGACAGCTCTTATGATCCTAACAAACAGTATTGGCTTGAATGTGTAATTTATTCAATTTTCATTGATTACAGAGAAATAATTTATTTATTTATTTTTATTTATTAAAACTTTATGCACAAGTAAAAACTGTACAAAGGCGGACTTAATGCCTTGGGCATTTTCTACCAGTCTACCTTAGGGTGATGCAGAGACAATACACAGTAGGTGCAAGAACAGAAAACAAATAGATACGAAAATAATAATCTATACTTATAATAAATCTGTAGAGAGGTCAATTCTGTACATGAAATATATTTACAAAATAACTATCGGGGGGTGATTAGTGATCGATACTGATGCCAAAAATGCAATCAGTAAAATTTTTGTCTGTCTGTCTGTCTGTCTGTCTGTCTGTCTGTCTGTCTGTATGTTATTTATAGAAAAAAAAACTACTCGACGGATTTTAACGAAACTTGGTACAATTATTCTACATACTCCTGAGCAGGTAATAGTATACTTTTCATCACGCTACCATTAATAGGAGCAGAGCAGTGAAAGGAAATGTTGGGAAAACGGGAGAAGTTACTTGGTTTTTTTAGCTTCCGTCGCGTGTGCAGCCTTAATGGTTAAAGCTACATAGAAATCATGTATAACGGAAATATTCCACATAAAATTATATAAAAAATATCCCAAGACAGCATATGTCTATCTTTTATAGTTGACTCACAATAACACGTGTAACTCCCGATAGCTTAGCAGTTCGGAGATTTGTTATTATTATATTTGTTTACTCTTACGTTTATAATATTCTCACTCAACCCCAATTTTGAAACTTCACGCGGGCGAAGCCGCTGGCAGAAGCTAGTCTATAATAATCTTCTTGAAACTAAGAGGTCTCTTCTTCAGCAATCGTAGATCTATGTTTTCATTGTAAGTTTAAGCCAACTGACATTGAAATATTAGATTTTGTAGAGGCCTAACAAATATTAGCATTTGTCAAGACCAGCTCTTCATATCCGGAAGCTTGGGTCTAGCGACATTTTAGCCAAAGTTCAATGTCTCATTTAGACTGGTCAATCTTTTTGCACGGTTACTGAACGTTGGTTGTGTGGAGATGAACTGGTAAAGTTCATCGATGGCCCTTATTCTTCAAAGTTTTGATAATTCATGAGGCTAGCCTAAGAATGCGACTTTCTTTTTGCGCAAAAGAACACCTTTCAACATTTCTCCTTCAAAGTTCATCACCGTATATTATTGCGCAAACTCAACACTATTACATAAAACGATAACGTGCGCACACCGACATTTAAACTACGTATTAACCACGCTATTCTGCACTCTATTAAACGGGCTATAAATTCGATAATTGATTGTGTCAAGCTAGGTTAACGTACAGTGAGTAACATACAGTATGCTCATAGTATGTGTCTGTTTTGTTTATATAAGTAACACGTGTACAGTATAGTCGTAGATAGCTGTCCCAATGTCTCTTTGTTATAAAAACACAGTTCATACCAAGCTTTATTGTACTCCTATTGTTTAAATACAGTTATCGAATCTTTACTATCGTTCTGTGATACCTACCTAGCATTATCACAATTTCCAATTTGGTTCCTATCTATGTTATTATCCTGCTGATAACCCACATGTGAAACTATTATGGTGGCCTACTTCGTGCTTCAAATCAAACTGCTTTGTTTAACTAATAGATCATCATCTGCTTAGCCTTTTTCCCAAATAATTTTGGGGTCTGCTTCCAGATACAACTGAATACCAGTATTTTAAATGAAGCGAGCTGCCTATCTGACCTCCATAACCCAGTTAGTACTGGATAATACGATACCCTACTGGTAAGACTGGTTTTCAGGCCACTGACTACCTGTAACAACTGTAAAACTTTGTTTTCCTTGAAGACGTTTTCACAAATATCGATGTCGTTTCGACTCTTTCGTTCATTCGTCTTGTTTATGGCTTCTGGTGATGTTCCAAGACGATATATTTCACTTCTTTGAGTAATTTCTGTCCTTAATCATTCGAGAAACTGACCTCCGTCGTCACGAAATATTCCTCACGAAATACGATTGATATGAGTCATCTCCTGTTTCTATCCACGTCTAAAGATCCTTTTAAGTAAGCCTCGAGGGATATTAATTCCTTTTAATCTCATTCCGTCCCGCTGAGTTATTGCGACGTGAATTATATTACACTTTTAAACTTTTTTCATGGTCCTTAGATGGAAACATGTCGGAAAATTCCCGAAATGATATTCATTTCTGGCGTCGATACAAAGGCAAAAATATGCGAGAGAATACATGCTATTAGCATAGAGGTTTTGGTATGTTCACGCTTGACTAGGCATGTGACATTTGCTCATCGGTATGGAGCAAAGGATAGCTAGTCTGGGTTTCTAGCAGCTATTTTATGTCACATTTGTTCCAGCGGGTCTCTTGACTGTGACCTCTATACATCCCTATATCATACGCAAAAGGTTTTCCCTCGTGATTTTCTTTCATTAAACGTAGAAGCCTGCCGAGTTTTTCGTGTTCTTGATTGGGTTGTAAAAGGGTCTTTTTTGCCTCTACCCTATACATTAACGATAAATGATTAATATCTTAGGTAATTTTGGTAATAATGAACGCTAGATCGCTTGCGTTAAACATTCAAAAGCTTATAAATATGAAATAAAGCGTTTCGTTTAGCTAGCTTGTCAACAAATCGTTATATTCTAGTACTATTACTGAATACATTTAGCTTTGCTGAAACAGAACCACTTTAACACATTATCTAACTCGCTTGCCCGAGTTCGTGTGAAACGTTCATATACACACCAGCTTTGGCTTTAAAACAGCTGTATCAGAAAATTAATTAAATTCATGGTCAGCCGCAGATCTGAAAACAGACTACAATGTGTAGCTATAAATATTAATTACCAACAAAACAGCAGAAACACTTAGAAACATGGAAATAGCTGTGTTTTTATGTAAAGCAAATTCGCGTTTTCTTTATTGAAGTCTGGTCTCTTTCTACCACACTCCAAAAAGCGTCGTAAAAGTACGCCGAATTTCCCCGACACACTAATTTCGACTAATTATTTCAGCATTTTGGGGCCCGGAGCACTTAGTGGTTCTTAGAAAGTTGTCCTTGAGGTATTCGCCCTTGACCTTACACATAATGGTGCTCTAACAGGGCTGCTTTTAGAGCTTCTTGCTCAAAATATAACCCCTTGGCAGACGTCTAAGTTGTAAATAGCACTAATTAAGTCATTATGCTAATATCGTGAAGACGACCTTTGTGAAGTTGTGTTGCTGTACGGTGACTAATGTTCGCAGAATATTTATATAATGCAGTCGATATAATAATATCTATTTCCATCACTAAAGGGGAATGCTTCTTCAAAAGCCTTTATTCATTTCGTACCTGCAGTACAAGTACGTAGGATTCGATTAGATAATTTTGTTAGTTATTCTCGATAAAATGAGTTTTTATGGAGTCAAAAACTCATTTTATCGAGAATAACTGCCTTTATCTAATGGAATCATACGTACTTGTACTGCTGTACAGAAGAATACATTTAAGAACGAAAAGATTATTATGTCGGTTACTCACTTTGCTCAGCCTTCAAAACTCATTTTCTTGTTTCAGCCCACGCAAAACTGACTATTTTCGGTCAATTTTAAATAATAATATGCCAACATAATCACAAAGCCTCATAAACTGGGATATTGTTTGTACAGGCTTTTAGTATTTAGGCGAGCTCAATTGAGCCAGCTTTACTTTTCATCGCCGGACTTAAAATGTGTTATCACTTTTCGTGAACCTTTTTGCTTGCTAAATTGCTTGGATCAATACTAGTTGGAGGTTCTTTGAATTTATGTCATGAGTCGTTAACAGATCATTAAATAAGACTGAAGTATTTATGTATTGACGAACGATCGACGAAAAGATCTGAAAAAAAAAACAGACAGTTGGCATAAATTCAGGGTCTCGTCTGGGAGCTTATGATATGGCGTCGGGCTGCGATTTACTCGACCCTCTGAAGGTCACACGTGGTTTGTATGTCAATTGTCTCGGTGCCATGTGCCGTTAACCCTCGACTTGTGCCCGAAAGGCTCGGCTTTTCAGCAGTAAAATATTCAACGTCTACTGTCGCAGAAAAGTAACGAGACCTCCAAGATGTTATGGCAAGATTTGATTATTTATTCTCTTGATAATATTTGAGCTGAGTCTGTTATTTTCTCGAGACGGTTTCTTGAGTAAAAGCCGCAATTTTTCTGCTTTACATCGTCACAGCTTTTGGACCTTGTCACGTTTAATTATGAGACTTATCTTGAGTACTCTTCATTACTTCATCGCAATGTTTAACATAATGTTTTACATTTAGCTTTATTGTATACGGTGTTGGAATTCTTTGTATCTACAACACGCTAACTTGTATTTACCGGCTCAGATCTATTTCTGTTGTTTCTTTGAACAGTTAATGGCCGCCTGTATTATTTGCTTTTATCATTGGAACTATTTTCAAATGCCCATTTCTTTAGTTAAAGCTGCCCCTGACTTAAAAAGTATTCAAGAGTTCAATGCCGCAAAAACCTTTTTTTCCTTGAAATCTGCGCGAGGTTTCAACTGAATAATAAATACAATCTCCATAAAGTTTCACGACTATTTCGTTCTAAAATGAAATTTGAACATTTTACTTCACTAAAAAGTTTTCTAGATGTAGCTGTCTGATTGCCTCCCCAGATGTTAGTCCAAACTCCCAGCTGAGAGCATTTCTTGCAGTCCGTCGACCTCTGGAACATCTAGAATATTCTAGAGCTCATTATTCTGCCGCGGTTACTTTGCTTCGTCATGCATTTAATTTGAAAACTGTTTCTCTTAATGGAAATTGTATGCTCCATTTGTTTCACGTTGCTGTACTTTTTCAATTAGAGTTGGAGACAAATCGGCGCGGAAGAAATTGTGTTCTCTTAGGCCTAAGTGATACGAGGTGCATCCATATACTCGTAACACGATCCGTTCCATTCCCGATTGGGCTTGCACAGAATCATTGATGTTTGATTTAATTAGTGACGTACGTCGAAGCGTAGTCAATATCGAACAGTGAACTGAAGCCATAACCAGGCTGTTGGTGAAATGCAAGATGGTTGTCTTCAATTACTTTTAATCTTCAGCTTTAATAACCTTTGTCTTGGTACTTTCGTCCGCTGCTGGACATTGGTCGTTTTAAAGAATTGGACCTCATTCCTTTCAGATACAATTTACCGCAGTTGCCTTATACCAGCTTATTGATATCCTAGGAATGAACTCGTCGTTCTTCCTTTCATTTCTTAAAAAGCCAACCTTAACTTCGTAAGGCGTCGAATATTAGAGAAAAGTGAATAATGATACTCGATTGTTCCCGAATGTATTTGAGCAGAAACATCAAGTCATCCATCATTTGAGCACAGACTTTTTGTAACATTAAATCGTACGTAAACTGGTATTTTCTTTCGAGACGTAGAATGATTTAAATGGCTTTATTGTTAATACTTTTCGTATTATTTGCTGGAGGCTTGTAGCCAAATAAAATGAAATATATCATCACATTTCTTGTCAGCCGTATTACCTCGGCCTTCAGGAGATTAGGGCTCTTTTTTTGATAAATAAGTCTAATGTCTCGTGATTTCATACTGTCATAAAAAGTTAACTCAAAAATTTCAATTATTAAAACTTCAACATCTCCTTGACAACTATTCCAAGGTAAATATTAACTATCTCTGAGGACATACTAGCATTGTAATTATTTGTTCTAACGTACAAATTCAGTCCAAACAAACAGTATGTACTTACGACAATATTGTATGTAATGTCGTCTTTAAACCACGGGTATTTTAAAACAATAGACAGTTGAACGATGGAACAGGGCACAATATCATTAACGAGTTTAGCAACACCACATCACGTCTCCACGTGAGTCATTTGCATTTAATTTTATTTCTGGTTTTTACGAGATAGCCTAGATTTGAGATTGTAGCTAAGACTTGGATATGGTGATAACTGAAACACGTGTCTATTCACGTGAATAAAAATTATCAAGTCATATCTGCGTTAATTTTTCGCGTTTCGTAGATAAGGAAAAATATTGCGGCGCCTATAAAAATGAAATTCAGCGGCATTGCGGTTGAAAATAAAGTATCAAAAAATGTGCGAAACCCACAAACGAGGCTGCGGGATTTTTATTCAGTACCACTTGAAATATGTTCGCAACGTTATTGGATAACCAATGCAATATCTGCACTATTTTTGGCATCGAAGATGCGCTTAATTGATAATTCTGTTCAAAGAGCCCTTTAACGCAGTTGTAGTTTTTAAAGAAGCTTGACACTAGAACCTTTTTCATACAGATCTGGAACTAGATGATAAACACGAACCTCTTTCCATCAGCCTGTCTTAGCGGTGGGCAGCCAACTTCGAAGATAAGTGGTATGGTGGTATTTAACTAAGTGCTCTACGTCAGTGTCATAAGGTATCTTGTTGTTGCACATAAAATCTGTTTGTTAATTTTGTGATTCATGTTTCTAAATCGGAAAAGTACTGGTATTCAGCTGCATCCGGTTAGCCTGGTAGTTAACCCCAACATAGTTGGGAAAAGGCTAGGCAGAAGATGGTGTTTTAAAATCGAAGCCTTGCCTGTAAATGCTAAATTATGCCTTATTATTTTTAATTCTTGACGTTTTTCCTTGAATTTTACAACCCTACGTAGACTGCCGAAGTTATCATAAGATAATTTCATACGCATGTATTTCGTACTTACTCATGTGGTAGGAATGAGTACAAGATGACAGAACTGTACCGAACGCGCCACTTCCTCGATGGCTGGCGACGATAACGTTATCATATCAGTACTGAACTGAACACGCTTCTAGCTAGGTACACTTTGAGAAATGGCTAATTGTTCAATAGTGGAGTATAAATGTATTTTTGGCGATACATTTTCTTTTGGGCATCGTAATTGTATTTTTGGCATACGATGACAACGATGTTATCTAATAGTACGATGCCAATCGGAAATACACGTTACTCTCAACTAACTAATTTGCAATGATTCAAGGATATTTTCGTCTGCGATTTCCGGATAAAACCGATTTAATTTGCAGATTATTTCCCTGCCCTACCTTTTATTTATACTGACACAATCATCGATAAACATGTCATATCATATCGTAAATCGTTTTATCGTGGAGTACTGTAATAGCTCATCACTTTAAAGTACTTTAACCTGTCACATTAACTGTTTAAATAAACCCTCATTGTGATAGTACAGTCTTTGTCAAAACAGGCAGAAGACTAAACAAATTTATGTAGTTCGTAGTAATTACAACGTAACTAAAGAAAAGATAGTTACTTGTAATAATTATCTAAACGACTCCTGCATGCTACTTGTGTTAATTTATATAAATGCTATAACAAATACCACGTGGAGAGTAATGAAATTCCTAGAACAACAAGATAACATACAACTTATGTTTATCTTTCTACTCGTAGTTATTAGGTTGGTACTGTAGTTTTTTGTATCAATTAATTCAACATTTAGTTGAAAGTGAATATTATAAAGAGGCCTTTTTAAATGTATATTCCTAAGAATCTCCCGAAAAGGATCTCTTACATGTGTTTCAATATTGAGTTTCTAGCAGCCTTTAATTTACTTTGTGGAACATCCAATCAGATGAAATGTTTGTCCAATCAATAAGGGTATTGTTCGTCACCACACTTACTTTCGTTTGAGTGTTCGCCAACATGTCGACGGTCCGCTTCATTCTCTTAATACTTTATTATTAGAGGTCCCAATTTCTGGTCATTTCGGTCACGTTATCTCCGTTGACGACATTTTATCTTCACGATGTGTGCCGGGTACAGACCTCTTGATATATCACTGTCAGTTTCATCGCGGCAATTCATAGGTTTAGTAGTGTCCGTATTTTAATTTAATTTATCTTAAATTTTGCATTCTGTCGGGATTGAACAGTGCATAGTGACCCCGGGAGTTTGTGCTGTTAACGTTACGTTGTGCGGTGCAGATCCAATTTCCAATCCAATTGTTGCATATCTGAAACCGATTGCTATCAACTCCGTCCAGAAATAGACATCACACCAGTTTTCACTTTTAACCTCGGCCCTTATTTGCTGTCCAATTTTGCAAGCTGCGATCTTCAAACTGCAAATTCGGTGAGAACTATTTGATGACCTCTGTGGTCATGTGAGTTCAGTGTTCAGTGATAAATACGTAATTTAATGTCGTATTGACCGAGGACGACTCAATAGATAATCTTTTATCTGACTATTAAATAATGAGCGGTCGGGAGCGCGCGCACCGTCGACCACTTCGCAAGTGCGCCCGCGCTAGTTCGGAGACGGACGCCCGTCGTGCGCTCACATATCTCATTTGACACCAAATACATCTTGGATTTGAAATACCTTCCGACTCATTCCGTAAAGTGACAACATAAGTGAACTCTTCAACAAACATAACTCTGTCCCGCCATAAATACCGTGTTCGTGTGCCTTTGTGATTGGAGACAAAATGTGGAAATTTAACTATCTGATAATAATTGCGTGAGAAATGTGGTTGTATACATTGAAAATACCGGGATTTGGCAAGCACGCTTTATACGAAGAGAGTGCCAAAATGACGGCGCAAACAGAGGTTTGTTTTTATTTACGTTGTTTGTTGTTGTGTTTGGTTTGGAGTTAGTATTTCTAATTTGAACCTTGTATATTCCTTCAATCCACCGTGTCAACCAAGTCTTCAATGCAAGTTTAATCGAAGGTTGTTTTAAATTCTTCAGAACCGAAACCAACTTTTACAACTCCAGAGTTTTATAGAGCCCACAATATTTAGTCCAGTTTTATTTGAATCCGAGGACTAACGACTTGATCTAGAAACAAGTGAGTGTGTACGAGAAACGCGACTACCAAGCCGTTGGCATTCTTCGCGAATACATTGTTTCTGTTGGCGACAGTTTGTAGAATCGTGTTGGTGTTACCATGCTCTCTTACAACAGTGTCGTCTTCCTTCGTTGATTGCTTACAAAACATGTAAATTTTCAGACTCGTCTTCTTGACTGTTTTAAGACGTCCATTTGTATCTTCGATACAACGGCTAGATCATTAGGTTTAATACTGTAATCCACAAATACTACGCCAACGTTTACTCGGCTGCGTTTTACAAATTGAAATCAATATCTACAGTATTAGGGTAAATAAACGCGGCGACCGTTGCTTACTACCCAACAGCTAAAGCTATAAAGTTGTCGGGTTTACTGCCGTTTTTACGCAAATGATTCCAGCAGTAATCAAGAGAAATTTACTTTCTGTTTGTCTCTTTAATTACTACGCATTTTACGGTTAAATAGAAATCTACATTTCATGCGTTAGTAGTAAGTACTCTTGAGGAAAATCGATCAATATATTATTATTTCTGACAATGTTGTAAACTTGTAATGCCGCAAATCGTTGTCAAGTTCATAAATAAAGAAATGGTTCACTTATTCTTCTTCATATTCTGGAAAGAGGTTAATCAAACTGTGATAGCAGCCTTAAAATATATCTGCTCTGATAACGACTGGTATTTATCAACCTCTTTTACGTTAGCTTTATCACAGCTGATTACATTGTTTAATATATTAGCTGCCCCTTTAAACTGAGCGATATTTTAAAGCTGATAGTAGGTATTTAGTTCCTGAACTGTTATCTGGGTTTGTCTGATTGCGGCAAAAAAAATGCTACTTAATGGTCTTCTGTCTATCGTCCGTTGTCCCATATCTCTTTTTGAAACCGGAATGCATTTGAAAATGTAATGCTCTTGCTAAATTACTTCAAGTTTGTTTGGGATCTATAAGTATTTCTTTACGTCTTGTGACGTTTGCTTATACCGAGTACATTATCACACAAATATGTAATAATTATACCTAAGTATCTTAGTCATTCAATACGTCGCAATGATCCAGCTATCTTGTCAAAACATTAGTATCGACTAAGGTGTCGGGGTTAAACTTCATTTTCATCTCGAATGTACGGTAGACTGGTTATCACATTTTTGTTATGCTTTCAAATAACTGTGCTGTCGATAATTTTGGCAAAAACTTCCACGATAGTATGGCGTGGTATTCTGTACACTCATTGTTTTATTTATCGATAGACAGACGCAGACGCACGTGTTAAGACCAACAAAATTAAGGAGCAGTTATTTCAGTAGTTATTTGTCAATATGGTATTACGTAGGTCGATCAGACCATCTGCGTAACATTCAGGTAGCAACATTAATATACTTCTCAACTCCCTAAGTACAAATCAAATTAAAAAGTTTGGAGAGCATTCATTGAAAGCCAAAACTTCTGCCGTGTTCGCAGAAATCTTATGGAAAGTTACTGGCAAGCAACAACATTATGTTTAAGTACGTGATGATGGTAACTATAGTTCTTCGAAATAAGGAGTAAGATAGGGAAATGGACAATCATCATTTGCTCTTAGTATACCATAAACCGGGCTAGTTGCACAACGTACTTCAATGTTTCCGCCACTAATGATTTCTTCATCTTCATGGAGCTGTTCCGGGACTTAATTTTTGCTCTTCGAAAATGTGGAAAGATGTAGTTTTCAGTGAATTTTGACTAGCTGTGATTCAATTCAATCAATTTAGTTTAAGTCTAAGACTAAAGACCGCTTGCATTACAAATTCCTGAACGACGTGAGATCTGGACTGTCAATCGTTTGAAGAGTACAGAAAAAGAAAAGGAATTTCTATTTGAATTGGCCGTGGACCAATGTTGTGCGTTCAAACTCAAGCCTCGTATAGGTCCGGTCTATAATAGACGCACTTACAAACCTAGTAAAACCAAGTACTTAAGCACTAATGTTTCCGTCACCTCAACGATTCATTCAACTTGGCCATCGAACCGCACCACATGACGTTTGCTAGCATTGATAAGTTATCATTCTTATCATTCTGACCCTCGACACGATATTGTGAATTTTTATTACTTAAAGTATCACTACATTAATAATAATATCGGCTATCGAGAATTTTAAGTTTTTTTTGACAAATTATGATAATTT
This sequence comes from Xestia c-nigrum, assembly GCA_916618015.1. Classification (NCBI taxonomy): domain Eukaryota; kingdom Metazoa; phylum Arthropoda; class Insecta; order Lepidoptera; family Noctuidae; genus Xestia; species Xestia c-nigrum. Next base: position 24,587,455 of record OU745249.1, read on the forward strand.
CAGATGTGTATGATAAGTGAACTTTAAATTGAGTTTTTTTTATTTATTTAATTAGTAAAACGACGTTCGAAATAAACCTGACCTAGTATCGCATGAGAACTTGTCATGAAATATCTCAGGAACGCAATTAACAGATGTCGAAGGAAATCGTTTGTTTTTAACGAATGTTACTGCTCGTAAGTTGGAGAAAAGCCTCCGTAACTGTTATGTAACATATCCGCAGGTCCCAACCAACCTGGCGCCGTGCCAAGGCAGCCCAAGATTTTCACGGCGCAGGATATGACCTTTATTTCTTCCCCTCTATGGTATAATTTATCGTGCGCACTATTGTTCAGGGGTAAATGATTCTGAAATGGTAATGGCTTCAGTAAATCAAGCGCTGAGAACTATGCCCTTTTTTTCGTTAACCTATTCCTATAGCTGTTTTGGGCACCATTTTCTGAAATAGTGGTATGGTTGATAGCATTTTTAATGCCAGTGTGCCAATGTGGTCCGTTTTGATGAAAGATTCTGTTAGAATCGAGATCCATCTAAGGAATTCGAAGACTAGACGAGAGAGTGGAAGATGTGTCTATTCGGTAATAAAGGAATGGGCAGATAAAATGTAATGAGATCAAAATATATCAATATTCTTTTACATGCGCTGCTTTTAAGCTACGAAAAGCTCAAGTCTTATATAATTGAGATCGTAAAGAAGTCGATCTAATAAAGTCTAAGTTAATTTCCGACGTCTTCAATCTTTTAGTGGACGTGACATGTCGATCGATCATCCGCCAGACGAGAGGAAGCGTTCAATTTGCCACTATGTATTTTGCTAGACTATTAAGATCTTTTCATCTTTATGTTAGTCAAGATGAATGAAGCTTTTAGAGAAAATCGTTTATTCGAAGAAAATTTATGTTGTGAAGCGGTTCGCAGGACCAAAAACACAATCTTATGGTTTTATGGTCCTTCGGTTTTATTTGCCACTTTTGGCGAAAAAATACAAAACGTGTCCTTTTCCCAAAAGCGTAAATGACTTAATCAAAAACTAGTTTGAAGATATGATCGTTTGTAAAATAGAACCGCTTAACTCAGAATAAGTTGAGACAAGTGCCCATATACGTGTATGTCTATTAGATTGGATTGCCTCGCTAACGCCGGCGCTGCGGTTATCCTGATTGTTTTAAGGATCGTTATCAATTGAAGCCCCGCGTGACAGGACGCCGGCTGTCACTCAATTGTAGTACTCCTGACTAACCTGACTACTTGCTGATTTATAGAGGACCAGGAGTTTCTAGACTCAAGTGTTCCGTGTTAACAAGAGTTTGTTGAAGCGAAAAAAATTACCGGCGAAAATCTATTTGTATAAAATAACATCACTCCTCAATCATGTTCATTGTTCCGCGTGCCATGTAATAGGGGTAACTGGGTGAGCCTATTGACGTGAACCGGTCAGAAACCCAGACTCCGTGCCGTGGTTTGGACCCAGTAAAACTGCCCAACCTGGGAATCTCACCCAGAACTTCAAAATCGAAACTCAGCAGTAGCATTTGCGAACACTAACTAAATATCTAAATCATCATTCTCTTGCCCTTATCCCAATTCATTTGGGGTCGGCGCAGCATGTCTTCTTCTTCCATACTCCTCTATTTTTCGTCATCTCATCAGACAGTTCTTTTCTTACCATATCCCTCTTAACACAGTCCATCCATCGTTTCTTTGGTCTTCCTCTACTCAAATACCCATCCACATTCATACTCAAAACTTTTTTTACGACATTTTCCTCGTTCCTCCGCATCACATGCCCATACCACGACAACCGATTACCACACAACTTTTCAGTCACCGGCGCTACTTTCAGACTTCCTCTAATATACTCATTCCTTACTTTATACATTCGCGTAACACCACACATCCCCCTTAGCATTCTCATCTCCGCGACATGCAGATGCCTTTCATTCATCCCTTTTGTGGCCCAACATTCTGATCCATACAACACAGCAGGTCTAACCATTAATAAATATAACTAAATATCTAAATGTAGCGAAATAATCTTTTACAATCTAATGAAAAGTACTCGTATATTGAAGACGAAGAAAATTATTATTTTACAAACAATTGAATTGAATTTTCTTTTAATATTTGTTCGAATACAATAAGAAATTCAATTTGTCCGTTCCGTGTATTGTTACGGCTTCTTCTGGTGCTTTTCCACTGACGACCTTCAGCCAGTATATTGTTGGCACGAGTATAGCTAAGTTTAACGATCATATTCTTCATCTAGATACAGCAACTAATCAGGATAGATCTGAAGACATACAGCATAGATATATCTATACAGATTTTAGAAGTGGAAATTCTGAAAGGTTGCATGTCAGTACGGTACTCATTGTCGTTGTCTGAAAAGAACAATACTGCTCCGATATCAAATATGTATTCCTTTTTATTCTTTTCCTACAATGGATCCGTTTTGTTTTTAACAAAGTACGCTCTCAACACAATTCATTCGCAACCTTCTATTGTTTCTGAATCATTTTGCTACACTGGCTACTACACTGTTTTCTCTACACACAATGCCGGTTCATATAGTCCGGGGATTTCCTCCGCTGTTTACATGTAATACGTGGTTTGAATTAAACATTCCCCCGAAGTTTACAAGTTCTCATAGATGACTTAGGTTCATGTTCACGATATCGGTATAATTATCTAAAAATTGCTGTTAAAAGGACATGTTCCCTCACAAAAAATTGTTTTAAACAGCTGTTTTTAGATAATCAGACGTCATCTTTTAGGTGAACATGGACCTTAGTGTAAGTATCACTCCATGATACATGGTATAGTATCTACATATTATTCAAGAGCTGCTGTAGATTTCCGTGAAATCAAGAGTTATTTATAGTGAAGTATTTGATTATAAGTATTTGTGTCAGACGAACTGGCGCGACTGATTGGTGTCTGATGTTTTAAATCAACTCGTTATTATTTGAGATCACTGAACTTTGCTATGGTCTCGAGAGTTCGAATATTTAACCTATGTTAAGAAAAATGCGGAAAGAATAGGACCGTAAAGAGGAAACTAGGATGAAATAAATAAAAATATTTGTCCCAAGAGAAAATTTGATAGAAGAATGTGGTTGAAATGGCTGAGAAGACACCGTGCAGCCTTTATGGTTTGTAATGCACTTCAATCGTTTCAATCAGAAATTAATACATCATGGTTTGATCCACGTGATTGTATCCATAGCACTTTAGCTAAACTGTCACTTTTCACTTTTAAGTTTGTGTTTTTCCACAATGTTCTCAAAAAAAATATCAATCTCTCCGCCCACCTTTCTCACGCGATACTGGTATTGCCAAACATTCGTATTATTTATAGTAGTTGACGTAAACTGTGTCTGGAAGATGGCCAGTCGGTCTGTCATGCGTCTCGTGCGCTTTGCCATGTGTTCGGTATTAGCGCCTATTACTGCGAGATTTCTAAATACATAATGTACACGTGAGTATTTGGTGCTAACTGTTTACTACGAAATTGGACCGTTTGTTCCGGTTTCATTTAGTATTTTTTTAGGCTATTTGGTAATAATATGTATTTCTTGCTTCTTTCCCAAGATTTTTATAACTTCATTTGATCTCATTTCCCGATTACATTCACTATCATCTTACTTATTGTTTTTACCTTTATTTTATTTCATCAAGTCTTCCTACCGCGAAATTATCAAATATAACAGAACTATCATCATTACAACATTATTAACTTCACAAAGAATTCTACCGAAATAAATAACACAACTTTTTTCGTACGAGCAAACATTGTTGAGGAAGTTCAATATTTTGTGTTCAAAATAAAAATTATTACGTTTGCGACCTCCAGACCAAGGTCTAGTGCAGACGTTCTACACGCATCTTCACATTTAATGATTTAAGAGAATTACAATGTTTGAGATGATAAATTAATTTTAATACACGTGTCACTCAGCAAAATATATCAGTTGTATGTTATGGCATTATGAATTTACAACACTTCCATTTTCAAGGCGCTGAGCAATGAGTTGGAAATCCAGCGTGCAACAACAAATCATAGCTCTAAAAAAATGCCCTTCCAAACGAGCATGTTAAGGCATGTTTTTCAAATTATATGGTCCTTATGGTTTAACGCCGTATACAAGAAGTATTTGACAGTAGCCTAAATGAATAAGCGTCTAATGACAAAAAAAAACATGCAGTCTAAACAAACGAATTAATTTAGATAAGTAAAACCAACAACAATTTCTTCTAATCACTTTCAAATTAATCCAATCCACGAACGATAGCTAATTTAGTCTTAATTAGGTCCATTATGCGAATGTGTGCTTAATGGTTTAACTGTAGTCAATTTACTCTAGCTATTCTTAGTAATGGAGGTGTAGTAAATACTAATGTTGCTTAATGTTTTAATTGGTTTGAGTAGTTCTTTAACCTTTGCAGCTTGAGTTGAAAGCTTAAAAGGTTCGCTTTCTTTGTAAAGTTTTAAACGTTTTATGCTGTAGTGTAGTGTTGATTTTTTTATCTACACACGATTCTTAAATTAATTACCTGAAGAAACTAGGACAGAAAACCTTTGTATATGGGCAAGTTGTCCTACCGAAATACCAATTTTTTAAAGATTTTAAGAAGCTTTTTGTAGTTTTGTTAATACTATTGTTTATGTAGTCTATTAAATGTGAATTACTCCGATAAATAGCGTGACGGTTCACTTCGAAAAATGGAAGAAGAAAACATGAGTCGAGCCCAAGTAACATAGAACGATCGCAGGAAGATAATGATAAAGATTAATGAGTCTAATAAATCTGAAGATTTTTATTAGTCTTAAAAGCTTTGTTTTTATGTGACGTCGACTAACACTAATCTTTTTTAAGTTTATAATGCTGCTACACGCAGCGGCAGCGGTGGCCCAGTGGTGGCGGCCACGACTTACGAACAATCAGTCGTGGGTTCGAACCCAGACAGGCGCATTATACTTTGTGTATTTTATTTCATCACCGCTGCTCTCAAAACGGTGAAGGAAAACATCGTGAGGAAACCGGCATGTCCTAGAACCAAAAATTCGAAGACATGTGACATCTACTGATCCGCACTGGGCCCGCGTGGTAGATTATAGCCCATTCCCTCACATTGAGAGAAGGCCGAGTCCCAGCAGTGGGAACATTATAGGCTGATGATGATGATGATGCTGCTACACAAATTGTTATACATTTTGGTTGAATATTTCAAATCAATCCAACACCCGTTATTTACGAATTCAGGAGAAAGGAATAAAGGTACCATTCGTAGCGTAGATTCAATTTACTATCCATTTCACCTATAAACTGAGGGAATGAAGTAAGTTGCGCACTTACGCAACATTCCCGGGCAGGAAACATTAAATATGTAAAGGGTATGTCTGACTCCAAACCCGTAGTACATAAGGTGCCTACCGCATGTATTTTTCATGATCGTAAAGTTTTAATGTCTCACTCGGTTTCGGAAAAGAAAAATTAAGTTTTGGTCCTTTTACACTTAATCAATATTGACTTTTCTAATATTTGCGGTAGGCATACGATTACGACAACATGTCGCATGACCGTCCGCTATCTTAGACTGAACTGGTCGTACTATTAAGTATGACCAAATGGTTTCGACCAAAATCACTTTTGCGGCCAAAAGCCGTGTTCGTGATCGCATAGTGCGCGAGGAGGTCCCTTGATTAACAATTGGTCTGCTATGCCGATTTCTAAATACTACTTCCAGGATAACATTGTTTTTATCCAACACTTCATTGTTTACCCATGTTGGTCAGGGACAAAATGGTGCTAACGCTAATGGCGTTTTACATAACAATGCCATATCTTCCACTAGATAAGCCTTCATACACATGTAATTGTTCTGTTATTTTGATGTGCACTCTCCTGTGACAACTTCACGGTCACCAGACGCGACATAACAAACAACGTCCTATTAGGCACAAACTTCAAAGTGCCATGTCTTCTTGTTAACTTACTCTTTGGCACAGTTCGCACCTAGATTTAGTTTCATGATTTATAAATGCACCAAGTCTTGGGTAAATAGTCTTTTCGAGAAATATAAATTAGGTGTAGCCAATTTGGCAATGGGCCGGCCATGTTGGTCGTAAAATCCGTAACCCGTGATCTTATCTTGGGCACAAATATTATAATACTTCGTCTTGGGAAACGTTTCTAAACGTTTGGCAGAGTAGTAAGTGTCGGCGAAGTGGACTAGGGCCATAGTCTTCTGATAGTGGATTTCGATCAGAAAAGCCAGAGAAAGAGTTTATTTAGATGTAGTTAAAATAACCTTTTTTTCTAAGGACAACTGCTACAGACCGATGATGAACATGCAATAAAATATACAAAGGGTCGAAACTACAGGACCCTACCGAAGTGTATTTATTATTTTATTTGAAAACCTTTTCGAAGTGAAAATATCCCCCTAGCTCAGTTTGAAAAATAAAACGCCCAGTAATGTGACCCTTTGCCTCTCAATCGAGCCGCAATGCTGTTGTGTTTTCAGCAAAATGCAACATTTTAATACATTCGAATGAACGACGTGTGCTCTATAAATTGTTCACTTTTAGAATTGGAGTTGTTTCAGCGAATAACCGCAAAAGTTGTGAATGGTAAACATGTTTTTCGGTGACCTTTTGTCGTTATTTTTTGTTATGCGACCCTGTGTTGTAAGCCGAATTGAATTACACACTGACTATGCAAAAGAGAATATGGAAACTAATTTTCGCTTTCGTTCTTACACAGAAAACATTCTTGTAAAGCAAAACCCGTTTTAATATTTAGCTTCGTTTGTTTAGAAAGCCTAGTTTATGATCGCCAGGCCCGACCTTCCTCGGCACGGTTTTATCTTACCTTAGCAACACCCTGTGTACGCGTTTTGAACATGCAGGCTAATCAGTGAAATAGGCTAATGCAGGCTGTCAGTGCAAGTGACCCCTTTCCGAAACAGGTCACACCACACGTGGTGCATTGCGGTTGGGAGAGCAGAACTGCAGGACATAGCCCGCAGATTTACTACAGACACGCCTAGACATGAATGTCCTATAAAATATTTCAATATGCTGCCAAAAATAGAGCCGAGGCGATTCTGGGAATGTTCTAAATCTAAAAGTACTCCCGGATTCACCGATGAAACTGTTATCCGCAAAGAAGTTTGTAACTTTTCGAGTCACGATTTATTCCAAGGGATTTCTTCCCTTGGAAATAATTTATTTCTCAAGAACCATTGATAACGGCCAGACAATTTTACATTAATTATTCAAATTACAAACTCCAGGGAATCGTTATTTATTATACAAACCTTTTGCTAACTTTTGAAACATAAATACTTGTTGCGAAGTTTTAAACACAAAAACGTTATAATTAAACTGTCAGTCGTGTCGTCTCTTTTACCTGGACATGTCACAAAAAATCCTCACGTCCCAGAAAAACATGAAGTGGGTCCTTCAAGGATAAAACATACATAAGAAGCTATTAAAACCTGCTGTGAGAGTTCAAAGTGATAGGCTCGGGCCGGGGTTCCAGGAGTGGTCACTGACGAAGGATTACTGCGGTAACGGTAATTAGTTAATTAGCATCACGTAAACAACCTCCTGTTCCTTTATTTGCCCTTCATTTAGAATAGACCCGCGCTACACGCGACGCCATGTAGTCATGTACTCGCTTGTACTAATACTTATACTAATTCAAAGCTTTTACTAAAGACAGTTACACATTTATACAAAACCTGTTATTGTTCCCAAGTTACAAAATTTGAAAATTTCAGCATTATTCAACATGAAAGTTTACCTTGAACTTTAGAACTTTTGTAATTTTAAAGTGTTTTTGTGGACTTAACTGTAAAAGTGATATTGTGAGCCTCGTGGGCGAACTTCAACGGTTCATTGCGAAAAGGCTACGAGTGCTCTTTGTTCTCACAGGTCGTCCAAACAATAGGCAGGTTGACGCTATTGCCAGTCGCGTCCGAGAATATTCGACGTTCGAAATTCCCAGATGTTAAAAAAATGTTTGACAAAAAGTTTAGTTTTTAGACGGGGTGACCTTTTTGTTTAACTCAGCTCAGTTGAGCTTTTTTTTTGCTTAGGGGCATACAATATGTGGTCTATGGATCGCAAATGGATTTATACTGATCTGATCCCTTTGTTTTAAAAATGATCAAGTTTCTGTTACTTAGGTTATTTTTTTACAATGTGGAAGACGTCTGTGAATGCCTATCTTAATATATATAAATCTCGTGTCACAATGTTTGTCCTCAATGGACTCCTAAACCACTTAACCGATTATAATAAAGTTTGACCCAACTTGAAAGATAGGATAGCTTACATTTCAATTTATGAGACGCAGACGAAGTTGCGCCGGTCAGCTAGTATCATTATAATAATCAATAAATAACAGGTCACACACAATTGCCGACCCTGAAGTAAAACAATTAAGGCGGCGTAAGTGGTAGAGGTCGAGTTAATTAGGATTTGGGACGATATTGCGACGTTGAAAATCTCGAGCCAGACTGAGTGCCTTGTTAATGTGACGCCTATTACGTTACTGATGTAATTAAGTGCGATCTATTAATTTAGAGGCAATCTTGTGTCTGAGACTTATGACTAGCATGTTTTGTATTTTTGCTATGCGAATTGATTTCGTTATAGCATCCTGACAGGTCCACTCAAATCTGTATGCTTCTTTCTTCAAAACACCATCTCGGACACTAGTCTCAAGTTCTCATGAGAGACAAGAATATGTCTGGACTTTAGAAGAGACTCAGAGTTTGTTACGGCTGTTTCTTTCCAGAGAAGTCAGGCAAAATAAACATCATTTATCATCAACTAGCTTCTGCCCGCGACTTCGTTTGCGTGAATATCCCGCTTGCAACATTTCTTGCTGCTCCCTCCTATTGGTCATAGCGTGATGTTATATAGCTTATAGCCTTCCTCGATAATTGGACTATCCAACGCAAAAATATTTTTTCAATTCGAGCCGGTAGTTCCTGAGATTAGCGCGTTCAACCAAACAAACAAACAAACGCTTTATAATATTAGTATAGGTTAAAAAATACCCTTTTAATATCTTCGGTATTTACATGATCTTTCGTGCTCTATTCCAAACTTTTTCAAAACAAGCAATATGCTTACGAAAACTATATCTGCGTCGATATAGCCCATTAAACGACAGTTGAATGATCCTTCCATGTCCATAACTACATACATACAAGAAGCGCTCTTTGCATGGCCTCTCAGCGCGACCATTGTCCACCAATCAACGGTGTCTGCAGATCGACGATTTAGCACTTGGGGCATCCGCTGCAGATGAACGAACGTCCATTATACTCGTTTCCTATTTCAGTAGATAGAAAAGAGCCAATTAGAGCTCCTCTGGGAGCTTGGCTTATTCATATGTGCGTAGGTCAGGTGACCAGTCACTGCTTGGAAATAAATCAAATAACTCTGTGCAGTGGTAGTTTAAAGTGAAGTGAAGTGGTGAGATGTCATTTGTTTACTGAGGGTTCAGTGATAGATAGGTGGTTCCATGTGTCGCTATTGCATTTTGGCGACTAGAATGTTGGTAGCTTGAGTTTAATATTAAAATAAAAATGTGTGTTGTGTTGTTCCAGCATGAGGTCACGGCGGTGGTGTGGTGTCCGCATGGAAGCCCGGCGGACTGCTGATCACGCGCTGCACACGCTGCGTGCGCAATTCCGCCGCAGCCTGCCGGAATGGACCGCGCGCGCCTCTCGCCGACGCCGGACTGCGCGAACCATCGGTCGCTCCAAGGAGGACCCCGCGAAACCATCGATAACGCAGCCCCGCCCGCGGAGGCCTTAAACGAACCAGAGACTCCGCGGCCCGCGCCGCGCGCGTTAGCTTCTATCCCCGAGAGCGAGCCTCTCCTCCGCGAACCGCTCAGTGTCAGTGCTATCAGTGAGAATGTCGCGCGCAAGCACAACGGGCGGCCGCTGCACGTGCAGTTCGACGCGCAGTCGCCGCCCGCGCCTGCCTCGCTGTCGTCCAGCGGCTCCAGCTCGTCTGATGACGAGGACGTCTCCATCGCCGAAGCGCGCCCGCCCGACGGCGGCTGGGGCTGGGTCGTCGTGTTCGCCTCCTTCATGGTCAACCTCATCGCCGACGGAATCACCTTCAGCTTCGGTGTGTTCTTCCCACACTTCCTGGAGTACTTCGGCGAGAGCAAGGGCAAGACGGCCTGGATCGCGGGCATCTTCATGGCGATGCCGCTGCTGTCCGGCCCCATCGCCAGCTTCCTTACTGATAGATACGGTTGTCGGCGGATGACGATATTCGGCTCGATCCTAGCCGCCATAGGATTCGTTATATCTGCCTTCGTAGATAATATGGAGACATTGTTTTTGACATTCGGCATAATGGCCGGATTTGGATTAAGTCTGTGTTACGTGGCAGCAGTAGTTATAGTCGCGTATTATTTCGAGAAGAAACGTTCTTTAGCCACCGGAATTTCGGTCTGCGGTAGCGGTATCGGCACATTCGTGTTCGCTCCTTTGACCTATGTATTATTAGATGAATATGGGTGGCGCGGAACCACGTTAATATTAGCTGGTTTATTTCTAAATATGGCAGTGTGCGGACTGTTGTTCAGAGACCTGCCGTGGACGACCACGATGAACGAGGAGAGGGCGAGAGAGAGGAAAAGGAAAAGAGAGAAGAAACGGCTGAAGCGTTATCAAGCGTATCAGCTATCTCAGGCGGCGTCGGCGGATAGCGTTTCGGACACTAAAAGCAGTCCCGCGAACTCGACGAAAGCGAACGAATCCGCCGATATCGAGACTGTGACATCACCGATAGTACCTCAGTTTAGTTCGCTAGTGGACCTGCCGACGTTCATGACGGGCGGGGAGGGGGTGTCGCTGGAGGTGTTCGAGCTGATGTCGAACAGGGGTCGGGCATACGCCATCCTGGCGCAGAACTACCCGGGGGTGATGTTACCGTCGCGCAGCTTCAGCGACAGCGGGCGCCTGCACGAGATGTCCCCGCCGCGCGCGCTCATGTCGCCGAGCGCGGCCTCGCCGGGGGTACTGTCGCCGACAGCGCCGCGCCCGCCGGACCCGAGCTCGGCTCCTATCAACGACAAGGCGGCGCTATCGCTGTGGTTACGTCGTCAGGCCGGGACGGGCTCCACGAAGAAGCCGCCCGCCTTCCTCAAAGACTTGCGCGTGCATCGTCACTCGCTGACGTACAGAGGCGCCATGCTCAACATCAACCGGTACAGACTCCGGGCGTCCTCCTGTCCTAACATCTTCAGGAATTCGATGACGACCATTGCTAAAGAAAAGGTGAGGCGCTGACTAAGTTTTTTCCTCTTATGAATGTAGGTACAGTTACGTTACTGCTAAAAGTTAAAAGTTTCTATCAAGACAACAAATAGTTTTAGATCTTGATTAACGACAACTTTGTCTTGAGTAAGCAATAGTCCTTGCTTACCGATGAACATCAGACCTTCAGGTTCGATCTCCAGTGCGAATATTGGGCTTACCACCATTAATCACAATAATAGCCCAAAGTCCGGGATTTGTGTGCCCACTTTTTGGCAAAGGATCTCCCCCTAAATATGACTAAATAAGGTATAGAAGCAAATTGCTATGTATCTTCTGTAAGAACCTTAAATATTTAAATTAACACCAAATTCCATAACTTTTCAGGTCCAATGGTACGCTGGTCTCTGGGACTTCTGGGACCTGGTAGTAGACGTGCTGGACTTCTCCCACTTCTCGAACCCAGCGTTCCTGATCTTCGCGGTGTCCAACTTCCTGCTGTACATGTGGTACGACGTCCCCTACGTGTACATCGCCGACAACGGGATGAGCATGGGCTTCAATGAGTCGCAGTCCAGTATGCTGATCTCTATTATTGGAATATTGAACATGTTTGGCGAGGTGAGTCTAATTTTTGTGTACTTTTCTTGTTGAGGATTTTGTATGGGCGTTTTTTTAGTTAAGTGAGGTAGCGTAATAGACCTATTTTTAATACGGCCCCATCAAACTATAATTTTGTACAGTCTGTATAAAGGCAACTCCTAGAAGTAACAGCGTACATATGATTATAACCACAACGCTTATTGTGGATAAATGATACCTGAACTCCTCTATGGTGGCTGATTTGTTGCTCCCAAAGGCACTGTTCTGGTTGACGAAAACCTTTTCATTCCGTACTTTTGATTGACACATGATGACTTCCTTTCAATGAATTTCCAACTCGATGACACTCGCTTAGAGAACGATTTAGATTAATATAATGCACACATGATTGACAAATGTTATCTCAAGTGGCAGGGTCGCCATATAAGGACGGGACTTAGGAGAATGAAACATCTCGGATGCTGAGTAAATACTGATTATATTTGGTGTGTAAATAGGTTTTATAGTGTACTCACACAGGTAGAATATAATATACTTATCAACTACATCACAACTTGATAACATTTCCATATCTTATTCTGGTTTTGCATCATTATCAGCAGTATTCTTCTGCTCTTATCCCAATTTATTTGTCACACATGTCAATATGATGATATATTGACATGTGTTCTTCCATATTTCCTTCCTCGTCATCTCAGCAGCCACCCCTAGTCCATCTATGTTGTTATAGTGTTTTTTTCATATACAGCAATAATATAAAAAAAGAATTGTGTGGTTTTATTAAACCACATTAGACATTTAACTCAAAATTTTCACATTTTTTACACTACACGGTCAGCTGCTGCGAACTATAGGCGCCGCCATATTGGCCTTGGCTGCTTTGACGAGCGCCTTTCACTTTATCTGAACGTCACGCGACATGCAACACACACACGAAAAAGTTTGAGACGTTGTAATCAAAGTTTCACTTTAAAAGATAATAATACCTAACATTGCCCATAACTCACCTTCTATATCATCAGATTTTCTACTATCTCCTTGTGGAGACAGGAAGCTATTACCGGTGCATAGCCCGCAATAAGCCTGTCACAGTATCAGCCCTTATCAGCAACAGGCATTGTATAACTTGACCCAGTTAAATCATCTTCCGTACAACTGATAAATGCCAGTCGTACTGTTTTACGCAATCGGTGTTTTACACGTGTGCAGGTCACGTGTGATTGTAATGTCATAGAAGATGAAAGTACCTGTATCATGTATTGTTTTTGTAACCTGGATCGGGAGAAAAAATCGTAAAGATATTTCACTGTTTTAGACTTTCTCGTAATCGTTTTAGACTTTCACGGTATTTCACGACACTTAATGTACTTTAAGTGTCGTAAACATATTTATTTGATACTAACTTCTGCCAGCGGTTTCGCCTACGTGAAGTTTGATGATTGTCCCATGGGATCTTACTACCGTAATAAAAAGTATCCTTTGTATTAATGCAGATTATAAAGTATCTGTGTACAATATTACATCCAGATCCGTTCAGTAGTTTTTGCATGAAATAGTTACAAACAACCATTCATGCATCCTTACTACAAAACTTTCGCATTTATAATAATTTTGTAGGATATGATTTACTGGAACTCTTGAATTCACGAGTTTTAACACTCACCCAAAACATTATATCAACTAGACAACTACCAAATTAATTTTGAAAGTGTTGTAAATATTTAAGTAAATAAAACGTTTTGTTTTTGTAAATCAATGAATATTGACACATATAAAACGCATCAAAACTTGGGAATAGGGGCTCGTGACATCAGAACGCACTTAAATTATACCAAGGCGTGACGTATTGAGAATTTAAAAAGCCTTGCATCTTCGTCAATTTTGGTTAACATCACAAAAGAAAAATAGGGGTGAAATCATTTTTGATAATCTAACTGACGGACTAACTAACTGGTCGTGTACCCTATTCATGCGGCTACTTACTAAAACTTTACAGACAAACTCTGATTTTAGACATGTTGTTCATAAATCCACATCCAATTTCCAGATCCTGCTAGGTTGGGTGGGAGACTTCCAGTGGGTGAACGCGAGCATCGTGTACGCGGCCTGCATGGTACTGTGCGGCCTCGTGACGCTCATCATGCCGCTACTGTCCACCTACGTGGGGCTCGCGTCCGCGTCGGGAGCCTTCGGCGCCTGCATCGCGGCTAACTACTCGCTCACCAGCATCATACTGGTGCAGCAGATCACCTTGGAGAAGTTCACCAACGCGTACGGGCTGCTGCTGCTGATACAAGGAGTTGCTAATTTGATTGGACCGCCTTTGGCTGGTTAGTATTTTTGAATTTAAATAGATTACATCCCAGTCACTCTGTAAAGGAGCGAGCATGACTGCTTCGTAGCGCGGAGGTGACGGCTCGTTCCGTCTTGCTTCGGACCATGGATTAAACCACACACACACGAACACACACACACACACACACACACACGAACACACACACACACACACACACACACACACACACACACACACGAACACACACACACACACACACACACACACACACACATACACAGGGCCGGACGCGAGAGGTCGCCGCCGCCGATCGCGGCTACGAGGACACGGCGGTGCTCCGCCCACGCAGGGCAGACTTCCACCGTGTGTGAGACCGTGTCCTCCGCGAGATCAGAGCAGTGGAAACACCCGGGCGTTTCCTCCCGCCCGATTCCATGCAGGAATCTCCCGAAACATCCGTGTCCGGTGAGGACCTGCGTCAGGCGGAAGGTGAGGACGCCGTGGCGCCTCTCCAGCCACTCCTCAAAGAGGGGACTTACCGCCACTATCGTGGCGTGCCCTGCACGGGGTTGCGACAGTCGCTCTCTCCATGTCGCCATGAGATCGCGCCGGAGGTCAGTCCGCTGAGCGGCAATTTGCCGCGGCAGCGGAGTTTCCCCCCGGCGTAGTACCTCCGCGCGCCACTCATGCAGGCGCGCGAGGACTATCGCCTCCAGATCCCACGGCGGCAATCCGGCAAGCAGGCCCGCCGCCTCGCGAGAGTGAGTGCGGTACCCACGACCATCTTTACGGTCACCACTTTTTGGGGCGCGTTCAGGTAATGGACGGCTCGCCGCCTCAAGGAACGCGCCCACTGTGGGACCCCGTAAAGGGCCACGGACCGCACGACTTAGGGGAGGACTACTTCCAGCAGTGGACGTATTCGGCTGAAATGATAACAATCATATTTATAAAACTAATAAAACATTGGCGCAAAATCATTGCGTGTAAAAATCTTACAATAAAATATAAACAATAATTAGCTCCAGAGTTTTAAAATGCCATTCAACGTTATGTGTTGAGTTATTGACGACCGCTTTTTAACCGACTTCTAAAAAAGGAGGAGGTTCTCAATTCGGATGTTTCTATTTTTTTTTTTTTTTATGTTTGTTCGGGCATAACTCCGTCGCTTGCCAACCGATTTAGAAAATTATTTTTTTGTTGAAAAGGGTATTCTTTCCAAATGGTCCCATAGCCACCAAGTCGGGATCTGACGATGGAATCTAGGCGAACTCGAGGGAACTCTTCAAATTTTATATGAAAACGTGTTGCGAATTTCGTATTTTCTACAACAAGTAAAGCATTTGCGTTTGATAAGAACCATTCTACCATCAGATCTGATGATGAAGCCAAGAGTCATGGAACTCCATAATGAGACAATGTACCATAGTCGTGTTTGGGCTTGTTGTAATTGTAACGGTATGCACTTTCCATGTATCAAGCACATGTGAACCACTAAAAAGTGATAAAATAAAAACTTTTTTGCAAAAAATAAAACCGAATTAAAAAAAAAACAAAAAAGTGAAAAATAACTTTAGCTTCTGAAGTCGGTGACAAAAAAACGAAAGCAATCAAAAAAAGATCACCGACTTCAGAAGCTAAAGTTATTTTTCACTTTTTTGTTTTTTTTTTTAATTCGGTTTTATTTTTTGCAAAAAAGTTTTGTTATTAGCCTGTACCTACTGTTCAGTATTTTCATAAAAGAAGCATAAATCTTGATATCCTAATAAAAAACGAGTTACACTAACATAACCTCTCTTTCCTATTTCCAGGTTGGGTGTACGACGTGACGGGGTCGTACGACCTGTCGTTCTACCTCGCGGGAGTGTTCATCGGAGTGTCGGGTCTGGTGTTGTTCGTAGTGCCGCTCATACGTCTCGTGAAGTACATCGCGCGCAAGCCTGCGCCCGCGCCACCACCCATGGAGGACAAGCCTAATGGAGAGATCAAACAGAATGGCAAGCTTATGGTATAGGCAATAAAGTGGAAAATTATTCTATAAATTATGTCATCGTCCTCTGTCTAGCCTTGTGAGACCGGCTTTCAGTTTTACCGGATATAACACAAAAACAGTATTTTACAAATAATATATATCGTCCGCTACCCAGTAATTGGGTACCATTATGCTTTTTGGGGACTGTTTGACAGTCAAAATAGAGACAAAACTGAAATAAAAAAAAGAGGCTAGCTATTGAACTGGCTAATCTCGTCAAATTGGACAGTATCCTAAGTTGGTTTTACCAAACCAATAGCAAGAATTGCTTCAAAGCGAGCATGTAAAGTTTTGTAATGCATTAAAACATAGAAACTAAAAAATAATCATTTTGTAGAATTATATTTCTCAATGAATCAATGTTCAGTCCAATATTCATTTTTATTACTTTATTGTATCTAATTTTATTATTATTCATCATTTTCTATTTTTATAATAATCTATTATTATGAAACTAAAATTATGATATTAACATTAAATCTATATTTCTTTGCCAGTCAGTCAAAAGATTTTAATAATACAAAATCATATTAACAAGCGCATGTGGATGTCTTATCATCAAGGCAGATCAAAGTGTGCTGTATATAGCTATGGTTTAGCTATTAATACAGTCAAGAAACTATGCCTAAGACAAGCTCGCTAGGCTAAAGACTCAAGGTCCTTCCGCTCAATGTTGAACTTCCTAACAATTATAGCGAAGTAAGTATTTGTAGTGTTTTCTACACCCTAGTGTCAATAATATCAAACGAGACATCTCTGAATTTAATATCTCGATGGTGGAAAATTCAGGGGGGCGGGCTATCAAAATTTTTCTTGTGTTTGAGAAAAATTAAAAGTAAGTGCACAAGAAAAAATATGTGATATTATTTTGAGCACTCCTTATAGAAATAATCAAACTTTCTCGGGCGTTTTTTTTTTTTAATTTTGTGGCCATACATAAACCTTAATCACTCATCAAAACTGAGAATTTAGATGTATGATTATGATTTACAAAATTAAAATAAAATACCCAAATACAAGTAAAATTGTGATCGCCCTCTTCAATGCCGTAAAGGCATTGATCGCGCTATTGAATTTGCAACGTTCAGCTCAATGCTGAAAGTTAAAATTCCAGCAGCATGGTCAGTGTTTCGAATGAAAGTAATTAGTGTAGCAATTGTGGTGTTTACTAAATGTTATTTATGTGAAGAAGGTAGCAGTGTGATACCTAGTTACGGTGGAAAGAATATGAATCGAATTTGTTATTGTAGTGGATGCGAAACTCGGCACTAAGGGTTCCGTAGCTCGAAAACTAATACAAAATCAATTAAATATTAGTGAGAAAAAACCACCTGCCGCCGTCGGAAACGGAACCCAATAAAAACAATATTAATATAATGTAATAACAGAAAAATTAAGAACAAAGTTGTGACTGTAAAAGCACTCCTAGTAATTAAAATCGAGTTTCTTATTAATAAGTCTTATTTGTATGGATAATTGAAGTGTTAAAGATTAGCTAAATATCTCTTAGATACCATTTTGAACTGTCTAAGAATGTCATGTCATAAGAAAGTGCAAGAATATTATTTGTGAAATGAGAATTTGTTTTTAACAGTGAGTTCTACAATACCCAATACTAATCGTAAGTTCTAGAAGTTAAGGAAAAATCATACTTGACTCAAAAAGGTGACTTCCGCAGATTAGAACCATTTTTATCAATTTTTAAATGCTACTCCATCAGTCGCGTAATTTTTAACGTAATATTTTAATCTAACTTAATCCAAGCTTTATATAAATCTTGAAAATCGATAAATTATAAATTAGGAATTTTATAATTGTATCACCAAAGACTGCCCATGTATAAAAATCAGAAAATATAGATCTTCCTGTAGATTTTTAGAAGTAGAAGCTGAATGATCAACTCCTTTGCTACTAAACGGTCATATACGTCCAAGGCAAAGGTAGTGACCATTTAGTTTATATGATACCAATAGTGTATCTGTGTTATTTAAGCGGTTTAGCAAATACTTCCAAAACAGTTCTTCTGAAATCTAATACTAATGAATCAAACTTTTGTAGCCTTAAGATTTTTTTGTGCCCTATTATAATCAAGTAAGAATTGTCAATATATTTCAATCGAACGCATAAATAAAGAAAACGAATACTTTTACAAACATAGAGGGTACGTATAACCGAATGAGCATAGTGTATAAGTTATGATTCGAGGAAAAAAAACAAATTGTGTACCAAAAAAATGTTATCATATAGCTTTGTTTGCATTTTCTGTAGTCTTAGGTGTTTTAAAGAGTAAAATGCCTTATGTACCGCCAATAATCACAAATTAAATATTGCAAATAATAGCAGAAAAATGTACCTATGAAACTACCAGATAGATGCCTTTTTGTCAGACCAGTAACGTGTAAAAAATGTGCTATTTGAAAGACACAAATAAATTATACTAGTATTTCAGTGTTACAATTTTCAGTATCCATTTACATCATACATATAAATAGTAACTACATATATGTACTGGATTTTCTCGTTTCAATATTTCTTATAAATGAAGCACCGAATAATGCCCTGAAAATCATTGCTTTTTACTGTGTTTTTGAGGGTTTAAAGAAAAACTTGGCGATAAAAAGTATTGAAACGAAAATATAGCTTTCGAATCTTTGATAATAAATAAATAACCATAACTTTCCGTCGTGTCTCTAAATTATTAACATTAGTAATCAAATCTTATCAATAATATAATAATGACTAATAAATTCATGGCAACAATTAGAATGCAAATAAATAATTCTGTATATGAAATATAATTTTTATAAAAAAAATATCATCAAAATCGGTAAGCTCTTAGTCAAAATATATTTTAATGTGTATGTGGATAAGTTTGTTCTTTGAGGTAGCTTGCATGTCACTATGTTATATTGTTGGAATCTATAATGGAATATATATTTGGAATTACAGTGTGTAACCTCGTTTGTCGTGGGAATATTGCGTGATTTAAGAAATTCATCGAATATGGCAGCTGTCTTTGTGTGAAAATATTTTGAAACTAATTCTTCTTAACGTAAGGATTATTATGCTTTGCATATTGCCACATGTACGAACGACGACCAAACCAGTTATGCAGCAGCAAGTAACGCTGATGTGTCGCTGAGTGTACTACCACGCTCACTGACGGTCGACTGCTTTTCAACCTTATCCCTTGGGGTTTACGGGTACAATTTCGTTGACCGTCAGAAAGCCGGTAGTATATAACAATCTTATAAAACTTCCAAAAAACAACTGCCTATTATTTGTTAGGCATTTCGAACTCTATTTCATACGCTATAAAGAAATTCATATTTAATCATTATCACATCTAAATTGACGCATGGACTTTACAATCATCTGTAAATAATACGTAGAACTAAAATTGTTCTCTACAGTTATGAAACAAACGGCGTGAATTAGTGAGTAGTTTTAATATAATGTCAATAAGTTTTACAAATGTGTGTTTCGTTCGCATGTGATGGCCGACATGTCAAGTGATTGTACTAAACGGGTATACAAACAAATGTATTATGTATATTTCTGATGCACTCTGTCGTGTGTATGATAGTAAAATTCTTTTTTTGAATTTAGTTTTTTTTGTTTTATTTTTCTTCACAACCAGTGTTGCCTTCCTTAATTTGTCACTTCTTCATCTTTTGTCCTTTCTGATTGAAAACTAATTTTCGTTGTATCATTTTAATTTTTAGAAATGGTTTTTTTAAAAACGTTGTTTAATACACATGAACATTTGTTACTGCAGTTCTCGGCTCCATAACAACCTCGCCTGCGGCTCGGGTGTGTATTCCGCCTCGAATGCAATAACAAAGTCTCCCTAATTACATCAAAATGTGCTATTTTAATTCACCAAAACGTATCACTATTTTATTAGTTTTCTGCAAACTGTGGCTTGTTAATTACTATCTTGTATCTTAAACATTTTTCTAAAAATGAAATGTGATAATATAACAAGAAACCTAACTTAACAAGTAACGAAGTCGTATAGATAATTAATTACTTATTATATTTAAGCATAGCTAGTGGACGTAGTAATGAATCGTAGATGATTGGATTTTGAAGGAAATAAACTGCTAGTAACTTTCGTGACAATTTACATGAACTAAACATTTTCGATATAATTCGTCTGAGAGAAAATTGATCGCAATAAAGTAGTTATAAAATGAAAATAATATTAAAAAAGTTCTTCCATAGTATTTTTTGCACTCTCTAGAATATTGGGCACTACTTGATTGAAAACGGTTGTTATAACTCAAGACTAATAAATACAAATTAAATACAGTTCTTTATACCAACTTAGCAGTAGCCATTTGATATTTTAATCAGCATCGAGATATTAAAGATCCAATAACTTAATAAAACAAATTAAAAGGAAATATTAAGATTTTACATATTAAAATAAAAGTTTGTGATTATTATAACAGTTTACACCAAAATAAGCAATCATTTACTTGATAATATTGTAAGTCAAATTCGATAAAATATTTATTGTAGAAGCTGTTAATGAATAAATACCTCATAAATATAGAATTATATTTTATTGATCGGGGTCTTTTTGTATTGGCTATTTGAGACCCTATTATTAAAGAATTCATAATTATGTATTGATTAGAATAAAGACCATTTTAGCTTGAGTTTGTCTTTCACTATGAACCTGTTAAAACCCCTCTCGACAAGCTGCAATGTCGCTGGAAAGACTAAGCTGCCTTCAAAAGGTATTGTGACGTAGTGGGTGCAGATGATGAAATAATAAACGTTTCTTATGCGACTTGGTAGCTTATTATTGTAGAAATCCAATATACAATATGGATATACTGGTGGATACCATTATATCTATGGTTTTTTAGAACTTCTTCATTAAATAGAAACTAGCTGTGCTAGTTAGAGTAAACACTCAATACTCTGATCCAGGAAGAAACTTAGGAAGATGTATATCGTTACATAATTTTGGTAGGACTCCTCATAAAAATGGCTGTGCAGTCAATGCGACAAGCCTATTTTAAATTCGAATTTTGAAAGGACTGTTACATTTCTTTCTTTGAGTACAAGTAAGTACTATGGAGGTTTTTTAGTCGTCGTGGAGGTTTTACGTCCACGAGACTAAATGAAACGACATCGTTACAATACCGGGGTGGCCGGCGCAAAAAAAAAAAAATATTTAAGGATTTTTTTTTTTTTTGCAAAAGAAGGAGAATTGGTATGAAGAGGTGAAAGTTAAAAAAAAGTTAGTTGAAAGTTAGAAAAGAGAAAAAAAAATTAGTTAAGTTGAAGTTAAGTTGTTATTAAGTCAGAGTTAAATTAAAGTTTAAAAAAAAATACGGGAATGATAACGATGTCATTTTCTTAATTACATTAAATTTGGTAGGTAAGTAGTTACAAAACAAGTCACTTTTATATAAAAATAATAATATAGGTAATAACATATTTGTTAATTAATGGAAGTGCATGATAGAATTTGAATGTAAGAATGTTAATTACAGTGACAAATTTACACTAGGTTGGTTCCGGTTCCATTCAAATACTAACATTCATCGTATCTAACAAAGTCTTAATCAATAAGTCTGAATTAAGGCAACAGTTAAGAAGATAAATCTTATATAATAGAAGATGTTTCTCAAGGAACTAACCCAGATTAGTGCAGGCTTATTGAATTATTGCCAGTCACCACCCGCTGGCGTGTCGGCCTCGTCTGGCGTGTCAGCGCTTTCTCGCCAAGCTTCTACAACCTCATCCCGGGGTAGTTCTTCCGGAGAGCCAGTGTGACGTAGTGGGTGCAGATGATGAAATAATAAACGTTTCTTATGCGACTTGGTAGGTAGAAATCCAATATACAATATGGATATACTGGTGGATACCATTATACCTATGGTTTTTTAGAACTTCTTCATTAAATAGAAACTAGCTGTGCTAGTTAGAGTAAACACTCAATACTCTGATCCAGGAAGAAACTTAGGAAGATGTATATCGTTACATAATTTTGGTAGGACTCCTCATAAAAATGGCTGTGCAGTCAATGCGACAAGCCTATTTTAAATTCGAATTTTGAAAGGACTGTTACATTTCTTTCTTTGAGTACAAGTAAGTACTATGGAGGTTTTTTAGTCGTCGTGGAGGTTTTACGTCCACGAGACTAAATGAAACGACATCGTTACAGTATCAGGCCTAAGTTTCAGTAAGTTGAATGTCCAGTGAAGACGTGCACCTACTTCTATATGGCTCCGTTCCCACTAAAAGTCATCACGATTAATTTATGATTGGTTTATAGTTGGGCAAAAGTCATGGACGACAGTGTGTAAAGTATCTAACTTAGATATATCTATACAAATACGTAACATTGAGTTGTAAGTTTATATAATTTCAAAATAACAGCCTTTTTACTGAATGCACATGAAAGTATTACTTATACTTTTCACTTCTCTTGCTCTAAGTTCGCATATGTCGTGCGTAGGCGACATAATAGTATATTTTATAACGAGGGACTAAACGAAGCCATTATATACCCGAGGTGGTTTGCCTCACGAGCTTGCGAGGGAGGCAATGAAAAGCGAGGGTATATTATATTGGCGTTTAGTCTCGAGGTGCAAACTGTACTTTTCACTTCGAGTGCGAGAAAAATAGCCATTTAAAACTGAACAAATTTACACTCGACAAAAATTCAGAACTGTGTGGTCAGTTTTTTCTTCTATCAGGTCAGTCACAGATTAACCATTGAAAACACAACACAATCTCTCAACATTTTCGTAATGGAGATGATCCACACTCCACAGATAATTAGTACCTACATTACTGCAGCGGCTAGCAACAGAGGCATTGCTTTTCAAAATTAATGATGCACACAAACAACCATATTTTTTTTTCGCGTTGAAGAGTTATTTTTTTTTTTTCAATAAACCGCTTTCTATTTGCATGCCAATGCGAAATTTAAATAAAACCTTTGACAAGTTACTCTTTTGTGAACATATTTCAGAGAAAAAGATCGTTCCATTTTTAAATTACTTTATACTCCCTAGGTAATAAACGGCCATTTTAATCCCGCTTCGTAGGGCTATAACGGCGTACTTTTAGAGCATGAGAAGTGAAAAGTTGTTTTTTATGTTCTAGAGCATAAAGTAAAATCTTTGTCGAATACCAAAGCAATCGGTCCAACAGCCACACGAACAACTTCAACGTCAAAGAAGAACCTCTTTATTTTAATTCTAAGAACAAGGCAAGGATACCAACAGCCTAAGTACACAATAAAACTTCATGTATTAAACTTATTTTTTAAATTAGTTTTTTTATATTTGTTAATCAATATATGTTTTTAAACAATAACTAAGGTAAATAGTAAAACAAGTTACATTAAATTAAAAATAAAAAAAAACCCCCGACACAAGGTCATGCTTAGGGTTTGGAAAAAATAAAACATAATTCACAATTTTGTCGTGGCGGACATCTTGGCTTTGAAATGTATTATAGCATATAGTATTCTACTTGTCAAGCCCTTTCATTTGATATTATCCATATTGAGGGAGTTGTTGAATAAATTTATGTAATTCGCCATTTTGTGGTGGCGGCCATTTTGAACTGATTTTTATCAAACATAGCTAAGAACACTCCCGACTCATTTTATTCACCTTTCATACATAATAAACAAAAATCAAAATCGGTTTGGGAGCTACGATGCCACAGACAGACACACACACACACACAGACACGTTAAATTTATAACACCCCATCGTTTTCATCGATGAGGGTTAACAAAATGTTTTATAATTGAGCATTTCACCCTCTACTTTATAGCCAGCCTCGCTCGCAAGCTCGCTCGAATGAATAGACGTCCTGACCCCGTATTCACAAACGTTCGACTCGTTTCCGATTCGACAACTCGTATATCTGTCTTCTTCTGGCATTACGAAAACGACCGAGATAGACATACGACTTTCCGAATCGGAAGCGAGTCGAACGTCTTAGATGTCGAAGATGTCATCCAAACGCTATTCACAAATCCGCAATCGAATAATTTTGACAGTTCAATTCGACAAGAAGACTCGAATCTTTCCGACAGCTGTTTGCTGTCGGGAGTCATATCGAACAAAATTTAAACGAAGAAATAAACCATATTTCCAGATTATTTCAGTAAAATAAAAAATACCAAACTTTTTAAACACTGCCTGAAGTAAGAAAATTAAGTTTAATTATAGTCCGGTGTTGTTTGTGAGTTATTAGTTGTTATATTGACCGTATTTCATTGATGGATCCGCATTTACATAAATTCAATGTGTTTACAAAAATGTGTAATTCGTTCTAGATTTTAGTTAACAAGCAAGAATTGTATACCACTGATATTAAACACTTTTTCAGTCATTTTTCCTTTTAAGAAAAAATAAAATTTTACTTAAAAAAACACCGTTTCCGCTTTGCCAGTTTGACAGATGGCCGTTTACAAAGCTGGTATTATTCAAAATAAAGTTTATTTGAACATTTATATTATTTTATTTCAACAAAATCATTTTGTTTCGTTTGCTGTCTATTAAGTAACTACCTGTATATTTACTTATATAAACAGAACGGAATATTCAAATAAACCAATTTTATTTACTACTTTTTATTTTCTACCACGATCATCTATTTACTACCATTTTATAGCGATCCCCATAAACACAATCTCAATCAGATAGAAAAAAACGCATCCGTTCGGATCTGTGAATAGCGTTTTGACAGTTCTTCGGTTCGGAAATGAGATAGTCGAATACGATTCCTTACCGACACGGAAACGTATCGAATGGTTGTGAATAAGGGGCCTGGTCTGGCGTAAAATGGTGCGTTTTTTTATTTATTTTATTATATCTAATTAGTTTTCTACCGCAGACGTGGGAGTCCACGCTCTTATTTACAATTTACTAATTGTTTGCTTGATTTAAAAGAAAAATATAAACAACGATCGTGCTCCAACATTGGACACGTTACATTAAACAAAGCTTATTATTAGTAACTTAGATCTACGTAAGTCCATCCAATTTTTTTTTGTCTTTTAGGCTTTACTGTTGTTGATATTCCCTTAACCACTAATTAAAAGTAACAAAAATCTACACTTAGCTATTTAACTAAGTATTTTATTTTTCATAACTACAATGCGCTGGCAATGTGTGTCGACCGGCAGCAACCGTCGGCATCCATTCACGGACATGACCTGCACATCCATCCGCTTAGCTCAACCATTTTGTAGGGAACTTAGCGACCGGATGTGCAGCGCCACCATCGGCACTGTTTTTACGTGAGCATGACCGACTCACCCTGCCATACAGTTTTACATAATCTATTTTTGGTATATCTGTATGTCACGACACCGCCACTGCCGCGTGGGAGATGCTGTCGTGGATTTGGAGTCTCTTAGACTCGGTGTTGATGATAATTACGCTGGCGAAGGTAAGACCCTTTTTTTTTTTTTTTTTTTAAGGATTGTAAATCATCAAATGACAGCGGAGCGGGAGGGAGTGTCAGACTCTTACTGACTAAAAACCATCCATGTTCCTTCCTCGCCTTTTACGTTCCGGGGCCGCGGTATCTCTTTCGAACAGGCCCGCAACCCCGGCAGGCTTCGGCCCTTGCGGGCCCCTCTCCTTTTGCTGACATCTCTTTGAGGCGCGCGTGGAACACGAACGCGCCGTCGACACGGCCTGTCGTCGTTAGACGACCGGACGGCTAGCTAGCCCATAGCCAGCCGTCCACAGGCCCGCATCTACGGTGGCCGGTAGCCACCACGTGGCCCCCGACGCCCGTTGCGTCTCCCGCGGCGGCCGGGAAGAGAGGATCTCTCCCTCTCTCGTTCCGCCACCTCCTTCGCTAGCATGACTGCTTCCCAGAATGAGGCGACGGCTTCCCATTCCGTCTCGCTCCGGACCATGGATTGAACCAGGGCCGGACGCGAGAGGTCGCCGCCGCCGATCGCCGCCACGAGGACACGGCGGAGCTCCGCCCACGCAGGGCAGACTTCCACCGTGTGCTCCACCGTGTCCTCCGGTCGATCCTCGCAGTGGAGACACCCGGGCGATTCCTCCCGCCCGATTCGGTGCAGGTACCTCCCGAAACATCCGTGTCCGGTGAGGACCTGCGTCAGGCGGAAGGTGAGGACGCCGTGGCGCCTCTCCAGCCACTCCTCAAAGAGGGGACTTACCGCCACTATCGTGGCGTGCCCTAAGGTAAGACCCTGGGCCTCGGATGGTTAGCGTGCGCGACCCTTCGCCGGAGCCGTATCCCTGGCTGATGAGAAAACTTTCTCTTCTTGCGTATGAACCAGAAATAGGGTGTTTTGGGCGGTGCTCGGTATTTGCGCTCCTGTGTAACCTTTCACGCTCAGTGAGTGGACTCGCGACAGCGACAGCTTGGAGGAGTATATACCGGAGTATATCTCGCTCAACGCAAATGCCACATCCATCGGATTGTGATGTGTGCAGAGCAGATGGTGCGTATATATACGGCACTTAAAACATAAAAGAAAAACATGTTTTTATTTATTTTTGTGTCTCTTGCGGCTAATCTCCGAAACGCCTGGACCAATAAAGGCTATGGGACCAAATATGACGAGACTTTTACTGAAAAAAATCGAATGTACGTGTTCTCGCGTTACCGCAACCTTAATTTGTATGGAAACTTTTCGTTAATTCGCAATAAGACCTCTGAATAATTTATACCATTGATCTAAAGAAAAAGTATCTACCTGTAAAGGTAGACTAAATCTAAATAAATTGGCTAAATTACCAACCTTTCCTCAAGAAAATTGCATTTATCAATCTGGAAGGTGCTTTAATTAATCTAACGAGTCATGGTTAGCGTTATAAGGTTTACTCGTTTATTATTCACCGGCGACGGCGAAGACAAACGTAATTAAATTACGCCATGTTGCCTACATCACGCCTGTTATGTATTATTCTATGAGGACTCTGTTGCTTTCATTCTGTTCGCACTGGAACTTGTGAATTATAAATGTTATGTACCTGTTCCGAAACTCGAAACACAGGTTGAAATAACATTGTGAAATTGTTTCCTTTTGTTAAAAAATCCGTTTAAACCATCGAGTTTATCTACGTGCGTATGTATGTAAGGGATTTCTAAAGGTATAGCCGACAGGCAGGATTTGCCCCGTATTCCATGTTCAATACGCTTTGGTAGGTTCCTACCTAAGCGTATCAGTGGCTATTACCTAAATGTGATAAAAACGGTTGTGCAGTCAGCAACGAAAATCTTCAAAATCAAGATGATTGAGTAGGTAGGTACAATATTGTAGTATTCCAGAGGTGTATTTATGTCGCCGTTAAATTGTCAAACACGTTAGATTGTAAAAATCCAATGTCATGAAAATTATTATGAACCAATAAATGTAATTAGGAATGTAAGCTAGTTTGTGTTTTATTGTTTATTTGTTTTTAGTGTTTAAGTAATGTTACCCTGCAAGCAATTAAATTAAATCAATTTAAAAATCTAATTTTGCATGATGTAATTAATATTTAGTTATGTTTATTGTTTAATAATATTAATTACTAAGTTATTTGTTGTTTATTAATTACTAAGTTATTTAATGGTTAATGATTACTAATTAACTGATCTTTCTTGAATTATTTGGTATTTCTATCATTATTTATTCATTGTTATTTATTGCTTATTAATTTGATGTAAGTTTTTATAATATTTTATTTTTTACCTATCTAGTGGCCCTCATTATTTTATTCGTTCGTGTCAATATGCGGATAATGTAGTGGGCTGCAATATTGTTCATGTTTTGTACTATCTTTACTCTGTTCCAACACATATTGTAGCTGTTTATTGTCCCTGAATAAATAAAATAAAATAAAAATAACTAGAGAGATTGTGAACTCTCCAAAGATTGTCAAACGAACATACTGCTTACTTACAATAAAACGCATTATTTTTCGGTAGATTGTAATCTATCGAAGTAAAACCGTAATACGGGGGGGTGCCCCAAGTCCTGATTATGGGGGCAGAGATACTTCCGTCGCATGCATTTCACAATATTACGCTTTCACTTCGATAGATTACAATCTACCAAAAAATAAAGCGTTACTTTGTAAGCAGTATGTTCAGTTGACAATATTTCGAGAGTTTACAATCTCTTTAGTTATTTTACAATCTAACGTGTTTGACAATTTTACGGTGACATTTATATGTAACACCTTGCACGGAAGAACCAAGCTTGCTCTCGTGTTTAGATTTTGAGAAATAAAAACAATTTAGTTAGGTAACGAAATTGGTGGTAGGGTGTCTATGTGCGAATTATATCGAAGGTGAAACGAAAGTAAACAGTAGGGGTTTACTTTTTAAATATTTGCATAAATACCACATACAATGACTCTCTTCAGAATATTGGTTGTACAAAGTTGATAAAGAATGTGACATTTTCATCCTGTTGTCGACCTGTGACCTCGAATTCTTACAAAAGCCCAAAAGGTGAAACGGCAAGTCCTCAAACTGCGGAGATATTTCATGAATACATTTATGAAAGTTGATAAAACAAAAGAACTGCGGAATTCCCTTAGCTATCGGCGGTCGGTCGACCCGACATCCTCGCAAGAGAGTTTATCCCATGATCTTTCGATACTACATATCTATGTGTAGGGTGACCTTTTCGAAAGACAATTCTTATCAAAAAGCCGGAAATTTGCGAAAAACCGGAACTTCTTGGCCTTTTTTTATTCAGCGGGCTATTCAGCGTTTTGTGCTTAAAAAACAACCTTAGTTCAAAAAGTCCAGACAAATGTCAAGGCCGTACAAAGTTTGGGTGGAGGTCCAAAAATCCGGACGTGTCCGGACAAATCCAGACTGATGACAACCCTACACGTGGGACTATAGCTACAAAAGAATATTATCCTGTTGCATTTTGTAGTTTATAAAAGCGGTTGCGCAAATTGCGGGTCGCTTACAACGCAGGGTTGTGAGGAAAAGGTCGCCTTATGACTGGTTATCGTACTATTTAAGCCGATAAGCGTTTGGTGCAACTGATAGGCTGGTAATACGGTGTAATATACCTACTGAGACGTGCTCTGTTTTGATTTAGGTCGGCAGTCAGTAGAATCTAGTACCTACAGCTAGGTGCTTTATGTACCCTTATGTAAACCTAATTAGCGTAGAGGACACGAATTACGTAACACCAACCTCACACAACACGAACTGTGTTTCCCCACGGGTTAGCCGGTATTAAACATACTCATATCACATCTAGCCACCTGATTGAATGCCAGCAGGTAAGTTTTTTAACCACATGTCCTTATAGAGAGGGAGTAATGTCTTTTATCATTCATCATAAATCTATAGCAGTCCACTGCTGGTCATAAGTCACTCCAATTGCACTCTCCCTAACTCAATTCTCGCCAAGACTCCAGCTGCTACAAGATACCCTGCGGACATCGTCGCTCCACCTGCCTTGAGGGCGTTGCACCTTGTCCAGGGCATACGGAACCGAGTTTCGGTCCCATAGAAGGTGAAACCAGATTTTCCCGGTTTTTACTATGAGACCAAAACCGTATTTGTTGTCAATTTTAGTTCAACGCCGTTTGTTAAAAAAAATTGAACTAGTTCAACAGCCAATCAGCGAAGATTATAATACGTCAGCCAATCACGACTCCACTCATTTTCAATCCCCCATGCAGATTTGAAAATGGAGCAGCACGGCTGACGACTGGTTTTGTTTTCTTCTTGGCAGAAGAAAGGGAGACGCCGAATAACGATTATATTTTATGATCTTGTTCAATTTGTAAAAAAGATAAGTACTGAGTTAATATATTAGACTACGCTAGTAGGTAAGGTGGTTTAATTCTGAAGGTGTCGTTAACATATTTTGTATGCTAACTTGTCCTAGATTATTATTAGTAAGTAGGTACTTATCTCTAGTCAAACCTCAAAATAGCTACTTTTGGTTACAGACATTTCATAGTAAGTCTGCGGGTACGAAACTTGCGATGGCCGGAGCGACAGCGGGGCGGGGCGATGCGGCGCGGGGCGATGAGACAGCGGTGTCTTGCGTGTGTACGAAACAAACTTCCCCGCAATCGCGCTCACGTACCTAGTGTTGTGATAAACATGAATTCACGTCGAAGAGAACTATTGGAGTCCAGTCTCCTAATGAATTTTTATTACCTAGAGATGGTGTTCATCCAATAAATCAACGACGACGCAGTTTGGGAGAATTTTCTACACTTTATTACGAGCTACATTGTCATTCAAGAAAGTTCTACAATTACACAAGAATGAGTATAGAGACATTCGATTATGTTTTACAGAAAATTAGAAGTAAGTAAGTAAGTAAGTCGCGCGAGCGGCGAAATCAAACTAGTTTGTTCTCGTCGCTCCGCGCCGCCACCGCTCTGCCGCCGCCCGTGCATCGCTCGATCGCGCCGCTCCGCCATCGCCCGTTTCGTACACAGCGCGTAATGTTTTAATACATTTGAATACATCGCTGTCGCGCCGCCCCGCCGTCGCTCCGGCCGACGCAAGTTTCGTACCCGCAGACTAACTCCCGCATGTCAGACAAGACAACGTTAGTTTCTCGACGAGTCGCTCCGGGCAGTCGACCCGTTCGCCAGTCTCTAAGGCATTGCAACTTAACTTCGGTTACATTTCCTTGAATTCTCTTACATTGAAGTATTTTGGCTACGTTTTGTTTTGCTATCAATGTATTTTTCTCGCTTCGTTTGAGCATTTTGACAACCTTCTTCAACTCAATTCACTGATGAGCTCGCTTGCTGTACTGGCCAGATACATGCGACCAGTGGCCGGCAAAAGTTGTATGAAAATCCATATCTGTCTTGTTTAGCGGCCAAATAAATTACATAGTAAACTCATATCTGTCGAGTAAATTAAACATGGAACGATTTGAACATTATTAGATAAATATTTAATAAATACCTAGTCATGTATCTAGAGTTTTAATAAACCCAGCTAGATATAAAACTACGCTGCAGTGCAATTCGTTTTATTTGTTCGCTACGCAAAACAAATACGGAAACCTCTGCCAAGTTGTGTTGAACCACGCACGTGCAGGGATCTGCATGTAGTCAAATATAAAATGCTGCAGAATATATTGTATTTAGGAAATATGTAGGTGAACCTCAAGTGGAAAATTTCTTTAGACAAGTTGAACACTTTTTGGGTGAACAAAATCATGGAACTCGCGTGACTCACCTAACGCTTCGTAATACTCGTAGCCCATTCAAGGCTAGGCATGATGATGAGATGATGAGCGTTCTACTTTAAGAGGGTTCCAGTTTAGTGAAAAGAGTACCTAATGTATTTTGGTAATACT
The DNA here is from genome assembly GCA_916618015.1 of Xestia c-nigrum. Taxonomy (NCBI): domain Eukaryota; kingdom Metazoa; phylum Arthropoda; class Insecta; order Lepidoptera; family Noctuidae; genus Xestia; species Xestia c-nigrum. The sequence continues at coordinate 24,619,015 of OU745249.1, forward strand.
GAAAAGATACTCGGCATTATGGACTCTTCAAAGATTTTTAAGTGATCTGCGCTGTCATTGTTATGGCAAAATTTGGACCACCAAAACTTACTATATCACCGTACCAGAAAAACGAAAAAGAAAGGATGTTTAATAATACTGTTAAGTTACTAAGCTATAAGTATATGATCCCTTAACAGAAGACCTTAAGGGTGCAAAACTTCAGATTATTTCCCTACAGAATTCCAAAATAGTAGATTGTATCATAAGGGAGCAAAATAATATTTTTACGGCGAGGGCGCTTTTTTGAATCCAGAGCGAAGTGAGGGATTCTAGAGTAGAATCCCGAGCGTAGCGAGGGATTCTTTAGTAGAATCCTGAACGTAGCGAGGGATTCAAAGTACGTCGCCCGAGCCAAAAATATATTTTGCGCCCGAGTGATACACTCTACTTTTCATCACCCACTATGAGAAAATAAAAGGCGCCTCATATTTTATTGTAATATTGATATTTAATGAAACAGAGTAACAACTAAATTGAAATTAAGTAGTATCTAATAATAAAACAACTAAAAACTTATATTTACATTTGAGACATTTTCACAATTTTGAAAATTAATTGTTACAGTTTTATTAGGAATAGAGATTGTTGTAGATTTAATTTTATTCTGCGTGTTTGAAATAATGTCAGAATGTGGCTCATTTTGAGGAAAATGTGACGGTGAATCTCTTTGTTTGGATGTAGATGGGCGCGGCGACAGTGGCATGGATGGATTAACTGAAGGTTGCAATTTAATGTTTTCCACGATGCGTTCACATGTTTTCGCCTTGTTCTCAATGGAATCTTCTATATATCCCTCTGCTACAGCACTCGACTTCCATCCTCCATGTCGCTTGAGAACAGTTAAGTCCGCTCCAGAATCTGCCAACAGGGTAGCAGAAGTGCGACGAAAACAATGTCCTGTATATAGCTTGATATCTGGTAACTTCAAATAAGTAGCGATTTCTTGTGGCATGTAAGAAATTTTATTTTTTCCCATAACTTGTTTGAAGCACTTGCCATTTTGATAACGGATGAAAAACCGATTGGTCTTTATATCAGCAGGACGCAGGTCCAGGTATTTCTGTACAATAGTTTTGTATTCTCCTCGGATTACGAAGGATCGGTCAATTTTTGTTTTTGTGTCTGTCAGCTTTACTAACAGTAAATTATCCGAGTGATTTTCGACATCATCAACAGTTATTTTTAAAAGTTCATTGCCACGACAAGCTCCATGTACTCCGAAAATTAAAGCCACCTGTAACAAAACCGAATGTGAATAAGACAAGTACCTATCTATCGAAGTACAGGTTACAATAAAATGCGCATTTTAAAACACTGGTTATACTTTACTAATCCACCATATATACATACATAGTTACTTACTTTTACGGCAAGAAAGATGTTGTCGGGTGCCTCATTAAGGAAAGTCTCCACGTTTTTGACTGAGAACACTTTGGATTTTTTAGGTTTAAATCCATCAGACATCCTCTTCAGATACGCTATTAATTTCGAATATGTGTCCAGTTTTACGTCGTTATTAGAACTGACTGTTGATTTTAGCATTGAGTAGGTACTCCAAAGTGTGGAAGGTTGTTTAGTTTTGGCTAAGTACTGGAAGTAGGCCAAAAACACAGATTCTGAAAAATTCTTGGCGCCTCTTGAATTTCTCCATTCAATAAAATTACCATAAGCTTTCATATATTTCTCCCGGGATTTTGCAGGTAGTAGATTATCCATCACATTTCTTGCGTCAGTTCTAATACTATCAGGAGTTAATTCTATACTTTCACTGTCACTTGAAGAACTCATTTTTCAAAACAAAATCATGAATTTCTATCAATCCGTGAAAATTGACGAAAACGCGGGCTATAGTTCGCTCGTTTTTAATTTTATTTCTTTTTTTTTTTGTATTCAGCCGGCGCGCGGCGCTACTATGGGCCGTCGCACCAGCCAGTCTTTATTCAAATAATATTTGCGTTCGATTTCTTGGGCGCTGAACACAAGATGTTCCAAATTCAAAAAGTGCGCGGCAAAGATAATTGCGGCGCACTTATAAAGAGGATTAAAAACTCATTACTGCCCGCTAAAAGTTTCTTATAGAAAACACCACCTTTGGGTGCACTTAAAGGCGAACCAAGTCGTCTTTTTCGAATAGATGGGATGAAAAAGAAATTCAATTCTAGTCTACGGGTACTTTGTGACGTCAGGTTACTAACACGCGTATTCCACATACAAACAAACAGTTTTTGACGTCTATAAAAGCACGTTTTTAAAATAATCAAGGGTTACATCATCTAACCTGAATAGTTACACAACTATTAGTCTTACAGACACAAATCTAGTGCCAATAATTAGCTTACATAGTCAGCTCGCTGATGTACATCCTTGAGTTTGGCTTTGCTGGCGGGAAACAGGGACCGCGCAGAATGGTCGAAACTTACGCTCTTGCTCCTTAAGTACTATTGTGTATAACTCTTGGCTCAGAGAGACAGCGTGGGGATTCGTGTCCGTATGTTAAGACTGATTATTTAAGAATGATTGATTTTAGAAAAACATAATGACAAAAAGTCTACTTAAAATCAACTCATAAATGGAGATATATGTAGGGAAAACACATGGAGCCCCGACCCTAAATTAACTGACGTAGTACAGTTGGAACCCCTTATCTGGGTGTGAATATAAGCGAGCGAATTAGCACTTAAAGACAAGTCCAAAACGCATTGTGGTACGCAATATATTTGTAATTAATTTCTGAGTTTTCAAAAAAAAAAACAAGGCGCTGTAGTTTATTTTGCTATTTCTTCTCAGGCGTATTAATTAGGTCAATTGTGTCCACCGTATTGAGTGTTATGTTTTTCCCACGAATTAGGTTTCCAATGAAAAATACGCGATTTACCTACAGAGAAAAATTCTGAGATATACATGTATATCCATACAAGTCTAGACAATATTATTCTCTTCAAAGATTCAATAGGTTGCCAAGATCGGATTGACGTGGAGGCTGTGAGCATCCCAACCGTCATATCACAGATATCCGGCTGAGATTACATTCTTGCGGGGAAATCTCTGGAAATGTATTAGGAAATTGGTACAAAGGAAGGATTTTTTTTGTGAAATTATTTTGGGCAGTAAGAAAATCCTGAGAAAATATTTATAAGACGAATTGTTAGGAAGCCCACGAACTTCTTTCGTAACCACATAAAATATTAATTATTAAACTACAGACCGCTTTTAAATTTTGAGCTTTTCACTTTGTTGTTTTGAGCTCCCGATATTTTGACGCTGTTGCAAGCGCTATGATTGTGAAAAGTCACTTTTGATTCTTTTTACTTTGTTAAAATACAATCATAGGAGTGTGTGATTTTCACCAATCAACTGAATCGTATGAATTCTATATCAACAATTAAAAATATGAACATGAACGAGTCGCTGATCAAATATTTCGTGTGGAACTATTTTCCGATATATTTTGCTTTCAACTTTTTTCAGACTGACCAAATAATAATAATAATAAATAAATATCGCTGGACATTAACACACAGCGCCACCTAGTGCCACACTAAGCAAAGCTTGTGTCGTGGGCACTAGATAGTTGATATACTACATATATACTTTTTTGTTTGTAAATACATACTTATTATACATATAAACATCCATGACTCGGAAACAAATGCCCATGCTCATCACACAAACATTTGCTCCTACCGGGATTCGAACCCAGGACCCTTAGAACGTAAGGCAGCGTCACTACCATTACGCCAATCGGGTCGTCAATAATGTATGTATGTATGTACTCGTAGCAATATATTTTGTATTTTTATTTACACTTCACTCGCGATCCGACGCTGCCTCTCACGGCTTTTATGACTAGACAAAACACCGAGATTTCTTTACATTTTTATACTAAATATACTAGGTAGACTGAATTGAATCTCGAAAATTGAAACTCCCGGAATTATGTAGCAAAAGGATGGTGGCGACTTTAGTTTCCTCCGTAACTCAGAAAACACGTTAAGCCGTTGGTCCTGGCTGTCATTTCTAGATCTTTGACAGTATTTCAAGTAGTCCGTGGCTTGAAAGATTGCAAACCAGTCTTACCAATTACTTACTGGGTTGTCAAAGAAAGAAAAACATAAATAAATAAATAAATATCGCTGGACATTAACACACAGCGCCGCCTAGTGCCACACTAAGCAAAGCTTGTGTCGTGGATACTAGATAGTTGATATACTCTACATATTTTTTTTTTGTTTGTAAATACATACTTTTTATACATATAAACATCCATGTAAAAAGAAACAAATGTCCACGCTCATCACACAAACATTTGCTCCTACCGGGATTCGAACCCAGGACCCTAAGAACATAACATAATATCCTTATAGCACGTTACAGTTATTTCACCATGAAACTGATGCCTATGTGCGTATGTTCGCGGTTACACGACATGTTTGCACATCACTGCACATATTTTACTACGTGTAACATTATTTGATCGGCGGTAACCGCGTAGGCGCGTCGCTACGCCGTAGGCGCGCCGCTACGTTCGTAGCCGCGTTGCTACGTAGTATTGTGGTATTTGTTTCACTACGTAGCTGTACCTGGTGTAAATATAAGACAACTTAAAATCACGCCTGTTATCTCCGAGGGGTTAAGTAGTGTACCTAAGAAGACATATGACACTTACATAAACATATCTGTACATGTACACACATGTACATGTACAGATATGTTTCAGAAACAATAACAGTCGTTGCAGTTTCAGTTGCCTAATAATAACAGCCGCTCGGGCCGATCTTTTGGTTAAGCCGTGCTTGACTAGGTTGGTCATACTGAGTTTCCTCCGTGCCTCGGAAAGCACGTTCAGATGTTGGTCCCGGCTGTCATTTGTCTATCTTTGGCAGTCGTAACAGGTAGTCAGGGGCCCAAAAAGTCTGACAACCAGTCTTATGAAGCGGTATCGTATTACCCAGTATTAACTGGGATGTGGAGGTCAGATAGGCAGTCGCTCCGTGTAAAATACTGGTATTCAGCTGCATCCGGTTATACTGGAAGCTGACCCCAAAATAGTTTCGAAAAGGCTAGGCAGGTGATGATGTTTCAGAAACATGTCATGTAAAATAGTGCATGTCTCAATTGGGTAACGCATAAAACTTGTTATAAAAGGGGTAATTCGTATTATGAAGTCAGTTCTATAGATTCGATAGTAACAAAATAAAACGCTTATTTTATTAATCGCAAGAAAACCCTATTCATTTACGAATTCAATTATTATCCAATTTTATTTCTCTCCTGAACTATAACGAATCGAATACCTAGAAAATGAAAGTCTTTTCCTTCGAGGAAAAAAATCAGAGACTCCTAGTTTATAGGATACTTTACAGAACACGATTAATTTCCTTGGAACTGAAGTAAATGCTTTTCTTTTTGTTTCGAATCACAGACTTGAGACCGTAACCGACTATATCACGGCTTGTCAAGCCGTTTCTTAACAGACAAGTAAAATAAACTGGTTTATTCCTCGGGAACTCGTTTTAAACTAGATAAGTTTATATAAAACGTGACCGGTTGGTTTTTATTGTCTTTTGAGAAGATAACTAGATACTAGTGCAGAAACAATACGACATTAATCGAAAATAGAACATATTTTCAAGGTAAATTCCTAGAGTCAACCATCTGTAAATGACAGCAGGATCAACGGCCTAACTAACATCATTGAGAGTTACCCATCCAGGGACCCACATCGGAAGGTGTTGCTTAACCTTTGATTACGTTCTATTACCATAAACCGTGCACAAATAACGAGTCCGTGGCTGCTACTAAAATTAATTGTTAATAACTTAATTATTTTAATAAGTATTAAGTTAGGGTCCACCCTTTATAGCAGAACTTTTTATGTCATAATATTATTTTGCATACCAGCTGATGGCATAAACTTCATTTCGCAGAAAATAGTTTGGCAGATACTCATTTATCATAGGTTCATACTCATAATTTTGTAAGCCAGAATCATCTTCAGGCATACATTTCATATGCATAAGATTCAAAAGTAGAACCATCTTATCGCAGAAAGTTCACAGTCAGAATCATCTATTGGCATAATTTTCATATCGATAGTCTTTAAAGGCAGAACTATCATATCTCAGAAAGTTTACAGTTAGAATTATTGTTTGGCATACATTTCATATGCATAATAATGGAAAGACTCATCTATCATATCACAGAAAATTCATAAAATCAGTTGATTGTGAACACTTGGTTTTTATTTCCCTGTAAAAAGCAGGCAAACAAGCATATTATATCGTGCATGTATACAAGCTAGCATGAAGCAAGCATGCAGCACGCAGCATGCAAGCAAGCATGCAGCAGGCAAGCAAGCATGCAGCAGGCATGTAAACATCTGAACATGCATATACCATGCATACAGCATGCATGCAAACAAGCATGCAGCATACAAACAAGCATGCAGCAATCATGTAGCATGCAAGCAAGCATGCAACATGCAGCAGGCATGGTTTCTGTCACGGCTCCGGCGCTGCGGGGCTACGGCGGTCCCACGCGAGCTGTTCGTCGCAGATGGGTTTAACGCTCACCACCGCAGCTTCGGCTTGCTGGCCGGCTTCGCCGGCCAACCTCAGCCGCGGCGGCGAGTGTTACAACCACCTGCTCCTCAACTCGCGGCCCGCCTCGCCCCTCCGCGCCTACGCGATTTTAAATTACACTCTTGGGGTAGGGCAAACAAGACTACGTGGAGTCGGTTTTGGAGCGATTCTTTTCTGTCACTAACTTTTCTAGCACAACATATTGACTTTTTAAGATAATATTTTAATTTTAAATTAAGGTTAAAAATGCTATTTTGTGGCATTGAAAAATGACAATACTGCCAAATAAAATTATTCCAAATGAAATTCTGCAATCTTCATAGTATGCCAAGTGAAATTATATCAAATAATCGTCGTTCTAAGTAAACATTATTCTAAACGAAATTATGCGAAATATGAACAATGCCAAAGGTAATTATGCCAAATGAAATTCTGCTATCTAAAAGTATGCCATTCCAAATTCGGACATACACACATTCAGCCAAACAATAAGTATATTTAAAAAAAAATATGCCTTTAATATATTCGTTTAAAGAAAATTATGCCAAGTGTGTTATGCTAAGTGAATTTCGGAGCAACAAGATTCTGCCAGATAGATGGAACCCATTAAGTTAATTATTTTATTAATTATTAATTAGTTATACATTTATTTATTATTTATTTTTTTAATTATTTTAGTAATTAGTTAATTCTTTTATTAATTAGTTAATTCTTTTATTAATTAGTTAATTATTTTATTAATTAGTTAATTCTTTTATTAATTAGTTAATTATTTTATTAATTAGTTAATTCTTTTATTAATTAGTTAATTCTTTAATTAATTAGTTAATTTTTTTATTAATTAGTTAATTCTTTTATTATTAGTTAATTCTTTTATTAATTAGATATTTTTTTTATTAATTAGTTAATTCTTTTATTAATTAGTTAATTCTTTTATGAATTAGTTAATTATTTTATTAATTATTTTATTAATTGTTTTTTTTTCCTGACGGAAACACCCAATAACACTTTGCCCGACTTGGGAATCAAACCCCATCTCATGCTCAGCAGTCGCCTACAAATCCTTATTCAAATTCAAATTCAAAATCATTTATTTCAATCTCTTTAGGATCTTATAATACTACTTATATGTTAACCTGCCAGCCCCCTTAGCTTGTTTACTCCACACCATGTTCCATCGACAATCATGTCAGTCCAACCGCATTAGTATTCCTCGTGCAGCATCGAGCCTATCTCCGAAGCCGAGGAGTTATGTGGCACGGTCACCTCCGTCCTCCTCTTGAGATATCCAACCTTTTTTGTAGAACAGGTTACATTTAAGTACTTCTTTAAGGGTGCATGAGTTAGCTAGTATTTCTATTGGTAACATGACTTGCTTTTGGGGTTGTTTTGGCTGAAGTTTCTGGTGTAGAGAGAATGAGTTGGCGGGTTTATGAGGCAACCAGAAGTTAAGACGTGACATTAAGAGTAGTGACCAGTGTAATTAATGACTTGTCATTAATCGTATGCCTGTGTTTTTTTTTTCAATCTTAGCGGTCATAATTATTACTAACGGTTATTTATTGTTCCTAAAACATATATCATCGATTTTAAAAACGAAAGACTTGCTCACTCAGCAAATCTGCGCAGCAGAATATAGGGAAAAAATAATAATCTCAAAGACGGTTTCGTCTCATGTTATCTCATGCTGCCGTGTTCTCTTGTCATGATTCGATTCAAAAACAATATAATTCAATACTGGCCATAATCATCAAATCAAAAATCTTTATTTATCGCAACATCAGGCGCTGGTTCACATATTACCTATGCACAATCTTATACATATAGAGCAAGATGTCTGAAGTAGGAAGGTCCTGAGATACAGATCAACTCTCCCGTTTAGCGTTCTTACGTACGTTGTTAACGTCAGATAAACAGCATCCGTTAATTAATTAATATATCGCTGGACATTAACACACAGCGCCACCTAGTGCCACACTAAGCAAAGCTTGTGTCGTGGACACTAGATAGTTGATATACTACATATATACTTTTTTGTTTGTAAATACATACTTATTATACATATAAATATCCATGACTCGGAAACAAATGTCCGTGCTCATCACACAAACATTTGCTCCTACCGGGATTCGAACCCAGGACCCTAAGAACGTAAGGCAGCGTCACCACCACTACGCCAATCGGGTCGTCAATCGGGTCGTTGCCACCTGTCGACGACTGGCGTCGACGGGTGGCAACGCTCACAATTGTGTCAGTGTCATGTCGCGTATATGTGTGTCGACGACTGCCGTCGACGCCATAACTGCAAACGTCAACGCGTCGGCGATGGCTGCAGTTTATCTGCCGTTGACAACGTGCCACTCGTCTCATCGTCTGTAATAACCCTTAGATATTTTTTTTATAGCAAATACTAATCAAATTATCAAGTACCTTCGTATAACTTCATCTGAAAACATGCTTTCTAATCCACTTCAAATATTACTCTCCCGTAACCATCATGCACGAAATAAAATAAAACCGTAAAGTTAATTTTAACTGTAAACCCGCCATCCTGAAACATTGATGGTCGTTTTACTAGAACTAATAAAAATGTCGCATGAAAAATAACTCTAAACATTATATTCATACGGAGAGTCACGTAACATACGTCATCGGACTAGGGTTGCCACGCTCTAGTATTAGAGGTACGGAGAAGTTTCGGACCAGCTCCGGACACCGGACCAGCTGTGGACTCTAGTAGATGAGTTGCGTCCGAAATATGACCGAGCAAGATTCAGCAATTCTTAAAGTTGATATTAATTACACTATGGACGGGCAAAGATTGACTTTCAAAATTTTAAGAAATATTATTTGTTAAAGATAAATTAAAGTATCAAGTTAAGCATTTGAACAATGTTTTTGAAGTGAAACTTCTCTAGGCGCATTGAGCACTTTTTGAGAGGACAAAAATCAAGGAAGTCGCGTGTCCCCAATAACTGCCAGGCATGTTTTTAAGTTTTATGGTTGCTACTGAAGCTGCAATCTAATTTTTATAGAGATTATTAATTTATGGTTAACGATTGTAAATTATCGTTAAAGCTGAAACCAGTCTTACAAAGTGGTATCGTATTTCCCAATACTAACTGGATTGTGGAGGTCAGATAGGCAGTCGCTCCATGTAAAATACTGGTATCCGGTTAGACTGGAAGCCGACCCTTAAAATAATTGGAAAGGCTGTGCAGACGATGATTGTGAATTGAGCAGAAGCAAGTACTTAATTACCTGCCTTGTATTACATTTTTGACTAACAGCTTAAAAATTCAACGGTTACTATCTCGCTTTACTTCCTTGTTTTAATGTTAAAATGTCAATAAAAGAAAACTATCTGCACGCTGCAGCAACCATTCCAGAGGCATCCCTATCTATTTCTAATTCTCAAATTGTCTGTCTGTACATAAAAACGTATTAACATTTTTACAGCTTCGATATGGTAAATTGGAAACGTACACCAACTTGTTTGGACGTAACAAAATTTTATATGCCAACAAGTTGGTATAAAACATGTTCTGTTTACGATATCCCAAGGATATAATATACTATGTTGTCAGGATTATCGGGAAATACGGAAAAGTTGTAGATATAAGGAGCTGTTAAGTGTGAATAGGCTTTTTATGTATTTTGGGCACCCTCTTATGTTTTGTATGTTGTTGTTATGTTCTTATTTTTCTAATAATTATACAATTGCTTTATCATCGGGTTTTCAAAGTGACGATTGCTTCATTTCAATCCCAAGTCAGTCCTATTATCTATTCTATGACCGAGTGGAGTTTCAAAAGGATTTTACTATTTAAATTATCAGTTCGTATACCCACATAGACCCACTACTTTTATTTCAAAGTCCCAACCGAGTCCATTCATTGGTACTTCGAGCCGGATTAAGCCCTATGACACTATAAGTTAATTTTCGCACAGCTTGCCTACTATAACGTCAGTAGTAACTAACTCACAGTTAACATGTACCTCTTGCAAGCTACAAAGACCAAGCTCGCTATAGAAAACTTTCGGAACTAAATACGGGCTGGATGTGTGTTAGTAATTACGTGCGAGTTAATAAACGCGGCTTAAAAATGTTCATTAGTGGCATGATGTTACTTCGTTATATGGGAGGTATATCATGCTGGATTAAATGTGTATATAGACTTTATAAATAAGTACTTGGAGGTAGTGGCCGAGTGACACCGACCCTGCTACCCCGCTTTACGAGTAGGTCGACATAGGTCCAACACAGACAGGCGCATTACTTTGTTTGATTTATTTTATCACCATCATCTGCCTGGCTTTTTCAGCAACTATGTTGGGGTTGGCTTCCAGTTTAACCGAATGCAACTGAATACATGTATTATACATGAAGCGACTGCCTATCTGACCTCCACAATACAGTTAGTACTGGGTAGTACGATACGATATCATACTTTCGGACCACTGCTGACTTGTAACGACTGTCAAGGATCTAAAAATGTCAGTCGGCACCAACGAGTTAGCGTGCTTTCCGAGTTACTATTAGTTTACGTAATGTATGGTCACCCATCCACGAACCAACCCAAACAAGCGCGGCTTAACCTGAAGATCGACACGAGCGGCTGTTATTACTTGGACACGAGAATATCATCACCATTGTTCAAAAAACGGTGAAGAAAAACATCGTGAAATTTACGAAGCCATGCGACAGCCACCAACAGGCATTGTGTTCATTTTGTTTTTCATGTTATAATACAAATCAACGAAATGAATAAATGAATACAAATATCGCTGGCCAATAACACCACCTAGCGCCACACTGAGCAACGAGGCTTGTGTCCTGGAAACTTAATAGTTGATAAAGGGAAATAATAAGTCTAGCCACAAAATTACGTATTGGACACGTGATTAAACTTCTAATTTTATAACTAAGCAACGCGAAAATGACATAGCCTCTAATAAACTAATTCGTCTTTTTTACAACGCCAACTAAATATTCTATAAAGGGTGTAAAACACCTCTTAACGAATACGAAAGGCACTTGTTCTACTCGTCATTCTGATCATTTTTTTGTTCTACACTATACCTGGGAACCTGCTAGTTACGGAGATATAGGGGGTCAAAGTTGCATGATTTTTACAAGTTTTTTTTTAAATACCACTTTTTATCGCATGATTTTTACTTTAAATATCTCTACGACCCCCGTACTATTCCATCCATCCATCCGCACAATGTTTTGAGTGTGTTACATTGAGTTATACCACAAAACATGATTTATAACCTCAAAAAAAAAAGTTGTTTCCCAGCAATTTTTTTTGCGTAAAGTTACTTAGTTCGATATACAGAATGCTTGGTTAACGGCTTTGTGATGAGGTGAAATACACCCTGTAGAAAGCGTCAAGTAAAATCATCAATTATTGTGACTTGTCCTTCTTATTTATACATGGCCACTTAATTTACTAACTCGGCCACGGATTTTACATCTCGTTACCATTTTACGTTAACGCAATGTCCTCAAAAAATATATTTCAAGCTTCCACAGAAAGCATCATTTATTACAACTTAGCATGTAAAATAATACATCATATTCTTTTATCGTCAAAATAGCCACTGCATGATTTGGCACGAGTACGCGAGATGACAGCGACCGGTCATTTGCGCCAATCAGAGAGCGCCATTCGATTCATCTAACGACGAGTTGAGTTGATCACGTGTATTTAGTTCGTGCGTTATATTACAATATAACGTGTTTCTCCCTAGCGATATTGTAAACTCTCGAATTATTGTCAACTAAATATACAGAAGTCAGCCCCCATAATCGGGACTTGGGGCACCCCCCCGTTAGGTTAGTTAGGTTCCTTTAAACCCTGCACTCGGAAATAGGGGCCCCGCGAAGCGGGGCTCCGTCGACTATGCTTTTTAGGGGAATATAAAGTGTTTTAAGGTTAGCTTATATTAATCAATATGACAATTTTACAGTGACATATATATAAAGTGGCCAATATAAGTACTATTTGATGACATTTTTAGCAAACTTTTGACGATCAATTAATATGGGATGAGTTACATTTAAACGTACTGAGTTTCAAAAATAGAAGCTAAATAAATATAAGTTTTGATATCATTTAATAGTATTTTAGAAGTTTACTGTTAGAATGCATGTTACAAATTTAGATGCTAAAAAAATAACCATCATGCTGAGTTGTATTTAGAGTGGTTTACATAGAAGATAACTAGTGGCTAAGATAGTATTATTTAGATGCTCGTTAATTGTGGCTGACTTAGTAATTTAGAAGGCAACATACATTTTTGGAGGCAAATAATGATAATAAAAGAAGCCTGTTTAATTAGCACCCGTTGATAAATACTCATATACTACTAATAGTTAATACTTATATAATAAGTATGTATTTACAAACAAAAAGTATATATGTAGTATATCAACTGTCTGGTGACCACGACACAAGCCTTGCTTAGTGTGGCACTAGATGGCGCTGTGTGTTAATGTTCAGCGATATTATTATTATTTTATTATTATCGATTGTAAATACAACTCAAATACCAAACACAAACACATAGTTCAATACAAGTATTTTCCAGTACGTTCCCCAAAGCGAGTATTACTGCGAAAACCTGTGAAAACATTAGTAATTTCATCAAGCCAGCTTTTAGTAATACACGCGAAAGTTGTGAGCCTCTGGAGCGTAATAGCAGTACTCTGTGATACCGGCTTCACAGATAACGTACAACAACATTATTATCTGAAACAATCCCGTATTTCACGTCTCGATTCGCACGACACATCCGGAAATTAATTTAATAATACAACGTTTAATATTAAAGTGGGAGGGCCTATGTTATAGGAGGAAGCGGGTCAGAATGGGAAACTGTTGTATTTTGGAGAACAAAAGTAACTTTGCATTTGAAGAGCTCGTGGCTAAATATTAACAGACACTTGTGTCGATCGTTAGGTTAAGCCATGCTTGCCTAGGTTGCTTATAGATGGGTGACCACCCTTACATACCGAGTTTCCTCCGTGCCTCGGAAAGCACGTTTAAGTTGTTGGTCTCGGCTGAAAATATTTAGTCCCAGTAGTAGGAGGAGCTCGCGGCTACAGCCGCTCGAGTCGATCTTTAGGTTAAGCCGTGCTTGCATACCTGGGTTGGTCTGTGAATGGGTGACCACGCTTTTTTTTCGGATGGGAAATCATCAAATAACTTCTCCCACTCTGGGCGGAGCGGGAGGGAGTGTCAGACTTTTACTGACTAAAACCCATCCGTGTTCCTTCCTCGCCCTTTATGTTCTGGAGCCGCGGTATCTCTTTCGAACAGTCCCGCAACTCTGGATGGGTGACCACCCTTACATACCGAAGTTCCTCCGTGGAAAGCTCGTTATAAAACTGTTGGTCCCGGCTGTCATTTGTCCACCTTTGACAGTCGCCTAGTCGTTACAGGTAGTCAGTGGCCCAGAAAGTCTGACAATAGTCTGGTTGTGGAGGTCAGATAGGCAGTCGCTCCATGTGAAATAAAGGTATTCAGCTTCATCTGGTTAGAGTGGAAGCCGACCCTAACATAGTTGGGAAAGGCTGGTATAATGAGCTTCAAAAGCAGTCACTGAGGAGCTGTTTCCAAAACACTCTAACTAAAGCTCGGATTCGGGGCCGTAAATAAATTTTGAGAATCTCAGCGTTTTGACAAGTCTCTTCTTGATGTTTGTTTTCTGGTTGTGGTGGTTTGTTTTTCTGTCGTGCCATATCCCAGTCATCTTGCTCATAGCAGCTTTGGACATCTGTGTAGTCCTCCAAATGTTTGTAGTCGCTGATCACCTCTGCACAGGATATATGGTGTAAATTGTAAGTGAATAACAGGATTTTGGGACGCTACAGAGCACTGGAATGTGATGTCTTACTTTTTTTAATTTATTTATTTATTTTACAAGATCCTTTATTATATAATAATATAACATCATTGTTATACAAGATGTATCATAGAGTATATAATCACTACGTTTAGATTTTTTTTTACGTTTAGATGTATTCGTAGTTTTGCATCCTTGTCAAAATTCAGGAGCTTGTCACAATTTTGGCAGTATTTCAGAATAATACCACAGAGTATATAATCACTACGTTTCAGAGACGGGACTTCCATACAATCCATTGGAATGGCATTACATGCCGTTCCAACACCAACAGATACCACAAAGATGTCAAACAGCAAGAGCACAGAGTATATAATGTTAGAGGGTTGTGGATCTTGAATAAGTTCTCGGCCGCGTGTCGGATGTCGGACAGACAGAGATATTAAAATAAAGAAGTCGGGTTTCGAAATTGTGGAACTAATTTACTCAGCAATATTTACACTGTACACAACACGATTATTTCAGTAAGATGTCTTTGGATTAAATATAATATTAATTGGACAGCACAATAGAAATACACATCAGCCTTGGAACGGGGCAAGCAGAGAGAAGATAGAGAGACGAACCATAGAGTAAGGTATACAGATAACTTGTCAATGTAATGCATAGATTATAAAATCTTAATTTCTAACACTCCTCCTTATGCATTACATGAGATAACTAGTGGCTTTACATTGGCTCTACATGCTCGAAGAATGACTCTATACAAAAAAAAACAACTCTACATTCTTATTTGGTATGACTCTATACATTTGAACAAAGAACTATACCCAAGAATAAATCCTACTCTACAATTATGTAAGGAAGGTACATTGCAAAGTCTAAATAATGCACCTTAACTGTAGATTACTGACAAAATTACCATGCTTTTGACCACACAGTGGTTTGGTTAACACATCAGCAACCATCTGGTCTGTAGGCAGGTATTTAACATTAATTTGTTTTCCCTGTATTAAGTCCTTTACATAATGGTACCGCAAATCTATGTGCTTAGTTCTTTTATGGGAGTATTCTTTAACAAGTAAAAGCTTTTGAGCACTTTGGTTATCGTTAAATACAGTTACATCAAAGTTTTTGTCAATAATTTCTGATAAGAAATTCCTAACAAAACAGATGTCCTTGCATACATCACTAATAGCAAGATATTCCGCTTCTGTGCTAGATAAAGCCGTACAACGTTGCTTTCTAGCCTCCCAATTGATGACATTTTCACCAATTTTTACAACAAATCCAGTATATGATTTGCGGTCAGATAAATCATTGGCCCAGTCTGCATCAGCATAGGCAACAATATTAAAATCATTGCTTTTGACAAAGTGAAGACCATAATTTATGGTTCCTGCAAGATAGCGTAATACTCGCTTAGCAGCGCGCCAATGATTCATATCGAAACATGTACTGTACTGACTTAACTGACTACATGCGTATGAGATATCTGGACGTGTACATACAGATAGGTACATTAGTGATCCTAACAATTGTCTATACTGATAAATATTATCATCTAAACAATCTTTGTCTGATTTGTCCAGTTTGCAGTTTACTGGTAGTGGGGTAGATACAGTTTTACATTCAGTCATATTGTACTTAGCCAACAATCGCCTTATGTAATCAGATTGATCAAGAATAGTTACACCTTTCTTATTTGAAACATTCATGCCTAAACAATTTTTCAATGTTCCTAAGTGACGGATTTCAATATGTTCTTTTAAAAGGAACAGAATATTATCTATATACCCATTATGAAAAACATAAATATCATCAACATATAAGGCTAATATTGTATATTCATTCTTGGTCTTTTTACAATATACACAAGGTTCACATTTACTCTGCTTGAACCCATTTTTAGATAAAACATCATGGATTTTAATATTCCACATGCGACTTGCCTGCTTCAACCCATAGATGCTTTTTTTTAGTAAACAAACTTTATTATTATTGGCATCATCACATTTAAAACCAGCGGGCTGCTCCATATGGATAACTTCATCTAACTCACCATTTAAGAAAGCTGTGGTGACATCTACGTGATCCACATTCAGATCCAACTGATTTGAAATGCTGAATAATATTCTAAGAGTCGAATGCCTAACTACAGGCGAAAAAGTATCAGCATAATCAATGCCTTGCTTTTGACTATAACCACAGGCAACTAATCTGGCTTTATATTTTATAAATTGACCTGCAGCATCAAACTTTTTCTTAAAGACCCATTTATTTTTTACTACATTTAGACCCTTGGGTCGGTCGACCAACTCCCAAACCTTGTTTTTGATCATGGAACTGTACTCACCCTTCATAGCTTCGTACCATTCATCCTTCTCAGGTGAATTCATAGCATCACAAAGCGTTTGTGGTTCATCTAATGAACTTGCAGCTGCCAATAACGATGACAAATCATAGTCTTTTAATTTTATGGGTAAAATACCTCGAGTACTACGAACAGGACGAGGGATAGACGCGTTTGACCTTTCCAACGTAATCAGTTCTCCTCCTCGAGATGAAGAGGCCGGCAGAGAAGACACAGCGTCACAAGGGACGCCATCTTCATCACCGTCAACATCCTCAGAGACATCTTCAATAGTACGGTACAGCTCAGAAAGAGGCGACCCCGTTGATGGTGTACTGCCCACATCTGAAACTGAGAGATTTCCATTTGAAATATCTATAGACTTAACATTATCACTACTATTAAAACTAATATCACAGTGTACATTGTCATCATCAGCAGCCGATGCATTTATATTATTATTATTTAAATTTTCAATAGAACCATTCTGATTATTATCATTATCATTATTAATAAAATTTATCTGGTCATGAAAAATAAAATACTCTTTGCCCCGATCACAATTGGTTTCCTTTCCAATAAACTTGTCCTCAAGAAAGGTAACAGTCCTAGAATAAACAGCCTTTCGAGGATCAAGTGGATCAATAAATCGGTACCCCTTGCATGTTTCACCATAGCCTACAAAAATAAGCTTTTGTGCCTTGGCATCAAGCTTGCGTCTACGTTGTGCAGGTATGAGTGCATAAGCAACACAGCCAAAGACGCGCAGATGACTGAGGTCAATATTTGACCCAGTCCATTCACACTCAGGTATTCTATCTGATAACGCAGAAGTAGGGGACCTATTTTTTAAGTAAATAGCCGTCATCACAGCTTCACCCCAAAAGCGATTATTCAGACACGATTCCTGCAACATGGCTCTAGCTTTCTCAATTACCGTACGATTGACGCGCTCTGATACACCATTTTGCTGAGGGCAATAAGGCACAGACACCTCGTGAATAATGCCTTCCTTTTTCAAGAAGTGGGTTAAATTGTTATTGCAATATTCAGTACCATTATCAGTACGTAAGATTTTAACTTGCAAACCAGTCTGTTTTTCTACCATGTTTTTAAAGGTAACAAAATGGGAACTTACCTCCGATTTGTTCTTCATAAGGAAGCCAAACGTCTTCCTTGTTTTATCATCGGTGAAAGTTAACAAGTAGCGCGCTCCACCCCAGCTGCTCACTTGCATCGGGCCACAGACATCAGAGTGGATCAGTTCCAGTGGAGTAGCAGCACGCCTCGCAGTTGCCCGGGGAAACGATGACTCATGCATCTTCCCCGTAAGACACGAGACACAGCTGCCTGGCACGCCGTCTTCCTGCTGAAAAACGACACCAACACACTGATTCCCTCCACCAAGTACAGACATACCTTTCTGACTAAGATGACCAAGACGCTTGTGCCATACACTCATAGGTACGCACGCTGCAGCATTGGCACTCTCTGTTCCCTGCATAGATGGAAGGGAAGGAGAATAACCTACCCCGGAGGTGGGCCGACCTTGCACTTTAACTTTAAATAGCCCATTACTTTTCCTAGCAGATAAAACCTGGTTGCCTGTGATTTTACAGTCACTATAAATCCTACATACATTATTATGAAAGGTAACAACATAACCTTTATCAGTCATTGCACTTACTGACATTAAATTATTAGAAAGAGAAGGAACAAACAATACATTTTCTAAACTAACATTAGACATAAGAGGAACCTTACCAAGACTTTCACTCATCAAATGCTCTCCATTAGCAACAGAAATAGTGCACTTCTTCTGTTTAGCGTTCTGAACAAGCTTAGAGTCTACACACATATGAGCCGTAGCGCCGCTGTCCACGATGAACTCATCAGAACTACAGGCTGAGTAGGCTGAAGCAAACAAAGAGTGTTCTTCTTGTTTCTCTCCTTTCTCTTCCCGTTTCTTCTTGAAGCACCGCTTGGCAATGTGACCACTCTTCTTACAATACGAGCAGGTAAGCTTATTCGGTTTCCTCTTGTTGGCTATGTGAGCCGAATTGTCTATGTTGTTGTTGTTACGACGATGATCCTCCTGTAGCAGTCGAGTGCGCACTACTTCACTGGTTAGATTGTTTGTCAAGCTCGCAGTTTCTAGACTTGAGACAAGCACATCAAATTGTTCCGGTAGGCCAGAAAGTAAAATCTCAGCTATCTCATCATCTTCTATGACTTTTCCTATGTCAGATAGTTGTGCGACAAGGCTCATGACACCCTCGATGTAATCTGACATGTTGGGGTATTGCTTGTACTCAGTCCTGTGAAGCTGTCTCAGAAGCAATACTTTCCTGTAAAGGCCTTTATCCTCGAACGTATCAGACAAACGTTTCCACGCTTCTTTTGAGGTTTTGGCGTCACGGACAAGCTGGTAGAGGTTTGGCTGTATTGAAAGACAAATACGCGCCAGCGCACGGCCATCGCGCGCAGCATCACTGTCCGTGCCATCGACACATTTCCATACACCATCCAGCGTCAGCAACATCCGAATAGAAAATTTCCAATTTAGATAGTTTGCTATTCCTTGCAGTTTTTCAACATTGTTGTAGGTTATGCTGTTGGCATTGGTACTTGTGCCGCCATCCAATACATCACTCCGACGATTCTCATCAGCCAACGGCATCCTGGAGCTCAGAGTTAATACCCTGGATTTTATTCCAATGAGCCCGCACACTGGGACCATAAACTGTTAGAGCCTGGGCCCATAACCTGTTAGAGGGTTGTGGATCTTGAATAAGTTCTCGGCCGCGTGTCGGATGTCGGACAGACAGAGATATTAAAATAAAGAAGTCGGGTTTCGAAATTGTGGAACTAATTTACTCAGCAATATTTACACTGTACACAACACGATTATTTCAGTAAGATGTCTTTGGATTAAATATAATATTAATTGGACAGCACAATAGAAATACACATCAGCCTTGGAACGGGGCAAGCAGAGAGAAGATAGAGAGACGAACCATAGAGTAAGGTATACAGATAACTTGTCAATGTAATGCATAGATTATAAAATCTTAATTTCTAACATATAATCACTACGTTTAAACAGAAGTGCCAACCTAATGAACCAAATAGTGCTTACCAAATAGCTTTTTATCGATATTTGGCACGTAAAGTCCATAGATAAAAAAATTGTTCCGAGTTGCGACAGACTGATAATCCATACCATTATATAAATGTGAAAGTAACTCTGTTTGTCTGTCTGTCTGCTACCTTTTCACGAGAAAACGGCTGATCGGATCGTAATGAAATTTGGCAAGGAGATGTATTTCAACCCAGGGAAGGACATAGGCTATATATTATCACGCTAATTATTGACGGGGGTGAGCAATATTGCATTTCGTCTATAGTTTTCAACTGTTTGACAACTGACAACTGTCATAACATGCATTATAATAGAATAACTATTTTAGGCAAATTGTCACGAGAACAAATAGCCCGTCGGTGACGGCAACCGCCTTTCAAACAGTGAGTCGCAAGATCAATCCTCAGTACAGACAACTTTTTGATTTAATGCTGTAAGATTTCTGATAATAACTTTGGTTCGCACGTTCAACAACCACCCGGTTTTCACTTTTTGTAACAAAGTATTTTGTTTTTTTAAAGCTTACATATTTCCAAATCATAGTTTTATACATATTTTTTTTAATGCTTAAACGACAGTTTGGGAGTAATTTATTTCAAATAATAAATCTGTAAACATGGCGCTTAAACTGTTTTAGGATCACACACAGAACCCTTTTTCTACTATTTCTTAAATTTTCGTCTGTGTCTGTGTGTCTCTACGTAGCCCTTTTACGTGTAAATTAAAAAACCAATGTGGTTTTATTGAATGCACAAATTATTATTGTGCATAACTTGGAGAAAGTTTTGATTTTTGTTTCTTTGCAATCGGTGCTCTCCATCAAAGGAGAACTTATCATCATTATCTAAGGATACATGCAATGACATCTATGAAACCAAAATGGTACTTATGAATAAAAATTACAAGTTAGAGAAGAAGAGAATAGTCAACATGCTTTAAAAATCTACAAAGCCAGTAGAGTGTCCGTTCGACTGCTTTCCATGCATAATATGTTTTAGCAGTTTAACTTCATGCTCTATACCTAAATGGCGTTGTTCATTTGACTCCATTTTCTGAATCACGGACGTGTTATGATTTTCCGTGAAAGAATGATACTGGCATTCGCCCGTGTCAGATGTCTTTTTTTTTTAGTTTTTTTTTTTAGGATGTGAAATCATCAAATGGCTTCTCCCACTCTGGGGATGACTTCTTCCGTGTCAGATGTCTCAAGTTTGGGTTTTTTGGAAGAAGTTATAACCTATATTATGGCTGAGCAATACTCAAATGACCGAATTATGAAGACGCACGAGACCGGTCAATGTGGCGACACTTGATAGGCCTATGTCCAGTAGTGGACGTCTTTGCGCTGAAATAATGATGAATGATGATAATTCAAATGGAGTAGGGCAGGACACCTAGCAAGGCGCGGTGATATCAGGTGGAGTAAAGCTGTGACCAAGTGGCATTCTAGAAATCCAAACAGAAGTTTTGTTCGTCCAGCGGTGAGATAAGCAGACGATATTGTTGCTATTGCGGGAATATCCTGGATGAGACTGGCACAAGAGCGTGGACCTTGGCACAAACAAAGAGAGGCCTGTACCCAGCAATCGCTGAAGTTGGACTATGGATGATGATGATGAGCATAACTTTTTCCAGAGAAGTCCGATTTTCATGATTATTTTGATTGAAAAGCGTGTTTAGCAAAGTTTGTCCCATTTTTATTGAAAATAGTTGTGTTTGAATTCATGTGCGTATTGTATAATCATCGCTTGCTGAAACATCGTGAAGAAACCAACATGCCTGAGAGACATTTGGCATTTTAAGCCAAGTCAGAGGCCCATGGGCAGCATAAAAACTCTGACACCAGGTTAGGCAACAACACGATAAGGAAGGAAAGATCGCTTGCTTCGGTGAAGAAAGATATCGTGAGAAAACCACAGCATGCCTGAGAGTTATTTCTCGACGGCATGTAAAGCCAAGACAGAGGACCTTGGGCGGCATAAAAACTCTGACAACAGGTTAGGCACTAACCACACGATGAAGAAGAAGATCGTTTTGGGGCTTATTTCATAAACCTTTTTGACAACTTTAGACCTGTCTGAAGTTTGACTGTGATCAGTTACAGCAGCTATATCGTGTGTCGG
This sequence comes from Xestia c-nigrum, assembly GCA_916618015.1. NCBI lineage: Eukaryota > Metazoa > Arthropoda > Insecta > Lepidoptera > Noctuidae > Xestia > Xestia c-nigrum. The sequence continues at coordinate 24,641,110 of OU745249.1, forward strand.
CTCATTTCACGCACCTTGATATACACTTTAGACCTACCTAGAGTATGAGTATTATCGGAGATCTGACGAGTGACGATGGAGATGAAAAGCAGTCACAAGAGTTCCACAACACTTCAAATCTGCTCTATCGTGTCTAAGGCTCATTTCGTGCATCTTGATAAAAACTTAAAACCTAGCTGGATCATGACTGTCATCGATGGTCTAACAATGGAGACTGAAGGTAGTAGCAAGAGATCCTCAACAGTTAACAGCAGCTATTTCGTCATTGGGCTCACTTAATGCACCTTGATGAGAACTTTAGAAGCTAGAATATGACTGTCATCGAAGGTCTCATGATGGAGGCTTGGAGACAAAAAGAATTTGCAATAGGTTTTCAATAATTTACAGCATCTATATCGTATTGTGTTGACCTGCCTGGAGTATGACTATCATTGTAAGTCTGACTTTGGAGAAGGAAGGCAGATGCGAGAGGTCCGCAACAGTTTGAAGCAGCGTTAACGTGTCTCGGCTCATGTCATGCCACTTGATGAGAACTTTCGACCTAGCTGGAGTATGATATTGTCGAGTTTCCAAGGATGGAAACGTAAGGCTGTCGAGGGAAGAGTCCTTATTCGGACAAACATAAGTTGAATATTTTTGAGTTTAATATAAACCTATTCGAGAAAAAATTAATTGTTACTGACTTCAATCTGAATCTGAACTAATATTATAAAGCTGCATTTGTTTGTTAGGTTGGTTGAACGCGCTAATTTTAGGAACTGTTGGTTCGTCTTACGCAGACAAAGTTGCGCGGGTCAGCTAGTACGAAAGTAATAAAAGAATCTCCCATTGTCATCCATCACAGAGTATAATCACTACCATGTCTTTGTGTGTGAACCATTAGCATAGATCCTCCTTAAATTTGACTAGGACGCAAAGAGATACCTTGTATAGATAAAAAATACTCTTTCTTGGAATAAAAAAAAACAAAATCTTTTCGGAAAAGGTGCGTGGTTCAGGTTGGTCGTTCGGTAAAAAAACTCCATGGTTAGTCTTTTAAAATTATTAATTTTTACAATATAATGATGCAACATGTTGCAACCCAAGAAGTTCACTTTGACGGACTTAATACTACTATTTTATCCAACAAGTTCGCCTGTTTTATTTTCACAAAAGGAAAATCGCTGTCCGCTCACACCGGTGCCACCGCCCGCCTGCATCCCCAGCGCTTCGGCCGCTAGATTACCCATTGTGGTCTAAAAGAGCAGTTTTTCGGGCAGATTTTAATAAGTGCTACCCCCGAATAGGATTTAATTTCGCCCTGTCACTGCCAGCGAACAGGCGAGCACTCCAAAAGAATTCGTTGCCAAAATAAAAATATAAGTAGAAGTTGCTTTAGAATTTAAATCGAGCGACCCCGTGACCCGGACTCAAGTGGCGGGAATTACTTGGGGATTGTGCATGTTGCTTTCGTAGTTTATCACAATCCGCTGCTGGTTTGAGGTTTCGCACAAAAGCCAGGTACCGTTACGATATTAAAAAAAAAATGGCACTATATTTAGTATTTTATTTTAGTCACTGTTACTGCTAGCTTGCATCATACCACTGCTGGGCAAAGGCCTCTCTCCATGATTTCCAGTTGTTACCATCTAGGGCGAGTGTGGGCCACTGGTCATTGGTTTTGTCCAGCTCACCTCGCCATCGTTGTTTTAGTAGAAGCTCTATTATATCTTTAGGAAACGCATGTAAACTAGACCCATTAAATATTTGATCCTTGTCAAACGCAAACTCAAACTCAAATAATTTATTTCAATTAGACCATAACGGCACTTTTGAATGTCAAAAATACAAAACTAAATCAAAGCTACAGTCACAGTCAAAAGCATAATAACTTGAGAAAGTACTGTAGTTGCCCATTCCCTAGCGTAGATCTCTATGGAGAAGAACGGGCAAGAAACTCCATGGACACTCTTTTCAATCAAAATATTGTTACAAAATCTTGGTTGAGTACTTTGAAGTGAGCAACCACAGTCATTGATCATTGTCTACTAGGTAACTTGTCTCTGGTTTGCCCTTCTCAACCATAAAAAGTCAACCAGCAACCAGGAAAGCATCGGGTTCATTGACATTCACCCCTTCAACCCCTATTTAAATAGAACAGCCGTTAATTAATAATGTAACCTATGTTAATTCTGCCGCCTATGGAAATGGATGGATTAGCTTATTTAGATTAGGAGGCAGCGAACTGAACGCATGGATTAAAGGGCACACGTGGAGTACGCCAGATTGTGTTTTTGACGCCGTTCAAAATTATGTTCCTCATTACCATTTCGTATCCATACAAATACGAAATGGTACCTTGACATTTTGTACACGAGTTACTCGTACTAAGTTTGTGTAAAGAATGTTTACGTACAGATTGAATATATCATTAGTTTAGTTTCTGTTATCAGCTACTGAGCATGGATGAGCTTCGATTCAATTGGTAAATATACAACGTGTAACGTTAAATGCGCAAAATCTCAGACACCCCAAATGACTTTTAATTAAATTGACCTAAAACTGAGACTAAAAAAACGATGAAAAAAAATTAAAGGTTTTATGTGCTGTTTTCGTTTAACTGGCAATTAGATTTACTGGCAAGAACTATTAGTATCCCGCTTATGAGACAATTTGAATTGAACGACAACCGTTTGTGTTTATTTGTTTACCCATTTTTGACGGGTTTGCGCACGTGGTGGCTTGACCTATTAATAAATAGACAGTGCAACATTTGTAATGAAGATTTTTTTGAAAAATGTTCAATTGATTCTGCCCGTGATTCTGATCAAACTATTTTCAGGTTTAGCGCATTTAACGTTACACGTTGTATATGAATGCATATAAAAAAGTATACACGGTGTTTAAGTATAATTAAAAAAAGTCATGTATTATTATACTTTTGTCTGTCTGTCTGTTTGCTCCCGCTCATCTTCGAGAAAGCTGGACCGATTTTGAAGAGAATTTAGCTGGCAGATTGTTGATATTATTAAGAGTAACTAAGGTTACGTTCATTTTAGAAAAAGGATAAGAGTTTCGTGAAAACAAATTAAAACTCTTGAAATTTGTAACAAAATCCGTCGAAAGTTGCGAGCAACAGCTTGTATGTGGTACCTATGTTAATAACAGCCTGGAGTTTTGATTATTTGTGTTCGAGTTGTGCGAAATTTTATATAATTTAGAATAGATATTTATTTTAGCCCCACGTGAAATTGAACACTTCCTGTGTTCAATTTTGCATTCTGTGTAATGCATTTCATCGTCGAAATCTTTGTCAAAACATTTCCTGGATATGAATCTTTTTCAAATAAAAAAAAAACATATATCCAGTTGTTTCTATTCCCGTGTGAGCTTAATTAGTAGCTTTATGAAAAAGTAAAGCAACTAGTGCTGTTAAGTTCAATAGCTCGAACTCACTGAATAGCTGGTACAGCTAGTTTCAGCGCTTAGTTCATGAGCTGTTTAGAGTAGCTGGTAGAGTCGTGCCTTTTAAATAAAGTAGCTGAAAACATGTAATTGATTCAATTTCATGCTGTAGTGTTTTAGGCTTTTCCAACGAAGTATAAATGTTTACGTAACCCATTTTTGAGAACAAGGTATTTTATTGCAAATGTAGCTAAACATTAACACAAATAGGTCGAAATCGAACAGATTCCAAGACAGCATACCCTTTTAATTAAAACAAGAATGTTGATCGCCGGAATACCTCCTTACGCAAAACATTCGTACTACCGAACTCCATCAGCTGCCGAACCAAACCATTCGAAGAAAAACTTCGCGATTTAATGCCATTTTAGCCTCTATTCGTACGCGTTAATGGCTATAATGGCGTAACTTCTGGTCGGTAAGACAGGAAAGCTGTCAAAAGTGTACGTGCCACGATCATTTTCCTATAAAGATTGTTGAGACGGTACAAAGGGATATTGTAAGAAGTGGAAAAATGCCCGCGACGTGTCCCTCGCAAGGAGATAGATCTGACAGAGAAGAATGCGGGGAAGATGACATGGCACGACATCGTGACGTCACCGAGGGGGGAGGGGGCGGAGATACATTATATGTCGTTTAAGTTTGCGATTTATCGGCGGTACGTATACGATTAATCTGATGTTAAACTGAGATTATGTTGTGTTTTAGTCGCATAGCTTGCGGCAGTGAATTAATGACACATTCTCCTGTACTTTCGTGGTTTATGCCAATACGGTGCACAGAATGTTATTGTTTGAGATCAGGGTTTTAGTGCCAGTGAGATACGTGTTTGATAGTATTGATCCATAGCTGAGAACGAATTATTCCCACAGTGCAAACGTAACGGTAGTGTTCTACTATAAAGAATAACGATGAGATCCAGTAGCGTATTGAGATCGAAACTAATCAGGTAAACCGAAAATAAATGAGTTATCCCGATCGACAAATCGACGGATATGAGACGCAAAAGACTATGTTTGTCGAAAGTTCAAATACTTACGACACCTAAAATTGAATTTGAGATTAAATAAAAACAGAATGAAACCGAAAAATAACATAATAACATCAAACTAGACTCGTTTTACGAAATAGTCGTGTTGGAACAATCTCTGTAACCTTTAGTCGGTCGTATTGAACCCTTTTGTGGCCTTATCGCCACTTTACACAAACGCCCTAACCTAGATCATTCGGTTACGGGCGACAAAGTAATTGGATTCCTCACAATTTCTGATTATAATCGTAATTGGCGCACTTACGATCTGGTTTTTGTACAATAGTGACATTTTCTCGTGTGTGATTTGCTTTGACCATTGAATGTGTGAAATAAATTGGTCGTTAAATTGTTTAATTATTTTCCTGCTCTTGTGCCATGTTACTTGGGGTCGGTACAACATGTTTTTTTATTCCATTCTACACTGTCAACCGTCAAGCAATCATCATCAGTTCATCCATCGTTTCCTTGGCCTCCTTCTCCCACTCCATCATCCATCAATATAATCACTCCTTCAGTCACACGCGATTCGCCCTCCTCATCACATACCCATACCAAGGCAGTCGATTCCCTTTTGACTTTTCTATAACAAACTTCTTTTAATATACCCAATACTTGAGAGCAGCGGCGGCCGAGTGGTGGTGGCCCCGACTTACGAACAGTAAGTCGTGGGTTCGAACCCAGACACGCGTATTACTTTGTGTAATTTTTTCATCACCACTGCTTTCAAAAATGGTGAAGGAAAACATCGTGAGGAAACCGTCATGTCCTAGAACCAAAAATTCGAAGACATGTGATATCTGTGAACCCGCACTGGGCCCGGGTACGGGTGGTGGATTATAGCCCATACCTACCCAAAATACGCGCTTTGACGTGGAGTTGCGGACACCAGCCCGTTGTACAGTACTTACTTTATTCATATAATTATGTATATTCGTTTTCGTCAAATTGATTACTTACTCATTGCAGGCTCATTGAAGTATCAATTAGATAAAAATATCTCTGATTTGTGACTGTGCTCTTGCCTACTCTATTAAGGAAAAAAATTGTTGGATTTTCTCTTCTATAAGATAAATAAAAGTACAACCAGGATAGGCACTAACCACGCGATAAAGAAAGAAGACAGAAAGTAAATCTTCTGCATTCATCACCTCCTCCAGAAGATTGTTTAAACTACGAAACAGCTTTATTTTAAAAACATCTTATTTTAGTATATTTTTTTCTGTACCTTCCGTTACAGACGGGTTGAATTTAAATTACTTACTTTATAATTTTTTTATTTTTCAGCTCCGCTCGCTTCGCTCCGCTCGGGTGAGTGTTTGTCTTTCTATCTCGTTAATTTCTCAGCTTTCTTTGCTTTTGTCCGGTGTTGCCTCGTAGACTTACGATGCCTCTTCCGAAGCGCGCTAAAAATAAACGATGTTACCCCGTTGAAAAGGATAGTTAATGTAAATTATGTGAAGTAGATTCTTTTTAATTAGGTGTGTTATTAACTGAACACTTTGTTATTTATTCTGTTACTCGGTTATTGAGTTGACTTGTTGTTCGACAACAGATGAAGCATGATATGTCCAGATAGGAGGTGTCTTGTGAGATGACGAGTGATAAAGAAGTATGAATGAAGAAGATATGTTGCGCCAAACAAATGAATTGGGATATGGACAAAAAAAATACAATGATGATGGTAGTTTTAATGTGTACTTTTAGGTATTTTATTTCATTCTTATTTTTGTTCTATTACACAATAGAACAAAAATAAGAATGTACTTGTAGATGTTTTCCTCTTTTTCTTATATTTAAACGATTTGACTAACTCATTTTTAGTTCAACAATTTAGAAACAACAACAGCTAGTGTGGATTGTTGTTTAAGTATTTTTCCAAAAATCCCCACTAGGCAGAGATTATTAAACTGGTGGGGATTTCTGGAAAAAAAAGTAACGATCCCCACTGACGATTGTGATGACGTGGTTTACACCCTGTATATGTTTGTATTGTTAGCTGTAAGCTACCCGAACACAATAAAATAAAGAGGTAAATACGCCTTATTTATTTTTTGATAGAAGACTAAAGATATACCTGTTGGCCAGTGGTGTGCTAGCAAAACCATAACGCATTTGTTCTGTTCAGAAACCCTGACATCAAAAAGAGTAGTGGGTAAGCAAGCCAAGCTGTAAGGCTTGTATTAAAAACTAACTTCTGCCAGCGGCTTCGCCCGTGTGAAGTTTGATTATTGTCCCATGGGATCTTACTACCGGAATAAAAAGTATTCTATGTTTTAATCCAGTTTATAAACTATCTGTGTGAAAATTTTATCCAAATCCGTTCAGTAGTTTTCGCGTGAAAGCGTAACAAACAAACTTACATTCACATTCATAATATTAAGTAGGGATATACGAATTGAATTGAGAACCTCCTCCTTTTTTTATGGTTTAATTTAAATGTAACGCCACTACTGCCCGTTTAAAATATTTCTATATTTCGACATGAATCTTCACCTACCCACTCTCAACTCCAATTTCTTCTAATAACTTTCGTCGATATTATTAAACTAAGAGATAACTTTTAGCATCTCTCATTCTTCAGTCACGTACTTAGATTTCTTTTATTAAATCCACAATTGTGAGGCTAGAGTTTCTCAAATTATATATAAATTGGGCAATTTATTGTTAAACTACTTTCGAAGTGCGTTGGCCATTGTTGGCGAATTTGAGAAAAGTTATTAAGTTAGCAAGTTGATCAATTGGTGTAAATCTTGGTAAACTGTTGGAACTTTCGACGTGAGTTATGGTGTGTTTTGAATAGGTTTATTTGATTTTATTGAGAGAAGAGGGAGTGTTAGTGTTAGCCTTCAATCTTCTATCTTTGTGACATCAACATCACATCACGCCTGTTATCTGCGAAGAGATATAGGTGAATACAAATAGCATTTCCAGCCCCCATTTCACTAGTTTTAAATCCCATGAAACACAAGCTCACACAAAAGTAATAAACTTACTTATTACTTAATTAACTGCTTTCAATACCCAGTTTCTTTAAAACTGGTTACAATTTACATTATAAGTATCCAGACACATGTATCTTCACGTATTGAAATAAATTCATTCACACTTCTATATAAATTCAACTTTGTCCAATAACAACCTTTCATGTGGAGCATTCACATTCAATGTACAATCTATAACCTCCCTGGGTCCCTGGTACCCGCCTTTCAAAACTGCTCAAAGGGAAAACATAGCTGTGCTGTGATTGCGTTAGTGTCGGACTCAAAGCTTTACAGTATGGCCTAGCAAATAAATAGTGCAGAGGAACGACAGCACACTAAGCTGATCAGGTGCCCCTACCACGGTGATTGAATCCCCCTAACTCGCTGACCGAATATGCAAACGCAAGAAAGCAAAAAGTATGCAGATTTTCCTTTTGTGCAAAAGGATCGAGGGGTTTAAAACACTATGGAGTGCACACAAGCCTCGGAAAGAACTAGAATAAAAGAAAAATAAAGAAGAGTGAGTTTCCATTCATATTTTAGTTGTCATGTTTTGAAGTTCGTGAACGCATCTTGAATGTTAGTGGCGATGTATTTGAGTTTGTCAACCGACCTTTTCTGTGATGAGGCTGGTGGGTAAGCTTATTTTTTTATGTACAAAAAATCCAACAATAAAATGCACAATGCAATATTTTTAACTCTTAAGTCGGAAACACACTTACGTGGTGTGGCGTGTCGCGCCTTAACTCCACCACCGCTTTGGCCAATCGCTGGTGAGCAGTCAGCGCCACGCCAGAACGCGCCACGACACGACACGACCCACAAAATATGTCTCTAACCATACTAAATGTATGAAACCGATATGCTTCTGGTACGCCACGCCACGCCCCGCCACGTATGTGTGTTTCTGGCATAAGGCTGAGGCTTCATTAGTGCCTTGCATTGTCTTGGCGTCAACGCTGCGTCGTTTTACATTTATGTTTTTAAGTGACATGCCACATTATGCGTTGCGTCGACGCACGCTACGTTTAACGGATTGACGGTCGAGAGACGAAGCGGGGGGAGGGTGATGCGCCCGCGCTGTCGGAGCTTCGGTAATCTGTGCTTCGGTGTGACGACGGACAGTGTTCCACTCCTAGACGGGCAAAGTCACTGCTTAGATCCGTTGCGACGACGCAACGCACTGACGAGGCTTCGCCTAAATAGGCGTTTAGTCGCAACTTACCTGGTGTGAAGCGATGCTGGCCATATTTACGCGTTTCCAATTTAAACTTGTTATTGAAGTAAAAACGAAAACAAAAATTTAGACACAGAACGAAATATTTTAAACTATTCGGAAACCTAAATACCTAACAGTTCTAGTTAGTGCTATTTGAAGGTTTTTTTTTTTAAATATTCCTGCGGTAGTCACGTTCGTTATCGGCGGTACATGTCTATTTAAATAATTTAAACGCGGAAAAGCAATTTTGTTCGCATAAACGTTCACGAACTCGACAACGAGTGTTTTTACAACACTCACGTGAGCCGAATACTTGTTCAGCCTGAATATTACATGTGTTTGACATGTCTTGGATTAATAAGTGTCCGCAGCCAGTCCGTTGGTAACCGCTGCTGGACATAAGCTTGTTTCATTGACACTGGCTTGGTCACCATCAGGGATTTTCAATTTGGTTAACACAAAAATAATCGCTAATTAGTCGAAACTTGTCGCCAAATATCAGAATTTTTCGGCCACTAGTTCAAAAGATATAAGGGTTTATAGGTGGCCGATCTGGAGAGAGTCTCCTCAGCTTGGCCACATTTATATCTTAAAAACTAGATCACCTAGCGAATATCTGTTTTCTCCCATATTTTGTCGCCAATTAATCGCAATTTGTCGCGAAGTCACACAGATTTAGTCGGGTCTTACTTTAGAATATATAATGAGTTCAATTAGTTTGGTATAGCGAGCAAGATTTGCTAGATTGTCGTGAAGTCTTCGATCTAGCTCTTGGACTATAACTTTTTTTTTTTTTTTTTTTTTTCTTGGACTATTCCTAAACTCTTATATGTTTTGAACCAGTGGCCGACAAATTCTGATATTTGGCGACAAATTTCGATCAATCGATTACATCGTAAGCTTGGGGAATAAGAGCAGATTTTGCCTCCTGAAACCAAACAACCAAACAATTCGAAGAACAATTAGAATTCCTAAAACCAAAAAATTCGAAGTCATGTGACTGCTTCCATTCCGCACTGAGCCCACGTGGAGGATAGGCCTGTGTCCTAGTAGTGGGAACATTAATCGGCTGAGGACTTATGATATAGGAACTTTTCACGCACGTACCAGGGAATCATAGGTTCAAAAGGCAGAGACCTTACAAAGCGAATTGCGCAAACTGCAATAATGCGAAACGTGCAAAATGGTGATGATAACACACTTCACTATCATTATCTTAGGTGATTTTAATTTACCAAACTTAACATGGCAACTGACTGAAGATGGATACTCTTTTCGCCCAGAAAATATTCACGGTTCTGTTCAGACAGATTTTTTTGACATCTTGAACACGTTTGATCTGGTCCAATTCAACGGTCATAAGAATCTTAATGAACGAGTCTTAGACCTAATTTTTTGTAACAATCACCTAACTGTTGATAAATGCTCTGACCCTCTTGTTCCTGAAGACCCTCACCACAAAGCCCTTAGTATTTTGGTAAATTTCGTTGAGTATCATGCGCTCCCATCGCAGCCAAGAAAAAAGTTTATCTATCATTCAGCTGATTTTCCTTCAATAATAAAAGAACTTGAGGCGTTCGACTGGCGCTGTGATCTTGCTAAAGGGTCAGTGGAAGATGCCTTGTCATTGTTGTACGTCAGACTAAATAAAATTTGTGAAACTTTCATACCAACTAAAACCGTCCAGTCTATGTCTAATTACCCCCCTTGGTATAAAACCCCTCTTATCAAAATTCTTAAAGAAAAATTTAAATATCACTCCAAGTTTAAGAAATATGGAAACTTATCAGACTATGAATCTTTTTTAACTTTGCGACATCGTGCTAAATTACTGGAAAAAGAAATGTACCACAGTTACCTTGAGGCAATAGAAAATAATATTATTAAATCACCTAAAGCTTTCTGGTCTTTCGTCAAGAGCAAGCAAAAGTCTTCTTGTACTTTACCATCAGTTATGAAGTATGGGCAGAGGTCGTCAGGACAGGGTGATGAGATTTGCAACATGTTTAGCGAGGTTTTTGAGTTTAACTTTCTCCAGAACATTACTCCCGATGTAACTCAGTTGGATAGTGACATGCACTGCCTTTATCAAACATCTACCTCTGATATAAACTCCATTGAAGTCTGCGAAACTGAAGTACTGAAGCTATTGAGGGCTATTGACGTGAATAAATCTGCAGGGCCTGATGGTGTTCCTGCTATACTCATAATTAGGTGCGCAGAAAGCTTAACTTTACCACTTACCTTAATATTTCGTCGTTCTCTTAATGAGGGAGTGGTGCCGCATGTTTGGAAAACAGCTTTTATTACCCCCGTCCATAAAAAAGGCCCTAAGGACAATGTAGAAAACTACAGGCCAATATCCAAACTGTGTCTATTTGCGAAGGTTTTTGAAAAAATTGTATACGCTTCAGTTCATAACGCCATTAAACAATCTCTTAATGACCATCAGCATGGCTTCCTAAAAAACAGGTCTGTTGTGTCAAATTTGCTAGTCTGCTCCGACTACTTGTCCTCTAACATGGCTGAACCCTCACAAGTGGATGTTGTGTATACTGATTATAGCAAGGCATTTGACCGTATAGACCACGGTGTTTTGTTGCGTAAGCTGCTTGCAATAGGTATCAGAGGTGACTTATTCAGATGGTTTAAGTCATATATTGAGAATCGCTGTCAGACAGTTGTGCTGAATGGATACAGTTCTATTACTGTTAAAATACCTTCGGGAATACCACAAGGATCCCTTTTGGGGCCTTTACTCTTCATTATTTTTATAAATGACATTGGTTCGTGCTTTACCCGTTCCAAAATAATTATTTACGCTGACGATATGAAAATTTTATGCCCTATATCAGAACTTACTGACTGTTTCAGTTTACAGCGGGATCTGGATGAACTACAAAATTATTGTCTCCTGAATAAACTCGAACTTAATGTTTCTAAATGTTTTGTTAGTACATACACACGCAAACCACATGCAATCATGTTCCAGTATAAGTTACATGATACTAGCATAAATAGGATAAGTGTTATTAGGGACCTGGGTGTCACGTTTGACTCTAAGTTGCTTTTTGATGCTCACATAGAAAGTATTATCAATAAAGCGTCTAAAGCACTTGGATTCATACTAAGGTTGTCATCTGATTTTAAAAACGTTAAAACATATAAAATCCTGTATTGCGCTTTTGTCCGCAGCCACTTGGAATACGCCTCACAAGTGTGGAACCCTTGTTATAATATTTATATTGACAGAATTGAGGGTATTCAAAAGCGGTTCCTACGTTTCCTCCAGTACAAAACTAGGAAATATACTCCTAATTATGGAGCGCGATGCAAGAAATTCCATATTTTACCTCTGCATGAGCGCAGACGCATTGCAGATATGGTATATTTATTTAAAATCGCGAATGGAATCATAGATTGCCCTGAGCTGTTGGGTGGTTTGGGATTGGTCACGCATTGCAAAACTTTTCGCAAACCCACTTTGTTGCATATCCCTCACTCCAAGTCCGCGTACAGGCAGAATTCGTTCCTGATCCGTGCGTGCATAAGTTTTAACAGACTTAATAATGAACATGATTTGGACATTTTCAACACCAGTGTTTCTCAGCTTAAGCGTATATTGGTAAAAAGCTTTTTTATGGATAAGTAGTTATTTAGTTTGTTTTTTATTTTCGCTTATAAATTATTATTATTTTATTTATTTATTTTTTGTCTTTTGCATAACATTTCAGTTTGTAGTTTGTAGTAAGTATTTATTTGTGTCTGTGGGTTTAGTTTGTTTTTCTTTATTAATTTATTTTTCTAGTTTGTATTATTCGATAATGTTGGTATGAATCAAAACTTATAATAAGTATTTTGTACCAACCGCTTTCTTTTGTTGTTTTTCTTTTTGTTTTTTGCTTAATATATTTATCTGCGGAAACTTGTAAATGGCCTTCGAATCCATATAATTTAAGAGCATTGTTTTTGTTAGCTGTAAGTTTCCCGAACAGTATAAAATAAAATAAAATAAAATAAAATAAAATAATAATGGTCTATTTTTATTTGAAGTAAGTCTGCTGTCACCTTAGATAGAATGAATCTGGAGGCTCAGTTCGTGGATAAAGTAGCAACTGCCTGTTACCAGCCTTTTAAATGCAGTTATAAATAAATAAAATAAATATCTAGTGCCAGGCTCAGCAAGGCTTGTGTCGTGGACACCAGACAGTTGATATACTACATATATACTTTTTGTTGATAAATACATACTTATAATACATATAAACATCCAGGATTCGGAAAATAATGTCCATGCTTATCACACAAACATTTGCTCCTACCGGGATTCGAACCCAGTACCCTAAGAACGTGAGACAGCCTCACTAACGCTACGCTATTCGAGTCGTCAAAAGATATTGACTAACAAACGGTAGAAGGTACAACTAATGTATTAAACTTTGCACGGATACAAGCCACTTATCTGGCAACAACCGCAATTGTGGTCGTAGTCGTGAGCGTCCTAGTACCTCTCAGGTGTCGGCTAATATCTTATCGGATTAGTAATTGGAAGCGTGGCTGCGGGCTGCGGTCTCGACACTAATTCTTGAAGCAGAATCTAGCTATTTTGTTAAAGGACCATTTAATAAGAAATACGGAGTTTTTAGTGTTGAGCCAGTAATTAGGATGTTGTTGAGATCAGACAAGCAGGTTTTTGTGCAATTCAGACTATTAGGCTAGACGCCGACCCCAACATAGTAATGGGAAGGCTAGGTACATGATGAGAGGGACAATGAGTAAACAGAAGTCAAAGAGTTACAGCTGCCCTTCTAACATCCATCTCCTACTATCATTTTCATCTTTGGTGTCGCTTAATTTCAGAAGTGCTCATGAATGAAAGTATGAGCATTTTGCTGTTACCAGAATGTATGGGAGCCTGCCATTTTCGTTTATTCTTTCGAAGTCCTGTTCTCAATCATTATCATCACTTACTGAAATTGTTGTATTGGAACGTAGCATTCTAAATATTAGAATCTCTGATCGAATGCGCAACACCTTAATACGGTCAAAGGCAGGCATCGCCGATGTTGGCAGTAAGTCTGCGAAGCTGAAATGGGAGTGGGTGGGTCACGTCTCTAAGGATGGAGCCGAACAGATGGGCGAAAATAGTCACATAGGTGGTGACTGAAGACGGCTGTCGTAACCGAGGCAGGCCCAAAAAACGCTGGGGTGACGATATGGACTGGTTCTTGACGGATTGGTCGGGAAAGGGCAAATTTTAAACAAGACTGGAAAGTGATGGAGGATATTCATCATCACCTCATCATCTTCCTGTTCTTGTCCCATGCTAGCATTCTCCCCTGTCAAGCTATTATTTACTCATTTATCTTTCTTAACAACCCTCACGACATCCATTCATCGTTTCCTTGGTCTTCCACTCCATCCAAACATTTTATTATTATTAACTTAAATTGAGTTACACGTGAGCAATTCGATTCAAACATCAACTACATGAACGAACACTCGTAAAACAACACTGAGCAATATTCATAAAGTCTCGTTTTGTAATACAGTAATAGCTCCCCGCTTCACTCATAGACGATCGTCATTTTTCATTAGGGAGAATATAAAAAAATATATTATCGCGGGAATACCGCGATGGCTGGACTTATATTAAAGTAAGCGGATCAGGGTTTTAATAATAGTCCGTTTTAATATTAAAATATGGTAGTTGTAAGGTTTTGTTGCAGAACCGACCGGGTTTAATAATTCTGCGGGGAAAATGTTACAGGATTTTTTCTATTTCAGTTTCGTGGAAGACTGGGTAAGCCATAATTAATGGATTTGTTGATGGCTGGCTAGGTCTACTAAGCTATTGTTATTAAACGAGTTAAAACCGTTTTTAACAGTATTTGTTAACCAAAAAATTAAAATGTGGGTATTACTTTCTTACGAAACGTCATTACCAAAATTAGAATCTTTGGACATAGGATCTCCTTAATTATTTAGACTACCAATTTCGCCTAAGACTTTTGTGATGTAGGTATTTCTCTTATATAAAATAAAATAATAAAGGAGGTACTGACCTCATATTTATTCCCCCAAAAACCATGAACATTTAAAGCTTACCTCAAAAAAATAAACTACAGCAAAAGACTTGTAAACTCTGTCAAAGCGACCGCTATTCATATTTAACCGACCAAAGAGTAATTATCTTTCAACTAGCGCTGCGGTGGCCGCGGGCAAAAGTGTACTAGTGAAACTTTGTCGTATTAGTGGCCAGGACTGGGGTTGCGTAATCTATTGGGACTATGTGTGAGTTACTAGCTGAAACTTGAGTTTTCACCTCGGTTAGAGAATCTTCCAGGGGAACATGGAACCTGCACATAACTGCCTCAAAGGCGACGCCAACTCCACTCACAGCAGTATTGAAATGTGAGCTGTAACTCGTGTACTTTACGGTAGAATTTTCAATAAGGCCGTATGTGTACGAAGCGTGCAAGCAACGCGTCGATGACGTGTAGTAGACGCGTTGTAGATTTCTTTAAGATTTTTTTGCTGTATTAGATAATAATTCTCATCAGACTAAAAAAAACAAACTCTAAAGGGTGCGAAAGTTCAGAATTCTTGTGGCTTCATAAAGATAGCTATTAAAAAACGTAACCTTAAAAAGATTCTTTCAAAGTTCTCAAAAGGTCATGAAAAGTTTTTCTCTTAGCTAATTGTAAGTCGCTTTGCTGATTGTAACAATTATGAGTATTATTTAAGTACTTAGATAATATCTTTTATTTGTTCAAAGAGATTTGGTACCCAATGAGCATTTTATAGAATTTTTTTAACCTCACTTTTGACGTACTTCTTTTATCTAAAACGTTCAAAATAAATATATAATGATGATAAATGAATGAGTTTTATGGATCGCATATTGCTGTTGAATGCTTAAGATATTGCTCGCAACGGAATATTATAAGTTTTGTTCACTTTTTTTCAACGTATTTTCTCAAAGCTATCTAGGGCCATTTGCGAGCGATAAAACCTTTAGTAACCGCGATAAATGAGTTGTTATTTATCATAAAACAAACTTAGACTAAAAATAAATATTCGAATATAATAACTAGTGTAAAAGAATTACATTTTTTATTCATAGTAACTTTAGGGAATTACTTAACAAAGGTTATTCAGTTTCATGATCCGAGACACCATACGATATGTTGTGCGGTTATTATTTACATTATGTACACCTTGTAGAAATATAATAAAAATAAGAACACCTTGTATACATTAAAAAAAACAATAGGCGTATGTGAGTAGGTATCTCTTTTATTTGTATTCGTGTCATTATTAGGAAAAGGATTGAATATTTTTTTGCCGAACGAATTTCTTTTTTTTTCATTAACAAATGCACCGGGGCGAAACCGTAACGGATCACTTGATTTAACAAATAAATTAGTTAGCACAATAAATCGAATAGTATCAAGTGGGTCGAACCGCACTGCAAGTAAAAAAACATACTGATCTAACAAATTAATAACATTAAACTTTACTTCCTGCGAAGCACACGTGAAGGTCAATATCTATCTATTTATTACCCACTGGGATATGTTTTCGTAATATACACATGTAGTACATAATCTCTAGCAGGCACATAGCTACTTATTATTTATTAGTAGTAAGCTGTCGCACCGCGTCAAACGTTAAGCTTACCCTCCTGAGTTCAAGGGTAGAACTAATGAAGATGTACATACGTTGTATGTGTGAGTTTAAATAGGTGGAGTCGGACTTATTAGCACCCTGAGTGCAGGTGTCAGGTATTGGCTGGCTGAGTAGGGTAGTTTCCACCATCAATAAATTGCAAATCTTTTTAGTCCGTTAGTTAGTATTGGAAATTAATGGACAAGTATTTTTGTTTTTGCAAATCAACGAATATTGACAAAGATAAAACGCATCCAAACTCGGGAGTGGGTGGAGTTTTAAAAGCGTCGAATCTTCGTCTATTTTGGTTTACGCAACCAAAGAAAAAATACGGGTCAACTATTTTGTTTAGAATCTACCTGATGGCTGACTAATTTGATTTGCGCAGTTGACAAACCTATTGTAGACGGCGAAGTTTATTGATATAAATAAATAAAAATAATAATAAATAAATATCGCTGGACATTAACACTCAGCGCCACCTAGTGCCACACTAAGCAAAGCTTGTGTCGTGGACACTAGATAGTTGATATACTACACATATACTTTTTGTTTGTAAATACATACTTTTATAAACATCCATGACTCGGAAACACATGTCCATTGCTCATCAACATTTGCTCCTACCGGGATTCGAACCCAGGAACCTAAGAACGTAAGGCAGCGTTACTACCAATACGCCATTCGGGTCGTCTAAAATCAATATAATATGTAGAATAGAGAACTATCGGATTGACACATACACAAATAGACCTATTTTATCATTAACACTGAAAAGGGGATATTTACAATGTAGAAAGAAAGAAAGAAAAATATTTGTTTGCCACCATATACAACATGGTTTACTATTCAATAAGTTTACGATTTGCTCTGAGTTCCATGATCACGGATAAACTGACGTTATTGCCGGGGTCGATGTTGTCAAAACTAAACAGTAAACATGTTACAACATTGTTAATAAAATAAAATAAAATAAAATAAAATAAAATAAAATAAAATAAAATAAAATAAAATAAAATAAAATAAAATAAAATAAAATAAAATAAAATAAAATAAAATAAAATAAAATAAAATAAAATAAAATAAAATAAAATAAAATAAAATAAAATAAAATAAAATAAAATAAAATAAAATAAAATAAAATAAAATAAAATAAAATAAAATAAAATAAAATAAAATAAAATAAAATAAAATAAAATATTAATAATTAATTCGGATAAGCAACATCCATGTGGGTTAGTAAAAAAAAAATGTTAATGATAATGTTAACAAGAGCATGTTAGTTTCTATTTTGTCCATGTGTTTTTCCCACTCTTCCGCTATTTGTACTTTTCTCATTAATTTCGTTGCGGGATCCAAGACAGTTAAATTCTTTGTCTGGGACTTCGTGGAGCATTTTTGTCTCGGCGCTGTTCTGGTAGACGCAACTGTTGATTCTGGGTTTAAGGAGTTACAGTAGTTTGGGAATAGTGCTTGTCTTGTCCCATTTAAAGAAAAAAAAAACGTGTTTTAGTTACATATTTTGAACTTTATGATTTAGTGAGAAATATATTGTTGTCAAGAGTTGGAAAGCAAATGAGATTATGTAATGCAGTACCTGGGGCTGATAATTACCCTGCTTGAGAATCTTACTCATGACTCCAATGCTTGCGGCCACGATATTGACCACAAGTTCAATTTGACCAACGAACCATAAAAAATCCAGCGTTGGCTTATGGAGGCGGATCGAATATTGCACGATAAAACCCAGCAAAACTTATTGATGGTATAATTAATATTTATATACTTTGAACCATATTATTTAACACAAAATACCTCATTCGAAATGACATAAATATTAAATGAGCTTTAAATGCCAAAATCACATCAATATACTAGGTACCAGGGCAGCATGAATCTGAGGAGCTTTATTCATAGCCAGGGTACAAACTGATTAATTTATAAGTGGATTCGGATCTGCTCTATAATTCACTTGATGTTTAATCCGAATTCATAGTTATGATTAACAGGCATCAGTTAACGTGAAAGTACTTAAGAATTAATGAACTGACTGGCTCACTGTTCTATGTGTGTTGTAGAACGTGGATTAATGGAAAAACCGTAGCATGAGTACGTAAATACCTTGTTGGTGTAAAAAAAAGTACACATTATTACTTTTTTTGATGTGTATAATTATATGTAATGTTGTATGTATGTTTGTTTTATATAGGTACATTTTTCTTTGTAAATTTTCCTGTTTCGTCTTTTCTACACACTTTGTCTACATTTATAATCCAACTTTCCTCTCACAGGTCTGCTGGAAGAGATTTCTTATGAAATAATCTGTACTTTTGTGCTCTTCTACCTTGAGATAATGTCCTGTTAAGTACTTTGTGTGTACATAATAAATAAATTAACAAATTGTACTTAATCACCGGTCTTGACAAAGTAGGTCCTATGGTGATAACCTTTTATCATACCCATGGACAGTGCGCTACACTCGGATTACTACGGAATTCGTGGTGGTGCAATCAGATTTTCCAAGATATTACTTTTGAGGTTTGACTTTACTTACTTTCATTTACCTGAATCAATATTAATTATTTTCATCTGTAAGGTGACAATCGTTAGTTTAGCAGGTTATTGAAATAATCGTGGAACCATCAATAAATAATAACTCCCAGCAAATTGAGGTGCCACCGACAGTTCTTATTAAATAATAGGTTTTCCTAGAATGTTTCAAGATTTACCATTTAGAACGCTTTTACAGCAACACATATCATCACGCACTTATGTATATTGTAAGTATATTAAATAGGGACCTTCGAGTGATAAATGACGAAGGATATTGCTACAGCGAGTTTGTAAGCACTTAAAAGTTAAATGTTGTTTGTTAAATTAATATTAATTTTAAGAGTGTTTGAAGAGGTCTTTGAACTTGTCATTATATCTGAACTTCTCCTAAGTTACTTTTTGGGGTCATGTCACTTTTCTATCATTTGTGTGTTATTTGAACCTAAAATTATTTATTTATTTAAAATTATGTAAATAACACCTTAACAGCTATAACACCAATGCGATGTTACTACCAAGAACTCACTTACAAATAACAAAAAAATAAACAGACTTACATTAAAAAAATACCTACAATTAAAACAATCAACTATTAACATTCTCGATGCAGTGATTATATTTATAAGTAGACATTTCCGATGGATGGACTTTGTGAACGATTATATGGTACGAAAGGAGACGTCTGATGAGACGATGAGTAGAGAAGTATAGAAGAAGAGTAAATACCGCACCGACCACAAATGAATAAGAACTGGGGCGAAAAAGTGATGATGATGATGAAGTAGACATTTTCCCTTTGTGCCTCACAAGCACTCTAGGCATATGGATCTGGCTGTCATTTATAGATCTTTGATAGTTGATATGGATTTCTGAGTAATTCAGCAACTCGTCCCACATGTCCATGGCCCATTTGGGACGAGCTGGAAGCTGGAAAGTACTCTGCAGTACTTTCCAGCTTCCAGCTCGTCCTTGTCAATAAGTCGTCTAGATTTGTTCCCGGAATGTGGCAATAGGCCTCTATTACATGAGACTTAAACATGATTGGTGAAATGTTGATGTACTATTAGGATCTCTGCCTTACCCTTGGGGGATTACAGGCGTTATGTATGTGTGTTATGTAGTTTAATTATTAATATAGTATTAGCAGGTCGTAACATCAGGGAAGTTAGGCGTCTCATTAATATACATAAGCTTGCAACAAGTACTTATTATATATTCACACCTCAGTCTACATTTATGTAGTTTGCATACCATCACTTCTTAACCTGAATTCTTCACTACCTCCTACCCCTGTAATAGAAAAAAAAGTACTTATTTTTTTTATTTTTTTTTATTTTACGTATATTAACTTCGTATTGAAGGTCAGGTTAAGAAGTCATCATCTTCCTGCCTTTGTCCCATTTTATTTGGGGTCGGCGCAACACGTTTTCTTCTTCCATTCTCCCCTGTTATACGTCATGGCATCATTTACTCCTTTCTCTTTCATATCGGTCTTTACACAATCCATCCATCTTTTCTTTGGCCTTCCTCTCCCTCTCCATCCATCAATACTTATGTCCATCACTCTTTTAGTCACATGCGTTTTATCCCTCCTCATTACATGTCCATACCAAGCCAAACGACTTCCTTTCAATTTTTCAGTAACAGGTGCCACTTTCTTTGGTCAGGTTAAGAAGTGATGGTATGCAAAAATAAAAAATAAAAATACCTACTTAAGTACTTTTATCTTAGCTTCGTAGCTAAGATAAACGTACTTATTCAAGTTCTTAGTGAAGTGAAATCGTCTCAATATACGGACACTGTTAGTGTAGTGTGCTGTCCCAGTGTGAACCGGCCCTAATTAACATTTATGAAAATCAAGTGAGGGTGGTTGAACGTCAAACGCCTTCGCTTTGCCCTCGCGGTACCTCCAATACTTCAGTCTTGTGTGCAATACGGTCCAAATGTCGTACTTAAAGGTAAAGTTCGCGATAAATACCCGTTTGCATAAGTATTATAATGTACTTATTTCTATTGAAAGTGGAAGGAAATAACGTAGGGATTATTTTCTGTAGAAAGCGCAATGAGCCTGCAATGTCGGTTGTATCTAGATTATCATTCAGCCATACCATATATGTTTTATCATTTCTTATAACCGTATCACAACCAACAGCTACGGTATAGACGTACCTTAAATCAATCAACTCAACCTAACACAGTCCACTGTTGAATGCCTCCCTCAAGCTGATCCAAAAACGCCTGCCTTCCACCTTCGACAAACGTCTGTCGATCTAAGGGGTATCCCATCCAGGGTTGCGGGCCTGTTGAAAAGATATACCGCGGCCCCGGAACATAAAGGGCGAGGAAGGAACATGGATGGGTTTTAGTCAGTAAGAGTCTGACACTACCTCCCGCTCCGCCCAGAGTGGGAGAAGTCATTTGATGATTTCCCATCCCAAAAAAAATAAAGCGGTATCCCATGCATAGCCTACCTCACCAAGATCTCTACTTACCCCTTAAGTGACTAAGCGTGACTATAATGTTACGTAACATAGCAGAACGTGGTACCTCAAAGCAATCATTACGAAATTCTTCAATCCCAACTTCTCAGAAGATGAAATTCGATATTTTTTGTTAGTATTATTTGATATTGAAGCTCAGAATTCTGTACTTTTTCTTTATTGAATAAATTTGTGAGTCATTCATCTTTGGCGGTACAATTTCGTTACTTTCCAATCAGGATTGTAACTTGTCTGTACTTTGTGAGCCTTTCCGAAGACGTGGCAATTTTTGTACAAATAAAAATGTATATTTGTTTATTTTCCTTGAACATCATGTGTGTTATGTTTAAGATAATATCACATAACAACATTTCATCACGACTGTATTGTGCTTAGGATCAGGCAGAAGTGCTGGTAATAAGTTTCCAATAACACGTTGCACAAACTGGGAGTTGAACCCAGGATCTTATGGTACTACAATAAGTTAAGTTACTGTTACTGCAAGCCCTCGTCATCCCACTGCTGGGCTCTCCCAGGGACTTCCAATTATTTAAAGCTTAGGCTTATAAGCAACCACTGGTCGTTGGATTTGTCTAGCTGTTTCCACAATCTCCTGCGAGATCAGCTGCGACGACTTCTAGTGTTAGGGCATCATTTCGTGGTAATTTTAGATTTATTGGGAGAGGTGTTCAGCCCAATCCCAGATCAGCTTGGCGGCTTTACAGGAAAGTCAGTAATTTGTATTTTGAAGGAGCTAAGTTAATTTTCTACAATAAAATGACATTCGATAAAACAATATACTACTTTTTGCACCCTTTTCCAAAAGTTTCAAACAATATACGAGATAACCTCTGTTTATAAACTCTTCTCTCCCATTCCTCAAGTGAAGTTAAGTTCGATACTTTCTGTGAGAATACGCGCAACTGTTGCTTAGTTCAGTTTGTTTCTACAACACTTCGGTTACGGGAAACTGTTTTCTTATGTTTGTTTAAGTTTAACTTTTACCGTAACATAATACGAAGGGTTTGTTCAAATCGATGTATGGAATCTTTTGATTTTGAAGAACGTATTTAAATAACTGGATTGTTTTAAAGGTTTCGGCGGACATTTCTTGAATTATTAAACTTTGTTTAAACATTTATAACTAGCTGTTGCCTGTGACTTCGTTCACGTGAAAATTTTGATGCGTCATGTGTGAGACTACCTCGTTGGTCGAGTGGTCGCAAGCACGGCTACTGAGCATGCAGTCCTAGGTTAGGTTCCCGGGCCGGGCATAGTGGTAATGGAATACTCAATCGGGAATTTCTCAGTACCAACCACGGAGTGCCTCTCGTCTGATTGATAGCAATAGGAGCCTATTGTCATCAATCAACCAGATACTCGTACATATGACTTCAACATAACCGGCGAAATGTGGGTGTACGATTAGGTACACCTCTACCTAACCCTTCAAGGATTACTGGCGTTATGTTCTGTTACGTTATGTCTGAGATATTGCCTGACTACTGTTACTGTTACGTTATGTCTGAGATATTGCCTCATTACTATTACTGTTACGTTATGTCTGAGATTTTGCCTGATTACTGTTACTGTTACGTTATGTCTGAGGTATTGCCTGATTACTGTTACTGTTACGTTATGTCTGAGATATTGCCTCATTACTATTACTGTTACGTTATGTCTGAGATATTGCCTGATTACTGTTACTTTTACGTTATGTCTGAGATATTGCCTGATTACTGTTACTGTTACGTTATGTCTGAGATATTGCCTGATTACTGTTACTGTTACGTTATGTCTGTGATTTTGCCTGATTACTGTTACTGTTACGTTATGTCTACATCATCACACTGCTAGGCAAAGGTCTCTCCCCATGATTTGCAAATGTGATAATGTGGGTGATGACTACAGAAGGCCTCTTGTTGGGCGCCTGTAATTCTGGGCGGTAGAGGGCAAAAAATTGAATGGCTGACGACGGTATGGTTAAAAAACGGGCCAAGTGCGAGTCGGACTCGCCCATGAAGAGTTCCGTAGCAGATTGAATGAAAGGTAAATTGATGTTTCCGATTTAAGACGTATTAAAAAAAACTAACTAGATCTCGTTCAAACCAATTTTCGGTGGAAGTTTACATGGTAATGTACATCACATATTTTTTTAGTTTTATCATTCTCTTATTTTAGAAGTTACAGGGGGGGGGACACATTTTAACACTTTGGAAGTGTCTCTTGCGCAAACTATATAACAGTTTAGAAAATAAATGATGTTAGAAACCTCAATATCCTTTTTGAAGACCTATCCATAGATACCCCACACGTATGGGTTCGACGAAATAAACAAATGTTGATTTTCAGTTCTAACCCCTAAACTTTTTTGTTTTTTTTTCTATTTTTGTGCGAAAAAAAAAATCTTAATGCGGTTTACATAATACATCAACTTATCAAGTTTCAACAACATAATTCTTATTGTTTCGGAAAAAAGTGGCTGTGACATACGGACGGACAGACAGACAGACAGACAGACCGACAGACAGACATGACGAATCTATAAGGGTTCCGTCGCAAAGTTTGGGTGCATGAAGGTTTCGAATCAGAAGAACTGGAACGTAAACTTTAAACTCCAGCATATGGGATAGCACGCCCGTTAACTCTAGGGAGTTGAGAAATTCAACGGGGTAGGCAGTACTATTGTCATAAGCCATCACAGTGCTATGAATCGCCGACGATCATGTTTAATTTATCTTCGTTTATTTTACTGACCCACTCGTTCTTTGGCGACAGCACTTTCTCACACAACCACTCTTCATTATTAAATTAATCTCGAAATAGGAAAAAACGTTCATGATAACTTCATCGACTGTAGGTACTGTATGGAAAAAAAATCGGAGAATAGAATTTTCCCATCTGCGTCCGATTCCAGAAGACCCATTTGCAGAAGCATTCGCAAAGACACCTGATTTGTGGTCGTTGTACAGTTGAATGTGCATGTTGCATGTAAGTTGAAGCTTTTCGATCCTGGATTACAGTGGCGACGCCTGACTGATATGCTTTTATTTCATCCACCGGTGTGCCTCTCTCAATAACTGGCTGTGTCTGTCTAAAGTCGCCTGTGAGTAAAACGACGACACCGCCCATTCCAGATGTTGCGGATCAACGCCTCTAATGCATGCTTGTGCAACATAATGCACTCGTCCCATACTATTAACTTACACTGCTGCAAAACAATTCCCCGGGCGCTGTTTTTGGGTGATGTAGTATGACGAAGGGGAGGGAAGATGGATTTCTTCCATGAAAGGTTCAGCAGCGACGAGGAAGCCACAGCCACAGCTATATGAAGCCACGGTTGGCAAAGTGGCTGAGCGAATAGCTGCTATGCTGCTTGTATCAGTTCGATTCCCGAATATTATTTTTGTAAGGCCTATGAGTGGGTGTTCCGGATCCGGCTAATCTTATTCGGGATAATCTTTTTCGTTTGTTTTTTGGAAATTGCTCAGTTTTTATTTGTTAATTTTGATGATCTCCTAGCTGTTATTGAATAATAAAAAAAAAGTATTTTAAGTAATCTATTTTGTTATGATTATAATGTCTGACAACCAATCTTACCAAGGGATCTCTCATAAAGCATTTAAATAAAACAAAGAACCTTGTTACAAAAAAATTAAAACTGTTTCGGGATCGCACTCGCAAACCAAGTTAAACTTAACGATCCTAACTTGCGAATCCCGGTTTTCAGGGCAGTCGCTGAACCACCAGGCTACATAAACCGTTGGTGACTGGTCTCAAATAAAACAAATATCATAACATAGCACTTACACATTTATTGCGATTTTAAGATTCCGGTTTAATTTTTATGTAATGTTTCGTTTAATAGAATAGTAAAATGGTTACTTTTTTTTTGCGTAATATGAATAATAAATGCAACGACCAAGTGGGCCCTAAAAAATTGTCTCTTTCTACAGAAAATGTATTTTTCTCATAATTCTTGTTTAAATCAGTGTACATTCAAAATATGTGTTTGGGAACCTATATATTCTGTGATCCAATCGAAACAAATACACACTACCTTAAGGATATGTTTGATTTACAAACTATTTTGATATTACGGTTGTACGAACTTTGCATGCTCCGCAGGCCTCTTAATCAAGTTTATGAATAAATGTCCTTGTCCATGATGTTGTATTGTGATAGAAGGTTTATGTCATTTGTTTTGTTCAACTACATTAGCCCAATTGATAAATACACGTAGAACATTACGTTGTGAAGCATGAACTTACAACAAAAACATATTATTTATTTTGTTTGCAAGCAATAGAAGAACATGTTATTCACAGTGCAAACAGTTATTGCGAAAGTTTATCAAATTGCTCGCGAAAAGTAATACCTAACTTTCAAGCAATAAACTGTTGAAATATGCAGACATAAAGTATCAAAGGACATTATTAACACCTGCACAATCACAGGACATCATTGGAACGTTCTCGTAAAACAAGGAAAACTCGTCTGAAATATGTCCTGACTGCAACTAAGTGAATTACCGCAGGATTTCAGGAAGGTAACAAATGTGTTGTAAAGCGCTGCCCCCTGCCGGCTGCGGCGCGCCAGTTGCCACCCGCTGCAAACTGTTCTAACTGTAGACTGCACACTTCTGTGAACTGATTTTACTAGACAGGTACTTGCAGCAGTTTTTCCATTTACAACTGTTGGAAATAACCGCAGACGCGCCTATTCCACGCAATCCAGTGTGTGGAATAGTGGCTGAAGGTGGAAATAACAAAACGTATTGTATTTAAATCTCGACTTTTAGCAAGATTGTTTCAGACTTTCGGTCAATCAAATTTTTCGTTGCTCTGTCTAGGCCCTGTATTCGCTTTTCAGGTTGGTTTTACTATAATACAAGGTCTGCTATTTGTTGACTGCCAGTAGCGCCGCGCGCCGTGTGTCAAACAAATGACAGTCGCGAGTACACTTGCACTCATTGTACATCGACGCGTGTCTATGTGTGTGTGCATTTTCGCACGTTGTATAAAGCGGACCTTCTGTGCTTATCTACTATGTGCAAACATTTATACTGAAAAACTTTGTGATGGAATTTGATGGAAAGTTTTTGCGTATGGCTAATGTAATAAGTTGTTAAAATGGAAGTTTGAAATATTAGGGTTGCGAGCAAAAACTGAATTGGTTGATTATGGTAGATATGTAATGTGCAGGGCGTGTAATGCTTTAGAAATAAATGGATGATAAACAATACTTTGTAACGTAAAAATATCATATTGTTTTTAATTTCCGCAAATATCATTGCCTATTACCGAACTTCTTGAATTCTTGACCTAGGTCCATGTCGCATTTTGATCTATCTGAATCTTTGCTGTATCTCTTTTTTAATTTTTGTTTTTCAATCATTTGAATAGAATAGAATAGAATTTTATTTTTGTTAAGTAAAGATGAATTGAAAAAGATTTGGAAACTCACAAGCAACCTTAAATTAGGTGGGCTGCTTCTAGCTGCACTCTGATTCTCAAAGGATTTTGAAATGAAAGTAATTCAGAAAAATAAAAACAGAATAAAGGAGACAATTTTTTTTGTTCGAGGATTTGGCCACCCACATAAATTGTAGCATTTAATAATGAAACTTACATTGATTTCTTCCTTATAACCTCTAGATTCCAGTGGTTAAATTAGCTAATCATTGTCTTACCGGAATAAATGTGAAAAATCTGCAAAAACACTTACGAAAACCAAAATAAACAGAAAAATAAATGTCACAATAATGAAGTTGTCTGTCAATCACTAAAAAGTGGGTTTATAACGTTCCGTGCTACGTTGATTGTTTAAACCATCTATGCGATTTTAGTGTAAACCTTTAAAAATAGCATTAAAAATGCTCACAGTTTAATATTATTTATTTTTATATTCTTTCTGATTCTATAATAATTATAGCCTATATGATTACCAGCGGGTAGGTACCGTACTTTTTTTTTTAGTAAACAGAAAAAAACGCCCCTATTCACGTAAGTATTTGCTGTCAAATGCCATTGACCACAACAGGAATGATTTGACTCGCAAAAATATCATAACATAGCTTATTTAATATGATTTTAAGATTTTAATTTCTACGTAATATTTCGTTTAATACCATACTGAAATGGTTACCTTTTTTTTGATGTTATTATGAATAATAAATGCAACGACCAAGGGCACCCAAAAAAAAATTATCTCCTTTGATAATAGATTGTCAATAACCTAGATTATCAATAGAGTTTTATTATTGTATTCTAAATCATGTAGCTAAAGTCGCTGAAAGCTCAAAGTAGAATACCAGCTCACAGATTAGCATTCACAGTACCTACCGCTTAGCACCGTACAGAAACAAGTCTATAAACAAAATCAGGGCAGAAACAGAACACAAAACCAAACTTAACTTACCCACTATTGTCGTTAACTTATCAGCAATTCAATGAATGACTGTATTGTAAGGGTGCTGACAAAACCCTTGAACCACGACCCCCGTAATAATGAAATTCAACTCCACCATTTCGTTTTTTGCGATGACAGAGAAGTTCAAAGACGCCGCCATCTGAATTTTATTGTGTTAATAAGGTTAGCTGCGTTAATTAAACTTAAGACAAAACGCGACGAATTTACCTAACGCAGGGACAAATGTAAGGGGAGGTTGGGTGGCTGTGCGCGAGATCTGGGTGCGTGGTTTGGAACTTACGATGAAATCTTTTATCGTAAACGTAGCAAAGGAGAAAGATTTTATTTAATATCCCTATAAAACTTCATGGGTGAGCAAAGTAGATGCAATAGTTAAACAACCAGGCGGCAGACCGATTCGGTTGGACTTCACAAACGAAGGGTAAGCCGCGAATAGACAAAGGAGAACCTAAGTATGATGTTTTTAAATTCTATGTAATAAGCTGATAATTCTGATTTTTTAAATTCAAATTCAGACTTTCCTGAAAAATGTCTGATTGGAAAGCCCAATAACATTGCTCGATCTAGAAATCGAACCCAGGACTTCGTGCTCAGCAGTCGTGCCACCACTAGACCAGAGAAAATTAGGAAGGCAAGCAGTGAAAAGCTTAATCATCCAGACGCTGGCCTACTAGAGTCAAATAACTAAGTAAAAGAGATCGGAGCGAGAACCGAGAATGTTTTGACAGTCCTACCCTATTTTGTCGAATACCTACTTATCTCTTATCAAAATGGAAGAGTTTACCTACCTATAGCCAAAGTAAGATGATGACATAAATTACGAACCGATTCATTAATTCTTGATCATAGATATTAGTTTGTAAGCGTCGGCGTCGTAGCAAGTTCTGGCGTAGCCGTAGGGCGTAGGCGCTACGGCGTAGCAGGCTACGCGCTACGCCGTAGCACGTGAATCGTTAATCATCTTTGACTCCGATGTAATTGCCAATACAGGGTTTCCTATAAATTGTGGACAATCTATAAACAATCGATAGTTTAGATAAATAACAATCATAATTATATCTAAAGCAATTGGTCGGAATCGGTCTGATGTCATTGTTTAACTATTGTGCCTATTTCGCTAACAGATGAAGGTTCAATTAAGCACAAAATGCAATCCTTAAGACTTAAAAGAGGTAAACTTTATTTGTCACATACAGACTAGTGTTAGTGCAAATATAATGTTTGTGCAATAGTTTTTTGAGACAGGTGCTACGGTATACTTTATTTGGAAGTAAGCTGAACTATAAATTTGACTCGAAGCCATACTATTAATAAAAGAATCACATCACATAGAAAGGATATAACTTAAAGAAACAAAACTTGATTCTTCCCACTTCCCGCACCTGTTTGATTCGCGCGCACAGTACCGAGTCGTCTTAATCCTCATATTTATCCGCTCACCACAGCCGCGAGCTGCTAATTATTCCACACAGACAGACAGACAGATAGACAGACAGACTGAGCAATACAATCTATTGTCAACGCGTAAACTTTCGGAGATGTGGTGTTAAAATAAATAATACGTCGTTTGACTTTATAGAGATAGAGGAGCTCGTGTCTAAATAATAATAGCCGCTCGGGTCGATCTTACCTAGGTTGGCCTGGAGGATCACCCTTACATACCGAGTATCCTCCGTGCCTCGGAAAGCACGTTAAGCTCTGACAACCAGTCTTACCTAGGAGTATGGTATTACCCAGTACTAATTGGGTTGTGGAGGTCAGATAGGCAGTCACTTTATGTAAAATACTGGTATTCAGCTGCATCCGGTTAGACTGGAAGCCGTCGTCAACGTGGTTGGGAAAAGGCTAAGCAGATGACGATGATGACATAAACCAAAATATGACGAAGATACGACGCTTTTAAAATTCTCAATACGTCACGCCTTGGTATAATTTTTTGTGAGTTCTGACGTCACGAGCCCACACTCCCGAATTTTAATTTTCAATTAGTTAAGAAAGACTACTTGATACTGACTACTGACTTTGATACTGCATTCTAGTTTTCACAAGTTTTTTTTTTTTGTATGAACTTACATCTTGAACATAATACAGGAGTACAGAGAAGAAATCTGAAAATCACAGTTATGCTGTAATAAACAAATACCTCCTTCCGTCTAATTTAGTTGTCACCTACATCCTAGGCAGCGACAACGAATGACAGTACAAGCGAGGTTTGCCAAACACAAAGTTCGTTTAAACAATCGTAGCGCGTAGCACCGTAGCGTCGTCGTAGCGACATAGTGTATTTCGTAGCACCTCGTAGCGCGTAGCAGTGTGCGCTTAGCTCTGTATGATACCTTAGTACTTCGTGGAAAATAGCTACTAGTAAGCAAATCAATTGTTCGGATTGATTTGAAACGTAATTTATTAATCGACGTTTGTTTTAAAGAAGTCTATATGTTAAAATAGGTCCATGGTTTAACTCCAATCATAAAATTTTCTTTAAGGCGATTACATGAGCTAAATGCGAGTTTCATAATTACTAAAAGTGTATGATTCACTGCTATAAACAAGACCAGCAAAATATACGATATTCTTCAGGATATATGCTAGCATGATACTGTTTTGAAAACATAATACAATTAATTTGGCTCGATAAAAAGAAATCACGAACTTATCTCTAAAAATATCTTTTAAACAATAAAAAACATACTAATATATATGCGATCATTCTGATTTTTTGGCAAATAATTTTACAAGCAATATATTAGCATGATACTGTTTTAGTTTTTTAATCCAATCAATAGTTTTTTTGTAAATCGATCGAAACCACTCATTTCGCGCTATTTGGCCCTCAGTGGCTGACGTAACAACCACTTTGTAGTGCAAGCTGAATAGAACTTTATTCTAACAGCATTTCCAAACGAAGTTTGAACCACCACAAATAGAGTTGCTAATTTAGCTAGTCAGGATTGGGAGCGTCTTAGACGAGATTTTTGAAATAAAATTAATAATTTGATTAATTACTATTTAATATGTGGCAACGTGTTTACAGATTCGGATGCGCACACGGAGTGAGTACCTCAGAGCTAAACTTAAAATCTAGACATAACAACTTTATCTCTCCAGGAATGACGCAAGCACCGCGATGCAGTCCCGCTCTTATGCTGACATACGCACAATTCGTATTGGCGGTGGTGCTTCCATAACTCCTCCCTCACCAAGTGCGAGACCATCGGTAATATTTTGATTCCGATGATTTCGCAGAACTTGACTTATACAAGACATTTTCTTCCAAATAACTATACTAAGACATGTTATAACTAAAATTACATAGAGTAGTGCAGTCGCTAAGCTAACACTATTTGTTTTTAACGCACTATCACTTTTTGCTATTTCACTTTCCACTATTTCACCATTTAATGAGTAGGATAGATGTTTCAAATCATCGAAATTAAGGTGGTTTAGGTTCACTGTCCTGTTCCAATCGATAGATGTTTCCTCTAATTTAGGTAGAACCGCAACCGGGATTACTTGATATTGTATTCTCCTTAAATCATATTGTCGTTGGTGTAGTTTTATATTTTTCAAATAGACATTGCATTTTCCATTAATTTCCAATATATATGTGCCCTTGATCGGTTTCCTGATAATATCATCAGCACATGTTTCGGTAAGTATTATTTCATTTCTTGTATAAATTATCCATTTCAGGGAATCAATGGGCTGTACTTTCAAGCTTTCCAAGTCAACCACGAGCGGTGTACATAGACTGAGGTTTGAAGCAAAATTCATCAATTGTTCTATGCACGTACTTTCAGGATACAATACAATATCGTTTTCCTTGCACAGGAATTGGTTGGGTGCAATCTCTTCACATGGGCTGGCTAGCGGTAAGTATATAGGACCTTTCACCAGAAGGTAAGGATATTTAGGAATTATAACAGTAGCTATACAATTTTTATTAAGAATTGGTAATGAATAAATTTTGAAGTAGTTGTACGTATTCTTATCTATTAGTGGGATTTCCATAATGAATGTTATTTGGTTTTCTTTTACGTATGCTTTAACAGACATAGTTCTTTCTAACATTAGTAAAGTTTTTTCTGTTACAGGATAAATTAAGCTTTCAGTTTTAGAAATATTGTTTAACACTGATAATAATTCAGATGGGTCAACAATGGCTTGATGTACAACAGAAACTTTCGTAAATGACAGCGCAGTTTCGATTTCATTTAAAACTATATATAATGTCCTAAAATTATTTACAAACATATCAAACATGCTTAAAACATATGTAGAGTATATAGAGTTATTTTCTTTAGTACCTATGTTCTTAACAATTCTCTCTATGCGTTTCATGCGTTCGTCCAGGATTTGTATATTTTCCTGTAGAGATGTACTTTTATTAGTAATGGAATCAATCATTTTTGAAATGATAGTTATTTTCTTATCTATGTGAGTTTGGCCAATTTTTAGTTGAGATATTTGAGTGTCATATTGAATAGCATCCTCATGGGCCAGATTACCAGTCAGCGTTTTAATAATTGAGCCGAGAGGGTCAATGAGGCCGCGCTTGAAGCGTTTTGATGGAATAAGCTGCCTGAATTTCATGACTGTCGAGTTACGTAAGTATTCTACCTGTAATTTCATATTTTGGAACTCATTTGCGTATGGCTTATGGATGTCAACTATATTGCTAAACTCTTTATATCTATTAATATTAAATACTAAATCATCATTTATCGCCTTAAAATCTAATATCTTAACTAAAGTCCACTTATCTCTCTCTACTACCGCCTGCCCTTGTTTAACGGGTAGTATGCCTGGATTATTTTTAATCTCTTGAAGTTGAAGGCCCTGGATCTTGATCACGATGTTCAAGATCACGATGATCCGCCACGACCTGTGAAGGACGTTTAACGTTTTTAAGAGGCACTTTAGTTTGTCTTTTTCCTATCTGTACTGGTAATACGTTCCTATCTATTTGTCCTATTACTTTTGCTTTATGGTACCTGGGTTTATCTTTACTTTTTCGTATATTAATGTCCTTCACAAAAATACTGTCTTCTTCTTGTAAACTTAGCTCAGTTTCGCCGCCTTTATTTATTCTAGCTTTTTGCTTAGTAGCAACAATCTTTTCAGCTATGTACCTGTACAGATATTTTGTGCGCTTTGCATGATCTTTTACTAATTGTTGTGTATACGCCTTTTCTACGTTTACATCAAATATTTTACCGGAGTCAGTATGTCCAAATGTTACTTCAAAAGGTGTTAATCCTGTAGTGGAATGTATAGTGTGATTGTATGCCATTATAGAATAGGTCATTATAGAAGCCGCGTCTGTACATTTACGCTCATATTTTGCAAGCCTATATATCTCTATAATTGTAGAGTGAAATCGCTCTACGATGCCGGTAGAGTTGGGATTGTTTGGCGTTGTTATGTGGATCTCTATTTTATACATAGCTAAAAGCTCGCGCATGAGTTCATTGTTAAATTCGGTGCCAGGGTCACAAGATATCTTCCTAGGCACACCGTATATTGAAAAGTACTTTAATAAGGCTCGCGCTACTTCTGTCGAGTGCCTACTTGGGATTTCGATGGCCTGTCCTAGTTTACTGAAAGCGTCTACTAGTGTTAAATAATATTTCTTTTCCATACTAAATAAGTCGATAAATATTTCCTGAAAAGGAGCATCCTGTGTTTGTGTTAATTGCAAAATCGGTTTTATGGGTTTTCTTTCGTATTTCATTTGTTTACAGGGCTCACACATATTTATTACTGCTGCTACGGTATCTTGCATGTTTTCCCAATAATAATTTCGACGAATCCTAACTATTGTTTCTTTAATTCCTCTATGGCAGGTCTTTCCTTCGTGATGCTTTAATATAACAGCCTTTTGTTCTTTCTCATCCTCTATATATATTACTCTATCAGTGCACTCAAAGAATTCTACTGAATCTTTCTTGAAAATTTCTATAATAACTTTAGTAAATAATCTTCTATGTATTTCGCTCTCAAAGTATATAAAATATTTTCGTTTGGGTGTAATATACTCTTTTAAAAATTGTTTGATTAATTCTTCGTTATCTAATGGGAGAAATACTTCTAAGACTTTTTGGTTCTTTCTAGACAAATTTTGAACTTGTAATTTATTTTGAAACCAGGAAAACACTAATATTTGGTTTGGTTTAGTGTCAATTGCCTCTCTTAAGATTGGCATCCCAGATGAGTCTGGTTCTATATTGGAGGCTACCGTATCTGTTCTACTACTACTGGTTATTGAAGGAATAGGGAAATTTTCTTGAAATAGGTCTTCTGGTGTGGTCACATTAGAGTCAGAGTCAGAGTCTGAGATCGTTATTATTTCTGTTTCGTTTTTAATTTCAGGCTTAGTAGTATTTTTTTTTTGTTCTTTTAATGGTTGTATTACATTTTGTATGTCGGATTCGTCTATATTAACTTCCATTGATACGTCGTCGTCGTCAGAATCTATGGCATTAAGTTTTATACGTGATAAGGCATCGGCATTACTATTTTGTTTGCCATTTTTATAAATAATTGTAAAGTCATACTCCTGAAGGCGGAGGCGCCAGCGGGTCAGTTTACTGTTTGGTTCTTTCAGAGAATATAACCAAGCAAGAGGTCTGTGGTCGGTAAAAATTTGGAACTTGTTTCCGTACAAGTAGGGCCTGAAATGTTTAACGGCCCAAATAATGGCTAAAAGTTCTCGCTCTATTGTGCTATAGCGTGTTTCCGTGTCGCTAAGTGTGCGACTTGCATATGCGACTGGTTTGTCTGCTCCAATAGGTCCTTGGGATAGGACAGCACCGAGAGCTACATTAGAGGCGTCAGTTGTTAAAATGTAGGGTTTAGTAGAGTCGGGGTATTGTAATAAGGGGGCAGTAGTAAGCACTTCTTTACATTTATTAAAAGCATCTATGTAGTTTTGATCTATGATAATTTTGTTTCGTTTCTTTAGACAAGACGTTAAAGGTTGGGTAATTCTAGCGAAATCTTTAATAAATTTTCTATAGTATCCGACGAGACCAAGAAAACTTTTAATCTCTGTTGTTGTCTTAGGGAGAGGATATTTTAGAATAGCTTCAATTTTATCGTTATTTGGTTTTAGTCCGTCTTTCGTGATCGTATGTCCTAGGTACAAAACTTCTTTCCGTAAGAATTCAGATTTATCTAGTTGTACTTTTAGGTTAGTCTGTCGTAGTCTATTAAAAACGGCTCTAAGTTTCTGTAGGTGCTCCTGAAGGCTGGATGAAAAAATGATTACGTCATCGAGATATATAAGACAATGTATTCCTTGAAGACCTCGCATGATGTTGTCCATTGCTCGTTGAAAAGTTGCCGGAGCTGTTTTAAGTCCGAACGGCATCCTTAAGAACTCATAATGCCCGTTTTGGGTGCTGAAGGCAGTTTTCGGTATATCGTCCTTATTTAATTCAACTTGGTGATAGCCACTAGCCAAATCTAAAGTTGTAAAGTAAGTGCTTTTACCCAGTTTATCAAAAAGGTCAGTTATGTTAGGAAGAGGGTACTTGTCATCTATCGTAATAGCGTTAAGTCTTCTGTAGTCGATCACCATTCTGTATTTTACCTCACCAGAAGCATCGGGTTTTTTGGGCACAAGATGAACTGGTGAACTCCAGGGAGAAAAGGATTCCTGGATTACGTTATCTTTTAAAAGTTTTTCGACTTGTCTATTGATTTCTGCTGCCTGAGCAGGGGCTTGTCTATATGGTTTAGTATAAATTGGATCTTCATTTTTTGTTCTAATGCAATGTTTTACCTGATTAGTAAAACTTAAAGGTATTTGGTCACAATAAAATATATCTCTGAATTCTTCACATAACTTTTGTATACATGCCTTTTCTTCGTCATTCATGTGGTCTAGTCGTAATTTAGTTAGATTTTCGCATAATAATTGGTCAGTCTCTATTTTTAAATTGTCTATAGAATTAACAAGGCATTCTTTTTCATTATATTCAGACACTACAAAAGGCTTTGTGACACATATTTCTACATATTTATCTGATGCATTTTGTATGACGGTTGTTGCATAACCATTAATACATTTCACAAGAGCGGTAGGCATCCGCACTCCTTTATAAAATTCAATGTAATTTAGTATTCCTTCACCATTTATTATATTAGTTGGTATTTTTGCTCGAATTTCTGTTCGCGGAGGAAGTTCTACAACATGTATAACGTTAATATCCGAATCTAGACAGATAGGTATTTCCGCAGTCTTCGTTATTAGAACACGTCTTTTTAGATCTATAACGGCTTCTAATTGCTTTAAAAGATCATTTCCTATCAACCCATCGTATAGTGAATCAACGTTATATACGTAAAATTTATGATAATCTGTACTTTGAAATATAGAGAATAGGGGAATTTGTATTACATGACTATGTTTACTTGAGGCATGTGTGCTAACTACTTCGAATGGTTCGTATGAAATATAATTATGAAAATATTGATTTGCTTTTTTAGGATGTATAAATGAACGAGTGCTACCCGTGTCGATCATGAACTTGCCTTCTATTTCTGGTATGTATATATGTGGTAACTTTAATTTTAAAGTATTACAGTTTAGAGTTATTCTTTCAGGTGTTGCTCTGTGGAGGCCCGTATACAAAAATTTTCCACTTGTGGGATGGATTCAGCCGTCTGGTTACCATTATCATTATTTTCTAACTCTATCTTTGGATTTTCAGTTTCCGAGTCTATCGGAGAAGTATTTTCTTCGCAAGGAAAAACATCATAGTAATATCCCTCGAAATTTGTAAAATAATCATCATTATAAGGATACAGTTCTAATTCATTAAGAGGAAAACCTTGCTGAGGTGATCTTTGCGGAGCAGTTCTCATAGTAACATCTGTATTGTTTGGTTGAGGTTTATTTTGTGTGTTTTGTTGTGGAATCGTATTACCATAACGATTATTACTACCGAATCGTTGTGGAAGCATTGGTAACATTTGTTGATAGCCAGGGGGTCTATAACCGAAATTAGGTCTATATCCAAACGGAAGTTGCATTGGCATAAAGTTTTGTTTATTCATACCAAATTGGCCTTGGAATGGATGGGGTCCTTGCGGCAAGTTAAAAGGCCTTTTCGGCGGGATTCCGAAATTAAATTTGGGTGTTGCACCAAAATTATTTTTAAATGGTTGATTTTGTTGCATCATCGGAAGTCTGAAGCCCGTAGGCTGTTGAGGTAAACCAAATTTGAAAGATTGCTGAGGTGCCGATGTTAAAGTAAGCTGTGGTTTCGAATTATGGTTAGAGTTTAGCATTTTACCTCGCATTTGATACTGCTCATAGAAATTAATTTCTTCTAAAACTATGGACAAGGCCTCTTCCAAGGTCTGTGGTTTTTTAAGACGCACTATACGTACCATATTTTCAGGTAAATTGTATAAAAATACCTGTAGGGCTGTATTATTATATATGGCAGTCTTACTTACTCGTGAGTTTGTGTCATTGGTTTGATTAACTTTTGATAATAGAACAGACTTTACTGATTGAATCCGTGCGCAAAAATCTGTGTGACTTTCATTATTTTTTAATGTCTCTAATTCTATGGCCAGACATTCTTCGCTTCGTGGATCACCAAAGTGTATCTCAAACAATTCTTTGAATTCCGCCCACGTCTGGATGTCTACGCGCTCGCTTATCAGCGCTGCTGCGTCGCCCGTTAGACGGCTAGTCACAACATACATTAAATATTCTTCTTGTAATTTGGATGATTTAAATTTGTCAATTATGTATTCACATGTACGCAGAAACAAATTCAGATGGCGTTTATTGCCATCGAAACTTGGGAGAATTTTATATAATTCGTTGGGAATGAGTTTAACTTCCGTCATTTCGGCGGTAATTTGTGACAAGTTTTTACGTTAAAATTAACTCTATGAACTCTACTTGTTTATTACAATAATTATAACTAGTTATTAATAATTATATTACCTATGATTAATAATTATATCTTAGAACTCAATAAAATTATGTTATCTGAAATGTTACCTACGATGTAAAACTCTATTATTATTCTATCACTCTATTTATTTTCATTATTTTACTATCTCATGTATTTTTACATTAGGCACTTATAATTAATTTAAGAAAACCATATAACAGTCAAAATGGAAAATGTCCAATTCCAAGTTAACAAGGGGTATGATGGATATGAGGTATAAGAAAGGAGGTGAAAAGTCGTACTCACCAGCCTGCCTCGCCCATCATCAGCTCTCGTCTCCAAGTCACGTCGCTGACAATATTTGTTTGGTTCGTTGGACCACTTCGCCGTACACCACGCGTACCGTTGTGAAGATCGGAAAAGTCTATTCGCGAAAAATCACTAGTTAACGCGGGACAGCTTCCTCAGTGATCCGACCCGGCTGCGCCAGTCAGGATTGGGAGCGTCTTAGACGAGATTTTTGAAATAAAATTAATAATTTGATTAATTACTATTTAATATGTGGCAACGTGTTTACAGATTCGGATGCGCACACGGAGTGAGTACCTCAGAGCTAAACTTAAAATCTAGACATAACAACTTTATCTCTCCAGGAATGACGCAAGCACCGCGATGCAGTCCCGCTCTTATGCTGACATACGCACAATTCGTATTGGCGGTGGTGCTTCCATAACTAGCTCGTCTAGGCGCCTTAACTCCAATCATAAAATTTTGTTTAAAACAAAATAATAATCAGTGCATTTATTATAAAACAAAGTCCTCTACCACGTCTCTCTGTCTACTCGCGATAAATTCAAATACCACTGCACCGATTTTTATGCAGGTTTTAGTATATAATAATGTAGGCGGGCGAAGCCGCGGCCATCAGCAAGTATTCTATATAGTAATAATTAATTATGTGAAAATCATGTGTCGAAATTAATGATTGTTTAATTAATTTCCTATCAATTCAATTAGGGCTGTGAATGATATCTAGTGTATTCAAAATATGTATACGCAATGTAGTGTTTTGACAACATTTATTTATGTTGTTGAAATATTCATCGGTTTTATCAAAACACCAATTTAGTGCCAACTGTTTATTTGGTTTTTAATTTCTAGATTTTATTATGATAAAATTTGAGACACGAATAATTATATTTTATTCATGTCTCAAATTTTATATATGTATTTAATTATATAGTATAGAATAAAGTATAATCATTCTGTGTTGGTAGTTTGAGAGGAGGCCGTGTCCCAGCAGTGGGAATATTATAGGCCGATGATGATGATGATGATGATGATTGGTAGTTTCTTCTTGCAAAAAATACAAAGCTCCAGTCTATTATATTTGAACTAAATTTATTTTGTTGTCTGACATACACACAAAGTCTGACAACCAGTCTTACCAAGTGGTATCGTATTTCCCAGTACTAAATGGGTTGTGAAGGTCAGATAGAAGGTCGGTTGGACTGGAAGCCTACCCCAACATAGTTGGGAAAAGGCTAGGCAGATGATATGAAACGCGTGGGCAAAACCAAAGGCAAAAGCCAGTTATATATTAGCATTAAGAATTTCTCGTATTACTCGGTTTCAGAACCAATACTTTTAGTGTAGTCGTGTAGACTAGTATAGAAAGCAGTAAAAACAAAATGTCTGTGGCCAATGAAATGCGCGAAATGTTCGCAGAACATAAAAGAAGTAATATTGGAAAATTGCCATTTTAAACGTAACAAAAGCAATACTCCTCTTTATACAGCACTGTGGCAAATGCAATCGAATGGCTGTTTATACAATGGTCCATGTTTTAACTATTTTAATGTTGGACTTTGCTGGTATTGCGGCTTGCATGAAACATGGTATGAATGTATGAAATCCGTAAGTTTGATTTGTTGAATGTGAGTCCCTACTACAGCCCACCACCACCACCTACACCATGCTGAGATAGGAGCCTTTTGGTCCTGTACAGGACAAATTCTTTTTTGTATTTCGTTATGTTTTTTTTATTCTCTCATTATGTTTACTTTAAACTAGTTTTATAATCACAATTTGACCATTTTATATTTTTTTATGTGTTGTTGTCCTGTCGGGCTAATAAATGCTTTTTCTTTCTTTCTTTCTTTACTCTACAGATTTTTGTTCTTTTTTTGCTTTTGTGTTGCGATCTTTAAAGCATTTTGATTGCTAAATGACCTGACGATTGACCACTGAGCTTTTGGACGACTATTTGTTCCTAATGTTTGTGTGATGAGTATGGACATTTGTTTCCGAGTCATGAATGTTTATTTACTTATTTAACAATTTATGTACACACTTATTACAGAAAATAAGAAAGGAACAGAAAATAGTACAAACGTGATGCTTATTTCTAATGAAATCTCTTCCAGCATACCTGCGAAAGGAGATACTAAATAAAGAGATGTAGACATAGTGTGTAAAAGAAGGAGAGAAAATGGAATACATAAAACAGATAAAATATCTTAAATATATACAAATAATAAGTAAAGTAGAGTAGAGTAGTAGTAGTAATAAGTAGTAAGTAGTAGTATATGAGTATATGTATAATAAGTATGTATTTACAAACATAAAAGTGTATTATATCAACTATCTAGTGTTCACGACACAAGCTTTGCTTAGCGTGGCACTAGCTGGCGCTGTGTGTTAATGTCCAGGGATATTTATTTATTTAATTTAATTTTTAATATCTGACTCATTTACTTATTGTATACATACATTTAAAACTAACAAAAAAACACGCAAATATTCCAAAAGGGTTAGCGCAAGGTGTACTTAATAGAACATTAATATTTCGCCAGTTATGTTTAAGTCCCATGTAACAGGAGCGAGCCTATTGGCGTCAACCGGGAAGAAATAAAACCAGAAAATTTAGACAGTTCGTTTTTTAGACATTGTTTTGTACCCTATCACTATGTTTTTCTATTTAACCCAAAGGTACCACTCTTGTACAGAAAGTTTAAATAATATTATGAACAGTTAGCTTCACACACCCCAGTTGGGGTGCCCGACCGGGGTTCCCATTTGTTGCACCGTACATAGTGTTCTTTATTAGGACTTGACTTGACAAGAACAAAAAAACATGTAATTATCTTTTTTAAACTTTCACGATCTGAACACGTCATTATAAAACATTTGCACACGGATTGCGTGGTCTCCGCGACCACGGCTGGTGCAATCCAGTCGAAACGTCGGGATTAAATTAAAGGTAAATTCGCGATAAATACCCGTATTCACATGTTTAAAAAATGTAAAATGTAGTTGTTAAAGAACAGTTATACTTTCAATAACAAGTAATCCAGCATCCCCTTATCAAATCTTAAAACCACAAACAAAGCCATCAAAATCATATTCATTCTATGTCGGAACCAATGCAAAGTACTGCGTAAATTCTCTCTCCTTCAACAAAGCTACATAAGAAACGATTGACCGTATTCTCTTGAACCTTTCACCCACATTATGCAAGCAGCGCCGCGTGATCTCACAAGTAATAGTCCATCGCCAGTTCCCGCCAACTGAAGATACGTCGCGTGAACTCATCAGCTGGCATTGTTGTTCCGATCGGTGCGGGTCCACTGTCTCACACGTCACGGTAAATTAACTGATTGTCTGCTCTTGTCGTATAATGAGGTATGTAAATTAGGGATGCTACACACACTGTCGGGTCCGTATTATTGGGTGCCGTTCGGCATAGCCCCTGTATCACTAAATGTGTCCACCAGCATAATTTTTCTTTGAGTGCTACAGTAAGCAGTGCTATTTACCACAAAAAAAATGTATGTCCCATGCAGTAATATTTTTGGCACCTT
This sequence comes from Xestia c-nigrum, assembly GCA_916618015.1. Classification (NCBI taxonomy): domain Eukaryota; kingdom Metazoa; phylum Arthropoda; class Insecta; order Lepidoptera; family Noctuidae; genus Xestia; species Xestia c-nigrum. The sequence continues at coordinate 24,682,706 of OU745249.1, forward strand.
GTTACTTAGTTTGATGTATAGAAGGATTCGTTTGCAACCTGTATAAAACAGGAAAAAATGAGTTCACCTTTGCTCGAATTGTGACGAGCCGACCCGGTAGAGATATTATACCGATATTATGACGCGTAGTAATTGCTTCGGGTATACTTTGTTATTGAACGATTACTGCCGCTTCGAACCTTACCTACGTCTCAAGTGCGTAGTACTCTTTTTGTCAAAGTTGTGGAGTTGGTTGACCAAAAACGCAAAAAAATAAAGCTTTCATTCTTGTCGCGCTGAAAATCGCTCGCGCACGAGTATACATTGCGTTCTTTAAAGCACCATACTGCGACGCTGACGTTAGAGGCGACCTTTAGTCGTATTTTGTTCTTGGTGACGTCACGACCGACCGTACACAACCACGTACGGTCGGTTGTGACGTTACCGTCAGCGCGACAAGAACTCAGGCCTGAACAACCAAATGAAACGTCATGGAATTTGGTAACTTCACAACTCCCTGCACAGACTGGTAAAACTCATCCCGTTTCCAGAAACTGGATTATAAAGAAAATGCGAACGCTAATAAGAAACTGTAAGTATTTATTAAGTAATAAATATTTTTTAAGAACTCATAATTTACAAGCCGAATGCTAATAATGGAGGGAATAACCTTAATGAGTTTTAAGGAAAAACGTTTCAGGATTGTTTTGAGGCAATTAATTTGACTATGTAGTAATTTTGTATTAATAGTACCTTAAAGGATCTGGGTTTGAATGTTCTGTAGAATTTTTATACGTTTTCAATGTTCAATAATAATAAAAATTTAAAAGAAATAAAGCTGTTGATTTTGAAGTACTGACATCATGAATTAAAATCAATTAAAATACTTTCTTCTACATAAATAATATTCTAATAATAATAAAAAATCTACATGGGTGCTAAATGTGTGTGCGTAAGTGCGTGGGTACGAAAATCTTCAAAAGATGTACGATTCGGGTTAGTTTTTCCAAAGGAAACGTCCTATGGCGACGCACCAACATGAAACTGTCAAACTCTCTTCAGCTTGGAATCCAGTAATCACTAAGTGTACTCGTCAAGTGAAATCGCCTCAATATACGGACACTGTTAGTGTAGTGTGCTGTCCTAGTGTGAACCGGCCCTAATTAACATTTATGAAGATGAGTGAGGGTAGTTGAATAAACGCCTTCACTTTGCTGTCGCGGTACCTCCAATACTTCAGTCTCCCCGCGACCACGGCTGGTGCAATCCGGTCGAAACGTCGGGATTAAATTAAAGGTAAATTCGCGATAAATACCCGTCTTCTTAAGTTTTATAATAAGAAACTGTATGGTTGATGGCTCCATCAAATCAATATTAGGAGTGATCAGGGCGTAATTCTAAGAACCATCTGCAGGTTGGAAAGTTCCTCATTCTCCGTTGTAAGAAGAAGATCGAGCAGTTGTTTAAATCCTGATCTCGTAAATAACTCTCCTTAGTGATGTAAAATTTGCATGACGACCTTAATTCGTATCTAGCGTTGTACATAACACCATCAACCATCCAATTTCAAATCTGCCATCAACAAATGAATAGAACACATAAAAACCTCCACATCGCATCACTCCAGCAAAATAATCATACACACATTTTTTAATTTTTCTACCGAAGCGAGCTGTATTCCCAAGTGCATTGGAAACCGATATCATACCAATGGCAGTCGATCTGGGAGAATGATTGCCGTGGAATGTGTGTCGTCATCACTCGATATCAGTGACAATGCATGAGCCAATTGGAACACAGTAAAATTTTAAACAGTGTCTGTTTAAAATTTTACTGTGTCGGGTTAATAGTTGAATTCTATGAGAGTATATTTATGAAAGTGATTTCATTTTGTAATTGAGTTCAAAGCATAACCCATTAGGTTATGCTCGTGATTGTAAAGTTGTTTATTCGATCGGTTTTTAGCGATTTTGTTAGGAAAGAACCCCACATACAGATTCTTAGGGCCAGTTTCACCGGTTGCGGATAAAGTGTCGGTAAGCCTATTAGGAACTTATCTGCCAGATAAACTAACACTTTTGGTTTCACAGGTGTCGCATAGCGATATCTGGTAGATAAAGTATTAGTTATAACCAGCCTTTAAGTGGTAGGTAGTATTAACTATCAGATAACTAACCGACACTTTATCCGGAACCGGTGAAACTGGCCCTTAATCTCGGAACTGGATATTACTACTTAAGACTTTGTTATATCGAGTCGCACGGGACCGGTCAATGTGGCAACACTTGGGGGAGGCCTGTGTCCAGCAGTGGACGTCTTTCAGCAGAAATGATGAGTAAATGCTCAAGATTGCAAAAAAACCCAAAATTAAACGTAGAGTTTCAAAAAAAAGCGTTCACTGCTGTATATTCCTTTCTTCATAAACTTCAAAACATGTTGTTAGTATATTTCAAACATTTCTCGTAGAAATATTCTCTTGAAGAATGTCCTGTACGTAAGACAATGTTCAGGCGCATACTAATAAAATAAACGACGTCACGCAATAAGGTTTTATTTCAGTCTGTTCTTGTTTCCTTACTGCTGTTTTTTCCTTCTTCTGGTCGCTGTCGAAACACTTCCGTCGTAAATCTGTATTTAGTTACTTGCTATAAAAATAACTCATGCAAATATGTCTCGTTTCGGTACATTCGAGCTTTCGACCACACACATAGAACACCGGACAAGACATCGATCATCGATTGGATCTAGATATCGGTGTCTAGGGTTTGAATCTTACGTTGGCAAAGTGTATTTTAGGTATTGGGCTCTTATTGTGTAACGGGTCTGCCATCACGAATTTCCACAGACAATAAATAAATAAATATCGCTGCACATTAACACACAGCGCTACCTAGTGCCACACTAAGCAAAGCTTGTGTCGTGGACACTAGATAGTTGATATACTACATAAATACTTTTTTGTTTGTAAATACATACTTATTATACATATAAACATCCATGACTTGGAAACAAAAGTCCATGCTCATCACACAAACATTTGCTCCTACCGGGATTCGAACCCAGGACCCTAAGAACGTAAGGCAGCTTCACTACCACTACGGCAATCGAGTCGTCAATACACGCCTATTACATGGAACTTCAACATAATTGGCAAAATGTGGGTTTACTTCTCTGCTTAAGCCTTTAGGTAATACAAGCTGTAAAGCTAAACCATGATTTCCCACAAAAATGTTTAAAGTTTACAAGAACGATGAGTTTTCAGAATGTTTCAGAGTTGTCAATGTGTAGAGCAGCTACAGCTGGATTCTAAGAAAAACTTTTTCTTTTAGACAAGAATTTCATTCTAAACGTAGGAATGAAAAATTCTTGTACAACTACAAGATAATATATTTTTCCTGCAGACAAAGTATACAATTTTACTTTTGAGACTTTATTTAATAAACGAAGCGTTATAAAAGGAACAAATCTCTGTGTCCAGCACATCGTGTCGTGTTAATTTAATAACAGGTTCAAACCGGTTGGAGCCAGTAATATCGGTCCGGTAATAACCGGAATCAACCGGATTACGAACCGCAATATCTGTGATATTGGTCGCTAGTACTTTGACGCCGGATCCGCCCGTTTATATCATCTTAAACTTTTAATGAGCTCCAGAGTTTTAAAGAGTGGTGTGAGGTTTTTTGATGACGCATTATTCTGGCGGTTTTTGAGTTATGGCGTAATTTTGAAGTCGATAAAAGTTTATGTAGATAATGTGTACTTCCGGTAAATTCGTTTATGATGCCGTAAACAAAAGATCGCTTATGTATAAAGCGTTTATAATAACATCACTGCCAAAAACTGTCATTAGAAATAAATTATGATCGATTCACACTCCATTACGACATCATCATCATCATCAGCCTGTTAATGTTCCCACTGCTGGGACACAGGTACACAGGTACTCTCTATAAGAGGGAATGGGCTATATACTGCCACCCGGGCCCAGTGCGGATTGGTAGATATCCGCATGTCTTAGATTTTTTGGTTCTAGGACATGCCGGTTTCCTCACGATGTTTTCCTTCACCGTTTTGAGAGCAGTGGCGATGAAATATATTACACAAAGTAATGCACCTGTCTGGGTTCGAACTCACGGCTTACTGTTCGTAATCGGGGCGGCCACCACTGGGCCACCGCTGCTCTATTACTACACATTATTAAAAAAAACTCTTTGCTATTCTTAGTGAACTGGGCATGAATACACTACACGTTTTAATCTTGAATACCTACGCAATGATTTACTCGTCGAGGCATCAAGTTTCTCCGGGGACAGTTACAGGCCACGATAGCGGACCGGCCACACAATGGAACACAATGCCGAAGAGTGACACTTGAACCGTGACACAGATAGTCTGCAGTAGACAGGATTCTACGACTCAATGGCTTCTGTTCCTGATGGCATTTTAGTCATTGGGTAACAGCGCCTGTAATTCTTGAAGGTACAGGTAGTGAGAGGTGTAATATGTAATAATTACATAAGTTCGCTTATCAATTACATGGTATTACATATTACACCTCACTTGCTAAAAAAACACAATTGATTTTTCAGCCATAGTTCCTGATCCAGAACAATCTCTAATACCGCCGTCAACCAATCATTCTGTACAATTACATGGTATTACATATTACACCTCACTTGCTAAAAAAACACAATTGATTTTTCAGCCATAGTTCCTGATCCAGAACAATCTCTAATACCGCCGTCAACCAATCATTCTGTACAATTACATGGTATTACATATTACACCTCACTTGCTAAAAAAACACAATTGATTTTTCAGCCATAGTTCCTGATCCAGAACAATCTCTAATACCGCCGTCAACCAATCATTCTGTACATCAAACTGAGTAACTTTACGCAACAATTATCGCAGGAAATGATTTTGTTTTTAGGGTGAAAAATCATGTTTTGTGGTAGAACTCAATTTAACGCACTCGAACATTGTGCTGATGGATGGATCGAATAGTACGAGGGTCGTACAGGTGTTTAAAGCGAAATTGTTCCATTAAAAACTTGTGTATACAAAAAAAACTTCTCTGTAACAAAAACGTAAGCACGAATGGTCCAGAACCAAAACAAACCGGAGGGACGGGCAGAACAAGTACCTTTCAGCCTCTTTAAGGGTATTTTTACACCCCACTAGATCCACTACGTATTTTTTCATTTTATGCCTGACGAAAAGTCCAAAAACACAGTTTCCTATGGCGATCCACCGATCGAAACGAAAGAGATAAGTGGCTAGGGATGCAAGCTTATTAATGTGTGTTTGCATTTTGTCATTCCAATTCAAGGTTCGCTCTCTTATCATCGTAATCAATGAAACAATGCCACTTTGTCTAGCCCCTCAGAACTTCTCGATCAAAAGTGGGTTCACGGCAGTCAACTAACGAATCTAATGAACTGAACATTCATATCTATAATTAATTTTAAATCAAATGTAGGCTGTAATTAGGTGGTGTTTGCGGTGGCGTGGTCATCCGCTTATATACGCAAATGGAGCGCGGTTCATTGTAATTAAATAAGTTGTTAAAACTTATTGGGACCTTATTGAATAGTGCATATTTTGGAACGGGTTATTAGTTGACTGTATACTGTTTACTGGTCGTTCAGCGGTGAGATGGATTGACGGTATTGTTATCAAAGCGGGAGAATCGTGGGTGAGACTGAACGTGGAACTTGGCACAAGCTAAGAGAGGCCAATACCCGGCAGTGGGTGAAGTCTTACGATAATGTTAATGGTGGTTTCTTGTGCTTCCAACCAACTGAGATGAAGAATTATCCGTTTACGTACTGTAGATATTCATAAGTTATTGTAGTTTGGAACCTCATCCGCAATAAACGCTTTTAGGCTAAAATGAACGAAGGTTCTAAACTAAACTTGCGATACAAAAGCGTAGATATTTCAATCTAAACCAGAGTTCGATTAGTACTTTGTTTTGTTTCAGAACCGCCTCGGAATATTAAACTGTCTCAATTTCTTAAATGTCAAAGTGGAATGTCAAACTTATTGCACAACTTTGATAGGTGATAAACAGTTTTACAGACAGAAAGACGGACGGACTCATAACATTTTATTATTATGATGAAAGGGAACATTTTCCGCTGTAACAGACCCCGCGACTTAATGACGATTTTTTAATTACTCGCTTTAATTGATTCGCGTTAAATGAGTAGTCTAGAGCAGAGTATTGTAACATCAGCTACTTTTTGTGACGGGTAAGGGACATGGATTTGGTTTTAATTATGATGATTTATTGTTACGGGGTTTTTATGAGGTTTCTTGTCATGGTGACATTTATTAATATTCTTCATCGTCCATTATTAACCTGATGGTAACCAAAGACAAGCAATATAGTGATTGTACTTATACTTTAACGCTTTATCTCGCTTTTCTATTTTGACATAGTTCTTATTTGGGCCTTATTAATACCAATATTTTCACAGTAAAAAATAACTGACTGCGTTTGTTTGCATTTGTAATTATTTATTTCGATATGACCAAAGCTACTAATTTCTTTACTTTGACTGATAGTAATTTTAATCAAGTTACATTTTCAAGTAACGTTGTTGTCAGTCTGCATTAATAGAGAAGACGTGTGAATCAAAACGCTAATGGGGAATGTATGTATCTGTGGGGTTCGAACGGCGTAGTGATAGTGACGCTGCCTTACGTCCTTAGGGTCCTGGGTTCGAATCTCGGTAGGAGCAAATGTTTGTGTGATGAGCATGGACATTTGTATCCGAATCATGGATATTTATATTAATAATAAGTATGTATTTACAAAAAAAAAAAAGTATAAACTTATGTAGTATACCAATTATCTAGTGTCCACGACACAAGCTTTGCTTCGTGTGGCACTAGGTGGCGCTGTGTGTTAATGTCCAGCGATATTTATTTATTTATTTATCTCTAGTGAGAATTACTCTATTTTTCACATGGCTCTCTGCCTACAGCAATAAGTTACATGAGACTTAAACATAAGTGGCAAAATGAGGTCATACTATTATTACACCGATGCACCTTTCTAAGATATAGAATCGAGATGGTTATGTTGTTTTAGTAAATTCATATAATTGAATATAAATAAATAAACGCTTATTACGCGTAAATCTACACGCTGCCAGTTCGCGACCCGGTCAGTATAATTGAAAACAGTGCTAATCCAGATTATACTGATGAAATCGCAAACTACTGACTGGATGTTTATGTAGTAACCTTTTTATACCTGCCCCACGATTTATTGCGACGTAAGGGGTGGGATTGAATATTTTAATAGTGTTTTGGGGTTTGCGAAAATACTTGCTTCTTGGGAATCTGTAATAAGTGAACTGTGAAATATAGTTGAATATTATGTGGTTCTATAAAATAAACTCTAAATATAATATAAATATGGCTGGACATTACACACAGCGCCATCTAGTGCCACACTAAGCAAGGCTTGTGTCATGGTCACTAGAAAGTAGATATACTACATATATACTTTTTGTTTGTTTTTGCATGGACATTTGTTTCCATGCTCATCACACAAACATGCGCTATGCGGGACCCTAAAAACGTAAGGCAGCCTCACTACCGCTGCGCCATTCGGGTCGTCAAAGCCTTAAGATAATGTGTTTTATTTTATTCGTCGTAGCTTAATAATAACAACGGCAGAGTTCAATCAAAGGTGTATCAATCAGTCAATCAATCAATAATTTTATTATCAGGCATCTTAAGGCCTATAGATAAAATACATAAAATAACATAAGAGTAACAACATAAATATATATACAGGGTTATTTTTTGTTTATACTAAACCCGAAAAGGGGTCATTGTACTCATCATTTTGAACAACTTTTTCTATGGGACGAACCCTGAAATCGCGAAAAAAAAATCAGCTGTTCCCTACATTTTGACGAGTTATGCGAACATAAATGTAGGGAACAGCTGATTTTTTTTTCGCGATTTCAGGGTTCGTCCCATAGAAAAAGTTGTTCAAAATGATGAGTACAATGACCCCTTTTCGGGTTTAGTATAAACAAAAAATAAGGTTGTATGTATATACATACAAATACTAACTTATAAGCTATGAACTATCACACATGAAGTGGCAGCGCGGCGTCGTGTTACGCTGTGCGGTGTCATGTAGCCTACCACGCAAACGTCGGTAGACTACACACTTCGGCCGAAACTCTTCCTTGAGAAACTTGTCGAGATATTGTGTCGGAACTCGCATTACAAACGAGTTGAAGTTAGTGTTGTGACGCGTTTCCAACCTCTCGACCCTCAAGGTCCTGGTCTTCACCTTCATGTACTCAACGATCTCCTCAACCTTCGTGGAGTGATGCAGTAGGGACACATACAGCAACGTCGTTGGAGTGCGGGAATTGGTGGTGCCTGTATATTGATACACGTACATTTGTCTTTTTCAAACTTTCACGATCAGAACACGAACACACGAACATTTCTCTGAAAGTGTAGGTCCTGCTAACACTTTGATATTCAACATGTGAAGTCAGAAAGTCTAACAACTAGTCTATCCAAGAATTGATCGTTGGATTACAGTGGTATTAAATAAGACAGGAAGCCGCCCTCAATAGTTAAAAAAGACTATACAGATGATGGTCTAATATATTATTACTAGCTGACCCACGCAACTTCGTCTGCGTCACATAAGAGAGAAAAACGAAAGGAAAAAAACGTCCCCATTTTGCAACATTTTTCATTCCTGCTCCGCTCCTAGTGATTGTAGCGTGATCTTATATAGCCTAAAGCCTTCCTCGATAAATGGACTATCCAACACAAAAATATTTTTTCAATTCGAGCCGGTAGTTCCTGAGATTAGCGCGTTCAACCAAATAAACAAACAAACAAACAAACTCTGCTGCTTTATAATATTATAAGTATAGATATAGATTTACCAATACTTTTATGTTTCATGAACAACAATGGTAAAGCCAACAGGACATTCTTTATGACACTTGAACTGTTTTGTTCACGTACTCGAGACATCGACATATTCCTAACAAAGGTGCCTCGTGTTAGTCCGCACGTGATCCGACAATACCCAGACAGAAAAACCCAATAAAATTAAGTTAGATCCTGAAACCGAACATAGCTTCGCTCCACCGAACTTTGGAGTAGCACTTTTTTATCGTTGAACTGAACTTAACGCCCTTTGTGTCTCGTATTAACCCTAGACCGTGACTAACGCCCTGATCACAGCCTCAGACGTTGCGACTATCTAGTCTGGGAACGCGATTTGCGCCAGACGACACGCACGTGGTGTTTTCGTCGCGTTGGAACCGTTGCGTTCTAAATCGCGTCGTGCTTACTTCTGGCATTTTTTTTTACTTAGCCTATAATGTCCCACTGCTGGGCAAAGGCCTCCCTCATAGCGTTCCGCTCTTTTCTCCGTGCGGTTTCTCATAAACTCGTCTAGGTCGTCACGCCAGCGTTTTCTAGGCCTCCCTCGGCGACGACGCCTGTCTTCTGGCACCCACTGAGTGGCGACTTTGGTCCATCGGTCCGGATGCATTCCACGGATGTGGCCCGCTCAATCCCACTTCAACCCAGCAGTCCTGTTCCCTAAATCAGCGATTCCAGTTTTTGAGAGTATTATGGTATTACGAATTATGTCGCTGAGCTTAATTCCTAACACGCTACGCTCCATCGCCCTTTGGAAAACCTTGAGTTTGGACTTTTGTGACTCAGTCAGGGACCAAGTTTGAGCACCGTAGGTTAGGATGGGCAGAATGCACATGTCGATGAGTTTGCGCTTCACGGATAGAGGTTTTTCGCGTTTTCGACTCGGCGCGGTCGATTACTCTGTTTTACCTGTTTTCGAAGGAAACTAGTTGGCCCAAATAAATATACTCATCGACATAGTGGATTTCTTGCCCATCTACCTCAACCGTACATTTTGTACTTTATTTGTGGCATGCTCTAAGTAGTTTTTTTATTAATTTTCTCAGCCGGTCCACGTCACAACGCACGTGTAGGTCGTGGCCAGGCGGTCTGCCTCGCATACGTATTTATATACAGACCTCTTCAAGCAGTAAATAGAGGGTAGAATAGATTTTTCATCGAAGAGTTACTCGGGGGGAATACTAATACGTTACACTGTCATAACTATGAAGAACGGGTTCGCGTGATTGGGGATACTGTGCGGTGGATAGCGTTTGTGAGTAATGTAGGACATTTTTCGTACTCTTTCATGTTTTTTACTCTGTGAAATACCTATTTTACGTACTAAGCACTCATTTTTAACAATCTTCTGATTTTTCTTCTCCTTCGTGTCGTATATTTTGATTGATCCAATACTTCGTCACTTCTATCCTATGACATCGTGCTACTTCGTTTAGTTATCCACGTACGGCTATTGTGGATAGTTCTAAGAATGTCATGCATCTTATTTGTTAGAACACTAATTTGTGTAAGACGATGAGTACAATAATAGCGAATTCTACGTTTGTTGAAAGTGTGAAAGGAGATACTAGCATTTACTCCGGAGATCTGTGCTATGATTTTGTTTTACCTATATTCGATCACATGATATGGATGTGAGTCGCACGGGACCGGTCAATGTGGCGACACTTGGAGGAGGCCTATGTCCAGCAGTAGACGTCTTTCGGCTGAAATGATGATGATGATAATATTCGATCGACCTACTTATCATCATCATCATCTACTCATAACCTTATATTTAATTTAATTTATTACCTAGCCAGCTACAACAACGCCAGGTACACATGATTTGTTCCCGTTCAACTAATTTTTTCCAGGACTATCCGCGTTTTACCCAAACTTGTGCCAACCCTGATATATAAATAATGTTTCACTTCACTGATTCCCCTTTAGTCAGATTTCTGCCAATTGTGATCGTATGTATTTTTATGTATGGTAATAACTACAGTGTACTCAATTTTCTGTAGTCGACAGTACTCCAGCCAAATATACATAGAAAATATTATGAAAGACTGGTATTTTCAAATGTGTATGAACTTGGTAAGTGAAGTTAGTCACAGAACAGTGAATTTGCTGTCAAAATCGTTTGAATTGCGGAATCGTAAAAGCAAGTTATATTCCAATCAGTAAATTTGGAGATTTGACATCAGATTTTAATACGGTATACTGTTTTCCACGCCAAGCTACAATTTCACCTATCATTATATTCGTGTCGTTTGGCGTACAGGGCACGCGCCTGCTCGTCACGTATACGTGACAATGACGTTCAAAAGATTAAGATATAACCTGCTTACTTAAAAAGTTTTCAGTTAAATACAAATACTCGTACAATTGTCATTCAATTTTTGATTTGGGTCTACCCTCCAAAGCATCTATCACAAACCCCATCTGTGTAGTCTGCGGCATTCAGTCAGGGGGAAGCATTTCCATGTGGGTTCCGTATTACAATTCGGTGCGGAACTCTAAAAAGGTGATAAATGGCGCCGTCCGGATTAAGAAACCCGGACACGGGTGTCGTAAGCCGAACAAATAGGGGACCAGCGAATTTGTTAAATTACGGATTTGCCGCGTTGCGAACACTCCAGCCGGAAATTTTTGAATAAAAATGTGATGGACGGTTATTACGACTGGCTGTGTGGTGTTTGTGTAGGGAGACGGTTAATGGCGTGCAAAGGAAAGGCCTATGTCCAGCAGGATTGATATAAGCTGATGATGGCTGACTTATCACAATATTTTGTGAGGATATGTAGAGAAAACTGAAGGTTTTGGATCAATTTATAATTTTGCCTCCTTGGTCTTGTGGTCGTAAGCGCGACTGCTGAGCATGAGGGTTCGACTTCCAGGTCGGGCAAAGTGTTATTGGGTTTTTCCACAAGGACTTTCTCAGTAGTAGCCATGGAGTCTAGCTCTATAACATTGGTGAAATCAAACACTGTTTTAAACTATCACGGTTCACAACTAAACTTTAAATGTCACTTACGGAATAACTTCCGTGATTATTATTTTATTGAGGTCCCTATATTTCGACGTTGTTGCAAGCGCCATGATCGCGGGTTGACTGGAGAATGTGGGCGGATGAAAATAATTGTTAGGAGCAGACAAATCTCTCTACCAGAGGGTAGAGACAGAGGGAAAGAGTTCCCTCATACCCTCTTTGTAACTTTCCTTTTTTATTTTTTTATTTGAAGTAAGTCATGGTGTTACTATACTTATTTTGTAAATATGTTTTTCTTTTGTTTTAAAGTGAACTGTTTCATTTAACTGTGTGTTGAGCTTTGTCTTTTGTGTGCACTAAATAAATGATTTATCTATCTATCTATCTTTCTTAGTCATATGCTACGCGCACTACTAATGGGTATACCTCTGCCCAATCCTTCGATTGCAGGCGTGATGTTATAATTTTGCGTGGTCATAGATTCCTGCCTGAGTTGTCAGCCCCTTTACCACCTCGCTTACTGATATATTTCACGAAATGAGCCAACTTTATACGTTCGAGAAAGAATCTAGACCAAAATAATTTTCAGTAGGCGTACCTAGGTAAATCCTCCGTGAATTAAAGCAGGGAATGAAACTTGGTCCTAATCCCCGGCTGTTCTCATTTGTAACATATTTGTAGGAGGCGCGTGTATGTATTCCTGGGAGAGCAATATATCATACTTTTATATGTATTTCGGTGTACGAACTGACCTTGGATTTTAACGTAGGACAATATTGAGTATTTATTTTTGGAATTGACGACAACTCGAATGTTCGATCACAAGCTTCTATAATCTTTACTAAGCGGGCATTTAGTCTCGGGTTATCATGAAAGTTCTTTGTGTTCTGTTGTTTGTTCATTGCAGGAACTTATGGACGCTACTGAAGGCGTCAACTAGGCTAGCGCATGAGTGAGGGTCTACACAATTTAGATTAAGATTAGAAGAATGTTGGTCCCGGCTGTCATTTGTCCATCTTTGACAGTCGTTACAGGTAGTCAGTGGCCCAAAAGTCTGACACCAGTCTTACCAAGTGGTATCGTATTTCCCAGTATTAACTGGGTTGTGGAGGTCAGATAGGCAGTCGCTTCATGTAAAATACAGGTATTCAGCTGCATCCGATTAGACTGGAAGCCGACCCCAACATAGTTGGGAAAAGGCTAGGCAGATGATGATGATGATTAGAAGAATGCGATTAATTTCTGGTTTTACTCATGGTACATTCAATGAGTGTTTAATGGAACTGCATGAACAATAAATAGGCAGAAGTATTGGTGGTCACTGTGTTCCATCACTCAATAGAATTAGTAAATTGAAAACTAAGAAAACTAAATATTTGACTTATTTTATTAACATTAGGTTTGCGTCTTTTCGACTGCAAAATTGTTTTGCTCAGTAGCGGTTCGGACTTCAAAGCGATGAGAGTGAATCAGAAAAAAAAATTGCCAAACCACATTTTGATTGCTCGATGTTCAAAGTGAATCGAAATGGTACCGAAGGTTACAGTAAATCTAGTTCATTTTCGGATCTTCTAAATTGTAGCGAAACACAATCTTATTTCAATAATTTCCTCGTTCAGAACAACAAAATAAAACGAAACGGTTCCCGGTACACCTTTTCATCGGAGGGTATTGTAGCATATTTTTTATGACTTAGTTATACTTATTACAAAGTACTTGAAGTAGTTTCAGCTCCGAGTGCTCCCGAGAGCTCCGCCCCAAGATATCATCTCAGAAGAGATGTAAATTAATACGGTGAAACATTATGCTAACTATGCCAAGTGGGGGTTCTTAGGCGAGTACCTACCTCGTTACCTTCCAATTTTGTTTTAATTTTTGATGCTTTTATAAAGTTTTAGTTTAAGGAGGTAAAACTACTTGGATTATGTTGGGTCTTATAAGTTTAAGATGTTTATAAGTGGAATTTTACTGCTGTGTGATATTAAGGTAGTTAGAGGTACGAGTATCTCTCCACAAACAAGGATCCACAAAGAAATACAGTTACTATCATCTACCTTTATACGAGTATCACACAGCAGTAAAATTCTTTTGCACAATATAAACACCAGGATTCAAGCAAACTTACTAAGATAGAGAAATAAGTGCGGAACAGTCAGGTTTTGTCGAAGGTCGCGGCACTCGATAACCAATACTTATCCTCAGACAAATCATTGGTAAAGCCAGAGAGTTGAATAGTGCGCTGTATATCTGTTTTATTGACTTCAGCCAGAGCATTTGTCACTGTCATCTGGTCCAAATTGTGGGAAATACTTCTGAAGATGGGTGTGCCTTATCATCCAGTACATCTGTGTGTAACATTGTGTGTAGGAGTTATGGGTGTGAATTTGAAAACTTACAAGCGAACTCCCGTCCCCGTCTACTGCCTCGCGCACCTCATGGGCTAGGCGTCGTGTACAGGCGTCCTAAATCCAGCTAAAACTCACTTCACATATATATATCCACAGGTGTCGGTTAATGTTATTAGTATCTTGGATGGGGTTGTAGCACAAAATCATTGATAAACTATTTTTTTTCTTGCTTGGAGCACGTTAGTATTTTCGAGATGCTAGGATTGGTACAGGAGTTGTACCACACGGAAGAGCGGCGCCACTGTCGCCCTCCGTAGACCAATCGGATTGCTTAGCGAATAGATGATAAGTAAGCTGGCAAATTAGTCACATCCTTTTGACTACACACAAAGGCCTGAGTACTAGTTGTGGGGTCAAAATTATCCAAAATTCCTAAGTCAAAATGCAGTACGTAATACCTATCATAAATAGAATAGAATGGTACGTATTACATTACGAGGGCGGAACACCAAGTGTGCGATTGGATGAGGTGGATTCGCAATCCTTCAAAATGCTACTCCCTTGATTGTCCTAAATTTTTTTGTCCGAAAATCATTATCCACAACACGTTTGCTATAAACTTCAGTAACTTTACTTCTAATACTATTTTGTCATAATATCGAATACTATAATAATTGAATCTCCTAATTTTATATGACATAAAGTCGTATGTCCTAAGTATTGTATCACATAATGTATATGATTCCGAATCCGAATGGTCATTTATAAATTGTTAGTTGCTAAAAAAAAACCTAAAAGTTAGGTTTTAGTGACAGAAACGAATTGCTGTAAATCCGACTCCGCGCAGTCTTGTCTGCCCTACCCCAAGAGTGTTATTTAAAATCGCGAAGGCGCGGAGGGGTGAGGCGGTGGTGAGCGTTAAACCCATCTGCGACGATAACCTCGCGTGAGGCCGCCGGAGCCCCGCAGCGCCGGAGCTGTGACAGAAACCATGCCTGCTGCATGATGCTTGCTCGTTTGCTTGCTGCATGCTTGCTTGCTGCATGCTTGCTTGCTTGCTGTATGCTTGCCGCATGCTTGCTACATGCGTACTGCATTCTTGCTGCCTGCTTGCTTGCATAACATGCTTGCTACATGCGTGCTGCATGATTGCTGCATGCTTGCTTGCATTGCATGCTTGCTTGCTTGCTGTATGCTTGTCGCATGCTTGCTACATGCATGCCGCTTGCTCGCTGCATGCTTGCTTGCATTGCAGGTCAACGCCTACATACGATTAAACATTTACTTAGATTAGGACTTATGACTTTTATTGAAAACGGTTTCATGTCTTTTGTATATTATTAATTGTAATACTTATGACAAACGGATTTAGGGCTTATTATATTTAGGGATTTCAACTTTATGGCATATGATATTATGTGATTTAAAGTTCGGGTAAATTATCATTCGGACAAATGATGATTATGACTAAAAAAATTATGTCATTTTAGATTATGAATTAAAAAGTTAGGGAATACGATAGAGAACCCTTCAAAATACAAGTTGGTGTCAGACAAGGCTGTACACTATCGCCTTTACTGTTCAACATACACAACGATTACATAGTGCGGATTCTTTTAGATTTCTAGGATATGGGTGTGTCAGTCGGAAGCAGGATGATATACGCCAGAGCATATAGCCGTAGAAACCAGTGTATTTTTTGGACTTTCTAATTTAATGATTGTTATCATGTTATGATTTTTATCGTGTTATGATTGTAATTGTGCTATAATTGTTATCGTGCTATAATTTTGTAATCGTGCTATGATTGTTATCGTGCTATGATTATTATCGTGCTATCATTGTTATCGTGCTATGATTATTATCGTGCTATCATTGTTATTGTGCTTTGAATATTATCGTGAAATGGTTGTTATCGTGCTAAGATTGTTATCGTACAATCAACGATAATAGTCCGCTATGATTAAGTGTTATGCGAGTGTTTGTGACATGGAAAAAAGAGAGATTGACTCGTATCAGCAGCAGCAGTTAAATTATACGATTCTCCAGTTGCAATAAATGCAAAACTATAAAAGCTAATACTAATTTTACTCAAAAGATATATTTAAAGTTTACAAAGGCAGTATTTAGATACAATAACGTATTTCCAGTTATTTAGTACTTTGTGACTTCTACAATTGGCTCGCCACCTTCGATGAGCCAAGCTGTGCCACTATTAGCCGTCTGGTAGATGTCCACTGCAGCGTTGCCCACTGATTCTACTTTCTGCCACGCTTGAGCCTTTAGGAATTTATCGAACTCGTTATCCTGTCCCATGTCCCAGGCTACAGGATTTGCCGTCAGCTTGGTCTCAGTAAATCCTGGACAAATTGCTACTACCCTTACATCAGTCCTTTCATAGTTGGCGGCATGTCCCAGTGACTTGGTGAATCCTATAACGGCGAACTTCGAAGCTTGATAAACTGGCAGAAACTGGTCGACTCTGTAGCCATAGATAGAAGCTAGGTTGATGATAGTACCTCCATTCCCGCCTTTGTCTTTCCTCATGTGATCCCAGAAAGTCAATCCCCATTCCACTACCCCGGTGACGTTGATGTCGATGGTCTTCTTAAGGGCACGGTCGTTGAGTATCCCGGCGTTGTTGACAAGGACATCTACTTTGTACGAGTCAAAAATCCACTTGGAAACAGTTTCTAGGTCTTCTGTGACATCGCATCTGTGGAACGTTGCTCTGTTGTTACCGTGTTTGGCTGTTAGTTTCTTCTCTGCCTCGGCTCCAAGTTTTTCGTTGATGTCGAGTAGGATGGTAATCCTGGCTCCCTTAGTGAGATACTTGTCAGCGATTTCGTAGCCGAGTCCTTCGGCTCCACCGGTTATAACGACTACTTTGTTCGATAAGTCTCTCGCCATGTTGTAAATCTGTCGAATACGCTTCAACGACTACGGAGCTAAGACCTGAACTCGGTATTTATAATGTATTGCAATAATGCGATAATTCTTGATAAACAAGCAATTAATTTGTTAATCAGTTCAGTGTTATATAAATTTCATTTTGTTAAACCATCGAGAGATAGTTAAACTAAGCTAATATTAATCTTTTCATTATAACAATTATCGGTAGCGATGTGTTTGAACTTTGATAACAAAGTCTAGTTCGTTATCAACAACGTTTAGTGGCAGGTGTCTTTTCGTGAGAGGTACCGGGCGTCGGGGGCCACCGTAGACGCGGGCCTGTGGACGGTTAGCTATGGGCTAGCTAGCCGTCCGTCCGTCTTATGACGACAGGCCGTGTCGACGGCGCGTTCGTGTTCCACGCGCGCCTCAAAGAGATGTCAGTATAAAGTGAGGGGCTCGCAAGGGCCGAAGCCTGCCGGGGTTGCGGGCCTGTTCGAAAGAGATACCGCGGCCCCGGATTCGCGACTCATTTGGGCAGGGTTTACCTGGCTTCAATGCTTCAATTAAAAAAAGTTTGGAACACTTAGACAGAGATAGATGGAAAAAAGGAAGGGAGGCCTTTTTCGTGCAGTGGGACACGTCATGGTCGTAATAATAATATTAATTTGAATTATGACACAGTATAGCTAATAAAACGATCAAAAATATTTTAAAAGCTTATCGGCTGGATACTTTTTTTAAACTGACCATTAGAGTTCCGGGTTTTTGTGTAAGTGAGATTTATATTTTTGAAAAAAAAATACAATTAGATGAATTATGAAACAGTGTGATCACGATGCTTGCAGCAGCGCCGAAATATTGGGATCCCAAAACAGAAGAAAAGAAAGAAAGAAAAGATATTTATTGATCGCCAAACAATAAACTATGCCTTATATTTATTGTTTTAATTTACTCGTAATGAAATAGAACGGAACAAAAAAAAATACAGCTGGCACGACCTGACAGCGACCGTGTTCTATGGGTGCCCACAGCAACTTGCTACTTAATAACTTAGAGTGATTAATTCCTCTGGGGGAGTGGCCATCACAGTGACATGTCCATCTTTCGGGTCGTCATATCTAGCATACCCCTGCTACTGCCATGCAAAGTGCTTTACGGCGATACTGTCATTTTCACAAATATGATAATTCTGTTTTCATTTTTAAATTAAACTTTTTAGAGATTTGTATTGGTAATGTGTAAATTAAATATCTTTTCAATGGTTAAATAAAATAAATACAATAAAAATAAAAATAAATAAATATCGCTGGACATTACACACTGTGTCGTGGTCACCAGACAGTTGATATACTACATATATACTTTTTGTTTATAAATACATACTTATTATACATATAAACATCCATGACTCGGAAACAAATGTCCAGGTTCATCACATAAACATTTGCTCCTACCAGGATTCGAACCCGGGACCCTAACAACGTAAGGCAGCCTCACTACCGCTGCGCCATTAAAAATAAGTATATATTAATGTTTTTTGTAATGTTTTGAAAATCATAAATCACCAAAATAAAACAAAATACCTATACTTTACAAAAAGTAAAAACCGGTTTGTTATTTTTGGAAATCAAACAGCATTAATAAAACATAAAATAATCTCAAAAAGTGGGGACTGGCCGTGATTACAACTTGCGACCCCTGGTTCACAGGGAGGCTCGCTGAACCGTTGGGTTTTTTATTCCTGTGAAAAGTTCTCATGTAATGACAGTTTTCAATGGTCAAACATAGAAGCATGCAATATTGCTCACCCCCCTAAGTAATTAGCGCGATAATACAGGGTGTAAACCACCTCATCACAAAGCCGTTAACCAAGCATTCTGTACATCAAACTAAGTAACTTTACGCAAAAATTATTGCTGTATGAATTGTGAATTGTGGTAGAACTCAATGCAACGAACTTCATACATTGTGCTGATGGATGGATTGAATAGTACGGGAGTCGCGGAGGTGTTGATAGTCAAAATCTTACAAAAAAACTTGTATTTAAAAAGAAACTTGTAAAAAAGTTGTAACTTTGACCCCCTATATCTCCGTAACTAGAAGGTTCCCAGGTATGGTGTAGAACAAAAAAATTATCGCAATGATGGGGAAAACAAGTGCCCTTCGGCTTCGTGAAGAGGTGTTTTACACCCTTTATATAGTCTGTGTATTATTCCAGACTACAATCTATCTCTGTGCCAAATTTCATCTAGATCTGTACAACTGTCCTGGCGTGATTGAGTAACAGACATCCATACATAGATATAAACATCCATCCAAACTTTGGCATTTATAATAGCATATAATTATACAATATATATTGAATAATACATAAGGTAATTGCATAAGATTATTATTAATACCAATAAAACCTTACAGGGCGATATGTCAGTACAAATCATTGCGCTAATTAATGACTATGCACACGGCTGATTGCACGCGATTAGTAAGGTATTATGACATAATGATAGCTCATTATAGATATACTATATATGTATAGGTGGAACGTTATTGGTGTTAATTATGGCTTTTGTTACGACGTTAGAGTAGAAACTACCGGAAAGATTTTGAGAATTCGAATGTTTGGTTTCTTTAGCATGCTGGTTGCATATAAAACGATTCATAAGCTAGATAAAAATATAAAAAAAGAAAAACATTAACTCTCATCTCCAATAAGCCAACACTATATAAAAATATATTAAAATTATCTCCAAATGGTTAGGCACTGGCTATTTATAGTAGACTCCACGTTTTACGAGTATAAAACGATTAATTCATTCATAAGCTAGATAAAAATATACAGAAAAAGAAAAATATCAAATATTATCTGTAATAAGCCAACACTATATAAAAATTATCTCCAAATGGTTAGGCACTGGCTACTTATGGTAGACTCCACGTTTTGCTAGCCTTGTTTGAGTCACATGTAGTAAGGGCGAGCCTATTGTCATCAAACAAGCACAAATGCAGACGCTGTGGTTGCTATTGAGAAATGCTTAAGGGAAGAAAAATCCAAGAGTTTTTCCGACTGGGGAATCAAACCGAGACCTCATAGCTAGTAATAGTAACGCTCGCAAACACTAGAGAAGCTAATATCATCATCATCATTTAACTATTCTTTTCCCAACTTTGTTGGGGTCAGCTTCCAGTCTAACCAGATGCAGCTGATTACCAGTATTTAACATGGTGCGACTGCCTATCTGACCTCCACGACCCAGTATTAGTGGGTAATACGAATACCCCTTGGTAAGACTGGTTTTCAGACTTAATGCCACTTACTACCTGTAACGACGAACGACGGTCAAAGATCTACAAATGACAGCTGGGATCAACTGCTTAACGTGCTTTCCGAGGCATGTAGGAAACTCGGTATGTAAGGGTGCTCACTCATCCATAGACTGACCTAGGGAAGCACGGCTTAACCTAAAGATCGACCTGAACGGCTTTTATTATTTAGACACGAGCTCCTCGTAGAGCAGCTAATGAATTAAATATCAAACTATTTCATTCTGCTTTTCGTTTTAAAACCAATATTATTACATCAAATATTCAAAATTTCCATTTATCATTTATTAACAAGTTTTAATTAATATTCGACAAAGTAATTAATACAGAGGTTCTTGTTGTCAACATAAACAAATATATTAATAACGGTTTCATATTTAATAAGTAGGTGCTTTTATCTAAATTAACCTGAATATTATAAATATTATATTTTGCTGGGAGTTCATTTAATTCATCTAGGTTCATTAACTATACCTACTATTCGTAGACACTACTTGCATATTTATAATTAAAAGTTCAGTCTATATTTTTTAAGTACACTTTATTCAGCTTATAGATGTGCTTGTGCACAGTGCACTTTTATATTAATTGGAACTTACTTTCTATGTATAAGTTGTTAAGAGCCCTCTTACAGTCCACTAGCGCCGCCAATCGAAAAAATGTCATAACTCGTAAATAGAATCAAAAATACAAAATGTGGTCTATTATTATAATTACTGTAGAAAAGGCAATAACGTAATTTTATAACACCATATCAACACTTGAAATATAGCTGTTTAGCTAAATCGTGCATTCAAAACATAAACGGCCGTTTTTGTTACAAATGCACGATTACTTACGGGCACTATAACATACACTGCTGCCGCCATAAGTTCTAAAGCTGTTAGTTCTTATTTGATTCTTCTGTCAAAATTTGATTATGTCCTTATAATTCTACCGTTCAGTTCTACCAGTAGGGCTAAATGGAGAGAAAAACCGTTTAGTATTACTATCTGCAGTATGAATTTTAATTGAACTAAACGGATAAAAAAGTTTATTTTTGTACCAAAACCTCCAGTAGGTTTTGGCTTGCTCGTAGAAACTAGCCCCCGAACGAGCTCTTCCATAGCTGTTTTAACAGGTACTTAACAATAATTCGTATATGAGAACTAGGCAAGTCAGAACTTCTTTTGACGTGATAACGTCTTATAAATTGATAATACCAGCAACACTCATGAAAAATAGTAACGTTCCATGTTCCATAGTAACGTTCCACCGTTCCACGTGTTTTATTACATAAAATAATGATTATGACGTTTTGACGTGACAACGTCTTAAATTAGGTTGCGGCTGGGAGTCACTTATGAAAAAGTGTAACGCCCGGTAACGTTACGATGAGTCACCGAACGAGAGAGAGGCCCGCCGAATGCCTTGCGTCTCTCTCCCACTCAACTATGACGATGACGTTGTCACGTAAAATCTTCGCCCGTAAAACCGACTTTACAGGCAACCATTTTTTTTGCGGAGTTTTAAAACAGGCCGACTCAAAAGTGTCCTTGTTACGTAACATCTCAAACGGTAAATGATAAATGATAAACGATAAATGATAAATGATAAATGATAAATGATAAATGATAAATGATAAATGATAAATGATAAATGATAAATGATAAATGGTAAATGATAAATGATAAATGATAAATGATATGTGATAAATGATATTTATTCAGCAAGTAGGTTTTCTCAAACACTTTTACACGTCATTTTGACGTGATAACGTCTTATAAATTGATAATACCAGCAACACTCATGAAAAATAGTAACGTTCCATAGTAACGTTCCACCGTTTTTTTTTAAGGGTGGGAAATCATCAAATAACTTCTCCCACTCTGGGCGGAGCGGGAGGGAGTGTCAGACTTTTACTGACTAAAACCCATTCATGTTCCTTCCTCGCCCTTTATGTTCCGGGGCCGCGGAACCTCTTTCGAACAGGTCCGCAACCCCGGCAGGCTTCGGCCCTTGCGGGCCCCTCTCCTTTTGCTGACATCTCTTTGAGGCGCGCGTGGAACACGAACGCGCCGTCGACACGGCCTGTCGTCGTCGTTAGACGGCCGGACGGCCAGCTATTGCCCATAGCCAGCCGTCCACAGGCCCGCATCTACGGTGGCCGGTAGCCACCACGTGGCCCCCGACGCCCGTTGCGTCTCCCGCGGCGGCCGGGAAGAGAGGATCTCTCCCTCTCTCGTTCCGCCACCTCCTTCGCTAGCATGACTGCTTCGCAGAAGGAGGCGACGGCTTCCCATTCCGTCTCGCTCCGGACCATGGATTGAACCGGGGCCGGACGCGAGAGGTCGCCGCCGCCGATCGCCGCCACGAGGACACGGCGGAGCTCCGCCCACGCAGGGCAGACTTCCACCGTGTGCTCCACCGTGTCCTCCGGTCGATCCTCGCAGTGGAGACACCCGGGCGATTCCTCCCGCCCGATTCGGTGCAGGTACCTCCCGAAACATCCGTGTCCGGTGAGGACCTGCGTCAGGCGGAAGGTGAGGACGCCGTGGCGCCTCTCCAGCCACTCCTCAAAGAGGGGACTTACCGCCACTATCGTGGCGTGCCCTAGGCAAGTCAGACCTTAGGATTCAATATATTATTTTAAGTTAGAAGAAATTATATTTTAAGTAGCTATAAAATCCATACCATTATATAAATGTGAAAGTAACTCTGTTTGTCTGTCTGTCTGCTACCTTTTCACGAGAAAACGGCTGATCGGATCGTAATGAAACGCAAGGAGATGTATTCCAACCCAGGGAAGAACATAGGCTATATATTATCACGCTGATTACTGACGGGGGTGAGCAATATTGCATTTCGTCTATAGTTTTCAACTGTTTGACAACTGACAACTGTCATAACATGCATTGTAATAGAATAACTATTTTAGACTAATTGTCACGAGAACAAATAGCCCGTCGGTGATGGCAACCGCCTTTCAAACAGTGAGTCGCAAGGTCAAGCCTCAGTACAGAAAAGAATACTTTTTGATTTTGTGTAATGCTGTAAGATTTCTGAAAATAACTTTGGTTCGGTTCTCTATTCGACTGTATGTATTTTTTTTTTTTATGTATGTTCACCGATTACTCGAAGACGCCTGAACCGATTTGAAAAATTCTTTTTTTGTTTGAAAGGGTATACTTCCAAGTTGGTCCCATAGCCACCAAATTGGGATCTGATGATGGAATCTTGGCGAAATCGAGGGAACTCTTCAAATTTTATCTGAAAACGTGTTGCGATTTTGGTATTTTTTACAACAAGTGAAGCATGCGTTTGATAAGAACCATTCTACCATCAGATCTGATGATGAAGCCAAGAGTCACGGAACTCCATAATGAGACAATGTACCATAGTCGTGTTTGGGCTTGTTGTAATTGTAACGGTATGCACTTTCCATGTATCAAGCACCTGTGAACCACTAAAAAGTGAAAAATAAAAACTTTTTTGCAAAAAATAAAACCGACTTCAAAAAAAACAAAAAAGTGAAAAATAACTTTAGCTTCTGAAGTCGGTGACAAAATAACTAAAGCAATCAAACAAAGGTCACCGACTTCAGAAGCTAAAGTTATTTTTCACTTTTTTGTTTTTTTTGAAGTCGGTTTTATTTTTTGCAAATAGTTGCATTATAGTTGTTGCATTTTTTATTGAAAATAGTTGTGTTCGAATTCATGTGCGTATTGTATAATCATCGCTTGCTGAAACATCGTGAGGAAACCAACATGCCTGAGAGACATTTGACATGTTAAGCCAAGTCAGAGGCCCATGGGCAGCATAAAAACTCTGACACCAGGTTAGGCAACAACACGATAAGGAAGGAAAGATCGCTTGCTTCGGTGAAGAAAGATATCGTGAGAAAACCACAGCATGCCTGAGAGTTATTTCTCGACGGCATGTAAAGCCAAGACAGAGGACCTTGGGCGGCATCAAAACTCTGACAACAGGTTAGGCACTAACCACACGATAAAGAAGAAGATCGTTTTGGGGCTTATTTCATAAACCTTTTTGACAACTTTAGACCTGTCTGAAGTTTGACTGTGATCAGTTACAGCAGCTATATCGTGTGTCGGCTCATTTGATGCACCTTGATATACACTTAAGACCTAGCTAGAGTATGAGTATTATCGGAGATCTGACGATGGAGATGAAAAGCAGTCACAAGAGTTCCACAACACTTCAAATCTGCTCTATCGTGTCTAAGGCTCATTTCGTGCATCTTGAAAAGAACTTTAAACCTAGCTGGATCATGACTGTCATCGATGGTCTAACAATGGAGACTGAAGATAGTAGCAAGAGATCCTCAACAGTTAACAGCAGCTATATCGTCATTGGGCTCACTTAATGCATCCTGATGAGAACTTTAGAAATAGCTAGAATATGACTGTCGTCGAAGGTCTCATGATGGAGGCTTGAAGACGAAAAGAATTTGCAATAGGTTTTCAAGAGTTTACAGCATCTACATCGTATTGTGTTGACCTGCCTGGAGTATGACTACCATTGAAAGTCTGACTTTGGAGAAGGAAGGCAGATGCGAGAGGTCCGCAACAGTTTGAAGCAGCGTTAAAGTGTCTCGGCTCATGTCATGCCACTTGAGAACTTTCGACCTAGCTGGAGTATGATATTGTCGAGTGTCCAAGGATAGTAAGGCTGTCAAGGGAAGAGTCCTTATTTGAATATTTTGGCGTTTAATCTAAACCTATTCGAGAAAAAATAAATTGTTACCGACTTCAATCTGAATCTGAACTAATATTATAAAGCTGCAGAGTTTGTTTGTTAGGTTGGTTGCTAATTTTAGGAACTGTTGGTTCGTCTTACGCAGACGAAGTTGCGCGGGTCAGCTAGTATTTTATAAATTCAGGCCTGACCATTGAATTTCACACCCATTTAGATCTCAGTTCTTTTTTCAGCAATCGAGGCAAATAACACTTTTTGACGAGATATGCTTTTCAGTAGCATATTATGACACTCCCGTACAGTTTTGACTTTTCTATCATCGTTAAAGCTAGTAGAATGTCACAATTTTGTTTCCTAAAATTTTAAATCTAACATTCGCAATTGGCCATTATTTTTGGCATGTTCCCACTATGTCTTGACGACAAATAATCGTGTAGTTTTAAGTGTCGTGCATGTGTATTTAAATTGAGATGTTCACATATAGGACGACACGATAACTCTGTCGACCATCACGTTTGCCAACGACATAGTGAGAATGGGACCTTACAATGAAATTGGAATCTTCGCACAAAATATTTAATGTTGTTTTGTAGCTACAAGGTACCAAGATGTAACACGCAAAAACATATTTACTGTCTATCGAAATTTCTTATTCACACACGAACGAACAAAACTATCGAATCTTCACATTCCATTCGACCGCGAGTGCGCCTGGCATTGCGATAGCCTACAACCCAGCTCCGTAATTGTTTCTCACAGAGAGGAAGCCTGGGTCACACACTGACACTATTTTAATAACAGACTTCATGCCCAGGTAAGCCTGGGCATGAAGTCTGTTATTAAAATAGTGTCAGAATAGTTTATCATTGATTTCATAATTGTGGATTTTGACAAGTTTTGTAATATACTAATATAATGGAGTCATTATGACTTTCCAATGGTCAACCACTGACACTACATTGAAAGAAACGTCATAGAATGGTGATCTCGTACATAATTCTATTACGAGACCATTGACCGACCAATGATCGACCATTATGAGTTTAGCAGATTATGAACTTTTAGCAAATTGACAATGGTATTCAGTTCGTGTTGGACTGACGAATTTATAATAAAGCAGACTTGGGCCCATGTAGAAACGTTTTGGTCAGGTTTTATGTTAATTAGTACCTTTACTAAATAACTCATGACATTGAGAGTGTCCATATGTCACGTGTTCCATAGCGTCACGTCGTACGACGCACAGCGTTTAATTGACGCACGTTCTATCGCATGTGTCGGTCGGAATTTTAACCGATTACTGATCCCAATCACGGGTAACACGGTTTACGAACAGAGGTGGTATTCTGATATCGGAGTTATTGATACTGTGTTTAGTTCTATTAAAAATATAGGCCGCCGGTACTGATTAGCTGTTTCGTGTTCGCAAGTGTGAGTTCTGAGGAGGAGGTCATTTTTGTATTTAAATTTTTTTTTGGATGGAAAATGACTTCTCCCGCTCTGAGCGGAGTGGCAGGAAATGTCAGATTTTTACTGACTTAAACATATCTATGTTCCTTCTTAGCCCTATGTTTATACACTATATTTTATATTATACCTATTTTCGCGAGAACAACGATTGTAACTAGAAGATATGATCTTTTTCATAAGAATATGAGTTCCCGAATACTTTCTACGTAATAACATGACAGTCGAAGAAAAACTCTTTTAAAAACTCTTAAGTGTTTACATATTATTAGACGTGACTGTACAAGGGCAGCGGTATCTCTTTCGAATAGACCCGCAGCCTTGGCAGGCATCGGCCCTTGCGGACCCTTCTTTTGCTGACTGACATCTCTTTGAGGCGCACGTGGAATACGAACGCGCCGTCGGCACAGCCTGTCGTCATAAGACGGACGGACGGCGAGCTAACTCATAGCTCAACGTCCACAGGCGAGGATGAGGTCCAGGTTGGGCAAATTGTTATTGGGTATTTCCATCAGGTATTTCTCATTACAGCCGCGGAGTCTGGATTTGTGCCCGGCTGATGGCAATATGCTTGTCTCTATTACATGGAACTTAAACGTAACTGGTGAAATGTGAGTTTTATGTTATATATTAGAACTCTTCGCGAAGGATTCCATCTGCAGTAATTCAACATCTGCATGCATGCTCTGTTCCGTTGTGAAAACTTTGGGGTGTATGATTTGTGTGTTATGCCTAAATATTAGGCACCACAGGCGTTTTTTGTTTGTCTCATGGAACCCGAGGGAACAGACAATAAAATAATTTTGTAAGAGCATTCATAGTTTTCAGTTTTATTAAACAACACCTGCCGTAAAATTATTTCTTACGAAAAATATTACACATTTTTGTATCGACAATTTTTATGGAGTACATAATTAAAAGTAATAGTAAGAGTCTATCTATCTAATATCGCATTGACAGCCATATCAAATAGAAATCAGATTGTGAATACTATCTGAGAAATCTTTGATTTAGAAGATAATTTTAGGCGACGTTGAATTCTTATCATTAGATCAACCGATGCCCACCGCGCGCCGGCTTCTTTGCTATTCCTAGGACTTTCGCCAGACTATTGCTAAGGGCAATAAATAGTCTGTCTCGCTCGCACTGGTAGTAAAATAGTCTGTCCTATAAGACAGTCTTGTCCCTTCTGCGAAAGCCCTTACCTCTTTGAAATAAAACCAACTTTATCGCAAAAACACCAGCGTTTACCTGCCCTGCTGTGAATGTCGTGAAATGCGAGCTGAGGATTAGTTCAGAGATAAGCAACAATGTCCTCTTGTTGCTAGTACGAACTGCGACTATTAATCAGTGTGTCTGATTATGCTAATGTTTCCTTTGATAGCTAAATGTAGCGGTCATTGTGGGGCCTATCTTCAATAGTGGATTTACGCAAATATCGCGGAGCATATATTATTGACATAACAACGTCTATGTTCCATCAAGGAATAGAAGTGTAAAATTGTATGCCCACTTCTCGTTATGTATGTGTTAGTTTTATGTAATATAGGGCGCGCCAGACTCCGAACCACTATTGAGAACTCCTAATGGAAAACTCTAAAGCACTTTGACCGACCTGTGGAACGTACCTAGCACCACATAAGTAGCTCTGAGCTTGCGACCCACGACGCAAAAATGCTTTCATTTAAAGTGTTACAAAAAGCTGACAATGCGAATTCCTTGATATATTGATAAGGTAGGCCTTGGTACTACTAAATTTTTTTGTTACTCTTTAATGTTGCACACATATAGCTTATGATACTTTTATCTAAAATCAGCGATCAAAAGTTGGCGATTATGTCGCTATGTCTGTCGAGACTGCCAGGGCTGTTTTAATCATTCAGATACACTAAGTACGTGAAGATGTACTTACTCTAAGAATTAAACTCATATATTTTCCGATGAACGTATAGACAGAAACACAGAACTATGATCCTTCCCTATCCCTATTTGTATTGCAAAAAAGGGCAATTCGTTCAATTTATAAATTAAGTCCCCGATACTCCCTCAGAGAAAAATTTAAAGAGATTAATATTCTTACTATGCCCTCTCAATATATTTATGAAAATCTTTTGTACGCACACAAAAATATTAATTTGTTTAAAAAATACAGTGATATCCACAACATAAATACGAGAAACAAACACAAATTTGTTATTCCTGCTACGAGGCTCAAGAAAATAGGGGGAACGTTCAGATGCCAATGTATACGCTTTTACAATAAACTTCCGAGCCATATTCAAGCACTTAGTCTAAATAAATTCAAATCGTTTATAAAACGGAAGCTATGCCTGAAAGCCTACTATCATGTTAATCACTACCTCGATGATAAAAAGGCTTGGGATTAAGCTGCTCCAACGAAATTTGCTCTGCGATTATAGAAATTTCGGACTTCGCTTGTTTATTATTGATTCCTTTCTTTTATACACTTTGACATGAATGCATATTATTATTATTTTTTTACTTTATTGTTTATTATTTTGTGTGTGTGTGTGTGTATTTGACATGAATATTTACTTGTGGTTTTTGACATTTAATGACTTGACATGAATACTTAGTTCAGTATTTTATTATTTTTTACATTTTTAGTTAATTTTTATTGTTTTATGTGTGTGTATTTTGACATATCGTATTTTTATTGACATTCATTTTGTAAATTATTATTAATTTAATTTTATTTTTTACGCTTTTGTGAATGTGAGGACCATGTGGGTTACATTTCATTTTATTTTATTTTATTTTTTTTACCCCCCAACCGTCTGGCAGTTTGAGTTCTATAAGCGACCTACCCAAATGTCCTTTCTTTGGTATTGTTTGTCGTTTCGTTGAGCTCCTTGTGTTATAAGTCGAGCTACACGATAACTGACAAATGCTTGCACTGACTGGACAGGTTTACTCAAATCTGTATCTCTGTATCTGTCTGTGTTCTTCAAAAGACCATCTCAGACACTAACATCTACATGATCCTCATGTGAATTGAGCAAGATTATGTCTGGACTTCAAAAGAGACTATGACCTCTGAATTTGTTTCGGCTGTTTCTTCTCAGAGTAGTCAGGTACGAAACACCGGCCCCATCTAGTTTAAAAAAAAAATTGACGTGTAAAAGTGTTTGTGAAAACCTACTTACAAAATAAAGATCATTTATCATTTATCATTTATCTTAATTAATAATACAAAACGACCTCAAGTGTTAAGTTTTCAAATTCCGTAGCGACATTGCACCTGCCTGCTCGAATACTCACGCCACCACATGACAGGAATGTTTCAAGATTAGCCTCTGACGTCACATCAAAATGGCGTCCCTCATAACACTTTTTACACTTTTTCGCGCTCGATTTATTACGAAACGTTACAGTTTTTGTACAGTAAATCATTCCGTCTGATAAAACTTGGGCTGTGTGCTTAGGTACTGAAATATTCGTGTGTGTAAGAGCTTAGGTTTTCGTGGGGAGCAGGAGTTCTCTCATCTTTACTGATGATGTTAATTTTTTGTTGGATTTATTTTTCCAGTTTTTTTTTGTTGAGGTGTGGTGAGACTTTAAGCTTTAATATTTCAGAGCGAACCTTCTCTAGACACTAATAGAAGGGAATGTTGGAGTTATAGTCTGCAGACAGTGTTTTTTATGGTATAAAGGGCTTAGATAAAGTGACATTTTAGTATTGATACATATATGATGGAAAAAGGACGCAAAAACACAAAAGAAAACTCAACCCAGATCAAACTTTTCTACTAATACCTCAGTTTTTTCTTAACTCTGAAAAACGTGGACCGAAGATCTAAATATTAGCGGAAAATAATCTCTGTTCGATGGGTACAATTCAATTAATTGCCTCCGACTTTAAAGACGTTTGATCAACGAAATGGAAACATCTGTTAAACACCACCATTTAATCTAAACCACCAATAATAAATACGGGCTGAAATATCCGCTTAACCTTTGAGTTATTTCAATTACATTTTCTAAATCAAATTCTAGGGAAATAATATTGGTCCTCTGGCAGCCAATAGTGGGTCACGGAGGGTTATATTAAAACAAATCTGTCGCTATCTTCGACGTTCAAGGTTCTTTTGAAGTTACGTATTTGATTTGATTTGGTCTTCAGTTTTGGTATGACATTTGTGATTTTCGTTCAGATGGATTATTGTTTGAAGTTTTGATTTGTCAAATAGAAAAAACGAGTAGGTGTAACGAAAGTTATTTATTACTACCGCCCTTTAATCTACGTAGATTACAGTTTATTTGACACGTATATTTTTTGTTTAAATAATTCACAGAAAAAACATCATTTCTCAAATACTAGTTAGCTCATGAGTTATGGTTATTACATGGGCTAAATTAGTCACTCTATTTGTGGTGGTTCAAACTTCGTCTGAAATACTCTTAGAATAAAGTTCTAATCATCTTGCACTACTAAGTGGTTGTTACGTCAGTCACTGCGGGCCGAATAGTGCGAAATGAGTGGTTTCGATCGATTTACAAATAATCAATGGATTGGACAAAAAAAATAAACCACTATGATGCTAATATGTATGCTTGTAGAATTATCGAAATCTTGCAAAAAAAAACTTGTGAAAAAGTTGTAACTTTGACCCCCAATATCTCCGTAACTAGAAGGTTCCCAGGTATGGTGTAGAACAAAAAAAAAAACGCAATGACGGGCAGAACAAGTGCGTTTTGGGTTCGTGATTAGGTGTTTTACACCCTTTATACTTTCAGGCATTATAAAAGTCGCGGTTAGCTCCTGCAGTCGCCTTAAGTAGGTATAACTTGTTGTTAGGTGCTTGTGGTTGTTGAAATGAATGATTGATGAATTAACAAATAAAGACTTTCGCAAATAAAAAATGTATCTCCTTGCAAATTAAGATGTCATTACTTTCAGTTTGATTGCGTGACCGCTTAAATTAACTAAAATATAACAATTTTACTTCTCAATTCGTTCAATATGTCATGATCAACCTTTCCGAAATTTAAATGCGGTAGTAACTTTTACACGAGGTTCCTACCATTTCTAAATAAAATACTGCTTACAGAAAGCAAACAAAATGTTAGACAAAACATTTGTGTCTTTTCCAAGTTTTCTGTTCAGTCTCCCCGTAACAATGCTAAGGTAGAAAGGTAAAGGTGTCACAGCGTAGACGTTAAAATTTAAATAATGGACGCGAAATGATGTTACAAAAATCTGGAGACCCAAAAAGTCGTGCTCTCGCTTTCGAGAAGAACTCGTGTCATGAATGAAATACCCGTGTCCTTGACAATGAAAGTAGACAACGTTTTGTGAAAGTATGAAAAAAATAAAAGAGAACTGATAAAAAAATGGCGTAAGGCAGAATTCTTTGGAGAACCAAATCTCACATGGACAATTTGGAGATTGTGAAATAGTTTCCGTTATGTATCGAAGCCTCTACATTGTAGAAGCCACCGAGCTATTGCCGTGCTATCATCATTCAAACCCTGCCTGTTCCCAACTACATCACAAGTGATTTATGTCGATGGGTGATGATCACCAGCTATATACCAAGTTCCCGTCGTGACTAGCAAAGCACATTATATCGTTGGACCCGGCTGTCATATAATAGTTATTTGTTATACAAGAGTGCAAAGTTGCTTTTTAACCGCGTGCTCATCGTATCAAAATTGAGCACGCAAGCAAAAGATTCTAAAATTGAGTCACGAACGGAGCGAAGGATTCAAAACTTAGAATCTTGAGCAGCGTGGTGAACAATCTTTGCACTCGAGTGCAACACGTAACTTTTTATCCCACCTCAGCGAAGAAATGAATAAACGCAAAAAAGGCGCATTATTAACAATTTCAGTTAATTCTGTTAGCGTCAAATAAACTTCCTCGTCGTGGTCATTTTAGGTTCTGCACCTTGATTTCAAGTTCCTTGTTTTTAACCTAAGGGTGTTAGTAGTATTAGTGTTGTTGCGCGCAAAACAAATTAAAAAAAGTACATCAAGAAGGTTCTGCGTCCGAGTTATTAACAAATTAAAAAAAAAATGTATGATAAATTCGGCATCATGGAGGTCGAAGTAAATAGGTATAATTATGTTTTGAATTTACATACTGAGTGCAGTGAGAACACCATGTTGTTCTAAATTCAAATTTACTTTATCCTCTAGACGATAAATCGGCTTTTGCACTCAGATATCGAAGAGCAAAAATACTCTCTCCGAGATGGGGGGAAGAAAAGATCTTTGACAGTCGTAACAGGTCGACCAGTCTTACCAAGGTGTATCGCATTACCCAGTATTAACGGTTATGGAGATCAGATGGGCAGTCGCTCCATGTAAAGCTGATCCGAACTATTTGGCTGAATCCGGTAAGACTGGAAGCCGACCCCAACATAGTTGGGTAAAGGATAGACAGATGATGATCAATCAAAGCAAGAAATAAAATAGTTCGATAAAATAAAACCAGTGTCAAACCATTTTTAAATTACAGCTAAGTGCTTTTTTTTATTAAAATAAAATAACAAAAGAGCAAAATTTTAAGTAGATAATAGATTTGTTCGAAGCACATAATTTTTTTGCCCGCTTTTAAGGGGTTTCGTTGAAAGCCTAAAGAAAATTGTTAAAGCTAGACAAAAGACATTTTTAAGAGCAAAAGTAATTTGGTCTTTTTGTCCGGAGCGAGTAATTCTGAACCACTGGGCCGGTTTAACTGCCTGTACTGCATGTAAAACTGTTTTACGTTAACACAGAAGAGGTTTTTTTAGTTAAGTTTTTGTACTTTTTAAAAGTACCGTAGTCTTTTAGGTGTTAGTTAATAATAAATCTCAAACCAATCCGCAGCGGGCTCGAGTGGTGGATTATAGCCCATTCCCTCTCATAGAGAGGAGGCCTGTGTGCCAACATTATAGGCTGATGATATAATAATATAGGGTGGTAAACACCTCTTAACGAAAACGAAAGGCACTTGTTCTCCTCGTCATTCTGATATTTTTTTTGTTCTACACTATACCTGGGAACCTTCTAGTTACGGAGATATTGGGGGTCAAACTTGCAATATTTTGACAAGTTTTTTTTTTAAATACCACTTTTTTTTTGCATGATTTTTACTTTAAATATCTCTACGACCCCCATGCTATTCAATCCATCCATCCGCACAATGTTTTGAGTGTGTTACATTGAGTTATACCACAAAACTTAATTTATAACCTCAAAAAAAAAGTTGTTTCCCAGCAATATTTTTTGCGCATATACAGAATGCTTGGTTAACGGCTTTGTGATGAGGTGAAATACACCCTGTATATATGCCGGTTTTTCGGAATTAATTAAATTAGGCGTGACGTGACTGTCTGACTAGTTTTTTCGGTATATCTGATATTTCTTCGCGCCTTAACTGTTAAAATATCGTCACAACAGTCGGTCATGCCTTTGCCTTATGTACGGAAAAGTTATTTGTACCCAGGAAGTGCGTTCCCCGGGGACAATTCCCTATAGGTCGCATATTTATGTATGCACTGGTCTGTGAGAATAATCACATTTATCACAAATGTCTGTCACTGATTTGGAATTAGCATAGTTACGGTTTGTTTATGTTATTCTTCACTGTAACCTTTTTTTTAAATATTGTTTTTTTTTTTATTTCGAAACCATCAAATGACTTCTCCCGCTCTGGGCGGAGCGGGAGGGATTGTCAGACTTTTACTGACTAAAACCCATTCATGTTCCTTCCTCGCCGTTTATGTTCCGGGGCCGCGGTATATCTTTCGAACAGTCCCGCAGCCCGTGATTGAACGTGCGTATAAAATATTAACCACGAAATAATACATTTCACCATCACTGCTGCTATTGTTATTATTTCAATATTCCCATCCGAGTGAAGTCACAGGCAACACCTAGTCCTACTCTAAACCAATAAAGCGACAAAGATATTCCTCCAAATACATATTTACGTCTGACTTAAACATGGCGGATAAAGTTGAGCACAAACTATTTGCATTTTGTAAACACGGACAGTTAGACGGTTAGACAGAACAACTCCAGAATACTGTTATATTTGAACATATGACGTGCTACAAGGTTTTATTCATTATATTTGTACACTTCTACACTATAAACGGTATAAAACACCTCTTAACAAAGCCGAAAGGAACTTACTCTCCCCATCATTGCGATCATTGTTTTGTATTACACCATATCTGGAAACCTTCTATTTACGGAGATACTGGGGGTCAAAGTTCCAACAGTTTTTTAAAATAAGTTTTTAATGTAATATTTTTTAAAACACCTCCACGACCCCCGTACTATTCAATTCATCCATCAGCACAAAACATGATTTTTCACCCCAAAAAAAAAACGTCATTTCCCAGCAATAATTTTTGGATAAAGTTACCGAGTTTGATGTACAGAATGTCTGGTTGACGGCTTCGTGGTGAGGGTACTCGTATTTACACTCTGTATTTGTTTTCCAGTTCAGGGAGGGTCACTCTCTAGGGTATAATCTCATAATTGTCGCACTCAGTGAGCGTGCCATATGTTTCTTCTCATATTTATATACTAGCTGTGGCTACAGTTGCGACCTTCGTCTACGGGAAATAAAAATATTATTTCTTTGTTTGACTAGGAATTTGTCAACAAAGGAATTTTGTTTTGCACAGAACCCTAACCCTTTTTCTACAATAAATGTAACTATCTGCCAGTAAAAGTCACGTGAAAATCGGTAGAGCCCTTTCACACTTCTTTGTTTTTCATGTTTTGTGAGGCGCCAACCGCCTCACCTGATGTCAGGCCCTTTTATATATTAGCCGGAACAAACGTACAAACAGACCGAACGACAGAATTAAAAAACAAATGTTAATTTTTTTATGAGCACTGTATGTATGTTTACACATTCAGTAAAAAATGGAATTAAACTTTAAAATTACTAACACACATTTTCAGTTTTATTTATTTGAAGAAACTAGCGTCGATTTTATCGAACTTGTTTACTGCCTTTTGGCAATTCGACGTAAATATTTCTTCACCATGTTTGCTATTATCGTAAATCAGTTACTTTCTTGCTGACTGATTAGCTTATATTTTTAATACATGATTGCGTTAGTTTTGATTTAATTTAAATTAAGCCGATAAGAGCCATGAATGGAACTACTTCCATTCATGCCTCGTATCAGCTTGATCGTATCTTTGATTAATTATCAGAAGAGATAAAGAAAAATGATTTTCCATTTAGATATAAATAATCCACGCAGCATGAAACATTTCAGGCTTATTTTCATTGTTTGGCCGATAATTAATATACTTTCAATGAAATTAATGAATTTAATCGGGACGAACACAGCCACTACACCCCCACGGCCAATTGTTACCAGAACAGAACTTCACACATCAGTAATCAGCTGTAGACTCATGACGCCCTGGTTAATGATCACGTCTGAGTAGTCGATAAATGAACTGGTCACGCAAAGCCTATTCAGCGCTACCTTTCATTCATGTTCTCCTAATTAATTAATTGCTAATCAACGATATTAACTAATCTATTGATAATTAAGATGTATTCAAGCTTTACTTTTTAATTTGTTCTGTGTATCTCCTTTGCTTATAAAAAAGGGCTATCCACTCGTATGCCTCATCTATTTCAATTATTCTCAGCAGCTCTGTACATAGGTTTTACCAGTCACCCTGCTAGATCTTAACCTGGATCATCTCTACGTTTTTCAAAGTGATAGTGATTCTATACCTAATTTCACAGGATTCGTACACAGAGACACTACTCGTATAAATGTATGTAGGCATAAAACTACTCCCCTGGTACACGTATACGTACGCTCGTTTCGCTGTACCAGGCTGCCATGAAAGCGGTTTTATCGAATTTAACACTTTACACAGCGCGACACAGCGCTTAATGGAATTTTCGACGACAAATCTAACGCCGATGCAAACTGTCGTGAAAGAGAATTGCTACTTTGATTCTAGCCAAAAGAGATAAAGTTGGAACACGTGTTTAGGAGCTGGCTAAATTAGATTCCGCGTCGAGTTTTGCGAATTATTTGGTGCTGTTTCTCCTAAATTGAAAGATAGAGAAATAAGTTTTCTTTGTATTGTTCTCGGCCTAAATTGTAACGTTGTTACTGTTATCGAGAAAATTGAAATAAGTTATATCTTTAGTGATTTATTTTCTATCTTTGTTTTGTTCGCCAGATATCGGGAAACAGCAAGATTCCTTTTTTCATTTCAGTGTTTCGTTCCTGTTTCTGATCTTGTTTTGACTGGTCCTTTGATACCAACGCTAATTAGAAAAAAAACACGACTGAATAGAAATAACGTTATCTTTATTTTAAAAATTCCTTCTGCTAAGGACAAAAATAAATAATAGAAAATTATATGGGTACACAGTAAAATAAAGTGGTCCCTATAATATTAGAAAATTGTACTCTAGCCCGAACAAAATGGTGGCTTTGTAATTTGCACTTCATTATACACTGAATGGGTGCTCGAGAGTTTGACAGCGAAGCCATTGTTGACCTAATTAAATAGTTTCGTCGATGTCCGGAAGCGTCCACTTCGATACTTTTCGATACGATCAGTTTATGGTCACTTAGCTTTACAAGCGTTTTATGTCAATAAGAACAGTCTCTTCTGCACTAACGATTTCTTTTTTACTACTTACTTAATTACTTGATAATAAGTAAGGTACTCGTACTAGAGGGGTATTGCTATAAATCGTGCATAATTGAGGCAAACGGGCATCCCAAAAAACCCAACTTTTATTTTTCCCGGGGTATCAAGCTTGGCAAATGAACGCAATATTATGTTGTATAGTGTACTGGTTACATCCGGAGTTATTTACTATACGGACCTTATAGAAACTAGAGCATATTCAAATATAACAGCTCACAACTTAAGACCCATTAATGTTAATATTTATATCCGTTGTGCTAGGCAACTGGGCGTATCCCAGTTGTAAACGTCCCTTTGTGCCTATATTGGCCTTGTTTCGTTCTGTCTCCTGCTGATATGGAGGTAAGTGGAAATTTCAGGTTTTTCCTCCTCCTCCGCTATACTTTCTGATTAATTTAGTTGCGGGATCCAAGACCGTTAAATTCATTCTTTGGGACTTCGTCGAGCTTCACTGTATCGGCGCTTTTTTGGTCGCCACTGTTGATTCTGGCTTTCAGGAGTTACAGTGGTTTGGGAATAGTGTGGCGGGCTTGTCCCAATAAAAAAAAAGCTTGGTACCCCTCAGCAATCAGGTACCCAAAGCAAGCTTTCACCATTGCTTGCTTACCCTATTCGCAAATACTCCGTGCTTTACTAACCTGAGCTACATTTAGAAGAAGGTTCTTCTCCGTAAGGCTCAGCCACTATGTTTGTTTACATCGCTACACATCAATCACTCTCATCTGATTGGCTAGACATCCGCCATATTGCATTTTGTAAATTTACTGCTCTCCGTGACGTTTTTGACATACGCCGTTCCATTTCATTGGGACAATATTTCAAACGGATTGCTCGTTTAGTTTTGGACATGTGTTTACGCTCAAACGCTTTTACTAAACTAAAGTTTAGTAAAAGCGTTTATTTTATTTGTTGAGTTGTGAGCCCCTACTGCTGTTCAGCTGGACATTAGTAGGTCTCTGTTTTGATCACTCGCTGTTAGCTGCCATTTTGGACTTAGTAGACGAAGTCCAAAATGGCGGCTAACAGTGATTTCTTGCAGATATATAATTTTTCATTCCTCGAAGTCATAAAAATTATAATAAGCATACACACCCAAATCTATTGAGTAGGTACAAAAATATGTGAATAGTAATAATAAAAATAAGTAAAAGAACTCGTCCTATTTAAAAAATTGGTGCAGCGATCCCTCCAAGCAATTAAATATTTATTTTCACGCATTTTGTTTCTGCTCAAATTCATAGAACGATATATTTTTAGACAAAAAAATACAATGAATTTTTTGTTTTAAAACATTTATTTATTTATTATTATTATGACATGTTTCCTTTGCAGATGATAAACATGATGTTACTACAGATGATAAATCTAATGCGAAAAAGTAACTTAAATATATGCTTTATTTTTGCTTAATTTATACCTAACAAGCTACACAGTACGTGGCCCTTGTGAACTCAGTGAGTGTGCAGGTGAATATTCTGCCACCGTGTTGAGAGTGCGCAACGCGCGAGTCAGGGATGCGCGCCCCAGCAGGTTAGTGCGCGCCCTTGGCACCACCAGCAGCTGCGGCCTGGCGCCGCCGCTCCACGTAATTATCCGGTAAATTAAACCCTATTTCTGATAGTATACCTGAATGTTGTATACTACCTCTTAAAACTTAATAATATTTTTATATAATATATTGTTCTATGACCCAATAGTTTAGTTTAGCAGAGTAAAGCAATGGTGTACCTACCTAATAATACACCAACATGTCGCCGGTTACGTTTAAGTCCAATAAAAACCGACTTCAGACAAAACAAAAAAGTGAAAAATAACTTTAGCTTCAGAAGTCGGTGACCTTTGTTTGATTGATTTAGTTTTTTTGTCACCGACTTCTGAAGCTAAAGTTATTTTTCACTTTTTTGTTTTGTCTGAAGTCGGTTTTATTTTTTGTAAAAAAGTTTTTATTTTTCATTTTTTAGTGGTTCACATGTACTTACCCCTGCACAGCGTACCGGCGTGATTTTCTTTTATGAACTGGTGTAAACAATAGACAGATATGAGATTTCAGCGATCCCAATACATTTGCTATCATTTATTGAGGAGTTCCCGTCGCCTATCTTCCGAAGTTCTTCATCAGATCTTTACCAAATTGAAATGGGATCATTCCAAGAACGTACTCTTCCTAAAACTACCCAAATCGCTTCTGGTGTGCCTATTTCTCCAGAATCCCATTAAATAGAACTTAACATATCTAACTGTCGAAATCTGGGTGTATTGTACACTTCTGCGCACTACCTCAGAGCAAACAGGCGTAATGTTACGTCACTATGTTACATAAACAATAAACAACCAAGCGATTGCAGCAACTACTGCAGTTTTGCCCTGTGTTTTTGAAGAGTTCCATTTATATCTCCGAAGATCAGCGTCAGATCTTAACCAAATTAAAATGGAACCACACGGAAAGCACCAGCTTTCAAATAAAAAAAGAATCATCAAAATCGGTTAACCCAGTCGAAAGTTCAGAGGCAATAAACATTGTCGAAATCTGGGAGCTTTGTACACATCTAGGTACCCCCTCCGACCATACAGGCGTGATGTTACGTCATGATATAGTATGAACAATGAACCTACAAGCGATTGCAGCAATTACGGCAGATTTGCCGTCTATTTTCGAAGAGTTCCATTGTATATCTCGGAAGATCAGCATCAGATCTTCAACAAATTAAAATGGGACCAATCGACAAGCACCAGCTTTCAAACAAAAAAAGAATCATTAAAATCGGTTCACCCAGTCAGAAGTTCTGAGGTAACAAACACAAAAAAAAAAAAAAAAAAAAAAAAAAATACAGACGAATTGATAACCTCCTCTTTTTGAAAGTCGGTTGAAAATAGGGGCAAACCAATGACCATCCAAAATCCGCACACAAATGGGCACAAATCCAAAATCCGTGGATGCTACTGGGAAATTCCTAATGGAAAAATCCAATAACACTTTGCCCCAACTCAGATTTGAACCCAGGACCTCAAGTCATGCTTGCAACTTGATGGTCGCACCAACGAAGCAGTCAACGCTCAAAAGCAGTATCAAAATAAAGCTGCGCTACAGATAGGTACCTACATTCGTGTATCAGATTTTATACAGGGTGTAAACAACCTCACCACTAAACCATCAACAAAGCATTCTGTACATCAAACTAAGTAAACTAGACGCATGTTTTTTGCCAGGAAATGATTTTTAGGGTGAAAAATCATGTTTTGTGGTACCACTCAAAGTAACACACTCAAAACATTGTGCGGATTAAATAGTACGGGGGTCGTGGAGGTGTATAAAGTAAAATATTGCAATTAAAATTAGTTTTTAAAAAACTTGTAAAAAGTTGGAATTTCGACCCCCAATATCTCCGTAACTACAAGGTTCCCAGGTATGGTGTGCAACAAAAAAATAATCGCAATGACGGGGACAACAAGTGCCTTTCGTCTTCGTTACGAAATTGTTTACACCCTTTATAGGTATCTAAGTAATTTGAGCAGCACATACCTAAATCAATGAACCTATGTTAATGGGTCTCTAAAATCAATTAACCCACTTTGTCCGAATCTATGTGGGTGGCCACCACCTAATCGCCTGGCAAAATGCATTATACCCTTGTTTAGGTACTATTAACTAAATTAGTACTGTGTGAAAATCATGCCTAAGTTAATTTTTGATGAAGCCTTTGAACTTTAGAAATGATGTCCATAACCATAACTAAATGGGTCAGCTAAAATTGCCATCCTTTTCAGTTTTGAGTATGACTGTGAATGTAGGTAGATGATTAGAAAAAAAGAAAACACAGGGAATCTATGGTTGAAAAAGAGAGAAGCTAAGGTGATGACTGATAGAGATGTAGGTATGGCAGAAGAAGATAAGGGTAATTCTTCGAAATTACATTCTTCGACTGATTCATATGGCAAGAATTTTAATTTTACTTTCAGCTTTGTAACTCGTGTTCATATGAAAATAGTTATACCAAATAACATATAGGGACATATTTTAATGAGGGATTCGTATTTATATAATAATTATGTTTGAATAACAACAATAATCCTTTTTTATGAAATCCATTATCAGCAATCATACCACAGAAAATTATCTGATGAATCGAACAATAATTCTTGTAAAAACTATTCTTGAAGCTCCAGTATATTATTATAATAATTTTTATATTGTATGGGAAAGCGAGAAGTTTTGTATATAAAGAATTTTAACTATTGCTAATATTAATTGTAACAAACTAAATTCTGTTACGTACTAGAATGTTATTGTATTTTCTACATTATATAAATTCTCCCTCAAATTTATTTCCGTTACAACTCACTAGTTCCTTTCATAATTAAAAATATACAGAACTTCAAACTTATTCTAATAATGGCACTTTTGAGATAGACGTGAGACTCTTTTGTCCTGAGGCTTTTTAAACAAAATATGTCCGATGCCTTATTAACTGGGTTGTGGAGGTCAGTCGCTCAATGTAAAATACCGGTACCGGTACCGGTATGCAGCTGCATCCGGTTATGTTGAAAGCCGACCCCAACATAGTTGGGAATATGCTAGGCAGATGATGATGATGATGTCCGATTCTGAGCGATCATCCACGCTTTTCTGATGAAAGGTATCTAAATAGGACATCTCTGGTGAATTTTGAAGTTATCGAGTGTTTCGTTAATTGAAGAAGTCTCCATCCAAAAGCTGTCCTCATCGGAAGCCGAAGTCTCAAGCAATTATACTGTATTCGTATCTTTTCCAATCTGAATTTCGGTAGCAGATATTTGGTTACGGTTGATCAAAGAGCTGCATGTAACTTTCCTCGAAGTCACCTTTCGCATTACGCAATAAAAGTGCTCCTTTTGTCCTGGAGAGTATACCAGTAGACATCGAAAATGTTGTCTTTGAAGAACTACCCATAACCCATTGATGGAGCTTGTGCACGGGGCGACACATCAAGCTATACATAGCCACTATAACCTCGCTTTGTATAAGCTTCCCGTGCAATGAGAGATCACCTTAATCACCTTAATAGCTTAATTGGCCGACGGGCGTTACACAAATAATATCAAACCGGCAGTAGGATCATGCTGATAAAGCAAAGGTAAGATCTTCCCAATTGGGGAGACAATAACGTTTATCAGAAGACCATTGGCTGGATGACACGATCTCATCCGAATTTATTTGAAAACTATCAAATATAGAACGCATACAATATAAAAACGTTGCTAAAAATATTTAATCAAAAGTTTTAGAATTTTGCTACATATTTTTTCGGCTTCAACTGACCGAATTTTATTTGGTGAGTCTACCATGGGATTATTAATGTTGTGGCTTGGTTACTCTTGTAACGAAATTGTGAAAAATGTTTAAAACCTCAAAGTAGATGAAACTGGGTATTCTACCTACGGATAATCCGGGATACACGGTAATGTAGAAATGAGACAAAATGAAATTACATAAAACACGGAAAACGATTTTAAAGGGCGATGTTTTTATAATTGTGTAAAAGTAATTATAGTTTAATCATGACGCTGAAGTCAAATCCACCTCTCTGGCTAACATATTCACTGATTGACTGGTTTGCAATATATTCACTACTAGCTGTGCCCAGCAGTTTTACTCAATGTTTGTCTACTCCTAAGGCTCCCACTCTGGGAGTGTCAGACTTTTACTGACTGAAAACCCTTCCTAGCCGTTCCATGGCCGGAGTCACGGTCTGTCTGTCGAACAGTCCCGCAGCCCCGGCAGGCTTCGGCCCTTGCAGGCCCCTTTATTATGCTGACATCTCTTTGAGGCGCGCGTGGAACTCGAACGCGCTGCGTCGACACGGCCTGTCGTTATAAGACGGACGGACGGCGAGCTAGCCCATAGCTCACCGTCCACGGGCTCGCGCATACGGTGGCCGGTGGCCACAGAGATCTTCACAACATATGATAAAACAAAGTCTCCTGCCGCGTCTGTCTGTCCCAATGTATGTTTAGATCTTTAAAACTTCGCAACGGGTTTTGATGCGGGTTTTTTTAATAGATAGAGTGATTCGGTAGACGGGCGAAGCCGCGGGCATCGGCTAGTAAAATATAAAATACAGACATTATATACCACAGATAGGCTCCCAATACCAGGTTTTCACATGTGACCTTAAGAATTGAGCTTTAATGCAAAAATATTTTTTCAAATACGACTACTAGTTCCAGAGATGCATCCTAGCATTTGAAAAAAAAACATCAGAATGAAATACAACGCAAAATATCCTCGATATTTTGCAATCTGTCCCCAAAATAATAATCTACTAAAGCAGATGCAGAGCAAAGCTTTATCATACTAATGTAGTATACGTACCCCTTAGAGAAATGACAGACCTTAC
The DNA here is from genome assembly GCA_916618015.1 of Xestia c-nigrum. Lineage (NCBI taxonomy): Eukaryota > Metazoa > Arthropoda > Insecta > Lepidoptera > Noctuidae > Xestia > Xestia c-nigrum. The sequence goes on from OU745249.1 coordinate 24,726,379, forward strand.
TATCTTTTCGTCTTTCAAACAGATAGAAATTCCGTCCTTGAAATAAAGAAAGCAAAGTAACATTGAACTTCACAGCTCGGACCCAAAGTGATCGTTCCACAAATCTTTCATTTTCCACGACTGTCCTATTGACAAGATTTACGCGTCACAAAAAATCGTTTACAACAAAAAACAATTTAAATATGTAAATGTTGCTCTGTTTAGTGAAAAGTTTAGCCTTTTACAATGAGAAAAATATGCTAATATACCGAATAAGGTCAAATTCTATATAAATGTATAATTTCGAGTTAAAAAGTTTGCTTTGATCTTTAATAATGCGTTAAGAGGGAATTTAGTTTTAGTTGTGTCGGTAAATTCCAAGTTGATGCGGTTTCGGCTATAAATAGATTTATCCGGCGTTCAGTTAATTTAGATTCAATAATGATTTATAGAGGGTAATTGCGATATATAGAGGTTCCAATTTTAGGCTGAAATCTAAACAATGTAATGAAACGGTTGGCGTATTTTCATTTGCGGTTTGGTTCCCGCACGCCATAAATGAACTATTATTTGAGAGGTTTAATAATTACTCAGAATATAGTAAAAACTTTCAGTAGATAAACAATTTTTCAAAAACAAACTCATCATTCGGTACATATTTTACACTAGCTGACCCACGCAACTTCGTCTGCATCACATAAGAGAGAAAAACGAAAGGATAAAATCCCCGTTCATGCAACATTTTTCATTTCTGCTCCGCTTCTAATAATCGTAGCATGATGTTATATAGCCTAAAGCCTTGTTTAATTAATCTCTTAAATTGTCACTTGAATCTCTATCTGAGTATTAGTTAATACAAACGCCAATAGATGGCAATTAACCCTTCTGTCAATCGAATAATTATTTTTGTAAATAATTGTTAATGCCAACTGCCAAAGCAGAGATGGCAGGTTCATCAATGTTTTCATGGAATAGTTTACGAGTGTTATTAATTATATTAAATCTTAGCAGATGGAGACTCCTGCGGCTACATATATATAGTATATAATAATAGATTTTATTTCCAAAAACCCCTCGCGTTTTTCACAACATTGCGCAAAAAACAGTAAATACTTCATGCAGAGCTTTACACCTTAATTTCCCACCGTACCTCCGAGGTAGTGGTTAGCAATTAGCGAGGCTAGTATCAGATGGAAATTTCCATTCGGTTCTGTTTATGCAATGTTTGCTACCCAATGCTGGTGTGCGCTACAATTAATTTTACAGCCAATATCCTCTATCATATTTCATAATACAGCTCCTAATTAAGCTCACTTCGCAATATGCTGTGCATCAAAATTACTAATTTGTGAACTATTTTGGAACTAGGTTGTAGTCTGCTGTGAAAATACGTGCTTTCAACAGCAAATTGGTTTTTGTTTTAAGAGGGTAGGATAAAACTCAAAACTCAAACTCAAAGCATTTATTTCAACTAGACCATTACGGCACTTTTGAATGTCAAATTACAAATTATATCAAAGCTACAGTCACAGTCACAAGGCATAATAACTTGAGAAAGTACTGTAGTTGCCCATTCCCTAGCGTAGATCTCTATGGAGAAGAACGGGCAAGAAACTCCATGGACACTCTTTTTAAATCAATATATTGTTACAAAATCTTGGTTACATCATTCATGTGTGATTATACATATATGTGAGAACGATGTAGTAAGACGTGCACATTAAGAGCGTCCAGAGAAAAGATGAAATCAACAGTGTAAAAAAAAAAGAAATTAAAATTAACCATGGCAGCTAAGAGATGACCAGTCCCAACTGACAGCGCCCGTTCACGAACATGACGCATGTATCGGCGCCATTCAACTCGACCATATTGAAGGGAGCTAAATGACCCGACACACCCGCCACCATCAGCGAGACATTTGAGTGAGCATGACAATCTCTCAGCCGCCAAGGCATATTCAAGTCAAAAAAAAGAAAAAGATAACTAAATGTAAATGGTGGCTTTACAGTACATAGAACTCACACAAATGTGCTATGCAGTTATATAATACTACGAGATGGAATCTATACAATGCAAGGATATTTTACAATCTTCTGCAGCTTCCACAATAACGTAACCTGGGAATCAGTTAGTTTGCCTATGGTTGTGGAGCAGGACCAGCATTGAGCCAAGCATTTTTATCATTAATGTAATCCCCCAAATTATAATATGCTTGCCTACATAGTGTGCGTTTTATACAAGATTTAAATTTCGTCTCATTCAGTTGTAGAATGTGAGGAGGTATTTTATTGTAACATTTTAAACAGTACCCCATGAAAGATGAATCTACTTTAGCATGCCTGAAACCTGACTGAACGAGTTGGTCCCTATTTCTAGTATTATAGTGGTGTCTGTCACCTCTTTTACTGAATAAATGCAGATTTTTCCTAACGTACATGATGTTTTCATAGATGTATTGGCAAGGTACTGTCAAGATGTTAATTTCCTTAAACAGTTCTCTCAGAGAGTCGCGTCTACGTAATTCGTATATGGCTCTGATTGCTCTTTTCTGCAGAATGAATATAGACTCGATGTCTGCCGCACGTCCCCACAGTAAAATACCGTATGACATAATACTATGAAAATAACTGAAATAGACTAGCCTCGCGGTATCAATATCAGTAAATTGACGGATCTTTCTAACAGCATATGCAGCTGAGCTCAGCCGTCCTGCAAGAGATGTTAAATGAGGACCCCATTGTAGCTTTGAATCGAGCGTGATTCCCAAGAAAACTGTTTTATCGACGAATTCTAGTTTCTCTTGATTCAACATTATGTCACAATCACTACTTTTGACATTTGGTAGGGCAAATCGAATGCACTTAGTTTTTTTCCCATTGAGTACTAAATTGTTAGCGGTAAACCAGTTATGGACCTGCAGTAGGGCATTATTTACATCGTCAAAATTAGTGGCACGTCTGTTTATCCTAAATATTAACGAAGTATCGTCAGCAAACAACACCATATGCGGGTGGATGTTAAATAAATGGGGTAGGTCATTAATATAAACTAAAAAGAGGAAGGGACCCAGAATCGAACCTTGTGGTACACCCATTTTTACTTTTAAACCCGTAGAATTGACACCATTTATTTGTACTTGCTGATGTCTATCATTCAAATACGACTTTACTAAACTAAGCGCAAGTTTACCTAAACCGTAATGCTTAAGTTTCAAAATCAGGGTTTCGTGATTTACGCAATCAAATGCCTTCGAAAGGTCACAAAAGATTCCTATGGCATCTTGTGCCTCTTCCCATGCAGTAAATATGTGTTTTAATAAAGTAACACCGGCGTCAGTTGTACAACGTCCCTTGGTGAAACCATACTGTTGTTCGTGTAATATTTTATTGGTGTTAAAATGGCAAAGCATTTGATTGAGCATTATCTTTTCAAACACCTTGCTGAAAACAGGCAACACGGATACTGGCCTATAGTTATTGGTGTCTTTACTGTCCCCGGATTTAAAAAGCGGTATTACCTTACTGAATTTCATTAGATCCGGGAAGACTCCTTGATCCACGCACAAATTAAATATTGAGGCTAAATACGGTGCTACAGTTTCAATAATTGAGGTACAAGCTTTAATAGACATACCCCATAGGTCTTCGGTTAATTTGATCTTGATTTGTTTAAAAGCTTTTATGACTGTCGTGGGGTTTATATGCTGAAATTTAAATTCATTTGGACAGGCTGAAACGTTTGCTTTTAATAAATCAATAGAGAGCACCGGAGAGGAATTTAAGGTTTCAGTAGTTTTAAGTGGGATACTGGTAAAGAAGTTTACAAATTCTTGAGCAACTTCATTATTGGAGCTGACAAGGCCACCTGAAGTCTCTAGTGTGAAGTCATTACTATGTTTTATATTTCTGTTTGTTTCACTGTTGATAATTTTCCAAACCGTTTTTATTTTGTTATCGGCTGATTTAATTTTATTGCTAATGAATAAGGACTTGGCTACCTTGCAGGTGTTTTTAAAAATTTTCGAGTAATTAGCAACATATTTATTAAAAGATTCTGTGTTGATGTAAGGCTTAAGGCCGTACAGCTCAAACAATCGATATCATTTTGAGATTATATTTATGTTTTATTTTAACCCCAAAATGGTTACTATGAGGCTTGAACTCTGACTCTGCATGTGAATTCAATTTGTGGTTAGCTTAATTATTGTTTTAAGCTCTGGTTATTACTGATTTTTAATAGTGATTGCACATGTTGTCTGATTTTGTCTTAAATGAAGATGTCAGTTATCAAACCACTGTCAATTATAATAATAAACTCCACTGTCCCCATGAGCTGATGCAGATCAATTCCCAAACTGTAATACTACCGGTTATCAAAAACACCAATCCCTCAAAACTCCAGCAATTATCATAACACCGACAAAGAGGATCCAACTCACACCCGAAATTCGCCAAAAAAGTAAATTAAAAAGTGCCGAAACTCGGAACCAAGCTCCCCTCGTTAATAAGGATGCTAATCACGTTTTTGTCCAAAATCCTGCCGATATTAAAGTCTTGGACTAGTTAGATATTTAAGGGCGCTGGCAGACGCAATTCTTTTGGAATTGGCGATCAGTTATTTGGCAAATAACACATTGCGTCGTTGCTTAGTGTGGCTTCAGATGGCGCTGTGTGCTCAGCGATATTTATTTTATTTAAATACATCAAACGTTTGTTACGTTGCGTTTAGGAGAATATGAACGCTCTTTGAGAGTTAATAATCTTTAGGTATCGTCGAACAAATTGCGCCGCGCGCCAGGTTAAGATTGTTGTTACGAAAGAAATCATAATGTGAACGTACTCCTATAGGCTATAACCATAATAGGTAAAGCGTCTGAATCGCTAATCGCTGATTCTAAAACAATCATGTCTGTTGAAGCCCTAAGCGCAGTCCGATATTATTTCCTGCTTGGATTGTAGACAAAGCTTGGCCCTAATGAGTTTACTACGCTTACAAATCCTATTTGGATGCGCGAGGGGAGGGGAAGGGGGTCCAAATGGAAATTGTAAACGTTTGCAATGAAATTCTGATGAGACGAGTCCGTAGCTGCCTTCGTGTCTGTTTCGTATTTTTTTCCGTTCCGTTCTAATTATGTTAATTGTTTGAGGCAAATACTTTGTACTTTCTGATTATTTTAGTCCTTGTTTTAGTGTGGCTGGGTAAAGAGGAATGTTTAGAATGAGGAACTGTCTTAAGCTCTCTGTTAATGTCGGTAAGCATTAGTTTTTAACGAGACAGGGCAGGCCATCAGTCTCAATAAATTCGGTTGTTAAAATGGTGGTTTTGGTGGGACCAATTTATTTACTCATCAAGCATGGTGCATCAATAATAGGTCTGCAAGTTATCGGATAGTTTCAATCACCAGATCTGAAAACTTATTAGCGTATTAGGTCAAGACTTTCCACCCTGGATAAAGGTTAACGGGTTTATCATGAGATGGCACTTGAATATACCAATAGAACTATACACTTCTATACAATTCTGTCTGCTCTTTTAACGTTTCGGTCGTGAAATTATGTTATGTGAGCAAACGGTTGAAGTTAATGGCACTAATTAGCCCTCATCCCTAATCTAAATCAGTTCACTTTTAGCTCTAAAGGAACCTTAGAAGTTAGAATTGCTTAAAAGTTGGTAGCTCCAATTGTTTGCCCGATTAATGTTTAAAATATTCAATGTTTGTGCGTCGTGCCTTGTTATTGACATTTCGCGTGTTTGTGCCGTGAAAATGTGGCTCATTAAGCTTTTAACATACATTTGCCGTTACCTGCCATTTGGTTCATGCTTAATTGTTTCAAATTACGTTCAGAAACAATCTATTAGCGTTATGTGATGAATAAATAATGTCATTGTTCTGTTGGCTTATGTTGTTTTGTAACAGATAGTGGAAATGTAGAACTGGAAGCTGTGACGTGTAGTTGAGGAACCTTTTATCAGTAGCGGACTCTGATTAACATGTGATTGTTATCGCACATCCGTTGATAAAAATCAACAAGACTTTTATCAACGGATGTGAGATTTCACTGACAAGATTTCTATTTGAACGTTATTGCGATTAATTGGTTAGATAAGTTATTTTGATAGCAATTAGTTTCTCTGCTAACTGAATACAAGACATTCTTGAGAAAATTCATGAATACTTATTTTATAGGTTTTCTCGCTACGAATATTTTAGTAGTAGCCCAGAGCCTTGAGTTTTGCCTGGTTGTTGGCACTACTGCTTCGCTGGTCTAGTGGTCGATAGCGCGACTGTTGAGCTGGGTTCGATTCCCTGGTCGGGCAAAGTGTAATTGGGTTTTTCTATCAGGAATTTCTCAATGGTAGCCCGGGCCTTTGATTTATGCCCATTTGTTGATATTAGGCTCGCCCGCAATTACATAAAACTTAAACATAACTAGCGAAATGTGGGCGAAACATGACGGTACACCTTTTTTTTCGGATGGGAAATCATCAAATGACTTCTTCCACTCTGGGCGGAGCGGGTCAGACGTTTACTGACTAAAACCCATCCATGTTCCTTCCCCGCCCTTTATGTTCCGGGGCCACGGCACTTATCTCTTTCGAACAGTTCCGCAGCCCCGGCAGGCTTCGGCCCTTGCCTTCACTTTGCTGGCACCAGCTCTTTGAGGCGCGCGTGGAACACAAACGTGCCGACACGGCCTGTCGTCATAAGACGGACGGACGGTGAGCTAGCCCATAGATGAAGGTACACCTGTGCCTAACTCTAGGAATTACATCCGTGATGTTTTGTTATCAGCTTCTCTACAAACATTGTGTTATTTAATTCTGCCAGCGACTTCACCCGCGTGAAGTTTGATAACTGTCCCATCCCATGGGATCTTACTACCCAGATAAAAAGTATCCTATTGTTAAACCAGGTTATAGACTATATGTTTGCTAAGTTTCATCCAAATCCATTTAGTAGTTTTTGCGTAAATGAGTAGTAGTAGTAACAAACATACATCCATCCTCAAAAACTTTCGCATTCATAAAGGGTGTAAAACACCTCTTCACGAATACGAAAGACACTTGTTCTTCTCGTCATTCTGATTTTTTTTTTGTTCCACTCTATTCCTGGGAACCTTCTAGTTACGGAGATATTGGGGGTCAAAATTGCAAGATTTTGACAAGCTTTTTTTAAAATACCACTTTTTATCGCATGATTTTTACTTTTAACATTTCTACGACCCTTGTACTATTCAATCCATCCATCCGCACAATGTTTTGAGTGTGTTACATTGAGTTATACCACAAAACATGACCTCTAAAAAAAAGTTGTTTCGCAGTAATATTTTTTGCGTAAAGTTACTTAGTTTGATGTACAGAATGCTTGGTTAACGGCTTTGTGATGAGGTGAAATACACCCTGTATATTGGTAGCCTACAATGGTAGGATTATTTAAAGTCATTCATAATAAATCACGTGTGAAGGTTACTGCTTCATAATCGTTTGTCGCGCGATGAGTATCTTGTAGCGCGCGGTTCACTTAATAATGAATGTATGATTGCTGCAGCCTCGCTCTCACCCTCACAGATTACATTCTGGCGCACTCCAATCAATCCACGCCTGTCTGTTAGTTAGGCAAGATGTGCACTGTAAGCGATACACAATGATTCTGCTTTAAGGTAAACGCGTCAGGGTAGCTCGCGAAATTCAAATTTTCTTACGTTTTTTGCAATTTGCAGGGCAGTGTTAAGTTGTATGTTGATGAAAATGTCGTCGCGGCTGTAAGACGTATGTAGTTAAAGAATTATATTCGTCAAAATCATCAATAAAACCTTCCAAGTTCATAAGAGTCGATAAACGAATTTTTCACGGTCAAAGTCGTTCCTAGACTTCTAGGAACTTTCGAACTGTGCACCTTTTTCGACGTTTTATAAGTGCCCATTTGGGCCTATGTGGAATAAAATGTTTTGAGTTTAAAACTATCAGTAAATGATTTCGTTGTCGTGGCCAACTGATCACCAAAACTTTGCTCGTATGCCCACGATGATACTCAAAAACAACGACACATAGTAAGATAGTCAGAATGTCACAATACGGGCAATTATTTCCGTCCGTCCGTAAAGACGCGGCTTACTAACTACTTACTTAGGTACTAAATTACTAACGCCTGTTTGTGTAGAATACGGACCATCATTGAAATATTAGTGCTGTAACATTCAAGTTACACATTTGTGCTTTGACTCTGTACTGATTACGTTTGAATAGCGTCGTGGACGACACTTCTTGCCTTTAAGAATTCAAGCAGCTGGAAATTTTATATTCGAAAATTCCAGAGATCAAACCCAGGACCTATTAGCAGTCGATCTAACAACTATACATAAAATAAGTAAATAAATAAATATCGCTCGACATTAACACACCGCGCCACCTAGTGCCACACTAAGCAAAGCTTGTGTCGTGGACACCAGATAGTTGATATACTACATTTATACTTTTTTGTTTGTAAATACATACTTATAATACACAAATATGTCACCGTAAAATTGTCAAATACGTTATATTGTAATATCTCTAGCGATATTGTAGTCTCGAATTATTGTCAAATGAACATACTGCTTACAACAAAACGCATTATTTTTCGTAAAATGCATGCGATGGTAGTCAACTTACGCGGTGTGGAGGGAAGGAACGGTCCCCCTTGCCCAGTGGTACAACTCTCATGAAAAGATAATGCACCATTCCTGAGAAACACCGATTAAAATAACATAACCTTAAAACACTTTATATTCCCCCTAAAAAGCGTAGTCGACGGAGCCACGCTTCGCGGGGCCTATTTCCGAGTGCAGGGTTTAAAGGAACCTAACTAACCTAACGGGGGGTGCCCCAAGTCCCTATTATGGGGGCAGAGATACTTCCGTATGTTCATTTGAAAATAATTCGAGACATTACAATATCGCGAGAAAAAGCACGTTATATTGTAATATAACGTGTTTCACAATTTTACGGTGACATAATTATACATCCATGACTCGGAAACAAATGTCCGTGCTCATCACACAAACATTTGCTCCTACCGGGAAACGAACCCAGGACCCTAAGAACGTAAGGCAGCGTCACTACCACTACGCCAATCGGGTCGTCAAACGTGTTTAGTAACCAGTTTCAAGCAAACCGTGAAACAACAGTCAAACAGTATTTACACAGATAAATTCAAGTTAGTAGGTTTTCACGAGCCAAGAAACAGTACATATTTGTCACGTCTAATGTAAAATACAGGCCACTAGATTGTTGATTTTCTTGTACGCTTTCGAGAATTCTCACGAATATGAGTACATTAATGATAATTAATTTCCTCTTCGACTATAACTCAAATTAATATTCGCTCAAAAGATTAACTCACGTTCGAGAAAATAATTCAATGTAATTGGAATTTCAGTCTTTAGGTACTAAATTAAATTCCCATTTTGGAAACGTACGTGTTTACGTTTATTTCGGAGTATTTAGAGAATCGATACAGTAACCTCTGTTGTATAATACACATGAATCTGTCCGCGTCACATTGTAACCGTTAGATTGTAATATAACTAGCGAGATTGTAAACTTTCGAAATATTGTCAACTGAACATACTGCTTACAATATGATGCATTATTTTTCGGTAGATTATATTCTATCGTAAGGTTTAAAGGAACCTAACTAACCTAACGTTTGGGTGCCACAAAGCCCGATTATGGTGGCAAAGATACTTCCGTCGCATGCATTTTCCAATATTACGGTTTCACTTCGATAGATTATAATCTACTGAAAAATAATGCGGTAAAGTAAGCAGCATGTTGGTTTGACAATCTTTCGAGAGTTTACAATCTCGCTGGATAGATTACAATCTAACGGGTTTTACAATTTTACGGTTACATTTCTATGATATCATGCCTATATCCCCGGAGAGGGGTGGAAAGAAGTGTAATTAGGTATTTATTTTAATACAAGCCGTGTAGGTGTGCCCGATGGAATTTTAAATCAACTTTTATGTCCCTTTCATATCCTACTGCATCCTTTTGGGAGATAAATTGTCTGATATCTTTCCTTGGTGTATAGTTTCGTACTCTTGTAGGTTTTTCTTGAAGATTGTTTGCTTCTGGACCACACAGTGAAAAAATGAATTTAGGATTTTTAAAATAAAATCAAAATTTTTGCCACTAGCCGAATCATTCTATACCGTATGCATCATCAAAAAGATTCTGTTAAGGTGAACTACACTATTGATAGATGTTATATTTCTAACGAGAAAATGTTATGGTGTAAAACTTAGAAGAAGTCGTCGGCAAAGAGCAGTAATATTAAAGTGAGCCCCACTCATTTTTTTTTACAATTTGAGGTTATTCTTGGGCTTACGTAGACCGTAACCTATAAAATTATTTTTTGAAGCGGAAACTTCTTTAGGCGCGTTGAGCTCTTTTTGTCTGAACAAAAACCATGGAATTCACGTGACCGTCACCTAATGCTTCGTAGCACTCGTAGCCGATCCGCTACGGCGTAGCACTACTTAAGCGTGGGGGGGGGCACAACTCGTAGCAGATATAGATTACTTAGTTTTCACTTTTATATTGCCCCGTATTTTTTTTGTCTCGCGGCAGTATAGCTCATAGTATAACTCCACCCCTAGCCACTAGCGAGCGCTTATTGACAGAATGTAGTCGGGGTAGCGTTGTATCTGATGCTAAGCGGGCACATTCGCGTGTTTGCGTTCGTTTTACACGATCAACTACACCTGCCGAGTGACGTCACATGCTACAGTTGATACAATATAATGACAACCGTATTTTATTTGAATTCTGTTTTAACTCAAGGACTAACTGCGGAATTATTTGATTTTGATTACAAAGAGGGTCTAGACTAACAGCCATTTTCAATAACTTACCAGCTGGTTTCGGTAGGTTGCTTAGCTATCGCTGTCTGTTTGATATTTTACTTACTAGACGCTTAGAAACAAAACGTCACACAATAGCGTTCTTTGACTTTGTTATGAATCAAGTGACAGACAGGTGACACGGACAGGATCATCATCATCATCTGCCTAGCCTTTTCCCAGCTATGTTGGGGTCGGCTTCCAGTCTAACTGGATACAGCGGAATACTGATTTTTTACATGGAGCGACTGCCCATCTGACCTCCACAACCCAGTTAATACTGGGTAATACGATACCACTTGGTAAAACTGCTGTCAGACTTTTTGGGCCACTGACTGCCTGTAACGACTGTCAAAGATGGACTGACAGCCTGGACCAACAGCTTAACGTGCTTTCCGAGGCACGGAGGAAACTCGGTATGTACGGATGGTCACCCATTCACAGACCAACCTAGGCAAGCACGGCTTAACCAAAAAATCGACCCGAGCGGCTGTTATTATTTAGCTACGAGCTCCTGACGCGGATAGGATATTCTTTGTTTATAAAAACACTAATAGTTATACATAGGTAAGATATTAAAGTTATAGAAAACGTGAGTGAAATTTTATCATCGATAACAATGAAAACAGAAAGTCTAAAATGAATTTATGTTAAAAAAAAAAAAAAAATCGCTGGACATTAACACACAGCGCCACCTAGTGCCACACTAAGCAAAGCTTGTGTCGTGCACACTAGATAGTTGATATACTATATAATATACTTTTTTTATTTGTAAATAGATACTTATTATACTTAAAAAGATCCATGACTCGGAAACAAATCTCCATGCTCATCACACAAACATGCCAAAAGCCTTGCCTTAACTGCTTTCTTGGTCCAACGGTCGCAAGTGCAATTGCTGAGCACGATGTTCTGTGTCCGCTTCCCAGGTCGGAAAGAGTATTGTTGAGTTTTTCCATTAAGAATTTCTCAATGTCAAAAAATGAGTCTAGAATTATGCCCGGCTGATGGCAATACGGTAGCCCTCTTACTTTATGATTAACGAAAGATACTGAAAAACGTTTGTCATATTCATTTATTGACGTTCAAAAAGTAGGTAAAAGTTACTCGTATGTTGATCATGTTGAAAATAATTGTAAAATACGAAATGCTCTGAAAGAGATTATAACAGGGTACACTTACAACAGAAGGACGACACAAACATTATATTAAGTCCATCAGTTAGACTAATAACAAACATTTGACCCGAATTTTTTATTTTGTTACATAAACCAATATTGACGAAGATTGACGTCACGAGCCCCCATTCCCGAGTTTTGATTTGCGTTTTATCTTTGTGAATATTCGTTGAATTAAAAAAAATTGGTGTCCATTCATCATCATCATCATCATCTCAGCCGTAAGACGTCCACTGCTGGACATAGGCCTCTCCCAAGTGCCGCACATTGACCGGTCCCGTGCGACTCGCATCCAACGGATTCCCGCAACCTTCACCAGGTCATCGGTCGTGTCCATTATTTTCCAATAATCTGATGATGGACTTAAATAGATTTGCATTTTTTTGCTTATTCCTCCAGTTATGAAAATATACAAACTAATACAGAGTAACGCATTATGAAATTACGTAATATTCAGTTACTTAGTGGACCAAGAAAGTTAGTTTGTTACTACATTCAAACGGTTAGCAAGCAATACCTAGATAACATTCAAAATTTCAATTAAATAGAGAGAGTTGTAAAAGAAAATTAGTATTTTGTACAGAATAAGTAGCTATTGGATAGGTAATCACTAATTATTAAAACGTGAATAACAGTGTATTTCACTGCATTTTTAGGGTTCCGTAGTCAACTAGGAACCCTTATAGTTTCGCCATGTCTGTCTGTCTGTCCGTCCTCGCTTAATCTCTGTGACCGTTAGCACTAGAAAGCGGAAATTTGGTACCAATATGTGTATCAATCACGCCGACAAAGTGGTAAAATAAAAATTGGAATAAAATGTTTTATTAGCGTAGTATATGTAAAGTGGGAAGTGATTTTTATTCTCAACCCTAAACGTGTTGTTCGCGACAAGTGTCTAGAAACAGTATTTTAAATAGTGTAAAGAAAGAACGTTCTAGAAAGTGCGTCATTACCGTGTATTTGTGATTCTTTTTCGAGTGCTTTCTGTTGTTGATAGATTTAAAAGTAAGTAGGTACAAATTCCCTCGAGAATAGTCTCGTCACAGGTGCGCGCACGCAACTTACTTATAAAAAATAAAGTGAATTGTTATTGTAATTTCGACCGTACGCCGAGGGCGTAGAGTACCTACTTCCTTAATTCCTTGAAGTTGTTTATCATCCTTTGCTTATAGTTTCTTTTGTATTTGTTTTTGTTAATATTTTTTGTTGGATTAGTTTTTGTGAATAAACCGATTGTTTAGCGAACAATACTACACACCGCTAGAATATTCGCGTATATTTTTTGTGTTTCTGCTTATAGTATAAAAGCTCAGCGCAGGCGCCGCGAAGTTAGTTATGTTTGTGACATTCGAACAGTCAGTTTCGTTCAAAGATTCAAATAGTAGTGAGTAATAGTGTTCGTAGTTTCAGTTCAGTGTTTCAATTGATTCGTGTAGTATTGTACGCTAGTCTTAAAATAGTAACATAGTGTTTTATTTCTTCTCCACCCATAGTAATAGTGCAGTGCTTTCCAAATCCTTACTCTCCGTTCCACGAAGCTAACGTTGCAGCCGGAACCTTCGGTACAGGGCGGTTAGTGGCTCATTTTGGCTCCGTTATAGTTTAGATTCCCAAATACGAGTCCACCCGTCTGAACCAATTTGCTGGTCCTTCGAGCCGGATTTATTCGTCGGTTTTCGTGGCTATAGTATTCGTCGATTGGAAGACGCTGCTTAGGAGAAGATGCCGCTTACACGATCCAAAGGAAAAGCTGGAGAAACGTGGATGGTGGATTTAGGTGATGGCTCATCGTCGACCGTTCCTGCAGTTCCCCGCCGCACACCACCACCTACACCAATTGTTGATAGTGCCGAACCGCCGCGCTCTCAGTCACCGCGAGAAGCTCCCCTATCTGCGCCACCTTCTATCCTACCGAGCGACCAGAAGGGAAAGCGTTCTGAAGAAGACAACTCGACTAGGGTGTTGCAACCGCTGAATCAAACATTTTGTCGTGCAACATCACACCGAACCGTGGGGTCTATAAAGTCACAAAAGACAAACGAGTCTCATAGTAAAACGCTGAAGGCACGAGAAGAGTATTTGAAAATTAGAGAAGAGCAATTTAAAACGAAAGAAAAGCGTTTAAAACTTCAAGCAGAATTAGCTGAAATCGCGCTTCAGAGGGCTGAAGAAGAAGAGTCAGAATATGATGAAGAAGGGCTCTCAAATGAAGAATATGTTCGTTCCTGGATAGAGGAGGCCCCGGACTGCATTTCACAGCCTGATGAAGATTTTGCCACTGGAGGAAAATTTGAAAGTCAACAGAATTACGCCATACCGCCGCCCCCCCTAGTGGACATCAAAGCTCAAAAGGAGCAGCAGTTGAAATTGATTTCGAAGGAAAACAAACTTCCAATTAAACAAGAAGACTTGAAGTGTAAATTTAAACAAAAGCACAATGATAGTGTCGACGCTCTCCGACCATTCATTTCCGAGCTTACTGCCGCCATCGCTGGTCTCGCCGTATCGAAGAACGAGACAATCGCACCACCTCACCCATCTGTATCAAAGGTAATCATGACGTTACCTAATTTTAATGGATCGCACACCGAGTGGTTGTCTTTCAAAGCTATTTATGAAACTACCCGAGCCTACTTCAACGATATAGAAAATACAGCGAGACTTCGAAGAAGCCTTCAGGGGAGAGCCTTAGAAGCCGTTAGCTCTGAACTCATAGGACATGCTAGACCGGACGACATAATGACAGAACTAGAATTACAATTCGGTCGTCCCGATGCCATTGCTCAAGCCGAAATAGACCGACTCCGAGCTTTGCCACGGTGTAGCGAATCACCGAAGGATATTTGCACCTTTGCAAGTAGAGTGCGAAACAGCGTCGTCACACTTCGAGCACTGAATAGGGATCATTACCTGATCAACGCTGAACTATTGCGGTGTCTCACTGACAAGTTACCAAATTCTCTACGCGTTCAGTGGTATAAAGAATTTACAGTTGATTACCAGTCTATGCCTAATCTTGGGCATTTTAGTAAATTTGTCACCGAGCACGCTCGTTACTGCAGTGCATTCGCTTTACCTGAAACCATCACTGAAACTGTCCGACGCTCAGTGCACAAGACAAACACCGGAACGGAAGAACCGTCTCCGAGCTGCAAAATATGTGACACAACAGGTCACTACGCATTAGATTGTGAAAATTTCATACTGGCAAATTCTGCAAGAAGATGGGAACTTGCGAAAGAATATAGTTTGTGTTTTCGGTGTTTACAGTCAAGATATCAAGGGCACACTTGTAAACCGAAGAAATGCAGTATGAATAACTGCACCGCCAGTCATCATCGTCTGCTCCACTTTGAAAAGAAGGACAGAGTTATAGAAACACAACAGAAACCAGAAGAGGCTGTTGTAAGTTCGTGCACATTCAGGGAGCATCAAGCCTTCCTAAAAATCGTCCCTGTAACGGTTTCCGGACCGGCGGGAGAAGTACCTACGTTTGCCCTATTAGATGACGGCTCTACGATATCATTGATAGACGAGGATATCGCCAGACAAGTTGGAGCCAGAGGAGAAATTGACCCACTACAGTTGCAAACAATCGGGAACACTTCGTTAGACTTGCCCGGTTCCCGAAAAGTGACCGTCACACTTGCGAATCGAAATAACAAGCGAGTGTCCTTTGAAGCTCGTACCGTACCTCGTCTCAAGTTGTCGCCGCAGACAGTGAGCGGAGATGATATCGCAGAGTGTGAACACCTAATGAATATAAAGAACAAGCTGACCTACGACACAGCCATGCCAAAAGTATTGATTGGGCAAGACAACTGCCACTTGCTCCTAGCCGACAAACTCCGCCGAGGTCCACCAGACCAACCCATTGCTTCGCTCACCCCACTAGGTTGGGTGATACATGGAAAACGTGCAATAACATCGCCACAGAAGGTTAACGTAATTAAGTGCGTGACCGCCATCGAAGATAGTTTGCAAAGCCACAATCAGAGACAAGTTTGTGCATCGTCAATAGTTGTCGACAAATATGCGACAAGTGACAATTCGTGCAACTCCGTCGATAACCACTTAGTAAACCGTGGTCCAGCGGAACATAGAAAACCAACGTCCCGCAAAAGAAGCCGCCAAAGGAGAACTCGCAGACAGAATCGTTTCGCCGCAGCACGACAAATATGGAGTCGTGATACACCACCAGACACAAATATGCCCCTCCTTGCCTCATCACCGGCGGGAGCCATAAAATCAAGGACTCCGCATTCACGTGGACATGTCGATCCGCATCGTCGTCAACCGAAATATAGTGTCACATGTGACAATAGTGGCTGGAATGCACAGTCATGTACGGACTGTCACGTGCAGAATAGTGGCAGACATCGACAGTCATTTTCAGACTATCGTGAACACCATTCCGAACTTCGAAACCGGCGGGAGCCGGATGATCCAGGTGCAAACTTTGAAGTGGGTAACCTGGTCCCCAATAGTGACAGCCATCTTTCCCGGAACTCCGGGCCCAGAGGAAACAACCGATCAAGAAACTCCTTCCACTACCATCGACAATGCCGTTCAGCAGTCGCTCACCGGAAGAATGCAGCACCGCTTCGATGCGCGTTATCGCGCTGCTGCACGGCGGGAGAAATGTTCGCGACAAGTGTCTAGAAACAGTATTTTAAATAGTGTAAAGAAAGAACGTTCTAGAAAGTGCGTCATTACCGTGTATTTGTGATTCTTTTTCGAGTGCTTTCTGTTGTTGATAGATTTAAAAGTAAGTAGGTACAAATTCCCTCGAGAATAGTCTCGTCACAGGTGCGCGCACGCAACTTACTTATAAAAAATAAAGTGAATTGTTATTGTAATTTCGACCGTACGCCGAGGGCGTAGAGTACCTACTTCCTTAATTCCTTGAAGTTGTTTATCATCCTTTGCTTATAGTTTCTTTTGTATTTGTTTTTGTTAATATTTTTTGTTGGCTTAGTTTTTGTGAATAAACCGATTGTTTAGCGAACAATACTACACACCGCTAGAATATTCGCGTATATTTTTTGTGTTTCTGCTTATAGTATAAAAGCTCAGCGCAGGCGCCGCGAAGTTAGTTATGTTTGTGACATTCGAACAGTCAGTTTCGTTCAAAGATTCAAATAGTAGTGAGTAATAGTGTTCGTAGTTTCAGTTCAGTGTTTCAATTGATTCGTGTAGTATTGTACGCTAGTCTTAAAATAGTAACATAGTGTTTTATTTCTTCTCCACCCATAGTAATAGTGCAGTGCTTTCCAAATCCTTACTCTCCGTTCCACGAAGCTAACGTTGCAGCCGGAACCTTCGGTACAGGGCGGTTAGTGGCTCATTTTGGCTCCGTTATAGTTTAGATTCCCAAATACGAGTCCACCCGTCTGGTACACGTGTGATATATTGTTGATTGAGGTCTCTCGGTAACTTATTAAATATTTTAGATCCTTCGTACACAATTCAAGGTCACGGACGTAGCCCGAAGAATTGCCAAACTTAAGTGGCAGTGAGTAGGGCACATTGCTCGCAGAACGGATGGCCGATGGGGTCGAAAAGTATGGAGCGGCGACCTCGAACTGGAAGACGATGCGTTGGAAGACCTCCCACTAGGTGGACCGATGACCTGGTGGATGCGAGTCACACGGGACCGGTCAATGTGGCGACACTTGGGGGAGACCTATGTCCAGCAGTGGACGTCTTTCGGCTGAAATGATGATGAGACAATAGTTTTCCTTCCGTAGTTTGGGCCTCTGCCTAACTCTCGATGATTACAGGCGTGATGTTATGTTTTCTTTTAAATGGGTGTACTACTAGAAAATCAATATATAGGGTGACTGGCAATTAGGGTACGATACTTAAACACGTGATTGTATTCATGATAAAACTCATCAGGCGAACATAAATGTGCTGAACAGTTGATTTTTTCTCGCGATATCAGGTTTGTTCTCTTAGTAAAAGTTGTTTGTTACAATGAGTACAATCACGTGTTTAATCATCGTACACTAAGGTCTATGGTCCATGTTCACCAAAAAGATGACGCTCTGATTATCTATAAACAGCTGTTTAAAACACATTTTTGTATGGGAACATGTCACAGTGACAGCTGTTTTAAATAATCAGTCTGTTATCTTTTCGGTGAACATGGACCTAAGTTCACCAAAAAGATGACGGACGATTATTTAAAAACAGCTGTTTAAAATACATTTTTGTATGGGAACACGTCACCGTGACAGCTGGTTTTAGATAATCAGACTGTTATCTTTTCGGTGAATATGGACCTAATTGCCAGTCACCCTATATAACGTAAACAACTGTCTCACCCTATAAAGGCTACAGTCGTGGGTGTTATTCTGTATTTCATCATTCACAATTTATTCAATTTCATACCAAAACCAATATCTTATTCTAGTTTATCACTGAAAGCAATATTGCAATAATCAGACTCTCTCTATTTATATTCATCTCGATGCAAATAGCAAACGATATACTAATAAAATGAACGGCTACCAATTTCTCGGAGCACTAGAAATACCCCGAAATATTATTCTGACGATAATCAATTTGGTTTGGGAGACCGATCTTAGTAGATGAGAATTATTATCGTTGCTGCAAATGAAGGCAAGAATTGGTATTTACTTCAGTCTTATTTAAAGAATTGTCAAACTTCTTTCTTTTCTTTCTTTTCTTTCTTTTCTTTCTTTTCTTCCTTTTCTTTCTTTTCTTTCTTTTCTTTCTTTTCTTTCTTTTCTTTCTTTTCTTTCTTTTCTTCCTTTTCTTTCTTTTCTTTCTTTTCTTTCTTTTCTTTCTTTTCTTTCTTTTCTTTCCTTTCTTTCTTTTCTTTCTTTTCTTTCTTTTCTATCTTTTCTATCTTTTCTATCTTTTCTATCTTTTCTATCTTTTCTATCTTTTCTTTATTTTCTTTCTTTTCTTTCTTTTCTTTCTTTTCTTTCTTTTCTTTCTTTTCTTTCTTTTCTTTCTTTTCTTTCTTTTCTTTCTTTTCTTTCTTTTCTTTATTTTCTTTCTTTTCTTTCTTTTCTCTCTTTTCTTTCTTTCTTTCTTTTCTTTCTTTTCTTTCTTTGCTTTCTTTTCTTTCTTTTCTTTCTTTTCTTTCTTTTCTTTCTTTTCTTTCTTTTCTTTCTTTTCTTTCTTTTCTTTCTTTCTTCCTTTTATTTCTTTCTTTCTATGGGGCCTAAAAGTTCTGGAGTGGCGACGGCAAAACTTGGAAGGCCTTCCCTTACGTGGGCCGATAACCTAGTGAATGTTGCGGGAATCCGTTGGACGCAAGTCGCACGGGAGCGGTCAATGTGACGACACTTAGGGGAGACCTATGTCCAGCAGTGGACGTCTTTCGCCTGAAATAATGATGATGATGATTTAAAGAAGGACGGCGGAACGAAGTTTGCTCGCTTCGTTAGTTCCACGGCGTTCCACGGCAATTTCAGACTTTTTAAGACCCTGAAAAAAACTCGTGCTGGGATCGTCACCAAGTTTGACAGATTTTGTAACGCAATTACTTACGTCAATTTTTGAAACAAACATACAGTAATCCTACAGCATTTAAGTGAAATTGTTTGCGACTTAACTAAAATGCTGTAGGATAAATTCTTGAATAAATTCTTAAAATTATGAAAATATTTTACCTATGTGAAACGAGTATTTTGTAATTTTTATACACTCGAGAGCAATGAATCCGGGTCACTTAAAGAATCCTAAAAATCTCGGAAACTAAAAATGCTAGGTTAATGCAATAAATTGTATTTAATAGACAATGTAATACTCCTTAAATGAAGGTATTAAAACTTCTTAGTTATTGTAAAGTTATATCATAAAAAATCAAATTTGAAAAAGGGCCACTTTCGAAGATGGAACTACGAAATTACAGCATTTGGTTTTGCTTTTGTTTGTAATCTGTCATATATGTGGGTACATAAACCATGTTGATAGTGCTCTATATTCATTATTCAAGCTGAAATTATGTCGCTTACGTCTGAAGAATGCACCAGAATACTTACAATGCTGGAAACCGGCCGGAGTCAGCGCGATACAGCCAGGACTGTCGGTGTGTCGCTGTCAACAGTACAAAGAGTTCTCCGACGTTACGAAGAAACTGGTTCTAACCTACGCAGACCAGGAACGGGCAGAACCAGGTGTACCACAGCACGAGAAGACCGATACTTGGTGAACACCATGCTTCGAAATCGCTTTCTCACAGGAACTGAACTCACAAATCAGTTTCGACGCCTCGGAGGAAGTAACCCAAGTGCATGGACAGTAAGACGTCGGCTTGCTGAATCTAACTTAAAACCCCTTAGACCTGCAAACGGCCCTAAACTGGAGCGTGGGCATCGTATTTCAAGACTAAGATATGCCCAGAGCCACGTAAATTGGAGTATTGAAGATTGGTCAAAAGTTATGTTCTCCGACGAATCAAAATTTATGCTCTACAAGCACGATGGAAGACACAGAGTGTATCGAAGACCAGGGGAAAGATTCAAGCAAGCATGCATCGAAGAAAAAGTAGCCTACGGTGGTGGGTCTGTACTTGTGTGGGCCGGAATTTCTTCTGAAAGTCGCACAGAGCTGGTGATCATAGAAAACGGCTCTTTAACTAGCGTAAGATATGTGGAAGAAATCCTCAATGATCACGTTGGTCCATTTATGGTCAATTTAGGTGAGGATGCTATATTTATGCATGACAATGCCCGACCTCATACAGGTAGGATTGTGAATGACTACCTTCAAGAGATGAACATTACTCGTATGGAGTGGCCAGCGCGCAGCCCGGATATCAACCCGATCGAGCATGCTTGGGACGAGCTAGGCAGATGCGTAAAACAACGAAACCCTCCCCCAATCACGCTTCGTGAGCTCAAAATTGCTCTCACAGAGGAATGGGAGAATATTCCCCAAAATCGTATAAGGAACTTGGTGTACAGCATGCCAAACCGCGTAAACGCAGTAATGGAAGCACGAGGAGGCAATACGAAGTATTAAAATTCAAGAAAATCGTAATAAAGTTCAAAAATTTCATGTTTCCTATTTTTGTTTTAAGCAGAGATCAGCAGTTTTTTTCTTTATGTAATTTTGTGTTAATAAAATGTATGGTGACTCATATTTTTTTTACTTTCATTTAAGGAGTATTACATAGTCTATTAAATACAATTTATTGCATTAACGTATCATTTTTAGTTTCCGAGATTTTTAACATTCTTTAAGTGACCCGGATTCATTGCTCTCGAGTGTAGTTATGATTTTATAAACTGTCAAAGAATCATGTTAACCATGTGCATGCATGTGTGTGTTTATACAGTGTGTCATAGTTTGTTTTCCCAAATAAATAACATAGAATAAATACCAGAGGAATTGTTCACTGAGACTTTAAAGTCTTCTTTACTCTGAGCTCTGGGACCTCTAACAAGCAAAAGGTTTGTTCAACTTGAGTTTTCCCATAAATCGGTGCTAGCCGTAAGCTTGCATCAGGTAGCGGCCTACGGTAGTTAGCTGGTATAACACCGACATTAATCAGCGGACCACGGCCAGATTGAGCTAATTTTAAATGCATACACCTATCCTCCTGGTATCATGCTGACTGGATGCATGTTACACCGTTGTGTGTTGCGAAATGCATGCAATTTTGTCGTGCTTTTTCACGGTAAAATATTTTACTCTGTGGTGATGATAAAAATTAAAACTGGTAAAGAATTTACTTGAAAAATTACCGCTACGATAAAAATAAATCACTGCATGTTTTTTTTTTTATAAAATCATCACGCGACACTTAACGGTGATAGCAGTTTGTGGTCAGTACGGAAATATATTCTTATTCACGAACTCTGAATGAGTTCGTTCAAAGTTCGTGAAAAAAATAATATTGCAGAAGTTTGGAGGAAAGAAATACAAGTATTTCCTTCCTTTGTTCATCTAACATATTTAAACGTATTTATTTAGTCGTCCTTTGTGTATTTATATGAGCCCATCTTTATTCATAAGCGTAATAATTACAATGTACTTTAATAAAAGACTTAATTAATATAAACAGAGGTGGAGGAAGTGAGTCGGTCTCGCCGCCTACACACCAAACTTTTGACGTTATATTATTTACGAATCTGTGTAAACAATAAACAATGTTTCATGTTATCAGTTGGTTAAACTTCACGGCGGTAACAGTCGTTGTTGCCATAACTAAATTAAATACAAAAACCTAAAAAAGACACGAAAATTATGTGCTAAATGACCAAATGTATAATGGAAGTACCCATTTCCTTGTGCTTAGTTTGAACTGGATCATTTATAAAGTACAAATGAGTAATTTTAATCAAGTTATGCGATCTCCTCTAGTGTGTATCGTTCGGTACATGCTGGTCTCCAGCAATCTTCTTCATTGCTATCGCTCATCAAGCCTAGTATCATATGCCTTTTGCGACGATGCTTGAATGAACGCATAATTATATACGAAAAAGAAAAGATAAGTCTTAGGTTACATGGGTGATTAAAGTCCCTGCTACCCCCGCATACTCAACAGGCACACCCAATTTACTCTTAATAAATCCATTCTTCACACAATAGCTCCAAAAACCCACTGAACCTAATAAATCGAATTCTATCACAAGGTCCGTAATCACCTCTTACACCGACCCGTAGCAACGCAGTGATCTATTCACCCGACCAAAACCCACTATTACAGCGCATTCACTTCCGCATTCCATTGACGGCGACAAGATTAATTCGCGGCAATTTTCCGCGCGCTTTTATTACGCGTCGGTGTGACGGGCGGCCTGATGTACGGGCGAGTTGGTTCGGAGATAGATTACTTCATTCATTACGTCGTGTGACGTCACTGAGGCTAGGAACTAATAACGTACATAGCAGCTCATCAGATTATAATTGGGGGTGGTGGGGGTTCATGAAATAAAAACAATTGGGGATTGCAGTAGCATTTAGTATCCGAAGAAGGACGTATGCCACATTGGGCACCTGCTTTAAGGGCACCTGAGGTAATGGCACCTGAGGTATTCCACATTCGGCACCTATCAATATTTTTTGCAGGTGCCCTTAGTGGAATAGATTATTATTTTAACTTTAATTCAGCATTTGGCACCTACGAACCAGTGTACTGGGATGTTTTCTAACAGTCGTATTATTAGGTACTATCATTTTACTGATAAGTTACTAGACAATTCTTCTTCTTAGAGTGTCGATCGAGCTATTAGTTTGGCTCTTTCGGTAGCGTCTATCAGTTCCCGTGGTGAACAAAGAACACAAGATATTAAGTGCCTCATCCCTTGTGGAACAACTCAACATTTACGCTCCTAAAAATTGAATGAATAAACAAAACAATAACAATCTAATTAAAAAAAAAAAAACGTAAAATGCTTAACTGGTTTCATAGAAGACTGTCCTTTTAAAAACACTCACAACATTGATTGAACTATCTACGTCAAATAACTACCAATAACAAAACGGTGCGATAAAGAAACACAATAACATCGTACACCAGCAATCGCTTCCCGCCTAGCGTCTTATTTTATACTAGCTGTTGCCCGCGACTTCGTTCGCGTGAAAATATTGATGGGTCATGTGTGAGACTGCATCGTTGTTCGAGTTGTCGCAAACGCTACTGAGCATGAGGTCCTGGGTTCGATTTGCGGGACGGGCAAAGTGTTATTGTATTATTTGTGCCCGGTTGATGGGATTAAGCTAAATGTGCGAAATGTGGGTGTGGGATTAGACAAACCAGGGGCCCGCAAGGGCCGAAGCCTGCCGGGGTTTCGGGCATGTTCGAAAGATACCGCGGCCCCGGAACATAAAGGGCGAGGATGGAACATGGATGGGTTTTAGTCAGTAAGAGTCTGACACTCCCTCCCGCTCCGCCCAGAGTGGGAGAAGTCATTTGATAATTTCCCATCCTAAAATACCTAACAGTGGCGCAGGGTGAAAATAGTGTCAGGGGAAGCCGTAGAAAAAAAAGGGAAAACTGTTATTTTTGCTTCTGTTAACTTTTTTCCCCGTGTTAATTTTGACCTCATTTTCACTATCAGCGACACCAAAAACCACGGAAACGACACCCATGATTAAAAATCCAAAAACTTTCGTCGGCGCCATTTCTGATTTCATCTTCATTCATCAAAAGTAAGATCAGAAATGCAGAAGAGAAAAAAAAACAGAAATCTACAAAATAAAAAAATCTAGTTGGCATCAAATACGATATCGACAATTACTCATTATACATCGTTCTACTATACATAATTTATTTATTTTATTTATTTATTTATACAACACATGCAACTATTATTACAGGTTTAGGTACCTAATACAATAGAGCAGTTATATTTAAAGTTAAATTATTTATGTTTTAAATAAATTGATTATTTTGACAAACTAAAGTAATTGCGCTAAATGCGGCCCGTGTGAATTCGCTCAGTGTACAATTGAAGCAATCAATCTGTTGTGACACCATATTGAGTGCACGCAGCGCGCGCGTCAGCGGCGCCTGCTGCAGCAAGTTGGTGCGAGCGGGCGGCACCCACAGGAGCGGCGGCTGCCATACTTTCTTTTTCTGCTCCTGCCGTAAGTCCATAATCTTCGGCTTACCTAGGTCCCTACAAAACGGTAAGTACTGCCAGCCGCGAAGTCACGTGTGCTATTAACTTGTGTACGGCCTATACTATTAACTTGCACTGCTGCAAAAGGTCTCTCCTGCTGCTGTTATTCGTGAACGAATGAATAACTATAATGCAAAACTTCATCCCCCCTTTTACCCCTTTGTGGGTTGAAATAAAAAAAACCTTACTAACTTCGATACTTTTTGGTGACTCAAAAATTAAAACTTTAATTAAAAACAAAATTTTGCTCTTTTTTCACTTCTCAAGGGTTGAAATTCTAATAAAACCGTTGCGTCAGCTTCCAATCATAAGCCCAGATAACAAATTTTGTACTTTTTACGTCGAAAATTAAGGATTTTTCACATACAATTTCATCCCCTTTATAACCCTTCGGGGTGGAGTTATCAAAAACGCTGAAACACGTATAAAATAATTTTCAATCGTCAGCTTAAACACAAAATTAGAAGATCCTAACTTTAAAACTGACGGACTTTCATATAAGCTTCCATCCCCTATTTTATCCCCTTGGGGGTAGAATTGATCAAAATCCTTTCTTAGCAGATGCCTGCGTCATAACATCTACCTGCATGCCAAATTTCAGCCCGATCCGTCCAGTGGTTCGGGCTGTGCGTTGATAGATCACTATGTCAGTCAGTCAGTCAGTCACCTTTGAATTATATATATTTAGATAAACTTTGTCATTCAACCATCAAAACATACCTGTACAATAACCAACTCTAGTTTCGTCATCATCACTAAAAACCTCTCATATTCGCTATGGAAACGCTTTAATTAAAACTTGAGATTGGATAATAATCGAAGTTTAGGCAACCCACAAGTTTGTCCGCACAACTTCACAATGACACGCTAAGATCACTGAAGGTTGTACATTAATGTATGAGAACAAGCCAAGCGACACATACTTGGCAGTACGTGTATCGGTGTGGTCTCAGGAATTACTTACTAACTAGAACTGTTTGATGGTCTGAATCAGAGGTTCCCAAACTTTTTTTGTGGTTGACCACTTTCATAATTTTCCGGTTTCGGCATTTCATCCCGCCCACCGTAGATTCCATTTTCGACGGTTATCGGGATGTTGCAGTCAGTAGTACGAATTCGGTCATTTTCTAAAAACCCAATTCGGGATATTCCAGGGTTCTTCCGTACCGGACAATATTGATTGCAACTGCCGCTGCGAGGACTGTGGCTGGACAACCCTGCATGCTACGCGCTACCTGCAAGACCGACCTACCTACCTGGCTACCATTATTCTTCTACGTTCTGAAACCTACAGGATAGTGGTTTTCTTTAGGCGGTCTAGAACCCAATACGAGCTCGATATTAAGAACTCACGCCAGTCTTCTACTAGGGTGATTATTTTCTACCTAAGTACCTACATCTAACTGTTTTTTTTTATTACATTTTTACTTATACTTTTTTATTACAGTTTTTACTTACTCTTCCGAGTTTCATTTACCGGCTAAGCCCTAAACGTTACAATGGTCCCCGGCGAATGCAGGGCTCCATACTCTTGTATTTTTTCAAGGCTGTGGACGAAGAAAATACCCTCTCAAGAAAACAATACTATTTTTTCGCGCTACCGGTCGCTATTGCATGTGGTGCTATAGGTGTGAAAATAGTCTTAGCTTCGAAATGCTTTCTTTAAAGTACGACCATTTTCATCGATATACAACCTATCAAAGATTGTCGAAAAAGTAGTTTTTTTACATTTTTGATTAACTTATTATCTTTCTCTTCCTACATTGATAGTTAAAACGAAGTCAACTTTTTTTGTTCTTTAAATATCGAAACCAGATAATTTTTTGTGGACTTCCACTTACAACTGGTGACGTTCCAATTTGTTTCCTTTTGTTTTCACGCCAATGTAGACCCCGTCGCGTTTCTCGTGGACCCTTAGGGGTCCGCTTGGACCACTTTGGGAATCACTGGTCTAAATTGTTGGGTGTTTGGTATACCTAAGTCTTAAGTTTTAAGTTTTTGAGCTATAGGTCAGATTTTGTCTAGTTGAAGAACCCAAATGCCTGAGCATACTCTACATTGTCGTCAACGGCAAGCATATGCTAGAAGTTTTGAATCCAAGGGTCTTTTGTTTGATTTGCAGTTCAGTATTGGACATAGGATTCTCCCTACATAGCTCCCGGTTGTCGAATAAGAATATTTTATCGGGTACAAAATTGATTGAATGACCTTGACTTTCTTAATTCATTTGAAAATAATTCTGCTTTGGTAGTTGTGGTGTTCACTAGTTAAGGTTTAGAGTAAAATCCCCGTATCTCAGTGTGATGTCTTTGTTCGGGGTTGTACAATTAAACACTGTTTCCAATATTTCTGGGTTAGGCGTGTGCTCGGACTAGACTGAGCGCGGCGCACCGCCCCGCGATCTCTCCAACGCGCATCCCCACCTTAGCACGCATAAGTCATTTATTAAACGTCACAGTAGTTTAAGAGAGTCTTCTAGGCTATTCTGTGACTTAAAAATTATTATTATATATTATAATCTGCCAAAACTACAACGAACTCGCTTTTCTGTTACTATAGTAATATAGCTTATACACCCGCACCCGCACCCGCTCTTATGCTTGCACCTTTGCGAGCGTGTTGTTTGATCACGGGATCATAGTACCGGGATAACAAATATCTACACCATCCCTGGGAACCTTCTAGTTACGAAGATATTGGGGGTCAAAGTTCCAACTTTTTGACAAGTTTGTTTTTTATATAGGTACAAGTTTTTATTGTGAGATTTTTACTTTAAACACATCAACGACCTCCGCACTATTCAATCCATCCACCAGCACAATGTTCCGAGTGTGTTAAATTGAGTTCTAAAACAAAACATGATTTTTCCCAAAAAATAGTCGTTAGCCTGCAATCATTTTAGCGTTAAGTTACCTACTTAGTTTGATGTTCAGAATGCTTGATTGACGGCTTCGTGATGAGGTTGTTTACACCCTGTATTATAAGTGCGATTCCTTCAGTACATCGATATGTAGATACATAGTTATGTATGTAATACCGATGCATCACAAGTTAATATCGTGTCTTTGTCCCGGGGCAATGGCACGTGCTCCACGGCTCCCAATCAGCGTAATCCATAAATGTCAACCATGTATTATGGCGAGCATTACGGACGCAATGGGGCAAATATGGTTTGTATTGTAATGGATATCTTTTGCTTATTGTATACTGATTCATTTCTGTTTATCTTTAATCTGTGTGTAATTAAATGTTTCTTTCTTTTCTTTTTTTAATAAAACCTTGCCCCACTTGGATTTTTTGCTGTATTGTGAGTGCGTTTACAAACATTTAAACTCATATACACAAACAGCCAAACCCGGTACAACTACCTGTTTTTTTTTCATTTTTGTTTCAACCTTGTCTGTCCCACTGCTGGGCAAAAGCCTCCGCCATGGCTTACCAATTTTGGTTACGATTTACCCTATTCGGTCCAGATCGCCACGTCAGCGTTTCTTGGTCCTGCCTCGGTTGCGACGGCCGTCTTCTGGCACCCAATGTGTGACTATCTTCGCCCATCTGTCCGGCTTCATCCTAGAAACGTGACCCGCAATCTGCCGGCTCTCTCTCTGCGGGGATCGAACCCGCGACTCGTAGCCAATCGCTCGCCACTGCGACCAACGTGTCGTAAACTGTGTCGTTTATCTATAAGTTAAGTTATGATACTGAATACAAATGTTACTAAGCAAATCCCAAATACCTATTTTATTTTTCGTAGATTCAAACGAGTACATAGAAAAAATACACATCAACTATTCACTATGTACAACCTATTAAATCTAATAGCAACATAATTAAAATACACGGATAATATTTCTGTAACATCCCAAAATAAGTCCTCTACGATATAAATCTTTAAATAATTAATTGACGATTAGTTGGAGGTCGGACCGGGATATACTAATGTATCCGTATCAATGGATGACCGAATCCTCTATAGTCCTGCAGCCTATACAAGATTTTACTGACGACTTTCCTTTTGTATTTAGAAAAAGATGTTATACGATTATTTGTTCCAAATAATTATATTCTCTCTAGAAAACATAAATTGTTCAATATCCCATTTAGTCGCAAACTGTAGGTTGATCCACTTCACCGCAAGCATACGCGGTATAGTATGCTAGTGATGCTAAACGCGCTCGTGTAGACCAACCCTGGATTGGACGTGTTCTTGATGAATGGTAGATGATAATATAAGAAGGTTTGTGGTTCTGCGAGAAAACTGAGTGAAAGGATTAGGTTTTTAATTTAGTGTTAACTGTATACCGTATACGCTGCGCTAACCTTACCAAAAGGTATCACAATACCCAGTATTCACTGGGTTGTGGAGGTCAGATAGGCATTCGCTTCATGTAAAATACTGGTATTCAGCTGCATCCAGTTGGACTGGAAGCCGATCTCAATATAGTTGGGAAAAGGCTAGGCAGATGATGGTATACGCTGTAATAAATAAATAAATAAACATTTATTTCTTAAACTTGCCTCCTTGGACGCCTTTTCGGGAATGGAAGGAGTTTTCAGGCAAAAAATAAGTAGGGTATTTAAACCTTGGATATAAAAGGCGTTAATTGAGGGTCAACCACCTCTTCTGTTGTGATACGAACAAAAGAATATACAACAAAATATTTGGAGAATTAAAAGGTCGTTTACCTAGCCATTACAATACAATACGCAATTACTAAAAATGAACAATGCCGATCTCTCATCACTTTTTTATAATTAAGCACCTTTTGTTATGGAAGTATGTTGTTTACTAGATATCTGTTGATTACAATTATTTCGTTGGCATTGTTTTTGGGTATACCTACTAGATCAGAAACAGATAAGATTACATTTGCCTTAGGTTCAACAAAGTTTCAAACATTCAATCGCAATTTCACTCCTCGCTTCGTTTCCACCAACATTTTAAAGAAGGAAGCACAATAGTTTTGTAAGAATATTAATTATCTTTATTTTTTATGTGGTTAACATGTATATAATATTGTTTTCCGTATATGAAACGAAGCATGTCTTATTCGTATGGCTAGCTATCAGCTTAATCATTCAAACGTCTTGTTGAGGGGACTAGAGGAGCTAAATGAGCAACTCTGTTTATGGTGGTTCAAAATTCGTTTGAAATACTGTTAGAATAAAGTTCTAATCAGCTTGCACTAAAAAGTGGTTGTTACGTCAGTCACTGTGGGCCGAATAGTTCGAAATGATAAGCAAAATGTGGCGAGATGTTACCGATTCGGATGCTCTGTACTTTAAGAGCACGTCAAATCTTGACTAAAGTAAGAAAACGTCTTCTACCTATCCAGGTAAACATCCAGCATCACAAGTCCCACTAATTCGATACCCATACACGCAATCAATCAGTGTCTACTGGTCATTGGATATGCGAAGTGGTGTGACGGTGATCGATCCTCACGGACCCCACTCAATATTCCGTCTACTCTCAGTAATAGTGTCCATTGACTGGCCTGAATAGATGAGAAGCCGATGAAATAGGTGTGACAAATTTGGCGAACCTAGGTGCTTTGATTGAAAGTACCTGTATAATGGAAATGAGACAGAAAATGTAAGGACTTGGAGTGCTTTTGTACGTTGCTGCTATAGGAAAAGGTGTGAATATTACCATAACCTATATCACTATTTTTAAATTGCTTTTGTTCTTGGAAAATTATTTATTTTAAGAGTTGTTCATGTTGAGGGAATGAATAAATGAATAAGAAGCGTCTAACAAAAGGTATTTTCAAGGGAGATGTAGGTAAGTTAAGACGCAGGGACATTAAACATAAGATGCTATCACATCAAGCAAATAGAATCTGCCACTTTAATAGATTTTCAACTCTATCGCAATAGGTGCAAAGTTGATCGAAAAAAAAATGTCAGTTTCGGGATGCTTGATGGTGTAGCTGACGTCTGTTTATTGACATTATTGGTGATATTCTTCGGAACGACTCGTGGAACTAGCAACCGGTGTGCGTGAATGAAAAGATCTATGAATGTGGATGAAGCAAAAGGATAAGGTACCTCTTAGTCTTTAAGAAACGTTGAAGGCGTGCGTTTCTTTCCCAAACAGTGAAAAGGCGTTTGTATGACGTAAGTGTTCAAACGAAAAAAGGGTCATATGTTCCTTTAATATTTTCTGGCTATGACCTATTTTGTTTCAACACAGCAGTAAGGTTTGTAATTTTCTGAATACTGGTAGGTATCTACAAACATACCGTTGTTAGGGTGATCTAATGCTGTGAGGGCTAAATGGTGGTGACTGGTGACCTGATGCAGCTGAATATCAGAGAGAGTTCCAATCTACATTGTAAATATGTTAGTATCAATATCTTCGTTTGCAAATAAACTCGAACCGAAATTGAGTCGAATCGAATCCATATTGCCCGGTTGTAAGTGTGGTATCAATTTCAATAAGTAGTTTTCTGTGTATTACAGGTCCCCATCTTCTAATTGCATCGGTCCTGTGAATAATCTTCGCGTCCATAAAGTCACTCACACGACCCTAGGATTCATGACGTTGGGATCACTCGTTGGATCGTACACTTCATCATCATCATCTGCCTAGCCTTTTCCCAACTATGTTGTGGTCGGCTTCCAGTTTAACCGGATGCAGCTGAAAACCAGTATTTTACACGGAGCGACTGCCTATCTGACCTTCACAACCCAGTTAATACTGGGTAATACGATACCACTTGGTAAGACTGGTTGTCAGACTTTTTGGGCCACTACACTGTAACGACTGCCAAAGTTGGACAAATGACAACCGGGACCAACAGCTTAACGTGCTTCCCGAGGCACGGAGGAAACTCGGTATGTACGTTTGGTCACCCATCCACAGACCAACCTAGGCAAGCACGGCTTAACCTAAAGATCGTCCCAGCGGCTGTTATTATTTAGCCACGAGCTCCTCGGATCGTACACTTATGAGCAATATAAAAAAAACGGAATATAACCAATTTTATTGCAACATCGTATCAAAATTCGCCATGCCCTGTTACCGAGATACGGCATTATAGAAACCATTACACTTCACCGCATTGGCCACAACAAACCTACAATTCCAACCATAAAAGGCAAAATAAAACTGACAAAATTAATGTAAATTGACGTAATTTGGTAATGGCGGCGGCTAACAAAACAAATGAAATTAGAAACTGCTCCTAACATAGTTAGTTGGTACGGTAATACAACGCCGCAACGGAGTTAGTGTGGCCCCGTCCTACTTCATTACTATCTATCGATGTATTACAACCCTGTCATTTGCTGTAATGAAATATGCTTTCGTAAATTCTACTGGTTTAATTTGGTCCCAATTTTCGAGTTTCTCTGCAGTACGAAATTGAGAAATGTAAAGTTTTAGAACAAACCTTTGCGCTACATTGTCTTTCCAAGACTAAATAATTTTCTTTTCAGCCTGTAAGAACTCTGTTGAACATAGATTTACTCAATCTGCCAAACATGAATAATGCAAACGAATCCCTTTGATGGTTGTATAATTAAGATTTTTAACAAAGGCACTCGCTACCTAATTTTGTACTGCCATTGTTGATATCTTGAGTTGTTTTTGTAAATTTTTAGTAAAAAACTCATTGTATAGATGTTTGTGATGAAATTCCAGAAAAATAAAGAAAATGTTATGAGAAAACTCTCAATTTGCAAAAGCAGAATAGGATACTCTCTGTGGTCAAAGACATGCACTCAAAGTGACTTTCAAAGCCACCGACGGTTTCGTGGAAGTCTCGAAATAGGACAGCATTTAAGGGTACAAAGATCAAGACGCAAAGACTCCTAATAAAGTATTAGCAAGCAGCAATTAATTCAACAATTAGTTAAATGTGTGCACACATGCGTCTATGTCTGCCAGCTCTAATGTCTGTACTCATTCCACGCACGTCATCAAACAAAGCGCCTTACAAAGCTACTGTTAATTGAAAATAATAATACCATCCGCGAACATTCCTACCTCGTAGGCAACATAATTCCCTCTAAGTAAAGGTATTTAAATAAAACATCAGCTAACTCCGGAGCTCCGGAGGCAGCTTGCGCGATGTGCGTAGCTGACACTCATACATTATCGTACAACCGAGCTTAAGATTACGTGCCGAGCGTAAAACTCGTTTTCTCTCTACCTATAGTAACGACCTGAAGGAAAAATGATGCGTTAAGCGAGATACATGTGTCTATGAATAATTTAACACCCGCCTTTTGCTGACTCTAAGTGGGACTTTCACCTTATAACGTTGCGGCTACATTGGCTAATTTGACGTACATTGCTGGGTATACAAGACAAATGCTTTCGAAATTTTAACTGATACGGCTATGTATGTCAAACAGCGAGGTACTACGATATAAATAAGGCACATGTCCCAGTTATTGACCATCGGAGTGTGAGTCGCAACCGAAAGTTTTTACGATTTGACTTCGTTTTACTCGGGTTTGTGCTTAAGGCTCGCTTCAACGCAAATCGTCTAAATAAAAACGCGCCTTAAATATTTTCGTGTGGAATGAGCCGAATAACGCCCTTTATGGGGCTCTGGAAAAAGTTTTTACGATGTTCTTAGGGCAATTCGCAGGTGAACTTAAAAACAGGATGTTTTTTGTGTAAAATGTGCATCGACTGTTTTGGAGAGCAGAAAGTGGTTTTAGTTTCCAAATGTTTGGTTTTATGTTTCAGTTCGGCAAAATAGCTTCAAAAAGCAAAACAATCGTCAATAATTACCACAACATTATGAAAACACAGTATTAAATCCGATTTTAATTAGTTTATAAATCACGTTTGTTTACCGTAGTATAAATTCGTATTTATACCCTGTCATTTCAATATGGCGGCGTTTATGTCCGCTAATAGTCACTGCTGAAATTTTATTACGTCAATCATATTTATCTGGGACGTTCATAATACTAGTTTATTTCATTTGGACTATTTAAATGAGACTATTTGTGGCTGGATCATAAAAGACTGTACTTCATTTAGGTTAAATTAAACCTCGGCCATACGTACTTTCTGTTATAAAATATGGGACTGCTTTATTGCTATGACTAGGATTTCAGACAGGTTGGTGTTCTCATTATGTTTTTATTCGTAAATACGAGGTCTTTATCAATTTCTAAATATAAATAATAAAAATAAAATAGACATATACCTACTTTTTTCTTTTATGTTTTTATGTTTTTTTTTTATATAATATAATTTTGTAAATCTACATTTACAAATGTAATAAATTAGTCAAGAAATAAATAAAGTAAAATAAAATAACAATAAAATATATATAATATCTTTCCATATTCTTAACACATATCACGAATTCACGAGTGAATGGTTTTCATTGTTAGATCTTAAACCATTATGTGGTTAAATAAGAAGCAATCCCAATCAAACGATTTGGATTGCATAGTAATGGTGTTCAAGCTATCAAAGTACTGCATTAGACAGTTTAATCATTTAGCGCCTGGCACCCAGGGTAATCTTTGCCTTTTGTTTTCGGATGGCAGCACAAAAATTGCGACCCCCTAAAAATACGCTTGAATTAGTAAATAAGAACATTAAAATGACTTTGTTGTTTTATGCTTCCCTGGTCCATCGTACATCAGAATTAGTGCTCTTTCATCTTCGCGGGGTCCCGGTACTAAAATCATAAGTACTGCATATATTTCAGAAAGATCCTCTTAGCAGCCTCCCTGAGGGAATGCGATAAAAAATCTTACATACTTTCTTCAAGATTTACTCAAACGGTGGTGAACAAAGGAAGAAAATAATTTATTTTGTTCTACAGCTAGAATTGCAAAAAAGTTTTTTAGTTTTTTTATTCGTAGCTGAAAATATACAATTTTTAGGAGAAATGAGGATGTTCTGATATTTTCTGGATGAGTGTCTGTTCGCGGGCTTTGTATGTGTAATCTTTCTAGCGAGATTGTATACTCTCGAAATATTATCAACTGAACATACTGCTTCCAATATAACTCATTATTTTTCGGTAGATTGTAATCTATCAAAGTGAAACCGTAATATTGTGAAATGCATGCGACGGAAGTATCTCTGCCCCTGTAATCGGGACATGGGGCACCCCCACATTAGGTTATTTAGGTTCCTTTAAGATCCTGCCGACAGAAACGGGGGCCCTGCGCTGCGTAGCGGGGCTCCGTCGACTACGCTTTTTAGGGGACTATAAAGTATTTTGAGGTTAGGTTATATTAATCGGTATTTCTCAGGAATGCTACATTATCTTTTCATGAGAGTGGTACCATGGGGCAAGGGGGACCCCTCCTTCCCCCCCCCCCTCCTCAAAACCGGGCGAATTGACTTCCATCGCATACATTTCACAATATTACGGTTTCCGTTAGATAATAATCTACCGAAAAATAATGCGTAATATTGTAAGCAGTATATTCGTTTGGCATCTTTCGAGAGTTTACAAATTTCTCTAGTTATTACAATCTAACGAGTTTGACAATTTTACGGTGACATATATGAAATGTTAACTCTGAAAGGAGTATCTATCCAAGTAAACAAAATTAAAGTGTTCATTAGTAATTAAAAGCCGTCAACCAAGGATTCTGTACATCAAACTAAGTATCTTTACGCAAAAAAGTTTTTATTTTTCACTTTGTAGTGGTTCATATGTGCTTACCCTTTCACAGCGTAACGGCGTGATTTTTTGTTATGAACTGGTGTAAACAATAGAGAGACATGAGATTTCAGCGATCCCAGTATATTTGCTATCATTTATTGAGAAGTTCCCGTCGCCTATCTTCCGAAGTTCTTCATCAGAACTTTACCAAATTGAAATGGGATCACTCCGAGAACGTACTTTTCCTAAAACTACCCAAATCGCTTCTGGTGTGCCTACAAAATTTAAGGAATTCCCTCTATTTGTCCAGGATCCCATTAAATGGAACTTAACACATCTAACTGTCGAAATCTGGGTGTATTGTACACTTCTGCGTACTCCCTCCCGTACTCAGAGCATACAGGCGTGATGTTACGTCACTATGTTACTTAAACAATAAATAATCAAGCGATTGCAGCAGTTACGGCAGCGTTGCCGTGTATTTTTTAAGAGTTCTATTGTATATCTCAGAAGATCAGCATCAGATCTTCAGCAAATTAAAATGGGACCAAATGAGAAGCACCAGCTTTCAAATAAAAAAAGGAATCATCAAAATCGGTTCACCCAGTCGAAAGTTCTGAGGTAACAAACACAAAAAAAAGAAACCCACGAATTGAGAACCTCCTCTTTTTGGAAGTCGGTTCAAAAGGAAAACTTTGTTTGTTTGGTTGTTGAATAAACTCAGAAACTACTGTGACGATTTAAAAAAATCTTTCACCATTGGAAAGCTACATTCACGCTGAGTAACATAGGCTATATTTTATCCCCGTACTCCCACGGGAACAGGAACTACGCGGGTGAAACCGCGTGACGTCTGCTAGTTAAAGTATATAATATAAAATCATGTGTAATAGAACTCAATGTAACGCATTAAAAACATTGTGCTAATATATGGATTAAATAGTACGGGGGTCGTGGAGGTGTTTAAAGTAAAAATCTTACAACATGTATTAAAAAAATCTTGTCAAAACGCTGGAACTTTGACTCCCAATATCTCCGTAAATAGAAAGTTACCAGGTATGGTATAGAATAAAAAAAAAGATCGGAATGACAAGGAGAACAATTAAATAGCCATTTTTAGGTCCTTCATAGCTAATGTTATAGCTATTCCTCTGACAGTGGCTCTGGTAACGATGGAGCTCAGCAGAGTGCTAAGGAGTAACTTATATTAATTTAATAAAAAAAATAAGGATAAGTGCAAACAAAAAATTAAACCCTTGATATTGTTAACACAATCCGATTCAATTATGGAAGTAATATTTTTGTAATACGCAGACACCCGGACGAAGGTCGCGGGGCACAGCTTGTTGTATATAATGTAACAATTAATAAACAGACCGATATAACAATCAACCGATAGTTCATTTAGCCCTCACTAACAGCCGCCGAAACCGATTACTTGTCAGTCACAAAACATTGTTTCCCAACTCAAATGTCTACCTTACGTAACCTTGAACTGACATCACAGGGGTGCTACGTTATCTTCGGGTGATACGGTAGGTTCAGCCGAGCAACGAACGCGAATACAACCGAGTAAACCCAAAAATAATTCAGCATCGATAGATGCCGAACGGAGTTTGCCAGGCGGTACGAGCCCAAGGCGCTGTCTCCACGAGCGAGAGAATCGCGGCCATTTGACGTATTTCTATAGGAAAATATCGCTGCGATTCTCTCGCTCGTGGAGACGCCCCAAAAGAGTGTATAGAAAAACGTGGCAAGGACGATACTATCGCCGCGATTCTCTCGCTCGTGGAGACAGCGCCTAACCATCAACAGCGCGCCAGAGTCGGCGCAGTATGTCTTATTTTCCATACTTCCTTACCTTACGTTGGGGTCCCGGGTTCCCGTTGGAGCAAATGTTTGTGTGATGAACATGGACTTTTGTTTTCCGAGTCATGGATGTTTATATATGTTTTAAATATTATTGGACTTTTGTTTCCCGAGTCATGGATGTTTAAATGTATTAAATATTATGTATTTACAAACAAAAAGTATCTACTCTTAAAGTACTTACGGGATAATACCCATGTTTTTTTTTGTTTCTATAAGATATCCCGATATTTCGGGTCCGTGGCTTAGGCCCCCAGTGGTCGAGGCACCTGTGGCCGACGCCCCCAATTAGATTAATTTGATTTTCTTTTGTTTTTTCGACGCTGTTGCAAAAAAGTATCTATGTAGTATATCATGGTGTCCACGACACAAGCCTCGTTGCTTAGTGTGGCACTAGATGGCGCTATGTGTGGTGTACAGTGATATTTATTTGATTATTTATTGATTTATTACTCATCATCTCTAACTCAGACACCTCCTTTCGTGCCATATCATCCTTCACATCCATCCTTTGTTTTTTGGTCTTCCTCTTCTCTTATACTACTCTGGATGGGCCACAGACATGATCAACATTATCGAGTCGAGCTGTACGAGTCGAATGAAACCCGAACATGTGTTGTGATTGCTCCAGGTCAGCTTTATTGATCAATAAATTATGATGATGATGATGATGATGCTATTTAGCTGATTTCGGCCACAGCGTCTGCATTCGATGATTTCTAGTGTGATTGTATAGAGCTTTAGTGTGCTGCTCATTCATGTGCTGTCAAGTGGCTAGCATATCCAATTTTGGCCGGAAAACTCCGAGCTCAAAGTGGACATGTAAGAACACTATTAACAAAATTGTAGGTGGTCCTAGCTTTAAGGGCATCACGCTTTAAATCCACTTGCGACCTTCTTCTCTCTTTAAAGGCCGGTCGATGCACACTAAATAAAATAAAGACTCGTAAATCGAATGTGGACACCCGACCCAGTGGTACACCACCCCTCAGATGACCCCAAATCTTTCTTTTTTAAACAACCAAGTTATGAGCTCTTGGACTAACAGTACCTACACAAGTTTTGCGCGTAAATTATAATTTGGTAAAATTTATAGTCCCCGAGATGTCGACCGAGTTGTGTATTTATATTTTACTAGCTAACAAAGTTAGTCAAACAGTAACTTGTTTCAGCTAGTTTAGTACTGTTTAGTGTTTATTCTTCAAGGCTAGATCGTGATTGGTGTCTGTTAGGGTTTATTAGGGGCTGAGGTTAGGGGCTGGAGGAAAGGCGAAAGATTTAATGAGTTCGTTTGTAACTTCTGTTGCTTCTTTTGTTGGACTTTTCACTGGTAGCCTTGACTTACGCCTTTACTCTTTGTTTAATGAACTAGCCGTTAATGAATTGTAGATACCGTCTTTATTACGTTCTATGTTAGGGTTTTGGCTTAATCATCCCGGTGTCACCCTAAAACAACACATGTCTTGCGACAATCACTGTGGGACACCTATTAGTTAAGCTGAGCAATTTATCTGGTAATTAGTAAACAGTGTTTGGCTATAAGAGTAGAGAAAGACCAAAGAAACGATGTGAAGAGATGATATAGCACAAAAAGAGGAGTCTTAAGAGATGACGAGCAATAGAGAAGTATAGATGAAGAAGATATTCTGCGCCGACCGCAAATTATTTGGGAAAAGGATAAGATAATGAAAATTACTATAAAAAGTATTTACTATAAAATTATACTTATTATAAAATTCAATCAATACGATTATAGTAAGAAAAGACCCCCTGTTTATACTATGATTACACACACAGCGTCAAATGTTTCAGTTTAGTAACGTAAACCAATTATATTATTTTGAACGAAGCACTGGTCGAAAAGAATACTAATTTACTTAATTACTCTACTTATAATTAATTATTGTAGTTAGTGTTTCTGACGTAATTAGGCGAGAACTGAGTTTAGCGACAAAGGTAGCTCGCGTCTTTGTGTTTACAATTAATTTGTGGGTTCGGGAGTAACATAATTAGTACCTTTTTTCCTAAAAGAAGTTTCTCATTAAATAGAAATAAAATCCTACATTTTAAAGGGCGCTATTACTGTTGTTGTTATTATATACACGTGCCTGAAATGTTACAACCCAACCATATTTATTTGGGACAATTTATTATGTTTTGTGGTATCAAAAGATAATCCAAAGGTAAATCAAATGAGTAATTGTATTTACAAGAATTGTAGTAAGTTAAAATTTTCAAACAAATTGTTGAAAACATTATTAGAATAAAATGAGAAAATTTGGAAAGTAGTCACTTAATTGTCACTTTAAATTACGACATAGAATAATAAATTATGAATGTAGAAGAATCGAAGTTATGATATTATAATCTCTTAGTATTGATAGATTTAATATACCTGCAGCATTTTCTAGTATATTTTTTATCGCACACGGAATAAAACAAAACATATAACAATAAATTAAGAAGCAATGCTAAGAGCGGCTCTCAAACTCAATGGAACGGACCAGTACCATTGGTCATGGGACATTAAACGAGCTATTACTCTACTCTACCCCATACTCGATCCCTTACACTAAACAAGGGGATTTTTCCTGTTTCCGCCCATCCCTAAATATAGTTAAATGTATATTAAATACTGAGTTAGCTTGTTGTTCCTTGTACGAATGCTTAGCGTTGAAAAGGGTAAATTCATGACTAACTTCTTGACAGTACCTACCTCCAGAGGTTCTACGTGTAAATGATTTAATTGAAATAAATGTCTTAAAGTTTCCTACTGAATCTTAATGTACTAAGTAAGCAGACTAAAACGTAGGTATTCGCATTTTAGAAAGTGTTCATTTTAGCAACGAGTTTGGAATGGACGTTTTCTTGATTTTTTTATGACCAACATATGCCGTATGAGGTAAATCTTTTTTCGTATCCCACTTGTCGTGGTGTATACCACTACTCAGAAGGGGGGGTGATGGTTCCCACTGAAGATATGGAAGGTAGTGCAAAGTGCGTTCAACAATGGAACAGTTAATATCTTGCATGTCTTACAACATTCGTCAGTGTACATTACTTTGTGTAATTTACTTCATCACCACTGCTCTCAAAACGGGGAAGGTGCATTCCCTCCTTAAAGAGAGGTCGTGCGTCCCAGTAGTGAGACCATTATAAATAAGTAAAAAATAAATATAGCTGGACATTAACACACAACACCATCTAGTGCCACACTATGCAAGGCTTGTGTCGTGGACACCAGATAGTTGATATACTACTTGTATACTTTTTTGTTTGTAAATACATACTTATTATACATATGAACAGCCATGACTCGGAAACAAATCCATGCTCATCACACAAACATTTGCTCCTACCGGAATTCGAACCCAGGACCCTAAGAACGTAAGGCAGCCTCACTACCACTACGCCGTCGTCGATTATATGTATATAGGCTGATAATGCAATGTGTAATAATCGTAGCTCAGTTATTGTCTGGGGGTTATAATATAATGTAAATAATCCTCGATACTCTAATTTAGAAACTGTACGTAAATCAGAAGATATCTCTGAAGGGTTAAAGTGTAACAACATAAAACAGTTGTAACCTAAGGAAGTATTACATTAAACTAGAAGTTTTAACATTTCATGGCAAGGCGGTGTTTAGCGCCATCGTTCACTACCGACACAAAGGCCGCTTCAAGTCTGTCGTTACAAATTATGTTACGAATAAAACATTTTATTGGCAACCCCGCCTTGGACAAGTAGCTGTAAATTCAGCAGCTTTATTAAAATGTTTGATGTTCAGCGTTTACTGGCTGTGGTCTATTTTTGGACAGTTTTAATGATGCAGCGCTGGAAAGCGGTTTTTCTGCTTTTCTTGCAAGTTTGCTGCCAGAGGCGGATTTATATTGGAGTTTGTGTGAAAGTATTGGTAATTGTAGTTTTCTGTTTTAAAACAGTTTTATATTCAATATAGCTCTGCTAATGGTTTTTCCAATACCCTAAAGATCATACAAAGGTCAGGGTTGAACCTGTTAGATAAACAAATAATAAACTACAAACAAACAATATTTATTTATCCAAAAAAAAAGATGGTGCCGAAGCTATTTAAAACTCGTTTCTGTGTATAGGTATACCTAGCCTATAAATAACTATGTCTCATACCAAAGAGTCGACAAAAAGCGCGTAACTCGACGTCAGTTTATACGAGTAAGGTCCTTATAAATATTTCAGAAGTAAGTCGACTGAAAACTTTGTTCAGAGTGAAATTACAGCTTGGATATAGGATATAAAGCTAAGTTGACCCGAGAGGCTCACAGTGTGGGTGAAACATTGAGTGAATACGCGGACCTGACTGCTTTAGAATGTGAGTACCTTTATTTATCAATCTGGATTCTTCATTGATCTTATAAAACAGGATTTTAAAGGGTCTGGTCTGGGCAATGAAGATATTTTAAAGGAATTGATAATGAAATGTGGTTTTAAAGAAAGGAATTCAAGGAAGACCTAAGAAAAGTTAAGAAAGGTTTTGTGTGAAAGATAATATGATTATCAATGAGAATAATCATTAATAAATTAAATAACTT
Organism: Xestia c-nigrum; assembly: GCA_916618015.1. Taxonomy (NCBI): domain Eukaryota; kingdom Metazoa; phylum Arthropoda; class Insecta; order Lepidoptera; family Noctuidae; genus Xestia; species Xestia c-nigrum. The sequence continues at coordinate 24,768,071 of OU745249.1, forward strand.
GAAGTAACTAATTCAACAACAAACTAAAAGAAATGAGTCGAAAACTGCTCCTCAACGCTGTCAACTGGTACGAGTAATGTCCCCAAGACTGGCGTGTATGGCAACACTTAGCCTCTGGCCAAAGTAAAGACACCCCTATAATTATGAGCATAAATACTAAGATGATACCTTTTAAAGACGTATGGGAGAAAAAAAATGCTATAATTTACTACGCTTGTATAAGGGGTGCTCAATGAAATTTAAATCTTATTCTTTATAGCTAAGTACATTAGCGTATTATTATTATGTATTAGTGTAGTAGCTATATTTATTATTATTTGTAAGAAGATCTATGTTTTACACAGCCAAGACAATTAATTGTCTCTATACAGCAAAATTAACATTGGTATGTTTGTTCTTTATGCGTTCCTAAACTAATGATTCGATTGTGATGAAACTTTGGTAAGTTCGTCTGTCCTTAGCCCACCAAATGTATACATATATTTACGCCGCATTTTAACGCATCCCGGGTAAAACGAGACATAAAACTGTCAAATAATGACATTTATAAGTTGATTAAACAAACATGCTGTCCGGTCTCATCAACCGTACATTTACTTTGCGAACGCAGCAACCTATTTGAATGTCGTTACGCTATAATTGTAACTTTTCACGCTAGGCAGAGCGAGTCAGGCAACAACTGTGGAACTAACCACTTGTCAAGAGAAAGAATCGCTACCACTTTAACTATTGTAACTTCTACATTTTAATATAACTTTAAACATAACTTGTGGTCCTTTCTGTGTACTCCACAACTTAACCAACATCAACTAAATGATAGTGTACGGTGCCTACAACCATTGGCACATGCACTCAAAATTGGTTGTCAATTTACTCCCCAATTAATTTTCCCGGCATTATTTATTCACAGATTTAAACATAGTATTTGCTCAGACAAATAATCTAAAGTCCTGAGCAAACGCTGGTTGCACCAGGCTTAGCGTCAAGTCCATTCACCCCTACATCTGAGTCCAGTCAACATTTAGACAGCGAATATATACGTCGTGTCTTTGACAGATCATCTTCATTCTTTGTTTCACTGTTTTTGGCTTTTAGTACGAATGCTGAAGTAGGTTGTAGGTCTTCATTTATTTGTTATGGTTTGGGTACCGACTTTACTTTCTCTGTGCTCAACATAAACACATATCAAACCACGCGTTTTATCCAAGGGGTGTGAGAGTAGCTCGTGGCTAAAACATAACAGCCACTCGGGTCGATCTTTAGGTTAAGCCGCGCTAGCCTAGGTTGGTCTTTGGATGGGTGACCACTCATTACATCCCGAGTTTTACTCCGTGCCTTAAAAAGTACGTTAAGCAGTTGTTCTCGACTGTCATTTGTAGATCTATAACAGTTGTTACAGGTAGTCAGAGGTCCAAAAAGACTGACCACCAGTCTTACCAACGGGTATCGTTTTACCCAGTACTAACTGGGTTGTGGAGGTCAGATAGGCGGTCGCTTCATGTAAAATATTGACATTCAGCTGCATCTGGTTAGACTGGAAGCTGACCCAACATAGTTGGGAAAAGGCTAGGCAGATGATGATGGGTAGACACAACAGAAAGTTACCTGCTACAATCCTCGCATAATCCTTATGCTTCGTGCACTTTCATACACCAAATTGTACTCGTACGCCAGATGCCAGTGCCAGAAAGGTCCGATACTACTACTAATAAGCTGAGTGTCTGAGCTCGAGATTCAGTAACAACCTTAATGACAAAGGTACCTGCAAATGGGATCCCGCCTTTGCTCTCAACATCCCTCAGCCCTTTCATAGCTAATGTTAGGTGGAACTCCATTTTCTGGTCATTACACTAAACATAACATAATGCGATAGACACATTCACACGTACACAGACAGTAACATACGAATAATAAAGCAACCACACAAAAAACCGGAATCAAACATAATAAAATAAACATAAAAATAAGGGAATCGCCACACGCGCGCCCTTCCAGACAGTTTTATTGTAATGACGTTCTATCTCGCGTAAAAATATGAGTGGGTAATACCTCCGCGCGTAAACAGAATAACGGTTTTATCGTCGCGTGATATTAGCCGGAAAGGACGGCCACTAGGCGGGGTTACCCTACGACCGATGTGTAAAGTGTTACTATGCGTTTCCCCTAGCCAGTGGTACCTACTGGCCATATACTTAATTTACGATAAAATTAGATGTGTTATTATAATTGTCAACTGGTGTTAGTTTACTTTCAGAATTGACTTGGGCTTTAGTGAGATCAAATAAATGATTATTTTTAAGAAGTATTACAAACTGTTATTCGATTGTGTTAATACTGTAACCGTGTACTGTTTCTTTCGAGAAATTTAGCAAGATTTTTTTTAAATATGGCCAATTTTATTCCAAGTTACTAACAACTGTTTTCCGAAAGAGGCACTGTGAGAAAGCTACTTTTTGAGAAAGAGTCATTCTGCGAAAGCGACATTATAAGAAAGTTACATTTTCCGACCAGTAGACGTTTTGCGAAAGAGACATTTTGCGACTAAGACATACCCTTTTTTTTTAGGATGGGAAATCATTAAATAACTTTGCCCACTCTGGGCGGAGTGGGAGGGAGTGACAGACTTTTACTGACTAAAACCCATCCAAGCCTCGGCCCTTGGGGGCCCCTCCCTTTATGCTGACATCTCTTTGAGGCGCACGTGGAACACGAACGTGCCGTCGATACGGCCTGTCGTCATGAGACGGACGGACGGCTAGCTAGCCCATACTAAGACATACCCTCAAAGCTCCTCAAAATAAAAGAAGGAACAGGTAAAGGATGAGGTGGAAGGGACTTTGACGTACAACCGGTTACCAAGTGTTCAGTAGTTACATCTTCAACGGGGGTTTTGAAATGATGTACCGAAAACGTAGCAGGCTTAAGGGCGATTTCCCTTCCATACTGGATGCAATTTTTCCACAAATATTTGATGCTGACGATTCAAAATACCTAATAATGATCATGAAAGTATCGAATCGTAATTTTTTATCTATTTTTTTTTACCTTTCGCATGCCATTCAGGCCACTTAACTTACACCACATGGACTGCTAAAAATGTTTCGCTAAGACTTATAAGTACACAGAACAATTGCATGTACAGAGGAACAAGCACCCTAATCTAAAATATTTATTAACGCACCAAACCCTTTTATCGACGCACGCCTGCAAAACGTATGCATGATTTACACTACGCGGTCAACGACCTCAGAAATTTAGTTGTGTTTCAAGGATTAGTTTACAATGTCTTTGGGCGGTCACGGTCAAGGTTAAGACGGTATTCAAAAAGTTATTAAACTTTAATTAGACTGCAGGGTTTCGAAGGCCTTGATAGGCCCATTTGGAGAACGGTAGCTCTATATAAGATTTAGGTACCTGTCCATGTTTCATTGTTATGTTTAGAAGAAACCTTTCATGTATAAACATAAAAAATTACACCACAGTCTCCCCTCATGGTTGTTTCTTACACTATCTTCTCCAGACTAAACATTTGCAAATGTCCGACAAAATCAATAGGGTAGACGACAAAAAAACTAATTAGTCCTTCAGGTAGATTATTTAAAAATATTTGACCCGTATTTTTCTTTTGTTACGTAAATCAAAATTGACGAAGATACGAAGCTTTTAAAATTCCCAATACGTCACGCCTAGGTATAAATTTTAGATAGTTCTGACGTCACGAGCCCCCACTTCCGAGTTTTGATGCGTTTTATCTTTGTCAATTGATTTACAAAAACAAAAAATACGTGTCCATTATTTTATTCAATGCTCTAACTGACGGACTAAGGTTCATGTTCACCGAAAAGATAACAGTCTGATTATCTAAAACCAGCTGTCACTGTGACGTGTTCCCATACAAAAATATGTTTTAAACAGCTGGTTGTAGATGATCAGAGCGTCATCTTTTTGGTGGACATGGACCTACTTAAATAAATTTTTAATTTTTTGATTCACCGTCATGTCTATTCTATTTCTATTTTTTAAATTGCTTGACCAGTACAAGTAACAAAGGAGAAAAATAATTGAAGGGTGTCAAAAAATTCCTTCGCTTTACTGTCAACGGGTAAATCATAATACTCGCAGGTTGGAATGTTGACTTTGAAAACTGAATAGAAATATTTCACAAGGAGCCTATTTGACCTCTAAATAAATAAAAAACACCAGAAACAAGTACCTATCTATACTAATATTATAAAGCCAAAGAGTTTGTTTGTTTGTTTAGTTGAACGGCTAATCTCTGGAACTACCGGCTCGAATTGAAAAAATATTTTTGCGTTGGATAGTCCATTTATCGAGAAGGGCCTATATAACATCACACTATGACCAAAAGGAGCGGAGCAGCAATAAGAAATGTTGCAAGCGGGAAAAACATTTCCGTTGAGCAGGCGATGCGTTGCGATATCAAAACTTCACGCGAACGAAGTCGCGGGCAGAAGCTAGTCAGTCAATACAAATAAAACTGCATAGACGAGAAGTACCTACACAATTATGTACTTACTACTTACCTTTACAAACGCAATCTGCAAAATTCAGAGCTGTAGACATTGAAAGACAACACGCCATTTTTATTTTATTTACTTCAATGTTAGCCTCTAACCCTTAACCATAACTAAACGCCTCATCGCGTAAGTCAAGGTTAACTGCCTCGTGTTCTCGTAAACGCGTGTCATTTGTCCCTCGGAGTGACGTGGACAAAGGTCGCGCTCGACAAACCCTTGTGACGCTCGTGACGCTTCATAATCCTGAATGACATACTAGACAAAAAGATACGCTAAATAGAGATTGTGTTTTTGCTGTTAGTGCAATTTTTTTAATGTACAGTGCCGACCAAAAGTCGATAGGCAATCTCACAAAGCAATAGCTTGACGTTTAGTTTGACTTACGACCTTCTACTTTCAACAAAATAGATATTGTCAGCAACTAGTTGTAGTTCATAATTTCAATGGTAATATCTAAGACATGATGGCCTAGCGGTTGGGCCCGTCCAGAATTAAGAGTGAATCAGTAAGCCGTGAGTTCAAATCCCGCACAGTTACTTTTACACTTTTTGTAAGTTTTTAAAATGCGGGCAAATATTAATATTAAGGCGAGGGCGACTATTATCGCGCTGCATTAAAGTGGCCTTAATAGAACTGAATGTGAGTATTATAATTATTTATGAATTGTAACTTAAACATTAAAAATTAAAAGCGAATGGGTATTATAAATTGTCCATTTATTTGGTGACCTGTGGTTTACATAATTCGTTGTTTTTTTTTCAATCTATCATGCAAGATAAATAATTAGTGTTTATTATTGAATTTACAATTGCAGAGTGAATTGTGAAGTGTTGATTTATAGCATCTGTATTACAGCTGCCTTACATATATTTTTTTTTGTTTTAGAGAAATGCAGTAAGTCTCTGGATCAAAAAGTATGAGGAAGAGGGGAGCTTTGCAAGTAGACAGCGAAGTGGAAGGTCGTCGCTTATTAGCGAAGCGCAGCGACAACATATCGTGGGCGAGTATGAAACCAATGGTTTCACACCTACGACACACTCGGAGTCACCGCAAACTGTTCGCCATGCCCTCCACGCTGAAGGCTTGCATCACAGAAGATCAGCTAAAATGCCCTTCTTGACAGAAAGACATAAAGAAGAACGATTACGTTTCGCACGGGAATATTTAGACTTTGACGGGATCACTACCATTTTTTCTGATGAAAAGACTTTTACATCAAGTCAAAAGGGTAGACTTCATTTATGGCGCAAGGATAACACTCGCTGGTCCGATAGAAATGTAATCCCTAATACAGACTCAGGTCGAATTATGGATGAATGAGTGCCCCCATAGAAAATCTATGGGGTTTGATAGTGCAAAGGTGGGATACACGAGATGAGAGATGTATAACACAATTAACAACCCATTACATAAAGGTGTGGGAAAATTTAAGAAGAACCGAAATATGTTGAAACATTGTGGGGTCCATGCGCATACGTCTACTTGACTGCATTGAAAATAATGGGGGTTATACAAAATATTAATCCTAATGTTCTAGTTTTAATTAGACGTTTTACAAAATGTTTAGTGAATATCACTAAACATTTTGTAACACGTCTATAATAATATATAATATAATATAGAATAATTCCTAAATTGAGGTTTAGTTTCAATCTTATTTTCTTCGGGAAAATGAACACTTAAACTATAACCTCAATATGAGTTACATTTATTGTGACGTCACATAAAAAACATGTTCACGAAGTCTAAATTATGTATTAGTTTTTAGTAAGCTCTGTTGAATACCGATAGATAGAAGTGGGTATCAACAATTATATTTGTGTGATTAGAATATCCTTGTTATGTTAATAAAAAATGACTTCAAAGTGGGTATACAGATACACAAAAAAATCTTATGAACGGTTACAAGAGAACTTCTTATATCTAGGTAGGAATGTGACGTTACAAACCTCATTAAAGTTGTTAATTATATGAATAAATGAAACGAATAAAACAATTGTTGTTATCTGTCAGCACGACTTTTTTTTCCACCTTCCAACACCGAAAAAATATTACACAATCACATAAATAGTTATGATGGGTTATTAACTTATATTTAAATCCTTATAAAAATAAATAATGAGCATGAACCCATTTCAAAATAAATACCTAAGTAAATAGTTTTTGCATAAAATACAAATATTAATTAAAGTGGTTACAAAAAAAAATAAAAAACCCATATTATGTAAACGGGATTTGAACTCAAGACACGTTGATCGTGAACCCACTGCTTAACCTAAACAGCTATCAACGCCTGGTAAATTGGGTCGAAATTTAGCTATCGAATGCAAATACGATCATGCGTTTGCTGCGTGCATAACATAAAGAAATATATAGGTAATATATTTCTTTATGTTTCATGGAGAGCGACGCGACAACTTGCGACAGTAGGCGACTCTGTGGCTGTGGTGTGCGTAGGTACTGTATTGAGACAGCTTACACATACAGCCGCACGGACGCTCGCCCGTGCGTTCACAGCAATATGATCCTTAGCGTGCCTGTGCGCTTATGAACGCTTACTGTACAGGGTTTAGTGGAGTTGGTTTCCGCGGACTAATAAATAAATAAATATCGCTAGACATTAACACACAGCGCCACCTAGTACCACACTAAGCAAAGCTTGTATCGTGGACACTAGATAGTTGATATACTACATATATATAATTTTTTTGTTTGTAAATACATACTTATTATACATATAAACATCCATGACTCAGAAACAAATATCCATGCTCATCACACATTTGCTCCTACCGGGATTCGAACCCAGGACCCTAAGAACATAAGGCAGCGTCACTACCACTACGCCATTCGAGTCATCGCTAAGACTGAGCTAATGCAATATTTTTTATCAAATATTATTCCTACTGGTGTTAAATATGCTAGTTTAAACCCATGGTTCATATCATGAGGTATAACGTATTTAGGCAGCAGCTTAAATTAGAAGCTGTAGGCTCACCCTTTATTTGGTGGATTACTTCAGAATTAAAAAAAAAACTGGCAGAATGTGTCTATCAAAGATAGTTACAGGTTCTGCAGAGGTCCACATAACTTTTCAGGGAATACATGCTTACTGATTAGTTGTGTTTTTATTTCTGCTTGTATCATAATGTGAGACCTCCTTTCTTGGGATACAAGTAATCTATTAGAAACAATTAAATCTCTCCAAATGTTGTCTGGAAGATATTGAAATCCATGGATAACATCTTCACTTACAATATTGTAAAACAGCTGTGGAATAATTTTAGTGCACAAATTCATTCAGTTCATTTAACTCTCCAAAAAAACTGCGCTAAAACACATCTTACAAGCAATAACCTGTTAATATTCTAAACGGAAATTAAGCTACACAACTTTGGCCGAACTGTCCAAAGTTGCCAGCAACATCTTGCATACTTTTTGCGTGCCAACTTGTCTAAAACATTTATTCGTATAAAAGTGACTATATCGATCACTGTCACACACAGACAGTTATACCCAGAATAACATGTTCTACACATTTGTGAAGGCAAATAATATGATTTCATATCTTATTATCTGTCGCTATGACATAAAAAGGCACCTTAGATGTACCGTGGATGTTATTTCGATCAGTCCATGTTTGTCTTTTGTTTATTTTAGGAATATAGGTGACCCCAACCTTAGTCACCTGCAATGACTTTTCACAAAACGCATTCTTTATATGGAAATTCTAAAGAGTTTTTCGTTTTCATCCGGTGTTTATTTGAACAGTTTTAAATTCTTATTTCGTCAAAGCTTTCATATAAATTTAAATAGCTTAGGTATGTTTACCGTAATGAACGCCAAACCCGTCACTGCAAAGTCATAATTTTGCACTTTTTAACACACACATCGACAAATGAACTCCACCAAACCCGTCGACGTGACTTTGCAACGTCGGCGTCGTTGTGAAGGGTGTCGCACTCGCGATATAAACCGGCCGCGCTCTCAACGTAATGATACCGCAGTAAAAAGCGATGCCAGACAACCACTCAACTTTGAGCGAATTACGGAAATTGTGGGCGTAATTACGTTCTAAAAATTTAATGATTAGACGGATGTATGGGCGAAGTTGTACCATCGCGTTATACTGCAGTTTGTGTTTACTACGTAAACGAAGTTATTTTTAATGGAAATGTTTCCCTCGGATATACAATTACTTTTTAGTATAATAGCCTGAAAGCGTGCTTTAACACGGCTATAGATTACAGTAATGAAGTCTTTGCCGCCTTACCATAACGAGGGTATATTATTAATTAAATAGTCTTGCTTAATTGGCACATTTTCTGGAACACTGAGCACGTATCACTGAGAGACGAATTTACTAGAGCCAGACAAGAATTATCGAGAAGTTAATAAACAAAAAGTAACTTTCCATAAATTGCCACAGACATCAAAACACAATGACACTAATAACTTGATCTAAAAAACAATGTCACCACCGAACAAAGCACAATTCCTTTACAAATTGCTGCAACAGTACAACACGACAAAATTTCAAAAGCAAACGAGCAGCGTAACTTCAAAAAGACCTATCATCAAGGCAAGTACAGTTCTCCTTGCAACAGCGTCGGAAATTATTCTTTTGAAGCAAATTCGTCACCTCTATTCATTGGAATCGCATTCATGTGCCATAGACTGGCACGATTTAATTGCCACTAATTGGCAATGGTGTTTGTACTTATGCAGCCGGTGAAATGTCGGCCATCAATCAATTACTTAGAGCCTGTTCGTAGCTGAATAGGTTGTCTTGTCTACAGATATGTGCCGTGTAATATAGATTTGGTTTTGACGTTTGATATGTTGATTGAATATCGATGGTTTAACTTGCACGTGTTAGGTTTACGTATACGGATGATTGTTTCTCCTAGAGAAGTGTCTATTGGCTTAGGTGAAAGGTAACTAGGGTAAATGTTGCTTTATGTTACGCTTGACAACAAATTATTTGTTGTATTGTAGGTATATTCAATAAGGTGAAGAGTGATAAGACACACTAAGATGACCGTGGTACTAGAAATTATTTCAGGAACGTTATGGAAATAAAATATATTTGTTTTATTTCCTCATACGCAGTGGATAGTTACTGTGTCAAAACGCATGTAGCGAACGGCCAGCGCGACGACGAGTTCGACGTACTCTGTACATCATCATCATCGTCACACTCATTGTTGGTTTTCTGATTCTAGCTGTATTATCGCCCTTAAACCCTGAATACTCTAAGGCTACGGAAAATAAAAGAAATATAGGTTGGTATGTTTCTATTTTTACTCACGTATAGAAAACTTAGAAAGACCCTATAATAAACCACCTGCATAACTAATTAAGAAGCAATCTTAAACAAAAACAAGAAAAATGGCGGCCGCCTCGACGTAATTAAATTACTCAGATCAGAAACCGACATTGCTCGAAGTTGCCCGAGTTTGTTGAGTTGAGTTGTTGAGCGGAGTTGAGTTCGTATTAATTCAGGAAAGATGAGGAACTCTTATAAACTATTGCTTTGATGCGACCACTTGGAGGTTCACGATGTCAGTAGGGTGCAGCTGGTTTGTGGATTTATTTTATAGGAAAATTGTGCTTGGTAGCAATTGAATATAGGGTGTAAACCACCTCATCACGAAGCCGTCAATCAAGCATTCTGTACATCAAACTAAGTAACTTTATGCATAATTATTGCTTGGAAACGACTTTTTTTGGGGTGAAAACTTATCACGTCTTTGTCTCTCGCGCAAACTATTCAGTTTAGAAAAAAAAAATACTTAGAGACCTCAATATCACTTTTGAACACCTATCCATATGGATACCCCATACGTATGGGTTTGATGAAAAAAAAGAGTTTCAGCTCAAAGTATGGGGAACCCCAACAATTTCCTGTTTTTTTTTCAATTTTTGTGTGAAAATCTTAATGCAGTTTACAGAATACATCTACTTACCAAGTTCATAGTTCTTATAGTTTCGGAAAAAAGTGGCTGTGACATATCGACGGACAGAGAGACAGACAGACAGAAAGGCAGAGAGACAGGAATGAAGAATCTATAAGGGTTCCGTATTTTGCCATTTGGCAACGGAACCCTAAAACCGTACCCGTATGTAGGTACGTACTTGTAGTTTAGATGCCAAAAGCGCCTGCCCTTCAAACGTCCGACACAAAACAAATGTCATGATTTATAGAGCTCCACTAATACGTGGTCCAAGACCTGAGGGCTGAAGCCAGAGTTTCATAATGGCGAATGACTGGTATTACTTAGGGCCGTAAACTGGGCAGCAGTGAGTGCTCATTTTATAGGTCCACGCTACGGATATAACGGAGTCCGGGGAACTACGACAAATGGCTTATGTCTACCTATCTAGGTTTATAGTTTAGTATGCATAGATGATAGGTGTGTTTACCTACGGATAAAATAGGTTTGTTTGGGCTTATTTTGTTATGTTATTATTATTTTTACTTATTCATTATGGAATTGTAGAATAATATAGTTGTGTGTAAAACAGGTGAGTAATCAATACTTTAAGTCTGAACGCAAGCGTGAAAGTTGAAATTTAAGCTCGTGAACAACTTAGTGTTAACCTGCTCCTGCCGGGGCTGTGGGACTGTTCGAAAGAGATACCGTGGCCCCGGAACATACAGTGCGAGGAAGGAACATGGATAGGTTTTAGTCAGTAAAAGTCTGACACTTCTTCCCGCTCCGCCCAGAGCAGGAGGAGTCATTAGATGATTTCCGATGGGAAAAAAAAATGGTGAGCTTGTTGCTCTCGACCAGGCATAAATCCAGACACCGTGGCAGCTAATGGGAAATTCCTGGTGGACTCTTTGGCCGATCAGGGATTAGAAGCTTGGACCTCGTGGTCAGCAGTCACGCTAGTGACCATTAGGCTAATGAGGCAGTCAGTTTTTAACATTTATTTCCTAGCCGTTTTATTTTATCTTTTCCTTGCCTTGCAGAAAAAAAATTAACTAACTTGCAGACAGTATTAGTGGCAGTAAGCAAAATTAGTTTTACTACTCGACAATATTATCAGTTTTATCCTTATGCGAAATATAAGCAAGCAGAGTCGCGTCGGCGTACAATCACTAACAAACTTGTCAGGACGCACTAAACGGCACAGCGCTGCACGCTGGGCGGAAACTGTGATATTAAACAAAGTTCTAACACACAACTTGCAAATTGCAAAACCTAGCACAGAGGACATGCAAGCATTTTGTTGAAGTTTCTATATTAATTTTATATTGTGCTTTTCTAACCGTCTCTTTCAGAGCGGTGGTGGCGGTCCCGACTTACGAACAGTAAGTCGTCGGTTTGAACCCAGACAGGCGCATTACTTTGTGTAATTTATTTCATCACCACTGCTCTCAAAACGGCGAAGAAAAATATCGTCAGGAAACCGGCATGTCCTAGAACCAAAAAATTCGAAGACATGTGACATCTACCAATCCGCACTGGGCCAGGTGGATTATAGCCCATTCCCTCTTATAGAGGAGACACGTGTCCCAGCAGTGGGAACATTAATAGGCTGATGATGAACAGTGTCTTTTAATATTGTCATATTTCTGTTATATTATTAATGTAATAGCCCATAAATTGTCCCTCTGCTAGGCAAAGACATCCCTCCATTACTTTCAACGATCACGATTCTGTGCCACTTCATTACAATTCTCAAGGAAGAGATCCAGTCCATCAAGCCTGTTCCGTTGGTTTCAGGGCACCAATCCAGAGTTTTATGGGCCCACAGTCCGATCGGCATGCGACAGACATGTCCTTTTATCTTTCTACTTAATAAATACTTTAGTTCACTGAAAAACAGCGTAGCAATGAACACACGGTTTCATTTAAGGCGACGACATCAGCTAAATAAGCAACTCTATTTGTGGTGTTTCAAACTTCATTTGAAATTCTGTAAGAATAAAGTTCTAATTAGCTTGCACTACAAAGTGGTTGTTACTTCAGTCACTGTGGGCCGAATAGTGCGAAATGAGTATTTTCGATCGATTTAAAATGAGAACTTAACTATTTAATAATAAATCATTATCATTGTCAATAAATGGCTAAACTGCTTTGAAAGAAAATTAAGAGGTATGTTTGAAGATTTTTTGGTGCATTAAAGTTTGTCAAATTATGTTTTGAGTTCCATCAGTGTATGCAAAAAGGACTTCAAAATATAAAGTTTGTTTTATTTGTCGAAATTATTTACAGTTTTAGACACTTATACACTGCTGTTAAAAACCGTCTTTTGGACCGTTTTCAAGAAACCGCCGCCTTAAGAGTTCGTTATTGAAAGTGAGTCAAAAAAGGTTTTTTTTTTTAATACAGCTTTAGCTTTATTAGGAGCTATTTTACAGGGGATGAAAGTTCGTACGAAAGTTTGCCATTTTTACCGTCAGGCTTGTATAGGGAAAACATGAAAAGGCTATTTATAAAAATCTTGTTCTCGCTACTGCCACAAAAAGCAATGAAATTCATGTTGTGTAAATACTACGAAAAGATAAAACAGAACACGGTGTTAATGAATACTTGTCACAAATAAAAGTCGAAATACACTGACAGAAGAATCCAATCCAATCTTAAGATCATCTTGAAAGGTTTTTTTAATACAAACGCTATTTGAGAATAAGATCAAAAATAAGGCAGAATTATGAAATATGTGTAAGAACAAAGGGCAGAAACGACTGACAAAGAAAGAATCGCTACAAAGCTCAGTGTTTGTTATCTGAAAGAAAAGTAATTTATAGACCGCTGCTAGAACATTCGACACGATATTGAGCCCTTTGTCTGCGGTACGTGTGTATTGTTTTATTAATGTCTTTGAAAATATAGAAATTATTTTGTCGGTCTACACGAGTAGCAGTGGTTTTCAAAGCTATGTGAAAATAATAATATAGAATTCTAGACCAACGATATCTTCGATATACCGATAACTTCGTTCATCTAGATCAGTGGTTCCTAACCTTTCTTAGACCAGGGACCACTTTGGTATGTTCATTGTTAACCATTTATGGTCCAAGATAAACATGGAGACCGACGGGATTATAACTAGGGGAGTGAATATTTAACTCACACTATACGAAAATTGGATAATGTGATGAGAACCTTTAAAATTATGATAGTGATGGATACAAAAGCGATCGAATTGAGCTCGAATATATAGAATTTTGCCTCTGATAGGTTCAATTAGGTTGGGTTGAGCTTGCATCTTCTGTGTAAGTTAAAAAGTACGAATAACATTTTACTCTTTCGCGGACCATAGTCAAGGCTCCTGCGGACCACTAGTGGTCCACAGGTTGGGAACCAGTGATCTAGATTATTCATCATCATCATCATCGTTTCAGACAGAGAGAGAGCCATGCGAGAGGCATAATTATGTCCAGCAGTGGATTCTGAGATGCGCAGATGAGAAGAAGAAGATCATCATTTCAGCCGACGTCCACCGCTGCACACAGGCCTCCCCCAAGTGTCGCCACGTTGACCGCTGCAGATTCCAGCAGCCCTCACCAGTCATCGGTCCGTCTAGTAGTAGGCCTTCCAATGCATCGTCTTCCGGCTCGAGGTCGCCACTCCAGAACTTTTCAGCTCCATCGACCATCCGTTCTTCGAGCAATCTAGATTATTATTTCCAACTATTGTTGCGGTAAGATTAAATGGTACGCGTCCAACCAAAGCGATTGCTCTAGTCTTTAAACTGACGAAGAAAAAGAGGAGATTCTCAATTTAACGCGTATTTTTTTTAGATTGAGGTTTTAATATTACACGTGGCACGTGCCAAACAAGCAAATTTTCTTCTTTTTCTTGTTATTCTAGTTATCAAAATATAGGCAAGATGTATAGTAACTACATGGCGTGTTTTGATAAATGTTAATTTTCGCCTAGAAATTGTGTTGGATAGTCCATTTATTGAGGAAGGCTATAGGAATGAATAATGTTGCAAAAACGGGGTTTTTTTTTCCTTTCGTTTTTCTCTCTAATGTGACGCAGACGATGTTGCATGGGTCAGCTAGTATCATAAAAATCGAAAGCCAAGTTGTATATATATTTCTAGCACATAACAAGTATGTATTTCAACCAACGTACGCAATAATGAACCGTCTATTCTTAAGACAGTACACGTTTATAATCAGACAGGAATATTTAATGTATTTTGTATACCTCGCACAACTTTAGTAATGAGTACAGACAAAGTAATAAATAAGTAAGTACTGTGACGTGCAAAAGTGTTGAGGTAAGTAATATTTAATCATTATTTATATTAGCTTGCACAGAAGAGGAGCTCGTAGAAAGAATTAGGGGTCGTGTTTGCCCAACAGTGAGACAGTACAGGCTAATGGCGCTTGCAACAGCGTCGAGATTTCGGGTGCTCAAAATAATTAATAATCACGGAAGATATACCGTAAGTGACAATATAAGTTTAGTTTTAAACCGTGGAAGCTTAAAACAGTATTTGGGACCAGTCATTCTCGAAGGGTTTACGTCTTCACCTTGTCGTCCTGGACATTCATATATGTGCAATAAATTAAAGGAACTTGTAAAAACATGGAATTCATGGGCAGTTTGCACTTATTGCATCTGCAGGTATGTTAGGAACATTTTTTGGATGGAAAAAGATGGATCAGTCTACTAATAGTACAAGTGAAAGTTTATAAACTGAGTTCTTTCTTTTTCTATATTAAAAAAGTCAAGCTTCTTATAAAAAGGTGGCCGATCGCAAATTAAGTTGAATTTTAGAACGCCTACTTTTGATAGCGGATTTCAATCTACTGACATTGCAATTTGAACTACGAATACGAAAATACTAATAAACTTGTAACACAGTTTGTTCAATAAAGCGAAAAATAATACGTCATCAAAAATAATGAATGTGAATAATGAATATCCTGTGGCAAGTATCCATTACGATGATTGAAACTATTCATTATTTAAATAATTTTACAATGTTGCCTTTATTGTATTGAAAATAATTGATGAATACGAGTGTTTTATGTTTTTGAAAACGGTATTAAAATTGGGGTAAGGGGTGGTCATTGTCGTTTTACATGTTTTCCCCTTACAAACAATATAAAAGTCTTAGCTTCATAAAGCGAATAATACTTCTAAAAAATCACAATAAAAAGTTCACGTTTAAAGGATTACATACAAATAAATAATTTCCATGTCACTTCTGCGCCTGACTGTACTCCGTCTCAACTCTAAGAGACGGATACTAATATTACGTACATTTATGATAAAACTTTTGCAATAATTGTATTCTTTCTGTGTTTCATAATATTATAATATTTATTCCATCCAGGACTACAAAGGCATTTTTATTGCCATTTTTTGCTAAAGTGAAAACAATAAAAAGATGAAATATGCTCGGAAATTTAGATTACTGAGACCATTATACAACCGTTTTAAGTGTACCATTGCTTGAGTTATATTTCAGTGATAAGATTCGCTTTTTCAATGGGCTAGCTCGCTGTCCGTTCGTCTTATGACGATAAGGTTGTGTCTAGGTCAACAGCTAACTAACTCCTATAATACAAGCTTGACTTAGTTTAGGAGTTAGAGAATTTTAATATTCTATGTGACAGCGTACAACCTCTTATGTAAGTTTTTTAAAAATGTTATTAGATTAAGTCATTTTTGTACCTACCTTAATGGAAATAAATATTATTATTTTTTTGTACCTACCTTAATGGAAATAAATATTATTATTATTATTATAGGCCGTGTCGACGGCGCGTTCGTGATCCACGCGCGTCTCAAACAGATGTCAGCAGTAAGGTAGTGGTCCGCAAGCCCCGATGCCTACCGCGGCTGGGGGGCTGTTCGAAAGAAATACCGCGGTCCTAGAACACAAAACACCAAGAACGCTTAGAAGGAACATGGATGGGTTTAAGTCAGTAAAAGTCTGACAAACCCTTCCGCTCTGCCCAGAGCGGGTGGGTCATTTAATGATTTCCCATCCGATAACAGTAACTGCTACTGATCATTCGATTAAAAAGTTAGGAAGGCACGTCAAGCAGTTGATCCCGGCTGTCATTTGTAGATCTTTGACAGTCGTTACGCACTTGTAACTACCGTCAGTGGCCTAAAAAGTCTGTCAACCAGTCTTACCAAGGGGTATCGGTTAATTCAATACTAACTGGGTTTTTGAGGTCAGATAGGCAGTCGCTCCATGTGAATAGCAGCATCCGATTAAACTGGAAGCTGACCTCAACAGAATTGGGAAAAGTCTAGACTGATGTGAGAGATGATGTGGAGATAACACGGGGTCTTAACAATTCAAAATTGTGGCTGCGTGCAATAGAGCACAATTTATCCAGTCTATAAAACATTTGAAAAGTATTAGCCCTAACAAAATCTCAATGCATGTGACGTTCTCGTTTATCGCGTCATAAATCCATATCGCATTTAATTAGTCAAAATACCTATAAAACGTACCTTTACTACGCCAACTTTACATACCCATAGGTACCTATTCCCGGTCCCTTGTTCCCATAAAACGGATAAACGGTACGGCCAATGTTCGGCTTGTTCGTAACGATTATTGCGCGACAACGTTGCAAGTATAATTAAAATTGAACGAGCGACATCGCGGTATCTCGCTCTATTTGCGCGAATTATTGCTCGCTAGGGCTTGCCGTGTTGGGGTATTAATTATCATAACCAGAGATGGTGTAGCAGAGCTATGGTACGTCAGTGAATTAGGAAGTTTGAGAATACACGGTAGAACGGTCACCAACGCTAAGAGCTTTTGCCCTCTGAACCCCTCAATAGTTTTTCAATGGTAACTTAACAGCAAAGCAAGTCAAATTGTATAGAACAGCAGTTTTTTTTATGCTCCTTCCACACTGAAAGCAAACGAAAAGTCTATATCGTAAGTTATAAATACTGGACATTGAAGCAAAAACGTTTACCGCGAATAAAACACATGATTCCAGAATAGAAAATATTCGTTGGTGTTCTTGCCGGTTCTTCTCCATGGAATCGACCAACGCGAACCGTGCACCTTTTTCGACGTTCTATAAGTGCCCATCCAGGCCAACGTAGGATTAAAAAAAAATGCTAAAAATCAACTGTATATAAAAAAATTGATATATCATGGATTTAAGTTTTATAATCGACACGCGACTGTAAACTTTAATGTCAATACCATTGTAGCAGTTTGTACGTCGATAAGTGCAACATCATCAATAATATTCAATGCACAGTGTAAGGAATACATTCATCTGAAACACCCTTTCATACTCCAGCAATGCTTGGCAGTAAATATTTATAGGGCAGGAAGTAGGTACTTCCACAGATGACAGTGACATTTCCGTTACATAACAAAGAGCTCACTTCTGAAATGTGACTAAAATATACGTTCTTATGTCCATTTTTCATTGTTTTTAGTACTACGTGATATGAATTACTGACGGTAAAGGTAAAGCTAGTAATGCGATGTGGATTCGGTATGGTCTGTTTATTTAGTCGTCGATTATTCAATTAGATTTATAAATACAGTATTTTGGGAAGAGTGAAGAGTCGACCAACCGTTTGGTGATACAAACAGTTGGTCGACTCTTCACGTGACCAGAGGGCGGGCCTATTTCCCATTGTGTTGCTCGACGAGGTGGGCAAGCTCTTTGAGAGAGTCATTGCAAACCGCCTCGCCGAGCACCTTGAGGGGATGGGGCCGAATCTTGCGGAGAACCAGTTTGGTTTCCGCAAGGGGCGCTCTACAGTGGACGCCATCATGCGCGTGAGAGCCCTCACGACGGGGGATGCGATATCCCGGGGCGGGGTTGTTTTGGCGGTGTCTCTCGACATCGCCAACGCCTTCAACTCCCTGCCCTGGAGCTGCATCATGGAGGCACTCCGGTATCACCGGGTGCCGACCTACCTCCGTCGTGTGGTCGGGGACTATTTGACGGACAGGGCCGTCATCTACCCCAGTCGCTGCGGAGACTGGAACCGGCGAGAGATGTCGTGCGGTGTCCCACAGGGATCGGTTCTGGGACCGCCCCTGTGGAACATCGGTTACGACTGGGTGCTGCGCGCGGACCTCCCAAGTGGTGTCAGCGTCGTCTGCTACGCAGACGACACGCTGGTGCTGGCACAGGGGAGGTCGCACGAGGCGGCGGCCGACAATATGACACGCGGGGTTGCGATAGTCGTTGAGAGGATCCGGCAACTGGGTCTCGAGGTGGCATTGCACAAGTCCGAGGCCATGTGCTTTCATGGGCCTCGGAATGCGCCACCGTTGGGATCCACACTGACGGTAGGAGGGGTATCCATCGGCGTCGAGTCGACGTTGAAGTACCTAGGACTCGTCCTCGACAGCCGGTGGAACTTCGTGGAGCATTTCCGACGTTTGGCCCCCAGGCTGGAACGGACAGGGGCTGCCTTCAGGCGGCTCCTGCCCAATCTTGGGGGGCCGACCGCCTCCTGCCGCAGGCTCTACGCGGGAGTCGTGCGGTCCATGGCCCTCTACGGGGCCCCAGTGTGGGCGCGTTCGTTGAAGCGGCGAGCCGCTCACCATTTGAACGCGCCCCAAAAAGTGGTGGCCGTAAAGATGGTCCGTGGGTACCGCACGATCTCTCGCGAGGCGGCGGGCCTGCTTGCCGGATTGCCGCCGTGGGATCTGGAGGCGATAGTCCTCGCGCGCCTGCATGAGTGGCGCGCGGAGGTACTACGCCGGGGGGAAACCCCGCTGCCGCGGCAAATTGCCGCTCAGCGGACTGACCTCCGGCGCGATCTCATGGCGACATGGAGAGAGCGACTGTCGCAACCCCGTGCAGGGCACGCCACGATAGTGGCGGTAAGTCCCCTCTTTGAGGAGTGGCTGGAGAGGCGCCACGGCGTCCTCACCTTCCGCCTGACGCAGGTCCTCACCGGACACGGATGTTTCGGGAGGTACCTGCACCGAATCGGGCGGGAGGAATCGCCCGGGTGTCTCCACTGCGAGGATCGACCGGAGGACACGGTGGAGCACACGGTGGAAGTCTGCCCTGCGTGGGCGGAGCTCCGCCGTGTCCTCGTGGCGGCGATCGGCGGCGGCGACCTCTCGCGTCCGGCCCTGGTTCAATCCATGGTCCGGAGCGAGACGGAATGGGAAGCCGTCGCCTCCTTCTGCGAAGCAGTTATGCTAGCGAAGGAGGTGGCGGAACGAGAGAGGGAGAGATCCTCTCTTCCCGGCCGCCGCGGGAGACGCAACGGGCGTCGGGGGCCACGTGGTGGCTACCGGCCACCGTAGATGCGGGCCTGTGGACGGCTGGCTATGGGCAAAAGCTGGCCGTCCGGCCGTCTAACGACGACGACAGGCCGTGTCGACGGCGCGTTCGTGTTCCACGCGCGCCTCAAAGAGATGTCAGCAAAAGGAGAGGGGCCCGCAAGGGCCGAAGCCTGCCGGGGTTGCGGGCCTGTTCGAAAGAGATACCGCGGCCCCGGAACGTAAAAGGCGAGGAAGGAACATGGATGGTTTTTAGTCAGTATGAGTCTGACACTCCCTCCCGCTCCGCCCAGAGTGGGGGGGGGTCATTTGATGATTTCCCATCCATAAAAAAAAAAAAAAAAAGGGCGGGCCTATTTTTCGGCCTAAGAATCAGCATTGCCATTCATCGTGGCAATGATGCCAGCCTTCTAGGTACTTTTCCTGTTGTTAGCGATGTGGACGAATTTTTTGACGCCCTGTAACCCTTTTTGACTCTAGTACATATTTTTATTTGTGTTATAGAGTTAGTGTGTATATGATGTAAATAATTAGTCTGTGTTTAATAAATAATTCTTATTCTTATTCTTTATTGCACGCAAAAAAAAAAATAGAATAAATAAAATCAGAATTTAATAATGTTACAAACATTTAAACAGTTGTTGGAAAAGAAGTTGGATATAACGTTTAAACAAAAATACAGATGACATAACACAGCCTCACGCGTGTTATTCCAGAGGTGTTAGGCAAAAGTGTACATACTAGGACTATTACAACAAAACAAAAATAGCGAAATGTGGATTTCCCTTTTATAAGTCTTGTTTAAGTTTGTTGCTGTTATATCCCATGCAATAGGGGACCAGGGGCCAGTTTCCCATCAAGCAAATTTATACAAATGATTGAGTCACTAATCCCTTCTAGTGAATCTCGCGAGAGTTTTATCTGAACAGATTTGATTATTTGATGATAAGGATAAAACTTGTAGAACATAGTCTTAATCGCTTAGACAGCGTTCCGAGATAGGCTTTAAACGCTTTGACCGTCTATAAACTCGTTCCGAATCAGCGTGAGCGCGATCACAAGCGCGATATCGATGTCCTTTGAATCGTCATGACATGCACCATCTTGCGATTACACCGACCATGCTCCAAATGAATATCACCGCGAGCGCTGACAAATAACCTGATGACAGTTCTTAACTGTCATAATCGTCAAATCTATATGGGGACGCAAAATATTGATGTGCGCGCTGTGAGTGATTATTTCGTATCTCGGAATGGACCCTTAGTCGCAGTGAGTCATTGTCCTCCTCCCATCTCTGCGAGAGTTACACATTGCTTTCCTTTAACAGCTACTTAATAACACTAAACCCAATCTAGACTTAGATCTATTACTAGGGGATCAACAGAATAGTAGATCAAGTACACTTAAAGTTCAAATAGTTATTGAAACCCTGTCTTAAGCCTCGTCGAGCTCACTTAACCTAGTTAGGGCTTATGAATTGCGATATTAGATTGCTAGAGATTGAGCAGATAATGCCTTCACTATGGTCATTTATAACGATTGATTCTTCATTATGTCAGCTAGAAGACCAAAGCGGAGCATTTGGGTTACGCGCTCACAATCCCATTATGATAATTCAACAATTTTCATTGTGTTGTTTACGTTTTTCCTACTGAATCTTTGTGGTTATGATGGACTTTGTGTAAAAGAATAAGGGTGCAGGTCATTAATATGAGAATTGTTAAGGCTTTTGGGAGCGGATTCATTACATCGATCTAAAATCGCTTTATTTGATTAGTTTGCCGCGTACCTATATATACTTACGTATTTTGCAATTATTATCTTGTCCCTGTTCCAATTGAATTGTTTAGTGGTAGTGAGGCCGCCTTACGTCCCTAGGGTCCTGGGTTGAATCCCGGTAGGACTAAATGTTTGTGTGATGAGCATGGACATTTCTTTCCGAGTCATGAATGTTTATAATAAGTACTTATGTATTTACAAACAAAAAAGTATATGATATGTAGTATATCAACTATCTGGTGTCCACGACACAAGCTGGCACTAGACTAGTACTAGATGGCACTGTGTGTTAATGTCCAGCGATATTTATTTATTATTATATATTCAGCGGCATCTGGTCAGACAGGAAGCTCACTCCAACTTGATTAGGATAATGCTAGGCAGATGATGACGACATACTTACGGATAAGGGATGATAGTTCGTAATTAATACACAAAAATAATGAGAAATTAATAAAACAATAATAAATAATTTAAAAAATAAATGATTTTATATTCGAAGAAATAAATCTATATAATTTATGAAACAATAATAATAATTACAACTGTGAAATTCATTCTGCATTAGTAAAACAGCATTATTTATAAAGTGCATAAAAGGCCAGTATTCTTCCTCCTCTCTCCTACAAAATCTATGCTGTGCCCGACAGGGTCCATAATTGTGACTATATTTTTTCTTCCATATTTATACATTATGGTACGTAATAAAGAATTGAGAATTGAGAATTAAGTATCATCCTTCACACATTCCCATCTGATTCTCATTCCCAAACATACAATTGACGAGTCAGCACAAAGATTACGCCTCAGTAACATTGTATACCTTTACAAGCTTGTTATTTCAGATCAGTCGAATCAAAACCACTGTCTGTTTATTTAGCAGCGAGTTCACAGTAAATATCAAAATTATTATCAATGCTAATATGTCATGTTTGTTTAGATTCAGATCAGTTACAGAACTATGTACAAGCTGTTGCGTACTAATTAGCATAGCTCATCATAGACGTGTTTCGCTGACTACATAATTATAGATAGATATGTGTAATGTATTTTCACATTAGGAATGGCGTAGTGGTAGTGGAGCTGCCTTGCGTTCATAGGGTCCAGGTAGGAGCAAATGTTTGTGTGATGAGCATGGACATTTGTTTCCGAGTCATGGATGTTTATATGTATAATAAGTATGTATTTACAAACAAACAAAAAAGTATATATGTAGTTTATCAACTATCTGGTGTTCACGACACAAGCCCTGCTTAGTGTGGCACTAGATGGCGCTGTGTTAATGTACAGCGAATTTTTTTATTTTATTTCGTTGGTTCAGCTTTTTCGACAGTTTATTATGTTATCTTATAATAGCTTACGCGTGTGGGTTTGTCCGAGTGGAGTTCAATTATTGTCCCACGGGTTCGTACTGCCGGCATAAAAAGTACCCTATGTGTACCCTGGGTTATAAACTATTTGTGTCAAATTTTATTTAAATCCGGTCAGTAGTTTTTGCGTGCAATAGTGACAAACATACATCTATCCAAACATCCTCACAAACTCTCTCATCCATACTCCATACCATTATATAAATGCGAAAGTAACTCTGTTTGTCTGTCTGTCTGCTACCTTTTCACGACAAAACGGCTGATCGGAGCGTAATGAAATTTGGCAAGGAGATGTATTTCAACCTAGGGAAGGACATAGGCTATATATCATCACGCTAATTACTTACGGGGGTGAGCAATATTACATTTCGTCTATAGCTTTCAACTGTTTGACAACTGACAACTGTCATAACATGCAGTGTAATAGAATAACTATTTTAGACAAATTGTCATTAAAACAAATAGCCCGTCGGTGACGGCAACCGCCTTTCGAACAGTGAATCGCAAGGTCAAACCCAGTACAGACATAAATTGCTTTTTGATTTTGTGTAATGCTGTAAGATTTCCGATAGTAACTTTGGTTCGCACGTTCAAAAACCACCCGGTTTTCACTTTTTGTAACAAATTATTTTGTTTTTTTAAAGCTTACATATTTCCAAATCATTGTTTTATACATATGTCGTGGATTGAAGGCGCCATAGTGCAACTAGCAGCGCCATCTATCAATTAGTATTGTGAACCAACAATACCGGAAACGCAAGCGCCTAGCGCTTGGACACGATCGTCGGTAGAGGGGATGCAGTGAAGGCTGTAGAAGGGACGGAGTGTTGCGACAGTCGAGCTCCGACAGCCTTGGCAGACGCTCAGTACCAACGCACGTGTTTGTTTCTCGTATTGTAAAACCGTTGGTTGAATAAAGTTATTTTAATTTAAATTATCTTTCGTTCGAGTGCCCACGTCAATGCCCACATCTATTTGAAACTATGTCGGATCGTAAAGAAGACCCGATACTTCGCATCTCGGCCACCCCATGATGCGACATCAGAATTGGGATTCACTCGAGCTAAAGAAAATTCGGAAAATGCAGCGATGACGTCACGATGGGAAGAGAACTTACTTCGGACGGTGATGGCTCCTCAACATCTGAATTGAGATCAAACCGTGCTAATGAGATCATACCCCGCGTATGTCGCGCATAAAGTGTCAATAACAATCGGTATCAAGTGTGTAACCGAAAAAGTGCTTCAAATAAAATCATAACCTCCTTTTTGGCTTCGCCGTAGTCGGGTAAAAATATTCGCGATGAGATTTGTGTGTCGGGTACCGAGTGCAAAAAAAATGAACAAGAAAGAGGGTAGATCGATTAGTGTGCTTATTAACACCCACCCGCAATAGCTTTAGTTTATCAGTGATCATGGTGCTCGTAAACAGACACTAAACAAGTGTTATTTACCATGTGAAAGAAAAACCGGGATACACGTCGTTTTAAGTGTTAAAGACGATCAGTGAAGAGTGCGAATGTGATTAGTGACTTTAACTGTTTGAAATGCAAGACAAAGACTTGGTATCGTTTAGAGTTTGTATCGTTTACAATCTCTTTGAACCTAGCCAGTGAATAATAAGATAGTGTCGCCGGAATTCGATACCGATAGACCGAGTCCGATGCGTGCTCGTGGTGTGTTATCACAGGCTGTTTTTTTTGGACTAAGTCGATCGCCATCAAGAAGTGGTTGCCTGTGCCGGCTGCTACAGGCGTTGGGCAGCCCTCGCACCCCCCGCAGGCCAGCAACGGCTCAGTGTTGTGCTTCAAGTGTGGCACGCTGGGTCACATCGCCAGTCGCTGGACAGCAGGCCAGTGCTGGTACAGTGCTACAGTACTGGTGGTGAAGTGAGTCGACCTTTGCATTGTCGAACAGTCAGGAACCGTAAAGCCCTTTGGTGAGTGTTTTAAGTTTGATTTTGATTCTGGAACTGAATGTTCCTGGAAATTACTGTTGCTTGTTAAATTAGTGATTGAGATTTTGGACGATGATCGTCATAAATTCGTGACTAAATAATAACAGCCGCTGGGGCCGATCTTTGGGTTGGGCCATGCTTGCCTAGGTTAGTAGTCGGTGGCCCAAAACGTCTGACAACCAGTCTTACCAAATGGTATCGTATTACCCATTATTAACTGGGTTGTGGAGGTCAGATAGGCAGTCGCTTCGTGTAGAATACTGGTATTATATTGAAAGTCTCGTTAAAAGAGTGCGCAAATTAATATATGTATTTAAAAAAATACGAACTTTTGCAGATCCTAAACTAATCACACAAGTTTATTTCGCGCTATGTCAATCTATAATTCACTACTGTATTATTTCATGGGGAGGCGCATCAAAAACTATCCTGCTACCCCTCGAAAGAGCTCAAAGAGCAATTTTAAAG
This sequence comes from Xestia c-nigrum, assembly GCA_916618015.1. Lineage (NCBI taxonomy): Eukaryota > Metazoa > Arthropoda > Insecta > Lepidoptera > Noctuidae > Xestia > Xestia c-nigrum. Next base: position 24,793,407 of record OU745249.1, read on the forward strand.
GTGGCGAATTTCCATCCCTTTTACTTTCCCACAGATCAGCTGTATAAATCCTGCAACGTGCTGACTGTGCGCCAGCTATTTATTATGCACCTGGTATTAAAACAGCACACCATGCTCACGTACAATGCTGACAATACTAACAAGAGACGGAATGATATTGTATGCATTTCTAAAGCAACCTCCAAACATGTCTTTGTGGAAAGATTCTTTACATTTTTAGGCCCATTTCTGTACAATAGATTAAATAGAAAACTAAGTATATATAAGTTGAACTATTTTATCTGTAAAAAGGCTATTATTACTTTTTTACAACCCATGACCTATGCACAAACAGAAGATTTACTTGTTGTCTGCAAGTAAACTGCTGACATGTTGTTTGTTTATTTTTTCTATGTAAGTCGTAATTTTAGTCATTTACTTTTACATTTCTCTTAATGTTAATTTATTTATTTTAAGTAGGTATTTATGCACCTTCTAGCCTGAAACACAGGTTCCACCTAGTTCAGGCAATAAGCAACAGTGCTCTATTTTACTTGTTTCTGATACTAAATTGTAAGTGTGCCCCTTTTGATGAATAAACGATTATTATTATTATTATTTATTCGGCTGCATCCGGTTGGACTGGAAGCCGCCCCAAAATAATTGGGAGAATGCTAGGTAGATGATGGTGATGACGACGATGATGATGATGATGATGATGATGATGATGATTATGATGATGATGATGACGATGGTGATGATGATCATTATCATAAAATGAAAGTTTTGAATTTTAATCGTGCCTACAAATACGCACAGTGTAGGTTAAGAAAGATGCCTCTAAGTACCTAATGAGTTCAATGTAGAGGACGGTGATGAAAGTACCTCCACCGAGTAGTAGACACATACCATGGCTATTTGGTCGCACTTGTCTGTAGTCGTAACTGCAACTCACTTGTGAGTTGTTCAGGGGGCGATGGGCAGCTGGTGGTATGGCGGGGACCTGGGTCTCAATGGAGACTATTGTTGTTTTGGTCTTGTAATGACCTGGGAGTCGTAGACTCTATGATGTGTGTGGTCGTATCACATGAAGTGATGATGAAATGGGTGGCATGAGTGTCACTAGCTGCTGTGGCAGCCGGGCCATGAGCGTTGTATGTGATCGAAGTTGATTTAGTTGAGTTTAGCTGAGTAATTATGATTGAGACTTAGAGGAATCTTTTGTTATTGATAACTTTTTTTTTTGTAAAATTATTATCAAGTTATGCGTTTCCTTAAAGATGTGGTCAGGAGTGACCGAGTGGAACAAATTTCTGTTGTAGAGTATTTGTTTGCAGGGTTACCATCACACGAGGACATATACCAGGAGGTTCAAGTAAGGACATAAGGCTACCTGAATTTGAATGGCGGTACTAGCAGCGGTGGTGCAACGAGCGCAGCTCCTGAGTAACGTCGCGTGTACATGTGTGTGATTATTACCGCATGAGCATCTACTGGGATTTTTCATCACTCTGGTGAGTCGATTTCATTTTGTTATGACTGCAGAGAGCCAATTCAGTTTTGTCTTGACTCAAGAGTGAGCATATTGATGCTGTCGTACTCTAACTGGTATAGACCAAGGTTCAGTAATGCTATTTCGAAAATTATAGCTTTTGTGAGAAAGATCCCTAGCTTTTGTAAGAAAGATCCCCGATCACCAAGTTCCTCGAGAGTTAGATGTCATAGTTGATGGCAGTGGTAGTGAAACCACAACCGATTAAGAATGGCGTGTGTACTCATACTCGAAACTCTTGACCGCACCTCATGAGTAACATGTGGCGATGGGTCTATGAGAAGTCGTTGGTGCGATTTCTGTCTGTGTTGGTGCACAGAGCGCTTTATGTGTTGTAGCACATTTTGCGCAAGATGTTTTGAGAATCGTTGGTGCGATTCTGATCTGTGTTGGTGCACAGATTGTGACGAAAGTTTGATGAGTTGAGTATGCATTGCCTATGAAATTAGTTTCAGATTTGTGGAAATAGTTTTCCGTTGATTACCTTGTTGATCGGATTTTTACAATGAATCATGTTGTGCAGGAAGCACTGTGTACGAAACCTTAATAACAGAGCATTGTCAATCACGACAGGTGATTTTAGTACTTAGATTTAGGAGAAATAGAGTACCATGTAGAAACAACTTTGTTACGATTGGCAGGATAGCCGAGCGAGATTACTCTCGGAGTATTTTGTCCACAGGTACTACACCCGAGGACGGGTGCTAGTCAGGGATGGCCGTGTCGTGGATTGAAGGCGCCATAGTGCAACTAGCAGCGCCATCTATCAATTAGTATTGTGTACTAACAATACCGGAAACGCAAGCGCCTAGCGCTTGGACACGATCGTCGGTAGAGGGGATGCAGTGAAGGCTGTAGAAGGGACGGAGTGTTGCGACAGTCGAGCTCCGACAGCCTTGGCAGACGCTCAGTACCAACGCACGTGTTTGTTTCTCGTATTGTAAAACCGTTGGTTGAATAAAGTTATTTTAATTTAAATTATCTTTCGTTCGAGTGCCCACGTCAATGCCCACATCTATTTGAAACTATGTCGGATCGTAAAGAAGACCCGATACTTCGCATCTCGGCCACCCCATGATGCGACACATATTTTTTTTAACACTTAAACGACAGTTTGGGAATCATTTATTTCAAATAATAAATCTGTAAACATGGCGCTTAAACTGTTAAAAGATCACACACAGAACCCTTTTTCTACTATTTCTTAAATTTTCGTCTGTGTCTGTGTGTCTCTACGTAGCCCTTTTATGTGTAAATTATAAAACCAATGTGGTTTGATTTAATGCACAAATTATTATTGTGCATAACTTAGAGAAAGTTTTGATTTTTGTTTCTTTGCAATCAGTGCACTCCATCAAAAGATATATGACTTTAAAGTTTTTAAGGAGAACTTATCATCATAATCTAAGGATACATGCAATGACATCTATGAAACCAAAATGGTACTAATGAATAAAAACCACAAGATAGAGAAGAAGAGAATAGTCAACATGACCCATGCTTTAAAAATCTAGAAAGCCAGTAGAGTGTCCGTTCGACCGCTTTCCATGCATATGTTATAGCAGTTTAACTTCGTTCTCTATAAATGGCGTTGTTCATATGACTCCATTTTCCGAATCATGGTGTTACTGGCGTTCGCTCGTGTCAGATGTCTTTTTTTTGTTTTTTTTTTTAGGATGTGTATATAATCATCAAATGACTTCTCCCACACTGGGAATGACTTCTCCCGTGTCAGATGTTTCAAGTTTGGTTTTTTGGAAGAAGTTCTCAATTCAACGCCTGTTTTTTTTATGTAGGTACCTATAATATGGCTGAGCAATACTCAAATGACCGAATGATGAAGTCGCACGAGACCGGTCAATGTGGCGACACTTGATAGGCCTATGTCCAGCAGTGGACGTCTTTCGGCTGAAATAATGATGAATGATGATAATTCAAATGGAGTAGGACAGGACACCTAGCAAGGCGTGGTGATGTCAGGTGGAGTAAAGCTGTGACCAAGTGGCATTCTAGAAATCCAAACAGAAGTTTTGGTCGTCCAGCGGTGAGATAAGCAGATGATATTGTTGCCATTGCGGGAATATCATGGATGGGACTGGCACAAGAGCGTGGAGCTTGGCACAAACAAAGAGAGGCCTGTACCCAGCAGTCGGTGAAGACGGACTATGGATGATGATGATGATGACGCTTAACTATTCCCAGAGAAGTCCGATTTTCATTATTATTTTTATTGAAAAGCGTGTTTAGCAAAGTTTGTCCCATTTTTTATTGAAAATAGTTGTGTTCGCATTAATTTGCGTATTGTATAATTATCGTTTGCTGAAACATCGTGAGGAAACCAACATGCCTGAGAGACATTTGGCATGTTAAGCCAAGTCAGAGGCTCATGGGCAGCAAAAAAACTCTGACACCAGGTTAGGCAACAACACGATAAGGAAGGAAAGATCGCTTGCTTCGGTGAAGAAAGACATCGTATTTCTCGACGGCACGTAAAGCACCTACAGAGGACCTTGGGCGGCATAAAAACTCTGACAACAGGTTAGGCACTAACCACACGATACAGAAGAAGATCGTTTTGGGGCTTATTTCATAAACCTTTTTGACAACTTTAGACCTGTCTGAAGTTTGACTGTGATCAGTTACAGCAGCTATATCGTGTGTCAGCTCATTTCATGCACCTTGATATAAACTTTAGACCTAGCTAGAGTATGAGTACTATCGGAGGTCTGGCGATGGAGACGAAAGGCAGTCACAAGAGATCCGCAACACTTCAAATCTGCTCTATCGTGTTTAAGGCTCATTTCGTGCATCTTGATAAGAACTTTAAACCTAGCTGGAGCATGACTGTAATCGATGGTCTAACAATGGAGACTGAAGGTAGTAGCAAGAGATCCTCAACAGTTTACAGCAGCTATATCGTCATTGGGCTCACTTAGTGCACCTTGATGAGAACAAAAATAGCTAGAAATAGCTAGAATATGACTGTCATCGAAGGTCTTATGATGGGGGTTTGGAGACGAAAAGAATTTGCAATAGGTTTTCAAGAGTTTACAGCATCTACATCGTATTGTGTTGACCTGCCTGGAGTATGACTACCATTGAAGGTCTGACTTTAGAGAAGGAAGGCAGATGCAGCGTTATCGGGTCTCGGCTCATGTGCCCCTTGATGAGAACTTTCGACCTAGCTGGAGTATGATATTGTCGAGTGTCCAAGGATAGAAACGTAAGGCTGTCGAGGGAAGAGTCCTTATTTGGAAAAACATAAGTTGAATATTTTGGCGTTTAATGTAAACCCATTCGAGAAAAAATAAGTTGTTACTGACTTCAATCTGTACTCATATTATAAAGCTGTAGAGTTTGTTTGTAAGGTTGGTTGAACGCGCTAATTTTAGGAACTGTTGGTTACGAGACGAGACGAGTTGGTCTTAAGGTCGTGGCTCACTTGACAAGCACCGCACCAGCACCGCTCCAACCCAGCAATTTACTTGCCATTCAAATTAGAGCATTAAATCGTGTGTCGCATAACATATTTTTTAATGTCCATATGAAAAAGCTTACGGCGGGTGGTCAACGCGCTTGCCGCTACCATACGCCTCGCCTCGCGGGCGGCGCGGCGTCCGCGCGCGGTCCGCGCGCCGCAAGCGAGGGGACCGCGCGCGGACGCCGAGTGGCCCGCGAAACAACGTCATTGCGCCGTCGTGCTTCTCTACGTCGTTGCTACTCTTTGTTTAATGTATTGCCAGTTACAAATTTAGTTAGAGAGCCCTCGACACTAAAGCTAGTTCGGTTAGACTCCCAGATAATATCTATATATATAATTGGTCACGATGCTGCAATGTATAAACCTGGCGGCGCTATTAAAAAAACCATTACTATTATGATAACACTCCCAAGTTATGTGAAATTCATTACAAATCGAAAGCTTGTTGACACCGAAGTAGCACAAACTAGTTGCTTAAGAGCTCTGGAGCCAATCCGATTATTCCCAAAGGCGTGTAAGTCTTACGCGTGTTCAAGCACACCTTACAATTGTGTTCGCGGTGACAGCAACCTCTTATTCCGGGAGATAGCGGTGCAAATAAAAATGCCCTAATAAACCGACTGAAATTGTTGTAATCGAAGGTTGATCTTATAAGATTTTAGAGACCATGATCTTATAAGATCAACCTTCGATTACAACAGTATCAGTCGGTCGGTCGGTCTGTAACCAATCGTTACAGTACACCGGCTGAAACTATTTTTAAAAATAATTTACATATACTGAACTTAAAAAAATCACAGAACTGTAATGGAAAGAAAAATTAAACCACGAATCCACGTCAACAAAATATAATTACTTGAGATAATTCCCTAAAATACAATGCTACCTCCTGGACTATTACTACCAGCGTGCGGACTGTGAGCTTGCGCCTTGCGGACGGCGAGGGGACCGCGCGCGGCCCACGCGGCGCAAGCGAGGTGACCACGCGGCGCAAGCGAGGGGACCGCGCGCGGCCCGCGCGGCGCAAGCGAGGCGACCGCGTGCTTACACCTCGCTTGCGCCGCGCGCCGTAGCCTATATTCGAGGCGACGCCGGTCAGGAGCTGTGCTGGTGCTGTGCTGGTGCGGTGCTTGTCAAGTGAGCCACGACCTTTACGCAGACGAAGTTGCGCGGGTCAGCTAGTTTCTAATATAAGTAAAAAGGTATAAAAAAAAATCTTCGTGTCTGCAATCCAAAGTTGATTTTCCTATTTGTCTGATGAAATACTACAGTAATGCTTAATTTCTGCCAACAATAGATTCAGACGAACTCACGAAAAAATATTCCAAAAAGAAAAATGACTGATATTAGTCGGCGCTGCTTCCCTTCCCATTTGCTAGATCTAGAATGGATCTAACGGTACTTAGTCTAACCTAAATTCTAGCCCAGTGGCTTGCCGTTATCGTAAGTATTCTTTCAGGCAATCAATATTGCCGGAGCGAGCCTTCAGGGGAACATAAACAAGAGCGTCACGTTTTATGACGTTTACAGATTTTATCACAGCCTTTGTCAGTCTTTCCCCCTCCTGAGACACATAGCGAAGCCCTAGTTTATAAGAAAACCTTCGAAAATGTTATCTTCAAGTGAAAAGCTAAAGAAATCTTTATTTCGTAATTGAATTGGAGATTTAGATGAATAAGACTGAGAATTCTTTTCATTAAGTAATCAAAACGTCTTGAGGAGATTTAAATATAATGGTCTTTTTTTGTGTTGAAATTTTGAGCTTTACGGTATATTAATATTGTATGGAGGTAAATCTTTAATCAGAATACACGAAGGGTCTTAGTCTTCAGAGGTACATGTGTAAGCTTTACATAATTATGTATTTACGTAGGTTAGCTTATGTATTCACAAAGGTTAAGTAAGGTACAGCCTGTTCGATTGAATGCGTAGTTATACATCCGTGCTTATTTGGTATTTCAACAACTAGGGTAGACGACAAAAAAAAAACGAATCAGTCCGTCACATAGATTTCCAAAAAAATTGTAAGTACAGCAAAACCATTAGGTTTACAGGCTAGCAATCTTCTTACTGTTATTATACAGGGTGAAATTGAATAGATGCGACAAATTTAAATATACAATAATACGTGTTGTCAAGAAAATGTATAAAATATAAAATTAAAAAATAATTGATCAGTGTTACGAAAACCGTTAAAATAATAAAAGTATCAAAAATCTTGCCGACTCATCGCAGTGCTCAATATAGCGGTCATTTACTTAATTTTGCCTTAATTTTTCTTATTTATTTTGCATATTACTGGAATACCGATAATTCGTACTTAAATAAAGATAATAACATCAATGGACCCTTTGGAAACGATAATCGCGTAATTTTTTTTAACGATTTAGATTGTAGAAAAAACAGTTTATAATTACTATGTTACTGTAACTGAAGCTTCAATTTCATTTTGTCGCATTAATTAAAATTCACCCTGTATATGGAAAAGGGTTATAATCAATCTGTTTGCAATTACATCCAAATCCTTTCAGTAGTATCTGCGTAAAAGTATAACAAAAATCGATCTTTACACACTTTTAAATTTATAATGGTCGAAAGAAGATTGCTGTCCTGCATACCTAACTGTTTTGCTGACTGTACATTTTTTTTTTCTCACGTAAACAAAAAATTAAGACGATACAGTACGTCAAAAACTCGTGTGACGTCACTTTTGAGTACATTTTTTACCGGGAAGTAACGCCACAAGCCAACTCATGATCATTGACGAGTTTAATCTTCGTATTTTTAATTTGGAGAAACAAAAAACACGCATCCAATGTGTTTCGGAAATCTAACTGACAGACTTAATAAAATCATATTTTTAAGTGTTCACACGTTTTTTTATGTTAATTTGTTAAAGTGGTTAGAAAATATAAATATAGCTAGCTGACCCACGCAACTTCGTCTGCGTCACATATTTGAGAGAAAAAGTTCACAAAAGGATTAAATTTTCCCCGTTTTTGCAACATTTTTCATTTATGTTCCGCTCCTATTGGTCATAGCGTGATGATATATAGCCTATAACCTTCCTCGATAAATTGACTATCCAACACAAAAAGATTTTTTCAATTCCAACCAGTAGTTCCTGAGATTAGCGCGTTCAAACAAACAAACAAACAAACTCTTCAGCTTTATAATATTAGTATAGATAAATTAGTTTTACGAACGATGATAATTCATATTGCTTTAACCAGCGTCTAACACTAATGCTAAAACTGTTGCTAGATTAAAATAAGATTTATTGCTCAAATTGTATATCTGTGATCCCTGGAGAGATACAGATGTAAAGGCTATTATTATTATTAAAACCTTAGAAAGGTATCTCGTTATTTTAACCTGGCACTTTTGATTCCCCTGATAACATTCTTTTAGAACTACTATTTATGTATCTGCCTACAGATTTGAGTAGACGAATATTCTAGACCAATTACATTATCATCAACGACACATGGTGTCGACGCCTAATGGATGAGATAGGTATGTTACTATACTATAGTATTAAGATAGTTTCCTGAACAATGTGATGTGTTAAAAGGATATGGGTAATTAGCAGAATACAAGTAAAGAAGATCTAAATAGGAAACACAAGTATTTCGTTAATTCTGTACACAACTTATCTTAGTCGCCAATTCCATTTTTTTTTACTGCGCCAAGCTTTATTAGATTGTCACCAAAACAATAACTTTCAGAGATTTCTGTACACCGCAATAATCAGAACTAACTAATCTGAATCCAGATTTAAACACACTCATAAGCAGCTGAGTTTTATCCAGATTAAATCCGGTTTTGGTCAAAGGGGCCAATTTCTAGGAAGACTTGTTACGGAGTCGCGCGAGTATTAAAGTTCTCAAGTGTGTGCAACCACAGGAGCACTTTCGTTTTGCGTCGAATAATGCAGCTAGAACCCACGTGCTACGGGCTTTCAATATTAAATGTTTGGCTTTTATTTGTAGGCCATTCGCACACATCAGGCTCTTTAGTAAACTCACAGAAAATACACATAGGCTCATCATGTCAAGAGAGGCTAAGAAGATGCATTGTCCTCTCTTGACGGTATACGAACTAGGCTTCATAATGACGTCTGGTGCATCGGTGCTATTAACATACCTTTACAAACTAGAGTAAAACCGAGGAAGCGAGTAACAACTCATGCACTATCCTACTAGTAATAAATATGTACCATCCTACTAGTACCTAATAAAAATGTGAAAGTTTGTAGCGATGTCTGTTACTCTATCATACAAAAACTACTGTTACTTGAAGAGAGTGGACTGTATAAAATTATTGAAAGAAAGGCGCTTTTTTAATAGAATTATAGTAATTTTACTCTTTCTTAGGCAAACACAAAACAAGATGGCAATCACAACCAAAAAGAAACATATTATATAACAGACAAAAAAGTATATAAAATAAAACAAGAAGGTTTGTTATGCACAACTACTGAACGGATTTGGATGAAAATTTGCACACATGTAAATAAAACCTGGATTAATACATGGGGTACTTTTTATCCCTAGCTGGCAGAAGCTAGTATTTCACTCTGATCGAAAGAAAATCGTCCCTTTTAATAGAGGATTTAATTTCTCCTTTTTTTCCGAAATTTTATTTTACCATTTTATCGGCGTAATTAATATACACAACTCTACAAAATTACCGCTTTCTAGTACTAACAGTTTCTGAGCAAAACCTCGGACGGACGGGACGGACGAACACGCGGGCATGACGAAATTATAAGGACTCCTTGTCAGGACTACAGAACACAGCACCGTTGCTTGTTAATTTCCCCGACCAACTTCTTTGCAAAGACTTCTACACTACGACTTATATGAAAAATATTATAATCCAAGCCATATTTCTCAAAACACTTAAACTTTTAAATAGAATAGGTTCCTCTCTACTTTATTTCGCAAAGTTAAAAGTTGAGCGGCATCGGGTTGAAAAGTTAGTATAACAATAACTATGAGAGCGCTAACGGTGTTGAACAAAGTACGTAATGGCGCTGCTACTTGGACATGGCTGCTGGAAGTCGATATTGTGTGAAATTCAACAGTGGTGTTTTAGACTTTCACGGTTTTACACTACACATAAAATACTTACGGGATTACATCCGTGATTTTTTGACGATGCGTGCAACAGCATCGAACTATCGGGTGCGCGAAACAAAAGAAAATCGCGGATATAATCCCTTAAGTACTTGAAAGTGTGGTTCAACAGTGTTATTCAAGGATCCAGTATAAGACATAGCTTTTTAAATAATAACAGTCACTCAGGTTGCTCTTCAGGTTAAGCCGTGCTTGCCTGGGTTGGTCCGTGGATGGATTATAAACCGAGTTTCCTACGTACCTCGGAAAGCACGTTGAGCAGTTGATCCCAACATCCATTTGTACATCTATGACAGTCGTCAAGTCGTTACAGGTAAATAAAATAAAAAATAAAAAAGCCTTTAATTCTACCATAAATACGTAAAACAAATATACACTTAATTTATCGTAAATATAACAAATTCGTAATTAGCATTGCATTTTTAACATTATCAACATTATTAACATAGCGTTACATTCATTCGTATAATTACATTCATTTAAATACTTTAATTTAGTAACATAACAAAACATTCATTTAATTATTAAAAAATCAACCAATTTAAAATTTACATTACATTAATTTAATCACATTACATTGTTGAATTCAAATGAAATTACTTTAATTACAATAATTTAATTTAAATGCGTCCATCCATTTGTACATCTATGACAGTCGTCAAGTCGTTACAGGTAGTCAGACAAAAAGGTGACATCCAAGGAGTACCGTATTACCCAGTATTAACTGGGTTGTGGGGGTCAGATGATCAGTCACTCCGTGTAAAATATTGGTATTCAGCTGCATCCAGTTAGACTGCAAGCCGACCACATTAGTTGGGAAATGCTAGGCAGATTATGATGACAATTCTCAAACTTTATTTGCATTCCACAATGTGAACTTATGTGGTAAATTAAAAATGAGATCATTATGGACCCTGTCGGGCACAGCAACACACAAAGATATAGTAGGAGAGAGGAAGGTTTAAAAATACCAAAAAAAAACTAAAATAAACCCAATAATACCATAATAAGAATTCTTTAGACATACACAAAGAAATATGGAAACTATTAAAGCTATTCGTAAATAGACAGAACAAATTGTACTTGAGTAAATAAATTCTGGAGTCAAAGTTCTTTGTAATATTCTGAAAACTGGTTGCGATTTTAAGCTAATTTTATTTGTCTCAAAGTATTTTGAAGAAGTACTAACTTACATAAATATGACTGTTTGTCTTTGAGATTGTTTTGTTTATTATTTATATTTTTATTTATTATTTTGATATTAGTAATATTATCTTGGGGATTAAATACAAAGTTTATGTAATTCGTGTAAATACGTACGTTTATCATGATGACAAATAAATGTACCAATTTCTTCACTAATATTTATGTTGGTGCGATAGTAATAGTGGACATTATATCATTTATATCTTCTACATAGTACATGAACTAATATAGTGATCATACGCGATAGTGTGCCATTACCATTTATAGCCATAGAGAAGCTTTTACTTTTTTATGAGCACTCAAAGGAAATTGAATTTATCGGATTAAAATATAGCTGTAACAAAAGCTTCATAAATAAGTAAAGTTCTTCATCAGCTAAGAGGATCGCGAAATATTTTTGAATACGGAACCAAACTAATCGAAACAGTGGCCATCATGGCTGCCTGTCCAAGGGTTCTATCTATATAGTGTAAACCACCTCATCACGAAGCCGTCAACCAAGCATTCTGTACATCAAACTCAATAACTTTACACGCAAAAAATATTGCTGGGAAACGACTTTTTATTTTAGGGTGAGAAATCATGTTTTGTGGTAGAACTCAATGCGTACTCAAAACATTGTGCTGATGGATGTATTGAATAGTATCGGGTCGTGAAAGAGTTTAAAGTAAAAATCTTACATTGAAAACATTTATAAAAAAATTGGAACTTTGACCCCTAATATCTAGATAACTTCAGGGTTCCCGGGGCTATAAGACTTTCTGCCGGCGGGACTGTTCGAAAGAGATACCGTGGCCCCGGAACATAAAAGGCGAGGAACGAACATGGATGGGTTATAGTCAGTAAAAGTCAGACACTCCCTCCCGCTCCGCCCAGAGTGGGAGAATTTTTGATGATTTCCCGTCCGAAAAAAAATAAAAAGGTATGGTGTCGAAAAAAGAATGATCACAATGACGAGGAGTGCGTTTCCGCTTCGTTTAGAGGTTTTTTACAGCCTTTATGTGATTTTAAAATGATTGTGTCAATGGATTAACGGACCTGTTTAGATCGAAGTGCGATAACAATTAAGTGTTAAGTTACTCAGTTAACATAAGTGACATAACGCCGGTGGTCCTGGAAGGGTTAGGCAGAATAATGTGTTTGTAAAGCAGATGTGTACCTTATAAAACATATGAATACGGGTATTTATCGCGAATTTACCTTTAATTTAATCCCGACGTTTCGACCGGATTGCACCAGCCGTGGTCGCGGGGAGACTGAAGTCGAAACGAAACGAAACGTCGGGATTAAATTAAAGGTAAGATGTGTACCTTGTTTAGTGCAACTATTTCACTAGTTAAGTTTGTTTAAGGGGAAGTGTCTATTGTCATCAACTGGAACTAATATTTACACCACCAGTCAGTGGCAACAGTAACTGAGAAATTCCTGATATCACAAAAACAAAAAAAAAACTTTAATTTAAAACATAATTAACATGACATATCCATAAATAATCAAGAATTTATAATTAGCCGAGTCTGTTAAATGATTTTGAAATATAAAACAATTAACTTTTTTTTAATAGTTTTCAGATTATTATATGCCTGTGATGTCGGACTGCAAAGTCAAAGGTCTTAAGTAAGAACCTTTTGGTCTTGTACAGGACAAATTCTGTTTTGTATTTTGTTTGTTTTTTCTTATGATTTCGTTATTTTATTTTATTTTTATTCTCTCATTATGTTTACTATATTATAATCACAATTTTACCATTTTTTATGTGTTGTCCTGTCGGGCTAATAAATGCTTTTTCTTTCTTTCTTTCTTTGACATGCGCCTCTAATTTTTCGGATTAATATGCGTATTCTATTATTATCACTTGTTTCGGTGAAAGAAAGCACCTTGAAGAAAAACCAGCATGCCTGAGAGATTTTTCTCGACGGCATATAAAGCCAAGTCGGAGGCCCGTGGGCGGCATAAAAACTCTGACACCAGGTTAGGCAACTAACCACACGATAAAGAAACAATGAGAAAAATATCAATCTCAATTTCGGCCATAAGTAACAAACGTTCGGAGAAAATGTATTAGGAATTTCCCAAAATGCTAAAGCTCGACGGTGGAGAAGCTTATCAGTTTCACTGTTATTAAGTATTTAACACCTAAAGCCTGCAATTCTAGCCCATTTTCCAACGGAAGTACCCAACAATCGCTCCACCACCTCCTGCCATCACAATGGCTTCACCAGCACTCCACGATTCGTTGACACCGAGATACCACCAAATATCCGGAGCGCAGTACCGCTATACCGTCAAGCCTTGAATACGTTATGATATTGTTTTCACTCCTCCCCCGCTATGAATTTATTATTGTTTGAGAACAGTATTGTTCCGTCGCTCGATACCGGGTGTATGTCCACAATTTTCGTGTTTAACCTATTTCGTGCATTAGGCTGTTTTTGTTACTGTAATTTAATGGATATTTTCCTTTTTATTTGTTTTGTTTTGTTGTCGTGGAGTTGGTTTTTGAATATCTTGGATGGTTGGATAGAATTCGTCTTCTTTTCGCGATTAAGTGTCCCAACGTTTGTAGAACCGCATCACATATGCTTATACACTCCAGGGTGTCAATAAATCTCCAACTAAACAGGTCTTCCTTCCTGCGGCCAACCTGCATAAAACACTCACACACTGTGAGCAGCAAAGATAGAGAAGTAATCAGGCATAGAATAATCTAAATCTCAAGCTTTGTTAACCCAAATCTACTATCACCAATCAAGCATCAACAATCAAACCTCCATTTAAATTTTAAACCCCGCGATATAACCCTGCAAATGCGACACTTTTAAAGCCCGCTATCGGGCAGCCAGCGGCGGGTTGGCTGGACCAGCCCGTAGATCATACGACAATGCCAAGATTCGGCCCATTCGGTCCAACAGACCCGCATCTGTTATTTCCGTGATTAATCTCATGACATTCATTGTGTGCTTTTTGGCCTATTTGAATGTCAGCGGGTTTTGCTTGGAAGATTTTCATGCAAGATTAAGGTGGATAGTTCAAATGTTTTAATTTTATCACTTACTAGCTGTTGCCCGCGACTTCGTTCGCGTGAAAATATTGATGGGTCGTGAGACTGCATCGCTGGTCAAGTTGTCGCAAGCGCTACTGAGCATGAGGTCCTGGGTTCGATTTGCGGGACGGGCAAAGTGTTATTGTATTATTTGTGCCCGGTTGATGGAATTAAGCTAAATGTGCGAAATGTGGGTGTGGGATTCGATGCACCTCTACCTAAAAGTGGCGCAGGGTGACAATAGTGTCAGGGGAAGCCGTAGAAAAAAAGGAATAAACTGTTTTTGTTGCTTCTGTTAACTTTTTCCCCGTGTTAATTTTGACCTCATTTTCACTATCAGCGACACCAAAAACCACGGAACGACACCCACGATTAAAAATCCAAAAACTTTCGTCGGCGCCATTTTTGATTTTTATTTTGACTTCATTTTCATTCATCAAAAGTAAGATCAGAAATGCAGAAGAGAGAAAAAAACAGAAGTCTACAAAATAAAAAAATCAAGTTGGTATCAAATACGATATCGACAATTACTCATTCTATCTCGTTCTACTATACATAATTTATTTATTTATTTAAACAACACATACAACTATTATTACAGGTTTAGGTACCTAATACAATAGAGCAGTTATATTTAAAGTTAAATTATTTATGTTTTGAATAAATTAATTAATTTGACAAACTAAAGTAATTGCGCAAAATGCGGCCCGTGTGAATTCGCTCAGTGTACAATTGAAGCAATCAATCTGTTGTGACACCATATTGAGTGCACGCAGCGCGCGCGTCAGCGGCGCGTGCTGCAGCAAGTTGGTGCGAGCGGGCGGCACCCACAGCAGCGGCGGCTGCCATACTTTCTTTTTCTGCTCCTGCCGTAAGTCCATAATCTTCGGCTTACCTAGATCCCTACAAAACGGTAAGTACTGCCAGCCGCGAAGTCACGTGTGCTATTAACTTGTGTACGGCCTATACTATTAACTTGCACTGCTGCAAAAGGTCTCTCCTGCTGCTGTTATTCGTGAACGAATGAACAACTACAATGCAAAACTTCATCCCCCTTTTACCCCTTTGTGGGTTGAAATAAAAAAAACTAACGACTTACTAACTTTGATACTTTTTGGCGACAAAAAAAATAAAAACTTTAATTAAAAACAAAATTTTGCTCTTTTTTCACCCCTCAAGGGTTGAAATTCTAATAAAGGCGTTGCGTCAGCTTCCAATCATAAGCCCAGATAACAAATTTTGTACTTTTTACGTCGAAAATTAAGGATTTTTCACATACAATTTCATCCCCTTTATAAGCCTTCGGGGTGGGGTTATCAAAAACGCTAAAACACGCATACATTAATTTTCAATCGTCAGCCTAAACACAAAATTAGAAGATCTTTAAAACTGACGGACTTTCATATTAGCTTCCATCCCCTATTTTATCCCCTTGGGGGTAGATTTGATCAAAATCCTTTCTTAGCGGATGTCTACGTCATAACATCTACCTGCATGCTAAATTTCAGCCCGATCCGTCCAGTGGTTCGGGCTGTGCGTTGATAGATCACTATGTCAGTCAGTCAGTCAGTCACCTTTGAATTATATATATTTAGAAGTCGAGAGATAGGTTAGATCCGTCACATTGCTGACCATAAGGTGGGATGGTAGGCGAATGCGAGCGTAGCAGCTACACTAGTATACTCACATATCGCCAGAAATTTTCAAAAGATTCTTTTTAACCCCCGACGCAAAAACGAGCGGTGGTATAAGTTTGACGTGTCTATGTGTGGTGTGTCTGTGGCATCGTACCGCCCGAACCAATGAACCGATTTTGATTTTGTTTTTATAGGATTCCGTAGCCAAATTGGAAAAAAACGGAATCCTTATAGATTCGTCATGTTTGTCTGTCCGTTCGTATGTCACAGCTACTTTGTTCCGAAACTTTAAAAACTATGCTGTTGAAATTTGGTTAAAATATGTGTTCTGTGAACCGCATTCAGATTTTCACACACAAATAGAAAAAAAAGCAAAACGTTTTGGGGGTTCCCCATACTAAGAACTGAAGCTCATCGTCATTTATCATTTTTCATCAAACCTATTCGTGCGGGGTATCTATGGATAGGTCTTTAAAAATGATACGGAGGTTTTTAGTACATTTTTTTTCAAAACTGAATAGTTTGCGTGAGAGACTCCTCCAAAGTGGTAAAATGTGTGCCCCCCCTGTAACTTCTAAAATAAGAGAATAATAAAACAATAAAAAAATATGATGTACATTACCATATAAACTTCCAGCGAAAATTGGTTTGAACGAGATCTAGTAAGTAGTTTTTTTTTAATACGTCTAATATCGTAAATCGCAATTTACACAATTTTGATACGAAACCTTTCATGGACGAGTCCGACCCGCACTTGGCCGCTTTTTTGTTTGAAAGGTGAATGAGTCGGGAGTATTCCTGGCTATGTTTGATAAAAATCAGTCCAAGATGGCCGCCGCAGCAAAATGGCGGATTAAATATTTATTTAACAACTCCCTCAATATGGGGAACAAATGAGAGGGCTTGACTAGTACAATACTATACGCTGTAATAAATGAAAAAATGCCTAGTAGAATAATGTACACTAAGTAATCGGGGTACCCGTAAGCCACGTTAAGGAGCTTCGTTCCAAAAAAACAATACTTTGAAAGTATGACCTTAACACCCTATATATTGGAGGTATTTAATGAAATAATTAAATTAATATTACTTGTTTTAATGGGCCGCCGGAGCATGCGTATTTCATACAAACGTAATACTAAAATTATTTGTAAATCAAGTATATTCTTAAGGTAGTGTGTATTTATTTCGATTGAATAATAGAATAACTATGTAACTAAATATATTTTTTGAGATGACAGTCATACAAAGACGAGATATGAGGTTTTTTATTTTTTATAGAATAGTTATTTTTCTTATAACTCTTGTTAAAATCAATGTCCAATCAAAATATATATTGCTCCGCAGGCGTCTTAAGTATTATTTGTAGAGGTGCTATCTTTACTTTAATTACCTTTACGTTGTGTATTGAGTGTGCTACATTGAGTTTTACCGTAAAACGTGATTATAAACCTCAAAAAAAGTCGTATTCCAGCAATAATTTTCGCGTGGGTTTACATATTTTGATGTTCATGAGGCATGATTGACAGCATCGTGATAGGTTGGTTTACTCCCTGTATATGAGCGACTTTAATGAAGATCAGGTTGAACTTAATAAGTACATTAAGATTTCACTTTAATCTAGACCAGATGATCGCTTTACCATAATTGATGATACTTGAAACCAATTTAGCGAATACCAAGATGAGGTGCCGCCTGGCATTGGACTAATTGAATTTTAATTTAGACGCGTGGTTATACTCATCAACACAGTTTACCCTATAGATTAACAAGACCATTCTATTCCCACTGCTGGGACACAAGAACTTTTCGGCCCCATCGGCCATCCGTTCTGCGAGCAATGTGACCTGCCCACTGCCACCTAAGCTTGGCAATTCTTAGTGCTACGTCGGTGACCTTGGTTCTCTTACGGATGTCTTCATTTCCGATTCGATCACGCTAGGAAACTCCGAGCATAGCGCTCTCCATTGCCCTTTGGGTGACTTTAAGCCGTTTGATAATGCCCATTGTGAGCGACCACGTTTCGGTCCCGTATGTAATCACTGGCAACACACACTGGTCATAGACTTTCATCTTGAGACACTGCGGTAAGTTGCTCGAGAAGATACCGCGCAGCTTCCCGAACGCTGCCCAGCCGAGTCGGATTCGACGATTGACCTCTTTCTCGAAGTTAGACCTACCTAACTGGACCGTTTTTCCTAGGTTAACATATTCGTCTACAATTTCGAGTGTAGAGTCTCCGATCTTGATAGGAATCGGTGTGAAATGGGCATTCAACATGTCTTGTCCATGTTCATTTTTAGACCCACTCTTTTGGAAGCTCTACTGAGGTCATCGAGCATTGTACTGAGGTCCTCCATGGTCTCAGCCATGACCACAATATCGTCGGCAAACCGAAGGCGAGTGATGTACTCGCCATTGACGTTGATGCCTAGCCCTCTTCAGTCCAGAACCTTGAAGAGATCCTCCAGTGCAACAATGAACAGTTTCGGAGATATGACGTCTCCGTGTCTTACACCTCGCTGCGGAAAGATAGTTTCCAAGGTTCTTGCCACGCAATAAGTTAAAAATATAGGTAGCAAGTGCTATGTCCCTCCTTGTTTCCAATTTATTGTATCCCACCATGATGCCCATAACAAACAAGGTTGGATAAATGTTATAATTATGCTATCTTTGCACCAAATAATTACCAACTGTTTGCCTGAATTGCTTCCCTGCAGAGAAGAGAGCTCTTCCTACAAACAAAACAAAATAAAACTAAGTATTTATCAAACTACTTTCTTGCCAAAAAAGTCACAACGGAAAATACCTTGGAGAAATCATTTAATCTTTTGGAATTAAAACAAGTTTTGAAACAAAACTTTAAGCACAAGTAGTTGTCCCCAAAGTTGACTAAGTTTGTTCATGAATATAGTCAACAATTAGCAACAACGGCTAATTAGTTAATAAGGTTCAAGATGCTAACTGTACAGTTGACCAGATGTTACTCCAAATGGGCAGAAGTTATCACGCCATTTTCTTTCGTACTACTTTCTCTTTAGAGTTGACTGTCGCTTGAGGGTTAGGTAGTGTTTTCATTAGGTGGTAGGTACGACGCGTTATTGTCCTAACTGACTGAAGATAATCTTAGGGCACTGTTATAGTTTCCTTTGAGTTGATTGTGATTGCCCGAGTTATCGTAATGTACACAACATGTAACTGCCAATGTGTTGTAAATTCCGTCCCTTATTCTGAAAACGTGACAATAATTCCTTAGGCTCACAACCAGTCTTAACACGGGGTATCGTATTACCCAGTTCTACCTGGGTTGTGGAGGTCAGATAGGCAGTCGCTCCATGTAAAATACTGGTATTCAGTTGCATCCGGTTAGACTGGAAGCCGACTCAACAAGGTTGGGAAAAGGCTAGGTAGATGATGATTCTGAAAATGTGATCAATTCAATTGGTTGGAAGTAGAATTTTAAATGCACTACGCTTTTAAAATTACGCATTGTCTGAAGATAAAAATCTCACTACTGTTATAAATGCGAAAGTTTGTGAGGATGTATGTATGTGTGGATGAATGTTTGTTACTCTTTCACGCAAAAACTACTGAACTTGACAATAATATAGGTTTTACATGTAGGATGTTAATTCTGAACGCACCATAATTTTATAAAAAGTAGTTGAGCATGAACGCAGCGATGAATGAAGGAGAGAAGACTAACAAGACGACTCCTATGTTTTATAAGTTTTATTAAATTAAAAGTAGATTCAAGAAGTAAAGAGATATTATTTCGGTCATCCACACGCCCCTACAGCCATGAGATTGTGTGGTCGCTCACAATGGGCCTTGTTAAAAGGCTTAAAGTCACCCTAAGGGCAATGGAGAGCGCTATGCTCGGAGTTTCCTTGCGTGATCGAATCAGAAATGAAGACATCCACAAGAGAACCAAAGTCACCGACGCGACGTAGCCCGAAAATTTAGTCAAACTTAAGTGGCAGTGGGCAGGTCACATTGCTTGCAGAACGGATGGCCGATGGGGACGAAAAGTTCTGTAGTGGCGACCGCGAATTGAAAGAAGATGCGTTAGAAGACCTCCCACTAGGTGAACCGATGAACTGGTGAAGGTTGCGGGAATCCGCTGGATGCGAGTCGCACGGGACCGGTCAATGTGGCGACACTTGGGGGAGGCCTATGTGGGCTAAATGATAATGATAATGAGAATATCATGTAGTCTATGTATCGTAATAAGTTACGAAATTGTGTAAAAATGAAGGTAGTTATTTAATAATTATCGTTTGTGCCTCTCGGAGCAACTACATGTTATTGTTTTGTTTTGTAATATTAAATCCAGTTCTTCTCGCAAAGTTTTGCTGATAATTTGTGTCTGACATAAACTTCGTAATGAAATAGAACTAACTTTTATTAATAAAAGGTAGAACATGTTATGAGTATGTATGTATGTTGTTCGGATACTCGTTCGGAGAAATCGTGAGCAATTTTAGTAATGGACTCACAAATGTCGCCTTTTCAACTTTCCTAACATTATAAGATCTTTACGTTGTATTGAAAGTTGTGAAAAGCGTGACTTTCGACCCGTCGAATAAGGAACTAAAATGCAGGGGCTGAAAACCATTGAATCGTGTATGTTGTAAGATAAACTCTATTTAATTTTTGACGATCTAACCCTTCCATGATCTGACCCAGTTACTCGTCATCATCATCATCATCATCGTCTCAGCCGAAAGACGTCCACTGCTGGACATAGGCCTCCCCCAAGTGTCGCCACATTGACCGGTCCCTTGCTACTCGGATCCACCGGATTCCCGTAACCTTCACCAGGTCATCGGTCTACCTAGTGGGAGGTCTTCCAACGCACCGTCTTCCGGTTCGCGGTCGCCACTTTAGAACTTTTCCAGTTACTCGTATAACTGACTGTATCTTATATTCGCGGATAACTGACAATACTTATTATAGCTCAGTCATGTTTCCCAAATGTCCCACTGCTGGGCCCAGGCTTCCCCTTTCTTTCTCCTTCCAAAGCTCTTTATACTGTGCAATATGGCCAAGTTCGCCGCGTAACCGAGATCTGGGCTCTGTTTGATAAACGTTATAAGTTGTAAATTGTAATTGTATTGTACAAGTTTTATATCTACAAGTTTCTGTTTAATTAAAAATGCAACTTACTTTAGCATGGTGGAAAACTGACAAAATTCTTAAATGCTATCAACTATCAAATACTTTACATGTTTCGGTTTAAAAAATCATACAACTTTACAAATTGTATGTCACTTTTTTACAAAATTGTCCGATTTTAACGTTTATTATAAGGCCATTCCAGATCGTCGCACAACCTTCGCCACGGTATACCTCGCCACGAAGCACGAGTACGACCGGAGTGATGGTCAAAATTCGAAATTGCATCATTGACTTAACTAAAGAATAAATAAGTGTCGAAATAATATTTAATATCGTACTTTTCTATTATGTTCCAAAGGTTTTCAGCCCCTGCTCTCTTTCCAATTTTTAAGGGTTCGAAAGTAATTCATAGAGTGAAGGGTTTTCACATGACCTCCTTCAGGACATGTTCGTGATGAATAAGATTACTTTAGGTAATAGGGAGTCTTAAATTGAACCGCTCTTTCAATGTTAGCTTGGGAACCTTGTGGGTTCATCTATAAATATTCTATAATATTTTTAAATAACTAACTCCTTAATCTTCTTTCATGCATACTTGGAAAGCATAAAGGTTTATCCGTGATTTTTCTGTAACATTTTTTAAAATAACTGACTGGCAGTTTTCTGCTGAACCATTTGCCTTTGTTTGTTTACCTATTTTGGCGGGTTTGCGCACGTGATGGCTTGATACCTATGAATAAATAGACAAGTCAAATTTATAAGGAATTGAGTTCCATTAACAAGTCGGGCTAATTTTATTTGTAAAAGTATCAACCTTGGCATAAATTGAAATGCCTGCAAAATAACAATAGGGGTAGGTAACATCTTGTACCACAACTGTAAGCCAATATATCCGTCACCACTTGGCACATCCCACAAATCAGTCAGCATCATATCAACCTACATAAGTCATGACCAGTATTGACATCATCATTTCAGCCAAAAGACGTCTACTGCTGGACACGTATACTTTCCCTAAGTATCGCTATATTAACCGGTCATAGGTTCACCTAGTGGTAGGCCTTCCAATGCAACGTGTATCAGCTCGCGGTCGCACCTCCAGAACTTTTCAGCCCTGGGCCATCCGTTCTGCGAGCAATGTCCCTTGCCCACTGCCACTTAAGTTGCAATTCTTTGGGCTACGTCTGTAACCTTGGTTTTTTGGGGGCCACATCATCATCATCATCAGCCTTTTTAATGTTCCCGCTGCTGGAACAGGCCTCTTCTCCACCACGCGGGCCCAGTGCGGATTGGTAGATGTCATATGTCATCGAATTTTTGGTTCTAAGATATGCCGGTTTCCTCGCGATGTTTTCCTTCCCCGTTTTGAGAGCAGTGGTGATGATATAAATTACACAAAGCGCCTGTTGGGTTCGAACCCACGACTTACTGCTCGTTACCAACTGGGCTACCGCTGCTCTTATCCACATCAAGGTATACCATAATCACCAATAAATCCGTCACCACTTCACGACCACATCCCACAATTCACAATTCAGTCAGCATCATGCAAACCTTAGTAACTCACGTCCCATTATGTTGGCTACATAAATTTTTGGCACACATCAGAACAATGCCGCTATTATGACGAACAAAGCCGTCGCTAAGTTCGGCGCACATTTAACGTATTATTTAGACGCGTATCGTGGGTGGAGCGGTGATTTACTTGTTATGGCTTGTGTGTGTGTGTCATTAGCTTGTCAGGAAAACGTATTGAGGAGTGGGAAGGTTAGATTTGAAGGTGTGATGTCAATGTTTTTGTTCTTTATGGTCTAATTCCGTAGGAGGACACTTGTTGCAAATTGGGTGCCTTTGCTGATGCGGTTTACTGTTGTGAACACCTAAGTAGTTGGTGACTGATTATTATTTATATATTTGAGAGTAGAAGTTATAATTTTGTTAATTAATATTAAGGACATGTTTTAGAATTTTTAATTGAATAAACATGTTTTTTTTATACTTTCTGCTGTGCCCTATAAAACCCGTAACTGTAGTTTAGCTGTAAGCCCATTGTAAGATCTTCACACATTATGGAATGCAAATAAAGCTATGAATATGAGCTATTCGCGTGAAACGCTTTATCTCGAGACATATTTTGTACTGCCTTTTCATCAGAAAATGATGCAATAATCCTGTCAAGGGAACTGTGTAATATATCACATTTTAGGGCTTCTTTTGAAATAAGCAACAATAGTGTAGTAAGTGATCGGTCGGAGCTTTCCATAAAAAGTCAGAAGGAAACAGGGAAAGCAACATTTTCATAATTTTGTCATCGTCACTTCAGCCGAAAGACGTCCACTGCTAGACATAGGCCTCCTCCAAGTGTCGCCACATTTACCGGTTCCGTGCGCATCCAGCGGATTCCCGCAAATGTAACCAGGTCATCGTTCCACCTAGTAGGAGGTCTTCCAACGCGTCATATTCTGGTTCGCGGTCGCCACTCCAGAACAAACACTTCATAAATTGTAAATTATACAAAATCTCGTTCGAAAATCAAGGAGCTTAAACTAATACCTAAGAACGTTGCTTACCTTCCTAGCAGATGTTATCGCGTTTGCATTTAATGCTTTTCTTTGACTTTCACAAAGCGTGCAAGAACTCCAGCTTAACACATAGATAGTCGAGTGTTTATGTAAGTTATCTGGTGCAGTAACCTTGGCAATGCGCCCGCTGATAAGCGCAGTCAAAGAATGGTGAGGACAAGAATATTAAATGAGAAAAGATAAGGGAAATGTTTGCAGCGGTGAAATGTATGCTCGGAAAGAAGATGAAGGTGGCTTGTGAAAAGAGGTCGTCTTTTATTTAAACTGAAGATTTTGAAAAGGTTGAAGACATTTTTATGAATGAGCAGTTTGAACTAGCTCTAAATTACTTTAGCCATGGCCAGTGCAGGCTGTTTATTATGGGCCTTTTACAAAATGCCGTCAATGTCATTCCCACACAGATGTGTAGCTGAGGAGTTTATAACGCCACTTCACATAATTGGTGGAATACAGGAATTTGATGGATTTAATCAAGTTTTTTTGACGTTCAATAAAACCGAATCTCATTCTTAGCTTTAAAGATGACACACGTTAGACCGTGCCGAGTCCGAGCTACGTGTCGGCCGTAGAACAATTCATTGTCCGTTGCACGGTAGCGGCTCAGAAGCATGACTAATTTATGTCTATACTGAAAGAAACTGTCTATAAAGAATTATCTTTTTCAAACTCATCTATAGTCATTAATGAGGTCTTTAAACGGACTCTGGTAATCTACTAGAAATCCCTTTTTTTTTTTTTAGGATGGGAAATCATCAATTGACTTCTCCCACTCTGGGCGGAGCGGGAGGGTGTGTCAGACTTTTACTGACTAAAACCCATCCATGTTCCTTCCTCGCCCTTTATGTTCCGGAGCCGCGGTATCTCTTTCGAACAGGCCCGCAACCCCGGCAGGCCGCAAGGGCCGAAGCCCTTGCGGGCCCCTCCCCTTATGCTGACATCTCTTTGAAGCGCGCGTGGAACACGAACGCACCGTCGACACGGCCTGAAGTCGTCGTTAGACGGACGGACGGCTAGCTAGCCCATAGCCAACCGTCCACAGGCTCGCATACTAGAAATCCCTTAAATAACGTTTTCGACGAGAGATATTTACAGCGAAAAGACTAAACGATCTTCTAAAACATCAAACCTCGAATAAACTCGTCCACGTCAAAGTGAATGTACCTTTAAACAGCAACCTTTGAATGGCAACATCTTTTCAGTATTAACAATACACCGTACCTACCTACCTCCCTATGTACTACGCTGAACAAACGTCGCTACCCGCAGTATCGCACAATGGCCGTGTGTAATTGTTTTGCTAAAACGCAAAACGTGTTAATTTCCCGGCAGCGCACAAAAGAGCGAGATAGCATTCATCTGGCGTCGCGATAACGCCGACAAAGTGGTTCACGAGGGGCCAACACGTTATAGTCACGGGGGAAACAGAGGGGCAGGTCTGTTATGCGCTGACATTTTTCTTAAGTGGTACTTTATGTGGAACTTGAAGAACAAGAGTTCTTCAAGTTCAATAAGACTTCTGCAACATGCTCTGGTGAACTCCGATCTACGCGTCGATTCTGTTTAATTCAAACAACAACTCGCATATATTAAGGTTCAAAATGACCTTGATTTTGCATTCTGTAAGCATCACCTAATCACGGGAAGTGATGACCTTACAGAATGCGACAATCGCTCTTACGCCATCTTATACTTTATCTGTCAAATTTTCCCTGTCAATTTAGTTCAACTCGCTGACACGCTCGCAAGGGTGGCGCTAGTGTAAATTCGAATTATCAAGCGAGTTTTAAGAATACCAATCAAGAAACAGATTCGAAGTTTAGAATAAGGTCTTACAGAATCAGAGCTGGAATGGTTAGCGGTGATGCTATTGGCCGTTCACTGGTCTGTCATTTTTTACCTTGGGCATCATCCTTAGCTAGTTGATATCAGCCACTATGTGTATCTCTCTTCCTAGTCTGATTGTGTCTTAACACATATTTGTCGGTTTTTGATATCCACCTAGCACACTTCTACCCTTTTTTTTTAGGATGGGAAATCATCAAATAACTTCTCCCACTCTGGGCGGAGCGGCAGGGAGTGTCAGACTTGTACTGACTAAAACCCATCCATGTTCCTTCTTCGCCCTTTATGTTCCGAGGCTGCGGTATCTCTTTCGAACAGGCCCGCTACCCCGGAGCACACGTCTACCCTGAAGGTACAAAACTTTTATCATCATCACATTATTTTGCTAAAATTAATGATACGATATCTTGAAAGATGATGAAACAGACTTTTTTGCTGCAAGACATCTAGCTCTTCGTCGACTTAACCTACTGTTTTGCCACACACTGTGTAAAGTACACAGGGGTAAATAACGTCGGACATCGCTTTGCTTACAGTTCAGAACACTTGGAGCCATTTCTAGACATTACACGTTTAATGCCGCGCGCTGATAGCACACACAATGTTGGACGCACCTGCCTGATGAGTTCTCTTGCACAATCAGTGCTACGGCTCTGATAAGATCCACAATTTGTTGGGGCTGTCTGTCTGGGGTTTTATGTAGGTAAATATGTAAAAATACTCAGTTTACGAGTATATATAGAGATCGATTATTTTGATATATTTAGTACATTTTGGTGCGTGCCAATAATCTTAATTAACCATTTTAAAATTTGTGTTTACCAGTTGCGCTTCGAGGTCATTTAACCACCAAAAAATCCTTGCCGTACATGAACAGAAAAATTGATTATTTTCAACTCTACCACTTGACATAGAAACAAGCCTTTGTTATTTTTTGCAATCCGTATCCTTGAAGAACATGTAAGAAATTCTTTTGCACCTTCATATAACTTGCTACCGTGTCGCTTTTGGTATGCTCCGGCGTAGCCTATGATATGCTACGGCGTAGCATTTGATATGATACGGCGTAGCTTTTTGATATGCTGCGGCATAGCTTTTGGTGTGCTGCGGCATAGCTTTTGATATGCTACAACACAGCTTTTGATGCGCTACGGCGCTTTCAATGTGCTACGGCGTAGCTCGCACTGTTCGGCTATCATTTTTCGTGTTGGTGACGTCTTTGATAACTTTTTCCTAATCATGCCAAATTTCTCATTACAGTATACTCTTATGCTAGAAGCAAGATTTATCGTAATGTTAGTCGCCCGACCATTTAGGTCATAAATAATTAAAACGACTTTGATCTTTTTTTTCAGTTTCTTACTAGTCAGTGGCAGACTCCTGGGCGATGAGATCAATTAATAGATAAATAACTTTCCTATTTTTGTATAGTTATAGACCTATTCCATAGTATAAAAAAGAATACTATGCCTATTTGCTATTATAACCACCTATATAAAAATACGCATTTGGTTCTGACGTATGTTTTGTATTTAATTTTCTGCCGTTTTAATGTTAACGTATTCCAATCTTTTCATTCTGGGACACTTTGTGTGATGAATTGGTCAGAGAAAGTGGAACATACAGAAAAGTGAGAGGAATGACCTATGCTCAGGCAGAAAAGTCTTATCCTTCCCTGACTCGTAAGAGGCACTAAATTTAGCTCTTAAAAACGTTACTAAGTTCTATTAACCTAAAACTCTGTTTCAACTGACTAACACATTTTATCTATGATCTCCTTTCACTACGATAGATAATAACAACGATCAAAGAGACAAATGATCAGTTCAGGACATAAAAACCAACTATAAGTCTTCACTAATACTATAAAGTGTCAGATTCGCTTACTGGGACCGAAGTGGAAAGCCATAACGTCATCAAATAAGTTAGGGGTCGCACCCGCGCCTTATGCCGCCGCTCTCGATAAGTCACGGCCAAGGGCACACTGGGAAGGCCCCTTTTAGGGGTCCCTGTTGAAACAAGGAATTTTGGAGCCACGTGTAACCTTGAAGTTTGTAAAGACTATGATGTCACTGTAGGGTTCAATTTGTAATGAAAATTGTCAGTAGATTTTCAATCAGTTTATTAGATAACAGCTGAAAAGTTTATTGTATAGTCTTTGAAGTAATTTATTGCTGTTATGTTGTGGATGATTATATGAAAAAGGAAGAAGTGAAATCTTGGATGAAGTTTATGTGTCCTTTTGAAGGCACGGGTGACCCAGTGACTGAGCGATTGGCTGCTGCTCGATCCCCGCACGGATCCAATATTTGTTCTTCCTAGTGTTTAATTGTTCCGGGTTTGGCAGTTTATGTATGTAATTTTAAATGCAGCAACGAATAAGAGAGATTTATAGTATGGGCCTAATAAAAAAAAATACCCTGTATAATGGCATTGTCTCATTAACGCGATTTAGTATCTCCTGGATCGTATAAAAATCTTTCTTCAACATTTGTTACAATGTCATCCGCTGACAACAACAGTGTTACTTACATTGCGTGTCAAAATACCGAGTTCTTGTTGAGCAGGAAAAATGAAAAGCGTATCTACGTGTCAGAGAGTTTCCCAATCCATTCGCAGCTTTAACCTTTTACGATAAGGTAGGAAATGTGTTGAAGTTGTTGAAGATGGTTTAGCAGTTGGGATTTGTAGGCTTCCCGTGCCTTCATTAGCTGCCATTACGGATAAAGGGAAAAATTTAAGGAAATCCATTAGCATTATCTGAACGAACACATTCTGTTGGGATCTCGTGGTGGTACGTGTGTGGGCTGGCACCTGCTTTTATTTTTGAATCAGTTTTGTGTAGTTATTTTATTTGGCAATGTACGACGTATCGGATCTATTTTCGTCGAAAGACGGTTTTGAATAAAAATAACCGTCTGCGGTCCATGTTCACCAAAAGATAACGGTCTGATTATCTAAAAATCTTTTGTTGTTTGGAAACATGTCACTGTGACATGTTTCCATATAAAAATGTGTTTTAAACAGCTGTTTTCAGTTAATCAGACAGTCTCCTTTTTGGTGAACATGGACCTAAAGTATGTCAACATATTGTGTAACAGAACGGATCTTCCAAAACATCTGATCTATCCCTGTTGTTTTTTTTCCTAATAACGGTTTGTTATCTTCAATTTCTTTTTTAAATAGAATTTTCTGCTTGATAAACCTGCTTATTTTCCCTGCAATTGGTACAATGCAAAGAAAACTGCTTATATAACCCAGTTAGAACTATTATAATATCTAAATACATGCTCAATTGCTCATAGACTTCATTTTCATCTTTTGCTCATGTTAGTAATTAGGGGTTAGGAAAACATTGGAACAAATATATGACCGAGATGAGATATGTTCGGGCCGCGTTGCGAATTCGCCTACCTAGCACGATCCGAACCCAGATAATTCAGCTTGGGAACCGATATACTGTCCTAATATTATTCATTGTGCTAGGGAACTTATTTTACCCTAGAAATGTTACTATAGATATACTGTCCTATTTCACGTAAAGGTTTACTGGTAGAGAATGCCTTGAGGTGTCGGCCTTTGTATCACTCTTGTATATGAAGTATTTAAATAAATATAATAACAAATAAAATATTTTTTATTAACTCTAAGCGATTGCTATTTTACATACTACAACTGCAACTATAAACAATTACAAAAATAAAACTAAATGTAAACTACTCGTAGTACCTACATAAAGGGTGTAAAACACCTCTTAACGAAGCCAAAAGGCACTTGTTTTCCCTCTCATTGCGATCATTTTTTTGTTCTATACCATACCTGGGAACTTTCTAGTTACGGAGATATTGGGGGACAACTTCCAACTTTTTGACAAGTTTTTTTTTAAGTACTTCGTGATGAGGTGGTTTAGACCCTGTACTCCTCCGCATCGCGGTCATCGGAAAACGTGCCCAGAAGACTGGCAGCATTGCCACGTTAAATGGCACTGCTCTTTGGCCAAAGAAAGAGCCAGCCCTCTGGTCACGCGAAGTGTCGATCATTCGGTGGGAGATTTCCCACAAATGTAATTCGAAAGTCCCGAACAGGTTATTTAAGAAGTTTAGTTGCAGTGTCGATTAAATCAGCACTTTTCATATTCTCTATCGGTACAATAAAATAGGCCACTATTCCGATAATATTGCAAAACTAAACATATTTTGGCAACTTCAGTACTTGCTTTTAAAATATCGTATTATGGCCATGCGGTTTTTTTCAAATAGATGATTAAAATCAGTCTTTAGTTTTTAAAATAATTTATCGACTGACGTGAAATTCGATAATATGCGTCCATATCTCGAGACCTTTAACCCTTTCGAAGCACTACCACTAAAGCTTTCAACATTCCCCAGATAAACTCCTCGCGACATTATCTATCGGTGACAGGCCGAAGATTACTCCAGGCTTCAGGTCTCCGAGGCATCATCTATCTTGATAAGGTCGCGACTACACACACGATGGACTTTTCTAACATAACAGATAGCTGGAAGAACAAATCTGGGGAATAAATGACTGAGGAATGG
Organism: Xestia c-nigrum; assembly: GCA_916618015.1. Classification (NCBI taxonomy): domain Eukaryota; kingdom Metazoa; phylum Arthropoda; class Insecta; order Lepidoptera; family Noctuidae; genus Xestia; species Xestia c-nigrum. Next base: position 24,823,550 of record OU745249.1, read on the forward strand.
ATGTTGCTGGCTTGGAATTGAATTGAATAGAATAGAATATTAATTGATTTATTATCTGTTGTCTATTATGATTGTTGTTTGTCATTGTAGTAAAAAATGGATTGGCTACTTTATTCATTGCAGTTTTTGGTTTTGGGTAAAGTTGGGTTGTGAAGAGGAGATTTTGATATTAATGAATACTCAATTTTCAAGTATGTTATATAAGCTCAGTGTTCGGGGGAGGTAGGGGGGGGATACAGGAGAATGGTAGATAAAAAGGTGTTGCGCCGACGTAGTAGCATGGAACGAGGACAAAAAGATGATGATGACGTAAAAAAAAAAAAACAAATTGTTGTTTTAAGCTAAGTGTTAGAGCGTGGACTGTTTTGAGTTTGTAGGTCTTATAAAGTGAGAAACTGCAAGTAATTGACACCAGAACTATTTATTATCTTATTTTGCACGGAATACAATGTTTGCACAGCAATCGTTAGGCGGAAGTGAAGACCGAATGAACATGAACAATTGAGTACTACAAATATAAATGGCAGTATTGCCAGTTAATATTGTAGGATTCCTACACTAAGTAAGACGTTACGTCGACGCTGTAGATTTGAGTCTGACCCTTGTTTCCACGAACAAAAAGAGGCACCCAGTCCTCAAAGTAAATGAGTCCTCAGCATCCCAAAAATAAAAGTTTTTGCTTCTAACGGCAATCGACCTCAATCCTCGTGTCCACAGATTCTACACGTCATGTTACTTTAAGCCAAGTCACGGTTAACTTATTTCCCTTTTATTTTTCCAAGGGCTCATAGCGTTGGGACACAGGATTAAGGGCGATATCACACCAGCGTCACACGCAACGTGACTCGACGTCAGCCGACGTCAGTGGACGTCAGGCGGTGTGTAAGTCAATGTCTGTTTTAAAAGGACAAAGGTCTTTGTGAGGGAGGGAGCTGTCAGTCCATTGTGGTGCTGTAAAGGTTTCAGTTATGATAAAAGGTGTTTTGGACTAACTTTGTATGTTTGGTGTATAATGTGTTTAAAGTCGTTTTGAGTCTCTTTTGTTAGAGTTTCAGTTAAATGGAACACAGAATTTTCGTTCATAATTTTGTACAAGGTGGAAGGCACCACTCGACTCACAAATATCAATGCTGTCAGTAGGTACATTATTCTGAATACCACTTTATTTCCGGATGGGACATCATCAAATGACTGCGCGGTGGTGCGAAAGGGAGTGTCAGAGTTCTACTGAGTAAAACCCACCCATGGTTTTTATTAGCCCTTTGTGTTCCAGAGCCGTGGTATAACACACCTGAACAGTCCTGCAGCCTTCTAAACACCCCCACATTGAAGTTTTCATCTGTAATTAAAAAACAAACTCAACTACTATCTACATGTTCAAAATGTATGGAACAGCTGTATTATTTTTAATTTGAACTTGGGACACCGTGAGCTTAGTTAATTCTGCAAAAATATGCAACTTATAATCTAAAATAGAGAATTCATAGAACGGCTTCGAACACACGTCGCCACTTCGTGTGTCATAAGTTCATAGTTTATAAGTTATATTTTGTATGTAGGTATTATTATATTTTTATGTTGTAATGTATATTTGATCTATATGCCTTCAGATGCCTGATAGTGTAACGGACGACGAGCCCTTCACAAAATGTAACCCTAGTATAAGTAGTTTTTAGGAAAATAACGGGGACCTCTATGTCTGTCTACCCCCGAACTATTATATACTAAAAGGCCTTAAGCCTTACGCAATGATTTGCGATGTTGCATCAGCTTTTGTGGAGGGGATATTGGTCAAGTCAGTACTTGTCCAAAGGGAGATATTACGCAATAAGTTAAACTATTGCATCAGCTAATGGGAAAGTCCATTTTCACGGGCTATGATTGATTAAAGGTCCCAGAAAGACGCAATAGTGCCCCCACAACTTGCAATGGCGTAATAATCTATGTAAGGGGAACCGATTATTTAATCGATAATCGAGTCAAATAAGAACAAATAGAAACAAGTAATAACTTCATTCAACCAGTGAATCAAGGAGAAGTCTTCAAGAAGTCAAGGAAGAGCTCCATATCAGACAGATTGTCAAAGATATAAAGTAGATTCATAGTTCTTATCAGTTACCTAGTGTCGTAACAAAGTTAATAAGTAAATGAGTCCCACGTTCCCCACGTCGTAATACGTTATGTACATTCCTTATATAACAGGAACATTTAACAGTGTAAACTCTTGTGTCCCGCTTCAAATATAAGCTATTTTCGATCTCTAATATACAATAAAAGTGTTAAAGTATCTACCTCTTTAATTCAATACAGTCCACCCCAACATTTGGTCCATTCGAGCCGGGGATATATGAACAGTAAAGACCAAGCTTAACATCTTGGTCCATTCGAGACGGATAAGCAGTGAAGTCCCAACATTTGGTCCTTCAGATCCAGTTAAATAGCGAAAAGTGCCGGTATAATACATAGCGCGTAATAAAGTGTTATAAGCGGGCACATAAAACTGTAAGTACTGAACGAAATAAACTTTATATATATCGTGCGTAAATAAAGTTCCGTGATAGGAAAAGTGATATTCTGTGTGCCAAAATCGCGATCATAAGTGCGCGGTAAAAAAGGGTAAGCAGAATAACAGGATTCATAAGCGATATTCTGTATTAAATCGCGATCATAAGTGCGCGGTAAAAAAGGGTAAGCAGAATAACAGGATTCATAAGCGATATTCTGTGTATTAAATCGCAATCATAGTGCGCGTTAATAAAGGGGTAAGCAGAATAGTGGGACTCATAAGTGAATATTAAAAAGTAAATTGACTCGATTCGCGTTGTGGAATGAAATACTAACGGATATATTGTTATAAAACATATAAAAGTGACCGTGTTGTGAATAAATAGTTACGCGTCATATACAAGCGCGCGTTATATAACATAGCGCACGCCCGTTGATAACGTATTGCCGCCGTGACTAGATATAGTGCCGTATGGTACATAGGGCCGTCGTAAGTTATAGTGCCGTCACAAGTATATAGTGCCGTCACAAGTATGTAATAGTGCCGTCGCGGTAAATAGAGGACTAGTCGTGATATAATAACAGCGTTGAAGTGCAGCTAAGTGAACGTCGTAGTGGACGAATCTGGTGAAGTCCAAAACCACAGGATAGGACTGTCGCGCATCTTTCTCCCCGCTTAAAGTCAACCTGTAGCGTACCATCTCGGACAATGGTGGTCACCCGAAGCCAGGGTGATGCTGCAGAAGCTGAGGACCGGAGGCGGGCCCTGCAGGAGAGGGCAGACGAGCATAGAGAGGCAGTTCTACGCCAGGAAGCGGAACGGATTCGAAGAGAGAGACTACGGAGGATTTCAATAAACCCACCCTTGTCACCGGCAGTGACAAGTGAGCAAAATATTATATCTTCACGACCAACTACCGCGCCCCTTACGACAGCAGACACGACCTTAGCAGGACCATCGTCAGGACTTCTTCTGAGTGAAGAACATGGACAAAGGACGAGGTCACCCACCCAATCGGTGAGGTCACATAGGTCACAGAGGTCACAGAAGTCACAAAGGTCAACCAACAGTATTACAACGCGCATAAGGCTAGCCGAATTGGAAGCAGCAGAGAAGCTTGCAGCCATCCGGAAGAAGTCTCTCGACCTGGAAGAGGACCTGGTCAAGAAAAGATTAGCCGCCCAAGTATCTGTCCTAGAGGATGAACAGGACAGCCTGCAGGATGAGCCCCTCATCACTCAGGAGGAAAGCCATCACAGTAAAGTGGATGAATGGCTTCAAACGAACCCCCTCAGATCACGGGGGGAGGGGGACCAAGGCCCCCCCCGGGAGGACCCAAGACATATTAAATTCGACTTGCCACGGGGAAGGTCGCCGGCATCGACAAAGCACAGGAACAGCATCGATAACTTGGCAACGACCTTAGAAAGAATGGCAAGACCCCGATTACGGCATACGGATTTACCGGTGTTCTCCGGTAGTGTGAACGAGTGGCTGCCGTTTAGGGCGGCCGTGAACGACACTACCAACATGTACAGTATATCGCCTGCTGAGAACATACAGCGATTAAGGAGCTGTCTCAAGGGAGAGGCAAGGGAGGCGGTTTCCGGCCTCCTACATACTGCCACTGATCCAGAGGCCATCATGAGGACACTCGAGCAATGCTTCGGACGACCAGAGGCACTCATCGCTCGCGCCATCGAAGATATGAAGAAGATGACGAAGCCCATGGCATCAGCCTCGGACTTAAACAACTTCGCCATCAAGGTGCAAAACGCGGTATGCGTGATCAAAGCAGTCGACCGAGGAGGATACCTACACAACCCAGTACTGACTGGCGAAGTGCTGGACAGGTTGAGCCAACATATGAAGTCGAAATGGTGCGACTTCGCCTTCGAGAACGACGACAAAACGGAGCCGGAGATAGTTATGCTGTCTCGTTTCCTGATGCGGGAAGCGGATAGGGCGTTACGATACGCCTACGCCCCGCCCACTGGCGCCGCGCCCGCCAACCAGAAGAAGGAAACCAGACAACCAGTGACAGCAAAGAAGAGAGCTACCCCCGTCTACACAGCCGTCGAGAGCCAAGAAGAAAAAGGTCGGTGTCCTAACTGTAAACAAGATCACGTATTACATAAGTGTCCCAAATACAAGGAGATGAGCGTCAAGAAGCGATGGGAGTATGTCAGAGCCAACGGCATATGTTTTAGATGTGTCGAAAGTAAACATGGGCGATATAGATGTAAGGCGAAGCCGTGCGGCTTAGGCCAATGCCGCCGGCCTCATCACGCCTCCCTCCACGAAGAGAGGGAAGGCACCAAGGAAGAAGTGACGACCGTGAAGGTTACCGCAGAGCCCAGCAAGGAAGAAGCGGTGCTGTCGGTGGCGACCAAGTTCGCGGCCGACCAGAAGAAGGTACTGCTGAAGATGTGCCCCATCATAGTCACCGGGTCACGGGGGGAGGTAATGACGTACGCATTGTTCGATGAAGGAGCGACCGTCACCCTCATTGATCAAGACCTGGCGACCAGAATAGGAGCTGAAGGGACCCCACGCCCGCTACACATACGCGGCGTGAACATGTCTTCGGAAGTGCAGGAGAGCAGAGCGGTACGGGTGCAGGTTAGGAGCATCCGGAAAGACGGCCAGTCACACGAGCTTCGAGCAAGGACCATCAAGGACTTGAGGCTCCACCAACAATCCATCCCAGACAACCTGCTGAATCACAAGCACCTGCGAGACCTGCCCAGAGAGGAGGTTTGCTACGAGCAAGCTCGTCCAGGACTCTTGGTGGGCACAGACCATTGGGAGTGCATAGTGACCAGGGAACTACGAGTCGGTGGCCGCGATCAGCCAGCCGCCTCACGAACGGAGTTGGGATGGGTGGTGCACGGAACAGCACCACGAAGCGTTATCACGCAAAAAGAAGACATACTGCACGTCATCGAGACCGGGAGAGGAGACGAGCAACTGCACGATCTAGTCGAAGCACACTTCAAAATAGAAGCCTTGGGCGTCGCCAAGAGACCCCGCGTGAACGAAGCGGACCAGCGGGCGACGACCATCGTGAAAAGGACGATCAAGAAGATCGACGAAGGCTACGAGGTGGGGCTGCCGTGGCGGACTGACAACGTGGTCATGCCACCAAGCTACGGAGCAGCGCTGAGACGACTGAAGAAGATCGAACAGAAAATGGATGCGTCACCGGACTTTGCCGTGCAGTACGCCACACAGGTCAAGAACCTGTTGGACAAAGGATACGCGATGCCATGCGACGGAACAGAAAAGGATAGCCCCGTCTGCTGGTACCTGCCTCACTTCGCCGTACAGAACCCAAACAAGCCTGGGAAATAGCGATTAGTCTTCGACGCGGCGGCAACGAGCTATGGAAAATGTCTCAACGACGAGCTACTGGAAGGTCCAGACCTACTGCAGTCCCTGCCGGGCATAGTATTCCGGTTCCGAGAGCGGGCAGTGGCAGTCACCGCAGACATACAGGAGATGTTCCTGCGGGTGAGAATAAGGCAGCAAGACCAACCAGCTCAGCAGTTCCTGTGGAGAGACCAAAACAGGACGTCGGCCCCGCGTCACTACAAGATGAGAAGCATGATCTTCGGAGCAGCCAGTTCCCCGTATATGGCTCATTACGTCCGGGATTACAACGCGGAGCTTCACGGCAGAGAGTATCCCAGGGCCTTAGAGGCCATAACCAAGAACCATTACATGGACGACTTGGTGGCAAGTTACAGCGATCCAGAGGAGGCGTGGAAGACAGTTGATGAAACTAGAAAGGTGCACGCGACCGCCGGCTTCACGCTACGAGGTTGGAGCTCCAGCGACGCGACGGTTTTGCGCGACGTGCCCCAGACACTCCACGCCACCGCCCCGACACAACTAGGAGGGGAGCAACTTGAGAGCAAGATACTCGGGCTGTACTGGAACGCAGAACGAGACGAACTCGGGTTTAATACATCCATGAACCGAGTGCCGTCCGAAGTAAGAGAACGAACTCGTGCTCCCACCAAGAGGGAGGCACTGAGCGCAGTGATGTCCATCTACGACCCGCTAGGACTGCTGAGTCACTTCACAGTACGAGCGAAGATAGTACTCCAGAGCCTGTGGCGCCTACAAACAACGTGGGACACGCCCATTCCGGAGGAAGAAAACGAGCTCTTCGCGGCCTGGCTAGGTCAATTGGAGGAAGTAAACAGACTGCGGCTACCCAGGTGCTACCTTAAGAAGAAAACACAGCGCATCGAACTGCACGTGCTGTGCGACGCAAGCGAACAAGCGTACGCGACGGTAGCATACTGGAGAGCAACAAACAAGGATGGGACCATCGACGTCGTGCTGGTCGCGGCCAAGGCAAAAGTAGCACCGCGGCGAGCCCAGACAATACCACGTCTGGAGCTGCAGGCAGCGGTGATAGGAGCCCGACTCGCCGACACCATCAAGAAGGAACACCGTATCGAGGTCAACAGTACGACTTATTGGTCGGACTCCTCTACGGTGATCCACTGGATCCATCACGACATGAAGAGGTACACGCCGTTCGTCGCGCACAGACTCGGAGAAATCGCCGAGCTCACCAGCAAAGAAGAATGGCGCTGGGTGCCCACGGAGCACAACGTGGCGGACGACGCTACCCGACTCACCAACGCGCCGATCTGCGCAACCGACCGCTGGTTCCGCGGGCCGGGTTTCCTCCGTCTATTGGAGGAGGACTGGCCCGGGACGCCGGCGTCGGAAGAAAACGAAGAGGAGGTCCTGCACATTGCGCCGGCCCCTGAACGAGACAGCTGGCTGCCCGATCCTGCCCGCTTCTCCAAGTACGAGACGCTGGTACGCGCTGCTGCGCGCGTGCTCGCATTTATTGATGCGTGCCGCCGCGTCTCGCCTCGACTCGAGCATCGGCACATTGAACGCGCCGAAAGGGAGCTCCTGCTGAAAGCACAGCAGGACAGCTTCCCCGAAGAGTTGAAGAGAATCCAGTCTGCTCGCCCCATCCCCAGGACGAGTCGGCTGTACAGACTGGACCCCGTATTGGAAGACGGCCTATTACGCGTGCGAGGACGAATTGAAGCCTCTAGCGCGCCTGTGGAGGCCAAGCGACCCATCATTTTGGATGGTCGCCACCGAATAAGTAAGTTGATTGTAATGCGCGAGCATTGCGCCGCTGGGCATGCCAACAGGGAACGAGTCACCAACGACTTACGGCAACGCTATTGGATCATCCACCTGCGACCCACGGTGCGAACTATTGAAAAAACCTGCACATACTGCCGGAGACTGCGAGCAACGCCGCAGCCACCGGCCACGGGAGACCTGCCACGCGCCCGCCTGGACCCCTTCCATCGCCCGTTCACCAACTGTGGTGTGGACTATTTCGGGCCCATGATGGTGAAGGTGGGCCGGCGCCGAGAGAAGCGATGGGGCGCACTGTTTACGTGCCTCACCTCCCGCGCCGTGCATCTCGAGCTCGTCGCAACATTGTCAACAGACTCAGCCATTATGGCGCTGAGAAGGATGGCTGCGCGCCGCGGCTGGCCGCGGCTCATGTATTCCGACAACGGAACTAATTTCAGAGGAGCAGATCAAGAACTGCGAGCGGCTTATGCGGAGTGGACACCGGCACTGCGTGAAGAGGGACTACTGCATCGAATGGAGTGGCGGTTCATCCCTCCCGGCGCACCCAATCAGGGCGGTGCGTGGGAACGGCTGGTACGCTCCGTAAAGACTGCCCTCGCTGCGACTCTGCGCGAAAGGGCGCCTGCTGAAGAGGTGCTGCTGACTCTGCTTACTGAAGCAGAGTTCGCCATTAACGCACGCCCTCTGACTCACGTTAGCGTGAACCCCACCGATCCGGAGGCCCTCACCCCCAACCACTTTTTGTTGGGATCCTCCACGGGCCTACCCTCAACAGGGCCTTGTGACGAGGCCGACCGACGTGCTTGGCGGGCCAGCCAGGCCCTTGCCGATCACTTTTGGCGACGCTGGCTGCGGGAGTATCTCCCTACACTGGTACCCCGCGGCGAGCCGCAGAGCAAACGCCAACCGCCGGAGATCGGCGACGTCGTCATCATCGCCGACAGCACCCTGCCACGAAACGTGTGGCCACTGGGAGTCGTCGAGAACATCTACCCGGGACCTGACGACGGCATCAGAGTAGTCGACGTAAGAACGAGGACGCGTCTTCAAGCGTCCGGTCAGCAAGCTCGTCGTTCTACAAAAGGAAGAGAAGGCTGCGCAGGCTACGCCGGGGGGAGAGATGTAACGGACGACGAGCCCTTCACAAAATGTAACCCTAGTATAAGTAGTTTTTAGGAAAATAACGGGGACCTCTATGTCTGTCTACCCCCGAACTATTATATACTAAAAGGCCTTAAGCCTTACGCAATGATTTGCGATGTTGCATCAGCTTTTGTGGAGGGGATATTGGTCAAGTCAGTACTTGTCCAAAGGGAGATATTACGCAATAAGTTAAACTATTGCATCAGCTAATGGGAAAGTCCATTTTCACGGGCTATGATTGATTAAAGGTCCCAGAAAGACGCAATAGTGCCCCCACAACTTGCAATGGCGTAATAATCTATGTAAGGGGAACCGATTATTTAATCGATAATCGAGTCAAATAAGAACAAATAGAAACAAGTAATAACTTCATTCAACCAGTGAATCAAGGAGAAGTCTTCAAGAAGTCAAGGAAGAGCTCCATATCAGACAGATTGTCAAAGATATAAAGTAGATTCATAGTTCTTATCAGTTACCTAGTGTCGTAACAAAGTTAATAAGTAAATGAGTCCCACGTTCCCCACGTCGTAATACGTTATGTACATTCCTTATATAACAGGAACATTTAACAGTGTAAAATCTTGTGTCCCGCTTCAAATATAAGCTATTTTCGATCTCTAATCTAAATATATATAATTCAAAGGTGACTGACTGACTGACTGACATAGTGATCTATCAACGCACAGCCCGAACCACTGGACGGATCGGGCTGAAATTTGGCATGCAGGTAGATGTTATGACGCAGGCATCTGCTAAGAAAGGATTTTGATCAATTCTACCCCCAAGGGGATAAAATAGGGGATGGAAGCTTATATGAAAGTCCGTCAATTTTAAAGTTAGGATCTTCTAATTTTGTGTTTAAGCTGACGATTGAAAATTATTTTATACGTGTTTCAGCGTTTTTGATAACTCCACCCCAAAGGGTTATAAAGGGGATGAAATTGTATGTGAAAAATCCTTAATTTTCGACGTAAAAAGTACAAAATTTGTTATCTGGGCTTATGATTGGAAGCTGACGCAACGGTTTTATTAGAATTTCAACCCTTGAGAAGTGAAAAAAGAGCAAAATTTTGTTTTTAATTAAAGGTTTAATTTTTGAGTCACCAAAAAGTATCGAAGTTAGTAAGTCGTTGGTTTTTTTTATTTCAACCCACAAAGGGGTAAAAGGGGGGATGAAGTTTTGCATTGTAGTTATTCATTCGTTCACGAATAACAGCAGCAGGAGGGACCTTTTGCAGCAGTGCAAGTTAATAGTATAGGCCTTACACAAGTTAATAGCACACGTGACTTCGCGGCTGGCAGTACTTACCGTTTTGTAGGGACCTAGGTAAGCCGAAGATTATGGACTTACGGCAGGAGCAGAAAAAGAAAGTATGGCAGCCGCCGCTCCTGTGGGTGCCGCCCGCTCGCACCAACTTGCTGCAGCACGCGCCGCTGACGCGCGCGCTGCGTGCACTCAATATGGTGTCACAACAGATTGATTGCTTCAATTGTACACTGAGCGAATTCACACGGGCCGCATTTAGCGCAATTACTTTAGTTTGTCAAAATAATCAATTTATTTAAAACATAAATAATTTAACTTTAAATATAACTGCTCTATTGTATAACTAAAACCCATCCATGTTCCATCCTCGCCCTTTATGTTCCGGGGCCGCGGTATCTTTCGAACATGCCCGAAACCCCGGCAGGCTTCGGCCCTTGCGGGCCCCTCCCCTGGTGTGTCTAATCCCACACCCACATTTCGTACCTAAACCTGTAATAATAGTTGTATGTGTTGTTTAAAAATAAATAAATAAAATAAATAAATTATGTATAGTAGAACGATGTAGAATGAGTAATTGTCGATATCGTATTTGATGCCAACTAGATTTTTTTATTTTGTAGATTTCTGTTTTTTTTTCTCTTCTGCATTTCTGATCTTACTTTTGATGAATGAAGATGAAATCAGAAATGGCGCCGACGAAAGTTTTTGGATTTTTAATCATGGGTGTCGTTTCCGTGGTTTTTGGTGTCGCTGATAGTGAAAATGAGGTCAAAATTAACACGGGGAAAAAAGTTAACAGAAGCAAAAATAACAGTTTTCCCTTTTTTTTCTACGGCTTCCCCTGACACTATTTTCACCCTGCGCCACTGTTAGGTATTTTAGGATGGGAAATTATCAAATGACTTCTCCCACTCTGGGCGGAGCGGGAGGGAGTATCAGACTCTTAGTGACTAAAACCCATCCATGTTCCATCCTCGCCCTTTATGTTCCGGGGCCGCGGTATCTTTCGAACATGCCCGAAACCCCGGCAGGCTTCGGCCCTTGCGGGCCCCTCCCCTGGTGTGTCTAATCCCACACCCACATTTCGCACATTTAGCTTAATCCCATCAACCGGGCACAAATAATACAATAACACTTTGCCCGTCCCGCAAATCGAACCCAGGACCTCATGCTCAGTAGCGTTTGCGACAACTCGAACAACGATGCAGTCTCACACATGACCCATCAATATTTTCACGCGAACGAAGTCGCGGGCAACAGCTAGTATACAATAAAAGTGTTAAAGTATCTACCTCTTTAATTCAATACAGTCCACCCCAACAGATAGTAAAATGATTGTTTCCAAAAATATGTATAGTAAATATGCATATAGGTTGACTGGTAGAGAATGCCTTGTGGCATTAAGTCCGCCTATGTACCACTCTTGTATATGAAGTTTAAATAAATAAATAAATATACAGTATAACATTGAAATTAATTTGAAAGTGATGAAGTGAATAGGTTTGACATGGATGTCCGCCTTAACTGTAAAGTTTGAGGCATTGCTAAAAAAACATTTTATGTAACATAGTTTGATCCTTAACATCAAATTCTAAAAAGTATGTCCTTAAATCTTAAATCATCACTTGAAGAAATATTTGCAATGCACCCCAAAGGCTTGCAATTCAGTATAAATCTCCTTATATTTCAGAGACGGGAATTTTCATTAAATCGTATCACACAGAATATCATCCAGACTGGAGTTTAATTTCGATCAGTGACTCTACAAATAAATAATGAATCGGATCGCTCGCTTTAAATCCGACTCCTGCATACGAATGTCGTATTTTCTCATTTTTTCTTAATGATTGGAATACGTACTCCAGTCTCCAGTACGGATCCATCATTATTTATATTCGAATACTTCAGTTTTGTATGTAAAGAATACGGACATTTTCTGAATGATTTTTCGGTATCAATAGAATCTCAAGTATCAGGTAATTTTTGGTTAGATTGCCTCTTTTAGGACTATTGTTCTTAATTAAAACGTCTTACTCCTTACTTTTTTATACAACCTTATTTTTTGTTTATACTAAACCCGAAAAGGGGTCATTGTACTCATCATTTTGAACAACTTTTTCTATGGGACGAACCCTGAAATCGCGAAAAAAAAATCAGCTGTTCCCTACATTTTGACGAGTTATGCGAACATAAATGTAGGGAACAGCTGATTTTTTTTTCGCGATTTCAGGGTTCGTCCCATAGAAAAAGTTGTTCAAAATGATGAGTACAATGACCCCTTTTCGGGTTTAGTATAAACAAAAAATAACCCTGTATATAAATGTGAATGTTTGTGAGGATGGATGGATGGATTGATGATATTTGTTACTCCTTCACACAAAAACTACTGAACGGATTTCGATGAAAGGCACATATATAGTTTATAACATACTAGCTGACCCACGCAACTTCGTCTGCGTCACATAAGAGCGAAAAAGCTCACAAGGGAATAACATTTCCCTCGATCTTGTAACATTTTTCATTGCTGCTCCGCGCCTATTGGTCATAGCGTGATGTTATATAGCCTATAGCCTTCCTCGATAAATGGACTATAACGCAAAAAGTTTTTTCATTTCGAGCCGGTAGTTCCTGAGATTAGCGCGTTCAATCAAACAAACAATCAAACAAACAAACAAACTCTTCTGCTTTATAATATTAGTATAGATAATATTATGGATTTATATGATACTTTAATCCCAGTAGGATCTCGTGGGAAAGTAACCGGCCCTCACGCGGGCCACGCCGCGGGAATAAGCTAGTAATGAAATATCTTACGCTCAGTAAAACATTTTAGATAATTTGAAAAACAGCTCCGCTCGCAGCCAGGATGGTAAAGTCTTTCTTTGAGATATTAAAATAATGACCGTCGTAAAACGAGTTAAAATTAATTCTCATACGTATTGATGAATTAGAAGTAGCCAGAGTAACAACGACTTGTAATTGAAATAACTGTCCTGTATTTACGTATCTTACAATAATTCTCCTGTCACAACCTTGCCGTCCCCAGTCTATGCTCTCAGTGTCCTTCATTGGTCGATGGACTACCCCCTTTACATTAAATGCCATGGGTTCCTATAGGTACTGATCAAAATGAATTATCTTCGCAACAAAATATAAGTTAGCCTTAAACACTTTTATTTTAATTAAATATTAACAAAATGTTTTGAAATATTGTTTTTAAAATCATGTTTAAAAAAGAAATAATGCTAACAGATAAATATTAATGATCCCACAGCTGGGACACAGACTTTCTCTCTATGAGAGGGAATGGGCTATAATCAACCACGCAGGGCCAGTGTGGGTTGGTAGATGTCACATATCTATGAATTTATTGGTTCTAGGAAATGCCGGCTTCCTCACGATGTTTTCCTTGACCGTTTTGAGAGACATTGTTAACATAACCCTGTAACTTTAACATTGGAAAAATACAAAAAACAAGCCATTTCACTTTGTTCATCCTATCAGAGATTTCTGTTCACAATCGGGTCCTACAATTTCCTATGATTACCATATCCTATCAACAGTTTTTCTCTACCATAGTGTAGGCATATTCTAACAACATAGTCCCCGACACCAATTTATTTTTTCATAGAAAACAGCCCAAGAGGGCAGTTCTGTTTATATTTGTACAAAATATGATAATATCTCCGTACCACCGGGGGTACTAGGAGTGAAGCTTACGAAGGATGTCTTTTAACAAACACGATTTGTTCAGCGTCCTTTTGTTCAATTTATAAAGATGCTTTTGAATGTGTGAATATACAAATACATGCCTACTTACCAGCATCTATTGTCTTTTTAAATATTAAAATGGCTTCTATGATTTTTGTTTTGTCAGCGTAGATTTTTTTATCTTCTGCAAGACATTGACCTCTTTTAAATAGCGGGGTGTCATACATACTTTATTCTTTGGGTTGGTATTTTACATTTGATTCGCCAGTACCTACGCAATTTTTAACAAGCACATAACATCACGCCAGTATTCTCTAAACGGATAGACAGAGGTGTAACTAATGGTATCTCTACATTTCGCCAGTTATGTTTAAGTTTCATGTTATAGGGGGCTAGCCTATTGCCATCAAGCGAGCATAAGTCTAGACTCTGTGGCTGTTAGCGTCAAAATATCAGGAGGTCAAAAATCCTACTAATATTGCGTCTCGGGTGCGGCGGGTGCGGGCCAGCCCCAATGCCATCTTGGCAATGATCGCGAACAGGCTGGACTGCCCCTATGTCCGGCATTTCTGTGGCAGACATGTTGCTCCTCAAATGCTAATTAGAAAATTATAATTATTGTGATTAATTTTTCAGAGTTGTTTTGTTGATTTATTTTAAAACAATTTTAATCTAATGTGATTAAAATTTTAATTTGGACTCATATTTTATTGTTAATTTGGTTATTTTAATTCTGATTGTGATGTTTATTTTATTCTAATGTTGACTTTAATTCTGATTTTAATTTAAAATTTAGATGGTGAATTTTATTAAGATGTGGATTTTAAGTTTTGTTATGATTTTTTATTCAAATAATGTAATGTGATGTGGTGTAATTTTTTCATGTAATCTTGGGTTTACTGCCTGAAATAAACGATATTATTATAATTATTATTAATATTATAAAGTAGTTTCTGCCCGCGACTTCGTTCGCGTGAAGTTTTGATATCGCAACGCGTCGCCTGCTCAACGGAATCTTTTTTCCCGCTTGCAACATTTCTCATTGCTGCTCCGCTCTTATTTGTCATAGCGTGATGTTATATAGCCTATATCCTTCCTCGATAAATGGGCTATCAGTTCTGAGATTAACGCGTTCAACCAAACAAATAAACAAACTCTTTTGCATTATCATATTAGTATAGATGCGAAAGTTTATGTGTATGAATGTTTTTTACTCTTTCACGCAAAAACCGATGAACGGAATTGTATGAAGTTTTGCACACAGATAGTTTATATCCCGGATTAAAACAATGGATTCTTTTTATCTTTTTAATACGATCCCATGGGAATTTATCAATCTTCACGCGAGCCGCTGGCAGAAATTAGTATTTGAAAATCACGTAAGATTTACAGTAACTGAAAGTTCCAGTTAAGTTTTGAACCGTGTAAGCTTATAGCAGTGAACGGATCGGCTTTTCCCCGTATTTATATCATGAATACTTGATTTTACCAACCAAACACGTTTAGTTACCACGGCAGATAGTAAAAAGTCTTAATTCATCTACGTTGCTGACAGCTGCCGCTTATAAGAGCCTATATTTTGATGTAATATATAAGCTGGTAACGGCAGGATATCCCGCGTATAATTTATACTAAGTATCAACGTGATGAAGTGGATGTTCGTTTCCCAGCCTCCCTTGATTCTTATCTTTTAATTATGATTATAATTTGATAAACTGCCGTAATGTGGGTATAATACCCTCGGGTACACAGTCCTGTACTTATTTTATTTGATCATTTTAATTTTACTGAAAGGGAACTTGTCTGAGAGCTCGGAGAAAGTATCATTCTCTGAAGAACGACTAACGGACTGAACTGGTCTGGTTACAGACCCTGGAATTGGACGGATATTTTATTGAAGTGCAAAGTTCTTTAGCGCGTTGAACATTTTTTGGATGAACAAAAATCATTGAACTCGCGTGACTCATCTAACTTTTCGAAGCACTCGTAGCCGATTCGCTACGGCGTAGCAACACTTAGGCGTGCGCGGGGTACAACCCGTAGCAGATTTAGATTACTTAGTTTTTACTTCTATCAAGGGACTGGACCGCATGTTTTTTATTTATTTATTTTTGTTTCAGACACTATACGTAAGTATTTCTCAACCTGCGTTAGTATAATCGACTAAGGCATATAATACGTACATAAGAATAATTCGCTTTGACAATAACCCTTAATTATACCATCTTCGCTTCATTATGCTATCATCTTCTTTCGACGACCCGAATGGCGCAGCGATAGTGCCTTACGTTCTTAGGGTTCCAGGTTCGAATCCCGGTAGGAGCAAATGTTTGTGTGATGAGCACATGCTCATAAACACACACACATAAACATAATAAGTATAATAAGTATGTATTTGCAAACAAAAAGTATATATTATGTAGTATATCAACTGTCTGGTGACCACGACACAAGCCTGCTTAGTGTGGCACTAGATGGCGCTGTGTGTAAAGTCCAGTGATATTTATTATTATTATTATCTTCTGGACACACCTGGAAACAGTACAACAACAAAACAACAATGCGCAGAACTGTTGCCGCTATCCTGCATCTGACGCAGAAGTGATGCAGATCTTTTACGAAGAATTGCAAAGATTGACATCAGAACGTGCCGCTGCGAACATCCGCAACAGCAGCGACACAGTGTTAAAGTTTGATGTCCAGGAAAAAAGCGTCTGAGATGACAAGTAATTGAGAAGTATGGAAGATAAAGACATGCTGCGCCGATACGAAATGAATCGGGATGATGATGATGATGATGATGATGGCTGGACACCGCATTGGTCGGTTTGCAAGTTGGTATGGGTGCTGCTCTTATTAACGTGCAAAATATATTGGATTGACAGCTTCTTTAACACTTTTTTTTATGGATGGGAAGTCATCAAATAACTTCCACCACTCTGGGCTGAGCGGGGAGGGAGTGTCAGACTTTTACTAACTAAAACCCATGCATATTCCTTCCCAGCCCTTTATGTCCCGGGGCCGCGGTATCTATTTCGAACAGTCCCGCAGCAGCTTCTTTAAGTCAGTTGAAAGTCGTTGATGGAATATGAAAGCAATTACCGCTTGTAAAGGCCCATTGGTGTATATTAGTGTGGCACTAGGTGGCGCTGTGTGTTAAGGTCCAATGATATTTTATTTATTTATTTATTGGTTATGTTTCTTCCAATAAAGGCATGATTAAATTTTCAATAATCTATACAAAGCAATAATCAAACAGAACAATAATGTCCCCAACAATACAAAACTCGAACGATCCAGCTTTCCATTGAAGCGCCATCAAGTAATACGCCTGAATAGCGTTTAGCATTCATTGCATTTTAGTTCGCTGCAGCGCTGCACGCGTAATACATTTCAGTAGAGCTGCACAGTGAGCACTAATGCCAGTATTTAGAGACGGGATAGAAACATTAAGCCTGTATGTGTGTTGTTAAAGAGGGTATAAAACGCACGCAACGATTCTCGGATTCGCAAGTTGAAAATATCTTGCAAATAGATTTTTGGTTTCAAACCAAACCTTGTAAAATACTTTTTCTTTCTTTTGGGACACAGAAAAAGTATTTTAGTGTTACAGAAACGCGTACTTAAAAAAACTGAAGCAGAAACAGACACTGAAACAGATATTATACTAAATTACAAGCACGTAACCCAAATATCCGGCATTTACACGTCGCTCGTGACTGTTAAGAAGGCACTCAGCATGATGCTATTCTTTGGGGACTCAAAAACCAACCAATGATTTTCAGTGATCACCCAAAAACGAAGTACGGAAACGAACCGTCTGTTTAATAATGTAAAGAAAAGTCAATCTTAGGCTCAAGTTGCTTACGACTTTTATGTTGGCCCAATAATATTGCAATATTCATTTACCACAACTCCATCGGAAAACAAGAGCGCATTCTATCGAGTGTGCCCCAAAACAAGTTGGTTATTTGAGAGTTAAGTGAATTGTATGACCAAACACGCCGCCAGCTTTGGCACTAAGGCACTAAGGCCAACACTGACGGTGAATGTACTCGACAAGAAAGTGCAGAAGTTCGACTACTGACTAAAGGTAAGCCCACATAAATGACTCCGCTCTCACCCAGCAAAAGTAATGTAACCCGTAAATGTGCTTTATGTATTGCTCTTTCGATATACTTTACATTGGCAAACGAGCAATATACAGACGGCGGTAACCTCGCTGTCAGCGAGCTGTTGGCTAATTTATTTTGCCAATGTAAAGTATATCAAAAGAGCAATACATAAAGCCCAATTTTGAATTATATTAGTTTTAACTGATGGGAGAAGAGTCGTGTTACTAGGCTAGAATAAACTTGTCAGTTGTGGGGGAAACAGCTAATATGGTACAGTCATGTGAAGCGAAGGAATAAGAAAAAAGTCGTGAAGAAAGTTTTGAGCCTGAATGTGAAATTTTCTATAGCTCTAAGAACATGGAAAGACCAAAGAGAAGATGGATAAACAGTGTAAAAGATTGTTAGACGAAAAATGGGGTATCTCATGAAAAGACGACTAAAAGAGAAGTTTTGAAGAAGAAATGCTGTGCTGATCCCATATCGATTGGGATAAGAGCAAGAGAATGATGAATTACTGATGTTATTTACGATTGCAAGCAAACTATTTGTATCTACTGGTAGACTTATTGACTTATCGTGTGCCTTTTTATGTTGATGAGGTTTTTGGGATTACGTACCGAAAGTGTGCGAACGGAACTGCATTACTAATCTAAGTCATATCTGTTCTATGGCTGCGTACTAGAACCGTATAGCCCGCCAGTTAAGTTTACTTTTATGGTGCGAAACCTTTAATTCGCAAGTCCAACTAACATTTGGCTTGTGTACACATTTCGAAATCATTATTAAGTTGAAGAACTACTGCCTTACTAAAAATATCCAACCATAGAGCGCCACTTATTTAGGTTGCAGCGAGCTATACGTTACGTAAACCTTAGCCACCATCTAACAACCAGCCGTAACTTCTGAGATCTCCTGCTTCCTGTACCAGGACGCTAACAAAGACACGTTCCAGATACAATCAGACTGAGTGCTCCCGCGACTGCCTTTGTGTCTTCGGGGTAAGGCCATCGAAAGGCGAACACGCCTTGATTCGGGGTTGAGACCGTTTCTAAGGTTGTGGCATCCTACAGGCGGAGGCAGACAAACACTGCAGGCTGATGTTGTTAATAGAATTGATGAATGGGTTTTTCTTGCAGATGAGCACGTTTATAGTTTATGTTGGATGTAGAAATTATAACGCTGCGGTTCATTTGGTTTGGTGATAGAATTTTGGACGTTGAACGTTGCGGAAACCAGCCGTCTGTTTTATTTTAGATTAATTAGTTTCTACTGTTATTTTTTAATTGCGATTTCATCATCATCATCAGCCTACAATGTTCCCACTGCTGGGACACGGCCTCCTCTCAATGTGAGAGAATGGGCTATAATCTACCACGCGGGCCCAGTGCGGATTGGTAGATGTCACATTTCTTCGATTTTTTTGGTTCTAGGACATGCCGGTTTCCTCACGATGTTTTCCTTAACCGTTCCGTTAATTTTTTTTTTTTGCACTATAGTATTAAGAACAAAAGTCTTAATAATTAATTACAATCTAGCCTAAAAGACTAATAAGCAATTTAACTCTAACTTAATATGTTACGAGATAGAATATGTTAAAACTAAGAATAGTGTTCATTTGCACTTTTACACAAGTTCGTAGCACTTTCTTAGAGTCTAATATAATTTATAAACACTATATGTTCATGTGTTATATGAATAGCACAACTGTTGTTGAATAGCACAGTTGTTGTTACTATTGCTCATTCACTTTGTACACTACACTAATTCAAAAGGTTTAGTTCTTTTTAGCCTACGCACTAAGTCTGTGTTTTCTAGCAGCTGGATTGCCTCAACATTCACGTGTCGATGAAGTCTGTGTTCGTGGGCTTTAGCAAATTTTTGTATAATAGTGGTGACGAAATCCATTTTAAGGTCACGATGAAGGTCGTCATTTCTTATGTACCAGGGTGCATTGACAGCATCCCTAAGTACTTTATTTTGGAATTGCTGGATTATTTTGACGTTGCTTTGTTTAGTACAGCCCCAAAGTTGGATGCCATACGTCCAAATTGGCATCAGAATATGCTTGTATAGGGTTATTTTATTATGTATTGATAGACAAAATTTCTTTCCTAGTAACCAATACATACTTTTATATCGTATATCGAGTTCCTGTCTTTTCTTTTTCACATGAGCTTTCCAACGCAACTTGGCGTCGAGTTCCGTTAATTGAGATTTACCCTGGTTCAATTAAAAGAAAACACATAAGAAAAGAAAGCTAGGAATGTATTACTTTGTCTCACACAGGACAATAAATAATGATTAAAATTAACGATAAAACAAAAACTATGAAAGCGCAGACACAGTTATAATATACATATGAATCATTGTTATTGGTCACAGACATAGTAATCTTTTGAAAAACCAAGATGACAACATATGTTTGGGACAAAATAATCATATTCTTGTGAATCTATGTTACCAAGTTTATTCTGCAATAACAGCTGACAAACGTTTTATGTTCAAATTCAACTGAACTTGTTTGTCACACCAATTTGCAATGTTCCAGGCGAAAATCTTCAATATGACATTTTACGGGTTCTTATAAAATCTAGATTTCTGGAAATACAGCGTGTTGGCTCCTCCTGAAAGCTGTAAACTTCGCAGTAAAATCCAAAATTTAAAAAGAAGCGAGAGATTCTACCAAAGCGAACATTTATTGGCTGTACGTATTTCTTTGAATTCTTTGGCTGAATTTTCAGAATTTAGTTTTTTCCTCGTATTTTGTTATTGGCGAAATAGTGTTGGGGAGTAATTGTTTCGTTTATAAAAAGAAGACTCGTATTTTAGAAAAATATTCTGGTTTTATTTCGGGTTTATAGACAATATTTCGTGATTTCCATCATCATCTGCAAGCCTTTTACCATTTTGGGGTCGGTGTCCAGTCTAACCAGATGCAGCTGAATACCAGTATTTTACATAAAGCAACTGCCTATCTGACCTCCACAACCTAGTTAATATTGAGTATACGATACCCTTGGTAAGGTTACTTACTGAGGTTACTTATTACCTGGATAGCCTGGACCGTTCTTTCCGAGGCACGAAGGAAACTCGGTATGTATTGGGTGGTCACACATCCAAAAACAAACCTAGGCAAGCACGGCTTAACCTAAAGATCGACCCGAGCGGCTGTTATTTTCCACGAGCGTCTCCTATCTCGTGATTTTTATCGAATTCATGTAATAACATCACATTACGTATCTCATCACGGGTCTGTGTTTCCCCGAAGGTTAAGGCACATTTGTGTACTTGTGGTACATATACCCATCATATTTCGTAGAATATATCTTCCGCCTGTATTCCCGGTAGGCAGATGTATAGGATACCGTTCAGACATTTAAAATTTCTCCAATTATAATAAAGTCTCATGTAATAGAAAGCGAACGTGTTAAATTTATCTTATGTTATCAGAACAAATCAAGGGTCCTCCACGCTGCTACTAACAAGATATTAAATAAAATAACGTAAATAAAGTAATGTATGTTTTTAAGCCGTTCATAATATTGAATAATTGCGTTACCCATAAGCTAAGTACTCCGCAAATTTTAACCACAACAAAAACACCCATTTTCTATCAATTAAGGCGATTACATGAGCTAAACTCGAGTTTTGTAATGACTAAAAGTATATGATTCACTGCTATAAACAAAACCAGCAAAATATATGATATTCTTCAGGATATATATGCTAGCATGATAGTGTTTTGAAAACATAATACAATTAATTTGATTCCATAAAAAAAATCAAGAAACTTATTTCTAAAAATTTCTCTCACCCAAAAACAATAATATACATGCGATCATTCTGATTGTTTGGGAAATAAGCAATATATTAGCATTGTAGTGTTTTAGTTTTTAGTCCAATCATTCAGTTTTTGAAAATCGATCGAAACCACTCTTTTCACACTATTAGGCCCGCAGTGACTGACGTAACAACCACTTTGTAGTGCAAGCTGATTAGAACTTTATTCTAACAGCATTTCCAAACGAAGTTATCTCATCTAGTCGCCTTAACAAAAACATTCAAACAAAGAAACGAATTAACCGCCTCAACTCGAGATATATCTTCGAAAGCTTTTACTATGGAAGGCGTTCGTGAGGAGTCTCCGGGGTGGGTCACGTATCGCCCCCAATATCCGGCTCCGGCTAATGGAAGCCGACGGAATCCGCTGAAGTCGAACGACTTGCATCTCGAAGCCGGTTTTAATAAAAGAATCGGGAGACAGGTGCAGTGCTGGGTTTTAACTAGGATCAATGGGGGACAGTTTTGGAACGATGGATCGGAAGTTTTGAAGTGGTTAGGTTTGTGTTTGTTTTTGTTATACACATTAGTCACAAACTGATAATTGACCTGCAGTACAATTACGTAGGAATCGATAGAACTCGATAAGATAAATATGACAGTCATTCCCGATAAAATGAGATTTTGACTCCATAAAAACTCATTTTATCGAGAATAATTACTGTCAAATTTATCTTATCGAGTCCTGTTGAATCCTACGTACTTGTACTGCTGATAAGATCGTTTTAATAGGTGCTTGCTACTTCGTGGTAACAAGTGCTACTACTCAGTAGGAAGTCTTGAGTTCGATTTTTAGGTCGAGCGAAGTTTTATTGGGTTTTGCCATTAAAAACTTCTTCTTTATTTTTTTTTATTTCTGAGTAAGCGCCTGGATTCATGATTTCTGCCCGCTTAATGGCAGGCCCTTTAATACATTGGACTGAGGATTCTACATAGCTGGCGAGCTGTCTGTACTATTGATACACCTTTGCCGAACTCTTTGCGGATTACAAGAGTGATGTTATCCTACTATAATATCTAAGTGGGTGTAATTTATTGTACTTCATTTATACTGTTCTTTGGTTTTGACGACTCGATGCAGCTTCACTAAGCTGCCTTCTTCGATGCAGCTTCACTAAGCTGCCTTGCGTTCATAGGGTCCTGGGTTTGTTCCCGGTAGGAGCAAATGTTTGTGTGATGAGCATGTACATTTGTTCCCGAGTCATGGAGGTTTATATGTAAAATAAGTATGTATTTACAAACAAAAAGTATATATGTAGTATATCAACTATCTGGTGTCCACGACACAAGCCTTGCTTCGTGTGGCACTAGATGGCGCTGTGTGTTAATGTCTAACGATATTTAGATATTTATTTATTTGGTCTGTAATGTCTCTATAATAATAGTGGTAAATGAATAAATAAATGCTGATTTGAAATCTGTTAAGATCACGTCTACGAATATTTTAAAATGTATGTACTTAGTTTCGTACATAAACGTATTATAACATTTAAAAAAAGCAATACTATTGACTTGGATTGAGTTCTCAAAGCAAAATGTTCCATTTCGCCTTTGTAATAAATACTTCCAATATAAAATTCTGAACAGAAGTGAAAGTAGCTCGCACGTGTTTCAGCGTAACAGTAACATCGCTCTAGCATATGACTGCAAACGCAGTAACGCTCAAGGACATGCGGACATGTGGACATGGGGTAATCCGGTGCTTCAGGCACAGATCCCTCCGTTTCAACCAGAGATTTGTACGAATGACACGGTCCCTTGTGTGCTAGCTAGTCTAGACTTTGCTTTGAAAGTGCTCATTTTAGCAATAACTGAATATATCATAAATACATCATCTGCCTAGCCTTTTTTGGGATGGTTAGTTGGGATCGGCTTCCAGTCTTACCGGATGCAGTGGAATACCAGTATCCTATCTGATCTCCACAACTCAATTAGTACTGGGTAATAAGATTGGTTGGCAGACTTTCAGGTTACTGACTATCTGTAACGACTGTCAGAGATCTACAAATGACAGCTAGGATCAGCGGCTTAACTTTTATTGGAACTCGGTAAGTAATGGGTTACTGGATATGACATACGTAATGCGTCCTTAATTGATGATAAACAGATCGCCATAACGATGTATCTGTGGTTTACAGAAACAACATAAAACCTTTTTGACCAAAACCTTAAATAAATGTAATAGTTCTACCGTTGACTGAAATTGGCTTCTATTTTCGGATAACTCGTCAAAATACCACCTGAAAGTATCTTTAACCACCCAACAAAACTAAAAGTAAAACTCGTACAAATAAACAAACTGAAAAAGTGAATTCAGCTCACAGGAAGAAAGTAATACTTTTTTTTATTTGATTTACAACCGAAAGTTGCAGATAAAAAATACTGTTACAAGGCCGCCGTTACGTCACAGCACGATCGTGTAACTTCGGCAAGTTACGACCCTCTATACGTCATGTTCGGCTATCATCGGAATTACGAACATTATCGAAGTTGGAACGCGGAATTTATTTTTGAAATATAATATTGGAATGGGACCGTTTGGATTTAATGATGGGTAGTTTTTGTTTGTGTGTTTAGGATCTTATTTCTCGAGTGTTGACAATAGGATTGATTGAATCGGAGGTTAAATCTTAGCTGGTTAGTAAACATAACATCACAGCTTTAATCCCAAAGGGTAAGGCCTAGATGTATCTAATTGTACATATAAACCCACATTTCGGCCGAGAATATTGCGACAACTGCTGTAAAACCCAGATTCCGTAGCTTTTATTAGGAAACTAGCTGACCCACGCAACTTCGTCTGCGTCATAGAAAAACTAAAGGAAAAAAATCCCCGTTTTTGCTACATTTTTCATTCCTGCTCCGCTCCTTATAATCGTAGCGTGATGTTATATAACCTAAAGCCTTCCTCGATAAATGGACTAATACTCAATACTCAATACATTTATTGCATTCCACAATGTGAACTTAGGTGGTAGGTACATAAAAATACATAATATAGTTTTGGAGCATTGTGACTATCCAACACAAAAAGAATTTATCCATTCGAGCCGGTAGTTCCTGAGATTAGCGCGTTCAACCAAACAAACAAACTCTTCTGCTTTATTATATTAGCATAGATTCCTTATAAACCCAGGATCACCTGAAAATGGAACCCATTTCAGTGGTGGCGCTTGCGACCACTAGACCACTGAGGTAGTTGGCAAGAGGCGTAGTTAATCCTTTGATTGATTGAGTTTAAATGTAAGTGGTTTAACTATTGATTGTTAATCCACTCCTGGCCCAAACGTTAAATAGGTTTGCAGAGGGTCAAGTTAGAGAGCTCAACAGGAATAGTAATGAGCACTATGGAATAAGATTGTGTGTTTAGGGAGCCATTTCCTGTATTAGTAATGGCTGGGTTTTTGTACATCAGTAGCTGCTAACGTGTGTGGGTATACCTCAAGTTTAGGAAGCTGGATTCCTCTTGAATATATGTCGTTGTGTGCGTTTTTTACGATGATGCGTTCAATTTTCTTCAGCGCCATTTTATTTTAATTACTTACATACATAAATAACATCACGAGGAGCTCGTGGCTAAATAATATCAGCCACTCGGGTCGATCTTTAGGTTAAGCCATGCTTGCCTAGGTTGGTCTGTGGATGGGTGACCACCACCCTTGCATACAAAGTTTCCTCCGTGCCTCGGAAAGCACGTTAAGCCGTTGGTTCTGGCTGTCGTTTGTCCATCTTTGGCAGTCGTTACAGGTAGTTAGTGGCCCTAAAAGTCTGACACCAGTCTTACCAAGTGGTATCGTATTTTCCAGTATTAACCGGGTTGTGGAGGTCAGATAGGCAGTCGCTCCATGTAAAACACTGGTAGTCGGCTGCATCTGGTTAGACTGGAAGTCGACCCCAACTTAGTTGGGAAAAGGCTGGCTGATGATGATGACATAAATAACATCATGCGTGTTTTTGCCGAATGTTTAAGGGTGTTCCTAATAACCAAAATTATACTGGTTATGTTAAAGTCCCATGTAATAGGGCGAGCCCAATATTGCCCCCAACCGAGCCCAGATCTGACTCCGTAGCTGCTAATGAAAAATTTCTCATGAAGAAACACAATGTAAATTTGCCCGATCCGGCAATTGATCCCAGGACCTATTGCTTAGCAGTCGCGCTAGCGGGCAACAAGACCAATTTTTTTAATTTTCTCAAATCACAAATCCTATAACATATTTTCTTTAGTAACGTTTTTTTGGTATCATTACACTTAAGTTGAACGATTATTTCAAATGCCAAACCCACTCTATTTGAGTGGAATTTTGACATTTGACATTAAAATTATGAACGAGAATATGAATTGCTACAATAAATATAACTCTGTGAGTCTCTTCATCTATCCTGTAACATCTCAATATCGTGAAAGGTTGTCGTGAATTGGTTGAAAGCCTTCACTTCAGTTACGTCACCCGCGGCCATCTTTACAATCAAATTGTGACGCTGTGTCGCTCTATACCAGAGGTTCTCAAACATTTTTTCCTGGTAGACCACTTTGAATTTGTTTTGGTGTCGGTGGACCCCCTGTAGCATTTTCTTTATTTATTTATTTATTTAACAATTTATGTACACACTAGCACTTCTTTCAAGCCCGTGAACTAAAAAAGAAAAGCAAGACATTTGCAATATATTTTTTTGGCACTAGGTATCTGTTAGGATTGCATGAGGATCGTTGTTCCCAAGATATTTTTTTGGCAAAAATCCGAAAATTGTAATCTTCTGGCTTCGAAATGGTTTTTTTATGACTTAACACGACCATTTTCACCGAAATACAACCTGTCATCACCGGAACATTTGATCTTTATTACTTTTTCTAGTACCTAGCTTAATATCTGGCTACATTGATCAAATTAAGCCAACATTTTTGTTCTTTGGCATCGAACCCAGGTAAAATTTCGTGGACCCCCACTTGCAGCTTGTGAACCCCCACATTTTCTTCAAGCCAATGTAGACCCCCGATGGGTCTCCCGTAGACCCTCGGGGGTCCACCTGGACCACTTTGGGAATCACTGCTCTATACCCTTTGACGATAGGAATATTTCAGAATATTTAAAATGTTCGAGATGTATTTTAGAATTCACGAGAGAAGACGAATGTTTCTAAAGTCACAGCACCTTTGTGACAGCGTCTTGAGAAATGTCAAAAGAGTGCAATAAAACCAATTACCTTTCAAAGGCAAAGCTTTCTGGGAGACCAATGACTCAACTACAGATCATTTTGAACAAAAAAACAACCAAACAAACGAACAAACAAACAAACATGTCTGAACCAATTTTCTTTATGTTATTCTGCTTACACTTAATCTATACTAATATTATAAAGCAGAAGAGTTTGTTTGTTTGTTTGTTTGGTTGAACGCGCTAATCTCAGGAACTACGGGGTCAAAATGAAAAATCTCTTTAAAGAATCTTTTTGCGTTGGATAGTCCATTTATCGAGGAAGGCTATAGGCTATATAACATCACGCTACGACCATTAGGCGCGGAGCAGGAATGAAAAATGTTGTAAAAACGGGGATTTCTTTTCCTTTCGTTTTTCTCTCTTATGTGACGCAGACAAAGTTGCGTGGGTCAGCTAGTATAGGTACATATATTATTGTATGTGGACACATGTTTGAGCAAATAAATCTTACCTTATTAGATAGATAGATAATTTTAAAAAATAACCCTCTTTTCGGGCTTCACCCAAATGAAAACTTTATTAGGCGGCTAGATTAAAATCCATACCTAGTCAGCAGTCTGCTCTGACAAAATAAAGATGTCTTTTTTTCTTAATTTCTTAGAACAGAAAACAACACATAAAACACAAAAACTGTACCGCATGGCTTACTTACTGCCCTTGTAACTTGCCCTGACATACTTGTAACTTACCTATTAAAATTAGCAAGCAAAATAGATTTTAGACCATAAAACAGGATGAAAATATTCGAGCAATACATTTGTGTAGATAAAATCAAATGAACTGTCGGTGTCCATACAAATTACAGTTTGTGTAATTGACACAGCTCACAGAGATCGGTTATTTGGTTATTGACGCGATAACAACGCAAATAGTTGCAGTAATTTAGATACGAGTAAATGTAACAACATTGTATCCCGTAGTTTAACTAAACAATAGGTACGTGATAACATTGCTTTGTGAAGGGTTAGTGTGAATAAAGCAGTCAATCAACTCAATATCGCAGCGTCCACAACTGAGCATAAATCCACTTCCCCGTTCCCGCTATGTCGTTACGACTAATTAATCCTTGGTTTTTCCGGGCCACCTTCTGCCATGGCCCACCAAACCGTTTGCGAAGTCAGGTGGGCCCCTGCAGATACAACCTGGTCTACATCGTTCTCACATATATGTATAATCTCAACATGAATGATGTAACCAAGATTTTGTAACTACATTTTTGATTCAAAAGAGTGTCCATGGAGTTTGACGCCCGTTCTTCTCCATAGAGATCTACGCTAGGGAATGAGCAACTCTGGGTACTTTCCCAAGTTATTAGACTTGTGTTACTGACTGTTGCTTCGCTTTTTTTTGTTTTATTGACATTCAAAAGTGAGCTAATGGTCTAATTGAAATAAAGTGACGTGGGACGAGTTGCAGAATGGAAATATTATTTATTTTGATTTTCATCAACTCGTCCCAAATAGGCCGTCGACATGTGGGACGAGTTGCTGAATTACTCAATGATATGAGTTTGAGTTTGAGTCAGTACAGCCATTGAAATATGAGTACCTACTGTGACTTCTGACTATGCATTAGTGAGTTGAGTTTGTAGGACGTAAGATTTGAGTAGCGGCAGAAATCACTTACACAGAAAAAAACCTAAATCACCCGAAAGTTTTTATTGACCAGCATTTTAAGCAAGGACCGTCCAACACAAAGAGACTATTTATAAATCATTTTCAACTTCAGGGCATTCGGGATGAAAGCTTCGATCCAAAGATAAAAGAGAAAGAAAAACCTTTTGTCAATCATTACACCTTTTATTAGCCCTTCTCGTCTCTCCGTTTATTGACTTGTCGTTGCGAACCAACTTTCTAATTGCGCCCTCAGTGTTTGAGACGACGTCAACATATAGTAAAGAGGTGCAGAAGACCTGCATTGAACGAGCATAGTCTAGTCCGATGACCTGGTGAAGATCCCGGTGAATCCGCTGGATTTGAGTCACACGGGACCCGTCAATGTGGCAACACTTGGGGTAGCCTATGTCCAGCAGTGGACGTCTTTCGATTGAAATGATGATGATGATCCTAGTCCGTGTTCACTGGCCGTTGTCATATATCTTTTATTCGGCTTGTTGAACAAACAAGCTTACCTGAAGCATAAATATTTGGCTTTCATTAGGTTTGCAATAATCGGCCATGTCCGTTTTTCCATAAAATATCTACGCTGTATTCTGAATGGCCTCTAATCGTGCCGAATGAGGCTGCTATCTCTAACTGTACCGACTCGAACATACATTAAACGTCCGTATTTGTCTATGATTGAAAGCTCTTTACTACATTATAATACATATGTGTCTTTGACAGCATTCTGTTTTCACTCATTTCATTCAGTTGTCCTTCTGTAAAAGTTTAATTTGTGCTGTCAATCTGAAAGTACTCCGAATCGAGATAAAATTAACTTTTTACAGGGCATTGATCGTAAAAATTTCGAGCAAATGGCTCCCTTATCGATTGAGTTTAGAATAAATAATATTGGTTTTATTGTAATTAGTGAGTTCTTGATTAATATAATAGCTGTTTGTTGCGAATTTTTACTGTTTTTATTTTCGGCTCGGCTGAAATTATGAACATTACTGCCTATCCTAATGAATTTTTCCTGTTTTGAATTAAATGAAAGTATAATATATTATTTAAACGTATAATTACAGATAATATCGAGTGATTTTCATTCCGTATTACCTATTTATTTTTAGAAGTACAAAATGATTATTAAAGTTTTTTAAACCCTCTTTCTATAAATATTTATCTTCAGTTAATACACTGATGCCTTTATATTCCCAGAGATTAACATTCACATTTTAAAGTATTTTAAATTTAAAATTTAAAGATATTATACTTTAATGTTTAAAAATATTCTTTGAAACTACAGTCGTCCATCAAAGCTAATTTTTCTTCAAAGAAAACTAAAATAATGTAAACTCAAAGAAAGACGTAGAGGCCTTTTAAAAAAATACAGTACTGACATTAAATATTTTTCATAGTTTAATAATATGTAATTCAATCAGTATACACTGTATTTGTTTAATTATTTCAGTTTCAATATTGACAACAAGTTGGAATTGCTTTTATAGCACAGTGCAATGTTATAAACAGCCTCCTGGGGATAATTCGTTATATATATTTACAAAAAAATGTTAGACACATTTTTTTATTTCACTTAAAAAAAAAAAACGTTCTTTGACGCGGTTTATCTCCGTCAATTTTTATTAATTTGATCAAACAAAAAACACGTATCCAATATTTTTCGATAATGTAACTGTTTGACTAAACAGAATCATACTTTTTGAGTCAGAAATCATCCCTATTGAGTAAGTCCAACACATCCTGTTCAGCCTTACAAACCTTACTTTTTTGTAACTTCCTACCCCAAGAGGAAGAAGTTTTTAATCCTCTACACGAGTTCTTTTCTTATAGATACAGTTTCAAACCACCTTATAACAAAAACTTATAATCTTACCAAAACCACTTACACACATGACACCTCCTATTTCTCTTAAGAAAATTTTACATCTACACTTTACTACCCTAAAATGTTTATGCCAAAAACCTACATGGTAAGTTACTTAAAACATTTTATCCTGATATCATCTGAAGGCGAGCGGGACTCTCGACACGGCTTATGCATTTACTCCGCAGTTTATGGTCGCTGTTGAGTTTGTTATGTGAAGGTCTAATGAGCCTGCCGCAATGGGAGCTCATTTAGCTCGCTGACACTCTGTCAGACGCAGTTATGATGAAAAATTGTTGGTTTTAAAAGTTGAGCTTAAGGCTGACTAGTTTAGAGTTGATGTTGCTTTGTAATCTGCGAAGTTTGGTTGGTGTTAGTAGAGTGAACAATATGAGAAGACGTTTGCTCAACTTTGAAATGTGGGATAAAATTAGGATTAAAATATGACTGCGATTAAACTATGAAATTGCGATTGAAGTGACTGAATTGAGTGCACGCGGGCAAAATGGCGGTTAGATTGGTATGTTGGTTTCAAATAAACTTATGCAATTTGGATCAATTGCCAAGTAGAGATGGGTCGTCGGCGCATTTAGCGTTAACGAAACTAGACCGTCCATTTTTGTTTATCGACTAGTTCATAAACTAAATGAATTCGTCGACTAGTTTATGCGTCGACTTGGTTATGCAGATGTTGAAATAAACGTTGCAGCGAAGTCTGCTACGTTGACGGCGACGTAGGCAGTAGACTATAGACTCCTAAATAATTGCTTAAACAAATTTTAACTGTAAATCTAGCAGGAGACAGTAGATATTAGTACGGGACTGATGTAAAACTTTAGAACGTAGGCAAGTTACACAAATTCATTCGTCGTGATATACAAATATGAACTCTCTTATATCATAAGAGAGTTAAAATTTGTTTGAGCGTTTTTTTATTTCTAAGGACGAATGACTTGCCTACGTTCTTGAGTCGGTAGACGCATTCAGTTTAGCCGTTGACTGCCGTTGAGACGTGTACGGATTGGACTAGTTGGTGAACCGTCTATTCGTTGACAGTACGTAGACGACCGGCTTAACTAGTTCGTTCATTCAACGCTCATCACTATTGCCAAGTTTGCTACCAAATCTTACAGGTAGTCAAACTTTCACTAAACACCTTGAATACAAGCTGTAATTCCCAAACATATATTTGAATTTTTCATTTCTATCGTTAACACATTACATAGGGTGACTGTTAATTAGTGTACGATACTTTAACACGTGATTGTGCTCATGATAACAAACAACTGTTAATATGGGACGTAAGCCAACATCGCGATTAAAATATCAGCTGTTCAGTACATCAGGCGAACATAAATGTGCTGAACAGCAGATTTTTTTTTTGCTTTCAGGTTTGGTTCCATAGTAACAGTTGTTTGTTATCATGAGCACAATCACGTGTTTAAGTTTCGCACACGAATTACCAGTCACCCTATATGTTTCCTAATTTTGTTAAAGAATGCTTCAATCACTTAATACGACTAACATTATCTAATGGTAGTGTGTGCTATCGTTTTACTAAAGCTAACCGTATTAACAATATAAACCAAGACCTACTTAAGTAGAGGAGCCTAATAAGAGCTCGAAACTATTCGGCATCCTTTGTCAAATCGTCGTTCAATCGAGACAGAAAGGCCTAGGAAATTCTAATCTGTTTGGAATTTTCTCTGTAGTGTACAGTATTGGCCACTTATCGCTGGTTAAAGGCATTCCTGTAACGCAACGCTACTCAATAACTCTCGTGATAAATATTCTGTGTGCAGTATGGCGTCGTGATGGATAGTGATAATTAACACAGGGATTTTCGATACTCTCGCCTGTTTTATTAATATACTGCGAAATGATACGCGGAAAGAACGAGTGGAATATAACGTTATGTTTTTCGCGTTATAAAATTGGCAATAGGTATTGCACAGGTTTTCAAAATTCTGAATGATAATTTAATTACTGATGGATATCAGTTTACATTTTCCATTTCAACTGAAAGCATCACACACAAACCTATCTATATCAACAGTAATTGATCCGGTATTGATTGCTACACCCGGCCAGATATCGGATCACGATAAATACTAAGCGTGACCATGGCTCCGGATCACCCGAATAAACTCCCAAATTCGAGATTACTATAGATTTAAACGTAACTACCCTTTACGGTTTATTTACTGCACGATAAATGCCGATTGCGGCGTGTGCGTGTGTCACGTGGCCGCTTGTAAATCAAACGGGTGTTAGGGCCTTGATGTATAGCGCGGTCCGCTGCGATCCGGTGCGGGCCGGAGCGGTGCGGGCGCTGCGCCGGACGCGGCGGCGGCTTCCGGAGTGACGTCAGAGTGCAACTTCGTCACGGAATGGCAGACTATTACTTTGCGGTAGTGAATGATAGGATATAGGTTCGAAGAGGTTGGTGAACAAAGGAAATTCTATTGATTGGAAGCTATTTATGAACGGGTACGTACGGATGTGTGGGTTCCTCCATTTGCGCCCAAATAGTAAAACTCAAAGCAGTTATTTTATTTTAGAATTGTCGTGTTGCTCAGTCCAGCTGTTATTTGTCTGTTGACGGGTGTCAGAGAGCAGCTACCCCGATACAGGGTGTATACCACATCATCATAAAGCCGTTGACCAAGCATTCTGTACATCAAGCTAAGTACATTTATGCAAAAAATATTGCTGGGAAACAACTTTTTTTTTGAGCTTATAAATCATGTTTTGTGGTAGAATTACTTAATTTAACGCACATAAAGATTATTCTGATGAATGGATCGAATAGTACGGGGGTCGTGGAGGTGTCCAAAGTTAAAATCTTACAAAAAAACCTTGTCAAATAGTTGCAACTTTGACCCCCCATATCTCCGTAACTAGGAGGTTCCCAGGTATGGTGTAGAACAAAAAATATCGCATTGATGGGGAAAACAAGTGACTTTCGGCCTCGTGGAGAGGTGTTTTACACCCTTTATTCCTGCGATCTGTAGCATTTCGTTGTCTAATGATCTGCTATACAGGTATCCTAAATTCAGACACCTGTCGCGCACAAACTTTGGTAACTTAATTTTAAGCTGTTTATAATAAGGGATGGTTTGTGAAGAGATATTAAATGTTTTTAGTTTATTCCAATAAGAACTTTTGTTGTACCTTGGTATTATACCTATAAAGATTGTCAACAGACTCTTCAAGAGCAACACGTTCTTCTTCCATTCTCATCATCATTTACTCCTTTCTCTCTCTTATCATTTTCCGCACAATCCATCCATCTTTTCTTTACTCTACCTCTCCCTCTCCATCCATCAACATTCATGTCCATCACTCTTTTAGTCGCATGCGTTTCATCCCTCCTTATTAGTTTTGACTTCACCTCTTGATTGGCAACGCGTTAGCAAACCCCATTAGTGTTGATGGTAACTATGGGGGCGTGTAACTACTTTCCATCGGGAACCTGTTTGTTAGCTAACCTTTTACATAAACACGCCTTCTTCATAGTGTATAGTAACATTAAGTGCGGCCGCCTTTATAACGCCCGTGGCATAACAACCACTTTGTATTATGTATGGCGAATCAAGTCTATATTTAAACTAAGAACATCATTGTCACATGTCTTTTATCCATCACTGACAGTCGTTGCAGGTAGTCAGTGGCCCAGTATAAACTGGGTTGTGGAGGTCAGATAGCCAGTCGCGACATGTAAACTACTAGTATTCAGCTGCATCCGGTTAGACTGGAATTCGACCCCTGCAACATAGTTGGAAATAGGCTAGGCAGATAATGATATTTCAAATATGCATCTCGAACAACAAGAAACACATTGAAACTAACATAATATTTGAATAGTTTATTTTACAAACCTTCGATGGAACATCCATCGAAGGTTTCCACAACATCCCTAGAAGCTTGTCCGACATAAAAAGTTATTATAAACAACTTCTCAGATTTTCTTCACAAATGTAATATTATCATCATACTATTTTCCAAATAATCATAATTGATGATCAATCTTTCGAAACATACCCATGGAGATTCATATCTCCATGTCCACTGCTCTCCACCAAATTCAATCGCTTCATAGTCCCGAAATAGTAAAGTCAAAGAGTAAATAAACGCAAAAGGTTAGGTTCTACTGGGCAGTCAAAGAAGCACTCATATACAAGGTGCACCCACGTTTGGCATACGTTTCAAATGAGTAGTATGATCGTGCTAGTTCCGCTAGAATGGCGTTGACGGAGAGAAACTGTTGGTGAACATTAATTAAATTAAGCGCCCAAAGATGCATGTACAGCTATGTAAAGGTGCCTTTCCGAGACGGGCTGCAGACCGCAAACTGCAAGCGATACCACTTGTTTCTATGAATCTCTATGAAATTGATTCCGAGCGCGACGACAATGTGGCCAGCAACCGCAGACTGCAGTGCCCAGGATTGTCGCGAACCGCAGAGAGTACACACGTAAAAATTACGACTTCTTCTCAAAATGATGAAGAGAAGTTAATTCTATACATTGTGCAGTCGCGGCATGCCACTGCGCGTGGAAAAGAAGCAGCAGCGACAGCAAGCAGCAATGCGGTCCTACCGCAGCCGCTAGCCGCAATGTCGCCTGCGGTTGCAGTCTGCAGCCCGTCTCGGAATGGCACCTTACATGAATGGTAACAACCCCGTACCTACACATACATGTCTATGTGTGCGGACATTTAATTTCACTCGTGAGGTACGGAACTATCCTTCTGGAATTATTTATTCTGTGACCGAGTCGTGCCGATAGACGAGAGTCGAGTCTAACCCCCTAATACCGGCCGATTAACTGTACCGATTAGTGATACACATTGTTTAGATCACTTGTTTAGCCCCAGTCATTTGTTAGTTAGCTCGTGTTTGTTCGACAATTACGTTCATCAATTAACCTTGGATTCATTGCTGCAGAACATTTTGGTTTAGAAATATTGTAGGTACGTTGTTCTTGTGGTCGAAAGCGAATCAGTGTGAGATTCTGGGTTCGATTCCCATTTCAAGCAGTATGGGTTTTCCATTTGGAATTTCTCAAAAGCAGCCACGTAGTTCAAGTTTGTCACAAACCGGACACAAAATTAGATTTTACTTTTGTATTTTTTTTCAGTATGGTTCAGTTTTTTAAAATAATTAGATTTAACTTCTGGTTTTTTTTTCAGTATGGTTCAGTTTTTTAAAATAGTTAGATTTACTTAACTTTTGTTTTTTTTCGTTATGATTCAGTTTTTTAAAATAATTAGCATTTCAGTTTTTGGATTTTATTACATTATGGTTAAGTTTTTGAGGTAGATTCGCTCAGGGGGGAATATAGGAATAACTAAAAATGAAAAGGGGACTTTCTGGATAAGTCTTACATTAGGGTCCAGTTTTCCCCCTAAGGGGGATTCTCTTAAGGGGAATTAGTGGAATAAACCAACCTGAACTACCGTAATTGCTGTCTTCATATGTTTTATAATGCAATAAGTTTGCCCACACTTTAATATAACTGGTGAAATATGGTGGACAAGTGAGATAAAGACGACAAAATGTGAAGTGAATGAATTAAGTATTAATATTTGCCTAGGCCTAACCGTGGATGGGTCTATTACGTACCGAGTTTCCTAAAGTATCGGTAACCATATACAAAACAATTTTTATTGAGACAAGTGTGATGAATTTCCTTAACAGATTCAAAATATCGATATCAAGACAATTTAGAGCATCTTAACAAAGCCTGTGAGGCTAGATCGTGTTTATAAGAGAAGGGTACACCTTGAGGAGGCCGCTGGTATAGTCCCAGCCATTTGTAAGTTAGCTTTCATTGTTTGTTTATCAATTACCGACTTAATTGGGTTAATTGACTTTGATGGACAAGCTTTTGTTTAGGAAATAACAAAGTTAAAAGTCCTTTGTCATGATTAATGTCATTCAAACATTAACAATATTATTTAATGTTTTCGCGGAGCGAAATTATTTTCAAGGTTAAGCAACGCTCGCCTAGGTCAGTTTGTGGATTGGTGGCCATATATTATACAGGGTGTAAACCACCTCATCACGAAGCCGTCAACCAAGCATTCTGTTTACGCAAAAAATATTGCTGGGAAACAACTTTTTTTTTGGGGTGAAAAATCATATTTTAACGTAGAACTCAATGTAACGCACTTAAAACATGCTGCTTGTGGATGGATTGAATAATACGGGGGTCGTAGAGGTGTTACAAGTAAAAACCTTACAATAAAAACTTGTATTTAAAAAATAAAGTTGGAACTTTGACCCCCAATATCTCCGTAACTAGAAGGTTCCCAGGTATGGTGTAGAACAAAAAAAAATATCGCAATGACGGGAAGAATAAGTGCCTTCGGCTTCGTGAAGAGGTATTTAACACCCTTTATATTGTGACCCCAGTTAGTGTCAGTTTTTGCGTAGATCTTTAATAGTTGTAATTGGTAGTCAGAAGCCCAATGAACCGACGTACGGGCATTTTCAATTATTTAATAACAGGTAACGGAAAGTTGCTATCTCTAATAATTGCGACCCGAATGGCGTAGTGGTAGTGAGGCTGCTTTACGTTCTTAGGGTCCCGGGTTCGAATCCCGGTAAGAGCAAATGTTTGTGTGATGAGCATGGACATTTTGTTTCCGAGTCATGGATGTTAATATGTATAATAAGTATGGATTTATAAACAAAAAGGTATATATGTAGTATATCAACTATCTGGAGTCCACGACACAAGCCTTGCTTAGTGTGGCACTGGATGGCGCTGTGTGTTAGTGTCCAGCGATATTTATTTATTTTATTTTTTAATTGTTTGACATTTAACTTACAGACCGTTAGAAATAAAACGTCTCTTAAAACCATTTTTTTTTTGTTTTTTCTTTGTCCTCCGAGTGACAGGTAGGTGACGCGGATAGGATATTTCAAGCTAACTTTGTTTATAGAAACACCGATAGCCACGAGACGTACACGTTTTAACTGACATTTATACGTAAGTAAGTAACAGAAAACGACCGGTTAGCTAAGCTCAAGATTTTGAAATTAAACCCGCCTTGGGACAAGACTGTATTGTATTGTATTTAAACGGGCTGGTGTCCGCAACTCCATCCAAAGCACGTATTTTGCGTACGTTATTTAGGAGTAAATAACATAGATGTATTTTTAGCTGTGACCTAATACATCATGTGGATACCCATGTGTGTTATTACACATTTTTATTTTTATCAGTGCAATATATCATTTCCATTCGAATGACCAGCACCCGGAAAAAATGCAATTTTCCGGTTGTATAAAAGTTGGTCTCAAATGTTTAGTCATATTTTACACGTTTTGATATGCTCCATTTATTGACTACATCATCATCTGCCGGCCTGCTCCCAACTATGTTGGGGTTATCTGACCTCCACAACCCAGTTAATACTGGGTAATACGATACCACTTGGTAAGACTGGTGGGTTTTTATGTGAGAAAAATAAAACACTTCTATTGCCCTTATAACAATTTATTTGTGCGCAGCATGTGTTCTTCATCTAAACTTCTCAATGACTTGTCATCTAAGCAGTTACGTCCTTTCTAGGCATATCAACTTTACACGGTCCATTCAGCGTTTCTTTGGTCTTCCTCTTAATATAGCCGTCTGCATTCTTACGCAACATTCTTCTCAAAAAAAAAAGAATGAAACAAAGATAACCTTGAATGAAACAAAAAAAAAACTCTTTTACTTAAACTCCTTGTAGGTAAAAGCACTCTTTCAACCTGTGGTACCCGGTTAACATAAACTACAGCGGATCTTTACCAGCGCCCTAAATCATTAGACTAACGAACTTATAACAAGCAATATAATTCCGACCACTTGTTTATACCGCCTCAATTCTCCAAGTCATTAGTTAGTACAGCCTCCGGTTTTGATTGCAATACCCATTATGTGGAACTTCATTAACTCGATTTTCTATCGGGAAACTTTCTGGGCTCCTCGAAAATTGCTCGGGCAATTTGTATAGAGGAATTAGTTGGTATTGATGTTTTGACACTGTTGGCACTTTTAGCCCTGCCCGGGTTAACAAAGCGACCTACTAAATGAATAGGGTGGGGCTTTGTCGATAAGGACATTGAAAGAATTAAAAAAATACGTTTATTTTATTTTCAGTTTATGATGAGCCACTCCTGATGATGGGAAGAAAAGAAGCTGTCTGATGAGAATGAACTCAAAGTCAAACTCAAATTATTTCAATTAGGCCATTACGGCACTTTTGAATGTCAATAAAACAAAAAAAAAGCGAAGCTACAGGTCACAGACACAAGGCTAATAACTTTGGAAAGTACTGTAGTTGCCCATTCCATAGCGTAGATCTCTACGGAGAAGAACGGGCAAGAAAGTCCATGGACACTCTTTTCAATCAAAAATGTTATGACAAAATCTGGGTTACATCATTCATGTTGAGATTATACATATATGTAAGAACGATGTAGAAAGACGTGCACATTAAAAGCCGAAGAATCGTGGCAGCTAAGAAATAAACAGTCGCGACTGACAGCGCCCATTCACGAACACGACGTATGGATCAGCGCCATTCAATTCAACCATATTGAAGGGAATTAAATAACCCGACCCACCCGCCACCATCAGCGAGACACTTTATTTAATTATTTATTTATTTGGTACACCAACAGCAATACATACAAAGAAGTAATGTGAAATAATATTATAAAATAAAAGTGAAAGAAAGAAAGAAAGAAAGAAAGAAAAAGCAGCAAAGTGCTGGTATGAATACCTATTATAGGTATACGCAGCGTTCACCATAGGACAAATACATATAATTTTTCGAATCTTATTAATACAATTTGAAAACAGCATTGTTCGCAACGGAGCTGGAACAAGTTTATGTTGAATATCGTCGATGCGTCGCGAACGGAACGCGACGGGCAGCCTGCGTCGGCGGCGGCCATCTTTATCCACTTCCTTTTTTCTACACCGATGACGACAAGACGCGCAGACAACGCGCTATTCTTTTTCTTATAATACTTTCTTTAAAATGTAACAACAAGTCACGAGTAAACGATAAAAACAACAAACCAGTTTAATTGAAGTTGATCACTCCCAACAAGCATAAAATTAACTTAATAATAAATGAGATGGTATGAATTATGATTATTTAAATATGAATCGTGAGTGTGATATTTAAAGATTTACGTATTTGTTAAATGGTTGCGCAGTTGGAATTGAATTAAGTTCACAGGAATTAGTTATGTAAAGGTAAATTAGTGCTCTCTCGTACCTCAGAAACTGATCTTCTAAACTTGTTAAGGGAAACACTGAATAAATCGGTTTCCAGTGATGTGTGGGAGCTGTTATAGTTTCTACATATTCGTAGCAAAAGAGCGTTGAGACCATGCTTTGATTTGCGAAAAGGGATGTGAAACAGTCTAGTGATGGGATTTCTGGGAGGTTTTGAAGGGACTGAACAAAATACGTTCAACTAAATCACTGCGTTTTATGAATCCGTTGACAATTTTGTAGAGAAAAATAAGATCGCGCGAACGGCGACGATCTCGCAGCGTCTTTATGTTGAAGAAATTTAGGCGTTGCTCGTACAGACAGCGATGACTTATTTTTCTGGATAAAAAGGGAAGATGTTTTGTGAAGGCTCTTTGAATTCTTTAAATTCTTTGGGAATGAACTGCGTAGAATGGATTCCATTCCAGACACTTGAGCGAACATGACATGCTCGCAGCCACCAAGGCATATTCAAGTCAATGAGAGATAAAATTAATGCAAATGGAGTACATGGTACTCACACATGTGCTATGCAATTATACAAGACGAGAGACGAATGTTTTAAAGAAGTATGACAGAAGTAGATAATTATGCTGCGTCGACTCCAAATAAATTAGGATAATGGCAGAAGAATGCTGGTGATGATGATGACCAACACCTGATAATAGTCCAAGGAAACGGGTTCCATTCCCGTGGACTGTTATGATTTTGTAAGATTTATGCCACCTAAGTAATTAAAAATCATTTATTAACATTTATGGCGCTTGCAACAGCGTCAAAATATCGGGAGTTCAATATAATCAATAATCACGGAAGATATTCCGTAAGTGACAATTTAATTTTAGTTAAGCTTAAAACAGTGTTAGAAATCATTTATTTGTCAACAATGTAATACAGATATTATAGTGATTATTTAGATTAATAGTTTCGATACATTTTGCATTATGGCATGCGAAATTATGAAATTCATTAAATAAACAATAAACATAAAAAGCATTCCTTTCATTTTAAGCAACATAACTAAAATGATTAAAAATAGAACACTGTTAAAAAAAAACATTCAGAAATTAGGCACATTGCCAATAATATGAAAGAAACGCAGATGAGATACATAATCTTTAATTTTATTTAAGAAATTAATGACTCAAAATAAATTATGACGGAAATTAAGCTTCTTACATAGTATTAAAACATGTTTGCTCTTAGGAGGAAATTATGAGAGACGTGTAAATACCTTCATGGTTTGATGGATCTCCTCAGCCCACGCGCCTAATGACAGAGAGTCGGAAATGATCGAACTGTAACAGGCTCAAGGAATTACAATCTACCAACCGAGCAAAAATACTTAAAATTAAAGATCACAACCTCTCGGAGGATTTAAGAGGATTCCGTGACCCGGCAGATTTTAAAAGAAAAATCTTTCTTGGAAAACGTACAATCAGAATCGTCGCGTCGGTCTTTTGAACATTAATAAGAACAATTTACTGCAATCTATAAAAGGGTATCTTTTGGTAAATCTTTGTTCTTATATCGTTGGATGTAATAACAGAACGTTTTCCTTAAGACACTTATCAGCCCTTAATGTCTACTATTAACCATGGTCCTTCAAATAAACTTGTCGTATGATATTATAATTCTTGGCTGGCGTGGTAGATCGCCTGGCTCACAGATCCCTGTATCCCAGCTATGGGAATGTTATAGGCTGATTAAATATTATAAGTGTAATACCTATAAATAATTAAAAAATATAATAAATAAAAAAAGTAGTGTAAATAATAAAATAATTATGAATTTTCAAAAAAAAAATATCTTTGTAATATATCAACTATATGGTGGCGCTAGATGGCGCTGTGTGTAATGTCCAGCGATATTTATTTATTTAAATGACATAAGATAACTTACAACAAAACATCGCGCTTGTAATCCCTGGAGACTAGGGCAGAAGTGTACCTAATAGTACAACCGATATTTCGCCAGTTATGGTTCAGTCCTAGAATGGGGGCGAACTTATAACCATCAACTGGGAACAAATCCAAACTCCAGGGCTGCTAATATTTGAGAGGATCCGGCAACTGGGTCTCGAGGTGGCATTGCACAAGTCCGAGGCCATGTGCTTTCATGGGCCTCGGAATGCGCCACCGTCGGGATCCACACTGACGGTAGGAGGGGTATCCATCGGCGTCGAGTCGACGTTGAAGTACCTAGGACTCGTCCTCGACAGCCGGTGGAACTTCGTGGAGCATTTCCGACGTTTGGCCCCCAGGCTAGAACGGACAGGGGCTGCCTTCAGGCGGCTCCTGCCCAACCTTGGGGGGCCGAACGCCTCCTGCCGCAGGCTCTACGCGGGAGTCGTGCGGTCCATGGCCCTCTACGGGGCCCCAGTGTGGGCGCGTTCGTTGAAGCGGCGAGCCGCTCACCATTTGAACGCGCCCCAAAAAGTGGTGGCCGTAAAGATGGTCCGTGGGTAACGCACGATCTCTCGCGAGGCGGCGGGCCTGCTTGCCGGATTGCCGCCGTGGGATCTGGAGGCGATAGTACCTGCACCGAATCGGGCGGGAGGAATCGCCCGGGTGTCTCCACTGCGAGGATCGACCGGAGGACACGGTGGAGCACACGGTGGAAGTCTGCCCTGCGTGGGCGGAGCTCCGCCGTGTCCTCGTGGCGGCGATCGGCGGCGGCGACCTCTCGCGTCCGGCCCTGGTTCAATCCATGGTCCGGAGCGAGACGGAATGGGAAGCCGTCGCCTCCTTCTGCGAAGCAGTCATGCTAGCGAAGGAGGTGGCGGAACGAGAGAGGGAGAGATCCTCTCTTCCCGGCCGCCGCGGGAGACGCAACGGGCGTCGGGGGCCACGTGGTGGCTACCGGCCACCGTAGATGCGGGCCTGTGGACGGCTGGCTATGGGCTAGCTAGCCGTCCGGCCGTCTAACGACGACGACAGGCCGTGTCGACGGCGCGTTCGTGTTCCACGCGCGCCTCAAAGAGATGTCAGCGAAAAGAGAGGGGCCCGCAAGGGCCGAAGCCTGCCGGGGTTTGCGGGCCTGTTCGAAAGAGATACCGCGGCCCCGGAACGTAAAAGGCGAGGAAGGAACATGGATGGTTTTTAGTCAGTAAGAGTCTGACACTCCCTCCCGCTCCGCCCAGAGTGGGGGGGGTCATTTGATGATTTCCGATCCTTAAAAAAAAAAAAAAAAAAAAAGGGCTGCTAATATAAATTCCTGATGGAAAAACTCATTATCACTATGTTCGACCCGGGAATCGAGCCCAGGACCAGGAGCCCAGGAGCGAGACGGAATGGAAAGCCGTCACCTCCTTCTGCAAAGTAGTCATGTTAGCAAAGGAGGTGGCGGAACGCGAGAGGGAGAGAGCCTCTTGCCCCAGCCGCCGCGGGACACGCACCGGGCGTCGGGGGCCACGTGGTGGCTACCGGCCACCGTAGACGCAGGCCTGTGGACGTTTAGCTATGTGCTAGCTAGCCGTCCGTCCGTCTAACGACGACAGGCCGTATCGACGGCGTGTTCGTGTTCCACGCGCGGCTCAAAGAGATGTCAGCAAA
The DNA here is from genome assembly GCA_916618015.1 of Xestia c-nigrum. Taxonomy (NCBI): domain Eukaryota; kingdom Metazoa; phylum Arthropoda; class Insecta; order Lepidoptera; family Noctuidae; genus Xestia; species Xestia c-nigrum. The sequence continues at coordinate 24,866,823 of OU745249.1, forward strand.
AAGAGAGGGGCCCGCAAGGGCCGAAGCCTGCCGGGGCTGCGGTACCTGTTCGATACCGCGGCCCCGGAACGTAAAGGGCGAGGAAGGAGTATGGATGGATTTTGGTCAGTAAAAGTCTGACACTGCCTCCCACTCCGCCCAGAGTGGGAGAAGTTATTTGATGATTTCCCATCCTAAAAAAAAATATTAAAATCTTCACACTTAGTAGCAAGACTGGTGCTTGCTCTTTATTAGTTGGGAAACATTGTAAACCTATCTATTTGACGCAATCTCTTTACGATACTCAAGAGTTCAGCCATTTTTTGCCGGAAACCATAAAAAACCCACAAATCACCACATAAACATATGATTAAGACTGGCTTCCTAGCAATACTTTATTCACCACTTACGGCACCGACGGGAAATCATGGCGCAGTCCATTATTTATAGCCGATACACCAGCCAACAGTCCTCATACAACTTAATATATTCCGCTTACTCGAACATTTATCAAAATTAGCTCTAATTCCCAGGCCACGGAGTTCGGCGTAGACAAAGACAGTGCTGTGTTCTAAATGTAATACAAAACTGCAGCACACAAGAAATATAGCTACTAACTACTGACAGAAGTACATAACAGTCACAAAGTAGTAAACTGCAGAAGATTTAGTGTATGTTAAAAGCAGATAGGGGATGTCCTTTAAAGAAATACATTTTTTTTCATGTTGGGGAGCTGATAATGTTCTAAGTTTTGAAGCACGTGTTGATTTGACTCATTGGTTTCGCTTGGGTGTGAATATACCTTGAACTATGAACCTCTGTCGCAACCAAGGTCCTGCCCTTAGTCCTACAGTGTTGTGTTGTGTGTGCACATACAACGCTGCCGTGAAGGCGTGCAATGGCTGAAGAGGCGCGCCTGTTGCAGCAGGAACATCGGGCGTCGGCGACGGCTGAGGGGCGCAGGGGCGGCGCCACACTTCCAAAGGAGATCACCCAGCCTCCATACATTTTTGGGCTATTTTCAAAAGAGCCAGCCAACTAAAATAAACTTATTAGGTATTTGGATAGAACATAACATAATAAACATTTTTTTTATTGTACCTAAGTCGTAACTTCGTAAGTCAATTCACCGAGAAGTTATTCCACCACTAAATATTTGAGATCTTCTAGATTAAGATTTTTTTTTGCCAGGGAACTAAAATAAACGAAATAATTAAAGAAAGTTTATGAATATAAACATTTTTTATTACGCTACCAAAGTTACACAAGTTTTGAAAATAGACACTACTTTTGTAAACTTGTGTCCTGGATTACACCAGATCAATCAGTCCACGTATTTTTATTTCTATTCTATTCGTTGCTCTTGGAATTGAGCACAAGGCGTAAACGCACCAACAGGCGACAAACGAAGAAGAAAAAAAGTGGCGTACTGGGCCAAATAACATAACACGTCCCCCAAGAAGAAAATATTTGTATCGCATCGATTTTGTCTTCAATGCTTTGGAAAATCATCAGAATGAAAATAAAGCTAACATGGATCTTGGTAGTATGTGTTAGCTTATCCCTCGTTATAAGTAGACCTTCTGAACAAATTTGAGCAGTGTCACCAGTTAATTAAAGTGCACATTATATCAACTTAATTATCAAGTGGTATTTTTTGGTGTCCTGCCAAGTGCTGGCGCATTTCCTCTAGCGTTTGTTATTTGAGTGAGAGATAGTTCCGGCTCGTTTGGACTTACACATAATACTGCTTTACTAGAGCATGTCGGCATGAGCAGTGGTGGCCCAGTGGTGGCGGCCCCGACTTACGAACAGTAAGTCGTGGGTTCGAACCCAGACAGGCGCATTACTTTGTGTAATTTATTTTCATCACCGCTGCTCTCAAAACGGTGAAGGGAACCATCATGAGGAAACCGGCATGTCCTAGAACCAAAAATTCGAAGACATGTGACATCTACCAATCCGCACTGGGCCCGCGTGGTAGATTATTGGCCATTCCCTCTCATTGAGAGGAGGCCGTGTCCCAGCAGTGGGAACATTATAGGCTGATGATGATGATGATGATGAGAGCATGTCTTGTATTGTTTAGTGCTGATAATGAGAACAGCGGGGCTTCAGCATGTTAATATTTGTTGATGTTCATGAAGCTGCTGGAAGGATTCATGACATCTGTGATTGATTGTGAATTATTATTCTGAATCTCATGTTGAATATGTGTTGTGTTTTGTTCTCTGAAATTAGCTTTACCCCTAAAACGACGGCAATCCCAAAAAAATATAAATTACATAGCAGTTTATTTAATTTAAAGATTATAGATTTTTTTCACTTAGAGTAGACCACAGCAAAACCACAGCTTTCTATACAGCTCTATGGAAACGGTGATAGGTTACGAAACTATTTTTATCGTAATACGGTAACAAGTCCATTTATGTAATTTACAACATTTTTATTCGTGTAAAACAGAAGTGTTTTAATTAGTAGCGTTTAACTTTATGCAAAAATAATTAGGTAACCACCAGCCCATCCACTTGTCATATTTGTTTGTGTCATCGTAAATTATTATGAATTCATTATATTTACCTATTTCTCATTTTCCTAGAACCTGATAAATCTACAGGCAAGAAACACTTCAGTGTAACTTTTGCTTCCAACCAATCTGGGCCAACGAATTAGCTCTTATAATTAAAATAAAACTAAACTCTCAGTTCTATTCTAAGGTCAAACTTCTAAACTGTCTTGTTTCAGCAATTCTGATATTTAATATCTTTGAAACAACCCTCTTTATAATTTTAGAACGACCTCTCTCAAACAGAAAATTTTCCAACTTTGAAGTACCTTCCTACGCCAAAATTACAAGAGAAACTATATCTTTGAATGGCCCTAGTTGTGCCTAAATGTGGCAATTTCGTCACGAGTTAGGCGCTATTTACGTCCCTCATACATCTCAGCCGAAATCCCGCACGGTTTACCCTGAAATGTTGTTTTCTTTGCTATTAAGAAATAAATAAGATGGCATTATGTCGACGATCGCTGCCTAGTTATGGGCATTTTTTCCTTTGGCACGCTCTCCCAGCCTCTTATTACGTCCCTACCCTTTCCGCGAGTCACATATACATTACTTGTTATACTGCAGCACTTAAAAGCTTTTGTTCGTGGAACAAGCAATGTATGTCGATAGTTACAATGCGGTTTTTGTTTAACATATTGGTTGGGAGTAGGGGAGTCGGATTCGTGGTCAAGATAAGGCCCAATGAGTTGTGACAAAATTGGCTGTCGTGTTATTGTGGTCGTTGCCAGATATAAAATGCTTTTGGCCGAGTATTCAGTCGTTTGATCGCGGCCATTGTGGGGGCTGGCCCATTGTCGGCCAGTGTATTGTCCTAGTAAGGGTCCGGTCACAACTTACGTGACTACGAGTTACGGGAGTACGGATGTAAGTGCATTTTGGGAGCTTCAACAAGTAGGTCCTATAACTTTTTGCGACTCGGTTTTATGGTATTTGTATTGGGTTTTTGGTAGTTTTGTATACGTTGATATATGCTGGTGTAAATTTTGATCGAACGGGCTTTCTTCATTGATAGATGTAGTTTGTAGGTTTTTCAAACAAATTGCATCGATTTATTGCAATTGTTTTGTTTTTGAAGTTACGGTTTGTATTGCTTCAGCCAGGATTATGAGATTTTTATTCTATTTTCGTAAATAAATAAAATAAATAAATAAATATCGCTGGACATCAACACACAGCGCCACCTAGTGCCACACTAAGCAAAGCTTGTGTCGTGGATACTAGATAGTTGATATACTACATATATACTTTTTTGTTTGTAAATACATACTATAAACATCCATGACTCGGAAACAAATGTCCATGCTTATCACACAAACATTTGCTCCTACCGGGATTCGAACCCAGGACCCTAAGATCGTAAGGCAGCGTCACTACCACTACGCCATTCGGGTCGTCCAATATTTTGATCGCAGATTCAATACTACTTCAGTACAAAGTTACACCAAAGCCATCTTCAACTTCTTATAAAACATTTTAAAATTTTCTTTGTACTCTGATACGAAGTAAAACGACGAAAGTTGAGAATAGAAAGTCTCTCGTTTCTTGATTGAAAGTGAAGTGAAAAGGCACACACTGTGAAGAAAGCGGATTTCGTTCCTTTCAGTTCGGAGCCAACTCTTTGCTGTATCTGAAGTCCTGGTATTTGCTAAAGCGGTGAGAGCTCATGGCTCTGAAAAATTTAAATAAAATTTTGTCAAGAAAACGATAAGTTACAGATTAATTGATGGATTATTCTTTTAAATGTTTTATTTTAAACTAGCTGACCCACGCAACTTCGTCTGCGTCAAAAGTACTACCTACCTACTACTACATAACTACTACTACTACCTACCTACTACTACATACCTACTACTACCTAACTACTATTACCTACCTACTACTACCTACCTACTACTACCTACCTACTACTACCTACCTACTACCTACCTACTACTACCTACCTACTACTACCTACCTACTACTACTTACCTACTACTATTTACCTACTACTACCTACCTACTACTACCTACCTACCTACTACTACCCACTACCTACCCCTACCTACCCACTACATACCGACGAAAATAACAATAAAAAAAAAAAAGTATCCTATGTCCTTTTCCTGGTTCTAAGCTACCTCCTCACCAATTTTCAGCCAAATCGGTTCAGCCGTTCTTGAGTTATAAATGGTGTAACTAACACGACTTTCTTTTATATATATATTATATAGAGAAGAGATATAGAGATATAGAGATGTCTGTCTTAAACTAGTGTTCAAAGATTTGACGTATTTAGGTCCATGTTCACCGAAAGATAACAGTCTGATTATCTCAAAACAGCTGTCACTGTGACATGTTCCCATACAAAAATGTGTTTTAAACGGCTGTTTTTAGATAATCAGACCGTCATCCTTTTGCTGAACACGAACCTTAGAAACACCGATGAAATACCTATCATCATTCATACCATGTATGGATATTATGAAAACAGCAAAATATGTTTTTATAAGGACACATTACTTACTTCAAATAACATTAAATTATATTACCCTTGTCAAGCATTTCCTAGAAGGACTTATCCTTCGGGGAAATATGTATAATGCAGAGATACATACACCTTTTGTATCCCAACTTTTTACGAATTATATATAATTAAGTTACTTTACATTATAGCCGTAGTTACTTTACATTAGCATGAATTTATCTCTTTTTTTCAGGAGGATGCCGGATGGGGGAGACCTTCAAATTCCGTCTGGGGAGTGTGGGACTTTTACCTCACAAAAACTACCCCAGTGGCCACCATCCACACATGAGAGGTAACAGAAAAGTTTACCACTGTTAATTATAACGATTCTTCTACAGATATTAAAACCTAATTAAAGTGATGGATTGTCACGTAACTTTATGGACATCTACAAAAACGGCTACTTCACTGAGGACCGAGGAACTATTATAAAAAAACTGAATAACTTGATGGAACACCAGCTGTCGCTAACACATGCATTTGCTCTCCTAAACTTGTGCCGGTACCATTCCAGGACATTTGCATATGTCTGGGATAGGCTTGATTAATACAACACATACAACACTGGGCTCCTTTGTTTATTTGAATGAACACCGGACTAGCTTGAGGAATGTATCTACAGTTATTTGTAACCACGTTAGTTTGCTTTTCGGAGAGCATGTTTCGATTTCATAACGTTCTATAAAAAGTAACTTTGGACTACATAGGCTCCTTCGTGTTGTCCTGCCTTTATATCGGCCATATATCTAATTATTTGGATATGGACGGTAGACGAAGACATGCATCATGCCCACGCTTAATGATCTCTTAGATTCTAATCCAAGAGACGATCTCTTTGCGGATGTATGAACGAAGGTTTTATTGGCATATCAGAAGTACTTTGAGAGGAATTTATGAAAGTGTGAACCTTTATTTTGTATATATTATATAGTTTTATATTATAACTCTTTAACTTCTAGTATTAGTTACTGTTGTAATCGTTATAATTAAAGAAATTAATAATAAAAAAGAAAATCATGTCTTCTTCTTCCACTGCCTCTTATAAACTTCATCATATTAGTTCATTCATTACACAGGTCAGCCATCGTTAATTTAGTCTTCTCCAACTCTTTAACCACCCAGACGAGGCTATTCACGACCTTTTCCTCAACGCATCCCATGCCATCACATTATATCAGTCACAATTTGTTTACTGATGTGGTAAGAACTAGTTATTTCTTGTGGGGAAGAGACCAAGCCCATACCCCACAATCTAACAACTAAATGATGATATTATTACGGCGTTCCCCTATCTAGTTTGTCCCCTAAACTCATTTACGGACATATTATCTTGTCCAGCCTGAATTAACGCATGTTTCTTGGTAGTTGCCCCAGATAGTCTAGTGGGTAGTTTATTAATATTTATTACTTTCTTGTGGCAAGGGTTAGTAATTATTCAGTCATCTATCACTTGGATGGAAAGAATGGGAGGAGATTGCGTCAAAGTATGTACCTACAAGAAAATATATTGTTATGAGTGTGCTGTTGAAGTTAGCTCCAGTTACTATCTAACTAGCTGTTAACGCTAAATAGCAATAGTGGTATTTTATTAAAATCTCTTCAGTAATCTTCTAATGAATATTTCTTCTCTGTTTCATGTTTGTTTCAGTAAGCAATGCATTCTTTCTTGTTCGTCAAGCTGTTTTTTTTATATATAACCGACTTCACACAAAAAAGTGAAAAATAACTTAAGCTTCAGACGTCGGTGACCTTTGTTTGATTGATTTAGTTTTTTTGTCACCGACTTCTGAAGCTAAAGTTATTTTTCACTTTTTTGTGTGAAGTCGGTTATATTTTTTGGAAAAAAGTTTTTATTTTGCACTTTTTAGTGGTTCAAATGTGCTTACCCTTTCAAAGCATAACGGCGTGATTTTTTGTTATGAACTGGTGTAAACAATAGAGAGACATGAGATTTCAGCGATCCCAGTACATTTGCTATCATTTATTGAGGAGTTCCCATCTTCCGAAGTTCTTCATCAGATCTTTAAATTGAAATGGGATCACTCCAAGAACGTACTCTTCCTAAAACTACCCAAATCGCTTCTGGTGTGCCTATAAAATTTAAGGAATTCCCTCTATTTCTCCAGGATCCCATTAAATGGAACTTAACACATCTAACTGCCGAAATCTGGGTGTATTGTACACTTCTGCGAACTCCCTCAGAGCATACAGGCGTGATGTTACGTCACTATGTTACATAAACAATAAACAAACAAGCGATTGCAGCAATTACTGCAACTTTGCCGTGTATTTTTGAAGAGTTTCATTTATATCTCCGAAGATCAGAGTCAGATCTTAATCAAATTGAAATGGGACCACACGAAAAGCACCAGCTTTCAAATAAAAAAAGAATCATCAAAATCGGTTTACCCAGTCGAAAGTTCAGGGGTAACAAACATTGTCGAATTCTGGGAGTATTGTACACATCTGCGTACCCCCTCAGAGCATACAGGCGTGATGTTACATCATGATGTAGTATGAACAATGAACCTACAAGCGATTGCAGCAATTACTGCAGATTTGTCGTCTATTTTTGAAGAGTTCCATTGTATATCTCAGAAGATCAGCATCAGATCTTCAGCAAATTAAAATGGGACCAAACGAGAAACACCAGTTTTCAAATAAATAAAGAATCATCAAAATCGGTTCACCCAGTCGAAAGATCTGAGGTAACAAACACAAAAAAAAATACAGACGAATTGATAACCTCCTCTTTTTGGAAGTCGGTTGAAAACTACCTCATGCCCGTGGCTGCGCCCGCGTGAAGTTCGTTAATTGTCCCACGGGATCATACTAAAATTAAAAATATCTGTGTGCCCATCTGTATCCGCGCGGTCAGTAGTTTTATGCATGAAATGGTAATAAATATACATACATACATGTATTCTCACAAACTTTCGCATTATAATATTAGTATGATCATCTTTAATCAGAACTCCACCACATTAATGTCTTGTTTTAGTGTGCCAGTGACTTAACAAATCGCTCAATGTTCCGGTGGCAAAAAGTCCCTGCATTGCCTTACCTATAAGTTACAATCTTAGCACATCTCTGGAACTTTCAGTTAGAACAACTTCTTGATACACTTATATTAAATTGACCAGTTCATAATTTTACACTTCGCACCAACGCAACGGGTTAAAAGTTAATGAAACTGCAGTACATCACTGCCAAGTTTCCAACCCTTTCACTGCCGCTAGATCCACGCGGAAACTTTCTCCATGTAGTTTTATGATTTCTCGCACCAAGAAATCTATTTCGTGACGGTTTACAGTAAAAGGATTTATAACATCACGTTATCAAACCGTATCGCTACAGTTACTGGGTGGTTTGAGGAAAGGTAATAATGTAACTGCAGATTTTTATATTATCTACGAGTAGTTAGTATATTTTGGTATTGTTAGGATGCCATAAGTAATAAAAAAAGCCATTTATTCCATATTTCCATGAACAATAACATGGTGTTAGTAGGTTATTAGTAAATTTACTTATTGTATATTGTTAGTGTGGTTAGTCTTCTTCCTATGAAATATGGACCCCTTTTTGAGTAAAGGCCTCCTTCAGCTCTTTCCACAAATCCCTGTCCTTGCTTGTATTCGTCCAGTTGTTTCCTGATACCTGGAAAATGTCATCAGCCCATCGTCTTATAGGTCTGTCAGCAATCCTCATTCCCTGTGGACCTTTCCATCGTGTTGTTTCTATGGATGCCATAAGTAACACAGTAAAACAAATCGCGCATATTTATTGTCTGTCTATAGCCTTTTCCCAAATGTATTGGGGTGGGCTTCCAGTCTCACTGGATTCAGCATAATACTAGTGTTTTAAATAGAGCGACTGCCTATCTGACCTCCACAACCCACCCATCATCATCTTCCTGCCCTTGTCCCATTTTATTTGGGGTCGGCGCAACACGTTTTCTTCTTCCATTCTCCCAACCTCCACAACCCACCCACCGACTGTAAAAGATATACAAATGACAGCTGGGACCAACAGTTTAACGTGTTTTCTGTGTGTTATGATGGTCACTTATCCACAGATAAACCTTGGCAAGTGCGGCTTAACCTTGAAGATCGACCCATGGAAAATACATTTTTATAATTTTTCCTTCTCAGTATAAAATCAGTTAGCCCATGTATCCACCCCTCACTGTTTCTAACGTTCTACAAAGCAAATTCCACTGAATACCGAAATCAAACCTGATTCAATTCGTCCCCTAATTCCCGAACAGATTGCCATTGACAAATACTTGTGCATACGGCAAAACTGTCAAAGAACACGGCCATTTAATTACGGAAGGCTTACGGGTCCTCACGATGGTTCCACAGTACATTAACATGAACAGTGGGCAAACATCGAACAAAACTCCGAACTGACACAACCTAGATATAGGTGAGCATTGCAATGCGGTCTGTTGCGTGGAAACTTTGTGTGTGCGGTATGCACCCTGCTGCCGTTTGTGATCTACCTTACTAGAGTTTGCCAGCGATTGTGGCTTCACCCACGTATTGGTTGAAATTGTCCCTGTAAATGCTTGAAAATGTTACGGACAAAGCGACTTTCGCATTCAAAACATGGGTATGGATGAACCGTCCAGTGCAGATCAGATAAAGCAAAGCAAGCTAATAGGCATAACGACAGTATAAAACAATTGCAAATCTATTTAGTCCGTCAGTTGGAGTATTGGAAAATAATGGACCCCTATTTGTTGTTTTTGTAAATCAATGAATATGACAGAGATTAAACGCTTCAAAACTCGTCGATCGTGACGACAAAACTCGCTAAAAATTATACCAAGGCAATGTCAATTTTGGTGTGAGTAACAAGAGAAAAAAATACGGGTCAAATATTGGTTGATGGTTAACTGACGGACAATTTTTTTTTGTCGTTTGCCCTATTACTACAAAAATAGCCTGATTGATATACTGCTTCATGTTTACACTGTGAAGTAACATTCACTCGAGATTGAGCTCTTTGACTCATTTCCAATCGTGGATTTGCTTAGCAAGGAAATAAAGTTCGATGGATAGCGGATCCTATTGAGGTGTTTGATGTAATGATTCGAACCCGCTGAGTTATTTCGTAAATGATGGGGAATCGTGGCATTATTCGGGGAAGCGAAATGTTGTAGAGATATTATGTTTTTGTCAAAGGAAAAGCTGAGCAGTGATGGTTTGTGTTCAGACGGTTGCAAGATATAAGGTAAATGGAAAAGTACGTAAAAGTTCCTGAATTAGTTGCATCCACGCTACGCAAGAGGGTCCCAATGTACGTACTGTTGGGACCATAGATATAATAAAGTAGGAAATATGCCCGTTAGACGAAAATGTATCGGAACCCTGTGTCTCCACTTTATCCCTACCACACGGCAATTATTACTACACATGCAATTCAGTAAAAGCAATAGATACGCAGTCACGCATACACCTTCATTTTTCAATCAGAACGTAGTACACAATCAATTATAAACCTTGTGCCATCAAACACATCGTGCATTTACGAAGCACCGTACACCTTACCCACACAAAAACATCGGTACACAACCACATCACTAACTCGTCATAAGAATAAGCGACCGCACCACGCGACGCATGTATTTATTGAACTATCGTCTGGTGATTTTTACATTGCTTGACGAGTCACTTAGCGACAAACTTAGATAGTGGTTGAGGAGCAATGTATTTATTTCAAAATAGTATTGCTATTTGCTTATGATTGGCACAAGAGGTGAGGGTAGAGTGGGGTCTTGGGCCTGTCGTGTGGACACCGACACGCCCCCTTGCCACTTCTCCTGTTTATTTTAATATTTCTATGGTTGGGACACAGTACCGAAATCGAAAGTGACAAGAAAATGGAGAACACATGCATAACATCATCACGTCTGAAATCCGAGTGTTAAGCAGAGGCGTATCTAATAGAGTATCCATATTTCGCCAGTTATGTTTAAGTCCCTTGTAATAGAGGGCGAGCTTATTGCTGTTAACCACACCCAAATGAAGACTCCAGTGGCTGCCATTTAGAAATTCCTGATAGAAAAAAAACCAATAACAGAACACATTACACACAACACACACAAATGTCGACGTCGTGGTTTGCACCAATATATATGTCACCGTAAAATTGAAAAACCCGTTATATTACAATATAACGTGTTTCTCTCTAGCGATATTGTAATCTGTCGAATTATTGGCAACTGAACATACGGAAGTGTCTCTGCCCCCATAATCGGAACTGGGGGCAACCCCCGTTAGGTTAGTTAGGTTCCTTTAAACCCTGCACTCGTAAATAGGGTCGTTGACTACGCTTTTTAGGGGAATACATAAACACTTTAGTGTTTTAAAGTTAGGTTATATTAATCGGTATTTCTCAGAAATGGTACAGTATCTTTTCATGAGAGTGGTATCACTGGGCAAGGGGGACCCCTCCTTCCCTCCACACCGCGTGAGGTGACTACCATCGCATCCATTTCACGAAAAATAATGCTTTTATATTGTAAGCAGTATGTTCGTTTGACAATAATTCGAGAGTTTACAATATCGCTAGAGATATTACAATGTAACGTATTTGACAATTTTACGGTGACATATACACAGTTACATATTACTCAGCAAATAATAAACATCAGGAAATACCAGCATAATTAAAGAAAATATCTTACTCCAGTTTAGAGCGTTTATTCTATGATTAGCGATTTAGGAATCTCCAAGAATAATAATCTTTCTTTCACATTACAACGGCTTTTATACATAGAAATTCAAACTGAGGTTGGTAGCAATGGGTAGAATAAAAATAACAATATTTAATTTTGCAAGGCGGGAGACATAATAATAAAAAAAAAGATAAAAACCTAACCTAGCCTTAAAAAGATACTTAATAATCTTCGCCTTAGACTAGACTTTTAAATAATTCCAGCCAATATTGAAATAACTTCCTATAAAAATAAACAGAAATAACCATATTTTAGATAAATCCATCATAAATCCTTAATAGAAGGAAACTGAAATAACGATTACTTTTAAATTAAATAAACAGAAATACAAATTTTAGTTCACTAATTCAACATATGTCAAATAAAAAACTCACCACCCTACAATACAACTATTAATTCAATAAACCTACTTATGTCAAAATAAGAAAGTAACTACCCTCAAATTACAAACTAACTTAAAATTAAACTTAAATCAAATGATGCTTTAGCGCCCATAGAGAGCAGCGGTGGCCCAGTGGTGGCGGCCCCGACATACGAACAGTCGTGGGTTCGAACCCAGGTAGGCGCATTACTTTGTGTAAGTTATTTTCATCACCGCTGCTCTCAAAACGGTGAAGGAAAACATCGTGAGGAAACCGGCTTGTCCTAGAACCAAAAATTCGAAGACATGTGACATCTACCAATCCGCACTGGGCCCGCGCGGTAGATTATAGCCCATTCCCTCTCATTGAGAGGAGGCCGTGTCCCAGCAGTGGGAACATTAAAGGCTGATGATGATGATGATGATGATTAGCGCCCATATACACTTAACCCTCATGTGTAGTACAGTTGCAATAACTAGAACAAAGGCTCACAAAAAAGAACAAAATTGCACGACAAAATGACAGCACACACACACACACATAATATGCAAGAGAAAGACAACTTTATTAATTTACAACAGTTAGACTATACAAACTATTAAACACAAATCCCATTACTAAGTTCCAGTTAAAGATAATCTCGCTATACGAGAGACGTTCGCCTAAGCGTATATTACGTCACAAGCCACTGGAACAAGCCTTCAGGCAATGAGAGTTAAGTAGTCACTACACTGTCTTTGATTTGTGATTGTACTTCAAGTGGAAAGCTTAGCACAACACCCTGTAGCGACTCAAAGCTGAAAGTAACACCCTGTAGCTTCACAAAGGAATAAATGAAAGAGGAGGGAAATAAAAAGTGTTAATAGTGAGCAACAGTAGACAAAGAAATGGCAGTAAATTGAGAAATGTCATTCTTAGTATTTTGTATTGTTTAAGTCTTGTTCATAACATTTTAAGCTTTTATTAAAAACAAGCGACCCGCCTCGGATTCGCAGGAGTGCAATTTTCTAATGAAATAAAAAATGGATTTTCTTTCATCCAAACCATTTCCTGACACAAAAAAAACAGCGGGCGACCCTGCCTCGAAATGATGCTCCGCCATTATATTCTTTTTATCAATATAGATCAGTGTTCACGGCTTCGCCCGCTTCGTTCTCGGAAATTAATTATCACATCACACTGGAGGTACTACCGTCATAAAAAGTACCTTTATCCTATGTCTAACCTAAATGTTCTCAGATCGCGGCCTACCTTTAGTATCTTAGTTCAGCTGTTAAGGCAGAGAATTTCGCATTTGTAATATTATTATGAATTAAATATTCCTTCTAAACAATTAAATAAATAATCTTGCCTTTCATTTGACTATTCTTGATTTCCAAAAATCACGTTAAAAATATGTCAGTCCACAATCATAACGAAAGTTTAACCGCCAATTCGTAAACGTCGAACCAGATAAACTCAATCCTTACAAAATAGTTTAAAAGTAGAAGCCAGCTTGTTTGTTCCACTGCAGCGCTACGAATGTGGGGCGAACTTATTTTTGCACACGTCTTTTTGAATCTTTTCGGAAAGATGCATACGTAATCCCATCTTTTACAGATCGTTAAAGCATCTAATCAGAGATGAACGTTTGATTCCTATTTTCACTAACACTTGGCCATAAGGAAAAGAACACTTATAAAAAGAGCTAAATATTGAATGTCTCATGATTTACATCGCTCAGGTCAGGACTGGGATTTTAAATTACTACTTAGGCATTCATTTAGGAGATGTCAATAATTGCTGCTCAAGACTCACCAAAACAAGTCCGCCGCTCTTTGGAAATCTTGAAGATTTCCCAAAGCTCGAAATATTTCGATTTTAAAATAATGTTCGTTGTTGTCTGCTACCGTAATGACTGGAGTGGCTATTTTATTGTTTTGACTATTCATTAGTTCAATATTGTTTTTGAAAGACTTGTTTCTTCACCATTAAATATGCGAGTGTCATTTGAAACAAAACTTCGAAATCACCAAATACAACGGAAAACAAGTCTTAATTAAATTCTCATTTTTTGACCGGTGCTGAAGAATTAGCACTCTTTCGTTCCGCTGTAATATCGCATAAATAACTCAGAAAACGAATTTTATTTCAAGTCCAACTTTAAATTCGTTGCTCGTTCTCTATGAGTTATAGCTTGCCCACCAACCACTACTTCAATGTCACCAACTTATCTTTACACTTCACATAACTCTTACTCCTCTATAAACTAGTTCTATTTTCCTTTGTTAAGGTTCAGGTTAAGTTTGTAAACAGTATGTCACACGCAGGGTTACCCCTTAATTTTCATTTCAACCACGCCCGGCAAGTTGTGTAATGTAATTAACAAACAAGACGATTTATTTGCCGTTTGTTTTTGTCCAACATGTAGTTAGGGAGCTATTTTCACCTAAGTTCAGTCACGAAGGTAATCGTTTATTTGCTTGCGACCTAAATTTATTGTTTATAGGTGTTAAAAGGTGGTAAAGTCATTGTGAGGTTTCAATTTTAGTTAATTGCTGCCGTAAACTTATAGGTGCGTTGAAATTAAAATATATTTCTTTGTGAATATCGGGTGTATTAAAAGCTAGTGCTTTAGTGCTTGTAGCATTTCCATCTTCAACACTTTAACCTCAAAGTGTACTCAGTTAGATACAGCTGAAAGTGCCACAGTGGCCAGTCCTGTGTTGCGAACAATCAGTGGAGAACCGAAACGTTCACAAGAGACAGTCAGGCCTTGCTATACCTTTTAACAACCCAATTAGTCAGTTTCCATCACAATCTGAGAGTTGCTGTAGGCAATTCCATTTTCATTTAGTTCATTGTTACATTTATTTGTTGATTGCCTTCCAATTTTGCAATAGTCTAACCCTGTTTAAAGCAGCCGACGGACTGCTTTCGAAATCATGTGCGTATTGTATAATTATCACTTGCTGTAGTGAAGATAAACATCGTGAGGAAACCAGCGTGCCTGACAGATATTTTTCGACGGCATATTTAACCTCTTGTATGCCATAATTATAGAAACAATTAAAATGCTATTGTGTCTCGCGTGGATCTACGTTCCGGCACATGAAAGGTTAAGTCAGAGCCCCATGGGCGAAAAACTCAAACACCAGGTTAGGTACTAGCCACACGATAAAGATGAAGAATGTAAGACTCCAAAGTCACAGCTCTAGAGATTTGTTTAAGAGAAAATGTTAAATAAAACAACATGTAAATAAAGCAGACGTGAACGTAGAATACGTGATGCGTGTCTGCGATTTGTTACAAATAAAACTCGAGTCTTCTAGACTTTCATTCTTATTCAGTTTGGCAGAAAAGTTATTGAATTGTAAATATTATAATAGAGTATTGATATATTTACAAGTCCAATTTCTCGTTTCGTGTGAGATGAATCTCACGAAGCGATATTTTGCCACGCCATTTTTTTTCAAGATTATTGGATGTATGATTGAAACCCTAGACGTATAATAATTTTATTGGATCAAATGAATCCTTTCCAAAAAACTCCGAATGTTAAAAATAAAACACGAATATTATTTTATTTAAACTCCCATTTACCCCGTATGTAAATGCAGCAACAATTCTTAAAAAATATGACCGCTATAAAACCGAAAACTGGTACAAATATATAAATTGTGTGAGGAAAAACTATCGATATTGGCATGCCAGATTCCGGCTGCACACAACTGACAGTGGTACAAATTGTGGTGCCATGCAGCTGAATAAGTATTTGGCATCGCGCATCGCCCATCGCACTGAAATCCGGACGTCTTTTATTAAAACTTTTATTGGGCGCACGTTCTTTTGTTTTCGGTCAAAGTTTCGATCAAGTGGTCTGTTTGTTTAGTCGAATTGTGAAGATATCTAGGTGGATGGGAAAATTGCAGTTGAAACTTCATGTGAAGAGTGCGTTTGGGGCGACAGTGTTGTCACATGCCATGACTGTTTTGTGGTACAACTAAAGTTTTTTTCCTTGCAGGTAATTTAGTAAGATACGTTGTTTTTGTTTACCATGGCTATCTTTTTCTTCTTTACGCGTCGGTAGACTCAAATAATACACGATCAATATTTTTCCACCTGCATAGCTCTGGTGCTGGCTTCGTTTAATTCTTGGATAGTGCAGATAGCTTTGCAGGATGGTCACGAAAGATGGTGGGGCATATCCTACAGAGGGCGGGTCCATGACTATGACAGGAGAGCGTGATTGGAAAAACTGAATGAAGTTTTACATGATGATGATTGTTATTCCCGCAGGGTTTGATCAACTCAAGAAACAAAGAAAAAGCATTTATTACCCCGCACAGGACAAAACACATCAAAATAATGAGTATTTAAAACTTACTTATAAAAATTAAATAGATAATAAAAAAATTAAAAGAAACGAGGCCCAAAGGCTCCTATCTCAGCATGGTGCTGTAACATTAAAAAAACGTCACAGCGCTGGTATTCTGATAAGGCCTTAAGTGAAAGTGATGCCAGATACGAATAAAAATAAAAATAAAGTGTAGACGAATAAACAATATCTACAAATGTGTGAAGTATAAATAAATATGAAGAAAAAAGCGACACTTGCGTGTTCTTAACTGCAGAGAAAACATATTACATTAGTTGTATAAAGCAACAGACGCGTAGAAAACTAGCCAAATCGATCGAGGCCGTGAACAGAGCCTACAAGGACACTTCTCTTTGACCACCTGACAGCAAAAAAATGTCAGAAAAACATTTCCCAATCTAAAAAATCGCGTTAGTAACAGTAATATTTAAATGTAGCAAACTTTTTATTGTTTGTGCTGGGACTGTTGGGTGAACCATTTCATCGCCGTGCGTACGTGTCGTTACAAACAATTAAAGGATTACTCTATTGTTTGAGTTACCCTCCATCTGCGTATTGCTAACTGGGTAACACTTACAAATTGATCGTGAGTATCGTGACCTAGTTTCCCAGCCATATCAGGCATAGTACCCGGGCGTAGCTGGAATTACCGATATAGCTCGCAGGGTTAGCAAGCTGAAGTGGGTGTGGGCCGGCCATGTTTCTTGAAAGACCGATGGCAGTTGGAGCAAATGTGGATTTGAGTGAGAACGCTTATTAGCAAGAGTATTGTGGAGTTCCTCCTGGTTAGTTCGAAATCTGGTTACAGAATGGCCCATGTGCAGCTGTAGACTACTATAAGCTGTCATAAACACTGAATACGTAAATATGCCTTGGCAATACATGCCGTCTAGAAATATCTGACGACTCGAATGGCTTAGTGGTAGTGAGGCTGCCTTACGTTCTTAGGGTCCTGGGTTCGAATCCGGGTAGGAGCTTATGTTTGTGTGATGAGCAATGGACATTTGTTTCCGAGTCATGGATGTTTACGAGTATATGTATAATAAGTATGTATTTACAAACAAAAAAGTATATTTGCAGTATATCAACTATCTGGTGTCCACGACACAAGCCTTGCTTAGTGTGGCACTAGATGGCGCTGTGTGTTAATGTCCAGCGATATTTATTATTATTATTTATTTATCTCTCAGGAATGCTGGCCTCCTGACAATGTTCTCATTCACCGAAGCAAGTGATTAATTTTACAATACACATCAATCCGAAAAAGTGAAGGTTAGAGGTACGTGCCCTGCGAGTTCGGCGCTGTTTTAAGCATTGATCACGGATAAACTAAAATGGTAAACATGGTCCTATGGACATATCCCGTTTTCAGCGTTAGTTGGTGTTATTAGTGTTTTGTAATACAGGTTAATAACTTGTACTACAATAGGCTGACTTACTGATTCACCCGAGCGTTTTATGTCACAACTATTTTCAAGAAGAGATCTCTCTATCCATGTAAAGGGTTTTTAAGCTATTGCATAGCTTCTATCGCGGGCCTTAAGTGTGGAGACCGAATCCAGAAATTCCGTAACGAAAATAACCTAACACCCCATGTCAGATAATGACAATGACAAGCTAGTTTTCTTTTTAATATATTGCCGTAACTAGGAGTTGTAGGTTGTATACATTTGATGTTAGACCTTCTTTGTGCAATTATAATTATTTATGTATTTTATTTTTCCGCTTGTTGCCGGCTCGAGGACTGAATGTTCAGGCTCGGCTTCCCATTACGATGAAATTATGAATTTTTATAATGAATGTTCCACACACACATACACAGACACGTCAAATTTATAACACCCCGTCGTTTTTGCGGCGTCCGAGCGCGGTCCGCGCGCCGCAAGCGAGCGGACCGCGTGCTTGTTGCGCGCCTTCCGCGCGCTGGCGTTTGGTCCTCGAGCCGGCAACAAGCGGAAAAAAAACATACATACATACATTTGCATAAGTTGATAAAAAAATGCTATGCAATAGCGTCTTTTTTTCTTAGCCTATATTGTCCCACTGCTGGCCCAATAGCATACCACATTGCCGTCCACTCTTTTCTTTGCGCGGTTTTATTGAGAAAACATATCTTTACTTTACTTTACTTAAAGAACTTTCCACGTATCGTATTTGACATCTAGTTACTTGGATGAGATCGATTGAGCTACAAACGAACAAATTAAAGTTATGAACACCCAATTTAATCATAAAATGTTTCTGATCGCGTTAATATTACCAACTTTTTATTAGAAACCACTTTATTTATTCTGATAAGATCAGTAAGTTTTATAAGAAAGGCTCAAGGTGTTAATTCGGGGCGGTAAAGTCGTTGACGGGTGGCTTAGTGTGTTTTTAGCTCGAAATATTTAACATTATTTCTAGTTCATAAAACTAAATGTTAGTTCAGTTTTTTTTGGATTTAATATTGTTCAAGTTTTAGGAAGCTAAGCCGTCTTTTCTTAAGAAAATTGCATGCCTACGGCCGTATTCCCACTATATCGTGACGACTGATAATCGTGTAGTTTTCAGTGTCGTGGCTTGTGTATTAAATAGGACGTGTTCACATATAACACGACGCGATTACTGTCGTCCACGACTTTTTCCAACAACTTCTAGGAACACGACCCAAGTTTATTTATTTATTTATTTTTTATTTATTTTATTCATTAACACATACATTTGTTTTAACAGGTAAAACCCAAGCTAACAAAAGTAGTCATTATACCTAATTAATAGTGCAGTCCCAACTAAAGAGTCTGGGTAGAAGCACAATCTAAACAGTAGACAACATGCTAAGTGTCACCCTCTGGAATTCCGCCAAAGAGCAAGAAAAAATATCCAAATGCCGAGAGATATCATTCAGTGTTCTAATTGCACGAATCACTGGTGCGAACTTTAATAAGTTTGTACGAGTTGCCGGAACTTTAAAAATCCCCTCCCTTGGTCCCAACCGTAGCCTCCTGTTTGGAACGAGCAATCCCAACGATTCCAGTATTTGTGGATTATTCAGCATACCACGAAACACCATGAAAACATATTTTAAAAGGGCGAGGTTGCGCCTAACTTCCAACTTATAGTAGCCAACCATTCCTAAAACAAAAAGAGTTGGATACATGAGCGGGTAGAAAGGGTAGACACCAAATTGCTTCCAGTATAAGTATCGGGTGAATTTGTTCTGCATCTTTTCCAGCATCTGGGAATACTTCGCTTCATAAGGATTCCAGATGATAGCACTAGTTTCCAAGTTGCTTCGCACCAAGGCATTGTAAAGTGCTTTCACTGCTGCCATATTAGTGAAGTCACGGGTTTCACGTAAGACAAAACCAAGATTTTTAAATGCTTTTTTGCACACCTGTACTATATGAGCACGAAACGAAAGATCCCCGGCGAAAGTAACCCCAAGATCTCGCACTAATCCTACCCGCGGTATGACATGACCGCCCATGCAATAATCATGACGGCGGGGTACTACGGCCCGTGTAAATGACATAACGTTACACTTCGTTACATTGAAGAGTAGTTTATTTTCTTCACTCCACGCTACTACTCGATCGATATCTCGCTGGAGCATCCCACAGTGCGACTCATCTGCAACCCGCAAGAATAACTTGAGATCGTCCGCAAACAACAAACAGCTAGCGTTTTTAATGACTTCAGGAAGATCGTTAATCATAATGATGAATTCTAACGGCCCTAAATTTGTTCCCTGACTTACCCCCGTAAGGGTGAAATACGAGTCCGAGGTACTACCTGCATATTCTACCACTTGTTTACGGTTGCCCAAGTAGCTAGCAAAGAACTCTAGGAGGGCAGGGGTAAAACCGAACCTCGCAAATTTGCTTAAAAGTATGTCATTATCCACACTATCAAATGCCTTCCTGAAGTCAAAGTACGCAACGTCCAGTTGAGCACCAGTCTCCGAGTCCAGCACTGTGGTGGCCTGGTTTAAAAAACACATTAAATTTGAATTCGTGCTACGCCCCCCACGGAACCCATGCTGCGCGTCATTGAGCTGTGAGGCTACTTGTGAGTGGATAGTTGAACACAACGCGGACTCGAAGACTTTAGCAAAAGTTGACAGTACTGCTACGGGTCTATATCCGCTAACATCCGAGCTTGGAGCCCCCTTCGGTACCGGAGTAACCTTAGTCAATTTCCATCCTTCCGGATATGAACATTCTCGTAAGAAGCTGTTAAATACATGCATGAGCGGCCGGGCCAGTACTGTCCTACAATCCCTAACGACGAAGGGTGGCACCCCGTCTGGCCCTACCGAACGCTTGGGCTTGAGGCGCGCGAGCGCGGCACTCACCTCGCCGAGAGACAGCTGTCCTACATGGACGCGTGCGCCGCGCTCGGGCGCCGCCTGCCCAGCTGCAGCCGCATCCAGCCGCGGTGCCACCGCCCCATAAACCGAATGAAAGTAGTCAGCGAACGCTTGAGCGTACTCATGCTCCGGCAACGGCTCACCATCCCTAGTTATCTTTGGTCTACTCCGTTTCGAGCGCTTGCCTCCAATAAAACCCCAAAACGACCTAGGTTCCTTAACAAATTGTTGCTCCGTACGCCTCTGATAATCGCAGTATGCGGTACTGATTTTGTCTTTGATGACAGAACGGTAGTGCGAAAATTTATTATAGTCGGTGGCTGAACCAGTCTTCTTAAAAGATTTGTGCCACAATGCCTTCTTCTTAATAAGACCTTTTATGTCAGCAGTGAACCACTCAGGGTAATTATAACGAAAGCAACCCCCCTTGGAGCTCTTTCTTGGAGTGCTATCATCCAAAATCCTATAAAATATTTCATAAAATACTCTATATGCTTCGTCGGCACTACTCGTTTCATACAGGGCACTCCAGTCTACCCCTGCAAGTCCCAAGTACAAAGAATGGAAGTCCGCTTTCCTATAATTCCATCGTGGCAGGGTCGAAGCCGGCTGCGGTACAGGGTTACCACGGTTAGAAGTCGCCTGCACCCGACTTATACTTACTCGTAGCGGGGGATGCTGTGGATCTATCCCTGACAAACACTCCCCACGCTCCTCATTTACGACCAAATCCCCCTCGGGCATAGTAGTTAGGACTACATCTAGCGTGCGATTATTGCAATTAAGAATATTGTTACTTTGGCGGAACCCACAAAAAGTGACAAAATATTCGTAATAACATTGTACCTCCTGGTTTGTTGAGTACATATTTAAATCAGCTACTAAAACTACTTTGTCATAGCTAACACATAACTGCTCTAGCAAATGAAACATAAACATATATTCCCTTTCAATAGTCTTAGGTGGAATATACGCAACACAACACAAAAACAAAAAGGTATCTTGACGGTATACCGTCGCACATACGATTTCGAATGGGTGGTGGTTCAAGCTAGCGTTATCGGGTAACGGTACTCTTCGTAAGTCGAGAGCCCCGCACGGTGTGGCGATCAGCATGACCCCCCCGTGTTTACGGCCATCCGTGCGGTCACATCTAATTACCGTGTATCCAGTTGGAGCCAGTTCACCGTCATGTATCGAGTCATTAATTCCAGTCTCGGTTATGGCAACCAAATCAACCATGGACCCTAGAATATTATTATAAAATGATTTTAATTTTGTACGTAAGCCTCTAACGTTCTGGTAGAATAAATCTAACGTGCACTTAGGTTTCTTGCCACTAGCTTGGACCACATTCACACCATTCGAGCACACAAGTCCCCCCGTTGGCGAGTAGGAACTTTTTAAACAACTGGTATTAGCATACTGACACTGTAAATCATTCCTGTTTCGTCGCTTAGTACCGTGCTCACTGGGAACACCCAACGACTGCGCGTGCCCCGTCGCCGGTGTGAATCTCGGAGCTCGTATCCCCCCGCTGCCCGCGGGGACGCCTCGGAAACCAGTCAGACCACTTCACTCCGGCGGGCCACGCCGCAGGCGTGTTTATAGTGTCATTTAAGCTTTCAGGAAAAGCAATAACGAAGGCAGCATGTCTAGTCGTATTAATTACGCGTTTCTCCACAATATAATGTTCACTAACTTGAAGCTTGTTCAAATAGGTGAGCACGTTTTGCTCCGTCGTCTCCGGCTTGAAAGACCATGCCTGCAAATACTTCAGCTTTTCAACAGTTTTAAGTTGTTCATCTTTTTGTCCGCTGCCAGTGACCACTCGCCGTTTAGAAGAACGTGCTTTGCGCGCCGGTTGCCACCCTTCATCGGAGGCAATGATTTCGTGGCGATTTTCTCCTGTGTTAACCGGGCGCGTTTCCGCTGAATTCGTGGCCCGGCGTTCCAAAGATGACAACGTTGCTTTTGTGGGTAGACTGGGTTTTGCACTCGCAGTAGTCACTGTGAGACTGGATGTCATCAGCAAATTATTTGAGTCACCTACGTTATCATCGATCCTTGGTTTTGCGGCGGCAGACTTTTTTGCAGTGGCTGCGTGTGCACTTTGGGCTTTTGCGCTAGAATTAACTCGCACTTGACGAATGGGCCGCTGCGTAGTCGCTGGAATCGCGGGCATTTCTTGACCACCGTGGGTATCCAATTGTATCGGAGGGACTGACTTCGGTGTACCCTCAATAGTTAACGTTAACAACTTCAAAGATTCCTCTTGCTTCACTATAATAGTGGTTTGCTCATCAATTTTGCACTCAAGAGCACTGATTTTTGTCGCGAGTTCACTAACTACTTTATGTAGCTCGCGCACTACACCTTCAAGGGCCTTCTGGGCCATTATTATATTTTTAAAATACGTAATACTGGGAGCTGTACTACAGTGCGCGGAATACCCACTCAAAATCTTCATCACTCAAAGTTGATAGAACCAGGCTGTCAAATCAAATTATATGAAGACGATAAAGTTTCGGAATAAACCAATCAGCTTAGTTATTATATTTATCATTTATTTTTATTTATTTATCAAAAACAAAGTAAGTATACATAAAAACTAAGCCCCACAAAACCGTTGTCATGGATTGAGTGTGGGGTCGGTGAGTCTTTAAACACACTAAATAAATTAAAGTTTATTTACAACTTTTTATTTTTATTTTAGATATTAGGTTAGTATTGTTCAACATTTTCCAAACCGACCCGAACAATATTCAGCGTTGGTTATAGATGCCGAATGATGCCGAATGTTACCGATCGACACGAGCTCAAAAATGTTGAGTACTTACCAAAGGCTGGCTTTGTTATGCAACAAACAAACAAAATTAAAGAATAATACCCTTCATGTACACACTTCATGACATCCTAAGCTTTTTTGCCCTCTCCATATTTCAATTTTCCATAATCTACGACTTTTACTAATTCAAATAACCGTTACGGTGAAGGGAACGGTAGTCGACCGACTTTTGATCGCCATTTTAATATTGAAGCGCCATGGCCACTGCAAGGCTACCACGCCAGCCGCAGTGGCTATTGGCTACACTTTTAGTAGCCCTGAATTAATCATAAGGCTAACGAGAACTGAGCTCTATTCACGTGGAGCCGGACCTATTAATATGTTCTATTCAATTTACTGGCAATTTTAGGCCAGTTGGTTTATTTTGTTTTTAATAAATAGAGGATCTTACATGGTTCAGTCGTTATTAGCAATATTGTGTTACATTTTAAACAAAATAACATCACCACAGTCTACGGAACCTATAATACACCAACGTTTTGCCAGTTCTAGGCTATCGAGCGTACGCCATCAACTGCGTATAAATCTAGACTCAGAAATTCCTGTTGGGAAAATCCAATAATATTTTACACCTTTTAGGTATTGAATCCAAAACTTCAGACAGATTCAGTAGCGCGTGTGAATACTAGACCAGCATAGCAGCTGATAAGTGTGATTTTCAAATATATTCCAACTTATGATATAAAACAGAAAAAAGCTTCACACAGGTTTTTTCGAGACATTGTTTACTTACATAAAATTAATTTACAACCTAACAATAAAAACGTAACTCTCACACAACCTTCGAATCACGTCACCCGTAACACGCTTCTAATAAATTGTAAAGTGCGAACTTTATATAATGTTATAAATTAACTTAAACCCCGCATAACGAAGGAATAAATTATTTTAACTGAAACACGCGATGGCTTCCGTAACATGCAACACAAAATATACGCTCTAATCAAATGTTGGGCCAACTTCGGACCCAGTACCACTGTTGACGACGAAGTGACTAGCTAACAAGAATTTTCTAACTCATAAAACGTAAGTACGTTTGAATCTTTCACAGTAATGTTACTGTGAAAGATTCAGAAGCGATCCGGATATTCGGTTTCTCCTAAATTATTGATAGTGGCAACAAGTATAATTAAATTAATAATTTAAAAAACCCCCGACACATAATGTATTAAAAGTTAAATATTTATAAAATAATTCGTTAATTCGCTATTTTCTGGTGGCGGCCATCTTGGATTTTTAATTAATTATAGCGTATAATATTCCACTAATCAAGCCGTTTTATTTGATAGCTATATTGAGGGAGTTGTTGAATTAATATGTAATCCGCCATTTTGTGGTGGCAGCCATCTAAGACTGATTTTTATCAAGCATAGCTAAGAACACTCCCGACTAATTCACTTTTCAGACAAAAAAAAAAAACTAAATCAAAATCGGTTCATTCGCTCGGGAGCTACGATGCCACAGACACACATCTAGACACGTCAAACTTTTATAAGTTTGACGTGTAACCCCCGACGCAAAAACAACGGGGTGTTTATACACCCCGTTGTTTTTGCGTCGGGGGTTAAAAAACAGTCTTATCGAAACCATATAACTTTCAATTGGATTTTGCTTGATGAAATAGCGATAGCGACCTATTGTTACATCATGCGAAAATAGTTTAAGAATATTCCGTAAGAAATGTTAGATATTGTAGCCAAGGTTAGGCAAAAGGAACCAGGGCCTTCCTAAAGCTCGTTGGATGGGTGATTCCGGGCTCATATGGTGATTATGATGATGATGAATTGTACAATAGATACCGTGTCGCGTATGAAGGCTTGTTCCATTGTTGCATACGAGACTCCTTAAAAAAAGAGACCCCTAGAAAAGTAAATTAAACATTAATAATTTATTTTTAGTATTTGTTGTTATAGCGGTAACAGTACACAATATGCATGACGACAGTATCAAAAAATTACGTGTCAAATATTTTGTAAAAATTTACCTGATGGACTAATTAGATTTTTTGTCATTTACCCTATTACACATCATCTGCCTAGTCTTTCCCGACTATGTTGGGGTCCCGACTATGTTGAATACCAGTATTTTACATGGAGCGACTGCCTATCTGACCTCCACAAGCCGGTTAATAGTGGGTAATACGATACCCCTTGGTAACACTGGTTGTCAGACTATTTGGGCCACTGACTATGTAACGACTGCCAAAGATGAACAAATGACAGCCGGGACCAGCAGCTTAAGGTGCTTTCCGAGGCACGGAGGAAACTCGGTATGTAAGGGTGGTCACCTATCCACAGACCAACCTAGGCAAGCATGGCTTAACCTAAAGATCGTCTGACCCTATTACGCATTCTGCGAAAATTTCTACCTGTTACGAACAATGACATACTGCCCGCTGATAGACAGATGCACAGAGGGATGGACAGCGGTGCCGCATGCCGTAGTAATAGAGATACATCGGTTACCCTTCGGTTACGGAACCCAACTGTTGACGAGAAATCTCTCTTTACTAGTTATGCTAAAGCAGCTGTTTTAAACTGCTAGCCCAAATCGCTCTTCGCTTATAGTTGGTGGAGAGACCAATGCCTTACTTTTTTAGCTTTGTATGTGAACACAATCCAATTTTGTGTTTACTTTGAATCGTTTTTTGTTTGTCATGTTTCGTGCTGAAGAAAGAATGTAAAGATTTGCATTATAGTTGTTAAAGTAAGGCAAAGAACATAGGAAGTGCGTGCAAGAATACTGTTTGTGCGATTAGTATTATACATATATTGGCATGTAGTATTGTATATTGACATTGTCATTTTAATTTTTATATTATTTAGTTTAATTTTTCCTGACATTTATTGCTATTGTTATATTTTATTAATTCATTTATAGTATGTGATTCTTTATTCTATTATTAAGACTTGGATGCCTTGATTTTAAAATTGAATTTAATTGTTTTTGTTTATTTATTTTTTACAAACATTTGTACGCTCTCTGGCATAACACGGTCCACTTTTTCTCTTGATACACCATTATTATTGTACCTATATTAAACAAATGAATAAATGACATAAGACTTATGACTTATGACGCCATACTACATGGTACGTCGTGATAGATAGGACTCAACCTATGCGAAAAATTACTTTTGGATGAATAATAATGTTCTGTTCTTGTGGCTCGGATGAAAATGCATGTTTTTTCAGACCACACAGGTATTTCATTACTACAAACTATTTTGAAACCAATGCAATTCACAGATACCAATCCCTTTTGGAAACTACCATCCTAAAATAAAGTCAGAATGTTTATGAAAAATATTTAGAACCTCAAAAATATTTCAAACGCAATCGAACGCAGCAGCCATACAATACAATTTCAATAAAAGCATTCTAAACACAGAAACAATTTCCAAATACATTTCACACAAACAGAAAGCAGTTTTCGTTTTTATTCAATCGAAATAAACTAATGTTTTGAGCACGTGACTCCATTCACTGGAGTTTCTTTTGAAGAAAATGAAATCTAGAAAATTTCTGTAGCAACATATACTTGGAGTTTCGAAAGTCGATCATTCGTGAGCGCAGCGCGTCCGCCCGATATAGCGCCAGAGAGATATTTCAAATGTTGCAACATTCAAACGCGTTGGGATATTTAATTTGATGTATGCTGCGGTAGTTTTCAGGAAATATTGTAGTTACGTTATGTGCGAAACAGTTGGAGTGATAAAACTGAGTGCTTTTTCGGGTATTATTAGGGTTTATGGGATTTATGCGTTGGAAAGTATTTTGGCTTCGCGCGCATGGAAGTCAAAAATGATCCCACGGCAACGTATACTACCGGAATAAAAGTATACTTTGTTCTAAAGGTCTACGCAGACCGGGACGGCATGGCAAGGGATTTTGCCGTGAGTCAGCGCACACTACCGCGGCATTCCAGCACTTTGCCACGGCATGCCACGGCAGTATACTACGCAGTATATCACTGCGCCGGAGTCCGTGGCATGCCGTTGCCTACCGTAGTATGCCACGGCATCCCGCCACGTGAGCCTGTGGCGCGTCTTTTAATGCCGTGCGATAAAATCCCTTTCAATGCCACGGCATCAATTTAAAGCATAGCAATTTATGTCGTATTTCTGTAACAGTACGGTTGAATTTCCATTAGTAAAAATTAAAATCCCTTGCCATGCCGTCCCGGTCCGCGTAGGCCCTAAGTCGATTCATGACGGCGTGAAAGATAACAAACAGACAAACACATCTTTACTATCAGGGCGACTAAACAATGCCAATTAGAATAATAATAAATTTTAAACAATATTATGTATTATTATAAAGTTTATTTTTTGTTAAACGAATTCTCTAAACTTCATCAAGCAAATAAACATGTGCTGAATTCATTTTACAGTAATCGAAATTTTAATTAGTTACTTTGAACAACTAAAACTGTATTAATTTAAGTTCTTGCGAGAAATATGAATTAATATAAGTTTATGTTAATGTAAATTGAATTTTGTTTATTTATAGAAACTCGTAATAAATTAGTGATTTAGTTTAAAACATTTCTATTTAAATAGCTTTATTGAAACAAAAGGCGTATTTTGGGATGTGGGGACGAAAGTAAGAGCCGTTTGTGAGAGATTGAGTACGTGAGAGAGAAAGAGGAACTATGTAGTTAGATGCTGGAGTAAAGGTTGTAACGTGAAGACGTAAACACAATTTAAAATTGAAATGAAACGGTTCAAGTTATTTAAAGTGATTTCCCAGAATTGCCAAACTTAAATAGTGGTGGGCAGGGCATATTGCTCGCAGAACGGATGGATGATGGGGTCGAAAAATTCTGAAGTGACGACAGCAAACCGGTCAACCAATGTTGCAGGAATCCGCTGGATGCGAGTCGCACGGGACCGGTCAATGTTGCGACACTCGGGGGAGGCCTATGTCCAGCAGTGGACGTCTTTCGGCTAAAATGATGATGGTGAATGATGATCTCTCACAATACTTTATAGAGAGAAATAGCTTACTCTGTAAAAGCAGGCTAAAGTAGCAGTAGGTTGGGGAGCAGCTTGAGTTGCGGGCACTTGGGGCAGCATGGGATATGGCCAAGTCAAGCATTGGACTGCAATAGGCACAGACAAACATCTTTGCTTTCTAATCATACAATATGCAAACTGAACAAAAAACAAAGCAGGAAAAGCTAAAAAGTGACTGCAGAATCAATTAGCTACTAATTCTTGCAGGAGCGTGTCAAGCTATCAGAGGGCAGAACATCTTTAATTTAATCCGACTTGGGGTAAGCCACATGGAAACCCTTATCACAAAGTTCGCAAATTAAATTTTGAAAACATGTACTATTGAAATCATTCATTTGGAAAGTGGTTCGCTTCATCAGCTTATTGGTCTCGTGTTGGCCAGAGGTAACACGTTTATTGCGACAACGTATGGAAAGAAAATTACTCAAAGAAGCTGCTTTGAGCATGGCTCAAGTCATCGCGATATACAATATGCGGAGTGACGGTAATCAAGCGTAGGCGTAGAAAATAAGAGACCTATGGCGTTTGGCGCAATTATTGCATCGCGTGAGGCTATTCACAGGGCCTAAGAGTATAAAACAAGTGTCCGGTTTCTAGAAGAAAAATGATCGATGAGTCAAAATAAAACGCCGATCAATTGGCTGTTGTTAATTTATTCAACCAATCCGAACCGTTTAATATTGACGCGTCGATCGATCAGATACCGGGGGTGGATATCAGCCAATTAGGTGTTAGAATTAATCTCCGGTTATAATCCCGGATTGGCATGAAGCGGTCGATAAAAGATGATGTTGATCCTTCACACAAGACTGAGTATTTCATCCCACCGGATAGTTTGTCTAACATTTAGTAAAGGAGAGATATATCAAATTCAGGAAATCGAGATGGGAAGTGGTCTGCCCGACGTAAATTGACGTTATCAGAATTCAAGATTCAAGTAATTTATTGTGTAGCTTTGGATAAAATAGACGTCTGAAAGGTTTGAACTGTTGTAGACTATAAATTATTTTTATTTGAACTTATGGCTTCATTTGGTTGTATTTTCGAAGTTAATATAATTATCTAAACTTGTTTTAGATCACTAAAACAAAGTCGGCCGCCGCGCTGTCCCTATGTATTCTTAGATCTTACAAAGTACGCAACAGAATTTGAAGCGGGTTTTTTAATAGAGAGTGATTCAAGAGAAAAGTTTTATTATATAATTTGCGAGCAAACAAAGCCGCGGGCATCAGCTAGTATTGAATGAAATACAAGCCCAAAGCCGACTTAATCTACTGATCTACTTGACTAACATTTTCCTAAATATGTTAGAGTCCGTTTGGTTTTACCAATATTTATCGGACCTCCTCAACTCTATTATTGACAACACAATACCTCTTTTTTATTATTTTATTTTTTAGGATGGGAAATCATCAAATGACTTCTCCCACTCTGGGCGGAGCGGGAGGGAGTGTCAGACTCTTACTGACTAAAACCCATCCATGTTCCTTCCTCGCCCTTTATGTTCCGGAGCCGCGGTATCTCTTTCGAACAGGCCCACAACCCCGGCAGGCTTCGGCCCTTGCGGGGCCCCTCCCCTTATGCTGACTTCTCTTTGAGGCGCGCGTGGAACACGAACGCGCTGTCGACACGGCCTGTCGTCGTCGTTAGACGGACGGACGGCTAGCTAGCCCATAGCCAACAGTCCACAGGCCCAACACAATACTCCTAGGTACGACTGTCTGTCGGAATTTTCACCATTACCTCCTCCAACGAACCTCCTGAGTCCTGAAGCTAAGAAAAGGATGACAAGAGACGCTATTATGAGAATTCACGATGTTTGTCATCAACGATAATTTCTTGCAAAACCAACTTCCAAAAATACAAATTATAATTCAGCGCGCGTAACAACAAATCCCGAATGGCTCATGAACTGTTAGGACGCGAAATTAACATAAATTAACATAGTTTTAATATAGTGAGTGAGTGGTCCATTCTAAATAGGCCAGATAAGCAATGGAATTAGATTAGGATTTTTCGTCATAAGCGCGTCAATATTTTGATTCCATTTATTGGATGTGAAGGGTTTCGCGACTAAGTACGGTTGAACCTTTTCCAATAGGTTTTGCTCGTTTATTTCACAAGGTCAAATGTTTTACCAATTTTGTTAGGTATAAGAAACTGCGGTGATAGCGATATAAGATTACAGCTTGTTCTTTTATCTGTGGGGAGGTCAGGAATTGAGTTTAAAAATTATGTCTGACTAGCTTCTGCCCGCAACTTCGTTCGCGTGAAGTTTTGGTATCGCAACGCATCGCCTGCTCAACGGAAGTATTTTTCTCGCCTGCAACATTTCTTATTGCTGTTCCGCTTCTATTGGTCATAGCGTGATGTTATATAGCCTTCCTCGATAAATGCACTATCCAACGCAAAAATATTTTTTCAATTCGAGCCAGTAGTTCCTGAGATTAGCGCGTTCAACCAAACAAACAAACAAACTCTTCTGCTTTATAATATTAGTATAGATTATAATAGAAGATAGAATACAGGCGCTGAAAATTAAAATGATGACGTAGTCCAAAGAAATATTGGTTCAATCAAGTTTATAGGAATTCTTATGCATTTCTCATGTCTACACAAATAACTACTGGTACTGGCACTGGCAGGCATGAATAGATTAAGATATTGTTAGTTATAGCCCAAACAATGATACTAATATGCTATAAAATACCTGTAAGTTTATTATAGCGAACATTAACGCCATTTTCAATTTACCAAATAACGTGCCAACCAACAAAGCCACCAACACTAATCCTAATCACAAATCATTGGCCCGTTAGTACCAGGAGCCCATACACCCGAACAAATAATATTTACTATCAATACCATTTTGTTTGGCTATTTCCCAATAATTAGCTCTGCATGACGTACAACATTCACCGACCAATCCAATTTGAAATCATGTTATCCGTGTTTTCTCGACTCATTGGCCTAATAGCGATCATAATGGTGTAATAATGGCGTAGTAACGGAGGTTATGTGAGTTCACGGCTCGAGTATTTTAGCATCATCAGCGATTGATTGAAGTTCAATGGGAGTTTTGATGGTTTCTTGATCAAAATATTGACGTCTTTTTGAATTAAGCTGGTTGACTAAGCTATACTATTGTGCTATATAGTATAGCATAGAAGGACCGAATGCGATACTATTCAGGATGTAAACCACCTCATCACAAAGCCGTCAACCTAGCATTCTGTACATCCAACTTTAGACTTTTTTTATGGGGTTTGCCTGCAGAACTCAAAACATTGTGCTGATGGATGGATTGAATAGTACGGGGGTCGTGGAGGTATTTAAAGATAATAAAAATCTTGCATTAAAAACTTGTACGTATTTAAAAAAAAAACGACATCCTATGTCTCTGTAAGTAGAAAATTCCCAGGTATGGTGTAGAACAAAAAATTATCGCAATTACGGGGAAAACAAGTGGTTTTAGCATTCGTTAAGAGGTGTTTTACACCATTTATAGCATGGTGTTCACATGGCGTGACATTATCGCAAGCATTTATAGTATATAGCAAACTCAGTTGACCGCGATCTTGGAAGAGTCTTGCGGTACGGCCGGGGGTGAAGGAGGAGGAAGAGGCGCGGCGCGTGATATAGCATAGCATAAACTCAGCGTATTGTACCATTTTATAGCGTTTAGTAAGCCAATTATATATAGTATAGTACAGTGTGAACGTGTCCATAACTATGTATAGTGCTCGATATTGTTATGCGATGAGCTATATAACGCATGTTGTGTAACTGTAAAATTAGACACATTAAAAGTTACACACCACCATATACTCAGAAATAAATAAATCTTATCTTATCTTATCTTAAACTAGCTGACCCACGCAACTTTGTCTGCGTCACATAATAGGAAAAAAAACCCCGTTTTTGCAACATTTTTCATTCCTGCTCCGCTTCTAATGGTCGTAGCGTTATATTATATAACCCTTCCTCGATAAATGGACTTTCCAACACAAAAATATTTTTTCAATTCGAACCAGTAGATCCTGAAATTAGCGCGTTCAACCAAACAAACAAACAAACAAACTCTTCTGTTTTATAATATTAGTATAGATGTAATAAAAGCTCAGTGACTCCTATACATCTCAGCCTTAGCATTTGTGCATGACAATAGTTGTGCTTGAACTCAGCCTCATAGGTTGACTTGCGAGATGGCATTAAAAAAAAATGTGGATGACATTATGCATAGCAGAGAGGTGTCTGATGAGATGATGAGTTATAGAGAAGTGAGAAAGAAGAGTACATGCTGCGCTGCTCCCTAATAAATTGAGATAAGGTCAGGAGAATAATTATTAATATGCAGCAGATGAGATTAACATTTTAAGTAAGATGAAAGCACATTATACCATTTTAAGTATTCCTATCTCTTATGTGGTACAAACTATGCATTAATGATTTTATTTTACTCTTCCAACAACCTCTTCAGGGATAAATAAATCAGTTTTGGAATGTTAAATAATATATTTATAAAATAAACAGGCTATTTTGCTTGATCTACCTGAATGAAAGGGCCAAAAGACGTAATTTCCCGTCCATTCTGTTATCAAACAAGTGTCTGATTCTCGCACGTAATGTTCTCGGCTGGGTGGCTCGGTGGTTCGGTAGTCGTTGTTTTCCAATTACTTTGGCCGGGTAATTATACAATTTTGTATAAAACTCAATTGTTTACATCCAGTTATTTGGAAACAATTGTTTTATTTTTTATTACGGAGATGTGGGTAGATGTGGATGGTGGAATTAATGATCGTTGGTGGGTTTTGGTAGAGTTAGAATTTGTTTTTGTGCCGTATTTCAAAGAGGAATGAGGTTTGGATGGGCAATATCTTGGTAATACTCGTATGGATCCGAGTTATTGTTAATTTACTGCCTCGACGGTCATGTGGTGGAAACCGCTACTGTTAAATAAAATAAATAAATAAATATCGCTGGACATAAACACACAGCGCCACCTAGTGATAGTTGATATACTACAGAAATACTTTTTTGTTTGTAAATACATACTTATTATACAGATAAACATCCATGACTCGGAAACAAATGTCCGTGCTCATCACACAAACATTTGCTCCTACCGGGATACCCAGGACCCTAAGAACGTAAGGCAGCGTCACTACCACTACGCCAATCGGGTCGAGCATGAGATCATGATTTCCAAGATGTAAGGCCATCATCTTTCCAGTTTTTCAGAAGCAGCCCGTTACCGGGACGTTTCCCTGGTTGTTGGCAATTGGCTCGTCCCGCAATTCTAAGAATTAAATTAAAAGAACGTGCTTTCTAACCTTTCGGAAATTACAGGAGTAATTTACTATTTAAAGTTTACATTTTTCTGTTATTTAGTTCTTCTGAGTGTAAGATTTCTGTACCACACTTGGCAAACAAATTGGCAATATCTTGATTTTAGCAAACAAGAAACTATAGTACCTGACATTGTTGAGATCATCAACACGCTGATCATGATTCTAACACCAATTAAATTAATTGCCCTAACATCTTACAGAATCCCTCCACCATTATCTCGGGAACCAACCAGATTTCCGAAGTCGGATGGTTATCGCAGTGGTTATAAATGGTGAACTGTAGTCTGATCAGTATTCCACGTGCGTGAGTGAGACGACTTCCCGTATGCGTAGGACTACGATGTACAGTCGAACAAAGAGATTGGTGTACACTGTAAAGGTACAAGTTAACTTGCAAACAGATCTAGGCTTTAAATCCACAAATTGACTTAGTTATAACTAATAGTTCAGTGGTCTCTCTACTGTGTTTTTTGACAGATTACAGGCATAATAAGATAAGATAAGATATATTTATTTCTGAGTATATGGTACATTAAGATCTTAAAATTAGTCAGTTTCACATACACTACCGTTACCGGTGTAGAAATATTAAAATTAAATTAACTTACAAAGTGACCAAGTATGAATAAAATGTCAAAATTTAGTAGTTACACAATGTCAAATGGTCAAATGATTAAAAATATAAATATAAAATCAAAAATGAGCAATACAATGTCAATAGGTGATGAAAATAATGTCAAAATGTATAATTTAAAAATTCATTAACCGAGTAGAAGCAGTTGTCTAAAAGCCAGGAAAATATTGCTTTCTTGAATTTATTAATGGGCAGCACTCTGATACGTGCAGGTAAATTATTAAATATTTTAATCGCCATACAATTGGAATTCCTGTTATACAAATGTAGTCTCTGGCTAGGTGCAAGTAATTTATTTGGGCTTCTGCTTTTCACTCTTTTAGAAATGTGCTCATACAACGGAAACATGTGTGAATACCTTTTTACAAACTACATAGCTCAAAAAATGAACACAGAAACATCTATAAAATAGTTGAGTAACAACGACGGGCGACCTGACTTTTTTAAATCATTAGTATTTGCATATACGTGGATACTATTCCATCAATTATTTGCTTTTGCCTGCTTCCAATTACGAATTGATAACCACACAAAATAAAATGCAACTGTGCATTTTATTTTAATTAATTACTGTAAATAAACCGGCTATTAGTGTGTTTTCAGGGTGAGGAGCTCGTGGCTAAATAATAACAGCCACTCGGGTCGATCTTTAGGTTAAGTCGTGCTTGCTTAGGTTGGTCTGTGGATGGGTGACCACCCTTACATACCGAGTTTCCTCCGTGCCTCAGAAAGCACGTTAAGTTGTTGGTCCCGGCTGTCATTTTTCCATCTTTGGCAGTCGTTACAGGTAGTCTGTGGCCCAAATAGTCTGAAAACCTGTCTTACCAAAGTGGTATCGTATTACCCAGTATTAACTGGGTTTTAGAGGTCAAGTAGTCGCTTCATGTAAAATACTGGTGTACAGCTGCATCCGGTTAGTCTGGAAGCTGACCCCAACATAGTTAATAATAATAATACTTAATAAAGTTTATTGTGTCCAAAAGTTATACAGAAACAATTTGGGTCTGGAGTCTTCATTTAAGCAGACAATGCATGTATTAGAGGACTCCGCTCCTTCAAAAAAGTAGGTACTTACTTAAAACACAATAAAAACAGTACATGGATGCAGTAAAACAAAATAACAAAATATAATTATATGAGTGAGTGTGTGCATGAGTGTGTGTGTTGTTGAGTGTTATGAGTGCTAAAGGATGTGTGGTTGTATGAGTCTGTGTGTGTGAGTGTACGTGTAGGCATGTGTGTGAGCTGGACGTGTACATGTATTAAGTTACGTTTTGTAGGAGAGCTTCAGTGTTTTCATCTGTCAGTCATTTTATCCAGTCCATTAACATTTCGTTACATACATGATAAGATTTTGAATGTCCAAATATTTATTTATTTATTTTGTTATACAATTGAGCTGAATAGTTAGGAAAAGGATAGGCAAATGATGAGTGTGTCTTCAGGGTAAACATTGTCAAGCATTCAATAAAAATAAACACATTGGTAGCAGCGGAAAGAAATAGGTACACACAAAATATACCTGTATACCAAACACTTGGATTGACGGTACTTCAAACAATCCTTACAAGATCTACATTAAGACAAGTTTGGGATGAGGCGGAAGTGGCTGGAGTATGACAGTTTATGTTCCCTCATAACTTTGTATTGTGTCACTTTACGAAGTTTAAAGTAGGTGCTTTGTAATCTGTCTACAAGTTTATGTAGTGAAATCTTGAAATAGATGAAGCCCACACGTTTTGGCTTATAAATTTCATTAAATTAATAATCGTCATAAAATGAATAACCGCTTTTATTCCTTGGCGTTTACAAGTTTAGCATTACAATACAATGTTGTAAAAATAAAATATGGTAATTAAATATAAATGGTGGTTGAACATCGTGAGGAAACCGGCATGTCCTAGAACCAAAAAAATCAAAGAAATGCACTGGGCCCGCGTGGTGGATTGTAGCTCATACGCAAAATACGCGCTTTGACGTGGAGTTGCGGACACCAGCCCGTTATTACAATACAAGTGGTGGTGATTTTCCCCTTTCCTTCCACTTCTCGCGGTGATGTGCTTCTTCTCGTTCATTTATTTAGTAACTATAAATGTTTTTATGATAACCAAATATGTTTATTATAATAATTTGAAAATAATTTTACTTTTGGTAAGTTAAAATACTTACCAATAGTAAAATTATTTTCTTCTAATATTGCCCTAGAATCTTCTTATCTCCTTTAAGAACACCCCAAAACACACATTACTTCGTGTAAAACACACCCGTTTCCTTGTGTCTTCTCAAATCATCCGCAAACCGCAAAATGATTGCCTAATGGCGTGTCTACGGCCTTTAACCTGTCCCTTCGTATTTATGTTATCCTGGTACTGCCCACCTTACGTGGGGATAATTAAAATATACTACGCCCTTGTTTGTTCACAAGGATCAGCATTATTTTTGGTTAAATTATAATGTAGGTTCTGTGTGCTTAGGGGGGTCTGAAGACGTGTTTTTAAGTCTAGGAGGATTTAAGTATTAAATAGTACTCAGGCAAACCTGTTACATTGTCATCAGCATTGGTAGCAAACAAAGAGTATCTTTGAAGCAGCTCAAAAATGCTTAAAACCTAGATCTTAAAATATTTAACACTAAAAATGCATCTGAAAAATCAATGAGAAGGATTTTGATCGTTTTTTAACAGTTCATTGCAGAACACCGTACCTATATCTTAATATTGATTTTATTACGAATGTGAAAGTTAACATAATTTTATAAAATTGTACCACTCGAAGATATCTTAAAAGTTGATCTAGTGTTAAAGTACCTAAAGATAATGTTAATTAAAATTATATATTTGTACGCCTCTGGGCAAAACATAGAGGATCTACCTATCTGTAACATCATTATTATAATTTGACCTATGTTTACAAATAAAGCATTCTGATTCTGATTCTGAACATACCAAGTGCAAAACATAATCCTTTGCTGTGCGTGCTAGCTCAAAAACAATAAAATATAGAACCCAACGTTTGCAATCCAACCCCGACTTACGACAAAACCGAGGCACTAAACTTTATTCCTAGTGCTTCGAGACATAGGTCTAGGATTTGTAGGATCGCGTGAAAAGGTTCCCTTCGATTGCTTTTGTTTTTATTGTTATTAGCTGACGATACAAAGGTCGGGTTTATCTCAAGTTCGGGCTGATATTTATCGGGCCGTATTTTCGGGATATTGTAGGCAAATAGATGAGATGTCATGTCGACCGATAGATCTTGAAAATGAAAAAGGGTATTGCTGTATCTAAATGTATCTTTGTCTTCTAAATGTAGGGGAAATGTTTATTCAAATTGAGCTTAGGTTAAGACTGATAGTTTGCGTTGTTCATTTATGCGTTCACTTGTTTTTATAGAGCATAGGTAGAATTGTAGGTAGGTGGTTACTCTTACTCAAAGATGGTAATTAAACATTTAACTATTAAATTACTGACACCAATATCATAGGGAACGTGGCGTAAAAGACTCAGTCATAGCATTACCTGACATAATTACCATCAATCCTATAACCCACTAATTGAACTAAGAATTGCATCAGGGGCCTAATTCTGCTATTTTAATAAATTCGTCACTCCAACATGATTCCATTCTCATCCCATTGTCATTTTGCTTAAAGTTCGTAATCTGCTAAATTCACAATGAAACCATCATCTTTAAATAAATAAATATCGCTGGACATTAACACACAGCGCCATCTAGTGCCACACTAAGCAAGGACACCAGATAGTTGATATACTACATATATACTTTTTGTTTGTAAATACATACTTATTATACATATAAACATCCATGACTCGGAAACAAATGTCCATGCTCATCACACAAACATTTGCTCCTACCGGAAATCGAACCCAGGACCCTATAAACGCAAGGCAGCTTCACTACCACTACGCCATTCGAGTCTTTATTTATTTATTAACTTATTTAACACTTCAAGCACAAAGTACAGAGGCGGACTTAATGCCAATGGCATACCAGTCAACCAGTCAACCTTTAGGTGATGCAGAGCCAAGCAGTGGTAGGTGTCATTCTTTCTGCCCGAGCCGCATTCTAGTTTAAGTCATTTTTTGTTTATGGGACAAGCCCGCCACATACGCCCAAACCACTGTAACTCCTGAAAGCCAGAATCAACAGTGGCGACCACCAGAAAAGCGCCAAGACAATGAAGCTCGACGAAGTCCCAGAGAATGAATTTAACTGTCTTGGATCCCGCAACGAAATTAATCAGAAAGTATAGCGGAGGAGTAGGAAAGAACTGTAATTTCGACTTCCCTCCATATCAGCAGGAGACAGAACGAAACAAGGCCAATCGGCACAAAGGGACGTTTACAACTGGGATAGGCCCAGTTGCCAAGCACCACGGATAAATATTAACGTTAATGGGTCCTAGTTGAGAGCTGTTATATTTGATTCTAGTTTCTAGTTTTAGTCAGCGTTTTCTTCTTCTATTCTCCCTTGTCAGACCTCATCATCTGCCTAGCCTTTTCCCAACTGTGTTGGGGTCGGCTTCCAGTCTAACCGGATGCAGCCGAGTACCAGTATTTTACACGGAGCGACTGCCTATCTGACCTCCACAACCCAGTTAATACTGGGAAATACGATACCACTTGGTAGGACTGGTTAATTAAGTGGTTATGTCAGACTTTTTGGGCCACTGACTACCTGTAACAACTGTCAAAGATGGGCAAATGATAGCCGGGACCAAAAGGTTAACGTGCTTTCCAAGGCATGGAGGAAACTCGGTATGTATGGGTGGTCACTCATCCACAGACCAACCTTGGCAAGCACGGATTTACCTAAATATCGACCCAAGCGGCTGTTATAAATAAAAATAAATATTAGCCGATAATTAAAGTAATCTAGTTAGTAGTTTCAATGACGGATTGTTATGTAAGCGTAACATTCATAGATCAGCATTTATTAAAAGTACTCGTACCTAACAAGGAGGTGTAGATAATTAAAATTAAAATGTGAATAATTCTTTCAGACAGCTTTAATAAAAATACTTCATTACTTTCTTTCATCATTCAAAAAAGATTGGGTTTATTTAACAATCCATGTAATTTTCAGCTCCTGTTAAATATTAAAGGAGGCTTTAATTGTTTCAGAAGTCAGAACCTTTTGACATGGGATTTTCGTTGTAAACGTCAAGGACAAAGAAATTGTTTGAAATAACTGCAAAAATAGAGAAGTATAATCGCATGACTTACTTGTATATGTCACCGTAAAATTGTCAAACACGTTATATTGTAATCTCTCTAGCGATATTGTAAAGTCTTGAAATATTGTTAAACGAACATACTGCTAACAATAAAACGCATTATTTTTCGTGAAATGCATGCGATGGTAGTCAACTCACGCGGTGTGGAGGCAAGGAGGGGTCACCCTTGCCCAGTGGTACCACTCTCATGAAAAGATAATGTACCACTCCTGATAAATACCGGTTACTATAACCAAACCTTAAAACACTTATATTTCCTTAAAAAGCGTAGCGCTCCGTGGGCCCCTATTTCCGAGTGCAGAGTTTAAAGGAACTAAACTAACCTAACGGGGGGGTGCCCCAAGTCCCGCTTATGGGGGCACATATACTTCCTTATGTTCAGTTGATGAGATTGCAATTTAACTTGTTTGACAATTTTACGGTGACATACTCGTATATACTTTAAGATCCTTTATCTAGGAGACTTAACAAAGGATCTGAGAGCTTAGACATGTAAGTGGCTATTACTTTCAAAGCGTATATTTATGAAACAACATTTAACAAGGGAACTAGTCTTTTCAAGAAACTGATCAAGTCACATTCACTCCAAAATCCATTTTTTCGAAAATCATTATCAGCATCTATTGTCCGTATTCCAATTTATTTGTGGTTCCATGCTTGTCCATATGTCGTCAATTCTTTTTCTAATAAAGGTCCTCAATATAAACATTTTGTCTTTAAGCATTACGAGCTTGACGACCCGATTGACGTAGTGGTAGTGACGCTGCCTTACGTTCTTAGGGTCCTGGGTTCGAATCCCGGTAGGAGCAATTGTTTGTGTGATGAGCATGGGCATTTGTTTCCGAGATCATCATCATGGATGTTTATATGTATAATAAGTATGTATTTACAAACAAAAAAGTATATATGTAGTATATCAACTATTTAGTGTCCACGACACAAGCTTTGCTTAGTGTGGCACTAGGTGGCGCTGTGTGTTAATGTCCAGCGATAAAAAAAAAAAAAAAAATGCAATTAGATGTGTACTTTTAAGTCATAACAACTCGTTCTCAATCAAATAATGATAACACATTTCATTGAGAACGAGTTGTTAAGCCACGTCCGTGTGGAGTGCGATAATAGTCCCAAGAAGTCTTACTACCGTGATAAAAAGTATCCTATATGCTAATCCAGGCAAATTCCACTCAGATCTGCTCAATTTTGAAAAGATCAAACATCCATTTATCCTCAAAAACTATCGCATTTACAATATTAGTAGGAATTGTCTTTTTTAAACTTTCACGATCAGAACACATTATAAAACATATGAAGACGGGTATTTATCGCGAATTTACCTTTGATTTATTCCCGACGTCGCCTCAATATATGGACACTGTTAGTGTAGTGTGCTGTCCTAGTGTGAACCGGCTCCGATTAACATTTATGAAGATTAGTGAAGGTAATTGAATAAACGCCTTCACTTTGCTGTCGCGGTATCTCCAATACTTCAGTCTCCCCGCGACCACGGCTGGTGCAATCCGGTCCAAACGTCGGGATTAAATTAAAGGTAAATTCGCGATAAATACCCGTCTTCATATGTTTTATAATATTAGTAGGAAGTAGAATTATTTTTAACGAATGAAAAGCCGCGGTGCTGTGAACACACCTACACCATATTCCCATTCTATGCACAATCTGCCTGATCAGTTACACACAATACCTTAACCCCACACGCAAGTTAAACCAACTCTGTTATATCGCTATCAATTTGAGGTTTATTTTCAGCCATCTTTCCAGCTGACACCAACTTCTACAAGCATAATATTTCCCTTTTGTCATTGTTACAAAAAGAAAACCGTTATCGCTGAACCTTTCCCTTTACAAGTACCTGAATATAATACGTCCGAACGCTACAATACATTTCTTCCCTGGATGAAACTCACCTTAAAATCCTTCGAGGCACAAAGAAAATATCCTAACATTGTCAACAATACATATCGAATGTGTTTTACATCCTACACAAAATAATTCGTTTATTCTACTCTACACACGTTCTATATTCAACCCTAAGGTTTCCTTTACAGAGTTGGGTTCACTTTGTCAGTCACTTCATGATGTCCGTTGAAGCCATACGGTTTTACAACGGGGTTTAAAATATTCCACGGTGAAATAGACTCACGATTCCCTTGCCTCTGCTCGCTGTCTGTTTGTAGAAGACCACAAAGGAAACCCCATTTTGACTGGATCCTTTTTAACTGTCAGTTTGGACACAGTTACGTCATGTGAGTGACTTTATCTTGTGAATCTTTATTTGACATTTTGTGAAGGATATGTAAGGGATGTAGATAGCATTGTTTGTTTTTGAGTCTTTATTCTATTGCATCTTTTTGTTGTGAAATTGCAATAGTTTAAAAATGTCATGTGTATAATCCTTGATAAATAAATAAATAAATAAATAAGTATCAATCATGATTGCGCTTTGTTTGAGGAATATAGAATCAAGTAACATTTTAACCACAATTGTTCAATCAATTAATTACATACAAATGTTTTCCCACTCATTAAATAGGGTAATTCAGGTTACCGGTTTAATTATACCATGTTTATGTATTTTGGAACTACCAGGGTGGTATAAAATGTAGCATGCTTGTGCTTATAATTACACACAGAAATAGCAAGTGACGGTTAGTGCTCTACAAATTACCAAACGGACCACGGACAACCTCTTTCATGTTATTCACTCCTGGTATAAATGGTTGCGTTACCACTAATGAAACCTTATCATAAACATAGCGTAAGATTTATGAAGTACTCAGGAAATGTAATTATTAGCTGTCAAAAACTGTGGAAATTAAGGTAAACATGCAACATTATTACTTATACTACTGAAACTTAAAAATAAAGTTGCTTATTTACACGATTATTGCATAGTAGCTAGATAAGCAATTAAGTTCATTTGAATATACTAATAATGATA
The DNA here is from genome assembly GCA_916618015.1 of Xestia c-nigrum. NCBI lineage: Eukaryota > Metazoa > Arthropoda > Insecta > Lepidoptera > Noctuidae > Xestia > Xestia c-nigrum. Next base: position 24,909,751 of record OU745249.1, read on the forward strand.
TGAACGTGATTTGAACCCGAAGCTTGATTCCAAACTTGGACTCGGCTCAAAGAGAATGCAAGAAATACTTTAGATTATTAGAATGTACTGAATTCAGACAATCAACAATTTTACGGTGACATACATAAACTATGCATATTGGAACGTGTGGTAGTGGACCACACCACACGTGTACGTGTGTGTGTCTGATGTATTAGTGATCAGTAAGGTAAGGTATGTCTATGATATATTTATCTTAGAGTAGCGCGGCTGCCCCATTTCAAAACCTAGTAAGGACCTAAAACAAAATTTTACAGGAGAGCGCATAAACGTAATACTAGGTCAGCCTTTAAAAAGTATTTATGTTAAGTAAAAAAAATACTATTGGTAAAAACCTAGTAAGTCTAGAGACTTACTAGGTTTTGAATTTTGAGGGAGTGGATAGGGCACTTACTAGGTATCGATGCTTAAATAAATCTGCTTTTAAGTGAGTTTTTAACGCTGGTGTTTTTGTATTCGGTAGGGACTTACTAGGTAAGGAAGTTTATGCAATAAAACGATTTTTGGAAAAATTGTCCTTTACTAGGTTTTGAAATGGGGCAGCCGAGCGAAGCGTAGCAATTAAAATAAAATAAATATCGCTTGACGTTACTCACAGCGCCATCTAATGCCACACTAAGAAACAAGGCTCGTGGACACCAGATAGTGAGAAACTTTTGGTTTGTTTGTAATTGAGTTACTTCTAACCCTTATCAGTTAGTAAACATTTTTGAATCGCCCACTCGACCAGCCTCGATGCAAATGCACATAGTTTCACTACAAATTAGTTGTGCCACGCAGCAAACTACCTTGATGTCATGCTAGCCTGGTAGGTTGGTACTAGTCATTGCAGGTTTTTGCCTAATGAGCTTGTCACATTCAGGTCATGTGTTTATAATATTAATTATTTTATGCATGTGTGTCATGGTCTGGTCAAGTTAAATTAATTAAACGCAGCAAATAACTAGCTTGGTTATTATTGTTGGTAAATGTTTTGTGGTATTTTATTATACTGTTAAAATTTCAATATTATTGTTGGTAATCTTTTGCAATATTTTATTATACCATTTCAGTCCTGTTACAGGTTGTTTCTCATTAACAGGAAAATAATCCCATCACAGTACTGTAGGATAATAGTTACTTAGTAGTTTCTTTAAAAGGCTAATCCTAAAGGCTAAGGCTTGCTCCATACCTATTATTTGGGACTTATACATAACTGGCGAATTGTGGGTGTTCTATTAACTACACCTCTGCCTAACACTTCGGAGATAACATGCGTGATGTTATTCAATACAGGGTGTAAACAACCTCATCACGAAGCGGTCAACCAAGCATTCTGTACATCAAACTATGTAACTCTAAACAAAAAAATATTGCTGGGAAAGGACTTTTTTATTGGGGTGAAAAATCATGTTTTGTGACTTTAAAACTCAATGTAACGCACTCAAAACATTGTGCTGATGGATGGATTGATTAGTATTGGGTCATGAAGGTGCGTAAAGTACGCACTTAAAAACATAAATACGCGTACTTTAAAAATATAAATAAAAAAGAATTAAAAAAACTTCTGAAAAACTTGGCACGTGACCCTCCCATATCTCCGTAACTAGAAGGTTCCCAATGACGTGGAGGACTAATGCCATTCGTCTTCATTAAGGGTCTAAGCCAAGGGCCGAAGCCTGCCGGGGCTGCGGGACTGCTCGAAGGATATACCGCGGCCCCGGAACGTAAAGGGCGAGGAAGGAACATGGATAGATTTTAGTCTGTAAAAGTCTGACACTCCCTCCCGCTCCGCCCAGAGTGGGAGAAAAAAAAAAGGTATAACATACTAGATTATGGGACTGTTCGAAAGAGATACCGTGGCTCCGGAACCTACAGGTTGAGGAAGGAGTCAGTAAAAGTCTAACACTCCCTCCCGCTCCGCACAGAGTGGGAGAAATCATTTGATATTGTCCCATCCGAAAAAAGAAAGTATAACATAAGTACTACTCACTCTAGACTTGCTACAAAATATATCTCACTCACAGTCACAACTCGAATGAAATAGTGACATTTAATTTTGTGTCAACCTTTGATGTCCTTGTAAAATGGCAGTCTGTCTCTAATATTGGGAGACGGTCCAAATTGCATGCAAAGCGACCGAGACATTGTTAGTAATGTACACAATACGTATACCAAGCGGTGTTATCTGAATTGTGAAATCGTCTGTATTCCTATGGCACGAGTCAGTTATGTACGTACACACATTGGTACCCAATATTTGTGTAAAATTGTATCAAATCTATACAACAAAATGATGCCGTGTTATACTATAAATGTAAAGCTTGATTTGTCGCCGTGTATACAGTCAGCCTTTTTGCTATAATATTTTGTATGAAGACGCCTGCGGACCATGCGTCGTTCATACAAACGTGATACCAAAATAATTTGTAAATAAAACATATTTATTTATTTATTTATACATTTATTTATTTTATTTATTTATTTATTTATTTTATTTAGTTATTTTTTTTATTTTATTCATTCATTAATTTATGTACAGGAGCATGCGTCGTTCATACAAACGTGATACCAAAATAATTTGAAAATAAAACATATTTATTTATTTATTTACTTATCTTTTTTTTTATTCATTTTTTTTTTTCATTCATTAATTATTTTATGTACAGGAGCATGCGTCGTTCATACAAACGTGATACCAAAATAATTTGTAAATCATAGTCTTAAGGTAGTGTCTATTTATTTCGATTGGATCACAGAATATCTAGGTTCCCAAATATACATTGTTATTGGACACTGATTTAAACAAGAGTTATGAGAAAAATAAGTTTTCTATATGAATCTTAAATTCCTCATATCTCCTCTTTATATATTGTCCTTTCAAAATATATATTTGGGAACATCGAATAAAGGTCTTCTTTTTTATTTTTTTTATCACACAGCCTAGAAAGTGTGGTTACTTTCTAGTCTGAGTGATAAGATCTGAGATATTTAACAAATAAGATCTTATGTTGGGACAAAAGTCGTAATCTAAACGCGGACCTACTTTACATTATTTTTTGCAAACCCAGAAAGGCTAATTATTTTTTGTAATGCAAAAAAAACATCTCTAAGCATCGTCAGATATGTGTGATGAGAAGTTATTGATCATATTGTAGGTAATATTATTGCTTTATCTAAAATCCTCAGATCTCTAAATATTTGTACACTAAACCAAATATTTGTGATCAGTCTAGTTGGTGTGAAAACAACCTTCAAACGTGGTTGCTAATCTGATGTACTAGAATGTCTGTGACATGTGATTTAGATGAGAACATTCTTTATTAATACCCATTAATTATTCATTGAATGTACTTATCTTTACATCTATACTTACTAATATTATTAAAAAGAGGAAAGATTTTTATTTTTGTACGTAACAAATAAACTTAAAACACACTGGACCGATTTGAAAATATCTTTTAGCAATGAATAGCTACATTATCAGCGAGTATAATAAGCTTATTTTGTGTTTACCGTTGTCTTGGGTACGGTCGAACAAGCTATTCGGTTTACAGTTTAACCCACAAATTACATTGTAAAGTGTACAGTGTACAGTGTGTGTAGTGTATTGTGTGTATGTGTGTGTGTAGTGTGTGTGTGTTACATTGTAGTGTGTGTGTGTTACATTGTAGTGTGTGTGTTGCATTGTTGTGTGTGCGGCTTGTTCGACCGTACAACTATGTTTGGCATATACAGGATGACTGGTTATTAGTGACCGATAATTAAACACGTGATTTCACTTATGATTACAAATAATCTTACTTGGGACCAAACTTGAAATCGGTCCAAAATATCTAAAATCCAAAATAATTTATGTTCACCTAACTGTATACTGAAAAACAGTAGATTTTTTTTCGTGATTTCAGGTTTAGTCCCATAAAGAGAAAGAAGAGAAGAGAGTGAGAGAAGTAAAAGTTGTTTGTTATCACCAAACTAGCTTTTGCCTTTGGCTTAGCTATAAAAGTATCCTATATCCTCACACAAGTTATGGTCTGAAAAGATATCATCATCATTATCTGCCTGCCTTTTCCCAACTATGTTGGGGTTGGCTTCCAGTCTAACCGGATGCAGCTGAGTACCAGTATTTTACATGAAGCGAATGCCTATCTGACCTCCACAACCCAGTTAGTCACTCAGTAGTAGTTAGCGACTGACTACCTGTAACAACTGTCAACGATCTACAAATGACAGCCACACGGAGGAAATTTGGTGTGTATGGGTGGTCACCCATCCACTGACCAACCTAGGCAAGCATTGCTTAACCTAAAGATCAGCCCGAGCGGGTGTTATTATTTAGCCACGAGCTCCTTGCCCTAAAAAGATGTGCGAACCAAATAATAAAATGGAATTTGGTCATAGGTGATCCACGTGATCCAAGCCTAAATTGGGCGAGGCCACGATCCGAAGTTAGCTATAAATAATTAATATATCGCTTGCTAATTTATACGAGTACAAACAGAGGCCTGGGGGTAACGATGCGTGCGGTGTTTTAATTCAATCAATATTAGGGGTCACCTTGTAGATTAGTAGAGGTCTGACCCGAACGAATCTCATGATATTGAACTGTGTTATTGAGTAAATTACTTTGTATTGTTGTGATTTTTTTCATAAATAAGTCTCGTATTGTCATCAATTTTCTCTTTTATTCAATCTTCGTAATCAATGAAGATATTGTTTACCTAGTTGACATCATAAAACAACAAATAATTCCAGCTTAATAAGAACTTTTATTTGATCTTGAAAACCCGATTCATTTACAATGAATTGCCAAATTCGATTTTTAGATTCTTTAAAATCAATAAATAGTTGAGTCATTGAGTTGACCAAACAGTGACGTCACAGCGTGCTATTGCTATACAAAATCTATGAGAGAAACGCGTTTTGACAGCTCTTAAAAGAATGTAATCTTCTTGTTTGACTTCTACACACTGTCTCTACATTTCTTATCCGACTTTAAGTCATAAGTCATTTAATCATTTGTTAACATAGGTACAATAAATAGTTAATAGTAGTGGTAGTAGTAGTGGTTGTTGTTGTTGTAATAGTTGCTGTTGTTGTTGTAATAGTTGTTGTTGTTGTAATAGTTGTTGTTGTTGTTGTAATAGTTGTTGTTGTTGTAATAGTTGTTGGACTTTCCTCTAGCAGGTCTGCTGGAAGAAATTTCTTATGAAATAAGCAGTACCTTTGTGCTCTTCTATGTCAATGTATTGTCCTTTTAAATATTTTGTGTGTACATAAATAAATATTTGAATTGATTGGTGTGTTAACTTCCCCAGTTTATTGACCCAGCATGTGGTCGTGTAATCATGTTAACAATGGCATTCCAAACAATAACGTTTGGTCGTACCTATTAACACGATAGAACAATTTAACATACAAGACATGTAATCGATTTGATAAAAACACCCTCAATTCCTTGCTGAATATTCCGAGAGTACAAATTGCGGCAATGACTCTGGGCATGGACACCTCCGTATAATTATCACTTACGTATAGATACAACTGTTAGTGGTCTGTTGTCCGTAGCTAGTCCGACATTTATCAGTACCAGTTTGGCTGGTCCAGCGATGTATGCATCGCATTTTGATTATGTTTAATTTTCTTAACTTCATCGAATAAAACGTAAGATAAAAGCGGGAGATCCCCCAAACTTGATTAATGTACATTAATGTCCATCTAAAACATATAGTTCATTTCTATCAAATTATTGAAGCACCGTAATGGTTACGCATCGCCACACGTACCGCTGAAAAATAGCCTCAATATATCGTTGTAATAATTTAGCATCGTATATTGGTTGTTTATTATCCCCAAGAGTGTTTGGCGTAGTCGATATAAAATTCAGATCTTTCTAAATTTAACTTGTAGTCCTACATTATAAGAAAGACTGTCATGTACGCGTTTATACTAAGGTGTGTAGTGTTGTTTATCGCTTAACATTTTGAACGTTAGAGCACAAACGTACGCGCGTGCCCACAATTTCACTTTCCATTTTGTCACATATTTGTGTCGTTTAGCATATAGGGCACGCGCATGCTTGTCACGTATATATGACATGTCGTTCAAAATGTTAAAAGATCAAACCGATGCTCGAGATAATTAACAATCAATAACACTTCATGGTAATAATGTTTTTTTTTTCAAAATTACAAGAGCTTGTATGAGTGTAAACGCGAGGTAGGTGAAACCTATGACAAATTTCAAATCACCCGTTTTGATTTTTAAGGAAAAAACACTCCTATTTCCAAAGTTGCAGTTGTTCAGCTATTCGTCTCTGTGTGTAATGCATCGAAAAGTGATGCGTGCTAACACATGTTAGCACGCACCACTTTTCGATGCGGTCGTCACAGTGTTCCCGGCCTATTTAGAGCTATTTTATCTTTAAACCAGCCATAGTAATGCCAAATCGCGGTTTCTAGCCGAGGCAGTGGTTTGGCGCTGTTTTAACTGTGCATGTTGACCGCTATGTGATTTAGATGCTCATTCCATTGCAGCAGATTTTGTTTGTGCCAAAATTTATTTGGTGTGTGTGACTCAACACCAATTTCTGTTTTAATACTTTGTTATTCAGTATTTTATTGTCTAACTGGGCAATAAGGATCAAAATGATGCACATTGTTTTAACGGTCGTGGACTCCTTCTTTTTTTAATTTGTTTTGTTATGAATTTCGTTCATTCATTCATAGTAGTTACTACTAGTAGTGCTTTACTTTTTATTTTTTCTTTAAAAAGTCTATATGAAAATTGTAGCTTGCCAGTATCAGGAACAGGGTCCACGCTACCGGCGGTCACGGTTCCAGAGAGAGGAACCTCCTTACAATACAACCCGTGTCCAGGAGAATCGCTTTCAGAATCAAGCTCCAAAAATATTCGTTGAGGCTCGTGGAAATTAAGCTATTGGCTGAAACGACTATTGGCACAATGATCGCTTAGTCCACATCTCACATGTCGACGACTTCGTCAGCCAAGTCAAGATACTTGATTTCGTAATTATTTTTTTTAAGATAGAATTCTAAACAAGACCGTATACATTTTCTTAGTGTAGGATTCTACTTATTTAGTTGTAAACTTCTACATTCCAATTCCATAGTTCCCGTAACTTTTACGCGTTTTGTATAAAACAATCTTGGCGCAGAACATAAGAAGTATTTTCCTAAGTTATCATAAGAACGTAGGTACCTGTAAAAGTGGCATAAAGTAGATAACACAGAGGTAAGGGCGGGAAGTTTCTTCGATTGCCAATGAGAGCACACGAACGACTGATAACAAGTTCTTTTTAAGGGTAGGTTGTGTTCGATAGCTGGGTTTATTATGACGATGTGTGCGGTGTATGCTAGAGATAAGATCTTATTGCATCTTATGCTATCTTTGCGTGTTCTTAGGTGATATGCGACAAAGTCCTGTTGATGCCTTGCCATAGGTTTTCGAAAAATAATCCTTGTTCTTCTCATTCCCAGTACTTTTAAAAACAAAGAGTGCATACTTTATTTTGGCAGCTTTGTTATGATATGTTTTATTTTGTGCAAAGTACAGCTAATGAATTAGGTAACATATCTAAGTAAGGCAGGTCATATTAAAAAAAAAAAACGGTAGGTGATATTTAAAAAAAAAAAAGAGGTAGGTCATATTATTTCTACTTTGATTTTAAAGTTCTATAAAGTTGCATTATTATTTTGTGGTAGTGCATGATCGCTGAAATATTTAATACCGGCTAAACTGTCCTTACAGTCTAGCAAAAACTCTTCAGTAAAGTAAGTCAATAAAGTAGGATGATTTCTGTCAACGATCGTTCTCCTCATAACAAAAAAATTGGACTGAAGATTCAAATAAAAAGCAGATGCTTCGAAGTCCCGAGAGAGCTTCGTCTTAATGAAACGACACTTATTTCACGGTCCGAATCGAAATTTAGTAATAAAACTAGTGAATTTGTTCGGAACGGCAATAAATTTTATTTATCCGCGCCCCCCTTCGCCCCAAGGCACCCCCCTTACGACGGGAATATTTTACTATCGTCATGGCGCATCAAAGTTCCGGTTCATACCTCTTTATACCCTTTTTCATTATATTAGTGGATCGTAAGTCGTAACTCCGGCCATGTGGATGGCGGCTGCAGAATCTTGCGCAATGCCGTTTGAGTCATAGGGGATGAAATATGTCAGATGGATCTGCATTGAGCAGATACGTTGGTTTAATGTGTCGTGGTTTCATCATCTGCCTAGACTTGAGAGGCTGCCTTACGTTCATAGGGTCCCGGGTTCGAATCCCGGTAGGAGTAAATGTTAGTGTGATGAGCACCGACATTTGTTTTCGAGTCAGGGACGTTTAAATGTCTAATAATAAGTATTTATTTACAAAAAAAAAGTATCTAATTAGTATATCAACTATCTGGTGTCCACGACACAAGCCTCGTTGTTTAGTGTGGCACTAGATGGCACTGTGTTTATGAATACCAGTGTTTTACCTGGAACTACTGCCAATGTAACCCAGTTAATTCTGGGTAAGACTATGTCCGGATTTCGGGACACTGAACACTCAAAGATCTACAAATGACAGCCGGGACCAAGGGAGTAATATGCTTTCCGAGGCACGGAAGAATCTCGGTATGGATAAAAAATGGGTTGTCAGTCTATATTCGTATAATGGTGTACCGAACGAAAATCCCGGCAAAAGTACCAGGATGCCATCATCATTGTGATGATGGAAAATTAAAAATAGGGTAGAGAAAAAAATCTAATTAGTAACGATTGTCAAAAAATATTTTACCTTTTTTTTTTCTTTTGTAACGTAAACCAGAATTGACCAAGATACGACGCTTTTCAAATTATAAAACTAAAGAAGACGGGTATTTATCGCGAATTCCGGATTGCACCAGCCGTGGTGGCGGGGAGACTGAAGTATTGGAGGTACCGCGACAGCAAAGTGAAGGCATTCAAATTCTCAGTACGTCACATTTTAGTGTAATTTTTAGTGCGTTCTGACGTCACGAGCCCCACACCCCGAGTATTGATGCGTTTTATCTTTGACAATATTCGTTGTTTTACAAAAACAAAAAATACGTATCCATTATTTTTCAATACCTACTCTAACTGACGGACTTCATAGATTTGCAATGTTTGATACTGTCGTCTAGAAATACGAAACTCATTGAAAGTAATTACCACGTGACTGTGCCCTCGATGACTATGCTGTTCATCCATACTATATTATTATAAAGCAGAAGAGTTTGTTTGGTTGAACGTGCTAATCTCTGAATTGAAAAAAATATTTTTGCGTTTGATAGTTCATTTATCGAGGAAGGCTATAGGCTATATAACATCACGCTATGACCAATATAAGCGGAGCAGCAATAATAAATGTTGCAAGCGGGAAATTCACGCGAACGAAGTCGCGGGCAGAAGCTAGTGTAATATATAAAACTGCATACATTATTTTATTTTTATTTATTTATTTATAAATTACGTTTGACACACTTAAATCAACCACACAATTAGACCTCTCGGTCTGTCTTAGCATGCCAGGGCCTGAGGTTTGATCAACGTTTAAGTTATAATCGAATCGATGTAATATTCTTTGAGCCTACGCTTTATGTTTCTACTATTCAATGAATCTCTGATGTCCACAGGTATTTGGTTGAGTAAGTTGGGTATTGCGAAAGAAGCTGTAGGCCTGCCATAGAAGTTATTTTTGCATGGCACTTGAAGTGATTTGGATTTGGCTGGTCGTGTATTCACGTCATATTTCAAATCAAATAAACACGTAAAATCTAACAAATTTCTTCCTTTTGAACTCAAAATACTAAGAAATTATTGTCTTTTTATAGCACTCTGTGGATACGTCGAGACATAAAACTGATTCTGGAAAACATGAAAACTCCACTGAAAGTTATGTCTTGAAATAAATATTCATAGCTAAATTCAACGATCTATAAGATATTTTGAGGTTAACTAAAACCAAATAAGTTGTATAATAAATAATTGATACAGTTATATCATAATCTTTAGGAATTCATAAAGAAAATCTTATTTTCAAGGAGGCCCTGTGTCTTTGTAATGTCGTTTGAGCGTTGACAAAATAATATCTTTCTTATTTACTGCGTACCATCTTCACGCTACAGGTATTTGAGGACAAGCAGAGACTTGAGACTTACTTGAGATTTATCACTTTATCTCTCATCTTTTGTACACTTCATAATCAAACGAGTACTTTTATTGATACATTTTTCAGGAGTATCATGTCGAATTAATCTTTTAAAAAGTATAATTTTTATTCGTTTAAGAATTTATGGGTTCTGTAAAAAAGAGATTGGAGTTATTAATTAATTTTACATATAAAAAGATCTGTTGTAGCTTCCACATATGGTAATTACATTATGTTTAAGGAAGCTTCCCTACTGGGTATGCGGGCCTCTTCGAAAGAGGGAAAGAACATGGATGGCGGGGAAGGAACATGGATGGGTTTTAGTCAGTAAAAGTCTGACACTCCCTCCCGCTCCGCCCAGAGTGGGAGAAGTAATTTGATGATTTACCATCCTAAAAAAAAAGCTGGGACTACTGGGTAGTTCAGAAATTCTCACATTATTTTTTCCCAGGAAATCTATTAGCAAGCAATCCTAACGAGGCGCCAAGCAGCTAATAGCCCCGCAACATACCAGTGTACCAGGCTTGCATAAAACCCAAGGAGTTCACAGAAACAACGAAGCATAAAGAAATAGTACTGAGAAAACATTTAACAATGTGAACGGTGGTTGAAATAAAAACGCCTTCGTCCGGGAACCGAACACCTGCTGCCTGTTAGTGCTACCGAATGTTCTGTATTAAATATTCACTACGCTGTAGTTACTGAACGTTTGTATGTTAGTATACCGACAAAATGGAGTGTGTAGTATTGTTTATTGGTACATTACTGTAGAAGTAATATTATGGAGGTACTGGCTCTGAAACGTGTGTGTTTGACTAGAGTAGTATGTTATTTATTCGATAGTTATATCCTTATTTTACCTTTAATGAGACTCACTGAAGTGTAATTCAGTTAGCGATTATTTATTTCTGCTTAGGCAGACTTTATTCGACTATTGATAGTTATAATCCTAGCGAATTGCAGACATAATTATGCCCCTTTTAATTAAGGAACACCAGAACACAAATGTCAATTAAACACTGTTGTTTTTTTTTAAATTCTAACATAATATTTAGACAAAATGTACTGTTAATATTTAAGCTGTATTAGTGCAATATGCACGTTTTTTTTTTGTGTGCAATAAAGTCTAAGAGTAACATTATTTTATGTAATAGCTTTATCGTATCAGTTCCGCACGTTCATATTTTATTATGACGTGGCATGCACGCATGCACACATAAACCCCTACGCACGAAACCAACACATTGCTTTGATCCCGACGTGATGTCTGTCAGACGTGGCCGCGCTGTTTTACACAGAGTAATTTGATTCGGTAGGCCTTGGTGCAGCGTTGTTTGACCCTTGTTTTAAAGGCAAAATTTCCTTTTAGGTATGATGGTATATCGCAGTTGTTGTTGAGTTGAGTATATAGTCTGAAAGGCCTAAAATGAATGACCGTGGGCCGTTCGGACGTATACAAAAGTGCTCTACTTTCGAACGATCCTTATCGAGATACCTGAGTGCCTAAACAATTCAAAGTCACTTTAAAAGCGCATAACAATTTTCGATCCCATATGTCAGTCTTTCCGCAATTTCAAATAGTCAATTTCTTCGCGTGTTACAACACATCTTGTCATTTTTACAGGTTGTAAGCCACCTCATAATAAAGCCGTCAACCAAGCATTCCGGACATAAAACTAAGTAACTTTAAACATTATTGCTGGGAAACTACTTTTTTTTTCGGGGTGAAAAATCATGTTTTGTGGTAGAACTCAACGTAACGCACTCAAAACATTATGCTTATGGATGGATTGAATAGTATGGGGGTCGTGGAGATGTTTCAAGTAAAAATCTTACAATAAAAACATGTATTAAAAAAAAAAACTTATCAAGAAGTTGGAACTTTGTCCCTCAATATCTCCGTAACTAGAAGCTATGTGTAAGGGTTCCTAGGTATGGTGTAGAACAAAACAATGATTGCAATGATAGGGAGAACCAGTGCCTTTTGGCTTCGTTAATAGGTTTTTTGTACAACCTTTATTTCAAAGAAATATCCAGCTTTATCCTTCTTCTTCTGGAGAGGGAGCTCGGAGTTTCCTTGCGTAATCGAATCAGAATTCAGAAATGAAGACACCCGCAAGAGAACCAAGGCCACCGACGTAGCTCGATGAATTGCCAAACTTAAATGGCAATGGGCAGGGCACATTGCTTGCAGAACGGATGGCTGATGGGGCCGAAAAGTTCTGGAGTGGCCACCGGCGAACCGGAAGACGATGCGTTGGAAGACCTCCAACTAAGTGGACCGATGACCTGGTGAAGGTTGCGGGAATCCATTGGATGCGAGTCACACGGGACCGGTCAATTTGGCGACACTTGGGGGAGCCCTATATCCAGCAGTGGACGTCTTACGGCTGAAATGATGATGATTATGGTACTAAGTATTAAACAACATACGCATTGTTATACAAAACTATATTATATTTTAGTCATTTACCTAGTGTTCCCTGAAAATGGAGCCACCGAACATAATTATTCATCACAGCAAAATCAATCTAAACCAAGTTATCTTAGTTTCGAATTTAATCTAGGTTAAGATTGGCCCCGTCTAGCTAAATATTGACGAGGGATATCTAGTGTTTTGTCAACCGTTCGGTTTCTGTCCCCGAGTCCCTGGGATCATAATTCACGGTCATCTCTCATAGTTGTCTTATTGTAAAGCTACGTGTTCATTCCACTTACGAAAACTTTGCTCACTTTTGATTTTAGAAGTTGAAAACTTTGTGACTTTCAAACTTGTCATGTGGTCTTCATTGTTTTCATACTTCAAGTTGACAGACCCTCAGATATTAAATGGTTGTCTTTTTTAAACTTTCACGATCAGAACACATTATAAAACTTAAGAAAACGGGACGACGGGGAATTAACATTTATGAAGATGAGTGAGGGTAGTTGAATAAACGCCTTCACTTTGCTGTCGCGATACCTCCAATACTTCAGTCTCCCCGCGACCACGGCTGGTGCAATCCGGTCGAAACGTCGGGATTAAATTAAAGGTAAATTCGCGATAAAATAACATTAAATGGTTGTAAAAATATTAATACTTTACGTAACAAAGTTCATGAAAATCGCTAACCTTTTTATTTCATATCATGTATGCTTTTAATATATAAATAATCATGTCATATTAGTTGGCCGTGAGAGAATTCTGCTGTATCAAGCGGTGTTTCATACCTATAGCAATATTAATTGACGTCTGTAACGAATGGTGAGCGATGGTGCGATCTGACACGGTCACTATATGGTGCATATAGCACACTTATAAACACTTTACCAGATCAACATTACCTCATCTCATTTATACAATGATGGTGGCGCGTGTGTCGGGTCATTTAGTTCCCTTTGGTTGGGACTGGTCAGCTCTTGGTAGCCACGGCTTTTGTTTTTATTTTTTAATTAATTATTTTATTTTTGAATTGTTTTTGTTAGTTTTAACTATGGACACGTTTATCGTGCAAATCTTGCTAAATTGTACTCACATAATGCACCATCTCAACAGGAATGATGTAACCAAGATTTTGTAACAACTATATGATTTAAAAGAGTGTCCATGGAGTTTCTTGCCCGTTCTTCTCCATAGAAATCTACGCTAGGGAATGGGCAACTACATTACTTTCACAGTTTTTATGTCTTGTGACTGGGACTGTAGCTACATTTAATTTTCATCTTTGTTTCGACAATTCAAAAGCGCCTGTAACTAGCCTACTTGAAATAAATGCTTTGATTTTGATTTTGACTATAAGTCGCATGCTCACGACAACGCGGACTATAGGTAGGTACTATAGTCCCCGCTACGAGAAGCTATACATTTTGTAAACACACATTGGGGTTCGCAATCTTTGGATCAAATAAAAAAATGACAGCGTCAGCGTGAACCTACTTCAAAATGGCGACCCAAATGTTTACGTTCCATGATGTCAGATGCGTTCCAGTACCACAGAACATTAGACGACAGCATTCGGATTACACGTATGAAAATCTGAGGTGACTGAATTTCAGAGTGTTAGTTGTTGATTGAATTGTTGCCACGTATCTTTTTAGAAATTCTTTGTTTACAAAAAATATAGTTTCTTATGGCGCGGACTATACGTATGGTAGCCATTACATCGTAATGGCTATCTGTATTATAAGTGTACGTTGCGTAATGAAGTTTTTAACTTTTGAACGCCATTGTCACATATAACGCTGTTCGCCAATCGACATAAATTTGTGCCAAAATGGTAGGTGAAAGTAGCTCGTCGTAGAATCACGAGCGTGCGTTTTTGCTCTGGTGGCATTCAAAAAGTCTGATATATCGTGTAGTGCTTAAACCTATTAATTTTATTTCAGCACCGAAATAAAAGATCATAGATTTATTCATGTGTTTACTAGCTGGTAAAACAGCAAAATACTTAGTTGAAAAAAGTCTTGTAACCAATAACAAACAGTCAAGTTGCAATCAGCAAAAACATCTTCCATGTTCCTTGTAAGTTTCAGCTATGAAACTCTTCCCTCGGCCCGTTTCTGTCTCAAACAAATATGGCGGAATATAAAACTTTATCCAGGTAAACTGTAAGGTGCACTTTCAGTTACAACTGTTCCCTGGACAGTCGCTAGCTACCCTGTACACTGTATACTGTATACTGGGTACAGTTGGCTTTTCAGGGAGAACTGAGCGCGGTCGGAGCTGTGAAAGCTGTCTTTGAGAATATTAGATACGTAGCAAATGACTTTGTTTTTTACATAGAACTTTTTACCTTATGGTCCAATCCTACTTCCTACTAATATTATAAACGGGAAAGTTTGTGAAGATTGACGGATGGATTGTTTGTGGGTCATTCGACGTCGACTGGCGACTAATGACGCACATGACGACAAAAAATTATATTAAAATTGAAAGTTGCCATCTCGCGAGAGCCTGCGAGTTTCACTGTCGCCAGTCGACGAATGACCCTTGTTTGTTACTCGTAATCTGCTTAGCCTTTAAAATTTATGTTTGGGGTTGGTTTCCAGTCTAACCGGATGCAGCTGAATACCAGTATTTTACATGGAGCGACTGCCTATCTGACCTCCGCAACCCAGCTAGTTCTGGTTACTACGATACCCCTAGGTAAGACTGGTTGTCAGACGTTTTGGTCCACTGGCTACCTGTAACGACTGTCAGAGATCTACAAATGTCAGCCGGAACCAACAGCTTAACGTGCTTTCCGAGGAAACTTGGTATGCAAGGATAGTCACCCATATTCACAGAGCAACCTAGGCAGACGGCCTAACCCAAAAATCGACCCGACACGCTGTTATCATTTAGCCATGAGATCCTCATGATTGTTTGCTACTCTTTCACGCAAAAACTAGTGAACTTACTTGGATGAAATTTTGCACACAGATATTTCATAACCTGGATTAACTAATAGGATAATTTTTATTTAGGTAGTATGATCCCAAGGGAACAATTTTCAAACTTCGCGTGGGTCATGGGCATTAACTAATATTCTACTGTTTTGTTTTACTGAAAGGCAAATAAATTAAATTTTCAATTTTGCGTGTACCTATGAAAAGTGGTTATGTAAATGTTGATTACAAAAGTTTTCATTTAAAGTACCGTTTTGCGGGTCCAATAATTTTGAAATAGTGTCAGAAGTAAGTCGATCCTGATAATATGAAAAGCTGAAGATCTTCATATCTAAAATTGAAGTTATAAAAATATTTAAATTCTGAAAACTAATACA
Organism: Xestia c-nigrum; assembly: GCA_916618015.1. Lineage (NCBI taxonomy): Eukaryota > Metazoa > Arthropoda > Insecta > Lepidoptera > Noctuidae > Xestia > Xestia c-nigrum. The sequence goes on from OU745249.1 coordinate 24,925,692, forward strand.
ATCTGCAAATACCACATCGAACGTCCGCTAAATGGGTTAAAAGCTTACAATTTTATAAGACTAACCCAGGTATCAAATAGTGCATAAATTATGTCTGAGCTACAATCATAAAAAAACCTATTAATGTAATGATGCAAAGTTGCAGAATAATCCTACTATGGAAAAATATTCAACAATGTTGCAAGCCAGAATGTATACAAACCAGTTGACTGATTAAGGCGTGTATAGGTGTGACCCTAATGCCGTATTCGGGCTCAAACCCAATCCGGACTAAGCGGGAATTTATCGACAGAAAAACCCAATTATAGCGAGCAGGGCACTCGGGCAGGGCAATGAACTTTGTTAACTTATGCCTTTTTACTTCAGGTATCACCAATCAAAACTTAATTATGTTATCAGGATGTAGAAACAGTTTCTTTATAGCTGTTGCTTGCAACAGCGTCGAAATATCAGGAGCTCACAAAAACAAAAGAAAATACATACAGCCCTCACTGTAGTGTCTTTATAGGTTGCTTAAAATATAATTATCAGAATTAATATGCCTTTTAATACTATAGCAATAAAACCTAATACAAAACCAGTAAACCATATTAAACAAAATTAATGTGGCGACACTTGAGGCCTATGTCCAGCAGTGGTTGGTAGTTAACACTTAGCCTAGTTTAAAAAGAAACTAACTCTTAGAAGTTTTTGAGTTGATTTACGTTCACTTATAGTCCATCCACATTTCGCCAGTTTTGTTTAAGTCTCATGTAGTAGGGGAGAGATTTTGACCATCCATCATAACATTGTGTAACGGATTAATTTGATTTTGACATTGTACAGGGTATTATTTTAATTAACTTATTATTTTACTTATTATTTTTGAATTAATGACATTTTATATAACGTATTAATTTGAACTTATGACATTTTCTTAGGTTTTAATTCCATTTTATTTTCTTTCCGACTCTGCGGTATTAATTGGATTTTATGAAATGTATAATTATAAATTTTGCATGCCTGAATTGGTACAATACAGTTGACTGCGCATTCACCTGGCATCTGGAAATGTATAAATGTACTGTGTTGAGCAATAAATATTTGAATTTTGAATTTTCCACCGTACACAAATCCATACTTCGTGGCTATTACCGAGAAATTTCTGATGGAAAAACCCAAAAACTTTTCTCCTGATCCGTGAATCGAACACCGGAACTCATGCTCAGCTGTGGCGCTTGTGATCACTCGATTGATGAGACAGACAACCAACCAATATAAAACATCTAAGAAGGGAACATTTCACAAGCAATTAAAACCAAAAACAAAGACAACTCCACCGGAACCCATTCCTGTCTTGAAACCTCCAAATGAAACTGAAATACGATCTCCAATTGTACAAACTCCTTTAAGAAAGGGTCCAACTAACAATTGTGGCTGTTAATAATTGTATCCATCGGTGCCTCGACGGGGTGTCCACGGGGCGTTCGCGGGGTGTTGGCGGGGCGTCGGTAAACAACGAGGTCTTATCAGCCGCAAGACATTTGAATGATGAATTGCGATCTCCAGCAGGATATTGAAGAAGGCTCTTAGAATAACTTTGTGGGTATTATTTTGGTATTAAAACTGATTGTTTATGAGTAATGAGAAAACGGGTAATTTGTTAATTTGGAATAGAAAGCTAAACTTATACTATTACGGGATATTTTCCGTGATTGTTCATTGTTTTGAGCTCCCGATATCTTATACTCGTTTTGAATGTATTTACGATGTGTTGTGTTTTATTGTTTTAGTTATGTTTTGTATTTGTTGTTTTTGTTGGTTTTAGAATACTTAAAAATAGAAAAAATGCAGCAGTAGCTGTGTTATGGATGATTACTTCTTTCTGTAAAACTATTGAACATGTTAAAAACAAACAGCCAAAATACGTCCCAAAAATTGAATTTGGAAATCTGTACTGAGGAAAAGTCCCATATTTCGTTATTAATATTAAAGTTTCATTCAAAACACATTAGAAAAAGGGACTTTTCAAAACTCCGAGGCCAACGCTTAGCAAGACCATTGAAATTCCACGTTAAACAAAAAACTTGGTGAAAGAAGAAGTTCTAAACTTCAGCAAAGAAGGCAGGAGTTTCCTCACTTCCCGGTTTTGTGTAAACAACTCTAAAATTAAGTTGTTCTTAATGAGTTCAGCGATCTACTAACTAACTAAAATTAGAAACTGATTAAGCTGGTTTTGATTTGATAATTGTTGAATTTTTACTCAACATAACGGTTCACAGTTAGAAGGATGAACACCAGAATTTTCCATGGAGTTACTGCCTATCTGACTTCCACAAGATAATAACATTAAGCCCTTTGGTTAAGACTGGTTGTCAAACTTATTGAGCCACTGACTCCCTGAAAGTGCTGTCAAAGTTAATATACAACTGCCAACTGCTTAACGTGCTTTCCGAGGTACAAAAGAAAATCGGCATGTAATGAGTGGGTGTCCACAGACCAACCTAGGCAAGCACGTCTTAACCTAAAGATAACGCTGTCATGATATTCTGGATGATATTTCAAAGAAAACCTCAAGATGCAACCACTAACTGCAGTAAATACTACGGACAAAATTAACTTACCGACTAGTTCGTTAAGCAAAGTGAGGAGTTGCTGGTTGCTGGTTGCTCGTTGCAGAACTAAGTAACTTCAAAGTATGTTCTGTTTACTCAGGTAAACGATTGTAGTTTTACTGTTTATGTATCTACTTGGAGTGTTGCAATTTCCAGCAAAGCTAATATTGGTGGACGGAGATTTTGTTCACTCTAGCTTCGGTTTTAAAGATGTACCTATTTCTTTACTGTGGAAATAAAATAGCGAGCACCAAGTTAAAAAGTAATAGCTTTGGGCTTTTAGTGATAGTGTTTGTTAACACGATCTATGTAAACTAGTTGTTATATAACAACTAGTTTAACAACCTATGACATCCTAACACTTGCTTATTATTACCTGTATGAGACATAGTTTGAAACTTTTTATTTCAAATTCGCAGCAGGTAATTTTAAACGAATGCTTAGAAGTAATCTATTTTCAAGTGTTTTCCATCGCTTTCTACCTGACCTTGCTGATCAAAGCTGAAGGTAAAAACTAATAATTTATTATTACCAAAAAATAAAGAACGACAAATGGAATTGTGTTCCACCTCGGCGGCGGGTGACACGCATGGCGAGCTGTGGTCCCGACGCACGTACACAGCTATGAAAGCGTCCCACGTTCCACCTTTTGATTGCCTCGGCCACGTTTGAGTCCAATCAAGTACGAGGCGCAGGGTAGGAGATGGGCATAGACATTCCTTTATCTAATTAATAAAAATAAATGATTGATACAGTCCCATTTTCTCTACTTACTTGGAATTCGAAGACAGGAAATGACTGCTAAGATAAGGAGAAATGGAAGAAGACATGTTGCATCGACGGAAGAATGATGATGACTTGGAATTCAAACTATTATTTTTAATTCATTGTCTTGGTAAATCATCTTCTGCCTACCTTTTCTCAATAACATTGGGACTGACTTCCAGAATAACAGGACGCAGTTGAATAACCAGAGCCACTGCCTATCTGAACCCCACAAGTTAGCATTGGGTAACTTGTGGGGTTAAGACTGGTAAGACGGTAAGACTGGTTTAACTTTATCTTGGTAAATAGAAACACTATAAAAAAACATAGGAATTCATTTCAAACGACTAGACTCGTCTATAAACGGTTTAAACAAACACCAAAAACAAACAAGATCTTGCGAGAAAATTTCTTTTTTTTATTTGAGTAACGGAAACTTATTAAGTAAGAAGCTAAGATAGTTCAAAGTTAAAAGAATTTCTATAAAGGAGCTTGTGCAATTAAGTAGGTTTTCCATCTCGGAAATTGAGTCTTGAAGCGACTTTTTAGCATTCACCAAGTGCTTGGCAAGTCTCGTTAAAAAGCAGTAAAAATCTGTCGTCGAATGTTCGCGAAGACGATTTGAGGGGAGTATGAAGAATTAATTATGTATGAATGAAGTTGAGCGGTATTGTCTTGGGTAAAAGTACCAGGCTTTCATACTTGAGTGCTGTAAGGACTTAAGTGTTGTCAAGGAGATACACAGCGAAGAGGTACGTCCTTGACTAACAATAGCTTACTGCTATCTTTCAACTTGAGTTTGTTAATAATTAATATTTCATAATCTCCTAGTTCTCGTGACTAATGAAAATAAAAAACTCATCTTAACGACATTAATTAATTAAAAAAAGAGTTATATATTGTGACTAACCGATAAATCGAAAATATGAATAGGTAAAGGCACAGTATCTAAAAAAAATTCAAATCTATTTAGTCCGTCAGGTAAAAGTAAATATAATAGTTAAAAAGGGACACGTATTTTTCGTTTTTTAAGTCAAAGAATATTGACAAAGATTAAACGCATCAAAACTCGGGAGTGGCTCGTGACGTCAGAACTCACTAAAAATGATATCAAGGCGTCTTGTATGGAGAATTTTAATAGCGTCGTATCTTCGTCAATTTCGGTTTGTGCAACAAAAGAAAAAATACGGGTCAAATATTTGTTGACAATCTAACTGACGAAGATACGACTACTTAATTACATTTTTTTTTGTTGGAACCAGGAAAACAGGAACTTTTATGCTTCAATAAACGAATAAAGATAAAACCCTTCTTGAACAGATTTAATTGTCATATTTATATACCCAGCAGTACCTAATATTCAGAATCTGGACAGTAAATGTAAATGATGTTTGTACCCGTACCGTGTAGGATAATTATTTAATTATATGACCTGTTTTGTGGGACCCCGAGAGTAGGGATCAGACTAGTTCAGGGGTTACCTTAATGAAAGTATTGTAGTGACATTATTACTAGCTCGGGATACTTACCAGAATTTAAATGACTTTTGATAGGTACTGAAAAAGAGACCTGTTTTTTTATAATTCTACTAGCTGATGCCCGCGGCTTTTCCCGCGTGCAAATTATATACTGACCCCTTTCTAGAGAACCATTCCATTTGTTGGGGTGGACTGTATTGAATTAAAGAGGTGGATACTTTAACACTTTTATTGTATATTAGAGATCGAAAATAGCTTATATTTGAAGCGGGGCACAAGAGTTTACACTGTTAAATGTTCCTGTTATATAAGGAATGTACATAACGTATTACGACGTGGGGAACGTGGGACTCATTTACTTATTAACTTTGTTACGACATTAGGTAACTGATAAGAACTATGAATCTACTTTATATCTTTGACAATCTGTCTGATATGGAGCTCTTCCTTGACTTCTTGAAGACTTCTCCTTGATTCACTGGTTGAATGAAGTTATTACTTATTTCTACTTGTTCTTATTTGACTCGATTATCGATTAAATAATCGGTTCCCCTTACATAGATTATTACGTCATTGCAAGTTGTGGGGGCACTATTGCGTCTTTCTGGGACCTTTAATCAATCATAGCCCGTGAAAATGGACTTTCCCATTAGCTGATGCAATAGTTTAACTTATTGCGTAATATCTCCCTTTGGACAAGTACTGACTTGACCAATATCCCCTCCACAAAAGCTGATGCAACATTGCAAATCATTGCGTAAGGCTTAAGGCCTTTTAGTATATAATAGTTCGGGGGTAGACAGACATAGAGGTCCCCGTTATTTTCCTAAAAACTACTTATACTAGGGTTACATTTTGTGAAGGGCTCGTCGTCCGTTACACCATTAATTGGTGAAAACAGAAACAGCATGTCAATCGGTGCAGTAGATTTGAGTTTATCGTGAACAGACAGACAGACGCGGCGGAAGACTTTGTTTTATAATATGTAGTGTTGAATGTTATAGGTTCTTCTTCAATAAAGCGATGATTAAATTTCAAACGATGTATTTTACTTTAAGTTACAAAATTTGATAATAATATTAAGTTCTTGATATATTTGCGTGCGCACTTCGTAGCGGTCTGAAGGCTGTATGTGACCACAGATTATTTTATCAAAGAGTATAAAAACTAGATCTCGTTCAAAACAATTTTTGGTGGAAGTTTACAAATCTACATCATATATATTTTTTTGTTTTATCATTCTCTTATTTTAGAAGTTCTATGGGGGGGGGGGGCACATTTTACCACTTTGGAAGTGTCTCTAGCATAAACTATTCAGTTTAGAAAAAAATTATATTATAAACCTCAATATCATTTTTGAAGACCTATCCATAAATACCCGTATGAGTTTCTTGAAAAAAATAATTTTGTATTTCAGTTTTAACCCCCAAATTTTTTTGTTTTTTTTTTCTATTTTTGTGTGAAAATCTTAATGCGGTTCACAGAATACATGTACTTACCAAGTTTCAACAGCGTAGTTCTTATAGTTTCGGAAAAAAAGTGGCTGTGACATACGGACGGACAGACAGACAGACGTGACGAATTTATAAGGGTTCCGTTTTTGCCATTTGGCTACGGAACCCTAAAAAGATGGTGTCTAGTAGTAGTATGTCGCTGGTGCGGCGCTGTGCCCAGCCCACACTGCGGAAAATTTTGTCGGCGGCAACATGCAGTGATATATAAAAGTCAGATAGGAACTAATGACCTCTCACTAGGTGGACCGATGACTAATGACCTCTCACTAGGTGGACCGATGACTAATGACCTCTCACTAGGTGGACCGATGACCAATGACCTCTCACTAGGTGGACCGATGACCTGGTGGTGATGATTGCGGGGCTTCGCTGGGAGCGATGTGGCGGCACTTGGAGGAGGCTTATATCCTGCAGTGGAAATCTGTGGGCAGAAATTATGGTGATGATGATGTTATTGACACACCTAAAATACAGATTGCCTTGTTGTATGTTCAGTGGTCGCAAGTGCAACTGCGACCTCGCATCATCACCCTGGTCACCTCAAGTCGGTAGTCACCTCACTAACTAATCGCGCATTTGATCTGTGTGATTCCCAACATCTCACTGGTGAATTATCCCACGTGAAATGGTTTTAAATAGGAATGGCTACAATACCAATACTGGAGCAAGAAGACCAAATAAGAATCGAGCCAGCAGATCTACAGTGGAACGTCAACCAACTCGGCTGTGAAATATCAAAACCCAGTATCTGCATAAAACCAAATTTTACAGGAGAGCCGAAAAACGATTTCATATCTTTGACAGCTTGCCGTTTCAATAATATTAGTCGTATCTTCTTGGGAGTGATTGCAAAATTTGAGGTACATAACAGGCTTTAAAAAAAAATAGTTTTATTGCGTCTATCACAAAATATGTACGTAGAGGAGCAGTTACTAATAAAAACATTGTTTTCTTAGACCAATCTTTTTGAGTGTGACAATTTCAAAACCTAGTAAGATCACTTGCTTTGTTTTCATCTAGTTCTAAAATATACTGAGTGGGGACTAAACGCAATTTAATAGACCTAGTAACATCACTTGCTTTGTTTTCATTTAGGTCTGAATGTACTGAATTGGAACTAAATGCAATTTTATAAACCTAGTACTTAAGAAAATATATAATAAAACAACATAAAATATATGGCCAGTGGCCAGGCAGTTTTAATGAAGAAGATAAAAATCAGATAATCGAAAACCAAACACTATTTGTTCACAGTAAAAAAAAATACAAAAAATAATCACTCAAAATATTTGAAAACAGTCAAATAAAAATAAATTATTCACTTATTAATAATTGTCTACCTAAAACTAAATCAACTGAATTATTATAAGTCGGTAAATTTAGCCAAAACTCCCTTCTGTTCATTGGCATGAGCTGTAATAAAGTTCTTATTATGCCTTCCTTTTTACTTTCTTTGATACCACTTGGAATATTTTTTAAGGTTGGCATGGTCAAGGGATTGTGTTTTTTCATAAGAAAATCCAATTCGGAATCGGTTCAAAATAATCATCGGTCCAAAATAATCATTCTTATAAAACATATTGTGGCATCCATTTACAAAGAAATATCCGAAATATTTTCAATAAACTCTTCCGTGCTTCCATCACTTTGCTGAGAAGAACATGGTACAGGATTGTCGTAGATGTTGAATGGAGCATCTTCAGTTAGCAAAGCAGTGATATCAGTTGAGTTAGTAAGCGAAAGGTTGTTGCAGGGTATATCAGTGAGTGAGAAATTGCTATGCAATGCGTTCGAAGATGGTGTTGTTAGGGTCTGAGGGTTGTAAGCAAAATTTTGTTCATGCATTTGATTACTGCTAGCTGATGCAGGCAAACTTGAGGTGTTTTCATTTAATCTGAAATAAAATACATTATATAGCCATGCCATCACCAAAACGTTGCTTAGTGTGTAGGCAACAAAAAGCAAAGAAAACATAACCCTTTCCTTGCAGTCGGGTAAAAATAGAGGCTTTACAGATCGTTTTTTGTAATCCACAGGAGAATTTTACACACACACTTTAGAATTGCGTGGTTATTTTCAAGGATTTTAGTGGTATTTTTTTAGAAAATACCAGAATATTTAGAAAAAGTCAATATTATTTCTCTAATCAGCTAGGTACCCACCCAACACAACCCTTAAATATAATCACGCACTTCTGAATCTACCTGTATAAATCCAAATAGTGAGTACCCCTTCGGGGATAGGTGGTCGTGAGCACATAATAATAATTATGTTATTATGTGTCGTAGTAGATTGCAGTAGAAACTGTGATTTAATCATTACCCTCGTGCTGCAAAAAACGTATGAAACCGTTTCTCGTAGGTAGCAGGAGGTACATAACATAGCAATACCTAACAAACATGTTTTGTGCAAAATTAATTGAAATAAAGTATATTTGTGCATAAGCAAGATCCCACACCCACCCAGTTCCCAGTTTCTAAACATTCAATATTGTAGTTCAACAGATAGATAACGTTATTTTTCTTCTCAGTAATCCCTATCTTTAATCTTTAGTAATAGAAACAAATCAAACTTGCCTACCAATACCTACAAATCTTACATGCTTGTGTTATTATTTTGTGGTTATGGATTTTATTCATACAAAACCTTGAAAAACAAAAAAAATTGACAATATATTTACACTGAAGCGTACTTACATTTCACCATGTTGTTCTCTTAAAGCACTCAACATTAATTTCGACCTATAAAACTGTTTTTTACTAATTTTTAGAGACAAAAACACGCACTTCCAACGACTTTTTCTCACTTACTAAAGTTGCGCGGGAGTTTTGACATTTATTTCAACCATTTCATTGACTTAGTATCTACATGAACCATTTTATATCCAAGTAACTACAAGCACTTGCTAGGTTTTTAAAATGGTTGATGTTAGATACTATGTTTTAATCTTGTAATTTTTGCATTTTGAAAACGTTTACTGTAGATACTAGGTTTCCAACTTTGTGTAACTTCGTTTTTGACTTGTTTTTGGGAGTTTTTGCTATCCTAGTATGTGGAGAGTGGTCTATAAGGTCGAAAAATGCAAAAACACGCTTTTTTTAAGATTTGTCAGATACTAGGTTTTGAAATTGCACAGCCGAACTTTCTTGCCATATCTGAGAGGAGTAGCGGACAAGATAGGTCGTATAAGTAAAGTTTTATTGGTATTTCATCAGGAATTTCTGAGTCATGGATTCTAGAAATGTGGGTGTCTTATTGGGTGTACATTCGTCTGCATAATCGTTCGGAGATTACACGATTACGTTACAGATAATACAGCAGCATTTTTGTGTTTATTTTAAACTAGCACTACGCCCGTGACTTCTGTTACTCTCAATTCTTTACTTAGCCAATTTGCATGATATTAATAAAATGAACATGTTACTTTTGTAATAGTGAAGAAATATTTAAAATCGGTTGAGTTGAATCGTAACAACAACAAACAAAACATAAAATCTGTCCGCTTTTAATATTGTTTAGATTATAATTACGATTTCTACAGGCGAGTCGCAAGAAAAAGATAGTTTTGGAGACGAAGATTTAATTAGATAAAACTTTACATTAAAAATTAAAATTAAATTATACAAGTGACCATGATCGAGGTTTGATTCATAATAGCACAAAACACAGGTGTTCCTAAATTCGGAGAGGTGACCGTGAGAAGATGTCGCCGTGAAGAGCTGACGTTGCGTTGCCGGGTGGTCCATTTGCGCAACCGCGCTGGGTACAGTGCAAGCGATGCGATGCGATAGTTAGCTTAACGTAACACCTCCCCCCGTAGAACAGCGACTATTGAAGACAGAAGTCGTAAATTGAGCTGGAGGTTGATTTGTGTCTACACTGGTAGCTGGTACAGTGAAGACTCTTTGAAGTTCCATCTGGTTGCTCGCAGGTTCAGCAGGTGTTATCATTGATTTTCGTCGTAGAAAGTATTTTCGATAGAGCAGGACACTGACGATTGTACAGACGATGATCACTATCATGTACATCGGTATAGTGGTGTGATATACACTGGAGTTGCTGTCTTCAACCAGGGTTATTGGTGACTGCATGGACAATTTCCTACTAGTCTCGTGTAAATGGTCCAACTTGATTGAGTTTAACTTAAAGGTTAGGGCTGAAGACGTCGTCTGCTGACAAAAAGTCAAATTACCGGCTGGGATATCGATGATTTTCAATGCTTGTCCTTTGAGGCGGTCCTTGAAGTTGTAGATCTTAAAGTGCTGTATTTCAAGAGAGCATCTCTGAGGTATTATAGCGAGGTAGATGCCTTTTAAGGTGTCATACAGGTCACGTCCGCAGGATAGATGTACTTTAGTAGGCGTGGGAAAGCTGATACCATAGTGTCTGTCATCGAGCTCTTCATATGCAGGTTTCTTCAGGGATACTGTCTTAGGACTGCATGAAGTTGTTCGTTGTTGAGTGGTGATCAAATTCTGGATACAATCTGGTGCTGTTTGATTGTGCATAGTTTTCAACTGGTTGCATAGATACCATTTGCTCGTCTTCGGACATTCTGTCTCTATATACTTGAAGTCTTTCTTATGTAAGGCAAGAAAAGGATGTGGGGGTGATAGGACTTGATTTAATTTATTAGGAATCATACATAATTTGTAAAAATCATAGGTTAAGGGGATGAGGATCGGAATTTTATATACTATAACTATTTTATTTCCCATATAGTAGGAGCCTAGTCTGATTATATCATATATTTCCCTTACATCTAAATTTGTTATATATTCTAGTTAAGTTTTTAATTATATCCTTAATAGTAATTAAATCTACAACTGCGTGATGAGCAGTAGATATTCTTATAAATGCAAGAACATTTTCTAATTTATTAAGTTCTTGCGATATATAATCTATGTTATCGCTAAGAATAGTAAAAACTTGGAAAAGATGAGCATATTTAATTAAATCATTTTCTCTGGTAGCTTCTGTTTCACTAATCTTTTTTTACTAACAGTTCTATCTTGTTCTGATTATCTATTATATTATCCAAAATTTTTGAATGTTCAGTTATCCAGTCTTTTGATAAACTAACGTGTGCATTAAGTTCTGAAGCTATCCTATTTTCATTATCTTGCAGGGATTTAATAGCCTGATTATAGTGCAATGCATCTGTGTAATCCAAATTTCCATCAAAATCTGGAACAAGTCTAAGTGACTTATAGATTAAATCTAGTGGATTACTATTATTATTTGCCATATTTTCTTCCAAATTGGAGTCTTATTCACTATCCTCTAAAATATCTCCTAGATCCCTGCGTTGATCTATCGATCTATCTCTATTCCTATTCCTATCACTAGCTAACCTATTATTCCGTGATTCTCCCGGATGGAAAATCTTGACGGCTATACGTTAAACTAACACCAAAAAATCACTCGCGAAATATTAAAACGACACACTTAAAATAGATATATAATATACTAGGAAGGACTAATGTAGGAAAGCAAGGACTAAGAAAGATTCAAAGTACTTACTGCATAATGCTCCAGTATCTTTCTCCTGCACAATCAATGTTCAGATCACTCACTGCAGAAATCAATGTAGGTTCGGTGACTTGTCTATGATGGTCTAGTTTTTACAAGTTTCCTGTCGGCTGCGCCAATTACGATTTCTACAGGCGAGTCGCAAGAAAAAGATAGTTTTGGAGACGAAGATTTAATTAGATAAAACTTTACATTAAAAATTAAAATTAAATTATACAAGTGACCATGATCGAGGTTTGATTCATAATAGCACAAAACACAGGTGTTCCTAAATTCGGAGAGGTGACCGTGAGAAGATGTCGCCGTGAAGAGCTGACGTTGCGTTGCCGGGTGGTCCATTTGCGCAACCGCGCTGGGTACAGTGCAAGCGATGCGATGCGATAGTTAGCTTAACGTAACATTATCCTTTTTGTTTAATGTTTTTGTTCACGGTTCAGAGGATAATTTGAACCTCCTAACAAGAAAAAAAATACAAAAATCTTTATTAGAACGAAATCTTTAACCGGTAAAAAGTATTGTTACTTTGTTTATATTTCAAACAACTTTTCTCGTCTCATTTAATTAGCGTAAATCAGAAAATCTAAATTAGGGACCTAAATATTTGTACGGAGTTTACTCAATAATACTATAATTTAGATTAAACTTGAAATAATAAGCAATACTAACAAGGTGTGTATAATAGTAGACACAATATCATAATTTACATCAAACATAACATCTAAACGGGACTAGATCTTCAAGATAATATACACCTGCTCAAATATTGATATGTTAATTAAATCCTTTAGCAGTGTTTAAACTGTAGATAGCAATGAGAAGGTGTAATATAAACAAAGACATATTTCAAACGTAAATGGGCAGAAGATAGTTGACTTAAGGCGAGTACAGGATTTAAACGCGAGTTTTATAATGCCTGAAAGTATATGAATCACTCCAATAAAAAAAGCTAGAAAAATATATGATGTTCTTCAGGATATATACAAGTATGATAGTGTTTTGAAAATATAATACAACTAGCTGTTGCCCGCGACTTCGTTCGCGTGAAAAGGTTGATGGGTCATATGTGAGCCTATCCATATACTATCCCATCAACCGGGCACAAGTTATTGTATTACTTGTGTTGATGAAAATAAGCTAAATGTGCGAAATGTGGTTGTAGGATTAGATACACATCTACCAAACAGTGACGATGGGTAAAAATAGTGTCAGGGGAAGCCGAAGAAAAAAAAGAGAACTGTTTTTTTTTGCTTCTGTTAACTTTTTTTCCCATGTTAATTTTGACCTCATTTTCATTATCAGCGAAACCAGAAACCACGGAAATGACACCCATGATGAAAAATCCAAAAAAATTCGTCGGGGCCATTTTGGATTTTTATTTTAAGTTCATCTTCATTCATCGAAACTAAGATCAGAAATGCAGAAGAGTTAGAAAACAAACAGAAATCCACAAAATAAAAAAATCTAATTGGTATCAAATACGATACCGACAATTACTCATTCTATCTCATTCTACTATACATACTTTCTTTTTTTGCCCCTGCCGTAACTCCATAATCTTCGGCTTACCTAGGTCCCTACAAAACTGTAAGTACCTACTGCCAGCCGCGAAGTCACGTGTGCGCGTCTATACGATTGGTACCTACCTGTACTATTAACTTGTGTACGGCCTATACTATTAACTTGCACTGCTGCAAAAGGTCTCTCCTGCAGCTGTTATTGGTGAACGAATGAACAACTACAACGCAAAAACTTCATCCCCTTTACCCCTTTGTGGGTTGTAATGAAAAAAAACTAACGACTTAGTAACTTTGATACTATTTTGAGACTCAAAAAATAAAAACTTTAATTAAAAACAAAATGTTGCTCTTTTTTCACCCCTCAAGGGTTAAAATTCTAATAAAGCCGTTGCGTTAGCTTCCAATCATAAGCCCAGATAACAAATTTTGTACTTTTTACGTCGAAAATGTTGAAATTTTTCACACACAATTTCATCCCCTTTATAAGCCTTCGGGGTGGAGTTATCAAAAACGCTGAAACACGCATAAATTAATTTTCAATCGTCAGCCTAAACACAAAATTAGAAGATCCTAACTTTAAAACTGACGGACTTTCATATAAGCTTCCATCCCCTATTTTATCCCCTTGGGGGTAGAATTGATCAAAATCCTTTCTTAGCGGATGCCTACGTCATAACATCTACCTGCATGCCAAATTTCAGCCCGATCCGTCCAGTGGTTCGGGCTGTGCGTTGATAGATCACTATGTCAGTCAGTCAGTCACCTTTGAATTATATATATTTAAGAAGAAGTAGATTAATTTCACTCGATAAAAAAAAATCACAAACTTTTCTCTTAATACTTTTAACGAGCAGAAACCGTACTAAAATGCATGCGATCATTTTGATTTTTTGGCAAATAATTCTACAAGCAATGTATTAGCATTACAGTGTTTTATTTTTTTAGTACAATCAATATATTTTTTTGTAAACCGATCGAAACCACTCATTTCGCATTATTCGGCCCGCAGTGACTGACGTAACAACCACGTTGTAGTGCAAGCTGATTAAAACTTTATTCTAACAGTATTTTATAATTTAGCTCATGTAGTCCCCTTAATTTTGTATTGTCTGTAACTAACGTAATGATGTAATTTCGTTGTGAAACAAAATTGCTGCAAAACAGGTTTTAGTTTTCATGGAAAGTTTTGAGTTTTACTTGAATTGTAGTTTATTTGAATTGTAAGTGGCTTCATCTTTCTGACTAACGACTCATGAATAGTTTAAACGTGACTGTGATTGATTTGTTAGCTTCGATTTGGCTGCAGTTATTTTTAGTAAACATATGGTTGTATTTAAAACACCACCCTGCGCTCCATAACTGAAGTTGCTGATGTTGAAGAAGAACAGCTAGGCTAAAGTGGGAGTGGGCAGGCCACGTGGCTGGCATCCGCAGGGGGCATGGGCATCGATCTTCACACACTGGACACCTGAGGAAGGACAGCACTGTGAAGTTGGATCTCGGAGAAGGTGGGGTGACGATCTGTTTGTTTGTAAAAATTTAACTCAGGAACTACTCAACCCATTTTTTGAAATTCTTTCACCAGTAGAAAGTTACATTTTTATAGAATAACATAAGCTATAAATTATATTTGCATGATTTCATGCAAACTAGAGAGGTATCACAATTTTCACGGACAGAGTCGCGGGCGAAGGGCTAGTAGCTTATAAATTCTAGTTTAGACAGCGCAACTAGAAAGTTGCCGTCAGTTTCTCAGCCAGCCAACACTAACTCTGAGGCAACAACTAAATATTCATCGACTATTGCTTTCCCTAAGTTCCAGTTTCTAAGTTAAAATGTATTATTGGCTGGCAGCTTTCTACTGAATTGTAGGAGCATGTGGCTAAATAAAACAGCTGCTCAGGTATATCAGGCGTAGTGGTAGTGAGGCTGCCTTACGTTCTTAGGATCCTGGGTTCGAATCCCGAGAGGAGCAAATGTTTGTGTGATGAGCATGGACATTTGTTTTCGAGTCATGGATGTTTATATGTATAACGAGTATGTATTTACAAACAAAATAGTATTATATGTAGTATATCAACGACACAAGCTTTGCTTAGTGTGGCACTAGGTGGCGCTGTGTGGTAATGTCCAGCGATATTTATTTATTTATAGCAATGTTTATTTATTTATATCTCAAGGTTAAACTGCGTTAGCCTAGGTTGTTCCGTGGATGGGTCCACCCATTATAATTATTACGAGTTTCATCTGTGCCTAGGAAAACACATTGCTGTTGGCTCCTATTGTTAGTTCTAGATCTTTGACAGTATTTGCAGTTACGCTGTGGTTCGAAAGACGGAAACCCAGTCTTATCAATGGGCATCGTATTACCCAGTACTAACTGGTTTTTGAGTTCAGATAGTCGCTCCATGTAAAATACTGGTATTCAGTTGCATCCGGTAAGACTGGAAGCCGACCCCATCATAGTTTGGAAAAGGCTGATGAGCTTTCTACTAAATCTACTTTCCTTGAATGATGGTCTTGTTATTTAAAATGGCTTACCATACATAGACGCCTATTGAGGCTAGTACTCGTAAATACTTACGGTGAACCGTTTTCACCAACAGCGTTACAAAATGAACGTACATTGAATTACAATTAAAATTATTTTGTCCTACAAATACAAATATTTGGCGTTGAACGCCGCAACATTATTGCTGGGATCTCGCTATTGTTGTAATATTTAAACATTAATTTATTGTTTGTATTATACTGATGTGATTTGTTATGTTTTCTGTGTAAAAAAAAAACTTTATTGTAAGATAAGTGCAAGATGAGACATAAAATTAATAAAATAAACTAAGCAGATTTGTGAAATAAGTATTTTAAATAACACAATAACATAAATCATCATCATCTGCCTTGCCTTTTCCCAACTATGTTGGGGTCGGCTTCCAGTCTAACCGGATGCAGCTGGATACCAGTATTTTACATGAAGCGACTGCCTATCTGACCTCCACAACACAGTACTGGGTAATACGATACCACTTGTTAATACTGGTTGTCAAACTTTCTTGGCCACTGACTACCTGTAGCGACTGTCAAAGATCTACAAATGACGGCCGGGACAATGATAAGTAACATAAATATTATAGTAAAACAAGCTAGAAAATATACGATATTCATATTGTGTTTTTTGTTAGTAAATGTAGCGTCGACGGTCAGTGCAATAACAATATGTTATCCTAATAAATTCAGAAAACACTGAATTTTTACAGCCGCATAGCATTGTTCAACATAGGCACCAGCTATTTTAATCCTATCGACTAAAATAGTGGACAATATATTAGGCAAAGCTCTGATGAAAAACCAAATAATACAGTTTCACAGTTAACTCAGACAGCAATCCATCAGCAGCCCTATTACAACGAGGATAAAGTTCAATATTACAAAGCCAGAGGTGTATACATAGTTGCGAAAGGACTACAGTCTCTGATTGGGCTTCCACTTTCAAAAATGTAGTTTGATTTCGCCTCATTGGCGATGTTCTATTCTTCGAACTTTTATTGTTTCAATTATTTGATTACTTCATTTATGTAATCAATATCGAATGCAATAAAGATTTGAGTATTGAGATTATCTACAGGGTGTATTTCACCTCATCACAAAGCCGTTAACCAAGCATTCCGTATATCAAACTAAGTAACTTTACGCAAAAAATATTGCTGGGAAACAACTTTTTTTTTTGAGGTTATAAATCATGTTTGATGGTATAACTCAATGTAACACACTCAAAACATTGTGCGGATGGATGGATTAAATAGTACGGGGGTTGTAGAGATATTTAAAGTAAAAATCATGCGATAAAAAGTGGTATTTAAAAAAAAACTTGTCAAAATCTTGCAACTTTGACCCCCAATATCTCCGTAACTAGAAGGTTCCCAGGTATAGTGTAGAACAAAAAAATGATCAGAATGACGAGGAGAACAAGTGCCTTTCGTATTCGTTAAGAGGTGTTTTACACCCTATATACTAATATTATAAAGCAGAAGAGTTTGTTTGGTTGAACGCGCTAATGACAGGAACTACCGGCTCGAATTGAAAAATTCTTTTTGTGTTGGATAGTCCATTTATCGAGGAAGGCTTTAGGCTATATAACGTCACACTTTGATTATTAGGAGCGGAGCAGGAATAAAAAATGTTGCAAAAACGGGGATTTTTTTTCCTTTCGTTTTTCTGTCTATGTGACGCAGACGAAGTTGCGTGGGTCAGCTAGTTCTTCATAAAGGCTTGGGAGTAGTATCAAATTCTTTCAAAACGGAACAAGTGATTATAAAAAACAACACTAGCACCAATAACAGTTCCATGATATAACTATCATGGAACTGTTAATGGTACTAATGACAATGAAGCTTCGGAACTGGTTTACCAGATGTATAGCCGTAAACAAAGGAAACAGAGTATGTAAGGACTGTAGCATATTGAGCTTGCTTATCCTATGGGGGAAAATTACGTGCATCCATAAACTAAAAACGTAAAATATTTTGTATGTAAGTAATTTTGATGTCCTGTGTTGGATTCTCGGGTCGAGCAAAGTGATATTAGGTTTTTCCATCAGAATTGCACTCCGTTGATGGCAATAGGGTCTCCCCTATTATAGAGGGTTTAAACATAACTGGCGAAAGGTGCACTACTAGGTACAACTTCTATCTAACCTTAATACTGACGACTCGAATGGCGTTCTTAGGGCCCTGGGTTCGAATCCCGGTAGGAGCAAATGTTTGTGTGGTGAGCATGGGCATTTGTTTCAGAGTCATGGATGTTTTTAAATACATGTTTACTAAACATATGTACCTACCTATGTAAAATAAACATGTATTTAAAAACAAAAAAGTATAAATGTAGTTTATCAATTATCTAGTGTCCACGACACAAGCTTTGCTTAGTGTGGCACTAGGTGGCGCTGTGTGTTAATGTCCAGTGATATTTATATTTATTTATTCATAATACGAAATTACAGGCGTTATGTTAAATCATGAACAATTTTTAAGTTTCTACAAGCTAAGCTAGTCTAAAAACTTGATAAAATACCATTAATAGAAACTTCAGTGCAACATACAATATTAATCACCGCTTCCTTCCTAGTTCTGTTGTTTTTCCCTGTTAGATAAGCAGCGCAAATAGCTAAGTTAACAAGTTACTTCAACTTGTATCGGAAGTTGCGCCCCTAGTCTAAACATAAGCTAAGTTAGTGAATACTTCACGAGTCTCGCTGCAGCGCGCCATCGAGCATTGAAATTCACGAAACGTTTACATTAGGTGATTGGAATAACTAGTTTCAGTGTACAATCAATATTTATCGAACAACTCTATGATTTAAGATAGAAATTTGATAATAATCTATATTACTATGACACTCGTTATTATAAGAAGATTGGACAGAGGTTATGGTTGACGAAATGGGAGTCAATGACATCATTCTCTTGCCCTTATCCCAATTTATTTGGGGTCGGCGCAGCATGTCTTCTTCTTCCATACTCCTCTATTTTTCGTCATCATGGGAGTCAATGTATGAAGACTAAAATAGTTACGAGTTGTCACACTTTTTCACTTATTTCGCACGTTTTTTGTTTAGTTGTTGAAATGGGAAAGTTACGAGAAAAAAAGTTAAGTTAAACCCAGAAAACATTGACTAGCTTGGGGTTGGAACCAAGGGCTTTTTTCCGGATTTAATAGTCTTAAACATCGAACGACTTGAAACTTTGTCTTTTACAAAAAAAAAACATTGTTTTTTACACCGTCCAACCAACTATACAATTCAAGCATTGTTTGTCTTTTATTAACTTTTTTTTCTGAAAATCCTCAAGCTTTAAAATGTACTTTCGTGGTTTGCGGTGTCTAGCCAAATGCCAGTTAAATGACTGCTCCGTTTCAAGTATCAAGTTTCGTTTGAAGTGGTCCAAATGGCCCTGGATCGAAGAATATGGAAGTCATGGGAAGAGACCGTTGCCCAGCAGTGGGATGACAAAGGTTACCAGTAACAGTCGTCCAACCTTGTACAGTGACAAGTTTAGTTTCAAGGTTTGATGTCAATGAAAATAAATTTATCAGCTCTTGACTGATTCGGGTGCATTTTTGCTAAAATTTTCAAATTCAGCAAAGAAAAATGATTATGAAATATCAGCAAAATGGACCCGAATCAGTCAAGAATTGATATATAGAAGACATTGCTGATTTTGATAATTTTAAGAGCCTATACTACCTCAAATGGCTTAGCAGAATCCTTCGATACGCCGAAAATACTGCAGCATAAATTTTGAAATAAATATATGGTAAAGTTGAGGATTATTGTTAAGTCCTATATTTGGCGAAAACACGATTCCATAAAATTTTCTCGATAGAAAAAATATCCAAAGTTACCTCTAAACTGAACAATAAACCGCTGGCAATCTTATAATACTTAAAATAAGATCATGAAACTTTTTATACTAACTGAACTATCTATAGAGCAGGTCTTATATTATCTATTTTTTTGAATTTCCTTTTTTTTCGCCGAAAAATAAATAGCCTATAATATCGGTCATATCAAAGTTGGTTCCCTGCCGCGCGCCACCCGCGCTCAGTCCTGCTCCGGCTTCCGTACGGGAGGGCTGTGTCAGTTTGCGCTCAGGGCACATTACGCAATTCAACAAATAAAAATATTGAAATACATGAGTTTATAGTGTTTGCGTGATGGGAAATAACCGAAATAAAAATTAGAAGCGACAGGGTTGGCGTAAAGAATTTCTCAAACATATGATCGAAATGAAGTATCTACTGACCGATCTATTTAGGTACAATATTAGTGATTACAAACATGTAGGTGAATATGTAGTAGGTACACACGTTTGGAGCAGTTTCTGTGTGAGTAGACCAGGTACATAATTACCGTACATACAATTATATTTTATTTACTTTCAAAGCGCTTGGCGGCTGCAGTACGGGTCACAGGTTCGATTCCCGTACGGATCATGTGTTAGGTATATTATGTGACGGTCTACAAATAGTTGTGAAGACTTGTGTTTGTAATCGCACCGTCTACGTTTGGAACTTTGGAGCAATCAGTTTAGGGTAGATAGTTAGACGATAGAATTCTCTTTATTATGTACTTACACCATAAAAATTCCAGATTCAAAAATAATAAAAAAAATCCTAAATAAGTTTGTTTTTTTTTTTACATATACAACAAAGTGTAGATTTTATACTTTTATTACTCCAATACTTACCTATTTCTCCAATTGCTCCTGAAAAAGACGGTGCAGTTACAAACTCAAGTCTTCACAACTATTTGTAGACCATCACTTATAATAACACATGTTCCGTGCGGGAATCGAACCTGCGACTCGTACTGCAGCCGCTACGCGCTCAGAAAGTAAAAAAAATATAATTGTAGGTAGCTGTAAGAAACCAAACTATTGCTTGTTTCACACACACTTACCTACCTATCAAATATTCATAGTCATACAAACCATGCCTTGAGAATCATGAACACAACAAAAAAAAAACCAATATGCTGTTATGCGCAGTCATACATTTCGTTTTTTTTTTTTTATAGTGGCAAAGCGTTTTACTACCACGTCAATGTATCCACTGAACTAGTAATGCAAATCCGCTCTGTTTCAAAATCCATTTTTTGGATCGGATGTTTGATCCAATCCGGATTATCCGGATTTTACGGATTTTTCACGAAAATAAACAAATCTACCCATATTCTGTTTCTAATTTTGGGAAATGGGAAATGGGAATTTAATTTTATTATTTGAAATTATTCAAATTCAATACCTTGGTTGGTTTGGTTTTGAAGCCTTTTCCCAACTATGTTGAGGTCGGGTTCCAGTCTAACCGGATGCAGCTGAATACCAGTATTTTACATGGAACGACTGCTTATTCTTTGTAAATATATATTTTAATGTTTTTTTTTTAATATTTTCATTTATATTATTATTATATTATATTTGCAATCGGTCGTCAGACCATAAGTGAATTTGTTACAAGCTACATGGCGTTGTGGTGGAGCAGCCAGTGCTGCGCCTCCCACTTATAGAAGGTGGTTCCTCTTCAGCCTTTTCACCACCTCTGTCGGGTTTAGCAGTTCAGTCACTAGTGGGTTTGGGTGCATGGTTAGGCAAACCATATGTTGGGATTTGAACCGCTCAATTTCAGAGTTTACGAGCGGCACCTGCAGGAAGTCGTGATTTTCGCTATTCCGGGCAAACCAAGGTGCATTAACTATGGCTCTTAGTATTCCGTTTTGAACCCTTTGCAGGCAGAAAATGTTAGATTTGCTGGCTACGCCCCACAATTGAATTCCGTACGTCCATATTGGTTTAAGGACCGAGTTGTAGATGAGTAGCTTGTTGTCTACAGAGAGTACAGAGTTTCTTCCCATGAGCCAATAAAGGTTGCGGAATTTATGGTTTATCTCCTCCCTTTTCTGCTTAATGTGATGCTTCCATGTTAGGCGCCTATCTAAATGGAAGCCAAGATATTTAACACAATCTGTGTGTGGTAAGGTATCAGGTCCAGGTCTAACAGGAGGGGTGTTTCCGTGCCTGAGTGTGAAGGTGATATGGTTAGACTTGGATGCACTGGCGCGTATCCGCCACTTACAGAGCCATTTATGTGTCTCGTCTAACTGATTTTGCAGTTTGTTGCTGGCCATTTCTGGGTTGTCGTCAACTGATAAGTAGGCTATGTCGTCAGCATATGTTGCAACTGTTATGTCGGGTAAATCTGATGTAAAAATGTTATACAACACAGGGCCAAGAATAGAACCCTGTGGTACTCCAGCTTCCACTTCAAACACTCTTGATCGTGCTTCGCCCTGTTTAACTCGGAAGCAGCGTTCGGATAAGTACGACCGGATGAGCAGGAACATTGAGTGTGGAAGTTTTGTCTTCACTTTTGCCAGTAATCCTTTGTGCCAGACTCGGTCAATAGCTTGTTGTACATCCAGAAATGCCGCTGAGCAGTACTTTTTGCGTTCAAAGGCCTGTCTTCCTGTTTGGTAAACTCGGTGAACCTGTTCTATTGTGGAATGGGATTTCCGAAAACCAAACTGATGAGGTGGAACAACACCATTGATGTCCATACATGGTTTTAGTCGGTTAAGGAATATCCTCTCCCACAGTTTGGACAGTACAGGAGTTAAGCTTATCGGCCGATACGACGACGCTTCATGTTCTGGTTTGCCTAATTTGTGGATCATGACTACTTCAGAGATTTTCCAAAGATCAGGAAAGTGAGATGTTCGAAAGATTGCGTTGAACAGACTACATTATAAAAAGACGGGTATTTATCGCGAATTTACCTTTAATTTAATCCCGACGTTTCGACCGGATTGCACCAGCCGTGGTCGCGGGGAGACTGAAGTACTGGAGGTACCGCGACAGCAAAGTGAAGGTGTTTATTCAACTACCCTCACTCATCTTCATAAATGTTAATTAGGGCCGGTTCACACTAGGACAGCACACTACACTAACAGTGTCCGTATATTGAGGCGATTTCACTTGACGAGTACACTTAGTGATTACTGGATTCCAAGCTGAAGAGAGTTTGAAGCCGTCCTCGCGATTGAAATTAGGGTACTTCTTGATCTCAATCGCTTCCCGAACCATTCTCTTATAGACAACAACACACACAGCAGACTAGCCAAGAAGGCAATGCATTTTCTGGGAAGATTTTTAAGTATTGAAGGTGTGATCAGGTCAAATCCGGGGGCTTTTTTCGAGTTGAGCTGTCCGATTTCCTTCGCAATTTCTTTTGGTCTTGTTGACTTAATGGGCAGACACATCTGCAGATCTTGTTCTAATATTGCATCAATATGTCGCTCACCTGCAATGCTCTCGTTGGGTTTGAATACAGAATTCAAATGCATTGCAAATACTTCGGCTTTTTCCAAGTCAGTTCTTGCCCAGGAAGCTTGTGACCTAATTGGGGGATAAGACTCTTGAGGTTTATCTAGGTTTTTGGTTGCCTTCCAGAGCGAGTAAGCACCAACTCCCGTAGGTGACATCATCTGTAAGTTTGTTGCCACCGTTGAATTAATAGATTCCTGGACTACAGACTTTAATTCTTTAGCTGCCTTGTTAAAGTGGAGTTTATCAAGCGGATGACGGGACTGATGCCAAATTCTTCTAAGTCTACGTTTTTCTAGGATTCTTTGCATGATATCCGGCGGATGAGAGTGGTTGGTCGAACCTCTGGATCGAGAGGGTGTGTTAATCCAGGCAGCTATTTGAATTGCATTTGTGAGATATTGGCATTTTTTAATATTAAAAAAAAAAACATTATTGTGGTCCGCCCGGAGCGGGGTCCAACCTACCAGTGGTTATCGGGGATCCAGACACAAGAACCTCCTCACAATACGGGCCATATCGAAGAGAACTGCCTCCCGAAAAATGTCCTTGATCTAACGGCCTATAGAAAGCCTCGACAGACATTCGTCGTCTGGGCCTATCTCACTTGTAAACGTCTCTTTGTGCCTATTGACCTTGTCTCTCTGACTCTCCTATCTAGAACATCGAGTTCCGTCTGAGTCCTTTTGAGTATGCCAAAAAAGTACATTAAAACCAGCATGACCCAACCGTTGATAGCACGCACCTTGTTTCCGCCTGGAAGAAAGCTATTTAATACTTTCTTCAGACGTCTAAGGTAGCGCTCCTTCAACTTCATATCAGTTACGTTAATGCTTTCGACATACCCAAATACTTGTACTTAGTTTTCGGATGAGGAGAGGTATCTCAGGTGTACGGAATCCGAGAGCTGAATTCCCTTGGATACCATAATCGCCCTTCGCTTTACAAACATGACTGCACTTTTGTCCACACCAAATTCTATCCCAATGGCGTTACTTAAAGAGTCAGTTACTATTAGTTAGGTATTTCCATCAGTCGCAATTTGTTGCGGGAAAAGAGTTTTGGATCATCCACGTGAAGAAGGATAAGTGGTACCTGACCACTTCTCCTCAACCGGCAGCCTAGCCCTGAATCCTCCAGCAATGTGCTATGGGGATTCAGGGCTAGACAATACTAACTAAGTTTTTTGTAGAGTCAGACTGTCGCCCTGGAATAAACAAAAAAGCTATGTAATTTTTGGAGACAAAATATGACCCAATAATAATAAGGCATCTAAAGTGCCATCGTCGTTTAACCTACTACGATTTTGGTTACACCCAATTCCTGCTGCGGAAAAAGCTCGCTCTGAATCGACGTCGAATGCACTGAATATGTTTATAAGCGGCCTCCAAGAGAAATATCAGTTTCAGGCTTTATAGGCGTTTCGGCTGATGAGCACATTTTCGAATATTCTCGCGGAAATGTAGCCCACGAATAACAATTTCTTATTGTTCAGAAAATCCGGATTCGATTTTCAAACCCGGATTTAGAAGTCGTGTAAAAATGTACCGAAATCCGGATTTTTCGGATTACGGATAGTCCGGATTACATTCCCTACTGACAGAACCCTGAATGCAATGGTGACTCGCACTCGATTAGTTTTTTGTAACAATAGAATGTATGCAGTGGCTCAGCATCGTAAAAACTTAGTAGGTTAATTATTTCTTATAATATACTTGCATTTAAGCCTACTTACTATACAAAAACGGCTGTCACAAATACATACAAGGATAAAACTATAAAACTCAAACGTACTACAAACTCAATGCGCCGAACCTGCACGGTTACGTTGGCTCGTCTATTATTTTGTAGCAAATTTCCAGTATAAGTTGATCTCGCATTGTATAGGCTTTCCGTACAATAAGAGGTCAGCTTATACTGGAAAATTTAGCTTGGAAATCAACTTTCTGTAGGTTTAGTGGGCTTTTAAATGAACCCCGTGGATTTTAGTCAGTAAGAGTCTGACAGTCCCTTCCGCTCCACTCAGGGTGGGAGGATAATATTACCACGATAAAAAAGGTACCTACCTAGATTGTAATTAAATTGATATAAAATTTTGTTTTGATAATAGTGACAAATTAATATTAATATTGATAATTTTAATACTTAGAACTCCAATAAATAAAGTACCTAGTTTAATCTAACAAAATTGCATCGACTTCGCGCTGTGCCCGCGCCGCGTGACCGCGAGCCCCATTGTGCGAGCGAGATAAAGAGTTAGGCGGAGCGGTGAAGTGGGGGCAAAATTAGAATTCGAGCTGAGGTTGTATAGGCTCTTAACCATTTATAATTAGTGTCATAGAGAATATAAATTGATAAAATGTAATATATAATATATATTCATACAAATTAATGATATTATTATTATTTTTTTATTATCTAGTGTCCACGCCACAAGCTTTGCTTAGTGTGGCACTAGGTGGCGCTGTGTGTTAATGTCCAGTGAAAAATATTTTTTTAAAATTTTTAATAACTGATACAAATTAATACAATATAATAATGAATACACGTAAATAAAATATTTAATAACCTCAAGATATTAATTAAAATAACTACATAAACCTAATAGATACTTGGAATATTTTTGATGATAATTATATTAGTTATATTATATTTGTTTAACAAACTCGCAATCCAGTATACCTACTCACTGGATGCTTGTTTTGTCCGATGCATTATGTTGCCGTGCCCTAACCGGGTTTCAAGTTGGAACTTACTTACGTAATATGTAACAACTGAATGTACCCATGAATGCAATCTCCATTGCATTCAATTTGAGTTTGAGTTTGAGTCAAGCCATAGTACAGCTAGTAAAGTAATGCGAATGTTAGCTAGTGGCTGCAACTTATGAGCTGTAAGTCACAAGTTCAAACCTAGGCAGGTACGTTGTTTAAATCATTTTTTCACTTCTCATGCTCTAAAAGTACGCCGTTATAGCCCTACGAAGCGGGATTAAAATGGCGGTTTATTACCTAGGGAGTAAAAAGTAATTTAAAAATGGAACGATCTTTTTCTCTAAAATATGGTCACAAAAGAGTAACTTGTCAAAGGTTTTATTTAAATTTCGCATAGGCATGCAAATAGAAAGCGGTTTATTGAAAAAAAAAAAAACTCTTCTACGCGAAAAAAAATTATGGTTGTTTGTGTGCTTCGTTAATTTTGAAAAGCAATGCCTCTGTTGCTAGCCGCTGCAGTAATGTAGGTACTAATTATCTGTGGAGTGTGGATCATCTCCATTGCGAAAATGTTGAGAGATTGTGTTGTGTTTTCAATGGTTAATCTGTGACTGACCTGATAGAAGAAAAAACTGACCACTCAGTTCTGAATTTTTGTCGAGTGTAAATTTGTTCAGTTTCAAATGGCTATTTTTCTCGCACTCGAAGTGAAAAGTACAGTTTGCACCTCGAGACTAAACGCCAATATAATATACCCTCGCTTTTCATTGCCTCCCTCGCAAGCTCGGGAGGCAAACCACCTCGGGTATATAATGGCTTCGTTTAGTCCCTCGTTATAAAATATACTATATCATCACTGACCTCAAAACGACGAAAACATTCCAGAGACATGTGAGATAGAGGAGGACCAAAAAAACGATGAATAGACTGAAAATAATGAAGATCATGTTTATTCGAAGTCGTGAGACCATGAACCCACATTCTGATTGCAACCTTTTCATAGTGAGGAGGTCTGAGTCCCAGCGGTGGGGAAATTATGACCGGATAATGCAGTACCCACCCAAAATGTCCAAGACCTAGTGTTGATTCAATCTCAATGTATGTATGAATTATTTTCGACGACCCGAATGGCGCAGCGGTAGTGAGGCTGCCTTACGTTTTTAGGGTCCCGGGTTCGAATCTCGGTAGGAGCAACGTTTGTGTGATGAGCATGGACATTTGTTTCCAGGTCATGGATGTTTATATGTATTACTAGCTTCTGCCCGCGACTTCTTTCGCGTGAAGTTTTGATATCGCAACGCATCGCCTGCTCAATGGAAGCTTTATTTCCCGCTTGCAACATTTCTTATTGCTGCTCCGCTCCTATTAGTCATAGCGTGATGTAATATACCCTATAGCCTTCCTCGATAAAGGGACTATCCACCACAAAAAGATTTTTTCAATTCGAGCCGGTAGTTCCTGAGATTAGCGCGTTCAACCAACCAAACAAACAAACTCTTCTGCTTTATAATATTAGTATAGATAAGTATGTAGTTACAAACAAAAAGTATATATGTACTACACATATATACTTTTTGTTTGTAGCTGACCCACGCAACTTCGTCTGCGTCACATAAGAGAGAAAAAGCTCACAAAGGGAATAAAATTTCCCCCGTTTTTGCAACATTTTTCACTCCTGCTCCGCTCCTTTTGGTTATAGCGTGATGTTATATAGCCTAAAGCCTTCCTCGATAAATGGACTATGCAACGCAAAAGTATTTTTTTAATTTGAGCCGGTAGTTCCTGATATTAGCGCGTTCAACCAAACAAAGAAACAAACTCTTCTGCTTTATAATATTAGTAATGATAAGTATGTAGTTACAAACAAAAAGTATATACACTCGAGAGCAATGAATCCGGGTCACTTAAAGAATGTTAAAAATCTCGGAAACTAAAAATGATAGGTTAATGCAATAAATTGTATTTAATAGACTATGTAATACTCCTTAAATGAAAGTAAAAAAAACATGAGTCACCATACATTTTATTAACACAAAATTACATAAAGAAAAAAACCGCTGATCTCTCCTTAAAACAAAAATAGGAAACATGAAATGTTTGAACTTTATTACGATTTTCTTGAATTTTAATACTTCGTATTGCCTCCTCGTGCTTCCATTACTGCGTTTACGCGGTTTGGCATGCTGTACACCAAGTTCCTTATACGATTTTGGGGAATATTCTCCCATTCCTCTGTGAGAGCAATTTTGAGCTCACGAAGCGTGATTGGGGGAGGGTTTCGTTGTTTTACGCATCTGCCTAGCTCGTCCCAAGCATGCTCGATCGGGTTGATATCCGGGCTGCGCGCTGGCCACTCCATACGAGTAATGTTCATCTCTTGAAGGTAGTCATTCACAATCCTACCTGTATGAGGTCGGGCATTGTCATGCATAAATATAGCATCCTCACCTAAATTGACCATAAATGGACCAACGTGATCATTGAGGATTTCTTCCACATATCTTACGCTAGTTAAAGAGCCGTTTTCTATGATCACCAGCTCTGTGCGACTTTCAGAAGAAATTCCGGCCCACACAAGTACAGACCCACCACCGTAGGCTACTTTTTCTTCGATGCATGCTTGCTTGAATCTTTCCCCTGGTCTTCGATACACTCTGTGTCTTCCATCGTGCTTGTAGAGCATAAATTTTGATTCGTCGGAGAACATAACTTTTGACCAATCTTCAATACTCCAATTTACGTGGCTCTGGGCATATCTTAGTCTTGAAATACGATGCCCACGCTCCAGTTTAGGGCCGTTTGCAGGTCTAAGGGGTTTTAAGTTAGATTCAGCAAGCCGACGTCTTACTGTCCATGCACTTGGGTTACTTCCTCCGAGGCGTCGAAACTGATTTGTGAGTTCAGTTCCTGTGAGAAAGCGATTTCGAAGCATGGTGTTCACCAAGTATCGGTCTTCTCGTGCTGTGGTACACCTGGTTCTGCCCGTTCCTGGTCTGCGTAGGTTAGAACCAGTTTCTTCGTAACGTCGGAGAACTCTTTGTACTGTTGACAGCGACACACCGACAGTCCTGGCTGTATCGCGCTGACTCCGGCCGGTTTCCAGCATTGTAAGTATTCTGGTGCATTCTTCAGGCGTAAGCGACATAATTTTAGCTTGAATAATGAATATAGAGCACTATCAACATGGTTTATGTACCCACATACAGGGTGTAAACCACCTCATCACAAAGCCGTTAACCAAGCATTCTGTACATCAAACTAAGTAACTTTACGCAAAGAGTTTTACTGGGAAACAACTTTTTTTTTTGAGGTTAGAAATCATGTTTTGTGGTAGAACTCAATGTTACGCACATAAAACATTGTGCTGATGAATGGATTGAATAGCACGAAGGTCGTGGAGGTGATAATAGTCAAAATCTAACAAAAAAAACCTGCATTTAAAAAAAATCTTGTCAAAAAGTTGTAACTTTGACCCCCCATATCTCCGTAACTAGAAGGTTCCCAGGTATGGTGTAGAACAAAAAAATGGTCGCAATGATGGGGAGAACAAGTGCCTTTCGGCTTCGTTAAGAGGTGTTTTACACCCTTTATATGACAGATTACAAACAAAAGCAAAACCAAATGCTGTAATTTCGTAGTTCCATCTTCGAAAGTAGCCCTTTTTCAAATTTGATTTTTTATGATATAACTTTACAATAACTAAGAAGTTTTAATACCTTCATTTAAGGAGTATTACATTGTCTATTAAATACAATTTATTTCATTAACCTAGCATTTTTAGTTTCCGAGATTTTTAGGATTCTTTAAGTGACCCGGATTCATTGCTCTCGAGTGTATATGTAGTACTAGCTGACCCACGAAATTTCGTCTGCGTCACATAAGAGAGAAAAAGCTCACAAAGGGAATAAAATTTCCCCCGTTTTTGCTACATTTTTCACTCCTGCTCCGCTCCTTTTGGTTATAGCGTGATGTTATATAGCCTATAGCCTTCATCGATAAATGGACTATGCAACGCAAAAGTATTTTTCAATTCGAGCCCGTAGTTCCTGATTTTAGCGCGTTCAACCAAACAAACAAACAAACTCTTCTGCTTTATAATATTCAGTATAGAGATCAACTGTCTGGTGTCCACGACACAAGCCTTGCTTAGTGTGGCACAAGATGGCGCTGTGTGTAATTTCCAGCGATATTTTTTTATTATTTTATTATTATTTATACTTATTGGCTGTACAACCGTATACAAAGAAAAAAACGTAGTGTGCATTATACTAGCAAGAACAGGGACAACAAAACAGGTTCACTGTTCCGGAGTGAAATTGCTTTCGATTATAATTGGCAATTAGCTGGCGTGAACATTGTGTACCTCCAGGACGTGTATTACAATACAAAGTGCACGGAATATTGAACTACAATAATGGCGCAGTGGGAAACTAGGTCCAATGAAAAAAAAACTAAAGGTTCTGATATTCATTGATTTAACAACCATACTAATATTATACAGGGTGTAAACACTTTTTTTTTTTTTAGGATGGCAAATCATCAAATGACTTCTCCCACTCTAGGCGGAGCGGGAGGGAGTGTCAGGCTTTTACTGACTAAAACCCATCCATGTTGCTTCCTCGCCCTTTATGTTCCGGGGCCGCGGTATCTCTTTCGAATTGGCCCGCAACGGGTGTAAACCCTTACGTAAACATCACGAAGCCATTAACCAAGCATTCTGTACCTCATACTAAGGTCCGTGTTCACCGAAAAGATAACAGTCTGTTTATCTAAAAACGACTGTCACTTTGAAATTTTCCATACAAAAATGTGTTTTAAACAGCTGTTTTTATATAATCAGGCAGTCATCTTTTTGGTGAACATGGACATAAGCAACTTTACGCAAAAAATATTCCTGAGAAACAACTTTTTTTTTGGGGTGAAAAATCACGGTTTGTGGTAAAACTCAAAGTAACGCACTCAAAACATTGTGCCGATGGATGGATTGAATAGTACGGGGTTTGTGGAAATATTTCCGTAACTAGAAGGTTCCCAGGTATGGTATAGAACAAAAAAAATATCGGAATGACGAGAACAAGTGCCTTCGGCTTCGTAAAGAGGTGTTTTACACCCTCTATACTAGAATATCCAGCGTCTTACCCAGTGTGGAGTACGGTAATTGACTTACGGGATCACACTATATTAATAAAAAAACTGGGGGTAATTCAGATTATAAACTATCTGTGTGCCAAATTTCATCAAAATCCGTTTAACCGTTTTTGCGTAAAAGGGTAAAAATCATCCATCCGTCCATTTTCACAAATTCTCGCATTTATAATATTAGTAGTAAGGATAAGTTTAGTAGGATGAGTTGTGCTAGTAACTCTGTCTGTCACCTTTTCACGCCTTCACGGCTGAATGGAATACGATAAAACTTAACGTTGGTTGGGATCATTTCAATTTTGATACTGCTTTCCCGTTACGGTAACGGTGTAAACGGTATGGAAAATATCGTGAAAAGACCGTCACGTCCTAGAACCAAAAATTTGAAGACATGTGACATCTACCAATCCGCACTGGGCCGGCGTGGTGGATTATAGTGGTCCATTCCCTCTTATTGAGAGGACGCCGTGTCCCAGCAGTGGAGACATTAATAGGCTGATGATGATGATGATGAATTACCGTCCTCCATGCAGGTGAAGTGGTGGGTAGTGGTTATACAAATCTAGTTATTGTGCTTAGGTTTAAATTAACATCACATTATGAATGTAATCTTTGAAAATTTAGGCTGGAGTGTACCTGTTCTTTCAGTTAATTTTACATTTTTTATAATAAAATGTTTTTGTTCAGTCTCTCTCTTATGCCACTTTCTTAACGACATCCCACAACTGGCTACCCCATCACACCAACCCAGCATTCTGGAAACTCAGTAGAATGTCGTACCATGAACAAAATCCAAGATCCATTGCCAAGGTCACAAGAATCCATACATCATCAGACCGAAGAAAATCTTTTCATTTTTCGATACGCACGGGAAGGTCTCTTGAGTTATGGTCGCGCGCACCGTCCGGCTACCGTCCGGGAACCGACCGGTGTCCGTTATCGTCCGCACCGGACAACGACCTCGACAATTTATTGCTTTATCTTCCCTAGTTTTAATATTCGTGCTCGGAGAAATTTATCGTCCAGTGCGGCGGCCATTTCCTCCTCGATCCTGGTGTATTCGCAAGTTGTTCGGTTCAGAGTGTAGTGTCAGGGTTGCACAGGTTTGTTCTAGTAGTGGAATTAAAATCTAACGATGATTTATGCTTGGCAGGAATAAAGACGGATCAAAAAAGATTGTATGCAGCAGAGATGAGAATATTGAGAGACTGAAATGCATAAAGTAAGAAAAACTACACTAATATTATGAAGAGCTTTTATTTTTATTTTTGTGTGTGTGTATGTTTGTAATGAATAAACTCAAAAACCACTGTGCCGTTTTAAAAAAAACTTTTAGCAATGAATAGGTAAATTATCAGCGAGTAACATAGGCTATTTTTTATGTATTGTAACTTTAGTATTTCCAATTAAGATGAAAACTTAAAGCCCTTTGTCTCTCTCCTACTTTGCTGTGCCCTTACAGAGTCCATATGTATGTACCTAGCTTTAAGCTCGCTATAATTGTGCTGGTGGATGGATTGAATAGTACGGGGGTCGTGAAGGTGTTAAAAGTCAAACTTACAAAAAAACTTTTATTTAAAAAAAAACTTGTCAAATAGTTGTAACTTTGACCCCCCATATCTCCGTAACTAGAAAGTTCCCAGGTGTGGTGTAGAACAAAAAAATGACCGCAATGATGGGAAGAGCAAGTGCCTTTCGGCTTCGTGAAGAGGTGTTTTACACCCTTTATTTTATACCCCTATTCCCACGGAAACGGGAACTACGCAGGTGAAACCGCATGACGACGCTAGTTTTATTATATTAAGAGGCATTTGTAAAGTGGTTCCTGTTCGGGAAAGAAGTCCAGTTAGGAAAAGGAGTCGTCATATGACTAATAAAGTGATGAATAAGAAAAAAGGATAGATTGTGTGAAGAATGATCTTGAGGAAAAAGGATTAAATGGTAGCGTGCCGATTGACAGGGGAGAATTGAAGGAAAAAAAATGACCAACCTTAAGTGGAACTTTAACCGTGGAACGTTCCAACCTTAAGTGGAACAGGAAGAATATGAGGATGTTTTGTCTATCACCAGGGTGTTCTTGTAAATCTTGAGGAATGAACTGAATTAATAACAGCTTGGATTCGGGTTTTAGTCTAGCAATAAATCCAATTATTCGACAGCTAAATTCTAAATTCAACGTATGGTACCTAGATGATGGAACTCTGGGAGGTGATGTGGACACAGTCTTAAATGATTTAACTTTTTTAAAAGAAAAATTTTGTTCCATTGGCCTAGACCTTAACCTTTCGAAGTGCGAAATTTACCTTCCAGAAACCACTGACAGACAGACTACCATTTCTAAATTTAACTCTTTGGCACCAAATATCAAAATTACCGAAAAAAATTCTCTTCACCTCCTAGGGTCACCAATATTTGACGAATCTTTTCCGTCTTTCATTGAAGAAAAAATCCAAAATTTTAATGAGGTTTCGGAGAGACTTTTCAAAATTAACATTCATTCAGCCTTCACTCTTATTCGATACTGTTGTTTTGGACCAAAATTCACGTATAGCCTTCGCTCTTCTCATCTTTGGAAGCATCCACAGCTTTTAGAAAAAGTCGACCAAATTATTAGGAACACACTTACTTCAGTACTTAATGTGGCCCTGGACGACCGAGCGTGGCAGCAAGCCACACTTCCCATTCGCTTGGGTGGTCTCGACGTCCGCAAAATTTCAAGTATAAGTTTACCAGCTTTCCTCTCCTCGGTCTACGGTACCGAGAAATTAACCAGGGATATTTTATCTTTTTCACTGGTTGATGTTCAGGTGCCGTATCTGACTGATGCGTTGAACGCTTGGAAAATGGCTGGTCCCAATACGGATTTGCCCAACAACCTGTCCTCCCAGAGTCAGTGGGACGTACCGCTCTGCAGTATTGTACGGAATACCCTATTACATACGTCAATCAATACTGTGGAGCGTGCCCGTCTGTTGGCTGTGGGGGAATGGGAGTCGGGCTTGTGGCTTCAGGCACTTCCGTCATTCACCATTGGCACTATGATGGATGACGCATCGTTCCGGGTCGCTACGAGTCTACGCTTAGGCGCACCTTGTGTTGCTTCGCATCGTTGTCACTGCGGTGTAGCTGTCGACAGCCTCGGACATCATGGCCTGTCCTGCTACAGGAGCGCAGGTCGCATTGCACGGCACGCCAGCATCAACGACATTATCCGTCGGGCTCTTGCCAGCGCCGGCGTACCAGCGGTTTTAGAACCAAACGGCTTGGTGCGTGACGATGGCAAGAGACCGGACGGCATGACGTTGGTGCCTTGGAGCGTTGGCAGGCCTTTGGTGTGGGACGCAACTTGTGTCGACACCCTTGCGCCTTGCCATGTTGCAAGCACGGCAGGCTGTGCAGGCGCTGCTGCTGCAGCTGCTGAGATCCTCAAACGGCGCAAATACTGTAACCTTATTGGTAACTACAGCTTTGAGCCGTTTGGAGTCGAAACGCTCGGGTCATGGGGTCCGAGTGCGCGTCTCCTTTTTAAGGAAATCTGCCGCCGACTGATCGACACTTCGCGCGACCAGAGGGCTGGCTACTTCTTTGGCCAAAGAATTAGCATTGCCATTCAACGTGGCAATGCTGCCAGTCTTCTGGGCACGTTTCCCGATGACAGCGATGCGGAGGAGTATTTTGACGCCTAAGTGTCCTATTGACATTGTTGTATATATATTGTGTGAGTACTAGTTTTATGTTTAGTTTTATTTTTGTAATTAGATTTCTTATTTTGCAAACAAATAAAACAGAATTACATATTAATAATAAAAATAAATAATAATTTCGCTGAACATTAACACACAGCGCCACCTAGTGTCACACTAAGCAAGGCTAGTGTCGTGGACACTAGATAGTATATACATTTTTTTTTAGAAATACGTACCTACTTATTATACTTACCATCTCACAAATATTTGCTTCTACCGGGATTCAAACCCGGGACCCTAAGAACGTAAGACAACGTCACTAACGCTGCGCCATTCAGGTCGTCAGATCCAAATGAAAGCAAGTTCTGGTATTGAATCAGAGAGCATTCGATCAGGAAGCGAATATTCCTATCTTCGGGCTTGTAATAGAAGAAGCGTCAATTTTCACAGAGGCCGTACTCGGGCCGGGAACCAAAGAACCTGATCCTTTTAGTGTTCGGGATACTGTTCAGTATTTAAGGTATTTTATATCGTAATTTGAAGATTTTGTTTTGTATTTTGCGTCAGTTTAAAGGAAAATTTAATATTAAATAAATAATCACCATCCCATGCTAAGTAGGTACATAACTCTCTCTTTTTTCGCTGTTTCACTGAGCTTTAAAAATCCTTAAAAACCATATATGTATGGTTGTTTTCATAGGATAATATTTGTACGTCAGAATCGAACGGTACAAGTCACCAACACTTTTAAAATACACTGAAATTCTATAAAAATACATTTCAACATCTAGAAGTATGCAAACATGTGTCGCTAGTGCTGTCGCTACTTCAACGTGTCTATGCGCTACGAGCTACGAGCGTAGCCACGTAGGCGGCACTTCTCGGTTACCGCTACGTGGTTACAATGCTACGGCGTAGCGCTACGGTGCTACGCGGTATGTGCTACAAAGTGTTGGCAGTAAAATTAAGATGCAATGTACGATTGCATCAATTTGGTATTACTTTATAGTTGTAATCAAATGAGGTAAATTGCGATGTTTGACGACTCGAATGGCGTAGTGGTAGTGACGCTGCCTTACATTCTTAGGGTCCTGGGTTCGAATCCCGTTAGGAGCAAATATAGTGTAATGAGCATGGACATTTGTTGCCGAGTCATGGATGTTTATATGTATGACGGCGCGTTTAATTATTAGGAGATTATTTAAGAGTGAATGTCAACCGGATATGCCAAACGCCATCTATCGGAGCGATTGGTTGTCATTGACTCTGACGCAACACCAAGGGCTAGCGTGGGGGGGTGAGAGCGGCTCGCTCGACAGCTCAGTTTGAATCTGGCAGGCGACCCGTTCGCATCTAATGCTCGCTACGTTATTGGTGGAGTGTCCTAGTATTATAAGTGGTTTATAAGAGTGTAATAAGATTGTGAATAATAGTTGGTGATTAAAGTGTGTGATTATAACCGAAGCAAAACCTTTTATTCTCCTCGCCCGACTACCCACGTCTTGATAAAATCAAACATGGACCCAAGTGATATTGTGGACTCTCCTGACGTCCCTTTATCAGAAGTGGGATGCGGAGGGCATTCACAAGAAGGAGAAAGCAATGTGCACGTGGCGTCGTCGCATAGTTTATTGCGCAACATGGAAGCTTTATTATCTCGCCTCTTGAAGACGCCGCCAATGTCTGAAGAGACAAACCGCGCAGCCATACAACTAGTGCGGTTTGATCCTGATGAAAAAGATTCGGACATAGAAGGTTGGTGCAGAATAACCGAAATAGTAGTGAACAGTAGGAAGTTAGACGGGGCTGAGCTTTTGCTAGCGCTTACACACGCTTTGAGAGGACGGGCAGCCACATGTTTGACCAAATTGCAAACTTCACAATTGTCATGGGTGCAAATAAAAGAATTACTCTTAGCAAAATTTGGAAAACCAATGTTACCGCAAGACCATTTCGACGAGATATTAAGATTCCAACTCAGTGCGAAAGAAACCGCAAGTGATGCTGCAACACGTGTCTGGAGTATGATAGAGTGTATTCCGCGCACCGAAATGCCAGAAGATGTGATCACGGGGTTTGTAGCTTCAGTGCTAAGTCAAAGAGATGGTATTATACGCCGAGAGCTGCAAACTTGTAATGTATCTACCAGAGCACAGTTGTTCCGAGTTCTCAACGGTATTTCGTTAAAACGTAAAAATGAAGGTCAAGAAAGTAACGAGCCAGAAGTGAAAAGAAGCCGCTACAATGAACCACGTTTCTCTGGAACGTGTCATCGGTGTGGTGTACCAGGTCATCGAGCAGTAGACTGTCGGAAAAGACGCGAAGAGCCTGTTGCTAAGGCAACTGCGAAGCCAGCTGAACAGCCTATGAAGATTCAAGCCCAATCGCGCCCTGTCACTTGTTATGTGTGCGGCCAACAAGGGCATGTCGCATCAGTGTGTCCAGATCGCAAAGGAAACACCGAGAAACCGGCTGTCAAGGAAGTACACCTGTGCGAGCGGAGACCAGCAACCGGCACCTTCACTACATCCTCGGGTGAGCTCGTTTCTTTTCTTTTCGACAGTGGTTCCGCCTGTTCATTGGTAACTTTTGACTTGGCTAGTAGGCTACCGGGTACAATAAGTAACGAACTCGTATATCTCACGGGTATTGGAGATAATAATGTAGTGAAGTGTAGTTCACAGATACTTAGCCCCATCAATGTTGAAGGCATTCAATTAGACGTATTATTCCATGTAGTTCCCAACGCTGCTATTAGTGAACCGGTTATTATAGGCAGGGATATTTTAGACAAAAGTATTAGTGTCGAAATTAGTAACGAATGCATTCATTTCTCTCTACGTAAGGAGGTTGGCTTTATAGAAAGCTCTAGTCACTGTGATTTTACTAACATTGATACAGATTTAGAAGGTGAGCATAGAGTAGCTCTCATTAGGCTATTGCAAAAATACCGCGAATTCTTCATAGAAGGCATACCAACACGTCGCGTCTCCACAGGTTTCATGCGAATAGAGTTAATTGACCCAAATAAAACTGTACAGCGACGCCCTTATAGGTTGTCACCGGCAGAAAAGGAGATAGTTAGGGATAAAATAAGACATCTCTTAGAAGCCGGAGTCATTCGTGAGAGTACATCACCCTTCGCTAGTCCAATACTACTGGTTAAAAAGAAAGATAACTCTGACAGAATGTGTGTAGATTATCGCGAGCTTAATGCTAACACCCGACCAGAACATTACCCATTACCGATAATTGATGAACAGATAGATCGTCTTCATGGTGCTTGTTATTTCTCGTCATTAGACATGGCATCAGGCTACCACCAAATTTTAATAGATCCCGAGGGCGACAGCGTAGCTCGTACAGCATTCGTGACCCCCGAGGGGCAATATGAATTCCTTGCCATGCCCTTTGGTTTAAGGAATGCTGCGTCGGTCTATCAAAGGTGTATTAACAAGGCTCTAGGTTCGCTTAAAGATACGGTGGCAATGGCTTATATGGATGACGTCCTCTGTTATTCTGATGACGTCACGCGTGGTCTTGAGCGTTTAGACCGTACGTTAAAAGCTCTATCTACGGCGGGGTTTTCTTTGAACATTAATAAATGCAAATTTATGAAAAATGAAGTAGATTTCCTAGGATACGTGGTAAAATCAGGTCATGTAACTCCCAATCCTAGAAAGATACAAGCACTGACAGACGCACCTGTTCCAAAAACGGCCACTCAAGTTCGTCAATTTTTAGGTCTCGCGTCTTATTTTAGGCGTTTTATTCCAAATTATACCCGCTTAGTGAGTCCCTTATACCCCCTGGTAAAACTAAAAGGTCCGATAACCTGGACGAGCCTACATAGCGAAATCCACAAAGCTATAGTTAGCATATTGACATCAGAGCCAGTCTTGACAATCTTCGACCCCAAATCCCCAGTAGAGCTTCATACAGATGCGAGCTCTGAAGGGTATGGCGCGATACTAATTCAGCGACGTAATAATCTGCCACACGTGATATCCTACTTTAGCCGTCGTACAACAGAAACTGAATCTCGTTACCATTCCTACGAGCTTGAAACTCTGGCCGTAGTCCGAGCAGTTGAGCATTTTAGACATTACCTTTATGGACAGCACTTCACAGTTTTTACGGACTGTAATTCTCTTAAGGCTTCAAAGTCTAAAACTGATCTTACGCCCCGTGTCCACCGATGGTGGGCCTTCCTCCAAGCCTATGACTTTGACATTATTCATAAGCAAGGAAGTAACATGGAACATGCTGATTTCCTCTCCAGAAATCCACTTGACCACCCTATAACAAACTATTCCGATACTAGTCTATCTAAGAGAAATAAATCCATCCAATTCGTTGAACTTCATCAAGGGTGACTGATAGTTGAGCAGAAGAGAGATAACGAAATACAGGACCTAATTAAAAAGCACAACAATCAAGAACTTCCCGAAGCAATTGCTCACACCTATGATGTTCGGAAAGGGGTACTTTATAGGAAAATTGAGCGTAACAAAAGTAGTTATTGGCTCCCCGTTATACCACGCTCTCTCACTTGGACTTTAATCAACCACGTCCATACTGAGATTAAGCACCTTGGTGCTGATAAGACTCTAGACAAGTTATACGAGCAGTATTGGTTTCCACAAATGTCAAAGCTAGTGCGCAAATTCGTAGATTCTTGTATTGTGTGCAAAGCTTCGAAGGGTCCATCGGGTGCTACTCAAGTAAGACTTCATCCAATTCCTAAAGTTTCGACCCCCTGGCATACCATACACATTGACATCACGGGCAAACTCAGTGGCAAAAGTGATCGCAAAGAATACTCATCCGTAATTATCGATGCCTTTACCAAATATGTTCTCCTTGAGTATACCCCTTCGTTAGATTCAGCATGTGCTATTAAAGCTCTAAAAAAAGCGGTCTGTCTTTTTGGAGCTCCTAAACGGGTTATAGCTGACCAAGGGAGATGTTACATTAGCGCAGAGTTCAGAGAATTTTGTAGAGACCATTCCATAGACCTTCATCTGATCGCAACAGGGTCTAGTAGAGCAAACGGACAGGTAGAACGCGTAATGCGCACTCTTAAAAGTATTCTCACAATCATTGAAAACGACCAAAATAAAACTTGGCGAGACGAACTTCTAGACGTGCAATTAGCTCTTAATAGTACGCGGTCTAGAGTAACTGGATATTCACCAACAGAATTAATGTTTGGGATAAAAGCTCAGTCTTTAGGCATGTCAAGAATTGCAATAGACTCAGAAGCCGAACCCCGATTAGATTTAGATACCATCAGACAAAACGCGGCTGATAACATAGCAAAAGCAGCCTCAGCCGAAGTAGAACGATTCAATCGAGGCAAGGCAGTCGTGAAGCCATTTTCTGTAGGCGAGTATGTTTTTATAAGAAACAACGAACGCAATCAGACAAAACTTCACAAAAAATTCAAAGGTCCATTTTTAATTACTAAGGTTTTAGAAAACGATAGGTATGAGCTGAAAAATATTGATGGGTCTAATCGAAATTACAAATACGCTCATGAAAATTTGCGTTTAGTACCCGGGGGCCATCGTGGTCTGGTAGAAATAGCTACCTCATTAATGAATAATGATGAAGAGGAGGCCGAGACGGCGGCAGAGCATGACCAGATTGATAGAATACTAACATCAGATAGTGATAGTGACACAATATCAGTGTCCAGCGGTCATACTGAAACCGCGAGCTCAGCAACCCTCTCAGCATCAGATCGTGAGGGATTTTAAGGTTAGTAATGTTAGTTTCATGAAAATTGAGTGTGGCTAGATTAAGTTGACTGTGGTCATATGAGATGACGTGTAGAGCCAGTTGTCCGAGCCATGTTGTCAAATGAGTTGATAACTGGTTGAAGGGACGCTGGGACTCTGTGAGCTTGGTGTTGTCATATGAGATGATGATTAGTCAAGAGCTAGGTTGTCCGGTCCAAGTCACCATATGAGATGATGGCTGGTCGAAGGGACGCCAGTGTTAGCTTGCATAAAGTCCGATGTAGCCTTGCGTATGTGTGGCGTGAATCTCCAAACCTCCAAAGTTAACAATAGTATACCTATAATGTCAGGATAGGACGAGCGATGCGAAAGTGATAATCCCAGCGGATTTTCTTTTCTTATTGTTACAGAGTAACGTCTGTGGACATTCGGAGCAGCACGAGGACGTGCTAACGTCAGTATGGCCGTGACGGCGCGTTTAATTATTAGGAGATTATTTAAGAGTGAATGTCAACCGGATATGCCAAACGCCATCTATCGGAGCGATTGGTTGTCATTGACTCTGACGCAACACCAAGGGCTAGCGTGGGGGGGTGAGAGCGGCTCGCTCGACAGCTCAGTTTGAATCTGGCAGGCGACCCGTTCGCATCTAATGCTCGCTACGTTATTGGTGGAGTGTCCTAGTATTATAAGTGGTTTATAAGAGTGTAATAAGATTGTGAATAATAGTTGGTGATTAAAGTGTGTGATTATAACCGAAGCAAAACCTTTTATTCTCCTCGCCCGACTACCCACGTCTTGATAAAATCAAACATGGACCCAAGTGATATTGTGGACTCTCCTGACGTCCCTTTATGTATATTAAGTATGTATTTACAAACAAAAAGTATTGTAGTATATCAACTGTCCACGATACAAGCTTTGCTTAGTGTGGTACTAGGTGGCGCTGTGTGTTAATGTCCAGCGATATTTATTTGTTTATTTAAGTATTACTTTCGCCTTCCTATGGTTATCTGACGTAATGTCTTCGCAATACCGATGTCATTCGATGACACTTTTGAATTTATTTGTTTGAAAATCTATCCGTAATCCCATACAATTGAAATCTTTATCATATTTTTCCACGATATATGCCGTCATGTCCTGAATTTGATATAACATTGCTGTATGCAGCGATAGTGAATTTTTGTCTACTTTTAATCCTGTTCATATTGTATTGAATATTTTATGGAATGTATACGATACGTTTCGGTATGATATTGCAAATGAAACAATATTTCAAGTGAATTGTTTTGATAAAGCTGTCATTATTTGTGTGCCAATACTGGCACACAAATAATGACAGCTTTAATGAAACTATACAGTTTAGAATTTACTTTGCTATGTTTGACAGGAGGATTATTATTTTAATGAAAACTTTTTAATGTTTGTTGAAACTTTATCAACAGAATGTGATTATTTATGCCATTGTGGACTCATCTTCATCATCATCATCATTTCAGCCGAAAGACGTCCACTGTTGGACATAAGCCGTCCAGTGTCACCACATTGACCAATTACACTTATTTTGATCCATTTCAAAATTCACTATTATAACATTTTAAATCATCAACTTAATTTAAAACATATAATATG
The DNA here is from genome assembly GCA_916618015.1 of Xestia c-nigrum. Lineage (NCBI taxonomy): Eukaryota > Metazoa > Arthropoda > Insecta > Lepidoptera > Noctuidae > Xestia > Xestia c-nigrum. The sequence continues at coordinate 24,967,888 of OU745249.1, forward strand.
TTAGTAATAAAAGGAAAGTATAAATTAGTATTATTAAATTACTCATGTCATTACTATTACTAAAATATCATACTATTATCATTACATTACATAACATGTCATTACTATTACAAATATCACAATTACAATGTAAGAAACCAACATCAAAATGTCAAAAATCAAAAAAATGTCATAGTGGCTTAATTGATTATTAATTACCAAGTTTATTGATCAATCATCTTAGAACAATCTAAATGTTCAGTTCATAGTCCTAATATTCTCGTTGCAATAGCACAAAAAAACATACAATTTCTATTTTTATAAAAACGTGACACTTGAAAATCTGACGTAAAACTATGCTGAAACAGTAAAATCTCATGAATACCCTTACCCATTCTGCTTACAGAACAGCATTAGAAACAAAAAAAACCTTTGATACCAGATCATATTGTTTTACAAAATAACCAAAAGAAAGCTAAAATTTAAAAACTAGAAAGATAAAAGTTAAAACTGTAGCGTAATTACGTTGCTGGATAAAAGAAAAGTAAAGGTTGGTGCACCGAAAAAAAACGTTTGTTCTGCTACTATGTATATACTTGATGTAATAGTTTGACAACTTTTAACAGATGTCAATGTTTGACAGATGTCAATTCTTAGCTTTTGAACCAAAATACAGCAAAAATAAGATGTTCAACAACAATCATCACCTGCCTAACCTTTTCCCAACTATGTTGGGGTCGGCTTCCAGTCTAACCGGATGCAGCTGAATACCAGTATTTTACATGGAGCGACTGCCTATCTGACCTCCACAACCCAGTTAATACTGGGAAATACGATACCACTTGATAAAACTGGTGTCAGAATTTTTGGGCCACTGACTACCAGGCCAATGACAGCCAGGACCAACAGCTTTACGTGCTTTCCGAGGCACGGAGGAAACTCGGTATGTACGGGTGGTCACCCATCCACAGACCAACCTAGCCAAGCATGGCTTAACCTAAAGATCGACCCGAGCGGCTGATATTATTTAGCCACGAGCTCCTCAACGATGTTCAACAACAACATTGGTACCTAATTTAAAATGTGTTCTTTCATTCGAATGCCTGGTAGTTTTCCCTCGAGAATTACATTACTTTATTAAACTCGAATCGAAGTCTCATAACGATCCCTAATTCCAAAGACATATTTAACCACATGTTATCGGACGCCTATATTTCATACAAGTGTCATACAAATAGGTCACGTTTAATATATCTCAAGGATTTATGCAGAATCCGGTTTGAATATGTATTTTAGATTTTCGAACGCAATAAAAGTTATGTATTGCTTTTTAATCCCGGTGTGATAAATTGTAAGTCTTGAATGTTAAAGTTTTCAATTCTTGATTTTTATGTACCTGCAGCTTCGCTCATGAAATGGTTTGAACGTTAAAACGTACGGTCGAGCAAGCTATTTGATTTACAGTTTTCAATGTAATTTGTGAGTTAAACGTGTATATTATTTAGCTTGTTCGACCATACTAGAGTGATTTTTACCTATATTGTAACCCAGGTCGCGGCATTCTTTGATGTATAGTTATATCAAAGTCCAGCCATTATTAATGCATTGAAAGGTAAAGAGCACATAAACAGATAATTGTACTGCATTGAATAACGGGCTGGTATTCGCAACTCCACGTCCAAATCTCGTATTTTGCGTACAAAACATAAACAGGATAATTTTCACTTCAACAGTAATTTTTCGTTTGACATAATTCAGGTGATTAAATTTAAATAAAATAATAATAAATAAATAAATTTCGCTGGGCATTAACACACAGCGCCACCTAGTGCCACACTAAGCAAAGCTTGTGTCGTAGACATTAGATAGTTGATATACTACATATATACTTTTTTGTTTGTACGAGTAAATACATACTTATTGTAGTGTATTGTGGGTAACTGGAGATGAAACAGTCTCGATTATACGGCGCTAATGAACGGACGTGTCTGCGTTTTATTTACCAAGCTACCTGGAGTACCGAATATATTACAGTGGCGACGAGGATTAATACGAGAAATAATACTTTTGGACGATATTGGTGTTATCAGTGCAAAAACTGTGTCCGGGAACTGATCGTAACGTGGAAATGTCTATCGGAAAAGTGAGTGCTTTCGATATGAAGACGGGGGTGTGGTCATCGTACATCGACCGGTTAGAAATGTATTTTACGGCAAATGACGTGTTAGACGACTTGAAATTGCCTACTCTGATAGCCGTAATGGGGGACGAGCCCTATGAACTTTTAGTTAATTTGGCCAGTCCGAGCAAGCCGTCGACATTATCGTACGAGCACGCGGTCAACTTATTACGTCAGCACCTTCAACCGGAACCGTCGTCATTAGCGGAGCGCTACCGTTTCAGACAAAGGAGACAGGGGCAAGAGGAAAATATCGCTACCTATATAGCGGAACTCAAGAAGCTATCTAGGTTTTGCAAGTTTGAAACTAGTCTTAACGATAACCTAAGAGACCAATTCGTTTGTGGGTTACGCAGCGACATTATCCGACAGAGGTTATTTGCGGAAGATACAATATCATATGCAGAGGCAGTGAAACTGGCAACCTCTTTGGAAGCAGCGGAACGGGACGCGGCGGCTGTAGAAGCACCACACAGCGAGGGTACGGCGGGGGCAGCCGGGGGTATCCATGCGCTCAACTTGGCGGGGACCGGGCGGTCGGGGAGCCGAGGGGGTCGCGGTAGCGGCGGACGGGGCGCACGCGCTGGCTCGATGACAGCGCGTGATGTCGGCATGCGCAGCGGCACGAGCGGCAACACATACAACAAGAAAAATATTTGTTCTGCTTGCGGAGCTTACAATCACGCTCAAGAAACATGTCGTTTCCGGAACTACGAATGCAGCAAGTGTCAACAAGTGGGACATTTGCGACGGGTGTGCCCGAACTGGGGAGCACCTGGAGCATTGCGAGGAGGGGACCGACACCGAGCGACAGGAGCAGCAGGCCCGGCGCGGGGCCGCCTGCACTTCGGCAAGGCCGAGCAGCAGTCTGACGAGGACATCGGCGGGGACATCGAGGAAGAACTACATCACTTATGCTTGAACGACTACAAACCAGTAAGTGTGTCTATTGAAATAGACAATAGAATTATTTCGATGGAAATAGATACGGGTACTGCTATTTCGTGTATTAGCAAGTGTATGTATGATCAATATTTTAATTACTTGCCGATTGAAAAACATAACACTATTTTTAAATTTTATAACGGCACAAAAATAAAACCAGTAGGTATAATTAAGCCAACAGTACGGTACAATGGGCAGAGTAAATGCTTAGAATTATTTGTCATAGAAGGCGGTACGACTTCCCTACTGGGAAGGCAGTGGCTGGGAGAATTAGGCATAATAATACCGAAATTTAATTGTGATTTACTGAATCAAGTGAGTTGTGAACATACAAATACAGAAGTCGAAAATTTAATCCACAGATATAAAGAACTATTCAGCGGCGGGCTGGGGCGGTACAGGGGCGGCAAGGCGACTCTGCGCGTGAGGGAGGGTGCGGTACCGGTGTTCCACCGCGCGCGGCCGATGCCGTACGCGCTGCGCGAGCGCGTCGACGCCGAACTGGACGCCATGCTGCGCGCCGGCGTCATCGAGCCTGTCGACTGCTCCGACTGGGCCTCCCCGCTGGTACCTATCAATAAGCCCGATGGCTCACTTAGAATTTGTGCAGACTATAAAGCCACATTGAATCCGTCTTTACTGGTCGATCGTTACCCACTGCCTAAAATAGAGGATGTCTTAGTAAATCTAAATGGAAATAGGTATTATAGTAAAATCGATCTGTCACAAGCCTACAACCAAATAGAACTGGATGAGACAAAAAAATATACAGTCATAAACACTCTCCGCGGGCTATTTCAGTAAAACAGGCTTGTTTATGGGTTGTCCTCGAGCGTAGGTATATTTCAGCGAATAATGATAAACATATTGAGTGGTATACCTAACGTTCAAGTGTTTTTAGACGACGTCATCATAGGAGGGAAAACGGAAAGGGAACATATAGACGCTCTAAAGTTAGTTTTCCAACGTTTATTAGAAAACGGGTTAAAATTAAAAAAAAGTAAATGTGTCTTTTTAGCTGAGGAGGTAACTTACTTAGGTTATATAATATCAAGAGAAGGAATTAAGGCGGATAAATCGAAAATTGAAGCAATTACCAACATGGAGCAGCCTCGGAATGTATCAGAACTGAGGTCATTTTTAGGAACAGTAAATTTTTTCGGTAGGTTTATTAAAAACCTCAGTGCAACACTTTTCCCTTTATATAACCTTCTGCGGAAAGGAACGGATTGGGTTTGGTGTAGGGAATGCGAACAAGCCTTCACCGAAGTAAAGAAAATGTTAACAAGTGCCAACGTTCTGTGTCACTACGACCAGGGCAAACCATTGATAGTCACGTGTGACGCGAGCGCGCGCGGGCTCGGGGCCGTGCTCACACAGCCGGGGCCGCGCGGCGAGCGCGTCGTGGCCTACGCGTCACGCTCGCTCAGCGACGCAGAGAAAAATTATTCCCAGATTCATCGTGAGGCACTCGCTATCATTTTCAGTATAAAGAAATACCATCAGTATTTATACGGACGACGTTTCGTCTTACGAACCGATCATAAACCGTTGGTTTCCATATTTGGGCCTAACACGGGAATTCCTAGCATGACAGCTAGTAGGATGCAGCGATGGGCAATAATACTATCAGCCTATAGCTACGATATAGAGTATGTTAACACCAAAGATAATTGTGCGGATGCGTTATCTAGACTACCCGACAGTAGACAAAAAAACAGTTCAGTAACGGTTCCGGAACAAACGTACCTACATTTCGCGCAAGATGCGTTGTTATTAGATTACACGGAAATAAAAAAACAAACAATTACAGATCCGCTGTTAGGAAGGGTTCTCAGATACATTAGAGATGGTTGGCCAACCGAATGTGATATTGATGGTTTAAAACCTTATTTTAATAGACGAAAGGAATTGTATGAAGAACTCGGGTGCATTATGTGGGGTCACAGAGTAGTCATACCGGAAAAATGTCGAGTAAAAGTTTTAAACATTATACATGAGCCCCATATGGGTATAATTAAGTCAAAAGCAATAGCACGCAGTTACGTGTGGTGGGGCGGCATAGACGAAGCGGTTGAGGCGACGTGTCGCGGCTGCGTCGTGTGCGCGTCGTTGGCGGACGCACCGCCCCAACACGCGCCCCGCGCCTGGCCCTGGCCCGCGAGCCCCTGGGCGCGCCTCCACCTCGACTTCATGGGCCCTATCTACGGGAAAACGTATCTTGTAGTTGTGGACGCTAAGTCCAAGTGGATAGAAGTATTCCCAGTTCCTAGTACGGCTGCGGTGACAACTATAAGTAAGTTGTCAGAGCTGTGGGGTAGATTTGGGATTCCGAAACAAGTCGTCAGTGATAATGGACCACCCTTTACGAGCCGAGAATTTAAGGATTTTTTAAAATTAGATGGTGTAGAACATATTTTTACAGCGCCCTACCATCCCGCATCTAACGGTGCTGCCGAGAATGCAGTAAAAACAATAAAAAGGGTAGTAAAAAAAGCGTACAATGAAAACAAGGATATAGACAAAACACTCAACAAGTTTTTACTGTATTATCGGAACACCGAACATTGCTCAACAGGGGAAAGTCCGGCTATGTTGCTAATGGGTAGACGTCTACGAACACACTTGGATTTATTAAAGCCAGATCAGATGTTCAAGGTACAGCGTTGTCAACAGCGGCAAATGGATACCAAAGGAGGATCTGATAGGAGTATTAATGTAGGTGAGGAAGTCTGGTACAGGCAGTATCTAAAAGGGGAAAAATGGCAACCTGGGAAAGTGACTGGCGTGTTAGGTAATACGGACTATAAAGTGACGGATGACAGTGGTAACGTAGTACATAGGCATATCGACCAGTTAAGGCGTAAGTCGAGGAGCTCGTTAGTCTGTCCGACAGTGGACAAAGATAATATTCTTTCTAAGAATAACATTCCGGTATCACCATCGGGTACGGTCCGGTCGCAGCGGTCGGAAGGGGCAGAACCACCAACGTCGGTGTCACCGGCGCGAAGCATGGCTGAAGGGGAGGATTGTTTTGTAACTCCAGAAAAGGAGATGAGTTCACCTAAGCCTCACCCGCCCTCACTCACAGACGCTGCGCGCGCATTGCCGCCTCAGACCCGCCGGGTCAGACAGTGTAGGGTAGTCAACCCTCCCACATACAAGTTTTAGAATAAGTTATTTAAGTACTAGATATTAAGTTGTTTATTTAGAATAAGTTATTTACTAGATATTAAGTTGTTTGTTTAGAATAAGTTATTTACTAGATATTAAGTTTTTGTTAGTAGTAATAATTAGGTACTTTTCTTTATGTATTAATTAAGTAAGTAAGACTTAGGTGATGGTGAATTGTTTATGTTATTATACCTTAAATTAAGTATGGAGGAGTGTAGTGTATTGTGGGTAACTGGAGATGAAACAGTCTCGATTATACGGCGCTAATGAACGGACGTGTCTGCGTTTTATTTACCAAGCTACCTGGAGTACCGAATATATTACACTTATTATACATATAAACATCCATGACTCGGAAACAAATGTCCGTGCCCATCACACAAACATTTGCTCCTACCGGGATTCGAATCCAGGACCACTAACGTAACGTAACGTAACGTTAGAACGTAAGGCAGCGTCACTACCACTACGCCAATCGGGTCGTCAAATGTTGATGTATCCAAAATAAATTTCTTAATTAAAACTAAGATACAAAATTATGCTTCTCCATCGTGAACATTCCTTTAGCCTGTTGACCTCAGCCGAGGACAAAGTAAATAAGTGCAGCGTGAATATTTCAGTGGCAGCTCGACCGGATGTCTCCAAACTAACTCACGATCGAAATCTATCCTAAAGGCTTTCCTCGAGGCTTTGATCATTTTGATGCTATCTTTATTCAAGTGATAATCTATACTAATATTATAAAGCAAAAGAGTTTGTTTGTTTGGTTGAACGCGCTAATCTCAGAAACAACCAGCTCGAATAGAATTGATTGTGTTGGATAGTCCATTTATCGAGGAAGGCTTTAAGCTACATAACATCACGCTACGATTATTAGGAGCAGAGCAGGAATGGAAAATGATGCAAAAACGGGGATATTTTTTCTTTCGTTTACGAAGTTGCGTGGGTCAGCTAGTTTCAGAATACAGATTGTATGAAAATGGTAAGGATATAATTATATAAGTGATATTAAAAATCCACTCTTAAAAAAAACAGGTACTAGGTACAAAAATCACTACATCTGGAAGGAATTATTTCATAACACCTTATTATTTGCTACGATAGTCAGTCAATCTAAAAACCATAAAAAGAGATGATTATTCCGACTTGGTGTCAGAATAATCCTCTCTTTAGTCCAGGTACATACCTGGACTAGAAGAGTAAAACATACTACTTCTATTTATTTATTTATTTTATTTATTTATTGTAACAACACATACAACTATTATTACAGGTTTAGGTACCTAATACAATAGAGCGGTCTGCGGGCTTCTACTGGGCAAGCTAAAATAATTGAGGAGTTAGTAGCATTGATGCCATGAAGGATGGAGCTACTTTTATTGACCCTTATTGTTACCTTAAAATGAGTCCCCACAAATTCTTCAGAGATACTTCAACCTATATCAGAAGCCATTAAAGCAATAAATCGTAAAGGACCCTGGATATCACATATTCACGCTCAATCTACAAGATAATTAACTGCCGGATTAATTACTGTTTTAGTGTCCAGACCTAGTTCACAAGGACTCGAGCAAATTGACCCAAATCTAGGCCATACATATTAAAATAGTTAGATTAAACAGCTCTTGAAAAAGTTCGGGTATAATTATGTTGTAAATTAAGATAGTTATTTATCACAGTCCAGCTAATTTTGATTAGTTGTTGGAAAATATTAAGATTTGGTTCAATGCATGTCTTTAAAAACATGCATGTACTAGAACCAGAAAGTTCGAAGACCAAGTGTCTTCAAACTTTTAGTTCTAGGACATCTACCATTCCCAACTGTGCTCACATTGTGGATTCTCTTATCCCCTCTCATAGAAAAGAGGCCAGTGACGCAGCCGCTGTAGTAGTGGGATCATTAATGGACTGATGATAATAATATCTTTAGATTACTTAGCTATACTTTAAACCTAATGCCTATTAAACATCTTTATAATCCATCTTTTATAATTTTCCTACCCTTATCCCAATTAATTTGCGGTGAATGAGCATGTTTGTATTCGCCTTCCACACTTTTTTATTAGCACTATCTTTCCCGCAATTCAACCGTCGCTCCTTAGGTCTTCCCTTAATTCTAAAAGCCTTTGGAATAGTAACATGGTAGCTTATCCAGCACTGTATTTAGCCTGTATTTCTTCAGTTGACTTTCATCTGTTAGCAAATGTCCTAATTGGAGCGGCGCAGTAGATTCGAAGCTCGATGAACTGGCTTGATCAAACCTATTGGGAACGGACATTGCCATTGGCAAACTGTCAACTGGGCCTTTGCAAAGGTTAATTCAGTCGTGAACTTTACGTCTGTATTAAAACTATGCGCAATGTACAGATTAGATGAATTTTTTGAGTAAACGACTACGTCGAATTCAAAAGGAATGGTTGTGATTTTAGCTGTCTATGTATGTTTGTATTTACGTATGCTTATCATTAGCGTCTAAACTATTCATTCGATTTTAATGAATAAGGTGTTGATTGATCCTGCCGGGGCTGCGGGACTGTTCGAAAGAGATACCGTGGCCCCGGAACATAAGAAAGAACATGGATGGGTTTGAGTCAGTAAAATTCTGACACTTCCTCCCACTCCGCTCAGAGGTCATTTGATGATCCGGGGTTGCGGGCCTGTTCGCCGGGGTTGCGGGCCTGTTCGAAAGAGATACCGCGGCCCCGGAACGTAAAAGGCGAGGAAGGAACATGGATGGTTTTTAGTCAGTAAGAGTCTGACACTCCCTCCCGCTCCGCCCAGAGTGGGGGGGGTCATTTGATGATTTCAAATCCTTAAAAAAAAAAAAAAGGTCATTTGATGATTTACAATCTGAAAAAAAAAAACAAAAAAAAGGTTTCATTCGATTTGTTATTAGGTATGGCTCGTGTAACTAAGGCTACATTTTAAATGACTTGAAAAATGAGAGGAGTTGAATTTAGTTAGAGCGTGATTTTTAAAGCATGATTTTAAGTTGCGTTTTTTTAGTTGTAGTATATCACACAAATTCTAGTTATTATTGGGAAACACGCAGATAAACAAAGTAAACTTCTTAGCATACGGCACTTGGTTGACCCCTTGGTTGGCGCAAATAATAAATGTACCATCTCATCATGTCTAGCCTTTTCCCAACTATGTTGGACTGAAACTGGTATTCAGCTGAATATCAGTATTTTACATGGAGCGACTGCCTATCTGACCTCCACAACCTAGTTAATACTGGGAAATACGATACCACTTGGTAAGACTGGTGTCAGACTTTTTGGGCCACTGACTACCTGTAACGACTGCCAAAGATGAACAAATGACAGCCGGGACCAACTGCTTAACGTGCTTTCCGAGGCACGGAGGAAACTTGGTATGTAAGGGTGGTCACCCATCCACAGATCAACCTAGGCAAGCACGGCTTAACCTAAAGATCGACCCGAGCGGCTGATATTATTTAGCCTCGAGCTCCTCCTGTACCAAATGTACCATCTAGAAGTAAGTTTTTTACAACATTTAGTTGTTCTTTAACATAACATCTCGCTTGTAATCTGTACATAATTAGGCAATGTACAGTCGGACAAGCTATTTGGTTAACATTTCCATATACATATTGATTTCTTCCCTATAGTCTCTAGATTACAGTGGTAATATTCACTAAGCCTTGTCTAACTGTAATGCTGAGAAATTCGACAATGAAAACGTGAATTACAATAACCTCAAACGAGAGATATTGCCCAATTAGATAAATAGTTTCCGGTATTTTTAGTTAACGTAATAGTATAAAACAAAGTCACTCGTCCTTGGCTGCACTACTTTAAAGTTTTTGATACGATTTTCATAATTTGATGGACTGAATATGAGAAATGATTCATAATTAGTGAAACGTTTCTCGTGAATTACTTTTTTTTCATCATCATCTAATGCTGGACATAGGCCCTTTCAATCACACGCCACTCAACTCGATTCTCAGCAACTCTCATCCAGTTGCTACCAGCCACCTTGCGACACTTTAACGTTCCTGAGGGTGACCCACCTTACATTTACCGATTCGTGGTCTTCCGGTTAGACTTCAATGTAATATGTCGTTTATTTACTATAATAAAATGGTTACTATTTTCTAGTGTAATATGAATAATAAATGCAACAATAGATTGGGCCCAAAAAAAATTGTCTCCTTTGTGGGTTAAACTGTAAACCAAATACCTTGTTCGATCGTACCTACAGTACATCCACAGTTTGTTACATAAGTTTTAGCCATGTATGCGGTAATTTAAGTTTTGAAGCAACCTATATTTAAGTTTAAATACTAACGTAGCTAAGTAGGCTTTGTATTTTTACTAATATTGTGTTTTAATTTTGTGAACGTGGATGGTTATGAATGTACTTATATTTATATTATGATGTCTCAATTAAATCAATTTATTTATTTATAAAACAGGGCACAAACTCAGGTTCTAGGCTCCTACTGAGTGATTATCTGACTAACTCCTAATGGAAAAACCTTTTGACATTTTTATGGTCCATGGTCGGCAGTAGGTAGTTCTAGCGACCACCAGACAAAGCACGAGATCTCTAGATGAGGCATTCAAAAAATTACCAATGAACATCACTTTATATACAAAGATTACTTGCATTTATTTACAAAAAAGGCATCTCAAAGAACACTCTTTAAAATATTCATCTTTCAAATAAGTAAATAAGCTCATCTTTAAATATTTCACTATCAGCAGCTCGCTCGATACTAACTAAGTTAGTGACGACCCAATGATTTTAACTGAATGCTTTTAGATGAGAAAACTTCTTTCATTCTCTCTTTAGTTTGTAAAGTTCGTTTTTTGATGTGCCATTTTAAAAGCTAGTTTGTTCAAGTCGTGGTTGGTGAGTTTAATAGAGCTTATTGAACTTTAGTTTCGGGTTTACTTACAAGCTAGTAATAATGTGACTTTTTTTTTTGGAATGTGACGTTTCAATTTTGTACACTTTGAAGTACTTTCTACCTTAGTTTAACAAATTAATCATTCTGATTCTATCTCAAGAAGAGTGCAGAGTGTGCAGTGACTCGGGGGCCACCGGGCTTGTGGACGGTGAGCTATGGGCTAGCTCGCTGTCCATTCGTCCTATGGTGACAGGCCGTGTCCACGGCGCGTTTGTGTTCCACGCGTGCCTCAAAGAGATGTCCGCCCACTGAAGCATCGAAGTCCGTGCATTGTTAGAGACGAAGCCTGCCGGGGCTGTGGAACTCTTTGAAAGAGATACCGTTGCCCCGGAACATAAAGGGCAAGGAAGGAACATGGATTGGTTTCAGTCAGTAAAAGTTTGACGCTCTCTCCCACTCCACCCAGAACGGGAGGTAAAAGTTGGACGCTCTCTCCCACTCCACCCAGAGCGGGAGGAGTCATTTGATGATTTCCCATCCGAAACAAGAAAAAAAGAGTGTTCAGTGATAGTGTAGTGGTGAAATTGTCGGACTACCAAATCATAGGACTCGAGTTCAAACCCAAACAATGCGCCTCTGACTTTTCAGATTCATGTGCGTCTTGTAAAACTATCACTTACTTAGGTGAAAGGAAAGATCTAGATGAAACCAGCATGTCTGAGTGATATTCGTTGACGACATGTAAAGTCAAGTCTCAAGGACGGCATAAAAACTCTGACACCAGGTTACGCACTAACCACATAATAACGAAAGAAAGAAGTCTTAAAGCCAAAGACCGATAAAAAATATTCGACTACCTAGTAAGGTAAATTCGCGAAAAATACCCGTATTCATATCTATACTATACTAATATAAAAAGCAGAAGAGTTTGTTTGTTTGTTTGGTTGAACGCGCTAATCTCAGGAACTACTGGTTCAAATTGAAAAAATATTTTTCTGTTGGATAGTCCATTTATCAAGGAAGGCTTTAGGCTATATAACATCACGCTATGACCATTAGGAGCGGAGCAGGAATTAAAAATGTTTCAAAAACGGGTCTTTTTTTTCTTTCGTTTTTCTCTCTAATGTGACGTAGACGAAGTTGCGTGGGTCAGCTAGTGTTTTATAATATATTCCACTAGTTTTTTCAAGGTGTCGAGATCGGGAACAATCCGACGGAACCCCATACCTAGGTGATACAGTATCCTATGTTTTGCAATGATATCATAAGTATAAAAGGTGTAAATAGGTAGTAAGCGATCAGCAAGCGGCATGTTAAAATGTGGCTAATTAGCCAACCTTGACTTCAGTGTCACTTTGGCGGCTTCAACGGACGTTCTAAATGTCTCTTTTCTTCGCGATAATTGAATCATGCCATCCTACTTTGACATGTTATCGTAATGCAGTGTGCTATGACAATATGTAGATACTCATGTGTGCGTTACTGTGTTTTTGAAGACCGAATTTTGAACCTATTTACACCTATTTTACTTATAATATCATTGAACTTTTGGTACCTAGATTATAGTCTGCCTGTGTTCTTCACATTAAGATTAACTGTTATTGCCTAAAAAGGTATCAGACAAACAGAAAGACAGAACTACTAACACATGTTTGATATTTGTATGGAAGTCATACAGTGTGTGACTTCTTTGTAACACGTTTAAAAGTTTTAACTTGCCTTTACCATTATCATCATAATTACTGGCAGCCTTGGCCCCATCCACTACAATACACTATTTAAATAATAAAAATTAAAATAATTCAATCTAAATTATGAACTCTGTTGAATAACTCTTGAATCCAACAATACGGTCGAACAATAACACTTATCTCGATTTAATTAAGTATTTGATTGATTTTATACTTGACGAGGGCGGACAATAGAATAGCTACTGGCTGTGAGATTGATAAACCCTATTATATTTGTGGAGAACAGAACATTGGCTCCATTTTGGTTAATTCAATGTTATAATTATACATAAGTAGGTTATAACTTTTATCTACCCAAATATCATAAACCCTCTCTAATGCGTTCAAAAACCATAGGCAGCATTACCAACCTGCAGAAATAAACGGAACTGTAATGAACTCATAACGCAACTGAAAACAGTAGGTTATGAGTTTTAAATTTGGAACAGGTGTCAAATTCAAGTGAGTGTGCTATTCTAGTACCTACCTACATTAAATCAGATATCGATACGAAACCCCAATTCAGTATGATTTTAATTATAAATCGCACGACATTTTGATCTCGAGTGACACAAGAATAGTGACTTTGTTCGTTTGCCTATGATTTAAAAAAAAATGACAGATATCCGAAACGCCGCCATTTCGAGCTGTCATTTGTTCGTTAGCTTTTTATTTCCAGTAATCCAGTTACGAGTAGACAAATTTTCTGATAAGTTCTTTATTTCTGTCGAAAATGAGTGATAGTGACTCAGAAATTGACATGAATACTCCGCCAGATATCGTAAATGCAGCGACGAATGCAACTAATAACCTGTTGGCACAAAAATCAAGGGCCAAGTAACAATGCAGGTCATTTCCCTATGGTTCCTGAACCCATCATAGAGCCCTTATGATATTTGGGTAGATAAAGTAGTGTATGCAACTAAACATAATTAGGCATTACAACACTCGTGTGATGCTATTAAGAAACTCGCCTTCGGCTCGTTTCTTAAACCCACACTCGTGTTGTAATGCCCTTCATTATGCACTGTCGCATAAATTACTATTAACGTACCTACCTACCCGTATCATAGAAATATTTGAGGGGAAGATTTACAGGGATGAAGAATAAGGAGCAAGGTTATTTGTCCCCCATATAGAAAAGGGAGGATCTTCTTCTCAGACAAGAATTATGTCTGATAGGCTACAGCCCGTCACGGGTAACTTTAATAGTAATAAAATAATAATAATAAAAAGCCTTTTTAGTCTGAAAACAAATATACAATTATTTTTCATACCTTAAATTACTGCACTGTTATATGTATATGTCACCGTAAAATTGTCAAACACGTTATATTACAATATAACGTGTTTTTTCTCGCGATATTGTAATGTCTCGAATTATTGTCAACTGAACATACGGAAGTGTCTCTGCCCCCATAATCGGGACTTGGGGCACCCCCCCGTTAGGTTAGGTAGGTTCCTTTAAACCCTGCACTCGGAAATAGGGGCCCCGCGAAGCGGGGCTCCGTCGACTACGCTTTTTAGGGAGAATATAAAGTGTTTTAAGGTTATGTTATATTAATCGGTATTTCTCAGGAATTAATTTTACGGTAACATATATATTATGTCATCGTTAAATTGTCAAATACGTTATATTGTAATATCTCTAGCGATATTGTAAAGTCTCGAATTATTGTCAAATGAACATACTGCTTACAACAAAACGCATTATTTTGCGTGAAATGCATGCGATGGTAGTCCACTTACGCGGTGTGGAGGGAAGGAGGGGTGTCCCTTGCCCAGTGGCACAACTCTCATGAAAAGATAATGCACCATTCCTGAGAAATACCGATTATTATAACCTAACCTTAAAACACTTTATATTCCCATAAAAAGCGTAGTCTACAGAGCCCCGTTTCGCGGGGACCCCGTTTCCGAGTGCAGGGTTTAAAATAACCTAACTAGCCTAACGGGGTGGTGCCCCAAGTCCCGATTATGAGGGCAGAGAAAGTATCCGCGTGTTCAGTTGACAATAATTCGAGAGTTTACAATATCGCTAGAGAGAAACACGTTATATTGTAATATAACGTGTTTGACAATGTTACGGTGACATATATGTATTTTAATTCGCGTATTTGGTGCTTCATTACTTTCTTTCTGTAAGTTCATTTGCCAATTGGCAAAGGCCTCCTCCAACCTACTCCATTCTGATCTCTCTCTGGCTACTTTATTCCATGTTATGCCTGCAACCTAGGCTGCCTGATATCATCTTCCCATCTTTTTTGTTGTCTAAGTGCCTCTTTTCCTTTAACCTTCCCTGGGGTCATATTCTGTCTAGCCCTCCAACTTCGTTGGAGTTGGCTTCCAATCTAACCGGATGCAGCTGAATACCAGTATTTTACATGGAGCGACTGCCTATCTTACACGTTCAATGAATTTACTCGTTATCTATTTATTCTTATTAACCATTTGTTTATTTGTTTATATATTGTTTGAAACCGTTTATTCTGTAACGTACCCTCTCAAGGTTCATTGGAAGACCAGCGTCAGACAGCTTCATCACCTGTCTGGCATGAATGCTGAAATGGACCTTTTTGGCGCAGCCGTGAGGCACACAGCACATTAAGTACTACTAAGTCCAACTTATTGTTTTGTATCTTTTTTATTTATTTAGTATTGTGTGTGCTTCATTAACTGACGTCAAATAAATATTTTTCTTTCTTTCTTTCTTTCTTTCTTTATCTGACCTCCACAATCCAGTTAGTACTGGGTTATACGATACCACTTGGTAAGACTGGTTGTCAGACTTTTTGGGCCACCGACTACCTGTAACGACTGTCAAAAGATCTACAAATGACAGCCGGGACCAACGGTTTAACGTGCTTTCCGAGGCACGGAGGAAACCCGGTATATAAGGGTGGTCACCCATCCACAGACCAACCTAGGCAAGCAAAGCTTAACCTAAAGATCGCCTCGAGTGCGTGTTATTATTTAGCCACGAGCTCCTCCAACCTACCAATGTGTAATTATTTTGCACCATTTGTCCTTTCCTCTGACCATGTGTCCCGACTATTTCCATTTTAGCCCTTTTTTTTATTTTTAGGGTTACGTCCTGTATCTTGGTCTTTTTCCTAATGTTGATTAGGAAAAAGTCTAGAAGTGCGATTCATTTATTTTAGTTTTGGGACACGATCTTGTCCCTGGTCAATGCTGTGAGAGGGACTGGGCAGTAATTGACTACCCAGGGACGGTGCTGTTTGCTGTACGTAGAGATATTAAGAAATAAAAACGTATTTATTTGACTAGCACAGGACCAAACAATAAAACATACATTTAACTAAACTGCTTTGGCAGGTCATATTTGGTTAATCATCATTATTTCTTCTATGTTCTGGTTCTATGCAGCCAATCAAAACTGTTTCTTTTCCCAACGTTGATTACTAAAGCTATTATTTACATAATCTCACACGCAAATCAAATGACTTGTATCTGGAACAATTAATTTTACGTTCGAAATCAACCATGTAGCACGGAGACTTGTGTAACTTCGAACTTACATATAAATAAGAAAGAACATAATTAAATAATAATCTTAAATAAACTTAGTAAATTACATAAAAACAAATAAACTCAAAATACATTTCATACTGAACTTATTATTAATAAAGTTTATTTACAACATCAGATTTCTTTGAAGTAGTTTCCAAACAAATTGTTTAATAATATAAGAGTATTCGTTGACACGTCAAAGTGACATAGGTACTTAAGTTTAGTGTTCTTCAAAAACTTATTTAATTTCAACAATTTCGCTGTAACTGAAGCCCTTTGCCACGACCCTCAGGCTCAAACGACGAGTATCTATAGAAAACGCGAAGTAAGTCGTGACTACGACAAAAAAGGTGATATTCAGAATGATGCTGTGCTTCAGGGTCCCACAGCACGATGCTGGTGTTCAGTTGTTAGAGAAAAATTGAAAAAAAGAAGTATAAAGTATTGATTTCTCCTAGAACAGTGAAACGAAATGATATAATAAAATAAACATAAGAAAAAAAAAAACAAACGAAAGGACATCATTCACTTTCTTCGATGATTTGGAAAACAAAACAAAGTCGGCGGCCACAAGGATAAAATTCTTAAAACCCTTTACACAAATTGTTTCCTGATATGTATTTTATGAAAATTGAACTCTTTTCTTTAATATCCCGTATGTTATTACTTCCCAGAATTGATCCTATTAGCGACACTACGTAACGGTGTAATAATACAGTGTATGTTTTTTTTCCAAAATCAAGTCCGAGACTCCTTTGAGCATTTTTCGCTATTCCTCATATTTCGGACTGGACCATCCACGCCCACTTCAAAAATTCACCCTGTATATCTCTGAACCCAAACTGTTTTCGACTTTGACGCCATTGTAAAAAATTATGCGTTACATGTGCGTGTTTTAAAAATATGTAATTACATAAAATAAGACCGTTATAAGTTTTTTTTTTATCCCAAAGTGGATGATCTCCATTGTCCTGTACGAAGCCAAAAGATTCTTATCTCAGCATGGTGATAAAGTTAATGAATTGCCGATTTGACAAATATCAGACAGAGTAATGTCGTTCAACCCATCACAGCGCACATGGAAAAAAACGCATCTCCCGATTCCGTGGCCGGAGTAGTATAAATATTGCCACTTGGCACTCGACCAGAAACGTAATATAGTGGTACAAGTACTTGTTTTTATATTAAGAGCTACCTTTAGCAAGACTAGGCACAGTTAATCGCAATATCAAGATAACAATTTGTCATTGAAAGTACATTTATGTCCAAGTAGTAAGTGTGATTTTCGAAGTGCGAATGCCTTTTCGTGGATGTTATAAATTGGCGAGTAAGGGATCATGTCAAGAGGATAGCGACCTCCATTTTGTGTTAAATAGAAAACGTTCTGCGGTCTTATATAATGTGTCCTCTGGTTTGCATTTTTGTGACATTTTCATATTTGTAGATTTTGTTAAAAACTGTTTCTAATTGTTCTGTTAAGGACTCAAACTCAAACTCAAACTCTACAAAGTAATAATTGATTTTGTAAGTCACTGACTTGAGACTTTCTACTGTATCCAGTCATATCAAATACCTCCATTTTAAAATCGGTTAAAAAAAGAATGCCACTGCTTCAAGTTTTCGTACGAGTACCAGACGTTTTTGCCTTAGAAGTCTCGTTCACAATCTGCATATATTGCACTATCTTGTCACACATGACACAGCGCCGATACTGCTGAGATGTAAGTCTGAAAAATTCATACAAAACCCTATTTATATTCAAGAAGAGTTTCAGGTTCAGGTTGATCTGCGAGCAAATGAGAAACGTTGACTGTTTTACTTACATATCGTGCTGCATAAATAATGCTGGGTGCCGGCAAAAGAAAATATAGGTCAATTTAAAATTAAAATTGTGTACAACTCAGGATGTTTTACATGCCCGCATTTGCCACGTACGATGAAAATGTAGATTGGACTGCAATCAGAGAGTTTTCCGTGTATGACTAGGGTATCTTCTTGTTCTTTTGAGTTACTATACGAAGTATATCGTCGTTGTAGTAACAAAAATAAAAAAATATATAGAATAATAATATAGAATATGGAATAGGTATTCTTGTCTATGGACAATTGGACACCATACAAATAATATTCTCAAGAGAAAACGTTTTAAATAGGGTGACACAATGAGCGATGTCATCGCTTAAAGCGATCGTTTAAGACAACATTTGAATGGATATCAGGATAAAGAGAATACTCGGTATTTGGTGGTGTACTAATTACGAGTACAAATAGTAATATGCATACATGCACAAAGATTTATTAAACTTATTTAGATGTCGGATTCAGTCATTGGTACGGACAGGCGAATGAATCAAAAGCGCGCCAGTGGTGACATCACGCGACCTACATACCAGTCTATCCCCGCCTAGGCGTGCTTCTACAGAGTCCTGATGTTAACAGCTCGCAGCGAGGACGACAGGGTAAGGTCGGATCGTAGTGGAGTTGAGACGTCTTCCAACTGTACCCGATTCATTGTGCCCAGTGTTATTGTGTGAAAGTGTAATGTCAAGTAATTTGTCAGTTTACTCATCTGTTTGAAAAGAGTAACCATGGAGTTTCTTGCCGGTTCTTCTCCATGGAAACGACCAGCCCGAACCGTGCACCTTTCTCGTAAATAAACAGTGTATTGTATCCAGTGAGTTTTCATAGCACAAAACCCTCTGCACAGTCGTCTGCCCACAAAATGTATGAGCCTAATAAATATATATGTTACCGTAAAATTGTCAAACACGTTATATTACAATACAACGTGTTTCTCTCTAGCGATATGGTAATATCTCGAATTATTGTCAACTGAACATACGGAAGTATCTCTGCCCCCATAATCGGGACTTGGGGAACACCCCCGTTAGATTAGTCAGGTTAGTTAGGTGCCTTTAAACCCTGCGCTCGGAAATAGGGGCTCCGCGAAGCGGGGCTCCGTCGACTACGCTTTTTAGGGGAATATAAAGTGTTTTCAGATTCGGTTATGTTAATCGATATTGGAATGGTACAGTATCTTTTCATGAGAGTGGTACCACTGGGCAAGGGGGACCCCTCCTTCTCTCCACACCGCGTGTTGACTACCATCGCATGCATTTCACGAAAAATAATGCATTTTATTGTAAGCAGTACCTATGTTATTATGTATGTTCATTTGACAATACTAATCTATGTCAATAATGTTTCAAAATTAGGTAGTGGTTTTTAGTAGTAGTAAAAATTTGCAATTTAAACGTGGTTAATCCGCCGTGGGCCTTATTCTATTCTCCAGTCCAACATACTGTTTTTTAGGATGTTACTACTTGAGAGGGGCCCGCGAGAGCCGAAGCCTGTCGGGGTTGCGGGACTGTTCGAAAGAGATACCGCGGCCCCGGAACGTAACGGGCGAGGAAGCAACAAGGATTGGATTTTAGTCAGTAAAAGTCTGACACTGCCGCACTGCTCACTCCCCGCTCTGCCCAGAGTGGGAGAAGTCATTTGATGATTTCCCATCCGAAAAAAAAGGCTCTTACTAAGTACTTGCCAACTGGTGAAAATGAAAACTGTGGGAACTTATTGAAAGAATAGACTATCCCACACTTAATCATTTTATTCTGTTTTAGAAATTTATTGCAAAGTTCTGTTGAAGTGGGTAGTTCTAATACATAGTTATCCTTTTCTTGTTTTTTTTGCGTATTTCTAAATAAACACTGAAGTGGTTTAATACAATAATAAATAGAGAATTAAATTATACGAAGAACGGGCTTATCGCTTCAGGCGGTTTCTCCCAGAAAACCTAAAATTAGACATTTTGTCAAGTAATATCACAAAAACAAGACTGAAGGAGGTCATTTTTTTTTGTTCGGAGATTAGGCCACCCACATAAATTCTAGCATTTAATAATGAAACGTAAATTGATTCCTTCCTTATAACCTCTACATTACAGTGATTCAATTAGCTAAGCCATGTCTAACCGGAATAAATGCGATAAATCTGCAAAAACACAGAAAAAGTAAATGTCAAAATAATGAACTTGTCTGTCAACCACTTTATAACGTTCTATGCCACGTTGATTGTTTAAACTATCTATGCAATTTTAGTTTAAACCATAAAAAATTGCATTAGAAATGTTTACAGTTTAATAATATTTATTTTTATATTCTGTTCTGATTCTATTATAATTATAGCAGATTTGATTATCAATGGGTAGGTAGCGTACTTTTTTTAGTAAACGGAAAAAAACGCCTCTACACACGTAAGTATTTTCTAACAAATGACATTGACCACAACAGGAATAAATAAATAATCCGGTTTAATTTCTATGCACTATTTCGTTTAATACTATAATGAAATGGTTACTTTTTTTGGTGTAATATGAATAATAAACGCAGCGACCAGGTGGTCCCAAAAAAAATTGTCTCCTTTGAGTTCAAACCGATACGGACAAAATTTCGGACAGGCTGCGGACACCGGACATAACCTGACTCTGACAAATACTTCAATAAAATGTATAGGACAATCTACGTCGGCAATTCTACTATAATGCACAGTTTTCACAAATCCTCTATTCGATTTCGATTCGGAAAGTCGTACGTCTATTAACTTGCAAAAAAAATACACAGTTATACGATATGTTGAATCGAAATCCAATCGAGCGTTTGTGAATGACTATGCTGGTCCAAATGAACTTTTAAACGAGATTTTTTTCTTCCAAAACCAGTAAAATACAACCACAAGCTTATAGTTTGCAGGCGAGTGATGTAAGTAACAAACTAAAAGTATTAAATCAGCAAAATTGTGGTTGTGCAGAAGTTAGAACGAAGATGAAGTTAGTTGTGATAAGATTGGGACTTATGCTTGAGTTATTCGGGTTACTTTTTAAGCTTGTATTTTGCAAGGCAAAGAGATCAGGTGTTTTTATGACACTGAGTTTTTTAAAATAAAAATGAGTGTTGCTGAAATGGTTTGCCGTAATTTTATGTCCTGGTATAGTGTAGTAAAGAAGTATCTGCTTGGTGTAGCTAGTAATTTTGAGTTTACGAGACGTTTTAATATTAATCTTACGTAGGTAACTAAAACTGACTTAAACACTGTTTTAGGCTTTCACGGTTTAAAACTAAACTTATATTGTCACTTACGGGATATCTTCCGTGATTATAGAAAGAAAGAGGGTAGACAGATTTGTCTGCTCGTAACAATTTAATTTACATCCACCCGCATACTCCAGTCAACCCGCGATCATGGCGCTTGCAACAGCGTCGAAATATCGGGAACTCAAAATACCAAATAATCACGGAAGATATCCCGTAAGTGACAATATAAGTTTAAAACTGACTTGTTGGTCTTGAGGTCGCAACAGTCGTTGCTGGACATGAGGTAAAGGGGTTTGATTCCTGGCCCTAGGTCGAATAAAACGCCATTGGATTTTTCGATTACGAACTGCTCAATAGCAGCCGGTGAATTAGCGCCCGGTTGATAGCAATAGCAACTGGCGAATTGTAGGTGTACTATTATTGGGTACACTTCTGCCTAACTCTTCGGGGATTACAGGTTATGTTATGTAACTAAAAACAACGACCATAAATTCATCTATGATACTGTTAATGTTAGTTTTATATTCCTGCACATAATTTTTACTTACACTTGTTAATTTTAGTTAATAAGACTCAAATATTATGATAGAATGTTTGTGGTACTTCTAATATGTTTTTATGGGGGTGTGTGTTTTCTGTGGGGGCATGCGGTGCTAACCTGTAAGAAATTGTTACTCTTACCTTAGATAATGGAAGATTAACTCGAAATATTAACTGTGTAAACAATTCTTAGTTGGCAAGAAAAGTGGCAACAAAATATAATGACTTGATTTTTTTATCTTTTACCAAAACCAAAAACGATTCAAGATTGGTATTTAATGATGACTTCATAAGTTTTGAAATTGTTTAACCTCTTTTAACCTGCTGATATGAATAAAAACATAATAAAGTACTCATTGTATATTAATCGATCTTCCAAGTTTATATTCCACATCGCAAGCATCTTCCAGCTCGCTGAGAGGTCCACCGTCCTTGCCAAACACTTGACGCGAGTATACAGTAAGTATATGCAAAGAAAACAGAATCCCTTTCAACGCAAATATTTGTATTCTTCATGGGATCTGTCCATCTAAAATATTGATAGAGGTAAAACGTCGGAAAATATAAAAATTGTTTGGATATTTTTGTTTTTCTTATATGGTTTAATTTTAGATTTTTTGGGCTAACTGGGTTTGTTTCAATCCGAGCTGACTGGATACTGAAAATCGCTGCGGACAAGGGATTTTGAGTTTTTTTTAATTATTGTTTTAAGACATGCCGAAAAGTTCTGGAGTGGCGACCAAGAACCGGAAGACGATGCGTTGGAAGACCATCCACTAGGTGGACCGATGACCTGGTGAAGGTTGCGGGAATCTATTGGTTGCGAGTGGTACGGGACCGGTCATTGTGGCGACATCTGGGGGAGGTCTATGTCCAGCAGTGGACGTCTTTCGACTGAAATGCTGATGAGGTAATTAATTCAGTTCAACAATTTTGTTTAAAATTGGCTTATATTTATTATATTTCACTCAAAAACACATACAATAATATAAATGATATTTGCCTGCCCTAAAAAGGTATAATATGGTTTTTGCCTAACCAAATCACCAATTTTAACATCTACTAACCATCTATATTTTATGCCTTATTAGTCAAACTTATCCCTTCGTATTAATTACACGAGCAGGCTGCTATGTAAAAAAATGGTGCATGTCTAGCTCTCTTTTCCGTCTTAAAATAATATTGTTTTAAGAACAAACCACAAAAACTCCGAAAAACAAAGTATCGAAAATTTTCTTTTAAAACGATTCCTCCAAAAATAGTCTACGCAAAGAAATGATGTTTTCTCGTATAAAATAATATTTGCCACGGCAAAAGCCGTCACTAGACGCGACATAATTTCATATAAAATTCACACTTACGCCAACAAACTAAGGTGACGCGGCAGGTGTTCCGTCTTCAAGAATAAGGCTGTAACGTCGATATTTATATTGTGTTAAGCGAAAATGTAGTGTCAACGTATTTTGAGAAGAAACGCAAAGGAAGACTGTATTCTGTTTACAAACGTTTTTTTACAGTTGTTCTTCTTTGTAAAAGAGGAACAACTTTGCAATAGTTTTGTCTTTTGTAAACGAGTTTTGTATTACTTACTTTCTTGTATCGAGTTGTGTGGTTTCATGCGTGACTGCTGAGTATGAGTTCTTGTGTTCGATATCCAAATCGGGCTAAGTGTTTCTTTGGGTTTTTTCATCAGGATTTTCTAAGTTGCAGCCACTGGGTCCGGGCTAGAGCTCAGGACCGGCAGTCTCAACCTTATCGTTAACTTCGATCGCTAATTAAATTATTAAAAATTCGATATGTAGTTTAGTTTATATATCCTCTATTGCAAATCTCGCTTTCAAAATTAGGTTTGCTGTAAGAAAACCCAACTCTGGGTTAAGCTCGTTTTTAAGCTATATTATTGCAACTAGCTGTTGCCCGCGACTTCGTTCGCGTGAAAATATTGATGTGTCATGTGTGAGACTGCATCGTTGTTCGAGTTGTCGCAAGCGCTACTGAGCATGAGGTCCTGGGTTCGATTTGCGGGACGGGCAAAGTGTTATTGTATTATTTTGTGCCCGGTTGATGGGATTAAGCTAAATGTGCGAAATGTGGGTGTAGGATTATATACACCTCTACCTAACAGTGGCGCAGGGTGAAAATAGTGTCAGGGGAAGCCGTAGAAAAAAAAAAGAAAAATGTTTTTTTTTGCTTCTGTTAACTTTTTTCCCCGTGTTAATTTTGACCTCATTTTCACTATCAGCGACACCAAAAACCACAGAAATGACACCCATGATTAAAAATCCAAAAACTTACGTCGGCGCAATTTTTGATTTTTATTTTGACTTCATCTTCATTCATCAAAAGTAAGATCAGAAATGCAGAAGAGAAAAAAAAACAGAAATCTACAAAATAAAAAATCTAGTTGGTATCAAATACGATATCGACAATTACTCATTCTATCTCGTTCTACTATACATAATATATTTATTTATTTAAACAACACACACAACTATTATTACAGGTTTAGGTACCTAATACAATAGAGCAGTTATATTTAAAGTTAAATTATTTATGTTTTGAATAAATTAATTAATTTGACAAACTAAAGTAATTGCGCAAAATGCGGCCCGTGTGAATTGGCTCAGTGTACAATTGAAGTAATCAATTTGTTGTGACACCATATTCAGTGCACGAAGCGCGCGCGTCAGCGGCGCGTACTGCAGCAAGTTGGTGCGAGCGGGCGGCACCCACAGGAGCGGCGGCTGCCCTACTTTCTTTTTCTGCTCCTGCCGTAAGACAATAATCTTCGGCTTACCTAGGTCCTTACAAAACGCTAAGTACTGCCAGCCGCGAAGTCACGTGTGCTATTAACTTGTGTACGGCCTATACTATTAACTTGAACTGCTGCTCTCCTGTTGCTGTTATTCGTGAACGAATGAACCACTACAATGCAAAACTTCATCCCCCCTTTTACCCCTTTGTGGGTTGAAATAAAAAAAAACTAACGACTTAACTTTGATACTTTTTGGTGACTCAAAAAATAAAAACATTAGTTAAAAACAAAATGTTGCTCTTTTTTCACCCCTCAAGGGTTGAAATTCTAATAAAGCCGTTTCGTCACCTTCCAATCATAAGCCCAGATAACAAATTTTGTACTTTTTACGTCGAAAATTGAGGATTTTTCACATACAATTTCATCCCCCTTATAAACCTTCGGGGTGGAGTTATCAAAAACGCTGAAACACGCATAAATTAATTTTCAATCGTCAGCCTAAACACAAAATAAGAAGATCCTAACTTTAAAACTGACGGACTTTCATATAAGCTTCCATCCCCTATTTTATCCCCTTGGGGGTAGAATTGATCAAAATCCTTTCTTAGCGGATGCCTACGTCATAACATCTACCTGCATGCCAAATTTCAGCCCGATCCGTCCAGTGGTTCGGGCTGTGCGTTGATAGATCACTATGTCAGTCAGTCAGTCAGTCAGTCACCTTTGAATTATATATATTTAGATTAATATGTATATTTGTTGTTTTTTGTGTGCATTAAAGAATAAGAATAAGGATGCTTGCGAGAATCGCATCTTGGATGTAAAGACTTGCGTTTCACACAAGCATCGTTATTGCGACCGAATTTTTTCGGAGGTAGAGAATTATCGATCGAAAGTTTGCGATTTTATCGTTATCTATGTCGAGACTGCCGGCCCAATTGATGCTAATAGGCTCGCCCCCTATTACATGAGACTTCATCTTTGGCGAATAGTGGGTATACTAATTAATTACTTTTAAGTACACCTCTACCTAAGCCTTCTAGAATTACAGGGGTGATGTTATGTTTTGTTTTATTTATGTGACAAGGGCTATCATATGGGCTAGCGAAACTTAGCCGTCGTGATGGGTATCCTATTTAGATGATGTGTTCTACTTACAACTGAAAAAAAAAATGAAATCATCATCATTTTATAAAACTTATGCAAACGGATATTTATCGCGAACTTTTTACCTTTAATTTAAGCCCGACGTTTCGACTGGACTGCACCAGCCATGGTCGAGGGGAGGTACCGCCGTCCTTAGCAAAGCGAAGGCGTTTATTCAACTACCCTCACTTGATCTTCATAAATGTTAATTAGGGCCCGTTCACACAGCACACTACACTAACAGTGTCTGCATATTGAGAGGATTTCACTTGACGAGTACACTTAGTGATCACTGGATTCCAAGCGGAAGAGAGTATGAAGCCACCATCGCGATTGAAATTTATTTTTTTATTTTATTTTAAAGAAGGCTTACAGACTAATAAAGAAAATGTTATATTATATAAGTGTAATATTATCAAATCGCTAATTAGAAGCCTCCACACGAAGATTAAGGATACTTCTTGATCTCAATCGCTTCCCATCGTCATTTTGTTTCCTCATTTATCGTTTTCGATACCTATCATACCATGGAGCTCGAGACTAAATAGTTACAGCCACTCGGATCTTGCCTAGGTTGGTCTATGGATGGGTGGCCTCAAATTACATACCGAGTTTCCCGCGTGTCTCAGAAAGCACGTTAAGCCGTTCGTCCCGGCTGTCACTATATCTTAATATAGATCTAATACTAACTAAGGTCAGATATACAGCCGGGGCTTCGGAACTGTTCGAAAGAGATACCGTGGCCCTAGAACGTTAAGGGCGAGGAAGGAACATGAATGGGTTTTAGTTAGTAGAAGTCTGACACTCCCTCCCGCTCCGGCCAGAGTAGGAGAAGTCATTTGATGATTTCCCATCCGAAAAAAAAGGTCAGATATACAGTCGCTCTATGTTACACGCTGCTATCCAGCTGCATCCAGTTATACTGGAAGCCGACTCCGACATAAAAAGTCTAGACAGGTGATGATCATGTCGTGGAGTTATACTAGCCAACTTAAATCATTAGATAACGGTATACTTGGGGGCTTTTCAATTATAAAAATACTGGCTGGCTGTCTGATTAACCAACCATTTAGATTCATGTTGCAAAGAGCTGATATTTATTACAGTGGACTTTTATTTACCTTATAACCAAAGTAAATAAAAATCTCGTTCCAACAATAATAGTGGTTGTTAAAACAGAATTGAAACCATCAAACGATATCTCATCAATTGTAATGTAGGTATGTCCCCTAGTCCCCAGTCCTGAGAGTCTAGCTCACATCGAATCAAAATAAATTGGCGAAACTTTATCTACAAACATTTGATAGTATACTTTATTGACCAGGGTTTAAATAACACAATCATGTATTTGAATCGTTTTTATTAATGACATTCAGACATTTCAATTTATTCTGTACAATATACAATGTATTTTTATAACGTCTGGCGTACTCCCTACGATTTTGATTTTGTTGTTATTTTTGTAGCGTTCATCAACTCTAAATTTGACTTAACATAAAATGTTGTATGTAAATTA
This sequence comes from Xestia c-nigrum, assembly GCA_916618015.1. Classification (NCBI taxonomy): domain Eukaryota; kingdom Metazoa; phylum Arthropoda; class Insecta; order Lepidoptera; family Noctuidae; genus Xestia; species Xestia c-nigrum. The sequence goes on from OU745249.1 coordinate 24,995,358, forward strand.
TCGCAATGAGAAATTAAATAATGATAAAATCAGACAACGCCTAGAATGAATTAATGAATTCACAAGAATTCATTAAATTCATCGCTCTGCGTAGAATCTGCACAATTATAAGAACAACAGGAATTCAGTATGTCTCCTAAAAGTATCAGGAACCGACATGTTGATTGTAACTTTAATTATAGACGCTATCTCAACTTAATGTCCAGTCAAAAAGATACGGACATATTGCGGAATTGCAGCCGGACACGGAGAATTCCATACAAATAGTGAAACATTGGTCAAAAGCTGTAGACACCGGACGTCTGCAGCTGGTCCGTACTTGTCTGTACAAGTTTGACGGATCCTTAAAGCATTCTGGCACGTCAGTCGCCTCGATCTTTTGTGAATTCTGCCGCAAAGATTATTATTTGTGCAAACCTTACTTTTATAGGTGTCATGTGACATCTTATAGGCCTTTACTGATTAGTAAGTTTAAAATTCTGTATCGGGTATACCTAGACGGTTGCCTTTGATTTAAGAATTAATTTGGAAAATAATATTAGGGAAAGTGAATATTACCTTGTACTACATATTTGTTTTAATTTTTGTAGTGTTCGTGATAAAAATTCTATAAAGTTCGGTGGTTCTTAACTTATAAAACAACACACTTCCAGAGCTAGGGGTATTATTCCCTCCTCTGTTTGAGTTCTTTGTATCGAGGAACTTATACATTATTAACTAGCGAAATGTGGGTTTACTACAATATGTATACAAGTCTATATACCTCTTCTGGGATTGCCTGATGCTATGTAAAATAGTAGCAATAGGTAAGTCTCGATAAAACGCCAGTATTCGTAAGACGTAGATCGCGGTAACGAACTCAATTCGATTATCTGATGCAGAGCATGGTACGTGGTCTCTCTTTGACGACTGCAGCATCAAATTGAGTTTAAGAGTAGGTTAAGTAGTGACTCAACCTCAGTGGATACTAAGAGCCATAATAAATAGGTATGACGACAGTATCAAAAATTGCAAAACTATTTAGTCTGTCAGTTAGAGTATTTGAAAATAATGGACTCGTATATTTGTTTTTGTAAATCAATGAATATTAACATAGATAAAACTCATTAAAACTCGGGAGTGGGGGCTCGTGACGTCAGAACTCACTAAAAATAATACCAAGGCATGACGTATTATTGACTGCGTAGCAATACTAGAGGTTCTAAGTTTCGTGATGAACATAGGTTCATCACGAAACTTAGAACCTCTAGTAACAAGAACCTCCTGAGCATTCGCATATGCTCAGGAGGTTCTAGTTAGCTCGCATATGCTCGTGAATGCTCAGGAGGTTCTAGTTACCACATACATGAGTTAAAATTATCCAGTAGAGGTTTTCTGATGCAGAGAGGTTCTTCTGCTGTACAAACATGTTTTGTTTTTTCAGAAGCCACCTTAGTAACACGAAGCGAAGTATATAATCGTCTGTTCTTTTAGTGTGAGCTTTATAAATGTTATTGAACGCGATCAGCTTACCTGAATCGTTGAGGAGATGCTATACCTATTATGCCCCTACCAGTCATTAGAATCAAATTCTGGGAAGTAATGACATAGCACAAAAGAGTAATAATTTTACACACAACATTTGACTTTTATATAACAAACTATTACCATAATTTAATATGATACACTCGTAAAATAACTTAAATATTATTATTTGCTAGATTCTGAGAATAATTAATTCATACAATTATAATTAACCGTAAAATCTGATGAAATTGAGGCATGTTGACACAGAACCCGGGGAGTACGCCACAATAATTTAAAATTGACAACATTTATGCAAAATATGAAAACTTCATTAAATAATTTTGGATTAAAAACAATAATAACGTGATTTGTGGCTTATTAACAAATTGGCACGTCCACTTAATTAAATATTTACAAATAAAATGTACATGTTATCACACTGTTTCGTATTTGATACTAATGCGTGGCAGAAAGAAAACTCTGTTACTTTTAAACTACTAAAGTCCATGTTCACCAAGAAGATGACAGTCTGATTATCTAAAACAGCTGTTTAAAACGCATTTTTGTATGGGAACATGTCACAGTGACAGCTGTTTTTAGATAATCAGATGGTTATCTTTTCGGTGAACATGGACCTTAGTCAAATTAAATTATTTCAATTAGACTGACTTATTTTAAATGGGTTACAATTAGTCAGGAAGTATGGCGTAGTGGTAGTGATGCTGCTTTACGTTCTTAGGGTCCTGGGTTCGAATCCCGGTAGGAGAAAATGTTTGTGTGATGAGCATAGACATTTGTTTCCGAGTCATGGATGTTTGTATGTATAATAAGTATGTATTTACAAACAAAAAAAAGTATATATATGTAGTATATCAACTATCTAGTGTCCACGATACAAGCTTTGCTTAGTGTGGCACTAGGTGGCGCTGTGTGTTAATGTCCAGCGATATTTATTATTTATTTTATTTTATTTAAGTTGAAAACTAGTTCTTTAAGGAGAAGCATGGGCCAAACACTCCATGGGCACTCAAATAAATCAAGATAATAGGGATGATTTCTGACTAAAAACAATTTACATTATTTGCAGTGCGATGCGTTTTCGAATACGGACGTGTTTTCATAGTTGTACGCTCGGTGTGCGGCATTAGCTGCTGCCTGTTATTTCGCAATGAGTTCGCAACAACTTATTGTAAACGAACTGTTAGCATTCATACAGAATGCTATCGATACTATGGACGAGGTGAGCATCATGCAGATCTGCAAGTCGAGCTTCAAAGAAGACGACGTCAGCGCGGGCAAGAAGCTACTCTTCCAGTCGGCTGGGAAGCTTGATCAAATGCCATCTCGGAGGAGAGATGGTACTGAGAAAAGCGTCCAAGACATCATCACCTTCCTAAAGGTGACCGACCCTGACGACGTGCCAACTTTCGTGGCGAAGGAGCTACATAAGTTACCTCCCGTCACTTTCGATCACGTAGACGTCACCAGGCTGTTAAAGGACATTACATCGATGAAGTCAAGCCTGGCCGAGGTGCAGTGTAAGTTGGAGAAGTCTGAGAATACCATCCATGAACTACGTGCCGAGATAGTGTTGCTACGCAGTGCGGTTTCGGAAAGTAGGACAAATGACGATGCCAACATAAACACGCGTCGTGGTGCAGAAAATGCTTCGGACAGCAGTTTTGTGTCGGCGAAATTGGATTCGTCGTCACCTGTTAACAGCGAGGGCGATGCACCGTGCCCCGCCGCCCCCCGCCCCTCTGCTCCGGCAGAGAATACGACACGCGTAGCTACGTTGTCCCCCAAACCAGCTTACGCCGCAATTGCTGCCTCAAATAAATCAGCTGTAATTCAACCTAAGCAGCTGAAAGGGGGAAAGCAGAACCGTCGCTGTGAAAACCTTGCGAGGGATCCGGTACAGCGCTGTCCAGCAAAGCAGGACTGTGATAAGGACGGCTTCACCTTAGTTCAGAAGAAGAGGAAGAAGCCTACTTGTCGCAATCAATGCGGTACTGGACTGTCAGGACCAAATATGCTGCTGCGTCCAGCGACACCAACGACGTTGCTGTATGTGTCCCGACTGCATCACTCCACGAAGGTTGAGGAGATCGTTGAGTACATGAAGGTGAAGACTAGCTGGACCTTGAGGGTCGAGAGATTAGAGCCGCGTCACAACACCAACTTCAAGTCGTTTGTGGTGCGAGTTCCGACACAATATCTCGACATGTTTTTCAAGGAAGAGTTTTGGCCGAAGGGTGTTGTCTACCGACGTTTTCGCGGCAGGCTACATGACACCGCACAGCGTAACACGACGCCGCCACTTCGTGGGAGATAGTTCATAGCTTATAAGTTAGATTTCATATGTGTTAGTTTATTTTTATGTTGTTTATTTTGTGTATTTTATCTATGGGCCTTAAGATGCCTGATAATAAAAATTATTGATTGATTATTTAAAAAATTAAAAAAACCCCTGACACATAGGGTTTATATGATACCCTGAGTGAGTTGTGATAAAAAATGGAAATCACCATTTTGGGGTCTTCTTGGACTTGGAATTTATCACAGCGTATAGTATTCTAGATTATCGAAATATATTGGATACGTTTTTTTGTTATATCAAATATATAAAAAATACGAAGATAATACGCGTCAAAGATTATAGTGTGGTCATGTGACGTCACTTTCCGAAAATTGTGTTGTATTGTATAACGGGCTGGTGTACGCAACTCCACGTCAAGGCGCGTATTTTGCGTATTTTCCGAAAATATACTCAAATGTGACGTCACACGAATTTTGGACCCACTGTATTGTATACTAGCTGACCCAAGCAACTTCGTCTGCGTCACATAAGAGAGAAAAACGAAAGGAAAAAAAACCCCGTTTTTGAAACATTTTTCATTCCTGCTCCGCTCTTAATGGTCATAGCGTGATGTTATACAGCCTATAGCCTTTCTCGATAAATGGACTATCCAACGCAAAAATATTTTTTCAATTCGACCCGGTAGTTCCTGAGATTAGCGCGTTCAACCAAACAAACAAACAAACAAACAAACTCTTCTGCTTTATAATATTAGTATAGATTGACCCAATCTTTTTTAGAATTCTATCTGACGACCAATTAGATTTTTTGTCAGTTACCCTATTATGTAGCTAGTACAATATCCGCGTTTCAAAATGACAGAATTCAAATAGCCCTTATTTTAGGTGCATGTTAAAGGTCTATTAATTTAGACACACTTACCGTCTGCCTAATTGATAGTAGTCAAATTAATTCATTATTAAATGACGGTGGCGAGTTAATTGGTAAAACTAACCTGGCTAAAGCTTTTTGAAAGGTAAATCAAATCTCTGATAATTAAATCTGTTCACAGTCATGATCGATCACAGTTTTATTCCAGTCACGAATATACTTGGCATGAAGAAATACCTTTCTGAAAATAAAGTAGGTTGTGTTATTAATAAGATAGACATTGGGAAAGGAAATATATTCGGTTACTTTCATAGAACCACTAAATTCTGGGCAAAAGGCGTTTAATGTTTTACATTTTTTTCTTAATCGATTGCGATTTTTTCTTCTTGTAGGGCTACTTCTGTGAAAAAGGGTTTCTATGATCGATGAAGTCTATTAAAAAAATGAGCGTTCAATACAAAGGTTGGAAATGAAACTCGTGAAAAATAAATGAAACAGTGTTCCTTTCTGCCACGCATTGCGTTCTTACCCTGGGAGTCGTGTTGTGGTTGTTTTATGTCGCACTGTGGTGACTTTACATGTTTTCGTGGCCCTAATGCGACTTCAAACTTCAAAGTTGTGCCAACATAACAAAACCACAAACGACAGTCTGTTTTCACTTTTATCATAAATACAGTGTCGTCAACCACAAACTGAGTCTGTGTTGACTTTAATACCTTAATTTAATATTTATAACATTGTTTATTTTGCTTCCGCCAACAAAGCATACCAAAGTAACTTCAAACAAAAGTTCTAAATTAATTTGCGCAGTCCATTGCTCGTTTTATACGAGTTAATTAAGGGAACGGTAATTGGAAAACGCAGTGGATTGCAACGAAGGTTTAATCTCGATTCGTCGTAGTTTCTTTAGGTGCTAAAGATTTTTATTTACAATTATATTCTATCTAGAGGCGACTTCAAGTCTGTGGGGTGTCGACAAAGGCCAGCGCTGCTTTCAGCCCAGTCTTGTCACGTTCCGCGACACTGTGGTCTTTTAAAGCCGTTTCTCAAGAATGGCGCGATAGGTGTATAGAAACTGTTGAAATGGGAAAATTTAAAGTGCACAAGTGTACTGGAAATACGTTTTAGATTTCTAGTATTGTAACGGGAACGGATATTCCTTTTTGTTTTGATTGTTGCTTGTTGTGGAGAAAATGTTACTTGAGATGGAGAGACAATATGTACTTGGCATTATGTAATAGCAAATACATCGTATTTTTTCGAAAACAAACCGTACTTGCGTTCGTTTTATCTCTCTCAATCTCATACTCATTTAAGACTTGGATAACTAAATTAGTTAAAGATTAGTTATCAGCCTATGTTACAGCACTCGTTGAGAAAAACGTACCTAAGCCATCCGAGTACATGTTACATAACTAAACAGTAATAACTAGAATACTGGCAAGACTTCAGCGACGGTATATGGATGTAGTAACATTTTTATGTGGCTTGGCAACTTATCCAAGAAACAACATAATAATGTACGAGTTCCGAATAATTATGGGCATTTTGTTACGCAGAATGTGGCATAAAGTAGGCCGAATCGAGGCATTTTGTAGTTCCAATGAACAATTTCACCTTGTAGTCTGAATCTCGGCAAAAACTTTCTAAAATAAGGTACATTTTTCTCTAGGCCTCAGTCCAGGCCAACTTGTCGTTTTAAGTTTAGTCGTTTGGGAAATCATTAGCTAGTGGTTTGAGTGAAATACTTTATCTTTCCAGAACCTATCTTCTTTTTTGTCGTAACGTTCTAAAAGAATCATTGATGAGACATTTGGAGGAGGCTATGTTTAGCAGTGGACATATTAAAGCTGATATGATTATAAAAATGTATTTAAAAAATTGAGGTGTAAGCAGTGTTGGCCTTAAAACAATTCATATAATAAATAACAATTGAGCAAAGGACTTGATATAATTTTGTAATTTATCTAATTTAGAATGTTATAGTTTTGCGTGCTCATATTAAACAGATTTAATTAAAGTGTATTTTTATTAGCCTCATGAAAATATATTATTTCTTTACATAATATTATAACGGATTATTTCACAGCAGAATATAAATAACTTTGTTTTACATATCTTGTGTGGTAGAAGTGTCTGCGTTGGTTGAATTTATTTACATTTTGGAAGAATACTAGCAATATTTACTTAAGTATTAGGCCCAATATATAGTATATTCTAACTAAGTTGTATACAAAAAACAAGGTGAGGCCAATGCGTCTTAGTTTAGGCCTGCGTGACGAACATTATGGCCCGGAGAGGCCAAATGAAAAATTAAACCATTTTATTTCAATGTATAAATATTTGCTTACCATAAATTATATATTTGACGAGAACAATTAATTAAAGACAAATGTGAAGGGGTAGTTCTGTGTGCATAGCTAAGCAACCCTCTCTTATTAACTTGAACATGTTTGAGTAGGTTAACCGCAGCAGATTAATTGGGTAGGATTTAAACTTACTATCACCACGCAACACACTGCTGACGGATTATATTTACTTTACCATTTCAATAAGATCTACTAGTTATTTTATTCGGTGCCAATTTTCAACTTATAAATCGTTTTCCGAAATATTTTGGTTTCGTTTTGTTGGTTGGTGTTACGTCTAGAGACAGAACCGCTCTTCCGGCATTTTTCTACTCGTATTGAACATATTTTTTACTAAATAACTGGTTTAATTGTTCTACTAATGTTATAAATGCGAAATTTTGTGAGTATGGATGAATGTATGTTTCATAAAAAACTACTCATCGGATTTTGATGAAATTTTGCACACAGATAGTTTTTAACCTTGATTAAAATATAGGATACTTGTATCTCGAAAGTTAGATCCCAGAGGACGATTAACTTCACGCGGGCGAAGCCGCTGGCAGAAGCTAGTTCTGAAATATTTTGGGTACGTTTTTGGTTGGTCTTATGGCTACAGACAGAACCCAACTTAAACACAAAATCTGTTTAGCATAATTTACTGAATAACTGGTATAGTTGTTTTATTAAATGCCAGTCACGAGGCACCCATGAGATCTTGCACAATTTGATAATGCTGATGGTCAAGCTCTAAAAACAGTATTTGCGGATTTTTCATTATACACGAAATCTATGCAAAGCGAGGCCATTATTATACTGCAAATGTATGAATGTGAATTTGTGTATAATATGTGTGTGTGTGTCGTTGTATCAAAAACAGTAACTAAAAACAAGAGGAATTGTTTAACAAGTCCTCCCCGACCCATTGCTAGTACATCAAGCCCCTCCAACGCAGACACCCCTCAGCCCCGCAACTTAACGCTATAACACTCACAGCACTCGCTAGTCTGTCACGATACTCGGCTCGCGCCTGTCTGTCCGTGTGTCACAATACACTAGCACTTTACTTCACAACTGAAGGCACTTGTCTTCTCACTAAAAATAACAACGTCCATAGAGCAGTCTCTACGCGCAGCCGGGAACTACTGCTCGGTACTGCGTCTGTGGACAAAGGGAACAGGTCATTAGAAATTGTGAAATTTTTGAGATTTAGGGATGACTGTCCGTGATAAGACCTGTCGTACTGTATGAATCAGAATGCCCTGTTGTGAAGAAGATGGATGAAAAAAGATTTCATTTTGCGGAGATGAGAATGTTGAGGTGGATGTGTGATTGTGATAAGATTGGATAAGGTAAGGAACGAGGATATTAGAGGAAGCTAAAAAGTTGCGCCAGTTAAGGCGACTACACGAGCTAAATTAGCAACTCTATTTGTGGTGGTTCAAACTTCGTTTGAAATGCTGTTAGAATAAAGTTTTAACCAGCTTGCACTACAAAGTGGTTGTTACGTCAGCCACTGCGGGCCAAATGGTGCAAAATGAATGGTTTCGATCGATTTACAAAAAACTATTGATTGGATTGAAAAACTAAAACAGTATCATGCTAATATATTGCTTGTAGAATTATTTGCCAAAAAATCAGAATGATCGCATGCATATTAGTATGTTTTTTTATTGTTTGAAAGATATTTTTAGAGATAAGTTCGTGATTTCTTTTTATCGAGCAAAATTAATTGTATTATGTTTTCAAAACAGTATCATGCTAGCATATATCCTGAAGAATATCATATATATTTCTGGTCTTGTTTATAGCAGTGAATCATATACTTTTAGTAATTATAAAACTCGCGTTTAGCTCATGTAACCGCCTTAAAGAAAATCTGTAAGGGAATCGACTGCGTGATGTGGACATGTGATGACAAAGGATGAATTGTATATGAATAAATGAGTGTTGGATATAAATCGATGAGGGGGAGAGCAATACCTTACTTTGTTTAATTTATTTATCGCCAGTGGTCATAGAAATGTGAAAAAACATCGTGAGTGACCTGAAATGTCCACAAACCGCATAAAAATCTAGGACATGTAAAATCCACCACCTGGCCCTCGTGATGAATTGTGGCCCATTACCTCTTATAGAGAGGAGGTAGGTAATATACTGACTAGGTTTTGTACCAAAATCAAAATCGCAATATTTTATTTGATATAGGCCTAGATGGGCACTTATAAAACGTCGAAAAAGGCGCATGGTTCCGGTAGGTCGATTCCATGGAGAAGAACCGGCAAGAAACTCCATGGTTACTCTTTTCAAATCATTTGGTATGAGTATTACAATATTATTATGTTACAGCATTAGTACTTTAGTATGAGGGGACAGCGGGACGGCGGTATAAGTCGTGATGTACATACCTACAGGTTATTAGGTATTAGGTAGTCTAAGCATGACTGAATTATTAACACACTAGAAGTTTGTATACGCCAATACAAACATGATAGTCGCTCCATATAAAATACTGGTATTTAGTTGCATCCGGTTAGACTGGAAGCCGACCCCAACATAGTTGGGAAAAGGCTAGGCAGATGATGATGATGATGACTAACATGATACGATCCCAAAATAATACTACTTTATTAAAATACTTCATTTAGATCAGTATAGCGATTTTATTTACTGTCACTCACGTAGGTGTCTTCATCTTCCATTACATAATATTATCTTTATCAACTGTTTGTGTATGCCCAAAGACAAAGACCGGGAAATTGCCAGCGTCAGCATTTCTTTGGCATAACCTTAGCCGCCACTCGGACAAAACCTTGCTCCGTTGGACTTCTTCGCGTCTAGATAGATGTCCAGCCCAGGTCCACTCTAGTCGCACCGCCCAGTCCCCGAAAACCCTTTAAAAAAAACGTTTCCCACCCATTTTAGTAGTTTTACTTGGTTGATGACATCGTGAAGGATCTGTTTACAGTAGTTATGTATAATCCTGTTTATTCAGCAATAATGGCGTGTGAGCATCTGCTCAAACTTATTTATTGAATAAACGATCACTGAACCGATTAAATGGTCGGCTGGCTTATCAATATTCTCTTTTGGGAACGGTGCCAAGCCCTGGTTCAATTGTTTTTTTTTTTAACAAAAGCTGTGCCAATATCGTGAGGCCTAATTTCGAGATAAAATCTAGGATTTGCTGAAGGCGTGAATCGCTTGCAATTTTCTTTTAAACCATCTGATTTGAAAACGAAGATAAGTTTAAATTCTACATGAGTTCAAAAATGTTGTACCGAGAAATTTCTTTGTACCCTAATACTTTTACGTATTGCTAAAAGCTGCCAAAAACTGATTTATATTTTCAGCCAAGAAAATATACTGTTGATTGTAAAATAACAGGAAACATAATGATGTATCGAAAGAGTAAACATGATTTTCGCTCCCTCCATCAGAAGTTAATAAAGCATGAATTTTCGTAATATCTGTCGAATATTAAACTTAATATTACTTGGATATATTGCGCGCGTCATACACAGTAGATACGTCACGATCGGGGACGGAACCCAAACTCATTTACATAACAAATTCTGAAGTAGCATTGCTGAGACAATTCAGAAGATTAGCTTTTTCACTTAGATCTTTTAGACCACGTGTTGGAAACCACAGATGTCTGAAGATGTTCGATTATTGTCATGCCCAGATACGACACCATTTTTTTTTTTTTTTTTAAGGATGGGAAATCATCAAATGACCCCCCCCACTCTGGGCGGAGCGGGAGGGAGTGTCAGACTCTTACTGACTAAAAACCATCCATGTTCCTTCCTCGCCTTTTACGTTCCGGGGCCGCGGTATCTCTTTCGAACAGGCCCGCAACCCCGGCAGGTTTCGGCCCTTGCGGGCCCCTCTCACAGATACGACACCTTACTCTAGCTTTAGAATAAACAAAACTCATTTTTTATTTATCTCCTAAAAAGTATGTGTTGTCATAATCCAATGCCATTCATAATGTTACATATATCATTAAAAAACTTTTCTTAAATCATTTAAGACCGTTTCCTTTATCTTACTTACGTATAACTGTCAGCTAATATACATACTCTCGTATCTATCGGTGTTTCTATAAACAAAGTTAGTCCTATCCGTGTCACCTACCAAAAAAAAAAGAATAAAAAACAAAAAAAAAAAAAAAAATCAAAGAATGCTTTTCTGTGACGTTTTGTTTCTATCGGTCGGTAAAAAAAAATTCAAACAGACGGAGATAGTAACCTACCGATACCTGTTGGTAGGTTATTGAGAATGGCAGTAACTTGGACTAGTATTTGAGTCAATACGACAAAAAAAAGTCCATCAGATAGATTATCAAAAAATATTTGACCCGTATTTTTTCTCTTGCCACATTAACCAAAATTGACGAAGATACGACGCTTTTAAAATCCTCAATTCGACACGCCTTGGTTTTTTTTTTAGCGAGTTCTGACGTAACAAACCCCCCCTCCCGAATTTTGATGCGTTTTATATATGTCAATATTCATTAAATTACAAAACACAAAAAATACTAAATAAAATAGCAATTTTTTTATACTGTCGTCATTGTTATTGTTTTTGTTAGGTACAGCAGTTATAAATTATTTGTATCCCCGTCATCATATTATTCTATTTCTGTTGACCTTCTTCGTTTATTTATTTAACGTTTTCACATGACGTGAGTTAAACGCGATTTTTACAACTTGATAATTACATTGGCAAAACTTTTTCGTTTTATATTCGCGTTGTCACCAGGGAGTGTAGTTTTATGGGCTATAATGTACGAAACTCGTGTGTGTAGGAATCCCATAAAAAGTAAGGTAAAATATACCTATGCGGATTCGCTAATGTAGCCGTAAAATTTTGAAAGGGTAGGTCTTAAAACTGATTTAGATAGGCTTGGAATAGGTAAAATAAACATTATTTTTTAAGTACCTGAGTGACTGTGGCATACCAAAACGAGGGTTATAAGTTGAAATACCAAGAGCTTTTTATAAAGGGTGTAAAACACCTCTTCACGAAGCTGAAAAGCACTTGTTCTCCCCATCACTGCGATAATTTTTTTGTTCTACAGCATATCTGGGAACCTTCTAATTACGGAAATATGGGGGGTCAAAGTTACAACATTTTGACAAGTTTTTTTTTATTAATACAATTTTTTTTGTAAGATTTTGACTTTTAACACCTCCACGACCCCCGTACTATTCAATCCATCCATCAGCACATTGTTTTAAGTGCGTTACATTGAGTTCTACCACAAAACATGACCTGTAAAAAAAGTAGTTCCCCATTAATATTTTTTGTGTGAAGTTACTTAGTTTGATGTACAGACTGCTTTGAGAACGGCTTTGTGATGAGGTGGTTTACACCCTGTATAAAAGTTATTATGTACCTACGAGCCATCACCATAGCTATCATTTTTCCACTGCTAAGGTGCATAAATCTGTTCAGCAAGATTTCTAGAGCCTTCGTCCCTAGAACTGATTAAACTCCTTTCTATTGCGGATTTATAAGGTTTACCTAACCTAATTGAAAGATTATTTACCTGAAGAGTATCTCTCGAAAAAACATAAAATATCTCATTATTTCTCTCTTGTAAGATAAGACGAGACGGCCGAGAAGGTATAATTTAAATAATCGTGTTAATTTTATTTTGGGCCGTCTGTTTTTCGAAGGGTCATCTTGACTTCGACAGAACCAGATCATTTAGTTAGTGTTAAGGTAGGTATCAATATTCATACTGTTAATAAAAAAGAGGAATAGGTTATAATTATGTGTATGTGTCACCGTAAAATTGTAAAACCCGTTAGATTGTAATCTATCTAGCGAGATTGTAAACCTCGAAAGATTGTCAACCGAACATATCGCTTACAATTTTACGCATTATTTTTCGGTACATTATCGAGGTGAAACCTCACAATTTTTTATTCCAACCAAACTGTTAACATTTATATTTTATTTTTCCTTCAAAATAAAAAGAATAAAGACATTTTTAACTCTTTCCATAAACAAAAATAAAGCCGTCACGTAACAACAGAAAGTTACTTCGAAGTCAACTCTAAATGCTTTCGAGTTTACCTTATTAAATTACATTTTTTTCTTAATTCCTCAAAGAGTACGAAATTCCGCGGATTCCGTTAAAAGCAGGCTCTTTCAAACGAGATTTTTAAGTCCCAAATATTTAAATAAAAAAATAATCTTTTACTTTTTAGGTCCGTATTTTGCGCCATGATTTGGTAAACCAATCTGGGGTTTTAAATAAAAAGGGAAAGGTTTTAATCAAACCAGAATTTTATTACTTCCGTCTTGCTGCTGAAAACATACCGTTTTATTTATGAAATTAAAATATATAAAGCGATTCAACATAACATCATTTATATTTGGTAACAATGGTCCATGGATATTATATTCATCCTAACATTAGAGGTATTTTTATAACGGAGTTATTTATTCGTAAGTTTGTATGTAGGGGTAATATTCGGAAAATTACTGAACCGATTCCAAAAAAACTTTCACAAACGGGTAGCTAGATTACCCCAGAGTGGCATAAGCTACATTAATTTAAGTAAATTTCCTAACGAACATGTATAAAGTGAACACAATACTATGTATTATTAAATTAGTATGGCGTGTATTATTAATTACTTTTGGACCGTAGTTTTGAAAAAAACTTCTTCTAAACAGCTGCAGCACATTTTTAGATTCAACAACAAAACAGCCATAACTAACGAGTTGTAGATCATATAACCTAACCTTATTTAACTGTTTATTGCAACGGCTTAGAAATCGGTCAAGGAAAACATCGTAAGGAAACTGGCTTGTCCTAGAACCAAAAATTCGAAGACTCGTGACCTCCACCAACCCGGGTGGGAGTGGGAAAAACGATGTATGTTAATCACGCTAGTTTTAAATCAGCAGCAGCTTTTAAAACAATTGAAGATACGGGGAGAAATTGCTGGAGTAGACCACGAACGGGACGGAAGAATGTGTGAAAACAACCGATTAGGTGGACAGACAATCTCATTAAAGTGGGCTGAAAAAACTGGATAGCCATGACACAAAAATGCCAAAAATGGAGATATTTGTAAAAGACCTACACTCAGCACTGGATGACCAAAGGTTGAAGAAGAGAGCTTTTTAACAGCGACTACAGTCTGTTGTAGTCGTGTAACTGTGTTCTGGTAAAAATTCTAAAGCAAATGAATTATCTATTAAACAGTAACGTTATACATCACTTGTTCATCGAAGTAAACATGGCTGTGGGTGTGAGACATGCTTCGTCGTGTCAAAGATGACGTAATTTATCGGAAATTGTGCTTATAAGAAGATGAAGCAGTGTATCAGATAAAATACAATCTTTTCTTCATTTATGTCACACGTTTTTTCGATAAATTGGCTCATCCTATATGTCTTAAACATAGCTGGCAAATTGCGGAATAATATACATTGTTAGATTCTTCGATGTTGTGTGGCCTGTTTTAGGTCGGTTTGAATAAGGAGTCCAAGCTTGACACAGTCAAAACTATTTACGACTCCAATCAATTTTTATACACGGACACTTTTTAGCTATCGCAGCGAATTAGGAAGAGAGAACGAACGAATCAGAGACAAAAATAAATGCTCTTCAATACAGACTATTAATGTTATAATATCATAGACAACTTGTGGTGCTAGCAACGTCATTACATAGGTTCCCTCTGCCTTACAAATCGGGGAAAAGGCACAAACTATTTGTTTATTCACATTCTTTATTGTCTTGTATTTTATAGCGCTGGAGAGTGCGTCTTTATTTTGTTACTTTCTATTTAAAATATACTTAAGCCTACTAGCCAAGCAAGCCACTGGTGATGGAATTCCTGTTGACTACTCTCCTTACTTTTCAAACTTTATACCTAAAGTTAAACTTGATTGTTATTTACTTTGGAAGGAATATTTTAATGAAAGATCCCGTGAAAAAGGAATCTGGTACAAAACGATCCAACCACATCCCTTGAAGTCTCCGTGGATAGATAACGATTTGTTGAACAGGCGTGATACTGTTTTTGCACTAAGACTTCGTTCCGGACACATTCCGTGTAATAAGTTCTTACACCTTATGGCAAAATCAACAACAAATAAATGTGATTTCTGTTGTAATTCTGTTGATGATGTTTATCACATATTGACGGAGTGTGTCCGCAACGAAGAATTTAGATATAAATTAGATTGTAGGCGTATAGAAATAGGTTACTGCAATAGTGTTCTAGCTGCACCACTTTCGGACGCAGCTAGAGCACTATAATAATATAATAATAATAATAATAAAAATAATAATGGCAACCCCGTACGTCATCAGTTTATAACATCGCATCGCAATTTCTTATTTTAATTAAATACACGAAGGTCTATACAATATTTATCAAAAACAGTTCAATTTTCTCCATTAACACATCAAATAATATATAGTTTAAAAAAAGCAAAAGAAAACCAGAAAGTGCAAATGAAAAATTATGTTATACTACAATGACGGATGTCAAAACCTGTCAAACCATTCAATCAAAATATGAAAATCACCGAAAAATATAAAAGGAATGCATGATGCGATAAAATAATGATCACGAGAGCTGCCTCCCGACGACGCGCACGCCTACCATCCCCGGACTCGTCGCTCAGCTCCGCCTCGCCGCCACCGGACCCCGGTTCACCAGTGTCAACGGTTGCGGCAGTTGCGTCGAGCTCGAGCGACGAATATTTCTCTCCGCCGACGTCGCCAACACCTGTACGTCGTGCGGGGAGAGGCCGGCCACCGAGAAGCTTGGGACTTAGGGGCCAACAGGCCCCGAGCCGGGTCCCCGCTACCGGTGGTTGTGTGCAGCGCATGAGATGGACTCAGTCCATGAACGAGAACGCCATGCGCGCATACTACGGGTCTACAGAGGGGGGAACTAACCTCACTGCGTACCGTGTTAGGATGCTGTCTCTGTTCCAGGATCTTGAACCAGCCGTCAACGTCTCGGCCCAACGACTGTCGGATCAGGTGCGGGTCATTCAACGCAATCACATGTTGGATGACGCCGCGCTTGATAGGCTGCGCTCAGAGGTACTGAGCAATCGTATCATCTTGACTCCGGCACAAACCGCGGTGCAAGCGTCAGTTATTGATGCAACCCCACCGCGGTCCAATCCTGCTGTTGTAGAGGAAGATGGTAGGGTTGCCACGGTAAGTAGCCAGTGCAACGACCGATTGAGGAGCGCACTGGAGGATGCGCTTCGTGAGTATCGATCAACTCCTACCGAACTTAGGCCCCGCTTACCACGGTTACCCATGCATAAGAAAAATAGGGCGCTGGTGTGTGCCCTGGACTCGCAACTCAAGAATGTATTCGAGAGTAGCGAGGACCTCGTTGATACACACTCGATCCTGTTCTGTGGGGCTGTTGCGGCATGTCGTTTAGCTAATGTCAAGTTCCCGAACTGTGACTTAGCTACTCGACCAAAACCTGCCGTACCAGTCTGGCAGCGCAGGATTGAGCGTCGTATCGACGGGGCCAGGGTACTCATCGGCAAACTATACTGCTTCAGGGAGGGCAATACACGACCACGCGTGATGCGCTTTGTGAGGCGGGCATTCTCGGGGACTGAAATCAGTCCTCAAGAATACATGTCCCGTGTCACAGAGCGCATCGACTTCCTGAAGCAGAAAGTTTATGCATGGGCGAGCCGTATTCGGCGGTATAAGCGACGGGTTGATCGGTATTCGCAGAATCGCATGTCCCAGTGTGACGAGAGGTGGGTATACAGAGCTTGGGAGCGACCTGACCAAAATGTGACAGACGTGTGCCACCCGGGTGATGCCGCTACGAGTTCCTTCTGGCGCAGCATCTGGTCGGTGCCCGTCTGTCATTCTGAGGCTGATTGGATGCGCGATGTCGAGCGAGTGTGTGAACCTATTCCAGAAATGGCACCAGTTGTAATCACATCGTTAGATATAGCCAGAGCAGTTCGTCCGTTACCGAACTGGAAGTCACCGGGACCGGACGGACTGCATAACTTCTGGCTCAAGTGGCTTAGTAGTTCACACACTTGCCTGGCATCCCAATTCCAGTCATCCTTAGAGTCTGGGTCCCTGCCGCAGTTCTTAACAACAGGCGTTACTCACCTGCTCCATAAGTCAGGTAGTCCCACGGAACCCCAGAACTACAGACCGATCACGTGTTTGTCGACGGTCTATAAACTTCTTACATCCATTTTGAGAATCCGAAAATTAATACACACATTGACAATAACTCCATTATGTCTGCGTCTCAAAATGGATGTAGGAATGGGTCCCGTGGTACTAAGGAGCTACTCCTCATCGACATGGCCATTAGCCAACAGGTCCGTCGATCCCGCAAGGATCTGTCAACATGTTGGATAGATTATAAGAAGGCCTACGACTCGGTGCCACATTCATGGCTCATGAGGGTGCTGGAGTTGTACAAGATAGATGCAACTCTATGCACCTTCCTTAAGTCATGTATGGGGCAATGGAGGACGGTCCTTCGATATCCAGGATGTCGACAGATCCAGGGGAACGATGAATCTGTATGGATAAAACGGGGAATATTCCAGGGCGACAGTCTGAGTCCACTTTGGTTCTGTTTAGCCCTGAATCCTTTAAGCACATTGCTGGAGAATTCAGGGCTAGGCTACCAGTTGAGGAAAGATGGTCAGGTTATATCTCACCTGCTTTACATGGATGACCTGAAGCTCTTTGCCCCCAACAAATTGCGACTGATGGAGCTACTGAAAGTAACTGAAACTTTTAGTAACGCCATCAGGATGGAATTTGGTGTGGACAAATGTGCAGTCATGTATGTAAAGCGAGGGGAGATTATGGAATCCGAGGGGCTTCAGCTCTCGGATTCCATACACCTAAGATCCCTTTCCTCATCCGAGAGCTATAAGTATTTGGGTATGTCGGAAGCGTTAGGTATCAACGTAACTGACATGAAGCAATCGTTGAGGGAGCGCTTCTTTGGTCGCCTAAAGAAGGTATTAAATAGCCTTCTTTCAGGTGGGAACAAGGTGCGCGCCTTCAACGGTTGGGTCATGCCGGTTTTAATGTACTCTTTCGGCATACTCAAATGGACTCAGACCGAACTCGACGCTCTGGATAGAAGAGTCCGTACACTGTTGACCGAAAATCGGATGCATCACCCACGATCATCGGTGATGAGACTGTACATCCCGCGGAAGTGCGGGGGTCGAGGCTTTTTAAATGCGAAGACCCTCCACAACCGCGAGGTGTGCAGCCTCAGGGAATATTTTCTAAAAGCCGAAGTGGGTATGCACCGAGATGTGGTCGCAGTGGACAAGGGACTCACCCCGTTGTCCATGGCTAAAGAGAACTGGCGCAAACCTGTAATACTTACTACCGATGACCGCAAGAAAGAATGGCAGGGCAAGGTGCTTCACGGGCGCTTCTACCGGGCTCTTCATGGGCCCGATGTAGATTTTCTAGCGTCCGTGTCCTGGCTACGTTTTGGTGACCTCTTCGGGGAAACTGAAGGTTTTGTCTGTGCAATTATGGACGAAGTTATGTTAACGAACAACTACCGGAAATATATTATGAAGGACGGGACGGTTGACGTGTGTCGGGCATGCCACTGTCCGGGTGAGTCCATCAGACTATATTATTTCTGGTTGTTCCCGTCTAGCTAACGGCGAGTACTTGCACAGACACAATCAAGTAGCCAGAATTATTCACCAGCAACTTGCGTTGAAATTTAAGCTTGTGGAATCTGAGGTACCGTACTACAAGTATGTGCCCGACCCAGTTCTCGTGAAAGACCATATCACGCTGTACTGGGATCAGTCTATCATTACTGACAGGACTATTGTTGCCAATAAGCCTGACATAGTGGTGATAGACCGATCAGCGCGCCGAGTAATGATAATCGATGTTACTATCCCTCATGACGAGAACCTCGTGAAAGCTGAGAAAGAGAAACAAATTAAGTATCTCGACTTGGCACACGAGGTTCGCGACATGTGGAATATGAACTCGGTTATCATTGTGCCGATTGTCGTGACGGCCAATGGCCTGATAGCCAAGAGCCTCGACGAACATCTGTCGAAGCTCTCTTTAGGCGGTTGGATCAAGGGCCTGATACAGAAGGCAGTACTCCTCGATACGGCTCGCATTGTGAGGAGGTTCCTGTCTCTGCAACCCTAACCACCGGTGACTTGGACCCTGCTCCCGACACCGGCGGATCCCTATTTTTTATATTTTTAAATGTTTTTATATCTTTTTTAGAAATATTTAAAAATGTACTAAGTAAGATGAATAATAAATAAAGGACATAATAATAATAATTCATTTATTTTCTCTGATCATCATTATAAACAGTACAAAGTCAATTTTCACTACAAAGAGACTGGTGTCTGTTTTAGGTAAAACCTGTATTACAGATCACCAGGCTGACCCTCCATCGGAAATTTATCTCATGACAAAATATTAACTCCATTAAATCATGCATGATGAATTTAGTAAAATTAAATAAATTAAATTAAAATTAGCAATTAGGTTAACAATTTTACATAATCAATTAATTAATTAATTAAAACATTAATGTACTTATAGATTTTATCAAAATAGCAAAAAATAAAAGTAGAAGTACAATTAAAAGTAATAAATAAAAGTAAAATTTGAGATGACAAGAATGGGTTATCTTTCATACGGTTGGAGAGTGTGTGTAGGTGTGTGTGCGTGTGTGTGTCAGTGAGAGTGAGAGAGAAATTACTCTTCACATAATAATCAAATAGTGTGAAGAATAACTCATGTGTGCGTAAGTAAAGTAAATCGTTCCATGTATTAGTTCAGGGGTTTCAACAAACGTTCTGTTGCATTATAATCAATACCTTGAAGCCACGAAATCACCTTCCTTTTGCACTCTATCCTGGAATGAGGATAGATGATCAACGTTTTGTTCATATTGTTATATAAATACGAACCCAGAAAACCATAAAAATTATGTGCCAGACTGGTCCTATATTGCGTTGTCGCACAGACTGCTGTATTTCTCCTTTTCCCTGATAGTGTTTTTGGGTCGTACGGAAGTTCGGCATGCTTTTTTGTAATAGTTACTAAAATAAAGAGTTGCCGAACAGTCAGTACCTTACAGCGTTTATACAAGTCCGCTGTAGGATAGCGCATGGGGAGAAATGAACACACTTTTAATATGGCTCTCTGAGCTCTCTCCAGTTTTAACAAGAGCGTCCTTGCAGCCCCACCCCAAGACGTTATACAATAGGACAGTAGAGATTGACACAAGGCGAGATATACTGATTTGATTATAGAGGTGTCAGCAATGTGTCGAAGAGATTTAAATATATAAATTAGCTTGCGAATCCTGGGAACCAAGGCCTCGATGTGTTGTTGGAAATTTAGTCTGTTATCAATTAAAACACCCAGGTACTTAATAGCGGTAGTTTTTGACAGACGTGGGCATTCACAAGTGCTGTTGAATGGAAGGTTACAATTGTGTAAGATAATTGCCAGGTTTGGTACGTCTTGTTTCCTGATTGTGTAGGTCATGAACTTTGTTTTATCTACATTTACTGTGAGCATGTTGTCATTGAGCCATTTAGAAACTGTATTTAATCCATTTTGGGCGTGCTTATAAACTTCTTCCCAAGTGTCACCATAGAAAAGCAATGCAGTATCATCGGCAAATGTAATTACTTTCCCATTTGATAGGTCTGTGTTACATAGGTCATTCATGTACACTAAAAATAAGGTTGGGCCGAGGATACTACCTTGCGGGACACCATACTCAATAGGTAGTTCATCACTTACCCATCCATTAACTTTAACTACCTGTGACCTCCCCTTTAGATAATTTGCAAACAAATCCAGTGTTTCACCCCTAACACCTAAGTGTTCTAGTTTGCTTATCAAAATGGGAATAGACACTGTGTCAAATGCTTTGGCTAAATCCAAGTAGATTGCCAAAGTCTTTTTCTTAGTATCTAGCTTAGAAATAATAAACTCTGTCAACTGATGAACAGCATCTGAAGTTGATTTATTAGCGCGAAATCCAAATTGAGATGAAGATAAGAGCCGATTTGTCTCCAAGAACTTTACCAGTCTGGTATTCATTAAACGCTCCAATATCTTGGATAGTGTTGGAAGTATAGAGATAGGCCTATAATTGTTAACACAGCATCTATCCCCACCTTTGAAAACAGGAACTACTTGTGATTTTTTAAAAGCAGATGGGAATACTCCTGTGGCAAATGATAAATTGCAAATGAATGTCAGAGGAACAACAATAACGTCAATGAATTCTTTCAAGAACTTTCCTGAAATTTTATCGATTCCTACTGCACAATCATTTTTTAGATTAAATATCAGTGACTTTATTTTGGACTCGTCTGTTGGTAACAGTACCATTGACTTTTCGCAGGAGCTAGTAGATCGCGATGAACTAGCGGTGTTAGTGTACGATGAATTGGCGTTATTGGAAGCTATTTCTTCAGCTAATGATCTACCAATACCCGCGAAAAATGAGTTTATATTATTAACAGAATCATACGGATTTTTGGGGCAAATTAACTGGGTTGACTTATCATTTTTCTTTGAGGTGTATGTGATATTTTTGATGATTTCCCACAACTTCTTATTATTATTTCCGGCTTTCTTAATCATATCCTTCTCGTAGTCAATCTTAGCCCGCTTTAAAATATTATTACAATAGTTCCGGTACCTCTTATATGTGGTTTGTATTATTTCGTTCCCAGGATTCTTTTTAGACTTTATATAGAGTTTATCGCGGTTTCGCATACACCTTAGAAGTCCCTTCGTTATCCAAGGCTTCAGAATTCTTTTGCGTCCAGGACTTGTTACGGTTATCGTGTTACTTGCAATGGCTTTAGATATCGATCCTGTGAAAAAATCTGCGGCCAAGTTAACATCACTCATGTTATAAATAGGACTGAAATCAATACTTCTCATGCTTTCATTCAATCCTTTGGAATCAATTCGATCGTAGGTTTTTTTAATAGTTAGCTTGGGTTTAGTGTTCAAGAAAAGTATAACGGAATCATGATCAGTAATAGATGTCTGCGCAACGTAGCAATGAGCAGTCAGTTTAGTTCTTAATAATATATGGTCTAAGCATGCACGATTGCGAGTAGGTATTGTGTGGGCTGGAAGCATGCCGTGAAACGTAATCATATCAAGATAGGCGGATAATCTTTGGTCTTGGGACTCAGGTGAAATATCAATATTAATATCACCAACCAGGATAACATTCTTGAACGAAGTATATCTACAAAGACACTCATTCATTGAAATCAAAAAGTTGTCTATATTTATATTACCTGGTGGACGATAAATGGCAATAAGGATAGTGTCTGTATCGATCTTTAATATGAGAGTGTTCGCATCTGAGAATTGCGGTTCTTCAATAATAGGGGAATAATTGTTCTTACAGTAAATCACAACACCCTCATTTTGAGTTTGGTTGTTGGAAGTGGAAAAGGACTTGTACCCTTCGATGGAAGGAATAATGGGATTACGTGTCAGCCAACACTCAGTCAGAGCAATAATATCCCATTCAATATTAGATCTAGTCAGCAACGTTTGAAAGTTCGGAAAGTTTCGATGAATACTGCGTATATTTTGCGTAATGACCTTCAAAGTAGATTCGGAATGACGCAACAAATTTTTGCAGTCCTCTATTTCACACGTTGCTGACTGAGCCACAGCCACAGAGTCCAGTTCATTATTAAAAGTCATAGCAAAATCAGCCATATTTAAATGTAGGATATATCAATGTGCACTTCAGGATCTGCCAGTATAAGTGTGTAGCTCCAATAGTGCAAACCTCATTTACGAACGTCATAATATGAACATTGAACCTCAAGATGCAACGATAAAATACGTGTTTGTATGAAAGAATGTATATTGTGTTTCTGTAAAAAAATAAGTGTTGTAAGTAATGTGAATTAATTGGCTCAGAATAGTATTTTTTAAACCCATACAGTGCTAACAGCTGCTTCAAATAAGAACATATTTTTAATGAATACAAAACAGACATAAACATGCAAAATCTGACAATATTCATGCAAAATCTATACATACTAGCTATGTTAAGATTTAAGAATTAAACGATATACAATCGATATTTGTTAAAAACTGTAAAAACAACCAGGGCGGCATAATCGCATGAGCGACAAAGCCCTTTTTCTTTAGAATAAAAAAAAAAAAAAAATACTTAAGCCTATTCGTCATGACGTAGTATACGCAACATTATCCAAAATCCACAAAAGAAAACTGGGATTAAAAGTACCTTAACGCCTTTAGCTATTTCTATATTATCACCGAGCTTAAAAAAGTAATCGTGTCACGTGTAAGCTCTAGTTCTGCTACTGGCAGCATTTACTATCTATCCTCAACACGTAACAAACAAACAACCAGACTTTGCCAACATCAAACGAAACCACATATCCATATCAGGACCACATACATACATAATATATATCTGTAGATACAGCTGCAGTTGATAACATGAGCGTCCATGGACGTTGTGACGAACATGCGAGCCGTGATGTCACTCGTCACTTGTTTGCTAACAAAAGGGTTCCCAACTTTTTGTTCAATTTTGTGTTTTATGTCAGTTTCAAAAAGCAAGGTTTCTAAAAGTACTCGCTCTGTTGATGAGAAATGGGCTTTTGTGATTCAGGGCGAATCCTTTCTGTACTGTAAAATCGATTTTGGTTCATTCGGATGTTTATTTTTTGTTTTTGGTGTTCGCTGCAGTCAGGAAAGAACAGGGAAACACCCCAAAATCAGTTTTCTATGAACATTAATAGGCGCTCCTTGAATTATTGTTATGTCGATAAATTCATGATGTTGAACTACTGTTCTTACCTCAGAATATGCATGACGACTGTATCAAAAAAAACACAAATCTATTTAGTCTGTCAGTTAGATTATTGCAATTGATTATTCAATGAATATTGACAAAGATAAAACGCATCAAAACTCGGGAGTGGGGGCTCATGATGTCAGAACTAGGTAAAAATTATACCTAGACGTGACGTATGGAGAATTTGAAAAGCGTCGCATCTTCGTCAATTTTGATATACGTAACAAAAGAAAAAATACGGGTCAAATGTTTTTTAATGATCTACCTGAAGGATTAATTAGATTTTTTTTTGTCCACTACCCTATTTACCAGACCTTAGAACCAATAAATCTGAACGCGATCAAATCTAAACCGGGTGCAGTAGCTGTCAGTGTCAGTTTTCCGTAGCAAAAGAGTGAAATTCTCCCTTATTTCTAAAGCGAGATCCCGGGTTTTTGTCAATTTGTAGGGGTCTCTAGAAACTAAACATCGCACACACATAAATTGATACACGACGTACCCCTGAGGTTAAAGTTAGTCGGTTTCACTAAATATCAATTCGAAGTTTGAACACAGTCGAAGTGTGAATCCCTATCTACACATTAACAGAAGGACAGTTTGTCGCTTATCGAAAAAAATGCGATGCCAACGACGATTTACAAGTAGGATTACTTTTTTTAGATAATAGCTTAACATAGGCAATTAAACTTTCCTCGCGTAAGTGGCCCATTGAGCTCAACACACACGCATACTGCACACCATCAGTACCGCCTCAATCGATTCACATTCATTCTACGAAATTCCATACTTAAAGGTATTGCAATGGATCGGGATTAGCAAAAATGTGTGAGGTTATACCCGGTCAGCGTACGGGCTTTATGATGCCGCAAATGATGAAATTGATTCTGAGCGCGGTGAAAATGCAGCAACATAGAGATTCTTAGAAACAAGTGGTGTCGCTTACAGTTTTGTGGCCTACAGTCCACCTGTCCGCATCGTACGCAACAGACCCATTGTATCAAATGTATCGTAATATTATTGAACAGATTTGAGAGATCCGTACGGTGCGGATCAGAGAACGCACTTGTGTGACTTGCTACTCAAAGAGTACTACGATCCGTTGGTTCCGATGCGTCCGATGCGTACGATGCGGACAGGTGGACGCTTACCTTTAAACGGAACTTCATAGAATATAACTCAACTGAATGAATGGAACTGAAGAAAGCGTTAACTTTTAAAAGGTGACTGGGTGTTGCAGTTTGGGAGAAGCCCATGCCCATCAGTGGGCTGGTATGCTGGATAGGGTGATTTTATTAAAAGTCATCATCATCTGCCTAGCCTTCTCCAACCTATGATGGGGTTGGCTTCTAGTCTAACTGAATGCAGCTGAATACCTGTATTTTACAAGGAGCGACTGTTTATCAAATCTGCACAACCAAGTTAGTACTACAAAACGTCTTGGTAGAAAACGAAACGAAAAGAACTTATATTTTTCAAAATAATCTTGTGGATACTTACTATTTTTACTAAACATATAGGAGGATATATGCGGCCTGGCGGCGACATACAGGCGCACGGACATGCTGCGCACGTGTGGCGGGCGCGTGGCCAGTGTGGCGCGACACCGCAGCGCCAGGTAGCCACGGTGCGTGGGGTAGTCGTCCGGATACACGTGCAGCGTCCGCCATGATGCCCGGAGACCGTCGCCGTCCGCCCCGGAGACTACCGTGCCCGGGGTTATTAGAGGATCCTGGAAAAAAGGTCAATAGTTAGAAGAGTATTTAGAAGGAGGGGGAAGTAAACAACTTGATGTTTGGACCCCAAGTTACGTGGGGTAAGGGCAAAAAGATGATGATAATTATTTCAAGACACAATTGAGGCATATAAGAATGAGACATCATACAATTGTATAGCGACCGTTATTTTTTTACAGTAATACGAGTACCTCAGTAAGTTACATATTACTCTAAAAATAGTAGAATGTAAATAACGATTTGTAGACACAGTTAAAAAAAGAAAGAGACATCATAAAATTGTACGAGTATTTTTGTAGCAAGATATAATTTTTTCTAAGGATTTAGAGTAGCCATTTTATAGGCCAACCCTTTCTTTTAAAACTATATCCCTGTGTTATTGCAAATATGTATTATAAAAGGATAAGCAAAACTTGGTTTCTGGCATGATAACCTGTTTCGAGTGTAATTTATTTTCAAAACGTCGTCATAAAAGTATTTTAAAAAGACTCAACAAACTTGAGCACAATCTCTCTGCTCCTCTAACTTACAAAGCATGCACTCAATTTACCAAGTTCTTACTCACTTACGAAACTCGAGCTAGCACTTATAAATTCATAAAAATCTGCCACAAAACCGTATTTTCCTTTACAAATAGTTCATCGAAGCCGCAATAGTTTGCTTTTATTGTTGCCGACGAATACAGAAAGTTAGTCTTTGTGTCTGTTTGTCGGCAAACTGTGCACTTACGGGCAATTTCATCTCTTAAAACTTTCCCTGGAGCGACTAACTTATGTAGCAAATAACTTGACCTACATTCACTATTTTCCGAACAACGATTGATTGAATTATCTTATTGTGTTGTAGTCTTCGTAAGTATTTTTTCTTGTAGAGTTAGATTGAGTGATTTATAACTCAAAGTTCTGAGCATATTTCATTGTTTGTCAACTTGGAGCTTTAACTTTTTCACAGGGTGAGTTCTGAAGACTTTTATCAGGCAAATAAACAAACGTCTACGTCATCATCGCTGTCTTGTCACTATCTGAGCTGGATTGCATGTCTTCTTCTTAATACTTCTCTATTAGTCTATATCTCATTATTTATGTCATAGTCGGGGTGTCTATGAGATGTTTTTTTTGCCATGTCATCTTTTATACAGTCCATTCTTTCTCTTTTTAGGCTTTCGTATCTCAGTCGGCAAAAACGGAACCCTTATAGGATCCTTTTGGTGTCCGTCTGTCAAAATCCCTTTTCTCAGGAACGCGTGGAAGTGTCAAGTTGAAATTATTCATTACTACTTTGCCCGCGATTTCGTTCGCAAAAAATGTGTTAGCTCGGCCAGTTTGCATGATATCAATATAATGGCCTATACAGGGTGAAATTGAATAGATGCGACAAATATAAATAAACAATAAAACGTGTTGTCAAGAAAATGTATAAAATATAAAATTAAAAAATAATTGATCAGTGTTACGAAAACCGTTAAAATAATAAAAGTATCAAAAATCTTGCCGACTCATCGCAGTGCTCAATATAGCGGTCATTTACCTAATTTTGCCTTAATTTTTCTTATTTATTTTGCATATTACTAGAATACCGATAATTCGTACTTAAATAAAGATAATAACATCAATGGACCTTTTGAAAACGATAATCGCGTAATTTTTATTAACTATTTAGATTGTAGAAAAAACAGTTTACAATTACTATCTTACTGTAACTGAAGCTCCAATTTCATTTTGTCGCATTAATTAAAATTCACCCTGTATTACTCAGTGAATATGAAGCTATCAAATGGTGAAGGATTTGAAAGCTACATATTTTTAAATCGGTTGAGTAGTTCTTAGGTTAAACAAACAAAAAAAAATCTTTACTCTTTAAAATATTAGTTTAGATATCAAATACTCAACTCTGCTACCCCTAAAGCAGTGATAAAGTTAAACTTGAAAGCGAACGCAATTAAAAGATATGATTATGTTGCATATTTTGCGATATCAAAAGAGTATCAAAACCGGGTACTTCCCATAGACCTCATGAAATTTGTTTATTTCTCTGCGTTAAATACCCATACCATGACAACTGATTTCCACAACGCCAAGTCACTTTTACCAATCTCAGACTTTCTCTTCACACAAACAAACACCTATGTTTCTTAGAAAATTATAACATCTAGTTCTTTGAGATGAGGAAATCGATCTCGTCAAGTGAAATCGCTTCAATATGCGGACACTGTTAGTGTGGTGTGCTGTCCTAGTGTGAACCGGCCCTAATTAACATTTATGAAGATGAGTGAGGGTAGTTGAATAAACGCCTTCACTTTGCTGTCGCGGTACCTCCAATACTTCAGTCTCCCCGCGACCACGGCTGGTGCTATCCAGTCGAAACGTCGGGATAAAATTAAAGGTAAATTCGCGATCTATACTTCTCTTTCTATGTCTTCTTAAGTTTTATAATGAGGAAATCTCTTGTAATCTTGTACACATTCTAAAGCTACTCATACTCTGCTAGTTATAATGGGACGGGATGTAAGCCTGCTAATGAGAACATGGTCAGTGCTTTGTGCAGCTCAGTGCAAGGATATTCTGACTGTTAGCCTTTGAAGATATGCACTGTGTTGTATTTTACCTTTCAATCTGGTAAGATAGAACTCACGGGTAATATATAAATATGTCCTCAACATTGGCATAAAGCATGCAGAAACCAACTTCCCGAAACTATCTACCTTAAATGTTGTAGCGATAAAGTTGAAAATCTATCATCATCATCAGCTGATTAATGTTCCCACTGCTGGGACACAGGCCTTCTCTCTGCGAGTGGCAATATTGGTCTATAATCCACCATGCGCGCCCAGTGTGGATTGGTAGATGTCACATGACTTCGGTTTTTTTTGGTTCTAGGACAGGCCGGTTTCCTCACAATGTTTTCTTTCACGGTTTTAAGAGCAGTGGTGATTAAATAAATTACACAAAGTAATGCGCCTGTCTGGGTTCGAACCCACGATTTACTGTTTGTAAATCGGGGCCGCCACCACTGGGCCAACGCTGCTCTCTAATGTAACGGTATGCGCTGTAAGTGTAATAGTTACAATATCATTTTACATTCAAACAAACACGAATAGTAACACCGGCACTGTATCTAACACTCCTACATTTCGACAAGACCTTTGGACAGATTGTTGACAGGTATTTTTCAAGTTTATTCGTTAAAACACATGAATAACAAAGCATGCCAATGTCTAGCGGAAAAAAATAGCAAGTCGATACCAAACTTAATTCTTTAATTTTGTTGCAAGATATAAGAAAACCATTCTTTTGGCATTTGCCGCAGGTGGATAATTACCTACACGTAGACGCGGTACGAACTACTTCGAAAAAACAATTTTCTACAGAATATCAAGCAATTAGGTTTCATATTTCCGTTCACATTGACTTTCTAGTACCTAAACCTAATTATTTTCAGGGAATGGAAACCGTCTGGCGGGGTCAGTTTCCATAGAAATGTGGACAAGTAATAAAATGCTAACCGGTAATGAAATTACCTTTGAGTACTTTAAGTATTTCTTTGAAATATTGAAACGTAAAACATGATTGTAATTCTAAGCATATATTTGGGTTTTTAGACGTTTTCAAGTTTACCAAATGCCTCGGAGGCCCAATCCAAACTATTTGGGTAAATTGACCTCAAGTATTTTTCTTAAAAAGATGGAAATTGAAATCTCGACTACAATCTGAGCAAGAGGTCCTTTTTTTCGGATGGGAAATCATCAAATGACTTCTCCCACTCTGGGCGTAGCGGGAGGAAGTGTCAGACTTTTACTGACTAAAACCCATCCATGTTCCTTCCTCGCCCTTTACGTTCCGGGGGCGCGGTATCTCTTTCGAACAGTCCCGCAGCCCGAGGTCCTAGATTCGCGTCTTGGTCAAATTATTATTGGGTTCTTCCGTCGGAAATTTCTCTGCCCTGTTGATGGCAATTGGCTTGCTCCTTATTACATGGGACTTAAACATAACGGGCAAAAGTGGGTGTACTATTAGGTACACCTCTGCCTAACTCTTCGCAGATAACAGGCATGATGTTATGTTATGTTGAAATCAAAAGCAAAGAAAAAAACGTGGTCTTAGTTGAACTTAATACCTTACTAGCGTACGTCGCGCGATTTCACCCGCGTAGTTCCCGTTCCCGTGGGAGTATGGGGATAAAATGTATATGCCTATGTTACTCAGCGTGAATGTAGCTTTCTCATGGTGAAAGAATTTTTGAAATCGGCACAGTAGTTGTTGAGTAAATTCATTACAAACACACACTCACACAAAAATACATTTTTTCCTCTTTAAAATATTAATGTAGATAGGTGCCTTGCCTTTTTTTGATTACAAACGGGCAGAAATAAAAAAAAACCTCAGATTGCTACTTATAAATTCTTGTTGGAACAGTTCAATAACACTACCCAACTGGGCGACAGAAATCCGAAGGTAGAAATAAAGCTTTCAAACGATTCTTATTTCAACGGTTTTTAACCGGAATAAAATTTAGTAGATAGTAAGATGTACCGTAAAATGGGGGGAATAGGGACCCAGGGGTGAATAGAAACAAAACTTTGAAATGGATTTTAAAGTTGAATTCACATGATATGGTACGAGTACCAACAAGTACGTTATTGTGCTAACTAAATTATACTTAACTAGCGGACGTCACGCGGTTTCACCCGCGTAGTTCCCGTTCCCGTGGGACTACAGGGATAAAATATAGCCTATGTTACTCGTGGATAATGTAGCTTTCCAATGGTGAAAGAATTTTTAAAAACGGTCCAGTAGTTTTTAAGCCTATTCATTACAAACAAACAAACAAAGTTTTCCTCTTTATAATATTAGTATAGATTATAAAGGTACCTTGTTGGCAATATACAATACAAGCTCAGCGATAAAATCCCTTCCAAAGTTTTGTTTCTATTCACCCCTGGATCCCTATTCCCCCCATTTTACTGGTAGTGACAAGAAACTAAAAGAGGGACTACCACTACACCTTCTAGTTACGGAGATGCTGGGGTAAAAGTTTAAATACAAGTTTTTTGTTGTAAGATTTACACAAACTACTCAATTCATCCATCAGTACAATGCTGCAATGTTTTGAGTGCGTTGCATTGAGTTCTACCACAAAACATGATGTTTTACCCCAAAAAAGAAGTAGCTTCCCAGCAACAACTTTTTCGTTAAGTTACTTAGTTTGATGTACAGAATACTTGTTTGACGGCTTCGTGATGAGGTTGTTACGCCTTGTACGAGTCTACTAGCACACAGGTCACATTTTTGGCCTATCTGTCATCATTACAACCGACTTTATGACATTATGTCTAGGCTTCCAGGACAATGGGGTGATCGGATGGCAAAGCAGTAAAAAAAAGTAAACTGTACGTAAAATCCAACTGCCTACATTCAAAAGTAAAGTTTAGCCAGTCAGGTAGCGTACCGGACCCCTTAGAGAATGGTTAGTATTCAGCAGCGGTACCTGTTATATGCAAATAAATGTGATCCATACATCGGGACACTTTGTCGGACACCTGACGACGTGTTGAGGTGTTCATGTGGTTCGTGTGGACGGGTGAGCAGAGAAGGAGGTGGTTTGAACGGGAAGAATTTCTGGGAGGAAAACTATTTGGGAAAAGGAGTTACCAGTTCAATACTCAGTGAGTGTTTTGTGAACAGCGTTCGACTGCTGTCTGCTATGATTTCATAGCAAAAAGAGGCTGACCACTCTTGAAAGCGGTTTAGATATGCTCTTCGCTTTCAGTTTTATATGTGAAAGAACTAGGAGGAAAGGAGGTCTAGGTAGACCTCAGCGATGGTGGTGAGACGATCTGATCCTGTTTGCGGGGCGAACTTGGACAGATAAGACTCCTGATGCTCCAGAGGTTTGGAAGGAGAAAGGGGCGGCCTTTGCCCAACACTGGGACACGCAAGAATACAACAATAAAAAGTAGACATAAGAGTCACTTCGTTAGTAATAAATTAATTAGTCTGCTTTAGTAAGATTACGTTCAAAGTTCCAAATCCAAAATAATTGCGGTGGGTTGGATTGAAATAAGATGACTAAAGACGTTCGGCTAAATTTATAGTGCACCGACAATCTCATTGAAAATTTTATCAGACCTTTTCTCCTCAAAAACCACGAGAGGGTAAAGTAATTAGCTAATCATAAGCTTGTACCTGAAGCAACACCTCGAGCAATCCCATTAAAAACTGATAAAGACCTATCACATTATACTAATGAAGTGAAACTTTATTTTAAAACTCCTATCTGTTACTCAGGACTCGTTCGTCTGAGTCCTATCGGATCTGATAGCATCCATGAGAGATGGACCCGAGCGGATCACCTCGAGTTTGGTCGGGTACGGTCGGGGTCGCTCGGGATCCTGTCGAGACGTCGCGGCGGCTGCGTCGCCCACAACTAATCTGATTCCGATACGCCCCTGACAACTTTTATTCAAATGTAATGATGTTTTAGAGTATCTAGAAATGGAAATAAAAGTCAATCTATCTGTCTGGATTTTCTTTCGATTACGTAAAAAGGAATAAAAATAAATGGGTCTGGAGTAAAAAAGGTATATCGAATAGACAGCTATTTGTCAGTGCTATGATAAAGTACCAATTACTCAAAATGTAACATAATAAATCTTCTACAGATGAAAGACTGAAGGTATGTATCTAGATAATATCTGGATAAACATTTATAGGTTCCTTTTACACCGAATTCCGTTTACCAACACGAATCCTGGCACTGAGATTTCTCAGTTCCAGGATTTCGATATTATGCAAAAGTTATGTAACATTATAGCAGAACTAGGTACCAACATAAGTACTGAGTAAGCAATACTACATCGTTCCCGGGAACGAATAAATCGTTTAGCTTAGTTAGCGGGAAAGTTTAGACATTGTATGAGCAGCGATAAGTTGCCACGTGCCAGTTTAACTCTCCGGTTGGTTTCGTACCTACTATTTGAGTTCGATATCTGGTTGGAAATATTTATTTACATCTGTAGATTATGAAGAGCCGAAGTAACCAACGTTTAATGTTTCCACTGCTGGGAGTCGGTCTAGGTAAAAAATAATGTTTGGAACGTAAAAAAATCTGTAGATATATTTTGACGACCCGAATGGCGTAGTGGTAGTGAGGTTGCCTTACGTTCTTAGGGTCCTGGGTTCGAATCCCGGTAAGAGCAAATGTTTGTGTGATGAGCATGGACATTTGTTTCCGAGTCATGGATGTTTATATGTATAATAAGTATGTATTTACAAACAAAAAAAGTATATATGTAGTATATCAACTGTCTGGTGACCACGACACAAGCCTTGCTTAGTGTGGCACTAGATGGCGCTGTGTGTTAATGTCCAGCGATATTATTATTATTTTATTTTGTCTATAATAATGTATAGTTCAAAAGTTGTTTCCACTGTCTATCCTCGTATCAGAGTCGAGTTATTAAGCAATAAACATGTCATGTCAAAACTAGAGAGCAGCGGTGGCCCAGTGGTGGCGGCCCCGACTTACGAACAGTAAGTCGTGGGTTCGAACCCAGGTAGGCGCATTACTTTGTGTAAGTTATTTTCATCACCGCTGCTCTCAAAACGGTGAAGGAAAACATCGTGAGGAAACCGGCTTGTCCTAGAACCAAAAATTCGAAGACATGTGACATCTACCAATCCGCACTGGGCCCGCGCGGTAGATTATAGCCCATTCCCTCTCATTGAGTGGAGGCCGTGTCCCAGCAGTGGGAACATTAAAGGCTGATGATGATGATGATGATGATGTCAAAGCTAATAATATTGGTTATTTAGCAAGTCTGTTCTAGTCAAAACTGGATCCGCTTGTCTGGAATGCTCATAAAATGAGCAAAAAAATAAAAAGTATTCAATTTTTTTTTGCAAAAAAAGTTCCCTGTAATACAAAAGTTACTTCTGTTACTGTAAGACTATGTCATCTCACTGCTGGACACAGACCTCTCTTCGTGAGTCGCATATCCTTCGATCCGGGGCCAAATGTGGACCAATTGTCACTAGTTCTATCCAGCTCGCCCCTCCATCTCCTGCGAGGTCTACCGCGTCGCCTTCTGGCTATGTAGTTATTTTGGCCCATAACTCATAGATTGAACACAGTAGAACAGTTATAAACAAACATGATTACGTTGCATTAGTTTAAAGACCCTCATAGCGGAATAATAACCTCCCCTGATCCCGAGTAAACTTTAGATCCGGACGTCTATAATTCAATGAAATAATTTTACGAGCATGTCCGTACACAAATTATACGTTCGTGGAAGTCGTTCGACTTTGTTTAAGGGGAGACGTTCAATAAGTTATTGATTTATCTTCATGTATTCAAATTCAATGCCTTTTTTATTATTATATGGAGTTGTCAAAAGCACGGTTTCAATAAGTCATTTCGTACGGTGTAAGATCGTTAAGAAACCACAAGGCCGCTATAAAAAAAATGCCCAGAAAATACTCAGCTACAAGAGGACAGTGCAGGCCCAATAACAAACTAGTGTCACGATACATAACAAACGTAAACCAAGATAGAAAAAGGGTAACAAAATCAATTCAATCAATTGAAGACCTTACCATAAATGCAAGAGTAAAATCGTTGCATTACTGCCTGATGTAGATAGAATAGATAGATAGAATACTCTTTACTATGTACACCATAAAAATTTTAATACAACAGTTTTAAACATTTTACAAGGGGTGACACAATGGGCGGTCTAAAAGCGATCTTTTAAAGACAACCTTTGGATCGATTTAAAGGAGAAGGAGAGACAATACTGCAGGTAGCCTGTGGTGTGCCATTTACATATATACAATAAATAAATACATGCATATACATACATAAGACACTCATATAAATATTTTTTTTCCATAAAACAAGCGCGAGAGAACATATCTAACAAAAAAATTGCTTAAGTAGAGAGATACAGTTTTTTTATCATTCTTTTAAAAATTGACAGAGATTGAGCATGCCTTATAGACACAGGCAAGGCATTCCATAACATATCATTTCAAGTTTCCTCACAACAGAAAGATCCGAGACTTCTCTCTTTTCATAACTGTAATTTCGAATGTCTGGACTATCTATAAAACTATTACTACGCAAGAATGAGTTAATTTTAAAAAAAAACGCGTTAATTTGTTAGATACTTCAAAATGCTTTTCGTTTATTTTCAGGTCGGTTTCTTTCTCCAAGGAAAGAAGTTCCACTTAAGTAAGCTCTATTAAGAAAAGGCAGAAAAATAACGAAAATCCCATTCTGCCGGTTCAGTGGGCGCTGAGCCGAATAAGGCAACAATTTCCCAAGTAATGACTTGGGAAGTCCGATGGCCGGCACAACAGCACTTTTAAGAGCCGCCATCACGAACGTAATTCTAATTGTTTTCAGTTCATTTAAATAATTAAACACAAACTCGGCCATTGCAGAGTACAAAAGTAAATTCCTCCTGATCGTTTTCGTAGTAAGGTTTAATTTCCTTTATTGGGGCCGCGCCCTCATAATCTGGACAAAAGGTCTCTAAAATTAATGAGATTTTTTGATGATTGGCTGTTTTATTAATGTAACATTGACTGATGGGGTTGTTTTGGCGTGAAAACGAGAATGGTTTGTCGAATTATTATTTTTATGAATTTATAGTTCAATGGTAGACTGAAAAGAAAGTTGTAGGTAATAAAATTACAATAACGTTAATGGAATTTTTTTTGATAGTAGAATAAATAAATAAACATCTTTGGATATTACACACACCGCCATCTAGTGCCACATTAAGCAACGAGGCTTGTGTTGTGGACACCAGATAATTTTACACTACATAGATACTTTTTTTTTCTTTGTAAATACATATTTACTAGGTATACACATAGAATAGATACCAAAAAAATTCGTCGACACACCTGCCATATCTACCTACACACATTGAGCCCTCGTGATGGATTACAGCCAACTCCCTTTCACAGATAAGAGGTCTGTTTCCCAGCATTACGCACTTTATAGACGGATTATGCTATTCCCGCCAGAGATAGGCTAGGTTACGTTAGCACAAGATACCCCTACCCACTACATGAGCCCAGTTTATAAATAAATCTTTAAACCACTTCGCACTGACTAACATACGACTCTATTAAAAGTTTCAGCACAATATTTTCATAAGTAATGTTCTTAGCAAGTCAGTACCGAGAATTTATGTAACCAACTATATCCGAGCTATTTCCATGAGATTAACTTGCAGTTACTTGCTTTCGTTTTATTTAATGTATTGTGTTGGTATATAAAATAGTTGCAAAAAATGCTTCAATTAGGGATAAAGACGTCTAGTCGTCGTGTTATTTTGATAAAGCAGATTAGGGAGATATGGGAGAAGCTTGTGGCTAATAAAAGCCGCTCGGGTCGATCGTTAGGTTAAGCCGTGCTTGCCTATAGGTTGGTCTGTGGATGGGTGACCACCAATTTTTTTTTTTTTTTTTAGGA
Source organism: Xestia c-nigrum (assembly GCA_916618015.1). Lineage (NCBI taxonomy): Eukaryota > Metazoa > Arthropoda > Insecta > Lepidoptera > Noctuidae > Xestia > Xestia c-nigrum. Next base: position 25,031,527 of record OU745249.1, read on the forward strand.
TGGGAAATCATCAAATGACTTCTCCCACTGTCAGACTTTACCCATACTTGCCGGATTTCCGCCGTGCCAAGTGGTTACAAGTGGCCCAAAAAGTCTGACAACTAGTCTTACCAAGTGGTATCTTATTTCCCAGTATTATCTTGCGTAAGGAGGTCAGATAGGCAGTCGCTCCATGTAAAATACTGGTATTCAGTTGCATCCAGTTAGACTGGAAGCCGACCCCAACATAGTTGGGAAAAAGTTGTGCAGGTGATGATGAGATTAGGAAGATAAAACAATTTTCACTCTTTTTCTTCCTTAACACTCAAATTTTGTTCGAGTAAGTAACCCGATGCTCGGACCTCACTGTCATTCACCAGGTTCAAACCCTGAAATATGCAAGTGGCAGATGGGTTGCAAAATACATGTTTTGAGGGGGATCCTCAGCGCCACTGACACTATTTTAGAAAGGTAGATGATAAGTAATTTGAACAAAAATCACATCGTCCTGCTTCAGAATTTGTACTTTATCTATGCTTTTGTTTTGTCAAAAAATTCCCGCATTTTTAGCGTGCTCCCAGTTTCAGAATAATTTATCAAAACAACTTTGTTCACAAGCAACATATTAACAGAGATACACACACGTTAAGTAATATAAAAATGAATTACAGCAAATTTAGTTTAATGATGACAGATGAGGTCTCCATAAAGCAAGAAAAATACCATCTCCAAGCTTTTTAAGAAGAGAAAATAATATTCAGATATTTTCCAGTCTTTGTAACATCACCTTTCAGTGAGGATCGTGACAAATCGATGCGCTGTCAGTGACTTTGACATTCCCGCACTTTGAGAGGAAAATCCGCGTATCAAAATTCTGTACGCGACCGAAGACGTCGTGGCTCATCACATGTAATTTAAACAAATTCTATCCGTCGATCAATGACAAACACATACATCTAAATTGGCTGAAGATGTGACGTGCATAAAAAATTATGATAATAGCTATGAGGTTTCAGAAATATATTTTACAAGAGACCTCAATCAAAGAGGGGTTGAGACGCGGATCCAGAAAATGGATTAAATTGCATGTGTTATTTATTTGTTCTGCGTTGTGGCTGAGTGTCGAGACTTTCGGCGTGCGGTTTGTATATCCTTACTTTTGGAAGATTGATGATACCCCTAGCTTACTGTTTTAATTTCAGGAATGATAAATTGTATGTGTGGAATGTACACGCGAGTGCTTAGCACAAGTACTTACTGAGTTACTAATGGACGAAGAGGGGAAGTGCATTGTGGAACAGTTGTTACGATTAATGTTCTATAATGTTGGCTTGGTAATATCTACGAAAATTTTAACTACAGTAGGTATTTTGGATAAATAAAATCCGATGAATTTGAAATTGCTGTGGTTTGCAGGCATCCCAATACTGCGAAAGGTGTTAAAATAATATTTTCAATATCCAATTCATGAAATTCTTTACAATCAAATATTAAATTGAATTCCACCCACTACAAAAACAAGCGGTAATGTTGAATAAAATAATCAACACAATGAAAATACGCCACCATTAACACTAAAAACGGGAACTTTTGTTGTTCACTATAATGAGCTCCGGATATTTTCTACTTTTACTGTTAATATAACATGATAGTGACCAATTCAGTTTAAAAACTTATAATGAAACTACGCTTGAAAAAAATTAAAGAAAACAGCAATAACTTTAGAAAACTTATTTCCGACCAAAAATAAACATTTTAACTGAATTAAGTGTGAACCTCGTGCACGACATGTCCATATTCTGACGTCACTGGCGGCACATAGGTAGCTAATCTGGTTAGGTCTAGACCCAGACTCAGTTAGCACACCTAACTTGATTGTGAACAACACAAACCAGGACATAAGTGCATTAGAGGAACAAAGTCGAGAGAACACTTGCTTTAACAGACAGATACTGTAATATCAGGTTAGAATCATACATATGAAGTTTGGAATGAGTAGGTTTAGAATTGAGGTGGGCGTTATTTAAAATATTGATAAAGAAATTACTGTTGGTTGTATTCAAACTACACAGACTAGGGCGACACCTAAATGACGACAAGCGACACCTAAATGACGACGAAGCGACACCTAAATGACGACGAAGCGACACCTAAGTGACGATTTAAAGGCCCAGTTACTATTATGTCGTGACGATTACCTAATTTTTCGCCGGAAGACTGTCGTCTGTAGCTGTTCCCAATAATATAACGACGGTTTGTCGTCAACATTTTTTACTGTGCCCATTGGATCGTGACGATATTTCACGAGAGTCACTTTGTAATTTGTTTGTCGTGACAATTTTTTCGTTTTACAACTGTCGTGCTAGCCGTTCTCACTGTCACGACAATCTGTTTTCACCGAAATATTTTGCTGATAGAATTTTCTTGCTTGCTCCCGGGCGGTGCTGACCCCGCACTTTGAAAATTAAACAGTGCACTTTCTTGAAGCTTTCAAACTCACAAGTAAAACCATTTATTTCAATGAGAGCATAAAAAGGCACTTTTTATTAGAACTAGAATTGATGTTATTTGCCCATTCACCAAGGTAGTGGCGTATGACGAAGAATAGGGAAGAAACTGACGCTGTTTCCCTTTTTAATGTTTTTTTTACACTCATCATAATGTCGTCTTATAGATGTAAATCATCATCTTTGATATTTCAAGAGAATATCAAAGTTACCATTAATTTATTTATTCCCACGACAGAACGAAAATCTCCTTTAGAAAGTTCAAACAAAAGATAACTATCAATCCTAATTAGGGTGTTTTTACAAGGAATGTTCTACGCAAAATGGCCTGGATTACTTTGGACAAGTCACTTAGGATCAGCCTAATTGAAACTTGTAGGTGACCTAGCAACTAGCTACCGACGGGCTTGTTTGTTATAGTGGTCGAGACCGCTCTTCCGAGCATGAAGTCGTGACAACGAGTTATTGGGGTGTCCATTAAGAATTACTCAGTTCTTTCTTTTTTTTTCGTGAGGTTAGTTGCCTAACCTGATGTCAGAATTTTTCTACCGCCCATGGGCGTCTGACTTGTCTTAGCATGCCATCGAGAAATATCTCTCAGGCATGTATGGTTCCGCCGCGGGAGACGCACCTGGCGTCGGGAACCACGTGGTTGCTACCAGCCACCGTAGACGCGGGCTTGTGGACGGTGAGCTATGGGCTAGCTAGCCGTCCGTCCGACAGGCCGTGTCGATGGCGCGTTTGTGTTCCACGCGCGCCTCAAAGAGATGTCAGCATAAAGATAGGGCAAGGGCCGAAGCCTGCCGGGGCTGCGGGACTGTTCGAAAGAGATACCGAGGCCCCGGAACGTAACGGGCGAGGAAGGAACATGGATGGTTTTTAGCCAGTAAAAGTCTGACACTCCCTCCCGCTCCGCCCAAAGTGGGAAGAGTCATTTGATGATTTTCCATCCGAAAAAAAAGGGTTGTTTGGTTTCCTCACGATGTTTTCCTTCACGGAAGCAAGTGATATTTAAAAAATATGCGCATGAATCTCTATCACGCCTTGGGTTCGAACTCGTGACCTATGACTTTCCAGTCAGTCGTTAACACCACTAAGCAATCACTGCTTTTTCAGTAGCAGTCGGGGTCTAACTTTATGCTTAGTGACAGCAATAGGCTCCTCTCAGTAGGACTAAAATAAAACTGACGAATAAATTGTGGGTGTACCTTATATACATTTCCTTAAGGTAGAATTCAGGGTAACCCAGGCGCTTCGCACAAATGACATATGATAATTAATAATGTGATTTCATATGTGACCTTTTAACAAAAAAAATACACTGGTATTCACTGTATAAATCCTGCAAGTACAAATGAATTCCTTTCAAGACTTTTTTCAAACTAAACAATGTAAGTAAATGATAATGAAATAGAACGCAACAACACTAGAAAGACCCCAGAAATAAGACTCCTCTCGGACTTGAAAATCTAATTTATTTGAAGTCCATCGAGAATTGTCATAAAGTTTACAAACGTTTACCGCTGTTATAGAGTTACGTATGTTTGTCTTTCCTGTTAGAGATAGCCCTTCCTTTTCCGACCTTCTGCGATTCAATTATTCTAAGAGTAAGTTTCTGTAACTTGGATCTGTTTAAGTTACTCATTAATAAATAAGTGATATGAGAACCCTGATTCATTCATCGTGAAACCATAGTACTGAACACGGACAATTTATTGGAATAGTTTTAAGATAAATTTAGGTTACTAGCTAATGCCTACAAATAATTGATCGTACTATCGTTATAAAAAGTAGCTCATTTGTTAATCCAAGTTATGAGCTATTTGTATGCTAATTTTCATCCAAATCTGTTTAGTCTTGACCCCTAAAATACAGGTTGAGGCCTAGTTTTGGGGTTAGGATCAGATTTGTAGACAAACACTTGTGTGCTTACTTATTATGATTGGCTTGTAACATGTGTTTTAATTTTATGTGTCAAATAAATATTTTTATTTTTTATTTTGTTATCTTTTTGCGTTCCATACATCCATTCTCACAAACTTTCGCATTTTTAATATTATTAAAAGTAGGATACATAATATTACTGTTAATGATAATAAAACACGTTAGGGCTAGACATGAAGTGTTTATTAAGATGACTACTAAACTACTTTTAAAAGAGATGTATTGGTAGAAGACATGCTTTTTTTTTTGAAATCATCAAATAATGACTTCTCCCACTCTGGGCGGAGCGGGAGGGAGTGTCAGACTCTTACCGGCTAAAACCCATCCATGTTCCTTCGTCGCCCTTTATGTTTCGGGGCCGCGGCATCTCTTTCGAATAGGCCCGCAACCCAGAAGAAGACATGCTGCGTTACTGTAAATTGCTATGTGCTACTGACCTTTTATTTTTATAACCAACTAAACCACCTACTAGTTTATCTAGAGATATGTTTTGAATCCAGTATGTACATAATATGTACAAACAACAATTATCTTATTTTGATATTTTATCCAATCAAAATTAATTAGATAAAACATGATTGTCTTGTAAATAAATAATATGTCACACCACTCTACTAATATTGATTGTACATTATTTTCCAATAACTTCTATGTAATGAAGAAAGCATAAAATATAATGAAATTACATTAAAAGTACTTTAATGGAATGAACATAAAGATGAAATAAATGATAACATTAATAAAACAAATAGAAGCCGAAGGTTACACGTGTTGGAAGAAGCCTTTCTAAATAATCATCCAGGTTTTAATAACACAAAAGATAAAAGGCGACCTATTTAAGAAAATACCTTTGTTCATACAAAACGATGAATGAATAAGATGTATAATCACATTTATAAGACTTGCGACGTAGACACAAATAGCATTAGAGAATGCGAGCGCGGTTTTCGACTCAGGAAAAAGAATTCTAAGACATTTTAAATTTTGTAACAATGTAATAAATCTCTTGTTGTACAAAACAGAATAATGGCGCGTAGACAGTAGTCTGAAATATTGTCTACCAGTCTCATAAAACCTTATCGGGTTACCTGATAATTAGATTATAGAGATAAAAAAGGCTTTCTACGTGAGATAGTCATTATTAGGTTAGACTGTGAATCTATACTAAAATTATAAAGCAGAAGAGTTTGTTTGTTTGTTTGGTTGAACGCGCTAATCTCAGGAACTACTGGTTCAAATTGAAAAACTATTTTTGTGTTGGATAGCCCATTTATCGAGGAAGACTGTAGGCTATATAACATCACGCTACAGCCATTAGGAGCGGAGCAGGAATGAACAATGTTGCAAAAACGTTTTTCCTTTCGTTTTCTCTCTTATGTGACGCAGACGAAGTTGCGTGCGACAGCTAGTCGATTACATATACGGTAGAAAAGAAGTATGAATTTATTTCATCTTCTGCCAAGTCTTTTCCCAACTATGTTGGGGCTGTCTTTCGGTCTTATCGGATGCAGCTGAATATCACTATTTCACATGACGCGACTGCCTATCTGACCTCCATAACCCAGTTAGTAACGGGTAATACGAAACCCCTTAGTAAGACTGGTTGTCAGGCTTTTTGGGCCACTGACTACCTGACGATTGTCAAAGATCTACAAATGACAGCCGGGATCAACGGCTTAACGTGCTTTCCGAGGCACGGAGGAAACTTGGTATGTAATGGGTGGTCACCCATCCACAGACCAACCTAGGAAAGCACGGCTTAACTTAAAGATCGACCTGACTGGCTTTTATTATTTAGCTATAAGCTCCTCAGCTATTTGTGTTACTTAAAAAACTAAACTATAACGAACCATCAAGGTAAAGAAAGTAAAACAAACAGGTAGACTGGTATAGACGACATTGCATTTGAAACCACGACATCACCTTTAATTCCATATCTCTATTTCTAAAGTAAAATCTCACCACAGTCGAGAGCCCTCTCTTTAACGGACTCCTTCAAAAATATATCACCAAATTCTTTTATACGAAATCAAATATACCGGCTTTTGCAGTCTCGGGACTGACAAAAGGCGAGCGGAGACGCCGATACCGAAAGCTGAAAGGAAAAATCGTTAGCCCAACAATGGAGTGGAGAAATTAAAATAATTTCTAACACAACAGGTCGTTGGGGCCGTGAATAGATCGTGTAATTTGTTTGATAAATGTGTCCGAAGTGAACCTTTCTGTCTGATGAATGATTGTTACTACAGGTGTGCTGTATCTGTTATGTAGACGACATGTCATGTCAGAGGTATGAGGAGAACCTCTCAAGAAAAACAATCAGCTAAACGGTGAAGGAAAATATTGCGGCATGCCCTAGATCAAATACATACAAAGAAATATGACCTCCAGAAGATTTCGCTTGAAATATTCTCGATCTTTCTCTCAAAGAGAAGCCTGAGTTCCTCACAGTGGGATAGCTTCTGCTGATTATACACTTGCTCGTAACCATAAAGAAATAATATCAAGCTCACATCTCCAATTTGACAGAGAAACTCATATTCGGCGCAAAACCTGATAATGATAAATGAATTCATTCCATTCATGAAAAATCCAAAGCCATCATTTGAAGCCGACAGATAAAATAAATCCATATGAATTCATTGCAAGCCGTGATGACGAATATAAAAACCCTCTAAAGTAAACATAAAGTTTCAACAATCCAGGTTATACTTCACCGTTCCACTGACATCAGAAGCGTCAGCTTTTCAGCGAGAATGGCTATAGGTTTCCAATAAAATAAATAGCTCGCTGGTGGTTATACCTGTAAACTCAGCTTTTACGAACTGAGAGCTATATTTATTTGAAAGTCGATAAGAGCTAAGCACGAATGTAAGTCGTTATTCTGCAGGCTTAGACGTCTAGGAGGAGTAGATTCGAAGATTTTGGAACGATTTCTTTGAAGTAAATCAAGAATTTGGAAGATAATTTGAAAGTTAAGTTAAGTTAAATATTAATTAAGGTGCATTTACCGCATTGGTTAGCTGTAATGGTAGATGTATGTTGATAAATTGACTGTGTTATATGTTGACTGACATTTTAACTTCTAACTTTAAGTATTTTGACATTTGTATTTCTTTTTTTTTATTTCTAATTTTTCTTGTTTTGTTTACTTATCTAATTATTCGGTTTCATTTATATTTAAATTTTAGCATATATTAGATTTTGCTGTGCCCTGACAGGGTCTACAACGGTTCTTAGCTCTAAGCCTTTTATTAACACCATGTTTTACCTTGTGGAATGCAAATTAATGAATATGAATATGAATAAATAAATAAATAAATGAATATATAAATAAATAAACAAATAAACAAATAAACAAATAAACAAATAAACAAATAAACAAATAAACAAATAAACAAATAAACAAATAAACAAATAAACAAATAAACAAATAAACAAATAAACAAATAAACAAATAAACAAATAAACAAATAAACAAATAAACAAATAAACAAAATAAACAAATAAACAAATAAACAAATAAACAAATAAACAAATAAACAAATAAACAAATAAACAAATAAACAAATAAACAAATAAATAAATATATAAATAAATAAATAAATAAAAATAAATAAATAAATGAATAAATAAATAAATAAATAAATAAATAAATAAATAAGTAAATAAATAAATAATAAATAAATAAATAAATGAATAAATAAATAAATAAATGAATAAATAAATAAATAAATAAAAAAATAAATAAATTTATGTTCTCATTATGCGTCACTGCTCTATAATAGATTTTACGGATTAACCTTTTTCAAGAATTATTTGCATTAAGTAACCTCCAGTACCAGGGACTCACGTAACGCGCGGATATCCAATTAAATATTTTGTTGATCTATACAGCAGCTTGTTTGGAGGTTTTTTTGAAGGGCATTGTACATTCGTAGGTAGAATTAGAACGTGAATTGCACAGGAGCGGGAAGATCGACACAAACGAGCAATGTCATGGGCAAAGTCCGTATGTGGATGATGATGATTTGAATCCAATAGATAATGGAATCATCACCCGAGTCTATTTGACGTTGGGTTCGGTTTCCAGTCGAACCAGATGCAGCTGAATATCAGTATTTTACATACAGCGACTACCTATATGACCTCCACAATACAGTTAGTGCTGGGTAATACCGCTTGGTAAGACTGGTTGTCAGACATTCTGGCCACTGACTACCTAAAACGAACGTCAAGGATCTACAATTGATAGCCGAGACAAACAGCTTAACGTGTTTTCCAAGGCACGGACTAAATTCGGTATGTAATTGGTGATCACCCATCCACAGAAAAACCTAGGCAAGCGCGGCGAGTGGCCCGAGTGGCTTTTATTATTAAGCCAAAGCTCCTCGCGGTTGATAATGACATGATAAATAATGTTTTCTTACCTCTTGAGGCTCCGAATCGACGAACCAGTCGATGGTTGCTGCTGGCAGAGAGTAGTCTGAGGTGCAGTTGACCAGCGCCTGCTCACCGACTTGTACTAATGTAGGTAGACCCGTGATCAGCGGGTCGTACTCAGGCATCACTGAGGACAAAAAATTGAATAAATCATTATTGTAACAGATGCACTCGGTTTTTTTGATGAACGGCGTTTTTTAAAAATGAAACCTAGCTAGGTCAATTTACCGGTCAGTGGGTAGCCTTAGGGGCGGATTTACCGCCCCCGAAACCTCCTGCGTACTAAATGAAAATCGTAGGAGCCGATCAGAGTTTCAGATTAAATATACACATATACATACAGGGAGACTGGTAATTAGTGTACGATACTTAAAAACGTGATTGTGCTCATAATAACAAACAATTTTTACTATGGGACCAAACCTGAAATGGCGAAAAGAATTTGCTGTTCAGTACATTTTGACCAGTTAGGCGAACTTATATGTACTTAACAGCTGTCTTTTTTATAAAGGTATACAAGAATTGCTCATTTAGGGTCATTTGTCGACTTTTGGGTCAAAGGTATTAGATAGATTAAAATAATCTTTGCCCGTTTATAATAAAAGTGTCATCAAATTGAGCGCCACGGGCTGTTTAATCTGGCAAAAACCGGTGTTCATGGTCCGGTTCGGGTCCAGTTCGCCCGGTTTTAAAATCTTTCACTAGGTGAAACAATTCACACTACTTATTCAAGAACACGTTTACCAGCGACCATATACAGGGTGTAAACCACCTCATCACAAAGCCGTCAACCAAGCATTCGGTAAATCAAGCTAAGTAACTTTACGCAAACATTTTTGCTGGGAAACAACTTTTTTTTTGAGGTTATAAATCACTTTTTGTGGTAGAACTCAATGTAACGCACTTAAAACATTGTGCTGATGAATGGATTTAATAGTACGGGGGTCGTGGAGGTTTTAAAAACAAAAACTTGCAGAAAACTTATATTAAAAAAAATCTTGTCAAGAAGTTGTAACTTTGAACCCCCATTTCTCCGTAACTAGAAGGTTCCCAGGTATGGTGTAGAACAAAAAAATTATCGCATTGATGGGGAGAACAAGTGCCTTTCGGCTTCGTGAAGACGTGTTTTACACCCTTTATAAGCAGCTACATAATTATGACGTCTTGTTATCGATGCATTGACAGTTCATTGTTGCTATGTTCTAGATTCTAGGAATAATAACTTAACTATAGTTTAGTAATCAGCAAATATTATAAAAAGGAAAGATTTGATTGTTTTGCTTGTTTTCTTTTTATTTTACTCAAGAAGAACTAAACTGATTTTAAAATTATTTCACCATTAGAAAATTACATCTTTATGAGTTTCATAAGCTATAAATTATAAAAAATAAGAAAACGGGTATTTATTGCGAATTAACATTTAATTTAAGCCCGACGATTCGACCGGATTGCACCAGCCGTGGTCGCGGGGAGACTGAAGTATTGAAAGTACCGCGACAGCAAAGTGATTTATTTAACTACCCTCACTTCATCTTCATAAATTTTAATTAGAGCCGGTTCACACTAAGACAGCACACTACACTAACAGTGTCCGTATATTGAGGCGATTTCACTTGACGAGTACACTTAGTGATCACTGGATTCCAAGGGGAAGAGAGTTTGAGCCGTCTTCGCGATTGAAATTAGGGTACTTCTTGATCTCAATCGCTTCCCGAACCATTCTCTCATAGTAGTGCTTCTCATTGGCATGGATTTTTGAGTTGTGTAACTCCATCCTGAGTCTATTACATGGTCCGCTATAGCAGACTTGTTTTGTCGATTTTTTAGCTATATATTATATTGATATCGTGGTATTTAGCCGAGTTATCTCCATTTTCACGAACGAAGTAAATTATGATTTGTTGACATTGTATTTATGATTGTAATTTTTTTTTTTTACATTTTTATGTTAATTTATGATTTGTATTTATCTCGTGTCCCGTAATGTGTAATTTTTAATATAGGGAAACCTGAAATAAATGTTTTTTTTTCTTTTTTAAATATTATTTAATCGTTTTTGTTTTGCTACCATTGCCAACTTGCTCAGAAACTTAGACATAAGAAAGCTTTCCTAGTTTACTTTAAGGTTATAATTGTTTGCGCCTCAATTAAAGTAAAAATAACGACCAATACAAGTACCTGTACCTGAACCCAAAGGTATGACCAAAATAATAATAAATACTAAAGTGGAAGGCTTGTAGTGAAACCCTTTCACCAACTTTTAACTCGCCTGTTATTTTATTGTTACGAGCTTAACAAGGGATATCCAATATATTTTGGGTAGGCTTACGTGTCTACTATATTTAGGTATTGTTATATATTCGGATATACAAGCTATTCATATTATTGGAGTTTTAAAAATATATTCTTACATATAAATAGCATTACCTTTTTGCCGTACCCCTGTGTGTAAAACTACACCAATATCTGCAATTGACAAACTGCCGTTTTGATTTGTATTTTTCAGAACTATTTTACTTTGTGTTTGTTTTGCATACATGAAAAAAATGTGTTTTGTTTTGCTTTTTTTTTTTGTTCTTTGAACGAGCATACAGTTTGTGACATGTTTATTTATAATAAGACAAACATTGGTACTCTTGCATATTTTATGCAAGAGAGTTACCAAATAATAAAAAAGCAGCCAAGTGCGAGTCGGACTCGCCCATGAAGGGTTCCGTAGCAGATTTAATGAAAGGTAAATTGCTGTTTACGATTTATGCCGTATTAAAAAAAACTGCTACCCAGATCTCGTTCAAACCGATTTTCCGTGGTAGTTTACATGATAATGTACATAATATATATTTTTTCAGTTTTATCATTCGCGTATTTTAGAAGTTACAGGGGGGGGGGGGGGACATTTTTCACTTCGGAAGTGTCTGCCGCGCAAACTATTCAGTTGAGAAAAAAATGATGCTAGAAACCTCGATATCATTTTTGAAGACCTATCCATAGATACCTCACACGTGGGATTGATGCAAAAAGAAAATTTTAGTTTCAGTTCTAAGTATGGGGAGCCCCCAAAATTTATTGTTTTTTTTCTAATTTTGTATGAAAACCTTAATGCGATTCATAGAATACATCTACTTACCAAGTTTCAACAGCATAGTGCTTAAAGTTTCGGAAAAAAGTGGCTGTGACATATGGACGGACAGAATGACAGACAGACACAGACACGACGAATCTATAAGGGTTCCATTTTTGCCATTTGGCTACGGAACCCTAAAAATTTACGCAGAACTTCAAAGAAAAAAAACATTCATCAACTGCTGGGACTTTGGTAGAGGCAACGGCATCATAATCCACCACGTGAAAAACAAAATACATATTCGCACGAAAAATACCAACAATTGTATCACTTTTATTCCATTTCCAGTTTTATTTCGAAACCATATTTTCCTTAAACTGTCTTTGTTGAAGGGGAACTACATCTGAAATGTTGGATTTAATACCATTTCCGCACCCTGCCTCCCTAGTACCATTAACGTACATTCTGGTTTCCACACGATAATCTTCGGTACAGAACGACGTAATATTATATTGGGCTCATCATAATGAGATAATGTTCGGTAAAGCAAATAATATTTGTCTGTATGGATTATTATCTCATGTGGGATTGCGTATTGATATTAAATTGTGGTCTTTCTTATTTATTGATATGAGTATTGTTAGTTTAGGGTACGGCCATGGTTTTTGGTCCTTCATTTCTGGGTTATCGTTCGTTAAAATTACATGTTTCCCAGAATTTGATACTTCCTTTTATGTGTTATAGGGTAGCATGTTTATTATATCCGGTATTATAATCGAGATTGAGCTGAATAGAGCACCAAAGTTCTTGTAGATTCACCCCATTCAATCTTCAGGAAATGAGTGACAAGAGTGGAAAAAGTTAGGAAGAAATTTTTAAGCGACGCTTGTTACAGAAAAATTTAAAGGAAGTCGTCTATCTTGGTATGGACATGTAATTAGGAGGGTTGAAACGTATGAGACTAATAAAGTGATGATAGATGGAAAGGGAGATGGAAGATAAAAAAAAGATGATTGGATTGTGTGAGGAATGATAATTATGAAAGAGAGAGAAGTAAATGTGCCGTGAGAAGAAGAAAACGTGTTGCACCGCCAGCAAGAAGAATCAGAAAAGGGCAGGAAGATGATAATGAATCTTTAGGAAACCAGCAAATCACAATTTATCTGTTAAAATCAGGCGATTAATTATCTGTAATATATTTGTATACTATTTATGTATTTGGATTTGTTAATAAAATGGTATTTTTCTCATTGATTTTTGTACTCTATCTCAATGCTGTCTTATTTGACCCAAAGGTTGACTGGTGGAGAATGCCTTGTGGAATTAAGTCCGCCAATGTACCACTCCTGTCCATGAAGTTTAAATAAATAAATAATTAATTACAAAAACAACCAGGCCATCATACTCACCAGCAAGTGTCATATTCGCTGATCGCTTGTCAACAGCGAACCGAGGGCCTTCGCTGGAGACCTCGCAGGTGTACCTAGCAGTCCCTCTCTCCGGCCTGACTGTGATGACACACTTCTCAGGGTCACAGGAACTGTTCGTCACGGATATGTCTGTGCTATTGAATACTCTTGTTTCTAGCTGTGGACAAAATGTGATGGTTAGACGGTGATAGTGGCAGTTTTTAGTACGTGAGAAGTCAGTTAACACTGTAATAATGAAAAGCACTCTGTGATAATGTGAATCCAATCCGAAGAAGGAATAAAATCTTAATACAAAGGTCTCAATTAAAAAAAAATACAAATATAAATAAAATTAAGAATGTTAAACAGATTACCGTTGAGTGCTATGCAATTTCGGTTGGTTACAAAAAAAAAAAAAAAAAACGCGTGTATGGCCAGTTACAGGCCCTTTTGAATTGTCGAAACAAAGATAAAAATTAAATGTAGCTACAGTCCCAGTCACAAGACATAAAAACTGTGAAATTTCTGTAGTTGTCCATTTCCTTAGCGTAGATCTATATGGAGAAGAACGGGCAAGACACTCTTTCAAACCAAAAACTTGTTACAAAATAAAACCGACTTCAAAAAAAACAAAAAAGTGAAAAATAACTTTAGCTTCTGAAGTCGGTGGTGACCTTTGTTTGATTGCTTTAGTTATTTTGTCACCGACTTCAGAAGCTAAAGTTATTTTTCACTTTTTTGTTTTTTTTGAAGTCGGTTTTATTTTTTGCAAAAAAGTTTTTATTTTTCACTTTTTAGTGGTTCACAGGTGCTTGATACATGGAAAGTGCATACCGTTACAATTACAACAAGCCCAAACACGACTATGGTACATTGTCTCATTATGGAGTTCCGTGACTCTTGGCTTCATCATCAGATCTGATGGTAGAATGGTTCTTATCAAACGCAAATGCTTCACTTGTTGTAGAAAATACCAAAATCGCAACACGTTTTCAGATAAAATTTGAAGAGTTCCCTCGATTTCGCCAAGATTCCATCATCAGATCCCAATTTGGTGGCTATGGGACCAACTTGGAAGTATACCCTTTCAAACAAAAAAAGAATTTTTCAAATCGGTTCAGGCGTCTTCGAGTAATCGGTGAACATACATAAAAAAAAAAAATACATACAGTCGAATAGAGAACCTCCTCCTTTTTGGAAGTCGGTTAAAAATCTTGGTTACATTATTCATGTTGAGATGGTATAATGTGAGGACAATGTAGCTAGATGTGCACGTTAAAAATGTCCATAGTAAAACCGAATAAATAATATAATTCATTCAAATAAGCCATGCCAACTAAGAGATGACCAGTCACAACTGACAGCGCCCGTTCACAAACATGACGCATGGATCAGCACCACCACACGTGCCACCATACCTACCAATATTTAAAATAAATAAGTTGCGCAAAAAAGGAGCTTGCTGCTAAATAATAACAGCCGGTCGGGTCGATCTTTAGTTAAGCTGTACTTTTCTAGGTCGGTCTGTGGATAGGTGACCACCCTTACATACCGAGTTTCCTCCGTGCTTCGGAAAGTACGTTAAGCTGTTGGTCCCGGCTGTCTTTTGGAGATCTTTGACAGTTGTTACAGGTAGTCAGTGGTACAAAAAAGTCAGACAACCAGTCTTACCAAGTCGTATCGTATATCCCAGTACTAACTGGGTTGTGGAGGTCAGATAGACAGTCGCATCATGTAAAATACTGGTTCTGCATTCGGTTAGACTGGAAGCCGACCCCAACATAGTTGGGAAAAGGCTGGGCTGATGAAGTTGCACATAAAATGGTTCTAGTTAAAATAAAGCTTGTTGAATAATTCGCGATTCGCATAATATTAATACTACATAGAGCCATAGCTCTCACAGATGGCCATGATTCTTCTCCACGAATAGATCATGCCATTTTATTTCCCGGGGGTGTCGTTTGAACAGATAACCCTTTCTCACACTTGAATTTTACGACTTCTGCGGGATGACAAAATGCCAATATATCCTTGTTTGTAAGTACCTACGTAAGCATAGTTTTCGTCTCAGGCTTTATTTGATTTCAGAGTTAACATAAAGCTGTGTCTGTGGGGTTGTAGCCGTGATTTTTTTACATATTTTTATCTTAAATGTTGGGCAACTCCAATACTTTCACAGTTTTTATGTCTTGTGACTGGGATTGTAGCTACATTTAATTTCCATCTTTGTTTCGACAATTCAAAAATGCCTGTAACTGGCCTACTTAAAATAAATGCTTAGATTTTGACTTTGTTGCACGCTCGATATACAATTATTTTCCACACAACTTTTGGATGAATTGAACAAACTAATATATTTAATGGGTACTATTTCCGGAATTAAAGTATTCAATTTATTTTTCCGAATAATTTAAATCTTTCCTTTAGTAGAAATAGCCGTGAAATCGTACCAAAGCGAAAACCAATTTTAGATTCGTAATATAAGAGAGGATTAGGAATCTAACCCAGCAAAGTCTGTAACAAATTATTTTAAGAGGGAGGTAAAGACCTCCCAACCGGCCTAATTATAGCACCTTTTCAATTCCCGCTACGTAGATATAATAAATACATCTCGCAGATTATACAGCACGCGCTTTAAAAGCTGTTGAAAGGCTCTTCAGTCTTCAGCGCCCTCGGTCCGACCTCATTCCGTAAAATATTTCCTAGTCGCAGATTCAAAAGGTGGTCCATAACAGGTGAAAACATTCACCACTTTAAAATAACGTTTATAAAATGTGTTTCGCGCGCAGTTTTTCTTGTCCAAACATTTTTTTTCAGGGCGTTCGCGTGATGAGCGCAATATACGGACGGCACCACCACCCGTGCGAAACGAAAATATATTTTTTTCAGGCTTTTCGTTTATTGTGGGTATGTTTTTTCAAATTACGTAGAGGATTCAAAAGTTATTAACGGTGGCGTGTATTTCGTTTAAAAACTGTGTAAATTACACCACAAACCTACCTATTGGTTCACAAAAAAATACCGTAGTTTTAAAAATATATTATAATACCAGTCTGTTACTGTCCCACTGGTGGGCAAAGGCCTCTTCAAGCATTGATCACCACGCTTGCTCAAGAAGGGTTGGCGATTTCAGACTTATCTTAATTAAATTTCCAGGTTTCCTCACGATGTCTTAGATAAACTTAGAAAAGTCTATTTGAATTGAAAAAGTCATATTGGTACTTGCCTTGGGTAAAAGAGTGCTTTGTAAATAAAGAAAACTTGAGCCAACTTGATTATTGCAAAAAAGTGTGATAAGTTGCGGTGTGGGTCAACTTTACACTGGGTAGTTTTTGTTACGCGATCCGTTCCTCCCATAGTAAAAAGAAGGCTATAATAGTGTCCTAATGACTTCATACTGAGCAGATCGCTCCATCAGAAACGTGGTTTTTTAAAAGATATGTTTATTTTGCATCAGGTCAATGCAGAGTTTCTATCGATAAAATATATGGCAATAAATATACCCATGAAGGCAGAGGCGTATTTGATACGTTGGCTGCCCTAGGTCTACGAAAGATTGCCGCTCTCCTATGTGCTATACAACATGAAAAATTAAATAAACCATAGAAATTAAATTAACCTTGGAATAAACTAGTGAGCAAAGATTCAGTTGGATGAGCAACACTTTTAATAGTCGTAGTCGCCATACAAGTAAAAAACTTTTCAGGATGCTACTTATATGGACACATTTTTGAGTTTTTACACGTAGGCGCGTGGGCAAAAATTTCAAAATAAAACGACCAAATTTTGCCGCCCTAAGCTTGGGCCTACTCGGCCTATAGGGAAATCCGCCCCTGCATGCAGATTCTAATTCAAATTCATTTATTTTATGAACAAATTAAGTAAAAAGTTGGTGGTATAATACAGGGTGTTACTTAACGCTTTAGACATAACATATACTAGCAATCGATTAATATAGGTCTTATGCGTGGCCACTACTTTGAAACAAAATGGCGGAATAAAAACCGGCCACGCTTCATAAAACAATGTAGCCCTTTCAGATACTATCTAACTATGATTTGCTTAAGTGTGATTTGGTTTGTTCAGTATGTTGCGGTGACAGCATACCTCAGCCTCTGCGCCAGCGCATACGTCATAACTCATACCCTTCTTCCGCGCGGTGAGCCACCGAATCGACATTGCTCGGTCGCCAGTTCCAGCCAATGTACTCTGTGGTTCCAGTGCTCCTACCGACTGGACGGCGAATGCACGCGTTTATTGTCTCTTTAAAAAAAAACTGTAACCCGCACGAAGTAATAAACTAAGAAAGAAACGACTCGAGCGGCCGGAAGTAGCGGCCAGCGACTGCCCAGTCCAGACAGTCAGTGCTAAAGTGTAATTTCTCATAGATACCGGATCAAATTTATGCATCTACCCTCATTCGGCAATCAGAGCTCCTTGCTGCAAAAGTAAATGTAACCTCTCTGCAACTAACGGTGCAACGCTACACACTAACTTACAGCCCCATATTACTGCACTTAAATCTAGGAGTAAGGTGTGGTGTGATATCTTCCGAGACTGTTCGAAAGATATACCGCGGCCCCGAAACACAAAGGGCTAAGAAGGAACAGGGATGGGTTTTAATCAGTAAAAGTCCAGAGCGGGAGGAGTCATTTGATAATTTCCCCTACGAATAAAAAAAAAAGGTGTTGTGTGACTTTACGTGGCAGCTTATCATAGCTGATATGTCAAAGCCACTATGGAATTCTTGTAGATTGTTAAAACCAGCGTCTCTTCGACGACAAGATGTCGCTTTTGATCACAGCTCCAAGGCAAAGTATTGCTAAGAATATAGATCCATATCTATCTAGTTTAGGAGACTGTAATTGGTAAGTTTGTCTGTCCAGCATACTGCGCGAGTTTCACCCTTTAAAGTAATTGTTTTACATTAATGATAACTAAACTGACAATTAAAAAAAAAATACCACACACACACATAGAAATATAAATTCTCATGAACAGTTTGTTTGTTCTCAAACTCGAGGTAAATTAATATTTCACCTTTGTAAAGTGATTCTTAAAGAAACGTAAGCCGTCCCAGAAATAATCAAAAGACGAAACGACCATTTACATGAAGACAAGGCAGTCATAAATTTATATTAAGACATTACGGTAGAAACAGAAATCGGAAACCTTAATGCCTTTCAGTACATCTAAAGCTTTCCAAGAAGTCTAACCATATTAAAATTCATGTTGGAACATTAAAGCTTTACAAAATAGGCTAATTTACGTATTTTACATTTTTTTGTCTCCTTAATGGTGGCTCAGACCTTTCAGGCTTTCGAGTCGGACACAGATAAAATTTAGTTACTTATATTTTAGGATTTGAATTTTGAATACATTGAGCGGCCATTCACGCGGCGCTATCATGCACGAAAATTTACATGAACAAGTTGTGATAACACGTCAATAACTTTATGTTCATGCAGATGTTGAAAAGAAATAAAGAAACATTTATGTGATGCTAATTACTAAAGCATGTAATACTGGGTGTACACCACCTCATCACAAAGCCGTTAACCAAGCATTCTGTACATCAAACTATGTAACTTTACGCAACAATTATTGTTGGGAAACAACTTTTTTTTTCGAGTTTATAAATCATGTTTTGTGGTAGAACTCAATGTAACGCACTTAAAACATTGTGCTGATGGATGAATTGAATATTACGGGGGTCGTGGAGGTGTTTAAAGATACACCAAAAACTTGTTTTTTTTTTAATAAACCACCCTTTCAACTTTTTGACACAGTTGAAATTTAGACCTTCAATATCTCCGTAACTAGAAAGTTTCCAGGCCTGGAGTAAAACAAAAAAATTATCACAATGACGGGGAGAACAAGCTTCGTAAAGAGGTTTTTTACACACTTTATAAGTATGAAAAACCTTTTCACACCTTTCAGGGAAGAGAACATCCTTGAGGGTTTCAACAAAACAAAAAAAACACACTTGTTTGAAGTATTTTGCGAATAATTTTTTTAAATATATATTTCTTTCAAAATCATCTATTCATAACAAAATATTGTATTCAAACAAAATGTAAACTTAAAATTAATTAAGTTAAACATCTTAATTCAGAATACAAGATGAATATAAATTAATTCAAGAGATATTTTCAATTTATTTTACATAACCCAATAGTTTTTGTTAGTAGAAATTATTTAATTACAATTGAAAATAAACTAGATTGTAGGAGATGTTTTGTCTCTAGAATTCTTAGTTTGTATCACGTTGGTAATTGGGTTTATGATAATAATTGTAACAACCTTCTGACCGTTCATACAATTTCTTGGCTAAATATGGTAAAAGCAGGGCTAACTAACCCACTAAAGTAAGCCAGAGCAAGGGCAAGAGGGCTAAATAAAAATGTAGACTAGTATCACACACACACCCCCACACACACACACCCACACACACACCCCCACCCACACACCCGCACACACACAGCCCCACACCCCCACCCCCACACACACACTCCCACACACACACCCTACCTATTCCTTAGTAGCAGGTCTGATTTAAGTGTAATCTCTACTGAAATACTGGTAAAAATGGGCTAAAATTACAGTGTTGGTTGGAGAAATCCATAGAAACTCACGATAGTATTCAATTGAGAGACAGATAACTACAAATCTTGGTTTGATTAGGATTCCTGCGATCAATTCCGAAGTCAAGTAAAGCACTATTGGGGTTTTCAATCTAATTTTTTTCAGCAGCAGCCGAAAATTTGGGCCGGTTGACGGCAATAGGCTCGTCCTATTCACGGGACTTTAATGTAACTAGAGAAATATGGCTACTCTTATAGGTACGCTTCTGGCTAAATGTTTGGTCCTATGTGATGACTTGTACGTAAAATAATAAATTTACGAGCAATCGTTACACGTCTTTTATGAGATTTAATAAAAAAAAAAAAAAAAATAGTAGATATATTTATAGTTATTTATAGTATTTTATATATCTTTGTAGTTAACCTGAGTATTAATCGAATTATTTTCAGATGTACACCTACCACTGCTTGTCTCTGCATCACCCAACTGGTAGAGAATGCCTATGGCATTAAGTCCGCCTCTGTACTATGTGCTTGAAGTGTTAAATAAATAAATATAAACGATAGTGACTATCATGTTCTACAGAACGATTCGAATACACAGGTGAACCTTATGAATAAAAATGAACCCGGTATGAATCATAGCTACGAAAATAAGTGCCCAACTACACGACCAATTATGTAGGTACGGCGCTGAATTACCAGTGATATCGTGTTTCAATTTACTGTGTAAGCTGTCGATTCACTATCGCTCTAGCTATGAAAATACGGTAATTCAGAGGAACGCGTACCGGAAAATAAACCAAGGTAAATACGCAGAAGGATTCTAAGAACATAATGGAATTAAAGCCACAGTGATAAATTAATTTGCCATTTAATTTCTGTGAAGTTTGCACTAGGTTTCCAATTTAAACCTTTATGCAATCATCCAGCATAAAGCTGAAATCTAAAATCAAAGGCTAACGCACTGTAAAACAAACATTTTACAACAGTATACCCGCGCGTGAAACTACAGGACTACATAACAAGAGCTAGTGTCGGCTGTGCACGCTACCGCCGCGCCAGGCCGTGTGTAGGGGCACTAAAAGTCCGGCTCTAAAT
Organism: Xestia c-nigrum; assembly: GCA_916618015.1. Taxonomy (NCBI): domain Eukaryota; kingdom Metazoa; phylum Arthropoda; class Insecta; order Lepidoptera; family Noctuidae; genus Xestia; species Xestia c-nigrum. The sequence goes on from OU745249.1 coordinate 25,052,558, forward strand.
AATTCAGTGCTGAATTATGATCCGCTACGAATATACGTTAAATTTTTCAAAACGCTCAAGTTCGTGGCAAGTTTCTAAAGTAAGCATTTTCATTTGGTTTTAAATGTTAATGAAAAGATACAGGAAGATACAAAGTCTCATTGACTGACATCATCGTTACCTGCCACCGTTACCTGCCTACCGAAGCGAAAGGCTTCCAACAACCCAGGGCCTCGATTCTACAATTACAATAGTGTCAGAATAGTCGATCATTGATTTCATGACGGTCAAGTTCTGTCAAGTTTTGACAAGTTTTTTAATCTACTAATACAATGGCGACATTATGACTCTTCAATGGTTGACCATTGAACAGTCATAATGACAATCCATTGAAAGAAATGTCATAGAATGGTAATCTCGTACATGAAATCTGGCATGAATAAATGTTCGCATTTAGTAGTAGATTTCGAAAACCATTTGTAGTAAGAGTTTTACAACATGGCAATATGACAATGCCATTAAAACACAATTTTATTACGAGACCATTGACCAACCAATGATCGACCATTGTGAATTTAGCAGATTACAAACTTTAAGCAAAATGACAATGGGATGGCAATGGAATCGTGTTGGAGCGACGAATTTATTAAAATAGCGGAATTAGGTCCCAGGTCATGATAGGTCATCAATATTTTCCTACCCTTGTCCCATTCTACTTCGGTTCATCGCAACACGTTTTTTCTCCTACTATCCTCTATCAGAGGTAAACACATTAATTAAAAAAAAAACCTTTCTCCTTCATATCATTCCTCACACAATCTATCCATCATTTCTTAGACCCAGGTCATAGATAAATCTATCGTAAAATATACAAAAAATGTTTATATGTTGGCCGTGAGCTACCAAAGAATGTCAATTAGTACACTTCTTAATCCGCTGTCTGTGAAGCCCGAGCATCAGGTATATAATATGTAAAGTCAATTACGGGCGTTTTCACGTAATTCGAACCGTGTTCCGGGCCGTCTCGTTTAAAATTACGATTTGCATATTTTTTACGTTATCCCCAGGAATTTAAATAACGTTGCAGTCGTTTTAATCTGTCGTGTCATTACTTGTGCGGAGACATCAAAAGATGGGGTGCTCAGGGGATTTAGACTTCTGAAAGAGGGGATTCTGCCTTCAAAGTCGTCTTGAGACCATTGTTTGATGTACAACTGCTTGCTTTGTTCTCAATCTTTTATTTATTTTAAACTTTTGTTGAACATGTTAGGTATTTTTGTGTTCATTTTGTTTTATACTTAGGTTGTTGTAATAAAGAAAACTCGGTTGTAAAGGAAAAACTTCTTTGAGTGCAGCTATATTTTATCTAAGAATTAAGGAATCCCTTTGTGCCTTTTACTACATTCCTTCTTCTAATTTTCTTTTTCGCCATATATACGTACAAACAGCTTAACAGAGGTTTGAAACTACATTTTTGTATTGAAAGAAAAATATTAAGAAAGCAGATTTCATGAAGTTTTTAACAAAACACGTCAAAGTTGTCCTGTCACATTTATTTATGAAATTGCTAAACTTTTGTTTTAGAAACATCGAGAGGAAACCAAACTCGACTAAGTTTACATAGTTTAAATAATTAATTTCCGAGTTTTCACGGTGAGTAAATTTTCTCAGAAGTTAAGTAATTCAGGAAAATTGCTGTGTTAAACTTCGCTTCTACAACATTATTTTTAGTAAGTATATCCGAAACCTGAATATACATAGTTTGTTCAGAATCAGTAACTGAATCGATTCCAATAATTTTTACACCATGTTATATTTTGTCCTAAAATTATTTAAAAAAGGTTACGAGTTGGACACCTATCCGCGATCATACGAGCACAACAAAGGTTACGGCAGGTCATAGCGATCAGCCGACTACGCGCGCGGCGCACAGACAGCGGGCACACAACGGGGCGGGGAACGCAACCCCTACCCCTTCTGTCGTGCGGTTGCAACAGGCGCACGCGCCCGTGTCATGCTTGCGCTTATGCTGGGGTTACACTATCGCGATAACGCGAAGATTTGCGTTGTCGCGACACGTCTGTCCAAAGAATTCGTCTTATCGCGATAAACTTCGCGAATACGAAAGCCCTTCGCGCCGCTGTCGGTAAATTGCCGCACATCAAAGGGTTTTGTCGCGACAAAGTTCGTGCGGTTGGCTACACTTCGCGCGCTTTAGTTGACTACGAGACGCCGAGCAGTTTAGACGTGTTTGATTCAACTAGTTAATCATGGATTGGAATAATGAGTCCGATTGTTGTGTATATGTCACCGTAAAATTGTCAAATACGTTATATTGTAATATCTCTAGCGATATTGTAAAGTCTCGAATTATTGTCAAATGAACATATGATACTGCTTACAACAAAACGCATTATTTTTCGTGAAATGCATGCGGTGGTAGTCAACTTACGCGGTGTGGAGGGAAGGAGGAGTCCCCCTTGCCCAGTGGCACAACTCTCATGAAAAGATAATGCACCATTCCTGAGAAATACCGATTAATATAACATAACCTTAAAACACTTTATATTCTCCCTAAAAAGCGAAGTCGACGGAGCCCCGCTTCGCGGGGCCCCTATTTCCGAGTGCAGGGTTTAAAGGAACCTAACTAACCTAACGGGGGGGTGCCCCAAGTCCCGATTATGGGGGCAGAGATACTTCCGTATGTTCAGTTGACAATAATTCGAGACATTACAATATCGCGAGAAAAAACACGTTATATTGTAATATAACGTGTTTGACAATTTTACGGTGACATATAGATAACATCCACCATCGCCTTTTATTCCTCTTTTTGACCTCTTTATTTTTGTTCAAGTAATAAAGATGCAGTAAATAATTATTAGCCCCCATATGACACAGCGCAACCGCCTCTTCCATGTTTTCCCGCAAATGAATTGTCGCGACGTTTTAGATTATCGCGACAGAAGAAAGGTTTTTTCAAGTGTGGCCAAGCACTTCGTCATAGAGCGAACACGAACTTTTATCGCGACAACGCGAACACGAATCTTCGCCTACAAGTCTGGCCGTGGCATTAGCGACACAACGTGATACGCGACATAGTGTAGTTTGTATCTGTTAAGTAATCGTGAAAAATGTCGTTTTCGTACTCAAACGTCCAGTACACTGAAATGGTGCGCACACTAGCAGTCAGTGGTGATAACGTATCCCTGACAGTGCGGCGATACCAGGAACAATTCGGCATCCGAGTGTCGTGGAACATTATGCCAACTATGCGTTTCGCCACTCAACGATCAAGGGACTATGTGTACCTTTCGGCCTCCAACAGCCGTTGATAGAGGAGTGGCACGCATTCCTACCACACTACCACCACCGCTCGGCATAGAGGGGGACATTTTGAACAATTATTAAGGTACGTCTGAGTGATTCAAAACCATTGTAAATAGTGATTCAAATACATTGTAAATAGTAATTTAGTAAATTATTGTTAATAGTGATTATTAACATTTTTAAACACGCCAAGATGATTGGATAAAGTTATTATTCGTACCTAGAGCCTGCAAAGTGGTCAAGTAATGCGATGTTTTACATCCACTTTAAACTTTAAGTGGTAGTCGTAAGTTGCAACAAACCGCATTGACTACATCTTATCCCTTACCGCTGCATTTAAGAATAAAGTAACAATATCTACCTACACTTAACCATTACGACAGTCCACAGCCTGCAAGTGTGATGGAGAATGTTATCACCAGTTAATTACAATTAAGAAGGTAGGTACTTAGTACCAAATTATTATCAATGAACGTTGGACTGTCGAAGCTTGGGCGAACGGCCGCGGCATAGAGGCGCCCGCGCCGAGCTGCGCCGCGCCGCGCGTTGACTCGGTCAGCAAACTTTGTGATTTTTCAAGATACAGTATTGTTGTACATGGATTCTTTACATAAAAATACTAGACACGTGTTTCGGGTTTTGCATAAACAAAAACTAATGTTGTATATCCTTGTGCGGAATATCCATTATCCCAAATATTTTGATAGTTTAAGGCGACTACAAGAGCTAAACGCGAGTTTTATAATGCCTGAAAGTATATGATTCACTGCAATAAACAAAACCAGAAAGATAATTATTTGTGCAGTGACTGACGTAACAACCACTTTGTAGTGCAAACTGATTGGAACTTTATTCTTACAGCATTTCAGACGAAGTTTGAACCACCACAAATAGAGTTGCTAATTTTGCTCATGTAGTCGCCGTCATATTTTCTGCATAATTATTAGTATGAAAAGCAGATTTACCATATTATATCACACAGAACTAAACTAAATTAATTGCATGGATGTCAAAGTCTTACATTAAGAGCTGATAACTTGTCAGGAACTAAAGGATGTTTTAAATTGGTTAAGCTATAGATGTTTATTAATTTATAGTGTAAACGGGCATGTAAATAATGTTCTAGTCTACAAAGTCAAAAAGTAAAGAAAGGGCTTAACAAAAAACCCACAAACCACTTGCTAACCCCACAAAATGTCATAACATAATTATCGTCTCTTTTCCTGTGGCAACACCTGACTCCATTAACTAATTAAATTCGCCGCGAGCCTCAGTGTTGCCAACACGAATAAAAGGGAACTCGTTTAGTTTACAGTACGTGTCAGGAAGCAGGTGATAAGGATAAGTAAAACTCGCGTTTAAAATAAGTGGTTGCTTTGTAAATACCGGTTGCAAGAAATCTGATATGCACAAACGTGACTTTTTGCTTTAATGCTGTCTCTTTAGCATTCCATGTCAAGCTTGTGGCTAAATAAAACAGCCACGTAGATCAATCTACAGGTTAATCCGTGGTCTGTGGATGGGTGTCCACCTGTTTTTTTTATATTTCTGTTGTGACCACCCATAACATAGCAAGTTTTTTCTGTGTTTCGGAAACCACGTTTAGCCGTTGGTCCCGGCTGTCATTTGTAGATCTTTGACAGTTGTTACAGGTAGTGAGTGGCCCAAAAAGTCTGACAACCAGTCATACCAAGGGGTAGCCTTTTGGCCTCGTACAGGACGAGTTTCGTTTCTTTTAATTTTTAAATATAAAGGGTGTAAAACACCTCTTAACGAAGCCGAAAGGCACTTGTTCTCCCCATCATTGCAATAATTTTTTTTGTTCTATACCATACCTGGGAACCTTCTAGTTACGGAGATATTGAGGGTCAAAGTTCCAACTTTTTGACCAGTTTTTTTTTGCCATACAAGTTTTTAATGTAAGAGTTTTAAGAAGAACACCTCTACGATCCCCGTACTATTCAATCCATCGATCAATACAATGTTTTAAGTGCGTTACATTGAGTTTTACCACAAAAGATGATTTTTCACCCCAAAAAGAAATTCGTTTCCGATCAATAATTTTTGCATAAAGTTACCTAGTTTGATGTACAGAATGCTTGGTTAACGGCTTCGTGATGAGCTGGTTTACACCCTGTATATTTGTTTTTTTTCTGTGTAAGTTTTATACTGATAATTTTGATGTGTTTTGTCCTGTGCGGGCTATTAAATGCTTTTTCTTTCTTTTTTATCGCATAACCAGTAGGATCCAACCGTTAAACTAACTGCTACCAACCGATGGGTTGTCACTTCATGTAAAATACTGTTATTGAACTGTTTCCGATTAGACTGGAAGAGCATAGTTGGGAAAAGGCTAGACAGTAAATGATGCGTTTTTCCGTTCCATGACGAGATGTAGAAACATATCCTGTGAGGTAAGGAAACGTATGCTGTGTCTTAGTGAAACTTGTTACTTCCTTGAACTTATGGATGAACTTGTAAGGTGTACTTACAAGAGGGGTTATTTAGAGGTACACACTCTATAGCCCTTAGAGGGTTACAAAGCGTGATGTTATGCTATTACACCGTTTTTTTTTTTTTTTTTTAAGGTTGGGAAATCATCAAATGACCCCCCCCACTCTGGCCGGAGCGGGAGGGGTGTCAGACTCTTACTGACTTAAAACCATCCATGTTCCTTCCTCGCCTTTTACGTTCCGGGGCCGCGGTATCTCTTTCGAACAGGCCCGAAACTCCGGCAGGCTTCGGCCCTTGCGGGCCCCTCTCCTTTTGCTGACATCTCTTTGAGGCGCGCGTGGAACACGAACGCGCCGTCGACACGGCCTGTCGTCGTCGTTAGACGGCCGGACGGCTAGCTAGCCCATAGCCAGCCGTCCACAGGCCCGCATCTACGGTGGCCGGTAGCCACCACGTGGCCCCCGACGCCCGTTGCGTCTCCCGCGGCGGCCGGGAAGAGAGGATCTCTCCCTCTCTCGTTCCGCCACCTCCTTCGCTAGCATGACTGCTTCGCAGAAGGAGGCGACGGCTTCCCATTCCGTCTCGCTCCGGACCATGGATTGAACCAGGGCCGGACGCGAGAGGTCGCCGCCGCCGATCGCCGCCACGAGGACACGGCGGAGCTCCGCCCACGCAGGGCAGACTTCCACCGTGTGCTCCACCGTGTCCTCCGGTCGATCCTCGCAGTGGAGACACCCGGGCGTTTCCTCCCGCCCGATTCGGTGCAGGTACCTCCCGAAACATCCGTGTCCGGTGAGGACCTGCGTCAGGCGGAAGGTGAGGACGCCGTGGCGCCTCTCCAGCCACTCCTCAAAGAGGGGACTTACCGCCACTATCGTGGCGTGCCCTATGCTATTACACCTTGAAACGGTAAGAGACTTTCTCATTTGCAATATTATCATGAAAGTTTGTATCAGAATAATCACCAGAGGTACAAAAACTTGCTATCTAATACTAGAAAATAGAAATACTTAAACAAAGATACAAAATGTAAGTGCTGTATAACCGTTAAGCTAAAACACTTTCCTGGTATGGACATTTTGTATTAAAACTTTGGTGTACGGAACCGAATAGCGTATAAAAACCTGATAGCGCAGCATTATGCACGCTCACGAAGTTTGCTAACTATTGGCACGTTATTGTAAGTAGACAAATATGATACTTGACGGGCAGGATACCTGCCAACAACTTTTACACGAGTTGCTGAATAGAAAATGGGTTATTTTGACAGGTTTGACGGGATTAGGATCAGCTTTCACAATATACCTACGTTCTACCTACTCCTCCGCTATATTTTCTGATTAGTTTCGTTGCGGGATCCAAGACAGTTAAATTCATTCTCTGAGACTTCATCGAGCTTCATTGTGTCGGCACTTTTCTGGTGGTCGCCATAGTTGATTCTGGCTTTTAGGAGTTACAGTGGTTTGGGAATAGTGTGGCGGGATTGTCCCAATAAAAATAGTTATTTGTTATAAAAGAGTGCAAAATTGCTTTTTAACCGCGTGCAAAATTTGGATGACCGAGCAAGCGAAAGATTATAAAATTGAGTCACGAGCGCAGCGAGTGATTCCCAACTTAAAATCTTGAGCGTTAGCTAGGGAATTAAAAGAGCACGAGGTGAAAAATCTTTGCCCTCGAGTGCAACACGTAACTTTTCATCCCACCTCAGTGAGGAAATGACTGACCGCAAAAAAATGCGCATTATTAACAAATTCTGTTAATTCGGTTGGCGTCAAATAAACTTCCTCGTCGCTAGATAATTAATGATAATTTTCGGTTTTTCATTTGTTTTCAAGTTCCTGGTTTTTAACTAAGGTTTTAACAATATAACGTGAAAAAAAATGGCGCGCGCAAAGCTAATTAAAAAAAGTACACCAAGAAGGTCCCGAGTCTGAATTATTAACAAATTGAAAAAAGTTGTATGATAAATTCGGCACCCTTAAAGGTAGAAGTAAATAGGTTTAATGATATTTAAAATTCACAAACTTAGTGCACACGATATCTAAATTCGATTTATTTTATTCCTCTAGAGCACTGGTTCCCAACCTGTGGTCCGCGGACCACTGGTGGTCCGCAGGAGCCTCGGCTACGGTCCGTGAAAAAATAAATTAAATGTTATTCATACTTTTCAACTTGCACAGAAGAAGCAAGCTCAACCCAACCTAATTGAACCTATAATAGGCAGAGTTCAATTTTTTTTGTTGAGAATCTCATACTAAATGATTGCTATTTTTTTGGAGCCCAATTCGATTGCTTTTGTGTCCATCACTATCTTAATTCTAAAGGGTCTCATCACATTATCCAATTTTCGAATAGTGTGAGTTAAAGATGCACTCCCATGGTTATAATCCTGTCGGTGTCCATGTTTATCTAGGACCATATGGTCCCTGTTAACAATAAAGATACCGACGTGGTCCCTGGCCTAAGAAAGGTTGGGAGCCACTGCTCTAGAGGATAAAAACGGATATCGAAGAGGAAAAATACTCTTTCCGAGATTGGTGATGGTGTTTCCGCGTGGTGGATTATATCCCATTGTCCATAGAAAGGAGGCCTGTGACCTATCAGTGGGGGTATTATAGGCTGATTATGATATGCTATAAGGGAATTTATATAACACAACCTTATTGTCACTCGTGCGTAAGGAAAAACATCGGAAATACCTTGTAAAGTTGTAATCACTTGTGAAGAAGTGATTATAACTATATTCCTTATACGTATCCTTTCATTACAGCGAGCACTGTGTGGCCCCCCACAGTTTTCCCCCCAGATGAAGATTATAGATGAAGTAAAACAATAGGCTTGTTAACTGAAAAATTCTAATTAGTCCGTCACTTAGATTATCAAAAAATATTTGACCCGTATTTTTTCTTTTGTCACATAAACCAACATTGACGAGAGACGACGCTTTTAAAATTCTCAATACGTCACGTCGTGCTATAATTTTTAGTGCGTTGTGACGTCACGAGCCCCCCCCTCCACTCCCGAGTTTTGATGCGTTCTAACTTCGTCAGTATTCATTGATATACAAAAACAAAAAATACGTGTTCATTATTTTCCAATACTCAAACTGAAGGACTAAATAAATTTGCAATTTGTTGATGGTGAAAACTAGCCTATTTTAGAATATAATAGATAGTTTAATTAGGTAACGTAATAATTGCTTGTTCTCCCTCTCTCTGTTCTCTGCATGACTGTTTCAGTTCACATTTAACTATCTTTTAATTGCTTTAAAATCTTAGATTAGCGCACTGATGTAGCTATTAATATGTTGTGGAAAATGTCTTAGGTTATACATTTATATACCTTGTATATTTATAACTTAGTGTAAGATTTTAAAGTATAACTACTTATTAATTTCTAAACAAATAAAATAAAAACTAAATATAAATGATTTGTCCTTCGGGTCAGTTACCGGGCGTAGCTGCAGGCATAACCTAAAGTATTACAAACACATCCTTTGATTCGCTTACAATAATAATTTTCTTGCATTTTTACCTTTTTTGCCTAGACATACCCTTACTCTAGGATAAGGGTACCTATGTCTAGCCAGTAACTCTGGAGCTCCTAGTTTATAACCTCACACAACAGAATAATCCACATAAGTATTAAATAACGATATAGTTACAGAACTTGGATCGTTTCACGTTTTTAATGTGATTTTTATTCGGATAAGGGAAAGTGTACCGGTTTCATTCCCGTCTCGCGAAGTTTTAATATATGTGGGTATTACGGTTATCTCGCGATTTATTTAAATGGCGACGGGTGATGGCGGCTGTGATGCGATAGGGCCTGAGTATTTTTTAAAAGGCCCGTAATAGGAAATTTCCTGTATTGAAGATATGTTCATCTCCTCTTGAGTTGGGTCGGGCTAAATTAGAATAGGAACCATTCTAAAGATTGACTAAACTGTGGGGTGTGACTGCCTTTTCTGGCTCTAAAAAGATGGCTGGGATATCTTAGATGCAGAAGGCAGAGGGCAGGATGATCTGGCGATGTTTCGGAGAAACTTAGTTTTTTGATTAAATATCTGCCTTGACAGTGTCATGCAACCACTGGCTGCGGTAGGGTGAAATCTTGACTATACTTTTAAAAATCGTACACCGAATATCTCTATTATCTTATCGGTCTTCTAGACTGATATAACAAGAAATTCATTCATTCTATTAAGTAAGTATAAAAAACTCATCAAGTTATTCAAGTAAAAATAACAAATAAATTAAGCCTTATAATATGTGTGTAGCCACCCGAGAACGGTGATAATACGCAACTCCGTCAACTGTTCGCGACATAAACCAGAACCGGATCCATCGCGCATTCATGACTGAATCATCGACATTTTATATCTCTGGCTCTGCCTTGAGTAACAATTTACGAGTAACAGTCGCTTTATTTATTCATAGGATAATCAGCTGACGGTATACTAGAAACTAGTGGAGTATAAAATAATAAGGTGACATACATGTCCTGGGCCTCGATTTTGCTATTACAATAGTGTCAGAGTAGTCGATCATTGATTTCATAATGGTCAAGTTCTGTCAAATTTTGTCAAGTTTGTTAATTCTACTATCATAATGGCGCCATTATGACTTTTCAGTAGTCAACCACTGACACTCCAGTGAAAGAAATGTCAAAGAATGATGATCTCGTATGTTAAATCTGGCAGGAATAAATGTTCGCATTTAGTAGTCGATTTTGAAAACCATTTGTACTAAGGGTTTTATAATAGTGACAATACGACAATGGCATTAAAACACAAATTATTACGAGACCATTGACCGACCAATGATCGACCATTGTGAATTTAGCAGATTATGAACTTGAAGCAAAATAGCAGTGGGATAAGAATGGAATCTTGTTGGAGTGACAAATATATTAAAATAGTAGAATTAGGTTCCTGGTCGGCGACATTCATACCGATCGGTGAACTTTGGTGCCTTATCTACCTGCTCAAACAAAGAAAGATTAACTACAACATTGGGGAGTCTATGTGCTAGGATAGGATATGTTCAAATGGCTACTCTTAAAATGATCGATGTTGAGCCAATATTTTGAAATCATTCCGTAGGCGGACACAAAAACTTATCATTTAACGTAAAAATGTAGGCAAATGTAAAAAGACCAAGTAATTTTTATGGAGAATTTCATCATTTCTTTTTTTTTTGGGGTGTTTTGTTGTTTATTTTTTATTTTTCAGGAAAAAACATTTAATATTTTGGTAGCCTCATCATTAAACCTTGCAATAAGATCATTTGCACGTCTCTGGTTAAATTCAAAGATACTAGTTAACCGATTAGCAAAAAAGTAATGGCTTTCATTCGCGAGGTGTGAAGTTAGCAATATTTATAAACGTACATTTATCGATAGAAATGAGTAGGCCTTTAAAGTATCGGTAACCGGTAGCCAAACGCACTGTATATGCATTCCAGTAAAAAGCTGTTATCTTGTTATTTTGGGCAGACATTCTTATTTTATTTTATGGTATAGATGACACAAAATATAATAAGTACTTATAGTAGCGGATAATACCTTCTTACTTAAAATTGCTGTTGCATAATCGCAATACATAAGAAATCCGCAGCAAGGAACATATCTACTCTCAAAAAATTTACCGCACCTAGTTTTCATTACAATAAAAATACTTTGAAAAAATCTTGTACGCTGAAAACGCCTGAGGGAAAAAATACCTTATTCCATACTTTACATGCTGAGATCGCGCGGCAAATGTTTTTACGCGAAAATTACGCGAGTGTGTAGTGTAGGTACCGCAAGCTGCGACATTTTACCTCTATATTTATGCGCAGAAGCGTGAAAAAATGGCGCTCATTATTCCTAGTTGTGCGCACAGTTTTACAGGGCGTGGTCCAAGCCAAAATATGTAGCAGGTTCATAGGTTTTTTTAAAATGGTGCTCCTGATATGAGTATTCATAATAAATTTTACTAATAATTGAGAATGAAATCTACCTACGTATCATCATCATCATCAGCCTATTAATGTCCCCACTGCTGGGACACGGCCTCCTCTCTATGAGAGAGAATGGACTATAATCCACCACGCGGGCCCAGTGCGGATTGTCATGTATTCGAATGTTTGATTCTAGGACATACCGGTTTCCTCACGATGTTTTTCTTCAGCGTTTTGAGAGCAGTGGGGATGAAATAAATTACACAAAATAATGCCTTTCTTTTTTAAGGATGGGAAATCATCAAATGACCCCCCCCACTCTGGGCGGAGCGGGAGTGAGTGTCAGACTCTTACTGACTAAAAACCATCCATGTTCCTTCCTCGCCTTTTACGTTCCGGGGCCGCGGTATCTCTTTCGAACAGGCCCGCAACCCCGGCAGGCTTCGGCCCTTGCGGGCCCCTCTCCTTTTGCTGACATCTCTTTGAGGCGCGCGTGGAACACGAACGCGCCGTCGACACGGCCTGACGTCGTCGTTAGACGGCCGGACGGCTAGCTAGCCCATAGCCAGCCGTCCACAGGCCCGCATCTACGGTGGCCGGTAGCCACCACGTGGCCCCCCGACGCCCGGTGCGTCTCCCGCGGCGGCCGGGAAGAGAGGATCTCTCCCTCTCTCGTTCCGCCACCTCCTTCGCTAGCATGACTGCTTCGCAGAAGGAGGCGACGGCTTCCCATTCCGTCTCGCTCCGGACCATAATAATAATAATAATAATAATAATATAATAATAATCGTTTATTCATCAAAAGGGGCACACTTACAATTTAGTATCAGAAACAAGTAAAATAGAGCACTGTTGCTTATTGCCTGAACTAGGTGGAACCTGTGTTTCAGGCTAGAAGGTGCATAAATACCTACTTAAAATAAATAAATTAACATTAAGAGAAATGTAAAAGTAAATGACTAAAATTACGACTTACATAGAAAAAAAAAAGCAAACAACATGTCAGCAGTTTACTTGCAGACAACAAGTAAATCTTCTGTTTGTGCATAGGTCATGGGTTGTAAAAAAGTAATAATAGCCTTTTTAAAGATAAAATAGTTCAACTTATATATACTTAGTTTTCTATTTAATCTATTGTACAGAAATGGGCCTAAAAATGTAAAGAATCTTTCCACAAAGACATGTTTGGAGGTTGCTATAGAAATGCATACAATATCATTCCGTCTCTTGTTACTCTTGTTAGTATTGTCAGCATTGTACGTGAGCATGGTGTGCTGTTTTAATACCAGGTGCATAATAAATAGCTGGCGCACAGTCAGCACGTTGCAGGATTTATACAGCTGATCTGTGGGAAAGTAAAAGGGATGGAAATTCGCCACCTTTAAAATTGCTCTTTGAGCTCTTTCGAGGGGTAGCAGGATAGTTTTTGATGCGCCTCCCCATGAAATAATAAAGTAGTGAATTATAGATTGACATAGCGCGAAATAAACTTGTGTGATTAGTTTAGGATCTGCAAAAGTTCGTATTTTTTTAAATACATATATTAATTTGCGCACTCTTTTAACGAGACTTTCAATATGATACCTAAAAGAGAGTGTGTCGTCAATTATAACCCCTAAGTATTTAATATTACTGGTTTTGAGGATAGAAGGACAATTGCAAATGTTGACTGACCGATTATCACATTGATGGGCATATACATGGAGGTTCGTGAGTGTGTGAGACTTGCGCATGGAGAAGTGGATGTATTTTGTCTTATCAGCATTTAGTGTTAGTAGATTGCTTTGAAGCCAATTAGTCACAGTATTAAAGCCAAGTTGAGCGTTTTCAAACAGTTCGCTACTGTTTTCAGCAGAAAATATTAGCGCCGTGTCGTCAGCATATGATATGATTTTGCCGTGATTGATATTTAGGTTACACAGGTCGTTAATATAAACCAGGAAAAGGGTAGGGCCCAATATACTTCCCTGGGGAACACCAAATCCAGTATTTTTCAGGTCATCGCTCGTAAAATTGTCGATCCTAACACACTGGTATCGATCGTTTAAATAATCAGCAAGTAATGTCAGAGGCGTGCCCCTTATTCCTATGGCCTCTAGTTTCCTCAGAAGCACAGAAATAGAGACAGTGTCAAAAGCTTTCGCTAAATCAAGGAAGATTCCCATGACCTGGTTGCCTTTGCCCAGCTCTTCTGAGACATAATTGGTAAGGCGATGCACCGCATCGGCTGTGGATAATTTGGCTCTAAAGCCAAATTGCGCTGGTGACAAGATGTTGTTTCTTTCCAGGAAGCTAACTAGTCTGCTGTTTATAATTTTCTCTAATATTTTTGAGATTGAGGGGAGTAATGAAATTGGCCTATAGTTATTAACCAAGTCCCGGTCTCCAGATTTATGGATAGGGATAACAACAGCCTTTTTGAGACATTTAGGGAAAATTCCTTTGGAAAGACAGTTTCGAAAAATATGCGTTAAGGGAGGTGCCAATACATGCTTAAAGAGTTTAAGGATCCTGTTGCTTATATTATCCCATCCAACTGCACAGTCATCTTTAAGACCAGAAATTATTCGGGATATTTCGTTTTCATCAGTATCCAGCATAGCAAATGACTTCAGGTTGCAGCTGTTGTTCAGGTTTTGGAAAGAGTTATGGGCGCAATGTTTCGGAATCTGTTCGGCCAAAGTTTTCCCAACATTAACAAAAAAGTTATTTACTTTGTTAGCTGATAAAAGAGTTGAAGGATTAGTATGCAGTAACCTCGAATTTGATTCACGTTGTTTAGTCATGTATGTAACGTTTTTAATATGCTTCCAAATTTGCTTGGTATTGTTGCCTGCTTTATTTAATTCATTTTTATCGTAATTATTTTTAAGCTTTTTTAAAAGATTGTTACAGAAATTCCTGTATCTTTTATAGGTGTTTAGAATTATTAAATTATCAGGGAATTTCTTAGTTTTCTGGTGCAGTTTATCTCTGTGCCTTATGCACCGAATTAGTCCAGGAGTAATCCAAGGTTTAATATTATGAAGACGATTATTTATAGACACAACTGACGTATTACGCAATATTGCTTGCTGGACATGTTTTATTAAGTACGATAAAGCCGAATTAGCGTCAGCAGTATTGTAAACTAGGCTATAATCAATGTTGCGTAAATCATATTCGAGTTTTTTTATGTTTAATTTGGATTTTGTTCGGGGGCGATTTTGCTTAGGCAGCGTTAAATTTACAGCTAGTAAGACAGAATGGTGGTCGGTTATTGTTGAGTTAGTAACAAGCGTAATAAATGAATAAGTTGTTTTGATCATCATGTGGTCGAGGCAAGAACCACTCTGATGAGTAGGCAATGTGTGAGCAGGCAGAAAACCATGGTATGAGCAGATGTTTAGGTAGTCTTGTGTCCCTGCGTCGCAGTTTTCCGAGCTAATGTTAATATTAATATCACCTGTTAGTATTACATTATTAAATGGGCTAAGTGATTGAAAGATCTGGTTTAGGGAACTGTGAAAAGAGGTTAGGTTTCTGGCGGAAGGGGATCTATACAAAGCAATTATCGCTGTGGTTGTACCAATTTTGATGATAAGGCAGTTACTCATACAATTTTGTAGATCAGGTTCTTCGACTTTGACCTTTAATGATTCCTTAGCAAATACAACGACACCGTCATTTTGAGTGTGGTTAATTTTAGTGTACAATAAGTTGTATCCTGGTATTACTGGTAGGTTATCGTGGTGCTTTGATAGCCAGCATTCTGTTAGAACCATAATATCACAATTAAAGTTAAGTCTATGAAGAAAAATGTTAAAGCTATCTATGTTCTTATAAATACTTCGTATGTTTTGGGTTAGTATAGTTAGTGACTTTTGATACTGGGAAAGATATTGATTGCAGTCCTCAACCTCACATGACTTTGACTCGGTTATAAATGAGTTATCTATTTCGGTAATTAAATTAATATCCATTCTACTTAAAAATAACAAACAATAAAATACGTCTAAGATTGAAACAAATATGTGGCGCTCTTAGGCGCCTTCATAATCAATCGAGTTGATATACCTGTATTCGGCTGCAAGTTTAGCTGGACATGCTGCGTCTCCCGTCTTGTGGTTGGCTTGTTTTTTAAAGCGCATGCATGTAGCACATTTTGGTCCATCGCCTTTTTTTGCGCAGTCTTGGCTAGAGTGTCCTTCTTCACCACAATGGCCACAAGTCGAGACAGTGACCTTGCATGTCTTAGATGCATGACCGTACTGCTGGCACTTGTAACATCTCGTTACCAGAGTGAAGTCCCGTACCGGACAGGACGTCCAATTTATAAATAATCTGTCCTGCGTGATGAGGGCCTTGCGGATAATGGCTGAAACTTCTATAATATAATTACAGGTCTCAGCATCTTTCCTACCAGATTTGTGGCTAAGTTTAACTGAGGTCATAAATGTTTCTAGGGTCATAGGCAGTTTGTCCGTTATGTTCTGCTCGTAAATACATTTATAAACCTCATTTTCGGCCATTGATGCGGGAACTCCTAGTACAATAATGCGAGGTTTGCGTTTCCGAGGTTCGTCGACGGTAAGGCCTGACGAAGCGATTTGGACTGTTTGCTTGAGTTTATCAAGGTCATCCTTAGTCTCAGTGCTGATAATAAGTCCTCCTTTTCCTATTTTACGTACGCCTCGTACTTTCAGCTTCATTTCTCCAGGGCATACGATTTTTTGTACCATGTTCTTGGTTTCGTCACTGGTCTTGGTATTGTCGCATGGAAAAATCGCCACGGAGCTGAGATTATTAGGGCGAATAAAGCTGCTAGATCCCTTCTTAACCATATCGGCAAAAGATGTAGATGCTGCTCCTTGCCTCGTACAGGACTCCTGAATCGTGCGGTTCATCTCTGCTAGACAGTCCGCTAGGTCTCGAGCTTCGGTCATAGTTTTTAAGGCGGTATGGGTTTGTATTGCTCTTGATTTCAGCGACTGGTATTGGACAGCTAATTGAGAAACACCATGACTGACTTTCCGGCAGAGATTTCCAATTCTTTGCTTCTGTTCAGAATTGAGTTTTCCTTCAGAAGCAATGCAAAATACCTCATTCAGGTGATCCTCAATGGACCCCAGCCAGTTCTGAATTTCTGCAGTACTGACTGGTTCAAAGGCTTCCTCTTGGTGCTGCTTTGGTTGTTGAGGTGGTCTCGGTGTTGGTGTCGACGGAGGGCTGCGTGGCGTCATCCCACTTCGATTGAAGGGGCTGCTGGCCATTTTTCAGATTATAACACTTATTTTGTAATCAAGTCAGTCCATTATTCTGCGTTAAAACCGCTCACTGTGTTGTTTTATTATATCAAGCTAATACACTAAAACTGGGTCAAATTTAATGCAAGCGTTAATTTATTTATTTTTATACACTGCATTGATGTGCACGTCTGTATGCGATGAGTGCCAATCCATGGATTGAACCAGGGCCGAACGCGAGAGGTCGCCGCCGCCGATCGCCGCCACGAGGACACGGCGGAGCTCCGCCCACGCAGGGCAGACATCCACCGTGTGCTCCACCGTGTCCTCCGGTCGATCCTCGCAGTGGAGACACCCGGGCAAAGTAATGCCTCTGTCTGGGTTTGTAACTACGACTTACTGTTCGTAAGTCGTACCTCTAGGCCACCGCTGCTCTCTTAGGGGATATCCAGAAACTACAAAACAAACATACTTAATACTATCAATTTGTTCACATTCTACGCACGCCACGCGGGTGAATTGAGAATAAAATGACGTTTTTATTTTTCTTAACCTGTTCTGTGTCCCACAGCTGGGCTAAAGAGGAGGCTTTTGCCTCCTATTCTCCTTCTAAACCTCTATCTTGTGGGATTCCTGACCATGTTCACCCCTCAAACTAGATCAAAACAATAATCATGTTCGCCGCGCTTAACCTCGATCGCGACAGACTCATCACGAAGCCGATTCAAGCATTTTGTTCATCAAACTTAACATCTTTACGCAAAAAATATTCCTGGAAAACGACTTTGTGTTTTGGAGTGTAAAATCATGTTTTGTGGTAGAACTCAATGTAATGCACACAAAACATTGTGTTCATGGACAGATCGAATAGTTGGGTTGTGGACGTGTTTAAAGTAAAAATCTTAAATAACTTTGACCCCTAACATGTCTGTAATAACTAGAAGGTTCCCAGGTACGGTGTCGAAAAAAGAATCGCAATGACGGGGACAACAAGTGCCTTTCGGCTTCCAAGAGGTTTTTCCAACCCTTTTAACAAATGTTATTTTTTTTAAGGCTTGTGTTACTACATAAAATGAAACGATAACTGGCACAAGGTAATATTAATACTAATGGCAAGGTAACTGCGGAATGTAATTATTAAAATGCACTTTCGCGATAGTACTGAGTTAATGATTAACCCTGGAAGCGACCATCAACTACCCATGCAAATTGCAGTATTATTATAGTAATAGCTATTATTATTTGTAATAAAAACTATTTTTCTAATTGAAACATTTTTACAACGGTTTATTGACGCTATTCGCGTTTTAATAGAAAATACAATTAGATTCTGAACTTTCTGGTTTGAAGTCAAAGGTGTATATTTACCGGGGTTGCGGGCCTATTCGAAAGAGATACCGCGGCCCCGGAACATAAAGGGCGAGGAAGGAACATGGATGGGTTTTAGTCAGTTAAAGTCTGACTCCCTCCCGCTCCACCCAGAGTGGGAGAAGTCATTTGATGATTTACCATACGAAAAAAAGGGGTGTAAATTTACAAAAGCTAGAAATAACATATCATCACGCCTGCTATCTTTGAAAGGTCAGGTTAGAGGTGTACCGATTAGTTTTCCTACATTTTGCTAGTTTTGTTTTAGTCCCATATAATAGGGAGTAAGCCTATTATCATCGACCGAGCACTAATCCCTATCCCTATGACCCTATGATCAGCAGTCTTGCTTACGACCACTGGACCAAAACGGCAGTCACAAAAACTAGCGTGGTCCGAAAAAGTGTTTTATTGTTTTTTTAAAGTGTTTTAAAATTTAAGTAAATTCATTGGGCATCTTCAGGTCTTTCTTGGGCTTTTCTTCTTCTTCATTATGGCAGCTATCGATTGATACACGTTGTATGCGTGTCTGATCAAATCAAAGTTGTGCTTAAGTTGGTATCAGTGATTGGATTAATTTTAACTTTAACTAAATCTCGGAAACGTGACACTTTAGAACGTTTTGTTTTGTACAAAACTTCTTTGTATTGATGCCAGCTATCGATTAATACACATTTTATGCGTGACCAATCAATCAAAGTTGTGCTGATGATTCCATCAGTGAATGGACTTTAACTTTGATAGCTCATATCTAGGAAACGTGACACTTAAGAAAATTCAAAACTTGTTTGTATTGATACCATCTATCAATTAATATAAGTCTAATGCGTGGGCGCTACTTTGATAGAAAATCAAAATGGCGGAAAAAAATCCGGCCAAAAAATTCAAAGCCGGATATAGTATACAGGGTGTAAAATACCTCATCACAAAGCCGTTAACCAACCTTTCTGTACATCAAACTAAGTAACTTTACGCAAAACTTATTGCTGGGAAACAACTTTTTTTTTTGAGGTTATAAATCATGTTTTTTGGTAGAACTCAATGTAACGCACTTAAAACATTGTGCTAATGGATGGGTTGAATAGTATGGGGGTCGTGGAGGGGTTGTGTGTCAAAATCTTACAAAAAAAACTTGTATTAAAAAAAAAACTTGTCAAAAAGTTGTAACTTTGACCACCCATATCTCCGTAACTAGGAGGTTCCCAGGTATGGTGTAGAACAAAAAAGTGATCGCAATAATGGGGAAAACAAGTGCCTTTGGGCTTCGTGAAGAGGTGTTTTACACCCTTTATAAGTATGTTTTGCCTCAGCTTTACCACTAAACGCTAAAACTTGTGTTTTAGCCCGAGGACTTAGAAGACCGCGGGTGAGGCCATCGTTCAGGGGATCACAGACCGGATAGATATGACGGGCCTGCGATTTTTAACGCGCGACAGTTGTAAGTAAAGTGCGACTAATTTGCCTTACCGGTTTTAACGTTGGAATGTGCCTGCCAGAGAGCTTGCCGAGATTGTTTATTTGCTTACCTTTTAGAATAGAACAGAATATATTTATTGTAAAAACATTATTATAGATCAAATAATATACGCGAGGTTTCAGATCTGGGTGCAATATCATATTCTTGGAGAAATGAAATAGCTAGAATAATACATGAATGATTAAGGTAGACACACGAAGAGGTTTTGGGAAAGTTTTGTACCTATTACAAATAATCCTTTTTGCTTCACCGTAACCGAATAAAGAGAGTATTAAGTTTCAGGATCTTCTTCTTCATTTTATTTGCATGCCAATTATTTAGATTGTTTGACTAGCAAGTTGTCTATACTAGCTCTGTCATTCATCTCGTTCAAATTCTAGAATGTGTAGTATTATGTATATGATAGGCAGGAAAGTAGATAAAGCATTCTGTTTGTGTTGAATTCTTTGATCAGAAAACCAGATTAAACAATTATTTTTTATCGTGTGGTTAGTTCATAACTTGGTGAGTTTTCATGCCGCCTATTGCACTTGGACTTGGCTTTTGCATGCCGTCAAGAAATATCTCTCAGGCATGCTGGTTTCCTCACGATGTTTTCGTTCACCGAAACAAGGGATAATTATTATCCAATACACATCATCATCAGCCTATAATGTTCCCACTGTTGGGACACGGCCTCCTCTCAATGAGAGGGAATGGGCTAATCTACCACGCGGGCCCAGTGTGGATTGGTAGATGTCACATGTCTTCGAATTTTTGGTTCTAGGACATGCCGGTTTCCTCACGATGTTTTCCTTCACCGTTTTGAGAGCAGCGGTGATGAAATAAAATACACAAAGTAATGCGCCTGTCTGGGTTCGAAACCACGACTTACTGTTCGTAAATCGGGGCCACCACCACTGGGCCACCGCTGCTCTCCCCAATACACACATGAATCCGAGGTGCATGGCATGCTTGAACAATGATCATTACTTTTTCATTTAGAATAAAAAACACAATCTCTTACACTACCTTCTCGAGAAACACGCAACAAAATATTTGGGGTTTCCTTCAAAATTCCCAAGTTTATCCACCATTTAACTTCCGCATTTATCTCGTCCAAATTCCTCGCTTGACGATGCACACATTGCACATTATTTAAGGCCAGTTTCGTGTTCCGCATTCCTCCAAACCGACACATTTATCGTGTACAACCTGCCTTATATTTCAAATACGAACTTACACCACTACAGAAACAGACGTGCTAAGAATTTATTATTAAAACGTTGGTTTCTACGACGCTTCTCCGTGTTCACGATTACGAGGTACTTACGTTTATGTTTCCTTAGTTACCTTTGTGTGATGATGGTATTTGGTGAGTTGAATATTATATTTTTGGTTGGTCTTTAATGGGTTTGCACTGATATTAGTTTTCACATTCATCAGGATTTGGCTATGAGAATGATCTTTAGTTTCATCTGTCATGGAATTGTCAATAACTTACTGTTTGGTTTCGGAAGGTCTTTATGCTATCGATCCTATCTCTGACTGTTTGACATTTTACTAACAGAAGATCACAGAAAACGTTTTTGTTTTTTTTTTTAAATCAAATGATAGGTAGGTGGCACGGATAGAATATTTTAAGCTAACTTTGTTCAGAGAAACAGTACAGCTACGAGAATAGGCATGTCAACTGACAGTTAAACGTAAGTCAGTTATAGAAAACGACCTTAAGTCGCTAATTGCCAAAGTCTTAAAATGCTTTGCATTCTACAAATACTTAATTTTTAAATGGCCAGTTCGCAAAAAGACTAATTCTTAAAATGCCTTGTTGAAAATTAAATTCAACAAGTGAGGTTTGGAGGAAAATTTTGCCTCAATAAGGTGCCAGTTGTAAACTAAGCCAGATTTAAACGAAGCCAGTAATGCTGGTGCACACGTTTTGCTATACGGATAAGCGCCAGCGACTGGCGCCATGCGTCTACACGCGTCCTCACGCTAGGCCGGTGTCCTATTCCCGCCAGTGCTGGCCGATTATACGAGGCCAATAACAAGCCAGCGCTGGCCTGGCAGCTAACACTGGCTTAGTGTAAACCTTGTTTTACTAACCAATAGTGAATTAAATATTAGATCATCGATAATCACCTGCTTAGCCTTTTCTCAATTACATTGGGCTCGGTTTCCAGTTTAACCGGATGCAACTGAATGCCAGTATTTACATGGAGCAACTGCCTATCTGTCTTCCGTAACCCAGTCAGTTAGTTAGAGTAATACGATACTCCTTGGTAAGACTGGTTGTCAAACTTTCGGGCCACTGCCAACCTGTGACGACTGTCAAAGATCTACAAATAACAGCCGGGACCAACAACTTAACGTGGAACGATGGTCCCCTAAGAACCGACTTTGGTAAACACAGCATCACCTGTAGATAGGGATTGCAATCCAGCGGCGTTTTCAATCCAGCTGGATTCTTGCTGGATTGACCTGAATCCAGCTGGATCCAGCGCGGATCCAGCAAAATGTGGAACGAAAATAAAAAGACGACATTTTTAAGACTTTTTTTATTAAGTAATTTGTATTAGGAACTTCTTACGATAATCTATGAATTCTTTCAATTTTATTTGGTTTCCTAACCATTTGAGATCAAAAGAATCAACTTAAAATCAAATAACATATAACCTCATATAACATTTAAGATAATGTTTCTAAGGATGGATTCGACCAAACTAGAGAAGTTTTTACTCGAGAGTAAACTACCACTTACTATGCAATTGTTAATTCGAGAATAATAATTGTCATACAAAGCAGTAGCTTAGTTTCGAGTAACAACTTACTCTAGTTTGGATGAACCTGCCCTAAGAAAGCAATATCTTATTACCTACTAGAGACCTGATTATATGCATTTGCTTATTTAAGCCATTCTCGGCGGTTATTACCGCTGAGAATAAAAAAAGCAAAAAGTGGTAAAATATGCTATTGCATATTTACGAACAATCGCGCTGTATCCAGCTGGATTCAGGTCAATCCAGCAAGAATCCAGCTGGATTGAAAACGCCGCTCAAACTCAAACTCAAACTCAAATCATTTATTTCAACTAGACCTTAACGGCACTTTTGAATGTCGATAAAACGAAAAAAAAAGGCTACAGTCACAGACACAAGGCATAATAACTTGAGAATGTACTGTAGTTGCCCATTCCCTAGCGTAGATCTCTATGGAGAAGAACGGGCAAGAAACTCCATGGACACTCTTTTCAATCAAAATGTTGTTACAAAATCTTGGTTACATCTTTCATGTTGAGATTATACATATATGTGAGAACGATGTAGAAAGACGTGCACAATAAGAGCGTCCAGAGTAAAAAAAGAATTAAATCAACAATTTATAAAATAAAGCAATTCAAATGATCCATGGCAGCTAAGAGATGACCAGTCCCGACTGACAGCGCCCGTTCACGAACATGACGCATGGATCAGCGCCATTCAATTCAACCATATTGAAGGGAACTAAATGGCCCGACCCACCCGCCACCATCAGCAAGACATCTAAGCGAGCATGACATTCTCTCAGCCACCAAGGCATATTCAAGTCAATGAAAGATAACTAAATGCAAATGGTAGCTTTACAGTACATGGTACTCACACATGTGCTATGCAATTATACAATACTAAGAGATGGAATCTATACAATGCAAGAATATTTTTACAATCTTCTGCAGCTACCACAATAATGTTGTTCAATAAGTTTGCACCTATGGTTGCGGAGCAGGACCAGCATTTAGCCAAGCATTTTTATCCTCAATGTAATCTCCCAGCTTATAATATGCTTGCCTACATAGTGTGCGTTTTACACAAGATTTAAATTTCGTCTCATTCAGTTGTAGAATGTGGGGAGGTATTTTATTGTAACATTTTAAACAGTACCCCATGAAAGATGAATCTACTTTAGCAAGCCTGAAACCTGGCTGAACTAGTTGGTCCCTATTTCTAGTATTATAGTGGTGTCTGTCACCTCTTTTACTGAATAAATGCAGATTTTTTCTAACATACATGATGTCGCTGGATTGCAATCCCTAGTCACAACTCTAACCTAACCTAACCTATGAATCCCTTCGACGTAACGAACGAGCAACGAATGAACTCAAAGATAACTTCATTTGAATTTCAGCTGACGAAACTACAGACAATCTTACCACTGAAAATTTGGAAACATACTTGATCGTTTACGTTCGCAATTTTTTTAAATAATTTTAAAAATAATTTACTCATTGTATGCTGATTTTGAAATAGAAAAAATAAAAACTTACTTTTCTCTTTTTTATTTTGGGTGTTCCTAAAATCTATCATTTAATTTCACATATTCTGCCAATTTCCGTGCATATTTCAAGCATTTTTCATGCATATAACAAGCTTTATAAATTGCATATAATCCGGTCTCTCCTTATTACGTTTATGTTTAATGATAGGACGGCTAATCAGTAGCAATCAGTCTTAGGTTCAATCAGTCTTGGGTTTGATACGTTTGCGGATCCGCATTGCTGCATTTAAAAAGGCGCTGGATCCAGCTGGATTGCTGTATGCTGGATCCAGCAATTGCAATCCCTACCTGTAGATCGACCGTTGCAGCTGTTATTATTTAGGCACGAGCTCCTCACATAATAAACAAACAATAGGGGGAGGGGGGGGGCTTCATAAATAATAACCAGCTTAAACCAAAATACTAATACTGTTACTGTAAACTGCATCACATAATACGCTAGCAGTGCTTTTAAAATAAATCCTACAATATTACTCTAAAATGCATGATTCTCAGCGAAATAATGAGAATTCTGTACACAGGGGAGTTGCATTTACACTCATATTTAAACAAGTTACATAGTAAAGTTAGTGCGGAATCCTCTTAAGCATGATGAAGTGCTGGATTAAGTTGTTACTATAATTTTGTAGATTATACCCGTATAATGGAATTATTTTCAGTTAAGTAGGTTTCATGGAGAAGTGTAGTTGTGTGTTTTAAATATGTGTGGTTAGAATAAAAAGAGTTAGAAGCAGTATAGTGTAATTTTAAAATCGAAAAGCAAAAATGTTTAAATGTCTTCCTTGCGATTTGAAAACAAAGAGCACAGAATAGTGACCGTTGGACGGAATGGAGGGAGGCAACAGTACCCAGCAGTGGGACAATATGGCCTAGCTATAACAACAATATTTTACGTTAAAAACACAAGTGAAGCCAAGTTATGGAGATCTTTGACAGTTCTTACGGGTGTCAGTCACGAGCGTTTGACATCCGTACCAAGGGGTTTGTGTGGCCCAGTTGGTTGGGTATTAAAATGTCTGATGGGCAGTAGTTCCATGCAAAATGTTGGTATTCAGCTGCATCGGGTTCGACTAGAAGTCGACCTCTACTTAGTTATAACACTGAACTACGCTGCCTTGTAGTGGCGCTACGCAAGCCGTAGCCGGTCGTAGCACAGTGCGTTACGGCGTAGCTCATCCCGGGGTACATCGCATACCATTCACAATTAAATGTTTGTGAACACCGAACAAACTGATATATTTAAATCCTTTTATTGGCACCAAAAATAACTCTAACATTAATAATTTTATCGAAACCTTTGTAGTTTATTAGTATTTTTAGTTTAAAAGTGAAAATATAATTTCATTTCGCGTTTATTTCAGTACCGTAATATAATTAAAACAAAGAAATGTTTGATGTTGGTAGAGAGTTAAATTTCAGGCTACCCACGCTTTGGTTAAAGAACTCTTCCGAACCCTGGGAAAGAATAAATGGGAATTCGAATTTCTGGAGAAATTGTATGGATATAATAATAATACGCGTTTTTTGTAGGTACCTACCGTTTCTTTTATTATTATGAATGAATGGAATGTAAATATACGGAAAATGAATACGCAAATTGTTACTACTGCCGAGGTATTATTACGTACGTAGTAAGTAATTATTTTTGTTTTATTTTTAGTGGTAACCCAAGTTTTGCCTCTATTTTTAAAGGGTGTGTAATAAAGGGTGTAAAATACCTCTTCACTAAGCCGAAAGGCACTTGTTTTCCCTATCATAGCGATCATTTTTTGCTCCACACCATACCTGGGAACCTTCCAGTTACGGAGATATGGGGGGTCAAAATTACAACTTATTGGCAAGTTTTTTTTAAATACAAGTCTTTTTTCTAAGATTTTATACTTTAAACACCTTCACGACCGCCGTACTATTCAATCCATCCATCAGCACAATTTTTTAAGTGAGTTACATTGAGTTCTACTACAAAACATGATTTATAACCTCAAAAAAAAAGTAGTTTCCCAGCAATATTTTTTGCGTAAAGTTACTTAGTTTGATGTACGGAATGCTTGGTTAACGGCTTTGTGATGAGTTGGTTTACACCCTGTGTATGCTATAATAACAGAAAGTTTTTTTTTCACTTGAAATAACGTTCACATCATATAATTTTCATATGCTATAAGAACTAATAACCTAATTTCATGTGATCTAATGTTACATGTCATATAAACTTCTTTTACTCTAATAACATTTAGTATAACGTTCATTTCAAATAATTTTCAATTTGTGTAATGTAAACAACATTATAATGTAACGTTTAGTAGACCTAACTTTTATTTGACCTAATTTTCATATTTACTCATTTTCAGCCAATTTCTGTAATGAATAAGTAATGCGTGCTAATGGTTATTGTTCTAACCTAACCTAACCCAGATAATTCACCAACAATAGAGAGGATCTGGCACTCGAGGGGGTCGGGGGGGAACACGAAAGTAAAAGGCGTTTATAGTCCAATCAGTTTTTGCAAAAATTTTGAACACAAAGTAGTTCATTTCAAATTATATTAACCTTACTATAGATTTTAAATAATATACTAACTGAATATTAGTTTAAATGTGCATCCCATAAAATGTTAATGAAACCATGCAGAATTAGGTAAACTGAAATAATATCAATAACTCATTATATCATATACTAAAAAAAAGTATATGAAATGAAATTAGGTCATGTGATCGTTAGAACTTTTGTTATTATATCAAATGGTACGCACCTATTTTTAACGAACGATCTCTATTATTAGTCTACTAGCGTGTGCCTGCGGCTTCGTCCGTGTATTCTACTGAAATGTTGTACCGAAACATGATTAGGGGTGATGCTGACCCGATGTAGTACTTATAAGAGTGCTGTATAATATGATCAGGTGTGTGTATGGCCCCCATTATGACAGGATCTTCTGGACACATGTCATTATCAAAATCAAATGGGCACTTATAAAACGTCGAAAAAGTTACACGGTTCGCATTGGTCGATTCCATGGTTACTCTTTTCAAATCATTTGGTATTACAATATTATTATGTTACATTACAGCATTAGTACTAAAGTATGGGGGGACAGCGTAGGCCCGACAATAGGTCGTTGTTTGCTATACAAAAAATGTAAAACAAAAGGAATATTTAACAAAAGTTAAACAGCATCCGGGAATCTATCGACGATAGACATGGTTTAATGCAGCTGAAATGTTGACCACATAATATTACAGTGGACACGTAACAAAAGGCCACTGTGCTAGTAAACTTAGCTGTGCCGTGTAGCTGTGTTGTCATCTTAGGGCGATAACAGATGGACTTGACTCGGGTGCCCGGGTGTGATTGTTGGGAATTGTATGGGCTCTCTCAGTTTTAAGTGGGATTATACACCGATTCTAGGTCCGTTTGAAAGAACTATGCTCATCGACTCATGCTCAACTCGAGTCAACTTGACAACGGCCTCAGAAACTCCCTATGTATTGTTATGTCCTCTTAGTGATGGCACTGAATGATGGGCATTATCAGTTATTTTGTGTTGTATTTGCCTTCTGTCCGGGAAAGGGCAAAAACTAGAATTGTTATAATATAAATATTGTAGGAATTAAAATTACATGTGCAATTAGAAAAGGTTTTAAGCCGAGAACTGTAAACGTTACGGTTAGCATTATTTATTTATTTATTTAATACTAAAATAAAATATAAGAATAAATACTTATATATACATACATAAAACATAAATATACATATAATTAATAATATATATATAAAATATATATAATATAATTAATATATATATACGTAAAAGTAAAGAGATGGAAAACTAAAAAAAAAAAATACAACAACTTAGTTCTGAGACGAATCTGCCAAAGTCTTGTGTATGTGTTCTCGAGCTTTCACTTACATAATAGTCTATCTACAAGTAAACGAGAGTTGAAGAGAGAAAGAGTGGTCTCGGTGCTTTTCTGGTCGTCGCCACTTTGGATTCTGGTTTTCCTGAGTTACACTGGTTTAAAAAAAATAACAGAGAGTCGGAAACATGTCTAAGCCAAAACACGATAGATTAGACCTTGATTTTTTTTGTCGGATGGGAAATCATCAAGTTACTTCTCCCTCCCACTCTGGGCGGAGCGGGAGGGAGTGTCAGACTTTTACTGACTAAAACCCATCCATGTTCCTTCCTCTCCCTTTATGTTCCAGGGCCGCGGTATCTCTATCGAACAGTCCCGCAGCCCACGATGGTTTAGACCTGGTCCTTAGATTTGATGATATACAGTTATACACCCTGTATTCCGATCAAAGACAGGCTAGATAACCGTCCAGTTTATTGGTAAAGTCTACATCTATTTGAATAAGCCATCAAAGTCAGTCTATTATCCCCTTTACTATTGTTTTCACTCTGCAAGTCTAAAGCGTGCTCACACATGCATATCTTAGGCCCACACGACGTCTGGCCTTGCTCCCAAAACATACATTTATATACTAGCGACGACATATTTATTCAAATCAGTGTTGAGTTTCCGCCACTAGGTGATGTACCAAAAACTAGGGGAGCAAGGAAGTAGGGGAGTCATTTTTCAAGAAATGTTTACTTCAGAAATGTTTCCTTGCTCCTGACTTTTTTATTAAGGAAATGTAGCGAGTCCAGTTTGAAAAATAGTGTTGATTCTTTTTTTGCTTTTATATTAGCTGTTTATGTTTTGACAACCAATATTGCTAAACCGTAAGGGGTATCGTATTACTCGTGGGTGTGGAGGTCAGATAGTCACTCCGTGTGGAAACTGATATTCAAGTGTTTTTGGGAACCAGCTAGTCATATTATGATAATGATTTTATCATGAAGATGCTTCGATTTCCGGTTCAAAAACATATAAGTTATCACTTGTTTTCTCATTATTTGTGCGATTCTACGTAATTCTGTTATTGTTTGAAGTTTAGGCAGACGTGTAAGTAATTTATTTACCTTTAACTGTCAAACTAAGGAAACTACACACGTATCTTAAATAATTGGTAGCTGTAGTTTATTAGTTAGCTCCATGACTTTCTTCTTAATTAACTTCCAATAACTTATAACATGCAGGCCGCAAAAAATTCTTTCATGCAAATGCACAATCCGCATTTCTGGAACCTACCGCTCAACTGTGCCAGATCAATCAACAGTACATCAAATATTGATCTCAAGAATAATAATTAAGAAAATGAGCTTTATTAAATTAAGACCTTAAATTCTAAGCCGTTCCTTTCCTTTTACTTCGGTTCATATATTTATAAATAGCTCCGCTTTAGAGCTATTAATAAACACAGTTCAGTCTAAACCGGCGGCCAAATTCAGCGGCTAATCTGCGGCGTCTAATGGCGTAACGGATGGATCCTTATCATCCGCCCCATTTCACGAGAGGATGCGCGATTGGGCCAACAGATCGAGTGTTTCGTTGTCATTAATTAAACTGCTGGCACAAATAATATGCGAATAATTGTTTTGTTACATAGTAGTCCATAACGTTCCCAACGTTTGGAAATCCAGAGCGGATTGGTAGATGTCACATGCCTTTGTTTTTTTTTTTTTTCATTTATTACTATGTCTCTTTTCATCAGATAGATTAAGGCCAAAAGATGACGAAACATTTTAGTTACAATTCCAGTAACATATTCGCCATGACTGACTCATGAGTGTGTAATGAATGATTTCTTTTTCTCAGGCTGCTTATGCAGTAAATCAGCACTAAGCTTAGTGGTTTACTGACGCTTTGTAAGGGCTTTAAACTTATAGTAATTCATTCATTTAAAATCACTCACGGTCTAATATGATAATGCGTCCCAAAAACCTACAACCTTACTAAAGCAAGACTGGATTTTTCATCTAAACGACGCAGAATTAGTCCAAAATACCCTGAAAGTGTGAATTATTTCGTGACTGTAATAAGTCAGGGTTTTCGCGCATTTTGTTGGCTTTGCGGCCATTAGTCAGGGGAGTGTAAGTCGTGGGTAATAAGCACAAAAACGTTCAGACACGGTGACACGACTCCGCTCTGCAAATGACGCGTGCACAGATTAATTAAACTCTGTGAGATTGCGCTTCGGTTGATATTGTTGTTCCGGGAAACTTTTGTTGGGCAGTGGGAGTGGATTGGTTGTGTTATTGTTATCTTCGGAACACGGTGAGGTACCTTATTTTCAACATATCAAAGTTGGTAGCTTGAAGATTAAGCTTAATAAAAATTTTGTGTCTTCGTTCTAAAAAATAAGTAGGTACAGACTTTTCTTATTTGTTACTGCTCTACAAGTCCCTTCTACTTTAACCAACTACTGCTTAATGCGAGTGAAAAATGTTTCTCCTATCTTGCAAAAATGCAGAATAATGTCAACTACCAGCTCCTTTAGACCACGACTGCAGGTCAAAGGTAACTCGATGAGAAACGAGACCTATTCTTCAAGGCTTACTGACTTTTATGAATACGACGCCGCGCTCTGCTGAGCTTAAAATATTATGTGCGTAAGCGATATAATGGCTTAAATACCGCACCGTTCCAGAGGGATATTTTAAGATAATTTTCGTACTAAGTGTTGGCATTAAGTTGTTACATCTTTAAGAGGTAAGAAGCCTTGTTGTTTCATAAATTTTTAAAAGACTTTTAAGATTTTGAAGAATTTCTTTTTGTTTTGCTAAAAGTTCTTGCTCAGACTTTTAAAGTTTAGGTATTTTTAGATTATGGCTAAGTTTAAAACGTAAGTAACCGGTCATCCAAGTCTGAAGAAGAATAAATTATGCAGAAGAGCAAAATAGTGTGTTTAAAAGCGATAGTTTTATGAAGGTAATTTCTTCTGCTGAAAAGAGAAATCAACTGGAAGGTCTGATGCTCGAAATTTTTACTCTGAAAATGAGTAATTGTAAGGAGTTATCAGTTCAGTTCACTGTGGTTGAACCAGAGCTTGCATCGACTTCCAACCACCAAGAGACGAAACCACGGGAAGAACCATAGCAAATAGTTATTGCTGTTGCTAATAGTAATATTATAAATAAACATAAATGAATATCGCTGGACATTAACACACAGCGCCATCTAGTGGCACACTATGCAAGGCTTGTGTCGTGGACACTAGATAGTTGATATACTACTTATAAACATTTTTGTTTGTAAGCACATACTTATTATACTTATAAACATCCATCGTCGGAAACAATTAAATGTCCTTGCTCATCACACAACCATTTGCTCCTACCAAGAATCGAACTCAGGACCCTAAGAACGTAAGGCGGTGTACCACTTCGCCATTCGGTTCATCAAATGCAAATGCAAAAGTATGAGAGGCTGAATGTTTGTAACTCTTTCACGCAAAAACTACTGACTGGATTTGTATAAAATTTGGCACAGAGATAGTTTATAACCTGAATTAACACATAAGTTACTTTTAATCCCGGTATTACCGGTAGTATCCCGTGAGACAAAAATTACCGAAATCCACGCTTACGATTCCGCGGGCATATGCCAGTTACAAATAAATGAATCTAAAACCAGTGTCCAACTAATTAATTACCCGAATCCATTCCAATTAATTAAATTATCGTAATAAACATTCATCTTACCACACAATTGAAAAATTTTACGCGAATCGCTTCATCCACGGCGATTCTTTTATTATGAAGATAAAAGGACCACTTTTTTAATTTGATGCCTGTAGAGGCAAACTTTATTCAATTAGCCGGAGGAATTAATCTTCAAGTTTTGTGAGAGTTTTTTTTAAAAGAACTAAGGACACATTGTTCTGTATTTAGAAGAAATCTAATTTGGATTGTAAAGGTAGGGCAATCGGTACTCCATCCATGTCTGTTTGAAGGAGACTAGTCTCCACGACACAGGGAATCCTAGTGTGGAGGCTAGTGATACTATAGTAGTATTTCAACTTGTGTAGTGCTCTCTTGAACAATAAAGCTTTTTATATACAGGGTGTAAACCACCTCATCACAAAGCCGTTAACCAAGCATTCTGTACATCAAACTAAGTAACATTACGTAAAATTATTGCTGGGAAACAACTTTTTTTTTTGAGGTTATAAATCATGTTTTGTGGTATAAATCAATGTAACACACTCAAAACATTGTGCGGATGGGTGGATTAAATAGTACGGGGATCGTAGAGATATTTAAGGCAAAAATTATGCGATAAAAAGTGGTATTTAAAAAAAATCTTGTTAAAATCTTGCAACTTTGTATAGTGTAGAACAAAAAAAATGATCAGAATGACGAGGAAAACAAGTGTCTTTCGTATTCGTTAAGAGGTGTTTTACACCCTTTATGTTAAAAACGAAATTTGTCAGCTGCTTTGTGGTAGAATGGAAGCAGACCCCAAACTAAATAGTTGAGAAAAGGTTTGGCTAATGTCGAATAAGGCACTATTTTCAAATTGGTGTCTGTCTGCTCTTATTTACTCAAGAGTTCCTGTGACTTTGGAGATAGTTATTTTTCACTTTTTTGTTTTTTTGTAGTCGGTTTTATTTTTTGTAAAAAAGTTTTTATTATTCAGATTTTAGTGGTTCACTTGTGCTTTTCCCTTCACAACGTAGAGGCGTGATGTTATATTATGAACTGGTGTAAACAATAGATAGACATGAGATTTCAGCAATCCCAGTCCATTTGCATATTATTTATTGAGAAGATCCGTTGCCTAACTCCGAAGTTCTTCATCAGATCTACACCAAATTGAAATGGGACCACTTTAAGAAAGTACTCTTCCAAAAACTACTCAAATCACATCAAGTGTGCCTATATAATTTGAAGAGTTCTCTCATTTTCTCTAGGATCCCATCATCAGATCCCGACTTGATGATTATGGGACTTTTGACTGGGTTTTTGTATGTTTAGCAAACAAAATATTATCTTATCTTATCTTACCTAGTTTGGAAGTCAGGCGTCCATTTAGTTTTTTGCACCCCCTTTTATGCACCCCGTAATGGATGGCATTGTATTAGGCTATATTTTACTGAGTCCAATAAACGATTTATTGTTATTATTTTATTTCAAATAACAGATTTTTATTGAGTGCATATGAAAGTATTTACAAAAAATATTAAAACTCAACTAGAATGTTTTTACAATTATATAAAAAGTAGAGAGTTCGGTTGATAATGATCCATTTATTCATAATTATAATAAGAAAGTTCACTCATTCGAGAACGAGATTTTCTTAACTTCAACGCAGCTGGCAAAACCACAACCAAAAGTATTCCAATAAATTACATTAATAAGTTCTATAACAATCTTAACCAAGTGCACGCGAAGTTGTAACCGAGTTACCATTTTTAGCTCTAAATCAATATAGATTGGATTTGAAATGCTTTGAAACAATAACTGGGAATGTTCCTACCCTTCAAGGGACTTTGACCTTTGGTCACGACTAAAGGGCAAGAGTCAATAGTATAAAAATAAAGCGTTGGCAGTAAGTATGAAATAAAACGAGGACTGTTAGAAGGGCCGTTAAAAGCCTCGTTTTGTATCGCGAAAGGAATTGTAATAACTAAGTTTATATGGAGTGAGGGAAATACTGAATACTTGAAGGGAACTGGTTAAGATATAACGTTATTAGATTAGATGGAGGACGTGTTGCCACTATAATACGTGGGAAATGAAAAAAAAAGATGGTGTGACAAAAGTGGACTATAAAGCCTATAATATTATTGGACGGTCGCGTACGGTCGGTCGTGACCTTAGCAAGAACAAAACACAGCTGTCGGTCGCCGCCGACGTCAGCGTCGCAGTATGGTGCTATAAAGGGTGTAAAACACCTCTTCACGAAGCCGAAAGGCACTTGTTCTCCCCATCATTGCGATCATTTTTTGTTCTACACCATACCTGAGAACCTTTTAGTTACGGAGATGTGTACGGTCAAAGTTACAACTTAGACTCATTTATTTCAATTAGACCATTACGGCACTTTTGAATGTCAAAACTACGACGATGTCAACTTTTTGACAAGGTTTTTCTACATGTCAAACTTATAACACCCCGTCGTTTTTGCGTCGGGGGTTAAAATGGTTCCGCACACAAGCAAAATACGGTTTTAGATTGGTTTTTTATTTTACGATGACAAGAAAAGTAGGGTGAAGTAAGTTGTATTAATATTAATGGTGCAAACGAAACTAATTTGTCTCATTTGCACCATTAATGGTGCAGGTCAATGGTGCATACGGTACGACGGGGTTTCTTTTGTAAGATTTTAACTTTTAACACTTCTTTGTGATGAAGTGGTGTAGGTCTGTATAGGGTGACTAGTTATTAGTATACGACGTTACATTTATGTTCGCCTAATGTACTGAACAGCAGATATTGTTTTCGCGTTTTCTGTTTTTTTCCCATGGTAAAAGTTGTTTGTTATCATGAGCTCAATTACGTGTTAAAGTTTCGTACACTAATAATTAGTCACCCTATACATAACATAACGTATAATCGTGCGCGACTCACCGTCAGCGCGACAAGAATTTAGGCCCAAGTATCACGGAATGATGCAATTGACAGTTGAAGGGTGTGAAACTACACTATGTAAGTAATATGTCAACTTCATTTCTTTCACTTTCTCTGTCTACTAAATTACGTAAACTATGACAACATCGCTTCGTCTTCAAGGACCCACCAAGCAGACCCACCAGTGGGTCTCCGAATACTGATATGTCTCCCAAGACCTACTACCCAATAGAAGGTCTTGAGAGACACATCAGTATTCTAAGATTTTACTGTCTCATCGCATTTTTTAAGCTTTCAATAACATTCAATATGAATGAGTTTTATAAATGAATTGATTGATTTTCGAAACTATGCATAATTTTTGTATTCTTTCCAATCTATACTTAATATTATAAAGCAGAAGAGTTTGTTTGTTTGGCTGAACGCGCTAATCTCAGGAAATACTGGTTCAAATTGAAAAAATGTTTGTGTTGGATAGTCCATTTATCGAGAAAGGCTATAGGCTATAAAACATCACGCTATGACCATTAGGAGCGGAGCAGAAATGAACAATGTTGCAAAAACGGGGATATTTTTTCCTTTCGTTTTTCTCTCTTATTTAACGCATACGAAGTTGCGTGGGTCAGCTATGATAGAATATAACCCTAGAGTTATAAGATGTAAAAAAAACACGATGTATTCACATATTTTTAACAACATCTCTCGAAATACATCGAATGCAGTCGTGGCCGAGTCGGCCAGATATGATGCCATGTTTCTTACATTTGAAATGTTTAGGTATGCCAATTAACCCATTTTCAGTCTTCCTAAAAACAACTGAGTTTCAAATAAAGGCAAGATAAATAATGTTAGATTGACACCCAGCGCCCCCAGACATTTCCAGAAGGGACGCTGTCTTATTAAAGTTCCACTTCGTTCCCTTGCTTATTTACCTTATTTTCTTTCAGAGAGCGAACTGAATACTAAATCTAAACAAGATATAAATCAGTACCTTTAGTATTACGTGTATAAATCAAAGTTTCCGCCGTGACCTGCTTGACTTTCTGTATTTTCGTAGAGCCTAAAATACGTTTGTTTTGTACCTAGGATGGTCTTATGCTGTCCAAAAATTTTATTGCCAACAACTTTAAGCATTTTGTGTTTATTTTCTTCTTTTGTATCTGTACAATCTCTCCACTGGCCAACTAATCTTCTGAGAATGAACGATTCTCAGTAGATCCATATCTTGAAATCAGGATCCAATGACAAAAACAGTTCTCACAAAATCCGTCATGGATCTGGACGATGGATCTTCTCAGAATGATAAAAAAATCGTATTATTCTGTCAGTTAGATTATCAGAAATATTTGACTTTGACCTTATTTTTGCTTTTGTTACAGAAACCAAAAGTGACAAAGATACGACGCTTATAAAACTCACAATACGTCACGCCGTGGTATAATATTTAGTCACGCGCCCTCCACACAAGAGTTTCGATGCGTTTTATCTTTGTCAATATTCATTGATTTTCAAAAAGAAGAAATACGTGTTCATTACTTTCCAATACTCTAACTGACGGACTAAATAGATTTGCAATTTATTGATGGTGGAAACTAGAACATTTTAGGGGAATAACCCAGAAAAAAAACTACACCTGATATGTTTGACACAGGTTTTCTGTTTGCTTTGTCCACAACTACAAAGTTGCTAGCCACGACTTTGACCTCATGCGATACATTTTATACGGCAATAGTATTGCATAACTTAAATAGTATATATATATACTAGCTGACCCACGCAACTTCGTCTGCGTCACATAAGAGAGAAAAACTAAAGGAAAAAATATCCCCGTTTTTGCAACATTTTTCATTCCTGTTCCGCTCCTAATGGTTGTAGCGTGATGATTTATAGCCTATAGCCTTCCTCGATAAATGGACTATCCAACACAAAAATATTTTTTCAATTTGAACCAGTAGTTCCTGAGATTAGCGCGTTCAACCAAACAAACAAACTCTTCTGCTTTATAATATTAGTATAGAAATCATATCAACCATATCAATGCACTCTAAATGAAGTAACACCAAGGACGACAGACGTCACCAATATGGTCAGTGAACGGGACGCAGAAACAAATAGGCATATAACCAAATTCCCAGCCACCTACGCGTTAACGCGATATCTAAGTATATTGCCCTAGGCTCTCGCAAGTCCCAGCCTGCAGGCACATTCAAACTTTTTAGTAATTCGGAGAACTAAAAGCACGACCTTTCATGTCAGGTTGTGGATTCCTAGAAAGGTTCTAGGAATCCACAACCTGACATGAAAGGTCGTGGTTTGTAGCCACTACTTCTGTTGAAACCCTGAATTCGTTCTCAAAATTGACCATTGACGGTCAAAACTTGTTGGTTCACACAAAAGGCTCTCTGACGACGTATTCCCAGAAAACCGAATACAGATCGAATTTCGGACGGCCCGCAGATTTGTTCAGAATATTTCAGAATGTTCGGAGTTTGCACCTAGGTTTGTTAGTTAGAATGGAACATACGTTGACAGTGTACTTGTTACGTAACTCGTCTCATTGATTGGTTTGCAACACACTTTTCAAGTAAATGAGTTTGTATAAACTTAATTGGTTGGAAACTTCAATGACATATCATTGAAGTTTCCAACCGACAAGTATCGTTGATTTTTATAAGGGAAATTAATAAATTAAATGGGAATTCATAACCATGACATCACAAAACCGTCAACCAAGCATTCTGTACATCAAACTAAGTAACTTTACGTAAAAATATTGCCGGGAAAATACTTTTTTTTTGGGTGAAAATTTACGTTTTGTGATATAATCAATGTACCGCACTCAAAACATTGTACTGATGGATGCATTGAATAGTACGTGGTTGTGGAGGTGTTTAAAATAATAATCTTGCAATAAAACTTTTATTAAAAAAAAAAAAACTTGTCAAAAAAGTTGTTACTTTGACCCCCAATATCTATGTAAGTAGAAGGTTCTTAGGTATGGTGTAGAACAAAAAAAACATCGTAATGATGAGGAAAACATAGGAAAGGAAAGGAAGGGAGAATATTTGAAGCAAGAACGAGCGACGCGAGTTAGGGACCATTTTTTTTTTGACCTTGCCTTTTTCTATTCACACAGTCCATCCATCGTTTCTTTGGGTTAATACAAAACTTTTCAGTCACTGGTGCCATTATCAAACTTCCTTCTCATGTACTCATATATTTCATCTATTCGCGTTTTACCACACATCCCCCTTAGCATTCTCATCTCAGTCAAAATCAATTGCCCTTCATTCAACCCTGTTGTGGCCGATTTTGATCCAAAGACAGTAGGCCTAACCATGGTTTTATAAATCTTTCCCTTGACTTTAAGGGAACGAGTGAGTCATATACTGTCCCCGTGACCTGCATTGTATTTTTAGGTCACTATTAACACAAATAAATAAAAATAAATAAATAAATATCGCTGGACATTACCACACAGCGCCACCTAGTGCCACACTAAGCAAAGCTTGTGTCGTGGACACTAGATAGTTTATATACTACATAAATACTTTTTTGTTTGTAAATACGTTACTTATTATACATGTAAACATCCATGACTCGGAAACAAATTAATGTCCATGCTTATCACACAAACATTTGCTCCTACCGGGATTCGAACCCAGGACCCTAAGAACGTATGGCAGCGTCACTAACACTACGCCATTCGGGTCGTCAAATTGACAAGAGTTCTCGATACTTAGGGTATAAAATATGAAAGAACTTGATACAAGCGATTGATCCACTAGGTAATGTGCTAAATAAAAAAAAAAATTGTTTCTGTTCTAAAAATAAAACATTTATCTACATCAACGTTTGAAATACACTTAACATTAAATATTCTCCGTATTCAGTGGGATATCGGATAGCATCGCTGTAGTTTTGTTTTGACAGCATCCGGCAGAGTGACGCACTGAGCGCAAACACATGGATCGGCTTTGAACGTAAAATTACACAAGTGATAGGCCGAGGGTGAAATGTTATATTTGTACTAAACTAGGTTAAACGTTTATAAAATGGTTATTGAAATTTTACTGTCGCTAATGCAAATGATTGATTTTTACTTATAAGTTAAAGGATATATGACCTAAACTACATTTGTTACTGCATTTTCAACGCCACATATTAACTACGATCCCTAATGTCGTCAGATATTATCAAGTACACCTCCTGATACGAGCTGTCTTGTAGTAGTCTACCAGACAAAACACCCTTTTGCTCGAGGAGAGGACCCTCCCTTTCAGAGGAGGTTCGGAAACTATATTCACCCTATACATACCGCTATAAGATAATAGGATAAATATTCGCCATTAAATTATCGTCCAGAAGGATCTTGTTGCGATGTTCTATTAAACAATAAAATGGGAGCAGCGGTGGCCCAGTGGTGGCGCACTGACTTACGAGCAGTAAGTCGTAGATTGGAACCCTTTTTTTTTTTAAGAATAGAATAGAATAGAATAGAATAGGTCTTTATTTGCTTAGAATGTAGGTACATAAAAATAAGATGTTAAATTATAAATAGAATCCATGTACATTCTGCCATAACATAGCATGCAAATATAATACAAATTAATATAATTATAATTATTGAGATGTCACAAAGAAATGTCATTTAAAAAATCCTGCACTAAATAGTAACATTTGTCTAAAAGTAATTTTGTCAAACATTTTTTGATTTTTTGTAATGGCAAGTTTTTAATTTGGTCAGGTATTTTATTAAAGATTACAGGAGCCATACAAATCACATTTTTCTTCAATAAACTAGTATTAAAAACTCCAGTGCATAATAGATTCTGGTATTGAGATCTCATACCTGTATTTCGTTTTCTAGTTTCTGTCAGAGTTGCAAATAGACATCGATTGCTTTTTACAAATATTGCTAATTCGAGGATATTAAGGCACGGGAAAGTAAGTAATTTCTGAGACTTAAATATAGGTACGCAACTGTCTGTTATTTTAAGACCAAACATAGCTCTAATGCAGCGTTTTTGGGCTTTGAAAATGCTTTCCCGTTCACTGTAATGACCCCAAAATATTACACCAAATCTTAATACCGAAACGACTAGACCATGATAGGCCACTAACATTGTAGACAAATTTACTTTTTTGGACAAACTGTGCAACATATACGCGGCTGTGCTTAATCGTTTACATATGTCTTCCGCTTGTGGCTTCCAAGTCAACTGGCTGTCTACTGTGATTCCTAAAAATTTCGTGCTGGTTACATTTTCTATGGGTTGACCATTGTAGTTTACCACCACCACCACCACCACCACCACTCTGGGCGGAGCGGGAGGGAGTGTCAGACTCTTACTGACTAAAAACCATCCATGTTCCTTCCTCGCCTTTTACGTTCCGGGGCCGCGGTATCTCTTTCGAACAGGCCCGCAACCCCGGAACAGGCCCGCAACCCCGCTAGATTGGAACCCTCTGATATGCGCATTACTTTGTGAAATTTATTTCATCACCACTGCTCTCGAAACGTTGAAGGAAAAAAATTGTGAGGACCGAAAATTCGATGACATGTGACATCTACCAATCCGCACTGGGCCCGCGTAGTGGATTATAGCCCATTCCCTCTCATTGAGAGGAGGCCGTATCAAAGCAGTGGGAACATTATAGGCAATGATCAAGATGTCATGATGAAGATTATTAAAGATATTACTATAACATCCTAATTCTCAAAGTTGTTGCTGTTTTAGCTACCTAACTAAATTTTACCTCGCATGTGGTTACATGGGTTCTGTTTTGGTTATTGGGTCATTCGATTTAGTGGTTACTAAATCGAATGACCCAATAACCAAAACAGAACCTAATTTATATGAAATGAGCGACAATAAATACTACCTCATTGCCCCTAGGTAGCACGTTAGCACCACATTAATAGTGGACCACAAACGAATCGCAGTGACAACGCCAATCTGAGCGTGATAATGAAGCGATACGGTTGTGGGCACATGATCAGTGGGATTTCATTTTAATTGTTTTGTTGGATTCCTACTTATATGTTACTAGCGGACACGCGGTTTCACTCACCTAGTTCCCGGTCTATTGGGAGTACGGCGATGAAATATAGCCTATGTTACTCGCTGATAATGTAGCTATCCATTGCTTAAAGAATTTTTCAAATCAGTCTAGCAGTTTTTAAGTTGGTTACGAACCAACTTAAAAACTGCAACTTAAAACATACAAAAATATACAAAACTTTCCACTTTATTAGTAGGATTAGTATAGTAGTATTAATATAGATTAGTTGGACTGGAATAAGTATACTAGTTAACGAGGTAGTATACTACCTCGTTGGTCTAGGGTTGAGCAAAAGAGGTCTTTGGTTCGATTCCCGGGTCAGGCAAAGTCTTATTGGGTTTTTCCATCAGAAATTTCTCAGTAGCAGCCATGGGATAAAGATCCGTGCCCTGTTGATGGAAATAGGCTCCACCCTATTACATGGGACTTTAACAAGACTGGCGTAATGTGGGTGTACTACTAGGTATCTCTGCCTAACACTTAGGTCTATGTTCATCGAAAAGATAACCGTCTGATTATCTAAAGACAGCTGTCATTGCCATATTCCCATACAAAAATGCATTTCAAACAGCTGTTTAAGGTAATCAGTCTGTCATCTCCTTGGTGAACATGGACCTTAGAAGATTACAGGCGTGTTGATATGTTTTCATGGAATGAGTGGTGTCTGGCTTATTTATTCGGGTAGGTGGCGTCTACGCAGTGACCACATGCCGTCAAAGCCTAACAAAAGGTTTATACGAAGAAATTTATATTTTACTTGAAGAATGGATGGCCGATGGGGCTGACAAGTTCTGAAGTGGCGGCAGCGAACCTGAAGACGTTGCGTTGGAGGGCCTATCATTAGGTTGACCAATGACCTGGTGAAGGTTGTGGGGAATAGCTGGAGCCGTGTTGCACGGGCCGGTCAGTGGGAGAAGTCATTTGATGATTTCTCATCCTAAAAAAAAAAAGGATAACAAACGTCGAAGTTCTGCATTGCCCCGCTTACGCTTGCAACTAGCGTACGTTTATGACTAGACGTATAAACGTGGATGTCACAAGAGGCATAATGTACTATCTGCTAGCGACCGATGGGAAAAGCCGTAAGAACTATCCATGTCATCAAAAAACTGTGACCCACAAAAACTGCAGTGTACACGATACACGAGACCGTTACCGAAATGATTGTCAATTCGCAATCAGCCTACTGCCGCCATCTGTCTGTCTCTGAATGTTCTGACCAAACAAACGGAACACGTCATGCAGCCGTATCACTGTCAACTGTCCTAGCGCTGCAGCGCTTTCCAAATAGAAGTTTGCGCTGAATTATCTCGTACTGGATTTTGGTTATTGAATTTGAACTGAATATTCATTTTAGTTTTGATCATATTCAAACTTTGAAGCTACCAATGATATGTATGAATATTAATATCAGCTATTTTTAGGAAGGAACAAAATGGCAATATTCAGACATATCGTCATCGTGAGCAATGAGCATATAGCATAACGCAAAGGTTATAGTGAAGTAGCCAATTAAAGACGACTGATGAGTCGCCAAACACCGAAAACAGTTTAATACTCTTAGTGACCAGTTACATGGTTTAAAAATAAATATCAACACACCGTAGAGCTTTTCATAGTACGGCTCTATGGAAACACAAATACTAACATTCATCATCATCGCCATCATCATTATTTCAGCCGAACCACGTCCACTGCTGGACATAGGCCTCCCCCAAGTGTCGCCACATTGACCGGTCCCCTGCGACTCGCATCCAGCGGATCAACGCAATCTTCTCCAGGTCATCAGTCCACCTAGTGGAGGCCTTCTAACGCTACGTCTAGGTCATCCGTTTCGCGGTCGCCATTCCAGAGCAAAACAATAATGTAGGATTCGTTATTTTGGTAGGTATCGGTCTTACATAAATAGTCAATCTTATTAAATTACCATATTCCGGAATCCACAATGAAATCTTCTGAAATCTATTTTTCTCACATTGCACAATCCTATGATAATCATCCACTATCAATTTCCTATGCGTGGTTCATTTTAATTCGGAAGAGAACACGGGGAGATACAGAGTGCCAACATTTAACAGAGTGAATACAAGGCAGACAA
Organism: Xestia c-nigrum; assembly: GCA_916618015.1. Classification (NCBI taxonomy): domain Eukaryota; kingdom Metazoa; phylum Arthropoda; class Insecta; order Lepidoptera; family Noctuidae; genus Xestia; species Xestia c-nigrum. The sequence continues at coordinate 25,095,252 of OU745249.1, forward strand.
TTATACATGGATCTTTTTGACGGGCCAGTCCGACCGTGAGTTAGGCCGTAATATAGATGGACACAAAAGGTCAGTCGCATACAATAAGCAACGTTTAGACGAAGCCAGTGTTGGCTGCCAGGTCAGCGTTGACTTGTTATTGGCCTCGCATAAACTGTTTTCCAAGACAAGCTAGCGCTGGATGCCAGCACTGGTGAGAACGCGTCTAGACGATTCGCGCCAGTCACTGGCACATATCGGTATAGCAAAATGTGTGCATACCACAAAAAATATATCATCTAAACAACACGGGCCAGGCCAGCGCTGCCTTGTCTTTTTTTTGGCTTCGTCCAAATCTGGCTCACACACAAATATACGTCTGTACCGCCACCAGAAACAAAAGACAGTCGCGAATGTGCTTGCACTTGCCGTACGTAATATCGTGTCTAGGTGTGCGTGCGTTTTCGTATGATTTGTGGAACCGACCTTCTGTGGTATATTTATTTCGTGGTCAATTTAGCGACGAACTGCTGTTTTCCGTCCCGTTTCACTCACAATATTGTTTTATTATTGGATACTCTTTTTTTCTATAATTAGTTTTAACAGTTCCTTTGGTTTTGCAAACAATAAAACTAAGTTGCTATACTTAACTTATAAACTGATGTTATGTAGTAATTCAAATTCGTTTAGATTGGAAATAACTTTCATCTTCCTAATTAACTTCAATTTGATATACCTGGTGTCTGTTATTTAAAAAGGTCTTATTCGGTCTAAAATGGCCATTTGCACTTAGCCCAATAGCGATCAGGTTTTTCGTAGCATATCGATTGCAACGAGTTTGAATAATTATCCAAAATTCATCTACACAAACTCTGCTCACTGTCACATTCACACGTTCAACAGCATAATAAATGATGATGATGATACGCTGCATGCGCACTTGTGATCCAAGTTACGTTATGCTGTTTATGATAGAGTCCACATTGGAATGCTGTAAAGTATTTAGTATTGGGTAATCAGTTTACTGCAGTCACAACGTAACAGCTAGCGACTATTTTCAATAAATTACTATCAGGTTTCGGTTTAGGTTGCCATCTCTGTCTATTTAACATTTAATTTAAAGACGGTTAGAAACAAAACATTACAGAAAACGGTTTTGAATTTTTCAGAGAATCAGGTGACATGTAGGTGACGCTGATAGAACATTTCAAGCTAACTAGAAAAGCTAAATAGAAACACTGATAGCTACGAGACGTGAGCATATCAGCTGACAGTTATACGTAAGTATGATATAGAAAACGGCCTTAATTAAGACGATAGATCAAAACTAGGTACTCACCACCTGCGGTGTATATCTGAAGATCTCGTCCAGGTCTCGGTACCACTTGACGGAGTGCAGCGGAGGTTCGTGCTGCTGCCGCATATACTGACAGCGCAGCTCTGCTTCGCGCCGCGGGTCTGCCCACAGCGGCACCTCCAGTGTTGTGATCGTGTGAGATACACTCCGGGCTGGAACAATAAGGAAAACGCATGTTATAAAGAATAAGAAGAAGAGAATCGTGACCGGCAAGGTGGATGGGGAAAGGCCTCGTAGAAGTAGTCCAATACGATGGTCTGACCAGATCCGCTACGTCCCCCACAGTTCACAGCGCCCTTCATATAACCTGAGACAGAAACAGATGGAGAAAGATCATCCAAAGGAGGGTGATGCAGACAACACAACACCACAATCCACACACAATCCTCAACTTTGAGGATTACGACGCTAGGAGAAGGATGTTATAAAACACATGGAGTATTCAAGCAAAACGGCCTCTTCAAGAAGGTTCTTCTAGTGGAGGAGCATCGCGAGGGCTACGTCATTATCATCGTCAACCACGACTATTCTGTCAAGAATGCACGACTGAAGAGGAGTAGGTAATTTTCGCTCCAGTGTTTTAGTTGCCTAAAAAATCTTATTTCAAATAGCAGAAGTCTTCAATTGCTAGACAGCGACCTCCTGCAAGCATTGCGACAAAGATTGGACCTTCTCTTCTCGCGTCTATTGATCTTAACATGGTATAAAACAAAGACGCTCCCTCTGTTTGTACGCATAAATCTTTAAACTACGCAACGGATTTTAATGCAATTTTCAGCATTCGTTAGTGATTCAAAAGTGAGGTTTTGTAATTATACAACTTACTGCATTTGCACTTACAGCTTGTCACAAAATACATAAACAATCAATTTAAATTACGATACCTGGTAATGTATTCATAAAGGGGATCCCTTCTTTTCGCATAATGTTTTTTGTCCTAATATACTTCGGCATAACGATTTTGGCACAATTTGTTTTGGCATAATAATACTTTGGCTTAATTTTTTTAAGCATACATTTTATGTTGTATCATGTATCATTATTATGGTTACAGACATAATGCTGAAAAAAATTATGCATGATCTGTTATGCGTAATTATATTATGCGAAAATATAATTATGCCAAACAACATTATGCTAAGTTATATCTTATTAGGTCTTAAATTTTTATGCTAATGAATAGGGATGTAACCATTCATAAAGCTGCTATTTTAAATTGTTAACTTTGACAGTAATAAAAAGAATCATCCGTCGCGCGACTAGTTACTGTGTGAGTTTATTTGTTTGTGTGAAGGCGCGGATAATTATAGGGCTAGTAACGGACGGGCTGTGTTTTTATACCAGTGGAGTCAACTTACCTATTGCCGTTAATAATAAAAAAACCTACCCATTTTATTATTGATTCGGGTCAAGCATAGATACCTCCTTGAACTTGACTAAGATGACAAGTGTGTGGGACGGGTTGGCTACTTTACTATACTACTCAAAGATACAATTAAGATTTATGACTATGAAATAAAACCTGCCAAAGAAAAACAAAATCCAACACACATTGAGACCGACACTTGAATAAAACAAAAGAAAAACTATCTAGATAACGTAGTTGGAAACGATATTACATCAGTAACCGAAACATCTAGAAAATCCGTAGAAATCGTCGCCTCGTTCGAGAAAACATGTACTTTCATGCGTCTATCTTATGAAGATATCGAAGATCCACGAATTGATGGGAGTTTGTTACCAACTCCAACAGAAACATGTCGGGAATTTAAGCTCAATTTATAAGTTAGTTAAGTTGTTATCTTGGAACAGATCAATTTACTATCTGAATGGGCCAAATTCCTTCGTTATGTTATTTCTTATCTTCGTCTCTCGTTCTTGCTGTTTCCAATTACTGGTTAGCTGAACTTCTACCGATAGTTTCTCGAACATTAACACAGTTTGCAGACCGCAATACTGTAATTAAACAACAAATTGTAGTTTCAACAGATTTTAGTTTCGCTTTTGGATTATTTGTATTTAAAGTTTGTTGTGTAGCGTGGTTTTAGAGAAGATTTCTAAAATCGCTTATTAGTTTTTAGATGTTATTTAGTGAAAATATCTTAATTACGCAACCAAACAACACAGCATTGCGCATTGGCTAATTTAATCCTACGTTCGATAAAACCAAAGGAGGAGGATTATAAACCATCAACAGCTAAAGAATATTCGATCACAATAAAAACCTTTTCAAATATTCGCAGAACAAATTCTACGCTATTTATAAATACCCTTTCAAATTTTTCGACGAATTCCGTAGGATTATGCCAGAAATATTGTAACACGGCTTTATTTGGCTCGGAGATGTATTTTTATTTATAAATAGTCCACGGTATAAAAAAATGTGTGAGTAGGTTAATTTTACTACAAACTTAAATACGTTATTACTTAAACCGTCATCTATACTAATCTTAATATATATAAATTACGTGTCACGTTGTTTGTTCGCGATGGACTCCTAAACTACTTAACCGATTTTAATCAAATTGGTACACCGTGTGCAGTTAGATCCAACTTGATAGACAGGATAGCTTACATCTCAATTTACGCAGACGAAGTTGCGCGGGTCAGCTAGTATTACATAGGCAAAGATTTGAATTTTTGTATTAAACGAATAAATAAACTTAAAAACTACTGGACCGTTTTGAAAAAATCTTTCAGCACTGGATGACTACATTATCAGCGAGTAACATACGGTATATTTTATCCCCGTTCTTCCACGGGAACTTGAAGTACACGGTTGAAACCGCGTGACATACGCAAGTATTTGTAATAAATCGTTTAGTTTTTAATTTGACGTGTATCGTCTCGAACTGAAAACTACTTTTTTTCCCGCGACCTCGCCTTCTTAGAAGTCGGACATTACTCCTCGGGCATAATCCAGGTTAAAGTCAATTGGTGTGCTAATTTTGATGTTGATAATAATTCTGATTTTAAATGTTGGTTTAACTTAAATGTAACCGTATTATTTTTTTGGGTCATGCAGTGCTGACCTATAAGAAATTATTATACTGACATTTAATTTTGATGTATCTTTATTCTAACATTTAACAGTATAAACAATTTTACTGTTGGTTAAATAAATAAAACCAAAACCGTTTAGACCTAATAGACAGGAGGAGTTACTTTCGCATAATATTAGTGTAAGTTAATATTCGAATTGACTAGCGTATGCTCGCGGTTTCGGTTATTATCCCACAGGATCCATCTGCTGGAATTAATAGTATCTTATGTGTGAATCCAGGTTACAAACTATCTGTGTACCAAATTTCATCCAAATACAATCAGTAGTTTTTGCGTTAAAGAGTAACAAACATCCATCCAATTATCCATCCTCAAAAACTTTTACATAATAAATATAATAGAAGCAAGAGTCATGTTTCTAAAGTCTACTATCCAAACCTTGTAATAGACTTATATGCCCATTTATTAGGCTTTTATTTTGTACTTATCTACATAAAAACTTGTATAAATCTGGCCTTTTATCCCACACAGTATTTCTTTACATTGTTTTATTGACACAACGAAGGACCTCTACCCACTAGAGGCAATAATGGCGTGTAGTTATTCATGGAATGCCCCTAACCACGTATTTACGATTCTGTGCTATTCGAAATAAAAACGATTCTGCGTCGTCGGATCCTTTTCGTTTTATTTTTTTATCTTCTTTGAGATGTTGTTTATTTTTAGCTGCGGGGTTTTTTTAGACCCTCCAGTTTTATCTAGCCAACATTCACTGCGTATGTAGAAGGTAAAATATAAATCTTGTTCGCTTTCTTGGAATCAGGTATGTTTATTAAATTACCGAGTGTGTTAGTATTCGTTGGTCGGTAGGTATCTTATTTTGCGAATGTAATAATTTAATCATCAAAGAAGTTATTAATTCACTTTTGTAAATATTGACATCTTCAATAGCCCAATAGGAAAATACAAAGGTTCTATCTTCTGAACTCTTCAAAATCAATACATAATAAAATACGTGTAATTTTAAAATTAATATTTTTAATTTCACCACTGGCAAGTATAGTTTTTTTTTATATTATTCTGAACCGGTCGACAGTGTTGTGGATTACATTATTAGCAAAATGCAAATATTGTTATATTGGAAAAAAGACTAGGCAGATGAGGAAAATACTAGTTTTAAGTTTTCATAATGTAACTGCTTGCTGTCCCTTTAAAAAAATGAAATAAAATAAAATTAACTCATAATGTGCTAAGCCAACCTCAACATTATTGAGTTGCTTAGTGTTAACAGCAAAAACTGTATCCCCGTCCTAATGCATTTTAATTATGCAGAGCAATGGGTTTTTGTATTGTCTTTAAGGAGACTTTTTGTCAATATCTCAACAAAGAAACTTACTTACAAGCATTTAAGTAACTTCTTAAATAAACAAACAAACTAATTTCCATCGTTAGTACTCGTAGCAATTTACAAAGCAAAGGTTAAGCTAAAAAGTCTGAAGACTAATTAAACTTCATTTTCGAAGCTAATTTATTACTAAGATTAATTAGAACTAAGATATTCAGAGGAAAGAGAAGCGAACCTTCATAGCTTCATCAAACTTTATAGTTTAACCAAATGCTCGCAACAGACTGTATAATGAAATCGTTACTGCCATGCAAATTTCACTTGCGCGATTCCATCTTAATACCAAATTTAGTTCAACGCCATCTATTGTTTATTACCGCAGTCTTAACCGATTACTTTGTCAGTTGGCAATATTAAACAATGTAGTTCCGTACGTATTTACTGTACGCCAAGCATCAGGATACGTTCCTACGTAGTATATTGTTACAAACACGACCCTCACTGATTTAATAGTCATAAAACACAAACAAGGCCACGCATATAAAGTAGGGATTTTATAGTTTACGTCAAGTTGTCGTGAGTAATTATTTTAGGATGATGCCGAAATTAAGTGTCGTGCCCATCATTGCCTATAACCAATGTGTTTCCAATAACTGCCACTCAAACCCTCGTATCAATAGTTATTGCTATTTGATGGGCAACGTATAGTGATATAAAGTTGTCCTATAATCAGTGAGCAAGGTCCGTTGTGTACATTGTGTGAAGGAAATGGCTGGCAAATTGGAGTTGGCCAAGTAACGGAGTTCGGGACTATTGATAATATTGATTGTTGCTTTTGGAGTACTTCGATGATGTTATAGTAGTTGGTAATTTGTATGTAATTTCGTTCTAAAATACCACTTGTTAAGACAACCAAAATTCCACCCAATTTTCCGAAAGCTTAAGCATAAAATATGCACACATAAAAAGATTACCAACCGATAAAACGGTTCGTTGAAACACAAACAAATCTGAAGTGTTCGTTCTAACACTCAATGTAATCTCAAATACGATCCCGATCACGATTTAGCCTCGAAAGAATACACTAAGTCTCCTCGCTTTTCATAATCTGCTTTCGTGATACAGATTAGTATTACTATTCAATGTCTGGGTTCTTTTTCTGCGAAGTAACCGCTACGTGAGAGAAGGGCTTAATAAAACATTTAATCGGGGCGACCCTTCTTACGTGTACTCTATAAATTTTAATACGGTCCACGTATACTGGTATAAGGAGCTGGAAAAACATTAATACAGCATGTAGTGAAATGTGTCTTGGATTTGCATAAATAAGCGTTGGGCTGTAAAATATTCTGTTAGCGGGTGTTGTTTTAAACGGTAATGCGGAGGTCTAATGGATTCGGCCGCGATTATGGTGTATCGCTTTTATCCTTTGTTTGAAGAGAGTGTGAAGGGTGGATATGAAATTTTTCTGTGTATAATTTTGTGCTAGATTTTTACAAGGGTTTTAGCGTATCATAACTTCGAAGTCGTGTTGGCCCGGTTTGTTCATATTGGTTTCTTTACTAACATGCTTAAAGTGATTAAGAGCAGTATTATTCATTGCAATGACATACATTTTCCTGCCTGGATTTAAGTGAACACATGCGATAACGTCTTAAAACAAATAAAAAAACAAATATAGCAGATTTCAAGAGCTTGTTTTTAAAGTTCTCTCTGCTACTTTCACTTCAGTATTTTTTCCTACAAACGTTCACCCAGTTTCTGTCGTCGCAAGCTCAGGTTTTAAAACTTTTCTTTTAAAAACCAACCGTTAAGATAAGCATGAACTACTTCAAACTGCAGTTGTCCACAATTAGCTAAGAAATTCGAGCTTGGCGACCAAAATAAATCCTCCCTAGGTAGGTACCTAATCTAGCTGAAACTTAGCTATCTGCTCTAGAAACAAGTCAAGTATCCCAATTGTAAACAGAAAATGAGATAGCAAGTATTACTTTCCTTATTAAATTAACTAGTTCTTCCCTCTTAGCTCGGGGCAGATGCAATTTTTCGCGACAAGAACCGGTGTGTCCCAGTTTCGCGTCGTCTGTTTTGTGTTCCAAACACGGGGAACATTTTTGTTTCCTCAAGACGGATGGAAATGAAGAAAAAGTGGGTTATAGTGCGCTCCGAGAGGTTAGGAATGTTGCATCGTGTTGTTTCTAAAAGTTAATTATTTCAATTAACAATTAATTATATTATCTACACCATATTCGGGACAAGCGAAACTGATTTATAAAATGGTTGATGCATCGCTGTCTCCCTCGTTTACGCAATAACATTTGTATTAATAATATCATTATAATAAATAATTGGTTACTTTTCCTTGCGAATGAGAAGCACGTTTATAAGAGAATGGTTCGGGAAGCGAGTGTCGTGATTGAGTGTAAATTGATAGCATTAAATTAATATAATCACTTAGCCCATATTGTGTGAGTACTACGAGTATGTACTAGAAAGATATCACACTGGAAACTTATGTATTTTCTTGACTTGAATGTGCCAAATGTCTCACTGATGGTGGCGCGTGAGTCGGACCATTTAGTTCCCTTCACAATGGTTGAGCTGAATTGTGCTGATCCATGCGTCATTTTCGTGAACGGGCGCTGTCAGTTGTGACTGGTCATCTCTTAGTCGCCATGGTTTATTTGAATAAATTATTTTGTTTTTGAGTTGTATTTTATTTTTGTTTTTCTATGGACACTTTTAACGTCTTGCTACATTGTTCTCTCTCACATTACTTTACCATCTTAACATGAATGATGTCACCAAGATTTTGTAACAATATTTCGATTTGAAAAGTGTCCATGGAGTTTCTTGTCCGTTCTTATCCATAGGGATCTACGCCAGGGAATGGGCAGCTACCGTACTTTCACAGTTTTTATGTCTTGTGACTGGGACTGTAGCTACATTTAATGTTCATTTTTGTTGCGACAAAATTAAAAGTGCCTGTAACTAGCCTACTTAAATAAATGCTTTGATTTTGAATTAATTGATTTTGAGTGAGATCAAAAAGTATCAGTATCAGTGATCACTAAGTGTACTCGTGAAGTGAAATTGTCTCAATATACAGACACTGTTAGTGTAGTGTGCTGTCCTAGTGTGAACCGGCCCTAATTAACATTTATGAAGATCAAGTGAAGGTAGTTGAATAAACGCCTTCGCTTTGCTGTGGCGGTACCTTTAATTCTTCAGTCTCCCCGGGAACACGCGGCCGGTGCAATCCGGTCGAAACATTGGTCTTAAACTAAAGGTAAAGTTTGCGATAAGTACCAGTTTCCATATGTTTTATAATTAGTTAGATTAGGATGTAAAGAAGCTGACGTGTCTTTGTAAGGTAAAAAAGCCTCGAAACAATAAACATAAAAAAGCAAATAACCGGTGTAGTTAATACTGAAGTAAATTGGATACACGATTTTCAGCTCTGTGACCCCGAAATCTGGTCTTTCTCTTAACTGGTAGCAAAAAAAAGAGTGATTTATATTTGGAAAGTTCTATAGATCACCATAGTCTGCCTAACGTTTTGCCAACCATGAATACGTCCAGTCTAACCGGATTAAGCTAAATACTAGCATTAAACCTGGAGTGACTGCATAGGTAATTATCTGACCACTACCAGTCGACTACGTGGCATGGTCAAAGGGTTTCGGAAAGACTGGTTTGCAGACTTTTAGGCGTCAAACCGTTACGACTAATGTCAAGTTAACATGTATTTCAGACAAGTCTTAGTTCTACAGGGATTACGTCAAGCATTTACAGACTGCAGACTTCAATAAGTGCCGCTTAACCTTAAAGATCGTCTTATAATGCGTTTGTAATTACGTAGCGCAAGCCCCTCTGCGCTTCGTTCCACAGATATCATCGAATCGAATAATATAGTCGTGAAAAATACAAAAATAAACGGTCCATCCCGTTTGGAGCAGATGCCCTGTTTTACGGGCTCCGCGCTAGAGCCCCATCATTTGTGAAAGGATATTGGATGAAAACTTCCTTATTTTACGAAACGCAATTTTCAAAGTGTTTTGTTTTTTACAGATCTTCGTTTCTTTTCTTTTGATTAGAATGATTTGTTGAATTCTATTTGGAAACTGGAGGGTAACGGTGACTGAGTGATTTCAAAATGAAAGAGGTTTAAGTTTCTTCGCTGCTGGCGTGCTCGTACTATGAATAATTTGAAGCTAATCTTGCATGAAACGAGGAAGAAACTCTAAGTTACTAAGAATAGCTTCTGAAATAAGTACAGCTACTGAATGGATCATTAAACTAGTAAAGTTGGTATATGCAAAGATTTATGGAATACGTATTTTATTCAGTGAAACCTTTCTTTCATCTCATGATATTTGATGGAAATGTCTAACCTACTGATTTTTTTTTTCTGGGAAGAAAAAGTACACGGGAAGTTTTTTAATCAGAGCTCATACAGAACAATAATCCACATCGACATAAAATTATTAGACCCAATAAATCGCGAAACGATCCGCGCTTAATCCACGGCAGAAACTTTGATTATCCCCGCGATAACTTTGCTAATCCCAAGGCGAATAGTTTCGCCTTACTCCAGCAAGACGAAAGTTTTAAAAGAGATCGAGGCATGACATAATAGGTGACGTTGAACCAAGTTTGTCTGGTCTAGCGGTAAATTAGAAGGGGTCTGGTTTGACGCGTCATCGTGATACTGAGCATGAGATGGCAAAAAGTTTGGGGATGCTCCATTGGTTGAATTGGAACAGCGATTAGTCGGCCGAAAAAAAACTGTGAATAAGTATATTTGTAGAAACTTGAAACAAAATATGGTACGTACGTATAGGTCATACAAGATGATTATGCGAAACGAAAAGCGACGTAGGTACAGTTCTAAACTCTGCGGCCGATAATCATTTAAATTTACTGGTAGTTGAGTTACGAATCAATTCTTTCTCGGAAGGTATAATACAATAAAAAACATATCAAACTTACATAATATTATACTTAATAAAGAAATATCGAGGCTTGCTGAAGTTTTAAAACCACGTGAACTGCCAAGAAACGGCTACCTTTGTTTCAGTGTTCGTAGAATTCTCTTCAGCAACGTCAGCAGAATAAAATATGTTACTCACATAAAACGAGACGTAAATTGCTTCAGCTTTATCATGAATATTTACTCAAATACCTCACCTTACAATTGTTGTTCATGAACTAAAATTAATGCTACAAGATTTCATTTGTTTTATGTGTGAAAATTCTCCTGGGTAGGACAGATAGGTCTGTGAGACTCTTACCGACTTACGAGACTGAGAAGTATAATAAAAGATTTACAAATACCTATACCAAATAAAAATACCTGAAAAAATTAACATAATCTACGGAATCTCAATAACTGTTCCCGAATATTTGCGTAATAAATTACGGATTCTAGTCCTAACTTAATAATAACTAAAAGCCCGAATTTCTATTTCGGCATGATTACCATTTCCAAATACTAATTCGGCACCCTTTTAACTGAGAAAATCTTGAAAAAATGCATCTTTCAGAAACCTGACACCTTTGCTCCAACATTGTCACTTCCGCAAAGAACAAAGAAATAAACCTATTTATATTTCAAGAAGAACACAAGTGTGGCGATAAAGTTACAAGATATTGTTTGTTTAACAATCCAGTGAACAAACATCTTTGGGTAAATATAAAATAAACATGTAACTTGTTATCGGCTGCGGAAGGAATAAAACGGGGATAGAAAGTACACTTTAGAACTACATAGTGGTGTTTCTGGGATTGTAAACTGAGGTTTTAAAAGGTATTGGTATTGGTTTTTATGTTTAATAAGTATTTACAACATTATTTTTGGTTTACACTAAACCCGAAAAGGGGTCATTGTACTCATCATTTTGAACAACTTTTTCTATGGGCTAAAATCTGCTGTTCCCTACATTTTGACGAGTTATGCGAACATAAATGTAGGGAACAGCTGATTTGGTGAAAATTATGAGTACAATGACCCCTTTTCGGGTTTAGTGTAAACAAAAAATAATGTTGTATTTACAAACAAAAAAGTACGTATGTAGTATATCAACTATCTAGTGTCCACAACACAAGCTTTGCTTAGTGTGGCACTAGGTGGCACTGTGTATTAATGTCCAGCGATATTTATTAAAATAAATAAATAAATAAAATTCGTTTAATTCAGATAACAGTGATCCATATTTTGTTAGTATTACACACATCTTACATACTAGTGTTAGTAACATTGATATAAAAAGTAAAAAGTAATATTATTAAAACAAAGGACGACCAGGCAGAAAGACTTCTCCTACCTAATCAACCTCCGCACAAAATGCCTCATATTTGGAGTATAGCTCTCCGCCACAGCTCTCAGGATATAGTTGCGACTACTCCGCACTCTGCACAACAGCGAAGCCGTTTTTTTGCGGATAATGGCATGAAAGCCATCGGTGTGGGACTGAGCAAACATTTCTGAAGCGCTACAAAAACGGGGCAATCGCAACAACATCCTGAATGCATTATTATATTGAACGCGCAGGACATCTAGCGATCTCTTAGTGTAGTTGACCCATAGATTGCTCGTGTAAAAGCTCTGACAGAAGGCTTTAAAAAGAGTAACTTTTACTTGGTCAGAGCACCTAGCAAATCTACGGGCCAGCATGTTACCTCTGACCGCCAGTGCCCTACGCTCCCTCTCAATATCTTTGTCATCCTTAAGGTCGTCGGTAATAAAATGTCCAAGGTACTTGAAATTGGAGACCCTATTTAAATGGAGCCCATTTAGCTTTATAAAGTCTGGTACAGAGTCTGGACATCTACCAGCGGCCTTAAAGAGCATATATTCACTCTTGGTGACATTATAAATAAGTCCATGTGAGGCAGCGTAAGTCTCACAAACTTTGAGCAATTCCCTGATTGCCCCAGCAGTCGAGCCCAGCAGCACCATGTCGTCTGCGTAACTAATGTTATTGACGTTCACTCCATTTATGCGACATCCAACAGTCATGCTGCTGAGCTCGGTGATGAGGCCATCAACATACAGATTGAAGAGCCTAGGGGATGTTAAACCCCCTTGTCTCACACCGCATTCCAATCCATATGCTGGAGAGAGAGTGTTAGACCACTTCACCTGGTTCTTCTGGTTGGCATACCAGAACTGAAAGATTTTCAGTATATCAGCAGGGGTACCCCTGTTCCTCAACTTGTCCCAAAGCACATCATAGGAGACGAGATCGAAGGCCTTTGAGAGGTCAAGGAAACAGGCGTACACCGGCGATCTTACGATCGGTATAATATTGAACAGTATGCTTGAGACTCAAGATAGCTGTTTCAGTTGAAAGTCCAGGCTGGAACCCAAATTGTGCTTCATGAAAGTTTAAAACGGTTTCCAAACATGAGTCAAGTACACTGTCCAATACCTTAGCCATGATCGTAGCCAAGGAAATCGGACGATAATTCCCCTTATTCGATATGTCCCCTACCCTGTTCATAACGATTGGGACCACAAGCGTCTTCATATTATTATTCTTATTTATTTTTATTTTATTCTAAAACATTTCTACTAAAGCAGTAGTAGTTTAGACATTTCCTGCACCGTATTCAATGCTACCTTAAGTAAAAATAGACGAAACATTTACTGTCGATTTAAAGGTACTGGTGTAGACTAACGTTTCGTTTCTTTGTACGCTTCCCAAATGTTCTGGACTCCAGGGTCCTGAGATATACAGGGTGTTAATAACCTCATCACGAAGCCGTTAACCAAGCCAACTAAGTAACTTTATGCAAAAATTATTGCTGGGAAACGACTTCTTTTTTTTTTTTGGGGTGAAAAACCATGTTTTGTGATAGTAGAACTCAATGTAACGCACTACACACACAACATTGTGCTGATGGATGGATTGAATAGTACAGAGGTCGTGGAGGTATTTAAAGTGTTTAAAAATATTACATTAAAAAAATTGTATTGAAAAAAAAAATACAAAAAGTTGAAACTTTGACCCCCAATATCTTCGTAACTAGAAGGTTCCCAAAAAAATGATCGCAATGACGGGGAGAACTAGTACCTTTCGGCTTCTTTAAGAGGTCAGGCCTCTTATTCACAACCATTCGACTCGCCTTCGATTCGGAAAGTCGTATGTCTATCTCGGTCGTTTTCGTAATGCCAGAAGAAGACAGATATACGACTTTCCGTATCGGAAGCGAGTCGAATGGTTGTGAATAAGGGGCCTGGAGTGATTCTTCTGGTTTGGTGTGGTGTCTACTTTTTGTGGCATTAGATTTAGGTTTAGAAACACTTTTTTGGGTATATGAGTAGAGGAAGGCCAAAGAAACGATGGATGGACAATGAGAAGGATGATATTACAGCAAGAAAGGTGTCGTAGGTGAAGATAGAGAAGTTTAGAAGAAGACGATGTGGTACGATGACCCCAAATAAATTGGGATAAGGGCAAGAGAATGATTTGAAAAATGTAAATAGTATTCATACATGATTGTTCTAAATGTGTTTTTTTTTCTGGCTGGCATGATTCACAGATTAATAATAATATTATAACCTTTTTTAGGGTTCCGTAGTCAACTAGGAACCCTTATAGTTTCGCCATGTCTGTCTGTCCGTCCTCGTTTTATCTCTGTGACCGTTAGCACTAGAAAGCTGAAATTCGGTACCAATATGTGTATCAATCACGCCGACAAAGTGGTAAAATAAAAAATGAAAAAAAAATATTTATTAGGGTTGTAAAGTGGGAAGTGTTTTTTTATTTATTTCAATCCTAACGTGTGATATATTGTTGATAATGTCAATAATTTCGGAAATAATCGCTCAGCGCTGAGCGGGGGGCACATTGTTTTTTAGTTTTGCTAAAAAACAATGTGCCCCCCCCTCTAACTTTTGAACCATAAGTTTAAAAAATAGGAAAAAAATCTGAAAAGTAGAACTTTATAAGGACTTTCTAGGAAAATCATTTTGAGCTTGGATGGAAACAACAGTCTTTGTACAAAAAAGACAAAAAGTTGTACAAAATAATTTCTGGACTAAGTTTGTACTATAATCGTATATGCAAGCATTATTTTAAACTTCGTTTTGTATATTTTATTATCCTGAACGTGTCTTTTTTCATTATTAAAATTGGATTGGATTGAACACTTATTTTGACGACGGGAAACTACGGAACCCTACACTGAGCGTGGCCCGACACGCTCTTGGCCGGTTTTTATAGATTAGGTACAATGTACTACATCTATGATGATCTGAAAGAAAGAGATTTGAAAGCATTCGTATTATGTATTTTATTCTGTATCTGTACTCTGGATTCCATACTAATTACCATTAATCTACCAGGATCAAATACGAGATCGGAGGTAAGGAGATCGAGTGACACAAAGCGACAAAAAAGACAACTGCTCTTAAACAAAGAGAAGACAGGAATTTCCACGACCGTTATTAATACAAAAAATATACTAGAAGAGTTTGATTTAAGCTACTGAGCAGGAAAAATGTCCTTGCTTGCAATGCCAGGACTGAATAACCTCGGTAGTAATTTCAAATTCTTAGTCGAAATAACTGAAATATTTCAACTCCTATTCCGACACAAAATTCAATTAAAATTTTACTTTTCACTGCAAGTTGTATCGATTGCGGGAATTAGGTCAGCTAGGTACTTGCAGAGAAGCTTGCAGGCTGTCACTACCTCACTAATAGTATTGTGGAGTGGAGAGCCAATAATATTGCTTGTTTCGACGGTAGTGTTGTTACCGCTCCGGGACTAACCGTAGTCTTCCAGTATTGTTTTCAAATGGTGACTAGAATTTCGAGTTTGGTTTACTGTAGTTGAATTTATATTTGCATCTGAAGCTGTTGGTGATGCTTTCAGTTGATAAATTTCATTTCATTTATTCATTAACAATTTAAATTGTGTTGAACACCATTACATATTAAATAAAAATATAAAATGCGGTACCTAATACATTTAAAAGCTTATTAAAATAAAAGTGAAATATTCAAAATGACATACTTAATTATTCCAACAAAAAAAAGTAAAATAAACAAATAGCGGTACAATGTCAATGTCAAGTATTAGTTCTTTCTCTAAGATTTTTTTATTGCTTTAATCATACTTACATCTACTGTCATTAATATAGTTATAACCATTGGACCTACGAAAATAGGTTTTCGTTGAAATTGCAGTGCAGTAGAACTCATGGCAATTTAAACAGGGGATTTGAACATACTTACGAATAAACTTATATTGTCACTTTCGGGATATATTTCGTGATTATTTGTTATTTTGAGCTCAGCTTTTATAATTTTAGTTTAATATCGTGAAAGCTTTAGTCAGTGTTTGATACTTACAAATGAATTTTGTTACTAGATTTTGCAATCAAGAGGCATAGAGATAGATGGATATTTAATAGAAAAAGATCAATGATTGCTAATCACAAATGTCATCGGAACAGCAAACACTAATTGTTTCCTCAAAAAAGCGTCAAAAAACACACCTATTAAGTAATTGGGTTAATACGGCAGCGACAAACACAGTATCGTTGAATTATGCAAACAGTGGCATACATAATCCCCTTTCTAAATTATCATAGTATTCGTCGCGTGTTAGTTAAAATTGCACGACGCTCCACTGCGCGTTTTATAATATTGCAAATGTATTCTGCCTTGTATAACGTCATGTTCATGACCTCGACCGATGCGACTTGTGATGCAACTTGTGTCCAGTAACACGCGTGTGCTATACTTTTTTGCTCGCAAATACGGATCGGCGCGTTTTAAAATTAGTGACCGGCCCGCGAATACGCGATCGACGCGGTCATAATATTTCTTTTGAAAATTGGAAGGCGCCCCCTGTCGGCATCGCGAAAATGACATGATCGCCTAACAAATGACATATCGCACGTAAATTGCATTGGTTATACGGCCCGACTGAGACTCGTAGTCTACCAAAGCTGAGATGTCCCGAGAAGAGACTCAACGATTCACTTTCGTTGAAATCCATGTCGTGTGTCTTGTCTGTTCTATGACTGGTCCCTGAATCTTGCACGTTTCGTTTCTGCGATCGTCTCCAGGTTGGTGGAGATGTAGACCTTACTCATAATTCCTCGTGGCATTCTCCTAACTCTTTCTGACTTCAGTCGTTCCTCTAGTCGCTGACGCGTCACGCATGTAGTTTGTGGCCGAGCGATTATGACGCAGTGTTTGTGCAATTATGGTACAGAGATACGATCGTTGTTGTACATCATTAGTTAATTGAACTGTCAATTATATAATAATAGATGTTGGTTCTATTACGATACTGACTCGGTTTCTGATTAGTACATGTTAGGTAACATTACATAATATTATCACGCCGGTAATCAACGAAGGTTAGGCAGAGGTATGCCTCACAGCATCTATATTTTGACACGAAATGAGCCTATTGACATCATTCGGACCCAAATACGGCTTCTGTGCTGTTATTGAGAAACTTCTTTTAATTGCTATATCGACACATTTGAGTAAAAACCTCGTAAGTGGGTAACTTTTCAGGAGGAAGAAAAAACTGCGTACCATAAATTTTTGTACAATTAAAATTTGTACAATTTCAAACGTGAACAGAACTTACCTTCTTTCGAAAAACACGAAATTATACAGCTACAGCAGAATAAACTCAAGTAATCAACTTTCTAATGAGAAACAACACGTTAGTTGCAAGGTATTCACGCCAAACTGATAGATGCGAGTAGTTACGAGATTCTCATTTACTGTCATAGATGACGCTATGAGTTTTGAATGAACAAATGAGTCAGATCAGGATGTGCGTAGCGAGGTGTTCTTCCTATAAACGCAATAAAATAAATTTGAGCAAAAATGCATTCCCAAGGTTTAAGGCGACGATATGTACTTATAAGTTTATTTTCTGTTTAATCATGCTGCGAAGTGGGTAGGTTAAAATACCTCAAGTAATTACTAAAGCTGTCCCATACGCCTAGAGCTCCCTAAAATTTGCAAACTACAAGAACCGGCCAAGAACGAGTAGGACTTGCGCATGCTGGGTTCCGTATTATTACCACCATACCGTAGTGATAGTACGGAACGTCCGTGTTCTACCGTAGTAAGAGCGAGCTCCCTATCAATTTTTATTTATTATTAGTTTTTATAGAAGCAACAGAAATAAATAAACATTGTAGTAGTTTAGTTTTAAACCTTGAAAGCTTGGTGATTATCTGCCTAGCCTTTTCCCAACTATGTTGGGATCGGCTTCCAGTCTACCAATATATTTTACATGGAGCGACTGCCTATCTGACCTCCACAACCCAGTATTCAAAACTGGGCAATACGACACCACTTGGTAAGACTGGTCGTCAGACTTTTTGGGTCACTGACTACCTGTAACGACTACGACTGCCAAAGACGGACAAATGACATCCGGAACCAACAGCTTAACGTGCTTTCCGAGGTACGGAGGAAACTGGTCACCCATCCATAGACCAACCTAGGCAAGCATGGCTTAACCTAAAGATAAGCCCAAACCGTATTAATCAGTGTTAAATCAGTGTTTAACTAATCTGTGATTTCAACTGTTTAACTTTTACGTATTAGATACAGCCAGACGGACGGACGAACAGCTGAGACTTGGTCGAGTTAGTTGAGCTGTTTAGAGTCCTGTTGGTAACCCTTCGGAAACGGAACCCTAAAAATGAGATATAACGTACTTAGATCTCATTTGTTTAATTTTGCTATTGTTTTTATATTAGACTAGAATAATGCCTGCGGCTCAGCAAGAAACGACAAAAAAACTGTCCGTTTTTAGACAGCAAACTCCGTACATATCATTTTATAAAAGTATTTTTTTGTGAAGAAATCTAACGTAAATAAGCATCGTAGTATTACAAATTACACGTATTACAAAACAAGGTTTTTCTTTCTTTTGACATGAAATGAGTCTCAGCGTACATTGCACACATTGAGTAGCTTTAAGAGAGCACAGATCCAACGAGCCAGAACCACCATGTCGTCCGCACAGCTTATGTTGACATATAGACCGAAGAGCAAAGGCGAGAATTATAATAGACTGATTAAGTGAAATGCATTGATTAAGCGACTCAGCCGCTGATGTTTTTTAGGCCTGAATGTCGCACCTACAGCCGTCAGCGAGAATTAAATAAGGCTGTCGGTCGCCGCTGACTGTGTGTACTATATAGAACACATAATCGTGCGCGACCTACCGTCAGCGTGACAAGAATTCAGGCCTAAAACAAACTTCAGCGGCTGAATCGCTTAATCAGCGCATTCCACTTAATGTGTCTATTCTTGCCTTTGCTCTTCGGTCTGTATGTCAAGACCAAAGAGCAAAAGTGAGAATAGCCTCCCCTATCTCACCATGCATTCCGGCATGTCTCCGATAGCTCACCCGCTAAAGATCTGCCTACATCTCCAAGAATGCAGAGAATATGCGCGATACTATGATAAAATTGATAAAAAAAACGCAAATCGTTGACGTGGCTCAAAAGGTTGGCAAACTTAAATGGGACTGAACAGGAGATGTTTGTCGCATGCTGAACAAACTGTGAGCCCGTCAAGGCTCTGGAATGGTGCCCTGAAACAGTGACACGGGCTCGCGGGAGACCACGAAGGTGATGGCGGGACGAACTGGATGTATTCCTTGAGAATTGGAAAGAAATATATAGTACAGAGTCCCAGCAGTGGGAAAATACAGGCTAGCTATATAATCAATAATATATAATCAATGGTGTAAATCACCCCTTAACACAGCCGAAAAGCACTTGTACTCCCCATCATTGCGATATTTTTTTTTGCTCTACACCATACCTGGGAACCTTCTAGTTACGGAAATATTGGGGGTCAAAATTCCAACTTTTTGACAAGTTTTTTTTTAATACAAGTTTTTACTGTTACATTTTTACTTAAGTCACCTCTACGATCCCCGTACTCTTCAATCCATCCATTAGCACAATGTTTTAAGTGCGATACATTGAGTTTTACCACAAAACGTGATTTTTCACCCCAAAAACAAAAGTCGCCTCCCAGCAATAATTTTTGCGTGAAGTTACTTAGTTTGCATTGTACAGAATGCTTGGTTAACGGATTTGTTATGAGGTGTTTTACACCCTGTATAATAATAAAGTGATATTGAAATTAAAATGCATCGCTGCTCTCTACACAAAGTAATGTCTTCCGCATGCATTTTAATGGAGAGACTAGCGACGGAGACTAAGCGAAAGATTATTACCGCGATGATAATGTGCTATGCAAAATACTGGAATTAACGCTCTAGTGTCGGAATCTGTTCGAATATATTTCGAAGATCCTCTTTCTGGGGTATTATAGTGATTTGTTGCGAGTACTAGTTCTTATGCCAAGGACGGAGATTTTAGCAGGTTTTTATTCTGTTAGTTGTGAAGTTGATAAGCAGACAATATTTGGCATTGTATGATAACTGGCTAGAACGTAATTGTGAAAAATAGTCCATACTGCAAGTCAACTTTTAACAATTAAGTGTTGCGTATAGGAATTGAGTTAAATACAACATATATATCTATGGGTATAAGCCTCTCCAATAGCAAGCCGGATATCTTGCGTTTATAGCGAAGTTTCGACCAAAAAGGTCCTCATGTTTTTTTGGGTGCTCTTCTACACTAATATTCTAAAGAGGAATATTTGTATTTTTGTGTGTGTGTGTATGTTTTTAATGAATAAACTCAAAAACTACTGTGACGATTTCAAAAACTCTTTCACCATTGGAAAGCTACATTCACCCGGAGTAACATAGGCTATATTTGATCCCTGTACACCCACGGAAACGGGAACAACGCGGGTGAAACCGCGTGACGTCCGCTAGTTAACCAATAACAGGCGTCTGACAAACGTTCATGTTCACCGAGAAGATAACAGTCTGGTTATCTAAAAACAGCTGTCAAATTGACATGTTCCCGTATAAAAATGTGTTTTAAACAGCTGTTTTTAGATAATCGTCCGTCATCTTTTTGGTGAACATGGACCTAAACCAATATTTTTAGACAAAGGAGGCAAAATTAGACATTCAAACCACGTCAAGCAATAAAATTAGATAAAAAACCCAGTCTTTAAGTGCCTTTCGTTGAGCATAATGACCGGCATTCTATCCTTTCAGCTACCGTTTCTTATTTATTGTTGAGTAAGGAAGGTAATGTCAGGTTGTCAGCCCATCGCCTGCCGTTTAGTGCCGGTATAATATAACCCTTCCCTACTCAAGTTTACGACCTGCGCAGAATGCTAAATAGCTGTCATGAGTAGATGGTTTTCAACTGCCTCCGTTTGGAAACTTGTGGTGACGCTTGAATTTTGGTTGATGTCGCAGCATTACAAAAAGTACTACAGCAACTTAGTACGGAAATAGTACAGCGCCAGCTATGATACGAATGAAGAACTAACATCAATATTAAAGCGTGAAAAAAACCTGATACAACATCCGTCTCGTCGAAGTTTTCTCCCTTTTCTATGGGGGATGTAAGATAGCTTTATGTTTTTACAAAGTTAGAAAGAGGATATTCTCTGACATGAAAGTAAAAAGAAAATCATCCAAGCTTACAAGTATAATTATTAGAAAATACTGCACAATGTTATAAGCGAGATTATCAAGAAAAGTAGGTAATAAAGACACGGCCTGGGTTACGACGCCATTACATTTGAAACCGAGCATGTTAGTGCTTGCTACAGGTACACTAGACCCGATTAAGAACTGGATTCTTATCTTTTACACACATAAAAGGAAAAAGGATAAGATATCTTTTACTTTTATTATCTTTCTTAGTTGTGTTACGAGAAATTAAGTGTTGTCTACATACAGTTAAGGCTCATGTTAGTATGTTCAATTAAATATATAATTAAGGTTTTTCTGTAATCGTGACAGTTCTACTTACGTGAACAGCGTTGTACGGGCATTATGTTAAGAGGATTACAGGACTTTAGAGGAAGGTCAATATTAGCCGGCTTATAGACTGAACTGAGGCTGACATGATCAAGACTATCGTTTCTAGCTTCATTACTTTCATTGATTGATTTTAATATTTATCCAGGCAAGTTTAGCTAAGGTAACGTTCAATGTAACGCTTAACACTTGCAACATTGTCTCGATGGATATAATGAATAGTACAGGGGTCTCGGTGAGATTTACAGTAATTCTAGAACTTTTCATGTAATTCTTTTTTACAATAGTCTACAATGAAATGCATATAAAAACAAAAATTGTCATAAATCTCGGTGAGGGGGGCCAGGAGTCCATAGCACAGGGTATCCTAGTTTGAATTCCTGACACCACAAATCTCTGTACCTTCAATATTTGTAACACCTTATAGTGTAACTGTACTTTGTGGGAGCAAAATAAATTTTATTATATTATTATTATTTAGAGAGCATCGGTGACCCAATGGTGGCGGCCCAGACTTACCAACTGTAAGTCGTGTGTTCAAACCCAAGCAGGTGCATTACTTTGTGTAATTTATTTCATTGCCGCTGCTCTCAAGGTGAAGGAAAAATCGTTAGGAAGCCGGTATGTCCTAGAACCAAAAATTCGAAGACATGTGACATGTACCAACCCACACAGGGTTGTAGGTGGTAGATTATAGGCCCTTCCCTCTGAAAGAAAGGAGGCGGTGTGTCCCAGCAGTGGGGACATTATAGATTGATTGTGCTATTACCTATGATATAACATTTAAAACTTGTATTCAAAAAGAGTCTGAAAAAGTTGAAACATTGACCTTCAAGAATTCCGTAACCAGAAGCTCCCATGGTATAATCAAGTGCAAAAAATATCGCAATGACTAGAAAGTAATGTTTCTACACCACCGTAATATTGCTTTGTTCACTGGTCTTTGTACCCAACTTCTCATCCAACTAGTAGGGATCGAAACTAGAGCAGAAGATAATAGTATGATATCACACAGGTGATACTGGTGCAGCACTTTCGAGTATGTTTGGTAAACAGAGGCCCCGAAAGTGGCAAGTGGCTCGTCACTCGAGTTTCAAGACTAGTGATGTGTTGTGAGCTCTTGTTTGTTAATGTTAACACGTAAGGTTTAGTGCTGACTAACATTACAGGTCTAAAGTACATTCTATATCATTATATTACGCATATGTCACATAAATAGAAAGAAAAAAAAATGTGCTGAATACAAGTCGGAAATGCATTTAAATTATTTTTTTTAATTTATATAACCTGCTTACCAACTTCCATCTCTTCTGGGGTTAATTATTTGAAAAAAAAATCCGTACGTCCGTCGTTTAAAAGACACTAATGTGCAAAATTACCAAAACAGATCATGCCGTAGATAGGTACCTACTTTGGTAAAGAGACACAAGTAACCGGCTACCATTGCACATAACAGACTTTTCACTCCTCTTGCTCAAAAAGACCGTAATTTATTTTAATTTACGTCGTCGATGTTCGAAAGTCTTTATTCGTATGGAATCGACTTATTACTGTTCCATTAAAAAAAAAACATTTCATTTTAAAAATGGATCAAACGCCCCGATCGCCGAACTCTTTGGCAGAATGTGTGCGTTGCATTCCAGCTACAGAAGAAATAAAAAAGGCATTGGCGCGAAATTTTATGATTTTTTCGGTATTATTTATTAAATTATAAGTAGGACTCCTTTTTATGTCCTACGTTTACCCCACAGACGACACAATATTAAATTCGTCTTCACGGGGAACTGAAACTATTTTGCCGGGAAAAAACATCTCTTTAAATTTGAACAACAGTACAAATTGTACATTTAATTGTTAATAAAATAAACTATCATAAAATACGGTAATTTTTTTTGTCGCTATCTAACCTTTGAATTCGAAATTTTCGTTACTTGCAACTGTTAAATATTATATTGTAGTTGTAATTTTACTTACTAGCACTAATTATATATATGATTGTTTAAGAAATAACACTTCTGCACCTAAATGTACACTTTTGTAATATCTACTTTTTAAATAAATTATTCTTATTCTTGTTTTATTTTCTCGCAATCGTAGTGAAAAGTACATTGTAATACACGGTGCTAAAATCCCATTATAACTCGGTTTCTATTTACTACCTCGCTGAAGCTCGATAGTAAAACTACCTCGTATATAATGGGTAATTTTAGCCCCTTGTATTACAATGTACTATTTCGAAAAACAAAATAATCACAATCAACTAAGCCTCAAAAAACCCAAGAATAAAGATGTAGAAATAGATCACTTTTGACACTTCATCAAAATACAACGTGTGACCTTGTAACGGCTGGTATAAAGTATTATTTATTTTTTTGCAGTTAGAACTGCACAATTGCTTAACTTTTTTCAATTACAATTACATTACCTATTTATTTAATGGCAAAAATACGTAACCTTTACTTTAAACTGACAGATGTCAAAATTACATATTTATTGTAATAATGGCAAAAATAGGTAACATTTACTATAAACTGACAGATGTCAAAATTACAGATATTTATTGTAATAATGGCAAAAATAGGTAACCTTTATTATGAACTGACAGATGTCAAATGTGACTTAATACAATGGCCCTACTATAGCTACTCAAATAACAGATTTTCCCCTCTACTAGAAATATAAAACCACAACCAACCCATCCATCTCCAAATCATCAAGTAAACACAATTTACTGCGTAATCCATCCCAACAGTACTGTATCACCAAAGACGAACGTTTATGTGTCACTTAAATATATGTGATCGCGTTGGAATATTAGCCTCGGTGATAAAAACTCTCTTCACATCACTATGAACGTCAGATGACGTCACGCTATGATTAGGGATGTGCTCAGGTGTATCACGACTAGGTATAATATCCGAATATTTTTACTGGAAGGTTTGATGTCAAATGACGTCGTAAATCTGCGCTGGTGCGGTTAAGGTTTTGACGTGTCGGATATTAAAGTTGGAGTAGTTTAACATAAAAAAATGGTTGAGGTATTCTTTTATGGTGTGAGTGATAGATGAATGAGAGCCCCCAAAGCGCCTATATTCTTTTATTCTAGTAGTTTCTAATAGTTTTTCAAAGTTTTACAAAAATCTTGTACAATTTAAGGTAATATCTTGGTTATCAGATTAGCCAGTCATCATCATCAGCCTACTAATGTTCCCACTGCTGGGACACAGTCCAGTAATCAAATGTTACCGTTGACACTGCGACTATACACAATCTTTGCACCTTTTTTCGTATGGAAAATCATTCCCCGGAAGACCCCGGATTTTGGATCGGTGAAAGGATGAAAATAAATGGATTTCCAAAGCCTCAAAAAAAAGAACCTACCTCGCACCAGGTTACCTACATAATATCGACAGTAACTACATCGATGGTCACTGTGTCGACAACGTTCCATCGACGGGTTAATGAGTCGACAGTACAAAAAATCGACGGATTCTGATTAAAACAGCTTGTTGTTTCACAGATTTATTATTTTAATTCGGTTTTAAAAACGTGCGGGGCAGTTTTCGGGGACCACCGATAGCAGTGAAAACTTGTAGCCAATCGGCTACGAGTGCGAAAAGCGTTAGGTGATGGTCACACGAGTTCCATGATTTTTGTTCACTCAAAAAGTGCTCGACGCACCTAAAGAGGTTATCACATCAAAAATCCTATTTACAAAATACTTTATAGTTCACATTCTGTATTTCACAAGTGTTTCCCCAGATGTGCGTTCCGTTTTCACCCCAGTGCGCAGTGCACAGTGGGTCGTACTCACACAACAGGTGCAGCCAGTTACATCTGCATACGCGTCTACGTCGTGTAGAGCTCCGAAATGACAATGGGCTAGTGTGAAATAGATGAGAAGGATGTGTATTTAAGCCTTTATAGATGTAATACTTGGAAATGAAATGATTGACGATGCAAGGGATGTTTATACACCGAGACTGATGAAGGAAATACTTATAGTTGTCGCACCAACTTGTGCTTTAATGGGAATTTCTGAAGAGAGCACTGTGCCACACAGTGTTACAATGTGAAGCTCATTTTCAGTCTGGTGTCTGTCTAACTCATGTATTATTAACTGCTAGCCGATGCCAGCGGCCTCGCCCGCGAAATACAAAACCTTCCTCTTGAATCACTCTATCTATTAAAGAAACCTGCATCAAAATCCGTTGCGTAGTTTGAAAGATCTAAGCATACATAGGGACAGACAGACACGGCGGTAGACTTTGTTTTATACTATGTAGTGAAGTGATGTAACCTCTACAAGGCTGTTCTGAAATACCTTTTTTTATTTTTTTTTTAGGATGGGAAATCATCAAATGAGTTCTCCCACTCTGGGCGGAGCGGGAGGGGGTGTCAGACTCTTACTGACTAAAACCCATCCGTGTTCCTTCCTCGCCCTTTATGTTCCGGGGCCGGGTATCTCTTTCGAACAGGCCCGCATCCCCGGCCGGCAGCTGTTCTGAAATACCTGGCAATTTATATTTGGTAGTAACATTTCCTTGTGTTTTATAGGTCTCTAAGCGCATAATTAGATAAAACGTCATATCTTTATAGCTTCTCTGAAGAGTACATGTTTACAAAAAAAAAAAAAAAAAAAAATGTGTACAGACTGTTACTGTTCGAATGCTGCGGGACTGTTCGATAAAGATACTGTGGCCCCGGAACATAAAGCACGAGTAAGGAACATGAATGGGTTTTAGTCAGTAAAAGTCTGACACTCCTTTCCACTCCGCCCAGAGCGCGAGGAGTTATTTGATGATTTTCCTGAGATTAGCGCGTTCAACCGAACAAACAAACAAACAAACTCTTCTGCTTTATAATAAGTATAAATATCGCTGGACAGTAATGTCCAGTAATGCTTAGTGTGGCACTAGATAGTATACCAGATAGTTGATATACTACATATATATATTTTTTGTTTGTAAATACATACTTATTATACATATAAACATCCTTGGCACGGAAATAAATGTCCATGCTCATCACACAAACGATTGCTCCTAACGGGATTGGAACCAAGGACCCTAAGAACGTTAATCAGCCTGACTACCGCTACGTCATTCATGTCGTCTTAACATAAAATAGTTCTGTTTATCATAGGTCTGTAAACGGTTGAGAATCAACAGCATTTCTATTTCAGGTGGAAACTTAGCATATCCATGTACCTACGTAGGTAAATACAACGCGTGGCTAACTACTGTTTATTTGGGATCGGGGATCTACTTAGTAGTGTCTATATTGACTTAGAACCATTGAACGTTGAGGAAACTAAGAATCTTAGACGATGCACGGAAGCTGAGGTCTCTTTTACAAGTAAAGTATTATTGCTTTTTTTAAAGACAATCTCCTACCCACAACTTGACCGGGTAGAGTTTCTTGTTTGAATAGTACAAAACTTTCTAATACACTCATAAAAGCGTAACTTGCCATTTTTTTGGCAGCCTGCTTTTTCTCGCTTCTGGCAAAGGTCTCCCTGCACTACCCCCATTTCTCACGAATAGCTTTCTAATGTGTAATAGTGAATAAAATTTTAATCGGTATTATAGATTGGTTTGGCCAACCGAATGTGCTTACTTTTCATTGCACTTTGTGCAATAATTTTGTGTTAAGCACTTGCTGTTTGAATTGATTTATTTTTATCAAATCAAATCAAATCATGTATTTTTACAGAAAACACTGTTACAATGGTGTTAAAAAGATTTACATGTTTCAAGTGATTCTACCGTAAGGCATGCAATCTCTCGCGAGGCGGCGGGCCTGCTTGCTGGATTGCCGCCATGGGATCTGGAGGCGATAGTCCTCGCGCGCCTGCATGAGTGGCGCGCGGAGGTACTACGCCGGGGGGAAACTCCGCTGCCGCGGCAAATTGCCGCTCAGCGGACGGACCTCCGGTGCGATCTCATGGCGACATGGAGAGAGCGACTGTCGCAACCCCGTGCAGGGCACGCCACGGTAGTGGCGGTAAGTCCCCTCTTTGAGGAGTGGCTGGAGAGGCGCCACGGCGTCCTCACCTTCCGCCTGACGCAGGTCCTCACCGGACACGGATGTTTCGGGAGGTACCTGCACCGAATCGGGCGGGAGGAAACGCCCGGGTGTCTCCACTGCGAGGATCGACCGGAGGACATGGTGGAGCACACGGTGGAAGTCTGCCCTGCGTGGGCGGAGCACCGCCGTGTCCTCGTAGCGGCGATCGGCGGCGGCGACCTCTCGCGTCTGGCCCTGGTTCAATCCATGGTCCGGAGCGAGACGGAATGGGAAGCCGTCGCCTCCTTCTGCGAAGCAGTCATGCTAGCGAAGGAGGTGGCGGAACGAGAGAGGGAGACAACCTCTCTTCCCGGCCGCCGCGGGAAACGCACCGGGCGTCGGGGGCCACGTGGTGGCTACCGGCCACCGTATGCGGGCCTGTGGACGGTTGGCTATGGGCTAGCTAGCCGTCCATCCGTCTAACGACGACGACAGGCCGTGTCGACGGCGCGTTCGTGTTCCACGCGCGCCTCAAAGAGATGTCAGCATAAGGGGAGGGGCCCGCAAGGGCCGAAGCCTGCCGGGGTTGCGGGCCTGTTCGAAAGAGATACCGCGGCCCCGGAACATAAAGGGCGAGGAAGGAACATGGATGGGTTTTAGTCAGTAAGAGTCTGACACTCCCTCGCTGGGCATGCAAAATGTATACAATCACAAAATACAATGAATAAAACAAAGGACTGGTAAATTAATTTAAAAATAAATAAAAAGAAACAAAATAATAAGATATTAAATTAATTCAATGTCATACAAATTAGTTATTATTTGAATGTCATCTATGTCTGGAATTTTTACAATTATTTTAAGATACCTCCATAATAATATTGTTATTGCTTGACGTCATTGTGAGGTTTTAAGTTTAGGAAAATTATCGGTTAAGAATTCATTTAAATTATAGTAGCACTAGCTGACCCACGCAACTTCGTCTGCGTAAGACGAACCAACAGTTCCTAAAATTAGCGCGTTCAACCAACCTAACAAACAAACTCTGCAGCTTTATAATATTAGTTCAGATTCAGATTGAAGTCAGTAACAATTTATTTTTTCTCGAACAGGTTTACAATAAACGCCAAAATATTCAACTTATGTTTGTCCGAATCAGGACTCTTCCCTCGACAGCCTTACGTTTCCATCCTTGGACACTCGACAATATCATACTCCAGCTAGGTCGAAAGTTCTCATCAAGTGGCATGACGAGCCGAGATACGTTAACGCTGCTTCAAACTGTTGCGGACCTCTCGCATCTGCCTTCCTTCTCCAAAGTCAGACCTTCAATGGTCGTCATACTCCAGGCAGGTCAACACAATACGATGTCATCATCATCATCATCATCAGCCTATAATGTTCCCACTGCTGGGACACGGCCTCCTCTCAATGAGAGGGAATGGGCTATAATCTACCACGCGGGCCCAGTGCGGATTGGTAGATGTCACATGCCTTCGAATTTTTGGTTCTAGGACATGCCGGTTTCCTCATGATGTTTTCCTTCACCGTTTTGAGAGCAGCGGTGATGAAATAAATTACACAAAGTAATGCGCCTGTCTGGGTTCGAACCCACGACTTACTGTTCGTAAGTCAGGGCCGCCACCACCGGGCCACCGCTGCTCAATACGATGTAGATGCTGTAAACTCTTGAAAACCTATTGCAAATTCTTTTCGTCTCCAAGCCTCCATCATGAGACCTTCGATGACAGTCATATTCTAGCTATTTCTAAAGTTCTCATCAAGGTGCATTAAGTGAGCCCAATGACGATATAGCTGCTGTTAACTGTTGAGGATCTCTTGCTACTACCTTCAGTCTCCATTGTTAGACCATCGATGACAGTCATGATCCAGCTAGGTTTAAAGTTCTTATCAAGATGCACGAAATGAGCTACAAGAACACACGAGACACATGTCATGAGACACGATAGAGCAGATTTGAAGTGTTGTGGAACTCTTGTGACTGCTTTTCATCTCCATCGTCAGATCTCCGATAATACTCATACTCTAGCTAGGTTTAAAGTGTATATCAAAGTGCGTGAAATGAGCCGACACACGATATAGCTGCTGTAACTGATCACAGTCAAACTTCAGACAGGTCTAAAGTTGTCAAAAAGGTTTATGAAATAAGCTCCAAAACGATCTTCTTCTTTATCGTGTGGTTAGTGCCTAACCTGTTGTCAGAGTTTTTATGCCGCCCAAGGTCCTCTGTCTTGGCTTTACATGCCGTCGAGAAATAACTCTCAGGCATGCTGTGGTTTTCTCACGATATCTTTCTTCACCGAAGCAAGCGATCTTTCCTTCCTTATCGTGTTGTTGCCTAACCTGGTGTCAGAGTTTTTATGCTGCCCATGGGCCTCTGACTTGGCTTAACATGCCAAATGTCTTTCAGGCATGTGGGTTTCCTCACAATGTTTCAGCAAGCGATGATTATACAATACGCACATGAATTCGAACACAACTATTTTCAATAAAAAATGGGACAAACTTTGCTAAACACGCTTTTCAACAAAAATAATCATGAAAATCGGACTTCTCTGGAAAAAGTTATGCGTCATCATCATCATCATCCATAGCCCGACTTCAGCGACTGCTGGGTACAGGCCTCTCTTTGTTTGTGCCAAGCTCCACGCTCTTGTTCCAGTCTCATCCAGGATATTCCCGCAATAGCAACAATATCGTCTGCTTATCTCACCGCTGGACGAACAAAACTTCTGTTTGGATTTCTAGAATGCCACTTGGTCACAGCTTTACTCCACCTGACATCACCGCGCCTTGCTAGGTGTCCTGCCCTACTCCATTTGAATTATCATCATTCATCATTATTTCAGCGCAAAGACGTCCACTGCTGAACATAGGCCTATCAAGTGTCGCCACATTGACCGGTCTCGTGCGACTTCATAATTCGGTCATTTGAGTATTGCTCAGCCATATTATAGGTACCTACATAAAGAGAAACAGACGATGAATTGAGAACTTCTTCCAAAAAACCCAAACTTGAGACATCTGACACGGGAGAAGTCATCCCCAGAGTGGGAGAAGTCATTTGATGATTACACATCCTAAAAAAAACATAAAAAAAGACATCTGACACGGGCGAATGCCAGTATCATTCTTTCACGGAAAATCATAACACCGTGATTCAGAAAATGAAGTCAAATAAACAACGCCATTTATAGACCATGAAGTTAAACTGCTAAAACATATGCATGGAAAGCAGTCGAACGGACACTCTACTGGCTTTGTAGAGTTTTAAAGCAAGGTCATGTTGACTATTCTATTCTTCTCTATCTTGTGATTTTTATTCATAAGTACCATTTTGGTTTCATAGATGTCATTGCATGTATCCTTAGATCATGATGATAAGTTCTCCTTAAAAACTTTAAAGTCATATATCTTTTGATGGAGAGCACCGATTGCAAAGAAACAAAAATCAAAACTTTCTCTAAGTTATGCACAATAATAATTTGTGCATTCAATAAAACCACATTGGTTTTTTAATTTACACGTAAAAGGGCTACGTAGAGACACAGACACAGACGAAAATTTAAGAAATAGTAGAAAAAGGGTTCTGTGTGTGATCCTTTAACAGTTTAAGCGCCATGTTTACAGATTTATTATTTGAAATAAATGACTCCCAAACTGTCGTTTAAGTGTTAATAAAAATATGTATAAAACTATGATTTGGAAATATGTAAGCTTTAAAAAAACTAAATACTTTGTTACAAAAAGTGAAAACCGGGTGGTTTTTGAACGTGCGAACCAAAGTTATTATCAGAAATCTTACAGAATTTCAAAAAGTATTCTTGGTCTGTACTGAGGCTTGACCTTGCGAGTCACTGTTTGAAAGGCGGTTGCCGTCACCGACGGGCTATTTTATCTCGTGACAATTCGTCTAAAATAGTTATTCTATTACATTGCATGTTATGACAGTTGTCAGTTGTCAAACAGTTGAAAACTATAGACGAAATGCAATATTGCTCACCCCGTCAGTAATTAGCGTGATAATATATAGCCTATGTCCTTCCCTGGGTTAAAATACATCTCCTTGCCGAATTTCATTACGATCCGATCAGCCGTTTTTTCGTGAAAAGGTAGCAGACAGACAGACAAACAGAGTTACTTTCACATTTATATAATGGTATGGATTTACCAACTAAAAGGCTCTTCAGGCTTTTCTTAAATAAGGTAGTATTCATTGCCCTGATTTCTTTAGGTAATTTATTGAAAATAACAGGAGCCATGTGAAATACACTTTTGTGCATTAAAGCGGTATGTGTTCGGCGACCAAAGAGGCGAAATTCGTCACGTTGTTGCCTATTACTCACTTCTAAGGCTAGTGTAAATAACATTTGATTGGTCTTGACAAATACTGAGACTTCATAAATATATAGGCTTGGGAGAGTTAAAATTTTGTACTCCTGGAAAAGCGGTTTACAGGTTTCGATCATTTGAAGCCCAAACACAGCCCTTATGCACCGTTTTTGTGCTTTAAAAATGATGTTAATATCCGTCGAATTCCCCCAAAATATCACACCACACCTCGAAACTGAAGCAACTAAACCATGATATGCAGTTAACACGGTATTAATGTTTGCTATCTTTATGAACAGAGCGTAGCACTACCGACCTACCTGAACGGCGTGGAATTCTCAAAATCAGCGCTTTATGACAAAGAGGGGATTTTTTTTAAATTTAAACGGGATGGATTTAGTTACATATCCAAAATTTTACCTATTATAAAAGTAGTGTAGATAAACATAAGGACAAAAGAAAATTGTACCTAAAAATCAAACAGAAACCTTAAATTTTATAACAAGTTCCAGCAAAATTTTACAGGACCGACGATATAACTTATCATATCCGTATCCGCGGAAAAATATCCGCCGTTCAAGTTCACGTACTCGGTCATTTCCGTGGTACATCCCTACGTCCCGATGGCTATCAATTTGTTACTGTGACGTTTTTACGCGATCATCGGCGGCGCGGCACCGCCCGGCGCGGCGCGGCTATGTGCGGTTATTGATAAACTCGCCTGCCCACTGACTACGCCCGTTGACACATCGATAACAATATTTTCCAACCTTTATATTGCTTTCAATATTTATAAATCACGTTATCGATTAAAATTTGAATATTTTTATAGGTGTTTGCGATGTGTGCGGATAAAATTTAAATTTGTTTGGATACGGATAGGATTACACGTCCCAAGCTATGTTTGAGATTAGAATACTTCATTATTTTCGTGTAGGTTCCGATTTCAGGTCATTATTGAGGTTTTTCCAGCTTTTTTTATATTGCCATTTCATTGTATTACCAGAAACTATTTACCTGAATAAAACTGTGGTAAAAAACATGCTAACCGCAAACAGATTCGCATACAACAGTAGCAGTTACAAACCAGTATTTCTAACATTTATGAAGTAAAGTAAAAACTGAATAATAGAACTAAATGTGGCGACAAACTCACTAAAAGTACCGCGCAAACTTGTCGAGGGCCGCAGTTCGATTGCAGACATTGTGGTCGCCAGGATTTTATTAAAACTTTTTTTTTAGTTATCAAACATTCATACTTTACGGGGACCAAGTTTTATTTGTCCCCGGCGGTTTCCTTCAGCGAATAATTTAATTTTTTGCACCCACAAAAGCTCCGGATTACGTAAAGGTCTGTAACAAGTTTTTGCTCTAGAAAATTAAGTCTTTGATCGTTTCGGGATTTTTTACTTGGAACGAATCAATCATCCGTTGACGTCGTTTGAAAATAATATAGGTTTTGATTGCGTGGATCTAAAGTGGATAAAAGAGGTGACACAGATTTTATTATAACGACCTATCTTTTGTTCTTTTGACTTTCGACAAAAGTCCCACTGAGCACAACTGCTGTGCGCGAGGTCCCGAGATCGAATCCCGGGTCGGGCAAAGTATTATTGGGTTTATCCGTCAGGGATTTTCAGTAGCAGCCTAGATTTGTGCCCGGTTGATGGCAATGAGCTCGCCCCTATTACATGTGGCTTAAAAATAACTGGCGAAATGTGGTTGTACTTTTATGTCACCTCAGCCACTACTGTCACTTTTGTCACTTCTGAGCTAACAGGCATGTTGTTACTGTAACTAAGACTTGGTAATTTATAACATTTGAAAAAGATTTACCAGAATCATCTTCATCATCATCATCATTTCAGTCGATAGACGTCCACTGCTGGACATAGCCCATAGTGTCACATTTACTAGAATAACAACAGTTTAATTGTGTTTTTTAAACTTTCACGATCAGAACACATTATAAAACTTAAGAAGACGGGTATTTATCGCGAATTTACCCCCGCGACCACGGCTGGTGCAATCCAGTCGAAAAGTCGGGATAAAATTAAAGGTAAATTCGCGATAAATACCCGTCTTCTTAAGTTTTATAACAGTTTAATTTCTACTCCACGAAGCCAAAAAGGCTAGAATACAATAGATATAGAATAGAATAGAAATAATTTATATGCATCGAATGTAGGTAACAAGAGTTGTTACAGTAATACTTATTAGTTCCTGGTACATTCTATACCATTTGGCATGCAAAAATGTATACAGGCACAACACAAAAACACAACTTCATTTTAAAAGTTTCACGATATTTCAACAAATTATCTTGTAACAAACTACCATAAAAGATTTTGCGACACACTCTTGCTCATATCAACAAGTTGATAACACGTCGCAGATTGGAAGGGGTCCGGAAAGAATACTAAAATCTTCCGCCCCTGAGCATGGGGTTTCAAAGGTGCAACCCCGGAACATGGTTGAGGAGGGTTGAACTTGCATGGTTTATAAGAGAGGCGATTACTTTTTATCGGGATATCCTCTATGAGTGTAGCAAAAAGGCGCGGAAAAGTTTAGGGGTTTGAAAAGTTTTTGTATGATATTTTGTTATGTTTCAGGTGCAAAACAGCCCTTGTAAAATTTACAAAATTTACAAAGCCATAATAACAAATACAGAAGCAGTACAGAATCGTATTCGTTAGAAAAAATGGAAGGAGGAGGGAGGCTCTTTTTTATCCCGGTAGTAAAATCCCAAGACGGTGAAGAAAAACATCCTTAGAACCAAAAAATCGAAGACATGTGACATCTACCACTCCGCACTGGGCTCGCGTGGTGGATCATAGCCCATTCTCTCTCATAGAGAGGAAGCCTGTTCCAGCAGTGGGAATATCAAAGGCTGATAATGATGATGATGAAAATCCCTGGAACTATTGAGAATCTTCACGTGGACGAAGTCGCTGGCAGAAGCTAGTTTAATAATATTAAGTTTGTATCATTTTATCAACCTGGTAAAGGTTGCGGGGATTCTCTGTATACGAGACAGTGGACGTCTTTCGGCTGAAATGACGATGAGATCATTATACCTACTTAACTTCTGAAACAAATCTTTTCAAAACTCTGTAAAACGCAATAAATTATGTTGACAACATCTAAAACGGACTTTCAAAGAGGAATCTTGGCTTTGTACTAATCCCCACTAATGACAATTTCAACCATCAACTTACGGTAATTAATCACAAAATCCCAAAGGCCTCGTTCACGCAAAATTCACGAATACCAAAAAAATCTTCGAAACCGACCATTTTCATAAAACTAAGTGCAAGTGTACCTTCCTCTATCCTATTATTTAGGAGCACCATATAGCCATTCCTTCTGTCGACCCTCGCGAGTTACGGCTCTGATAAGCAGCTGATATATACTTTTTCTTTTCGCAGTTCAAGATGTCGAAATATATGTTATTTCTCGCAAGGGACGGTAGGGTGTGTTATAGTAGTGGGGTTCATTTGATGCAGTGCAATGTACTGAAAAACTGGATAATTTTAAAGATCGTTATTGGTCAATAGAGCAGATCCTAGAAACTATTTTGGTTCGTAGAAATTGGTTCCAGATAAATATTACACGTACATTAATAACACTTGAATTTAAATATCAAAGTTAAAAGTTCGCAGTTCGAATAGAACTAACAAATTTAGTTCGTCTTGCAGTTCCAAAGATGAAAATAAAGTTTGAAAGAAGCTTTACACCATCCATGACCATTAAAAATCACCATAATTTCAGCCGAAAGACGTCCACTGCTGGACCTAGGGCCCCCCAAGTGATTGACCAGTCCCGTACGTATCGCATTCACCAGATTCCTGCAACCTTTACCCGGTCATAGTCCACATTGTGGAAGGCCTTTCAAAGCAAAACTAAAATAGGTACAATCAAATAGGATTTTCAATTTTATTTAACAAAAGCACTCTAAAAATGTAAACAGCAACATCGCAACACAAGAACAAGAGCAACCAACTATGCGGCAATCTCGTCTAACAGTGTTCAAGAAAAAGTAGATTCCCTGTTCGCTGCACCGTTCTATCAATAACTAGCCGTAGCCTCCCCGGAGTACAACAACTTTTATTTTAACATAATGAAAACATGACGCGCCAACACAACACACATAGGAACAGAAGGTCGACTCAATAGAAGCGACAATGGACTTAATTATATAGGCATGCGATGTTAATGGCGATGGAGTTTCTTACCGGTTCTTCTCCATGGAATCGACCAACGCGAACCGTGCACCGTTTTCGACGTTTTATAAGTGCCCATCCAGGCCTATGTGAAATAAATTATATTTTGATTTTGATGAATGGCGTTGACGACATCACAAATGTAACTGAAGAATTAACAAGAAAAAATGGAAAGATCCAAAAGTGATCAATATTAACATAAAACGTGGATGTAGCAAATAGAAAATGTAAGGATCATAACAGGAGGTGTACTGAAGTTTCTACCTACTCTAATAGAGAAAAAGGTGTAAAGTTAAATGTGGGTGTGTGACAATTTCGACAGATTTTCATAGGCTAATTATTATCTAAAACGACAGCTAGTCAGTGCACTGTGCATGAAGCATATCGGTTCGTTTCTGCTCGTTGTCTGACGTGGGTCTTCTGTGTCTATCTACACTACGTCACCATCCTAGATATACCACGATGAATCTGTTCCCTCGTAAATATTACTTTAGTTGCTTCCAAGGGGTTTATAGCCGGTTTTCAGAGTATGTGGATGGATTTTATGATGTTGTTAAAATGTTTTTGGTCGTTTGTCTGTTCTTTCCAATTTTGGCGACAGCGTTGTGTGAATTGAATTGAAGTTTAATTGGTCTACTACATTATTTTGATGAGAATGTTTCGGTTTTATCTAAGCGCTTGATATCTCCCCTGATACTTGGTAGTAAGTGGCGTCCGATGCCTTTGGACTTGCTTGCTTGTTCTACTCGTCATTTTTTTACACTTTTTTTGATGACCACACAAGATCTATGGGAATACGAAACACGCTTTACTAATCCTTATCGAGTTTTAGACTTAAAAACAACCACTTATTGCATGTTTTCTTTAAAGCTTGATCCTACAATAATGTCTCCCGGCTGAGACTCGCGCTTCTAACTTGATGCTATATTGATTTTTAATATTCAAAGTTTGCTAACTGGAGCGCGCGGCTCGCAACTTTTTATGACTTAGTATTGACACCGCCCGGGGCTGTGCATACTTCGCAAGAGTACACTAACAATATACCCGAGAGGAATACAGCTAAAAAATATGAAACCCGTTCCGGGGAAAAGACTGGAAATAGGAGAAATTTCTGATGAATCGGATTTGTATGTAGGTCGTTCAGTTTCCTTCGAGCCGGATTGATCCGACCGAGAGCGATGTTTCCAAGAGGAGCCACAAATCCTCGCCTTCAATCCTCGATAGCTCCTGCCTCACAAAATATCGTTCAGAAACCGTTATTTATTATCAGATTAGCAGCATTGCCGCTATCTTGTGTATTATGGAAGCTGCGAATCAAGGGATTAGAAGCATTTTTTCTCCCCGAATCTCCTCACAATGAATAACTTAAGCCCAAACGAATTGACGCGGTGATTCTTGGTCTTAATTGCGGTGGAAATTATTCCTATCTGGCTTCCGTATTTATTTAGGATTTACTTTTCGAGATAGTAAACAAGATAAATCCGGGGATGTCAGGCGGAAAATTCGAGAAAACGGGAAATACAGACGTCGCGAATTTTCCACCGATATGGAATGAATGGTCGGGAGTTTTTTTTATCCTCCTTATCTGTGAAGCGCCCCGGGCTAAGGTTTGATGGAACCGGGCGGGGCGGCCATGCTGTTAGTGTTACGTTATTTATCTGGAGTTGGCAAAAAACCTGAGATAAGTTTATACATTTTTTTTTATAAAATCCCAAGTTGCTGTAGAACTACAGCGTTCTACGTGAGTAGCGGTAGAAAATTATAGAAGAAAATAAAATTCTTCACGTGCTACAAAATTATGTGTGTCGTTGGAAATTTTTGCCAAGCATGTGTGAGACGCTGAACCTTGTTAAAACTTCAAGAATATGTGGCTCCAAACTTATGAATAGTTTTGAGTTCGCGTTTGCTCGATGTTCAAAACATTTTGTTTTTGAGTCATCTAAATTAACTTAACTTTAAATAGAATGTTCTTGATGATACTCAGGTTGGATAAAGTGTTGGGTATACTTAAAATATGTTTTATTGCGCTTGTTAGTGATCATAATATGATTTGTGCTATTTTTTCTGTTTTACAAATGAGAACCTCTAATTGGCTCTGCGTTGCATATGTAATTGTTGTTCATTTGCTAAAGCTTATTCTTCTTCTAATCCCTAATCATATTCGTATTATAAATGTGAATGTAAGTTTGTTTGTTACGCTTTCACGCAAAATTACTCATCCGATCATCATGAAACTTTGTACACATATTCTTGGAGGTATTCGAAGTAACATAGGATACTTTTTAATAAAAAAAAAAGAAATAACAACAGGATCCGCGTACGAAGTCGCGGGCAGAAGCTAGTTATAAATAAATAACCATCAGAAATTCGTCAGTAAATAAGTTCGAAGATTAGACTTTATGCTCGATCAATGGTTATTACGTAGGAAGAATGTAACTCAGATTTTTGAGAAATGTTTTGTATTGTACAGTAAGCGTTCATAAGCGCACAGGCACGCCAAGGATCATTTTGCTGTGAACGCACGGCCGAGCGTCCGTGCGGCTGTATGTGTAAGCTGTCTCAATACAGTACCTACGCACACCACAGCCACAGAGTCGCCTACTGTCGCAAGTTGTCGCGTCGCTCTCCACGAAACAAAAAGATATATATTACCGTCTCTTTTGTTATACACGCAGCAAACGCATGATCGTATTTGCATTGGATAGGTAAACTTCGACCATAATCTACCAGGTGTTGATAGCTGTTTAGGTTAAGCAGTGGATTCACGATCAACGTGTCTTGAGTTCAAATCCCGTTTACATACGGGTTTTTTTTTTTGTAACCACTTTAATTTATATTTGTATTTTATACAAAAACTATTTACTTAGGTATTTATTTTGAAATGGGTTCATGCTCATTATTTATTTTTTATAAAGATTTTAATATAAGTTAATAACCCATCATAACTATTTATGAGATTGTGTAATATTTTTTCGGTTTTGGAAGGTGGAAAAAAAGTCGTGCTGACAGATAACAAAAATTGTTTTATTCGTTTCATTTATTCATATAATTAACAACTTTAATAAGATTTGTAACGTCACATTCCTACCTAGATATACGAAGTTCTCTTGTAACCGTTCATAAGATTTTTTTGTGTATCTGTTATACCCACTTTTAAGTCATTTTTTATTAACATAACAAGGATATTCTAATAACACAAATATAATTGTTGATACCCACTTCTATCTATCGGTATTCAACAGAGCTTACTGAAAACTAACACATAATTTATACTTCGTGAATATGTTTTTTATGTGACGTCACAATAAATGTAACTCATATTGAGGTTATAGTTTAAGTGTTCATTTTCCTGAAGAAAAGAAGATTGAAACTAAACCTCAATTTAGGAATTATTAATATCGCTAAATATTTTGTAACACGTCTAATTAAAACTAGAACATTAGGGATTAATATTTTGTATAACCCCCATTATTTTCAATGCAGTCAAGTAGACGTATGCGGCTTAAAGGCACCCAAAGGGCAATGGAGAGGGCTATGCTCGGAGTTTACTTGCGTGATCGCATCAGAAATGAAGACATCCGCAAGAGAACCAAGGTCACCGACGTAGCCCGAAGAATTGCTAAACTTAAGTGGCAGTGGGCAGGGCACATTGCTCGCAGAACGGATGGCCGATGGGGTCGAAAAGTTCTGGAGTGGCGACCGCGAACCGGAACAAAATGGAAGTAATCCAGTGAAAGTCTAAATATTCCCGTGCGAACTGTAATCGTTCTTCTTTATGTCTTTCTGTCAAGAAGGGCATTTTAGCTGATCTTCTGTGATGCAAGCCTTCAGCGTGGAGGGCACGGCGAACAGTTTGCGGTGACTCCGAGTGTGTCGTAGGTGTGAAACCATTGGTTTCATACTCGCCCACGATATGTTGTTGCTGCGCTTCACTAATAAGCGACGACCTTCCACTTCGCTGTCTACTTGCAAGGCTCCCCTTCTTCCTCATACCTTTTGATCCAGAGACTTACTGCATTTCTGTAAACAAAAAAAATGATGTTAGGCAGCTGTAATAAATACTAAAGTGACTTCATTCACTCTGCATTTATAAATCCAATAATAAACACTAATTATTTATCTTGCATGATAGATTGAAAAAAAAAATAACGAATTAAGTAAACCACAGGTCACCAAATAAATGAACAATTTATAATACCCATTCGTTTTTAAATTTTTAATGTTTAAGTTACAATTCATAAATAATTATAATACTCACATTTAGTCCTATTAAGGCCACTTTTATGAAGCGCGGATAATTCGCGATAATAGTCGCCCTCGCCTTAATATTAATATTTGCCCGCATTTTAAGAATCACACCAACAACAATACCGCTATCTATTAAACCACACGTCACTGACCATCAACTACCACATTATATAGTGTATTATGTATGACTACAACCAAACGACAAAGTTCATTCCGATCAAGTTAAAATATTCATAAAACTCATGTCTACCTCACAGAAATCTAACAAAATTCTTGACTTATTTTTCTATCTACCTCCCTAACTTTACGAAATGTGTGAACAAAGCAAACAAGTTAAATAATATAATATTTCTGTAGAGTAAAAACTTACAAAAATACTAAAAGTAACTGTGCGGGATTTGAACTCACGGTTTACTGATTCGCTCTTAATTCTGGACGGGCCCAACCGCTAGGCCATCATGTCTTAGATATTGGCATTGAAATTATGAACTACAACTAGTTGCTGACAATATCTATTTTGTTGAAAGTAGAAGGTCGTAAGTCAAACTAAACGTCAAGCTATTGCTTTGTGAGATTGCTTATCGACTTTTGGTCGGCACTGTACCTAGGTCAAAGCAAGATCATATAATGTGCCGTGTCAATGTGAAATGATTTATAAGACGAAAAATGTAATATTCAAGACCAAAATCTAACTCAGAAACAAAACCGCAACAAAAGATTAAAAGCAAATATAACAAATGTGGTTCCTAGCACTATATTGAAGCTTTTGTTCCTAAAATAGAAAATAGCAGAATTCCCTCCAATGTCGACAATTTCACAGATTTAGTATGACGTACTAGTTTGCATTAAAGCAAAATTAGCCACATGAACTATTCCGCGTTATAGTTTCATTTCCATGTAGGGATGAGCGCGAAATGCGGAACCCACTCGTTCGCTCGAAATTATGAGATTTTTACCTTGTGATATTATGATTTTAAACAAAAATTTCGTTAATAGTAATTTAGTAGTATTATTCGAGGGTCACGGTATTGGTTTTAATAGATTTTTCCAACGCTTTTAATGCCGTTGACCACGACATTCTCCTCGCCATACTGTCTCAAATTGGAGTCTCTTCGTTGTCACGTGATTGGTTTTCTTCATATCTTCGTGGTCGCCAGCAGGCGGTGCGTGCCGATCAGGATTACTCCGACTGGTGCGACCTGGTTTCTGGCGTTCCACAAGGCGGTATACTCTCTCCTCTCTTATTTTCGTTATTTATAAATTCTATTACCACTATCCTCAAGTGCTCTTACCATCTGTATGCTGATGACCTGCAACTGTACGCTCAATCGGACATTGCCAACCTTGATCGTTGCATCTCGGCACTTAATGCTGATCTCCGAGCTATCGGAGAGTGGTCTGGCAGATTTGGGATTGCTATCAACGTCGGGAAATGCCAAGCCATTCTCATTGGTAGCTCGTACTACCTGAGAAATTTGGACTCTGGCCGGCTGGTACCGCTTATGTTCGACAACAGCATTATACCTCTTTCACCTCACGTAAAAGACTTGGGACTGTACATTGACGGTACTCTCAGCTGGAATAAGCAGGTGGCCCAGGTTAGCCAGAAAGTCACTTACTCGCTGCGGTCTCTCTATAGATTTAAACATTTTCTCCCATCTAGCACTAAAACCACTTTAGTCCAGGCGCTTGTGCTTCCCATTATCGACTATGCTGATGTTTGTTACTCTGATTTAACCCAAGAACTTCTTTGCAAATTGGATCGTCTTCTCAACAATTGCATTCGTTTCATTTTTGGCCTTCGTAAATATGATCATATCTCTTCTTACCGCTCTCAGCTGAAATGGCTGCCTATCAGACTCAGGAGATCCCTCAGATCTCTCTGCTTGCTTTTCACCACCATGAATGATCCATG
Organism: Xestia c-nigrum; assembly: GCA_916618015.1. NCBI lineage: Eukaryota > Metazoa > Arthropoda > Insecta > Lepidoptera > Noctuidae > Xestia > Xestia c-nigrum. The sequence continues at coordinate 25,137,610 of OU745249.1, forward strand.
CGCTCCTGAATATTTAAAAACTTATTTTAAGGTGTTGGGTAGTTCTCACAGTCGGAACCTCCGAGCTTCCAAAAACCTAATCCTTCAAATTCCCTCTCACCGTACTGGTTTTATGTCCTCTTCTTATGCTATCTCCACTATAAAACTCTGGAATGCGCTACCCCTTGGCATTAAAAAAGCCGAAAGCAAATTGGCTTTCAAAAGAGCAGTTCGGAAGTTTTATTTAAAGTCGGTCTGAGTTGTTTACCATATAGTCATTCATAGTGTCGTAATTATATCAAAAGATTTCTCGTATTTCGGACTATTCGTTTGTATTTATATATATTAGTTTATTTTGTATTCTTATTTATGTATTAGTATGTAGGTACCTATTTATGTGTTTATTTTAGGATTACAAGATGGTATGTTTCTTTTTATTTTTATTGTACTCTATCACAATACTGTCTATTTGACCCAATGGTTGACTGGTAGAGAATGCCTTGTGGCATTAAGTCCGCCTATGTACCACTATTGTACATGAAGTTTAAATAAATAAATAAATAAATAAATTTAGAGAATAATTCGTTAGTAGTGTTGAAGTCTGAAACAAAACTTTTGTTTTCTCGAACGCTGTTTAAATACGAAACTTTTGTGATGGTATTTTGTTGAGTTGTCAAAATGGGAAAGCCATGAAAAGAACGGTGAGTCCGCGAGTTTGTTAGTAAAACGAACCGGTTCAAGTTCATGACGTTGTTTCAGCAGGCTCTTGTATTTCGTAGTTGTAGGCTACGCTTATAGCCCCGTTTCTGTTTCCAAACAAGTTTTTGAGTTTCAAACACGTTATATTACAATATAACGTGTTTCTCTCTACCGATATTGTAAACTCTCGAATTATTGACTACATCACGTTCACGACCATCTACATCACGATTATTTTTGAAATTATACAGATAAATCCATACTTAGCATTCAATTTTTGAAGTGAAATCTTCTTTAGGCGCGTTGAACACTTTTTAAATGTACAAAAACCATGGAACTCACGTAACAGTCACCTAACGCTTCGTAGCACTCGTAACCCATCCGGTTGGTTACGAGTTGTCACTTCAATCTGTCTCCAAAGACTGCCCCACATATTTTTTTGTTTTCTGTTAATATTTAACCAAGGAACACAAAAATAACCATATTTCATAAAGCCCAATCAACAAGCGCATCAGCCAAAAATCCCGCTCTAATACCATATATAATTCAGCCGGCACTTCTCTTAATTTTATGATCATGTCGGATTTTTTCCCAACATTATGTACGACCTCTCAGGTACGTAGCTAGGGGCTCATTTATACGAGGAGATTTTCTCGGCCGAGAGGTGAAAATGACCATGTGAAAGGTCTTGCTGAAAGAGATAGAAAAACATCGTGATGTTGGATAAAAGATATCTACTTCAGAGGAGCTCTGTGATCGCCGCGAGGTATTATCAGACCCACGTGTCCACTAAAGAGAGAAATAAACTTACCAACGATGACGTCTGTTATTCTGCAAACGAGATTTTTGACAGATTTTGTGTAGCCTTTGACGAAATCATCATCGTCAGCCTATAATGTTACCACTGCTGGGACGGCCCTCCTCTACATGAGAGGGGCTATAACCCAGCACGGACGCAGTGAGGATTTGTAGATGTCGAATTTATGGTTCAAGGAAATGCCAGTTTCTCATTATGTTTTCCTTCACCGTTTTGAGAGCAGTGATGATGAAATTAATTACACAAAGTAATGCGCCTGCTTGGGTTCGTACCTACGACGTAAGCACGTAAGCCAGGGCCGCCATCACTGAGTCAGCGCTGCTCTTTTTGACGAAATAATTCGAAATAAAATTTTTGTTTTTGCCACTTACGTTATCCATTAAACAAAAATGCTGTGTCACAATTTTGATGTGCAATCATGTTCATGGCATCAATATACCTAAACTCTCAGTAATTACCTGATCGATGTGAGAATCTCTTATCATGTAAATGAGCCCTAATAGCGGGGTGCTGCGAATTATTTAAACGCAACCTCTGCTCCAGGCTTTCTTTCTACGTAGCTGTAATGTATAGCTGAGATTCTCCTGGCTATAGCTATAAGCTCCCTTTTGCACTTTTGCACGTTAATCCAAGGCAGGTTGGAAATTAGTAGCGTGTTTTGTGTGCGTTCTAAAAGATTCTTATGTATATTTGTGATAAGGTAATGGGATTCTTGAGTACTTGATGGAACTTAGTATGATGTTATTTTTGTTGATACAAATTTTGGCAAGGTAAGTGGTAAATTGTTTTGATCATCCTGGACTTTTACCAAATATGTCGGAGTTGGCTTCCTGTAGAACCGAATTCAGCTGAATACCAGTATTTTACATGGAGCGGCTTCTTATATGAGCTCCACAACTCAGTTAATAACTGGGTAATACGATAGCCTTTATAAGACTCATTGTCAGAGTTTCAGGCATCTGACTACCTGTAACGAATGGCAAAGATGTACAAATGGCAGCCTTGACCAACGGCTTTACTTGCTTTCCAACCACCCTAGGACCAACGCAGTCAAGTGCGGTTTCACCTAAAGATCGAGCCGAATGGCTTTCATTAGCTAGCCACGAGTTATTCATTATCTCCAAGTGGTAAATTGTGTACCACCTTAATCGTATAAACAACACATATTCGAAGGATCTCAAACGCAATTCCTAATACCTAAATTACTTTATGTGTTAGAAAATTTCGACTACTTGACAGTTTGAACATCATCACTTCAGCCGAAAGACGTCCACTGCTAGCCCCCTCCAAGGATCGCCAGCTTAATTAAACAATGCCATTAATATTGATTAGCTGTCAAAATGATATTAAAATTGTAATTGCGTTGTAATAATTGGTTGAACTACATCCTTTCTTTGCACCAGCTGCAGTAATTATTACTAAAAATCGCTTCAAGACGAATTTTAAAATTCTCGTTAAATAAAACACTAAACTTTATCTTTTTTAACAAACGGAACATCCAACCTATAAAAGGAACGAAAGTATAAGTAATAATACAACATTATGTAAACGCGTTACAAATGTGGCTTCAAGGCGGCACGTAATATTGAATCCAATTTTAACTTCGAAGATACGGAAGAGTGCGAGTGTGATAAGGATATTTACTACGCACGTATGTAATATGGTGTGGAGCTACTCCCATGTTTTTTTTTCAACCTTTTTTCACTTAACACAAAGTAGATGTAGAGTTTTCTCCGTGCCTCGGAAAGCACGTGAAGCTGTTGGTCCCGGCTGTCATTTGTCCATCTTTAACAGTCGTCACAAGAAGTCCGGCATGAATGCTGAAATGGACCTTTTTGGCACAGCCGTGAGGCACACAGTACAAACTATGTATTTTCTCTTTTTTTGTCTCTTTTTAATATTGTTGTATGACGTGTGCTTAATGTACTATCGTCTGCTTTCTTTCAAAATGTCTGACAGCCAGTTTTACCAAGGGGTATCGTATTACCCAGTACTAACAGGGTTGTGGAGGTCAGATAGGCAGTCGCTCCATGTAAAAAACTGGTATTCAGTTGCATTCGATTAGACTGGAAGCTGACCCCAACATAGTTGGGAAAAGGCTAGGCAGATGATGATGATGACCAAGTAGGTGTAGGCCTCGTCTTGCTTTTATGGTGAGTAAAGATAAATGAATTTCTTTAAAGTATGTTGTGAAATTTTTACCCGAGACCTTTCTTGAGAGGTGAAAACTTCTTGAGCGGCGATGTGCACTTTCTGAGATGGGTAAAATATGTTAAAATCGCGTCAAGACACTTGACCTGATCAAAAACTCGTAAGACGGAGAATTCGAATTTCGAATTGAGGATGGGTAAAAAATGTTAAACTCGCGGCAGGACACGTGACCTGATCGAAAATTTGAATTGCGAATCAAAATTGTTCGTTTCTTACTTCAGCTTCCATACTTAAACCTGTTGTACCTATGAGATTTGGCGATTGGCGATTATGATTCTGGTAATGATGATGGTGAAAGAGTCATTTAAACTATGGATAGAATAGATAGACCATAGAAAATTAAGCAATAATTCATTACATCTTCATTCGTTCATCGCTATACTAAAAAAAAGTACATGGAATTAAATTAGGTCATGTGATTGTTAGAACTTTAGTTATTTTATCAAATGGTACACGGCCATTGAAACCACCTCTTGCACCCTAAAACACAGGCTGCATTTCTTTTTTTAATTGAACTACTTTCTGGCTTTCAAAAAGTTATATTGCTTTGCAACTAAACTTGCACAATTATATTTCTTAGCGAGCATCACACTTGTAACATTAAGTTACAAAACTTGTATAGCAGTAAAATCAATCGGCAAATTAGAAGAAAACCCGTTTTCGAAAGTTACTATAACTTTTCAAATTATAAACTCTTAGAACTAATAACCACCATCTTTAAATGCTTTTAAATTCGTAAATACAGAACTTATTGAAACGTTTTACTCATATGAGCTTAAATAGGTACGCGTACTAACTATTGAACCGCTTCCCCTGAGAGGCAATGCATAAATATGCATTAACGTCAAAGCCAACAGCCCGAGTGCCCGTACTGTTAAGAAATTCATAGAAGGCACACACACCTGGAAACGTAATTTTCTATTTCTCTTTTTTATATAAGGAAATGCTGTGCAATTTACATGAATGAGAATGTAGGTAATAAGTAACTTTGATTGGAGTGTTAAAGGATTTTTTACATTTTATTTGTTATGGAGCCATTTTTTCAGGAATAGGATGGATACGGCTAAAACATAATTTGACTGAAGTTTTCTTAAATAGTTGTACACCATTTGACATAGTTTTTTTACACCTTGTCTTCATTATTTTATTATTTCGATTATTCGATTATTTTCCTTATCTCTTTTCTTATGATATAGTTATTCTGTGAACAGCTTTGTGAGCTCAATAAAGTCTGTAAGTTTTGTGTTTTTCTTGTTTCTAAGTTTTATTAACCTACTTTAAAAAAAGGAAGGGGTTCTATTTGCGACTGTATGCTTTTTTTGCACCTGTTTATTGTTTCATTTGAATAAAAATAAAAACATATTTTTTTGGTGTTGAGATAAAAAAATGCGATGCATTTTCGTCCAACCGACATCTACCAATAACGTATCCAAGGATAGATTTGCTATATATCTTACAAAGGGGCTTCTAAACTGTATTTGTCTCAGTGCCACTCCGCAAAAGTTGTGGAAATCTACTGAGTGTTGTAGCAAAGATTGGCTGGGTTTTCTATCCAACCCTGAAGAATTTTCAGCTGATGACAATTTTTAGGACATAGCATAAAATTAAATCAAAAATGATTACCACGTTCAGAGCGGGTCCGTTATTTTGTACAAAATTAGCTGACGCCCGCGGCTTCACGCGCGTAGTATCGACAGTTCTCCCACAGTGTCATAATACCGGAATAAAAATTATCCTATGCACATTGTAGACTATCTGGGTGCTATTCCATCCAATTCTGGTTCGTAGTTTTTGCGTGAAAGAGTAAAATATATATGGGTGTTAATTTCTCTTTCACGCAAAAACATTTATAATATTACTCGTAGCAACTTCTTACTAATGTTATAATTAATATATATATATATATATATATATATATATATATATATATATCATTTAATTCAGGTAACAAAAGACCCATATCACATATACCTTACAGACTAACATACATATTAATAAAAACCACTAAACATAAATAAACTATTGCACACGAAGAGACGGCGTCATGCTGCGCTGCGTGGTGTCGCGTAGCCTTCCGCGGAATCGCCGATATATGACACCCTTCGGCCAAAACTCTTCCTTGAGGAAGGTCTCAATATGATGAGTCGGAACTCGCACCACGAACGACTTAAAATTCGTGTTGTGGCGCGACTCCAATTTCTCAACCCTCAAGGTCCAGCTGGTCTTCACTCGGACATACTCCACGATCTCCTCAACCTTCGTGGTGTGATGTAGCCGGGACACATAGAGCTGCGTCGTCGGTATCGCCGGACGCAGCAGCATATTGGGTCCTGCCAGCGCGGTCCCGCACTGGTTCCGACTAGGTGGCTTCTTCCTCTTCTTTTTCTCCACCATCACAAAGCCATCCTTGTCACACGAGGCCGTTGCTGGGCCTTGCTGTTTCGAACCCTTGTTGGAAGGTTCACAGCCGCTCTTATTTTTCTTCCCCTTCTTCACCTGCGATACAGGCGTGGCGACAATCGCAGCGTAGGCACGTTTAGGGGTCGACGTACCTACACAAGTCACGGCCTCGACCGGCACCGAGTCAGCAACTACGGCGCATGTAGCAACGCGTGCGATAGCAGCTGGTGACGCAGCGGAGCTCGCTGACTCAAAACTGCCGACGCTAGCGTTTCTCGCTCCGCAACGTGTGCTCACGTTGGAGGCATCAGGCGACCTATTTACCTTTATAGCGTTGCGCAACAACTCCACTTCGGCACGTAGATCACCAATGACGTTATCCGACGCCTCCAACTTGGAATGTACCTCGACCAGGCTTGCCTTGAGAGTCGTGATGTCCTTCAGCAACCTGGTGACGTCGACGTGGTCAAACGTGACTGGGGGCAGCTTATGAAGCTCCTTCGCCACAAAAGCGGGCACGTCGTCCGGGTCGGTGCTCTTCATCAACGTGATGATGTCCTGCAAACACTTCTGGCCACCATCCCTCCGGCGGGACTGCATCTGCTCGACTTTGCCGAGCGACTGGAACAGAAGCAACTTGGCACCGCTGATCTCCTCCTCCTTGAAGCTGGACTTGCAGATCTGCAAGATGCTGACTTCGTCCATGTAGTCGATGGCATGTTTGATAAATGCCAAGACCTCGTTGGCTATGAGCGGTTGAGAACTCATAGCGACGCAAACTGGGCAACGGCTAAAGCCGTGCGACTCGTGAATATATTATTCGTATCGAGCTGCGCTAACACGTCCGTACTCGACCGTGCATTGCGACGCTATTAATGCGAAAATGTGTGCGTATTCATGGATAAATAAATAAATATCGATGGACATTACACACAGCGCCATCTAGTGCCACACTAAGTAAGTCTTGTATTGTGGACACCAGATGGTTGATATACTACATATATACAAAAAAAAACTAAATAATATAATAGCTTCTATGAACAACCCGTATATTTTAAACCTCCACTACTTTTGTTTTTTTTATGAACGAACGGTCATATTGGTCACCGAGTTTTGCTCATTGATATTATTTCGCCAAATACCCGTTGTAACTATTGTAGTTTGTTTCTTTATTTTTGACTAAGTACCTACTTAAGTGGATCTTGTTCTAAATTATGTAATCGATGATTTTGGTGCAAGGGAAAAACTCTGGAGTTTATGTTGGCACCAACCTATATGTATAAAATGTATTTTTTTTTTGTAAACATCCATGACTCGGAACAAAATGTCCATGCTCATCACACAAACATTTGCTACTACCGGGATTCAAACCCAAAGAACGTAAGGCAACCTCACTACCGCTATGCCAGGCCGTCAATGCATAAAGGTACCCACAAAAAAATATTTTCAGCCAGTCGGCTTCTTGGTTCGTTCACAATTACTAAAATTACGACGTAAACCAATATAATTGGTGATCACACACTATTACTGTTCAAGTTGATACTGCAGCAGATTACTAAGCAAACGCTATTATATTGCAAAACTTCTGAACTTGGAATATAGTTACAAACTGTGGACGTCGTAATATAGTGACTGTTCAAGTTTAGATATTATACTAGCCTCTCTGAAACGCATTACTACTTGCTTAGTGAGTACGTTTACACGTTACAAGTTTGGATAGCTTGCAGCGTCTAAATGAAACTTAACGTGCACAAACGTAATATGTGAATGTTGCTAACTTATTTAATATTTGTTTGTATGTGCTTTTAGTTAGTTGCTTGTGAAAAAGTTTGTCTAAGTGTGTATTTTTATGTCACTTGTAGTTGTCAACGAGCTTAAGTTTGAGGAACTTGTGATATCAAAGGAAAGAGTTTTTAATTTTGTCTCTTTTCAGAGCAACTTCTTGTTGTACAACTATAATAACATTACCTAAATACGTATACTCCGTACGCCGACCTGCCAGCGCTTATCGGCTCCAGTCCGCGCAGGTGATCGGCACGCAGTCTCTTTACTTTGTGCCAACTTAGTGTCGATAAGCGCCAACAATTTTCAAGACGCGTAGGCAAGTCGAAACTTGTGGGCGACGTTTGGCGCTTATCGGCGCCGGTAGCCATCGTTCTACATGGATATACCCTTTTTTTTTTTTTTTTTTTTTTTAAGGATGGGAAATCATCAAATGACCCCCCCCACTCTGGGCGGAGCGGGAGGGAGTGTCAGACTCTTACTGACTAAAAACCATCCATGTTCCTTCCTCGCCTTTTACGTTCCGGGGCCGCGGTATCTCTTTCGAACAGGCCCGCAACCCCGGCAGGCTTCGGCCCTTGCGGGCCCCTCTCCTTTTGCTGACATCTCTTTGAGGCGCGCGTGGAACACGAACGCGCCGTCGACACGGCCTGTCGTCGTCGTTAGACGACCGGACGGCTAGCTAGCCCATAGCCAGCCGTCCACAGGCCCGCATCTACGGTGGCCGGTAGCCACCACGTGGCCCCCGACGCCCGTTGCGTCTCCCGCGGCGGCCTGGAAGAGAGGATCTCTCCCTCTCTCGTTCCGCCACCTCCTTCACATGGATATACCCTTACGCCTTCTTTTCCCCCTGGTTTAGGCATAGGTATGCCATTATAGTACATCCACACTATACCAGTTTTATTAAATAACCATTTACCTAACAACAGACGAACCTTTTGTTAACAACCTGGCCCAAATTCAGGCTCCGATAATTATTAAATGAAAACACTTACACCGACCTGGGAATCGAACTCAGGACCTCAAGCTCAGCAGTAGCCATTGGACCATTACGCCAACAAGGCAGTAAGATATTTAGCAAAAAAAGGAATTAACCAGGAGTAGGTCTTTCTTTTGGTTTTTCAACGAACCATCAGGAGACCCATCTGTCAGTACAATTACTTTCCTGTAGTAAAAAAGAATCTTCTTGTCTATTTCCCATAAAACCTACAAGAGAAACAGGGTAACAAAATATTTGCACCTTACTCGTACGCATATACCAATATTTCTTATAATTTATTCAGAGCCACCCTTTAACCAACGTACACTTCCGACCACGAAATTGACCAACAAATTAAAAATTAAATAAATTAACCATCGTTCTGAATAAATATGTGCTCTATGGATTTATTTCGCCACGTAAAATTAATGCTTCTTTTGTGACAGATTAAATCCACATTTATTATTAATCTGTGTCCATGTCTGATTTCGATTTATCTATTTGCGTATTTTAATTGGTCACCACTATCATTGCATCATTTAACTAAACAATAAATAAATTATCTATTTATTGCCTATAGCGAATAATTAACATTCTGTTCAGGTATTAATTTGAACTTATGATTATAAATAAAATAAAATAAAATCCATTTATCTATTTCAGGTTTCCCCATATTAATAATTACACATAAACAGACACGAGATAAATACAAATCACAAATTAACATAAAAATGTAAAAATAATAATAAAAAAAGTAATAATAAAAATAACAATCAAAAGTACCATGTCAACAAATCATAAACAGATACAATATCCGGGAAATCAAATCAATTTCATGTAAAAAATGAATCGGAAATTAATTAATTAAAATAAAATAAAATAATGTAATTATTATTATATTAAATTATGACAGAAACAATCAACCCAGAAAATCATTTTGATTGAAAATGGAGCTGCTTTTAGGCGCTGAAAGTAAGTTAATTTGGGACAAATTTTAATTTATATTTCTAGATTAACTCTGGATTAAACACTAGTTTCTTGGAGATAACAGGCCACGTTGTCGTCTCGTTATTTCTTTAAAACAGAACAAGTTGTGGTAATGGTTATATCGGTTTCAGCAACAACAAAACACTGTATGTGCCCAGCTATGCTAAAATATTCCAAAATACTTTTTTTATGAATAAGTACAAAAAATAAATCAATCCACCGAATTTGACTTCAAATGGCCAAAACATTTTTCCTAATTCTTCAATAAAAGTCATTATTCCTTAACCGTAACAAATATTATCATCAAAGCGACGCTGTAAAAACGCAGTGGAACGTAAAATAAAAGGCGAAAGTCGGCGTTTCGTGACCCGTAAGCACTTAAGTTGAGACCAACGATACGTTGCGGCCAAAAGCAAGTCATTACACCTAATGCTAAAATATCCTATTCTGGGCCTGCGCGTATTGAATACGCAACAATACGTGCCTTTCTCGCAATAAAGGTTTAATCCCCAATGTATACTTTTCTTCGGCCTCCAGTGTACTTATGAGATCAAAAGAAATATTCGCTTTGCGCATTTTTTTGTTTCGTAGGAAGCAAGTAGTGGTGTACATGCGTTATGCATTAGACTACGCACTTTGGGTTGGTGGATCGGGAACTTTATGAGGGTAGTTTATGCTTTAAGAGGATCCACGGTCAAAAAATATTTTGTGATATAGTAACGTTTTTCTTGAAGTACTAACGAGTAGAACAAGGCCTTTAAGTTTGTTACACATAATCACTTAAAAAGCTTTAATTTTTTCAAAGAAATTACGAAGGTCATTGGTCGTTGATACTCATGAACGACAACGATTCTCTAAAGGTTGACTCTGTCCTTCCCCAAAAATCCAGTGGAACATAGTGTCATTATCTCTAGATCTCTAATAGGAAACGAATATTTCAATGACGAAATGTAGTTAAGCAGATCTTAACGCTAATGCAATCTTACTACCCACAAGCTAAGCTAAAGTCAAAATCTTTAGCTCACCAGTCAACTTTAAACCAGAGGCTTTCCGAGCCTCGTTATTTCTTGAAAATAGCCCAACATTTTTGTAAAGTCATTAATTCAATTAGTTTTGTCGATTTATCGCCGTCGACAGTTGGCCTTAATCGGGCTACGTGATTATTTTTCAACCATTTTCTATAACGAAATCTTAATTGCTGAAATTGCCTCATTAACTACTAACGATTAAACAATTTTAGGGGAGCCACTTGAACTTTGAACTTCAACGCTCTTGAATTTTGGTAGGTAGGGATTAGGAGGCATTAAGTCCTGAAATAGAAGTCCAATAATTATCAGAAATTGCTTAAGTATTGAGCCGTTTAATTTTGTATTGGGTATTCGTGTAACTCGACTTTTGTAGGGTAAGCTCTTTCAAGAGATTTGTTATTACCGTTCTAAAAACATAAATGAAGCAAACTAGAGAGTTTGGCAAACTTTCAAAATAATGCTAATAATAAATAAACCTAGGTACTCATGCCTAAAACTAACCCAAATGTATTTGAGTGTTTTCTGTTTTTTTCCTATTTTTTTTAAGCTTCTGAAGTTTGTGACCGGTTTGTTTTATTGATTTATTTTTTTTTGTCTCCGACTTCAGAAGCTAAAGTTATTTTTTTAATAGTTTGTTTTTTTTAGTCGGTTTCATTTTTTGCAAAAAAAGTATTTTTTTCACTTTTTAGTGGTTCACATGTGCTTGGTACTCGTGAAAAGTGCAACCCGTTACAATTACAACAAGCCCAAACACGACTAGGATGCATTGTCTCATTATGGAGTTCCGTGACTTTTGGCTTCATAATCAGATCTGATAGTAGAATGGTTCTTATCAAACGCAAATGCTTCACTTGCAGAAAATACCAAAATCGCTGTACGTTATCCTATAAAATTTTAAGAGTTCCCTCGATTTCGCCAAGATTCCCTCATCAGATCCCAACTTGGTGGCTGTTTGGAAAACATACCCTTTCCAAAAAAAAAATAGTTTTTCAAATCGGATGGCAAACGACGTAGTTATGCGTGAACAAACATAAAAAAAAATGAAATTGTATTTGAACCGAATTGAGAACCTCCTCCTTTTTTGGAAGTCGGTTAGTAAAAAACATTCCTTACCGAACGAGCATAATGTCGAACTTACGTAACTCCCAAACGCCGGATATATCGACAGCCCTCCAAACCACATCGGACGACCACAACTTGCCAGTTGCCAATTTTATATAACGGCACTGCATTTGGCAACCCTAGTTGCTTACAAACTTAGCCTATCCGTCCGAACCATTTTACGACCCGCTGTGCATAGAATTGTTCCCCTGTTTAGGCTTTTATCACCATGAGTGAGCAGTGCCCGATATGCCAGAATATCTGGCACATTCTGGCTTATTGCCTGCGTAAGTGGAATTTGATGCTGGCTAGATTGGCTCGTCATGTCCTGTAATATTGAGTGTCATGTACCGTAATAGTCCTGCATGTCATGTACTGTAATTGTCTGTTGGATTATTTGAAGCCTTATCGTTGTTTTTGGGATACAATTTCGTCAAAAAAACGTATTGAAGAGTGATTGATCTTAGGATGACTAGGGTTTTCGTAGCTTTTGTTTTAGACAATATTCTTATCTAGTTTTATTCAGCACGTTTTGATTTGTATTAAGCGCAAGAGATTTTCCAAAACCATTGTTTGTGATTGATGTTGTTACTCAAAAACCACGATGAACTTGGTCACCATTTTCATATTCTACGCGTAAGAAAACCGAGGTCTGTTCTTCACGTAAAACAAACAAAACTTCTAACTAACACGGAACTCATAAATGCTAATAAGTCTTTAAAACTTTCTGCCAAAAATTCCTTTAACAAAACACAGAAGATATCCACGTATTTCATTACACCCTGGTACCACCAGACTTGTTCGTAATCAAAGTTTTATTGAAATTTCGCTTTGGCTCCCGTTCTCGGCATGCGGTAGCCGACTGTTGGCTGTGTAACACGAAATGCGAGTTTTATAGACAACACCAAGTGGTCCGTAACTTCGCATTTGCCTTGTTTTAAAACTAATCTAGGTTATCGTGCATGCTTCATTTTATCTGGTAAGTTTAGCTTTTTGGTTTAAGAGAAATGGGGGTGGTCAGCGTCATTAAGGTAGTAATATTAAATCATTTGACGCCATTGTTTAACTCTTGTGTCTACTCTCCTAACAGATGAAGGTTTAATTTAAATTTTTACAGAATGAAACTTGGCAAGTAGAAATATTTTAATTTCAATATTGACATTAATTTTGTGCTGCATTTTATTGTTTCACAAATATTGGTATTTGAATTGTTAAAAGCTGGTTGGTTCAAAAATAAAGAGTTTTATATTTTGGCATGTTTGTTCGATTCCAACTAAAAGAATTTGTTTTATTCACTGGCACAGGACAAAAGACCAAATAAATTAGTTATTTTCATTTAACGTGGCAATGTTGCCAGTCTTCTGGGCACGTTCTCAAACGACAGCGCTGCGGAGGAAAACTTTGATGCCTAGGTGTCCTATCGTCACGCGTCTGTCTTCCAGTTCTGACGGAATCTGTCCAGTTCGTCCCGCCATCTCCTTCGTGACCCCGCCTCACTGTGTGGGGCACTTTTCTTTTACTTCAACTAAATCATTTTGTCTGTTTACTTAGAAAATTAGGTCAGTCTTATTTACGATGGTGTTCCTCCATCTTACTTTAGTTTACGAGCTGAGGAGCCCATAGCATGTGAACTGGCAGTTTCCACGGTGTGTGTCTTGTCTAGTGATCGTTGGGGTACAGCGTCTATCACGTCTATGGATCATAACGTGGGGCGACCTTTTAAGGGATGTGGGTAATCTTTGTTTAATAATCTAGAAATATTGTGTTAATGATAAGTTGAGAAATGCTTTCACCAACCCAAGATTGATTCTACTAAAAGTGTTAAAAGATATGCATGGCCACTTTTAGGTCGTTCTGGAACCGCAAACCATAAATTCGATCATCGAACTCGAAACAATCGAGAGTATTTTTTATTTTTTATTCTTGATTTTAAATTTTAGCGTGATTTTTTACATTAATTTGGAAAAATAAATTTGTAATATACATTTTGTTACTGTTATTTTATAAACAGGCCCAATGGTTCCTCGTTCGATGATCGAGTCCGGCTTTCGGTTCCAGAACGACCTAAAAATACTGCTGTATAACATTTTTATTAGAAACAATCTCATCTTTTTCTTCTCATTGACACGTGTTTTCTATTTCGTTCGCCCAAAACTATAACATAGGAGTAGGTATATAATTCAAACTTTTGCCGCTTTGACGGCGTTCACAATATTAAAACTAATAAAGAAAAGAAATTGCGTCTAATAAAGTGAGTTTCTTACAAGACCAATTTATTCACTTATTACAGTAACATTAGGTATGTAAATAATTTAACATATAAACGCAAGTTTCCCAAAATGTTTAGCTAAAAGCGTCTTGAATTACCCGCTTAGAGTATTACCCCACTTCACGTCACTACCGCTCACCATGAAACTCAATACATTGGGGTTGCCCCCATTACCTTTACACACACATAAATAAGAGCACAAAAATATTCTGCACGCACACACATTTTTGATGGATCCCGTCTACGCTCAGCCAAGGTAATTGAACAACAAAAGTTATTGCTGTTCAGGGCCAACCCTGACTGTTGGTACTACCAAAAACTAATGTGGCACAGCCCTAACTAATCATAATTTTGTTTCAGCGCCACCTGTGAATTGAGCTGTCACTTGTAATAAATGTTGTTTATTCAATTTTGTATCTTGTCATGTTCGTGGTAAAGTTTACATTTAGTTGCGGTGTTTTTGGCGTATATTTTTAAGGTTCACCGTACGGTAGGCTCAATTTAATTAGCGTGGTGTGAAATAGTGACAATGGAGTACTCTAAAATAATTGCAGCTAACGAGAAGATATGTGTTTCATGTAAAAGTTTTACATTTTCTCTCTAGTTGAGGAGAAAAATGTAAAAATATTACTAGTTAATTAATAATTGCGGGCGACATAGGAGTATATAATTCAAGCTTTTATAGTTACCTTGTTAGGCAACTAATCATTTTAAACCTAGTTCCCTAGAACTGATTTTCCTGAAATGCTCAACTTTGGTTCTTGTGATGATCGAAATGACCTGATCCTGATCTACAACCTCCGTCAACCTCATGAGTAATGCTTCAATAGTTAATAGCACGAAAACGAAACTTACTTAAATGATATACATGATGATTTTCAATTGAAATTTATTATTCAATTATCTCTAATTCAGAATATAATATTCATTTATAGAACACCTTCTTTATAAAATGGAAGTTATGGGGATGGTAAGAATAGGTAGAAAATAAAAGCATCTTACGATACTACTAAGAACTATCTAATTAAACACGTGTGTGCATGTGTTTTATAATGCCTAAAAGTACATGATTCACAGCAATAAACAAAACCAGAAAAATATATGATATTCTTCAGGATATATGCTAGTATGAAAGTGTATTGAAAACATAATACAATGAATTTGACTTGATAAAAAAAAAACACGAAATTATCTCTAAAAATTTCTTTCAACAAAAAAAAAACATACTAAAATGCATGCGATCATTCCGATTGGTTGGCAAATAAATCTACAAGCAATATATTAGCATCTTTTAGTTTTTTAGTCCAAACAATAGTTTTTTTGTAAGTCGATCGAAATCAGTCGTTTCGCATTATTTGGCCCGCTGTGACTGACGTAACAACCACTTTGTAGTGCAAGCTGATCTGAACCTTATTCTAACAACATTTCAAACGAAGTTTGAACCACCTCTTTACCTCATCTAGTCGCCTTAACCCAAAATCGATCATATAAAGTTGTACAAACATGTTTAATTCAGCATATCCACCGACACACTTTCACCCCTATTTATCCGCGAGCACACACCGGCTCACTTGTCTAGCGCTACATCGGCTAAGTGCAGCACTTATGGGAATAACCACAGACTATGTAAATATTGCAGGCGTATATATGAAGTCACTTATGTTTAGCTCGTGTCGCGGTTGGCTCAAACGTGTGAAAGTTTTCAAAATCATAAAGTGTGTAAAAATACTCTTAAGGCGATTAGACGAGCTAAATTACCAACTCTGTTTGTGGTGGTTCAAACTTCGTTTGAAATGCTGTTAGAATAAAGTTCTAATCAGCTTGCACTACAAAGTGGTTGTTACGACAGTACTGCGGGCCAAATAGCGCGAAATGAGTGGTTTTGATCGATTTACAAAAAAACTATTACTGTTACTGCTAGCCTGCATCATCCCACTGCTGGGCAAAGGCCTCTCCCCATAACTTCCAGTTGATTCGATCCAGGGCTAATATTGGCCACTGGTCATTGGTTTTGTCCAGCTCGCCCCGCTATCTTCTGCGAGGTCTGCCGCGACGCCTCCTGGCTGTATCAGGGCTCCAAAAAGTGGTTATTTTAGCCCACAGCTCATCAGACGTGGCCAGGCCAGTCCCACTTCAGTTTAGCGGCTATTTGAGCAACGTCAGTAATTTTTGTTTTGGAGCGCAGTGTGGTGTTGCGTACGTGGTCGGCTATTGGCGCTCCATTGCACGTTGGCAGACCTTGAGTTTGGACTTTTGAATGTTTGTCAAAGACCAAGTCTGGGATCCATAGGTAAAAATGGGAAGAATGCACATGTCCATGATTTTTCGCTTTAGTGACAAAGGAAGGTTTCCCTTCATAAGCTCCTTCATGGACCAGTAGCTCTTCCAGGCATTCCCGGTTCGTCTGGTGACTTCCTTGTTTTCCCTGGACTGGAAAGAGACTAACTCGTCCAAGTAGATGTTTTCATGGACATAGTGTCATTCTACACCATTCGCTCTGATCCTATGCTCTCTGTAGTAGTGGGCGAAAAAAAAAACATTTAAAAAAAGCTATTGATAGGATTCAAAAACTAAAACACTATCATGCTAATATTATATTGCTTGTAAAATTATTTGCCTAAAATCAGAATGATCGCCTGCATATTAATATGTTTTTTTTTGTTTGAAAGATATTTTTAGAGATAAGTTCATGATTTTTTTTATGGAGTCAAATTAATTGTATTATGTTTTCAAAACACTTTCATGCTAGCATATATCCTGTTCTGATCTGGTCTTGTTTATAGCAGTGAATCATATACTTTTAGTAATTATAAAACTCGCGTTTAGCTCATGTATTCGCCTTAATGGAGCCGAAACGCACTTGTTCTCCCTGTCTCGCGTCTTTGCGATCATTGTTTTATTCTTGACCATTCCTAGGAACCTTCTAGTAAAGGAGATATTGCGAGTCAAAGTTCATGTTTAAAATATATGTTTCTAATGTAAGATTTACTTTAAACAACTCCACAACCCCCGTACTATTCAAGCGCAATGTGCAATTTTAGTGCGGTACATTGAGTTTTGCCGTGATTTTTCGCCCCAAAACAAAAGGTCGTTTCGGCAAGCAATCATTTTTGCGTAAAGTTAAAAAAACTTATATGTACAGAATGTTTTGTTGACGCCTTCATAATTCGTCTGTTCACGCCCTTTATAGGAAACTAGCTGACCCACGCAACTTCGTCTGCGTCACATAAGAGAGAAAAACGAAAGGAAAAAATATCCCCGTTTTTGCAACATTTATTATTCCTGCTCCGCCCCTTATGGTCGTAGCGTAATGTTTTATAGCCTTCCTCAATAAATGGACTATCCAACACAAAAATAATTTTTCAATTTGAACCAGTACTTCCTGAGATTAGCGCGTTCAAACAAACAAACAAACAAACTCTTCTGCTTTATAATATTAGTATAGATATACTATGGGAATCTAGGTACTTATGTTTCTGAGGTGTTCTTGTTTCGATTTTTTCTATACGATAAAACGAATGGTTCAGTCTTATCAAATGGAATACTGTACTACGTCGTTCTATTTTTGCTATAGAAACATACTGACTTCATCCGGTTATTGACGAATATTGGCTTTTACCTGACTCATCACAAATGGAAATTATAATTGTTTAATTTTCACGTATTTGTGAACAATACTCCGTTCTGAAAAAAAAAATATGCTTGTGTATAATTTTTTGTATCATGTTTTTATTATGATCAATAATATTAAGAACAATTATTGTCAAAAATCGCCCACTACTTGACGACAATTAGAGTTTGATGTCTTTTAATTTAACGATTTAACAGCAACCATTTTGAATTTACAACATAAACATTTAAATTAATGGTCAGTGTATCCTGGGACCCACAAAAAATATTTCTCGTCTAACAATATAAAACATCTAAAATAAACCGCTCAATTCTCACAATTTCCACAAAACATTATATCATTAAACAAATATTGTTGAAAGACAAACAGAGCCGTCCCATACCAGCCTAAACAATCAGAATCTATAATAGCAACAAAATCTCGTGCAACTTTAATAAAACACCACACCGGGCGATGTACTTACGGCGCTCGTACAAAAACTTTCAAGACTACGAACAATATCCTTATTCATACATAATAAAAACCTACTGGACTGTGAAGCTTCCATTTGAGATGTACTAAGCAAGAAAGAGACAGCGCTATGTAAAAGTATATCGCGATCTCAACAGTTCACAGTGATCGCTATAACACATCAAAGTGTTCCGTATGTTATAAGTGAGACACAAAAGACATATAAGTGAATACATAAGTTATAAGGACTGAACTTGGAGTGGACTGCTTAAAGATTAATATCAAGAATGTTACACTTTATTTTTGTATGGAAACGTGACATTTGTATATTTCTCTTTTGTTTAATAAGTAAAGGGGCTTTCAGTCTATAACAATACCTACGCTCATCATAAACTTACTCAGAACATTTATTTCTATCAAACCATTTATGATCAAAGAGTCACTCGGTAAGTCAAAAAGTTGGAGGGAGTCACCAGTTCCAAAACGTACATAATTATCTATGAAAAAGAGGGTAAAGTACTCCATGGTTAAACTGTTCTATCAAAGTTCATCATCATTGGTAGCCTTGTTCCACCCACTGCTGAGAATAGGCCTCCGCTACCTAACCCCGTTCACAGGCATTCAATCAAGTAAAGTATTACAAATACCTCATACATCATACGAAAACTCAGTCTCAATACCATTCATTTTACAACAAAGTACCTATCTTTTACACACCAAATAATATTTGTTTGTGTGTATCCTTCCTGGTACCCCAACCCTATGTAAAATAGAAACACTACCCCCCAAAAAAAGAACAGTAGGTTTACTTCCTCGAATAAACTATTTAACGACTAACTCTTGTGTATGCTGTGATTCTTTATTTCGGTCACACAAAAGCAGTTGACACTGACATAAACCAAAGCTAGGAGCTGCATATTAACCTTGTCACCTCTAAGCCGCTCCGCAAACGTCCACTTTCACGAAAGCCCCAAAGTTTCAAGCCCGACCTTTGCTACCTGTTCCCCTTGAGGGATTATAAACGTAAAATTAAATATGTATGTAGTACTAACAATAGGTGAGCCTTCAACTCTTTTACCCCACTTTTCCCCCCTTCGCCCTTGACTCGCTTTCGACCATATAATAACATGCATATTAAAAATTCGCACAAGTCCGCAATAACAACCGTAACAAACGGAGTCAAGGTTTCACGGCAGGGTTAGCCAAGATGCGGGTATTGATAGTTGGAAAATTGGCAATGGGTTTTAGAAGGTATAACATTGAGATCCAAATACGTTAACTAACTAGAAATTGAGATATGAAAAGACTTTATGCTTGTAAAATAGAATAGAATATCTAGTGTAATAGTAAAGGGATCAAAATCAAAGCATTTATTTCAAGTAGGCCACACAGGCACTTTGTCGAAACAAAGGTGAAAATTAAATGTAGCTACAGTCCCAGTCACAACACATAAAAACTGTGAAAGTACTGAAGTTGCCCATTCCCTAGCATAGATCTCTATGGAGAAGAACGGGCAAGAAACTCCATGGACACTCTTACAAATATTTTTTTGTTACAAAATCTTGGTTACGTCATTCATGTAGACATACTAAGGGAACGATGGATGAATTGTGTAAAAGATGATAGACCATGAAGGAGGTCCAGTAATACAGAAGTATGGAAGCAGAAGACATCCTCCACTGACCCCTAGTGACTTGGGATAAGTGCAAGACAATTATGATTATCTACTTTAAAAGCAAAAAAAACATGATTTGAAAAATCATAAATTCTAGTGGTATAATATACAACATTATTTTTTGTTTATACTAAACCCGAAAAGTCATTGTACTCATCATTTTGAACAACTTTTTCTATGGGACGAACCTTGAAAACACGAAAAAAAAATCAGCTGTTCCCTACATTTTGACGAGTTATGCGAACATAAATGTAGGGAACAGCTGATTGTTTTTTCGCGATTTCACGGTTCCTCCCATAGAAAAAGTTGTTTAAAATGATGAGTACAATGACCCCTTTTCGGGTTTAGTGTAAACAAAAAATAACCCTGTAGAGTGATTTTGATTCAGAGTTTCTTCTTAGAGTTGTCAGAGAGGCAACCTGACCTAGTTTTAATTCAATATTTATGTCAAACATGCAATATTTAAAAGTAATTTATCATTTATGAAACGAAGTATTCGTTCAATAAATAATCTTATTATAATTAAACTGATGATATTAACATCCAGATTACGTACCAATTAATCACATGCAATCAGACGTAAATAAATCATCATCCTTTTATCTGTCAATTTCATTTCATGTAACTACTGTACCGGAAATTGCAGGACAACTTCGTTTGTTTAAATGGACAATTCATTATTAATTTGATAAATGTAAAAGTAACTTCGTCTGTCTATCTATCTGTCACTTTTTCAATGTGAATCTCCATTGGACCAGCCACATTTTATTAACCACTAATTATAGCAGCATTACATAAGTAAACGATAACCAGGGTTGCTTTCTATCAGCGTTGTGGCTCCATGCAAAGGCAAGGCAAAAAGGCTCCTATCTCAATAGGAGCCTTTTTGCCTCGTACAGGAGAAATACGGCTGTTTTTTTTTCTGATGTTGACTTTCCAACTATTTTGTTGCACTATTAATTTACGTGCCCTAAAAATGTTTTATCTTTTTTCAAACGTTCGTTCGTTTTTGTTTTGTTTTTTCTTTTTTTAATGTTTTATGTTTTCTTTTTTTTCGATTGGCGTAGTGGTAGTGACGCTGCCTTACGTTCTTAGGGTCCTGGGTTCGAATCCCGGTAGGAGCAAATGTTTGTGTGAAGACCACGGACATTTGTTTCCGAGTCATGGATGTTTATATGTATAATAAGTATGTATTTACAAACAAAAAATATATATTATGTAGTATATCAACTATCTAGTGTCCACAACACAAGCTTTGCTTAGTGTGGCACTAGGTGGCACTGTGTTTTTATGTCCAGCGATATTTATATATTAATTTCCGACGGTACGATCTTGTGAGATAATTTCTAAAATCCATGCGGGTGAAGTCACGAGCAAACGCTGGCAACAAATAACTCACGTGCGATAAATCCGGTACGTTTCACGCAACCGTGGACGAATCCTGGCACGTCTCACATTATAGCCCAGATCGTAAACTTACAGAGACTAGACTAACAAAATGAATATACGAAAAGTATATAAAAGCGTAGGTATTAAGTGTAAGGCTAATCGTCCACGATGCGACTTACCCACGTAGTATACGAACCGCTGTTGGAATACTAGCGTACTCATACTGATACTAGTGATCCAATAATAGGAGTATAAAGGGTGTAAAACACCTCTTAACGAATACGAAAGGCACTTGTTTTACTCGTCATTCTGATCATTTTTTTTTTCTACACTATACCTGGGAATTTTCTAGTTACGGAGATATTGGGGGTCAAAGTTGCAAGATTTTGACAAGCTTTTTTTTTAAATACCACTTTTTATCGCATGACTTTTACTTTAAATATCTCTACGACCCCCGTACTATTCAATCCATCCATCCGCACAATGTTTTGAGTGTGTTACATTGAGTTATACCACAAAACATGATTTATAACCTCAAAAAAAAAAGGTTGTTTCCCAGCAATATTTTTTGCGTAAAGTTACTTAGTTTGATATACAGAATGCTGGGTTAACGGCTTTGTGATGAGGTGAAATACACCCTGTATATAAATATACACTTTTTTTATTAACTTTATTATTAGTTATGTAAACACAAGTTTTAATAAGGTTTATTCTGAACCAAAAATATGTTATTTTGCACGCCATTAATGGCAACACATGCAGATCTACCTGTTATTTAAGACCTTGCACATATTATTTCCATCTTTTATTTGACCTCTTTCTCCCTCTCCATCCATAAATTATCAATATGGTAACGGTACATTATTTACAATTTGCTAAAATTAACTAACTTAAACTAAAAACTTAAAAAATGGCGTCAAAAAACTCCTCCTCTACGCTGTCAACTGGTAATGAGAGACTGAGAGACTGGCAGCGTTACCACGCTGAATGGCAACGCTAAACCTTTGGCCGAGGTAAAAGCCAGAACATTGGTAACCCCTTATATGATTAAAAGAGCTTCTGTGGAGTTGGTGGTCATTTTTTCTGCTTTGGTAATAGACAGCTATCTGCAAAAATCTTACTTAAACTAAGTTTTAAATAGCTTAAATAATACATTTTTTTGAGTAATGCAACATTCTGTCTGCTCATTGAGTATTTGTGTTTGTAACAAAATTAGGCCGCGTTCCCAATATGTCGTGACGATTAATTTATCGTTTGTTTTTTTAGCAAAACTCGTGGACGACGGTAATCGCGTCATCCTAAATGTGAACACCTCCATTTAAATATACAGGCCACGACACTTATAACTACACGATTATCTGTTGTCACGAATTATTAGTGGGTATGGAGGGAAGTGAAAATTACGGTTTTTTTCCTACTCCTCCGCTATACTTTCTGATTAATTTTGTTGCGGGATCCAAGCCAGTTAAATTCATTCTCTGGGACTTCATCGAGCTTCATTGTCTCGGCGCTTTTCTGGTGGTCACCACTGTTGATTTTGGCTTTCAGGAGTTACAGTGGCTTGGGCGTGAGTGGCGGGCCAGTCCCAAAAATTGGGAACGCAGCTTAACTTTCCAACAGTGTCGTGGACGACCTTCTTTATAAGAAAGTAGTAGTTAATGTACTTGGTAAGTTACTCCTTGGAAAACACACAACATAATTTATACTAAAGGCTTACCTTTTACAACGCTACTCAAAAGTAACAAGCTACCTACTCAAGTCACCAATGAATAACTAGATTGAGACTGCACTAGCATTTCAAAGGCACTCCGTGCACAGCGCTACACTAACCCATTAATTAGCAAATCTCGCTGTCGCAATGTGGGTTGCTATAAGAAAACCCAGTTTTGGGTTAAGCTTGCTTTTGTTCATATTGCAATTGCAATAGTTTACAAAGTATTTTTATTTTGCCAACTGTGTTAGGGTCGGCTTCGAATCTAACCGGATGCAGCTGAATGCCAGTATTTTATATGGAGCGACTGCCTATCTGACCTCCACAACCCTGTTGGTCCTGGATTATACGAGACCCCTTGGTAAGACTGGTTGTCAAACTTTCTGGCAACTAACTACAAAGATGTACAATTGACAGCCGGGACCAACGGCAAAACGTGCTTTCCAAGACATGGAGGAAACTCGGTATGTAAGTTTTGGTCACCCATCCACAGACCAACCTAGGCAAACGCGGCTTAACCTGAAGATCGACCCAAGCAACTGCTACCTATTATTTAGCCACGAGCTCAAGAAGGAAACACATTTTAGTAATGAGTTAAAAGCTAAGTCGACTTTTTGATAAAAGACTTAATATTCCGCTTCAGAAGACTTATTTTGCCACGTTCTTCGTATAGGCAGCCGGCGCGGCGTGAAGGCTGAGCCTAAAAGCTAAGTAAAGAAATCGGGCTCGTAATTCGTTAACTAGTCTTTTTACTATTTAAGTACGGGCTCTACCTACTGTTACTTGGTCCGTGATAAGGTGCGCTCGTAATTTTCTAAGTGCTAGTTTTTTTGCAGCCAATTGTCTTGGCGTGTTTATCACATCGCCTGGGTAAGGCAATGTTAAAAGCTTTTATCTGTGACATGAGATAGATATACAAATCTTTTATTTCTTGATATTACGATCTACCGAGAGGAGCTCGTGGCTAAATAATATCAGCCACTCGGGTCGATCTCGTCGTCGACCCTTACATACCGAGTTTCCTCCGTGCCTCTGAAAGCACGTTAACCGGTTGGTCTCGGCTGTCATTTGTCAGTCACCACCAGTCTTACCAAGTGGTATCGTATTTCCCATTATTAACTGGGGTGTGGAAGTCAGATAGGCAGTCGCTCCATGTAAGATACTGGTATTCAGCTGCATCTGGTTAGAGAAGCCGACCCCAACATGGTTGGGAAAGGGCTAGGCAGTATAAAAGCGAGACCATAACATAACATTAATTTTTATAAGGTTCTGCAAATTTGTGCCTATGTTTAGGTTCCATGTTTTAGGAGCTAATTGCCATAAACCAGGCACAGATCCTCACTCCGATCTGCTACTGAAATTCTTGATTGAAAAACCCAATAACATTTTACTCGAGCTCAGAATCAATCCCAGGGCCTCATGCCCTGCCGGGGCTTTGGGACTGTTCGAAAGAGATACCGCGGCCCCGGAACATAAAGAGCGAGGAAAAAACATGGTTGGGTTTTGTAGAAGGGGTAAGGATAGTCAGTAGAAGTCCGACAGTCCCTCCCGCTCCACCCAGAGTGGGAGAAGTCATTTTATGATTTAAAAAAAAACAAAAAATGCTTCATGCCCGGTGTACTACGGCCATGTTTCTTTGGTCTAGTGATAGTAATCAATAATTTACAAAATCTACTTATCGTAAGATTATTAAATACAACTGCGCATATAAACATCATAAAATAAACGAACTGTAATAAGAATAAAAGAACGAAAATTCAATTAACAAAGCTTCTATGAATCTAGTTTACTTTCCTAAGAGAAAATAACCAATCAATGAGCACTATGTATTTCCTTTACCAGTGAATAAATACACACAATCTATCTTTTAATACACCACTATCTATCTTTTGTTGGAAATCAATGGAAGCAATATACTATTACTCATTTATGCGGAAGATTCAAATGGTTTCAGTACGTGATTGACTGAAAGAACTAAGACCCCGTTTATGGCCACAGGCGATGCGACTTAATATCGCGACTTATTTCAAATATACGCGAGTGCGTTGTGTCGCACTTGCAGAGTGATGGTACTCATTCGAAGAAAACCGTTGAGATTTCTTCGCGTCAGTACCTCACTCCGGGAGTCGCGTGATGGTCTAACATCTGTCTGTTTGTTTATCTTGCGCCATAAAAATACGTCGTATCAATGTGCTCTTAGAGAAAGATCGGGATATTATTTTAGACGAGCCTTTAAGGCGCCACTTGATTTTTCAACGTTTGTATAGGTTTATTGGTCGTTTAAAGCGCATTGAATGTGCGTCATCTGCGCCGAAAAGCTACCACTAAAATGAATAGTCTTTAAACAGATTCTTTTATTTGTTTTCTCAGCAGTTGTTGTCGTAAACCGCATGTCGCTTCAGCGTGGAGCTCGTGGCCTAGGGGTAAGGCTGCGGAGGTGGACTTTTTTTGATAGCATTACGCATTCTACCCACTGGGTCTTAGTGATTGTTTACCTAACCACTGTTTTGACTGTCTTGGTGGTCGTGTGGTCGCAATTGTTAATGCTGAATGCGGAGTCCGGGGTTTTATTCTTAGATCGGGTTAAATGTTACTGATTAAATTCATGTTCGGTTCAAAAACCAACAATCAAAGCATTTATTTGAAGGATTTTAGCACTGTCGAAACAACACAACAATAACATGGAGATAGAGTCCCAGTCACAAGGCATAACAACTGTGAAAGTAGTGTCTCTGCCCCTTCTAAAGCATAGATTTCTATGGAGAAGAACTAGCAAAAAACTCCATGGACACTCATTTTGTTCGAAACAATAAAATTATACATTCCTCCACGATCCTGGCTGTCCATTTATGGGAAGCATAGCCGTTGTCAGAAAAACAAGAAAAGACACTCCTTCTTTTAAAAAAAAAATGTTTTTAATGGTCTTACTAAACCACTTTTTGTGTTTATATCCTCTATGTAGAACATCAGATATATCGGCCTAGATTAGGCAAAAACTGACGCGTTTTTCGCCGAAACTTCGACGATCGTAACTTTGATATTAGGCCATTTTTTTGCGCTTTTTGGCAAAGCAGAGTTTTTATGTCGATATTAGATTTGATAAGACTTAGATCCTCGTAAAGTAAGTTATATATTGGAAAGGTCTGAATGATGGAATGATTGAATTCCTGGGTCTAGGGTCGTAGCAGTTTTATACAATACTTTGTGTAGATTGATCTACAAAAACATCAAAATCAAAAATCATAATCAAAATAGTTTATTTCACATAGGCCTGGATGGGCACTTATAAAACGTCGAAAAAGGTGCACGGTTCGCGTTGGTCGATTCCATGGAGAAGAACC
This sequence comes from Xestia c-nigrum, assembly GCA_916618015.1. Lineage (NCBI taxonomy): Eukaryota > Metazoa > Arthropoda > Insecta > Lepidoptera > Noctuidae > Xestia > Xestia c-nigrum. The sequence continues at coordinate 25,164,059 of OU745249.1, forward strand.
GGCAAGAAACTCCATGGTTACTCTTTTCAAATCATTTGGTATTACAATAAGTACAATCATTACTTTAACACGAAACCAAAATTGACTCCTTAAATGATATGCAGTAGGTAACTTTGTTTGCTAGACAATGTAACGAGCATGTACATATTTTACATAATATACACTTTAAAATATCCGCATCTAACGAAGCAACATTTAGTTCATAGCTAGCCTGTCCGGTAAATTCTGTGCTGAAACTGTTTATGTAAACATTCAAAAACTGTTTATGAAATTTCATGTATACTACCAAAAGCGCAGCATATATTCAACTCCAAAACTCATTAAAATATTTAGTATCCGATCAAAATAACAAATTGATTATGGTTTAGTGATTTCCCTAAATTCATATTACATTTTCAATAACCGATATTAATAGGCTTAAAAACATTAAGCTGATTACCAGGAAAGCTGCTCAATGGAACAACCGTCCATTTATCATTAATCACTTAAAACCTCAATCCCTTTTATTTGTAAAAAAAAGGCGATCAATCAATCAGAACAGCTGTCATATTTATTCGTCCAGATAACCTAGTTATGGAACCGGCTCAGTTGCCATAAAAGGAAAAAAAAAAAAAAAAAAACCTAGTTATAAACGACAGTCATAATTTATTGTTGAGGCTTTTTTTACTTCTAGAATTGTCTTTTGTACCTACATTAATTGCCAAGAATCCTTAAAAATCTAAAGTTTTTGATAAGACTGACCGCACGTTGATTTACCATGAACCAGAGTAATTGATTATAAAGATCTAATAGGGGATATACATACGCGGTACAATTGTTATTATTTTAAACTAAACACTATCATGTAACTAAGTCTAGGTTGCACTGAAATAGCAGCAAAAAATGACCATTTTCATTTCGAATATCCTAAGCTATACATTCTGCTACCATATTTTTTGTAGATTGCCCCTATTATATGTTGACCATGTCGTACTGCTACACTAAGCCCTTGAGTATGACAAGAATCTGAATTATAGAAGTTCAAGGCAGCTTTTAGTTAATTGGATGGCTAATAAAACACCTTTAAATCTATTAAAAAGTTAACTAAACTCACCAACAAACATGCCAATTAATAACAACAACATTGTTAATTAATTATATATCACTGCACTGCTCTTGTCACATTATTCAGAATTTATCCTCATTCACTAAAGTATTATAACTCCGTACTTCACATTACTTTTGAACTCGCGTGTTGATCGCGGCTGGAGCGCGAGGGGACGTGCAGTCGGTGCGCGCGTCAGTTGTCAACTGCCAGATGCCAGATGATAAGATACCGACTTGGTGTTGCTAGATATAAACTGCAAATACCTAGAGTTACTTTAATTTATTTACATTAAATGTTGTTGGCTTCAAGTTAAAACAAATAAATAATAATTAACCCTTTTTTAGAATTTACTGTCTATGATTGTAATGCTGACAAATTATAACCTTTCTAATATAAATTACGACGTTTTGTTTTTTCGAGAGGCCGTAGCTGCGCGTAGCACGAGTATAGTGCTACGCGCAGCTACGGCGTAGCATGCCACTACGATGGCTACGAGGTCGTAGCTCTTCAGGCTTGGAAATCACCTTCACTACTTTTATTTTTCAGTTATGTATGGATTTTCAAAACAGCTTTCTATATTAATCCCTCGAATTGTGAACATCGTCTTCTGAAATCACATAATCATTCTGTAATGTACTGCGGGAATCAGGACGCCTCCATGTCAATATTAAAACCATTAACTTGACCATAAACCCCAAAAACATTTCCCATTTTCACTCCATTGCACACACTTTAGTATTCATGTAATTTCCCTCCATTTTCTCAATTTTCGGGAAACCATTCCTAAATCTGGCAATACATATTTAATTGAGATCGCGAGAGCGCGCGCATGCGCCCTGGTGCCTTGACATTTTTATGAAAACAATATGTTGACAGTTTATTTTTGGAGTCAGACCTCAGAGTGTCAGACCGCAGACTGTCAGACCTTTGGGCTTTCGAATTAGACAGACGGTTATGTATAATGTTAAAAGGTTAAGGGTATGTAAACAGAAGACTCATGTGAAATGTGGGCTTTATTTATACTTGGTTACCCCGATTTTATTTTTAGAATTTAATTAGAATTTGGTTAATTTAGGCGTTATTTATTTTATTTGTATAGAAATTTATGTTCTTTCTCTTATAGACTAGATTTTTCTCTTTATTAAAATAATATTAAAATACTAGGAAACGAATTTCAAAAGAATTACCTTCAAGAAACTTTCGGCTCTAAATAGGTACTAGTACAGTACACATCATCAATATACTTAGCATAGCATTGTAAACAACACGTCACGTTAAACAAGTCGTCTTGCTTAATGTTAAAGTTGCTTAATTTGTTGTTTTAAGAAGAACATACATGAGGTAAAGTTTGTAATTTTCAGTCCCGACCCGTGGTACAACTGCGATGTCCAACTGGTTGTACTACGGAGAAGTAAATTTACCCATGGTTCAACTGGTTGTTCTATGGGGAAATATCTTTACCAATGGTTCAACTCGAGTGAGTTGTTCTTTCCTTGGTCCAACTAGTTGTACTTCTGGGAATTGAATGTATCTATGGAACAACTACTGGTAATAAACAGGAAAAGAATGAACCGATTCCAAATATTCTTTGACTGATAAGCTACATTATCCGCAAGTGTCGCAAAGTATACAGGGCTGGAGCGTTTTCGCACTACGTCCGACCCGAATCCGATCCGAACCCGGTCCGGAGTAATCATAGAACTATTTCTAAGGTAGTTTACGCACTAGATCCGGCGTCCGTCTTCCGATTTTATATCGTGGTGTAACATTTTCACGGGTACGGATCGGACTCGGATAGGACGTAGTGCGAAAACACTCTAATTCGTAAAACACCAAAAACCTCGCAGGAGAAGATTACTAAGATCATAGACAACAACATTGGATCTACTACTTTTCACAAAACAGACTCTCAATAACTAAAGTCCTGACCGCTGATCGAGTTTTGTATGAAAAGTCGTTTTTGTTTTTCCTGTTTTCAAAAAAGTTGTGAAACATGTCACGTTGTTGTCTATGATATTAGTAATCTACTCCTACGAGGTTGTTGGTGTTTTACAAATAACCCTATTTAAGAAACATTCTTGTCTAATAATGTCCAACCACAACGCGAGTAAATCCACGGGCATAAACTAGTATACAATACTTTTATTTTCAAACTCAAACTCAACTCAAACTCAAACCCAAAGCATTTTTTTCAACTAGACCATTACGGCACTTTTGAATGTCAAATTACAAATAAAATCAAAGCTACAGTCACAGTCACAAGGCATAATAACTTGAGAAAATACTATAGTTGCCCATTCCCTAGCGTAGATCTCTATGGAGAAGAACGGGCAAGAAACTCCATGGACACTCTTTTTAAATCAATATATTGTTACAAAATCTTGGTTACATCATTTATGTGTGATTATACATATGTGAGAACAATGTAGAAAGACGTGCACATTAAGAGCGTCCAGAGAAAAGATTAAATCATGGGGATGGGACATAAACCGAATCTCAACCTTATATGAATAAGAGTTGACCATAGTTTACACTAAGGTAAGTAACATTCAACAACTAATATGTGCAATATCAATCAGGATTGAGTAACAATGTTATTTACAGCTGCGCCGGTCTATCGCCTTTCTCAAACGTTAGATACTCAATGGGCGATGTTTGTTGACATAGTTCAAGCAGTGCTTACCTATCATCTACCTGAGCGGAGACTGCAGGCTCTGCTTACCTATCATCTCCTTCAGTGGACGCTGTCTGTGACGTCCGTAAACACAAGCACCTTCCTACTTAACAATACAACAGGAATCAATAGTAATCAACGACAGATATAGGCGAAATTATATCGCAATTTAATTCAACCTGTACATGCTATCGCAATACATTTTGATGTCATTTCAATGATAATTTTATTGCTGAAATAGATGTTATTAATAAAGAAAACGAAAAACGAGGGCCCAGTAAATAAATAATAATAATAATAAATATCGCTGGACATTTACACACAGCGCCACCTAGTGCCACACTAAGCAAAGCTTGTGTCGTGGACACTAGATAGTTGATATACTACATATATACTTTTTTTTATTTTGTTTGTACATACATACTAATTATACATATAAACATCCATGACTCGGAAACAAATGTCCATGCTCATCACACAAACATTTGCCCCTACCGGGATTCAAACCCAGGACCCTAAGAACGTAAGGCAGCGTCACTACCACTACGCCATTCGGTTTGCCAGTGCGCGTTAGTTTAACATGTCTTTGAAATTTTGGTTCATGGACATGCACGCTTTTTAACTATGGACATGGTTTCCTCACGATGTGTTAATTCGGCTTTATGAAGCAGTAGTGATGATAAACCTATTCGTAGGACTTATCGTATTTCTATGCAAAGCTGCTCTCCGAAACAATCAGCGGTTTAGAAATGCCTTATTCTAGATACAAGAATAGATTACATATTCCTAGGATTTCTTTACTAGACGGGGTTAGATGGTTCAATAGTGTGTTTTCTTTCACAACCGGCTTGAAAACATCATTATGTTTCCAACTCTGAGGTTTATAAATCCATTTCAACTAAAAATAAAACATTTTGTAGTTTTTAGTCATGCACCGAAAAAGTACCACTTCATCAAGAAACAATATCTTACAAAATCTTCCACTCAGTCAGTTTCATCAAAAAATCTTCACAGATCGGTACCAAAATATGTCTAGATAAGTTAGACTAACACCCTCTCTCCCCCCTCCCCCCTCTCATTTCGTGCACGAACACTTTGCCAGCACTGATTGCATTAAGCTGTGCCGTGCATTTTTCACTTATCCCCGTGCATTTGATTGTAAAAAGGCGAACTCAATCTGCGTTATGTACTAAAGCTGCTCCCAAAACGTTGATTGGTTCTCAATCGCCTCTAGTACACTTCAATAGGATTTTACTAAAATACCAGCTTTATATTCAAAAATACTCTGACGAAATAAATGGTTTATTTTTGAACGACTGTTCAGAAAGTTTGTTTCGATCAACATCATGTTGAGTGCTGAATCTGAACATAGGACTGGTCAGTCAAAAGCTTTGTTTTTTTTTTATTGTAACCACAGACTTTTATGTGTTATTGATAAACCCATTAGGTTATAATAAAAACCTTATAAAAATCCAAGATTCAGTAGCTGACAGACAACGTACGCCTCAGGCGCTAGTACCTGTCCTGTAGTTTGCACATGTGAAGCTGATGAATGAAATTAAAACCAAACACACAATTTTGGGCTGACTCAATTTAGATTGCCATTGGCACTCTAAAAGTAAGAACCGCTTGTAGCCGTTCCTTTAAAAATGAGCTTTATAAATTGTCTTAAAAAAAGCAGGGATTTTTTATGTTTGTAATGGACTTTTACAGTAAAATTTTAACTTTGAACACCTCCACGACCCCCGTACTGTTCAATACATCCAGCAGCACAATATCTTCACATTGAGTTTACCACAAAACATGATTCTTCACCTCAAAAAAAAAGTTGTTTCCCAGCAATATTTTTTGCGTAAAGTTACCTACTTAGTTTGATGTAGAAAATGTTTGGTTGACGGCTTGGTGATGAGGTGGTTTACACCCTGTATCGATGTAAGTTTTTAAACTGACATGATTTGATGTTGTTTTGATTTGATCCGTGATCATGGTGCTTGCAACAGCGCCAAAATATCGGGAACTCAATACAAACAGTAAAAAACCCGTTTTCATAAGTTTATGGTTTATTTTATATTAACTAAAGAAACTCCAGCGAGGTGTATCTACATATTAGTAAGAGAAATGCCTATCCCTTTCTCCTATTCAATAAATCTCCATAAGGAGGTGATGCTTTCACCACACTTGGCAAGGAAATAGACAACGCCATTCGTTGAGCAATAAAAAACGCATCAGTAACCGCACAAATACATATTTTCTGTCAATATAAATGGCACTGGGTTTCCGTTCGACTGTACATAATGCATTTTAATATGCAATATATCAGAATATCCAGGCCACAGCTATCCTAGGAAATTGCCAGATAATTTCCCGTATTGACAGTCTTATTAAACAGTCTGTATTTTGAAATGGGATGTTAATTTATTGAAATGAACAGTAGCGGGATTGTTGGCATGCTCATCATTACATGACTCCTGTAATCCCTTGGAAAGTTAAAGGCTAAGGCAATGGTGTTTAAGTTACAGGCAAAACTCTTAATCAGTCAAAACCACTTTTGCCTTCATCATCACCATCATCATTTCAGCCGAAAGAACTTCTCGGTTCCATCTGCCATCCGTTCTGCGAGCAATGTGTACCCTGCTACTTTGCCTGGTGCCAGTTAAAAAACTTAAGCAGTTAAAATGTGTTTTCTGCATTAAAAATATGTTATTTTAGTACACCTCAGTTAAAATGGCTAGTTTCTACCATCAATAAATTGCAAATCCGTCAGATAGAGTATTGGAAAATAATGGACACGTATTTTTTGTTTTTGTAAATCAACGAATATTGACGAAGATAAAACGCATCAAAAGTGGGGGCTCGTGACGTCAGAACTCACTAAGAATGATGCGAATCTTCGTCAATTTTGGTATATTTGAAAAAAAAAATACGGGTCAAATATTTTTTGATAATCTTAGTGACGGACTAATTAGATTTTTTCAATTGACAAGCCAATTTATTACCTAGTTCTAGAATAACATGATGTTTTTCTGAGGTTCACAAAAAAAAACCTTAATCTAATAAGTTTCTCAGGAAATTTTGGTTATTGTTAAAATAGCTTTGACTAGTTAAAAGTAGTTTTCACTTTTTTTCACCAGTCAAAAGTAGTTTTGACTGATTAACAGTTTTGACTGTGATACTGTGACATGTATTCTTTTTCTAATAATTATGGTTGTGCCCCTTGTCATAGGGAGTAAGCCTATTGTCGTCATCGACCGGGCATAAATCAAGTTATCGGGTGGCTACGTTTTTAAGTCTTATTTCGTTTTTTTTTGTTTGGGATTATTCCATTCCTAATTGAAAACCCCCATTATTCAAATTCTAAGCATTTATTTCAAGAAGGTCAGTTACAGGAACTTTTGAATTAACGAAATAAAGATGAAAATTAAATGTAGACACAGTCCCAGTTACAAGACATAAAACTGTGAAAGTACTGTAGTTGCCCATTCCCTAGCGTAAATCTCTATGGAGAACAACGTTCAAGAAACTCCATGGACACTCTTTTAAATCAAATGATTGTACTAAATCTTGGTTACATCATTCATGTTGATATGATAAATATTATGTGAGAACATTGTAGTACGATGTGCACGTTATAAGTATCCATAGTAAAAACAAAATAATTCACGGTTTCAAATAAGCCACGGCAACTAAGATATGAGCAGTCACAACTAGACTGAATCTAGGACTGCATGCATAGAAGTTCAGCTTTCAACTAGACGATACCACTTCCATGTACATTAACAAAGGAAACCATTCTTTATTGTTAGTACAGTAAACATCAATTTTCTAAATCACCTTTGCTATCTGTTTCTCAGAGCATTACCTGTCTTTATTTATGTATCTGTCCCATCTACGTTTTTCTTTAACACGTATTGGTTCGTCTGTTTGTCTGAGTTTCTTTTATTTCTCTTTCTTTCTTTAGTTTTCACCAGCCGGTAACTCTGTGAACACATTAAAAGGCTTCATAATGTAAATTCAGAGTTTTACATAACCCACGCAATTTATATATTCATTTTCCTCATATCATAATTATCTCTCATTCATGACAAAATGCCGCCTCGGAAATCCACGACTCCCTAAGGCCAAAAAAGATGATAACTCAAAAAACCAACTCCAATTTTTGTCGCGAAATCCGTAATAAAATCGAGTATCTCATAAGCCTCATGCGTCGAGATTAAGCTTACGTATTTGGCCTGGGAATTAAACCGCAGTGTATTTTGGCCTCAGCGTCCCAAAAGAAGAAAGCTCGGCGATTTCTTCCGTTATTTGACTTTGCACTTAACTTTGAGCAATTTGAACAGAATATCATACTTTGCGAACGATGAATAGAATACTTAAAGTCGGTCAGCTGGATATTGGGGTTATGTTGCTTTTTGTGAACGTTTTAGTGACGGGGATTATGATATTGGACTAACTGGGGCTATGAATAAAACACCTTTTTGGATGCATGATTGGAATTTTGACATCCTCGTCCACCTGCGGAAACGAATTATAATCTCATTCTTGATGGATGAATGTTTGTTACTCGTTTACGCAAAATCTGCTGACCGCAATTGGATGAAATATGGCACACAAGTATTTTATAACACATACCACTCTATTTATAAGCAAGTAGTCCAGAAATGAACGGCAGTGCTTACACGAGCTTGTTCTCTATGAGACTTTTCTAGTTAGTTACTTACAAGTGAATTAATTTGTGTCAATTATAAACTCAGCTTATACATAACCTTCTACGTCATTAATTAATGAATGACTCAAGTGAATAACTTGGAAGAGAAATTAACAATGCTGAATTAAGTTATGTAAATGTAAACTGGTTATGAATTACGTGCATACCAATGTTTCAGCACCAACGTCCCACATACTGCGGTAAGACAATGCTGATTATTTAATTGGAAACGATAATAATATAATTAGGTAGTTATAATAACTTAAAAGAAGGTTGTAAATATTCAGTACTAAAACTATGGCTAGACATTTTTAAGGTATCCGCAGATCTAATTTAAAAAACCAACACGATATTTTTTTTCTAAGGAAATCACCTCAATTTAAATTTTTACTAATTGAGTTGACTGAAATACTTCATCCTGATACTCGCTTTAGAACTGTAAGTATATTGTAAGTGTATTTTAATTTTGTGTACATTTTTGTTTGTAATTTTTTGGGTGCAATAAAGAATAAGAATAAGACTAAGAATAAGAATAAACCACAATATTAAACACCTCCATGAACATCGTTCAGTCCGTCAAACAGCCCAATGTTTTGAGTGCGTTACATTAAAGTCTACAAAAAAAAAAACAACACGAAAAAAAAATGGTTTCCCAGCTTGCGTAAAGTTACTTAGTTTTATGTACAGAATACTTGGTTGATGGCTTCGTGATGAGGTGGTTTCCACCCTGTAGAATAGCAAAAATCTCACTACATGACACTAGACCGCAGACATTATAAAATAAAACTCCTTTTACCTTATGAACGTTGACTGAGACAAAAACCTTGATTAGCATATAGTGGCATGTCATTTATATGCAGATGCACTGAACCAATTATGCAACGGACGATAATTCCCACTGCTGGGCAACGTGGATTGGATTTATGTCGCTCCAAGGATGCGAGGGATTCGTTAGAAGAAATTACATTTTGAAAAATATAAATATAGTGAGGTTCTGATTGCATTTTACGTTGAAGTATGTGAAATTGGAAACGGGTAACATGATTTCGTAATAAAGAAATGCGATTTGGTAGTAAAATCCACAAGATTCGGCCTAGCCGGGGTTCTCTTTCGTCGTGTGTTAATTAATCTGTCTGGGACGGAACCGTTTTCAATGTAACAAGAACTAGCATGTGCCCGAGATTTCGTTTGCAATACAAAATGAAAAAAGCGGCCTAGTGCGAGTCGGACTCTCGCCCATGAAGGGTTCCGTAGCAGATTGAATGAAAGGTAAATTGCTGTTTTCAATTTATGACGTATTAAAAAAATCTACGTCCTAGATCTCGTTCAAACCAATTTTCGGTGGGGGTTTGCATGGCAATGTACGTAATATATTTTTTTAGTTTTATCATTCTCGTATTTTAGAAGTTACAGGACACACATTTTTCCACTTTGGAAGGGTCTCTTGCTCAAACTATTTAGTACCCCACACGTATGGGTAATACCAAAAATGTTTTTTTTTTCTTTTTTTTTGTGTAAAATATTATGGATGGTATTTAAAAGTACTTCAATTTATTCCCATTTCATTTACCTAATTTTGCTTGTGTTCCACCAAATATACTGAATGTGCACCAAAATATGTTCATTAAAATATGTCATAAGGAGCATCTATTTAACAACTGTTGCAAATTTCTAAAAATAGTAATACACCTAATTTTAAAAACAAGCATTTATTTTTTTAGTTTTACTTCAGATAATGCACTGCAAAATGTATTTGAATCAAACACCAATTAATGTCCAATGTAGCTTTATTAATCAAAAATGAACACATTATAAAATGTAATGCTTACTAAAAATGTTTGACATTTTGTTTAACATTTTGAATTATTATGGTTCGTACTGATTAGTATTAAAAAAACATTTTACACAATATCTCTATCTCACTCAACGAACCGCCCCGCCTTTTGTGAAATACATGCGATGGTAGTCAACTTACGCGGTGTGGAGGGAAGGAGGGGTCCCCTTTGCCCAGTGGCACAACTCTCATGAAAAGATAATGCACCATTCCTGAGAAATACCGATTAATATAACATAACCTTAAAACACTCTATATTCCCCCTAAAAAGCGTACTCGACGGAGCCCCGCTTCACGGGGCCCCTATTTCCGAGTGCAGGGTTTAAAGGAACCTAACTAACCTAACGGGGGCGTGCCCCAAGTCCCGATTATGGGGGCAGAGATACTTCCGTATGTTCAGTTGACAATAATTCGAGACATTACAATATCGCGAGAAAAAACACGTTATATTGTAATATAACGTGTTTGACAATTTTATGGTGACATGCGCGTCGCAAGCGCGCCAAAACCATTTTCAGTAAAATAAATATAAGTCTTAGACGTAATGTTTTACGAAATGCATTATTTGTTCTTGAAATGTAATTATTTTAGTAACATCAAAGTTGTACAAAACCGTTTTAAATGGGTATACGGTACTAGGATGCATACTAAATATTTTGTGTAACATTCAGGAATATTTGGTGCACGATCAGTATTTTTCGGGGAAGAATAAAATAGTTATTGTTACAATAGAATATTTGCAGCGCACTACAATAAAAAAGTTTTATATCTTGGTGTTAATTTGGAATTTGTTTGATGTTACATATTTTGTTGGCCGAGTAGTTTGATTATAGTAAAACAATTAAACGGGTTTAAGATCAATATTTTAGAAATGCATACATAGATGTACCTTTAGATTTTTGGTGAACACAAAAATTTTATCCAAATATTATTGCGGTTCACAGAATACATCTAGTTACCAAGTTTCAACAGCCTAGTTCTTAGTTTCGGAAAAAAGTGGCTGTGACATACGGACGGACAGACAGACAGACATGATGAATCTATAAGGGTTCCTTTTTTGCCATTTGGCTACGGAACCCTAAAAAGCTTATCATTTTGGGCTCCTTTGTAGTAAGTACTACACTAGCTTAACAATCGCACATAATTTTTAACCGACTTCTAAAAAAGGAGGAGGTTCTCAATTCGGATGTTTCTATTTTTTTTTTTTTATGTTTGTTCGGGCATAACTCCGTCGCTTGCCAACCGATTTGGAAAATTGTTTTTTTGTTGGAAAGGGTATTCTTTCCAAATGGTCCCATAGCCACCAAGTTGGGATCTGATGATGGAATCTTGGCGAAATCGAGGGAACTCTTCAAATTTTATATGAAAACGTGTTGCGATTTTGGTATTTTCTACAACAAGTGAAGCATTTGCGTTCGATAAGAACAATTCTACCATCAGATCTGATGATGAAGCCAAGAGTCACGGAACTCCATAATGAGACAATGTGTCCTAGTCGTGTTTGGGCTTGTTGTAATTGTAACAGTATGCACTTTCCATGTTTATCAAGCACATGTAAACCACAAAAAAGTGAAAAATAAAAACTTTTTTGCAAAAAATAAAACCGACTTAAAAAAAAAACATAAAAGTGAAAAATAACTTAAGCTTCTGAAGTCGGTGACAAAAAAACTAAAGCAATCAAACAAAGGTCACCGACTTCAGAAGCTTAAGTTATTTTTCACTTTTTTGTTTTTTTTTGAAGTTGGTTTTATTTTTTGTTAACTTAACTTAAACTTAAGACATCGTTAACTCCTTGAATGGAAGTGGAAAAAAATAAAGAAGTAGGTATATTCAAAAACATAAAACTTTGAAGAGCACTTAACAAGAAAAACAGAAGGGTAAAAGTAACTAAATTTGCTCACAAGCTTCTCGAAAAGGTACTTACCACTCTTTACGTTTTAATTTATTTATAGGTTTGGAAGAACTCCCTTATTTTTCGGAAGGGAAATCATCAAATGACCTCTCCCACTCTGGGCGGAGCGGGAGGGAGTGTCAGATTTTTACTGACTAAAACCCATCCATGTTCCTTCCTCGCCCTTTACGTTCCGGGGCCGCGGTAACTCTTTCGAACAGTCCCGCAGCCCCGGCACGATAGGCTACCACTTTGGAATTAAAATATGTCTAGCAAAATGTCGAGATACCTACTCAAAGGCCATCTTTGCTTAGCCTGTGTTAAATGTCATGTGTTACAGTTTCGGAATAATGACGTGCGTGAAATAACCATTTAATTTCGAAAGGTAATTTTATGTCAATAATTTTAAGGGAAACTTCATAAAATGCTTGCCGAAACCTTAGCAGTATGGTCAGTTTAATAAATGGAAGTAATGTTAGGGCTAGGGCGTACCCCACAGGCGACGCGCAGGGGCAGCACCCGGCCGCTGCGGAAAGTGGAAAAGGGTTGTCGCATCAGAACGGGTGGGTGCGACGTAAGACGAAAGCCCGGGGGGTAAGAGATGTAAGAATGAGGTGTGCGAGCTGGAATGTTGGTACGATGACTGGAAGAGGAAGAGAGTTAGCAGATGTTCTTAAAAGGCGACGGATAAAAATAGCGTGTCTGCAAGAGACTAAATGGAAGGGTGGGAAGGCAAGAGAAATAGGAGAAGGATATAAATTCTATTACTGTGGCAGCGATGGTAAGCGAAATGGTGTGGGTATAGTTTTGGATAGTGAATTGAAAGAATGTGTGGTGGATGTTAAAAGAGTGAGCGATAGAGTGATAGCTGTGTTCACTATTCGTAAACTTTCATAATACGTTTTGTTCGCGCTTTCTAAATTCAAATTTTCCCGCCGATTATGTGTTCTCGGTGGTATCGAGCAAGCAACCAATCAGGGCGCCGTTTAGCGCATGCGCTTACCAGTGTCCTGGAACGCCATATTCGATCTTTTTTCGGATGAACGGAACGCGCGCCCACGCAGCTCGCTGGTGTAAAAAACTCTCAACTGAAGAAACCTTTTTAAACGACTGAAGATATACAGACTTTATTGTGCCTGGATTATGTAACGTGCGATATCCCGCGGGAGTGTGTGAAACGACGTACTTTCAGTGAAATACGGTGGTGCATACGCCGGCCGGCGACTACCGCGTGCTCCTGAAGCTTCGAGAACTTCGAGAAATCAAAAGATTAAGATTCGTTGGCGTGAATATCCAGGTAAGCGCACGTACTTGCTTGGTTTGCCAGCTCAGAACCATCCCTCTTCATTTTAATCGGCGGAAACTTCGAACCCAAAATTTATACGTCGATCGTTTCCGAACACAGAGTGCCGTCAAGAGACCTTCGGCAGGTCTGCGTCGTCACATCTTTTTGGTGCCGAAACCAGGGAACCTTTAGATTTCTCTCGAGGTTGCATTTTTTATCGTACCTACATAATAACGCTGGTATTTTTCGTACATAATAAAATCGTATTTCAATATCTACCTAACTGTCTCGATCTCGATTCCTCATACCTAATAGTATTTATTATCCATATCTAACAGTATTTCCCATAACATCTAACGCAAATAGCATACATTTCAAAATAATTTCTGTAAAATACATGATTAGTAACTTTTTCATAAATTCAGGTAGTTGAATCAATAAAAAGGGAAAACCGTCCATTTTGTATTTCGCTGCGTTGAAGTTAGGTGAATTCCAGTAAGATCTATTCCATTCAACTCATTCGATCATTCATACGTCACAACCGTATATCGGTATCGGTCAACCATAGATAGGATCCTTCTAGGTTCATTCGTAACTCGTATGATCGTCATCGCGGCTTATTCACTCATCGTTCCGTTCATTCAGATCTGTCAACGACAACTGTCATTCGTGTGTACATCACATAATCGGTGAATTCAAATTCAAAGTTACTTCAGATAATTAGCTAAGCAATTCTATCAATTTATCCGTGTTTAACTAATTAACTAATCGGCTGTAGTACCCTACATTCAATCTAAATCGCCGTAACAGGTTCTCTAATCTTGTTACTTGTGATCAGTTGTTGTCATTCGACATAACTGGTTTACATTGTGTAGTCCGTGAATTAAAAGTTACTCCAGATCATTGGATAAGCAATTTTATCAATCTATCCGCGTTTATCTAATAACCTAATCGGCTGTAGTAATTTCTATTCAACCTGACTCATTCATATCACACAAATGTAAACAACCAGTTATTTAACTTACCGCTACAAATTAAACTATTCTCTATTATAGTGATTTGGTTATTAGCTATAATTAAGATACGTAAACATTGCATTTAACTTACGCGAATTGTTTATTTTTGTTTTCTTTTTTAACCGTTTTAAATACACGACACAATGTCTTTTGCTCCAAAGCGTACAACTCGTAAACTAAGTAGATCTAAATCAAAACACGTTGAAGTAGAACACTATACTAGCCAACACTTACCTGTATTACGTCGAAAACGTACCATTGCGTTGAATCGTTTATTGAAGGCGCTCGAGGTAGGTCACTTAGCGCGCAGTGATGATAGTCAAACCGATCTTTTCCTTTCATACTGTGACCAACTCGATAAATGGACTTCAGAGTTTGAGCATGCGCACCTCGCTATAATTGGTATTTTGGAGTCATCTGATCAGGATGAAGATGATGAGGATGAAATTCGGGCCAACTTTGATGATACCTGTCTTCAAGTTATGGCAATTTGTCGTCAGTTAACAAAGGTTCATTTGAACTCGTCGGAAATCCTTCATCAATCTAACGCTTCTTCATCACCATTGTCACGTATTCGACTTCCAAAAATTCAATTGCCTGCCTTTTCGGGTAACATTAAGCAGTGGTCAGAATTTATTGATACATTCAATGCACTCATTCATAAGAATCCGTCTCTTCAAGATGTTGAGAAATTCCATTACCTTATTTCATCACTGAGTGGTGACATGTTATCACTTATTCGAAAATTTCCTCTAACGGGTGATCACTACTTGGACGCATATGCGGCTTTGGTTGCGCGGTATCAGGACAAGCGTGATCTAGCATACACTTGTTGGCAAGACGTGTTAGATGTTAACTTCAAACTCGAAAATGCTACCGATTTTCGGGCAACATTAGATTCAATTGATGAGAATTTATGTATTTTGAAAAAGCTGAACCTTCCAGTTCAACATTGGGATTTTATTATAGTTTATCACATCTTCTCTAAGCTGGATTCTAAAGTTCGCTGTGAATTTGAAGAAAAGTGTGGCCATAACGAGTTCCATACTTTAAGTGAACTAAAACAATTTCTCCATTCGAAGTGTGAGGCACTTATGCGTGATCGTCACTTTATTAACGTCAGTAAGGTCACTCGTCCTACCAAGGATGGACCCCCAGCCTCAGCAAATAAATCTGCTAAGCGTCCTAATACCTCGCATACACTTTTAGCTGATAGTTCTGTAAATTCTAACAATACTGAAAATCCTTCAACTTTCAATAAAAAAGCCGAATCTAGTAGTCAAAATAATTCTCAAAATAATAGATCGTTTAAATGTGCATTTTGCTCAAGCGATCATTCGATTACTAAATGTACATCATTTTTAGGGAAAACGGCAGAAGAACGTATGTCGGTGGCTGTTGAGAAGAAGTGGTGTTTTAACTGCCTTAGATCCTCACATCAAATTAGGGATTGTCAATCTGTTTTTCGTTGTGTGAAGTGTAAACATAAGCATCATACGTTGCTTCATATTGATCAAGTCGACCGTCCCTCTGGTGACGCTGAGTCACAAGCAGTGACCCTGGTCACTAGGGATTCTCACCAAACTTTCCTTTCTAAATCTTCTCCAAATTCTACCGTGCTGCTTGCCACAGCAATAATTCAAGTTCAAGATTCGAACGGACAGTTCCACTCTTTCCGTGCACTGTTCGATACGGGCAGTCAGAACAATTTTATTACTAAGAACGCTGCACAGTGTTTACATCTTAAGCCAACGTCATGCGAAACTAATATCAACGGTTTAGGTGGCATTGCTGCTAGCATTATCGGCTTAGTAAATTGTTCGATTGCATCTAAAAATCAACGTTTATTTAACGTGGATCTTCACGTTATTTCTCATATATGCGGTGATCAGCCAATAGCTAAACTCAATACCGTGGGCTGGTCACACATTCATTCGCTACCTTTAGCAGATCCTGGCTTCGATGTTCCAGGACCTATCGACATTCTGTTAGGCGCAGATGTATTCGCTGATTCGCTTTTAAATCAACGCGTCAAGGGTGCTGTTAATCAGCCTGTTGCTTTCCATTCCGTTTTCGGCTGGTTGTTATTAGGTCGAACCTCTCTTGTGACCTCGTCACTTCTTCAGTTTTCTTCAAAACCTGATAATGAGCTGTGCACTCTCGTTCAGCGGTTCTGGGAGATAGACAGCATGCCCAGCGCTCCGTCTCTTACACCTGATGAAATGGCATGCGAGCA
Source organism: Xestia c-nigrum (assembly GCA_916618015.1). Lineage (NCBI taxonomy): Eukaryota > Metazoa > Arthropoda > Insecta > Lepidoptera > Noctuidae > Xestia > Xestia c-nigrum. The sequence goes on from OU745249.1 coordinate 25,180,787, forward strand.
GATTTATGCTTCTGAGTACGGCCGTGACTCTTCGGGTAGGTATATCGTCCGACTTCCTTTCAAGGATGGTTGTGAACCTATATTCGAGAGCTCTCGCGATATCGCACTTCGACGGTTTCACGCGCTTGAGCGCCGCCTTTCACGCGATCCCGACTTACACCGACAGTACTTAGAGTTCATGGATGACTATATTCAGTCTGGTCACATGTCCTTGGTTGATTCGACAGACCTAAACAAGGGTAAATATTATATCCCACACCATTGTGTTTTAAAACCGGATAGCACCACAACTAAATTGCGCGTGGTCTTTGACGCGTCTGCCAAAGACGCTCAAGGAAAATCTTTAAACGACACGTTGCTAACGGGACCTAAACTACAAACAAATATCGTTGCCGTGCTTCTCCACTTTCGTGTACCCGCGTTTGTCTTTATGGCTGACATTCGTCAGATGTACAGACAAATCCTTATCGTTGATGATCAACGCGATTATCAGCGAATCTTATGGAGAACCGGACCTGGACAGTGTTTACAGGAATTTAAACTGAATACTGTAACGTATGGTGTCTCCTCTGCGCCATATTTGGCTTGCAGGACTCTCCAGCAATTGGCTGAGGATGAAGGAGCTAATTTTCCTCTAGCTCAACAGATCCTCAAATCGAATATTTACGTGGATGACGTCGCCACTGGATTTGCGACCATAGAGTTAGCTCTAGAGGCCAAATCACAGGTCATAAATCTATTTAATCGTGGTCATTTTCAACTTAGAAAATGGGCCAGTAACGACCCGCGGTTGTTGTCGGATCTCCTTCCAGAAGAGTGTCTCTTGGATCCTAAATCGTTTTCTGACGACCTACCCTCCACAATCAAAGTGCTTGGGCTCAAATGGGACCCATCATCTGATGCGTTTTTGTTTGATGTCAAGCCTTCTGGTCGGACGTGTACCAAGCGAAATATCTTAAGCGAGATCGCAAGGGTTTTTGATCCGCTGGGATTTCTCTCCCCTCTAAGCATCAAAGCAAAAATTTTACTTCAGAAGCTTTGGCTACTCGGAGTTTCTTGGGATGAAACTCCTCCCGAGAACATAGCTTGTGTTTGGAAAGCCTTTTGTGATCAGTTATCGATCATACAGGATTTGAGAGTGCCGCGCTGTCTTGCTGCTCGAAGCGTGCAGGCGTATGAGCTCCACGGGTTCTGTGATAGCTCCGAGCTAGCATATGGGGCAATTCTTTATATACGCACTCTATTTACTGATGGCGCCATACAGGTGCTACCGTTATGCGCTAAAGCTCGTGTTGCTCCTACTAAGAAGCTGTCGCTGCCACGTTTGGAGTTGTGTGCAGCTGTGGTTCTCGCGGATCTTGTTAAATTCGTTCTTAACACTTACGATGGTAAAATTTCGTTTCGCTCGATTCACTTGTGGTCTGACTCGACAGTCGTCTTATCTTGGCTTCGTTCGCATGCGTCTCGATGGACCACGTTTGTCGCCAATCGGGTTAGCGCTATTCAAGATGTTGTCCTTGCGGAATCGTGGCATCATGTCGCCTCTGCCGACAACCCGGCTGACGTATGTTCACGGGGACAGCTGCCACATGATCTAGTTCACAATACGTTGTGGTGGTCAGGTCCGTCCTGGCTATCACAAACTTCCACCCATTGGCCGAACAATTCGAAATTTCCTATTCTTAACGACACAGAAGAGGTCGCAGTGCGTACCGAGGAACGTATGTCCGTCGTGCTAGTCACTGAAACCGTATCAAGTGATCATCACCCCATCGACCATCTTCTTACACGTTATTCGTCACTTGATAAAATTATTCGTATAATATCGTACTTGCGACGGTTCCTTCTGAACCCGAGCCACCGTAACTTAGGTGAATTTACCACGGAAGACGAGAACTATAAATCATTGCTGTCCATCGTTAAATATGTCCAATCAACATCCTTTGCTGATGAGATTCACCAACTTAACTCTAATCACCCGTTATCAAAATCGCTGCGCAAACTCTCTCCGTTTCTTGACAAGGACGGCATCCTCAGGGTGGGCGGTCGCATCTCGCGCGCTGGTATCGAATACGATCAAAAGCATCCTGCGTTGCTGCCCTGTAATCATCCTTTCACGTTTAAGCTCATCGAGTCCATTCATCGTCGTCATTGCCACACTGGACATAATACGACCCATTACCTAATCTTGCAACGTTTTTGGGTTTTATCCGCGAAACGCGCCATTCGTCGATGTTTGTCCCAGTGCATTCGTTGCTACAAGACGAATCCTACACCGTTGCAACCGTATATGGCGGATCTCCCATCGTACCGGGTGACCCAAGTCAAGCCGTTTTCAGTGGTCGGTGTTGACTTCGGCGGACCATTTCGTATCAAGGTCGGGGCTTATCGCGGAGCCAGGATGGACAAAGCATATCTCTGTCTATTCGTTTGTTTATCAACAAAGGCAGTCCATCTTGAAGTAGTGTCGTCTCTTTCTACTGAAGCCTTTGTGGCTACGTTACGCAGATTCGTCGGTCGTCGCGGTCGGTGTAGCGTGATTCATGCGGATTGTGGTACAAACTTCATTGGCGCTCGCAATTATCTAGCTTCACTAGAGCCAGCGTCACAAGCTCTCAATATAAAATTCGATTTCAATCCTCCCTCCGCACCTCACTTTGGTGGCGTGTGGGAGATTCAAATAAAAGCAGCAAAATCGCATCTTTATCGCATCGTAGGCAATCAGGTGTTAACGTTCGAAGAGCTTAGCACGCTGTTTGTTCAAATCGAAGCCGTGTTGAATTCGAGACCTCTATATCCGTTGAGCGCGGATCCTAACGATTTAAACGTCTTAACCCCGGGTCATTTCTTGACTTTGGAACCGTTAACAGCAGTCCCAGACGCAGATTTTTGTAACACTAAACTATACCGCCTTAACCGATGGCAACTTATCCAATCGTTTCTTCAAAACTTTTGGCTTCGCTGGAAGAACGAATATTTGCATTCGTTAACGTTGCGTGCAAAATGGACGAAAACCTCAAAACCGTTATCGATTAATTCTATCGTCCTCATCAAAGATGATAATCGGGCTCCTTTGCAATGGTCTCTGGGAAGGGTAACCGAGTTACATCCGGGCCAGGACGGTATCGTCCGCGTAGCTACGATTAAAACGCAAAACACCGTTATCAAGCGTCCGCTCGTAAAGTTGTGTCCTCTTCCCATAGAACCTGCTACTAACTAAATCGCAACCTTTAACATAGTCTATTAGTTTTAAGTGCTTAACATTTAACCTATTACTTATCGATTATTCGTAGTGTATTTCATCTTTATCTATTTAACTTATCCGGAAAATACCAGCTGTATTTTGGTGGGCGGTATGTTCACTATTCGTAAACTTTCATAATACGTTTTGTTCGCGCTTTCTAAATTCAAATTTTCCCGCCGATTATGTGTTCTCGGTGGTATCGAGCAAGCAACCAATCAGGGCGCCGTTTAGCGCATGCGCTTACCAGTGTCCTGGAACGCCATATTCGATCTTTTTTCGGATGAACGGAACGCGCGCCCACGCAGCTCGCTGGTGTAAAAAACTCTCAACTGAAGAAACCTTTTTAAACGACTGAAGATATACAGACTTTATTGTGCCTGGATTATGTAACGTGCGATATCCCGCGGGAGTGTGTGAAACGACGTACTTTCAGTGAAATACGGTGGTGCATACGCCGGCCGGCGACTACCGCGTGCTCCTGAAGCTTCGAGAACTTCGAGAAATCAAAAGATTAAGATTCGTTGGCGTGAATATCCAGGTAAGCGCACGTACTTGCTTGGTTTGCCAGCTCAGAACCATCCCTCTTCATTTTAATCGGCGGAAACTTCGAACCCAAAATTTATACGTCGATCGTTTCCGAACACAGAGTGCCGTCAAGAGACCTTCGGCAGGTCTGCGTCGTCACAAGCTGTAAAAGTGATTCTGGATAGTTTGGTGCTAAATGTAGTAAGTGTGTATGCACCCCAGTCAGGAAGTGAGGATAGCGTAAAAGAGAAGTTTTGGGAAGACTTTGATCGAGTGATGCTGGATGTGCAAGAGAGTGAGGAAGTGTATGTAGGGGGTGATTTTAACGGGCATGTAGGAAGAATGAAGGATGGGTATGAGAGAGTGCATGCAGGGCTAAGGCCCAGGAGAAGTTATATGACTCACTGGACAGTCCTAGAGGCCAAAAAGAGCTCTACCGAATTACAAAAGCAAGAGAAAGGAGAACGAGAGATATAAATTGTGTGTGTGTGAAAGACGGCGCTGGTAAAGTTTTGTCTAAAGATGATGAAATAAAAGAGAGATGGAAGGGTTATTTTGAAAAGCTAATGAATGAAGAGAATGAATGGAGCGGTGTGCTTAAAGAGGTACCGGTAAATTTGGGTTTGGTGAGGGAAATTAGCATGGATGAAGTGAGGAAGGCAGTTCAAAGTATGAAAAATGGAAAGGCCTTGGGCCCTGATGAAATACCAGTAGAAGTGTGGAAGTGTTTAAAAGAAGACGGATGTATGTGGCTGACTTTATTCTTCAATAAGTTGTTGTATGAAGGAACGATCCCTCAAGAATGGTGCAATAGCTCGCTTGTGCCCATCTTCAAAAATAAAGGTGACGTGCAGGACTGTAACAACTATCGGGGGATAAAGCTCATGTCACATAGTATGAAAGTATGGGAGAAAGTGATAGAGAAAAGGATAAGAGAGGAGAGTAAGATCACTCAAAATCAGTTTGGGTTTATGCCAGGTCGAGGAACAATGGACGCCACTTTTGCACTCCGCCAATTGTGCGAGAAGTACAGACGTGCACACAAAAACTTGCACATGGTGTTCATTGATCTGGAGAAAGCGTATGATAGGGTACCTCGGGATGTGTTGTGGTGGGCCTTGAAAGAGAAAGGTATACCTGGGAAGTATGTAGAGTTAATTCGTGCTATGTACAGTCAATCTTGTACCTACGTCCGGTCAGCTGCTGGCAACACCGATGAGTTCAGTGTTGCTGTAGGTTTTCATCAAGGGTCGGCTTTAAGTCCTTACCTCTTCTTGTTGATCATGGACGCTTTGACGTCGGACATCCAAGAAGAGGCACCCTGGTGCATGCTGTTTGCCAATGACATTGTTCTTGTCAGTGAAAATGGACCTGAGATCCAGAGCAGACTGGAGAGATGGCAACAGAAACTGGAGAATGTTGGCTTGAAAATCAGCAGAAGCAAAACTGAATACATGTTCTGCGATTTTGGCGGTCTCTCCAGCTCTGGAGTCATAGCGCTAGATGGCGCGTCTCTTCCTGTCTGCTCCGACTTTCGGTATCTTGGTTCACTCATGCAAAGCGATGGCGAAATAGATCGTAGTGTAAAGCACAGAATTAACACGGGATGGATGAAATGGCGGCAGGTCACGGGAACGATCTGCGACTCCCGCATTCACCTAAAACTTAAGGGGAAGGTTTATAAAACAATGGTTAGACCTGCTGTGTTGTATGGATCAGAATGTTGGGCCACAAAAGGGATGAATGAAAGACATCTGCATGTCGCGGAGATGAGAATGCTAAGGGGGATGTGTGGTGTTACGCGAATGGATAAAGTAAGGAATGAGTATATTAGAGGAAGTCTGAAAGTTGCGCCGGCGATGTTTCAACAAACGCTTTACAAAAAAAATACTGTCTTTTAAAAGAGAATTAACAACTCTCTCAAACTCAGCACGTGTACGTAAAGCATCGTGTCGGACAAAGCTATGCTACGCGAAGCTAACACGCGATCCACAATATTTATGAACAAGCCACTTTTTCCGGTATAGTGTTTTAATGCATGTCTTGCAACTTTATGGGCTTTTCTTTTTAATAAATGGACCTTTTCTGCAGTTGTTTTACGTGCCAAAATGTAGTTTCCTTTTTTTAATAATCGTTTAAAGCGTTGGAAGTGGACTATGAATACGGTGCCTTTGCTGGCAAAATATTGAAGCGGTTGATTTATTGAAGGAAGTTTTATGTTCAGGAAAGAATTTACATTTAATTGACATTTATCAGATACTGGAGGAGCTATGGACTGGACTTCAAATGACCTTGTGCTATTGAATCATGAATGAAAAGGCTCGCATGAGAACCAAGGAGTAACCAAATCAGAAAATGTCATTAATGGAGCGGTGGCACAGTGGTGGCCGCCCCGACTTACAAACAATAAGTCGTGGGTTCGAACCCAAGCAGGCGCACGCATTACTTTGTGTAATTTATTTTATCGCCACTGCTCTCAAAACGGTGAGGGAAACCGGCATGTCCTGAAACCAAAAATTCTAAGACATGTGCTATCTATCTACCAACCCGCACTGGGCCCACGTGGTGGATTATAGCCCATAAGCAAAATACGCGCTTTAACGTGGAGTTGCGGACACCAGCCCGGTATACAATACAATACAATAATAGTCGTCACTATATAATTAATGTATATCAGTATACAAAGTGTTATGAAAGGAACTGAGCGAAACTGAGTTTGCGAATTGATCATAGAACAAGTTCTGATTCCATTGATAAAAGTCTGACGTTCAAACGTGCATTTTAATAGCCTATTTAATTTATCTTTGATTTTGACGTTACTCTCATGGAAGAAGACAAGGTGCATTGCTCGCAGAACAGAAGGCTGATGGTTTCAAAAGGTTTTCGAATAGCTTACGCGTACCGGAGCGACAGAATTGGAAGGCTTCCAGAAGGTAGGCCGATTATCTGTCGAAAGTCGCGGGAACCCTCTCGATGTGACAAAAAAGAGTGTGTAAAGGGTGTAAAACACATCTTCACGAAGCCGAAAGGCACTTGTTCTCCCCATCATTACGATAATTTTTTTTGTTCAACACCATACCTGGGAACCTTCTAGTTACCGAGATATGGGGGGGTCAAAGTTACAACTTCTTGACAAGTTTTTTTGTAAGATTTTAACTTTTAACATCTCCACGACCCCCGTACTACTCAATCCATCCATCAGCATAGTTAAGTGCGTTACATTGAGTTCAACCACAAAACATGATTTATAGCCTCAAAAATAAAAGTTGTTTCCCAGCATTTTTACATAAAGTTACTTAGTTTGATGTAAAGAATGCTTGGTTGACGGCTCCGTGATGAGGTGGTGTATACCCTGTATATCAGCTGACATAATGATGATGATCATGAGACTAACACTTTAGTAACGGGTGCTGATATCAAATGACAGAAGAAATATCATCATCATCATCATACTCTTGCCTTTATGCCAATTCATTTGGGGTCGATGCAGTATGTCTTCTTTTTCCATATTTCTCTATTAATTGTCATCTCATCAGTCATTTCTTTTCTATCCATATAAACCTTCACACAGTAGACAGAAGAAGTATTTACGCAATTTTGAATTGTCGGTTCGTTTTCAGAAAGTCTGCGCACAAATCATGAAGGTGTACCTACGCAGCTGTTTCCGAGCAAATTTTGCTGGCAATAAGCAATTTCACGAGAAACCTTTACAAAAGAATTCTGATGAAACAATTCCTGTCAGTCATAATATCCCGTAATCCTTTGACTATTACGAAACTTATTAGATTTTTTCTATCTATTTGTTTCAGTAGACATTCTGAGGGATTTTCCAGAACATTTACGCCCACGAAATTTTTAATTAAGGACAAAATATAGGCTGCCATCATAGGCTGTATTTCATTTAAAAAGAAAACACGGGAAACAAACTCTTATTAAATATATTATGAGGTGTCAGTCAGAAAATATTTTCAATTAGTTGCCAGGAATCTCGTATATCCACAAAATACTTAGTTAATTAAAATTAAAATGTTTCTGTGAATTAATTTATCAGGTGTAGTTTCTTGAAAATAGAGCGTTATTAAAAGTTACTTTGAGCGTTTTCTTCTATTTCTGATTTTCGCTTGAAAAACTCGAGACTTGGTTCCAACAAACTCTGATTTTATGAACTCATCCTGTGTACTTGACTTTCGGGATTGTTAGCTAGAAAGGAATATACAGCCTAAAACAAACCTTAGTACGAGCACCATATACTGCAACTTGCAACAGTTCAGGTACGGAAAATGGAGCAAAAATTGGAACGAACACAATTTCTTTTTCTTTTTTTTATCGAAGCGATTTTTCGCAGAGTTGTTTGACTAGCCTGGCTCAATGAGTGTGTGACAGTTTCGTGTGAAATTGCACAACACGAAAATTTTCTGAAGCTGCTATATATCGTGGGAATTGATTAGAGGAACTAGTATGCTGGTAGCTAGGGGTGCAAACTTGTAACGTAGATAAAATAGCCGTGTATGGATTTTCGAAACGTATTTTTTTTAGGCGCTTTGAGCACTTTTTGAGTGAACAAAAATCATAAAACTCGCGTGACCGTCACCTAACGTTTCTTCTATCGGTAGTCCCGAAAGACTGCACAGTATTTTTTTTATTACAGGATTAACATGACATATCTAGTCAGGTTGACTGGTAGAGAATGCCATTGGCATTAAGTCCGCCTCTGTACTTTGTGCTTGAAGTGTTAAATAAATAAATAAATATCTAGTCATTAAAGACCTAGTTTGGGGAACATTTTTGCAATAAGAGTAGCAGTTCAAGTACGTGTGATTCGATAAGACTCGATTAGACAAATTTGACAGTTATTCTCGATAAAATGAGTTTTTGAGAGCCAAAAACTCATTTTATAGAGAACTAGCTTTTGCCAGCGGCTTCGCCCGCGTGAAGTTTGATAATTGTCCCATGGGATTTTACTACCGGGATAAAAAGTATCCTATGTGTTAATCTAGGTTATAAACTGTCTGTGTGCAAAATTTCATCCAAATCCGTTCAGTAGTTTTTGCGTGAAAGAGTAACAAACATACATCCATCCTCACAAACTTTCGCATTTATAATATTAGTAGGATAACTGTACTTGCACGGCTGGTAAGATTTCTTATTCTATTATAGCAATACATTGATATTACCTAAGTAAAGCTTAGACCGCAGTAAAATATCTTACCCTACGTCCTAACCAAAGTGATCAGGTGCGCGAATACGTTATCAGTTCACATGACACAAACATCGGACGACACCTTCTGAAACTGAAACGAACATTTTTTTGGTTAAAATTTCATGTGTTTTTGTTGGACAATAAAAAGCATGGACTATAAATCAATCTTATTGTATGTTTTGTTGAAAACCAAATCCCTCTTCTAACTTGGACCAAATTTATCAAATAGTAACAATAACCTCTCGCAATATAAACCGGTGGAAATAAAGTCTTCCACGTCTTTACACGAACTATGTTAAAGATACTATTCATATTTGATTAGCAGTCTCTTATCTCACTTTCTTAGTCATAGACTAGAAAAAGAAAATCTCACTGTCGATTATGATACTTAGAAAAATTTTGGTCGAACCACTATTGTGACATAATGAAAGTAACTCTCAAATTCAGTAACAAAAGTACGCGTCGACAGGTGGAAACTCTAATTTATTATTATTTTACTTAAACTCTGTTGACCTTTGGGAGGTAAAAGGTAGGTATTTATATTTCAAAATGGCTCTAGATTATTACATTTTAATATAAATCTCAAACCTAACCTGAGTTGAGCCTTGAGCCATTGTAATTACGCTGTTTGATTAACAAAATGTTTTATCCAATAAATTTGTGGTCCTGACTGGTTTAAATCTTATCACAACAAACATAACTAACTCAAAGGGAGAGCGTTTTGAGGGACTACCTCTTGTGAATTGACGTTCAAAAAGTATCGATTAACAGCCTTAGGCTGAGGCTACACGGGGCAGCGATTTGCGATGCGACTGGAAGAGCGAAACGAGAAAAACTTGGTATGGCTACATTACAAGCGAGATTCCGGCGTATTTTCTAATAAATTCGATTACGCTATGTTAGTGTAGCCGACGCCGTGATTACAGTAATGTTGCTCCGATCGCATAAAGAAATCAAAGGTCGCTAGTAATATTTGATGTATCGTGAGCATTCATTAACTTGTTTTAATCGCTCATGTGTCGCAGGTCGCGTCGCGGCAATGTCTGAATGGCCACTACTTAACAAATAAGTTAATCAAGTAAAATTAAATAAAAATTAAAAAAAACCCCGACACTATGTACTAAAAGTTTAATAGAAAAAATATAACCGACTTCACGAAAAAAAAAGTGAAAAATAACTTTAGCTTCAGGAGTCGGTGACCTTTGATTGATTGATTTAGTTTTTTTGTCACCGACTTCTGAAGCTAAAGTTATTTTTCACTTTTTTGTGAAATCGGTTATATTTTTTGCAAAAAAGTTTTTATTTTTCACTTTTTAGTGGTTCATATGTGCTTACCCTTTCACAGCGTAACGGCGTGATTCTTTGTTATGAACTGGTGTAAACAATAGAGAGACATGAGATTTCAGCGATCCCAGTACATTTGCTATCATTTATTGAGGAGTTCCCGTCGCCTACCAAATCGCTTCTGATGTGCCTATAAAATTTAAGGAATTCCCTCTATTTCTCCAGGATCCCATTAAATGGAACTTAACACATCTAACTGTCGAAATCTGGGTGTGTTGTACACTTCTGCGTACTCCCTCAGAGCATACAGGCGTAATGTTATGTCACTATCTATCTTCTATCTTCTAAATCTTCTATGTTCTTCTTCTTCTTTCTTCAAAATATATATAATTCAAAGGTGACTGACTGACTGACTGACTGACATAGTGATCTATCAACGCACAGCCCGAACCACTGGACGGATCGGGCTGAAATTTGGCATGCAGGTAGATGTTATGACGTAGGCATCCGTTAAGAAAGGATTTTGATCAATTCTACCCCCAAGGGGATAAAATAGGGGATGGAAGCTTATATGAAAGTCCGTCAGTTTTAAAGTTAGGATCTTCTAATTTTGTGTTTAGGCTGACGATTGAAAATTAATTTATGAGTGTTTCAGCGTTTTTGATAACTCCACCCCGAAGGCTTATAAAGGGGATGAAATTGTATGTGAAAAATCCTTAATTTTCGACGTAAAAAGTACAAAATTTGTTATCTGGGCTTATGATTGGAAGCTGACGCAACGGCTTTATTAGAATTTCAACCCTTGAGGGGTGAAAAAAGAGCAACATTTTGTTTTTAATTAAAGTTTTTATTTTTTGAGTCACCAAAAAGTATCTAAGTTAGTAAGTCGTTAGTTTTTTTTAATTCAACCCACAAAGAGGTAAAAGGGGGGATGAAGTTTTGCATTGTAGTTGTTCATTCGTTCACGAATAACAGCAGCAGGAGAGACCTTTTGCAGCAGTGCAAGTTAATAGGCCATACACAAGTTAATAGCACACGTGACTTCGCGGCTGGCAGTACTTACCGCTTTGTAGGGACCTAGGTAAGCCGAAGATTATGGACTTACGGCAGGAGCAGAAAAAGAAAGTATGGCAGCCGCCGCTCCTGTGGGTGCCGCCCGCTCGCACCAACTTGCTGCAGCACGCGCCGCTGACGCGCGCGCTGTGTGCACTCAATATGGTGTCACAACAGATTGATTGCTACAATTGTACACTGAGTGAATTCACACGGGCCGCATTTTGCGCAATTACTTTAGTTTGTCAAATTAGTTAATTTATTAAAAACATAAATAAAACTAACTTTAAATATAACTGCTCTATAATTGTATTAGGTACCTAAACCTGTAATAATAGTTGTATGTGTTGTTTAAATAAATAAATAAAATAAATAAATTATGTACTTATAGTAGAACGAGATAGAATGAGTAATTGTCGATATCGTATTTGATACCAACTAGATTTTTTTATTTTGTAGATTTCTGTTTTTTTTCTCTTCAAAATAAAAATCAAAAATGTTTCCGTGGTTTTTGGTATCGCTGATAGTGAAAATGAGGTCAAAATTAACACGGGGAAAAAGTTAATAGAAGCAAAACAAACAGTTTTCTTTTTTTTCTACGGCTTCCCCTGACACTATTTTCACCCTGCGCCACTGTTTGGTAGAGGTGTATCTAATCCTACACCCACATTTCGCGCATTTAGCTTAATCCCATCAACCGGGCACAAATAATACAATAACACTTTGCCCGTCCCGCAAATCGAACCCAGGACCTCATGCTCAGTAGCGCTTGTGACAACTCGAACAACGATGCAGTCTCACACATGACCCATACATATTTTCACGCGAACGAAGTCGCGGGCAACAGCTAGTGTTACATAAACAATAAACAATCAAGCGATTGCAGCAATTACTGCAGCTTTGCCGTGTATTTTTGCAGAGTTTCATTTATATCTCTGACGATCAGCGCCAGATCTTAACCAAATTAAAGCACCAGCTTTCAAATAAAAAAAGGATTATCAAAATCGGTTTACCCAGTCGAAAGCTCAGAGGCAACAAACATTGTCGAAATCTGGGAGTATTGTACACATCTCCGTACCCCCTCAGAGCATACAGGCGTGATGTTACGTCATGATGTAGTACGAACAATAAACCTACAAGCGATTGCAGCAATTACTGCAGATTTGCCGTCTATTTTTGAAGAGTTCTATTGTATATCTCAGCAGATCAGCATCAGATCTTCAGCAAATTAAAATGAGACCAAACAAGAAGCACCAGCTTGCAAATAAAAAAAGAATCATCAAAATCGGTTCACCCAGTCGAAAGTTCTGAGGTAACAAACACAAAAAAAAAACAGGCGAATTGAGAACTTCCTCTTTTTAGAAGTCGGTTGAAAATAGAATGGCCACTACTTACCAAATAAATTAATCAAGTAAAAGGAAATAAAAATTTAAAAAACCCCGACACTATGTACTAAAAGATTAATAGAAAATAATTCGTTAATTCGCCGTTTTGTGGTGGCGGCCATATTGGATATTTAATTTTCCACAGTGTCTAATATTCTACTAGTCAAGCCCTTTCACATGATACCCATATTGAGGGAGTTGTTGAATAAATATGTAATCCGCCATTATGTGGCGGCGGCCATCTTGGACTGATTTTCATCAAATATAGCTTAGAATACTCCCGACAAATTCACTTTTCAAACAAAAAAAACGAAATCCAAATCGTTTCATCCGTTCGGGCGCTACGATGCCACAGACAGACATACACACAGATACGTCAAACTTATAACACCCCATCGTTTTTACATGGGGGCTAAAAAGGGAACAGAATTTGTATGAAATTTATCTGCCAAGTAAGTTAACGGCAATTTAATCGTGGGTTTCTGGTGAAACAGGCCCTAATTGAAAAAAAGACTTTCGATTTTGATTGTTTTAGTCAATAAAACATTCAAGAAGCAAATCAACGCGTCCGTGTAGTGAAGGAAAAAAATGTGAGAAGGTACTTGATTCCCAGTATTTCCTGAAATCTTTTACATGACTTTTTTTTTAGGATGGTAAATCATCAAATGACTTCTCCCACTCTGGGCGAAGCGGGAGGGAGTGTCAGACTCTTACTGACTAAAACCCATCCATGTTCCTTCCTCGCCCTTTATGTCATGCCTGCCCACGTAGCACTCACGAGCACTGACCAATTAAAATCAATCATTCATTCATTCACACACCACACATCGCATGTGTCAATATCGCCCACTGTATATACGAAAACAGACCTTATGCTTACAGCGGAAAAGACACATTAATAAAAATAAAGTTATTATAAAAATTACTATATCGCATCCCCAACTTAAAGTAAAACGTTACTAATGGTTTAGTAGACACATTAATACGCTGATATTTCGGTGTAATGGACCATTACATTTAGATAGCTTTGTGTTCATGAAATAAAATGATGCCACAATGGAGGTGAATGTTTAGACTACAAGAACTAATGTAACATAAAAAATTTGGATGGCAGGCAATAAGGCTTTGTACTATTTTTAGAATACCTGTTTTTAGCTTTACTTAGTAGGTATTTTAAGAAAGCTTTTCTGCGTTGCTATTTTTATGTATCAACTAGCTGACCCACGCAACTTCGTCTGCGTCACATAAGAGAGAAAAACGAAAGGAAAAAAAGTCCCCGTTTTTGCAACATTTTCATTCCTGCTCCGCTCCTAATAGTCATAGCGTGATGTTATATAGCTTATAGCCTTCCTCGATAAATAAACAGCGCGTTTAACCAAACAAACAAACTCTTCTGCTTTATAATCTTACTATAGATTTAATGTTTTTTTATTCATAAGTTCTGCGTAAAGACTCTTTCACACAGGAGCGACGCAACTTCGCAAGACGTCTTTGCGCTATCTATCTCTTGTACGTTTTCTATAAAGAGTCCCGTGCGATTCCATGCACGAGTACCCGCTACTTCACGCTGAGACATATGAAGGGATTGCCAAGTCTCGAAGTCACAGAGTTTCAAGATATCACTGTCACTGGCGTGTGTCTAGTCCAGCGAGCTTGAACATACCAGGGCCGGCAGTCTCGACAGAAATAACAATAAAATCGCTAACTTTAATCGCTGATTACTAACTAATAAATTCGGTTACAATAATGATGCTTTCGAATAATGAAAGTCTCTACATCCTAGACGCATTTCTCGTAAGCATAATTATTGCAACAAACATTATTCGTTAGTAATCAGCGCTCGAAAGTTAGCGATTTTGTAGTTATTATGTCTTGTGACTGTGACTGTAGCTTTGATTTAGTTTTGTATTTTTGACATTTAAAAGTGCCGTAATGGTCTAATTGAAATAAATGATTTGAGTTTGAGTTTGAGTTTTTTGAGTTATCTCTGTCGAGAATGCCGGTCCAGACCGCGAGCTAGCGAAGATCGCGTAAACAGGCGATCAAACGATTATTTTGCTCGGTGATCCCGGACGCGCCGTTTCATATATGGGGTTCCTTCCAGCCTTTCCAAAAATGTTGTCAAGATCTACGCTAGAATCGTGTATTAATGCAAGATCGTGTTGGTTAGGACAGGACGTATTATGAGGCAACAAAAAACATTTGTCAGAGAGTAGGCTGAGAGAAATCTAAACTAACCTAAAAATACAGGGTGTAAACAACCTCATTACGAAGCCGTGAACCAAGCATTTAGGTCCATGTTCACCGAAAAGATAACGGTCTGATTATCTAAAAACAGCTGTCACTGTGACATGTTCCCATATATCTTTTTGGCGAACATGGACCTTAGTACATCAAACTAAGTAACCAAAAATATTGCTGAAAATAATCATGTTTTACGGAACTAAAATATGTTGGTGGATGGATTGAATATTACCTAAATTTGATTGATTTAACTAAAACGCTATCGGACAATTGTATTTTCTATAAAAAATCGACGTAATGTATACTTTACGTTTACATCGTGTTTAGGCATAAGTTCCTGAAACATACTGTCTGAACACAATTTTCAGAATGAATATTAAAAATCGTAGAAGTAGGAGTTGAATCTCATAAATTATAAGCAAAGTTTGAACAAGTGTTGCGACAGAACCGTTTAGCTTTGCGCTATGGTTGGCGAGAAATCCACGGATACACTTCCTGAACTATACTACGTAAATACAACTGGTTGCTGAGTTTAAAGATTTTTATTTTTGGTTGGTCCATTCATTTGGTTCGCCGTATAGTATTCGCCTTCATTCTAAACGCCTTCATAACATGAGACCGACGCTTGTAATTCTTGCAGGGTTCGGCAGAAATATACGTTAATGTCGTCATCCACCCCGACAAACCTAGGCAAGTACGGCCTAAACGAACCCGGCATAAAGATCGACTCCAGCGGCTGTTATTATTAAGAGGCTTGCGGAGCATGCCTCTGTGGAAATTTTAACTTCCTCATATCTCGTCTTTGTATCATTGTCCTTTCAAAATATATATTTGGGAACATAGATATTCTGTAATCCAATCGAAATAAATACACACTACCATAAGAATATGTTTGATTTTTAATTTATTTTGGTATTACGTTTGTATGAAATACGCATGCTCCGCAGGCCCCTTAAGCCGCGAACTACACCAGAGGTGAACGACAAGTATAGTACAATGAAATATCGCCAGTAATGGTTAAGTCGTGTGTTATAGGGGACGACCCTATTGCAATCAACCAGGCAAACAAATCTAGACTCCGAAAAATCCTGATTGAAAAACCCAATAACGATTTGCTCAACCTGGAAATCGAACTATACCAACGAGGAAAGTATTCTGTAAATGAAGGCATACAATTTCAGGTTCCAATAAAGGCAGAAAGTTAAGGAAGGTTAGTCAGGCAGACTGATAGAACGTTATTCTTAATTACCGTAGGGAGTTACCGCCCAGCTTTTTTAAACAAAACGTTGAAGAAAAAAATGATCGGCGATGGAAAAGTTAATAGTTCACGCGCAATTGACACCTGACAATGTTCCGGCAACTCTACTAAAACGGTTGCACTACCGTCGCTTCTACAACTTAGACAGTACATCCATTAAAGTTAAGCCTCAGTTTGAAAATAGTTGAGAAGCCGAAGCGAAGCCGAGGCATCCGGCGACGGGACAAACGATGCGGCCCGCCCCACGCTTTTTAAACTAAGACTTTACCCACCCTTCAGGAATGCACCAACTTTCGGGACAGATCGCGAGTTCGCACAAGATTGAGAGCTAATGATGTCGGTTATAAACGGTGTAAATAACCTCTTATCGAAGCCGAATGGTACTTGTTTTACCCGTCATAGCGATTCGTTTTTCCACAAGTATTTAATAGGTACAGTCAGCAAAACAGTTAGGTATGCAGGCTCGCAATCTTCTTACTACTATTATAAATGGAAAAACCATTATCATCAATATGTTTGCAATTTCATTAAAATCATTTCAGTAGTTTCACAAAAATCGATAACAAAAATCGATCTTTACAGACTTATACATTTATAATAGTCGTAGGAGGATTACTAGTCTGCATACCTAACTGTTTTGCTGACTGTACATGTTTTTAAAGTAAGATTTTTCTTGAAAAAACTCCATGAGTTCCACGACCCCCGTAATATTCAATCCATCCACCAACATATTTTAGTTCCGTTAAACATGATTATTTTCAGCAATATTTTTGGTTACTTAGTTTGATGTACTAAGGTCCATGTTCACCAAAAAGATAACGGTCTGATTATCTAAAAACAGCTGTCACTGTGACATGTTCCCATATAAAAATGTGTTTTAAACAGCTGTTTTTAATAGTAGTAAGAAGATTGCGAGCCTGCATACCTAACTGTTTTGCTGACTGTACCTATTAAATACTTGTGGAAAAACGAATCGCTATGACGGGTAAAACAAGTCCCTTTCGGCTTCGATCAGAGGTTTTTTACACCGTTTATAACCGACATCATTAGCTCTCAATCTTGTGCGAACTCTGTCCCGAAAGTTGGTGCATTCCTGAAGAGTGGGTAAAGTCTTAGTTGAAAAAGCGTGGGGCGGGCCGCATCGTTTGTCCCGTCGCCGGATGCCTCGGCTTCGCTTCGGCTTCTCAACTATTTTCAAACTGAGGCTTAACTTTAATGGATGTACTGTCTAAGTTGTAGAAGCGACGGTAGTGCAACCGTTTTAGTAGAGTTGCCGGAACATTGTCAGGTGTCAATTGCGCGTGAACTATTAACTTTTCCATCGCCGATCATTTTCTTCTACGTTTTTTTTTTAAAAGCTGGGCGGTAACTCCCTACGGTAATTTTGAATAACGTTCTATCGGTCTGCCTGACTAACCTGCCTTAACTTTCTGCCTTTATTGGGACCTGAACTTGTATGCCTTCATTTACAGAACACTTTCCTCGTTGGTATAGTTTATAGTATTTTCATGTTTCAGACACTTTATACTTATGAGGAAATATAGTATTTAGACACTATAGGTACTTACATTTTATATTACCATTCATACTCATTATACTTGCATATCTTTTTTACATCTACGTCGCGCTTTGGCAGTAGTAATTTTAGCGTGCGTTAGATTCGATCTAGAACGGTGTTTTAACATTGATTTAGCTGAAATAAAAATTAATTTCTCAATATTTAGTTTGTTGACATTACGTCAAATTGTCAAGCTGTCAGTTACTTTTCCTCAACTTTTATTTTTCTTACTGGTCTAGGTTTCTTTTGATGTATATAATTTAATTTAATTTTATTAATATATTAGCTCAAATAATGTATTTTAGAGATAATTAGGATTGTTTACTAAATAACAGTATCTTATCTTACTTTTATAAAATTAATTAGCACGCTCTCAGAATTCTTCGAGGAAGATTTTACTGAATAATACTGGCTGTTTTAAATACAGGCAACTCACATTTTTGATTTTAAAGTTAAATAATTCTAGAGAGAATTATAGAATTATAATAAAACAACTGATGTGGAAAAACTGCTGATTTTTGGGTATAAAAGGGGATTTCCTGACACAGTTTCGGAGTCTAGATTTGTTTGCCTGGTTGATTGCAATAGGGTCGTCCCCTAACATACGACTTAACCATTACTGGCGATATTTCATTGTACTATACTTGTCGTTCACCTCTGGTGTAGTTCGTGGCTTAAGGGGCCTGCGGAGCATGCGTATTTCATACAAACGTAATACCAAAATAAATTAAAAATCAAACATATTCTTATGTTAGTGTGTATTTATTTCGATTGGATTACAGAATATCTATGTTCTCAAATATATATTTTGAAAGGACAATGATACAAAGACGAGATATGAGGAAGTTAAAATTTCCATAGAGGCATGCTCCGCAAGCCTCTTAATAATAACAGCCGCTGGAGTCGATCTTTATGCCGGGTTCGGTTAGGCCGTACTTGCCTAGGTTTGTCTGGGTGGATGACAACATTAACGTATATCTCTGCCGAACCCTGCAAGAATTACAAGCGTCGTGTAATAGGTCTCATATTATGAAGGCGTTTAGAATGAAGGCGAATACTATACGGCGAACCAAATGAATGGACCAACCAAAAATAAAAATCTTTAAACTCAGCAACCAGTTGTATTTACATAGTACAGTTCAGGAAGTGTATCCGTGGATTTCTCGCCAACCATAGCGCAGAGCTAAACGGTTCTGTCGCAACACTTGTTCAAACTTTGCTTATAATTTATGAGATTCAACTCCTACTTCTACGATTTTTAATATTCATTCTGAAAATTGTGTTCAGACAGTATGTTTCAGGAACTGAGGCCTAAACACGATGTAAACGTAAAGTAAATACGTCGATTTTTTTTATAGAAAATACAATAATTGTATTTTTTTGTTGCGTTTTAGTAAAATCGTTCGCAACTTGCACAAATAGTCTCATAGATACTGAGTTAGTATCTATGAGACTATTTGTGGAGTTACTGGGGAATAACTCTTGGTGAGACATTATAAGTATTTAAAATACGATTAAATAATATGTAACCTTAATCCGAGAGTGTTCAATCCCTGGTAGATACAATATTTAATTTATTTCGTGTGTATAGAGTGTGGAAAACGGAATATATTTAAACAAAAAACCGGATACATGTGAAAGCTACCAACCTGCACTGGGTCCGCAAGGTGGATTATAGCCCAGCCCAAGTAGTAGGTAGGTGGTAGTAGTAGGTAGGTAGTAGTAGGTAGGTAGTACTTTTGACGCAGACGAATTTGCGTGGGTCAGCTAGTATTATAATAAAGCACGATAAGCTGTCGGTCCCGGCTGTCATTTGTCCATCTTTGACAGTCGTAACAGGTAGTCTGTGGCCCATAAAGTCCGACAACCAGTCTTACCAAGTGGTATCGTAGTACCCAGTAGTAACTGGGCTGTGGAGGTCAGATAGGCAGTCGCTCCATGTTAAATACTGGTATTCAGCTGCATCCGGGTAGACTAGAAGCCAACCCCAACATAGTTGGGAAAAAGCTCAGCAGATGATGACTCAAGAAGTAAGTCAACTACTCAACAAAAAAATGATCAAAATACATCTTCAATTTTTAAAGAACCTCCGTGTTTCGTGTACTCTATCATTTGACTTCGGACATACTCGTTTATTCACCTAATCACACGCTCTGACACAATATTCACGTACTGAATATTGAAAATGTAATATCAATTATTTGTCGATCTTTCCTATAACGACTCGGTCTTAGAAAAAGCGGGTAGCGGATACTATTAAAATACATTCCCTTTTCGACCGCCTCGTAACGTTTCGATACCCAGGTCGTGATAAGTGTTTTTGATTTCCCAAAATATCAGCCTTTTTTTTAAGTATATATTTGTGCCCGGTTGATCTCAAAAAGTTCGTCCCCATTCCTGAGACTTCAAAAAAACTGGCGAAATGTGAGTGAACAAGAAGGTGACCAGTCAGTTCACCAAACATTAATTCAAAAACTTTAACTTGACAAGCAACGATTAGCAAACACATTATTTCTCATTTCATCATTATACAACAACAAGTTTAACAAATAATTCAATTCGTAAAATAATTATCCGATAAACTTTTATTTAATAACGTATTATTTGGTAAACTTTGTTTTTTTCATTTTATCTCATAAAATAACGTTTGGAATATAGACATTACACATATTGATAGTGCCATTAAAAAAAAAGAATATTAATGAATTTGGAAAACGAAAACGAAACGAAACGTGCAAAAATGTATCTAAATAAGAAATGAAAAATGTATAAATGATTAAATATCATCTGATGCATTTGATAAAAGAAGTATTTGCCAAATCAATGTTTGTAAAACGAATGTTTTTAAAATAAAACATTTGCGGAATAAGTTGTTTGCGAAATAAATAGTATACAAAACGTTGGTTGGTACTCGTATATGAAAATTTGTCAATGGAGTTTTGGTAAAACATTAGTGAGCCGAACTAGAAGTAACCAATTATAAAAAGTATCTTATACACCCGCTCCAAACCGAACCAATGCCTATGTATCGTTTGACGATTCGAGTCGGCGTAGTACAGTGGCGCACAGATGCACACTTCATCTTTTACATAACAATTTTCGTATTCCCTTTGCACGGTACGTGCAGTCGTGTTTCGTTCGGTACAGGTGGTGACTGAAGTGATTTCATTTCTTATTCGTTTCGTGTGGCACTGCATTTTATTTTGGCTTTGAATTTTATGTGAGAAATCTTATTCTGGGTTACATCAAAGAACGAATGATTGAAATGTATGAGTGAGTATTGTGCACGTGACTTACGATGGGTCTTTGTCTTTGTTAATGTTGATATGGTGGGTATTATATTCTTTCACATAAATTATTCTTGTCCATTCATTTTGATTAAAAGCTGATGAAATGGTAATGTTACTTCAAAAATATTCCATACCACTTCACTGTTCTTTTTTTTTAGTAAATCGTCTGTTTTAAAATAGATTGCCTGTTGAAAAGTATGAACTTAGTAAAAGATGAATACTTTTCTTTCGAAGTCTATAGACCTTTTTTGTACCAGTAAAATTGTAAAGGATGCTATCGTTCATACTTACAAAATAACGGTTTACAATAATAACGGATCTCAACAAGAAATCCTAATAAATCAGAGCTGCAAATAAACAAAATGTTTGTATTCCAATCAAATTGCTAAGTTACTTCTTAGAAAACCTAATGTCACCTACGTTTGTCTTTCATCAAGTGCGCTATAAAAAGGCAGTTATTACCAAATAACTAGTATCTCAGACTAATAAAACTTATAAGTAACTTTCAGTGCCCTAAGATAGATCACCTAATTGAGCTTAGTATTGATGGGTGCTTGAGACACTTCTAAGTTATATTATTACTTGTAACACAAATAAGATTTTATATAGAGATGAAATAAAAAGTACCTACCTTATCTGGAATTGCAGTACTATATTCTGATCTTTTCGAATTGGTGTTCGAGTTTTTGTAGTCACTAGATAAACTAATTGAGTGCTAAGATAACTTCTTCCCATAAAACTAAGTGAAAAATCATCAACTGCACCTCAAAGCTAAATCAGAAATTTATATAAAATAACCCAACTCTATATTAAACCGGCGTTACTCGCATAACTACTCCCATTTCCCATGAATTATAGCAGAAATCAAAAATAATAGTTGTAAAAGTTTTGAGCTCGCCAGTACGCTCGGGGCTGACTTGCCAAAGAACGCCAGTCCTCCCGCTTTGACTCGCTTTCCGTATTAAATTAACTTTTGTTCTGCAGTGTACCGCGACTGCACGATTCGAACGTTCTATGTTTTCCCTGTTTTCGTGTAATGCTACATGGTAATGCCTGTACGTTCTTTTTTGGGGTCCTTTTTTAGTGTGCAGAACTTTGTGTTAAAATAATTGAAAATGTAGGAAACAGAAAGCTCGTTATTCTGCTGGCTTTTTGGCTTCAGTTTGCTTAAATCATTCACTGGTTTTTAAAGTTTAAGTATTTAGTAAAAATTGTTTACTTATGTGAATGCTTGTTATCATTTTGACAACTGTGAATGACAGTTTGTTAAAGTTACATTTTATTGCTTTCAGATTCCAGAAAGAATTCGAATTCCAGACTACTACTGCTAGTGATGAACCTTAGAACATTATTGATGGTGCTGACGCATTACTCTAAAGATCCGTAAAAACCAAGACTTAAAACACTTAAAAGATCTTCCAAGGACGAAGCCCTCAGGAAACCAACCATTAAATAAATACCCACATCGAATGTTAACACACTCTGACACGACCAACGAAAATAGTCGGACCCTATAAAAAAGATACTTAAAAAGCCACCAATATTTCTCATATAAAATTTACCAACGGCTTAGGACATAAAGAAACCACTTTATCGGTGCACGCAATACTTAATTTCCCTGCGAATTTAGATGCCCTATAAAAGTGTCGAATGTTACCTATTTTTATTATATTGATTTTCTTTAGGACGTCCGACGTGAACGGGAGATCGTTGGTGAATAATTTAGGTAAGACTGTTTAGCGTCTGGGTCTTCGTTGAGTATGTAAGTATTAGGAAACAAGTCTTTTCTTAGTAATATATGTTTACTAGTCAGTCTTGCAAGGGGTGTCAACAAGATAACAGCTGAGTTTTGAAGGGCAGATAGATAGTCGCTCAATGTAGTTTATTGGTATTCAGCTGCGTGTGATTAGACTGGAATTAGATAGCTAAGAAAGGCAGATCATGAAAGAAAAAAAGAAAAAATGAATATCGCAGGGACATGATGAGTATATAAAATGACTAGCTGGCTCACGCAACTTCGTCTGCGTCACATAAGAGAGAAAAAGCTCACAAAGGTGTAACGATGTCGTTTCATTTACAGTCTTGTGGACGTAAAACCTCCACGACGACTAAAAAACCTCCATAGTACTTACTTGTACTCAAAGAAAGAAATGTAACAGTCTTTTCAAAATTCGAATTTAAAATTGGCTTGTGGCATTGACTGCACAGCCATTTTTATGATCAGTCCTACCAAAATTATGTAACGATATACATCTTCCTAAGTTTCTTCCTGTTGTATCAGATTATTGAGTGTTTACTCTAACTAGCACAGCTAGTTTCTATTTAATGAAGAAGTTCTAAAAAAACCATAGATATAATGGTATCCACCAGTATATCCATATTGTATATTGGATTTTTACAATAATAAACTACCAAGTTGCATAAGAAACGTTTATTATTTCATCATCTGCACCCGCTACGTCACAAAGGGAATAAAATTTCCCCCGTTTTTGCAACATTTTTCATTCCTGCTCCGCTCCTAATGTCACAGCGTGATGTTATATAGCATAAAGCCTTCCTCAATAAATGGACTATACAACACAAAAAGAAATGTTCAATTTGAACCAGTAGTTCCTGAGATTAGCGCGTTCAACCAAACAAACAATCAAACAATCAAACCATCAATCAATCAAACAATCAAACAATTAAACAATAAAAAAATCAAACAATCAAACAAACAAACTCTTCTGCTTTATAATATTAGTATAGATATAAAATCGTATTGTATTTATACAATACAGAACAAAAAAATCGATAGCTTGTACGCCGAGACAGTTAGAAGCGGTTACCACTCAGCATGATGCTATGCCATGGAAATGTATGAGTAATGTTTGTGCTATGAAATGTTTGTTCGTTTTAATCTTCTAGTCAATGATGCAATTTTCAAGGTATTTTACGGGCTTAATTCCAGTACTTCGTTCAAATATGTCCTAACAATTAACTTATCAGATTATTCATTTCTTTTGAGTTTTTCCATTCATGTAAATATAACCCTTGGTCAATTCTAATTAGACTTAAAATATCACTTACGGGATATCTTCGATATCTTCTACTGTTATTGATTTTGAGCTCCCATTTCGACTATGTTGCAAGCGCCATGATCGGGGGTTATCTGGAGAATGCGGGTAGATGGCAAAAATTGTTAGGAGCAGACAAAGCTGTCTACCCCAACTTGACACTGCCACGGCAAAATACACTTACAGTAGGTGATACTGCGAGTCTATTTTGCCGTGACTGTAGTGTCTAGTTCCAGTAATGCGCGTGTGCAGACGCTGACTCAACAGTACCTGGTGGGTTTTGTGGAGGCCTTATAGTTTTTTTTTTTCATATACATTTTGTTGTGAACCGTGATTGCATAAAACAGTGTTTGCATATTAATTAGGCTCTAAATACACACACTGTCTGCTTTTTGACGACCCGATTGGCGTAGTGCCGTGTGCGTGTACGCTGCCTTACGTTCTTAGGGTCCTGGTTTCGAATCCCGGTAGGAGCAAACGTTTGTGTGATGAGCACGGACATTTGTTTCCGAGTCATGGATGTTAATTTATAATATGTATAATAAGTATGTACGAGTATTTACAAATAAAAAAGTATATATGTAGTATACAGGGTGTAAACCACCTCATCACAAAGCCGTCAACCAGGCATTCTGTACATCAAACTAAGTAACTTTACGCAAAAAATATTTCTGGGAAACCACTTGTTTTTTGGGGTCAAAAATCACTGTTTGGGGTATAACTCAATGTAACGCACTCAAAACATGGTGCTGATGGATGGATTGAATAGTACGGGGTTCATGGAGGTATTTAAAGTAAAAATCTTGCAATAAAAACTTGTATCTAAAAAAAAACTTGTGAAAAAGTTGTAACTTTGACCCCCAATATCTCCGTAACTGGAAGGGAACCTTCCAGAAGGTTCCCTTAAATATTGGGGGGGAGGTACGGTGTAGAACAAAAAAAATATCGCAATGACGAGGAGAACAAGTGCCTTTCGGTTTCGTTAAGAGATATTTTACACCCTATATCAACTATCTAGTGTCCACGACATAAGCTTTGCTTAGTGTGGCACTAGGTGGCGCTGTGTGTTAATGTCCAGCGATATTTATTTACTTTATTTTATTTATTTAAGTACATATCTAGAGTAGGTAAATAAGTAATGATGTACGAGTTGAATCTGCATAGTCCTCATGTGAATTAAGCAAGATTGTCTGGACTAAAAAAGAGACTATGACCTCTGAGTTTGTTTCGGCTGTTTCTTCCCAGAGTAGTCAGGTACGAAACACCGGCCCATCTAGTTTAAAAAAAAATTACGTGTAAAAGTGTTTGAGAAAACCTACTTGCTGAATAAATATCATTTATCATTAAGAAAGGTAACATAATTTTTGATTTTCTCAATCTACATATTCAAGTGGACCATTCCATGGATCCTCCAATTCTCATTTCCTCCACAAAGTTTTGTGTAACAAGGTTATAAGCCAAATAAGCCGAACATAAACGTGATTGTCTTACTGCGCTGATTTATATCCAATCGGAGGCCACGCCGATACTTGCTTATTTATTCTATGAGTGGGCCGGAAGGGCACTCGACCGGATGTGGTTGTTCAATGGTGGGTGGGCTAAGATAAAGGTGGAGGCGATATAAGTATCTTATGTGCTAGAAAGAGAAAAATGGGTATGTAGTACTGTTTGATAAATAAATAAATAAATATCGTTGGACATTAACACACAGCGCCACCTAGTACCACACTAAGCAAAGCTTGTGTCGTGGACACTAGATAGTTGATATACTACATATATACTTTTTTGTTTGTAAATACATACTTATTATACATATATACATCCATGACTCGGAAACAAATATACATGCTCATCACACAAACATTTGCTCCTACCGGGATTCGAACCCAGGACCCTAAGAGCGTAAGGCAGCGTCACTACCACTACGCCATTCGAGTCGTCGTTTGATGAAACCAATCACCATCAAATTACGAATAGGTCCCAGTGATAGTAAAATAGGAAGTCATCAAATAAGGCTGAGATCGAATCAACACTATTCGAATTTAAAAAATAACATATGCCACCCCGAAACCGGCCCATCACCATTCTTGGGTCCATGTCCACCGAGAAGATAACAGTCTGATTATCTTAAAACAGCTGTCATTGTGACTTGTATCTGTCACCGTAAAATTGTCAAATATGTTATATTGTAATTTCTCTAGCGATATTGTAAAATCTCGAAATATTGTCAAACGAACATACTGCTTACAACAAAACGCATTATTTTTCGTGAAATGCATGCGATGGTAGTCAACTCACGCGGAGTGGAGGGAAGGAGGGGTCGCCCTTGCCCAGTGGCACAAATCTCATAAAAAGATAATGTACCATTCCTGAGAAATACTGATTAATATAACCTAACCTTAAAACAGTTTATATTCCCCTAAAAAGCGTAGTCGACGGAGCCCCGCTTCCGAGTGCAGGGTTTAAAGGAACCTAACTAACCTAACGGGGGGGTGCTCCAAGTCCCGATTATGGGGCAGAGATACTTCCGTATGTTCAGTTGACAATTTTTCGAGATTTTACAATATCGCTAGAGAAAAACACGTTACATTGTAATATAACGTGTTTGACAATTTTACGGTGACATATCCATTCAAAAATGTGTTTTAAACAGCTGTTTTTAGATAATCGTCCGTCATCTTTTTGGTGAACATGGACCTTAGTGTTGTAGCTGGGAGACGAACCGCAATCAAATTCAATACATCTTTAATGACCTAATATTTGCAGTACACAAACAAATATATTTTCTATATTTCTTTCAATGAAAATCAAATACAAGACCACGTCGAGATTACAAAATTCTCGTGACATTATATTGTTTGAATATTTTATTCCTGTAAATCTTCCATGTGTTGCACCACCTAACGTTCTGGTAACATATTTAGGGCGTACTTCCTGTGTCAGAAATATTGCTTCGGTACGCACCGCGTTTATTGGCGGCGCCGTCACTCTGACCCCTGAGTCCGGAACGACCTCAATGTTACGCACACCTGATGATTTTCTAGATAATATATTATGCTGAGATTTTAGGTACAGGTAGCAAAATATAGTTGAAAAGTTACGTATATTTGTTAGCTCGTGGCTAAATAATATCAGCCACTCGAGCTGATCTTTAAGTTAAACCATGCTTGCCTAGGTTGGGCTGCGCATGGGTGACCACCCTTAAATACCGAGTTTCCTTCGTGCCTTGAAAAGCACGTTAAGCTGTTAATCCCGGCTGTCATTTGTCCATCTTTGACAGTCGTTACAGGTAGTCATCAGTGGCCCAAAAAGTCTGACACCAGTCTTACCAAGTGGTATCGTATTTCCGAATATTAACTGGGTTGTAAAGGTCAGATAGGCAGGCGCTCCATGTTAAATACTGGTATTCAGCTGCATCCGGTTAGACTGGAAGCCGACCCAAACATAGTTGGGGAAAGGCTAGGCAGACGATGAGTTGAAAAGTTACGTTCAAAATAAATCATGAACAAAATATAATTTGGTAGCTTTCGATCCCTGCTACCATTTGTCCCTATCACTTGTTTAGCCTTTTTCCATCCATATTTTGGTCGGCTTCCAGTTTAACTGTATGCAGGATACATGAAACATACCTATCTGACTTCCAAAACTGCCCATCTGAGTCCATCAAAGATTGCAGCCGGTTTAACGTGCTTTGCGAGGTACTCAGGAAACTCGGTACGTAATAGGTGATAGCCCATCCACGGATGAAACTAGGCAAGCACGGCTTAACCCGGAGATCGACTCGAACGGCTGTTAATATTTAGTCGCAAGTCCGTCACCAACGTCTAAGGTCTAAAATACCTTGTATTTTATTATTGCACTGAATACCAATTGGTGATATTATTTATTTATTTATTTAGACTTCATGCACCATAGTGGTACATACATAGGCGGACCTAATGCCACAAGGCATTCAGTACTAGTTAACTTATAGGTTAGATAGAAAAACATAGTGATAAGGTATAGCCAAAATTATTTGTCTTTTTTGCTTTGTGTTTCATATCATTAGCTTATTTTTCACTCTAATACTGAAGTATGGATAAATTGAAAAAAAACTTTGTTAAATTAATCTATAATATGATAGGTACGTTATAATATGAGTCTCCTGTGAGTCTCCTCTATAATGAGGTCATTATATTCAGCCGCAGTATCAAGGTACTCCAGTAGGAATCAGTCGTACTCAACCGATGTGTCGGTAAGTGGATCTCTCGAGAACATTCCGCCATTAATACTCGCCTGTGTCAAGCAGAAACCTACTCTACCAATCAGAGTACATTGTTTGACATAGCACAGCTATTTCGAAAGCGTTTTCGAAATTTTAAGGATTTCGACATATTATTCATTATTTCTCAGCAGTCGGGAGTGTCGAATTGGGTCTCCCTGATGGCTATAAGTGTTCTCTAAACAACTTTGGGGATGAGCCGAAATGTGGATAATATAGCACTCCTGCATAACCTTTCGAATAAGTTGAAGTGATGGTATATTATGCGGGCAGGGCACATTGCTCGCAGAATGGATGGCCGATGGGCCCGAAAAGTTCTAGAGTGGCGACCGCGCACCGGAAGACGATGCATGGAAGACCTTCCACTAGGTGGACCGATGACCTGGTGAAGGTTGCGGGAATCCGTTGGATGCGAGTCGCACGGGACCGGTCAATGTGGCGACACTTAAGGGAGGCCTATGTCTAGCAATGGACGTCTTTCGGCTGAAACATATGCTCGTTGGGCTGAAATGATGATTATGCTGATGGTATGATAAGATACTATTCAGGGCGTCGTTGGTGTCGAAACTTAATCTAGAAAGTACACAACACTGTGTCCTTTCTAGAATAAGTTGAAAAGGGTCACACGACATTGAAAAGTAATGTTATTAAGTGTCTTAAAAAATAATTCTATTTTTTTCAGTCCACCAACACCTATTTTCATCGTTTATTTTTGTTACATGTTCTTTCTTATAAACCACTCTCGTACAAAAACAAAATCACACACGCACAGGTGGCACATTTACAGCCATTCGCCACTCTCAACTTATCCCAACTTAGGCGGAGAATTTTTTATTCTATTACCAAATTCCTTAATCGGTTCGTGGGAGGGTAGAAACTTTAGTTCGCCCCTTGAGGGGCAATCATCCCCAGTTAGGGCAGTTATCGTTTTCTGCGGCTCTTCTAAATGCTATTATTACTGGGGCTTTTACGCGTTCAATTATTCTTTTCGACGAAAAGTTTTGAGTCAACAGACGGATAACAGGACATTTTCGGGAATTAGTTTCCAAATCGATATTTTTGTGGTTCGTTTTGTATTTAATGCGATTTATTTGATGGTTATGTTTATTCGCGGAAGGTTGTTTTGTTAACAGATGATAACTATGTCTGAGGCTTTGTGGATGAAGCGAATTTTTCTGCTTAGTTCGAGCTGAAAAGGGGCTTCAGAAATGAAATTTTCTTCTACGCTGAAGTTATACGAATGCTTTATACTGGAAAAAATTTAAGTGATTTCACAAAAGTTAAATATCTTTAGCACAATTTTCAATGCAATATATTTGTGGCTAATTAATCGTTTGATTAACAAATGATTCAATTGAGTAAGTTCCAATCTGTCAGAAACTCTAATAATTGTTGGCTCAACTTTCGAAAACTTCTACGCGGCACGGTTTGCCGCGTAGAAAATCAGAGATTATCCGCTATTGGACGGGGATTAATTAATATCAGGTTAACTTTTATTTGCATAAAGTTAGATTAATGTAAAAATTCATGATTGTGGTGAAATAAATGAGTAGTATTTCACCACTATGAAGAAATCAGATACCCAAATCTGATTTGCTATTATTTTTCAGATTGGTACATTTCTGCTGAACTTATAATATTTTAATGTTTTGGTAATTTGGTCTCATGAATTTACAATCTTGGTGTGTTATATCTACACTCAAGTCATCATCACTCTCTTGCCCTAATTCTAATTAATTGGGGTTAGGCACACAAATTCTCTATTACTCGTCAACTCATCAGATACCTCCTTTTTTGGCATATCATTTTTTACACAGTCCATCCATCGTTTCTTTAGTCTTCCTCTACTCTTATATCCATCCACATTCATACTCAAAACTTTCCTCATAACATTTTCCTCATTCCTGGGAGCTGTTGGCTAAAATAACAGCCGCTCAGGCCGATCTTTAGTTTAAGCCGTGCCTGCATAGGTTGGTCTGTGGATGGGTGACCACCCTTACATACCGAGTTTCCTCCGTGCCTCGGAAAGCACGTGGTTTCGGCTGTCATTTGTCCATCTTTAGCAGTCGTTATAGGTAGTCAGTGGCCCAAAAAGTCTGACAACCAGTCTTACCAAGTGGTATTGTATTACCCAGTAATTACTGTGTTGTGGAGTTCAGATAGGCAGTCACTCCACGTAAAATACTGGTATTCAGCTACATCCAGTTAGACTGGAAGCAGACTCCAACATAGTTGGAAAAGGCTAGGCAGATGATGATTTACCTCATTCCTCCGCATCACATGCCCATACCAATATACCTGGTTAAAATCAGGTTGATGTAAATAATTTTATAATTCACGTAAAAAACATACGAGCTTGTTATTCAGAATTCAAGAGAAACTTGTGAAATGGCAAAAAGCTTACGAACGAAGCAAATAATATATCCGTAAATAATGAACAGCTTCCAATATCGTTTGTTGAAACGTTCCCGTTGTCGACTGTTTAAAGTATCATTTAACAGCGTTTACTGAAACTTTAAATGGCAGAACACGACAGAAATGTTTCAGATAAACAATCTGAACGGATGGGACATTAAAGGAATATTTACTTCTCTAGAGGAAGACCAAAGAAACGATGGATGGACTGTGTTAAGAAGGATATGGTAAGAAAAGAAGTGTCTGATGAGATGACGAAAAATAGAGGAATATGGAAGAAGAAGACATGCTGCGCCGACCCCAAATAAATTGGGAAGAAGGCAAGAGAATGATGATGATGATGATTACTTCTCTAAAGGGTGTAAACCACCTCATCACAAAACCGTCAACCAAGCATTCTGTACATCAAATTAAGTAACTTCACGCAAAAATTATAGCTGGGAAACGACTTTTTATTGGGGTGAAAAATCGTGTTTTGTGGTAGAACTCTATGAAACACACCTAAAACATTGAGTTGATGATTGAATAGTACGGAGTCTTACAATGAAAACATGTAAAGTTTTTAAGACGCTTTCACCCCCAACTAGAGGGTTCCCAAGTATGGTGTAGAACAAAAAAATTACCGCAATGATGGGGAAAACAGGTGCCTTTCGGCTTCGTTAAGAGGTGTTTTACACCCTTTATATTTTTGAGCACATACCTAAACATTTTCGATTTCAAATTATAATAACAGGTTATTGCAGGTTGGTATTTTACTTCTTCCTTTATCTGGTCAAAGGCTTGTTTGTTTATTAATTCGAAGAAACAAGAGTTAATTTTATGACTAACTAATCAAGTTTTCTTAACATTTTCCTTGAAATAAAGTAAACGATGTCTAAGACAAACATGGATCATACATTTGTGAGGATGAAGTCAGGGTAGTTGAATATTGCGGGCCTGTTCGAAAGAGATACCGTGGCCCCGGAACATAAAGGGCGAGGAAGGAACATGGATGGGTTTTAGTCAGTAAGAGTCTGACACTCCCTCCCGCTCCGCCCAGAGTGGGAGAAGTCATTTGATGATTTCCCATCCTAAAATTAAAAAAAAAAATAAGGGTAGTTGAATAAACGCCTTCGCTTTTTTCGCTCCAAACATTTTATATACGGCTGTACCTCCAATAATTCAGTCTTCCCGCGACCACGGCTGGTGCAATCCAGTCGATACATCGGGTTTAAATTAAAGGTAAAGTGCCCGATAAATAACCGTTTGCATAACTTTTAAATTAGATACTTGAAGTAATGAAATTAAAGCTTAGTAACGCATTTCTGCTGCTCATGGGGTCTTGGTTTTGACTCCTGAATTGGGAGAAGTGTTATTTGTGTCTTTTTGATCAAGCATTCGAAAGCAGGATTTTGATGTAGCTGATGGCAGTTGCAGTGGGACTATAAGAGACTAAAATGTAACTAGCAAAATGTGAGTGTATTGTAAAACTTAAATGAAACATTAATTCCAATTAAAAATTGAAATGCTATGCCCAACTTTTGGGAATAACAAAGGTAATATTTTGATTTCATACATGAAAGAAGAGTTTAAAGTCACCGCATCTAATAAATAGAAATAATTGGGATTAAAGACCGCATAAGGATGCATTATACCCCTCCCGCTCCGCCCAGAGTGGGAGAAGTCATTTGATGATTTCCCATACTAAAAAAAAAAAAAAAAAAAAAGGATGCATTATACCGTCTCCACGTATTCCATTAATGAACTATGACATGTTTTAAAAGACTCACATAATTCTCTGCTAGCCTGGTGCTGTCAAACCGTTCCACTGCATTATTCCGCTCCATTTTGGGTCAGTGGAGCTCTTAAAACGTTAATTCATTAATTAATCCAGCAAATAATAGCGCTCTAAGAAAAGCTTCTCTAAGAAAAGTGATGCTCTAATAGAATTAGCTGCTTTCAATAGTATGTAAATAGTTTTAAAATTATGCTACTTTCATGTTATTCCCTAAAGACTTCTTTGATCAATGCCGGAACTGAGGGCGTCATTTTCGTATCCAAGTTTTAGTCCGACTCTATTCAGTTTGCTATTCACACGCTTAAAAGGAAAACGTGCTACAACCATTACTTCTAATGAATTGAAAGAACACGGTATAAATTCTTATTGCATGCTTCATCTTCTTAGCTTGTCAATGACAAAAATAAAATGTTTGAGCCAATATTCAGCTTAGGGAACTCCGGTCACTGATGCAGTCATGCAGTGCTTGATGGAAGTTAGGTTATTGTCTGTAGAGGCACGAGGCACTTGAGATCTGAGGTGCTAAGGTGAACTAAACTCAAAATCCAACTTTCCATGATCCAAATTTGCAAAACAATTTTTAAACTACATCCGATATTATCACAACGTCCCAGTCAAGTAATAAAATTAAACATACTTTACTAATCTGTCACCTCGGCTTTCTTCGATCCAGGTTGAACAAAAAAGGCTAAAACACCCAGTCAGCAAGAATTTAAAGAATTTACTAGGCTTAATGCCTGAGAGACGGTAAGCTTATTTTTAAGCTGCCACGAGTGGCTTCGCTGATAATTTCACTCAAACTGCTTTAATAAAAGAAGTAATTAATGGTTTATCATTCTATTTTAGCGTTTCATTGTTGAATTTTCTGTTTTAAGCATTTTCTGAAGCTTTTAATGTTTACAATTTTTGTTTAAAGGAAGAGTTAATAACATCTTTTTTTTGGAAAGCATGCCGTGTAAGTAAAGCGCTTTAAAAGACACACACACCGGGTGAAAGTCTGATGGTAATCTTTTGGATTTTTTATTAAAAAACTGAATCAAACAAAGAAAAGTCACCGACTTCTGAAGCTAAACTTGTTTTTTAGAATTTTAACCCAGATTATTTTTTAACCCCCGACGCAAAAACGACGGGGTGTTATTTAAGTTTGACGTTTCTTTGTGTGTGTGAGTGTTTGTGACACCGTAGCGGCCGAACGGATGGATCGATTTTGATTTAAGTTTTTTTGTTTGAAAGGTGAATTAGTCGGGAGTGTTCTTAGCTATGTTTGATAAAGATCAGTATAAGATGGGCGGCGGCTATCTTGGGCTGATTTTTTTACAAAAGACGTATTACATACTTATTCAACAAATTCCTCAATATGGGTATCTAATAAAAGGGCTTGACTAGTCAAATCAATAGTTCAAATTCAAGATGGCCGCCACCACAAAATGCTAGAATGGAGTTGTGAAAAAATGTATTTATTTATAAAAGAATATGTGTCGGGGGTTTTTTTTAAATTTTTTATTGAATCTAAATTGTTAGCAAAAAAGTTAAAAGTTTTATATAGTCATATACCATATATTATTATGTCCAGCGCATGCTGAAAGTTTTAAACACAAAATATTTTAAGTTTTTCAATGCACTTATTGCACGTAACTTTTCTACTTTTATATTAAAATTCCTATTTATTCAACAGCACTGAAACCAAGTAACTGCGTACTAGAGTGGCTATTTTATTACTTCTTATATTGTGTAGTGAGCAGTCGGACAATAGAGCGCAACAATAAGGGCAGAACAAAATAATAGATAGTCTTCTCAACAATAGACTGCACAAAACACGTTTTAGTGAATACTTTCATTTTGAAACGACATAAATGTTACAATAGAAAGTTGAAACGTAATTTATTACAATAACACGAAGGGAGGTAGAAATGGAAAAGTTTTTCTTCGTAAATACTCGGAAATTGTTCTTTTCTTGCCACTTTTAGTGTTTGTACGTCTAGTTTGTTTACGTTTTTACCTTTTTACCTAGACCAGTGTATGTTCAGTTTTCAGCACCATTTTCAGTCCATGTAATTCCAGATAATCAGCACTTCGTCACAAATTAGGTAGGTCCATAATGGATGTGGTCATCCAGCGAAGACTTAAACATACGAGCCTCAGCCACAGCAGGGTTTGGTACCGTGTTTTGGCATTATAATCATAATCATAATCATTTATTCATTTGCGAATATAGGTACAAAATAAAAGGTCTTAAATAAACAATAGTGTCCATTAGCTACATCCTACCATAAGGCATTCTTTAAATGCGGGCCTGTTCGAAAGAGATACCGCGGCCCCGGAACATAAAGGGCGAGGAAGGAACATGGATGGGTTTTAGTCAGTAAGAGTCTGACACTCCCTCCCGCTCCGCCCAGAGTGGGAGAAGTCATTTGATGA
The DNA here is from genome assembly GCA_916618015.1 of Xestia c-nigrum. NCBI lineage: Eukaryota > Metazoa > Arthropoda > Insecta > Lepidoptera > Noctuidae > Xestia > Xestia c-nigrum. The sequence goes on from OU745249.1 coordinate 25,215,755, forward strand.
AAAAAAAGGCATTCTTTACACACATTACCAATAAAAGTTTGTCCTGCAAATATTTAGTGACATAGTACGCTTTTTTTAGTAACAGTGTTTTGAGATTGGTAGGTTAAATATGCGTGGAGCCTTTAAAAGTACCTACACTTTACCTAATCTAGGTATCTATTAACTTTACAAGAAGAGACTAAACTACCGAAACGTTTCGGCGCAATCAAACTTGGTTGTTTGAACGTTTTCAAGTGTTGGAATGATTTTACTAGAATTCGAGCCCCCGTAGCATGTACTACACTAGTCGACGTAATGGAATACGATCAAGCGATAACGAAAAAACAAACGGTTAAGTTGGACGATATTGTCCGAAGACGCCCCATACTCGACCCGTCGTTTGCCCGAATTCTACAGGCAATCGAATTCAGGCGAACGACTAAGTGTATTTGCGCCATTAATCGTGATATTTTAGGTCAGTTTCTAATTTACGTTACAAAAACATCTTTGTCATAATAATAGGCATGATGAAAGTATCTCAAAAACTCAAACTCAAACTCAAATCATTTATTTCAATTAGACCATTACGGCACTTTTGAATGTCAAAAATACAAAACTAAATCAAAGCTACAGTCACAGTCACAAGGCATAATAACTTGAGAAAGTACTGTAGTTGCCCATTCCCTAGCGTAGATCTCTATGGAGAAGAACGGGCAAGAAACTCCATGGACACTCTTTTCAATCAAAATATTGTTACAAAATCTTGGTTACATCATTCATGTTGTGATTATACATATATGTGAGAACGATGTAGAAAGACGTGCACATTAAGAGCGTCCAGAGAAAAGATTAAATCAACTTAAAAAAATAAATAAATTAAAATTAACCGTGGCCGCTGAGAGTTGACCAGTCTCAATTGACAGCGCCCGTTCACGAACATGACGCATGTATCAGCGTCATTCAACTCGACCATATTGAAGGGAATTAAATGACCCAACACACCCGCCACCATCACAGAGACATTTGAGTGAGCATGACATTCTCTCAGCCGCCAGGGCATATTCAAGTCAAAAAAAAAAAAGATAACTAAATGTAAAATGGTGGCTTTACAATACATAGAACTCACACATGTGGTATGCAATTATATAATATTAAGAGATCGAATCTATACAATGCAAGGATATTATTACAATCTTCTGCAGCTTCCACAATAACTTGACTGGGAATCAATTAGTTTGCTCCTATGGTTGTGGAGCAGGACCGGCATTGAGCCAAGCATTTTTATCATCAATGTAATCCCCCAACTTATAATATGCTTGACTACATAGTGTGCGTTTTACACAAGATTTAAATTTCGTCTCATTCAGTTGTAGAATGTGGGGAGGTATTTTATTGTAACATTTTAAACAGTACCCCATGAAAGAGGAATCTACTTTAGCAAGCCTGAAACCTGGCTGAACTAGTTCGTCCCTATTTCTAGTATTATAGTGGTGTCGGTCACCTCTTTTACTGAATAAATGCAGATTTTTCCTAACGTACATGATGTTTTCATAGATGTATTGACAAGGTACTGTCATGATATTAATTTCCTTAAACAGCTCTCTTAGAGAATCGCGTCTACGTAAATCATATATGGCTCTGATGGCTCTTTTCTGCAGAATAAATATAGACTCGATGTCTGCAGCCCGTCCCCATAGTAAAATACCGTATGACATAATAGTATGAAAATAACTAAAATAAACTATCCTCGCGGTATCAACATCTGTAAATTGACGGATTTTTCTAACAGCATATGCTGCTGAGCTTAGGCGTCCTGCAAGAGATGTTAAATGAGGACCCCATTGTAGCCTTGAATCGAGCGCGATTCCCAAGAAAATCGTTTTATCGACAAATTCTAGTTTCTCTTGATTTAATAGTATGTCACAACTACTTTTGACATTTGGAAGAGCAAATCTGATGCACTTAGTTTTTTTCCCATTTAGGACTAAATTATTTACAGTAAACCAATTATGAACCTGCAGTAGGGCGTTATTTACGTCGTCAAAATTAGTGGCACGTCTGTTAATCCTAAATATTAAAGAAGTATCGTCTGCAAACAACACCATTTGCGGGCGATTGTTAAATAAATGGGGTAAGTCATTAATATAAACTAAAAAGAGGAAGGGACCCAATATCGAACCTTGTGGTACACCCATTTCTACTTTTAAACCCATTGAATTGACACCATTTATTTGTACCTGCTGCTGTCTATCACTCAAATACGATTTAACTAAACTGAGCGCAAGTTTACCTAAACCGTAATGCTCAAGTTTCAAGATCAAGGTTTCGTGATTTACGCAATCAAATGCCTTCGAAAGGTCACAGAATATTCCTATGGCATCTTGTGCCTCTTCCCACGCAGTAAATATGTGTTTTAATAAAGTGACACCGGCGTCAGTTGTACAACGTCCTTTGGTGAAACCATACTGTTGCTCGTGTAATATTTTATTGGTGTTAAAATGGTGAAGCATTTGATTGAGCATTATCTTTTCAAACACTTTGCTGAAAACTGGCAACACGGATACGGGCCTATAGTTATTCGTGTCTTTACTGTCCCCGGATTTAAAAAGCGGTATTACTTTACTGAACTTCATTAGATCCGGAAAGACCCCTTGATCCACGCACAAATTAAATATTAAGGCTAAATACGGAGCTACGGTCTCAATAATTGAGGTACAAGCTTTAATAGACAAACCCCATAGATCTTCAGTTAATTTGATCTTGATTTGCTTAAAAGCTTTTAAGACTGTTATGGGGTTTATATGCTGGAATTTAAATTCATTTGGACAGGCTGAAACGTTTGCTTTCAGTAAATCAATAGAGAACAAGGGACAGGAGTTTAAGGTTTCTGTAGTTTTAATTGGGATACTGGTAAAGAAATTTACAAATTCATGAGCAACTTCACTGTTGGAGCTGACAAGGCCACGTGAGGTCTCTAGTGTGAAGTCATTACTCTGTTTTTTATTTCTATTTGTTTCGCTGTTGATTATTTTCCAAACCGTCTTTATTTTATTTTCGGCTGATTTAATCTTTTTGCTAATGTATAAAGATTTGGCTACCTTGCAAGTGGTTTTAAAAATTTTCGAGTAAGTAGCAACATATTTATTAAAAGATTCTGTTTTGATGTAAGGCTTAAGGCCGTACAGCTCAAACAATCGTTCCCTACTTTTCCTAATACCCTGTGTTGCCCAGTCACTGAAAATAAACTTTGGGCCAATAGTTTTAGTTTTCATCTTTAAAGTGTTATTGAACTCAGTGTGCACTACCGAGAAGAATTCTTCATACAATTCATTTACATTGTTTCTAATATGGCCTGGTATATTAAGCTTGCTAATTAAATTATTATTGAACTTTTCTAAATTGCTGGGTGTTATTTGTCTGGTTTGAATTTGAATTCTTTGTAATTGTTTAATGTACGCGAAAGCAACTGTCTGCCCGCTGTGATCTGAAGGAAGATAATTTACGATAGATTTATCTAAGTAGTCGCAGCCACAAAAAATATTATCAATACATGTAGCAGTATTTGTAGTAATTCGGGTTGGTTCTGAAAAAACGTTTGACATATTAAATGATTTAAAAAGACTTAAAAATCGACTGCTATTGCCATTATTCTCTAAGATATTAACATTGAAGTCACCACAGATAATTATTGATTTATTACCAGTTACAAGTTTTGCTAAAGCATCTTCCATTACTGACTCAAAGATAGAGTAGTTCAGATAATTTGGGGGTCTGTAAACGCACACTATTATATGCTTATCAAGCTCAACACAAGACAATTCAATGCTATGTTCGACCGATAGATCGACTATATCATTTCGAGATTTAGATTTAATACAGTTGTTAACTAAGATTAATGAACCCCCTCGCATCTTAGATTTTCGGTTAAAGCAACTTCCCACGTTGTAGTTGTTATAAAATATCAAAAAATGTAAATCTATTTAGTCCGTCAGTAACAGTATAGATTGCAGAATGAACCTATATTATTTATTTTGATTTTTATCAACTCGTCCCAAATGGGCCGTGGACATGTGGGACGAGTTGCTGAATTACTCCCGAGTTGCTGAATTACTCGTATTGGAAAATTTTCCAAATATTTTCTCGTGGCTAAATAATATCAGCCGCTCGGGTCGATCTTTAGGTTAAGCCTTGCTTGGCTAGGTTGGTCGCTGGATGGGTGACCACCCTTACATACCCAGTTTCCTCCGTGCCTCGGAAAGCACGTTAAGCCATTGGTCCCGGCTGTCATTTGTCCATCTTTGACAGTCTTTACAGGTAGTCAGTGGCCCCAAAAGTCTGACACCAGTCTTACCCCGTGGTATCGTATTTTGCTATTAACTGGGTTATGGAGGTCAGAGAGGTAGTCGCTCCATGTAAAATACTGGTATTCAGCTGCATCAGGTTATACTGGAAGCCGACCCCAACAAAGTTGGGAAAAGGCTAGGCAAATGATGATACAGCCATTCAACAAACACCTAAGTTTACAGTCCCATATTAACGAAACCCCGTTCTTTTTCCAAAATTGTTCCCCCTTTTATAAACAAAATACATCCGTTTTTATCCCCTTATCAGCATACGTGTTCCCTTCAGTCTGTTTCTCCGACCTGTCACGACTGCCATCAATCTTATCGGTGAATATTTCTTGATTCGAACCCTCGAACGACAACGAAAAAATATGCCACACGAATTTATATTCGCGACGACGATACGTGTGTGGTAGTGATGCGATGTGCCGGGATATGGATGAGCTTCTTTCTTTCAAGAAAGAAGACAGATATTTAAATATCTGTTAGTAGGACACATCTGACTGGTGTCATTATGTTCAATGCAGAATACATGCTTGTTTGCGGTCTCGCGGAGTAACTCGTGGCTGAATGGTTATGGATGCTGACTGGCGCTAGGGTCAATCTTTAGGTTAAGCCGTGATTGCCTAGGTTGGTCTGTGGATGGGTGACCACTCTTACATACCGAGTTCCCTTCGAGCTTCAGAAAGCACGTTAAGCTGTTGGTCTCGGTAGATATTTACAGGTAACGACCTGCAACGACTTTTTGTGCCACTGATTGCCTGGTCGTTACAAGCAATCAGTGACACAAGAAGTCTGACAACCAGTCTTACCAAGTGATATCGTACTACCCAGTACTAACTTTGTTGTGAAGGTCAGATAGGCAGTCGCTCCGAGTAAAATACTGGTAGGTATTCAGATGCATCCGGTTAGACTGGAAGCCGATCCGAACATAGTTGGGAAAAGTCTACGCTGATGATGACCCAACTCTAGGGCCGTATATATTTCGAATGCTCCCGAACAGTTTAGAAAGTAACGAAACTCTTTAAATAACACATAAGCTAGACTGATTTATTTAACCCGGCGACATGGGTGTGGAAAAGTGTTACACGGACGTTGGGGTGGTTTATTAATGTCAAAATTATTCCAATATTGTATAAATAATAAAGTTAATATTAATAATTTTAGTTATTTTTTTTTTGGTACGAGTAAGTATCTAAGTAAATAAATGAAACACAAATATCATATTATTATATTTATGTTTTAATTAAATTAAATGGAACTTTAAAAAAAGAACGACAAATGAAAACAAAAAAAATCTCATTTATTTAAATGTAATTATATTATTAATAAACAATCAACCTTAATGTTTTAATGGCATTTTTTTGTGGGAAACTAAATTAACATAAAAAAAACACTTCGTGTCTTTGGTACAGTCAGCACAAAAAGGTACTATATGTTCTACACAGGTAGGTATATAAATAAAATACATTGAACAATATATCAGTAAATAAATTTGTAAACAACAACAAAAAATCAAATGTAAAAGAAGAAAAACACAAATAATAAGTAAAACAATATCTATTCAAAATGGCGTGAAATTGTTACAATGACTGCGGGGGATTGGTCTCACCTTATTCAATTTTGTGCACCTGTAACTCCCACTGCGGCTGTGCCACGACTAAGATGTTGCTGGAGACGCATATAACAACTCAACAGGTCCAGCTATTGAGAAGAACGGCAACGTCGCACGCATAGTAAACGAACTAGAAGCGCAATAAAATGTGACGGGTCGCACAGACCTAACCCCCATGACGTCGGGTTAAAAGACAAGGTGAAATCAGCTTTATTTAAACCCAAAGACATTTCAATATTTACGAGCTACTGAATTACTGCTACTGTTTTTTTGTAACAAGTCCGTCTGTCTACTGTCATACTCGCACCTGTCAGACAGCACTCCTGTGTCAATAACTAAAATGATCCAGTCTGTCCTAACTCTTTTAAACCTCTTTGTTTATACCCAAGCGGTTGAAACCAGAGTGATTTGTGATGAAGTTTACTATGATCTCCAATTTAGGTAACTGATGAACACGCCTGAATGTGATCTCCCTAAAGAATGCCAACCCAACCAAGTTTGAGTCACAACAGCAACACTTAATCTAGTAAATCGTTTTTTCCCTTAATTCCCGTAATGAAACTTACGTGTGCCCATCCCTAGCAGTGACGTCACAATGTGTCGGAGCGACGCTACGCGGTTGACAAGCGCTTAATCAAGATGGCCGGAATTCCCGCGTTTTTCCGCCATTAACAATGTTGACGGTAGTTTGAGACAAGCGATCGGTAATTACTTGCAGATTTAAATGTAGCTACAAAAACACATTAGTGTCTGTCACGGTTGTCTGGAAACTCTCTACACTAGTCGTTAGTAAATAAGTAAATAGTTCTAAATGTTAAGTACTTGATTATAGATTTTGTATTTGGAGAATCTGTGCCGTCACGTTTTTGACACGTCTTGGATCCTTTTTTACTATCTATACATACTACATGTGCAATAAAATGTTCAAGATATGTTCTGTGTTTTGATGTTTAACTTAGCCTTTAGCAGTTCAATTAATACAATTCATTTATTTCAGGTCATTAACCCATGTTATGCTAGGCAAGCTCCATCTCCGTCTTGCCACAGCAACTCGAACCATACCTTGCGGTTTTAGGTTGTCATATCATCTCTATCTAGGCTAGCCTCAGTCATATGAAAGGTTATCAATAAGTTATGATAGTTCCACACTATCACAGTTGACTACGATGTGTCTCCGTAACTCCTATGTTCACCCCTAAAACCATTTTACACCATTTTGACACAAGAAAATCCCGCAAAATCTAAACGAAATACGAATCGCATGTGGATGGAAATGAAAAAGAATAGGAAAGCTAATTCCCGCGCTACTGATATCATACGCAGAACGAGCAAATAATGGTATCGGCGACGAGCGAACCGAATTTGTAAGACCGATACCGAGACCAAAACCGAGACCGAGATACCGGCGGAGATTATCCGGGTGAAGGGAGAATACTAATCCGGTCCTGGAGATTTGGGAGAATGTCACAAGGTATGTTTTGTTAGGAATTTTTCCCGTGTCATGTTTTGAGGTATATCTGGCTTGTAAAAAGATTTGGGTTTGGAAAATGTTGACTAAAGAAAATAAGGAAAAATCTAGAGCTTTTTTAAAAATTGGTTAAATAAAAGTAAATCTTTAAGAAATAGACTCCATCTTTAACGTTGAAAGCGAATGCATGATTGATGGTTTCCTTGAAATTTTCTTATTGACCGTGATTGGCAATGGACGTTCACGTGCACGTAAAACGGCTAAGGATTTAAATAATTTATTAATTCATTTTAAGGAACGAATTATTCATCGCAAAGAATATTGTTGCGAAATCACATGTGTAATAATGGCCACCTAACAATTTATTAAGAAAGAAATTACCACGACTTATTTGCCAGTCAATTTTTTCAAAAGACTTCCACTAACCTCCCACAAGCTCTCAACCAAAATAACCAACCCATCCTTACCCCCAAACAATTGACACAAAACTGGTTATTATTGAATAGCTAGGACCTAACCTAAGATACAATCGGCCATTCAATCAGCATCTAGATCCTAATCAAGCGTTGGCAAACACACAATTACGGTGAGGAAGTCATTACGTACTCAGGGCTGCACGGAATTACGCAGCCGGCTGCTAATAGGCACTGCGTTAGGGAAACTAGCCTGGCTATAGGGTTTTATGATGACCTAGTCTAACCTTTTACTCTTAGATTCAGTTAAAGGTTAGTGGAGCGAGAAAACTACTATATCAGTTATGCATAGAAATCTATGTTACGTAAGTGCCCGATAAGTATACCATAAAATATATACCATCAGGGCATTTTTTATTCAAATAATATACTTCATTGACATTAACCACAATACAAAGACATAAAAGCCTACTTTAGAATAACAGATAAGACTACTAACTTCTTTACTTCCTTACTTTAATACATGTTTTTCACAAATGAAGAAGATTTGTTTTGATTCGTTACTCTAGTGTCTAGTGTCTAGGGTGTAAAGCCCTTCATCTCCATAGAAAAGGGAGGATCCTCCGACCAGACCGGTGTCTGTCTGGGGATATCTGATGGGTCACTGCCCGGCATTGCGTTTGCTGTCGGGTTCTCGATTCTTTGGTCGCGGATAATGTTTCTTTCGCGATGTAGAAGTCTGACGTATCTTGCTGTTTTAGTTACTCATTTTTGTGCTGTACTACTTTTTGTAGTGTCGCTACAGTCGCAAGCGCAACTGCTGAGTACGAGGTTTTGGTTTCCATTCCCGGATCGGGCGAAATTTTATTGCGTTTTTCCATCAGGAATTTCTTAGTAGCAGCCATAGAGTCTGGTTTTTAAGCTCACTTGATGACCATCTCACCTATTATTACATGCGACTTAAACATAATTGGCGAAATGTGGGTATACTATTAAGCACACTGCTTAATTTTTCTGGGATTTAAGACGAGATTTTATGTACTATAAAGCCAGCCTCTGAGACTACGCTATAATCTATATCTATACTAATACTAATTTACTATTTACTAACTTACTAATGTACTAATTTACAAATTTACTAATTTACTAATGTACAAATTTACTAATTTACTAATTTACTAATTTACTAATTTACTAATTTACTAATTTACTAATTTACTAATTTACTAATTTACTAATTTACTAATTTACTAATTTACTAATTTACTAATTTACTAATTTACTAATTTACTAATTTACTAATTTACTAATTTACTAATTAATAATTTACTAATTTACTAATTTTACTAATTATATTTTAAAGCAGACGAGTTTGTTTGTTTGTTTTTTGGTTGAACGCGCTAATCTCAGGAAGTACTGGTTCAAATTGAAAAATTATTTTGTGTCGGATAGTCCATTTATCGAGGAAGGCTTTAGGCAGCAGGAATGAAAAATGTTGCAAAAACGGGTTTTTTTTTTCCTATTCGTTTTTCCCTTTTATGTAACGCAGACGAAGTTGCGTGGGTCAGCTAGTATAATATATGCTATTTAGCAACCCTGATAAAATACTGTTCTATGCATGATAATTGAATCCTGTAAAAAGCAGTTATCTAGATAGACGCATCTCCAAAATGTTGGTATAGTTGTCGCAATCTCATCTACTGAACATGAGGGCCTGTATTTGATTCCCAGGTTGGCCAAGTGTTACTAGGTTCTTTCGTTCAAGTTTTAAAGCTTCTCAGAAAAAGCCCAGTGTCTGTTCTTGGACGCGTTAACATCAACAGGCTGGCCACAATATCATAATCATCATCATTTCAGCCGAAAGACGTCCACCGCTGGACATAGGCCTCTCCCCCAAGTGTCGCCACGTTGACCGGTCCCGTGCGACTCGCATCCAACGGACTCCTGCAACCTTCACCAGGTCATCTGTCCACCTAGTGGGAAGATCGTTCAACGCAACGTCTTCCGGTTCGCGGACACCACTGCTGAACTTTTTGGCCACATCGGCCATCCGTTTTGCGAGGAATGTGCCCTGCACACTGCCACATTCTTCGGGCTACGTCGGTGATATTGGTTTTCTTGCGGATGTCTTTATTTCTGAATCGATCACGCACGGATGCTCCGAGCATTGCCCCCTCCAGTGCCCTTTGGACGACTGGCCAAATTTTTATGGGAATTAAACATAACTACCCTAAAGCCTTCCTTACCTTAGAAAAAATACGGGTGTTATGTATATGTAATGGTACGTATTTTTTTTAGTTTTAGAATTCATGTTACACGCGTTTTCCTAGTTTCCCGCTACCTTTCCCCTAGACCTAAGTCTTTAATCACCCCAAACCACTAAATAGAAGTGCCGGCTCCTATTCACAAAGACTTGAGCGTTCATTAGGAACCTTAAACAACAAACTGGAGGCCAAACACCGCACTTACCGAACGGCACTGGTAACTTGTACTATCTCCCCTAACTCAACCACCGTTATTTAAGTTTAAATTGTGTAGCTTAAGTATCGGGTTTTGTTTCTTGTGTTTGAGTACCTGAGCTTTGACGGGTTACAATTTGTTCATAACTTTGGAAATTCAATAAATTAAGCGAAGTTTTGGTTTTCGAAAATAGAGGGCTCGGTAAATTGTGTCAACAGAATGAGCGCGATTATTGGCGACGGGAAATAAAACTTGAGTGGTGAATATTTATCACAAAGTTACAAAAAGGCTTGAAAAGGAGTAATTTGTATAGAATATAATAGAATACTCTTTAGTATGTACACCATTAAAATTATAAATACAACATTTTTAAACACACAGGGGTGACACAATGGGCGGTCTAAGCGATCTTTTAAAGACAACCTTTGTATGCATATTTTTTTTTGTATGTGTATTATTCATGTAATTCAGTAGGATTTACAATACATTTCTTACTTCTCTGTCATCGTAATTGAAAAAGATAAAATGTAATTTTATCCAGGCCTAAAATTCACATAATTTAAGTAACTGGAAACCTCTTAGGAGTCATGTTATTGTAGTTATACCAAATGAGCCTGTCTGAAACTGTGCCTGTTCTCATTATAACCATATCAAAGAAGATTCTGAATTATCCTTGAAAATAATTGCGAAACTCTGGATACAAAACACTCAGATCAAAATCAGGAAAAGTTCACTTGGAACGAAACGTCAATGATACCGATACTTAATGAAATTATGATACAATGATAATAATAGCCACTTCTACCCTCCAGGGTATCAAAGTCAAGACCCCCACTTCTACGGATTTCCGTAACTTGGTTCACGCACTTCGTGGAAGGAACGTCGCCTTCCACACCTATAGCCTCCCTGAGGAGAAGCCGACCCGTGTGGTCATCAAGCGGATCCCCAAGGAGATTCCCTCCTCCGACATCCTGGATGATCTTACATCCCAGGGCATCCCTGTTTCGGCGGTCCACCGCCTCCACAAGAATAGGTCCCAAGGGGGTGACGAGTACGATATGGTACTCGTAATATGTGACCCAGTTGAAGGGCACCACCCTATTTTCAAGGTCCGATCGGTGTGCTCGCTATCGGGCATCATCATCGAGAGGCCCAAAAAGCTCAAAATAGTAGGGCAGTGTCATCGCTGCCAACTCTATGGCCACAGCCAAAAGTACTGTTACGCACCGCATAGGTGTGTAAAGTGCCTCGGCGACCAAGCCACGGCAGACTGCACCCGTCCTAAGGACAGGAGTCTCTGCACAGAGCCGCCTAGTTGCGTGCTATGCGGACAGTCTGGCCACCCGGCTAACTACAGGGGCTGCCCCAAAGCCCCGAAACAGTCCGCTGGCAAGTTGGCCAATCGCGCCAACCAACGCCAGCAGAGGGAAGCTCCCTCTTCTTTCAAAGTCCCGTCAAAGGTCCTCCCAGAGCGTCTCAGCCCGCAGAGGCCTTCTCCTTGGAACATGCTGAACCATCAGCAAGCGTTCCCTGCCCTCGCGAAGGGAAAACCCAACACCCCCATGCCCGGTCTTTTGGACAACCCTGTCCCAGCGCCCACTCCTGTGGCCGCCCCTCAGGCCCCTCCGCAAACCCGAGCTCCCGTTGCTCCAAACCGCGCTCCTGCTTCACAGGAATCGAACATGAAATACTTGATGAGGTTCCAACCTCTTTGCACCGCTGAGGCCGACCGCATGGTCGCTGAGCTCAGAGCTGCAACGGACCTTCAACAAGTCGTCGACATTATTGATGCCTACCCAGTCATCAAGTCAACCCTACGTAACCTCAACTTCGCGCCGTAATGGATATCACACCAAATCCCTCTTGCACCCAACCCCGGTCCCTTAGATTAGGTTATTTTAACGCCAATGGCATGAGAGGACAGCGCGACGAGATCGCCGCCTTCCTCCGTGACCATAACGTTGACGTTCTCCTCATCCAGGAGACGTTCCTCAAACCCAGCCACCGCGACCCCAAGATTGCCAACTACCGCATAGTTCGCAATGATAGGCTACGTTGTCACAAGGGTGGCACCCTCATTTACTTTCGCAAGGAATTGCATTGTATTCCCATCGATCCCCCTCCTTTAAAGTCCCTACTTGAGGTTTCAATCTGTCGGCTTGCTATGACCGGTCATCAACCGGTACATTTAGTTTCTGCTTATTTGGCCCCCACTAATACATGGGAAGATCATAACCTCCTGGTTAGCGATCTCACCCTTCTTTTCGGCTTGAGTGACTCCGTGATCATCGCGGGCGATCTCAACGCCAAACACCCGGCCTGGAACAGTAGAACGACGAACCCGAGAGGGAAAGTCCTCTACGATCTAGGTCAATCTCTCAGTTTCGACGCGGTCGCTCCTATGGAGCACACGCACTATCCTGACACTGTCAGTCATCTTCCCGACGTTCTCGATATAGCGCTGCTCAAGAATGTGAACCTTCGGTTACACATGATTGAGACGTTACACGAGCTCCACTCCGATCACCGTCCAGTGCTCATGCACTTAATTCCTCGCTCGGGTATCATTGACCCCAGCCAGCCCCTTCCCACTATTCTCACTACCGACTGGAGGAAAGTAAGCGATATGCTGAAATCCGAAACGTCACCACTTCTAGATGGTATTCCCGACCATATCGTCTCAGTCGCAGACACCGAGGCTGCAATCGACTCGTTTACAGAACACGTACAATCCGTACTGAAGGATTGTTCTCGTGAAGTACCAGCGATGAGTGATCGCCGCTGGATACTTCCCGACGATATACGTGCACTGATAACCGAGAAGAACGCGGCCATACGTGCCTACAGCTCTTGGCCCTGCGATGCGAACAAAGCTCACATGCGTTCTTTACAGCGCGCTGTAAAGAAACGCACTAGTGAGTTTCGCTCAAATCAATGGGACAAAACGCTTAGCGAACTCGAGCCCACTCATCAAGCCTTCTGGCAGCTTCAAAGGAAGTAGCGCACCTCGGAAGAGGTCTCCTCTCCACCCCTCATCCGTCCCGATAAGAGCGTCGCTTTTGACGACTCTGAAAAAGCAGAATGCCTAGCCGACAGCTTGGAATCTCAATGTTCGCCAAGCACTCTACCAGTAGACAAGCAGCACCTCGATGAGGTGGATGCAGAAGTTGAACGCAGAGCATCGCTTCCCCCTTTTGAAGATCCCGATGACCCCCTCCCCGCCATCACCCCGGAAGAGGTCAAGGATATTATAGATAAGTTAAAGCCTCGGAAAGCCCCAGGCGCCGACGGTTTCACAAATAGAGTTTTTAAAGCCCTCCCCGCTAGGCTCATAGTCCTTTTGGCTGCCATCTTCAATGGCGCCCTGAGCAATAATATTTTCCCCCAAACGTGGAAAGAGGCCACTGTTATAGGTATTCCCAAACCTGGGAAACCGAAAGCCCAGCCTGCTTCAGGCCGATCAGTCTCCTGAGTGCTCTCGGCAAAATCTATGAAAGGCTTATTTATAATCCACTGCGAGGATCGACCGGAGGACACGGTGGAGCACACGGTGGAAGTCTGCCCTGCGTGGGCGGAGCTCCGCCGTGTCCTCGTGGCGGCGATCGGCGGCGGCGACCTCTCGCGTCCGGCCCTGGTTCAATCCATGGTCCGGAGCGAGACGGAATGGGAAGCCGTCGCCTCCTTCTGCGAAGCAGTCATGCTAGCGAAGGAGGTGGCGGAACGAGAGAGGGAGAGATCCTCTCTTCCCGGCCGCCGCGGGAGACGCAACGGGCGTCGGGGGCCACGTGGTGGCTACCGGCCACCGTAGATGCGGGCCTGTGGACGGCTGGCTATGGGCAATAGCTGGCCGTCCGGCCGTCTAACGACGACGACAGGCCGTGTCGACGGCGCGTTCGTGTTCCACGCGCGCCTCAAAGAGATGTCAGCAAAAGGAGAGGGGCCCGCAAGGGCCGAAGCCTGCCGGGGTTGCGGGCCTGTTCGAAAGAGATACCGCGGCCCCGGAACGTAAAAGGCGAGGAAGGAACATGGATGGTTTTAGTCAGTAAGAGTCTGACACTCCCTCCCGCTCCGCCCAGAGTGGGGGGGGTCATTTGATGATTTCCCATCCTTAAAAAAAAAAAAAAAAAGGCTTATTTATAAGCGTCTCAGAGATTATGCCGAGACAAAGGGCCTCATCCCGAAAGAACAGTTCGGCTTCAGGACCGAACATTCTTGCATACATCAAGTCCACCGCATCGTCGAACACGTTAGCGCTGGTTTCCAGCGTGGAGCGATGACGGGGGTGATGGATTTCGATATCGCGAAAGCCTTTAACAAGGTCTGGCACAACGGGCTGATATACAAGCTATACCAGCTCGGTGTGCCCGACCGTCTCGTGCTCATCTTACGAGACTTTTTGTCAAACCGTACCTTCCGCTACCGTGTGGGTAAGACGTTATCCTCTCCCCATCCGATTCGCGCCGGAGTCCCTCAGGGCTCCGTTATCTCTCCCCTCGCGTTCACGCTGTACACCAGCGACATTCCGAGGAACCAGAAGGTTCAAACAGCACTATTCGCTGACGACACCGCGATCTATTACACCGGCCGTTCTCCGGATAACATCCGCCGCATTCTCCAGAAAGCTGCCGACTCGCTCGGCGCTTGGTTCCGTAAGTGGAGAATAGAAGTTAATCCCGAAAAAAGCCAGGCAGTTTTGTACTATAAGGCACGCCTTAAGCGTTCGCCAGGTCCCCCCATCATTATGTTCGGTAAGCCTATCCCCTGGGAGAGGCAAGCCAAGTATCTCGGAGTTATTCTGGACGGCCATCTGTCGTTCAAGGCCCACATCAAAGCAGCTCGTGACCGGGCTGCCTTTGCTATGGGCCGGCTCCACTTCATGATCACTAGGAAGAGCAAATTGTCACTCAAGTGCAAATTGCGTCTTTTCACCGCAGTCATCCGTCCCATCATGACCTATGCTTGCATAGTATTCGCGCATGCCCACCCGCGTCATATCCACACGATGCAGACCTTGCAGAACCGATTTCTCCGTAAGATCACCGGTGCCGTACGTAACGATAGTCTTCACGTGGACCTTAGAATCCCCACCGTTAAGCAGTTCATGAAACGCCTTTCAAAGCGTTACTTCGACTCTGCTATTAAGCATAGGAATCCCCTAATCGCATCGGCCGCCCGGTACGACCCATCGCGTATTAGCTCCGTCCAACGTCCGCGTCACACCCTAGTCGCCCCCGACGATCCGATCACTATCTTGCAAGAGAGTAGGAAAGATACCAGTACAGTTCGTAGAGCTTACAAATACAAACCGAAAACCTACCGACCTCGCCGCAGAGGTCCGGCGCGAAATCCCCGTTCAATCTCTCCCCGACCCTTGCTCGAGCCAGCCCGCGATGCTGAGCCTGTAGTAATAAATCAGTCCCTAAATAATGACAATCAGATCCAGCCTGTCCCTTTGCTGCCCCCAGCGACGCCCTAAGCCGAGGTTCGTACCCCACAGGGGGTGCCCTTAGAGCGCTGTCGCTTAGTTTTTAGTTATTTTCGCCCTGGCTGGAGGCCTTAAATTCAAGGCATCCACAGGACTTGCCCGGTTAAGCAGAAGCCAGTCTTCTCAGACTGAACTGCGAGATGCCCATACCAAAAAAAAAAAAAAAAATATAATAATAACCTTTCCAATAAATTTCCTCTCCTTTCAATTTAATTATTGAGTGATATTAGAACATTTTCGTTTCTGGAAACTCGGACAATTCCATTCAAAGTTAATTTCGATACCTTTTTGTTCTATTCGTATTTTGTGCTAGAACTTCGCAGCAAAGCTTCTTGTTTACTTGCCAAATGTAATTCAGAGGTATTGAGAGAGAGTATTAATGATATTTATTAGCAGAGTGGTAACACAAAAATGAGGAATAGGTATGACAACAGTATCATAGAGTTGCAAATATTTTGAGTTCTGTAATTAGAGTATTGGAAAATAATGGACACGTATATTTTTATGTAAATCAATGTATGTTGGCACGGATATAATGCATCAAAACTCTGGATTGGGGGCGCGTGACGTTGGAACGCAGTAAAAATTGTACCAAGGCGTGACGTATTGAGAATTTTGAAAGCGTCTATTTTGTTCTACGTAACAAAAGAAAAAATACGGGTCATTGGATTTGCCTGACATAGCTACAAACTAAGTTACGGTGTATTAATAATGAATTGAGGTGAAATAAGCAGGGATTTGGAGGCTGTGAACAATCGTAATTATCAATGTTACCACTTTCTCTAAACGAAAAATGGTTTTGGACCTTCAAGGGACCAAGTTACTGGCTAGTATTTAAATGAAAACTAAACACATCTCCATTAACAATTAAATTAAGTAACAGGTCCATGTTCACCGAGAAGATAACAGTCTGATTATCTAAAAACAGCTGTCAATGTGACATGTTCCCATACAAAAATGTGTTTTAAACAGCTGTTTTTAGATAATCGTCCGTCATCTTTTTGGTGAACATGGACCTAAGTCATAAAGCATAAAAACTGTGAAAGTATAGTTCCCCGTTCTAACTAAAATGTAGATCATTAGAGTCTCTATTTGATAAAATCTCATAAATGGTGCGGAACAGAAATAATATCATGTCGTACAAAGCAGGGGTGGATCGCTATTAAAAAGCTTCCATTAATAATGAGCGAACTCGACTGCATAAAAAGCGAAACTCATAAAAATGTAACAAAAAATATGCAATACATTATACTAGTATATTTATTATATAATCTGTGCCTTTTGGAGCGTAATTTCGGTACGTGTATTACAGGCAGTCGGTTTTTGTTCGCGGCTCATCCAACTTCCGATACAACGAGTCGGGGCTGCAGTTCGAGCGGGAGAAAAACTGTTTACATTTAAATGTTTTACAGTTGTGATGTAAAATGCAGCAGCTTTTTTAGTAGAGAATATTTGTCATAGTGACGCCCCGGGCTTTTCTGTCATGTTAAAAAGTAACTGCTGAATTTTCGTGCTGCGGTTATGAAAATGTGCGAAAGATAGATGGAATAAGTACATCAATTTCAGAATACGAAGTTCCACCTTATTATTTTTAGATATAGTTAATATCTACCAATAGGTTTTGCTACAGAGCCAAAATAGTCGTCACTATCATCATCCTATTAATGTTCCCAACTGTTTGGGTACAGGCCTCCTCTCTATGAGAGCCCGAAGCGGATTAGTAGACATGTCACATTTCTTCGAATGTTTTGGTTCAAGGACATCCCGGTTTCCTCACGATGTTTTCTTTCACCGTTTTCAGAGTAGTGGAGATGAAATAAATTAGTCGCTCCATGTAAAATACTGGTATTCAGCTGCATCGGGTTAGACTGGAAATCAACCCCAACATAGTTGGGAAAAGGCAGATAATGAATGTACCTGTCTGGGTTCGAACCCACTACTAACTGTTCGTAAGTCGGAGCTGCCACCTCTGGGCCACCGCTGCTCCGAGCCACAATGCAGTTAGACAAAAACATTAAAAGTTTTTAGAATAGTAACTTAGAGTTTCATGTCTAGTATAAATAGACTACAAAAGTCGTTTAATAAAGCTTGACATTCAAAAATGAATTTGATTGGCCTAATTGAAACAAATAGTTTAACAATCACTTGATTTTCCTTCAAAGCTATATTTTCAGCCAACGTTCGTAGCAGCTAATTTATTTTCAACTAGCTTACGCTCGCCTTTGAGTTCTGTAATATGCCACGAGACCGTACTGCCGGTATAAAAAGTATCCTATGTATAAAAGCTGTCTGTGGCTGAATTTCATCCAAATGTGGTCAGTAGTTTTTTGCGTGAAAGTTTTTTTTTTTTTTTAAATATCGCTGGAAATTAACACACAGCGCCACCTAGTGCCACACTAAGCAAAGCTTGTGTCGTGGACACTAGATAGTTGATATACTACATATATACTTTTTTTTTGTTTGTAAATACATACTTATTATACATATAAACATCCATGACTCGGAAACAAATGTTCGTGCTCATCACACAAACATTTGCTCCTACCAGGATTCGAACCTAGGACCCTAAGAACGTAAGGCAGCCTCACTACCACTTCGCCAATCGGGTCGTCAAAGATTAACAAACATACATCCTTCCGTACCAAACTTTTGCATTCTCTAAACGCTTACACTACCCCCACAACTTCCACCACGCTAAGGGGAATATACGTTAAAAACGCGGATTAATGAGCTACGGCAGCATCCATTCGAACGAGACGAATCTGGCTCGATATTGAATGATTGTGATTAATGTTAGCACGTATCGTTCCCCAGCCGATGCGATGTGAAGCTGCGGTAAAGGAGATAGCTGCTATTTGTTTTGGGAGAGAAAGTTTTAAATAGGTACTTTTTGGTGGACCGAGCACTACTGAGCAGGTTAAGGGCCAGTTTCACCGGTTGCGGATAAAGTGTCGATTAGCCTATTAGGAACTTATCTGCCAGACAAACTAACACTTTTGGTTTCACAGGTGTTGGATAGCGATATCTGGTAGATAAAGTATTAGTTATAATCAGCCTTTAAGTGGTAGATAGTATTAACTATCAGATAACTAACCGACACTTTATCCGGAACCGGTGAAACTGGCCCTTAGTAATGTGAGTGACCAGTATTTTAATATTTTCATGTAATCGGCTAGTTTCCACCATCAATAAATTGCAAATGTATTTCGTCTAGTCCGTCAGTTAGAGTATTGGAAAATAATGGACACGTATTTTTTTTAAATCAACTAATATTGACAAAGATAAAACGCATAAAAACTCGGGAGTTGGGGCTCGTGACGTCAGAACTCACAAAGAATGGTACCAAACAGTGACGTATTGGGAATTTTAAAAGCGTCGTATCGTCGTCAATTTTGGTTTATGTGACAAAAGAAAAAATACGGGTCTAAAATTTTTTGATAATCTAAGTGACGGACCAATTACATTTTTTCAGTTCTTGTTAACTGAATGTTTTCTACGGTTCCGTAACTCACTTAGCAGAAACAAAATCCTTTTTCTCAGGAATACGTAGAGGTATCAAGCTGAAATTTATATCAATAACTTAGGTTAGGTGTTGTGGGGTAGTAACAATTAAAACGGGCACAAAGCACTCTTGCCACTCGAAGTACCTACACTGTAATCAATATGCTGTCAAGACCCAATATGGCTGCATATTTGTATTTTACAAAGGGTGTCTGAACGTGCCTGTGTGTGACTTGTGCAGCTCAATTTATAGCTATACGTAGAGTAGTTAATAGTATTTTTTTAAAGTGATTATTTATTCAAAGCGTCCCAAAGATGGGGACAATCCTGAATACTATTGGTGGTAAGTTGAATTTATCTACAGTCTGCAAAAAATCTCACTAGATTCATTCTACTCAGGGTTCAACCAATTTTTCTATCCATCTAGTAACAGTTTAGCTTCACAGTGTCCGTTCAAGTAAGTGCCAACCATAAAACATTTTAAATTTCGTCTTTACTTCCACATCAACGTACTTCGAACAATATCAGTATATATCTTGTTTCCGTATTGAGAATCTGTGAGAAATTGCACTAATTTTTCTCGTAAATTGTAACTGAAGTAAAGGAAATAGATGAGTTTTCAGCTTGTCGATAGTTTCAAACTTGTCGGGGAGTTAATGCTGTTATTATTGTATCGATATTTAGGTAGTTTTAAACGTCAAGGGACGTGACTTTGAAAATTGTTAATGTTCACGGGCAAGTATGGCGAGAAATTGCACAACAAATGTTTTTTTTTTCTGTTTAGTTTTAAGTTTTATTGTGCAGTTTTAAGTTTTTACAATTCTCATGCTCTAAAAGTACGCCGTTATAGCCCTACGAAGCGGGATTAAAGTGACCGTTTATTCCCTAGGGAGTAAAAAGTAATTTAAAAATGGAACGTTCTTTTACTCTGAAACATGGTCACAAAAGATTAACTTATCAAAGGTTTTATTTAAATTTCGAATTGGCATGCAAATAGAAAGCGGTTTATTGAAAAAAAAAAACGAATGAACTCTTCAACGCGAGATTAATTTATGGTTGTTTGTATGCATCGTTGATTTTGAAAAGTATGTGCAATGCCTCTGTTGCTAGCCGCTGCAGTAATGTAGGTATTCATTATCTTTTGAGTGTGGATCATCTTCATTGCAAAAATGTTGAGAGTTTGTGTTGTTTTAAATTGTTAATCTGTGACTGACCTGATAGAAGAAAAAACTGACCGCTCAGTTCAGAATTTTTGTAGAGTGTAAATTTGATTTGTTCGGTTTTAACTGACTATTTTTCTCGCACTCGAAGTGAAAAGTACAGTTTGCACCTCGAGACTAAACGCCAATTTAATATACCCTCGCTTTCATTGCCTCCCTCGCAAGCTCGGGAGTCAAACCACCTCGGGTATATAATGGCTTCGTTTAGTCCCTCGTTATAAAATATACTATAACGTTATGTGCCAAATAAATATGTTTTCTTTCTTCTTCTTTTTCTTTGACAGAGGTTTGGAGGGAGATGCCGTTATCCAACAGTGGGACATAATATAAGCTGTGAACAAAAACATTGTCGTTTTTTATATGTTCATTGAAATATTTTCTGTTTTACCGTACACTCTTACCTGATAGTTTCTGAACCCACAACAAGTGCTCCAGAAGTTGGCCCCTCAACCTCTGGGACATCACAACATATTAATTCTTCTGTTAAAGGTTAAATACATCATAATAAACTCAACAAAATCTACAATACTACATAGAAAATCTTTGTAATAAGATGTATAATATTCAATCACGTATGCACAAGAAACACACATTAAATATTTAATTTTAAACTTATGATTCCTACTTTCCACAACCTCGACCTGATTAAATTTTCTACTTCCTCACTAGGTATTAACCCGTCGCCTGAATACGACGTAATGTGGTGTACGGTACCCTCAGGGGCCTTTTTGTGGGGATCCGTAGAGTGGCAGGAGCCCGCCGTCGACGGTGTGAATGGGAACACGTCAATATAATTTAGAGCAACCTACCTCAGAAGACTGATCGTGTATCTTGCGATGGCGACTGATTGCTTTGTGATTTTGTAAAGGATACTTTTTAGAAATACTGAAAATCTAATTTTATGTATTTAAATAATCTGTCCAGCGTTATCTTAACATGGATGATCTAAAGAATACCAGTACTTGGCACACAATGACTGTATATTTGACCTCCATACTCCGAATACAAACTGATAAATATTATTGTTTAACTACCTATTCAAAACTTAATTCTTTAACGATGACGAGGACGACTTTATTATCTGTTAAACAATATAAATACATCATAGTAAATGAAGATTATGGCTGACTTTGAGAGATCTAGGTCTAACTTCGAGTAAGAGGTCAATCGTCAAATCCGACTCGGCTGGGCAGCGTTCGGGAAGCTGTGCGGTATTTTCTCGTCCAACTTACCGCAGTGTCTCAAGACGAAAGTCTATGACCAGTGACTGTTTCCAGTAATTACATACGGGATCGAAACGTGGTCGCTCACAATCAGCCTTATCAGAAAGCTCAAAAACTCAAAATCAAAGCATTTATTTCAAATTCAAAAGTGCCTGTAACAGGCCTAGTTACAAGAAGTTAGAAGAAATATGGGTATACAATCGTTGTTATGACATATCAAAGCTCAGCCATATTTTACCATTCGGCATGCAAACATTTAGCTACATTATTTAATGCAACATGAACTTGCATTATTTTAAAATACCAGATCGATTTTAATGTTACTATTACAATTATTACTCAACATAATCAGTTAGTAACTTATTATCATTATCATTACAGTTAACATTAAATAAATAAATAATCATTTTCATTACAGCTATCATTACATCAATTAATTATCATTTTCATTACAGTTATAATTAAATTACAAAATTATCATTTTTATTACACTAAATTAACATCAACGTTAACATTTATCAACATTATTAAATTAAGAAAATATCAACATTATACTAATCAAGAAATATGTTTTTCTCTGTTAGAAACTCATTTATGCTATAGTACTCTTTATCTGTAAAAAAATTACGTAGTCTACTTCTAAACATCACCGTATTTAAATCCCTCAAGGCAAGGAAAGACGTAGGTTTCCAGTGAATAGCTTTCTAATATTCACACAATATTGACTATGCAATTATATAATACAAATGAGATTGCATCAAATACATTACAGAGATAGTTGTTTATCTTCAGCAGCTTCAACAATACCATTATCAATTTTTGCGCCCCTCTTTATGGAGCAGGACCAGAGTCACCCGAAGGACAATGGAGAGGGCTATGCTCGGAGTTTCCTTGCGTGATTAAATCAGAAATGAAGACATCCAAGGGAACCAAGGTGGTAGCCCGAAGAATCGCTAAATTGAAGTGGCAGTCGGCAGGGCACATTGCTCGCAGAATGGATGGCTGATGATGTCAAAACGTTCTGGAAAGGCGACCGCGAACCAGAAGACGTTGCGTTGAAAGATCTCCCACTAGGTGGACCAATGACCTGCTGATGGTGCTGCTAGTGTGGCGAAATTTGGGAGAGGCCTATGTCCAGCAGTGAACATCTATCGGCTCAACTGCTGACTGACTAAATGCCACTGAATGACGTAAACTTTCTTGTGATTTTCCGATTAATTAGAGTCACCATCACACTGTTTTCCTCATGTCTACTAAATACACCCATTTTTTAATTATTAAATCAAACGCCATTTTTTAAATATTTTGTATGTTTAATCTAAATGAAATTTAATTTGACTAACATTTTTAATATGTGATCCCACTTCAGGGTCGAAACGACGATAAAGAATATTGCAACAACAAGCAATTCAGTAGAAATGGCGTCTAGTCGCAGTTTCATTGTCTGCATTACGTCTTATCTCATTCTTTATCCTCTGTTACATTTTACGACGTGCATGGAATAATATAACAAGCGACCAACACTATTTATTTTAAAGAAACGGACGTAATTTTTGAAGATATAAAATTTTTGTCTAACGCTACTTATGTAATTTTTTTATTTGTGCGTGTAAGTACGCACATGCATGGTGTGAACGGAACATTAATGAAGCCGTCAACCAAGCATTCTGTACAATCTCCACTTATATCTCTACAGTCTACATATTATAAAACAAAGTCTCCCGCCGCCGCCGCGTCTGTCTGTCCCTATGTTTGCTTAGATCTTTAAAACTACGCAATGGATTCTGATACGAGTTCTTTTAGTATTTTGTTTTTTTTAAAGCTTTAAGATTTCCAAATCATTGTTTTATACATACTTACATTTTTTTTACACTTAAACAACCTGTTGTGACTGCCTTTCGTCTCCATCATTAGACCTTCGATGATACTCATACTCCAGCTAGGTCTAAACTTTATATCAAGGTGCATGAAATGAGCCGACCCACGGTATAGCTGCTGTGAACTGTTTCGGACCTCTTGTGACTGTCTTCCGTCTCCATCGCTAGACCTTCCATCATAGTCAAACTTCAGACAGGTCTTAAGTTGTCAAAAAGGTTTATGAAATAAGCCTCAACACAATCTTCTGCTTTATCGTGTTGTTAGTGCCTAACCTGTTGTCAGAGTTTTTATGCCGCCCAAGGTCCTCTGTCTTGACTGTACATGCCGTCGAGAAATAATCTCAGGCATGCTATGGTTTTCTCACGATGTGTCTTTCTTCACCGAAGCAAGCGATTCTTCCTTCCTTATCGTGTGGTTAGTGCCTAACCTGGTGTCAGAGTTTTTATGCCGCCCATGGGCCTCTGACTTGGCTTAACATGTCGTCGAAAAAATATCTCTCAAGCATGCTGCATAACTGGAAGGAGGAATCGCCGGTTCACGAGAAGTGGAAAGAGTGGAGGTAGGTCTTTGCCCAAGAGTGGGACAGAGCGGTCTAAGAATAAAAAAATATTAAAAAAAACATTTCAGTTACGAAGTGTTGATGATAAATTGGGTCGGGATGTGGCTTACACCTGTCGCTTGTCTGTGTGTGTTGCCAGTGATTCCATACGGGACCTAAAAGTCACCCAAAGGGCAATGGAAAGGGCGATGCACGGAGTTTCCTTGCGTGATCGAATCAGAAATGAAGACATCCGCAAGAGAACCAAGGTCACCGACGAAGCCCGAAGAATTGCCAGACTTAACAGTGGGCAGGTCACATTGCTCGCAGAACGGATGGCCGATGGGGCCGAAAAGTTCTGGAGTGGCGACTGCAAACCGGAAGGTAATGCGTTGGAAGACCTCCCACTATGTGGATCGATGAAGTTTGCTGGAATCCGTTGGATGAGAGTCGCAAGGGGCCGGTCAATGTGGCGACACTTGGGGGAGGCCTATGTCCAGCAGTGGACGTCTTTCGGCTGAAATGATGACGATGATGTTTATATATACGTCTAGCACACAAATATAACAGTATCAACAAAACAAAGGTTACGTATTATCTGGCGTTATAACAACACATATAAAACCTGTACGAGTGTATGAATTATGTTAATAAATATATTTTTTTGTTTGTCATACCGGAGGAGTCTTCCATCAAAATCACTCGTGTATTTCGCAGTGAGTTATGTTATTGTATATTGTGTGTGATTTTGTTTATGTCAAAGTGTTTTAATTATTTTTTATATTATTTTGTTTGTGATCAATGATTTAATGAGTCGAGGTAATTGATGACCATTTAAAGCAAATAAATGTGTATATGGTCCATTACAGGACGGGACAGGAGTTGACTTTATTAATTTCTAACTTTTTTCGCTTTCATATCAATATATAATTTCTGTGCGGATATCGAGTTTGTTAAATTGCTGGCTTGCCAGTTTCTTTACTAATCTAGTAACTGTTATACCATTGACTTTATCTCAAGTATGAAGTGTGATATAAATATTAAATACAAAACAAGCTACTCACGGCTGATAGCACTTTTTTAAACATTTATTTATTTAAGGCGATTACATGAGCTACACGCGAGTTTTATAATGACTAAAAGTATAATATGATTCACTGCTATAAACAAGACCAGAAAAATACATGATATTCTTCAGGATATATGCTAGCATGATATTGTTTTGAAAATATAATACGATTAATTTGGTTCGATAAAAGAAATCACGAACTTATGTCTAAAAATATATCTCAAACAATAAAAAACATATTTACTAATATGCATGCGATCATTCAATATATTAGTATGATACTGTTTTAGTTTTTTTATCCAATCAATAGTTTTTTTTGTAAATCGATCGAAACCACTCATTTAGCGCTATTTGGCCCGCAGTGGCTGACGTAACAACCACTTTGTAGTATTTCAAACGAAGTTTGAACCACCACAAATAGAGTTGCTAATTTAGCTCGTCTAAGCGCCTTAATGTCTAAAAACTTAACCTATTACAGTAATTTGTTTTTGCCACACATCGATAACCTCTCAGGGCTTATCTGTGTGCTGGCGATCCCTTCGTTTAATTTTTACAACTACATAAAACTTAATAATTTTAAATGGTGATATTAATTCATAGGTACATACATACTTAAGGAGAAGTTTTAGTATAAGGAAACGTTTTGATTTATGTATCTAAAGCCCTACACAAGGATCCAGTTAAATGTTCCTTCCAAATAAATAAAATTTGTAAATACGTTTTGGTTTTTCAAGTTTGGACCTAACCGATTTATATTTAAAAATGTTGGTAAACAGTTTTTATTTTATTTTTCAACAGACTTTTCCAGCCGTTTCATGGATGGGTCCATGTTTCTTTCTCACCCTTTATGTTCCGGGGCTGCGGTATCTCTTTCGAACAGTCCCGCAGCCTGCTGTGCAAAAATGTGTCGCTGTATCAGAAACGATGAAATTGGGTCTTGCGTTGACTGATGCCTGTATAGCCCAGGACTTGATCGACACTAGTGATAACGCCTCTACTATACTACAGTGGAATATCAGTCCTAAGTTTGTTATTTCTTTTCAGAGCATGATAGCCCTAATATGGCTCGGCGTGATCATCATAGCGGCAGTGCTGTACATGCGTCAGGCCTACTCTCGGTTCAGTCGGTACGGTGTGAAGCATTTCAAGGTAGTCCCACCAGTGGGCAACCTGATGAGCGAATTGCTGAAGAAAAAACATGGCGCTGAAACGTACCAAGAAATGTATAATAGTTTTCCGGAAGAGAGGTACATTTATCTTTTGCGATTATGTACGGTCGACCAAGCTATTTGGTTTACAGTTTAACCCACAAATGAAATTGTAAAATGTAAACTAAATATCTTCTTCGACCGTACTATAATGAGTCACATCAACTTTTGTTTCTGGAAAATAGGTAACTCGAGAAAAATATTTTATTTTCTTATCCTCAAATAAGATTGAGATATTAAACGTTAAAGTACGGCCTACGCAGCAAAATCTGACTAAGCAACCGCGCTGCCGTGCGACGTCATAGTGGTGCGCTGGGAATAATTTCCGAGGTGGCGCAGGACAAGAGTACCTGGAAGGATTTGTGGGACTACCGAGATCTAAAACTAAGATTAAAATATAATTTAAATACAAACACTTAAAATAAAAAGTGCAAACCACTTTATAAATCAAATTTTATGAACGTAAGGACTCCGCATCACCCGCAATCGGACACAATACAGCCACGTGACGTCATCGCAGTAGCTCGCGAAGTAATGCTAAGTTTATTCTTTCATGCGTTGGTATGACTCATCTGTCTCGCCTTTTTTGTCAGAATTTTGCGCTAACTAGTATAACAAATGACACCTGGGCTGGCAGTCTCGACAGAGATAACGACAAAATCGCTAACTTTTGATCGCTGATTACTAACGTGTAATTTCGGTTGCAATAATTATGCTTACGAGAAACGCATCTAAGTTATACAGACTTTCATTATTCGGAAACATCATTATTGCAATCGAATTTATTCGTTCGTTATTAGCAATCGAAAGTTAGCGATTTTGTCGCTATCTATGTCGAGACTGCCAGCCCTGTACGTACTTTTCTAGGCACAGAAAGGTCTTGACGCCCGTACTTCTCTTACTATTTAAGCACAAGACTGGTATTTCAAAAATAAATGCGTGTTTCATACAAAACTCCAATACGAATTCGGTCAAAAGGTACGGAACACGTACCTTCACATTTATTTTTAAAATAACTGAAGATTAATTTCAAATAGCGCGTGAGTTTAAGTTTTTATAATTTCTACGCTGGTTGGTATAAATTATGCGCATAATTATACTGAATTCATGGTTTCAATTTACCCGTTGTGTGTCTCATGAACCAAGTTTTAAAAAAAAAACACTCCTGAGCTCTTTTCTAGGTTTATCGGCAGATATGAGTTCTTGTCGCCCGTGGTGAGTATCCGAGACCTGGAGTTGGTGAAAAAAGTCACAATCAAAGACTTTGAGCATTTCCTGGATCACAGCGTGATGGTGGATGTTACTGTGGAGCCTCTGTTTGGGAGGAACTTGTTAAGTTTGAGAGGTATGGAATCTGATTACAAATTAGGGACTGAAAGTGTGAGTAGTGGGGTATCGCAATAAAAATTAAGCTTACTTACCCGCTTAGTAGGCCAGTTTCCAACATCAATAAATTACAAACCCATTAAGTCCGTCAGTTAGAGAAAATTCTGAAATACTTTTCAAAATCAACGTTGCATACAAACAACCATCATTTCTTTTTATCTCGCGTTGAAGAGTTCATTTGTTTTTTTTTCAATAAACCGCGTTCCATTTGCAAGCCAATTCGAAATTTAAAAAAAAAACCTTTGGTAAATTACTTTTTTGTGACCGTGATTCAAAGTAAAAGATCGTTCCATTTTTAAATTACTTTTTACTCCCTAGGGCATAAACGAATAAACGGTCACTTTAATCCCGCTTCGTAGGGCTATAATGTCGTACTTTTAGAGCATGAGAAGTGAAAAATACATTTTTTGTCATCTACCCTAAGCTTACTAATAATGTTCGCAAATGCTACTGCAAGATGAAACGGTTTGGTATTGGCTTCGAATTGCGCTTTGTTGAAGTAAGACAATATAGACCTTTTGTTGAAGTAAGACAATATACCTAGACCAATTTCATGCTTCTTAAACGTAACTGGCACTTTGTGAGTGCACTAAAATGTGCACTTCTGCCCAATGTGCACCTTCGAGACACACAGGTATTACGTTAAGTTGACAATCTCACAAACTTTTTATTTTCGTACAGGTCAAGAATGGAAGGACATGCGTTCCACATTGAGTCCAGCGTTCACAAGTTCCAAGATGCGTGGCATGGTGCCGTTCATGATGGAGGTCAGCGATCAGATGATGGGAACCCTCAAGAAGCAGATCAAGGAATCTGGAGGTCAGCTTGGAGAGATTTATAAAAGATCAAACAATTTGAATACGTTCTGATTTACACATAACTAAAAAACTAACTGTTCACTTAAAGTTAGAAAAGGAGACATCGTTTTTTAAAAACTATTCTGATACTTGAACGATCTGACAATGTTTCAAAACTCCTTGAGAATATTGACTAAGCAGAATCGGTCGTAGTTGCGATTCCTGAAAGAGCCTGTCTTGCCAGTTTACCAATTCTGAATAATTTGCAAATAACACAACAATATAACATTATAATAAAATGCAGTACCCAGGTTTTAATGTGGCACCCCGAGCTTTAGCGATCGTTCGTCAATGTGGTAAAAGTCATATACGATGGTCCGTAAACATCCCTTACTATAAGTCATTATAAAACGTTATACAGGGTGTATTTCACCTCATCACAAAGCCGTTAACCAAGCATTCTGTATATCAAAGTAAGTAACTTTACGCAAAAAAAAAAATTGAAGTTATAAATCATGTTTTGTGGTATAACTCAATGTAACACACTCAAAACATTGTGCAGATGGATGGATTGAATAGTACGGGGGTCGTAAAGATATTTAAAGTAAAAATCATGCGATAAAAAGTGGTATTTAAAAAAACGCTTTTCAAAATCTTGCAACTTTGACCCCCAATATCTCCGTAACTAGAAGTTTCCCAGTTATAGTGTAGAACAAAAAAATGATCAAAATGACGAGTAGAACAAGACAGTGCCTTTCGTATTCGTTAAGAGGTGTTTTACACCCTTTATAATGTTATGTTCTGTTCGTTCTTATGTATGTTTTTTGGATTCCGCAGTCGATTACGTAGACGTGGACACCAAAGACCTTATGACACGCTACGCCAATGACGTCATAGCCTCCTGTGCCTTCGGTCTGAAGGTGAACTCTCATGCCGATAGAGACAACCAGTTCTACACTATTGGAAAGGAGACAGCTTATATGGGCTTCAAGAGACTCCTGATCTTCTTAGGCTATACTTCGTTCCCCTCTATTATGAAGGTAAGTCTGATGTGGAAAAAATAATCACTGTAAATCATAAATACTTATGTTAAATCAAACGATACAGTTAGTTGAACTAGTACAGTGGTAAATGGTCGACATGAGAAGCGATACCTAAATGCACGTTGAACGGTCACCTCAGCAGCCAATTTGACGAGTATCTAATTTTTATCACGGCATGTGCTTTTTAAGGTGAAACATTAGTCACTTGTTTAAATTTTTTAAACATTAAGGGAGAAGTTATACAAAGCGTACAGGGCGCGCGTCCGGGTCACTGTAGATAAAATGTATGGCGCGTCCGTGCCGCTATGATTTCAGAGCGCCACACAGTTTATATACAGTGACCCGGGGCGCGCACCCTGTACGCTTTGTGCAACTTCTCCCTTAGTACTGCTTATAAGTATAAAGTGAACTCGATTATTAACAATTTTTTTGTGGGCATAGAGTGTAAAAAGAAACGTCCTTGTTCCCGCTATGTCGAGGTAACCAGATGAGTGAAGGTAAAGAAAAATAATACTGTTCTAAACTATCACGTTCACAACTAAACTGAAAATGTCACTTACGGGGTATCTTCCGTGATTATTGTTTGTATTAAGCTCCCGATATTTCGACGCTGTCTCCGAGAACAAAGATATATCCCGTGAGTGACATTTTAGGTTCAGAAAAATAATAATACTACACAAAACAACTGTTGCAGTTTTTAAGAGAAGAGTAAAAGATCATTACCTATCCATATCGTCATAATTGCATAAGTACATATTTATTGTTTGTTATTTTATTGTTTTTATAGTAAGTAAGTAAGTAAGTAGTAAGTTTGTATAGTAAGTATAGTATATTTATAGTATGTATGAGTATGTATTCTTATATTGTATATATTTAATTAGTTTTATGCTGTATGTATTCCATTTTCTCTCCTTCTTTTACACACTATATCTACATATCTTTTTTTTAGTATCTCCTTTCGCAGGTATGCTGGAAGAGATTTCTTTAGAAATAAGCATCACCTTTGTACTATTTTCTGTTCCTTTCTTCTTCTCTATATTTAGTGTGTACATAAATTGTTAAATAAATAAATAATAAATAATAATAAAAAAACAATTATTTTACAGAAATTCAACGTGACATTATTTACGGAAGCCACTGTGAACTTCTTCCAGAGTATAGTACTGAGTACGATGGACGATCGACAGAAGAAAAATATTATCAGACCGGACATGATACACTTACTCATGGAGGCTAAGAAAGGTACCGTGAAATAATTCGTTAAACATCATTTAGATATACATTCGAAGTCTTCGGCTTAGTAAGAATTGTGCCGAGGTGACTTGAAAATATTTTGAGATTAATGTATAATAAAATTAGTATTAATAAATTGCGACTACGGCTTTAGACATAAGGAAAACATTTTTGTTATGGGCTCTCGTACTAACATATTCATTAACAAATGTAACATTTTGTGCTGCACAAAATATAAATATGTTGCGCACAAATGTTTGCGTACAATTTCTGATGAAATTGCACCATTCGGGTTTCATACTGGTGATGATCGTTCTGAAATAACAGACGTGTCGTAAATTAGTATTGTTCTAAAGGATAATATATAACATCACTCTAAAACAACTTGACTTATAAGGATTTTTTACAGGAAAACTTACCCATGAAGAGAAACCTGACGAAAAAAACACCACTGGATTTGCAACAACTGAAGAGTCAGATGTAGGAAAAGCAACTAATAGTAGAAGTCAGTATTTTATTTTACACTAGCTGGCCCACGCAACTTCGTCTGCGTCACATAAGAGAGAAAAAGCTCACAAAGGGAATCAAATTTCCCCCGATTTTGTAACATTTTTCAATGCTGCTCCGCTCCTATTGGTAATAGCGTGATGTTATATAGCCTTCCTCGATAAATGGACTATCCAACGCAAAAAGATTTTTTTCAATTCGAGCCGGTAATTCCTGAGATTAGCGCGTTCAACCAAACAAACAAAAAAACAAACTCTTCTGCTTTATAATATTATATAGTATAGATATCTGTCATGAGACATCAAAAGAAAACAAAATAATTAGAATTTAAATTTTAGATTATTTTGGAAGAAATAGCAGTAGCACACAGGTGCAACCCAGTAATAATCTATTAAAGAAGTCATGAAGTCCTGTCAGCCGTTAACAAAACGCGAATATCTAATTTGTGAAATGAAAACCCTTAACCTTAAACAAAAACCTAACAGAATCGAACTGTTTCTCCATAAGAGGCCTGCGAAGCATGTGTTTTTCATACAAACGTAATACCAAAATAATTTGTCAATCAAACATAATATTCTAAAGATAGTGTGTATTTATTTCAATTGTATTACAGAATATTTAGGTTCCCAAACACATATTTTGAATGGATACTGATTTATGCAAGAGTTTTGAGAAAAATAATTTTTCAATTCCTCATATCTCGCCTTTATATTATTGTCCTTTCAAAATATTTGTTTGGGAATATAGATAATATCCAATAACTAGACATAATCCAATCGAAATAAATACACACTGCCCCAAGAATATGTTTGATTTTCATATTATTTTGGTATGACGTTTGTATGAAAAACGCATGCTCCACCGGCCCCTTTACACAGATTTTCAAAATCTTTCGAGAGAGCTTGGCCTCAAGTCTACTATTACAATAGTGTCAGAAAATTCTAGCATTGATTTCTTAATTGTCAATTTGGTAATCTACTAATATAATGGCGTCATTATTGACTTCACAACGGTCAAACACTAACAAAGAAATGCCATAGAATGGTAATCTCGTATATAATGACAAATTCGTAAAAAACATAACACTCCTTTTTTTGGCCAGTCGTGTAAAAAATATAAGTGAATGAAATCTGGCATGAATAAGTGTTCAAATTTAGTAGTAGATTTCGAAAACCATTTGTACTAACGAATTTTATAAGCAAATGGCAGAACGACAATGTCATTTTATAACGAGGCCATTGACCGACCAATGATCGACCATTATGCATTTAGCAGACTACGAGCTTTAAGCAAAATGAAAATGGGATGTGAATGGAATCGTAGTGGAGTGACGAATTAATAAAAATAGCAGACTTGGGCCCCTGTGCTCACATCAACGTGCTACAATAAATATTACAATTCTCAGATTGGTCTGACACTGATTTGATCGCGCAAGCCATCCTGTTCTTTTTGGGTGGCTTTGACACGGTATCATCAGCGCTGTCGTTACTGCTGTACGAGCTGGCTGTAAATCCTGACGTGCAGGAGCGGCTGGTGCAGGAGATCAAGGACAATGATGCCAAACACGGCGGCAAGTTCGACTTCGACTCCATACAGAGGCTGCCCTATCTGGATATGGTTGTTTCAGGTAAGACTTTAGGAAATTTTTAGTTCGTATACTTTGCTATTACGATTAATATTTAACTGACTTCTAGAAAAGGAGGAGCGTATGAATACGAATCATTGTTTTTTTTTTCATGCATGTATAGTCCCCGCGACGAAAAGCTATACATTTTGTAAACACACTTTCGGGTTCGCAATCTTTGGATCAAATTAAAAAATGACAGCGTCAGCGTGATGTTACTTCCAAATGGCGGCCCAAATGTTTACGTTCCATGATGTCAGATGCGTTCCAGTACCACAAAACATTAGACGACAGCGCTTTATATGGCCAAACTATAACCCGAGCAAGTCGAATTATTGCTCGTTAATTTCGTATTATACGTGTGACTATTTGAGTTGTTTAAATTTGGGAGTATTTCTTATTGATTGAATTGTCGTTGAGTATCTTGGTAGAAATTCTTTGTTTACAAAAATGATAGCTTCTCGTGGCGCTGACTATAGCTACACCGTTATTACTTCATTATTACAGGGCTGAGTTACGTTATTATTATTGTTTTAGGAATGTCTGCCCGACGCATAAATAATTAAATTTCATATGTTTTGGTAAATGTTTTATTTGTTTCTTTTCAGAGCTGTTGAGACTGTGGGTGCCCGCCCCTCAGCAAGAAAGGAGGTGTACTAAAGACTACAATTTAGGGAAACCCAACGCCAAAGCAGAAAAAGACTATATTGTAAGTTTCACGATCTAAGATAGTCAAGGATAACAGCAAATTTAAAGACTTCGTTGGCTTGGCAAACTATAGTGTGCCAGCACTAACTAACAGCAGTGGCTAATTAACGATTAAAGAAAAACAAAGTAAAAACGCAACAAAATAATATTAAAGATAATAATATTTTGTTTTAATTTTAACACACAGACTCATTATTTACAATATACAGAGTGGAGAAGACAATACGACAATAAATGAAAACACGCGTAATACTAGTTCATAGGAATAATTCTACACAATTAAAAAAACCCAAAACCGAAATTAAAAAAACAAACAAAATCTAACTCTAAGGATACTCTTTATGACTCTTATTGGCCTGGTTTAAGGTCTAATTTGCAGTAAATCAAATTAGCGAAAGTTTTTAAATAGCGAGTTGGCAAGGGGTCGTTAACCTGTTAGTGCTTCCTTAAAATCAGATACATCATGTAGCAAATGTTGAAGGTGAAAAATAATTTCCTGTGACTAAACTACTTGATATTTTCAAACGATTTTTTTTTTGTATGTTAGGAACGTCTTGAGGTATGCGTAGTTTAATTTACTGTCGTATTGTCATCACCACCCTGTATATACACTAACTCTTTAATAGAAATAAAAATATATAGAAATATCAAAAAAGTTTACAGAGCATCGAAAAAGTCGTCCACATCGCTGCCAACGGAAAAGTGCGCTGAAAGCTGGCAGCATTGCCACGTTAGATGGCCATGTGGATTCTTTGGCCAAAAAATAGGCCCGCTCTCTGGTGACGTGAAGAGTCGACCAAAAGTTTGGAGATTTCTCGAAATACTAAGTGGGCACTCGGACCCCATGGCCCTAGTGCTTCAATCCCAAACGGCTAAAACACACAATTGCCAATTAAATTGTTGTATTTGTGTCGTTTGAGGTTTTCTGTACGTGCAGCAGCCGCTCCAGCGCAGCACACCGTGCTAGGAAGTTGGGATGGCGCAAGGGTGTCGACGGAAGTTGCGTCCCACACTAAAGGCCTACCCAGATCCCAAATTCCATGGCATTATGGTCACACCATCTGGTCTCTTGCCATCGACGCGTGCCAAGCCAGCAGGTTCTAATACAGCTGGCACCCCGGCGCGGCGGTGGTAAGAGCACGAGGGATGAGATCATTAATACTGGCGATGGCATGCCGCGCTATCCAACCTGCACTCCTAATGCAAGA
This sequence comes from Xestia c-nigrum, assembly GCA_916618015.1. Lineage (NCBI taxonomy): Eukaryota > Metazoa > Arthropoda > Insecta > Lepidoptera > Noctuidae > Xestia > Xestia c-nigrum. The sequence continues at coordinate 25,250,661 of OU745249.1, forward strand.
AAGGTCATGGTGTCCGACGTAGTCGACTGCTTCACCACATTGACAGCAATGTGGAGCCCCACAAGGAGCGCCTAAACGCAAACATTTAGCGAGCCGGAAGGTGGTGTCACCTAACAGAGTGCCTATATTAGGTGACGGTAGTGCCTGAAGAGAGAAGCCCGACTCCCACTTACCCACAGCCAGTAGGGGGGCACGCTCAGCAGTATTGGTGGATGTATTAATAAGTTTATTTCATGCCAACCTGCAAACCGGCTTATCACACTGTCTCTGGGAAAACGGGTTCTCGGGCCGATCCGTGTCTTTTCAGGCGTCCTCTGCATCGGGCAAGCACGGCACTTCCGAGTCAACCAGGGATAGTCTTAAAATTTTCCTGGTTAACTTTTCAGTGCTGTGGACAGAAGAAAAAACCCGGGTAAGCTTACACTAGATGTTTTGCGGAAATATTATGTTGCATTTCTTTATCGTCAAATAGCCACAGCTGTTACAATTTACTCTTCCAGGTCATAAATTGCTCTTTTCGATGTAATTTGACCGTTATAAACAAAATCTGGGAGGAATGACAAATTATGAACAGAATATGCAGAACCTACGTTTTGCTGGAACTGGAAGTGTCAAAACAAATAGGCACAAAACGGTTACCACGTGTTCTCTACATAAAACTACACAGTTCCAACGGTTTTTAAGAAAATAACAGCTGTTCCACAAAATATGGAACACTTAATATCGTGCTCTTACCTTAAACACGTTCGTCGCTCGTTTCTTATCTGAAACTTAAAGGACTGATAAACTGTTGGGCCGATTCAATTTAGTGTGCCATGGGTACGCTAACAAGAACATTTTGCCTCTACAACATATTATTTAAACTGATTTATTTTCTCTAGGTACATAAAGGAGAAGCTATACAAATCCCCACCTGGGCTATCCACCACGATCCAAAGTTCCATCCAAATCCTTACAAGTTCGATCCGGAACGGTTCTCAGAGGAGAACAAGCACAAAATTAAGCCGTTAACCTACACACCATTTGGACTCGGACCTAGAAACTGTATTGGTGAGTATTGAATCTGATAGTACTTTTCGTTAAAAATAATCGAATCATCATCACCCGAATAAATCAATTCAATCAATTTTCGGCACTGAAGTGGACGTTGCATTGCTTCTCGTACTTTGTGTGGAAATGGAAGTCTCCGATGCCTAGCGGTGAGACTTAACTACCCAGATTTTCAGCAATAGCCAAAATGTACCTTGTATACTACCTGTTTGAGGTCGACCTTTCCTGGACCCTAAGCATTTGGTTTCTTTCGGCCTTCAACTACCTTCAAGGTAGCAAAGTCAAAGCTATGCCAGTCATAAATATTCATATCAAACCCGAAGGTTTCCTTGAAAGTATGGAGTATTCAGAATTCGAAGAGGACACACACATTGGGGTTGGCGTCAATTCGACAGAATTTTGTTGAAAAGAAAACCGTCCCGAATCAATTTTGAGCCGATTGGCAAACTATTTGGTATTTTCCCTAGCTGAAATGTGTTGAGGCCGACTGTTCTTCTCGGCATATTTCGATCCAAGCTGAGGCACTCTTTCCCGAATGTCAATGTGTACAATGATTAACAAATCCACACACAATTATGGACCCAATAAGGTCCATGTTCACCGAGAAGATAACAGTCTGATTACCTTAAAACAGCTGTCGATGTGACATGTTCCCATACAAAAACGTGTTTTAAACAGCTGTATTTAGATAATCGTCCGTCATCTTTTTGGTGAACATGGAGGTAAATGATCCAATTTATTGCTTGCTAGCCAACTGGGCTTTTTTAAGTTGTAAACGTCTCTTTGTGCCTATTGGCATTGTTTCGTTCTGTGTTCTACTGATATGGAGGGAAGTGGAAAATATGGTTTTCCACCACTATACTATTCTGATTAATTTCGTTGCCGGATCCAAGACACTTAAATTGATTCTCTGGGACTTCATCGAGCTTCATTGTCTCACCACTGTTGATTCTGGCTTTCAGGAGTGACAGTGGTTTGGGAACCGTGGGACGGGGATGTCACTATAGAATAAAAGGCGCAAAAACGCAAAATTTTCAGGTATCGAGTATGACAGAGAGCAAGATTGGTTTAAATATGCATGTACCTAGATGGCTAAACATAAGGATGGCCTCAGGGGCCTTGAAGACAATATTACATTTTGAAGAGGGCCAAATACATTTTATTGATGAAAATGATGAAAATAGTCTTTTGATCGACATACATTATTTACCAATTCTGGAATCTAAACAGCTTTATTTTGAGCAATGTTTTGTGAACTTCAATATTGAATGCCCATGAAGCCCTTATAATACGAAATTGGTTTCTAAACCTAGTAATTAATCCATCCACTCTAACAAGCGTGGTTACATAGCACCACGGACTGTATTTCCCGAATGAGTAGATAGACATAGTACTACTGTTGACACCAATCACATTTTATTGGTTTAAGCTTAATATTGCCCGGGGATGTAAAAATCCAATCACTTAATTGCTACTGAGAAATTCCACCACAAAGGTTCCTTTTCGATCATTTTGGTACATAAAGGATTAGACGTTCCACTAGGTCATAGTGACTATGACCACTGAAACCAACGGATAGCTGGTTATGATAGTCTCTTATTTATAGTTTTAATGATTTGGAGTAATTTACTTTAATCAAATTAAATTATTACGACTGCTTCCAAAAAGGTGAAGGGAAACCTGTGAGGATACCGATACGGGACATATACCAACTCACAGCCGGACTTCGTGATGTATTTACAGATCACCTTTTCACAGAGAGGAAACCTGTGTCCCAGAAATGGGCATATTATAGGCTAAAAAAGCTTTGAGGTCCATCCATATCCAGCAGTTACACTAACAAACATTTAAATTTCAGGTTCAAGATTCGCTCTCTGCGAGATCAAAGTGATGACTTACGCTCTGCTCCAAGAAATGGAAATATCTCCTTGTGAGAAGACCAAAATACCCGCGGAATTAGTTAAAGGCACCATCAGTGTGAAGATCAAGGGTGGAGAATACGCACGCTTCAAGGTTCGCAATTAAAATTGTGATGAAATAGATGGATGGATGGATAGAATATTGACTCTTAACATCTCTTGATCACAGCTAAGGCCTGCTGATCAAGATCAGATTTACTTGTGGAATTAACTCTAGTAAGCATAAGTACCAACGTATACTAGTAGTATACTATTGTATTAGAATTTTGACCTTGTAAATATTTCGTATTATAATCTAGTTAATATTATATTATTTCGAGACTTAATTATGTACTAAGGCATATTTTTTTAAATGTTACAGCATCATGCTGGGATAAAAGCCTTCTTATCTCGTACAGGACAAATGTTGTTTGTATTTTTTTTTTAATTACATTATTTTTTTTCTTACTATGTTTACTTTTTATTAGTTATAATCATAATGCAACCATTTTTTTGTGTGTTTTGTCCTGTCGGGCTAAAAAATGCTATCTGTTTCATTTTATCTTTTTTTAACTAAAGGAGATATTTTTTTTGGGCCCGCCTGGTCGTTACATTTATTATTCATAATAACACAAAAAAGTAACCATTTTACTATGGTACTAAACGAAATATTACGTAGAAATGAAAACGGAATCTTAAAATCATAATAAATAAGCTATGTTATGATATTGTTTTGCGAGTCAAATCTTTCCCGGTGTGGTCAATGTCATTTGACAGCAAACACTTACGTCAACCTACCAGTTGGTAAACATATCTGCTATTACTATTATCAATTCAGAAATAATTTAAAATAAATATTTTAAACATTGATCATTTTTAATGCTACTTTTAGAGGTTTACACTAAAATAGCATGGTTTAAATAATCAACGTAGCACGGAACGTTATAAACCCACTTTTTTAGTGATTGACAGACAACTTCATAATTTTGACATTTATTTTTTCTGTTTAATTTGTTTTTCGCATGGTACAATAATTTTATTTGACCATGGTTTTTCGTACATGTTTTTGCAGATTTTTCACATTTATTCCGTTTAGACAATGCTTATAAATAGTTAATTTAACCACTGGAAGGTAGAGGTTATAAGAAAGAAACTCATGTAAGTTTCATTATTAAATGCTACAATTTATGTGGGTGGCCTAATCGCCGAACAAAAAAAATTGTCTCCTTTTTACAAAATTGCGGTACAGAGAGGTGGGATCATATTTACACGCTGGGTCATATTACCGTACTAAACAACATCACCCATGAGTCATTATAATCGCAAATGAACATAATAAATAAAATAATCAGGTGCTCCATACATTTTTGCGGTGTACGTAAATTTTGTCAGGGACAGTTTGTTATTAATGACCTTATTAAACAACAATTCCATAAACGTACCATATTCCAGAATATTCAACTATTGTAGGAAACAACAGTTTATTTATAACGTTCAGAATGTGCGTCAGTGTTTTCACCCTGTATAACTTAACTAGTTGACCCACGCAACTTCGTCTGCGTCACTTAAGAGAGAAAGAGCTCACAAAGGGAATAAAATTTCCCCCGTTTTTGCAACATTTCTTATTGCTGCTCCGCTCCTATTGGTCATAGCGTGATGTTATATAGCCTATAGCCTTTCTCAATAAATGGACTATCTATATAACACAAAAACAATTTTTCAATTCGAGCCGGTAGTTCTTGAGATTAGCGCGTTCAACCAACCAAACAGACAAATCTAGTCAAGATCTATCAAGTCTTGATAATATTAGTATAGATGTTTTGAACGGCTTTTGCAACAGTAATCGCTTTACGAGTATTCATCTCGATGTTTTCAACATTTCACCACTGCACCCATGTGAAGCGAATGCGAGTGAAAGTACAACACACATAATATGGATGAACCTAAAATAACAATAGGAAGCCAAAACTAGTCGGACTAGTTTATTCATAAATAAAGCCCCTAAAGTAGTACAATGAAAGCTAGAGTTCTGTCTTTCATGTTCTATACACATTATAAGCGCAACGTGCATAATTTAAACTTCATAACTTTCAACCGCGGAGGGTAATTCCGAACTAATTTGCATACAATTTTATAGACGTGCTTAAATTATGGTCGGTAATGTGTGGGAATTGAAAATCTCGGGGTTCAAGTGTCTACCCGTTTCTGGACTTTTGGCTTCTTGACCATACGCCAAACGACACAAATACATACAGGATGAGATGTACACAAAAATGGTCTTATCCATAATTTTTCGTTAAATTTTAATCACAGATTTAAATAAAAATATAAAGTAAGCAAGAAAATGGCCATTTTACACAAATAGTTATTTTCACCACTCCCGCACGAAAGAAGTGCCTTTCCTCCACTAAAACAGTGAGGAAAGTTCCGACCCGTTCAGACCCTACCCTTGCCAGATTTTTTTATGTTAAGTTTTAAAGATATTGTAGAGGATGTGGTCACCGTTTTCCGGCACGAAGAGAAGATTGATTTGGACAAATATTTATTTCCAACAAGAGTACAAATAAATAGGACGAGTCCCGAAAACCCGTTCCCAGGAAGGACGAAGGTTAGGAACTGTTGGTCCTCTAATCCAAAAAATGACAATCTGTCTTGTTATACACAGGCTTAGTAACAGAGTCTTGTGTGCTCATTACAAAAAATACGTAATCCACGAATGCAATTAGTACTGGTTCAGACTCACAAAAAATAATTTATTAGCAGAGGTCATTAAATCACGGAGAATCTTGACACCGCGATTCAGGATCATGATGTATTTGTGCGCCATCTAGTGTCAAATAGGCGGCACTAAGTAGTATCTCTATTACCTAACAGATGTCGCTAGTGATTTTAAAGGTTTGCTACAATATTAAAAAAAATATGCATAGAATAGAAATATTTATAAGTTAAGATTAATGTTTTTTTTTAATTTATCAAATTATTGTAAGTGTATATTATTATGTTCAGAAAAAATAAATTTATTTACCTATGAGGACTGAATACTTTCTTGCTAGGAGTGGTGAAAAGTTTTGTATGCAACATGTGAGAAAGTTCATTTGCTTATCATTTTGTTGAGTCTTTCGCTTACTCAGGATTGAAAATAATGATCACTCGCTGCGCTCGTAATTCTATTTTTCAATCCTTCGTTCGCTCAAGACTCAAAATCAAAACTCATAGGAAAAACGAACTTTCCTCACATGTTGGATGGATGGATGGTGTTGAACTATTGTGCAACAAGAGAGCAAAGTGAGTTTTTGCTGCGAGTGTTGATTTTGAATCTTGAGTAAGCGAAACATTCAAAGACACGAGATGCAAAATAAGTTTAGTCTCATGTAACCAACGAGCATATAACCTATAGAGTAGAAATGTTAGTTATTTTGTTTGAAACCAATTCCGCCAACTGACAGCTACTCACCTTTGCTTTCCCTGCGCCCTGATTAGCTGGACCCTGTTCCCGATACCGGTGGGCTACAATTTTTTATATTTTTAAATGTTTTTATATATATTTTATATCAATATTTAAGAATGTAAAAATTGTTGGAAAAATTGAATAAAGGGAATAATAATACTTACTATACTTTATTGATACAAATCCTTACACACAAATGCTTAATATCTAGCACAGTTCTGGTAAGCTGATATTATTTTAAAGAGTACATTATTATGTAGTGTCTTAGAGAAAAACGAAAATAAATTTGTAATCCATAACAAAAGTTGAAAAAATTGACAAAGAAACTTAAATTAAAAGTCAAATTTAAAAGTCAAAGTTGAAAAGTACTCGTATAAAATGACTGTGTGGTGGATTCTGTATGTGTGGAAATCGTATGATTTATTTGCATTGTGTGAGTGCGTGTGTGTGTGTGTGTGTGTGTGACTGAGATATGGGTGTATCTTTCTATTATGTGAGTAAGATATGAGTAGCCTAAGTACGTGAATATTGTGGTGTCGGGTGTAAGACGGAAGAATCAATTGCTTGTTTGGTCTACAGACTGTGTTACACGTTTTGTATGGAATATTGTGAGTTATGTATGAGTTGTTAATCGTTCCTCAGTTTGAGCGTCTAAGAGGTACAACATGTCTTTCAGCTTAGTCTTAGCTTCGTGCTTGCTATTTGGGTGGTCTTACAAATATTTCTGAAGACAAGAGAGCTCAGCACATACTGCTGTTTTCTGGCAAAGGCAGTTCTATGACCAGGAATTGTGCAGACTATTCGCTGACCACGTTTGTTTGCGTCTGGGAGAGGGACTTGGCTGTGTTTCCAAAGGGTGGTTCTGAGTACAAATAACTGTCTCACGGTTAAAAGTTTGAGCTCGGTGTACAGGTTATGAGTCGGATAGCGATAAGGCTTTTGTGACATAACCTTAAGTACTGCTCTTTGCGCACGCTCCAGCTCAAGGAACTTTGTTTTGGATGATCCACCCCAAGCTAGAATACAATAGCCGATGATGGACTGGCAAAGTGCAGTGTAAACCATTTTTAGGGTCTATAAGTCACCAGAATGCCTTATGGATGATATTGATGGATTGTTTTCCTGACTTTGCTGGCAGTAGACTCTATATGGTTGTTCCATTTCAACCCAGCCTCGATTATTACGACCAAATATTTTACCGAATGTTACTGAGGGGAGCGCTGTACAAGAGCAAGTGGCAGTGCCCAGGCAGGTGTGGAACAGCTTAGAATTTAAAGCATAATTATCTTATTTTTCATCATGGGTCATCGTTTTTATGGTTTTCGGGGTGGCTGATAACGAAAATGAGTTTAAAATTAACTACGTCAAGTATTAACGTGACCATATTTCTTTTCTAGTTATATAATCTGGGAGTCTTATCAAGCTAGGTTCAGTGTAGTGGGCTTTCTAACTAAATATGTAACTGTACGTTGTTTTGCGGGCAACTCGGAGACGGCGCGCAGCCAGCGCGCGGACGGCGCGCTGTAAACACGTGGTCCACTCGCTTGGGGCTCGCGGAAAGCGCGCGGACGCCGAGTGGCCCGCGAGTCCAGTCGTATGGCAGCGGCAAGCGCGTTGACCACCCGCCGTAAGCTTTTTCATATGGACATTATAAAATAGGCTATGCGACACACTATTTAAGCTCTAATTTGAATGGCAAGTTAATTGCTGGGTTGGAGCTGTACCGGTGCGGTCCTTGTCATGCTACATGGCGTCGACCAGATACAAATAGGTAGATGACCAATCACGCGAGACGCGTCACGTGATCACAGGGACACGTGCGGCGCCGCCACCGTGCCACCGCTCTGATTTTTAGACGCAAAGTACCTACGTCATGTGAGCCACGACCTTAAATCTGTCAACAGTATTCATGTATTCTTATTATTCACCCACTGTAGCGTTGCCATTTACTTTGTACAGGAGTTTTCTAGCATAGCGCCTCAACTTGCTGGATTATCGAGTCTCGCCACTACATCTAACGTAGTCATTGAGGTCGATGTAAGGGCCGCCCCACACGTTTGATTGTAAATAAGGATGAAAACCGATACGGATAGAAGCTCATTTTATACGATTTTACTGAATGCAAGGAGTTTCATTAAACAAAGGATTGGAACTGGAAAATGTTTTAATGAAAATCAATTTCTACACTCCTTTCTTTTCATTCAAATCTTCAAAGTTACACAAAAGACAAATAGAGAATAATGACGACGTGTAAAATTGCTATTTGTGGTAAGAAAATCGTCACAATTTGACAAAAAAAAATCGCTTTCCAATTTTTTTTTTTCTGTTCTAGTAGGTACTAAACCGGTTTTTGAAACTCGTTGGGCGATAACAAAGGATCCACTCCCATGAAAATTTGTTAACATTTATTACCTAGACCAAAAACAAGAACACTTAGTAATTGGTTCACAGTTAAAATATACGGAGCGATACCTACAAGCTCCGTATACTTTAATTGTTTTATGCGACTACAAGGAATACTTTTTTCATTCAGCCCATCTCTACGTACGACGACCGTTCAAGCTGTGCATTACTTAAGCTGATCTCTTGTTACACGGGAAACTCATACAATACAAAGTCAGGTCATATTGGACATGTACAGCTTGATGTGTCCACCATGAGTACCAAGCTCGCCATATTGTGCAAAATATGTATCAAATCAGTAAACTCCACCTACCGAAGACAAAGACAAAGTTGCGTAAAAGTCTAGTAGTAGATAAAACTAAAACCCCTAGATTTTCATTTCTACATTACCAACCATAATTTAAACAAGTCTATAAAATTGTATGCAAATTAGTTCGGAATTACCCTCCGCGGTTGAAAGTTATGAAGTTTAAATTATGCACGTAGCTCTTATAATGTGTATAGAACATGAAGGACAGGACTCTAGTTTTTATTGTATTATAATTTGGGGCTTAATTAATGAATAAGCTAGTCCGGCTAGTTTTGGTGTCCTGTTGTTATTTTAGGTTTATCCATAATATTGAGTGTGTTGTACTTCACTCGCCTATGCTTCACAACGGGTGCAGCGGTGAAATGCAGGGGGCTGAAACTTCCATACATTGGCTTCAAACAAAATTTTCATACGTAGTGCTGCCATTTTTTTAAGCTATTGCATAGCTTTTATCGCGGGCCTTGAGCGTGGAGACCGAATCCAGAAATTCCGTAACGAAAATAACCTACCACCCCCCGTAAAAAACAAATGCAATAGCTTTACCGCGGCAGTCCCCGAGTGCCACACGTCTTTTTATTTATCTGTGTGATTAAGGACACCAACTTTTCAACTGTTTGACAGCTTACAACTGTAGTGAATAGCCTAGCGGTGACAGCGGTTCCCTTGTGGATCACAAGTATGATTCCTCAGTCAAGATTTACTCTTTGTATTTATTTGGTTGACCAAAAACTAACAGCGCCATCTAACAGCTCAGGTACACAGGTTTTAGGAGTTGCGCATCTATCTTGTTTTATATAGTGTATTTATTATCTATGATAAAATGTAAAAACGTCAAGACGAAAAAATGCTGTAACTGTAGCAAAAGGCGTCCAAAACATTCGGTTAAAATACTGTCGCAAAAAAATAAGTATGGAGCAGAACACATGAAATCATCATCATGCTGGACATAGGCCTCCCCAAGTGTTGCCACATCGACCGGTCCCGTGCGACTTGCATCCTACGGAATCTAGCAACATTCACCACGTCATCGGTTCACCTAGTGGGAGGTCGTCCCACGCATAGTCTTCCAGGTCACGGTCAGATCCAGAACTTTTGGGCCCCATTGCCATCCATGGTTCTGCTAGAAATAATGGAATGGATGGTAGATATATTGAAGAGTATCAAATCGCGATGTAAAATTCATTTGTTGTAGGTTTTAGTTAGATATGTACTGAACACGTGTCGTGTGAACTGTTTAAACGTCAGTGTTCCGTTCACCTTTTTTGTTCTAGGAGTCAAAACCATCCATCAGCACAATGTTTTGAGTGCGTTACATTGAGTTTTACCGTAAAATGTGATTTTTATTCCCAAAAACGAAGTCATGTCCCTGCAATGTTTTTTGCGTATGGCGTTAACCAAGCTTTCAGTACATCAAACTAAGTAATATTTTGTTGTACTAAAAGTTTGGTTAACGGCTTCGTAAAGTGGTTTTTTTACATTCTGTATTATCTGTCTCAGACAAAACTTTTGGTGGCGCGGCGTGTAAATAGCCGATGCCACGCGGGGAGAACAATTATGAAAAATTATGTTTTTTGACTAAATTAAATTGATTCTTATGAAACCCACCCTGTGAACGGAGGAACTAGAAACGGTTTCAACGTCAGCTCTGAAAACTATTGGCCCACTAACCTGCAGACCAGCTCAGGGACGCCTCAACAGCAACTGCCGGCAGCTCACACCGTGAAGCACTTTCACGGAACAGATTGTCAAATCACTGCTGGGTATCTTCACGAGTTCCATAAAACCTTTAACTGTCTATTATGAAGAAAAAGCACTCCTCACCAAGAAAATACGCAAGAAGCGCACACGAGATTTCGAAAAGAACTGTTAATGCTCCCATTGGTCGGCGCTCGGGGAGCGGCAGCCAAAACTTTGGCGCTGGTGTCGCCCAGGTTCGGCGAATCCAAGAGCGCGATCCTTATGGCGCGTGAACCAAATAGCCTCATATACTAACTTATTGAAACCATTTGAAATTAATTACTTATTATTAAAGAGATTACCTAAAACATAGGTTTATGAGTAATAAATGTTAAACAAGTCAATTTTGGGTCACTTAAGGTGCCCAACCATGCTGCCCCCCTTGGAAGTTCGCAGAACTTTCAAAAGAAGACAAATTAATAAAGGTAAATTAAAGTTAGAATAATGTTTATTTAAATTAATTACGTTAAGTATACTAAATAATATGAGAAAAGAGATAAAGTTTTTATTGTGTTGGTATAGGGTACAGTTTGACAACCGGACGCTTGAAAATTCCACATTTCGTCTTAACCGTCGCAACACGAACAACTTTATCAGAACCGGGATGAATTTCCGTAATTACACCTAGTGGCCATCTTAAAGGAGGGCAATCGTCCTGTCCAACAAGAACGACAGTTCCGATTTCTATAGAATGGGCAGGAGAGGTCCACTTCTGCCTGACTTGCAGCGTGTGCAGATATTCTAAACGCCACTTTTTCCAGTAAGACTGAACCATGCTATCTAGTAAATGCTTGCGTTGAATAAGATTGATGCGCACGTCTTTCAAATCCACGGCAGGCAAGTACTGCAACGGCGTTGACATTAAAAAATGTGCAGGGGTGATAACTTCTGGTGAAGGATCAGAAGAAACAACAGTAAGTGGTCGAGAATTCATAATGCACTCTATCTGTACCAATACTGTTTGCAACTCCTCGTAAGTGAGAAGCTGATCTCCTATCACACGGTGAAGGTGAGTTTTCAAGCTCTTAATGTTCCCCTCCCAAATCCCACCAAAGTGTGGGCTCCGAGGTGGGATCATCTTCCACTCTATTCGGCGGGTACTAAGCTCCTGCTTAAAAGCAGTTTGAAATTCGGAGTCAATCAGAACCTTATAGATATTGTCCAATTGTGCCTTTGCACCCACAAAATTGGTACCATTGTCGGAGTATAGGCATGATACAGGGCCACGACGAGAAATAAACCGTTTCAATGCAGCTAAAAAGGCATCCGAAGTTAACTCCGAGACTAACTCAATATGGATGGCCTTAGTTACAAGGCAGACAAATAGGCAGATATATGCCTTCTGTGAATGCTGACCTCTCCTACGAGTAAGCGTTATACGAACTGGGCCTGCGTAATCAACGCCGGTATGAACAAAGGCTTTAGCTTCCGACACACGATATGACGGCAAATCTGCCATCATGGGTTGTGGGTGTGATGGATTTACCCTGAAACAGTAGTTACATTTCCGCACCCTAGCCCTTACAACGGTCCTGGCGTCTAATATCCAGAAACGTTGGCGCAGGATGGAAATAAGCAGACCTGGGCCTGTATGACAGTTCATAACATGGAAATGATCAATTAAAAGATCCACCACGGGGTCATGCTTAGGGAGCAAAAGAGGATGCTTAGCCTCAAATGGCAAGTCCGAATTAGCAAGCCTACCTCCTATGCGCAACAGCCCATCTTCGTCAAGAAACACGAATAAGCTTTGCAGCTTTTTTGAAGGCAATTTTTCTTTACTAAGAGCTTTAATATCTTCTGCAAAGTGAACTCTTTGAACAGAACGAATTACAGCCTTTTCTGCAGTCATAAGTTTATTGACTATGCCAGTAGAAGAAGAAACCTTCTTTATAAAACGAAGGATATAAACGACAATCCTAAGGAGTTTATCCCAAGAGGAGATACGCAGAGCTAACTCATTTAGGATCAATGGTTCACATTGAACTGTTGCCGTAAGTACCTTTGCCCTGTGTTCAGGCAATTGACCTGCATTGGAAGGAATAAAAGGTTTAACGGGCCATTCCGAAGGTGGGTTCCGAATCCACGATGGGCCGTTCCACCACAAGTCGTGCGACATGAGCTGCGAAGGTAAAGTACCACGCGAAAGACAATCGCTCGGGTTTTCACACCCGGCGATATGATAATAGTTTTCAGGAGGTAAATTCTCCTGACACTGGGCAACGCGGTTGCTGACAAATACTGACCACCGATGTGGTGAAGAGTGTATCCACGAAAGAGCGATGGTAGAATCCGAGAACGCGAAAGTTCCTGCAATAGGAATACGCGCACGATAACTTTCATGAACTGTACGTATCAGCTTGGACATAAGAACAGCAGCGCAAAGTTCCAAGCGAGCAAGCGTGGTCACTTTGGTAGGGGTAACCTTTGATTTCGCACACAGCAATCTCACTGTGATATTCCCAGTAGGATCGGTAGTGTGTAGGTATATGACACATCCATACCCATTCATACTGGCGTCACAGAAGGCAACGATCAGCACAGTGCTATCACGTAAAACGCCTACATGTCGAGGAATTTTCAAAGACGAAATTAATGGAAATTCTTGTATGAACGCCGAAAACTTTTGAATAATGCTTTTGGGAGGAGTGTCATCCCAACCAATATTGGACAGCCACAGCTCCTTTATAAGTAGCTTGGCATATAAAATTATAGGGGCTACTAAGCCGAGGACATCAAATAATCGGGCGACTACCGAGAGTATGCTCCGCTTGGTACACTTCTCTTCTACATTAAAAGTCGTGAAGAAAAAGCTGTCATCGGCCGTTGCCCATGAAAGGCCTAATACCTTAGAAGCATTGTTAGAAGAATCATCACAAAAGTCTACCGTACCACGATGCGAATCCGGAAGATCATCAAGTAGCACTTTAGAATTACTCGACCACTTTACTAAATCAAAAGCACCGGACTTAAACAACGAGATCAATTCTCGTGAAAGAAGAATGGCGCTGGATTCATCTGCAATAGAATGAACCAAATCATCCATATAAAGTTTGGACTCTGCCACAGTAGCAGCATCCGGGAAATGTGGCCTCATATCTTGGGCTAATTGGCGAACGGTCCGCATTGCCAAATACGGGCTGGACTTGAGTCCAAACGGGACCCGATTAAATTGAAAGGTTCGTATTACATCATCAGAATTGAATCTAAATAAAATCCTCAAATATTTACGATGTTCATCAGGGACTTCAATTTGCAAATACATTTGCTTTATATCCGCAGTCATAGCGACAGGGAAAAGCCGAAAATTAAGCAATAACAAGAATAAATCTGCCTGCAAGTTCGGACCGGTATGTAACACGTCGTTCAATGACAATCCGGTGTGAGTTGTGGCACTAGCATCAAGTACGATCCGAGGCATCGGCTTATCCGAACGGGTAACAGCGTGATGCGGGATGTAGTATCCGTCGTCAGTAATATCGGACTCGGCGACTTGTGACAAGTAACCCTTATCAACATACTCTTTTATTACGGAGTTATAGTTTTTTTGTAAGTCAGGCGATTGTTTGAACTTGCGTTCCAAGGCCATCAGTCGACGTTGAGCAGCAATGCGAGAACTACCCAGTGCACTCGGGTCTTTAGAAAAAGGTAACGCGACAGAATACCGCCCATCATCAGCGCGAGTGATCGACGATGCAAACAAGTTCTCACATTCAGTCTCTTCTGGACTTAAAAATAGCATATTAGGTATTTCTTCCAGTTGCCAAAATTTTTGAACTAAATCATTAAGTGCGAGTGCAGAAAAAGAAGTTTTATTAATTTTATTTTGAGACTCATAATAAGGATAGTCACCCATCAACACGAAACCGAACGCGGTCAATAAAGCGGGGGGGGCGTTAGTGCCCGACTCAACTCTGTTACCTAAGTAAATGTATGGAAACAATTGCGCACCTAGTACGACGTCCACATCCCCGGGAATATTCCACGTCAAATCAGCAAGGGGTAATCCCTCTAAGTAGCCGACATCACCCTTGGTTATATAGTGAGTAGGCAGCTGATCCGTTATACAGTCAACGACAAGTGCATGTATCGTGTATTTATTATTTGGGTATATGCGAGACTCAATGTCCAAATGCACGTACCCCAATATCGGCCGAGACGCGGAGCCAATTCCCTTAACAAACGAATTACTCAAGGGAATTATAACTAAGTTAAGCGCCTTGCAACAATCAACAGTTATCAAGTTATTTTGAGAGCCATTATCAATAAGACAACGTATTATCATTTTATTACCATTCTTAGATTTAGCGTAAACTTGCGCGGTTGACAATAAAATAGAAGAATTAGGTCTAACTTCAGCACTTAATGACAGCGAGGGAATATCAGAGGTAACATCCACACTATGAATCGAGTTATCAATGCGCAACGCAGCCGAAACAGGTGCGCTGTTATCAGCTGAGCAATTTTTCGTAACGCATGAGTCTTTGTTTATGTCGCTCTGTCCGGACGAAGCGCGCGACGGGACCACAGGTGATGTCAATGACCCTTGACCGGTAAGGAAATGAGACACTTGAACGTAATTATTTGACGTAATATTTTGATCTTTATTATCAAAATGTAAGTAAGTGTGATGTTTTTTCTTGCATATATCGCAAACATGCGTAGATTTACAAGACGTAACTGTGTGTGACACACTCAAACAATTAACACAACCATGTTTTGATTTAATGAATTCAAATCGCGCGCGCGGAGAACTTAAGTTCTTGAACTGAGAACAAGAGTAAATCAAATGATCGGTTTTGTTACAAAATTCGCACGATTTCGACGGCGAAGTAGTAGGCACACTCTCATTACTCGCGACGAACGATTTGTAGGTATGAGGACGGGACGACTGATTAGTGGACGACTTACTTGCGCTCGCGCCAGTGTTCGATGACCGCGTCGAGTTATGATTTGAACGTTGCAATATTTTTGCTTGATCTTGTACGAAAGAAACTAAGTCATTCAAAGACGGAATTTCTTTATTCCGAAACGCTAACTCAAACGCTTGCACTGTTTGTGAATCAATTTTCCTAAGTGCGCAATGACATAAAATGAAATCGGACAAATCCTCGATACCTAATTGTTTCAATGCCGCCACGGAGGAGGTATACATACTAATAAATGTATCAAGACTATTAGATGTGTTTATGCAACTCTTCGAGTCAAGAATATTATATAAGTAATGTGTGCCTAATGCACGTTTATCTTGATACTTTTTTACTAAACTTTCCCATATAATATTATAGGTGTCACCCGTAGGCACAATGCCTGCCGTGACCTTGAGTGCGTCGTGCGTAAGTTTACCTACTAAATACTGCACGCGCTGCGAGTCAGTCAGCTGGCTGTTGTTATGAATGTTTGATTTAAAACTTTCGTAAAACTTAGGCCAGTTTTGCGTGTTGCCATCAAAACTTGGCAATTCTATTGGTGGCAACTTAATGGTGCATGTGACATTAGAATTAGAGTTATTTCGCGACGATGATTCATCTGATCGCAACGCCTGAATAATATTATTTCGGGTGTGCTTTACTCGAAGGTATAGATCCTCAAACGCATCTAAAGGCTTGTAATCTGGCTTAAACGTTAAATCAAGTATTAACTGGAGACCATTTAAATCGTCTAACAACGTTTCGAACTGACTACGCATCTCATCGATTGGTTCAGATTTAGCCATGAAAGTTTCATTACTTCTTGATGCGTAATTAGAAATATTTCTTGTAAGATCAAATAAATCATTCATCCGCGAAAAAAGTCGTTCTTTTTTAGCCGTCAGAAGGACGAACTGTTTATCAATCGAATCACTAGACGTATTGTCTTTATCCGTAGGCATTTTGCAGTAAGAATTCACAATGAATATGAGAAAAAATAATCGAAATATTAATTACGTGTAATTATTTTAAATGACGAGAAAATATGTGGAATTTACAAATGGCGTAACCGGTGCACAATGGCGGTACGCTGTAGGTACTTCGAGAACTTTACCAAAAAATTACGTAAATCTGCGAACATCCAAGCATTTATATGGAAAATAATACTTGTAATAAGTATTTAGAATGAAAATGTAATAATTGAATATGCTAGTATACAATATCCGAGCTATGAAGGACCATAAAAAATGGTGGCGCGGCGTGTAAATAGCCGATGCCACGCGGGGAGAACAATTATGAAAAATTATGTTTTTTGACTAAATTAAATTGATTCTTATGAAACCCACCCTGTGAACGGAGGAACTAGAAACGGTTTCAACGTCAGCTCTGAAAACTATTGGCCCACTAACCTGCAGACCAGCTCAGGGACGCCTCAACAGCAACTGCCGGCAGCTCACACCGTGAAGCACTTTCACGGAACAGATTGTCAAATCACTGCTGGGTATCTTCACGAGTTCCATAAAACCTTTAACTGTCTATTATGAAGAAAAAGCACTCCTCACCAAGAAAATACGCAAGAAGCGCACACGAGATTTCGAAAAGAACTGTTAATGCTCCCATTGGTCGGCGCTCGGGGAGCGGCAGCCAAAACTTTGGCGCTGGTGTCGCCCAGGTTCGGCGAATCCAAGAGCGCGATCCTTATGGCGCGTGAACCAAATAGCCTCATATACTAACTTATTGAAACCATTTGAAATTAATTACTTATTATTAAAGAGATTACCTAAAACATAGGTTTATGAGTAATAAATGTTAAACAAGTCAATTTTGGGTCACTTAAGGTGCCCAACCAACTTTCGTACACCGCAAAAATGTATGGGGCACCTGATCATATTCATTTGCAATTGTAATGTTGGTCCCATGGAGGAAGTTGTATAGTTCGGTAAATATGATCCCTGACTATACCGCGATTGTGTTAAAAAATAACTCAGAACTCAACAAATTTACTACTAATTGCAATTGAATGTTATCAGGTCTAAATGATGACTTAATAGTTCATAATGAAGTCTCAAAATAACAGATTAACGAAATAATAATACGAAATAATATACATTTATTTACAAGGTCAAAACTGTTATACAATAGGATACTGCTAGTATACGTTAGTACTTATGTTTATTAGACTTAATTTCACAAGTGAATCTGATCGCGATCAGCAGACCTAGACTGTGATCAAGACCTGTTGGTGACAATATTCTATAGCAATGACACTAACAGCTCTTGAACGTCCATTCATTTCTTCACAATTTTATTTGCGAATCCTGAAGCGTAAGAATTCTCCACCCTTGATTTTCACATTCAAGGTGCCCTTAACTAATTCCGCGGGTATTTTGGTCTTCTCGCAGGGAGATATTTCCATTTTTTGAAGCATATCGTAAGCCATCACTTTAATCTCACAGAGAGCGAATCTTGAACCTGAAATTTGAATAATCATCATGTTAAATCTATACTTAATATTATAAAGCAGAAGAGTTTGTTTGTTTGTTTGGTTGAACGCGCTAATCTCAGGAACTACCGGCTCGAATTGAAAAATTATTTATGTGTTGGACAGTCCATTTATCGAGGAAGGCTATAGGCTATATAACATCACGCTATTTCCAATAGGAGCGGAGCAGCAATAAGAAATGTTGCAAAAACGGGGGAAATTGTATTCCCTTGTGAGCTCTTTCTCTCGCAGACTGCTCGCTAGCTGACCCCCGGGTCAGCTAGTGTTTGATAATGTAACACTGCTGGATATGGACCTAACTTACTCAGCTTACAATGTGCCTATTGCTTGGAAACAGCTCTGTAAAAAGGTGAGCTGTAAGTACACCACGAGGTTAGAGAAGACGACCACAACATCAGAGTTTCCTCGATGTTACCCTTCACCTTTTTGGAAGCAGTGGTAATGCATTCATTTAACTAAAGTAATCTACCTCTAAACATTAAAAACAATAATTGAGAAACTATTATAAATAGTTTCCCGTTAGTCTCTAGTGGTCATAGTGGAACGTCTAATCGTTTGCATACCTAAACAGTAGAAAAGGAACCTTTGTTGTTTGAACTTTTCCGTGGTAATTATTTTAATGGACCTTCCCGGAGAATATTAAGTTTACTCCGATTACATGAGCCTGATGTTAACTGTATAGTACTATCTCTACCTACCCCTTTGGGAAATATAGTTCGTGGTGCTATGTAATAACCACGCCTGGCAGGATGGATAGACTACTAGATATATAAACCAATTTCATATAACACTTCAGCAACCTTTATAGGCATTCAATATTGAAATTCACAAAAGATTGCTCAAAAGAAGACTGTCTTAATTACAAAATTTATGTCGATCAAAAGATCATTTTCATGTCGAAATCTGTAAGTAATATGTATTTTGCCCTCTTAAATATAATATGATATTGTTTTCCAGTCCTCTGAGGATCACTACACATGATGCATATTCAAGCCAATCTGACTCTCTGCCATACTCCGAACCTGCAAATTTTACATGCTAGGTACACATTGTTCTGATTGGCAAGATTCAGAATATGTTGGCGTCGACAACTTACTAATCTATGAATACTGTATTAGGCTTTCACGGTTTAAAACTAAACTTATATTGTCACTTGCGGGATATCTTCCGTGATTATTTGTTATTTTGAGCTCCCGATATTTCGACGCTGTTGCAAGCGCCATGATCGCGGGTTGACTGGACTAAGCGGGTGGATGGAAATTAAATTGTTACGAGCAGACAAATCTGTCTACCCTCTTTCTTTGTCTTTTGTTACGCGCACTCTTGGAACTCGACACTAAAGGTCGTGGCTCACTTGATAAGCACCGCACCAGCACCGCTCCAACCCAGCAATTTACTTGCCATTCAAATTAGAGCATTAAATCGTGTTTCGCATAACATATTTTTGAATGTACATATGAAAAAGCTTACGGCGGGTGGTCAACGCGCTTGCCGCTACCATACGCCTCGCCGCGCGGGCGGCGCGGCGTCCGCGCGCGGCCCGCGCGCCGCAAGCGAGGGGACCGCGCGCCGTGCGCGCGCGGGCGCCGCGCCGCAAGCGAGGGGACCGCGCGCCGTCCGCGCGCGGGCGCCACGCCGCAAGCGAGGAGACCGCGCGCGGCAAGCGAGGGGACCGCGCGCGGACGCCGCGCCGCAAGCGAGGGGACCGCGCGCGGGCGCCGAGTGGCCCGCGAAACAACGTCACTGCGCCGTCGTGCTTCTCCACGTAGTGGGTACTCTTTGTTTAATGTATGGCCAGTTACAAATTTAGTTAAAGAGCCCACGACACTAGACCTAGTTCGGTTAGACTCCCAGATAATATCTATATATATAATTGGTCACGATGCTGCAATGCATAAAAACCATTACTATTATGATATGTGTCCCGAGTTATGTGAAATTCAGTACAAATCGAAAGCTTGTTGTCACCCAAGTAACACAAACTAGTTGCTTAAGAGCAAATCTCAAAACTGTAATGGAAAGAAAAATTAAACCACGAATCCACAAAATATAATTACTAGAGATAATTCCCTAAAATACAATGCTACCTCCCGGACTATTACTACCAGCGCGCGGACTGCGAGCTTGCGCCTTGTGGACGGCGAGTGGACCACGCGCGGCCGGCGCGTGGCCCGCGCGGCGCAAGCTGGGCGACCACGCGCGGCCCGCTCGGCGCAAGCGAGGCGACCGCGCGGCGCAAGCGAGGGGACCGCGTGCTTACACCTCGCTTGCGCCGCGCGGGCCGCGCGCCGTAGCCTATATTCGAGGCGACGCCGGTCAGGAGCTGTGCTGGTGCCGTGCTGGTGCGGTGCTTGTCAAGTGAGCCACGACCTTAAGTCACGACAAAACGCACTCACAGTATCACCAAGTTTTTTGGAGTTTTTTGTATGATGCCGGCTGCTACTTTTGAGCATACTCAAAACTGGATTCCACGTACTCGACAACCTGACCAATAGTGCGCGTAGCAAAAGACAAAGAAAGAGGGTAGACAGATTTGTCTGCTCGTAACAATTTAATTTCCATCCACCCGCATACTCCAGTCAAGCCGCGATCATGGCGCTTGCAACAGCGTCGAAATATCGGGAGCTCAAAATAACAAATAATCACGGAACATATCCCGTAAGTGACAATATAAGTTTAATCTATGAATTTTGGGAGAGAGTCCCTTGGCTTGAATCTTGGAAAGTATGCCAAATTTACATAATTATTTCGAGTTTGCTCAATTAATTTCTCAAATTAATTTGGTATGGTTTTCTGATTAAAAAATAATGTCGAATTGAAAGTGCCGCCAACCCTAACGTGTGTGTACTCTTCGAATTCTGAATAGTCCATTCTTTCAAGATAACCTTTGGATTTGATATGAATATTTATGACTGGAATAGCTTTGACGTTGCTACCTTGAAGGCAGTTGAAGGCCGAGAGAAACCAAATGCATAACTTAATGGAACGGTTTAATCCTTATAGGGGTGCGGCAAAGGTCGACTTCAAACAGGTAGTATTAATGTTATATTTTGGCGATAGCTAAAAATCTAAGTAGTTACATACTGACATTAATTCCTGTATCAGTCTCATTTACTATCGTTAGGTAAAAAGCACTCTTTTGGATTTTTAACGTCCTCTTCAGTGCCAAAAATTGAAATTCCTACGGAGCCTATCATCTTTATTCAACCAATAGGATTCAATCAATCAATCAAAGCATTTATTTCAAGTAGGCCAATAACAGGCACTTTTGAATTGTCGAAACAAAGATGAAAATTAAATGTAGCTACAGTCCCAGTCACAAGATATAAAAACTGTGAAAGTACTGTAGTTGCCCATTCCCTAACGTAGGTCTCTATGGAGAAGAACGGGCAAGAAACTCCATGGACACTCTTTTAAATATGTATAGATTATAGGATTTATTCGAATTTCGCTTAGTTTCAGCAAAACGGCTATCAGATTAGATACTTACCAATACAGTTTCTAGGTCCTAGTCCAAATGGCGAGTAGGTTAACGGCTTAATTTTGCGCCTGTTTTCTTCCGAGAACCTTTCGGGATCGAACTTGTAAGGATTCGGGTAGAACTTGGGATCGTGGTGGATAGCCCAGGTGGGGACTTGTATAGCTTCCCCTTTACGGACCTAGAGAAAATAAACCAGTGTAAATAATAAGTTGTAATGGTAAAATGATCTTGTTAGGATGTTCGAAAGAGAGACATGGATGGTTTTAAGTCAGTAAAAGTCTGACACTCGCTCCCGCTTCGCCCAGAGTGGGAGGGGGGTCATTTGATGATTTTCCATCCGAAAAAAAAAGGACATGTTATTAATTGTTCCATCTTTTGTGGAACTGCTGTTGTTTTAGGGTTCCATACATCAAAAAGGAATACTTTCAGTTCCAGCTAAATATAGGTGTGCGAAGTACCTCTAGCACTCATACATTTGGAGCTACGTAATTATTCTGTTAATTTTTTGTTAATCTACCCAGAATTTCTTTTTGTAATGAAGTAAGCAAATGGTGTCGAAAATTGACTTGGAAGTGTAAATTGAAACAACAGTCAGTGGCTTATTAACCACAATATTTTGAGTATGAAGGGTGTAAAACACCACTTAACGAATACGATAGGCACTTGATCTCCTCGTTATGCTGATATTTTTTTTGTTCTACACTATACCTGGGAACCTTCTAGTAACAGTGATATTGGGGGTCAAAGTTGCAAGATTTTGACAAGTTTTTTTTTATATACCACTTTTTATCGCATGATTTTTACTTTAAATATCTCTATGAACCCCGTACTTATTTAATCCATCCATCCGCACAATGTTTTGAGTGTGTTACATTGAGTTATACCACAAAACATGAGTTCTAACCTCAAAAAAAAAAGTTGTTTCCCAGCAATATTTTTTGCGTAAAGTTACTTAGTTTGATATACAGAATGCTTGGTTAACGGCTTTGTGATGAGGTGAAATACACCCTGTAGTTTGTCAGGACTAACGTAGTCTTTAAACTTGCTGCGACCGTCGACCATCCTAAGAGAACTGTCCTCAAACTTACAATATAGTCCTTATCTGCTTTGGCGTTTGGTTTCCCTAAGTTGTAGTCTTTGGTACACTGCCTATCTTGAAAAGGGGCGGGCGGCCACAGTCTCAACACCTCTGAAAAGAAACAAATTAAAACATGTACCAAAATATATGAAATCTTATTATGAATGCATCGGGTAGATATTACTAAATTAAAAAGGAATAACGTAATCAGCCCTGTAATTACGAAAAAATGAAAATAAACGGGTATACCTACTTATATGTATTAAGAACAAAAAACAAAGACTCGAATTCATAATCTCCAATTTCTTTTCATCTCTCGTCAGTTAAAAATGAATCTTGACAACAAAGTACACTCGAGAGCAATGAATCCGGGTCACTTAAAGAATTTTAAAAATCTCGGAAACTAAAAATGATAGGTTAATGTAATAAATTGTATTTAATAGACTATGTAATACTCCTTAAATGAAAGTAAAAAAAATATGAGTCACCATACATTTTATTAACACAAAATTACATAAAGAAAAAAACTGCTGATCTCTCCTTAAAACAAAAATAGGAAACATGAAATTTTTGAACTTTATTACGATTTTCTTGAATTTTAATACTTCGTATTGCCTCCTCGTGCTTCCATTACTGCGTTTACGCGGTTTGGCATGCTGTACACCAAGTTCCTTATACGATTTTGGGGAATATTCTCCCATTCCTCTGTGAGAGCAATTTTGAGCTCACGAAGCGTGATTGGGGGAGGGTTTCGTTGTTTTACGCATCTGCCTAGCTCGTCCCAAGCATGCTCGATCGGGTTGATATCCGGGCTGCGCGCTGGCCACTCCATACGAGTAATGTTCATCTCTTGAAGGTAGCCATTCACAATCCTACCTGTATGAGGTCGGGCATTGTCATGCATAAATATAGCATCCTCACCTAAATTGACCATAAATGGACCAACGTGATCATTGAGGATTTCTTCCACATATCTTACGCCAGTTAAAGAGCCGTTTTCTATGATCACCAGCTCTGTGCGACTTTCAGAAGAAATTCCGGCCCACACAAGTACAGACCCACCACCGTAGGCTACTTTTTCTTCGATGCATGCTTGCTTGAATCTTTCCCCTGGTCTTCGATACACTCTGTGTCTTTCATCGTGCTTGTAGAGCATAAATTTTGATTCGTCGGAGAACATAACTTTTGACCAATCTTCAATACTCCAATTTACGTGGCTCTGGGCATATCTTAGTCTTGAAATACGATGCCCACGCTCCAGTTTAGGGCCGTTTGCAGGTCTAAGGGGTTTTAAGTTAGATTCAGCAAGCCGACGTCTTACTGTCCATGCACTTGGGTTACTTCCTCCGAGGCGTCGAAACTGATTTGTGAGTTCAGTTCCTGTGAGAAAGCGATTTCGAAGCATGGTGTTCACCAAGTATCGGTCTTCTCGTGCTGTGGTACACCTGGTTCTGCCCGTTCCTGGTCTGCGTAGGTTAGAACCAGTTTCTTCGTAACGTCGGAGAACTCTTTGTACTGTTGACAGCGACACACCGACAGTCCTGGCTGTATCGCGCTGACTCCGGCCGGTTTCCAGCATTGTAAGTATTCTGGTGCATTCTTCAGGCGTAAGCGACATAATTTCAGCTTGAATAATGAATATAGAGCACTATCAACATGGTTTATGTACCCACATATATGACAGATTACAAACAAAAGCAAAACCAAATGCTGTAATTTCGTAGTTCCATCTTCGAAAGTGGCCCTTTTTCAAATTTGATTTTTTATGATATAACTTTACAATAACTAAGAAGTTTTAATACCTTCATTTAAGGAGTATTACATTGTCTATTAAATACAATTTATTGCATTAACCTAGCATTTTTAGTTTCCGAGATTTTTAGGATTCTTTAAGTGACCCGGATTCATTGCTCTCGAGTGTATTTGAGACAAGTTAACGTTTTTCCTTGTTGACCTTTTCTTGATTCATTCAGTTCTTTTGTTACCGACTTCTGGAACTAAAGTTATTTTTTGCATTTTTGTGTTTTTTGAAGTCGGTTTTACTTTTTGAAAAAATGTTTTTATTTTTCACTGTTTAGAAGTTCACATGTGCTATGTTATGAATTGGTGTAAACAATAGACAGACATGAGATTTCAACAATCCCAGTCCATTTCCTATCATTTATTGAGGAGCTCTGTTGCCGAAGATCTTCATCAGATGTTCACCAAATTGAAATTGGAATACTTCGCTAAAGTATTCGTCCATAAACTACCCCAATCACTTCGAGTGTGCCTATAAAATATTAAAAGTTCTCTCTGTTGTCTGTGATGGTATCCAGGATACCATCAACAGATTCTGATTTGATCAGAAAGGGACCACCTGGGAAGTACCCTTTCAAACGAAAATAAATTCTAATCCGTTCAGCCATCTTGGAGTAATCGGGGAACATACATAAAAAATAAGAAAAAAAAAGAATTTAGAACCTCCTCCTTTTTGACGTCTGTTAAAATGAATCTTAATAAAAAGTATTTGAGGCAAGTAAACATTTTTCTTTCTTAAGAGCCCTCTTACAGTCCACTAGCGCCGCCAATTGAAAAAATGTCATAACTCGTAAATAGAATCAATAAAAACTTTTTTACAAAAAATAAAACCGACTTCAGAGAAAACAAAAAAAGTGAAAAATAACTTCAGAAAAAACGCTTCAGAAGTCGGTGACCTTTTTTTGATTGATTTAGTTTTTTTGTCACCGACTTCTGAAGCGTTTTTTCTGAAGTTATTTTTCACTTTTTTTGTTTTCTCTGAAGTCGGTTTTATTTTTTGTAAAAAAGTTTTTATTTTTCACTTTTTAGTGGTTCACATGTGCTTACCCCTTCACAGCGTACCGGCGTGATTTTAGGTTATGAACTGGTGTAAACAATAGACAGATATGAGATTTCGGCAATCCCAGTACATTTGCTATCATTTATTGAGGAGTTCCGTTGCATATCTGAAGTTCTTCATCAGATCTTTATCAAATTGAATTGGGATCACTTCGAGAAAGTACAATTCCTAAAACTACCCAAATTGCTTCTAGTGTGCCTATAAAATGTGAAGAATTCTCTCTATTTCTCCAGAATCCCATCATCAGCTACTGATTTGATGATTATAAGACCACACAGGAAGCACCAGCTTTCAAATAAAATAAGAACGATCAAAATCGGTTCACCCAGTAGAAAGTACTGAGGTAATAAATATTTTCGAAATCGGGTGTATTTTACACATGTGCGTACCCCCTCAGAGCATACAGGCGTGATGTTACGTCATAATATAGTATAAACAATGAACCTACAAGCGATGGCAGCAATCACTGCAGATTTGCTGTGTATTTTTGAAGAGTTCCGTTGTATATCTCCGAAGATCAGCATCAGGTCTTCAGCAAACTAAAATGGGACCAAACGGGAAGCACCAGCTTTCAAACAAAAAAAGAACCATCAAAATCGGTTCACCCTGTCGAGAGTACTGAGGTAACAAACACAAAAAAAAAAAAAAAAAAAAAATACAGACGAATTGATAACCTCCTCTTTTTGGAAGTCGGTTGAAAATACGTTATTGCCTTTTCTACAGTAATAATAGACCACATTTTGTATTTTTGATTCTATTTACGAGTTATGACATTTTTTCGATTGGCGGCGCTAGTGGACTGTAAGAGGGCTCTTAAGTCTTACCTGAAACCACCATATCCAGATAAGGCAGCTTCTGTATGGAGTCGAAATTGAACTTGCCGCCGTGTTTAGCATCATTGTCTCTTATCTCCTGCACCAGCCGCTCCTGCACGTCAGGGTTCACAGCCAGCTCGTACAGCAGTAACGACAGTGCTGATGATGTCGTATCGAAGCCAGCCGCGAAGAACAGGATGGCTTGCGCGACCAAGTCAGTGTCAGACCAATCTGCAAATTATAATATTTATTTTAGCACGTTGTTGTGAACACTGTTCCCTCGCTATATTTTGAAAATCAGTGTTAAGGAGAAACAGTCGGATTTTTTTTTGTTTAAGGTGAAGTTATTTTTATTTTACGAATTAGATACTTATTTGCGTTTTAACAGCAGACAGGACTTCATGAAATAGATTATTACTGGCTTACCTGTACGCTGCACGCTGCTCCTATTTCTTCCAATAATGAGATAGACATTGTTTTCTGTAGATGTCTTATGACCGATAAATAAAATACTGACCTCTTTTCATAGTTGCTTTTCCTACATCGGACTCTTCAGTTGTTGCGAATCCGGTGCTATCTTCTTCATCAGGTTTCTCATCATGGGTAAGTTTTCCTGTAAGAAAAATATCTTAAGTCGGTTCAAAGGGATGTTCCTGTTGTCTATAAGAACAATACTAATTCACGACACGTCTGTAATTCCAGAAAGATCATCACCACCAGTTACGTTTATGACATATGAAACCCTAATGGTGCGATTACATACATACATCAAAAATTGTGCGTAACATTTATTTTTTTTCGCGCACATTATGTTACATTTTGTGAACGAACACGTTAGTACGAGAGCTCATGACAAAAATATTTGCCCTATGAATGACTTGAGCCGTTGTCGCAATTTGTTTATAGTAATTTTATCTATACTAATATTATAAAGCAGAGTTTGCTTGTTTGTTTGTTTGGTTGAACGCGCTAATCTCAGGAACTACCGGCTTGAATTGAAAAATTATTTTTGCGTTGGGTAGTCCATTTATCGAGGAAGGCTATAGGCTATATAATATCACGCTATGACCATTAGGAGCGGAGCAAGAATGAAAAATGTTGCAAAAACGGGGATTGTTTTTTCCTTTCGTTTTTCTCTCTTATGTGACGCAGATGAAGTGGCGTGGGTCAGCTAGTCAGACATAATGATTTTCGAGTCACCTCGGCACAATTCTAACTAAATCATGGCGTCAACATTGTGACCTTGGTTATGTTTTTGTTACTATACACAATCATAATATATTCAAGTTGTATTAGATTTAACAAAACTACAAGTCATCCGTTTTAATTATCTACACGTAATAAGGTTCAGTATGGCGTGAAACTTCCTGCTCTTGTTAATCAAATTAATATGAAGGTCAGATTATGGATTTACAAACGGTTACGGTTTTTTTGGAAATTATTATGTTCCTGCAAAGCATTATTATTGATTACCTTATAATCAGTCTGTTTTATGATGGGCAACGATGTAATGGTGCTTATTAAGTGGCTAATGCCTTATGAACTGACTAGCACCCCGAACCAGCTTCACACGGGTAGCAGTAATGTATAGCCAAATCTTTGGGCTTTAATCTTTAAATCTCGATTACTGGATTTCCGGAAATCGCAATACAATGCTTTGTTATATTAGTACCTATTAATTTATGATTCCTTTGGTATTTTATTTTGATCATACAATGTGTAACAGAAAGGGTATAGTCATAGGGAAGGGTGTGCTACAGACCATCAAACTAAACAAATTTCTCCATGAAATTTTGTATGGGGCCGTTGATTATTTTTTCTTTCGCAATTACAATGGTGGTCCCAAAGAAAGTAAGTAAAGTTTGATGGTCTGTAGCACACCCTTCCATATGTCTATACCCTTTCTGCAACATGTTGTATACTTTTCTATTTTTTTGCGATTCTTAATTTTTAGCAATGATTTAATAAATATATTTTTATTCATAGTTCTGATCTCAGTTTTGATCTAATTTTTATCTGCTAGAACACTAATAATTTAATTTCTCATGACTTATGTTTAATTTGAATTAGTTGGTTTGTATCGTTAGCTAGGTTAACTCTGAAATATAATTACTATTGTATTTCATGTCTAAATCCACTCGTTTTAATTTTTTTTTTTCTCTCGTGTTGTCACTTATTTTTGTGAATGCTAGTTAACCTGCGACTGTGTAAGTCCAAGACTGTAAAACTATGTTTACCTAAATGGAACAGATTCCGCGTACATCACGGAATCTGTATAAAGAAATAGCCGGATGTTTTCTGGTGGATGGATAGGGGCGCCACGTGATGCAGTTTTAGTAGTTATTTGCAAGTACAGACTACAGAGGACAGCACAGACCCACGAATAGCATATTTCTGTGATATCAACTTTAATTTTGCGTTATAAGAGTGCGCTAAGGATTTTGGTGTTTCTACTATTGTACAAAAGGTGTAAATTATCGATGCCGAAAGGTATAAATTATTCTCCCTCTATTTGCAAACAATTTTTCGTTCAAGACCACATACCTTCCAATTACGGAGATATTATTTCCAACTTTTCTGTACATGTTTTTAATTAAAGATTTTTACTTTAGACACCTCCTCTTATTCAATTCATTAACCAGCAAATTGTTTTCAGTGCTTTACATTATTATTATTATTATAAGCCTATATTGTCCCAGTGCAGGGCAAAGGCCTCCCTTCCCTTCTTCCACATTTCGCGATCTTGTGCGATTGTAGGCCCATCCATTGCGAAAGAGTCTAGATCATCCCGCCATCTCCTTCTGGGCCTTCCACGTTGTCGTTTCCTGCTATTTGGTATCCACTGAGTGGTAATTTTTGCCCACTGCTCCTCCGACATGCGGCAGATGGGACCAGCCCAGTTCCACTTCATCTATTTGGGTTTTGGAGCGAAATAAAGAGTTTCTGACACGGTCTGTAAATTTGACACCCAGTATACTTCACTCCATAGCTCGTTGGCAGACCCCAAGTGCAGACTTCTGACGATTTGTAAGTGACCACGTCTGCGCTCCATAGGTGAGGGTGGGGAGAATGCACATGTCCATGAACTTTCGCTTAAGTGCGAGAGGGAGAGATCCCTTCATAAGATGTTTCATCGACCAGTAGCTCTTCCAGGCGTTCTCGGTGCGTCGAGCAACTTCTTTATCTTGTCTTGCCTGGAAAGAGACTTTCTGGCCGAGGTATGGACATATTCAATCACCACACCCCAACCTCTAAGCCTCAACCTCCGCGTTACATTGAGTTTAAAAAAAAATCCCTTTCATAGAACAGTGGGAACTTTAGGTAATAGGCTGACGATGATGATCGTGAAACGTGATATTTCACCACAAAACAAAACAACAACTGTCTCGTTGGTCATGGATTCGATCCTCAGGTTGTGAAAAGTGTTATTCGGTTTTCCATCATGAGTCTCTCAGTAGCAGCCCGAAGTCTGTTCTGCCTGGTTGATGGCAATAAGCTAGCTCCTAAATTACACGGGGCATAAAACGTTCCGCCACAGCCACCCCGAAAAACTTCTCCCGTTTTCGTTTGACACCATTGGGATACAATATGCCATTAAAGAAGAGAACATTGAACTTCACATAGAAATAATAATTGATGAGAAACGCCTTTACAGCAATTTAACATAATATCGATTGCTTCGAACGAATTTTTATACGGTACCTTTCTTAGCCTCCATAAGTAGATGTATCATGTCCGGTCTGATAATATTGTTCTTCTGTCGATGGTCCATCGTACTTAATACTATATCCCGGAAGAAGTTCACCATGTTTTCCGTGAAAATTTTCACGTTAAATTTCTGTGAAATAATGGAAAATTTTAGTTTTTAGTTTTATCTATTGCAACATTCACACGTTAGTCTAATCCCACCCTAGACCAACCTTCACACATCTGATTACTGAATGAAAAATATTTGTTTTAATTTATATATTTATGTATTAAAACAATTTTAGATCCGTCCGTGTCTTAAAAATCTCAAACGCGTATCTATTCATACATTAAATTAATTTAATTATTTAATAATTAAAATGATATTTCTTTTATTGAAATTATATATTTTTTCAAAACTCTTTTTGTTTATTGGGGCTGGGGTTCTTGGGGGGCTTACGTTTTGAGAAACCTTAGTCTAAACCAGGATTTCTCAAAGTTATGGCTCCACGGATAATAAATATACCTAAACACATTCGGGGCAATCTTCGGGGCCGATAAAATTAAAAAGTAGTAGACGATTCGTTGCACTCGTAGAAGATCCGCTACGACTGCTACCAAAAGCAAATGTGACACTCACGCGAGTTCGATGATTTAGTTAACTTAAAAAGAACTCAACGTGCATGAAGTTATACTTCAAAATTAAAAAAAAAAATGGCGGAAAAATCAAAACATTTCAGCTTTGTTTTCCCTACCTCGAGGTCACGCGTAAACTTTTTAAAAGTTTTTAGTACATTTATTTCTCGAAGCGAGAATCGACATATAGAAAATGGGTCGTTTATACACCCTTTATAGTAGCAGGGCAAGTATAACTAGTACTTTATTTGATAAGCCACTTTCACTCATTTCCAATTTTGCACTTTTATAATTCACGAGTACTTACAAATATTAACGATTAAACCCGATTTGTATTACAAGGCTAAAATACGAATGGCTCATCGATATTAAAGTCCGCGACTGTTCCTACATTTTTTATGTATGTTTTTCTAATAATCGATTTCCACTAAAACGTATAAGTAATACTTGAGATAAAAATAGTTTCAAACTTTAGTGACTAATGTCTCACAATAAAATAAGTGCCCAAGTCTGCCATTACAATAGTGTCACAATGGTCTATCATTAATTTCATAATTGTTGATCGATCCCACTGTCATTTTGCTATATATTATATTAATAAATAAAGCAAATAACGAACTATTTAGGAAAATGACGATGGGATCTATCAACAATTATAAAATGAATGATAGACCATTGTGACACTACTGTAATAGCAGACTTGGGGCCCAGATGCCGTGGTAAAAAAACATTAGATACTCGACAAATTGGCTGCTGAGGTGACCGTTCAACATGCATTTATGTATTCTTCTCATGTCGATCATTTTAACACTATTCTTTCACTGTTCACTGGATGCAGCTGAATAAAATACTGGTATTTTACATAAAGCGACTAACGAACTCCACAACCAGTTAGTACTGGGTAATATGGTACCCCTTGGTATGACTGGTTGACAGTAACTGTACCGATTTATTTAACATTTTAAGTATATGGTTTACAGTGATTATTTATACCACATCAAACTTACCTTCATGATGGAGGGGAACGAAGTATACCCTAAGAAAATCAGGGTTCTCTTGAAGCCAATACTAACTGTCTCGTTGCCAATATTGTAGAACTGGTTATCCCTTTCGGAATGAGAGTTAACCTTTAGACCGAAGGCACAGGAGGCTATGACGTCAGTGGCGTAGCGTGTCATCAGGTCTTTGGTGTGCACGTCTGCGTAATCGACTGCGGAATTTATAACATACACATGATCGTACGGAAGATACGGTAATGTTACTGGCAAAAAAAATCTTCTTAAAAAGCTTTTACTAATTCGTTGTCCGTTAGGTGTTATTCACCTAAATGGGTGACTAATAGACCACCAAAGGTAAAATTTCAATAGAAACAACATTATACCATTAGAAAGTGCTTTTCAGTGACAAATTTTGTTACTAACATAACTTACACTAAATCGCTGACTCTGACAGTTGAGAGATATTGAACTAAATAGCAGACAATTTGGACCCCAAAGTTAAGACTTTATTTGCAACCAGTTTTTCTTGGCATCAGTAGATATAACTTTTGTCTCTTACACGACTTTCGCGAAATCCAAAGAACATACAAATGAACGTACAGAAGGAGATGGAAGTGAGTGGTTTATGGACCATCGTCTATGACTCTGGGTATAGCATTTAATTATTTTGTTGTGTTATTTGCAAATTATTCTGGACAGGCTCTATCAAGAATCGCAACTACAACCGATTCTGCACAGCCAATATTCTCTAGTTCTGTTAGATTGTCAGATTGTTAGAGTAGCAGAAAAAAAATCCTTATTACGACGTCTCCTTTACTAATTTTAAACGAGCTGTGTATTTTTTATGTGGCGTTGATAAATTATAATTATTTGATATTTCTTAAGTCTTTCCAAACTGACCTCCAGATTCCTTGATCTGCTTCTTGAGGGTTCCCATCATCTGATCGCTGACCTCCATCATGAACGGAACCATGGCACGCATCTTGGAACTTGTGAACGCTGGACTCAATGTGGAACGCATGTCCTTCCATTCTTGACCTGTACGAAAACATTAAAAAGTTAGTGATATTGTCAAAACCACTTAACGTTATATAACGCTTGTATTTCTCGACGGTTAGGGCAGAGATGTGCCTTTTAGTACACTCACAAATTGCCAGTTTCGTTTAAGGAGCCTGAAATAGATGGAAATGAAAAATCCCAGCATGTGAATCGAACCCCGTACCTTCAGTCTTCACCCTTATTTCGGTATGCTACTGCTTTTATGTATCCAAGAACACTTCCATTTCTCTATCTCTAATCAGATTCCATACCTCTCAAACTGAATAGGTTCCTCCCAAACAAAGGCTCCACAGTGTCGTCCACTAGCAAGCGGTGATCCAGGAAATGCTCATATTCTTTAATTGTGACTTTCTTTGCCAACTCCAGGTCTCGAATCATCACCACTGGCGACAAAAACTCGTATCTGCCGACAAACCTAGAAAAGAATTCGAGAGTGAGTTTCAAAATGAATCAGGCATAATTAAACAACGTGTAACAGAAAGGGTATAGTTATATGAAAGGGTGTCCTATAAACCATCAGACTGAACAACTTTCTCTATGAGACCACCATCGTAATCGTAAAAAAATAATCAGCTGTTTCATACATTTGGTCGAGTAGGTATTGGAATTTAGTATGGGGCCGTTGTAAGTTTTTTCGCGATTACGATGGTGGTTCCATGGAGAAAAATGTTCAGTTTGATGGTCTATAGCACACCCGTTCATATAACTATACCCTTTCTGTTACACGTTGTGTATGTCACCGTAAAATTGTCAAACACGTTAGAATTGTAATATAACTAGAGAGATTATAAACTCTCGAAAGATTGTCCAGCGAACATACTGCTTACAATATAATGCATTATTTTTCGGAAGATTCTAGTCTATCGAAGTGAATCCATAATAATGTGAAATGCATGCGACGGAAATATTTCTGTCACCATAAACGAGTCTTGGGGCACCCCCACGTTAGGTTAGTTAGGTTTCTTTAAAACCTGCAGACAGAAATAAGGGCCCGTCGACTACTGAAAAATAATGCGTTATAATTGTAGGTTCAGTTGACAATATTTCAAGAGTTTATAATCTCGCTGAAGAGATTATAATCTAACGTGTTTGACAATTTCACGGTGACATACCCAAAATACTCACCAACGTTGAAATTATGTATAGTTCGAGTCACACCATGTTTAACAAAACCAAGTATTAGAACTTTGTACGAAAGACGAGTT
This sequence comes from Xestia c-nigrum, assembly GCA_916618015.1. Lineage (NCBI taxonomy): Eukaryota > Metazoa > Arthropoda > Insecta > Lepidoptera > Noctuidae > Xestia > Xestia c-nigrum. The sequence continues at coordinate 25,284,739 of OU745249.1, forward strand.
ATTTTTGAAATAGCAGCCTTGCCCAAACAATAAAAGCGGCACGGGGTAATCCTCGTCAAGACACTTCCGTGCCTCGGAAAGCACTCTGGGATGTCATTTGTTATACTAGGTAGTTAGCTAAAAAGTCTGGTAAACATTCTGTGCAAGGGGCACCCCTAACATACTTGGGTAAAGTTAGACAGATAAGGATAGCATAGGTACAATGGCAAAACATAAACGTACCTCTCTTCCGGAAAACTATTATACATTTCTTGGAACAATTCAGCGGCATGTTTTTTGTTCAGCAACTGACTGATCAAGTTGCCCACTGGTGGGACTACCTTGAAATGCTTCACACCGTACCGACTGAACCGAGAGTAGGCCTGACGCATGTACAGCACTGCTGCTATGATGATCACGCCGAGCCATATTAAGGCTATCATGTTCTGAAAAGAAATGACCAAAATTAGACTGATTTTGAGAGATACAGGTATATAGCATAGCCTAATATGGCATAGCCCCAGATTTTAGCCACGAGATTAACGCTATCACTAGTGACCATCAAGTCCTGTGTCAAATATCAGGTGTTCCATCGTTTCTGGAACAGTAACACGTTTGCACTCCTGAAACTGTTTGAAACAGATACCGCGGCCATGGGTCGTAAAGGGCGAGGAAAGAACATGGATGGTTTATAGTCAGTAAAAGTCTGACACTCCCTCTCGCTCAGTCATTTGAAAATTTCCCATCCGAAAAAAAACAAAAGAGGCCGGAAAAAACCATAAAATATAGCCAAAAAAACCATAAATATAACCATACTATAGGAAACGTTGTGAAGGAGTCGTTACAGATAGTCCCATTAAAGTTTCCCATTAAAGCCTGTTAAAGTTTGACAATAACTTACCAAGGGGTATCGTATTACTCAGTACTAACTGGATTTTGGAGATAAAAGCCCACTGTACATACCATTGTACATAGTTCTAGGAAACAGGGCTTTGATTTTCAAAAAAGTGCTATCAGCAAGTTTGTTTTGTATATTATATTTATATCACAATTACATCGCACTTTTGGGAACAAAGGGTCACTTCTGCATGTTTTCCAACTTAACAGGAAGATCTTTTTTTTAAATGTATATATTTCTAATAACTTTGTACTTTTTCAGAGTATTAAGGCCATGCTTATAGTCTTAAATCGATAGTTTCGTCACGGACAATCTTGAATATTAAAAAATAAGTCCAAGAAGGGGTTTTTGAGAAACAAGCCATAAACTGAGGGAAGGCTACCAAAGTGACTTTTTAACACAAATCAATAAATGCTATAAAGCAGAAGTGACCCTTTTTATAAAAATAATAAAATCTTGAACGATATTCTTATCTATAAGTGACATTATTACTGCAAGTAATATGTAAACAAAAAGTCATTACTTAACGTAGTGCCTCTCCGTCACAAATGCGCAAGGTCACACTTCGGCTTTCAAAACACTACTGACAGGATGAGACATAACGTTCCAAGCAAACGGACCAACAACGCGAAATAATATTACGTCCTTCCCTCCTTCAAAACGATAATTTCACCGTTTTTATTGAGATTATAAAGTCGATTATCGCGGTTTTTTCTGGATATTTAAGTCGTTTTTACAAAAGATTGCAGAAGTCACACTTTGTTCCCAAAGATAAATCCTATCCTACTAATATTATAAATGCGAAAGTTTGTAAGTATGGATGTATGTATGGATGTTTGTTACTCTTTCACGCAAAAACTACTGAACGGATTTGGATGAAATTTTGCACACAGATGGTTTATAACCTGGATTAACACATAGGATATTTTTTATCCCGGTAGTAAGATCCCGTGGGACAATTTCAAACATCACGCGGGCGAAGCCGCTGGCAGAAGCTAGTAAATAATAAATATAAATATCGCTGGACATTAACACACAGCGCCACCTAGTGCCACACTAAGCAAAGCTTGTGTCGTGGGCACTAGATAGTTGATATACTACATATATACTTTTTTGTTTGTAAATACATACTTATAACATATAAACATCCATGACTCGGAAACAAATGTCCGTGCTCATCACACAAATCATTTGCTCCTACCGGGATTCGAACCCAGAACCCTAAGAACGTAAGGCAGCGTCACTACCACTACGCCAATCGGGTCGTCAGCGCAAAGATGCGACATCATAATTGAGATAATGTCTATGGAATAACAAGAGTAATCATAAATACCTACACAGGATCATTAAAAGGGCCAGCAATTTGGCAAACTCGATATTCGCATTGAAATTATTTATAAATCAAATACTTTAATTTATATAGAAAATTTATAATATAGATGAAATTTTTAATTATTTACAAACTACAACACTGTAATAGTAACAAAAATATGTACAAGTATTGAAGCAAATTAATTTGAAAACGAGAAAAAGTTAAAAAATAAAGACTTTAATAGAGTCGTCTCCTATCCGTTTCTATGAGAATGTTACCTTTGGTGTATAAATTGTAGTAGTTACGAAGAATAATCGACCAAATACACATATTTTACTTTGTCACCAATGACCATGACACATAAAATCATTGATTATTTGTTTAATTTTCCTTAAATAATCTCAAACGAAACTACAGAGGTTTAGATAAAATAATTCAAACACTTTATCATAAAAAAAATCACACACAAAATACAATAACATAACTCACTGCGCAATACACGTGTGATTTCGATCGATGACTCCTCCAGTATGTAAAACCAAAAGTGGTTATATCGAGATAGGTACAGGTTTTTATATCTGTTGTTGTGACTCCAGATAAATATGTAATCTGTGTTTTGTGAATACTGCTTTAATTGTGTGCTATGATATACATACAAATATACGTAATTATTATTGTGATAACTTCAACTGCATGATAGCTATCTACAGGTATTCGATACAATTGTACACACATGGATACTAATTACATTTATCAGCAAATTTTTATTGGATCTTATTTTTACTTATTAAACTAATCTGCACAAACAATACAGTTAAAAACTTAAGGGGCCGGCGGAGCGTGCGTCGTTCATACAAACGTAATCCTACTAATATTATAAATGCGAAAGTTTGTAAGTATGGATGTATGTATGGATGTTTGTTACTCTTTCACGCAAAAACTACTGAACGGATTTGGATGAAATTTTGCACACAGATGGTTTATAACCTGGATTAACACATAGGATACTTTTTATCCCGGTAGTAAGATCCCGTGGGACAATTTCAAACATCACGCGGGCGAAGCCGCTGGCGGAAGCTAGTACCAAAATAAATTTGTAAGTAAAACATAATTTTAAGGTAGTGTATATTTATTTCGATTGAATTACAGAATATCTATGGATGTTCCCAAATATATATTTTGAAAGGACAATGATATAAAGACGAGATATGAGGAATTAAAAATGTCTAAAGGAAACTTATTTCTCTCATAACTCATGTTTAAATCAGTGTCCATTCAAAATATATATTATGGGAAAAAGCTACCTACTACCACCTACCTACTACTACCTACCTACTACCTAACAATGTTAGGGGTGGCTAAAATTTTATAAAAATCGGTCGAGCCGTTTCAGAGGAGCATGGTAATTAACACTGTGACACGAGAATTTTATATATTAGAGATAGAAGAAGATTAGAAGATAATCCTTATCTCCTAAGGGTATGAAAAATATATAGTAGCCGATTCTCAGATCTACTGAATATGCATTTAAAATTTCATAAAAATCGGTCAAGCCGTTTCAGAGGAGTATGGTAACTAACACTGTGACACGAAAATTTTATATACTAAAAGAAGAAGAAGAAGAAAGAAGATATACTATGTATTTCACGGAGCCCTCAACCACGGCCAACAAATCACTTGGCCAGGCAAACTAATCTACTTCAAGACATCACATTCACACACACATTTCCTCGAATTACAAGTGCTAGATTAGATTCTGTAAAAGATGAACCTGTTTTATCACTGTCTGTTGTTCATAATAATAACAGCAAGTCATCATGATGATCATTATTGTATTGTCACTACGGTTAGTTTGTTATAAGGTTTTTTAAATGTTATCATGACTTGCTAGAAAGCGTAATCTGTCTAAAAAAGCCGGCCAAGCTCAATTCGAATGCATACACCAAGGGTTCCGTTAAAAAAATAAACTTCATAAACTTCTAATTTCACTTACGGGATATATTCTGTGATTATATTATGCAAGTGGCTAAAAACGCAGATCAGTTCATCGTGCATATCAATTAAACTGTTGGGCGCGTCAGTATTGCGCTTGCGCCGTGCAGTGGGTGGGGCCATTCTGGGTGACCGCATGCGATTCCGGCGCGTCTGATTAATACAACGATATCTCCGAAATTACGTCAGTTAGCTCACTATCAGTGATATCATTGGAATCGCAGTCATATCAATTTGCTGAAACAAGATGATATGAAAAATGATGACGGCTAGGATGGCTGATATGAGATTTTAAAGGAGAACCTTTGTTACTAACCCCACTTTTGGCAACTCACTGTCACTCTGTTCGGAGTTATTGAGCTAGCCGCCATGGTAGCAGCCGTCGAGCGCTATCTTGATTAGGTAGCAGTAAAAAATAGTGTCCCGTTTCGTATCCACTGACAAAAATTTGTGGGAACTTTGACTCCAGATATCTCTGTTATCTCCGTAAGAAGGTTTTAAGGTGCGGTCAAGAACAAACAAAAAAACTCGCAATGACAGGGAGAACAATTGCCTTTTGTTTTCAATAAGGGTATGTACGCTTAAAGTACTTACGGGATTATATCCGTATCCCGATATTCAGACCATTGAATTGAGATATTAACCCATGTGCAGGAGGTTCTACGGAATACGGCTACAAGGAGAAAGCGGAATAAAAACCGCTGAGGACACGACCAGCTAAGACTCAGGTAAACGTCAACCTACTTGCCATTTGTTAAGGAAGTAACTGACAAAATCGGTAGAATACTGTTAGGTACTCAATTAAAACAGTCAGTCCCTACAATATTTAATCAACTTGCTATTACCGCTAATCTAAGTTCATCAGTAGCACGCACGGTAGCGCAAGAGTCACCTGCGAAAACTAGTGCAGTGTCATCTGCGTATGGAAAAACTCATCCGCCACTGTTCCCAATATTAAACAACTTATTTATATAAATCAGGAACAACGTCGGGGCAAACACCCTTCCCTGAAGTACTCCAAAACATACCATTTTCTTCCCACTAGTTAGATTTCCAACCCTAACTTGCTGTTTTTGGTTAGATAGGTAACTTATCAAAGCGAGAAAGAGCCATACCTCTTAAGCCGATTATTTCAAGTCTGTGCAGAGGGATGGGAACAGAAACGGTGTCAAATGCCTTTTTTAGGTCCAAGAACAAAGCGATAAAGTATTGAGAAAGAGTGCAATCTATCAACAGTATTCATGTATTCTTATTATTCACCTACTGTAGTGTTGCTATTTACTTTGTACAGGAGTTGTACAGTGTGCGGGTTGTACTTTTAATTACTCGTACCTTTGCTAGGTTTGCTTGGTTTGGTGAAATTTAAAAACATCAAGATGAAAAATTCTGCTACTATTGCAAAAGGCGTTCATAACATTTAGTATACCTACTGCCAGAATGCCCGCTTGAATCGAGCGTGCGGCGGGGCGGAGCGTGCAGCGTTCATGTCAAACATGTATTTAGGAGTGAGTGGCCTGAGAAGACGCCCGCCGCTGCCGATGTTGCGTTGATTTATTAACAGTAAACGTACCAAACAGGGCTAGGTTAGGTACATGTAGAAAAAATATTTGCCCACTTAGTTAAACATACTGAAAACACTGGCGCACATTCTGAACGGAAATATAAAAAAATAACAAAAAATGAACGTAAACTACAATCGAATACTCTCAAGCGTAAACGATGACATGATACAGTCTTAAAATAAAAGAATAACCAAATAATTATACGAAATGTATTTATTTACATGGTCTACATTATTATACAATAGAATCCTACGAAGTAGTATACGGTGGTACTAATGCTTACTAGAGTTAATTTTACAAGTGAATCTGACCGCGATCAGCAGACCGTGATCAAGAGTCTGATCCCATTTCATTGGTGAAATCCATTCATCCACTTATTTCATCACAATTTTATTTGCGAACCCTAAAGCGTGCGTATTCTCCACCCTTGATCTTCACACTGATGGTGCCTTTAACTAATTCCGCGGGTATTTTGGTCTTCTCACAAGGAGATACTTCCATTTTTTGGAGCAAATCGTAAGCCATCACTTTGATCTCGCAGAGAGCAAATCTTGAACCTGAAATTTAAATTATCATCATGTTACGTGCTTGTAAATGTAACTGCTGGATATGGATCTCAAAGCTTAGTAAGCCTATTATGTACCCATTGCTGGGAAATAGGCCCCGCTCTGTGAAATGTTATGCTGTAAATGCACCATGAAGACCGGCTGTGAGTTGGTATAATTTCCTGTAGCGGTTTCCTCACAGGTTTCCCTTCACCTTTTTGGCAGCAATGGTTATGAATTCATTCAATTTAAAAACTATGAAAGAGAAATTACCATAACTAGTTTTCCGTTGGTGTCATAGTGAAACGTCTAATTGCGTGTGTACCAAAATGGTACGAAAGAAACTTTTCTGGTGGAATTTCTCAGTATCAATTATTTTAATGGACTTGCCCGAAAAATATTAAGTTTACTCCGATTACATAATTAAGACTGATGTTAACTGTAATACTATCTCTATCGGGAAATTCAGTCCGTGGTGCTATGGTATAACCACGCCTGGCAGCATGGATAGATTACTAGATTTATAAACCAATTTCGGTTAACGCCTCACCAACCTTCATAGGCGTTCAATTTTAAAATTCACAAAATATTGCTCAAAATAAAGCTGTCCAGACTTCCAGAGAAATTCCAGAATTTGTAATAATAATATTTCGATCAAAAGACCACTTTTCTTTAAAAAATATAAGGCATATGGTTTTGTCCATCTTAAATATATGATATGGTATTGTTTTCGAGTCAATATTTTATTAGGATGGCTAGACACCATGCATATTTAAGCGAATCAGACTCTCTGGCATACTTGGAGCCTGCAAATTTCACGTGTTAGTTCTGCTGCTAGACATTGTTTTGTTCGGCAAGATTCGGAACTCTGGGCATTGAAAACAAATCAAAGATGTTCGGGAAAGAGTCCCTTGGCTTGGATCATGGATCAAAGTATGCCAAATATACACCACCCAAACATATTTTGTGTTTGTCAATCGGCTCCAATTGATTCGGCATGGATTCTGAGTAGTTAGGTTGATTCCACCGCTATCCATTGACTTTCATTTCACAACGAGTTTTATTTACTACCGTTAGATAAAATGCACTCTTTTGAATTTTTAACATGCACTTCAGTGCCGAAAATGGAAATTCCTACGGAGCAATAATCTTTAAGGATTTATTCGGATTTGACTTAATTTTAGCGTAAGTGGCTATCAGATTCAATACTCACCAATACAGTTTCTAGGTCCTATTCCAAATGGCGTGTAGGTTAAAGGCTTGATTTTGTGCCTGTTTTCCTCCGAGAACCTTTCGGGATCGAACTTGTAAGGATTCGGGTAGAACTTGGGATCGTGGTGGATAGCCCAGGTGGGGACTTGTATGGCTTCTCCTTTGCGGACCTAGACAAAATAAATCAGTATAAATCATTAGCTATAGTAGTAAAATTTTCTCGTAACAGTCTAACAACAATCTAACAGTTCGGCCCTACAGTCTAACAGTTCATTCAAGTTGCAGATTACAGGTCAAGAAAGACCCGTTATTAAAAGTTCCATCTTTTGTGGAACTGCTGTTTTTAAAGGGTTTCGTACCTCAACAGGAAATCTAGCGAATTGTAGGTGTACCACGAGAAGCTATTGTAAACACTGATACGAGTTCGCAACCTTCAGATCAAATAAAAAAAAAGGCAGCGTCAACGAGAACCTGCGTCAAAACGGTGGCCCAAATGTTTACGGTCTATGATGTCAGATGCGTTCCTGAACCACAAAACATTAGACGACAGCGCTTTATATCGCCAAAATATAACCTGGCCAAGTGAAATTGCTTGTTAGTTTCATAGTACGCGTATGATAATTTGAGTTGATTGAATTTGGTATTTTGTTGTTGATTGAATTGTCGCTACATAACTTGGTAGAAATTCTTTGCTTATAAAATTGTAGCTTCTTGTGGCGCGGACTATAGGTACCTCTAGCACACCTACATTTGGCACTACATATTCTTATCATTTTAGTCATCCTTCCTGGCATTTTTTTCATAAGGATCATGTAAGCAAAACATATAGGAAAGAGCAGCAGATCAGATGAAAGTGTAAAAAAAAACCGCAATGGCTAAATACCGATTAAAAATGCTACAAGGTATGAGTATAGTTTGCCAGGACTAACGAAGTCTTTGAATTTTCTGCGATCTTTGATTATCCTAGAAGAACTGTCCTCAAACTTACAATGTAGTCTTTATCTGCTTTGGCGTTCGGTTTCCCTAAGTTGTAGTCTTTGGTACACTGCCTTTCTTGCTGAGGCCCAGGCGGCCACAGTCTCAACACCTCTGAAAAAAACAGTTAAAATATGTACCAAAACATATAAATGTTGTTATTTATACGGCGGGCAGTCATTCATAAATTAAAAAAAGAACTACGTAAATCAGGCGTGTTATCATGAAATAATAAAAATAACGATGTATCTACACAATTTATAAAAAAACAAAGATTCATAACCTCCTCTTTTTTGTAGTCCGATAAAAATGAATCTTAATAACAAAGTATTTGAGGCAAGTAAACATTTTTCTTTCTCAATTCTTACCTGAAACCACCATATCTAGATAAGGCAGCCTCTGTATGGAGTCGAAGTCGAACTTGCCGCCGTGTTTAGCATCATTGTCTCTTATCTCCTGCACCAGCCGCTCCTGCACGTCAGGGTTCACAGCCAGCTCGTACAGCAGTAACGACAGTGCTGATGATGTCGTATCGAAGCCAGCCGCGAAGAACAGGAGGGCTTGCGCAATCAAGTCAGTGTCAGACCAATCTGAAAATTTTAATATTCATTTTAGCATGTTGTTGTGAACACTGCTCCCTCGCTAGATTTTGAAAATATGTGTTAAGGAGACACGGTTCGATTCCCTTAGGTTTTTTTTGTTTAAGGTTAAGTTCTTTTTATTTTACGAATTAAATATTTGCGTTTTAACAGCAGACAGGACTTCATGAAATCGATTATTACTGGGTTACCTGTACGCTGCACGCTGCTCCTATTTCTTCCAACAATGAGATTATTTAGATATTGTTTTCTGTAGATGTCTCATGACAGATAAATAAAATACTGACCTCTGTTAATAGTTGCTTTTCCTACATCTGACTCCTCAGTTGTTGCAAATCCAGTGCTATCTTTCTCGTCAGGTTTCTCTTCATGGGTCAGCTTCCCTGTAAGAAAGAACGTTTTAAGTCAAGTTGTTTTTGAGTGATGTTAGTATTGTCCTTAAGAACAGTACTAATTTACGACACGTCTGTAATTCCAGAGATATCATCATCACCATTTATGTTTATGACCTATGAAATCCTTATGGTGCGATTACATCAAAAATTGTGCGCAAACATTTGTGTGCAACATTTGTTTGCGTACATTTTGTGCAGCACGGGACGAAATCAAGAACAATAACTTCAAGGACAGTATAGATAACGGATCCTACAGAAATAGCAACGGCCTTCAATGACCATTACATTAATATGGCGCGAAATTCAACGGCTCATTCGATGTTCTTCAAACCAGTGTCAGAAAATGAAGTTAGAACGGAGATAATTTCATTGAAAAATTCAAATTCTGAAGGACACTATGAAATTAATACGAAAATTATAAAAGCATGCACTATTGAGATAAGAGTAATTATAACACATTTAATTAATTTATCTTTCTCACTTGGTACTTTTCCTGAAGCATTACAGGTATCGATTGTTTAACCACTTTTTAAAAGGGAGAAAAATCTGATGTTTATAATTATCGCCCAATAACATTAATATCTATTTCGTCAAAGATATTTGAAAAATGCATGTAAAAAGATTTATCGAATTTTTATTAACAAATTTAACATAATTAAAAAAGAGCAGTTTGGTTGCCAAACAAACAAATCTAAAAACTCTCGCTATTTTTTCTCTTATAATAAAATATAATGACGAATATTAATCAACTTCGTCTTACTGCAGGCTTGTTCTTTGATTTATCTAAAGCCTTTGACCTAGTGTCTCATGAAGTGTTACTGCAAAAACTGGAGGCAATTGGAGTTAGATGCATAGTTATTAAGTGGATATCGTCATAAATTATTAACAGACGAAAACTGGTTATTTACTATAAAAGTATATAGAAACAACGACATGATACCTCATGATACTCATCCGAACTCAAGTACAACAGATTTGGCGTCCTTCAAGGAATTGTGCTAGGACCATTTCTATTCCTTTTACACATTTAGTCCAATAGTAACATAGCCATAAATGAATATTATTTGCTCATGATATTTCTATTATTGTAACAACCGATAGCAAAAATAATACGATTGACGATCATGAAACTGATATTAATAACACCTTTGAAGGCTAATTGAATGTTTAAGTAGTATTAATCTATACTTATAATAAATCTGTAGAGAGGTCAATTCTGTACATGAAATATATTTACAAAATAACTATCGGGGGGTGATTAGTGATCGATACTGATGCCAAAAATACAATCAGAAAAATTTTTGTCTGTCTGTCTGTCTGTCTGTCTGTCTGTCTGTATGTTATTTATAGAAAAAAAAACTACTCGACGGATTTTAACGAAACTTGGTACAATTATTCTACATACTCCTGAGCAGGTAATAGTATACTTTTCATCACGCTACCATTAATAGGAGCAGAGCAGTGAAAGGAAATGTTGGGAAAACGGGAGAAGTTACTTGGTTTTTTTAGCTTCCGTCGCGTGTGCAGCCTTAATGGTTAAAGCTACATAGAAATCATGTATAACGGAAATATTCCACATAAAATTATATAAAAAATATCCCAAGACAGCATATGTCTATCTTTTATAGTTGACTCACAATAACACGTGTAACTCCCGATAGCTTAGCAGTTCGGAGATTTGTTATTATCATATTTGTTTACTCTTACGTTTATATCATCACGCTATGACCCACATAAAACATAGGATACATTTTATTCCGGTAGTAAGATCCCATGGGACAATAATCAAACTTCACGCGGGCGAAGCCGCTGGCAGAAGCTAGTTAAATAATAAATCCTATAAAATCAGTTTAAATCCACAATTTAATAAATCTACTATTGCTAAATACAATGTTAAAATGAATATACATACAATTGGCGAAGTAACTCAAACAACATTCCTAGATGTAACTACAGATCAAGACAACTCTTATTCAATCCATGAACCAGTACAATGTTTTGAGTGTGTTACATCGGGATTTACCGTAAAAAGTGATTTATCACCCCAAAACAAAAAGTCTTTTCCCAGCAATATTTTTTGCGGAAAGTAACTTAGTACCTATTTGTAGTTTATATGATGAGTCTGCTTACACCCAGTAGAGTTGAGTTATTTGTACGTTTTAATGCGCTTATGTCATTAACAACTGTCACGTTGGACATGGGTTCGATTTGGGCAGTGTTATTGGGGTTTCCATTATGAGTCACTCAGTAGCAGCCCGAAGTCTGTCGTGCCTGGTTGATAGTAATAAGCTTGCCCCTATTGCACAGGTCTTAATGGTCATCATTCCGCCCACAGCAGCAACGAAAAAGCTTGCTAAGACACACCTTTTTTCTGACTGTTGTCAGAAAAAAAAGGTGTGACACAAGATGCTGTTAAAATAGAGAAGTTGGAACTTCACATAGAAATAATAAATGATGGAAAGATCTTTACAATTATATGAACATGATATTATTTCATCATCATCATCATCATTTCAGCAGAAAGACGTCCACTGCCGGTCATCCGTTCTGCGAGCAATGTGACCTGCCCACTGCCACTTAAAAAAATAGATATTATTTGCTTTGTACAAAATATAATTTGATACCTTTCTTAGCCTCCATAAGTAGATGTATCATGTCAGGTCTTATAATATTGTTTTTCTGTCGATGGTCCATCGTACTTAACACTATATCCCGGAAGAAGTTCACCATGGTTTTCGTGAAAATTTTCACGTTTAATTTCTGTAAAAATGGAAAATTTTAGTTATTAGTTTTTAACCCCCGACGCAAAAACGACGGGGTGTTATAAATTTCACGTGTCTGTGTGTGTGTGTCTGTCTGTGGCATCGTGGAGACACGATGCCAACGAACGGATGAATCAATTTAAATTTTGTTTTTTATTTGAAAGGTGAATTAGTTGAGATTGTTTTTAGCTATGTTTAATAAAAATTAGTCCAAGATGGGCGCCACCACAAAATGGTGGATAACATATTTATTCAACAACTCTTTCAATATGGATATCAAATGAAAAGGCTTAAGTAGTGGACTTAACTAGTATAATAGTATGAATTATGACCCGATGGAATGGGGGCTTTTTTAAAATTGTTTGTTGTACCTATTGCAATATTCACTCAGTAGTCTTAGATCCCGCCTGAGACCGACCTTCGTACATCTGTTTACTGAATGGATAATATTTAAGCAATCTTAACGCTTATCTAACTATATTACGAATAATCAAAACAAGTTTAGATCCGAAAAAGCCTTTAAAATCTTAATAGCGTATCTTTGCACTTAACAAACTTAAACCTTAATATAAACACGGTTGGTTGTCATAACCAGAAATCATATTCATTCATCAAATTAGTATTGTAAAGACATTTCTTGTTCGCTTTTAATTTGTTACTAGTTTCAGAAAAAAAAAAACTTGTTTTTGGGGTTGGAGTTTAATTTATTGGGTGCCGTCCAATCAATTTTCCAGGTGACCTGGGGAGTTGAAAAATCTTGGTCTAAACCAGACTCAAACTTACAGATCCACGAATAAAGAATTAAAATGAAAACAAACGAACAAATCAAATCATTTTGGCACTTTTTTGTTTTAAGAGTAGTTTTCCTACCCGGGTCATGCGTGAACTTTTAAAAAAAATTTAGAGCATGTTTCTCTAGTCGACATAGCGGGAATTGATACAATATAGGAAATGATTCCTTTTTACCACACATTTATACAAAGTCCAACTAGGAATAAAATTGATAAGTCACAAAGTGTAAAATTGGAAAGTAGTCAATACTTTCCAATTCTGCACTTTTATAAATTCACGAGCACGACTATGACAGACAAAATGACATAATTAATGTATTCCACTGCTAAAAAACGAATAGTGGCAAGTGGCTTACTATAAAATCCTCGACTGTGCATTTTTTTATGAAAACGTATAGGCATGCATTAAAATTTCATGACACTGTATTATTTCTTATATATATAAACGACTTTCCTCAGAATATACCCTATCCCATGACATTGTTTGCCGACGACAGTACTATCATTGTTAAACTTGACAAAAATAATAATGACTTTGAAGCCGACATAATCAATGCATTACAACAAGCCGTTAACTGGTTAGAGCGTAACAACTTAATTATAAATTTAAAGAAAACAAAAATTATGAATTTTCGTCAAAGAGTTGTTAACTCTGAACTAAATGTAAGCTTTAATAATGAAAAAATTGAAGAAGTAGCAAACACAAAATTTTTAGGTTTAACAATCGACAATCAACTTAATTGGAAACAACATACTTCAATATTGATTAAAAAAATTAGTAAGTTTGCTTTTGCTTTGTATAAATTAAAGAAAGTAGTTAATCAAGCAGCGGTAGTCACTGCATATTATGGTTATGTCGATTCTATACTACGCTACGGAGTCATGTTCTGGGGTAACTCTTGCAATAGGGAAATGGTGTTCAAATCGCAAAAAAGATGTATTAGATCTATGACCGGTTTAAAAATAACTGATAGCTGCAAACCTTATTTCGTATTGTTAAAAATAATGACTTTACCTTGCTTGTACATATTTGAGACTGCTTTATTTGTTAAAAAGAACATGCATCTATTCAAAAAAGCGTCTGAACATCGCTATAAAATGATTAGACAAGAATATAGACACGAATTACGCGTTCGACCTTCAAAGACCGCCTTGATGCATAAGAGCATACTTTGCATGGCCCCAAAAATATTTAATAAATTACCAAATGGAATTAAGGACTTAAACATTACTCAATTTAAAAGCAAATTAAGACATCTATTATTGGAAAAATGTTATTATACTATTGACGAATTCCTTAATGAGAAATTGTAACTTATTTGACATTGATATTTAATTGACTTTGTTAATTTTATCCTATTATATTCTATTATTGACATTGTATTATTATCTTCATTTCCATTCATTGTTTAATTTGTGTGCTCAATGGTTAATGTAAGTCTTCTTTTTTTTGTGTTTAATTGTTGGTAATTATTTTATTTTAACATGTTGATTATTCTTTTTATAATAGTGACTGATAATGTGAAAGAGTGTACACCTTTATGGTAGATTTTTGAGGAACTATTTTTTATTTATAACATCTCATGTAAAATGTACCAAAAATCACACCAATAAATGAATTTGAATTTTTGAATTTGAATTTAAGACATGCACCCTGTAACTGTACTGCAAAAGTGTTTTATAAAAAATTGTTAAGTTCCATAATATATTATAATATTGATTCTGAATATTAACATTTTATTCCATTAAAATTGCTTACATTTTAAAATATTGCATTTATTACACAAAAAACATTAATCGATCATTTATTACACATTATTTTAAAGTTAATAATTATCATCAGTTCATTAAATCATTTTTGTCACAGGTATAGGGTCGCATCTATTATTCATTTACATTTATGTCAAGTTAATATAATATTATTACAGTCAGCTTTAAATTCCTCAACGGTATAGTAGCCTTTCCTTATCAACAAAGATTTTAACTGTTTGCAGAAAATTGAGTCATTTGGTAGGGATTTAAATTTTTCAGGTAGCTTATTAAACATGTTAGCTAGTCTTGAGTATGGGCTTTTCCCGATAACTTTTGAGTTTGTGATGGGTAGTATTAATCTATTCCTGTTCCGCCGGTTATAGTTTTCATTTAGCTCGATATTAGATTGATTCCGCTAAGGCAACATACATAGTTAGTAGTATTTTGAACGGAGCTTTGGGTTTCAAGATGTGAAACTTTGCCAGCACAGCCCGCAACATATTACAGTGGTGAGTTACTTGGTCAATTGCCTCACATCGACAAGACGTACCCAACGGAGTGGAGTGAAGACATCTGTGGATGTGTGTGATTACTTATATTAAAAGGGGTAACGTGCTTTAGATGGCTCGAGTGGACATGGATGATTTTGGTCTTACTTGCGTTGAGGACCGATCCAGCATCATGTGCCCACTTGGAAAATGATCCTCAAACAAACGTAATACCAAAATAATTTGTAAATCAAACTTATTCTTAAGGTAGTGTGTATTCATTTTGATTGCATTACAGAATATATTGTATCAATTCTGATGTCAACCATTTTAAAACTGTACTAGTTCAAATAACTAAACCGATTCATTGAACATTTAAATATTAATGGTTAACAGTACAGTGATATTTGTACCACATCAGACTTACCTTCATAATAGAGGGGAACGAAGTATACCCTAAGAAGATCAGGAGTCTCTTGAAGCCCATATAAACTGTCTCGTTTCCAATAGTGTAGAATTGGTTGTCTCTATCGGCATGAGAGTTCACCTTCAGACCGAAGGCACAGGAGGCTATGACGTCATTGGCGTAGCGTGTCATCAGGTCTTTGGTGTCCACGTCTACGTAATCGACTGCGGAATTCATAAAACATACAAATAAATGAACGGAAGGAGAAGAAAGAGAGTAGTTTATGGACCGTTGTCTGTCACTCTTACCACAGTGACGAGAGACAGTCTACTGACGACTCGAATGGCGTAGTGGTAGTGACGCTGCCAAGTACGTTCTTAGGGTCCTGGGTTCGAATCCCGGAAGGAGCAAATGTTTGTGCGTTGAGCATGGACATTTGTTTCCGAGTCATGGATGTTTATATGTATAATAAGTATGTATTTACAAACAAAAAATTATATATACGTAGTATATCAACTATCTAGTGTCCACGACACAAGCTTTGCTTAGTGTGGTACTAGGTGGCGCTGTGTGTTAATGTCAGCGATATTTGTCAGCGATATTTATTGCCAAAGCTCGAGGTGCCACATTAAAACCTGGGTATTGCGTTAAATTATTTTGTTGTGTTATTTGCAACTTATTCTCGACAAGCTCTATTAAGAATCGCAACTATGACTGATTCTGCACAGCCAGTATTCTCGAGATCTTTTAGATTGTCAGATCGTTAGAGTACCAGAATAATTAAATAAATAAATATCGCTGGACATTACACACAGCGCCATCCAGTGCCACACTAAGCAAGGCTTGTGTCGTGGTCACCAGACAGTTGATATACTACATAGGTATATACTTTTTGTTTGTAAATACATACTTATTATACGTATAAACATCCATGACTCGGAAACAAATGACCATGCTCATTACACAAACATTTGCTCCTACCGGGATTGGAACCCGGGACCATAAGAACGTAAGGCAAACTCACTACCGCTGCGCCATTCGGGTTGTCGATTAATTAATTCCTAATTACGACGTCTCCTTTACTAATTTTAAATGAGTTATACATTTTATTTTTGTGGCGTTGATAGAAATTAGAACTTATTATAATTATTTGATATTTTTTAATCTTTCCAAAACTGACCTCCAGATTCCTTGATTTGTTTCTTGAGGGTTGCTATCATCTGATTGCTGACTTCCATCATGAACGGCACCATGCCACGCATTTTGGAACTTGTGAACGCTGGACTCAATGTGGAACGCATGTCCTTCCATTCTTGACCTGTACGAAAACATTAAAAAGTTGGTGAGATTGTCAAAACCACTTAACGAAATACAGGGTGATTGGAAGATGGGTGCAAAGCTTTAAGGTGAAGATAGTATAGACAATTTAGGACCATTTAAGCCATGGTTGTCTTAGACGAAGTCTTACCAAATTTTTTTAAACAAATTTTTAAGTTTTTTTTCGGAAATTCTCAAAATTTAATGTAAACTGCATAATTATGGCCAAATTGAATGATAAATGAATTCATTTTTTATTTATTTAATTAAAGTAATGTGTAAGCAACCAAGCAAAACATGTTTTAGGCTTCTGTGTCATTAGACATTTTTTTTACAAGAGGGAGCTTTTTTTGTTCAAACCTTTTTGAAGACATGCTTGATAATCGTTCTTTCTTTTGAGGTATCATTTATGCGGATATCTTACAAATTATTGAAATTAGGACCTATAAACCAAATCGAGGGAGAAATTTTAAATTTTAGGCAGTCTAACAAAACACAAAATTTTTGCTTAAAAGAATACTTTATGTGCTCGAAATGATAACATTGTTCAATTCTAAGAATTTTTGGCACATGCAGGAACCAATTGAGGGGAACCCATTGAGGGGATTCTCTAAACAATGGCCACCGAGCGCGGTGCGACGGCATTTCCAGGTAGAACGCCCAATGAATAGCAAAAAGCGATAAAGAGTTGGTTTTTACAGCAAAATGGTCTTAGTTACTGAGGCAACAAAGTCGTTTTTCTTTAGTCAGGGTCAGTCGGTCTGTGATGAAGCCGTTACATCTTTTACTTATTAGTCAAACTACTGCCCTTGTGAGTGGACGTTGTCGTGTTGATTCACAATTTACCGTGTTCAGTTGTAGCCCTTTGCGTTCCTGCACGTGTTGTTTGCGTTAGTTTTGAACTTTTTTGTTTCACCGTGTCCAGTCGTAGCCTCGCGCTCCTGCACGTGTTGATTTTTGACTTAATTGTGTTGAGTTGACGTTTAGTGCGCTCCTACGCCGTTTTTCTTAATTGTTAAGTGACTATGGCTACTTTTTCCAATCAAGAATATGCGGATATCGTATTTATGTACGGTAGAGCAGACGGCAATGGATCTTTGGCGCGACGGATGTATCAAGAGCGCTATCCGAATCGCAGGATACCGAATGTCCGAGTGTTTTACAACACGTTTCGTCGTCTTGCCCAAGATGGGTTTCACCGCGTGGAACCTGGAGTCAACCCGGGCAGACACGAAACTGCCGTCGACGAAGACATTTTAGCAGCATTTCAAGCGGATCCTACTACCAGTACTAGAGCAGTAGCTCGAAATTTAAACATTTCTCAATGGAAGGTGTGGCATACAATGCACCAAAATGATAAGTATCCGTTCCATGGCAGGAGTGTGCAAGGTCTAGTAGAGCAAGATCCTCAAAGAAGAATTCAGTTCTGCCGTTTCCTCCTCAACAGAGACATCGAAGATGCGTGGTTTCTGAAATCAATCTTGTGGACGGATGAAAGTAAATTTTCAAGGGAAGGTATTACAAACTTTCACAACATCCATGAATTTGGCCGACGTAGACAACAATCCACATTTTAAGAAGCAGGTGTCATTTCAGATGAAATTCTCTGTGAATGTATGGGCTGGAATAATTGGCAGAACATTGATTGGGCCCCACTTTTTGCCTGATCCATTGAATGGCGAAAATTATTTGCAATTTCTGCAAATTGATTTACCACTGCTGGTAGAGGAATCAGGTGTCCCGATCTTCGAAAGAGACCGAACAGTCATCTTTCAGCAAGACGGCTGTCCAGCGCATTGGACTTTAAATGTAAGGGAACACCTCAACAATTGCTTTCCTGATAGCTGGATCGGCAGGGATGGACCCATCCCTTGGCCCGCTCGCTCCCCAGATCTGACCCCGTTGGACTTTTTCGTGTGGGGCCGGGCCAAGGAACTGGTGTATAACAACAAAGAAATTAACACTAGAGAAGAATTGAAACAAAGAATAAATTCAGCGTTTGATGAAGCAGGAGATGATGTTGAAAATAACGACTACAGAAGTTAGAAGACGGGGCCGTGCTTGTATTAGGAATCACGGCCGTCATTTTGAACATGAAAAATAAATAATTTTAATTCAAATGTTGTTTTAATTAGTCTGCCTAAAATAAAAAAAATTCTCCCTCAAATTGGTTTGTAGGCCCTAATTTCAATAATTTGTAAGATATCCGCATAAATGATACCTCAAAAGAAAGAGCGATTATCAAGCATGTCTTCAAAAAGGTTTGAACAAAAAAAGCACCCTCCGTTTTTTCTTCTATCTATCTATACTTATAATAAATCTGTAGAGAGGTCAATTCTGTACATGAAATATATTTACAAAATAACTATCGGGGGGTGATTAGTGATCGATACTGATGCCAAAAATGCAATCAGTAAAATTTTTGTCTGTCTGTCTGTCTGTCTGTCTGTCTGTCTGTCTGTCTGTCTGTCTGTCTGTATGTTATTTATAGAAAAAAAAACTACTCGACGGATTTTAACGAAACTTGGTACAATTATTCTACATACTCCTGAGCAGGTAATAGTATACTTTTCATCACGCTACCATTAATAGGAGCAGAGCAGTGAAAGGAAATGTTGGGAAAACGGGAGAAGTTACTTGGTTTTTTTAGCTTCCGTCGCGTGTGCAGCCTTAATGGTTAAAGCTACATAGAAATCATGTAAAACGGAAATATTCCACATAAAATTATATAAAAAATATCCCACGACAGCATATGTCTATCTTTTATAGTTGACTCACAATAACACGTGTAACTCCCGATAGCTTAGCAGTTCGGAGATTTGTTATTATTATATTTGTTTACTCTTACGTTTATAATATTCTCACTCAACCCCAATTAAAAAAAGTAACATCAGTTATTCTTCAAACTCCTGGGCAGGTTATAGTATACTTTTCATCACACTACAATGAATAGGAGCAGAGCAGTGTAAGGAAATGTTGGGAAAACGGGAGAAATTACTTGATTTTTTAAGCTTCCGTCGCGTGGATGTATGTTTGTTACTCTTTCACGAAAAAACTACTGAACGGATTTGGATGAAATTTTGTACACAGATGGTTTATAACCTGGATTAACACATAGGATACTTTTTATCCCGGTAGTAAGATCCCATGGGACAATTTTGAAACTTCACGCGGGCGAAGCCGCTGGCAGAAGCTAGTTTTTGAATAAGGTTTAAAAGACGTATTGTACAATTTTTTTATTTTTTCTGATCTTTAAATGTCTGTAAAAAAAATGTCTAATGACACAGAAGCCTAAAACATGTTTTGCTTGATTGCTTACACATTACTTTAATTAAATAAATAAAAAATGAATTCATTTATCATTCAATTTGGCCATAATTATGCAGTTTACATTAAATTTTGAGAATTTCCGAAAAAAAACTTAAAAATTTGGTTAAAAATATTTGGTAAGACTTCGTCTAAGACAACCATGGCTTAAATGGTTCTAAATTGTCTGTACTATCTTCGCCTTAAAGCTTTGCACCCATCTTCCAATCACCCTGTATAACGCGTGTATTTCTCGACGGTTGGGGCAGAGACTTTAGCATTGGGGGTGCCTTTTAGTACACTCACAAATTACCAGTTCCGTTAAAGGACCCTGAAGTAGATGGAAAAGAAAAATCCCAGCATGTGAATCGAACCCCGTACCTCCAGTCTTCACCCTTATTTCGGTACTGCTTTTATATATCCAAGGACATTTCCAATTCTCAATCTTTAATCAGATTTCATACCTTTTAAACTGAACAGGTTCCTCCCAAATAGAGGCTCCACAGTATCATCCACCAGTAAGCGGTGATCCAGGAAATGCTCAAAGTCTTTGATTAACACTTTCTTCGCCAACTCCAGATCTCGAATCATCACCACTGGCGACAAGAACTCGTATTTGCCGACAAACCTAGAAAAGAATTCGAGAGTGAGTTTGAAAATGAATTAGGCATATGTATGTTTATGTCACCGTAAAATTGTCAAACACGTTAGATTATAATATAACTAGAGAGATTGTAAACTCTCGAAAGATTGTCAAACGAACATATTGCTTACAATATAACGCATTATTATTCGGTAGATTCTAATCTATCCAAGTGAAACCTTTATATTGTGAAATGTATGCGATGTTACACAAGTTAGCTCAAAAGTCTGGTAAACATTCTGTGCAAGGGGCACCCCTAACATACTTGGGAAAAGATTGACAGAAAAGGATATTATACAATGGCAGAGCATAAACGTACCTCTCTTCCGGAAAACTATTATACATTTCTTGGAACAATTCAGCGGCATGTTTTTTGTTCAGCAACTGATTCATCAGGTTTCCCACTGGTGGGACTATCTTGAAATGCTTCACACCGTACCGACTGAACCGAGAGTAGGCCTGACGCATGTACAGCACTGCTGCTATGATGATCACGCCGAGCCATATTAAGGCTATCATGTTCTGAAAAGAAATGACCAAAATTAGACTGATTTTGAGAGATACAGGTATATAGCATAGCCTAGTATGGCATAGCCCCAGATTTTAGCCATGAGATTAACGCTATCACTAGTGACCATCAAGTCCTGTGTCAAACATCATCGCGAAGAAGATCCAATATCAGGTGTTCACATTTAACACATTTGCACTAGAGATACCGCGGCCCTGGGACGTAAAGGGCGAGGAAGGAACATGGAAGGTTTGAGGCAGTAATGGTCTGACAATCCCACTCAGTCATTTCAAAATTTCCCATCCGAAAAGAAAACAAAAGAGGCAGGAAAAAAACATAAAATAAAGACTAGGAAACGTTGTGTAGGAGTCGTTACAGGTAGTCATTGGCCCACGAATGTTTGACAATAAGTTACCAAAGGGGTATCGTATTACTCAGTACTGACTGGGTTTTGGAGGTCAGATAGACAGACATCATTTGCCTAGCCTTTTCCCAAGTCGGCTTTAAGTCTTCTGTAATTTAATGAAATATGCGTGTCCAGAGAATTTACAAAAAACGTCTTAAATATTATTTCTTGTATAATTTTATTCAGACATTACATTTTGTTATTTTATGGTGTGGTACGTGGTATATACCACACCAAGGTTATACGGGAATTTAACCCGTATAGTAAGGCAGTTAAGCGCTATATAGCGAGCAAGCGAAGCGGGAAGAATGAAGGCGATAGACGTCGAAATGAATTATGTTATTGCGAATTTATGAAAATTATTATAATGAGTAAGCACTATTAAATTATATTTACACAAGTAGTTACAAGTATATGATTTAGCGTAAGTACAATATTATGAGCGCGGCGCGACCGGTAAGCTAGCTAGTTGGAAGACCACTGTTGTCCGCAGCACGGCGCACGCGCAGGCAGAGTCTTGATCACGCCGTCGTCCCAACGCTCGAGGTCATAGCTGGCCGCCGCGGTACAATTATCACGCGCCCGTCGTGTGCTTGCGGCGCGTGTAAGCGGCAGTGCACGCGCACTCGGAGACAAACAAGACATCACCTGATTTAAGACCGCGGTACAAGATCATAGGCGGTAGCGGTTTATCTCCGATTGTAAGGTGGTGGTCCATGTGAATAGACCGCCACAATTTCCAAAATAAATATATTTATAATTTTCGCCCCTTTTCAGTTGTTTTTTTTTATTTTTTATATTATCTGAGACGTTAGTGACAAGTATTAAATCACGATTTAACACGACAAAACAATTGAAATATTTACAAAAAAAAATTAATTCGCTCTTTGACTTTCCGGAATAAATATTCTAATTGCTAAATAAAACCCCAGCAAAATCCATTGTGTAGTTCAAGGAAATTAAGTGGTCACACCAACAAACACCGAAAGCGGCTTTCATTAAAAAAAATGCTATACGCAAGTTTGTTTTTTATTTTATTTTGATATCACAATTATATCATAATTGAGATAATGTCAATGGAATAATAGTTACTATAGTATTAATAAATACCTACACAGAATCATTAAAGAAAACCAGCTATTTGGCAAACTCGAAATCCACAGCGAAATTAATTATGAAACAAATACTTATAGTTATACGTAATATTTATTTGTATAGATGAAGTTTCGCATTAATTACAAATTACAACTTTAAAATAGTTATAAAGATGTGTACAAGTAATGAAGCAAATTGATTTAAAAATGAGAAATGTTAATAAAGTCGTCTCCTATCCGTTTCTGTATGGATTTTACCTTTGGTGTATAAATTGTAGTAGTTACGAAGAATAATCGACCAAATACACATATTTTACTTTGTCACCAATGACTTCGACTCCTAAATTCATTGATTATTTGGTTAATTTTCCTTAAATAATCTCAAACGAAACTACAGAGGTTTAGATAAAATAATTAAAACACTTTCTCATTAACAAATTCACAAACAAAATACAATAACATAACTCACTGCGCAATACACGAGTGATTTTGATTGAAGACTGCTCCGGTATGTCAAAAAAAACGGTTTGGTAATACCGATATAGATACAGGCTTTTATATGTGTTGTTGTAAATCCAGATAAATATGTAATCTTTGTTTTGTTAAAACTGCTTCAATTGTGTGCGATCTCAATGCATATACACACCAACATACGACGTAATTATTATTGTGATATCTTTAGCTGTATGATACATATATGTCACCGTAAAATTGTCAAACACGTTATATTACAATATAAAGTGTTTTTTCTCGCGATATTGTAATGTCTCGAATTATTGTCAACTGAACATACGGCAGTATCTCTGCCCCCATAATCGGGACTTGGGGCACCCCCCCGTTAGGTTAGTTAGGTTCCTTTAAACCCTGCACTCGGAAATAGAGGCCCCGCGAAGCGGGGCTCCGTCGACTACGCTTTTTAGGGGGAATATAAAGTGTTTTAAGGTTATGTTATATTAATCGGTATTTCTTAGGAATGGTGCATTATCTTTTCATGAGAGTTGTGCCACTGGGCAAGGGCGACCCCTCCTTCCCTCCACACCGCGTAAGTTGACTACCATCGCATGCATTTCACGAAAAATAATGCGTTTTGTTGAAAGCAGTATGTTCATTTGACAATAATTCGAGACTTTACAATATCGCTAGAGATATTACAATATAACGTATTTGACAATTTTACGGTGACATATATATATATCATACAGCTAAAGTTCGAACGTGTGAACGTGCAAACACGTTAGATTATAATCTCTCTAACGATGTTGTAAACTCTCGAAATTTTGTCAACTGAATATACGGAAGTATCACTGCTCCTATAATCCGGACCTGGGGCACCCTCCGTTAGGTTAGTTAGGTTCCTTTAAACCATGAACTCTTAAATAAGGGCCCTGCGAAGCGAGACTCTGTCGACTACGCTTTTTAGGGGAATATAAAGTGTTGGTTAGGTTATATCAATCGGTATTTCTCAGGAATGGTACATTTTCTTTTCATGAGAGTGGTACCATTGGGAAAGGGGGATTTCTGAAGGTAAAGTTATTTTTACTGGTTTGTGTTTTTAAAGTCGGTTTTACGATTTTGCAAAAAAAAAAACTATTGGGATTTTAACTTTATTTCCGCCATATTGTTTTTTTTTTCAAAGTAGTGGCCACGCATAAGACCTTTATTCATAATAGCTGGCATCAATATAAACAAGTTTTGCATGCGATTAAATGTTTTAAATTGTCACGTCTTGAAGATATGAGCTATCAAAGTTAGTCAATTCACTGAAGAAGCTTTCAGCACCACTTTGATTTGACCAGACATGCGTTAAACATCAACATGATTTTTGTCTGATAGTAGATTCTGACAAATTTGATAGTTTAAATCTCAGAAGCGTATCAAAGGAGATGTTTTATTTTTTGTTCGAAGATAAGGCCACCCACATAAATTGAAGAAGTTAATAATGAAACGTCCATTGATTTCTTCCTTATAACCTCATTCTAGATTACACTGGTTAAATTAGCTAAGCCTTGTATAACTGGAATAAATGCGAAAAACAGGAAAATCAAAAGAAGAATCAAAATACTCAGAAAAAGTAAATGGCTTAATAAAAAAAACTTGCAACGGATAGTCACCGAGTTTATGTATAAGCTATATTTTATCATCATACGCGCCTTCGCCTTACGCCGCTTCTGTGTAATTTGCGCCTTAGGGTGATGCAGAGATAAAATCAAAAAATCAAAATCACAATCAAAATATTTTATTTCACATAGGCCTGGATGGGCACTTATAAAACTTCGAAAAAGTTGCATGGTTCGCGTTGGTCGATTCCATGGAGAAGTTACTCTTTTCAAATCATTTGGTATTACAATATTATTATGTTACATTACAGCATTAGTACTAAAGTATGGGGGGACAGCGTAGGCCCGACAATAGGTCGTAGCTTGCCATATAAAAAATGTACAACAAAAGGAATATTTAACAAAAGTTAAACAGCATCCGGGAATCTAAATAATACACAGTAGGTGCAATAACAGAAAAAAAACGATATAGAAAATATACTATGTATTTCACGGAACCCTCAACAACAACCTACAAATAACTTGGCCAGGCAAACTTATCTACATCAAGATATCACAATCACACACACATTTCCTCATATTACACTAATGCTAGATTTTATTCTGTAAAAGATGAACCTATTTTTAACCGACTTCCAAAAAGGAGGAGGTTCTCTATTCGACTGTATGTATTTTTTTTTTATGTATGTTCACCGATTACTGGAAGACGCCTGAACCGATTTGAAAAATTCTTTTTTTGTTTGAAAGGGTATACTTCCAAGTTGGTCCCATAGCCACCAAATTGGGATCTGGTGATGGAATCTTGGCGAAATCGAGGGAACTCTTCAAATTTTATCTGAAAACGTGTTGCGATTTTGGTATTTTCTACAACAAGTGAAGCATTTGCGTTTGATAAGAACCATTCTACCATCAGATCTGATGATGAAGCCAAGAGTCACGGAACTCCATAATGAGACAATGTACCATAGTCGTGTTTGGGCTTGTTGTAATTGTAACGGTATGCACTTTCCATGTATCAAGCACCTGTGAACCACTAAAAAGTGAAAAATAAAAACTTTTTTGCAAAAAATAAAACCGACTTCAAAAAAAACAAAAAAGTGAAAAATAACTTTAGCTTCTGAAGTCGGTGACAAAATAACTAAAGCAATCAAACAAAGGTCACCGACTTCAGAAGCTAAAGTTATTTTTCACTTTTTTGTTTTTTTTGAAGTCGGTTTTATTTTTTTTATATACGTCATATAATAACAGCAAGTCATCATGATGATCATTATTGTATTATCACTACGATTAATTTGTTATAAGGTTATTTAAAGATTATCATGACTTGTTAGAAAGCGTTATCTGTCTAAAAAAGGAGGCCAAGCTCAATTTGGATGCTTACACCTAGGGTTCCGTTGAAAAATAAACTTTATTAACTTAACATTTCACTTACGGGATATCTTCCGTGATTACTCGTATTTATTATTATGAGCTCCCGATATTTCGACGCTGTTGCAAGCGCCATGATCTCGGGTTGCAGTTTGTCTGCTCTCAACAGTTTTTTCCATTCACCCGCATTCTCCAGTCAACCCTTCAAAAAATCATTGAGCGAGTGAAAACCATTCTTAAATAAAATTGTATTCTTAGGGATTACTATCGATTCAAAATTGCAGTGGGGCGTGCACATTAAAACTCTTTCGGGTAGGTTAAGCTCAGCTGAATATGCAGTAAGGGAAATAAGACAGTTAACGGATGTAGCCACAGCTAGGTTAGTTTACTATGCTTATTTCCACAGTATTATGTCTTACGGCTTCCTGCTGTGAGGATCAGCAGCAAACGTTGACGCAATATTATAATACATTCTTTTGTAGTATAATATTGAGTCAACGTCAGCAGCTGCGGCAGTCCGCGCGATCTATGTATAAAATGGGTCCTCGCGAGTCACTCAGAGAAAAATTCACAGAGATCGATATACTGACTCTGCCTTCACTTTATATCTTTGAATGTATTTTATGTCTGCAAGAATCGAGGACTTTTCAAAATTAGAAGTAACTTCTATAATAAAAATAAACGCAGTGAACATGAATTATATTACCTAAATTCAGATTAACAAAAACAAGTCTTTTATTATAAACAGTCAGATAGTCAGATAGAACTGACCGATGCAAAGTTCAAAAACTATGTATATTAAACGTGTCCTTATTACTAACGCATATTACAAAATCAAGGACTACATTGAAGACAAAGTTTTTTTTTCAGGTTTTAACAATAGTTTTCAAATCATCTTTTGCTCAAAATAGTTCAGCAAGGATGACAATATTTGTGTCAAATGCGGTTCTTCTCCATGGAATCGAGCAACGCAAACCGTGCACCTTTCTCGACGTTTTATATGTGCCCATCTAGGCCTATGTGAAATATTTTTTTTATTTTGATAAGAATTGATATTGTTCTTGTTTTTTTCTTTTTCGTTTTTTTTTCACCACTTTAGTAAGCAACCGTAAAAACAATCTATTAGGTACCTATTAAGATAAATTAGCCAAAAGTTTCATAATATTATGCAATGACCTGTAATAGTATGTACATACGGTAGTGTGTAGTATTTTCTCTCAGTCAGTCATGTTTTAAGATAGTCTAAGAAGAGGTTTAGCGAAATCAGCATGCTCAATTTTTGGAAGTATTCCCATTGGCTCCAACGGCCGTGTCTCCACTGGCGGGCCAGCGTATAGCCAGTCACCCAAATATACTCCAAATCTCTATATTTGGGTGATATAAAGCTAACTCAAGTTTATTACTTTTGATTGATTTCTATTATTTGGGCACAGAAGACCAAAAAGTATAACTTGCCTCTCTGCTTAGCGTTTGTGGACTAAGAAAAAACCTTTGATTCGATCGAAACCTGGGCTGTACTGCAGTCTCTAAACCGGTGCCAAATTAACTATCGGGTCTAACTTCGAGAGGGAGGTCAATCGTCGAATCCAACTCGGCTGGGCAGCGTTCGGGAAGCTGCGCGGTATCTTCTCGTCCAACTTACCGCAGTGTCTCAAGACGAAAGTCTATGACCAGTGTGTGTTGCCAGTGATTACATACGGGACTGAAAAGTGGTCGCTCACAATGGGCTTTATAAAAAGGCTTAAAGTCACCCAAAGAGCAATGGAGAGGGCAATGTTCGGAGTTTCCTTGCGTGATCGAATCAGAAATGAAGACATTCGCAAGAGAACTAAGGTCACCGACGTAGCCCGAAGAATTGCTAAACTTAAGAGGCAGTGGGCAGGGCACATTGCTCGCAGAACGGATGGCCGTTGGGGCTGAAAAGATCTGGAGTGGTGACCGCGAACCGGAAGACGATGCGTTGGAAGACCTCCCACTAGGTGGACCGATGACCAGCTATAGGTTTCTGGAATCTGGTGGATGCGATTCGCAAGGGACCAGTCAATGTGGCGACACTTGGGGGAGCCTTATGTCCAGCAGTGGGCGTCTTTCGGCTGAGATGATGAGATGATGATTTGGAAATAGATCATCACTGTTCATAGTTTCAGAGCAAGTACCAGTTTTGCGTTTTGCGTCAAAAGGTTTTTTTTTAAGTAAATCAACTCACGGTTTGGGCTCCGGATTATTCCAGAAGGACATGGAAAAACAACATTCAGAATGAATGAGAATGTCGTGATGAAACCTTGGTTATTGATCCTTGGTCTCTTAGCTATTCTTCTCCATGGAGATCTGTTCTTTGGAATGGGTAACAACAGCACTTTCACAGTTTTTTTACCTTGTGACTGGAACTGTAGCTACCTTTAATTGTTGTCTATCTTTCGAAAAATATTATTAACCGCCTTTAACTGGTTCTCTGGACATCAATGCTATGTTATGTTTCTTTTTTTTTGTAATTTGGTTATAAGTGTTTATATTGGTATTGTATTTGGTAATATGTAGTTTAGGTTCATAGTATTTTCTTAGCTGTCGCATTAGGGTGATCCCTGTAAAGATGGTTTAAGCTGTTTTAAATAAATAAATAAATAAATAATAAATATTGAAACGCCTGTAATGTAAGAGAAGGCAATTGTTTGAAACAGGCATTTTGAACGTACGAACTAGGTATTGAAATAAGAATAGGGTACAATTTATTGCTCACCAAAATAGGTTTTAGACCATATGACTAAGTACCAAAAGTAAAATATTATAAATTCAAATAAAATAAACTCACTCTAAACCAGTGGTTCCCAACATATGGTCCGCGGACCACCGGTGGTCCGCAGGAGCTTACAATATGGTACGGGAAAGGTTAAAATGTTGTTCGTACTTTTTAACTTGCATAAAAGATGCAAGCTTAACCCAATCTAATTGAAAACCTACCACAGTCGTGTTGTTACATTTTTTGAGCTTGCTGCGCTCGCTCTTGCAAGATTCGTCAGTAGTAGTAGTAGTATTCATAGGTAGGTATTTTTGCCAAATTCGACTAAATTATTCCTATTTTTTTTCTCCTACTCTTGTATCCTTCAACATCTTAATTCATAAAATTTTCCAATTTTTGCATTGTGTCAGTTAAAGATTTACCCGCCTATATATAATCCTGTCGGTGTCCATGTTTATCTAGAACCTTATGGTCCTTGCTAACAATAAAGACACAAAAGTGGTCCCTGGTCCAAGAAACGTCGGGAACCACTGCTCTAAACCGAGCGAGGTGCCAAAAAACCAACTTTTTAAGTTGAACAAGAATATTAGCATCGAGTTCTTGTCTAGTATCATGAATTTTCATAAATATTATTCATAGGTTTACATTCGAAGCCAGTCTTGACCGATTAACATTAAAATTAATTAACTAAGGGAATATTGATAGATAATAATTCGATATAGGTTGGCCAGACCAAAACCAAGTCTCAGAGAGTAGGAAATACATTTCATCAGGTAGGTGTAGAGCTTGACCACTATGGAACTTCTTGTACTTATTACTCGTAGAATGGAATATATTTTATTGTACAAAAATTTAAACACAATTAGTATACTGTTTTACGATATTTCGTTTTTATGGTAAAAAATAGTAAAAAAACAATCGCAATGTAAACAAAATGTACTCAACCTTATTCGCTATCCCACATTTGAATTCGAAATGTTCATTACTTGCAACTGTTCAATACGAGTATATTGTAGAACTTATAATTTTACTTACTAGCAATAATTATACGATTGTTTAAGAAATAACAGTACTGCAACTAAAGGTTTTAAATATCTACTAAAACTTTAAATAAATTTTTCTTATTCTTCTATTCTTATTTATTTAAATAGAAAATGTAAAAATCCTTACTCCAACTTGAACTTTGAACCTTTCTCCTTTAACCGTCCTCATTACTGTATGTTGTCTGCGTACGCTCATTACTGGCGCGTCATCCATTGCGCGATCAGCTCCGGATTAAAAGATAGAAAAAGGTGAAAAATTACGGGACGCACCGGCGGAGATTACAAGCTGGATTACCTCCGTGTCATTTATCAACTTCATCTCGCTACTGCTGGAGTTAGGGGCGGCTGTGGTACAAAAACATGCAGAAGCGATTGTAGGGCTAAATAAGTTGGTTTTCTAACAGTAATTTTGGTTTAAAAAGTTTTAAAAATATTCTACTCTGCTGAGTTATTGTCTCGTTAGTCGACTGGTTGCAAGTGCGACTGTTTAAGGGGACTACCTTAGGCTAGGCTTGCCCCTATTACATAGGACTTTTGTGATGTAGTAGATAAGTATATTATATTTTATTTATTTTAGTTTATTTATTGTCTATGTATATCGTAATTTTGTTTTTATTATTATCTCCTTTATTTATTATTCATCTTACTTAGTACATTTTTAAATATTTCTAAAAAAGATATAAAAACATTTAAAAATATAAAAAATAGGGATCCGCCGGTGTCGGGAGCAGGGTCCAAGTCACCGGTGGTTAGGGTTGCAGAGACAGGAACCTCCTCACAATGCGAGCCGTATCGAGGAGTACTGCCTTCTGTATCAGGCCCTTGATCCAACCGCCTAAAGAGAGCCTCGACAGATGTTCGTCGAAGCTCTTGGCTATCAGGCCATTGGCCGTCACGACAATCGGCACAATGATAACCGAGTTCATATTCCACATGTCGCGAACCTCGTGTGCCAAGTCGAGATACTTAATTTGTTTCTCTTTCTCAGCTTTCACGAGGTTCTCGTCATGAGGGATAGTAACATCGATTATCATTACTCGGCGCGCTGATCGGTCTATCACCACTATGTCAGGCTTATTGGCAACAATAGTCCTGTCAGTAATGATAGACTGATCCCAGTACAGCGTGATATGGTCTTTCACGAGAACTGGGTCGGGCACATACTTGTAGTACGGTACCTCAGATTCCACAAGCTTAAATTTCAACGCAAGTTGCTGGTGAATAATTCTGGCTACTTGATTGTGTCTGTGCAAGTACTCGCCGTTAGCTAGACGGGAACAACCAGAAATAATATGTCTGATGGACTCACCCGGACAGTGGCATGCCCGACACACGTCAACCGTCCCGTCCTTCATAATATATTTCCGGTAGTTGTTCGTTAACATAACTTCGTCCATAATTGCACAGACAAAACCTTCAGTTTCCCCGAAGAGGTCACCAAAACGTAGCCAGGACACGGATGCTAGAAAATCTACATCGGGCCCATGAAGAGCCCGGTAGAAGCGCCCGTGGAGCACCTTGCCCTGCCATTCTTTCTTGCGGTCATCGGTAGTAAGTATTACAGGTTTGCGCCAGTTCTCTTTAGCCATGGACAACGGGGTGAGTCCCTTGTCCACTGCGACCACATCTCGGTGCATACCCACTTCGGCTTTTAGAAAATATTCCCTGAGGCTGCACACCTCGCGGTTGTGGAGGGTCTTCGCATTTAAAAAGCCTCGACCCCCGCACTTCCGCGGGATGTACAGTCTCATCACCGATGATCGTGGGTGATGCATCCGATTTTCGGTCAACAGTGTACGGACTCTTCTATCCAGAGCGTCGAGTTCGGTCTGGGTCCATTTGAGTATGCCGAAAGAGTACATTAAAACCGGCATGACCCAACCGTTGAAGGCGCGCACCTTGTTCCCACCTGAAAGAAGGCTATTTATTATTATTATTATTTTACCCGTGTGAGTACTCTATAAAACTATTTACACACAAAAAGTAATCAGTATTTACTAAGCATCTGGGAGTGGGATACTGGCGAAATGTCGGTATACGGTCAAACAAGCTATTTGGTATACAAAACTTATATTGTCACTTACGGGATATCTTCCGTGATTATTTGAGTTGAGCTCCCGATATTTCGACGAAAGTTAGTTTCAAAGTTTAGTTTTAAACCGTGAAAGCCTAAAACAGTATTTGGTATACAGTTTAACCCACAAATTACATTCAAAAGTATAAACCAAATAGCTTGTTTGACCGTACTATTCAGGGAGCATTATAACCAATATGGCGTAATTTCATGTTGTGCTATTTCAAGGAATAAAGATGTGGAAAATCGCTTCGTTAATACTAAGACTGATAGAAAACTAAAAACAGAACACAAGAGTAGGTATTGAAGTATTTTGTTAGCATCTTTAGTGAAAATACAAACATGTCAAATTTGTCGTTTTGCCTCCTAACAGCGACTTAGCAATATGATTGCTAATAGTAAACAATTGACAAACGATTCTTGTGGCTCTTAAGTCAATTTTTATTTTTTTATTTTAACAAGTACTTACCTACCTTGTGATTGTAGGATATCTAATCAAAATAAAATCTATGCGTGAAGTCTCGCGATTTTGGTGTATACTTTTCCTCAATTTTGTGCTGTAGGACAATTGTATGAGAAACAATAAAAACTTTTTTTTTTCTATTGTATAGTTAAAAGGTGTAAGTTAATTAATAATAATAAAAAATGCATTCGGGGGTAGTTTGTAGCTGTGATTGTTCCTAATTTAAAATAGGAGCATCAATTTTGCTCACAGTAGCTTTAAGGTAATTTTAAATAAAAAAAACATTTAAACAAAACATTTACTTAGGTCTATGTTCACCAAAAAGATGACGGTCTGATTGAAATTGAAAAATATTCTTGTGTTGGATAGTCCATTTATCGATTAAGGTTACAAGCTATATAAAACCACGCTACAACCAATTAGAGCGGAGCATAAATGGATATTGTTGCAAAAACGGGAAATATTTATTTTAAAAATACTTTTGTGGGCTTTTTCTCTTTTATGTGACGCAGACGAAGTTGCGTGGGTCAGCTACTTTAATTTAAGTTTGTTAAAACCAATTAAATTTAGACACTTTAGTACTATCATAGTAATAATCTCAGAAACGCGGTTTCTCGCATACGAGTACATCTTCACTTATAACTTGTCCCCCGCCCAAGGCCGCCCAGTGACAGTGACGCTAGGGCGGGCAAACATCCCGATAACTAATACTTGCCCAGGAATATTTGACACCAAGAAAAACTATCCTAATTCAATTCCTCTCTCTCATTTTGATCATTTCTATGTAGTTTTCTTATTAGTTCCTGATGAAAGTTATTTGGCAAAGAGTTTGCGATAGAAAAATCATGGACCGATTATTTCATGTTTATGTTTTTCTTAAAATTGAATATTGTTGGCTAAATAATAACAGCCGTATGGGTCCATCTTTAGGTTAAGCCGTGCTTGCCTAGGTTAGTCTATGGATGGTTGGCCACCCTTAAATTATACCGAGTTTCCTCCGTGCCTCGGAAAGCACGTCAAGCTGTTGTTCCCGGCTGTCCTTTGTCCATCTTTGACAGTCGTTACTAAGTGGTATCGTATAACCCAGTATCAACTGGGTTGTGGAGGTCTGATAGGCAGTAGCTCGATGTGAAATACGGGTATTCAGCTGCATCCGATTAGACTGGAAGTCGACCCCAACGTAGTTGGGACAAAGCTAGGCAGATGATGATGATTCTAAAATATGAGTAATTATAAATGTGAATAATTATTCCAAAATTCTGCAGGGGCTTGTGATTATCGTATAACCGATAATCAAATAAATCTTCAAGGTTAAGCTACGGTTACCGAGGTGTGCTCGTGAATGGGGGGCCGTTTGTTTTCATAACGAGACTTGTTTGAATGTAAAGAGTAAAATACTGGTGTAATTGGGAGGAACTGGGGCCTAAGCCCCAAAATCACCTACTGGCTATACACCATAGCTATCCGACCAATTATCACATACGGGTCTTTAGTATGGTAGCCTAGGACCAACCTAAGTACGACCCAAAAGGACCTCGAGAAACTACAATGATTTCAATCACCGGCAGCATGAGGACATCACCAACTGCTGCCCTACAGTTGATGCTGGGGCTACCACCCCTACACCTCGTCGTAAGAGAGGAGGCAGTCGTAGTGAGTTTCAGACTCGAGTTAGCCGGCACCCTAAGTAACGACTCTAGAATAGAACACACACGCATCAGAGAAGATGCAATCAAAGAACAGCTGATGATGGCATCACCTGTCGATATCCAGTAAAATTATTGCCCCCACGTCTCTACAACAAAATTGGTTAGGAAAAGGGAATACACCAACTCATAACGCTTAAAAACTTCCAATTAAAAAAAACTATTTTAGACTGGCTAGAAAAATACGATTATGACGAATCAGAAAATTTTTTCGACAGTATTACTTAACCCCCTATCACTTTCACACTAACCTAACCACAAACACACACAAACACCCCAGTCACATTTATCCACGCTTTTCTCAGAACGCATTGTACACGCACAGTGTGACTCAATTTAACTTAATTTGCTGATTTATAAAATTGCACATCATTTTAATGTACATACTTAATACCACATAGATATTATTTTTTTATTGTCTACTTTTTAATTTTATTTTTTGTAAATACTTCTAATGCATGTCAAATCTTATTATGTACCTATTTTTTTAGTCTATCGTCTTTTTTTATTACATAATTCTCTGTTAATTGAGAGGTCTGGCTCTTGTGATACAGGAACTCCTAGTACAAGAGCCAGGGCTACACTGATGTTTGAGAAATAATTTGTCAATAAAGATTTATCGACAGAACTCTGAAATCTCAGTGCTTCAAAAACACTACAGCAAGAGCTAAGAATCTACACTGATGGATCAAAAACCAACGATGGGACAGGCGTCGAGGTGTTCTCCGACGACTTCAACAATAAAATATCCAAATCTCTTGGTAGGTTCAACTCTGTCTACCAAGCAGAGTGTGTAGGCATTATCCAATCAACACTCGCTATATTATATATACCAGGGAGGTAACGGATACCAACATTCGAATACTCTCCGACAATGCCTCAGTCCTTCAATCCCTAAAGAGTAACCAGATCACGTCGAGACTAACACTAGAATACCACAAGGCCCTAGAACGAATCACGGTGCTGAATCACAACACGGTAACGCTGCAATAGATTAGAGGTCACAGTGGATCACTCGGCAACGAGGCGACTGACGAACTTGCCAGAAGAGGATCCAGCACAAAACCGAACCCATTGTGCCCATTCTCTTCAAGCAGCTGAGGAACTGGTTAAAGGATCACACCCGATTACAAGCAGAGAAATGGTGGGCCTCGACACCAGGTTGTAGGCAATCCAAGGAAGCTATGCCATCCTTGGATCCAAAGCTGACCAGGCGCCTTCTGCGCCTGGACAGGGATAGCCTGCGTCTGGTGGTGGGGCCCATCACTGAACATTGGTCGCTGAACCAAAACTTTCACACCCTAGGTTTCACTGACAGTTCCCTGTGCAAAGCGTGCATGGAGGCGGAGGAGACGGTAGCGCATGTGCTCCTAGAGTGCACAGGCGTTACCAAGATTCGCGAGGAGATCCTGGGAACGCCAAGATCACTTGCAGATGTCCTGAGGCGACTAATCGGCCACCATGGCTCTCGCACAATGGTCCACTTCAAGGACTAAGTGCGGAAACCTAAACCCCCATGATAGATGATAGATAGACTGGTGTAATACGAGTATTTCGTATGATTATGGTTTTCTACCTCGACTACCTCGTTGGTCTAGTGTTCCCAAGCGACACCGCTGAGCATGACAGGCAAAGTATTTTTGGGTTTTTCCATCAGGATTTTTTTGTAGGAGCTATGGAGTCTGGGTTTGTGGCCAGTTGATGACCATAGGATCACCTCCTGTTACAAGGGACTTAAATATAACTGGGAACTGTAGATGTACTGTAAAGTACCTGCCTACCTACCTAGTGCCTGATCCTATATGGATCACAAGGCTTGATGTTATGTTATGATGACCACTCAGTTCACCAAACATTAATACATATTTTTTTTTACTCAAAAGCAACGATTAGCAAACACATTATTTGTCCTTTTATCAGTATACAACAACAAATTCAACAAATAATTCACTTAGCAAAATAATTATCCGATAAACTTTTATTTTAATAACGTAGTATTTGATAAACAATTCATTATTTTTTCATTTTATCTCATAAAACAACTTTTGGAATAAACACATCACACATATTGATTATGCCATTAAAAAAAATAATAATAATAATTTGGTTTTCTATAAGCACAAATTTTGTGACAGAAATAAATCGCTGGAGAACCAACTCCACGTAGTCTTTTCTACCCCTAGAGTTTCTTACCCCTAGAGTGTTAGTGTGAGAGTTATAAACTATCTGTGGGCAACATTTCATCAAAATCCGTTCAGTGGTTTTTGCGGGAAAGATTAAAAAAGGTGGTTTTTGCTAAACCACAAATCAAGCGCAAAAGTAGACCCCTCTCGGTGTACCTAGTTACGAAAAGTCTGGGAAGTATTTTTAAACCTCTAGTCTTGACAATTATTAATATTGAAACATGTGAAATCTCTCAAATATGTGTATCAATATAATGTCAGTTGGTTTCCAGTGCGACGGGAATCGCGATCCGAGTCATATCAATGTGAAGTGGGTATCGAGGAGTTCGTTAGTTTTAGTTGTTTTTGTAACGTTTGTGTAGAGTCAGCAATAATACTATTAAATATTTGTATTTGTTTTTATCAGTATGTTATATTTGTTGTGACCAGTCGACCAGTAGCATATAGCATACGCACCATCAGCCACAGCTGGGACACAAGCAATACAGGGTGTATTTCACCTCATCACAAAGCCGTTAACCAAGCATTCTGTATATCAAACTAAATAACTTTCCGCAAAAAATATTGCTGGGAAACAACTTTTTTTTGAGGTTATATATCATGTTTTGTGGTATAACTCAATGTAACGCACTCAAAACATTGTGCGGATGGATGGATTGAATAGTACGGAGGTCGTAGAGATATTTAAAGTAAAAATCATGCGACAAAAAGTGGCATTTAAAAAAAACTTGTATAATTCTTGCAACTTTGACCCCCTATATCTCCGTAACTAGAAGGTTCCCAGGTATGGTCTAGAACAAAAAAAAATATCAGAATGACGAGGAGAACAAGTGCCTTTCGTATTCGTTAAGAGGTGTTTTACACCCTTTATAATGACATCTATCAAACCGCACTGGCCCCACGTGGTGGATTATTGCCCACTCCCTCTCATAGACCTGGCCTCCTCGGCCTGTATCCCAGTAGAAAATTCTACTTTTTTTTAGGTACACCTTAATATAAATTACCACATTTAAATATAGAAATAATCGTAGGAAAAATTATAATGAGTTATCTTTTCAATCAAGATTTTGTTGTTGGAGACTGTAAATAGCCCATTTTAACATGTAACTTGAGCATTAGGGAGAAAAAAGTCATTGGACTCCCTCCCGCAGGACTATTTTTTTTTAAAGATTTTTTCTTGTCCTACAATAAGTACGAGGCCAAAAGTCACCCGTATCACAGCATGGTATAAAAATAAATGTCACAACAAGTGAGACGACACGGTCAGTCTTTAACCTTTTGGACGCCATTGTCACATATACGTGACAAGCAAGCGCGTGCCCTGTACGCCAAACGACACAAATATGTGACAAATAGTCGATGAAATTGTGGCTTGGCGTAGAGGGCATGCGCGTGCGTTTATGCTGTAGCGGTCAAAAGGTTTAGAAAAAAACAAAAATAAATAAGTCATAACAAATAAATAAGTCAAACAAATAAGTCAGCCCCTAAGACGACCCACTGACCAATAAGTCATAATGGAGCTCGTCGCTAAATAATAACTGCCGCTCGGGTCAATCTTAAGGTTAAGCCGTGTTTGCCTAGGTTGGTCGGTGGATGTGTGACCACCCATTACGTACCGAGTTTCCTCCGTGCCTCGGGATACGCTAAGCAGTTGGTGCCAGCCGCCATTTCTAGATCTTTGACAGTCATGACAGGTTGTCAGTGGCCAAAAAGACTGCCAACTAGTCTTACCAAGAGGTAAAAAAATCTTGGCAAAAAGTTACCCCCATATCTCCGTAACTAGAAGGTTCCCAGGTATGGTGTAAAACAAAAAAAAGATCGCAATGATAGGAAAAACAAGTGCCTTTCGGCTTCGTGAAGAGGTGTTTTACACCCTTAATACCTGTGTATATTGTATACCATTGATTGATTTATTTTATACCATTAATTAATATTTTGTACTAATATATTATTATAATGATAATATCTAATTAATAACATTCTCAGAAAGTATCCTCCTACGTTGAATGATTTACAAATGTTTCCTCTCTCCTAACTCACTTATTTTGCTGTGCCCGACAGGGTCCATGAGATCTAATTATAAGTTTACCACCTAAGAATACATGTGGAATGCAATAAAGTATTGAGTATTGGGGGAGGCCTTTGCCCAGCTGGGACAGTACAAGTTAAAAAAATAGAAAAAAAAACGGTGATGAAAAATCGAGTGTCTAAAATAGTGTCGCAAGTGACTTTAAGGTACTAAGTGCGTGTAGATAAAACACGTCATAACATTACGCCTGCCATCCCCGTAGAGTAAGGCAGGAATGTTCCTAACAGTATATATCCATGACATGTTCAAGTCCTATGTAATAGGGGCGTGCCTATTGGCATCAACCGGGCATGAATCCAAATTCCATGGCTGATACTGAGAAATTTTTTAAGATAAAACCCAATAGATACTCGTAGTACTTTACCCGGGAACTGATATTGAACTATTTCCCCCCAGGACCACATGTTCAACGAGGCAGAATGACAATTTACCCGGGAATCGATCCCAGGATCATACACGACAGTCGTGCTTGCGACCACTCGACCAATGAGGCTACTTTATCACATCATTTATATAATGACTACCAGCATATATATAAAGGGTGTAAAACACCTCTTAACGAATACGAAAGGCACTTGTTCTCCTCATCATTCTGATCATTTTTTTGTTCTACACTATACCTGGGAAGGTCCTAGTTACGGAGATATAGGGGTCAAAGTTGCAAGACTTTTAAAAGTTTTTTTTGAAATACCACTTTTACCGCATGATTTTTACTATAAATATCTCTACGGCCTCCATACTATTCAAACCATCCATCCGCACAATTTTTTGAGTGCGTTACATTGAGTTATACCACAAAACATGATTTATAACCTCAAAAAAAAAAGTTGTTTCCCAGCAATATTTTTTGCGGAAAGAGTTACTTAGTTTGATATACAGAATGCTTGGTTAACGGCTTTGTGATGAGGTGAAATACACCCTGTATTATTATTTACCAATAATTTCTTTCCGATAACAAATGAACCGCATCGTGCTAGCTGAGCGAATCATTATTAGCACTAAATTGAGCTTGTTTATCGCTTCCTTCAACATTACTCGATCATTAATCAATATGCTGATCATTTATTACTTCATAACATATGAAAGCAGCACGCTTCTGTTCCAAAAAGGATAGGCAGTGTCCGTATATAGTTCACACCACATTTTGTTGGATATGTCACAAATTATTAATTTACACCTTTTTATGTACAACCTAGTTTAATAAAAAAACACACCGTACTATTCGCCTAAAAGAATAACATACATATAAAAAATCGCCAACAATCAGAGGATATAAAAAAAATGAAATGAAACAGATCTCATTTTTGCGAACGGTACGACAGGTAGCGACATCTATCCGTGGCAATTAAAAGTGACAGTAACGAGTGAGTGCTCGTCATAATCTGAGCACCTTGTTATTTTCATACTTTTCAGCGTATTGCTTGAGTCTTAATGAACTCTACAAAAATTTACATTATAAAACTTACGATAATGCGGACTACAGACCCATTATGTAAGCACCGGGATTTCCGTAAGTAACCTGAAATAAATAATGAGTTTTAAAATTTCAAAGGAATTTTTTTTTGACGGAGAATAAGGGAACTGTTACTTTCATTTTCGTAAATTAAAAAGAATCCCTTATTCATTAAACAACACCATTTTTTTTTGCTTTATGTCCAAAGTAAACAAGCGGAATCAGCGACGCATCACACCTACCCTCATATTTCAGCGTTTTCTTATTTCTGTTGTCACACCCCTCGTCTACAGGCGTGTAGGGTCAGCGAAAGGGCATTTGGTGAAGCGACGTTTGTGCTTGATCAACACTTACCTATTTTGTTTCTGTTAAAAAAAATATACGTCTGTTTAGAGTATAAATATGGAAAATAAATGGATTGTGTAAAAGATGATCTGGCAGGAAAAGGATTTTCATTATCATCATCATTAAAGCCATAAGACGTCCACTTCTGGACATAGGCCTCTCCCAAGTGACGCCACATTGACCGGTCCCGTGCGACTTGCATCCAACGGATTCCCGCAACCTTCACCAGGTCATCAGTCCACCTAGTGGGAGGTCTTCCAACGCATCGTCTTCCGGTTCGCAGTCGCCACTCCAGAACTTTTCAGCCCCAACGGCCATCCGTTCTGCGAGCAATGTGCCCTGCCCACAACCGTCGCTGACCTTGGTTGTCTTCATTTCTGATTCGATCACGCAAGGACACTCTGAGCATAGCCCTCCCCATTGCCCTTTGGGTGACTTTAAGCCTTTTGATAAGGCCCATTGTGAGTGACCACGTTTCGGTCCCGTATGTAATCACTGGCAACACAAACTGGTCATAGACTTTCGTCTTGAGACACTGCGGCAAGTTGGACGAGAAGATACCGCGCAGCTTCCCGAACGCTGCCCAGCCGGGTCGGATTCAACGATTGACCTCTTTCTCGTAGTTAGACCTACTTATCTGGAACGTTTGCCCTTGACATTGCTGCCTAGCCCTCTCCAATCCAATCCAAAGCTCTTCCCTCCGCGCACTCGTTCGGGTTGGATGCAATTTATTTTGCTGTTGTTTTTAATTACGATTTTCGTGTTCCGTGATCGATTCCCGGCTCGTGAGTTGTTTCTAGGTGTGTGCTATTGTGCTAAGTGCTGGTATCGTAAGTTTTTTAGTGTTTTTACTTCGGTTATTACTGGTAATTAGTTCATTTCGTTTACTTTCGGTGAGTACATTTACTTTCTTTGGTGTGTGGGTACCTCGATATAATTTTGTCGCTTGGTAATTCTGTTACTTTTCTTACGTTTTAATAGTTTGTGTGAATTACATAATTTATAATATGTTGTCCATTAATGATGACCCGCCTGACCGTGGCAGAGATGCATTCCATACACCCGGGTCGCCGACGACCTCCGCTAATATCTCGACAAAACGTTTGTTTCGCGAAATGTCACCTTCGTACATCTCGCCCGAAGATAGGTCAAAACGGCTTCACACATCCAACTCAATTGTGAAGCCCTCGCCTATTTTAAACGTCAGTACTGCGAGCAGCGACCACTATTGCGATTTAGTGTCACAGGCGTCTGCATTTTTATCCAAAATTAACGACCTTGTTAATGATCAAGGGTCCCGCATTAATGTCGCAAATAAATCCGCTATCATGGACATGACTCAGCGCGTAACGGCCATCGTTTCTTTGTTAGCAATAAAATCATCCTCTAACGAAACTAAATTAGCCAATACGGAACGCGAATTAGATAAAATTAAATTCAATTCCAATACTGTCAATAATCATAATAATGTCAACACTTGTGATTGTAACAAATCTTCGTATGCGGATTCGTTGAAACTGCGTCTACCTAAAGTTGTGCCAGCGGTGGAGTCGCGCGCCCCTCTCCCGTGCGTCGTCGCCTACCCTACTGCTGAGCGGTCAGCCGATTACTCTTCATCGTCCGCGACTAAGCAAGCGCTTATGAAAGCGATTAAGCCTAGTGACGACGGATTTCAAATTGTAGGCGTTAAGAAAACCGCGAAATCTGGCGTTGTATTACGTGTCGCTAATGACAACCAAATTAAAAAATTACAATCTGTCGAGGCTATTAGGTCCGCCGGTCTAAGACTTGAAAAACCGAAAGGCCGAAGGCCCCGTATATTAGTTAAGGACGTCCCATCCTCAATGGAAGACAATGTTTTTCTGCACGCGTTATACCGTCAAAACATTAAAGATGAGTTGCCAATAAATGAGGATGATTTTATTAAGTCAACTAAAATTATTCGTCGGCGTTCCTTAGATAACGGTCGCAAGTGGATAGGTGTTGAAATCGAGTCCTCAGTACGTAAACATCTGGTGTCCACCAAAGAAAAAATATTTATTGATTGGGCGACGTGCCGTTTCATCGATGATGTCGAGGTAGTTCGTTGTTTACATTGTCAACAGTTCGGTCACGTTAAGAAACATTGCGTTAACAAATCACCTACCTGTGCTAACTGCTCCGAAGCGCATGAAACAAGTAACTGCCCGCACAAGGATAACTTAAACTATATACCGACTTGCGTGGCGTGTAAACGTTTTAAAAAACCGTTTGACCATCGTTGCGGGTCTCCAGAGTGTACCACATACAAACTTAAGCTCGAACAGTTAATCCTCAACACTAACTACTAAAATAATGGATAGTTTAAATATAGGACAATTAAATCTCCACAACGATAGGGTGGCGACCTCTGAATTAGACAAATTAATTATCGATTATAACTTAGACATTGTACTTGTTCAAGAACAATACCAGAATGCACACTTACGTCACAAAGTAGTTCAGCTGGACAGCAAAGCACGAGCCGGAATTTACGTGACGCGTTCTTCTAACTTTACAGTAACATCTTTGCGTAACCTCATGACGCCCCACTGTGCCGTTGCGGAAGTCTCATCAGCTTCTTTCAAAGTTTACGTTGTGAGCTGTTACTTTCAATACTCAGATCCTGTTGCTCCTCATATACATAACCTCCGTCACGTCTTGCAGTCACTCGCGGGCTGTAAAGTTATCGTTGGCGCTGATGTTAACGCGTCATCGTCTCTGTGGTATGGCAAGGTTAGGTCAACGGATTCCGACCGACGTTGTGCTGTTGAAGATTTTATTGCTGAAATGAACCTATCGATTCATAATACCCCTGATGCACCACCTACTTTTTGCAGCCTAATGGGCGAATCTTGTATTGACGTCACACTTTCTAGTGCAGACGTTCGCTTGGATAGGTGGCGTGTCTTACCAGATGCGTCTTGTAGTGATCATCGCCTGATCGTGTACGAATTTGTTCCGATGTCTACTCAAGGTCCGACTCATATCACTGGTAATTTTAGATATAAAAATAAAGGCGCGAACTGGGAATTCTTTGGCTCGCTGTTTGCAAGTCACGCCAAAGACTTCACTCGTGATGGGCTGTCAGCTGAAGAA
Source organism: Xestia c-nigrum (assembly GCA_916618015.1). Taxonomy (NCBI): domain Eukaryota; kingdom Metazoa; phylum Arthropoda; class Insecta; order Lepidoptera; family Noctuidae; genus Xestia; species Xestia c-nigrum. The sequence continues at coordinate 25,328,316 of OU745249.1, forward strand.
AGTGCTGAAATTATGTCAGACACCTTCACTTACTGTGCTGACATCGCTATTGGTCGCGCATCTATGACCAACCTCCGTAGATGTGATTGGTGGTGTGACTACTTAATTGAACAACGTAAAAGCTATCGCCGAGCGCGTAGACATTTAAACAAGCTTAAAAAACAAAAAGTCACCGGAGACCCATTTACCATTGCTTTAAATGCGTTTAGAGTTGCCAGGTCCCGCTACAGAGCATCGACGGAAAAATCTAAGGGTAATTTACTGCGAAAAATTGTAGAAAAATTAGATAAAGAAGGTCCGTGGTCTCCTTTGTATCACGAGTTCAAAGCTAATCGTTCGGTCGACCTAGCGTTTATCCAAAACATTAAAGTAAATAATAAACACACCACCGGTATTGAGGAAACGACCGAAGTTCTATTAAATACTCTGATACCTGATGATTCGCCGGTAAATGACAATGACTACCATCAACAGATCAGAGCGTGGGCTGCTGTGCCACCTGAATCACCAGCGTCAGACCTTCCATCCATTGACGAATTCATTAATGTTGTCAGGAAACTGCCTCTTAAAAAATCAGCAGGTGAAGATAAAATATCTAATCGGATGATCATAGAAGCGTGTAAAACAGCGGGCGACGCTATTCTATCTGTTTTCAATCGATGTATTGCGGAAGGCGTTTTTCCTCGCGTATGGCGACGTGGCTTTATACGAATAATTCCGAAAAGTGGTGATAAGCCACCGGACGACCCTAAGTCGTACAGGCCCTTAACCCTACTACCAAATTTGGGAAAACTCCTGGAGCGTCTTATCGTTCCGCGTTTGCTACCGGACGGACCAAAGTTTCATAACAACCAATTCGGATTCACCGTGGGTAAATCTACTGTTGACGCGGCACTTTCTGTTAGAAAAATTGTTAATAACTCTGAACACAAGTACGTGGTTGGAATCTTTTTAGATATTTCCGGGGCTTTTGATAACGCCTGGTGGCCGATGCTACTACTTAAAATGAAAAATCGTGGCTGCTACAAAAACATATATAATCTTGTTCATTCATTCTTTTTAAATGGTACCGCGCAACTAAAACTCGGACATCATTCTATGTCAAAGTCCCTTACCATGGGATGTCCACAGGGCTCGGTAATCTCTCCGTATGTATGGAATATAGGTTTTGATGATTTCCTCGCGATCCCACTCCCACCGGGCTGTTCATTAACCGGTTACGCGGACGACGGCCTGCTGCTCATTCAGTCAAGTACCCGGGCTGGACTCGAGAATTTAGCTGACACTTGCCTACGATTAATATCTCAGTGGGGCGATCGAAACCGTCTGACCTTTGCACCGCATAAAACATTTCAACTAATTTTAAAAGGTGATCTTAAATCGTGGCCGAGCATTAAATTTAATAACGTTCCCGTGAAAAGAAAGCAGTCCGTGTGCTACCTTGGACTGGTCTTAGAGAGGAATTTTTCATTCGTAGATCACATAAAAAATGTCGGTGAAAAAGCTAAAAAGAACTTTTATTCCTTAACGAGAATATCCAAATCTACGTGGGGATTGTCATTTTTAACTTTAAAGACCATCTACGTGGCTACTTACTTGGGTTGTATGTGCTACGGGGCACCTGTTTGGGCCGATAGGGCCACCATAGGAGCGGTGAGACGTAAATTGCTTCAAAGCCAGCGTTTGGCGTTGATATTCTTATGCAAAGCGTATAGGACGGTTAGTACCGAAGCTCTTCCGGTGCTTGCGGGTGTACTTCCAGTCGATCTGGAGGTGCAGCGGCGGGCTGCAATGTACTATAACGCGCGTGAGACCACGGACGAAGACTTTTTAACCGTACGTGATCGTGCTAGGATTTCTAGATTATTCAAACCACAGACCGACGTCTTCGTCAACTGTCAAACGTCAAACATCGATCTGTGTGATCTAATCGATTTTAATTCTTAAATAATATAATTTATCAATATAAGTGGCGTAAAAGTACAGTAATACACTCTGTATAAGTTGTAACTTCAGTGACAGTGTTATCAGGGATTGAAGCTGCAAAATATACACGTTGAAGAAGGTGATAACAGTGAAAACATAAATTTTCGCTTAACAATACAACACCACCATAAAACAGGTACAGCTGCAAACTATTCATACCAATAAGTCCACCCACGGAAGATTGTGTCATAATAACAACAATTAAGTATTGACAAGAAACAGTTTTAGACATTTTTTAGTAACGTAAACAAAGAACAGATGACTCATTAACGGTGTATTTAAAACCATTGACCAATCACACAAGTTGACTGTGACTTTGCCATAAGAATCTTCGTTCGGAAATCTGACTTGACTGTACTGAACACCAGCATTTTGAGACGACGTTCCGTTATACGAATAATTTATTATAAAGTTTGAATATTTATAGTATTATCTTGGTATACAATGGAGGCATGCAGCAATATCACTTACCGTAAAATACAAAGAACCAGTTCTTTGAATGACATCAGCAGAGACAGTTCAACACTATTTGATGCGACCATGACCAGTTTGCCAAGCACGTCATTGAATACTAGTCAAACTGTTATAGACTTAAACGAAAAAGTTAAGCAACTATCGGAGGACTTATTAATAGCTCACCAAGAAATTGAGAACCTCAATTCGGAAAACTTTCGATTAAAATCAGATCTGCAAAAATACTTTAAAATTATCGATGCATACAAAACGATCAATCTAGTAGACAAAAGTAAGGTTACACCTCGATCTGGACAAAAAAGTAAACTGAGACAAAAGACTGACAGAACACCGAGACCAAAGATAGCTCCATATGAAGACGAGATGACTACGCCTAGAAAAGAATGTATACCGATTTCAAGCACTGAATCAAATTCTACAAACCACAAAATGGCCACTAATTCGACGCTGCAATCAGAAAGTACACCTCTTAACAGCAAGCTGAAAATTACTAAAGATATCAAGCCTAGAAAATTGTGTGTGCTAAGTAACAGCCGTCAGAGATCCAGGCTACAATCTGTAGAAGATAACTTTGCCAGGGACTTTAATTATTGTAGTCACTCTTTACCTAATAGTAATATAAAACACCTTTTATCCGGCATACAACACAAATTACGAGATTTTGACTTAAATGACTATTGTATAATTGTATTGGGCGAAACTGACATTAGAGACAACGATAACTTCATTGATTTAGTGAGAGAAATCAATGAAGGTTTAGCAAATTTGACACACACAAATGTAATTGTCAGCACGCCCACGTATATACGGGGGGCACCCATTTATAATTACAAGGTGGAACTATTTAACAACCTCCTGTGCTTGGACATACAATATAATAAATACGCATATTTTTTCGACTCCAACTATGGTCTAACCTTTGACATGTTTTCTAGCACATCAGGTAAATTAAATAAAGCTGGAACACTACGAATATTTAAAAATATTATGGATAGAATTAACATTGACATGAAATTATTTCCTCTAGACCACCCACTAAACGACAGTTCACCTGGACAAACCTCTCAGTTTTTTCGTTCAGAATTATTTAGATAATAATTTATGTAATAGTGATAAAGATAATGTAAGTATTAATATTTTCCATCAAAATCTGTGTGGTATTAGTAATAAAAAAGATGACCTGGAAGTATATGTCAGCGAAGTTTCAGACGAACTTAACTTCTTATGCATAACTGAACATTTCTTGAACGATACTTTAGCAAAACAATTTAATTTTAATAATTACAAAATAAGGTCTTACAATACTAGACACAAAAAGAACAGAGGAGGCTCGATGATCTTAGTACTAAATGACAGAAATGTTGAAGAATTGCAAGTGTGTAAGAAATTATATAAAATGAATAGTTTCGAAGTGTGTGGAGTTAGGGACACTGAGACAAATTTATGTGTTGTTTGTTGTTATCGGACTCCTTTAAATAGTAATTTTGACGATTTCATGGACAGGCTTGAAAAACTGCTACAGCTTTTTCTCAATAAACCGTGCATAATTTGTGGTGACTTCAACATCGATGTTTTTAAAGATGACTCAAGACATGTTTCCTTCTTATCGTTACTAACTTGTTACAATTTCAAATATCTGATAGACTCTCCTACCTTTCGGAGGAATAAATCTGAATCATGCATTGACAACTTCTTGACTAACTTGCCTGACAGTTACGTAGACCATACAACTGTTGATCACAATGGGTTATCAGACGGACACGCGGGTCTTTTCTGTAAACTACGCTTAGAAAAAGTTATGAATAAGAAGCGGACAAAATATGTTCGTCTTTTTAAAAGGAAGTATAGTGTCGAGAACAAAAGTGTCTTTAGAAAAAAACTATTGGAAACCGACTGGAGCACGGGTATTAACACTTTCATTAGTCAATTCAATTATATTCATTCTTCAATCTTTAAAAAGTGTAAAGTAAAAATTAATATCAAAAGAAATAAATGTTCTAAATGGATATCAAACGGAATAAGGATTGCAAGTAAAGTAAAACGTTTCCTTAACACAATAAATAAGATGCAATGTGACCATTCGGTTCTGGAATATCGGAATAGGTATATCAGAATGTATAGAAAAGTGGTTAGCTGTGCAAAAAGGAATGCTGTTAGGAAACAAATTGAAATGGCTTCTGATTCCAGTAAAACGATATGGAAAATAGTGAATCAACAACGCAATGCTACTAAAGACCTGAATGAGCACCCTATTATACTTAAGAGTAACAATACTGTGACTAGTAATGCTCTAGACGTGGCTAATATATTTTCCAAATGTTTCGACAATATAGTTCACCTAGAAGCTTGTAACCAAAGATTAGCAATGACATATCTAACTGAAAGTGTCAGCCGAGTAGAATCCAACATGAGCTTTGATGCAGTAATACCTTTAGAAATTTTCAATATGGTAAAAAAAATGGTCAACAAGCCCTCAGCTGGCCATGACGAAATTCCTCTGACTATAATTAAAGATAATATTGACTTATTAGCGACTCCATTAGCATCTTTTTATAACGAATGCATAAATGAAGGTCTATTCCCGGATCAACTTAAAATCGCTCGAGTGCTACCAATCTTTAAGAAGGGTTCTAAGATGGATCCTGAGAACTACAGACCGATTTCTGTGTTACCTATTTTATCAAAAATCTTTGAAAAAATTATTAAAAATAGGCTTCTGAGACACTTAAAGTTGCACAATGTCTTAAATAAGCAACAATTTGGATACCAAACGTCATTAGGAACTAGTGATGCTGTTGAAGAATTAGTTGACGAGGTGATATGTAACTTAAATTGCAAGCATAAAGTAGCCGGTATATTTCTTGACCTCAGTTCTGCGTTCGATACAGTAGACCATGACATTCTCTTGGCCAAATTGGAACACTATGGTATACGGGAGAATGTATTAAATCTTTTCAGCTCTTATTTGCATAACAGGCGTCAGTTTATAGAGATAAAATCAGTGGTAGATGATGAAGAAAAAATATATAAATCTAATCTAGTTTCTGTATGCCGTGGGGTCCCGCAAGGCTCCGTTCTAGGTCCAATTTTCTTTATAATATTCCTGAACGACTTGATTGAGTATATTCAAAGACATTTTAATGACATTAAATTAATAATTTTTGCTGATGACACAAATGCAATAGTGTCTGCACACGACATATACGAATTAGAATCCAAAATCAATAATGTGCTTAAAGCTTTCGAAAACTGGTTTGGCACTAATAATTTAAAAGTTAATGCAAATAAAACAAAGTGTGTGTTATTTAAGCCGACGGTGCGAAATAATGCTAGGATTGAGGTAGTATCTTGTGGAAACAAAGTCGAAGTAGTTGATAGTGTTAAATTCTTAGGTGTAAACATTGACGCATTATTAAATTGGAAAGTTGAGATATTGTCTATCACAAAGTCTGTTAGCTCGGCATGCTATGCAATCAGAACCCTGAGGGACGAACTAACTTTACCTCAACTTAGGAGTGTGTATTTCGCTTTGGTTGAGTCTAGGCTCAGATATAGTATTGAGTTTTGGGGCAACAGCTACAAATACAATATCCAGTCAGCATTTGTTATTCAAAAAAGAGCTTTAAGGACAATGCTGCGCATGAAACAGACAGAATCATGCAAGGAACACTTCATAAAACTTAAAATTCTAACAGTGCCATGTCTCTATATTCTTGTGTTGCTAACTAACTTTGTTAAGAACTTGCACAGATTTGAGACTGAAGAGCAAAGACAAGCTAGACATAGTACTCGCAGGAAAAACTTACCCTACACAATTCGGAAATCTGACTAATAGTTAAGAGTAAGTTCTCTCGATGTTTAATTCTGTGCTGTTTTTTCTCTTATTTTTTAATTACTATACCGATGAGTAACTCTATAATGGTCTTAATTTATCTGATTATCAATACATCTGTAAAAGTGTACCAACAAGCATTTAATACACACAATACTTACCCACTAAACTCTATTCTCACACACAAACGGTTTACATACATTACACTATTTTTATACGATAATTGGGAGTATCCGCTTTGTACCGCCGACATAATCTTCTTAATGATCAACAAACAATATGGCTGATTTAGTAGATATCTCGGAAGATATCGAAAAAACTATAAACGTTGGCATTTCACAAAGCGTAGATATTCCTGAAAACTGCAAAAAAGTATTTGGTGAATCTAATAATTACAAAATACTGACTCAAAATATAAGAAGCTTGAAACATAATTTCGATGACTTTCAGGTCTTACTGAACCGACTGGATATAGAATATGATTTTATTATTTTGACTGAATGTTGGCTGGCTAAACTCGTGGATCTACCAAAAATTACTTCATACAAAACATTTGCTACCGTTGAGACAATTAATCAAAACGGTGGAATAGTGGTCTACTTTAAAGAGTATCTTGAAGTTAAAATCACTGAACCTACAAGCGATGTCGATGAAATGAACTGCCTACTGTCTACGATTAAAAATGAGCTCGCAATAATATCGATATATAGATCGCCCGCATTCAAGATCATTGATAATTTTTTAATCGCTTTAGACCGTATTTTAAATAGTTTAAAGTGTTTTAAAAATATTATTCTAATAGGAGACATTAATATTAATATCATAGATAATAGCAGTGCTAACTCTTCAAGGTACATGGATTTACTGGCCTCACATGGGTTATTGCCATCCCATATCCTCCCGACCAGAAAAGAAAATTGTCTGGATCACTGCTTTCTGAAAACTACGGCTTTATCTTACACTATAGTCTGCGAGTCTACAGTCACAGATCACTCAAGTGTTATGATCTCGCTTTCAAAAAAATCTAATATTCACTCTAGAAAAACTAAAACTTATAAAAAACTAGATTATCAGGCAGTAATCGAAGATCTAAAACAAATCAGCTGGCCGTCCATTCTAACATCTGATGATTGCAATATAGCGACAAATGTGTTTTTGACAGCTATAACTGACGCAATGAATAAACATACAACTTTATATAAACTGTCTCGAAGGAAACGGGCCCTAAAACCTTGGATAACGCCTGGTCTATGCCGCTGTATTAGAAATAGAGATCAACTTCATAAAAAGCTTCGCAAAAACCCAGACAATGTAACTTTAAATATCACTTATAGAAGGTACCGTAACACGTGTAATAATTTATTGAAAAAACTTAAAAACAACTATCTAAGGTCTGAAATCAATAAGCATAAAAACAATTTAAAGAAACAATGGTCCTTAATTAGAGATGTCTGCAATTTCACTGGTCTAAGTAATGATAACGAAGAACTGCTAAAACTCAATCCTGATCCACAGAGCTCAGTTAACCAGGTAAACGAGTACTTTGCAAATGTTGGATACCATTTAGCGAATGATATACAGAGTAGGGACCCGGGATTACCAAAGGCTCCCTTCATCGGGCGCTCTGCTTCCAACTCGCTCGTCCTCTTGCCGACGGATATCGATGAAGTAAAAGCCATCATACTGAATTTAAAAAAATCGAACGCTACTGGTTACGATGGAATTCCAATATCACTGCTTAAATCAGGAGCAGATATTTTGGCTCTGCCCATAGCTATGATATGTAATCAATGCATGGAAACGGGCGTTTTTCCAGAAGTCCTCAAAAAGGCTTTAATTATACCTATACATAAGGCGGGGGATAAAGATCGTGTTTCTAACTATAGGCCAATATCGCTACTCCCCTCCTTATCTAAGGTATTTGAGAAAGTTATTAACAAAAGACTGACTCGTTACCTTGAGTCTCAGAATCTCCTCTCAAACAACCAATTCGGTTTTAGGGAAAACAGGTCAACTAGCGATGCCATTAAACACCTAACTTCTACCATTGTGAATAACCTCGATAGAGGGAATAAAACCATAGCCATTTTCCTGGATTTGGCGAAAGCATTCGATACAGTCTCTGTTCCCCTGCTTCTTGCAAAACTGGAACATTTAGGAGTTCGTGGAATACCGCTTAAATTACTTAAAGACTATATGACTAATAGAACACAATGTGTAGGAATAAATGGCTTCGTGAGTGACCTGGAGAATGTGACTTTCGGTGTGCCTCAGGGTAGTGTTTTGGGACCTACGCTTTTCCTCATTTACGTAAATGACCTGTGTGATTTACAGCTGAACCAGGGCCGAGTCATAGCGTACGCTGATGACACAGCCCTTTTATTTAGTGGGAAAACATGGAAGGAGGCAAACGAGCTGGCTAACGAAGGGTTCAGACTGGTTTCGCAGTGGCTACAGTCAAATCTTCTGACTTTTAACACGATTAAAACTAAATACATACCTTTTAGCATAAGAAAGAGCAGCCAACCAGCTCCTGGCGTTATCCAAATAAATGCTCACACTTGTAATGTGATGGGGACATGCTCTTGCCAAGAACTTTCTAAAGCTTCGTCATTAAAATACCTTGGTCTGATCATTGATCAACACTTAAACTGGCAAGAACAGATCTCATCACTTACCTCCCGAGTGAGAAAACTTATTTATATATTTAAAAATATACGAGGCTTTTGCCCGCCAACCTTATCATTGTTAGTGTATATTTCGTTGTGTCAGTCAATTATAACTTACTCTATTGCTGCTTGGGGGGGTGCTGCCAAAACCGTTCTTATTGCTTTAGAACGAGCACAACGTGCTGTTCTTAAGGTGATGAGTTATAAGAAATTTAAGCACCCTACTCATCTTTTGTACTCTGAATTATCAGTACTTACAGTAAGGCAATTATTCATCAAAGACTTAATATTAACCCAGCACAAAAAAAGACCGGATTATACAGCAAGGAGAAGGCAAGATATTGTTTATTCTGTGCCTTACTGTAAAACCTCATTTGCAAACCGTTTTTTTGGTTTCCTAGGACCATTCATTTACAATAAAATTTCAAAATTAATCCAAATTCATAATCTTAATTCCCATACTTGTAAAAGGGAAATTTTTAAGTTTCTCAACTCACTGAACTATGATGATACTGAAAAAATACTTAAAATTTGTAGTTAAATAAATCACCAACATTTGCATCATACACATACATACACTACATACATACTTCAAGTCACTTACATTTATCATTACACATACAACGTTCACTTTTTACACAAAGATAATAGCTAATAATCAAGACCTTCTTTTATTTTTGATAATATTAACTTTAATATACTTTACAACTAGTTTTTTTTTTAAACAGGCAAACATTATAAAGTATAACGACCAAACACAATGTAAACAAACTAGGCATCTAAATATTTTGCTTATACTATGTCAATATTTACATGTACCTTCTAAAAAAAAAAATGTTCACTAATCTATGTTTGCCTACCCTAAGTTTATGTAATATTATATTCTGCTTTGCTTTAAATTTTCTAAGACTCTTTATGTTATAAAATTAAATAGTATTTCTTGTCACAAGTATGCTACCATGAGTACAATCACAGAGAACGAGGAACACTGGTCCACCGTAATACAGTCTATACTAGTACGGGGAGCAGAGTGAATCTGTTCTGTGTTAACAACATGTAATAAGTACCGACACGTAACAAACAAAAATTGTATCTAAATCTACTATTATTTTGTATTTCAATAACAGTTTACTGTGCAAGGTTGTTATTTTCTGATTTAGCAAATAAATAATTTTTTTTTTTTTTTTTTTTTTTTTTTTAATTTTATTCAACCTAGATTGAAAGTGGTTCGACATAGCCCCAGATATCAATCAGTCTTGTTATACAACAAGTTGCCGTTGGAATTTAAAAGCATAACCAGTGCAAATTTATTCAAACACAAATTAAGGACGTATTCATTGAGGAAAGGCTTTTACAGTATTGAGGAATTCACCAATTGACTAATGACAATCATGTATTTATGCGACATTAGCTATTATTGAATTTTATTATTATTATTTGTATTGCCTTAATCTATCCCATTATATTCTTTATGTAATTATGTGACTTTTTTTTTTTTTTTTTGTAAAAAGGTATTCTTATTCTCATCTTTTGACATTATTATTTTAGTTTTGACATATTTACTTAATTTTTTTTTCTTATTGTCCATTAATTTTGTTATTGTAAAAGTAGCTATTAAATTGTTATTTTTATCTTTTGACATTCTTATTATTTTTATGTTTTTAATTTATTCGACTGTTAATTATTTTTTTTGTAAAAAGGCTAGAGCTATTGTTATTTTCTTTTTTTTTTATGTTTGTTTTGTTACTACTGGCGGAACCTTAGTATTGTAATATAATTTTAAGTTTTTCTACACAATCTGTTTTGTTAAGAAATAAATGACTTATGACTTATGACTTTTGACTCTTGGAGGAACTTTTATCTGAATGGCAATGTAGGTGGGACAATTCCATCAAGGGCAGGCACCTCCACCAGTTCTTTCCATCCGTTCGTGAGCGGCTGGACAGGACATGGCTGGAGGTTGATCACTGTGTTGCCCAATTTCTCACGGGCCATGGCAACTTTAAGAGTAAATTATTTTCCTTCAAGCTTGTTGACTCGCCTTTTTGTCAATGTTCAACATCTGACTGCGAATATGAACAATCTGCTCATCACATTTTGTGGGAGTGTAGTCTTTGGCAAAATGAACGCAACATTATGTTGGATAGTGTACAGGTTACATCCGGAGTTATTTACTATACGGACCTTGTGGAAACTAGAGCAAATTTCCGTGCGTTCAAGCGTTTTTGCCATACCTATTATTGGAATCAAATATAACAGCTCTCAACTAGGACCCATTAACGTTAATATTTATCCGTGGTGCTTGGCAACTGGGCATATCCCAGTTGTAAACGTCCCTTTGTGCCTATTGGCCTTGTTTCGTTCTGTCTCCTGCTGATATGGAGGGAAGTGGAAATTACAGTTCTTTCCTACTCCTCCGCTATACTTTCTGATTAATTTCGTTGCGGGATCCAAGACAGTTAAATTCATTCTCTGGGACTTCGTCGAGCTTCATTGTCTCGGCGCTTTTCTGGTGGTCGCCACTGTTGATTCTGGCTTTCAGGAGTTACAGTGGTTTGGGCGTGTGTGGCGGGCTTGTCCCATTAAAAAAAAAAAAAAAACCAAAACCTTGAAGACATCCTCCAGTGCAGCGGTGAACAGTTTCGGACATATGACGTCTCCCTGTCTCACACCTCGCTGCAGAAGGATAGGTTGGTCCTGAAGTCGGACTGACACTAGATGACACTATCACTATATAAATCGCGAATGTATTATCGTCAATTGAATTACTTGACCCCGGCCGTTCTCTTTGAAGGCCGTTATTTTTTAACTATAAATAGGCGACCTACCGGGGATTTACATGAAATTACACTTGATAATAACTTGTTTCATGCAACTGTATACTAACTTGAGGCTAGATTTTCTTTTAGCAGAACATAATAGTGGGGGAGCCTGTTGCACAAGCAGTCACAGGCAGCAGTGGTCCAGTGGTGGCAGCCCCGACTTACGAACAGTGAGTCGTGAGTTCGAACCCAGACAGGCGCATTATTTTATGTAATTTATTTCATCACCACTGCTCTCAAAATGGTGATCGAAAACATCGCGAGGAAACCGGCATGTCCAAGAACCAAAAATTGAAAAGACATGTCTTGTGACATCTACCAATCCGTATTGGGTCCGCGTGGTGAATCGTAGCCCATTTCTTCATATTGAGAGGAGGCCGTGGCCCAGCATTGGGAACGTTATAGGCTGATGATGATGATGATGAGGCACAATTCTAAACTCATCATGAAAAATCTCATTATGAGACCTCATTCATGCTGACAACCACAGACGGCAGTCAACGCAAATAATCTCTCAAAAACCAACACCCTAAACTCATTACCATCAGCACGTACTTATATAAGTCTATCGATACACATTTTTTGTACTTTCTCGTCTTCAAGCTCAACGTCTGCCGTCGGTGTAAGCGGTTTACATGTAAATTAGTTCTCCCTTCGAGCTTGTTAACTATAACAAGATGGATATTTTCACTGCGGGCTTATACTTCTTATGTCAATGTTGGCGGTGTATGTGGCTTGTGTGGTATATAGAATAAGGAGGCGAAACTGTTTGCAACCATTTTGATCGTCTCATGAGGAGTCTAAGGTCAAGGATTTTCGGGAGAGATGCTGACGGGGATTTTTTTTTTCTTTACACTAGGAATCCCGTTTATTTGTGTGTATATTTTTAACATTTAAACTCCCACACACACACAGCTCGACCCGCAACAACTGCCTGTAGGCCAAACAAATTTTAATGTTCCAAGCGGAAGTCGCACCCGCTACACACAGAATAGCACCCAATCGCTCAACCACATCACCCGTGTCGTATTTAAATATACAACAACAACTATAGCGCCCCCTTTGAGTGGAATCATCCCAGTACCGTTGCTCTTCTTTAAAGAACAAATCACATGTGTTAACTGAGCCGGTTAACATAACTCTACTTGCTTTCTTTATTTTTTATAAATCATATCAATCAAAATCTACGGTTGTCTAACAAATGAAGTAAAAATGATTGTGAATGCGTAATAATGAAGATACGTCGAATGTGGCATACGTCAAGAATAATATTGTACTTTTTCACAAATAATTAAAGTTCACGTTAAAATTTTAAGTACTTAGCACCCAATAGTTCGTAGTTACCCCCTCTATTCGCGAGTGGGCTCAAATCGTTATAAAAATAGAAACGAAGTAAAAATCTTACAATCCTGCATTTATCGTTTTACAACAAACAAAGGAAACTAAATAAGAATTAAAATAATCTACATTTCTTTTTCTAATTAACTGCGGTGATAACAATCGAGTCGTGGGAACGTCCAGATTACTTTTTGTATTCAACATAATATAATGTCTTTTGTAATTTTTAAATACAAATAGACAAATACACTTAGTTTATTAACCTGGGTTGACTAGTAGAGACTGCGTAAGGCTTGCCGCTGTGTTTGGTGCAATAAGTTTAAATAAATAATGGCAACATCGCTTAAGAATAAAGTAGTGGTTGTGTCAGGAGGAGCTCAAGGCATCGGATGTGAAATAGCTGACAAGTTCTTAAAACACGAGGCTAAAGATGCCATTTTACTGGATATTGATGAAGATCAAGGAGCCAAGACAAGGAAAAACCTAGCACACAAGTATGGAGATGGTAAAGTTGAATTCATAAAATGTGATGTGACTACGGATTTAGGAGAAGTTTCGAAATATATCATTGATAAGTACAAAACAGTAGATGTATTAGTCGTGAGTGCTGGCGTTGTAAGCTCACTAGATTACAGAAAAACAATTGACGTAAATGTCACAGCAGTTATAGAATGGTCGATGAAGTTTCAAGAACACATGAGAAAGGACAACGGCGGAAATGGTGGAACCATCATGTTGATATCATCAATATTTGGATTTCGTCCAATGCCATACGCCTCTGATTATCAAGCGTCAAAATTTGCAGTGGTTGGCTTTACTAAATCTTTGGGACACATTGAAAATTTTGAGAAGACTAAAGTCCGTGTGGTGGCTTTATGCCCAGGGTTTACGGAAACTTCACTAACCTTAAATTTGCGAGATCCAAAACTTCAAAAGACCCTACCTGAGGATCTTGTGAAATTTGCCAACTCTTTTCCTTGGCAAAGAGTTGAAGATGTCGGTAATGCAGCAATAGAAGTGTATGAAAAAGCTGAAAGTGGAACTGTGTGGTTAATTGAAGGTGGTGCACCGATAACTCAAGTGCTATGAACAAGTTATGAGTATGAACGTGACGATAAGAGACTAAATGCTGTACACCCTAGAGAATGTCTCGCTATCAATCGTCAGGTACAAGCTACTTGTGAAGTGGTACAGTCTAGGTGATACCATACGATTTTACAGTGATAAGTGATTTAATGATTAGTTAACCTGGGTACTAAACGTAGTATACAGCGTGTGAAACCAACATTTAGCATTATAGGCATATGTTTGTTCCCACTGCTGGGACACAGGTAGAGACCTGTGTCCTAGCAGTGAGAACTAACCACCACACGGGCTCTGTGACACGGGCCCAGAGCGAGTGGTAGATGTCATGTCTTCATATACTATAGAGCTTCTGTAGAAGATTATTTGCATCTAAGTAAATAGAGCATGTCTGATAAATATTTATGTTTTCATTTCATAAGCCTGACCTTTAACTCATTGACGTTCGTAAGCTAGATATACTCGATGTAATTTATGAAGTATATACTGGATAGATTATAGTTATAGTTAAAATGTACCTATCTCACCAGAGAGTTTGTTATTTAATTGATTTTCCTCTTAATTTGTTAGGGTTAACTCTGTTACTGATATTTTTTTTGTAAATAAGAACTCTATCTATACTCAAAACCTAATTAGATTGCCTTTATTGTTCAGTTGTTTTAAAAATATGATGAAAATTACTTCACAACAGTCAGTGTTTTTCCAAAATATTGTTACGAGCTGGGTATGAGATAAATTAATTACTACCAATTAAACAACACAATAACTTTATTAATCACAAAACACTTTAAACTTAATCACAAATACACTACTGATCACTATTCGCTTAGATATCGCACTTCAAGTTCTCTTCGATTCGCTTCGCTGTGTAGCCAAAACAAGACTGCCGGTCGCGTTTTTTTTTTTTTTTTTTTTTTTTTTTTTTTTTTTTAGGAATGACCACTCGTAGTTGCAACTCGATAAGGTTGCTTAACTACTTAACCGAACTATCCTGTGGGTGGCCAAAAATTACTTTAAGGCCCCCAGCCAGGGCTTACAAACTAAAAATATTTACATTTAAATGACGATCACTAAGGGCACCCCCTGTGGGGTTCGGGCCTCGACTTAGTGCGTCATTATCGGGAGGGAGACTGCCGGTCGCGGCCCTGAGCGCTCTATTTATACTCGCCAACAGACACACCAGAATAACCACGAACATTCGAGAGGGTCATAAAAAAAACACTTACAAAAAAATAGCAGGTAGATAGGGACTAGGTAGGTAGGTAATTATTATTACTAGCTACTTGTACAAACAAATATGAACCGTAGGCCCTAGGCGTATGGTCGAAATTCTAATGTCTTTGTATAAATAGGTCGCGAGTTTGTACCTACCTAACTTTAAAACTAATAATAATAGAATGCTCTCGAACTTCTAACGTACACACACTGTAATCACTGGCTTTCTCGAATGTTCTAGTAGGTCCGATGTAACACTGCCCCCTCCTTAGACATGCTCGTCCCGAGCATCATTAGTCCCGTAGTATAGCGCCAACCGGTCTACATACACAATCTTAGGCGCGCCTCGTGGACCCTTCTGTATTCGGTAGGTGACATCGTTGATCCTAGTCACGACTCGGTATGGCCCATCCCATTTTGCTTGTAACTTCGGAGACTTCCCCTTGCTCCGCACTGGGTTATGCAACCACACCAGTGAACCCTCGTCGAAACCCCTACCGTTTGCCTTCCGATCATAACGGGTCTTTATCTTCTCAGACATCTGTTGGCCGGATTGTCGGATATGCTCATAAACATCGTTCAGCTTATTACGCAAGTCATTTGCGTAATCTGTTACGCTACATGGAGCATCAGGGGGAGTTCCAGTGATTAAATCAGCAGGTAACCGTAATTCCCTTCCAAAGTTCGCGAAGGCTGGTGTCACAGTCGTACTTTCGTGGACTGCACTTCGGTAAGACAGAAGAAACGGCTGTATGTGCTTGTCCCAATCCCTTTGCCGGCTTTCCACAACTTTCGCCAGATATCTTTCCAACGTTTGGTTGAATCGTTCCACCATTCCATCGGATTGTGGGTGGTAAGAGGTGGTTCTGGTTTTATAGGTACCCATCAATCGTCAAGTCTCTTGAAATACTTGCGATTCAAAATTTCTTCCTTGATCGCTATGTATTTCTAAGGGTACTCCAAAACGACAGAAGACTTCTTGAACTAATTTATCTGCGACAGTTGTTGCTTCTTGGTTAGGAATGGCGAAGACTTCCGGCCACTTTGTAAAGTAATCCATGACCACCAGGAAGTACCTGTTTCCGCTCTCACTTACTGGAAATGGTCCCGCAACGTCTAGTGCTATCCGTTCCCAAGGGGCTCCAACGTTGTACACTTTTAATGCACCTCTGCTGCGTGTACGGGGTCCTTTCACGGCCGCACAACTGGTACATTTACGGCACCAGTCCTCCACATCATCTCGACAGTGGATCCAGTAGAAGCGTTCTCGAATTTTTAGTAGAGTCCTTTTTACCCCCATATGTCCTCCAGAACATCCATCATGGTAGAGCCGTAGACCATCCGGTACCTTAGCTTTCGGAACAACCATTTGTAGATGACAGCTGTCCCCTCTAGCGTTTTCCCATTTACGGCACAAGACTCCATCCTGGATCACCAAGCTGTTCTATTGCGCCCAATAACTCTTCGTGATGGAACTCATCGCAGCCACATCACTCCACTTGGGTTTAGGAACACCAGCTTTGATCCACTCGAAGATCGGTTTGATATCCGAGTCATTGTGCTGAGCCTGTTGTAGGGTCTCCTTCCATTCATCACTGAGATCCGTTCTAAGCATCCTCACGGGCACTACTTCCTTAGTCTCTTGCCTGGCACAGTGCTTACAGTCTTCAGGACAAGGTCTTCTTGATAAGGCGTCTGCGTTACCGTGAGTTCTCCCACTGCGATGTTTAGTTAGGAAATCAAACTCTTGGAGCAGTTCTATCCATCTCGCCACTTGCCCCTCTGGATTCTTGAACTGTAATAGCCACTTCAGTGCAGCATGGTCAGTTCGTAATTTGAATTTACGTCCCAGCAAATATTTATTGAAGTGCTGCACTGTCTTTACTACAGCGAGTAGCTCCCGTCTTGTAACGCAGTAATTTCTTTCTGGCTTAGATAAAGACTTGCTGAAGTACGCTATTACAACCTCCCGGTCTCCTTTCCGTTGAGACAGCACGCCCCCAATTCCAGTATTACTGGCATCTGTGTCAACTATGTCATTTTCAGTGTCAGGATATCCCAAAATAGGTGTGTTTCACAGACGTTTCTTTAATTCCTGAAATGCGACGTCGCAGTCATCGTCCCAACAGAATTGCCTCTTTTCCTCAGTGAGTTTGTGCAGAGGTTTTGCAATGTCGGCAAAATTCTTGACAAACCTTCGATAGTAGGAGCACAAACCCAGGAATGCTCTGACCTGTGTCTTGTCTTTCGGAACTGGCCAATCCTTGACGGCGACTACTTTTTCTGGGTCTGTTTGAACACCTTCCCCCGAAACTATGTGTCCTAAGAAGTTCACTTGCTGTCTGAAAAACGAACACTTTTTCGGACTTAACTTGAGATTTGCTGTTTGGATTTTCGACAGCACTCGGTTGAGGTTTTTAAGGTGATCTTCAAATGTACGGCCCACGATGATTATGTCGTCTAGATAGACAAGACATGCGTCTCCAATCAATCCGGCGAGTACTTGCTCCATCAGCCTTTCAAACGTCGCAGGAGCGTTGCACAAACCGAATGGCATAACTTTAAACTGCCATAGCCCTTTTCCTGTTGAGAATGCAGTTTTCTCCTTGTCCTTGGGGTCTATTTCTACTTGCCAGTAGCCACTCTTCAGATCAAGTGTGGTAAACCACTCCATACCAGTCAGCGTGTCCAGTGTGTCATCGATCCTAGGCAGCGGGTAGCTGTCCTTTTTCGTGACGTCGTTCAGTCGTCGATAGTCCACACAGAAGCGCATACTGCCGTCCTTTTTCTTTACCAGGACCACAGGGGAACACCATGGGCTCGATGAAGGCTCTATAACACCGTCCTTCACCATTCCCTCAATCATGGTTTCTACCTCTTTTTCTCGTGCAACTGGCAGTCTTCTTGGTCGATAGGTAACTCGTTACCTGTATTAATCTGGTGCTGAACAAGTCCAGTTCTCCCTATGTCAGCATCATTCGAAGAGAAAATGTTGGCGTACTGAAGTAACATCTTCTTAGCATTGTCCATTTCTCCTTTGGTTAAATCGCAGTTTTCCAAAAGTGTCGACACGTCAAATTTTTTACTACGAACTTTATTTCCGGTAGGCACATCTTGCAATTGACGCATCCAAGCTACTTCCTCGCAAGTGCCAATCAAGGTGCCTTTCTTAATCACTTGCTCCTGGTCACTTGAATTCAGTATGCGTACTGCTGAGATGTTGGTGGCCTTGACCAGAGTTCGTGCCATCTTCCATGGGAAGTCATTGTTCACCCTTTCTATCAGAACACTCCGACCTTTGTTTCCAGAATTCTGTGGTAAACTAATTGGCACCATCGTTTCTGATCTGCGGGGAAGAACAATCTTCTTCAGGCAGTAAGTACACTTTTCCTGACGGTGCACCTTCCATGAACACTTCCTCTGAACCACATTTCAGTACTCCTTGATCAACGTCGATCTCACAACGATATTTCCGCATGAAGTCCAAGCCCAAGATGCAATCGTCCACTATGTCGGCCACGATGACATTCTGCTTGTAAAATCTGTCACCCAATTTTAACTCCACCTCCTTCTTGCCTCGGACGTTTATGTGCTGACCGGTAGCTGTTAGTAACTGTATACGGTCGTGCTTATTGAAGTAGTCCCCAAGAAACCGACTAGCTAGTTTGGAATTGACGACCGTGTGAGATGCTCCGGTATCCAACGTCAGTTTGCATGGTGTTCCATTGACTTCGCCTTTGATGGTCAGGCTGTTCAGCTGGACAGCTGGACCGAAGATGACCCCTTTCTCCACAAGTGTAGCACCTAGGACTATACCCCTGTGGGCGGTCGCGTACAGGTGATGCAACAACCTCCCTGACACGGTGCGTTCGGTGGTCTTGCCTCACTGCCTCTACTTCTAAGGCATGGGCCAAGGCGTCCTTCAAGGTCTCATGATGCCCCAGTCTCACGGCAGCTCTAACTTCTAAGTCACGTATTCCATCAACGAAGGCCTGTACCAGATTTCCATCAATCAGTGCAGGGGCAGACTGGTAGGCTTTCCGAACGAGTTTTTCAACTTCCAGAGCCCACTGCTGTAGGTTCTCGGCACTTCGTTGAAAACGGTCCTTCAACTTGGCACGGAATACGTGTTCCAGGTGCGCGTCGCCGTATCTGGACTCCAACGCCTCCAGTAGCTGCTCGTAGGTAACGTCCTTGCCGAGCGCCTCCAGAATAGTTAGGGCCTGGTCTCGGAGGCCCAAGGTGAGCGCGGTCATGGCTTGTGGTTTTGTCCATCCATTAGCCTTCATGACGGCCTCAAACTGTATTTTGTAAGCCGACCACGAAGATGTGCCGTCGAATGGAGGATTTCACCACTTCACCATTTCCACTTTAAAACCACGCGAAGATGGTGCAGCAATCACCGAAGCTACAGTCCCGCCTTCAGTCTTCAGTTCGCCCAAAGCCTTCTTTACCCCAGCAATCTGAACTTCGGCCTCCGAGATGCGATTCTCATGCTGGTGGACCTGTTCTTTCATCAACTTGATGTCCTTGCCAAAACTTGCATGCAGATCCTTTATGAGGAGCATCTGTTCGTCCTGGCGGCGGACCTGCTCCTCTATGTCTCGCTGCAACTGCTCTTCCAATCGGCGAGCCTGCTCCTCTTGACGGCGAGCTTGCTCCTCTTGACGGCGAGCCTGCTCCTCTTGACGGCGAGCCTGCTCCTCTTTGTCTCGTTGCAATTGCTCCTGTAACTGGCGAGCCAGCTCCTCTTGACGGCGAGCCTGCTCCTCTTTGTCTCGTTGCAATTGCTCCTGTAACTGGCGAGCCTGCTCCTCTTGACGGCGAGCTTGATCCTGCAGCAGTGCCATTAAAGCTGACAAGTCTGGCGCCACTGCTGCTGGAGAAACTCCGGATGGGCCAGCGACTGGCTGTGACGTAGGCTGGACACCACCCGGTGTCTGTGTCGGAGAATCCCCAAACCGCCTTTGGTCCATATCCTGCTGTCGCTGACTTCTGGTACGGATACCGTCCGTGTCGTCCTTTGGTAGGATTGGCATAATTTATCTCTCACTTCTGACACCAATTTGTTACGAGCTGGGTATGAGATAAATTAATTACTACCAATTAAACATCACAATAACTTTATTAATCACAAAATACTTTAAACTTAATCACAAATACACTACTGATCACTATTCGCTTAGATATCGCACTTCAAGTTCTCTTCGATTCGCTTCGCTGTGTAGCCAAAACAAGACTGCCGGTCGCGGCCCTGAGCGCTCTATTTATACTCGCCAACAGACACACCAGAATAACCACGAACATTCGAGAGGGTCATAAAAAAACACTTACAAAAAAATAGCAGGTAGATAGGGACTAGGTAGGTAGGTAATTATTATTACTAGCTACTTGTACAAACAAATATGAACCGTAGGCCCTAGGCGTATGGTCGAAATTCTAATGTCGACTGGCCTGTTGGTCTAGTGGTTAGTGGCCCTGACTGCTATGTCGGAGGTCGTGGGTTCGATTCCCACCCAGGACAAATGTTTATGTGATGAGCATGATCATTTGTTCTGTGTCTGGGTGTAATTTATCTATAATATGTATGTATTTAGAAATATATAAGTATGTTTATCAGTTGTCTAGTACCTATAACACAAGCTCTGCTTAGCTTGGGACTAGACGGCGTTGTGTGATAGTTGTGGAATATTATTATTATTATTAATGTCTTTGTATAAATAGGTTGCGAGTTTGTACCTACCTAACTTTAAAACTAATAAATAAATCTATAGACGAAATAATTACAAAACATTTTAAACTATTGCCAAATATTGTATCAAATAAGTTTGCCACCGAATTCAGAGATAATGTAAAGAATACTTGTAAAACTCAATGTAACACACCAATTCTAGATGTCAATTCATATATTTATAATTGTAGCTCATCAATGAGATTGCAAAAGGCTAAAGATGATGTTGTATCCTCTATAATAAAACAACTAAACGAAAAGAAGTGTCCAGGTTACGATGGCATCCGAGTCAAAGATTTAAAATATATATATAAGGAAATTACTCCCGTCATAACACATCTAATTAACACATGTATTGCGACGTCCTTGTACCCTGATCAACTAAAGGTTGGAATAGTAAGACCTATCCATAAAAATGGTTCGTACACAGATGTAAATAATTATAGGCCAATTACAATATTATCATGTATTGATAAGATAATTGAGAGGTATCTCGGACGAGAAATCAACAATTTTTTGACAAAAAATGGGGTGATTAATGATAAACAATACGGCTTTCAAAAAAACAAAAATACCTCACAATTGTTGTCTAAGTTTAGTAATGAGGTCAACAGGTGCCTGGACAATCGTGAACATGTACTTGTTGTCCTCATTGATTTGAGCAAAGCCTTTGATTGTTTGGAATATAGGACGCTATTTAATAAATTACAGCAAAGTGGTATACGGGGTCCTCTTTTAGAATGGTTCAAAAACTACCACAAAAACCGCTTCACGTCGCGCGTCGGTGAGTGTGGCAGGCTCGTTAAGTAGCATGATTGCAACCGATAAAGGCACAGCTCAAGGTTCAATTATCGGGCCGACCGAATACTTACTGTACGTGAACGATATGTGTAACATCTTTACAGAGGGCTCCGTGTACCAATTTGCTGACGATACTTGTCTAGTTGCTGCTCATAAAGATATACGTGAGGCATAGAGAGTGATGCAGGGTAACTTCGACCTCCTATGTAAGTGGGCTCACGACGTTGGTCTTGTTATTAATGCAAAAAAAACTTAACTTCTGCATGTACACTCACCTTACCTGACGGCGTGTTCTGTACCTTGTGTCGTCGCCCATGAGCATCTGTGTTTACACCGACCGATCACAGCGTGTAGTTGCCAGACATTAGAGCTGGTGACTCATCACATGTATCTTGGTCTTATAATAGACAGTAATTTCCACTGGCGGCCGCACATTGATCACGTATGTAATAAGCTTAGATCTGTGCTATCAAAGTTATCGATACTTAAGTATAAACTTCCTTATAAAACGCTCAGAACATTGTACTTGGCACTAGCTGATTCCGTTATTGACTACGGCCTAAGTAGCTATGGGCGCACATACAAAACTTACATCGAGGACATTTACAAGCTACAGTTACGTATTCTAAAAACCATTGTACCCAGAAGAATAAAACAAGAATTCCAAGATGATAACACGGGTCTCTTTAAGTACTGTCAAATTGTAAATGTCTTTGACAAGGCGCGAATACTCTTTGTAAACGAGAACTACCACAACCTAGGTTTAATACGAAAATACGAAAGGCTAAAGTCGTTACGTTGTTTGTCATACCTACCCACATATAAGATACCTAAATGTAATAACGTCTATGGAACAAGGACGTGGGAATGCATGCTACCATCAATTATGAATGACTTACCGCTGGAAATCTGCAATGCATTAAATGTGAAAAATTGTTCGAAAGTACTGAAGAGATACTTTCTGGATTGTGGCACGGTCTAGGAAGTGTCTCTTTCAGTGATTTTTGTATACTTTATAATAATAGTAATACTATCCTAAATATTTTTTTAAAAAACTAAACTAAAAAGCTAAACTATATTAGCGGTGCGCGTGCGGTCCGGGTGTGTGGTATGAGGATGGCGTTTGCTCCCCCGCCGTCGCGCGCCCCGCCTCGCCCGCCTGCGGCGGGGTGAGGGGTGTCCGGGGGGGGGGGCTTGCGCCCCACCGTATGCCTCACTTGCGCCCGAATCTCGCGCGTCCTACCTATTAATTTACTACATAATAGTAATTAATTTCATGTTGTGGCACCGAGTGGCCGTGTCTGGCATACCACTGGTAAACCCACGATGGTTTGTGTGGTATGTAAGTGATGTATAATAAATGTAAATAATGTTTTTTGAATAATAAAATTAAAAAAAAAATAATAATAATAATAATAATAGAATGCTCTCGAACTTCTAACGTACACACACTGTAATCACTGGCTTTCTCGAATGTTCTAGTAGGTCCGATGTAACAATATGTATTTGGGAACATCGATATTATGTAATCCAATCGAAATAAATACACACTACCTTTAGCGAATAGAGATGATTATTCTATTCTATTCTTCTATTCTAGAATATGTTTGATTTACAAATTATTTTGGTATTACGTTTGTATGAAAGACGCATGCTCCGATATTTTTAATACTATCAATTATGAAATTAGGTCATTTGCTAGTTTCTTCCCTAATAACTTTTTCTCACATCAGTTGTAAACAAAACAATCGTTCATAAAGTTGGAGTCGGTAAGTATAATATAAAGCACATTCATTACGGTATCAATTGACAGTCAACTGATTTCTGCAGTGCGATTGGTAGTGTTGTGCCATTCCATTTTATTTCTATCGACAGTAATATCTCCAAGTGTTTCAATCTCCACTATACACACTCTACACTTTTTTAATTATTTTTGTAAAGCCAATGACCAAAATCATATTCACATAATAGTTATTTGCAGTATTTGGCTTTTTTCAGTACAAACAAAACAGGATTTTTTTGCAAAAAAACAGAAATTTCAGGTGGCGTGGCGGTAGCGTTACAATACGAAATCCTGAAAGATGGATATCTCGCTGTAAGGGCCACTCCCTCAGAGGAATAAATCACTCTTAGTTATTAATTACGTACTAACATAGTCTTTAAGGAGTGTTTACCAGCAAAGTGCTGTGGGCCCCTCATAGAACACAGTCGCTGTGACGACCGTGCAACTTGTAAACATTTTATTATTTTTTTGTTGCTTTTACAAATATTTGTTTATGCGTTATATGTTTATTTATTTTTTATTTAATATTTTGAGTTCACGATATTTCGGCACTATTGCAAGCACGATCACGGATGAACTGGAATTGTTGCAGGTGGGTGTCTATGAGCAAGCAAATCAATATAGCATCTTTCTTGATTGTGTTATGCGCTCGGTAATTACCATGTCACATGATAAATATCCCGTTTTAAATGTAAATAATACTGTACTGACCATGTCCATATAAAACATATAATTATAGTCTTAAAGGTCTTACTAACAGTGTTACGTAATGGTAGTGTTATGTAATCTAATTGTTGTCTGATTGCATAAATTAATCTTATTAAATCAAGGAAACCCAGAGTTACATATTAACATTGCCTCTACATAAAGACTTCACTTGGTTCTGGATTTTTTGCAAAAAAATAAAATCTCACTTGAACAAAAAACCGGGACTTGAAAGGTCAGTTTAAAAATCCAAAAAATAACCCGATGCTTATAAAATGTGTTTGATCGTTGTGTTACTATACTATGTCAGCATTCTGAACTTTTTCTAAATGAAGCCAGATAAACCCTGCCCAAAACAGTCGTCAATAAAAAATAAATGTTATTAAATCGTGCAAAAAATGTGCATACATTAGTAAAAACGAGAAGAAACCTCTAAACGTTTTTGATTACGAACTAGATTTTGGTATCAATGTTGTTAAACTAACTATAAACCCATCTATACTGATAAACTTGTTATTACAAATATACTAATTATTTTTATGCGTCCACGTTT
Organism: Xestia c-nigrum; assembly: GCA_916618015.1. NCBI lineage: Eukaryota > Metazoa > Arthropoda > Insecta > Lepidoptera > Noctuidae > Xestia > Xestia c-nigrum. The sequence continues at coordinate 25,353,308 of OU745249.1, forward strand.
ATGCGGCACAGCTGCTTAGGTAAACAACATGATATTATAACATTGAACTGAATAACAAATTAATTGCTTGTTTGTCAAGAATTATCGCAGTATTGCAATGCATTATAAATTCCATGTTCAACTCTCAGCTCCGTAGTCGTTTAAGCGCATTCGACAAATTCACAACATGGCGAGAGACTTAGCGAACAAAGTAGTCGTTATAACCGGTGGAGCTGACGGGATCGGCTACGAAATCGCTGACAAGTATCTCACTAAGGGAGCCAGGATTGTCATCCTACTCGACATCAACGAAAAACTCGGCGCTGATGCTGTGAAGAAACTAACAGCCAAACACGGTAACAACAGAGCAACATTCCTCAGATGTGATGTCACACAAGATCTTAAAACTGTTTCCAAGTGGATTTTTGACTCGTACAAAGTAGATGTCCTCGTCAACAACGCCGGGATACTCAACGACCGTGCCCTTAAGAAGACCATCGACATCAACGTCACCGCGGTTGTGGAATGGGGACTAACCTTCTGGGATCACATGAGGAGAGACAGAGGCGGGAATGGAGGTACTATCATCAACCTAGCTTCTATCTATGGCTACAGAGTCGACCAGTTTCTACCAATTTATCAAGCTTCAAAGTTCGCCGTTATGGGATTCACCAAGTCATTGGGACATGTCGCCAACTGTGAAAGAACTGGTGTAAGGGTAGTAGCAATATGTCCAGGATTTACTGAGACCAAGCTGACGGAGCAGCCAGCGTCTTGGGACATGGGACAAGATAACGAGTTCGGCAAGTTCCTGAAGGCTCAAGCGTGGCAAAAAGTAGAATCAGTGGGCAACGCTGCAGTGGACATCTACCAGACGGCTAACAGTGGCACAGCTTGGCTCATCGAAGGTGGTAAGCCTATTGTGGAAGTTGCAAAGTGCTAAGTTACTGGAAATACCTTATTGTGTTAATACTGTCTTTGTGATGATTAAATATTATTTTATGGTTGAAATTCGCTTTTATCTTTTATTGTTAAAGTGCCTTTTTATTTTGCACCAAAATATTCGTCTACAAAACATTACGCATTTACTGCAGCTGTAGAATCATATAATGTAACAGCAGCGCTAGTACAAATTAACCTCGCAAAGCACGCAAAAGGATCATACAATTAGAACAATCTTAAAAATCTTCTCTGATTAGGCTAGACATTTATAAACTAGGTACACTGGTTTCTACAGTTCTGTAGAAGGGTAGCCTGATACATATTACATATCTACATACGTAACTGACCAACTGTTGATTTTCAATTACCTATGGAATGTGTAATACTTGCTAAGTGCGTCCCAGACAAAGTGAATCTATATTTAGTTGTCTTATAATTTGATTTGTTGTAACAACTTTTTATGAATTTGCGAACTCGCTCAGATATGGAAGGTTTCATTAAATGACGAAAACAAACCGTCGAATCAAACTTCATAAAAGATAATTCAAATGATGGCGCAATAAACTTGTTGGTATTCTAAAAAATTATGAAGATTCTTTTAATCTGTTTGAAAATTTTATGGGACGTTAGTATACGGCGTGGAATTTTTCAATGCCACCTGGAGGAGCGGCAGGAGAAAGAGGAGCCCCACGTAGCCGAGCTCCTCTTTCTGCCTGCAGGGTTTAAAGTAACCTATGGGAGTGCCTAAACTCATAAGCTTGACTCCAGGCCTCCCACGGGCAGTAGTCATCACTAAACTACTGTTGACTACTGCCGTCGTTGGGAGGATTGGGGTTGAGCTCGTTTAATTTGGGCACTGAATGATGGATAACGGTTGTTCCGGACCGCTACATGTCTACGCCTAGGTGCACCTGGTCTTTCTCCGCAACAGTGCCATTGCTGCACAATGGTGATTTTTTTTGGTTGATTTAGTCATTTTAAAAGTTGCATTTTTTTAATACCTCCACTTAGGTGAACCGATGACCTGGTGAAGATTGCGAGAATCCGCTGGATGCAAGTCTCACAGGACTGGTCATTGTGGCGACAGTTGAGGGATGCCTATGTCCAGTGGACGTCTTTCGGCTGAAATGATAATTATGATGAAAATTTGTTTTCAGTTACCTTTCGAAAATAATTGTTATCATTATATTTTATGATAAGACGAGATTACATGAAGGATATTTATCTAACTTGTTACAGCATAAAACTTTCCACAAGCTCATTGTAGTGTTCTCAGTTCTGTTTTATACTCGAAATGGAGCGCAATCCGAAAGATAAAGTAGTCGTCGTGACTGGAGCAGCAAGAGGCATAGGATACCACATCGCGGAACAGTTTCTGAAGAACGGAGCCAAAACATTAATACTCTTGGACATTATTGAAGATCTTGGCGTAAACGCTGCCAAAATATTAAACAAAACGTACGGCGAAGGCAAAGCAGTTTTTATAAAATGTGACGTAACAAAAGACTTGGACAAAGTATCTGAAGAAATATTACAAAAACATCAAGTTGATGTTCTTATTAATAACGCAGGAGTGTTCAACGAAGACTCACTAAGGCAGACTATTGAAATCAATTGCATAGCTCTAGTGGAATGGAGCATGAAGTTCTGGGAATACATGAGAACGGACAAAGAAGGTCGCGGTGGCACAATCTACAATATATCTTCCATTTATGGATACCAGTTCAATCCATGGATAGTTTTCTACAAAGCATCGAAGCACGCTGTGATAGGTTTCACAAGATCGTTGGGTCACCCTTACAACTACGAGAAGAGTGGTGTAAGGGTTATTGCCATATGTCCAGGATTCACCGATACTCCCATACTAGCTGGTAAGGCGTGGGAGTGGCAACAAGAAGATTTCGAAAAGTTCTTGCAGACTGAAGCTATAGTACAAGCACCTGAGACGGTAGGGGAAGCTGCTGTAGAGATCTTTACCGTAGCAGAAACCGGGACTGTGTGGGTTAAGGAAAATAATGAGCCCATTAAATTGGCCCCCATGTGTTGAAAACAAATTTGTAAACATATTTTAAGAGATTCGTGTAACAATAATTTGAAAATACTGCCTTTAGTGTATTATTAAAGAACAAAGCTATTACTGGTAACACCTGGTATTTTTCAAAAAAGTGGTGGCTCGTGGTAAGATGTGACTTGTGCACTAATATTTCAAAGAGATATTTGTTTGTAAGTTTGTATGTAGGGGGGTAATCTTCGGAACTAATGATCCCATTCTAAAAAATCTTCTACTAGCAGAAAGCTACACTATCCGTGAGTGCTTACAGTTACAGGTTATAAATTATATTTCTATTATCCAAGCTATAACAGTATTTGCGGGCGAAGTGCTAGTGTAAAATATTTGTATTCAGCTGCATCTTATTAGATAGATAAAATGGATAAAAAAAAATAAAAAACGGTTTATCAGAAGTAATTTTAATGATAACGTTGATAACACTTATCCGTCACATAATATCATTAAGAAAGAAAGAAAGGAAAGAAAAAGCGTATATTAGCCCGTACATGACAAAACACATTAAAATTATCAGTATTTAACTTACTAATAAAACACGAATTATCACCACCATTCTCATTAGATGACCGTTTTAGAGTTCCGTACGTCCCAATGAAAAAATGGAACTTCCTGTTTGCCAGCCTGATACCTACACATGAATTTTTGTGACCCAAACTCGGAGGTGTGACGTAACTAAAGAGTTTTGACTAAAAGGCTCAAAAAAAAAATTAATGTAGGTGTCATATCCTCATTATTATTAAACCTTTTCCCTACCGAGTTAATACGAAGATCTTTATATCATATCAGCGCAGTTGAGCTGTTTTAATTAATTATTGTTAAGCTGTTTGTTGTTATCTATATACTAATATACTAATATTATAAAGCAGAAGAGTTTGTTTGTTTGTTTGTTTGGTTGAACGCGCTAATCTCAGGAAATACTGGTTCAAATTGAATAATTCTTTTTGTGTTGAGTAGTCCATTTATCGAGGAAGGCTTTAGGTTATATAACATCACGCTACGGCCATTAGGAGCGGAGCAGGAATGGAAAATGTTGCAAAAACAGGGTTTTTTTTTTCCTTTCGTTTTTCTCTCTTATGTGACGCAGACGAAGTTGCGTGGGTCAGCTAGTAATCTATATGTATGTGCTGCTCTTTGTGTTGTGCTGTCCATTAGCGAATAAATGATTATTCTATTCTATTCTATATGACAGCTGGGACCTACGGCTTGAAGTGCTATCCGAGGCACAGAGGAAACTCAGTATGCAATGGATAGCACCTATCCACGGACCGAAATTGGCAAGCACTACTTATAATTAAAGATCGATCCGTGGAGCGGTCATTATTTAGCCACGAGCTCTTAATAGAAAGGGTTGTCAGGGTCTTAATTTAATGTATAATTCATCATCTCAGCCGAAAGACATAGGCCTGACTGCTGGACATAGGCCTCCCCCAAGTGTTGCCACATTGACCGGTCCCTTGCGACTTGCTTCCACCCTATTCCCGCAACCTTCACCAGGTCATCGGTCCACCTAGTGGGAGGTCTTCCAACGCAAAATGTATGATAGCTAAAAACTAATTTTCAGTGCTGCTTAAAATTTTGAAAACCAAAATCTGGAAAAAGAAGATAGATTTGTAATTATAATTTGTAGTAAAATAAGTTCGTAGCCTCTCTCTGCGTTCCCGTGTCTCGCTCTCGTTATATGAATTGAGATGTATAGGCGAACAAGTTATTCAACTACAATGTGAAGTTAATTTGTTCTTGGGATTAAATGTTTCATTATTTTATCCTGACGACGGAACCCTTCACTGCACGTGTTTCGACTCGCACTTCAACGGTTTTGTGAAAATAATCTTATCGGGTAGATAACGGCTATGGACTGAAAGCATCTGTTGATCATTATTATGATAATTATGATTGCTGGGTATGCTATCGCTATCGCTGTTATTGCTGGTTGCCACGCACGGTGTTTGTTTTGCCCAAAAAAAGTGACATTCGCTTTTTATTGAAGATTTATACTAAATATATCATTCCAAATGCAAGAGTAGAACACCCAGGTGTCAATTTCGCATACTTTTTTATATTTTAGTTTTCTTGACCTTCACACTGAAAATTCTAAAAATAATTCGTAAAAAAAATCTGTGCATCATTTTTTGTTTTTTCTGTTTATGTTTTATAAAGCATTTTTGGTGCACATTTTCCAGTTTATATTTATTCAAAAATTTTATAATTTTTCTAGCACGAAGTAAAACCTCTATCTAGCATAAAAGATTCCTTGTACTAAGGTTTATCATCCACAAAAATGTTACGAGGGAGAGTGAAGTAAAGAGCTGCTAACAAGCTACTATATTGCTTAGGGCAATTTGGGGCCAGATTCAGAATTACAAGGCCTGCGTACAGCAAAAATAACAGCCTCGAGTGTTCAAAAATTCTTGTTCAAAAATTCTGGTGTCCAGTCTTTAACCAGCTATTTGTGCTAGTGGGGCTATTAAAATACATGGATACATTTTAACATAGTGTTCAGTACGTATAATGAAAGATATTCAAGTAAAAAAAAAACAAATTCAAATATTTATTGCTCAACACAGTACATTCATAAATTTCAAAAAAAAAAATTGAAAACATTTATAATCCAATTAATACCACGAACAGAGTCAGAAAGAAAATAAAATGGAATTAATACCTAAGAAAATGTCATAAGTTTTATTTTATTTTGACCTTAAATAATAAATTGCCGGCACTCTAGAATGAACAGATCCGTTATGGGGTCATTCTCGTTAGTAAGTACCCAGTCAGTTATGTTAATATCATTCTGTATTAGTAACCATAGTAACTTCAGTTAACTAAGCATCACCCTTTCAGGATAGTGCTAATGGGATAAGTAGAAGATAGTAGGGAATTACGCTCAAAATGAAATCAGTTTAGTCATGCTTTTTTTTTGCTAGAATGTGTTTGGTAAATCGTACTGAAATGCCGTGTATTTGTACATCTATTTCAATGGACCTTATAAACCACGCATGTTTTGAAAAGAACGAATTTCTACAGCATTTTATTCTTCATTCATGTCACTTTTGCCACATTCGATATTAACTTTTGTATATATATAGTGTAGGCACTTACATACCACTATAAGCAAGTCAAGCCTTTTTGTCATTTTTGTTTTACTGTATTAATTCTTCTTTTTCACCATCTGCGTCAATATTTCTATTTCTTGTAGCAGACTAACCACTCAAACCTAGTTATCTTGGTCTTCACTCTTATAATTCATTTTTTTCACATAGCACTTTTCTTTTTTCATATTTATATTCATCCCTTGTATCAAAAATACTCAAATCATCATAGTTACCACGTTTTACAACTGTTTAGCTGACGATGCAGGTAGAACTTGATAATCTGTGTCTTCGAACTTCGCCGTTATGGAATTTACAAAGTCATTGTCGCCAACTGTTAAATGACTGGGTTAGACATGTGATGACAGTTCCCTTACGGAACTGATGAAACAAAGCTGACGGAGCAGCCTGCGGCCTGAGACATTTTTATTTTATTTGCCATGGGGCAAGATAACGAGTTCGGCCGATGTTCCTGAAGCGTGGCAGAAAGTAGAATCAGTGAACGCAGCTGTGGACATCTACCAGAAGGCTAACAGTGGCACAGCTTGGCTCATCAAAGGTGTAAAGCCTATTATAGAAGTCGCGAAGTGCTAAGTTACTGTAAATACATTATTCTGTCTAAATACTGTCTTTGTAAAGATTAAATAATTATGATTTTATTGTTGAAATTCGCTTTTATCTTTTATTTTTGTGACTTACGAAAACTAGATACACGGTTTTGCAGAAAGGTGGCCTGATACATATTACATTCCTACGTAACTGGCCAACTGTTCGTTTTAAATCACTTCTGTCTACCCTCTTTGTCTAAAGTCGTGTGGAATGTAAAACACTTGCTTAGTGCGTGCCAGACTGAATAAATGTATAGTTTGTTATCTACACTTAATATTATAAAGCAGAAGAGTTTGTTTGTTTGTTTGGTTGAACGCGCTATTAATCTCAGGAACTACTGGTTCAAATTGAAAAAATATTTTTGTGTTGGATAGTCCATTTATCGAGGAAGGCTATAGGCTAAAACATCACGCTAAGCGGAGCAGGAATGAAAAATGTTGCAAAAACGAGGATATTTTTTTCTTTCGTTTTACTCTCTTATGTGGCGCAAACGAAGTTGCGTGGGTCAGCTAGTCATTTATAATTACTACAACTTTAAAAGTTGCTTTTATTTTCAGTAATCTTACAAAAATAATTATTATCGTTATGTTTTATGATAAGACGCCAAAAGTAAATATTATTTTAAGATTACATAAATGCTATCTCTCTGTTGCAGCATTAAACTTTACACAAGCTCATTAGACAGATCGCAGTTCAGTTTTATATTCAATATGGAGCGCAGTCCTAAAGATAAAGTAGTCGTCGTGACTGGAGCAGCAAGAGGCATAGGATACCACATCGCGGACCAGTTTCTGAAGAACGGAGCCAAAACATTAATAGTCTTGGATATTATTGAAGATCTTGGCGTAAACGCTGCCAAAACATTAAACAAAACGTACGGCGAAGGCAAAGCAGTTTTTATAAAATGTGACGTAACAAAAGACTTGGACAAAGTATCGGAAAAAATATTACAAAAACATAAAGTTGATGTTCTCATTAATAACGCAGGAGTTTTCAACGAAGAATCACTAAGGCAGACTATTGAAATCAATTGTATAGCAGTAGTTGAATGGAGCATGAAGTTCTGGGAATACATGAGAACGGACAAAAAAGGTCGCGGTGGCACAATCTACAATGTATCTTCCATTTACGGATACCAGTACAATCCATGGGTAGTATTCTACAAAGTATCGAAGCATGCTGTGGTGGGATTAACAAGATCTTTGGGACATCCTTACAACTACGAGAAGAGTGGTGTAAGGGTTATTGCCGTATGTCCAGGATTCACCGAAACTCCCATACTCGATGGTCAGGCATGGGAGTGGCAACGAGACGATATGGAAAAATATTTGCAGGACGAAGTTATAATGCAAGCACCTGAGACGGTAGGGGAGGCTGCTGTCGAGATCTTTACTATTGCAGAAACCGGGACTGTGTGGGTTAAAGAAAATAATGAGCCCATTAAATTGGCCCCCATGTGTTGAAATCACGGTGGTAAAAGTATTTTAAGAGATTCGTGAAACAATGATTTGAAAAAACAGCTCTGTTGAAATGTTTTTTTAATATTAAAGAATAAAACCTTTACTAAAAATACTTGGTATTTTTTCAAAAAAAGTGGTGGCTCGTGGTGAGATAATAACAGCAGCACCGGTCGGTCTACTGGCTTAAAAAAATCTTGTTGAGGTCGTTTCGTGGATGTCAAGAGGTTGGTACTTGGTTTTCATTTGAAGATGATTTGTTTATAAGATGTGAAGTGAGTAGGCAGTAGCTCGGAAGTTTGACAACCAATGGGTATGTAATACCCCGTGACTGGGATTACGAGAGCAGAAAAGCAGTCATGTACCAATATTACAAAGAGGTATTTGTTTGTAAGCTTGTATGTAGGGGGGTAATTTTCGGAAGTAATGATCCTATTCTAAAAATCTTTTCCTAGCAGAAAGCTACATTATTCGTGAGTGCTTATAGGATATAAATTATATTTGTATTACCCAAGCTATCACAGTTTTTGCGGGCGATGTGCTAATGTAAAATATTTGTAGATATTTAGCTGCAACTCATTACCTAGATAGACATCTTTCAAAAAAAGTTTATCTTAAGTAATTTTACCGATAACGTTGATAACACTAATCCGTTATACAACATCATTGCACGATCGTTTCAGGGTTCCGTACGTCCAAACGAAAAATGGAACCGCCTTCTGGTAGATCTGATTTGCTTCGAATCTACAGGAACAATGAGTTTATAAACAGATGAAATTTTGTGAGCCAAACTCGGAGATGTGAAGTAAATAATGAGTTTTTAGTACGGGTTGCTTAAAAAAAAGTAAACTGTAGGTAATGTAAAAAAAAAGTTAACTGTGTGTCTTTTCCCTACCGAACTAATACAAATATCTATAAATGACAGCCGGGACCTACGGCTTAAAGTGGATTCCGAAACACAGAGGAAACTCAGTATGTTATGAATCGTCACCTACCCACGGATCGAGATTGGTAAGTACTGCTAGTAAAGATCGATCCGTGGGGCGGTCATTATTTAGCCACGAGTTACTTACGCGTTTTAATATCAAATGGAAAGGCTGGTCTTGAGGGTCTTTATTTCATCATCATCATCATCATCAGCCTTAATGTTCCCACTGCTGGGACACGGCCTCCTCTCAATGAGAGGGAATGGGCTATAATCTACCACGCGGGCCCAGTGCGGATTGGTAGATGTCACATGTCTTCGAATTTTTGGTTCTAGGACAAGCCGGTTTCCTCACGATGTTTTCCTTCACCGTTTTGTCCCGTTTGGTCTTTATTTAGTTTATAATTATTAAATTAGATCACCTGCACCCCACCACTTTACACTATGGTGCTTAAAATTTGGAAAAATCAAAATTTAAAACAGAAGATAGATTTTAACTTTTAGATTACAGTAAAATAAGTTTTGGTCTTTAAAGGAACATAGTAAATCTCTATTTTTTGTTATGTCTTTTTCTATGTTACACGAAGATACTTACATTGGCGGTTGGAATCTATAAGAGAACATGTTGTTAACTACAATGTTTAGATTTTTCTTGTGATTTACTATTTCATTATTTATCCTGACTACGGAACCCTTCACTGTGCTTATTCCGACTTGCACTTCAACGGTTGTTTTAATCTTATCGGAACGATAACTTCTGTGGACGAAAGGCACCTGTTGATCATAATTATAGTAATTATTATTACTTCACCCACTCGGCCACTTCCACAATCTGATAGCGAACACCCGCTAGTTGCCACGCCACCTGATTTTCAGGGTTCTGTACCTCAACAGATAAAAAAACGTCCGTCTGTCGGTCTCTCCGTTTGTCTGTCCGTCTGTAACCACCGATTTTCTCAGGAACGGGTGGGCCTAGCAAGTTGAAATTTATACCAGATAGTGAAGTTAGTGGTTCTAGTCCCATATTATTAAGTGTGTGAAATCAAAGTACACAATACAAAAACCCTGCAAGCCAATTTTACTATTTTTCAGAACATTTTAACATTGGTTACGTTGATTAGGTGGATGTGTCTAATTTGAGTGTAGCTATGACCTCATGGTTTATTTATTTTATTTCTTTGGTTCACCAACAATTGTTTACACTAGTTTAAGCAAATGAAACAGAAGTGACAAAACAAAATAAAGCGTAACAACCACTTGCAGGTAAACTCTGCATGCACACAAAACATTGTCGTTACTAGATAGAAATAAAAATACTATATTAACAAAATTACACTAAAATAAACTTAATAAATTAATTTAACTAAAAACTAAATAAAAACAAACTAATCTGAGAAAAACTAGTAATAAATAAAACAGAGTAATATATTTTTGTATATAATGATTGCACGAAGGCAGTATTTTTTTGTTTAATCTAGTACTTACTATTGATAACAAAATAACATAAATAAACTTAGAATAATCTTTAAAATATCACCAAGACTGGACTCGACTAAAACTACCCAATCTTCTGCAGTTATGTAGTAAGAGGGCTTACAAGTTATTATTATATACATCATCATCATCATCACTGCTGAGGTTAGGCCTCCTACCTTCAAACCATTATTTCCTGGGCAGATTCTGCTAAAGCGGCAATTTTACTCCCCCTGATATGCGCAAGTGTCAACCAGGGCACACACATGATATTTTGAAAATTGGCCACCCATCTGGAGGTTGGTCTGTCAACACCTCTTCTGCCGTCCCTCGATAACTATTTAGTGATTCACAAAGAAAACTTACAATAATTAAAATTTAGTACAGTAAAGACATTTTCAAAGGCGATTTTTTGCCTCCTAAACCAGGCCAGCAGCCTGTATTTTAAGAGCCAATGTTTCTTCATATAATTGGTACACTAATTATTACTCTGCACGTAATATTATGCGAGTGACCCACCCCTACTTCACACGGCGCCACCTATCGTGTCCTAAACTATCCTATCTGTAAAATTGGTACCAACTAGGTACACACAAAAACATAAAATTTAAGGGTTTAGTGGCCGACAAAGCGGAAATAATAGCAAAACAAAGTGGAAGTAGGCGGGGCATATACATAGAGCAAAACAACCTCATCACGAAGTCATCAACCAAGCATTCTGTACATCAAACTAAGTAACTTTCCTCAAAAATTATTGCGAGAAAGCTTTTTTATTGTGGTAAAAAAAAATATGTTTTGTGGTAGAACTGTGGTGAAACGCACTCAAAACATTGCGTTTATGAACGTATTGAAAAATACGAGGATCGTAGAGGTGTTTAAAGTCCAAAATCTTACAGTAAAAACTTGAATTAAGATAAACTAGTTCAAAAAGTTGGAATTTCGCCCCCAATACCTCCGTAACTAAATAAATAAATAAATAAAATAAATATCGCTGGACATCAACAACAACATGATCAACATCATCAACTAGAAGATTCCCAGGTATGGTGCAGAGCAAAATAATTATCGCAATGACGAGTAGAACAAGTTCCTTTCAGCTTCGATAAGAGGTTTTTACACCCTATATGCCGTAGACTGGATGGAAGATTAGGGAAGAATATGCTGGAGGGGAGCCTACGAACGGGGCAGTGGAATGTATGAAGACAACCGACTATGTGACTGATGATCTCATTAAAGTGCCGGAAGAAACTGGATAGTCATGACACAAACCCGTCAAAAGTGGAGAGATTTGGAAGAGATAGGTCTCTTCAGCATTGGGAGGACAAGGGTAGAAGAAGAGAGGTGGAGTGGTTTCGAAGATTAGCGTGAACGAACATGATGATACATGATTTTCTACCTTATGGTAAAATGTTGGTGTAAAGCCATTCTGCTTACCTGCTTTGAAGTTATGTCGTTATGCAAATGTGCGAAGTAAGTTACATAGCGTACTATTTAATAATTATATAATTTATTTGAACAACTTGTCAGGTCGGTTTTCCTCACCAATAAAAGGTGCAAAATGACGATAAGTGCAGATATAAGAAACACAAAAATCGTCATTTTTACTGTCATCGTCGTAATCAATCGTTTTTAAAGATTAGATTTCAAAGAGTGACGGTGCTAGAAACAAAATAGAATGCCCGATTTATATAAACCTACATAACGCACCCTCCGCGACCTCAGGATATGCGACTCGCGACGCGACTTGCGCAGGGCAATGCGTGTTACCATCCTGTGAGTAGCGACTCATGCGCAATATCTCAAGCAGTGGTCTGTAACACCACCGATGTCATGTGCAGCTTGTGGCCTAGCACAAATTTGCAAATGCAGTAAAACACCACTGTTAACCTCTTTAAGTGTGAACTTATGACGACATGGATAACAATAAAACATGCTATTTACTATTCTGACTACATAAACGTTAACTTGGTTATCAAGTAATTGATAATAAGTATGTATTTACAAACAAAAAGTATATATCAACTGTCTGGTGACCACGACACAAGCCTTGCTTAGTGTGGCACTAGATAGCGCTGTGTGTAATGTCCAACGATAATCATTTATTTTATTTGTTCAAAAAACTTCCCAACAGCAGCCCTGTGATTAAATGTATGTACGCATACTCAAAAGTTGTATGAAGATCAAAATCGCTACACAAACTTTTGTGATGCTCTTTTGTTTAGTTGTCGAAATGGGATAGTTTCGAGATGAGATGGGACGGAGCACTCATTGAGGCTGCATGGGCTTTCACTCAATCATCAGCCACCCGAGGCTTAACAGCCGCGGTTGGTCCTGCGCCTGGTCGAGTGTGCTAGTCATCACTCATTATAAGTTGTAAAATGACGATTTTTGAGTAAGCACCAAAATCGTCATTTAGTCGTCATCGTCGTCATGAGTCTTTAAGAAAGATTAGATTCAACAGATAGTAAAAATAATGACAGTGCTAAAAACTGGCATTACTTTACAAAAAATACTGATCAAACGAAGTTGGAACACAAAAATGATGTAATTATTATATAGTCAATGTAAACGAATCGGTTATTGTTTATGATAAGACGTGACGAGCATTTTGTCAACTGATATGTGACAAAAATATAAATAGGCTATCTAACTCACTTGTTGTACCATTACGCATTAAACAGTGTCACTTTATATTACATTCGAGATGGAGCGCGATCCAAAAGATAAAGTAGTCGTAATAACTGGAGGGGCAAGAGGCATAGGATACCACATCGCGGACCAGTTTCTGAAGAACGGAGCCAAAACATTGATACTTTTGGACATTATTGAAGATCTTGGCGTCAACGCTGCCAAAACATTAAACAAAACGTACGGGGAAGGCAAAGCATTTTTTATAAAATGTGACGTAACAAAAGACTTGGACAAAGTATCCGAAGAAATATTACAAAAACACAAAGTTGATGTTCTCATTAACAACGCAGCTATGTTCGACGAAGAACAGCTAAGGAAGACTATTGAAATTAACACCATAGCTCTAATTGAATGGACCATGAAGTTCTGGGAATACATGAGGACGGATAAAGGAGGACACGGAGGTACAATCTACAATGTAGCTTCGGTTTACGGATTTCAGTACGATCCATGGCTAGTATACTACAAAGCATCGAAGCACGCTGTGATCGGTTTCTCAAGATCTTTGGGACATCCTTACAACTACAACAAGAGTGGTGTAAGGGTTATTACAGTATGCCCAGGTTACACCGATACACCCATATTTGCTGGCAAAGTGTGGGATTGGCAAAAAGAAGACTTTGATAAAAATGTGGCAGAAGAAGTTATAATGCAGACACCAGAGACTGTAGGCAAGGCTGCTCTGGAGATCTTTACTTTTGCAGAAACCGGATCTGTGTGGGTTAAGGAAAATAATTTGCCTATTACATTAGCTCCAATGTGTACATAAACGTAATGATTATTGGTGTAAATGTACTAGGTGTACGAGTAAGTAATTATTATGTATTATTATTTAATGTATTATTTAATTTTTAATGATATTAATTTTATTTACTAAAGTGCTGTCTTACTATTTAATTTTTGTCAAACTAATTTAATAATTAAAACTATACGAGAAAATAATTTGCTGTAGTCACTTTTTAAGTATGAGAGGTCTTGGTTAAATAATAACTGCTGAACAGGTCGGTCTTCTGGGTTCAGCTTCACGTTCCGAGGTCAGTTTGTGGATAAGAAGACCATCATTAACATCCGAAACTCCTCTGTGACTCGGTAAGGACCGTGAGTCATTACCATTGGTCCCGGCAGTTTATAATAGTGCGTATTGTCTAGTAATTGGTTTGTGGAGACCAGAAGCAGTTATATCTCCATGTAAAATACTGCGTCTTATTGGTTAGACTGACACTAACATAATTATGTAGTTGGCAAAAGTTAAGTAGGTATATGATTTTCAAATTAATAGTTTATCAATATGGAGTGTAACGATAACAGTATTATTTTATATCACTGATTTGTGCTATAGCATTTTTAAACACTCTTGGTTTTATTTTATCGGGCTGATAAGGGTTGATTATGGAAGACACTTGTAGATAAGTAGTTACTAGTGCAGATACAGAAAGGAATTATCTTTTTTTAATAAACTGTACTTTTCCACTACAGGAAATGCCCCCTTTGGACTCTCTCAACTATTTGTTTGCCCACTCTTTGGCCAATCTATGACAAATGAATTAACGCTATCAAACCATCGTCTGGCGGCCGGAGAACCTATATATAGATATGACGTGATCTCATTGTTCCCTCTAAGCTACGCCTACTTACCAGAGAACACGTTAGTCTCAGAACTAATTAGCTAACTTCGCGTCTTGAAGACATTTTTCTAGAAGTTTCCAAACAAGCGTTGGTTGTTTATGCGACGTGTAATGAGGAGCATTGTATGAAGACAGGTGCGGGGAGCGGGGGGCAGAGCTAAAAGCTTTGCAACATTAGTTCCCATCAACTGCGCTACAGACTTAGCTGATGAATATGGGGAGGGAGTCGCAGGAGCATGCTTGGTAGTGCAGGAGTTGTGAATATCTTCTGACATTGAACGGACTGCAAAAGCCATTATTATGTAGTCTGGTCCCAGTCAGTAGTATTGGGTACAGTTTAATACGTTCACTTAAAGTGATTTCATCCACCTTAAGTGGAAAAACGCTTTCTACCTTCATCTTTCTTACCTTAAAAGTCATCTGCTGGCCATAAAATGACGGTCATAGATGTTACAATAGCAGATTTTAATTAATTTCCAATTTTATAACGGCATACGGTGTACTGAAAGCCGACTCCACAACGTTTGTGATTAAACCATGCGAAATTAGTGGTTTAAATTAAAAAAAAAAACTTCTTGAATTACCGCTACTTCTCTTTCAAGGATATTATGATGGGTATATTTCATAAAACGCTTGACATTCTCCATTTCCGTGTGTAGCTGAAGTCTCGCATCGTAAACCGGCTGTTCCCACAAAGTTGTTCCTACACTTTTATTATTATTCTGCGTTTGTGTGCCTCCGCGGATTTCCACGCTAATACCAAAATTACACGATTTAAAACACAGCACAACGTTAGGATCTTCCTAAATGACTAAATGGCAAAGTACTTAGAATTGATTGAGGTTTATGAGTATTTGCCTTTGTATTTCGAAATGGGCTGTAAAATACCTAGATTTTAAAGGATTGGGCCGTTCTCTAACTTAGGAAGATATGGCGATGACAGGTGAAGTGAGGTGTGATCGAAACCTTTGAAAAAAGTGCAGGTGGGCTGACGACATTGTTCCCATCGTGGTCAAACCTGTATGAGGCTAGCTCAAGCAAGGAAAGGCCCAGCAGTTGATGAAGTTGGCTTAAGGCTGATGATGCCGAGGTTTTCTCTTAAAATGCGTAGTGCTCGTAGCACTCTTGAATCTGATAGCGAGTGACTCAAAGACTCTGTATGTTTATCATCTGACTAGCTTTTCCCAACTTAATCAGCGTCAGCTTCTAGTTTAATCTGATGTAGCTGAATTATGTAGAATGCAGATGTAGAAAATACTAATAAAATAAATACACTTAAAAAAAACCACCACAACCCAGCTACTACTGGGTAATACGGTAGGTATCCTTTGGTAAGACTGGTGCTCAAACATTTGGGCCACTGTCAAAGATCTACAAATTTCACGGAGGCAATTCGATATGTAACGAAGTAGTACTTCCAAATGAAACCATCAACGAAATCAACCATTCGCTCACAAACTTCAAGCACTTAATCCACCAGAATCCCATACAAATAAACAATCAACAAAACAAAGAATGGGATATAAATAACGTGCCTTTAATCAGTGGAGCGATATACAAAGTTTATCTCGGCTGTTTAGTGGCATAGTTTTACTAAATAAATAAATTCAGAAGGGCTGGTCCACACAACGAACAAAAACGCATGAACATAGAAGTGTAAACTAATCAAACTGTTATGTTCTAACTGTTGGGTCAAGCTGCGGCTTCCTCCTTCCTTTCCTTATGGGATTGAGTCCCAATACGTGATACGGGCTCAATGTGGGTTGCCGAACGTCGCTTGTCTCTTTTCAGAGCACAGGTGATGAAATAAAATTATAACACATAAAAAGTCACAAGTGTCAGTGTCAAAGTGCTGCCCAGTTGGTGTTGTAGTTGCAAACTTGACTGCTGAGCATGACGTCTTTGGTTCGATTCCCAGTTAGAGCAAAGTGCTATTAGGTGTTTTCATTAGGAATTTCTCAGTAGCAGCTACGGAGCCTGAAGTCTTGTAGGGTTGATCGCAATAGGCAAAATATGGGTGTACCTCTATCCAACCTTTCAGGGATTGCAAACGTGATGTTAAGTTTAGAAAAAAAAAAAGAGAGAAAATACAATTTGGCACTACCACAGGTGCACAACAAAATGAAGCAGCTAAAAAGAAAAAATCTGTCTGTCTTAGTTAGATCCAATGGCTATGGCTGTTTTTACTGCACCAGGACTTCACTGCTCTCCACTGAAGTATGGCGATCTCAAACGATAAAAAACAAAATATTTTATTTCACATGGGCATCTAAAAACGTTGAAAAAGGTGCACGGTTCGCATTGGTCGTATCTTCCGGCAAGAAACTCCATGGTGGCCGATGTTATACGAACGCCAGTCGCGAGTGCCCTGGCACCTTACTGTATTCGTGTTTTTGCTCGTTGACCTTCTGTGCCTAATACATTTAGCGGCAGTTTGGTGGCGAAGTTCCTTCGTCTAATGAGTCTCGTGACGTATGCTCATTGGACTTGGCTACAGTGCCGGCCGCGATTAACGGACCCTTTACGCCTATTGACGACGTTCTTATGGTCCATTGTGTTTCATTTGTTTATACGTAGAGACATTGAATGACATCTTGGAGATAGAATCTTGAAGTTGTGAGCATGAAGTAGTTAGTTTTGGGGGTTTTAGATGTAATTGATGCTAAGACGAGTTTTTTTATTGCATAATCGGCCTGATCTTGTCCTCGATCATGCTTCGTGCAAAGCGATTGATGATGTCTATGATGAAATGAGCTTACCCAGAAGATGCCTGTTCACTTTTGCTTTGAAGGCAGACTATTTTAAAGGCATAGTATTGGTTGAGTTTTTGTGGACAGTACCAAGCACAACTAACGGAGCTTTAACGCCTATTGACAACATTTTAGGGTTCGTTGTGGATCATTTGTTAAAGAAGACGTGGATTTTCGTACTCATGCGTATTCGTAGTTTGTAGAAAACTTTGTGGGACTGGTCCGGTTTAAGACGTTGCTTCTGTTTCATTAGACTACGCTTACTGACAGACACCAGTTGTACAACAAATTCGCAGTAATCGTTCGTCCTTGATCTTTTGCATATAATTCAGAAGAAATGTCATTTAGAGAGTACTTCGTGAAAACTCTAACTTTACACCCTAATTCAAGAAAAACGAAAGTGCAAAAATTGTTATGTGAGATACGCTGGCAGCTACTCTTCAGTGTTTGTCAAAGACGCAGTGACTGAATGGCTATTCACAGCTACATCAAATTCTTTCCCATAACAGTCGACAGGAATTCAGCACGACAGCGGCACCACCACAACACGACATAAGTTGTCGCTAGCCATGAATTTGTGTTCGGCGACAACGTACAGCGGGAAATAAACGCTTTTTGGATGCTCCAATTTAGGAGAGGTTTATAGTAAGGCTTCATTTACACGATGCCATTTTCTTGTACATTCAAGTTCAATAATTGCAATAATTTAAGCCCAATGATTGAACTAAAAGAATCGCAAGCACCTGTTTACACGCGGATACTACTTAAAAACTTGAAAGCATATATTATACCATGTATTAGCAACATTCAACACACCCTCACTCACTGCATTCATACCTATTTGCAAATGAAGAGAGAATCCAATTGAGTACAAAAATTGCATAAGAAACGACTGTACGCGCTGTTTATACCAAGAACAAAAAAAAAGCGCCCAAGTGCGAGTCGGACTCGCCCATGAAGGATTCCGTAGCAGATTGAATGAAAGGTAAATCGCTGTTTACGATTTATGACGTATTAAAAAAAACTACTAACTAGATCTCGTTCAAATCAATTTTCAGTGGAAGTTTACAATACATTGCAATGTAAGTACATCATATATTTTTTTTTAGTTTTATCATTCGCTTATTTTAGAAGTTACAGGGGGGGGGGGGGCATTTTCCCACTTTGGAAGTGTCTCTAGCGTAAACTATTCAATATCATTTTTGAGGACCTATCCATGGATAGCCCACACGTATGGGTTTGATTAAAAAAAAATGTCCCCCAAAATGTATTGTTTTTTTTTTCTATTTTTATGTAAAAATCTTAATGCGCTTCACAGAATACATCTACTGACCAAGTTTCAACAGCATAGCTCTTATAGTTTCGCAAGAAAGTGGCTATGACATATGGACGGACAGACAGACAGACAGACCGACAGACAGACAGACAAGACGTATCTATAAGGGTTCTGTTTTTGCCATTTGGCTACGGAACTTTAAAAAGTGAGTGGTAAATATTTGTTTACACGATGCCAGTCATTTATTGTTTCAATATTATTGCATGCAACAGGCGATAAACTTGCATCAAGTAAACGGGCCTAAATGTTCAAAACAAAAAATTCTACCTCGACGAAAAAGCAGTAGCAGCAGCAGCAGCAGGGTATCTTTTATGCAGTATGAGATCTAAAATATGTAGCAGAAATTACGAAGTTTTTGGCCAAGAAAATATAAAATACGAAGAAGTTAAAATGGGTTTTGGGAATAATTTTGAATCCTATCATGTAGGTAATAAAAGAAGCACGTGAACGGTTCTTGAGTGTACATGCTCCACGCTACTGTTTGGGTTCAGTCCTAGTCCAGAGTTATAAGTACTGTGGAACTCTAAACTATCGAAAATATCATACAAGCATGAAGTAAAGAAGATACGCTCCCGCCTCCAACACGGTCCATCATCAACCATCGTCCACCACGCATTGCCCACGCGAATGACACGCGTCACTCTGCCAGTGATGTCACCCGCGTGATTAATAATCTGCCGCGGCACAGTAACATGCTATGGAACACCCACCACATGCTAAACGAGGATAGCACAAAAAATATCACTTTAAAACAGTATGCCCATAAAAAATGACCTTGCATGTCTAGACTGTGGCACTGGAAATAATGTATTCAGAAGACTTGTTCGTGCCTGCGTGTTGAGAGTTCGAGTAATGTACTGGGAATCGTAAATTTTGTCGCAGATGTGAACTTATTCAAATATACTTCTCCCTGCGGCTTTGTAGGGGATTACATGTTTGGATTATTATGGTAAAATTGTGTTAGAATTATGAAAATATTCTACTTGAGTAAGCCCACTGAGTAGTAGTAGGAACTAATAGGAGACTATGAGATCAGGAATTAACGGTGATTGTAAACCATTCTGCAACAATGAAAAAACACTGGGGTTAAAATTGTTTCTCCTCTTCCTGCGAAGAATTATTGTCCAGATTATCGAGATAAAAATGCAACATTGTTAGCACTATTTTCCAAAAACCCATTTGTAAGACTGTCATCAAGGGGTCATTAGCGCAATGAAAACAAATGAATAATGTAAGAGAAAACAAAGCAGCAACCGGATTAGCTGCAACAGTCGACCGCAAATTTACATAATAAATTCGAAAATATACCAGACTGCCGGCCGCCCGCCAACAGGAAGTTTTAAGTTAATCAGTGACCAAAATAAAAGCACAAATTGTGAAGAGTTTTTGGTGTATTTGATCGATGGAAGTTTAGATTTTGAAGGTTGAATAGAAATTGCATGTCATGGTACTGACGTAAATTTTGTTATTTAGAGACTTACATATTTAAATTCACAGAATTAATGAATAAAGAGAAAAAAAAGGAGAAATACTTAAAAACGCCAACAGGTAATGCTCAAATAGATGATCACAATGTGATCCCTTCTTTAGATTCGAGAGAAGAAGTATGCAGTAGTATATACTTGTACATTTCCGAAGATTTTAATAACATACGCAAAATTGCGACAAGCATTCTTTCAGAACGACTGGTTATCGTAACTGGCTGTTATTAACAAATATGAAGACGCCAGTAACCATTCTAGTAGGTTGCCCTTTGTAGATTAGGTACGACATATTATGTGTAAGATTTCGATCATCCTACTGCCCTTGCGATACTTTATTTGTGTGATCTTTGCCTGTATATACATTTCCTTGATGGAAAAAAAAATATCTTCCAAACTCCTCATTCCTCTTTTCTATTTTCCTATTTTCTTCAATCATACTTAATGCATCGTCTGCTACAGCTCTTCATACTTTCGCATCATCTTCACATCACAAACATTCATTCATCATCATCATCATCATCAGTCAATTAATGTTTCCACTCTATGTGAGGGAATGGCTACAATCCACTACGCAGGCCCAGTGCGAATTGGTAGATAATATCTTCGAATTTGTTGGTTCTAGTACATGCCGGTTTCTTCACGATGTTTTCCTTCATCGTTTTGCTGTGTATAAGTCGGGGCCGCCACCATTGGGCCACCGCTGCTCCCTTCATTCTCTGCTGCTTCTCATTTCAAACATTCATTATTCTTCTCGTTTTCTGTCACAGCATCTACAATTACTTTTACAACCAAAGACTCATCAATACCTCACACACATCGATTATCGTCTCCATCTTTTATTTTCTGTCTAGTGCACCCAGAAGCTAAAAAGAATAAATAAACACTGTTTTAGGCTTTCACGGTTTAAAACTAAACTTATATTGTCGATATCTTCCGTGATTATTTATTATATTGAGCTCCCGATATAAATAAGGATGAGCAAAAGTCTGCCATAGCGGAGCATCTACTGCATTCAGGGCCCAATCACTGGATTGAATTTCTCAAGCCACGTATTTTGTCTAAGGACAAACATTACCTACCAAGGCTGACAAGAGAAGCAATTGAAATTAGGAAGTACAAAAATTTCAATCGAGAGGATGGCTTCAAATTGGTGTGGTACTAGATGGCGCTGTGTGTAATGTCCAGCGATATTTATTTATTTATTTATTTATTTAAATTGTCGAGTAGGTGGAATCCAGTTTTGAAGATGCTCAAAAGTAGCAGTCGGCATCATACAAAAAACTCCACAAAACTTGGTGATACTGTGAGTGCGTTTTGTCGTGACTTAGTGACGAGTTCCAATAGTGCGCGTAGCAAAAGACAAAGAAAGAGGGTAGACAGATTTGTCTGCTCGTAACAATTTAATTTCCATCCACCCGCATACTCCAGTCAACCCGCGATCATGGCGCTTGCAACAGCGTCGAAATATCGGGAGCTCAACATAATAAATAATCACGGAAGATATCCCGTAAGTGACAATATAAGTTTAAAGAACAAATAGTTCGTGAACTAACTTAATTGGCCAGTATAATTTACCGTAGCAATTATTAACCCCAGTAATTAATACGACCGGTGCGGTCACCCGTAACGAACGTTGACGTAGTATCGCAAACGCATTTGGATTTTTTAATAACAATCCCTGAAAGAGATTTACAGCATATAAAAATTAAGCACGAAAATGAAGCATGTCATGCTTCATTTTTGTGTATGATAGTGGCAGGGGGGTAAGCCACGATAGTGACGGTAAGTCCCCTCTTTGAGGAGTGGCTGGAGAGGCGCCACGGCGGATGTTTCGGGAGGTACCTGCACCGAATCGGGCGGGAGGAAACGCCCGGGTGTTTCCACTACGAGAATCGACCGGAGGACACGGCGGAAGTCTGCCCTGCGTGGGCGGAGCACCGCCCGTGTCCTCGTAGCGGCGATCGGCGGCAGCGACCTCTCGCGTCCGGCCCTGGTTCAATCCATGGTCCGGAGCGAGACGGAATGGGAAGCCACCAGCTCCTTCTGCGAAGCAGTCATGCTAGCAAAGGAGGTGGCGGAACGCGAGAGGGAGAGAGCCTCTCTTCCCAGCCGCCGCGGGAGATGCACCGGGCGTCGGGGGCCACGTGGTCTACCGGCCACCGTAGATGCGGGCCTGTGGACCATTGGCTATGGGCTAGCTAACCGTCTAACGACGACAGGCCGTGTCGACGGCGCGTTCCACGCGTCCCTCAAAGAGATGTCAGAATAAGGGGAGGGGCCCGCAAGGGCCGAAGCCTGCCGGGGGTTGCGGGCCTGTTCGAAAGAGATACCGCGGCCCCGGAACATAAAGGGCGAGGAAGGAACATGTATGGGTTTTAGTCAGTAAGAGTCTGACACTCCCCCCCGCTCCGCCCAGAGTGGGAGAAGTCATTTGATGATTTCCCATCCTAAAAAAAGGGGGGGTCGGTTCGGTTTCGAGGGGTATGAATAAAACAAAATAGTCACAGGGAAAAGGCGTACAAATTGAATAATAAGGCCCACAAACCAAATTCTGACAAAAATCTATTCGTTATGGCACCAATTTTGTAAAATAAAATAATCATTACTGAATACGCACATGAAAAGCTTAGTTTAACATTATCATCTTATAACGACTTTGAAAACTGATGCTTTTGGATCATAGTAACTTATTTAACATGCAAGTTCAGATGGTTCTACTTCCTCACTCTAAACCTAAGCCAGTGTCCACCCTGCAGCCTGAGGTTTATGTTATCAGCAGCTAGCTTGCCGGGAATGGGGGTCTTCTCACAAGGAGACAGTTCCATATGCCTTAGGACCTGGTAAATCATCACTTTCAGCTCGCAGAGAGCAAATCTTGAACCTGTTATAACACACATAATGGAATCATTAAGCAATTTATATTTATGAGTTGTTTGTAGAATCATGAAGTACTTGATGTCTTCAAAATCTTACCAATGCAGTTTCTAGGTCCAAGACCGAAAGGCATGTATGCTATCGGATTGATCTTGTGTTTATTTTCTTCGGAGAAACGTTCAGGGTTGAACTTTTCAGGATCAGGGAAGAACTCAGGGTCGTGGTGGAAGGCAAAAGCTGGTATCATAACTCCCATGCCTTTCTGCAACTGAAATTTACAAAGAATAAATCGATTGTATACTCGTCTTGACATACATTACAGAAAAGATTTGGTATTTAATTGAAACAACCTATTAAATTAATAGAATTCATGATTTTCAGTCATCGTAAGCAAGACCTACTTGATCTAGTTAGAATAGTGTGTCAATAAATACTGAAAATTTTAGTAGCAAATCTATTATTTATTTATTTATTCATGTACACACAAAATACTTAAAAGGACAATATATTAACATAGAAGAGCACAAAGGTATTAAGGACTATTGAGGACTAAGGATTATTGTTTAGTTTGCCTAAAAAAACTTACAATAAAATCATTTCTGGCAGTTTGATTTGGTTTCCCCATGTTATAATCCTTGGTGCAAACTCTGTCTATCACAGCATTAGGTGGCCATAGTCTTAATATTTCTGAAACGTAAAGATTTATACGTTACATAATCACCCAAATTTAAATGTGTATTGTTCCTTGATCTTACTATTGAAAGAACTTCCCTAATTTGTTTTGCAAAATTGCCCAGCCATGCCATTTTTCTATACTACGAGTAATATTATATTATAGATAGGAAAGATTTGATTTTTTGTTTGTTTTAACGATTAACAAAGGCTATAAATTATATTGATTTCGTGCAAATTAGCCGAGCTATTACATTTATCCTGTCAACATCTGCCTAGCCTTTTCCCAAATATGTTGGGGTCCGCTTCCAGTCTAACCGGATGTAGCTGAATTACACGGAGCAACTGCCTATCTAAGCTCCACAACCCAGATAATACTGGGTAAATACGATACCATTTGGTAAGCCTAGTTGTCAGACTTTTTGGGCCACTGACTACCTGTAACGACAGTCAAAAATAGACAAACGACAGCCGAGACCAACAGCTTGACGTGCTTTCCGAGGCACGGAGGAAACTCGGTAGGCAAGGCTGTTTTTTGTTTTAATATATTTTTCTTTTTGTATATTGGCACCTTGCTTTTACTGAATCATTTTGTTTTAACTATATTATTTGAGTGTGTTGTGCTATGCCTTTTGTGTGCACTAAATAAATGATTTATCTACCTATCTATCTATGTATTTAAATCTTACCAGATACCACCATATCCAAATATATCATCTTCTGTATAGAAGTAAAGTCGAATTTGCCGCCGTTCTTAGTATCGTGTTCCCTGATTTCTTGTGCCAAGCGACCCTGTACGTCAGGGTTCACTGCCAGCTCATACAACAAGAAAGACATTGCGATGGAAACCGTTTCGTAGCCACCAAAAAATAATAAAAATGCTTGGGCTACCAGGTCATCATCAGTCCATACTGCAGAATCAAAAAGATAATAATTAAAATAATGATTGAAAAGAAACGGAAAAATTTCGGTATAAGAAAGATCATCACCTTTGTTTGGTTTTTTCTGACCTATTGAAGATTCTTGAACGGTGGCGAATCCAACAGCGTCATCATTGGACTTGACATCGTCGTGAGATAATTTTCCTGAAAGTATTAATGTTTTATAAGGGGTATCTTTTCAATAACAACTTAAGCTTCCTTGATCTGCAGGTGTAAACAGACTCATCACAAAACCGTCAATAAAGGTATTTGTATTACTCACAAAATAGGTACATAATGTTATTACCATCAGTTAGAACGGTATAAAACGTTATTTTATTGATTACCTTTTTTGGCTTCCATAAGCAGATGGATCATATCAGGTCTCAAGATATTTTTCAGTTCTCGTTCTTTCATTGTATCTAATACCAAACTTTTGAAAAAAAATCCCAGTCTAAAATCTGTAAAAATTGGAAAGATTGCATATTTGGTTATTTTTTGTTTCAGTACAGTCGCTGGTGTCGAGAGTGCTAAACATCCCTTACGACATGAAATATCGCAGTGTTAGTTAAACATTTCAAAAACAGTAAATGAACGTGTGGTCATTTATTTACCTTCATGATATTGGGCACATTCCCTAGAAGGAAACATAGTAGTAATTGAGTAAACTTGAAGTCCGTGACTGAAGCCCATCGCGTAGAATTCGTTGTCTCGCTCATTTTGGGAGTCTACCTTCAGACCGAAAGCACACGAAGCTATCACATCGTTAGAGTAGCGAGTTGTGAGGTCCCTGCAGTCAACGTCTATGTAGTCATCTAAATAGAAAACAAATAGCTTTCTTAAACAGGACCTCGTTCATATCCCTTTGTAAGAAAGACACTGTCAATTATAATTTTTCTGTTACTGAGCAGCGGTGCTGCGAACCGATTTGAAAGGCTTGTATGGTATGGTTTAGTAATGGCGTGTATGGATGTGCAATATGTGAACTGATTTGTTTGGTTCACTGTTACAAATTGCATCTTAATAATCCTTAGAATGATTACTGTTAATAGAATAATTAAGATGCTTATTTAGACTGAGCGTTATACGGCGAAGGTGGTGTGACAGACATGGTCTGAGATCGTACAATATAGACAGATCTGGAAGGAGACTTTAGGGCCACTGACCCACTACTTATAACGACTGTCAAGGATTAACATTTGACAGCCTAACCTAAGATCGTATCGTACGGGTGTTATTATTTAGTCACAGGTTTTCCTGGCTCTGAATTTGTAAAGAACTTAGTAAACATACCACCAGAATCCTTAATCTTTCAGACGTATCTTGGAACTTGTGAACGCTGGACTCAATGAGGAGCGCATTTCTTTCCATTCTTCACCTGTAAATATGGAAAATGATAAGCTAATCCAAGTTGGAGTTTAAGAGGTGTTTGAAAATCGAGTTAAAAGAGAGAGAGAGAGATTCCAAGAAGGTTAAATAAATGTGAGTTAAAAAAACATGAAGTAGAAAATGATTTTCTTTTACCTTTCAAGAAGAACAAACTCCCGCCAAATATGGATTCCACTCCGATAACGGAGTGGTCAAAGAAGAACTCGAAGTCTTTAACAGTAATCTTCTTAAGCAGTTCAATGTCACGAATCAAGACCGTCTCTTTCATGAATTGATATCTGCCCACGAACCTGAAACATGTTGTGGTATAAAGTTAACTACGGCTAGAAACGCTTTTTAAATCAAAAGCCCAGCCATTTATTGTTGAAACGACAAGAAGGAGGAAATAGTAAAAAAGTTGAAATGTAATTAACTATTTTTGTATCAAGGAGGAGATTTGAAAAACTCTTTTCATTACATCATTTATTTTTTGATTTCTCACCTTTCCTCTGGAAAACTGTTATATAAATTGGCCAGGTCATAGGTAGGCGATATGGTCTTGTCGTAACAAGATCCTGCTCATGTTGCCCAAAACTGGGAGTGGTACGAAGTACTTGATCCCATTTCGTCTGAATGTGGAGTAGATCTGGCTAAAGTACAGCACCAACGCACTGAACAGTACACCCACGCATATTAGTGTTATCATTATCTGGAAAAACGGCAATCATTTGCAAGAGTAGCATGGAGGCAGGATCTTAGATAACAGTATGACTAGTAGCTGTAGCTGGATGAGCATTGCTGAGGATCAGTTTCCAATCGCACGCGCATTATTGTAAAGTGTGTAAAAAGACTCTTTGCCAAGCTGGAAGGAACAGTTTTGGGAACCTCCTGGTAAGTTATTGAGGGTCAAATTTCCAATCTTTTCACAAGCTCTTTTTTTTAATGGATGTTTTTAATGTAAGATTTTTACATAAAAAATCACGTTTAACGATTTAGTTATACCGTGATTTTCTCCCCAAAAAAAAAGTCGTTACCCAGCAATAATTTTTGCGTAAGTTACTTAGATAAATTATACACAATGCTTGGTTCACGGCTTCATGATGAGTCTATTTGCACCCTGTAGAATTTGTAGCACGTAGTTGGTAGCACTCTGCACAGCGTCAGGCCGGCAATTAGATAAATACGTTGCTAATCCAATTGTCGTCCATTAATTAATTTGGCGGTATTTTTGACCCATTGTGTACACGGTCAGCCAGCTCAGTACACGTACACTAAGTGACACTTAACTGAATGCCTAAAGGCCGTTTTCACAAACGCCACAAACGATAACAGTTAACAGTGAGTACTCAGCCGTAGACCATATGTAGGTACCACTATTGTATTGGGGGTCATCCTGTAATGATAGTGTGTGTGTAAGTTTAATGAATGAATAGATAAGCAGTTCCCGTTTGATATGTTCGACATTCGAACGGGCAAAACCGCGGGTGAAAACTAGAACTGAATTAAAACTTTTAAACATCTACAAATGGATCTCGATTATTTAATAGAACCACTATCTTGGTTTTCTTATTGGTTTTTTAATGAATCAAATATATAATATATATCACGAGAGGGAAACCCTGGAGAGGAGCAGTCAATAAATATTGTGGCCATTTGCCACCATTTAATGTCTTTCAGTCTTATTAAACCATCACATCGCCGTGCGATACGATTCTTCATTGTTGGTAGATTGGAGGTGAGTAGTTGAAATCACACACAACACTTGATTCAAACTCCAAACGTTTATTTCTAACAAACCACTAAGGGGCCGGCGGAGCATCCGTTTTTCAAACAAATGTAATACCAAAATAATATGAAAATCAAACATATTCTTAAGGTAGTGTGTATTTATTTCGATTGGATTACAAAATATCTATGTTTCCAAATAAATATTTTGAAAGGACAATAATATAAAAACGAGATATGAGGAATTTAAAATTTCTATACAAAAAATTATTTTTCTCATAACTCTTGTTTAAATCAATGTTCATTCAAAATGTGTGTTTGGGAACCTATATATTCTGTAGTCCAATCGAAATAAATACAGACTACCTTAAGAATATGTTTGAATTAATTTATTTTGGTATTAAGTACGTTTGTATGAAAAACGCATGCTCCGCAGGCCTCTTAAGGTACAAGCACTTATAAACATTCAGAGTTGAGCAGTCCATTCGCAAATATTGTTGACAAGGAGAAGAACGGACGAAGAAACTCCTTACACTGTTATAAACCGTATAACATTTCTCATTTACACAACCTAATATTGTTCACTTCAAAAGCCATTATTAATGACTTCTTAATTCAATTGTTTCACTCATCGTAAGATAAAGAGACACCTAGTCGACGCGTCTATTCCTTGAATACCAGAAGTGACACACACATCCAGAACAGTAATTCATTACATCGTAAGTTCATTAAAACTTACAAACAATATCAGAATACTTCACACTAAATTATTGTAATAATTAAACAATACTAATATTCACAAATGCAAAGATATTTTTAAGCATAAGCTTACAAGGTTTGCACGAGTTAATTATACTAGCTACGGTCTGGTCTAAGTTATTCCAATAGTACGTTCTTTTTAAATGGGCTACGGTTTCTTTGATACCACGATGGCATGTTTTTCCGACATGATATTTTAAGACTATTTCTCGCTGTTCGTTTTCGTCTTCTACATATACGACTCTTTCGGTGCACTCATATATGTTTATTGCATCCTTTTTAAATAAGGTTGTAATTACGTTTGAAAACTGTTTGCGGTGGCGTTCGTCTTCGAAGTAAATGTAGTATTTAATTTTAGGGCGGATATTATTTTTTAAGTATTCCTTAATTAATTCAGGATTATCTAATGGTAAATGTACTTCAAACACCTTTTGTTTACCCCTAGATAGATCCTTAATGCTGTATTCATTTCTATGCCAAGTATATACAAGTATCTGATGTGGCTTCGTGTCTATGGCTTCCTTTAATATTGGAATATCGGATGAGTCTGTGTTATCTTCAGAATGGACAGTTACTAATGGGGGTGAGTCTGCTCTTTCAGAGGCTGTGACTGTTTCGCTTCCTATCGATGGTATTGGGTAAGTTGACTTAAGTCTGTTTTTAGAATTGCTAGATGAAATTGATGAGATGATAGCGGTCTTTGAACAATCGGTATTTACTATCATTGAAACTTCATCTAAGGCGTTAATTTTTATCCTAGACAATGCATCTGCGTTGCTGTTTTGTTTACCGGGTTTGTATTTAATCTCATAGTCGTATTCAGAGAGCCTAAGTCTCCATCTAGTAAGTCTACTTCCTGGTTCTTTAATAGAGTTTAACCATACCAATGGTCTATGATCGCTTAGTATCGTGAACTTTTTACCGTATAAATAAGGTCTGAAATGTTTGCAAGCCCAAACAACTGCTAATAGTTCTTTTTCAATAGCGCTATACCGTGTTTCGGCGTCGTTAAGAGTTCTACTCGCAAAAGCTATCGGTTTATCGCTACTAATTGGACCTTGGGATAGGACTGCTCCTAGCGCAAAGTTAGATGCATCCGTTGTTAAGAGGAAAGGTTTATCAAAATCTGGAAATTGTAATAATGGTGCATTGGTAAGTAATTCCTTGCACTTTTCGAAGGCATTTACGAATTCTTTAGTTATCGTAACTTTATTTTTCTTTTTAAGACAGTTAGTTAAAGGTTGCGTTATCTTGGAAAAATCCTTAATGGATTTACGATAGTATCCTACTAAACCTAGGAAACTCTTGATTTCCGTTGGTGTTCTAGGCAAAGGAAACTGTAACACAGCTTTAATTTTATCATTGTTTGGTTTGAGACCGTCTTTAGTTATTGTGTGTCCCAAATATAACACTTCTTTCTTAAGAAATTCGCATTTATCTAGGGTAACTTTAAGGTTAGTTTGTCTAAGTCTATCGAATACCTTTCTAAGTTTATCTATGTGTTCCTGGAGGCTAGTTGAATACACAATAATGTCATCTAAATAAACGAGGCAATGTATGCCTTGCAGTCCACGGAGCACATTGTCCATTGCTCGTTGGAAAGTAGCTGGGGCTGTCTTTAGGCCAAAGGGCATTCGAGTAAATTCGTAATGTCCTGACTGGGTTGTAAATGCGGTTTTCGGTTGATCCTCGGTTTCTATTTCTAGTTGATGGTAGCCACTAGCTAGGTCTATCGTACTGAAATATGATGCTTTCCCTAGCCTATCGAATAATTCTGTGATGTTGGGTAGTGGGTATTTATCATCTATCATTATTTCGTTTAGTCTCCTATAGTCTATGACCATTCGAAACTTCTGTTCACATGAAGCATCCATTTTCTTTGGAACTAGGTGTACAGGGGCACTCCAAGGTGAGTGTGATTCTGTAATTACTCTATTTTCTATTAATTTATCCACTTGCTTCTGTATTTCCTCATGTTGACTAACGTGCTGTCTATATGGGCGTATATATATCGGATCTTCATTCTTTGTACGAATCTTATGTTTTACTTGGTTAGTGAAAGACAGAGGTATGTGTTCACAATGAAAGATGTCTTTATACTCGGTACATAGGTTAGATATTAATGACTTTTCTTCATCGTTCAGGTGATCAAGCCGTAATTTCGACAAGTTTTCATTTAACAGTTTGTCTATGTCAGAGTGTTGTTTTAAATTATTTAATAGGTAGTTATCTGCTAAATCCTGTTCTATTTCATAAACTGTAAATGGTTTTTTAAATGTTATAGTCATTTCAGTATCAGTTGTATTCTGAATTACAGTTTGGGCTAATGAGTCTACACAGTTAACTAGAGCGTCAGGCATGCGGACGCCTGGACAAAATTCTATTCGGTTTAAAATTGCATTACCATTTTCCAAAATTGTTGGTACTTTAACGCGTGTTTCCGATCTAGGTGATATTATTATCTGATAAAACGGACTATATAAAATAGGAATTTCGGTTGTGCTCGTTTTTAAGATCTGATTTTTCATGTCTATTTTAGCTTCTAGCTCTTTCAATAAATCTGATCCTATAAGGCCGTTGTATGCATTATCTACATTGTAAATATAAAACTTATGGTGAATATCTGTGTTAAAAGTGTCTGTTAAAGGAACGTATGCGACTTCGCTATGCTTGCTACGTCCATGGGTACTAATAACTTCAAATTGTTCTGGCATCTTATAACACTTGAAGTATTGGTCAGCTAGTTCGGCGTTAATAAAAGAACGTGTACTCCCTGTGTCTATAAGAAAAATTGCTTCTATTTCTGGTAAATAGATGTGCGGTAGCCTAAGGCCACTATAATTTAAATTTATAACTTCTGGTCTATCGGAGAGGCTTCTATTTGAAAATTTTCATGTTCATTTTCGCTTTGTACATGATTAAATTGATTGCTATGCTCTACGACTTCCACGAGCTCTACGCAGTCCTCGTCGCCACACGAGCATACTAGTTCGTAGCTATTGTCTGAGTCAGCTGGTTCGTCTAGCATGTTATTGCGCATCGTTCGCATCGACACATCGGTGTTGTGCCTAGGAGGCTGATTGTTAATACCGAAGCGAAATTGTTGATTCGGATTGGCTTTAAAGAAACCTGACTGTTTATAATTATTTATTGTTCGCGGAATCAATTGTGGTTGATGAGTTATAGGTTTTTGATTCGGTTGGTTACTAAAATTGGGTTTAGATCCTTGGGGTTGAGTGCCCAATTTTTGGTTACCGTAATTAGGATTTTGGGTAAAGTTAGGTCTAAAAGGATATTGTGGTTTAAATCCTTGATTATTATTTGTTGGAATACCAAACTTATGCTGGACTGGAGCCGTAAAATTTGGTTTAAAATTATTTGAATTATTAGGGTTATTATATGTGGTTGGCTTATTTTTATTCCGGGCGTTGTACCTCGTTTGAAAGTTAACTTCTTCGGTTACAACACTTAATGCGGACTCTAGTGTTACGCATTTATTTAGCCTAACGAACTTGATCATGTCCTCGGGTAAATTGTAAAGGAAAACGTTAAGAGCCGTATTGTTGTATATTATGCATTTTGCAGCTTTGATACCCTCATCAGGTAGAAGATTCACTTTGGAAATTAATGAACTCCTAACATTTTGTATGCGGTGGCAGAAGTCTATGTATGACTCTCCCTGTTTAATTTTAAGGTTCTCTAATTCTATACTAATACACGCTTCAGATCTAGGATCTCCGAAGTGTTGGACAAAAAGTTCTTTTAGGTCTTCCCAAGTGGTAACGTTTTCACGTTCACTAATTAAAACGGCAGCTTTACCAATTAATCTACTTGTTAAACAATGGAATATGTATGTTTGCTGTGCTGGGTTGTTCTCCCCACTAAAGTTTCTAATGACGTATTCACATTTAGAAATAAAAAGGTTAAGTAACTTATCATCACCATCGAATCTAGGGACGATGCTTTGTATTTCCTTAGGGATAAGTTGGATATTCATTTTGAATAAATTGATTTAAATATATTTAAATTAAGGCAAAAATAAACGTGATTGGCGATTTTAGTCCAATCTACGCGACTTATAGGCTAAAACGTGTAAATCAACTTATATTTGAGTGATAACACAAATAGTAAAATGGCGATTTAAGTCCAATTTACTTAATTCAAAATAAAACTAACATAAATGGTGTAGATTTGGCGATTTTTGTCCAAAAATACATACTAACTTAACATGGTGTATATTCGGCGATTTTTGTCCAAACATACTAACATAAGGTGTAGATTTGGCGATTTTTGTCCAAAACTACTAACATAAGGTGTAGATTTGGCGATTTTTGTCCAAAAATACACGTGTTACGCTAATGGCGATGTCTAGTCCAATTAAACGTAAATTAAAGGATGGTGGACAAGGAATGGAACAATGCGAATAAGGGTCTACTCACAGTTTGCTCGATCCCATGCCGGTTCTCGTACAGCTGCTTACTGCTGAACTGCTCACACGACGTTCTTTTGACGAATTTATTTGTAGGTTCTTTGCGGACTAGAAGTCTATGCGACTAGGATGACGTTACGACCGATTCTAGTGTCAATTAACGATCACTTGTTCGCGACTTGCTAATCCTTCCCGGCTGCGCCAGTCAAATATGAACGCGCAAGACTTGTTAAAAATATATTTATTAGTACACGTGTGCTGAGCATGAGCTTGATGAAAATACGGAACACTTAAATCTATGTTACATTGACTTAAATACTACTGGAAGATTTACATGTGTGTGTCTGAGGGTGGACCTCATAGAACATTGGTAACAAAGAATACAATGACGGCAACAGTCAGAGTGTCGAGTGTCGCCCTTTATATCTAATGGTTTTGGTCATCATTAGTTTGATTGTAATTGACAATTTGTTACTGGTTATAACGACTCTCTGGTACACATGGGTGACATGGTGAGAACAGTGGCTGTTCATAACTAGATTTATTGTAATCGACAATTGGTGACATGGTGAGAACAATGACTATTCATAACTACCTAGTGATGTTTCTAGGACATATAACATCAAGTATGTTACTTATACTTAGATTAATACATAACATAATCTTACTCTTACCTATAGTCCTCGGTAATTTTAACTTTCACAGTACCTATGTCAACAACAAAATAAAAAGGTACAAAAAAAACAGAAAGAGCGTGTTATCTTGTACACTGACCAATTGAATCTGTGTTTTAAAGCAAGAAATACGCATCTGCTATAAATGGATACATCTACAGCTACCACTGTCTAGTAGATAAGATTAAGCAATTGTTCGGACAA
Source organism: Xestia c-nigrum (assembly GCA_916618015.1). Taxonomy (NCBI): domain Eukaryota; kingdom Metazoa; phylum Arthropoda; class Insecta; order Lepidoptera; family Noctuidae; genus Xestia; species Xestia c-nigrum. The sequence goes on from OU745249.1 coordinate 25,387,358, forward strand.
TTACTATAATTTTTCTTAAGTGTGTTGATACAGAGAAGTGCGGCAAGGCACTGTTCTTAGCCCGCCGTGAATGTTTTATTAATACTATAACTAGTGTTCGTGCCATCATCTGCCTAGCCTTTTCCGAACTATGTTAGGTTCAGCTTCCAATCTAACCGGATGCAGTTGAATACAAGTATTTTATATGATGAAACTGCCTTTTTGATTTCCACAACCCAGTTAGTTAATACTAGGTAATATGATACTATAGGTAGGACAGGTAGTCAGACATTTTGAGCCACTGACTGCCAGTATCGACTGTCAAAGATCTACACATAACAGTCGGAGCCAACAGCTTATTGTGATTTCCAAGGCACAGAGGAAACTCGGTATGTAAGGGTGGTCACCCATCTACAGACCAACCTAGGCAAGTACAGCATAACTTAAAGATCGACCCGCGTAGCTGTAATTATTTAGCCACGGTTATTCGTGTCGACATACACACAGTAAACCTGTTTTACCAAACTACTGACAACATAATATAACGGTCAGTAAAAATAAAATGATTGAAGGTTTCAAAGAAATATGGATTTATCTGGTTTTAGGGTAATACGTAAGAAATACAAAGACAACAAAAGAATTAGAATCAGAACTTTATTTGCTATGAATGTAGGTACAGGTATGAGACGATGTACATACATTAGTGAGATCGGCTACAGTCTACTAAGAGTGCTGTAGTGAAACTATTATTACCTATTTCTTTTAACTGCGTAAACAAAAGTGGTCCATAGACGGACTTGCGGCCACAAGGCATTCTCTACCAGTCAACTTTTGGGTTGTGGCGGCTTAGTAACCGCAATTTGCTGAGTTGCATTCTTGACGAAGTATGGGAGCGCGGGCGATCGGCTCGCCAGTCGCGTACGTCACACCGTCCTGCCTCGACACATACGTAGTACACAGTTAGTAATAACGAAGTATTGTGGAATCGGAATTAAAGACATTTATTTCATCAAAGTTACGTTTCCTTTTATCACCTCACCGTACACAGAGAACGCACAACACTGGTGACGTACGCGACTGGCGAGCCGATCGCCCGCGCTCCCATACTTCGTCAAGAATGCAACTCAGCCCATTGCGGTTACTAAGCCGCCACATCAGGGTCAAATAGGACAGCATTGTGAGTACAATAAAAATAAATAAGGATAATACCATTTCGTAAGCTTAAACTAAATCACATAAATGTGTACCTATATACTAATATATTATAATAATATTAAGCTGTGTATCTTTATTTAATTACAATATAACAATATATTGCCAGTCCAATAGGTTCTACTTCCTCAGTTTGAACCTAAGCCAGTGTCCTCCTTCCAGCCTGAGGTTGAAGCTATCAGAAGCCAGCTTGGCGGGGATGCTTGTCCTCTCGCAAGGAGACAGCTCCATCTGCCGTAGAAGCTGGTAAGCCATCACCTTCACCTCGCAAAGAGCAAATCTTGATCCTGTAAGTAAACACAAACCATTGTAGTATTTTTTCCCTTTCTTACATCTTTATTGTTTTGACTCGACAAGATAATACCATTTTTCAATACCGTTTTTTGTCTACTTTTATCATCATTTTTTAAAAGGTGTAGCAGACTGTCTGACAGTTGTTATCGGAATTTTGTGTTCACTTTTCCGTGATGCACGATTGTGCGTGACGAGAGATTTAATTTGTAGATCGTCGGAGCTTTGAAGATGTGCAAGATATGAGTTAAATAAAATAAATAAATGCTGTGTCGATCATGCATTGGTTTGAATTAGCGACAGCAACCAGCTTCTTTTTACCTATTCCTAGATTTTTAACTTCATTTGCTCCATGAATTATGATAATGATTTGTATTATTAGCTGTCAACCGCATAGTGGTAACAATATTGACAGCTCCATTATATCGTACCAGTAAGAGTGAAGTTCATAGTTTACAGTACATTCAGCAATATCTTACCTATGCAATTCCTTGGTCCGATACCAAAAGGCATGTATGTCATCGGATTGATCTTGTGTTTATTTTCTTCGGAGAAACGTTCAGGGTCGAACTTGTCAGGCTCGGGGTAGTACTGAGGGTCGCGGTGAAAGGCCAGGGTTGGGATCCAGAGTTCTGTACCTTTTTGCACCTAAAGGTAAAAATATACACCAATCAACACATTCAAGTCTTTCGTATTGATATTTTTAATTAAATTATGTCGAGGTGAGAGCTCAAAGAAATAATATTGAGACAACCGGGACTGTCATTTTGTTCTAAATAAAAATAGTATGGTAAACGTTTCTAACGTATTTGCTGGAAATTGGTGCCAAAAACTATAAAATATGTTTTCAGTCACGGAAAAATATAGAGCCGTGCGACACGACCGCGTTGTTATTGGCAAACAAGGAAAGGATGTAGAAACACTCTGAATTTCTTATAATTATGAACTGTTACAGAATGTAAATTCCAGTGTGTTCACATTTTTGCGACGTAAGTTGGGTTACCAAAATAAAATAAAAACTTACGATATAATCCTTTTTGGAGAGATCATTCGGTCTTCCCAAGTTGTATTCTTTTGTGCATTGTCTGTCCAAAACCACAAACGGTGGCCACTTTCTTAATACCTCTGCAAATAAATATTATAGGTATCTTGATAATTTCATCACATCAAACAATACATCAAAATAATAAAGTCTTCCCATTGTTGAAATGACCCTTCACTATTGGAGTATCAGCACATTCACCCAATGTTTACCCATTGTCCAATAGTATCAAGGGTCAGCAAAACACGTTCTCTTCTTTCATTTTTCTTTGACAACCGACACTAATTTATCATGCACTACCATTTTTTTTAAAGACAGCACCACTCTCTGGTTCTTGCATTATTACTTCTTTAAAAATAACTGGAGTCTTACCAGATAGAACCATGTCCAAATACGTCAGGCTCTGTACGGAATTGTAGTCAAACTTGCCGCCGTTATTAGCGTCATGTTGCCTGATCTCCAGAACCAAGCGATCCTGTATGTCAGGGTTCACTGCAAGCTCGTACAACAAAAAAGACATACTGGATGAAATAGATTCGAAGCCAGCGACGAAGAAGAGGAACGCCTGGGCTACCAGGTCATCGTCTTTCCATTCTGGAACATCAAATAAACAGTTTTCATAATTAAAAAATGGTGAATATCACGCCAACCCCAAAGGGGCAGACCAACCCAAAAGTGTGCATTACAAGTTGGCCAAATTTAAGGCCGGAGTAAAAGAAGAAAGCCAGTCTATAGCTATAAAGCAAGTCCAATTAAGACTTAATTCATGATCAATTAACCAATAATACTTTGCTCGATCTGGGAACACCAGACCGAATATAATAGAGGTAGAATAGTTCAAAAATTCTGCACCAATGAGGCAGTCTGAAAATCATAAAGTTTTCGGTTTAATTAAACACATTATGTTACCTCTATTCTGTTTCTTCCTTCCAACCGAAGATTCTTCAACAGTGGCAAAACCAGCAGCATCATCTTTAGACTTGGTATCATCATGAGACAATCTGCCTGAAAACATTTAAACATTCCATTAAGTTCGCGTCTCTCATCGACTGCAGTATGTTTGAATAATCTATACTAATATTATAAAGCAGAAGAGTTTGTTTGTTTGTTTGGTTGGTTGAACGGGCAAATCTCAAGAAGTACTGGTTCAAATTGAAAAATTATTTTGTGTTGGATAGTCCATTTATCGAGGAAGGCTTTAGGCTATATAACATCACGCTACGACCATTAAGAGCGGAGCAGGAATGAAAAATGTTGCAAAAACGGTTTTTTTTTGTTTTTCTCTCTTTTGTGACGCAGACGAAGTTGCGCGGGTCAGCTAGTACTATTAATAAGCACCAAGGTGGCAGATTTCTGGTTGAAGGTTATTTAAGTCCCCATCATCATCATTTGCCTTTATTCAAAATTTATTGGGGTTGGCTTCCAGTCTAGCCGGATGCAGCTGAATATCAGTATTTTACATGGAACGACTGCCTATCTGACTTCCACAACCCAGTCAGTAGTGGGTAATATGATACTCCTTGGTAAAACTGCTTATCAGATTTTTTGGGTCACCGATGACTAAGGTTATTTAAGTCTAATAAGAGGAATTATGGACACTAAGAAGAAGAAGATTATAAAGCATCATCTTCTTAGCCTTTTCCGAACTATATAACCCCCGAAGCTGGGTCATACGACCCCTAATTCCCTAACCTCAATACTATTATTCCCTACAAAATACCCACGCTACCCTTGTCCCATTTTACTTGGGGTTGACGCTATAATATTATGTTTTCTTCTTTCATTGCGTTGTTAACCTTCATGCTATCATTTACTCCTTTTCCTTCATTGACTCAATTGAATAGTACTGTTAATTATATAAAATTTACCTTTTTTGGCTTCCATAAGTAGATGGATCATATCAGGTCTCAGTATTTTCTTCTGCTCACGCTCCTTCATTGTGCTTGATACCAGATTTCTAAAGAAATCTTGAGCAGACTTTGGAATGAAGTCAAAATCTAAAATCTGTGAGCATAAAGATTCATGCACAAATTGTATTCAAACTTTTGGGATTCGAAAGTTCTTTGTTTAGAAAAGAGCAGCGAAAAATCCCACATTATAGTCAAAAATAAGTTATGATCTGTCGTCTACAATTTTTTTTAAAACATCTGAACTAAATTTGTTTTTGTTGATTTAGCGTATCAAATAATTATGCATTCAATTTAAAAATAATCGGATTCATGTCTGAAGGCTGTTAATAATACTAAATTAATGTCCAACAGCCTTGGACTAAGTATGCAGCTCTTGCCTATCATATTATATATTTTCTTAATTTCTATCTTAAACACTTACATTGCACTTCTGTCAGTTTTTGGGAATTAGAATACAGCTTAGTAGACGATAGTAAAGTGAGTTATATGGAGAATACTTCAAGTAATAAAAGTCAGTTTACCTTTAAAAGGTATGGCACACAACCCAGCACTAAGAACAAAAGTATTCGAGAAAACTTGAAGTCTGACATTTTCTTCCCCATTGCGTAGAAGTCGTTGTTCTCATCGGTATGAGAGTCTACCTTCAGACCGAAGGCGCAAGAAGCGATCACATCGTTCGTGTAGCGCGTCGTCAGGTCCTTGCCATCGACATCTATGTAGCCATCTGATGAGAGAAAGATAAAAAATAATAAAAAGGGACCTTCGCAAACGTGCCCAGAAATGGGGTTGGCAACTGTGGAACTAATGGCGCTAGCACCGCATGAACCTAAGCATCGTCATTGGTTGAAAATCTGTCATTGTCATTTTATATTTCAAAATAGTTTGACCTCATTGGTCAGATTGGGTCTGTGCGGTGGTGGCGCCATCTACAATCAGCTTTAACTTGCCGACCCCATTGCACAAAATAGAGAGGTTCGAAGGGAGAAAGGAAGACCTTTGCCCAGCAATAGGACACAATGTGAGCTACAAAAAAAGGAACCTGAACATTGCTCGATTTTTGGCAATTGAGTCGTGTGATTAATCTAAATTCAATTAATCTGTGAGCTGCCGACGATTGACATTGTACTCGTATTTTCGATAATTGATGGATTTGTTGATCGATAAACCAATGAGTGATATCTTCGTCTGCTTCGATTTCATCATTGTTGTTAACAAGAACGATATAATTAAGCACATCTGTAAGGTTTGAGGATCTATTTTATTTTTTATTTTATTTTTTATTTTTTATTGGAAATCCAGGCCTCCAAACGCGCCCGCTGCTTCTTGCCGTTTTCATGGAGTTTTTATATCATAGTATATTCACTATTTTTTAAATTTTGTTGCTACCTTTAGAATTTTCAAGTTTTTTCTCGAGTGCCTTTATCATGTGGTCCCCGACCTCTAACATGAAAGGCACCATCAGACGAATCTTCGAGCTTGTGAACGCTGGACTCAACGTAGATCGCATGTCTTTCCATTCTTCACCTGTAAATTATTAACAAAAGGCAAATTTAAGTAGCGATAAAAGCACCAAATAAGTTATTATTACCACTAACTAAGGCTTCTTTCCATATCTCACCTTGCAAAAAGAATAAACTCCTGGTAATGAACGATTCAGGTCCGTTTATGGCGTGATCAACAAAATGCTCGAAATCTTTGATGGTTATCTTCTTTAATAGATCAGGGTCCCGAATTAGTATCACCTCTTTCAAGAATTCATATCTGCCTACGAACCTGAAAAATAGTATTTCGAAGTTATTGATATATATATAGAGAGATTATATTTTGTACTTTTCAACGTGTTCTTTTAAATTTAAAGAAGTAAACGTAATCCCAGCACTTCTGCATTAGTGAACACCAGCTTCAAAAATCTTGTCATCATCATCTTCCTTTCCTTATCCCATATTACTTGGCGTCGGTGCAAAACATTTTCTTCTTCTGTCCTTCCCCTTTCTTTCATATCCACACACAGTCCACCCATCCTTGCTTTGGCCTTCTTTCCCCTTTCCACCCACCGTTAGTTAATAACTGGTTTAGTCACATGTATTTAATTCCTCTTTATCACATTCCATTGCCAAAACAATCGATTCCCTTTTAACTTTTCACGTCACTTTCAAACATCTACATAAATGCTTAAAACGCTTCGCAATCGGCACTAAACTTACATCAGTGTTATAATCGGGAATATTACAACGTTTCCTATTAATTTTTAGTAATCTATATTTATCTCACTTTTCTCCAGGGAAACTGTTGTACAAGTCAGCGATATTATCCCCAATATGATCTGTGGGGCTAATCATCCTCATGATATCGTGGAACAGTGGGACTGACTTCTGGTGCTTGATGCCATATTGTTTGAACGTCGAGTGAACCTGCCATACGTGCATCATGAGCAAGACGATCAGCACCGCCCCCGACACTAGTATGATTACCATTGTCTGGAAAATACGTTGTAATTTGTTAATATCAGAGCATTACATGGTCACGTCTGTATTGTCATGATAGGTTATATGACACAATTCCAGTTCCATTAACTGGAAACAAAATAACTGGCCAAGTGCCGTGCCATTATTCTCAAAAAATCAGTTTTTTTGTATGGGAGTACCACTTTCATAAAGGGTGTAAAACAACTCTTCACGAAGCCGAAAGGCACTTGTTCTCCCATCATTGCGATCATTTTTACACCATACCTGGGAACCTTCTAGTTACGGAGATATGGGGTGGTCAAAGTTACAACATTTAGACAAGTTTTTTTTAAATAAGAACAAGTTTTTTTTATGTCAGATTTTAACCTTTAACACCTCCACGACCTCCGTACTATTCAACCTATTCATCAACACAATGTTTAAAGTGCGTTACATTGAGTTCTACTACAGAACAAGATTTTAAATTAAAAAAAAAAAAGTTGTCTCCCAGCAATCTTTTTTGCGTAAAGTTACTTAGTTTGTTGTACAGAATGCTTGGTTAACGGCTTTGTGATGAGATGGTTTACACTCTGTATTTATTTATTGTTATAACGGCAATATAAATCAAACACAAACACATCATCTATGAAAATTTCAACTGTCTAACTATCACTGTTCATGAAATACAGCGTGGTCATAGACAGACAGACGGACAGTGTACTTTTGGGAATTTTGTCCCGTTTTTACCCTTTGGTGCTTAAAAACTACGAGCAGAAAAAATCTTGATGAAAATACCCAATAACATTTCCCTACCTGAGAAACGAACCTAAAATCGATTCGTTAAATCAAATAATGTAGCGAATGTAGAAAATAGCCTTTTTAATGTCAATATTATTTTCTGGCCTCTTAGAGTGATCAATTTATATAAGTCAGAAAAGTTTGTTTGTTTGTTAACCAAACAAACAAACAAGCATCACCTTTGTACCTATTTTCTATTCCTTTCTTCTTTTCTGTATTTAGTGTGTACATAAATCGTTAAATAAATAAATAAAAATAAATAAACAAACTTTTCTGACTTATACAGGGTGTCTGGCAGCAGATTTGTGTTTTTAAATACGATTATTCTAAAAAGTAATAAACGATGCGGGGGTACGAACGCGGGGGTACGAACGCACTAATCTCAGGAACTACCGGCTCGAATTAGAAAAATCTTTTTGCGTTGGATATTTCATTTATCGAGGAAGGCTATAGGCTATATAACATCACGCTATGACCAAAAGGAGCGGAGCAGCAATAAGAAATGTTGCAAGTGGGAAATTCACGCGAATGAAGTCGCAGGCAGAAGCTAGTATGGTATAAAACTTCGATCTTCAATGAATACGTTTCATTAGTTTTCTTTTCAGAATTAAAGCTTTCTGCATCAATTCAGCTCGCTCCTCAGTTTAAGTCATTCTGCGCGAGCGCTGGACGAGAAAGAAGGACCTGGACACAAAATTTTCGTCAATAACAATCCACTCGTGTATATCGATCGGAATAATTTGATCCAGGACATAAAAATCAAAAATATGCAAAAAAATTGCAATGGGATTCGGTATTTGGTTTCTGTTGAAGTTATTGTATACATTGATTTCTGTTAGTCCGTTACAGTTGTTTTGACTGGCTGCCGGCGCGGCGCGACAATAATTCGATCAATATTCTGGCTGTGACGTCACTCAAGGACAAACGCGAACATAACTGGCGCCCGCATTATTTAACAACTTCGGTCCGGTCTTGTTATCAGTCTGTTTTGTGTTTATTTTGTATTAGGTATGTTTTATAACTGTTTTAATTTGGTAACATTTTGTTAAATCATAGTACAAAATAATAGGTAGGTACTGTGACGAAACGTAAAACCATGAACAAAGTTTTATAAATAAATATAAAATAGAAAAATTAATACAAGCAAATAAATATCCATAATTTGATCTCAAACAAAAAATGGCTTGCACTATCATGTACTTACTAAAAGTTTATTGCGGAAAAGCAGTACATTTTATTTTGCTCACAAAAAAAAAAACTTGTTTTTTTTTTATAGGTGAGTTATTAAGTATATAATTATATAAGGCAAAAAAAAACTTATGCTATTAAGAGACATACCTATGTCAAATATCAAAGAAAGTACACACAACAATAACACGGTATATTCTCAAAATATTGCGAAATATTCGGACCGACCGGGAGCGTGTTACCTCACTCACAGACTAACCCACTCTGAGTACGAACACTACGAACTCTTGAGAACACACACATCTGTTATTTATAAATCTACTTACGGCCAGTCGATAAGATTAGACAACGTTTTATGAAAACAAACGAAATATGACGATAATTTACGTAAATTATTTCATCAGCTTTAATCCGTTACTGAAAACTGTTGTTAGGCATTATAGATGAACCCATAAAATGTAAAAAAGGACAGATACCTAAGTGGTTTTTCCTCTATTCAATAGTTTGGCATTTCGTTTCTATGGCAACACACATAACCCGGTCACATCATTCCCACGACACAAATGTCAGAGCTTCGATAACTCGCCCCATAATTACTTATTTATAGATAGTATTGATTGCAATCGTATGGAGCGTCCCGCTTCTACAAACAAACGTACTATGTCAAACTGCCGGACGGACAACACGGCGCAACGGCGGCGCGTTTCAAGACTGCCGCACCGTTTTTGATGCATAGAACTCTGTCTGCATAGAACTTTACATATGCAGGAGTCAAAAACAACATATTTCAAATACAACTGGTCATAAGGGATGTTGTTGTTGGAGAAATAAAATGAGTTGAATCATTTTGTCAGTCAAAAGTACAGTGTAGTAGTGCGGCATTTCTAAAATATAACGGAGCGGCAAGCGTTTGGAGAGGATCAATAAAACGTGTAACTTTATTTCCAGACTAAATAGACCTGACCTACCTCACCCCCAACAGTCAATACTGGTTTGCCAGTTGTTAGTTGAGCATGAAAACCAATGTTCATTTCTTTTCCCAAAGGTTCCATTTGCTGCTTTATTGAGTGACCATTACGGTTATAAAATAAATTAAATGATTTGGATAAAAACACCGATACTTTCTGTTGAATCTTTATTAACATACTGGATTAACTAGTACTGCTCTATAAATGCTTCAATTCTGAGTACATGTTTTGAGTTCAGAAAGCCCTATAACTTTCTTAGTCTAAACCGAAGCCAGTGTCCTCCCTGAATCCTGATGTTTAAATTGTCTGTCGCTAGCTTGGCGGGGATACAGGTCTTCTCACAAGGAGATACTTCCATCTGCCGCAGAATCTGGTATGTCATCACCTTGAGTTCGCAGAGAGCAAATCTTGACCCTGTTAACAATATTAATTTGGTGTTAATGTTAGCATTCCTTCAAGGTGCAATGTTCAAACATACAATATGTATAGACCAGAAACTTACCTATACAATTCCTAGGTCCAACACCAAAAGGCATATATGCGAGAGGATTAATGGTATGTTTATTTTCTTCGGAGAATCGTTCAGGATCAAACTTCTCCGGTTCAGGGTAAAAATCAGGATCGTGATGGAAAGCATAGGTTGGTATCACCACTCCGGAGCCTTTGCGCAACTGGAAAGTGTAAATTTATGTCCATAATTGGTATAGGTCTAGTAAAATAAAGTGACCTGAAAAAGCTAAATATACGATATTAACTTATATTAGAATAATAAATCAGATCACTATTAAGTAAGTTTTTAATCCGTATTTCAGAGAAAAACTCCTTTTACAATAATATTTTTGATACCTCCCACTTTTTATTTTACCATAGACTGCCGAATGGCCGTCCTGGGACATCAAAATCTGTTCTTTCCCAATTTTTTTTTCTCATGTTTAAAATTAATATTCAAATGATCAAAAATCTCTTAAGGTTAATTATCTAAACGCTAACACTTACAACAAAGTCTTTTTCAGCTGCTTTGTTTGGTTTCCCCAAATTATAGTCTCTGTTGCATTGTCTATCCGTAAACGCTGCTGGTGGCCAGAGCCTTAATAACTCTGTAAAATTATTTCTGCAGTTATTTGCAATCATTAACATCATGAGATGGGTTTATGGCAAAAAAAATCTTACCTGAAATAACCATATCCATATACGTCATGTTTTGAATAGAATTAAAGTCAAACTTGCCACCGTTCTTAGCGTCATGTTCCCTGATCTCCTGTGCCAAACGATCCTGTACATCAGGGTTCACTGCCAGCTCGTACAACAAGAAACACATACTGGATGATACTGATTCGAAGCCAGCGAGGAAGAATAGGAATGCTTGTGCTACCAGGTCATCATCCTCCCATACTGCAAGTCACAAAATCAAAAATTAAGTCCAATTTCGTTTTAAGTTTCTTGTTCCAGTTTAGGAAACACGAAGTAATTTATAAGTAGTACCTCGATTTATTTCCTTCTTCCCAATAGCAGATTCTTCGACAGTTGCAAATCCAGCAGCTTCATTATTTGATTTAACATCTTCGTGAGATATTTTGCCTAAGAGAATAAAAGCAGGTACTGGATCATTCGAAACTTAAATCTTATTGTAAGCGGTATTTAGATCATTTGGCACCTTTTTTAGTTTCCGAGAGCAAATGAATCATGTCAGGTCTGACGATATTATGCAATTCACGATCTTTCATTGTATCCAGCACCAAGCTGGTGAAGAAGTTTTTGACGTGATCCGGTATTAGTTTCATACCAAGAACCTGTAAGTGAGTGGATGTTATATTATTCTGTTGTGTTGGCGTGGTCACTAGTGCGACTACTGAGCGTGGGGTCCTGGGATTAATTCCTAGGTCAGGCAAAAGGTATTAACGGGAATTTCTCAATTACTGCCCGAAGTTGGGAAGTTTGCGGTGTGACATCGCGTGTCTTGACAGACATGTTAAGCCTTTGGCCATGCACTGATCTCTGCCCGTTGTATCTGATTCCGGGCCCACCGGACTGTGAGAGTAAAGGAACAGGAAGTGCGCCATTTTTTGCGTACACCCGTGACTTTGCATGGTCTAGGATATTAATCTTTATAAATAGCGTAGGCTAATATTAACAATTCATCCTTTATATCCAACCTAACCTAATCTAGCTGTGTTCATTTAGATTTTATTTTGCACAGACAAAATAGTTTCAAAATAGTATGTTTCACTAAAGGTCGTGGGCTGCATAAAATAACCTAATCAAAATCACCTTCAATAGTTTCGGCGCATTAATCATCAGAAAGAAGACTAGCATCTGACGGAAATCGAAGTTTGTTGCAGTCTTGCCCATCTCAAAGAATTTATTATCTTTGTCTGTGTGGGAGTCAACCTTCAGCCCGTAAGCGCAAGAAGCTATGACATCGTTAGCGTATCGAGTGGTGAGGTCCTTGCAGTCAATGTCCATGAAATCATCTGAAATTAGAAAAATAACGAAGAGTTAAGCACAATTTTTCAACTCACGATTTTTCTCGCCAGGCAATATTGCCTGGTTATCTTCTTAAATACTGCTTTTGCTTTGTCCCTGTTCATTTTAAATTCGGAAGCCAATTGCATGTACCTGCGCCCCGGTTTTAGGTTCAAGAACATCAGCATTAAATTACAGGGTATGTATTCATGATAATGATAAATGATATTTATTCAGCAAGTAGGTTTTCTCAAACACTTTTACACGTCATTTTTCTTTTTTTAAACTAGATGGGGCCGGTGTTTCGTACCTGACTACTCTGAGAAGAAACAGCCGAAACAAACTCAGAGGTCATAGTCTCTTTTGAAGTCCAGACAATCTTGCTTAATTCACATGAGGACTATGCAGATTAGTGTCTGAGATGGTCTTTTGAAGAAAGAACCACACAGATTTGAGTGGACCTGTCCAGTCAGTGCAAGCATTTGTCAGTTATCGTGTAGCTCGACTTATAACTCAAGGAGCTCAACGAAACGACGAACAATACGAAAGAAAGGACATTTGGGTTGGTCGCTTCTATAAGCGACCTACCCAAATGTCCTTTGCCAAACACAAACTCAAACTGCCAGACAGTCGTGGGAAAAAAAAATGCGACCCACATGGTCCTCACATTCACAATTATTAAATAAAATAAATAATAATTTACAAAAACGAATGTCAATAAAATACGATATGTCAAATAAACACATAAAACAAACAAAAAAGTAAAAAATAATAAAATACTGAACTAAGTATTCATGTCAATTCATTAAATGTCAGTCACAAGTAAATAATCATGTCAAATTCACACACATAAAACAAAATAAAAAAATTAAAGGAACGTAAAAAATAATAAAATACTGAAATAAGTATTCATGTCAAATCATTCAATGTCACAGTGTATAAAATAAAGGAATCAACAATAAACCAGCGAAGTCCGAAATTTCAACATTCACAGAGCCAATTTCATTGGAGCAGCTTAATCCCAAGCCTTTTTATCTTCGAGATAGTGATTGACATGATAGAAAGCTTTCAGGCATAGCTTCTGTTTTATAAACGATTTGAATTTATTCAGGCTTAGTGCTTGTATATGGCTCGGAAGTTTATTGTAAAAACGTATACATTGGCATCTGAACGTACCCCCTATTTTTTTGAGCCTCGTTGCAGGAACAACAAATTTGTGTTTGTTCCTCGTATTTATGTTGTGGATATCACAGTATTTAAAAAAAAAAAAAAAATTTTTGTGTGCGTACAAAAGGTTTTCATAAATAAACTGAGAGGGCACAGTAAGAATATTAATCTCCTTAAATTTTTCTCTGAGGGAGTATCTGGGACTTAGTTTATAAATTGAACGAATTGCCCTTTTTTGTAAAACAAATATTGTTTGAATATCGGCGGCATTGCCCCACAAGAGAATACCGTACGACATCACGCTATGAAAATAACTAAAGTAAACTAAACGGGCTGTCTCTAAATCAGTTAAGTCACGAATTCTTCTAACGGCGTATGCTGCAGAGCTAAGTTTTTTCGACAATTTGTTTATATGCGGGCCCCACTGAAGCTTGGCATCCAAAGTTATGCCTAAGAACACTGTGCTATCTTCCGGTTTCAGCTCTTCATCCTTAATTAGTACAGTAGTTTCCACTTGTCTTACATGGGGTATTGTAAACTTAATACATTTAGTTTTTTTTTCATTTAAGAGTAGATTATTAACATTAAACCAATTAACAACTTTTGCCAGGGCGTTATTAACATTATCCATAACTGGCTGCTGACGTTTGAGTTTAAATAAAAGAGAAGTGTCGTCTGCAAACAATACCACGTCATGATTATCCTTTATGAGGTAAGGCAAGTCATTTATGTAAATAAGAAACAAAAATGGACCAAGAATTGAGCCCTGGGGTACCCCCATTTTTACTACGGATCCGGGAGATCTTTTCCCGTTAACATCAACTCTCTGAATCCTATCACTCAAATAAGAAGTAAGAAGATCCAGAGAGGCGTTACGGATTCCGTAGTGGTGTAGTTTCCTGATTAATGTTTCATGAAGAACGCAATCGAAAGCTTTAGATAAATCGCAAAAAATTCCCAAAACGTCGCATTTGTCCTCCCAGGCATTATAAATGTGTCCTAAAAGTTCAACACTGGCATCAGTAGTTGAACGACCCCTTGTAAAACCGAACTGTTTTTTGTGCAATAACTTATGTTTATTGAAAAAACTTTGCAATTGTGCCAAAATTAATTTTTCAAAAATTTTACTAAAGTTCGAGATATATTGTTTGAGATCTTAACTACGTATCCAATAAATTAATTTATACCTTTCGAATCCCCAATTTCCTTCTTGAGTGACTGTATCATCTGATCACCGACCTCCACCATAAACGGCACCATCAGACGTATCTTGGAACTTGTGAACGCTGGGCTCAATGTAGAGCGCATGTCTTTCCATTCTTGACCTGCGAGACAAATATCTTATTTACACAATAATTTTCGAACACAAGCTATCAGAGGCGAAATGAGTTCTAAACAATCATGTTGATTTTAAAAAGACGAAGTACATTGATTAAGAGACCTTGCATAAGGAACAAAGTTCTGGCGAAGAATGAGTCGGCTCCAAATTTGCGGTGATTTAGGAAGTGCTCAAAGTCTTTGACAGTTATCTTCTTTACAAGCTCTACATCGCGGATTACTATTGCTTGGTTTGTGAATTCAAATCTCCCCACAAATCTGAAAAAGTATGAAGACATTTATGTCACTGAAATATTCCTTGAAATTAAAATATTGTAATATTTTATCCTCACCTTTCTCCAGGAAAGCTTTTATATAAATGAAAAAGATCATCAGCAGTGTGTCTTTGTCTCAAAAGGACCTTGCCCATGTTACCCAGGAGTGGGAGCGGCATAAAATGTTTGATGCCATGCTGGTGGAATGAGATGATTTGCCGAAGGTATGGTACCAACAGAGCCAGCAGAAGTATCGAACATAGAAGGAAGATTATCATTTTCTGGAAAAATAAGAATTTTGACCTATTCAATGAAGTTTGGTTTATAACATTCTTCTTTGTTTTCGTATTAACAAAATTGTACTCATGCTAAAATATTTATTTATTTTTTATTTAGTTATTTATTAAAACTTTATGCACAAGTAAAAACTGTACAAAGGCGGACTTAATGCCTTGGGCATTTTCTACCAGTCTACCTTAGGGTGATGCAGAGACAATACAACACAACAATATCACATTATAATAAATGAGTTGTCTAACACATCTGATATCAGTCTTATTTAATTCGCCCCAATTGATTCAATCGAAACCGCTATTTTAAGCCATACGATGTCAAGGACAAATGTGTTTGTTCATACTATAGTATCACAAAGGTCTCTTATGTACTTGAACATCTATTATGTATATTTTTTCTTGATAAAATTTACCATTACCTACTTGTCCTTGTCAGACACAATTTGCTATGACGTCTAGTAACAGCCAATTACCATCCGGGGTGGTGATAGTAAATAAAAGCAAAAGTACGAAACTGTGTTTGACTATAAGTACGGTCTGATATCAGTAAGGTCAATTTTGATTGATCATTTGTAGATGAGTCAGTACATTATAACCATATTATTATTAAGATTTGTATCATTTGCCCTATTGCCTACTGCATACATTATTAAAAAAAGATGACTTACCACAGCAAAAACTAGCCAACACAGATAAGTAAACACATAAAAAATCACTGTATGTAAACAAAACTGTGCCGTAGGTAACGTGCTATATAATTCGCTGCCGAATATGTTCTGAGTTTGAATACTTCGTTCGAACAGCGAGTGAACTCCTAAACACGCTCTACGCATTTACAATAAACAAGACAAGATTAAACTACAAAAACGACACGAACATTGTAGCGTGTTTCATTATTTACAGATTGTTCTCCATATGTTGTGTTGTTAGGAAAAGTTTTTAGAATAGAATAGAATAATCATTTTTTCGTTAATGGACAGCACAACACAATAGAGCAGCACAACAACAAACAGCAGATTAATTATTAACAACAAACAGCTTAACAATTAATTAAAACAGTTCAACTGCACTGAACATGCCCATAACGAAAGAGTAGCCAACTCAGCATATGCTGCTTAGGAGTACCTCAAGGTACTGTTGTAGGTACGTAGTGGATAAAAGTAATTCAAAAGAATACGATACTCTTTTTTGCGTAACGTAGACTAGGAGAAGGCGAGTAAAAACTATGCACTAACAGTATCACAAGAATGAAACATTACGATGCACGACGGGACGAATGTAATACAAATACAAGTATATTCGGTTTGTAAATCTATTAACAGGACCATGGCCGGTACTTTGTTATTGTTATAGACATAAGTCATAATTATTTTAACATGACATGGTCAGATAAGTTAAAATACTTGTATCCAGCTGCATCTGGTTAGACTGAAAGGCGACCTCAAAGTAGTTTGAAAAATTATTAGGCAGATGAAAATGATTTTTCCGCATAGTTAAATTAATTAATCGATCATCATAGTTGATGCTCTGGATAAGGTCAAATTAAAAATTGAATCACTGTTATGTTTCAAAAGGAGAGACCTTAATATGGCAATCAATAGTCTTTTATAAAAGGGATCATGCAGATTGGGCTATTTTCAAAAGTCGGCCAACCAAAATAAACTTATAATTTGGATATTATAACCATAACTCAATTATTCAACCACAAAATTTCTAAGATCATCCAGATTGGGGTAATATTTTATTTGCCAACCAACTAAAATAAACGCTATAATAAAATAGAGCTGTTGTATGGAAACATTTATTATAATGCCACTCAATTTCTATACCCAAGTTTCAAATAAATAATAACTATTACTATAATAAAAACGCTACTTGTGGTCATTTGAAAATAGCCCAAAAATATATGGCGGCTGAGTTCTTCTTTCTGTTTTGCAGCAAACAGAGTTTAAATGAGGAAATACAATACAAAAGTTATTTTATTAGTAATAAAAATATATTATTTGTGTCTATATTCAATTACGTTGCATTCTATACATTATAACAAAATAATCCAATTAAATAAACAGTTACAAAAAATGATATATTCTACGACTGCCTTGGTCTAAACCTAAGCCAATGTCCTCCTTGCAGTTTGATGTTAAAGCTGTCAGTAGACAACTTTGCGGGTATGCAGGTCTTCTCGCAAGGAGACAGTTCCATCTGCCGTAGAAGCTGGTAAACTATCACCTTCACCTCGCAGAGAGCAAATCTCGAACCTTTGAATGATAAAATAAACAAATTAGGTGTTTTTTTTTAGTGAATCAAAGATCATTACCGTGGCTGATCTTACCTATGCAATTCCTAGGTCCCAATCCAAAAGGCATGTATGCAAGTGGATTGATTTTATGTTTATTTTCTTCCGAGAAACGTTCAGGATCGAACTTCTCAGGCTCAGGGAAATACTTAGGATCGTGGTGGAAAGCAAACGTCGGTATTATAACCACTGAACCTTTCCGCAACTGTAAGATAAACGAAAATAACAGTTACACCTGGATATTGCATCATAAATATAGATAATATCATGGCTGTAATTCTCGAAGGAGCTGAGGAGGACCTAATGATACTACCACATTTCACTAGTTATAACCGTTTGCCCTTGTTCTTTAAAATCTGATATTAATTGGCCGTTAAACTTACAATGTAATCTTCATCGACAGCATCGTTTGGTTTTCCTATGTTGTAGTCTTTATTGCACACTCTGTCCATAGCAACAGCTGGTGGCCACCGCCGCAATACCTCTACAAATATATTTATATTAACCATTGTTCAGACCCACGTTTGAAAATTTTACAATTTAATAAATGAAAAATAAATATGATCTTACCCGAAATCACCATGTCCAAATACGTCATATTCTGTATAGAATTGAAGTTGAATGTTCCTCCATTTTTTGCATCATGCTCTTTGATCTCTTGTGCCAAGCGTTCTTGTACCTCAGGGTTTACTGCCAGCTCGTACAACAAGAACGACATGCAAGAAGAAACGGTTTCAAAGCCCGCAACAAAAAACAAGAATGCTTGAGCGACCAGATCATCATCTTTCCATTCTGGAAAATACAAATACTAAAATCAGTCGAATAAACTAATTCAGCTTATTTTTTGATAACTTTTTAGTTTTTCATCACCTCGAGAATTGTCCTTCCTTCCAACTGAAGATTCCTCAACAGTTGCAAATCCAGTAACTTCGTCATTGGACTTAACATCTTCGTGTGATAGTTTACCTGAAATAACACGCATTTCTTACGTTATGTTTTGAACACCAGCGGCAGCATAAAAAAGGAGCACATTTTTTTTGTCTATTGTCATTTCTTACACAACACCTTTTTTGGCTTCCATAAGCAGGTGGATCATGTCAGGTCTTACAATATGACGCATTTCACGGTCCCTCATTGTCTCCAGCACCAGGTTTTTAAAGAAGTTTTTTACCGCATTATTTATTACGTCCCATTTCAGAAGCTGTAAATATAATACTTGTACAAAATAGTTCATTGTGCCAATTAAATATTTCATTAGGTACATGTTAATGTGTTTAAAGCCTTTATTTAGGCAAACAATGCCTGTATTAGAAAGATATTAATAATGATTGAGGTTGTCGACATGTGGGAAGTGGACTCAGCAATCATTGTGCCGATAGTTGTGTCAGCCCATGGCTTAATTGCCAAGAGCCTCGACCAACACCTGAGGAGGCTCTCGTTAGGCAGCTGTATCAAGGGCTTGATTCAGAAAGCGGTTTTCCTGGACACGGCCCGTATTGTTAGAAGGTTCCTATCTCTGGAGCCTAGACCGCCGGTAGCTTGGACCCTGTTCCCGATACCGGCCTTGTCTAGCGTGAGTCAAGCTTTATTGTAGTCTTAAAAAATTAAACTGAAATGCACCTTCGTAAGTTTGACAGGGACATTCATTAGTACGAAGAACATCAATAGCTGTCGAAAACTGAAATTGGTAGCAGTCTTGCCCATAACGTAGAACTCATTGTTTTGCTCAGTTTGCGAGTCCACCTTCAGACCGAAAGCACACGAAGCTATCACATCGTTAGAGTATCTTGTGGTAAGGTCTTTGCAATCAACGTCTATGTAGACATCTGAACAGAAAAAGATTTTCATAAAACATAATCCAAATATCAATAAAAACTACATCAATCAATCTGATCCATTTGATCTTGGAACGTATCTGCCCCTCCAGTTCTGTGCTATAAAAAATTAAAAAAAATATACCTCCCGAAGCCTTAATCATTTCCTTGAGTGCCCGAATCATTTGATCACCCACCTCCACCATGAACGGTACCATCAGACGTATCTTGGAACTTGTGAACGCTGGACTTAATGTAGACCTCATGTCTTTCCATTCTTGACCTGTGGAATATTTAAATTAGATTCATTTAAAGAAAGCTCGTGTTAAATACGAGATTACATAATGATAGCCAGGCACATTGAGAATTATTAATTTACCTCGTAATAAGAACAAAGTTCTGCTAAAGAAGGAGTCAATTCCGACGTTGCGGTGATCGATAAAGTAATCAAAGTCTTTGACAGTGATCTTCTTTACCAGTTCAACATCTCTGAGTATTATCAACTCGTTAACAAATTCATACCGGCCCAAGAACCTATGAAACAATGTTTACATTATTAATAATATCCATTTTTGCAGTAAATTTTTTGCACTTATAAAAGAATGGAATTCGATGAAATTCTCGTTGTTAGTCTAGTTTTTGGTTGATTTAAAGAAACCATTTGACAAAAACTGCAGTTTAAATTCTTACTTAATATTATATAACAGCCACTCGAGTCGATCTTTAGGTTAAGCCGTGCTTGCCTAGGTTAGTCTGTGGATGGGTCCTTACATACCGAGTTTCCTCTATGCCTCAAAAACGGTCCCGGCTGTAGTTTGTAGATCTTTGACAGTCGTTACGGGTAGCCAATGGCCCAAAAAGTCTATAAACCAGTCTTACTAAGGGGTAAGATCTTACCTAGTACACGCTTGTACTCATCATATTTTAACACTTCATGCGCGCTGTTTTTATATTATTGTATATCCGTTTCTTAAGACTGAAAGCCTACCCTAACATAGTTGGGCAAAGGATAGGCAGACGATCATGTACGCAGATGTGAAGATAGAAGCGTCCGCTAGGATGTTGCTAACTACATATATTACATGAGCGTTGTTGCGTACATTGTTCTGTTCTGTTACACGAACCTGGTATGGCCACGAGCTTAATATGACATGAATTGGTGATAATGGTTCCGCCAACGGAAGATGCTCACAACTCAATGCTTCCGTTGTCTTCTCAAGTGAGCCCACTTATGTTATTAGATAAGTTTGTATTAAGACAGTCATTATTAAGATCGTACAATTATAATTAAACTCACAATAATTTACACTATCTTTCTCTGCACTGGTGTTCTGTATCTGTTCTACTGTATTATACACAAAGCTGTTCTGTTTAACCAAAAGGATAACTGGTAGAAAATGCCTTGTGGCATTAAGTCCGCCTATGTACCACTCCTGTACATGAAGTTTTAATAAATAGATAAAATGATGATGACAATGCTACCCGTATATTTCAAATTTGGTAACTAGTTCATGGTATGAATAATCATGAACCATTCTTACCTTTCTTCCGGGAAGCTGTTGTAAAAATTTAAAATATCATAAGCAAAGTGTTCTCTCCGAAGTAGGAGCTTGCCCATGTTGCCGAGCACTGGGACTGGCTTGATGTGCTTGATGCCATGGCGGCTGAATGAGGAGTATACTTTATGGTAATACAGCAACACCACGGCAATCAGAACGACCACCCAGATCAACAAAATTATCATTTTCTGGAAAAAGTATGGAAAATAATTTACGTCACACAGTCGTAAGCATCGTTATTGCAATCGAATTTTTTCTTAAGTATATTAGCGATCGAAAGACTGTCGGACGTCGGTCCAGAGGAGGCGAAGAGTTACATAGGTATCTTTTTAGTTTTTGTTTTCAGTATGTAAATATAAAAAAAAATCTGAAACAGAGATACTTGACAAACATAATATTCACAAATTATCTCCGTGTGCCTCTTGGCATAGCTAGGTCTCCTCTTTGAATTTCCACTAGAGTCTGACTCAATAACATTGACTGCACGAGAAATATTACAAAGTAATCAGACATGATTAAACCAGACTCAGAAAAAAAAAACCAATTATCAAATTATTTGCAACGTTTGTAGAGATCAACTCCTTTGACCTTAATTTGACCACAAGGGTAAATGGCTTAAATCTTGTTTGTCACAGTTTGTAGTCGACGTTTTATTTAGACTGACCTCGACCATCAATTGTCCATAAAAAATAGCGCCAAACTGGCTTTATTCACGGTTTTCCAACAACAATAGACGATTCAAACTTCTACCTGTTTTCACAAACAACAGGCAACACCTAAACGAGTGCCAATATGAAAGCGCACTGTTGAATCAGGCAGCCTAATAAAAAACAATACAGAAGGTCTAACTAGGAAGCTTCGATCAATCTAAAAAAAAAACAGTATAACTTACATTCAATGACAGTCACGGTGACACAACAGTAACACCTACTTTTAACAAGCCACTCATACGAGCGTGCAACTCAGTTCACTGACAAATACACAGTGAGCAGAGAATAAACGAACTCTGGTAAACACGAACATAACTATCTGCAATGTGCAGGGTTGACAGATTTGATGCTGTACGTATTTCTGGTGTTCACAGCTGTAAACCGTTCTGAAGTCCATTTAGGAATATTTAAATTAATATATTATTGTCACTAATACTTTCAGGTACATTCACATCCTCTGTAACTATTTCATTTCTTCTTTTTAACCAATACAAATAGTAGCCTACTGGTTTCGGGAACAGGGTTGGGTGTGGGTACGTAATCATCGCCATCATCCACTGAGTTCACCCACTGCTGACTATAGACTTCAATTTCGTTGGCAACAACTAAATCATCATAACAGGTACACTTCTACCTAACTCCATGAGGATGACATGGGGTGACGATATGTTTGTGATAAGTTGTGTAAAAATTTAAACAAATTTTACGCTTTTGCTCATCGTTAAACACTTTATGAGCGCGGTTTTTATATTATTGTGTATCTGTTTTTATTTATAAATAATGTGTAGGATGCGTGTATTATTTTATAGAACCTCGACAGTGGTTACGGGTCGTTAGAAGCCCGATTGTCAGACAATCGTTATTACCACAGTCACTGTGTTGTGCAGGTCAGATAGTCAATATCTAAAAAGCTCCATATAAAAATCTTGTACTTCGGTGACACTATGAGCCAACCCCACATTGATTGGGAAAATGCCACCTGATGATAAGTAGCTTTAGTGTCATGACTTTGTTAATGGTAATGGGAAACATCGTGTGGAGGGCTGCATAAAAACTGTGAGATAGAAACCTAGACCAACTTACATAATTATAGGGACTTATTAATAAGGTGCACATTGGGTTTGGATGAGGAAACATAAAAGTGAAAAAAAACCTTTCTGTAAAAAAAAATCTTCAGAATCTGTATTTAAGTATATTGCAACTTTATATCTATACAAGAATACAAAACTATGAATACTGGTTACACTACTTCCTCAGTCTAAACCTAAGCCAGTGTCCTCCCTGCAGTTTGATGTTAAAGCTATCAGTAGCCAGCTTGGCGGGGATGCATGTCCTCTCGCAAGGAGACAGTTCTATATGCCGCAGAAGCTGGTAAGCCATCACCTTCACCTCGCAGAGAGCAAATCTTGATCCTTTTGAAAAAAGAGCAACAAATGGTTATTTGTGATTTTTAAATTATTAAACAAATTATATATCGGAGCTGATCTCACCTATGCAATTCCTAGGTCCAACGCCAAAAGGCATGTATGCGAGTGGATTGATTTTATGTTTGTTTTCTTCGGAGAAACGTTCAGGATCAAATTTTTCAGGTTCAGGGAAATACTTAGGGTCGTTGTGGAAGGCAAACGTCGGTACTATAACAACTGAGCCTTTGCGCAGCTGTAAGATAAAAATAATATATGAGCTTTACCTGAACATTGCATTATTAGCAAAATAAACATAACATTACGGGTCTTAAGGCGAAGAGTACCTAATGATACTCGCACATCTAGTCAATTATGCTCAGGGCGACCCTTTTGCCATTGTTGCTTAAAATCTGATAAATTACTGTAAAACATACAATGTAATCTTTTTCGACAGCATCGTTTGGTTTTCCGATGTTGTAGTCTTTATTGCATACTCTATCCATAGCAATAGCTGGCGGCCACTTCCTCAATGCCTCTGTAATAAAAATGCCATTATTCAGTTAACACAATCTTCGTCATCATGATTTTAACCGAAAGCCGTCCACTTCAAGACATAGGCCACCCTCAAGTATCACCACATTGTTCGGTCTCGTATGTCTCGCATCCAGCGGATCCTCGCAACTTTCACCAAATGGTAGGGCTTCTAACGCAAATTATTCCGGTTCACGGTCGCCACTCCAGAACTTTACGGCCCCACCGGCCATAAGAAGTGCCAAGCATAAATGGCAGTGCGGTTATGTAACAATATTTTTAAATTTTATTAATTTGGAATAGACATAATCTTACCCGAAATCACCATGTCCAAATACGTCATTTTTTGTATGGAATTGAAGTCGAATATTCCTCCGTTCTTTGCATCATGCTCTTTGATCTCTTGTGCCAAGCGCTCCTGTACGTCAGGGTTCACTGCCAGTTCGTACAACAAGAACGACATGCAAGAAGAAACGGTTTCAAAGCCAGCAACAAAGAACAAAAATGCTTGAGCGACCAGATCACCGTCGTTCCATTCTACAAAATACAAATAATAAATTTAGTCGAAGTTCGTATACAGCAGTTAAATTATCGTGAGCATTTGCCTGTAATATTCAGATTTACTTGTTTCTGTACAAAATGGAATCTTGAATGATTAAATACCAGGCCAATGCTTCCAGTAAAAGAGCATCGTTAAATTAATGTCTTTTCTTAATATCATCACCTTGAGCCATTCCCTTTCTTCCAAGTGTAGATTCCTCAACAGTGGCGAATCCAGCAGCTTCGTCATTGGTCTTAACATCTTCGTGTGATAGTTTTCCTAAAATAACATTCATTTGTTACGTTTAAATTTGGACACCAACAGCAGCATTCAAGTGGCATTATAATTCATTTGTTTTTAGACATTTTGTCACTGTTTACACATCACCTTTCTTGGCTTCCATAAGGAGGTGGATCATGTCAGGTCTGATCAGATGACGCATCTCTCGATCCTTCATTGTGTCAAGCACCAGGTTTGAAAAGAATTTCTTAACTGCGTCATTGACCAAGTCCCATTTAAAAAGCTGCAATTTATCTTTCGTTAATTTCAGTATTATTTTATTACAAATTGTGCGCGCATTGCGATATTTATATATAGGTATTAGGAGGAGGAGATATTTTCTTATTTCTATAGAAATTACTTGATGGAAGGACTGTGTTAAAGGATGATAATATGGCAAGAAAAGAAGTCAAGAAGGATATGGAAGAAATGGACATGCTGCGCAGCGCAGACCCGAAATTAATTGGAAAAGGCCAAGAGAATGATGATTCTTGTCAATTGAAATTAAACTCAAACTCACTTTCATAATTTTCGGTACGTTCATTAGAAGGAAGAACATTAATAGCTGACGGAATTTGAAATTGGTAGCAGTCTTGCCCATCACATAAAATTCGTTGTTTTGCTCAGTGTGGGAGTCTACCTTCAGACCGAAAGCGCACGAAGCTATCACATCGTTGGAGTATCGTGTGGTAAGATCTTTGCAATCAACGTCCATGTAGCCGTCTAAACAGAAAGAGATTTTTTATAAAACATTTATCATCATGTCCCTCAAGATCTGTGTTTATATAATATGCAGTAAATATTTGTACCTCCCGAAGTTTCAATATTTTCCTTGAGTGCCCGAATCATCTGATCACCGACCTCTACCATGAATGGCACCATCAAACGTATCTTGGAACTTGTGAACGCTGGACTCAATGTGGAACGCATGTTTTTCCATTCTTGACCTGTGAGTGATAGGGACAAAATAAATTAATTCAAAGAATACTCTTGTCAAATACAGGGCAAGATAATGAAAGCCAGGAACAACAACAATTTACCTCGTAACATGATCAGAGTTCTGCTAAAGAAGGAGTCAACTCCAATTTCGCGGTGATCGACGAAGTATTCAAAATCTTTGACAGTGATCTTCTTTACCAGCTCAACATCTCTGAGTATTATCATCTCGCCAATGAACTCATATCTGCCGACGAACCTGAGATACAGAATTTCTAAATAATATCCATTTTTTTTGCATGAGATGAGGTGGGACGAGCTGGACAAACCCAAAGACCAGTGGCCCATATCGCCCTGGATAGAAAAAAAACTTGAAGTCATGGGGAGATTTAAATAACAGTGGAATGACGCAGGTAAATAGTATTGAATCAGTATAATTTTACGTTTTTGTTCAAAAATAAAATTCCGTTGTCTTTTCACGTGACCCTACGTATGTCATTAGGATGAATTACCCATACATACGGTCCTGCTGTGATAGGCATGTTGCCGTCAGCAAGGCCGGTTAGATGTTGATTTTTTATTCTGTTTTTTTTTTGTGGTTGTTACTATCTTTTGTGTGTTGTTTGTATTTGTGTGCACTTCACATAAGAGTTAATGTTGCTCGAAATAAATGTATTTAATTTTATTTATTAGCTAACTTGGTATTAAGACTTTACTAAGATTATAGGATAGCGGTGGTTATATCTGTAGTCTACTAACTTGTTCAGCATACCCTTGAGATGTTTCTCGGCGGCACGTAAAGCCAAGTCAGACTCCCATGAGTGGCATAAAAAAGACAGAGTTTGTCTCCAGGCCCCTTATTCACAACCATTCGACTCGCTTCCGATTCGGAAAGTCGTATGTCTATTTTGGTCGTTTTCGTAATGCCAGAAGAAGACATATATACGAGTTGTCAAATCGGAAACGAGTCGAACGTTTGTGAATACGAGGTCTGGTGAGGTACTATCGACACGATAAATGAAAAAGACAAAGCTAACTTGTTCATTAAAAACGGAGGTTTGATTTCCATTTCTTACCTTTCTTCCGGGAAACTGTTGTATAAATTTCGAATATCATAAGCAAAGTGTTCTCTGCGAAGTAGGAGCGTGCCCATGTTGCCAAGCACTGGGACTGGCTGGATGTGCTTGATGCCATGGCGGCTGAATGAGGAGTATACTTTACGGTAATACAGCAACACCACGGCAATCAGAACGACCACCCAGATCAGCAAAATTATCATTTTCTGGAAGAAAAGGAGCAATTTTATTAAATGATTTCTTCGAACTCGAATAGAGAAATTACACTGTTCTTAGAAATGTTCACTAATGCCTCATATCGTTTGCATACGCATAAAAATAATCAACCCATATCGTTACCGCTACTGGGATACAGGCCTCCTCTCTAAGAGAGGGAATATGCTATAATACACTACGAGGGCCTAGTGCGGGATAATCTTCTTCGTTCGCCTGTTATGTAACAATACAAGTTTTGCCATCAATGACCATGTGCCTCGACAGGAGCCCCCCGATTTCAACACGAATTATCGAACTCGCTTGTGGGCATTAGATAAAGTACATAAGTTTATGATATGGTAAATAAAAAGTATTTCTCAGTCAAGGCCACTCAGTCATAACTTGATATAATTGCAATTAAACATTATTCTCGCAGGAATGTATAAACACGAGAGGTTAATGTAACGTTATCAGATAAATAGAAGCTTCATTGTTCGCCTAGTCATTATTGTTGTTTGAACAACGCAATTGTAGGATATCAAGTAATTAGTTACTCCGGAGGTACCGGAGGAGACCAAGAGCTACGTACCTATTTATAGTTTAAAGATAACATAAATTTAAAACGCCATTTGTTCAGAAATTAAAGATAC
Source organism: Xestia c-nigrum (assembly GCA_916618015.1). NCBI lineage: Eukaryota > Metazoa > Arthropoda > Insecta > Lepidoptera > Noctuidae > Xestia > Xestia c-nigrum. The sequence continues at coordinate 25,414,698 of OU745249.1, forward strand.
ACAAACAACAAAATTATACAGGGTGTAAACAACTTAATCACGTAGCCGTCATCCAAGCATTCTGTACTAGGTAACTTTATGAGAAAATGTTTGCTGGAAAACAATTTTTTTTTGGGGTGAAAATTCAATGTAACGCACGCAGAACATTATGCTAATGGATGTATTGAATGGCACGGGTGTCGTGAGTGTGTTTAAAGTAAAAATATAACAATAAAAACTTGTATTAAAAAAAAAATACAAAAAGATTGAAATTTGACCCTTAATATCTCCGAAACCAGAAAGATCTCAGGTATGTTGTCGAACAAAAAAATACTCGCAATGACGGGGAGAAAAAGTGGCTTTCGAGGTTTTTGACACCCTTTATTTCTCAAATATCCCTAATCTCAGTGCCCCTTGGCATAGACCTTCTCCATCACCACTGGGATCTGTCAGTCCTGAGCTACTCTTCTCTAGTTCGAAGAAACATAATAAAAAAAACCAACAACATATTCAACATTATTTGCAACGTCTAAAGATACGAAAATCCTTTGACCTTAATTTGACCACAAGATAAACTGCTTAAATCTTGTTTGTTTTGTAGACAATCAATAATTGAATATAACAACAAAGTCTTCACAGATTCCTAACAACAGTAGCAGTTACACTTATTTCAAATCCCAAATAAGGCTGTTTTCTTTGACGGTCACTACAATGAGAGCCAAAATAAACGCACTGATGAATTTCCACCGGTACTAAACGTAATGAATCAGTTGCAATTATATTCTGATACCAGGCAGCTTAATGAAAGGCAGGCTAGGAGGTATAACTAAGGAAATATAAATAAATATTATTATAACTTACATAATTATAATGACAATCACGGTGACCACAATAACACAAACTTTAAACAAGCTAATAGCTGTGCGAGCGAGCAACTCAGCTCACAGACAGATACACAGTGAATTACATATTCACTGTGTGGACTCTGGTTTATACGAACATAATTATCTGTTTTGTTCCAATGTACAGGATTGGCTGATTAGATAAGGCAATTGTTTCAGCGATTATTGCTGTATTTCTGGTACTCAAGGCATTTCATCGCTAGGGTCTACGTGGAGACAGCTCCAAGTAGACCCTAGCGATGAAATGCCTTGAGTGACCCTGATATTTTGAGTTTAATCCTTTAGGTCAGTTTCTGCGACTGTCAAACAGGTCTCCGCTGCGCGAAGGTTGCTCGGGTTTTGGCAATACGTGAAGCAATGTCCTCTTCACTTGGGGGCAGTGAAAAGGAAAACGCTTCTCTGCTCTGCCACGACTCTCTTGAGGTAAATGAATTTGTAAATGCGGGTCCATTTAGGAATATTTTATTGTGCCTTGTACTTAATACGAACTGCCAGGTACATTAATTTATGTATTTTTTTTTAATTTAAAAAATAATAGCCGATCGGTATCGGGAACAGGGTTAGGTAACAAACCCATCACCATCATCACATCACCCAAAGCCTGAGTTTACCCACTACTGGGTATAGGCCCTTTCGTTGGCAACAACAAAATTATCATAATAGGTAAACCTCTTCCTAACTTTACATGGGTTACGTTACGTATGTGATAAGTTATGACACCAATACATTTTTTCTCGTGTTCGTGACATCGATACCCATATCCACAATAAGAAATCGGCAAATAAACAGACGAAAAAAAACACCAGAGTCTGTATTTAGATATATTGCAACTTGATAACCTTAAAAGAATACAAAACTATGAATTCTGGTTATACTACTTCCTCAATCTAAACCTAAGCCAGTCTCCTCCATTCAGCCTGAGGTTGAAGTTATCAGTAGCCAGCTTGGCGGGGATGCAGGTCTTCTCACAAGGAGACAGTTCCATATGTAGCAAAAGCTGGTAAGCCATCGCCTTCACCTCGCACAGAGCAAATCTTGATCCTGTCGATCGATAGTACAGTTAGTGTTTTGAGACCTGTATAATCGATTTTCAGTTTAAATTGTTTGTTTAATTGTTTGTTTTCTGTGTCGAAACATCGAGGACACGAGGAGCTATGTCGTTTTTAGAATGCCTTTGCAAGGTATTGGCATATCTTCCAATGTGTCATATACAGTAAAATAATCAGCGATGAGCATGGTGAAGTTTCAAGACCCTGGGTTATAAAGCTATAAACCTATAAAGCTTTTAAAGGGTTACTGTGCGTTTTTTAATGGGACACAACGCGACGCCCGTCTCCCAGCAACGGTCGCGGGGCTGCGCACTACGCCAGGGCGGTCACACAGAGTATAATATATTCACTACGTTGCGCGGTCAGCGCAGCGGTGCCCCAGGCTGGCAGCGCGACTGCGCGCAGGCCTTGTCAGTGGCGTCAACCGTCCGTCAGTGTTAAATGACAATTTTTTTTGTTAGTTTTAATGTATGTGTTTTTTCCTGTTTTAGTGTTTTAAGTGTTTTTAATAGTTTATATCGGTTTATTGTTTATTGGTAAGTTATTTTTTTTTTATGTTCGGCGCCAGCTGTAGCGACACCGGAACAGTTAGTGCCAGTCAACCTGCCACATCACTGGATGTGCAACTGGTAAGATGCCCTCATTGCTCCCAGGCTCGTTTTTTCAAAGGCGAACGGGGGCTTAAGATACACTATGGCAAGGTTCACAAACCTCTTAGTGTACCTTTGTGCCCCCCAGCCATATCTCCAACATCAACACCTTTAGAACAAAGTTTGTGGCGAACGTTATCTAAATTTAAAAATTCCACTCCAGTTTTAAAAAGAGTTCCCCGGGGCGCGAGACACTCTGTTGCGCTGAGTTTAGCGCGATGTGTCCGTCTCGCGACCCAGGAGAACTCGCTACGTGCCTGGGAGCAGTTACTCACCTTCCCTTACAGGATTCTGCATGTCCAAAAAAATTTGGCTACTCAAAAATCCTTAACAAATCAAATTAAAGATAATTGCAACAATTCGGCCCGTATTTTAGACTCCAAATTACCTTTTTTTAATAAACAGATCAACATTTGTGATCTTGCGGAATCCAAGTTAAGTGACGGTGACATTAGGGGGGCAGCCAGAATACTGTTCAGCAGTGATGTGGTGGCGCCATACTCTCCAGATACTCTTTCAGCCCTGGAGAGTAAACATCCATCGCCTGCGGATGGTCTCACCTTCCCCGACCCACCCGTCCACCCCGACCCCCTCATTCAGAATCCACCTTTTTTTAATATTTCAGCCCCGCAGATGATCGCAGCCGTGAGCTCCTTTCGGAGTGGTTCTGCTGGCGGCCTCGACGGCCTGACCCCACAACATTTGAAAGATTTGTTGAGTTCAGGCGCCGGGGAAGCTGGTGAGTCGCTCTTGAAGGAGCTCGCGGTTCTGATCAACTTAATGCTCTCTGGCGGCGTGAACGATGCCGTCGTCGATGTCTTGTATGGGGCTAACCTATGCGCCCTGCGCAAGAAGGACGGCGGCATTCGTCCAATTGCCGTCGGTTGCACCTACAGGCGTATGGCTGCCAAAATATGTTGCAAGCTATACAGCGAGACGCTTGCAACTAAGTTCCAGCCCCTTCAACTTGGTTTTGGTTCCAGGGGGGGCTGTGAGGCAGCCGTACATGCCCTATCATCTTTTATAGACTCGAAAAAAGGTGAGGTCGTCCTCAAGGTTGACGTCAAAAATGCCTTCAACTCCGTGAATAGGGACACTTTGTTGGCTGAAGTAAAAAAAGAATTACCCGAAATTTATGGTTTTTTGTGGCAATGTTATAGACACCCTTCCAAATTACTTTACAAGGACAACGTTTTGGAATCTGCAGTTGGATGCCAACAAGGTGACCCTCTCGGGCCTGTCATTTTCAGTTTGGCTATTCATCCCATAATTCAACAACTAAATTCAAAATTTAATGTATGGTATTTAGACGATGGAACGCTAGGAGGTGATGTTGACACCGTTTTGGCTGACTTCCAACTCCTCAAACATCAGTTTAAATCCATTGGCCTAGACCTTAACCCATCAAAGTGTGAAATTTACCTCTCTGACGTTACCGACAGACAATCGATTATAGATAAATTTAATGCAATAGCTCCTCAAATCAAAATTTTAGAAAAAAGTTCCCTGCACCTCCTAGGTTCCCCTATTTTAGAAGAAAGTTATTCATCTTTCATCGATGACAAAATTATACATTTCAATGATATTTCAGACAGACTTTCCAAAATTAATTTACATGCGGCATTCACGATTATCAGATATTGCTGTTTTGGTCCAAATTTTATGTATTTTCTCCGTTGTTCTCCTCTTTGGGAGCAACCACAACTTTTGGACAAAATTGATCAAATTATTCGCAACACTTTAACATCCATTCTTAATGTGGCCCTGGACGACCGAGCGTGGCTGCAAGCCACACTACCAATTCGTTTTGGTGGTCTCGGCGTCCGCAAAATTTCTAGTATAAGCTTACCGGCGTTCCTGTCTTCTGTCCACAGCACTGAAAAGCTAACCAAGAAAATTTTAAGTCTTTCCTTGGTTGACTCGGAAGTGCCGTGCTTGACCGACGCAGAGGACGCCTGGAAAGTGACTTGCCCGGACACGGATCGGCCCGAGAACCCGTTTTCCCAGAGACAGTGGGATGAGCCGCTCTGCAGGTTGGTACGGAATAAACTTATTAATACGTCTACCAATACTGCTGAGCGTGCCCGCCTGCTGGCTGTGGGTGAGTGGGAGTCGGGTCTCTGGCTTCAGGCACTACCGTCACCTAATATAGGCACTTTGTTAGGTGACACGACCTTCCGGCTTGCTACATGTTTGCGTTTGGGCGCTCCTTGTGGGGCTCCACATCGCTGTCAATGTGGTGAAGCAGTCGACTGCCTCGGACACCATGGCCTTTCTTGCATTAAGAGTGCAGGTCGGATAGCGCGACACGCCAGCATTAATGATCTCATCCGTCGTGCTCTTGCCACCGCCGGGGTGCCAGCTGTGTTAGAACCAACTGGCTTGGCGCGCGTCGATGGCAAGAGACCAGATGGTATGACCATAATGCCATGGAAGTTGGGTAGGCCTTTGGTGTGGGACGCAACTTGCGTCGACACCCTTGCGCCATCTCATCTTCCTAGCACGGTGTGCTGCGCTGGGGCGGCTGCTGCAGGTGCTGAAAACCTCAAACGGCGCAAATACAATAATTTAATTGGTAATTATGTCTTTGAGCCGTTTGGGGTCGAAACACTAGGGCCATGGGGTCCGAGTGCCCACCTAGTATTTCGGGAAATCGCCAAACGGTTGGTCGACTCTTCACGTGACCAGAGGGCGGGACTATTTTTTGGCCAAAGAATCAGCATTGCCATCCAACGTGGCAATGCTGCCAGCCTTCTGGGCACTTTTCCTGTTGGCAGCGATGTGGACGAATTTTTCGATGCCCTGTAACCCCTTTTTTGATATTTGTACATATTTTTTCTTCCTATTATAATGTTAGTGTGTATATATTGTAAATAATGATTACTATTCCAAATAAATAAATAAATATTTTCAATATTTAAAATCCCAAATTGACTATGTCAGAAAATTAAGAACTTTTAGATGGCAATTCGGTACGCTGCAAGAACATGACCCGGGTTAGGAAATAAGCTACCATTTTATAGCGTAGTACGTACTCCAAACTCGCGTGAGCAAATATTGGAACAATATTAATATAGGTTTAATGTTTTTTGAATTTTGGTTTGTTTTTGGGAGAAAGTGACACCAAAGCAAAAACGGTTGGTCCATACTCAGTACCAATACATCATTCTAAACCTCAGTACATCGATGAAAAATTCGATGTGGGGTGCCTCAAAATGATGTATTGAGTACTTGATGACCTTAGACAGAAAAAATATGATGTGGACCGCCGGACCTCACCTATGCAATTCCTAGGTCCTAAACCAAAAGGCATGTATGCGAGTGGATTGATTTTGTGTTTGTTTTCTTCGGAGAAACGTTCAGGGTCGAACTTCTCAGGCTCAAGGAAATACTTAGGGTCGTTGTGAAAAGCGAACGTCGGTAACATAACTACTGAGCCTTTGCGCAACTGAAAAAACAATGACATTTTAATTTATGAAAAATTAAATCGCTAACAAAGAGGACATTACTAACTTCTAACATTTCGACTCAAACATAACCATGATCAAAAAAGACATGCCGCGGAGAAGCTTTATTAATTGGTTAAGGTCAAGAGAATGACGATTGAATGTTCTTACAATAAAATCTTTTTCAGCAGCTTCGTTTGGTTTCCTCATATTATAATCCTTGTCGCATACTCTATCCATAGCGACAACTGGTGGCCACCGCCTCAACGACTCTGAAATAATAAATTACCTGTTATTTATCTGAAAGGCTTTTCATTTAATAACTATATTAACTTAACCTCACCCGAAACCACCATATCCATATACGTCATGCTCTGTATGGAATTGAAGTCAAACTTTCCGTCATTCTTTGCATCATGCTCCCTGATCTCTTGTACCAAGCGATTCTGCACGTCAGGGTTCACTGCCAGCTCGTATAGCAAGAAAGACATACTAGTCGAAATAGATTCGAAGCCAGCAAGAAAAAATAAGAATGCTTGGCACACCAAGTCGCCATCTTTCCATTCTGCAAATGATAAAATAAGAGATTTTGTCGAAATACTTGGACTATATTTTCATATCTTAATGTACGAGTATAAAGACAAACAAACGAAATAAAAAGACCGTTTATTGTTTTCATTACCCATACAACGGAAGAAGGGACAGATGTGGAGCTGTCACAATCTAAGATCCATGTCTGATTCTATCCTAGTCTCTGCCCCAAAATTAGCACTGAACATCTGTAAACTGACGTGTCAGCAACACGAAGAAGACGATTACCTCGAATTATTTCCTTTTTTCCAACTGATGACTCTTCAACAGTAGCAAATCCAGCTGCTTCATCATTTGTTTGGACTTCTTCATGGGATAGTTGACCTTGAATAGCAAACATGTCTTTCAATATCATGAACATTACACCAATAAATACCAAGAGAGAAAGACGTCATACGTGTGATACAGCACCTTTCTTGGCTTCCATAAGCAGGTGGATCATGTCAGGTCTGATAATATGTCGCATCTCCCTATCCTTCATTGTGTCCAGCACTAGGTTCGTGAAGAAATTCTTGACTGCATTATTTATTATGTCCCATTTCAGAAGCTGTAAGGATAATCTTGTTGATTGTTGAAAACAAATGACCATATATTAATTTGTTATTTAATACCTAGAATTGATAAAATATTTAATTTACGAGTACATTTTCAACCTAAGGATTTAAGCTCAAATTCACCTTTATAAGTTTCGGTGAAATCATCAGAAAGAATAGCATTATAATCTGACGGAAACTGATATTGGTAGCAGTCTTGCCCATCACGTAGAATTCATTGTTTTGCTCAGCTTGGGAGTCTACTTTCAGGCCGAACGCGCAAGTAGCTATAACATCGTTAGCGTATCGTGTCGTCAGGTCCCTACACTCAACGTCTACGTAGCCATCTAAAAAGAAAAAAAAGAAGAAAAAAAATAAAGAACCAGGCTCCGAATATTATTTATATATTGTGAATATAAAGTCAATAAATATACCTTCAGAAGCCCTAATCTTTCCCTTGAGGGCCCGAATCATCTGATCACCTACCTCCACCATAAACGGCACCATCAGACGTATCTTGGAACTTGTGAACGCTGGACTCAATGTCGAACGCATGTCTTTCCATTCTTGATCTGTGGGAGATAGAATATTACATACATTTCTTTACGATGGTAAAATGAGGTGATCGAAATCTGACATAATAACTTACCTTGCAAAAAGAACAAAGCTCTACCAAAAAAGGAATCGGTCGCGAAGTTGCGGTGATTGATGAAGTATTCGAAGTCTTTGACAGTGATCTTCTTAACCAGTTCAATATCTCGGATTACTATCATCTCGTTTAAGAATTCAAATCTGCCGACGAACCTAAGAGACGGGATTAAGTTAGCAGACATTTTATTTTACTACGTGTTTTGGCTCTTTTAATCTTGTTTAGGGGTCAAAATATTGATTCATTGCAAGTTATTTAAAAATGCTTTGATCACCAATGTGATCAAAGCATATAATAAAATGAAAACTGACCTAAAATATCACTTACGGGATATCTTTCGTGATTGCATTGATGAAGCGCCATGATCGCGGGTTAACTGGAGAATGAGGGTGGAAGGAAAAAAAACATTAGGAGCAGACAAATCTGTCTACTCACTTTCTTTGTCTTATGCTACGCGCACTACTGGAACTCGACAATAAGTCACGACAAAATACACTCACTGTACCACCAGGTTTTGTGGAGTTGCCGGTTTTTTTTAGAGCATACTCAAAACTGGATTCCACGTACTTTGTATTTTGCCATGACTTAATGTCTAGTTAAACCCACGATCGTGGCGCTTGCAACAGCGTCGAAATATCGGGAGATCAAAATCAAATTGTGAACCGTAGTAGTTTACAACAACGTTAGAATCGAATCGAATTACACGATCATCTACACAATACTGTAATAACATTCTAGATCAAAAACGTTACTATTTCTTACCTTTCTTCAGGGAACTTGTTGTATAAATTATTTAAGTCAATCCCAAAGTGGTCTATGCGAAACAATATCTTGCCCATGTTACCCAACAGTGGGACGGGCTTGATGTGCTTGATGCCATGGCGGGTGAATGTGGAGTACACTTGCCGGAAATACAGCACCACCACGGCGATCAGAACAATCACCCAGATCAGCAAAATTATCATTATCTGGAAGAAAAGTAGCTGCTCTCTAATACAGTTTCGGGAACGCGGTGACAGTAGGGTAGACGACAAAAAAATTTAATAAGTCCGAAACTCAGTTTATCAAAAAAAAATTAAACCGTATTTTTTCTCTTGTGACGTAAATCAAAATTGACGAAGATACGATAATTCTCAATACGTCACGCCTTTTTTTAGGATGGGAAATCATCAAATGACTTCTCCCACTCTGGGCGGAGCGGGAGGGAGTGTCAGACTCTTACTGACTAAAACCCATCCATGTTCCTTCCTCGCCCTTTATGTTCCGGGGCCGCGGTATCTCTTTCGAACAGGCCCGCAACCCCGGCACTCGGCAGGCTTCGGCCCTCCCCTTATTCTGACATATCTTTGAGGCACGCGTGGAACGCGCCGTCGACACGGCCTGTCGTCGTTAGACGGACGGACGGCTAGCTAGCCCATAGCCCACCGTCCACAGGCCCGCATCTACGGTGGCCGGTAGCCACCTCGTGGCCCCCGACACCCGGTGCGTCTCCCGCGGCGGCCGGGAAGAGAGGATCTCTCCCTCTCTCGTTCCGCCACCTCCTTCGCCAGCATGACTGCTTCGCAGAAGGAGGTGACGGCTTCCCATTCCATCTCGCTCCGGATCATGAATTGAACCAGGGCCGGACGCGAGAGGTCGCCGCCGCCGATCGCCGCTACGAGGACTCGGCGTTGCTCCGCCCACGCAGGGCAGACTTCCACCGTGTCCTCCGGTCGATCCTCGCAGTGGAAATACGTCACACCTTGGCATACATTTTATAGCGTACTGACGTCTTGAGCCCCCACTCCCGAGTTTCGATTTATCTTTGTAATATTCATTGATTTACAAAAACAGAAAATATAATATTCACAATATTGTGACTGACTGTTTAAAAAGATTTTTGATAGTATCGTCATACCTATTCCATAGGGACATACAATTTTACTAATCAAACAAAGTGCAATCGAAAGGCCAGTTAAATCTCGTTTTTCATGACTTACTGGCGTAGTTAATATTTCCAAAAAAGATATTTCGTTTCTGTTCACATTTTACTAACAATTCCCAGAGTTGGATTTCAAATACACTGTATCAAATCCCACTAAACTATTCGTTATTCATCCCACTTTTCATGAAGGCCTATACGCAGCAGGTGAAGTCGGACTAGAGATGATGATGATGAACGCCTGGACAACACTGCACTGTACCAATTTAAACTGTCGTTGTTGAGCCGAGAGTAGTCAGTTGAAAACACAGTTAATTTGAAACTCTTGTTAGAAAAAAAAACAACATAAAATTTAAACTGTCGTCGTTGAGCCGAGAGAAGTCAGTTAAAAACACAGTTAATTTGACACTCTTGTTAGAAAAAAACAACATTAAATAAGAAACAATAACATAATTATCTCACGTTAAAGGGTAGTCACTGATCAGACACAAAAACAACACCAATGATAAACAAAATAATCGGTGCGGGCGTGTTGCTCAACTCACTGACAGATACACAGTAAGTGTGTATCATGTGTGGGCTCATCGCATCTGTTATGCATTGGCTTGGTAGAGTAGATTGAAAAATTGCTTTACCATTTATATCTTTATTCCCGGTGTGCCGATCGTTGGGGGCTTCGTAGAAGAGTGCCTATTGGTGCCTATTCGAGCGTTTTACCGCACCCATCTCCTAAGGCACTACTACTACTACTACTACTACTACTTTTTGGCTTAATAGCGAAGGGAATCTTCGTGAGCACTTTTGTCTACGTGATTATTAAAGTCGTTAAATAGGGCATACTGAATTTAATTATTGTTATAAAGAGCGTAGAAAGACTCTTATCAAAGCCAAAAAGTACAATTTGTTCTCCCCGTCATTGCAATTTATTTTTTGTTCTAGACCATACCTTACAATTACGGAGATATTGGGGGCCAAGTTCCAACTTTTTCACATGTTTTTTAAAAAATACTTGTTTTTAATGTCTCCCACACTATTCAATCTATTCACCAGCACAATATTTTGAGTGCGTAACATTGTGTTATACCATAAAACTTGATTTTTTACCCAAAAAATAAAGTAATTCCCCAGCAAATATTTTTTGCGTATGGTTACTTTATTTTATGGACAGAATGCTTGGTTACCGACTGCGTGAAGAGTCTGTTTACACCCTGTATAATTGGTTTCAAAATTGCAACCGGATGATTTAAGACCGGTTGATGCAATAAATGACTGGAGAAACGTGGATGTACCTACATAAGTACTGCTTCCCCAAACACTTCGGGAATTAAACGAGACACCCGTAATTTCCAAAAACAATACAATTTAGGTTGAGTTGAGTATTCCTCAGCTAAACATCGAAATTCAGTTTGAAATAAAATTTACCCTTAAATGTAGGATTTTGTCTTTAATAGTTAACATTACTAAATATACTTAACAAATCATTTAATGAATAAATAAATAAAAAAATGCTTCATCGAAAATGTCTACTTCCTTAATTTTAACCTAAGCCAGTGTCCTCCCTGCAGTCTGATGTTTAGATTGTCCGTCGCGAGTTTGGCGGGGATGCAGGTCTTCTCACAAAGAGACAGTTCCATCTGCCGCAGAATCTGATATGTCATCACCTTGAGCTCGCAGAGAGCAAATCTTGATCCTGTTAATGATAAACATGTTAAACTCAACTTGGTTTTAATAAAGAGTCATTCAGAGAGTGTTTGCTTGTTATTTCTTTCAAGTGTTTCAATGATTTAGTTTTCGCTCTTGATCGTAATTATGTTGAATAGGTAAAACTACAATGTCTGGGCTCTTGGATCTTACCTACACAATTTCTTGGTCCTAAACCAAAAGGTGTGTACGCTAACGGATTGATCTTATGTCTATTTTCTTTGGAAAAACGTTCAGGATCGAACTTTTCAGGCTCGGAGAAGTAACGAGGGTCGCGGTGAAAGGCATAGGTTGGCATCATAATTCCTGCGCCTTTGCGTAACTGTAAAATAAAAATGTTGATGTTTATACCTTTGTATAAAAAAACGACAGTAAAATTGAAAATTAGAATATAGGAAAAAGACGATACAACTCACAATAAAATCTTTTTTCGCTGATTTGTTTGGTTTTCCCAAGTTGTAATCTTTGTTGCATTCTCTTTCCATGACCAAGTTTGGAGGCCATAGTCTTAATAATTCTGAAAATGTTGCATGCACTTAAAATTATTCATCTAAAATAAACATTCGATTCAGACTTAAAACACTGTTAGCCGGCAAATGCCTATTTCCATGACTACCAGTTCTTTTGAGACAGTCAGTTTAACTATCTTTTACGAAATCTGCCCAGTTACATTGTGATAGTGTCAGTTATTTGAATAGGTATAAAATGCTCTTTTTTAAATTGAATCTCACCTGAAACAACCATGTCCAAATAAGCCATGTTCTGTATGGAGCTGTAGTCAAACTTGCCGCCATTTTTAGCATCATGCTCTCGAATCTCCTGTACCAATCGCTCTTGTACGTCGGGGTTCACTGCCAGCTCGTGCATTAAGAAAGACATACCGGTTGAAACAGTTTCGAAGCCAGCGACAAAGAAAAGGAACACTTGGGCTATTATGTCGCCATCACTCCATTCTGCAATTATTGAAACAGGATCAAATTTGAGGACGCCCATAACTTATTACGTTAATATCTCAGTTTCAAGCCATAATTAGGCAGAAAATAAATCGATTCCGTCCAACAGGTTAATTTCCCTGCTACAAGTACAAAAACATGTTTCAGAAAGGTAATCATTACCTCGATTTATTTCCTTCTTCCCAATTGAAGATTCTTCGACGGTCGCGAATCCAGCAGTGTCATCAGATTTTACATCTTCATGCGATAGTTTACCTGCAAGAAGACTTTTTGTTGCATCATCGAAGTAGATGTAGTATTTTAGTCATGATTAAAATTATCAGCATATGCGGCTGTAAATAAAACCTAATCATATAACCACCTTTTTTGGATTCCATGAGCAGGTGAATCATATCGGGTCTGATAATGTTGTGTTCCTCGCGCTCCTTCATTGTGTCCAGCACCAAGTTCGTGAAAAATGTTTTGACTGCATCTGGTACAATGTCCCAATTAAGAATCTGTAAGGAATGGAATGTATTGTATTATACAGGGTGTAAATCACCTCACCACGAAGCCGACCACTAAGCATTCTACATCAAACTAAGTAACTTAAAGCAAAAATTATTACTATTTTTTTTTTATTCTAACTATTTTGTTTTTTGTAACACTGAATCATTTCGAAATTTTTGATGGTTGAAAGTCTCAATCGTACCTTGGCAACTTTTGGAAAATTTAGAAGAACAAAGAACATCAGCATCTTTTGCAAATTAAAGTCGAACAATGCTTTGCCCATCGCGTAAAATGTGTTATTTTCATCAGTGTGGGAGTCCACCTTCAGACCGTAAGCGCAAGAAGCTATCACATCGTTAGCGTAACGCGTTGTGAGTTCCTTGACGTCAATATCTATATAGTCATCTGTAATGTCACAAGAAAGAAAAATACAGTTTTCTTACCTAAGATTGACATTAACGTCAAATACATCGTTCTCTATTTTCAAGACTGCCAGATCACAAAGATCTTAATTTTTGTAACTGTTAGGTTGCTGTTGTGTTGTCACATGCTAAATAACAGGATTATAATTATAAAGTCTATATTATTATTTATACCTTCGGAATCTGCAAGTTTCTTCTTGATAGAGCGTATCATCTGATCGCCAACCTCTATCATGAACGGAATCATTAGTCGTATCTTAGAACTTGTGAATGCTGGACTCAATGTCGAACGCATGTCTTTCCATTCTTGACCTGTTAGCAATAAAACTGGGTTGATTAAAGGTAAACGGTGGATTTGATGTAAAATTAAAAAAAAACAGCTACCTACTAATAATGTAGACAAAGCATCATTTTTGCGTATTAAAACAAATTAAGGTGCGACCGCTTACCTTTCATTGTGAACAAAGTTCTGTTGAAAAACGATTCCCCATCAAAGGTACGGTGATCGATGAAGTGTTCAAAGTCTTTGACCGTGATCTTCTTAACCAGTTCAAGGTCACGGATTACTAAAACCTCGGTTACGAAATCAAATCTGCCCACAAACCTGTGATATAATCATTGAAATGTTTAGCATTATCATCTTTAATCTTCTTCTACCTATCGCTGGCTCAGCAGATTGTGATGGCCAATAACTTGACAGATACTACATACATAGTAGGTGAAGCATAGCCTGCGATACACCTAAAGCCCACAACCCTCTAGCGTTATCATTGGTTGCATTACCGTAATCACGACACAGGTCAGTTTTTTTTTTCTGAATTGTCTAAATAACTGTGTACTTCTATTATCTCCTCATTTTCACTTTAATTGTATTACACCTTTGCGTTCCTTTTGCAACACAAAATAAAATGCATTGTTTTATTATTTTACCTGTCTTCCGGAAAGCTGTTGTATAAATTAAGGAAACTATTGGCAAAGTTGTCACGTCGTATAACGACCTTGCCCATGTTGCCTAGTAGTGGGATCGGTTTTATATACTTGATGCCATTTCTGTTGAATGTGGAGTTCACTTGTTTGAGATAGAGTACCAGCACACCGAGTATGAGGACCACACTCATCAGAAGCAGTATCATCTTCTGTAAAGAAAACAATTTAATTCCTAAGAATTTCTCAATTTTATTCACAGGGAATGGACTGTATGAATAGCAGTATTGTTGTATCAAAACATTATGTAAGAAGAGCACTTGCCAGAGCTTTAAGAGCACTGTTAGTGTAGTGTGCTGTCCTAGTGTGAGCCGGCCCTAATTAACATTTATGAAGATGAGTGAGGGTAGTTGAATAAACACCTTCACTTTGCTGTCGCGGTTCCTCCAGTACTTCAGTCTCCCCGCGACCACGGCTGGTGCAATCCGGTCGAAACGTCGGGAATAAATTAAAGGTAAATTCGCGATAAATACCCGTCTTCTTAAGTTTTATAACTTGCCAGAGCTTACAACGTAATACTACTAGTTATTTAATCACCTAAAAACCACACCGCGGTCACTGTCAATGAAATAATTTGGTTCGACAAATTGAAGTTTGTCAGTTGAACTTCACAAGGACAGTCACGAAACAACTGGAGCAACATATCCGTGTCTCACACACAAGAGTTACTAGCACTCTAATAAATTCCTAGTTACTCGTTTTTTAAAAAAAGCTTGCTTAAACTATAACAACGCACTATTAATTTATAACACACATACACACACATACACAGTTTTTTCCAAAGATTTAGGTAGGGGTGTCCACCCGTACCTAAATCTTTGGAAAAAATGTAAAGTACATCCACATTTCCTCTGTAAAGTACATCTAACTAACTACATCTAACTGTAAAGTACATCCACATTTCCTCTGTTTAAGTCTCACGTGTTATGAAACAGGTCTATTGCCAACAAACAGGCACGATTTCAGACTCTAGCCTGCTGCTGAGAAATACCTGAAATTCCTGAAATTCCTGAAAAATAATATTTTACCCGACCCGGAGTCGAAACCAAGGCCTCACGCTCACAATCGTCTACTAGACCTAGCCAATCAGTAGGCGATAATTAGTGTAGCAGTGAATAATAACAAAACAATATCTTACTACGGTTACTATCTGCTTCGCGGGTCACTAACATACAAGTAATAACAAAGTCACTACTATGTAAACAACACGGTGTCACTATGAACGTACTGCTCAACTCGCTGCCCAATTAACTCTGTTTTGAACTCTAAACAAATTATAACAACACAACATGTTATTATATCTACTGGATATTATGCTAAAAGGTTTTTAATCTAATCAGATTAGTATTTTCGACTGTTGTTTTATTATTTCGTCAGCTTTGAGTATTTTATCTCCAGGGTTTACAACGAGATTATTCTTAGTCGAATGATAAACGTATTTAATCATTCAATATCAATCATGCGATTGGCTTGTTGCTGTGGCTAATACATTGTCGTACATCACACGTATTATAATGAAAAACCAGTAATCAGTGTATCTAAACCGGAGATGTGATCATGTACACCTTTCTCTAAGATTGTGCATATGTGAACCAGTTCGTGTAATTCATTTTGCGGTATTATCGCGTGAATATACAATCCCAGCAGTGTGCGGAATTTTAAGCCGAATCCACTACTATTACTAATCCTTGTCCTAATATTACTCCAAATACTAGGCTCTTTATGCTTAGCTTTACCGTTTATGGAGGAATTTGCGAAAACTACTAGCCATTGATGATCGTCCTCTTTCACGATTCACGTATTCAGATGATCATTCTCCTGGCCTCAAATTATCTGTCGTCGGCGCAGCATTTCTTCTCGCTAGATTCACTTGGTTGTGGATATAGTCTTGTTAAGGCGGGTTCGTAAACCACGTGCAGAGCATGCGCAAATCGTGCTCTCTACATGCCACAAATGGATGTGTCACATTCAACGCACGTGATGAATGTGGTGGTATGGGATGGTATTAAAACAAAAAATCTTAAATAAATTGTTTTATTTTTTTATGCAAAAACTTTTTCTTTTTCTGTAAGTCTCCCATCTTAGTTAAATAAATAAATATGTAAATTAACAATAGATACTGTAAAGATCACAACTCACGCAATACAGTCCAAACATTACGTTATCATTACATCACACGATAGTAAATAATCTTAAAGATAACATTTAAATCTTAAATAATCCCGAAGATTATATAAATAATCAGATAAAAAACAAAGAGCCCAAATATAGCAACATTTAATCAGCGTTAACGACGGTGACGTTAAAAATGTATCGGATTGACATAATATACCGAAAACTATGTCAGTCCTGCGGAAACGGAAACTCATTGCTGTTAAAAATATAAAATGACAGTTACTGCCAGATGTTTACGCCCGCTTCTTCACCAAAACAAATCTAAGCCAGTTCAAAATTTAGACTTCTGCACGCAGCTATGTGTCTTGCATTATATTGATAGAAATGGGTTACACTGCTGGTGTAAACAATATCGACTTTGATTATTTCGATAACTTTGATTTGGCCTTGAAAACAAAGAAAATAGTACCATGGGCGTAATCGTAACCTACTACCCTAAAACATAACTTGACGCTTCAGTCTCCAGCTTCCACATATAAATTCAAATATTCCTACTTCCTCAGTCTAAACCTGAGCCAGTGACCTCCATGCATCCTGATGTTTAAGTGGTCTGTTCCCAACTTGGCAGGTATGCACGTCTTTTCGCATGGAGACAGTTCCATGTGTTGTAGAAGCTGGTACGTCATCACCTTTAACTCGCAGAGTGCAAATCTCGACCCTGTTGATAAAGACAATGGTAAAGTTGGTTCCCATCATAATTAAAATGGGGGTTTCGAGGCATTTAGACTTGTCAGCAATCAAACTTTTTTAATATTTACTTCAATTAGAACAGTACATGTACTTTTTGGATTATCAAATACAAAAAAATTAAGAACATTCTAGTCACAAGACATACAAACTGAGAAGAGGTCGTAGTTTCAAGTCACATTTCAAAGTTTAGATTTTTCTCGAAAATAATTGGCAAGAAACTGCATGGACACTTTTTTTAAACAAAATGAATATTGTTGTTCATCGAATCTCCCTCAGACCCCTAGCAGAAAATCAGTTGATTAATTGTAGTACATTAAATAAACTTTAGCATATTACCTATACAATTCCTTGGTCCAGCACCAAAAGGCATATAAGCAAGTGGATTGATCTTGTGTTTATTTTCTTCGGAGAAACGTTCAGGGTTGAACTTCTCTGGGTCAGGGAAGAACTCAGGGTCATGATGGAAGGCATACGTCGGTATCATAACTCCTGCGCCTTTGCGTATCTGTAAAGTAGCACAATTCATTAGTAATTGTTTTACTGAAACTTATAAAACTTCTTTTTGAAAAGATAAATGTGATCGTCTTACTTACAATGAAATCTTTTTTAGATGCTTTGTCTGGTTTCCCCATATTGTATTCCTTATGACATTCTCTTTCCATCACCAAAACTGGTGGCCAACGCCTCAAAACCTCTGTAAATAATGATTGAATGTGTATTGTGTGCCGGTGAAATGTAGATGTACTACGAGTATTAAGTACACCCTGTCTAACTTTCCGGAGATTATTGTTATGTTAATAATTACACTGACTTGTAATTAGTGCTTTTTTGTACAAGCAGTAGAGATTGTATTATAGAATTATAGTCTTACCGGAAACAACCATATCCATATACGTCATGCTTTGAATAGTTTTGAAGTCAAGCTTTCCGCCGTTCTTGGTGTCATGTTCTCTGATCTCCTCTGCCAAGCGATCCTGCACATCAGAGTTCACCGCCAGCTCATACATTAAGAAATTCATGGCTGATGATACAGTTTCGAAGCCAGCGAAAAAGAACAAGAATGCTTGGGCCACCAGGTCACTATCCTGCCATTCTGCAAGTTCAGCAACGGGAATCTAAATCGAAGTTCGAGAATTTATACATTGATTTTCTTTTGTGCCAAAATGACCGTTACCTCGATTAACCTGCTTCTTTCCAATCGAAGATTCTTCGACAGTCGCAAAACCAGCAGCTTCATCAGAATTAACATTTTCATGAGATAGTTTTCCTGAAGGAACACAGTCATTAATATTTTCATTTTCAAAAATTTATACAAATCGTTTTTTAATTGCAATTAAGATTTGAAACTCAACAAGTGCTTGTAGCAGTACAGCGGTCTCATCAGTACCTTTTTTGACTTCCATAAGCAGGTGGATCATGTCAGGTCTGATGATTTGGCGCGTTTCTCGGTCCTTCATTGTGTCCAGTACCAAGCTTGTGAAGAATTCCTTGACCACATCGGGAACTATGTCCCAATTAAGAAACTGTAAGTGATAAAATAACATAAAAAAGGTTGTGTTATCTTTATCCATTATTGTGTTGTTTCTTTTGCTGTTGTAAAAGAACGAAAAATGAGAGAGTGTTTTTATCCTTGACATTTTTAGAGTTTGAATGAGAATGTCAATGGTCATCATAATCGTTGTTCCGAAAGATATACACTGAAAAATATCGGGCTCCTCTTGGCATCGCTCAAAAGGCTTTTTCTGCGATTCTTACTGTCAATGTCTTTTGTTTATTCAATTTATTATTTTATTCTTTTTATCTTTTATTTTTTAATTTTTATAATAGTGTGCTATATTTACAGTTTTATTGTTTATCATAACATATTCTGTACATAGTGGCTTTTGTGAACTCACCCAGAGAACAAGTAAAAAGGCCTACTTGTCTATTACATTTCTAATATTTATTATGTGTGTATGTTTTGTGTGTATGTTTGTGTCAATGTTGTGTGTGTGTGTGTATGTGTGTATGTATGTATTTATATTTTTTATGGTGTAAATTATAAAGAGTGTGCTATTCTGTTCTATTCTTTTTTATGTTATCTTTTTGATTGGTATACTAAAAACTTTACCTTAGCAACTTTAGGCGTATTCAAAAGCACGATTAATTTGATCAAAACGCGGAAGTTGAATTCGAGTAAAGTCTTGCCCATCGCGTAAAATGTGTTATTTTCATCAGTGTGGGAGTCCACTTTCAGACCGTAAGCGCAAGAAGCTATCACATCGTTAGCGTAACGCGTCGTGAGTTCTTTAGAGTCAAAATCTATAAAGTCATCTGAAATCAGAAAGATTTAGTATTTTAAGATTGTAGGCTTATCACGGTTCGACTATCTTTGTTTCACAGTCGTTACAGGTAGTGGTAGTGGCCCAAAAAGTCTAACCAGTCTTAAGTGGTATCGTATAACCCAGTGCTAACTGGGTTGTGGAAGTCAGATAGGCAGTCGCTCCATGTAAACTACTGGTATTCAGCTGCATCCAGTTAGACTGGAAAAGGCTAAGCAGATGATGAATCTTATCATGGTTCAAAACTTTAATTAAAGGTAAAAAACATACCTTCAGAAGCCTCGATTTTATTTTTGAGAAACTGCATCATGTGGTCGCCAACCTCCTCCATGAACGGCACCATCAGGCGTATCTTGGAACTTGTGAACGCTGGACTTAATGTTGAACGCATATCTTTCCATTCCTGACCTGAAACCATTTCAATCGTAAGTTAATAGAAGAAGTAAATATCACTAGACATTACATACAGCGCCATCTAGTGCCACACTAAGTAACGAGGTTTGTTTTGACCACACAGATACTTTGTTTGTTTCCAAATACAGACCTATCTATCCATTTACACATCCATGAAAAAACTGTACCGGGATTCGAGCACGGGACCCTAAAAACGGAAGCCTGCCTCACTACCGCTGCTCTATTTGTGTCGTTACTTAATATAAACTACTTTTTCTAATAACAGAAAAGTTATTTAATGAAGTACAATCAGATAGTAAGTATGAACAGACAAAACTCACCTTGCATTACAAACAATGTTTTCTTGAAGAAAGATTCGCCTTCAAATTGGCGGTGATCGATAAAGTATTCAAAGTCTTTGATAGTGATCTTTTTAACCAACTCGACATCCCGTATCAGCACTGAAGCCGTTAAAAATTCAAATCTGCCCACAAACCTGAAAATTATGTTTTGAAATACGAAATAGTATTTTTATGTGAATATAACTCATGAAAATATGCCAGGGTTGGGAATTGTGCATATGTGGGTTGAATTGCTAGCTAGCCGTCCGAACGACGACAGGCCGTGTCGACGGCGCGTTCGTGTTCCACGCGCGCCTCAAAGAGATGTCAGCATAAGGGGAGGGGCCCGCAAGGGCCAAAGCCTGCCGGGGTTGCGGGCCTGTTCGAAAGAGATACCGCGGCCCGGAATATAAAGGGCGAGGAAGGAACATGGATGGGTTTACCCAGTAAAAGTCTGCCACTCCCTCCCGCTCCGCCCAGACTGGGAGAAGTCATTTGATGATTTCCCATACTAAAAAAAAAAAAAAGGGTTGGGAATTGTTTTTTGGGGTCATTGAAAATTGAAACATTTCAACTAAACCGTGAAACTTTGTGATAACCACCACGATAGTTATTTCGTAAACCTGAACTAGGGAATCAGAACCGGTACTGCTCTGCTGCTGCTTCTTCATTGGCTTCGTAAATTATTTCATTCTTATCATACCAATGACATTATTTACAAGTGCAATTAGGTCACAAATTGTATCTATGTTGTAAAGCTGCGAAATTTACTAGTGCCTCTGAATTTCTTACCTTTCTTCCGGGAAGCGATTGTATAAACTAAGCAGATTGTAAGCATAGTGTCTTCGGCGTAGCATGATCTCAGTCATATTGCCCAGCAGTGGGACTGGTGTGATGATCTTGATGCCGTTTTTGCGGAATGAGTAGACCTTCTGGAAATACGGCACCAACACAGCAAGCACGACGATCACGCCTAGCAGTAGTAAAATCATTTTCTGTAAAACAATATTAGTTTTTAATTTATTAATACATCAATTTAGTTGAAATATGTTTTTTTTTATTAGGATGGGTAAAAATCGTCAAATATCTTCTCCCACTCGGGGCGGAGCGGGAGGGTGTGTCAGACTTTTACCTTTTTTGACTTTTGTAATTACTATTACTTTTGTTACGATTTTCAAATCCATCGGAACTTAACTAGATTACTATCTAGTCGTTACAGTAATGGTTATGGTTCTGGAGAACATTCTACCAATTGGCATGCAAAAATGTATACTTAGGTATTGGTACAATACAAAAACACAACCTCAATTTAAAACTTTCACAATCACTCAACAAATTATCGCGTAAAAAAAAAAATCTAAATTAGAATAACAATAATAATACAGCTATATTTTATCTGTTAGGAAATCTGACACAGAATAATAACATTTTTGTATTAAAAAAGATGAAAGCTGTTTTTTTACAAAAACCTCAAAGGATGTTCTTTGATGCTATTTGGAATCTTATTATAGATTACAGGCGCCATACCTAAAACACTTTTTTTTAATAAAGATGTTTTGTGAGCACCGGTACATAACTTATATTTATACTGAGATCTGATTGTTGCGCTTCGGTATGTTGTGGCCTTTAAAGTAGGGAATAAATTACTATTACTTTTGACAAAAACAGATATCTCTAATATGTAAAGGCAGGGAAAAGTAAATAGTTTATTATCACCAAAAAAAATTTGCAGCTGTCTGTAACTTTTAATTTGAACATTGCTCTTAGACAGCGTTTTTGGGCTTTAAACATAATATATTTTCTCGTTCACAACATTTGCCCCAAAATATGACACCAAACCTTAAGTTCCACACTACTAAGCCATGGTAAGCAACCAGTAAAGTGTCGTACTTTTGTACATCATCATCTGTCAACTCTTTTCCCAACCATGTAGGGTCAGCTTCCAGTCGAAACGGATGCAGATGAAAACTAGTATTTTACATAAGACTGGTTATCAGACTTCCGAGCCACTCTGGCTACCTATAATGACTGCCAATGATGTACAAATTTTAAGCCAGGAGCAACAGCTTTACGTGCTTCCGAGGCACATATAAATCTCGGTATGTGGCTATGCTTGGCTTAGCCTTGAAGATCGACCTGCTGCCAATCTTTAGCAACGGTTTCCTTTAGCAGACTTATAGAGGCACCGGCGTCTATTTGAACGTATGTAACAGAAACCGTGCTATGCCGTATGCGTAATGCGATGCTATTTTTGACTATTGAATGTCAAGGACATTCATTCAAAGCGGTAGTATACACAGTTTTTGTCAATATGACTATGCCGGGCGTATTATAAAATTGTTAGCCATGTAGAAACTGTGCTTTAGTACCATTAACTTAACAAGCAAGTCAACTAGAATAAGTTTTTAATTTTCAAAGGCGGGGAGAACAGTCTTAACAGAATTTAGTCAGGACTTCTCAACGAAAAACACAAACAGTTATTTCAATAGTACCTATTGTTATTCTCTATTTGTAAATATCTAACGATGATTTAAACGTACTTACCAGATTTCGATATTACTTTCTTCAAAATTAACCCTTGATTTTGGCTTCGTCGCAGTCAACAGCTGTCACAGGTCACTGACATACAATAAAGTCACTGTATGTAAACAAAACGATATCAGTGGCAACGTCTGACTCAGTTCACTGCAGAATACACTCAGAGTCTGAGTTTAACTCTCAAATGTTCTACTAAAAATACTGCATGTTTATTTAGCAATTCATACCAACATGCGCTTTAATCTTATCTGAATAAAGTATTATTACAAAAGTTAGTTATATTATTATGCCAGTTCGTTATACGACCACGCTGATAACAGTTTGGTTTGTTGTGAGGGGCCTCAAGGTCAGACTTCGTTTACATAATTATACAGGGTGTAAACCACCTCATCATGAAGCCGTCAACCAAGCATTCTGTACATCAAACTAAGTAACTTCACGCAAACATTATTGCTGAGAAACAACTTTTTATTTGGGGCCGAAAATCACGTTTTGTGGTAATATAACTCAATGTAACGTACTCAAAACATTGTGCTGAGGGATGAATTGAATAGTACGGGGTTCGGGGTAATCTTAAAATAATTACTTGTGCTTAAAAAAAACTTGTCAAAAAGTTGTAACTTTGACCCCCAAAATCTCCAAAACCAGAAGGTATGGTACCTGGGAAAGGTATGGTGTAAAAAAATCTCAATGACGAGTAGAACAAGTGCCTTTCGGCTTCGTGAAGAGGTGTTTTACACCCTTTACACTATCGTCTTTTATAAAACACATCTCAAGTCTGAAATATTTATCTTTGTTGATTTTGTTTCTGTGAAAAAGCTTCAAACTGTTTTTTCTGGCATTCGTTATTATAGTACAATTTATTGCAGATCTTTTTATTTTGGAGTTTTGTTCTTACGGAAAATTGGAAGTAGAAGACTCATGCTGTGCCGACCCCAAATAAATTGGAATAATGGCAGGAGAATTATAATGATGTTAATGGTTCAAAATATTAATAAAGTAGGTATGTGTGATGTGTCGATAAAAGAATGTTTAGAAATGGGTATAAGGTATAATGAAGACGATGATTTATGGTAAGACAGTTGAAGAGTAGCTTCTTCTCGGCTTGTCGATGATAATTTAAATTCAGTCAGCCCAAAATTTGCCGACGAGTTCAATACTGTGTACATCAATAAGTTAATTTTGGAGAGTATTGCTCGGCTTTTGGAACTTATACCCGCTTACACACTTGCTTGAGGCCCCTTAACAAAAGAGCACTTATAGATTTTTAAGACTTTAAAAGTGCAACAATGCAATATTTTGGCATTAATTTAAGATAAAGGTCTCCTCTCGCAGGTCTGCTGGAAGAAATGTCTTTTGAAATAAGCAGTACCTTTGTGCTCTTCTATGTTAATATATTGTCCTTAAATGTATTTTGTGTGTACACGAATAAATAAATAAATAAATAAAGCATTTAATACTTCCACATACTTCTTCTTGCTTTTGATACCTGGTGAAGGTTGCGGGAATCCGTTGGAGGCGAGTCGCAAGGGACCGGTCAATGTGGCAACACTTGGGGGAGGCCTATGTCCAGCAGTGGACGTCTTTCGGCTGAAATGATGATGATGACGATGATTTGATACTTCCGTTTTTTGAAGGGAATGGTAGTAATAAAAAAAAACAATCTTTAATAAATTACTTTATTACTTTGTACAAAAACTTCTTAACAAAAAATACACGCAATACAGTCCAAATATTACGTTTTCATTACATCACACGATAGTAAATAATCTTAAATGAAACATTTACATATTACATAATCCCGAAGATTAAATGAAGTTATCAGTTAAAAAACTAAGAGCCTAAACAAAGCAATATTTTATCCCTCATGAATTGACCCTCATTGCTGTTGAGAAAAATACAAAATGAGAGTTACCTACTGCCAGATGCCTCATTTTTACCAAAACGAATCTAAAACAGTTCAAAATTGGAAATTTGCGTTTTATTTTTTAGAAATGACTCACACTGTTGGTTTCAAGCATCATGGAAACAATATCGACTTTGATTATTTCGATAACTTTGATTTGGCCTTGAAAACAAAGAAAACTGTACCATGGACGTACTCGTATACTACTACCCTAAAACATAACTTGACGCTTCAGTCTCCAGTTTCAACACATAAATCCAAATATTCCTACTTCCTCAGTCTAAACCTGAGCCAGTGACCTCCATGCATCCTGATGTTTAAGTTGTTGCTTGCCAACTTGGCAGGGATGCAAGTCTTTTCGCATGGAGACAGTTCCATGTGTTGTAGAAGCTGGTACGTCATCACCTTCAACTCGCAGAGTGCAAATCTCGACCCTGTTGATAAAGAGAATGGTAAAGTTGGTTACCATCATAATTGAAATGGGGCTTTCGAGGCACTTGGACTTGTCAGCAATCCAACTTTTTGAGTATTTATTTCAATTAGACCAGTACATGTACTTTTCGAATTGTCAAAAACAAAAGAGGAAGGAACATTCAAGTCACAAGACACACAAACTGAGAAGAAGTCGTAGTTCAAGGCACATTCCAAAGTATAGATTTTTCAAGAAAATAATTGGCAAGAAACTGCATGGACAATTTTTTTAATCAAAATGAACGTTGCTGTTCATCGGATCTCTCTCAGACCCCAAGCAAAAAATGAGTTTATTCATCGAAGACCAAAGACGCGATGGATGGGTTGAGTGAACGATGATACGACTGGTAAGGAGATGACTGCTGAGATAAAGAGTAATAGAGAATTATGAAAGAAGAAGAAATACTGCGCCGACCACAAATCAAATGGAAGGATAATGTTGATTGTTTTTTGAATCACTCAAACGTGTCATGAATCAAACTTTGTCTGATTTCCAAAATCAAACTTTAAGTAAGTATGTGTAAGTTCATCAGGCACTTTTGAATGCCAAAAACCAAAAACATGAAGCAGTACAGTTACAAGGTGTAATATTAACTGAGAAGGAGCCGTAGTTGGCCATTCCAAAGAGTAGATCTAAAGTAAAGAATTTGCAAGAAACTCCATGGACACTCTTTTAAATCAAAATTAATGTTGCTGTCCATCGGATCTCCCTCAAACAGACCTCTCGACAGATGAGTCAGATGCTTCTTAGTTCCACAGATATATACTCAAGGATCTTACCTATACAATTCCTTGGCCCAGCGCCAAAAGGCATATACGCAAGTGGATTGATCTTGTGTTTATTTTCTTCGGAGAAACGTTCAGGGTCGAACTTCTCTGGGTCAGGGAAGAACTCAGGGTCATGGTGGAAGGCATACGTCGGTATCATAACTCCTGCGCCTTTGCGTATCTGTAAAGTAGCAATATTCATTAGAAACTGATAGACGGGAACATATAAACAATCCTTTTGAAAAGGTAAATGTGATCGTCTTACTTACAATGAAATCATTTTTAGATGCTTTGTTTGGTTTCCCCATGTTGTAATCCTTGTGACATTCTCTTTCCATCACCAAAGCTGGTGGCCACCGCCTCAATACCTCTGTAAAGAATTGTTGCCAGTGTTAGTATATTGGTTGCAAGCGCG
The DNA here is from genome assembly GCA_916618015.1 of Xestia c-nigrum. Taxonomy (NCBI): domain Eukaryota; kingdom Metazoa; phylum Arthropoda; class Insecta; order Lepidoptera; family Noctuidae; genus Xestia; species Xestia c-nigrum. The sequence continues at coordinate 25,440,985 of OU745249.1, forward strand.
AGTACTGAGCGTGAAGTTTTCTGTTTGATTCCCAGATCGGGTGAAATTTTGTTGGGTTTTCCATCCGGTGTTTCTCATTAACAGTCACGACGATGTTTAAATTTGTGCCCGGTTGATCGCAATAAGCTCGCCCTCAATTACTAGGGACTCGAACATAGCCGCCTCTACCTAACCCTTTGGAAATTACAGGCGTGATTTTAAACTACGTTAATAACTTTACTGACTTGTAATTAATTCGACTGCTTGTATTATAGAATTATAGTCTTACCGGAGACAACCATATCCATATACGTCATGCTCTGTATGGTATTGAAGTCAAGCTTTCCGCCGTTCTTGGTGTCATGTTCTCTGATCTCCTGTGCTAGGCGATCCTGCACATCAGGATTCACCGCCAGCTCATACATTAAGAAATTCATAGCTGATGATACAGTTTCGAAGCCAGCAAAAAAGAACAAGAATGCTTGGGCGACCAGGTCACTGTCTTGCCATTCTGCAAGTTCAGAAAAGAGAATCCAAATCAAAGTTCTAGAGTTTATACACTTATTTCCTTTTATACCAAGTGACCGTTACCTCGATTAACCTGCTTTTTTCCAAACGAAGATTCTTCTACGGTCGCAAATCCAGCAGCTTCATCAGAATTTACATTCTCATGTGACAGTTTTCCTGAAAGAACATAGTCGTTAACATTTTCTTGAACTAAAATAATTTATATAAATTGTTTTAAATCGCAATGAAGATTTGAAACTCAACAAGCGCTTGTAGCAGTAACAGCGGTCTCATCGGTACCTTCGTACCTTTTTTGGCTTCCATAAGCAGGTGGATCATGTCAGGTCTGATGATTTGGCGCGTTTCTCGGTCCTTCATTGTGTCCAATACCAAGCTTGTGAAGAATTCCTTGACCACATCGGGAACTATGTCCCATTTTAGAAACTGTAATTGATAAAATAAGAAAGAGAAACGATAAATAAGAAAGTATTTTATCCATGAACTTTTTAGAGTTTGTATGAGAATCATCATCATCATTGGATCGAAAGATATCTATTGACAAATATAGAGCTTCTTTTGGCATCGTTAAAAATACTTTTTCTGATGACACAGAATGGAGTGACCATATCAGGTCATTTCTTAGGTGATATAGGTATTACAAACCTAATACGATTTATGATTGGAAACCATACAATTTACCTTAGCAACTTTAGGCGTATTCAAAAGCACGATGAATTTGATTAAAGTGCGGAAGTTGAATTCGAATAAAGTCTTGCCCATCGCGTAGAATTGGTTGTTTTCATCAGTGTGAGAGTCCACTTTCAGACCGTAAGCGCAAGAAGCTATCACATCGTTAGCGTAACGCGTTGTGAGCTCTCTAGAGTCAAAGTCTATATAGTCATCTGAAATCAGAAAGATTTAATATTTCAAGATTGTAGTCTTATCATGGTTCATAACATAAATTTAAGCTAAACATACCTTCAGAAGCCTCAATCTTATTTTTGAGAAACTGCATCATGTGGTCGCCAACCTCCTCCATGAACGGCACCATCAGGCGTATCTTGGAACTTGTAAACGCTGGACTTAACGTCGAACGCATGTCTTTCCATTCTTGACCTAAAACCATTTCAATCCTTAAATTAATAAATATCGCTGGACATTACAGACCGCGCCATCTAGTGCCACACAAAGCACCGAAACTTGTTGTGTCCCCTACACCAGTTAATTGATATGCTTTAGATACTTTTTGTTTGTGAATACATACAAACAACTATCCATGTTCATCACACAAAACTTTGCTCCTACCGGGATACCAACCGGGACGCTAAAAACGTAAGGCAACCTCACTGCGCCATTCAGGTCGTTACTTGATATTAACTACTTATTTTATAAAAAGTTAAGTTAAATCACGAGGGTTGGTCCGAGGCGGCACAGGAAATGAGCACATGGAAGGAATTGGGGGAGGCCTTTGCCCAGCAGTGGGACGGTACAGGCTAAAAAAATTAAAAAGTTATATTGTAGTAGAATCAGATAAGTTTGAACAGATTTTCATAGACAAAACATACCTTGCATTACAAACAATGTCTTGTTGAAGAAAGATTCCCCTTCAAATTTGCGGTGATCGATGAAGTATTCAAAGTCTTTGACAGTGATCTTTTTTACCAATTCGACATCCCGTATCAGCACTGAAGCCGTTAAAAATTCAAATCTGCCCACAAACCTGGAAGTAATATAAGTATTGAAAATACGATTTATTTTTAGGCTCATCGAAACTTGAAACATGATATAAAATTAAACTGTGAACTTTATGACAACCATGAGAGTAAATTTCTGAGCTTGAATTAAGGAATTAGAACCAGTACCAGCTATACGAACAAAAACTATTAGTTCGAATACAAAGAAAACTCTGACTTGCTCCTTCTTTTAAACCACATTGGCTTTGTAAATTATTTTATTCACTTTTTTTTCAAGTGTAATTCGGTCACAAATAATTTGTAAAATTTTGAATTTTGCGATTTCATCTCAATTTCTTACCTTTCTTCCGGGAAGCGATTGTATAAACCAAGTAGATTATAAGCATAGTGCCTTCGGCGTAGCATGATCTCAGTCAAATTGCCCAGCAGTGGGACTGGTGTGATGATCTTAATGCCATATTTGCGATATGAGTATATCTTCCGGATATACGGCACCAACACAGCAAGCACGATGATCGCGCCTAGCAGTAGTATTATCATTTTCTGTAAAACAACATTGGTTTTTAATTTTATTCATAATTTGTTGAGTTCGTACTGATATCTAGTTTAAGTGCCAATTATTTCGTAATATCGTACTTTTGGACCTACAATTCACATCATCAGATCCAGTCTAAATGGATGCAGTTGAAAACTAGTACTTCACTTTCGGTAAGACTGGTTGTCATACTTTCGAGCCACTGGCTACCTGTGACGACTGTCAGAGATGAACAAATGAGGACCGGGAGCAACGGCATTACGTGGTTCCTAGGTTCATATGAATCTCGGTATGTAATAAATGGTCATCCATCCAAATATTGACCTAGGCAATCGTGGCTCAGCCTTGAAGATCGACACATGCGGCTGCCATTCTTTAGCAACGATTATCTTATATCAGACTAATAGAGACACCGGCGTTTATTTGAACAATGTAACGTAAAGCGTGCTATGCGTAATGTGATGCTAGTTTTGACTATTGAATGTCAAGGACATTCATTCAAAGCGGTAGTATACACAGTTTTTGTTAATATGTCTATGCCGGGCGTATTATGAAATTGTTAGCCGTGTAGAAACGGTGCATTAAAGCCATTATCTTAAAAGACAAGACAACTAGAATAAGTTTAGAATTTCCAAAGGTAGACAACAGTCTTAACAAAATTTAGTCAGTGTCGCATCCTGGTACATAGAACACTGGCCAGGAAATTTGAAGTGATATACATCAGGATTTGTCTACGAAAGACACCAGCAGTTATTATACTTATTGTAATTGTAATTTTCTACTTGTATGAATCTAACTGTGATTTAAACATGTACTTACCAGAATTCGATATTATTTCTTTCAAAAATATCCCAGGTCGTTTTTAGCGAAAAACACTAAATGTTATTTCAATGATATCGTTATTGAAATTATCTATTTATAAATATCTAACAATGATTTAAACATGTAGTTACCAGATTTCGATATTACTTCCTTCAAAAATAATCGCCGTAATAAGGTAAAAAACAGCTGTCACAAGTCACTGACATACAATAAAGTCACTGTATATAAACAAAGCGATATCAGTAGCAACGTCTGACTCTATTCACTGCCGAATTCACTCTGAGTTTGAAATCTCAAATGTGCCACACAAAGTACTGTATGTGTAGTTATCTATTTATACTATCATGTGCTGTAATCTTATCTAGATAAAGCATTATTTCAAAAGTTGGTAATGTTATTACGCTAGTTCGTAATATTATTAAGCGCCAAACAAACGACCACACTGATAATAGTGTGGTTTGTTATAGGGGCCTACCTCAAGGTCAGACTCTGTTAACAAAATATCATTTTTTATCATACACATCGCCAATCTCAAATATTCATCTTTGTTGACTTTGTTTCTGTGGAGAAGCCACAAGCTGTTTTTCTAGCATTCATTAATATAGAGAAATTGCAGACCTAATTACTTTGGAGTTTGGTTCTGTTGGAATACTGGAAGTAGAAGAGATGCTGATCCGAACCCAAATAAATTGGTATAAGGGCAGGGGCATGATGATAAAAACGGTTCAGAATAACAATAAAGTATGTGTGGTGAGTCGAAAATATAAATATTTACGAATGAGTACAGAGTATAAAGAAGATGATTTATGGCAAGACGGTTGATTAGAAGCTTCTTCTCGGCTTGTCGATGATAATTTAAATTGAGTCAGCCCAAAATGTGCTGACAAGTTCAGTTCTTACAGTAGCGTCCTTCAGTTCCTGTGGTGTGCACGCAACAGGACAGACACCACACAATATCAAGTACCCCATTTTTGTGGAGCAAGAGCACATTAACACTCCAGGGCAGAGTCATCTCTGAATCTCCACCAGAGGAGTAGCTAATTTTAAAAAATAAGGGTATATTATGGAAAAGCCAGTGACTGAGATTAATGGTAAGAATAAGGAAGAAGGCTGGAGGATCATAATATTGACGATGGTGGCAATTAAAACAATTATTATGAAATTAAAATTTTAATAATAAAAACGTCGTAGCAATACTGACAATAATTTTCAGGTTCGTTGAAATTATATTCTTAATTACATCATCTTACATCATAAGTTCTGCTACCTAATTAATAAAGTAGATTAGATTAACGTTATCACTAAAGTGCAACTAAGCTTTTATTATTTTAAATGTCGTTAGCTCACATTACGAGCTCATTCGCACTTGTGTTCCACTACGAGTGTCGTGTACTAAGCGTAGTTTTGCGAAAACTGTAGCGACATCTATCGGCTACGCGTCAAACTACGTCGTCAACTAATGGACTATGAGTTGAAAATAAAGCCGCTACCAGATACTTCTCACTATCCTTTACTACAAAACAGCAGAGCAGAGTTGGCTGTATCTCCGGTTTGGGTGAAAGATATCCAACAAAGAATGTCGCATTTTGTTTAACTAACTTAGGTACGTTCGCAGTGGACGTACCGTTACAGCTTAAATAAATTGGTATAGATATGTTTTAATGACATATTTTTTTTTATAATCTATAAATGCTTGGTCTTTGTTTTTGTGCTTTGTTTTAACTTAGAATTTAATATTGCTTTACAGTATTACAGTTAACAAATTAACCAGTCAATCTCACGCGTAAAGTTTTATACTTATGTCTTTTTAAATTTACTTTTTAGGACACGACTAAAATGCTATTCATCTACCTACGTCATAACAAAAACTGGAATAATTACTCAATTGTATCTCTCCATCTCTATGTCTCTCGCATTGTAATGCACCACAATCGATGTATCTCCTAGTTCCTGGCTTTGAACCTGAGCCAATGACCTCCTTGTAGTCTGATGTTGAAAGTCTCTTTGCAAAGCTTGGCTGGGATACATGTCTTCTCGCAAGGTATAAGCTCCAAATCCCGCAGGATCTGGTACGCCATAACCTTCATCTCGCAGAGAGCAAATCTTGATCTGAGAAAACAAATTAAGATTTAGAATATCTTTCAAATGTCCTATATTTATCATACGGATGTAACTGTCTTAGCTAATAATTGAGTTTAGTAGTCATGATTCGCTTTATAATTATTTTGATAGATAGCGAACTTACCGATACAGTTTCTGGGTCCAACACCGAAGGGCATGTAAGCGAAAGTATGGAAAGAGTGCCTGTTTTCTTCGGAGAAGCGATTAGGGTCAAACTTATCAGGGTTGGGGAAGAACTGGGGGTCACGGTGGAAAGCAAACACTGGGATTTGGACACCCGTACCTTTGCGGACCTGCAAATACAAAGTTTTATTAGTATTTTGTTGTTTCAAGTTCAGTCCGTATTAGAAATAAAAATATATTTACTTACAATGTACTCTTTTTCAGCCTTTTCGTTAGGTTTACCCAGATTATAATCTTTGGTGCAGATCCTGTCCAGAGCAATACCAGGTGGCCATAGACGTAGGAGTTATGTAACACAAAACTTTGGCGTAAATATGTTATTAATCAGAAGTATTTAATTTCGAACAAAACTGCCTTTGGGCACATCGTTTGATTTTAATGAATATTTTAGGAGATACACAATTTTGAAAATAACTTTAACGCGCATTTTCTTTATACGAATTGATGTGTGTGATGTGCTCCTTAGCTTCTCTCTTTCTCTCTGATGTGACGCAGACGAAGTTACGTGGGTTACCTGTTAATTAATGATTCTCTAGGTATTCAAAATCTTACCGGATACAACCATATCCATGTATGGCATATTCTGAATGCAGTTGAAGTCAAACTTGCCGCCGTTCTTAGCGTCAGTCTCCTTGATCTCTTGTGCCAGTCGCTCCTGGACATCAGGGTTCACCGCCAGTTCGTAGAGGAGGAATGACATGGCTGTCGATACGGTTTCAAAACCAGCTATAAAGAACAGCACTGCTTGGGCGATGAGATCGTGATCAGACCACACTGAAAGCAAAATGTAATAATGATAACTTAAGTGCACGACCAACCAAGCAACAAATAACATCCAAATGTTAGTTTGATGCGTTTTTGGTATAATCTTCATCATCATTGATAATTTGTTTCATGTGATGGGTATAATTTCGAGTTTCCCCGTGATCTTTTGACAACCCTTATGGCGCAGCGGTAGTGAGGCTGCCTTACGTTCTTAGGGTCCTGGGTTCGAATCCCGGTAGGAGCAAATGATTGTGTGATGAGCACGGACATTTGTTTCCGAGTCATGGATGTTTATATGTATAATAAGTAGGTATTTACAAACAAAAAAGTATATATGTAGTATATCAACTATCTAGTGTCCACGACACAAGCTTCGCTTAGTGTGGCACTAGGTGGCGCTGTGTGTTGATGTCCAGCGATATTTATCTATGTGGTTATATCTATGGCTCATTCAAACTTTGGCATTAGTTTGAATGAGCCATAGATATAACAACTGTCTTAAGCTGGCCAATAACTGGCGCCTCAGATGGTAAGAAGACTAAATAATGTATTGTCATCCCCAAAACCGAGTTGAAATGTCGCATGTGTTTGTATTTGCTCACCCGAGCACCAGCTTGGCACTTGCAAATAGATGTAGCGACATATTCCAACGAACTCCTTAAGGGCCTGTGCAGACGACGGACTTATTGTGCGTGACGGACAAAAAGTCTGCGACAAATTTTGCGAGATTAATGTATTTGACTATTTATTTGACCTTTTTTATCGACTAAAAGGCGATCAGTAGGAGCCTTTCCATCAGTAGATCCTTATAGTGGACAAAACGTAGTGAAACACAATTAAACACGCAAAATATGTCGCAGTTTTTTTGTCAGTCACGCACAATAAGTCCGTCGTCTGCGCAGGCCCTAAGAAAATCAGTTTTAAAGGTTTTAATCATAAGTTTAGACCAAGGTCAGAACTTGACAAGCTAACTTAGTTCTATCCCGGGACATATTTAGTTACCTACTTGATGTAACTCTACACTACACCGCTCGTAATTTGGGTTTTTACTTATCTTTTTGTTTACACGTACATTCCGGTTGCCTTTGGAACCAAAAAGCTAAAATATAAGTTTTACTTACTAAAAGATGATTTAATGAGATTTTAATTTAATTCATTCAAAATAATCATTGTTTGGACTTATGTTTGTTTTTATGATGATTAATTACGTTGCAGAGTATAAAACTAGGAAGGTGTATACTAATACCTATCAAATGAAAATTCCAAGATATCACATTTAGCTGTTAAAAATAAAATATTTTCAGATTTTTCCCTGAGGTCAAAGTTTGATTTTTGTAGTATTTTTCTAAGTCCATTGTATCCATCAAAAGATCATCATAAATGTTAGCCCCGGACCCCTGGATCTACTAGTTCTATAATCATAGTATACCCACCTCTGGTAACTTGTTTCAGTCCAACAGAAGATTCTTCAACTGTCGCGAATCCAGCAGCTTCATCTTTGGACTTGATGTCTTCATGGGTCAGTTTACCTGAAGTTACAAAAGAATTAGTTATAGTTTGATTACTATTATTTTATTTGATTAAATAGAATTTTTATTACAATTATAAGCATTTAACCGACTTACATACCTTTCTTAGCTTCCATGAGCAAGTGTATCATATCAGGTCTGACAATGTTCTTCATCTCGCGATTAGCCATTGTTTCTAGAACTAACTTTTTGAAGAAATTCTTTGAAACATCCGATAGGAAATCCATCTTCAAGAACTGTAAAATAAGAAACAGTAAGTTAATTCTCTAACACTTTCGTCCGTCAATTTTGTTATATTTTCGGGCATCTCAACAACTGAAATGTAATTTGATTAGGAGGGGTGAAGCACTTGGGACTAGAAAATTGGTGAATAGGAATATTGACGAATAAAAAAGGAGAAAATGGCCAAAGAAGAATATCGATAGAGAACGTCTATTGGATATAGATTTTGTGACAACTGATGTGAAGGAGAAGGAAATAAATAATGCCGCGACATCTGATGGGAGATGAAAACGCGTTGCGTCAATCATAAACAGAATGACACAAGAACAGGAAGATGATGATTTCAACACCTGGGTTACCACGATAGGCTAGTGGGGTCAACGAAACGACAGTTTTTATTTATTCCTTGGACCCTACTAGTGAGACGAACTAGACCATGCGCAAGCGGGGTGTGTCACTGGTGCGTAGGGTGCGGGGCAGCCCCAATGCTGTTCCAGAGATGATCGCGGACCGGATGAATTGGCCATACATACGGCACTGCTGCGATAGGCATGTTGCCGTCAGCAGGGATGGTGAAATGTTGGCTTTTTATACAGTTTTATTTTATTTTATTTTATGTGTGTGTTACGACATGAACGACACGAATCTCTCCGGGTCTTGCCCACCCATCCGTAACAACCGCGATGTTAACCTTGAGACCACGTGATGTTGTTTTGATTCTATATGAATGGGTACCCGGTACATTGACCGTGTGACTTAATGTTGACATGCGAATTTCAATGTTTATAATTTACTTGATTTGTTTGTTAATAATTAATGTTTAATTCAAATATTCAAATACATTCTTTAAATCAGAATCATCTTCAAAACAACGTTGGTGCCTAATCATTACATTATCAGCAAATCTTGATCTGTATTACCTAATGTAACTAAGATAAATCAGGTATTCACTTTCAAATACTTACGTTGTATGTCTATTGTTGCTAAGTTATCAATGATTATCTACTAGTTTACAAGTTTTACCGTATTTGTGTCCCGATATCAATAGTTTGTCAACAAGAACTTTGTAGTTACTCTACAAGAATAACTGTGTGAGGCATGGTTGATTGTATTGCCTATAATACACTGGGTGAAACTTAATATGTTACAAGCAAGAAAAAGACAGAGTTAGACATAAAAAAGGTTTCAGAAACCACTTACCTTGGCAATTTTCGGTGCATTAGCCATGATGAAGAATAATAATAACTGACGGAACTTGAAGGTGGATGACAACTTGCCCATGGCGTAGAACTCATTATCCTCGTCGTTGTGAGAGTCCACCTTCAGACCAAAGGCACAGGAGGCGATCACGTCGTTAGCGTAGCGTGTAGTCAGGTCCTTGCATTCTATGTCTATGTAGCCCGCTGAAAGAGTTTATTGAGTTTATAAATTACTATGAACAAACTTAATGGATATTTTCAACTATAACTCACAACGTTTCGGTACGCAGATTTAAAAAAATCTTACATTTGGATTCTTTGATTTTTCTCTGAAGCGTGCTCATCATCTGATCACCGACCTCCACCATGAACGGTACCATCAGTCGCATCTTGGAACTTGTGAACGCTGGGCTTAATGTTGAACGCATGTCCTTCCATTCTTGACCTGTGGAAGATCATAGTATCATTTCTTTAAACACATCAAAAGAAGATACTTTTTAACCATTGGTCATTATTACGGCCTAAAGTAATTGTTCTAATGGCCAAGCTATTAGGATATTTTAAAGTAAAATGCTAAGAAAACCATAATTTTTAACAATTAATACCTTTCAATGAGAACAAGTTTCTGGAGAAGAAGGAGTCTTCGGTGCTGAACATGGCGCGGTGATCGAGGAAGTGCTCGAAATCTTTGACAGTGACCTTCTTCACCAGTTCAATGTCACGAATCAACACGATTTCATTGGTGAACTCAAATTTTCCCACGAATCTAATGAACATAATATTTTGAAAATTACTTATGGTTTAGAAAAACCTTTACGGTGTAGAATAAAAAATAATTATAATGAAATCGTTAAACTAAGTAACCACTTACTTTTCCAGGAAAACTGTTGTAGATCCTCAAAATGTCATCGCAGAAGTGATCCTTGCGTAACAGGATTCTGGTCATGTTGCCCAACAATGGGTGTGGCCTGAAGTGCTTGACGCCATTGCGACTGAACGTTGAGTAGATTTGCCGGAAATAGAAGATTACTACGGCGATTAACACCGCCCCCCAGATAAGGATTAATATCATGATCTGCAACAAAGAGAACCAAATATAAAAAGCATATTTATAAAAGAACTTGTGATAAGTTGTTATCCTGTTCCAAATAATTATTTGATTCATAAACAAAGTTAGTGTGGAAACATCAACTTGCAAAAAACGTAGGAAAATTTGAATTTTGCGGGAAACTGGGAGCATTCACCTTAAACTCAAATCGAAAAAACATTTAACGTATTAAATCTCATTTGAAAGTAAATGTTATTAAATTAAAAATAAGAGAAGTTAATTTCATGAGTTAGGTTTAGAGTATGACTGTGGATGTTTATTAGAACAGAGGAAGATCAGAGAATAATATCTTCTCTCTGTTTCAGAAGATAACATAACATCACATCACACTATAATCCCCACAGGGTGAGGCAGAGGTGTATCTAATAGTACACTTACATTTCACCAGCTATGTTTAAGTCACATTAATAGGGGCGAGCTCATTGCCATCAACCGGGCACAAATTCAGACTACGCGGCTGTGGTTACTATTGAGTTTTTTTTTTTTGTTATTTTCTTTTTCTTATTTTTTTTTGTTTTTTTTTCTGATGAAGAAACCCGAAAACACTGCCCGACCTGGGAATCTACCCCAGGACCTCATGCTCAGCGGTCTAGACTAGACCAACGAGGCAGTGTGACAGATGTTATGGCGGGAAAAGGGGTAACGGCTAATATTACGACTTCTAAAGAAAAAGACTTGATGACCAGACTTCAAGTAATTGGAATAACTTTAAGTAACCTGTGCAACAAGGCAGTTTCAGATGGAATAGGCAGACAGTATCAAAAAAATACAAATCTATTTATTTCGGCGGTTATATAACTAAAAAATAACTGACGAGTATTTTTTTTTTTGTAAATCAAAGAATATTGACAAAGATAAAACGTATTAAAACTCGTGACGTCAGAATTAGCTAAAAAATATACTTAAGTGTGACGTGTTGGAAATTTTAAAAGCGTTGTATCTTCGTTAGTTTTGATTTACGTAACCAAAGAAAAAATACGGGTCAAATATTTTTTTTATATAATAATCTACCTGACGCCTGACGAACTAATTCTATTTTTTTATTGGGATCAAATAAATTGGGATAAATCACCAATAGGATATCAACTGACATTCAAGTCTGCCAAAGACTTGAATGTCAGCTGATATATGCTATGATTTGGCTAAGTTTGAAAGAAATCGGTTCATAATTGCGACCTGTAGAGTGTGACTAAATTTTGCTTGTCACCAATATACATACGTATATGTATAAATCTAGATCTAATAATAGGTAGATCATTTTTTAAAAAAAAAGGAAATCAACCTAAAAAAAAGATGAAATTACGTACTATTTCTTAATGAACACAACACTGGTAAATACAATCGTCAACAAAATAGGTACTACAAAATACTACGTAATTTTACAACGTAACACAGGTTTGATTCAAGCGTGTGGCTCGGAACGCGAGTGAATTGTCTCTGAGCGTACCGACACAGCCTGAGTTATTATATTGTGTCACCTTATCGTAATTGACGCATTTATTTCGGTTTATTATTTTTATGTCCAAAAATAAACGTTTGAGTGAAATATCATTTATGACCCTTTCACAACTATGTTGAAGAAGCAATAAAGCTTGTTCCGTCTTAGTTTCAACTGAATCACAACTATGGTTGAACTGTTTTGCTAACATGTTAGCAACGGCAGTTGATGAGTCTATGATTTGATTGTTAAGTTTCAGTTCAGTTTACAGATTTTAAAAAAGTGCAACAGGAACCACTCTTGGTTCCTGTTTACACTTTTGACGTGACAACGTCTTATAAATTGGTTTGCCGGGTGACACTTCAAGAAACTGCGTTACGCTCCGCTCACGTTATGCGCTCACAATGAGAGCGAGTGAGAGGCACGCGTCCCTTCCACTCGGGCATGGTTAGCCCGCCTAAGAGCGAGAGAGACAGACATATTTCATCCTTCTTCCTACTATACGAATGAATATTCACATTAAAATTATTTTACCACTCAAAGTCGTTGTCACGTAAAACTTTCGCCCGTATACCGACTTTACAGGCAACCAATTTTTTTTTTTTGAATCTGTTTGTGCAGTCATTAATTAATTTCTTTACTTACATTTTTGGAGTTGTCAATTTTCTCTGCGATCGCAATTTTGGCGTTGGTCATGACTCTTCTATGTAGTCGAATATATTTATTTTTATGATTGAGTACACTTTCATGAACTTAACTACTCTAGTTACCCACTTTAACTGTGATCCCCTTTTCACTTTGATTTTTATTTACCGTTTTTTGTAACGTTTCCGAAAACTAGTATTAAAATTTCTCAAAAATTAATTAATCCCCATTAAACTTCAATTTTGATTCAGTAGTCTGGCCTTAAAAGACATACTATTTTTGCAATTAAAGATTATTTTATTAAAAATGGATCCGTTTTATTTTCTAACATATTTTCTAGTTAAAATTCACCCAATTGGGCTCCATGTCTGTGTACAAAGCAATTGTGGACAATTTTACTTCTTAATACCTGTTCTTCGTGCAGGTTCGTTGTGATATTGTCTAGGCAGGAATACGAGTTGTTACGAATAAATGTGCAGCTAAAAAAAACATAATAATATCTAACATTGTATCATGCCTACAGACTCAAAAACTCTGCACCTTTAATTTATTTCCAGAAGCAAGTTGTATTGTGTTAATAATCTCCGCAAATAATGCATTTCTAATTGAATAAAAACTCAAGCAATAGTTCCATTATCTTTATGAAAATATCAAAATTCTTATCATTAGGGTTACGATAGACAACATGCATACACTCCAGTTGTGGTATCCCTTATTGTAGCAGCACACCTCAAATATCTCTACGACAACGTACAGTTTAGCAATTGCAATGACATTCTTTGCTTTCCTATTTGCTTGAGCTAAGATTAGGCTCCCTCCTCTCTTTTTCTTATTTCGTGTATTAAAAGATGCTAATTTGTAACCATTTAAGTTAAAATAACTTATTGACACCAGTATTTTACATGGAGCGACTATCTGACCTCCACCATCCAGTAAGTACTGGGTAAAACGAAATCGGTCAAAGATCTAAAAATGACAGCCGGGGCCAACAGCTTAACGTGCTTCCCGAGGCACGGAAGACACTTGGTAAGTAAGGGTAGTCACTCATCCACAGACCAACCTAGGCAAGCAGACCCGTGCGGCTGTTATTATTATGCCATGATCTCCTCCATCTGCCTATTGATGCATGGATAATTTAGTAATTATCCATGCATCATAAAGATAATAAAGATAAAATAGATAGATAATAGATTTAAGATTGTAATCATAAAGATTCCCTACCTCTTATTTACTAGTGTAAATAAGAGGTAGGGAATCTTTATGATTACATAAAAGAATAGAATAATCCTAGATCGACGACGCTACCAACGTTCACTTCGTTTAGTCAGGCGCTCACGCGCAGTAGTGACAGACGTGTGCCATCCTGTTGTGATTTCCCGCCAAAAACGTAAGTAAGTCTTTTCTTAGTAATCGGACAAAAAACCTGCAATTTTGGTGTAATGTTTAAAAACGTTTTAAGACTAAGTCGCTGTTGTAATTTAAATTTATGTTATTAAGGTTTGGTATGCTTTCAAAATTATACACGTATAAATAGTGTATTCTTAGTAGTTTTTTTTAAATAAACATATTCAACAAGATTCTAATTTTGGTGGTGCAATTTTGGTGGTTCTGGTGGTACTTTACCCATCACCAAAATTGCTTAGTTACACCAAAATTAGTTTTTAGAGTTACGTATACCTCAAAGACAAACGAAAACAGAACCATAATAAGATAACTCGTCGGTGTGAACTGACGCTTAGAATGAAAAATGCTTTCAAAAGCAATAAAAAATTAAGCTAGGTATTATTTGTTTTCCAGCATGACAAAGAAAAAGAAATCAACGTTGACACACGCAGAATGCTTGGAGAGGAAAAGGATAGCAGAAAGGAAGAGAAAAGAAAAAATTCGGAATGATCCCGCGCGTCAAACTAGAGGAATTGCGAAGAAAAGAAAGAGAAAGATACCATAAAAAGAAAGCTGAAGGGAAAATCGTACCTTTGAGTGCAATGCCACCGCGTGCTCGCAGAGTTCAACAAAAAAGGAATCGGGTTAATTTCAAAGCTTATTATGACAGGAAAAAAAGGGCGCTCCTAGGGAATACTAACCAAGACAATCAGATATTAGGTGAATCTATCAATGATGAAAGGGTTTCACCATCAATATTGCCTCGCTCTGAAAGTTCAATTCCAACTACATCCTAGATACAATCAATCAGTCAGCAGCTGCAAACGTCTACGCGAATTTTACGGTCTCAAAAACGACTTCAAGAAGAAACATCTGAGGACATTCCCACTGAATGTATTTTAGAAACAAACTCCGTTAAGGTTAATTCAAGGCGAGAACCTCTCTCTCTGGCTCTTTGGATTGAACAATCAAGCACTCCGGTTTATTCACCATGTTCGCCGCCAATTGCGCCCAGCGTCAGTAGCATACACTCACCAGTTTCTACTTTTGCGCTCAATAGTCCAAAATCCGATGTGTCAACGAATTCCTTTGTTCTAAGACGAGAACTTAATTATAAACTAAGGCAATACCAAAAAAGAAAATCCGCAGAAATTATGAAGCTAAGGGAAACTATTTTAAAAACTAAAAGAGAAAAGGAAATTTATCGCAAAAGACTGTATAGATTACAACAAAACACAAAGATCAGCCCAAAACATAAAAATAAATTGACCCCAGGTTTCATAAAAAAAAAGATCAGTCCTGAAAAACGAAAAATACGTTATCTAGTGAAGTCATTTTATGAAGATGACGAAAATAGTAAACAGTGTCCAGGCAAACAAGACTGTATCACGCGACATAAACTAAAAAAACAAAAAATCTAACCGACTCCCTCAAAAATCTCCATCGCAAATACCTCGACTCCGGACACCCACCCATTAGTTATGTAACTTTCACCAGATTAAAACCATTTTGGGTCCTACAACCAAGCTTAAGCTCTCGTGATACTTGCTTATGTAAACCGCATGCAAATATGGATTTCTTAATTTCTTCCTTAAAAAATAATAAGATTATTCAGGAAAATTCCACCTCAGAAGTTCTCCGTAGTTTGACTTGTAACCAGACCAAAGTTGAATGTTTGCAACGTAAATGCGAAAATTGTAAACATAAAATGATTAAGTATAATGAATTTGATAACTCAAATAGTATTTCCTATTACATTTGGGAAAAAGGCACTAAAATGTATATAAAAAATAATGAAGAAAAGTCTGCAAATATTATTAAAAAAGTTCAGAAAATTGATAAACCGCTAGAAGTAATTAAACATTTTGAAAAAGAAATTAAACCGTTTATGGCTCATTCTGGTAATGTAAAAAATCAATACGAGTCTATTAAAAAAGTAAAACAACGAATTGCTGAAAACGAATTTTTAATACATATGGATTTCAGTGAAAATTATAATACTAAATATGGCTCAGAGGTTCAATCCGTCCATTTTGGTGCTAGTCGATCTCAAATTACATTGCATACTTCAGTAATTTACTATCGTTCAGGAAATGAAACCAAAGCTCAGTCATTTTGCACTGCTAGTACATCTTTGCGACATGATGCATCTTCGGTATGGGCACATTTAATACCGATTTTGCGTGAGGTTAAAGAAATCCTTTCCGAAGTATGTACCATTCATTTTGTTTCTGATTCTCCGTCAGCACAGTATAGAAACAAAAAAGTTTTCTACCTAATATCTCAATTAAAAATCGATCTTCCTAACTTGACATGTGTTGTATGGCACTACTGCGAATGTGGGCACGGAAAAGGTGCACCTGATGGCGTCGGCGGAGTGCTCAAGAGATCAGCAGATCGGCTGGTTGCCTTTGGAAAAGATATTACAGATATCAACAGCCTTGTCCAAAGATTGAAATCAGATGTCCCAGGGGTTAAAATTGAAATTGTTCAAGAACATGAAGTTACTGAGAAAGATGAGCTATTGCCAAAAAATATTAAACCTTTCCCTGGATCGATGAAAGTTCACCAAATTGTTTGGACGAAGACTTCTACCAACGGCTTGGCAATGCGTTCGTTATCTTGTGTTGAGCCAGCCTGTCTTTATGATACAATTCGATGCTGCCATGGGAAGCATATGGGCTTTTATGAACTGCCAAAAGAGACAAATGTTCAGGAAGAAGTTGAAACAGTAAGGGATGTTGTGTCACTTACAAGTTCGAGACAGTCATCGTCAATAACAAATGCCCGTTCCGATGTTCAGCCACCACAAATATATAGATTTCCAGCATCTGAACCATTTATTTTGAAAAAACCAAACCAAATCAAACTAACTACCCCTTCGCATGATTTGGTTAGTATGGCAGACTATGACCAAATTACAACTCCAAACGTTTCATTTTTTGATAATATCAATAGTGACATACTACAACAATATGAATCGGAAGAGGATTGTTTGAAAGAAAATAAAACAGCTTCTGAAAAATATAAAAATAATCATGATGGTGATGATAGCGAAGATGATTTGAATATTTTTTAATTTACAGACTGAAGAATTGACAAGACTTAGAATAGTAAGAAAGTTTACTAGCTGATTGTTAATTTTTAAAATTGATCTCATAATAAATAATGTTAACATAACAATGTAAAAAAAATTAAAATGATCATGATGATGATGATGGACGTTAGAGTATGTGATTGCAGTTAATTTAAATTAAAAATTAGAATTAAGAAGACATAGAACAATAAGAAAGTTATATTTGTTGTTATTTTTTTATTGATCTCATAATGTTATTTTTTATTAAAACATTTATTCACTAAATAAAAAAAATATCATGATGATGATGGAGGTTAGAGGAGGTGATTGCGACTCATTTAAATTAAAAACTGTGGAATTAACAAGACACAGAAAAATAAGAAAGTTCTATTATGTTGATTGTTAGTTTTTTATTGATCTCATTATGTTATTTTATATTAAAATATTTATTCACTGTAAAAAAGATTTTTATTGTTATTTTATTTATAATTTGGTTCAGTACAAAAAATGTGGTGTCAAGACTTTCTAATTTTGGTGACAGAAATAAATTCTGGTGCCTATATTTCTAATTTTGGTGTCAGATATAAATTTTGGTGTCGTACCAATTCTGGTGTCGACAGTATATTAGAAGCTTTCAGGAATAAATAAATTTCTCTCACATTTTATGTACATAATACGTATCTCTTGCTTATCAACATCTTAGATTATTAAAAAAACTGGAAACAAACTTTTCCACCAAAATTAGGTAAAAAATCATAGTTGTTGAAATTCACTCCCTTCTCCTAAACATCAAACAAACAGCAAAAACAATAACTACGAAGTAATTTGTGAACCAGTGACTCAGTGGGGTCATCGTTACAAGTGCGCTAAACAATTCATTACCAAATATGGTCACGAGTTTACTCGTTGTCGATAAACGTTAGTCAAGGCTAGAAACTACACACATCAAAAGTGTCTAGGGATCAACATATATTTTTGCAATAACTTTTCTCCTGATTGATATTAATTAAAATTTTCTTTAAGGATTCATCAAATAAAGTGTTTTCGTTTGTCACAGTAACGATAAACCAAGTCACCTTTGCATTAATAAAGAAATTTGTCATTTTCCTAATAAAGGGATTTTTGACATTTGAACCACTAACACAAAAGTTCGAAAAAAAGACTGAAATAACAGTTTTCTTTAAAATTTTATTGGGTAACTTAAACAATTAATAATCCGTGTTTCTACCGCGAACACTAACAACACAAGAACATCGGTTTGGCATACTCAAAATGAGTTCATCCAAATCACGCTGTGGAAAGGCCGCCCATGTTCGTTGCAACAACAAAAAAAGGTCTTCTTGCGACTGGATACCCTCCATATTCGGCAGAGCTCTTCTCTGTAGCATATCCCATGCATGCTCAATCGGATTCAAGTCTGGCGACTGAGCAGGCCAGGGCAGGACATTGATGTTAGCTGCGGCGAGAGTCTGTCTTACAACTCTTGCGGTGTGCGGTCGTGCATTATCATGCATTAACTGAAATAAGGGACCGATTTGCACTTGTAGAGGAACGATGACGTCTGATACAATCGTCTCAGCATAAATTTGAGCGTTGAGGTTGCCTCTGATCCAAATCAACTCAGTTCTTCCGCCGATCCAAATACCCGCCCATACCATGATGGTTCCACCACTATAAGGATGGACTTCCTGGCAGGATTTTAATCGCTGTTGGCATCCAGGGGTTCTCCAGTGTCGTATACGTCTTGTATCCGGTCTCATACCAAAACGAGACTCATCAGAAAAGCACACGAAACGCCATTGTTCTTCTGCCCAATTTCTGTGTTCAAGAGCCCATTGATATCGAATCCTACGGTTGTGCATTACTATAGGTGGTACCCGTAGCGGTCTTCGGGAATGAAGGTTCACTTCATGCAAGCGGTTTCTGACTGTTTGGTCGCTAATTAAGTTCCCTGAAGAGTGATGAAGCCTCACGGCTAACATCATGGCGGTTATTGTTGGAGCTCTTCGAGTTAAGATTTGAATGTATCGGTCTTGTCTCCGTGTGGTGCAGCGATACCGTCCTCCATGGCGCTCAGCCACGGTACCAGTGCTTCGGTAACGTGTCCAAAGTCGACTGATAACACTCTGACTTGTATTCAGAGCTAAAGCCACAGTACGTTGCCGGGAACCAGCTTCTATCATTCCCACGGCTCTGAGCATTTCTTCCCTGCTTAAATGACGTCGCCGCTCCATAATAACGTTGGTTTTAATCAGTAGTAGGGAAACAGTAGCACTAATAATGTCTTCAATGCGTTGTATGTTTTTATAGGGAAAATATTGACAGCTGATTTTCATCTTTTACTCGAATTTGATTCACAGTTCCTGATTCAAATTATGAAATGCACCAAAAAGGATCCATATAAATTTATAAAATCATAAATTTATTACAAAGCCACATCTCAATCTCAAGAAATCTGCATAAAAATGCTTGATCCCTAGACACTTTTGATGTGTGTATATCGACTTTTCAAAACTTAGATTATGAAGTGCCGTGGCATAGAGGTTAACGACTCAGCTCACCGAAGTAGAAGTCGCACGTTCGGTCCCCAGCGGGACTTTTTGTGTTTCCATAAATAATATTGGACCATATTATTGATATTAGACCACAGAAATCGACCTCATTAGACAATATTTTCAATGATAATTCCACGATACTAGGTACTGTGATACTACTACGACGAGTTTGCCGAGCACATCGTTGAATAAAAGCGTCACCACCTTGGATTTAAAATAAACAACCAATATAATTAATCTTAGAACTAGAAAGCTTTCACCAAGAAAAAACATTTCCGTCTGAAAATGGATGTTGGTCAGTATCAGAAACTTTTGATTCTCTTTGATTTTGAAATTTTTAAGAAAGTATACTTATTGAAAAGAAAAAGCATGACACTAAAGTCTTCACGCCAATAAAATTTATTAAGGACAAGCTGTTTTTAAATGCCTACATGATACATCCCTCTTCTAAGATGACTAATTATGCATCTAATAATGTCGAATTGGCACAGAATGATGGTAATAGCTGTGACAATTCTTTTGATTCAGCCTTATCTGGACGTATTGCTGAGGGAAATTTGTAGGCTAAGTCTCCGAAAGATGTCATCTGTAACACACTGACACTCACACACAGTCAACTCAATCCATGAGTTGCAATATGTTGATGAGTCTATTTCCGCATCAAAGACAGACTCTAATAGTGAATGTTCCCCTGCTGACACCCAGCAGTCAACTAGTATCAACCTCATTTGCAAAACGAAGCTACTCAAAGAGTTGCAATCTTCGCGGATCAAGCTGGATATATGGTATCCGTAAAATCCTCCGGTACTATCTGGGGTCAAAGTTCATCGTGACGTCAGTTATTAAGGAAGATACAACTACGGAACAGGTTTTGAATCGTGTGCAAGTATGTGTAAACACTAGGAAAACCGATTTTGTTATAATACTAGCTTGCACAAATGTCAACAATCCTATGAATATATAAACTTATTTATGTAACACCTTAGCTAACATAAAATTCACGAATGTTTTGGTAGGTTTTTATAAGCACAACTCTCTAAATGTAAATAAACTACTAAACTTTGTGTGCGGAAATTGTACAATTTCTACCTTTCTTTCGTTATACACAGGATGTTTACAGGCCTTACGTAAATAAACTGCACGCTTGTAGATTAATACATAGGCAGATTCTACATATTAATTATAAATACAATTATAGAAGACACAATTAAAACCTAGTAGGTAAAACGGAGCAGTTCTTTCAAAAGTGTTGGGGTACAACTGATGATGTTGATACAGTGATAAATACAAACGACTTAACTCTACAAAACAGATTTATAACACGGTTTTAAGTCGACCTGTTACAGAAGAGGTCATTTTTTGTCTGAGTTCGACAAACTGGTACTTTAAACAGACTGTGTTCACGCGCTTGCGTGGGTTTTAGGTCTTCTTCAATGAAACAAGACTGAATAATAAATAAACTGATGTATTGATTGGAATTAGATTCTCACAATAATGTCGCTGGACCCGTTACAGAAATATGCGTTGGATTGTTAGCGGCCCTCGTGGCCAAGTGAACGATTCTTCAGCGGAGCCCAGTGCTCCCGCTCGCGCGACGCCGCTGCCGCCCCGCTGTCCATTGGCTCGGCTGAGGTGGCGTGATCGCGGCGCGCAGCCATTGGCCCGCGCGCAAGACGGCGCGCGATCGGCGCACCCATTGGCTGCGCGCTCGGTGACGCGGTGCTCCACGTCACCCGGCAGTGTTGCCAGGCGGCGGAGGCCGGAACATACTCCCGGGGGTTGAAGCATTCAACCATGCTGCTCTCCGAGGAGGGAACACATCGTACGGACCGCACGAGTGACCGTCCCCTTGGTGGTTGCGATGTCAGCCACCCGACTGACCCCGTCTGGGCCAGGGTGTAGGCGCGTGACGCGCCCTAAGCGCCACTGGAGTGGCGGCAGGTTTGCCTCGCGCAGCAGCACGAGGTCGCCAAGGCAGATGCCTCGCTGCTGGGTCCTCCACTGGGACCGCTGCTGCATTTCGGCCAGGAACTCCTTCTGCCACCTGGACCAGAACTGTTGGCGGATTTTCACTATGAGCTCGTAGCGGTTGGGTCGCAGTACTGTGATGGGTGGCGATGGGACGGCGGTCAATGGCCTGCCCACTAAGAAGTGCCCTGGGGTTAGCGGAGAGGGGTCATTTGGATCAGACGAGAGGGGAGAGAGGGGGCGGGAGTTCAGTATGGCCTCAATCTGTGAAAACAGTGTAGCCAGCTCTTCAAATGTCAAACAGGCCTCCCCAGCTACTCGTTTTAGATGGTATTTAGAGGATTTGATCCCCGCCTCCCATATTCCTCCGAAATGAGGCGAATATGTAGGCCCAAACACAAAACGGATTCCCTCGTTCGCCGAGTAATTGAAGACCGACTCTTGGCTCTTCTGCAACATCCTACCCAGCTCATTGCATGCCCCTATGAAATTCCGACCATTATCGCAATAGATAGCATAGGGTTTACCTCTCCTAGCCACAAATCTACGCAGGCACAGAATGAAGGCTTCAGAAGTGAGGTCGCTGACTACTTCTAGGTGAACCGCCTTAGTAGTAAGACACACAAACAAACATAGATAGCTTTTAGTTATGCGGTTCCCTCGGCCCTTGCGGCTTGAAATTCGAAAGGGACCCGCAAAGTCTACCCCACAGGAACTGAAGGCGAAGCTACGGTCAGTTCTTACTGTTGGCAAGTCACCCATGATTGGTTCAAAAGGCTTGCCGCGCAGTCGTGTACATACCACACACTGCTTGGTAACAGTACGAGCTAGGTTTCTCCCTCCTATTGGCCAGTATTCTTCACGAATGGCAGCGAGCAGTGCCTGAGGACCAGCATGAAATAATCGTAAGTGTTCATGTTTAAATAACAGTTTCGTGAAACTATGTTTCGCATCTAGGAGAATAGGGTGCTTCTTATTATAATCAAAGTTAGAATTTCCTAGACGGCCTCCCACTCGTAGCACCCGTTTAGAGTCTACGAAGGGGTTAAGTGGCAATAATTTAGATTTGTTATGTAAGGAATGCCCTTTACTTAATGTTTCAATTTCTTCATAGAATGTATCAAACTGACTAAGTCTAGCCAGCAGAGTGCATGCTTTTTGCAGCTCTTCAGCTGACAGTGCCTGACTTAAATTTCTTTGACCCTTACAATTGTCAATGAACCTTAGAACATAGGCGACTGTTCTTTTCAGCCGTGAAAAATTAGAAAACCTACTGAAATCTATCACCTTAACATCTAAACCTTCCTTATTGTTTGCCGTAGATGAATATGTGGTGAGCGATTTCACCTCAGGTAAGGGCTCATCCTCTGAAAGTGGTGGCTTCGTGGACCACTCATATTTCTCTTGTTTTAAGAAGGGAGGGCCTTCCCACCAAAGTGTTGAACTCTTCAACATGAGTGGGTCTACCCCCCTTGAAGCCATATCTGCAGGGTTCAAGGTTGTGGGAACATGATACCACTTATAATCGGCTGTTAACTCCTGAATTTCGTTTATTCTATTGCGTACGAAAGTTTTCAGTGAGTTTGGCTGCATTCTCAGCCATCCTAATACTACCGTGGAGTCTGTCCATATTATTTTCTTATTAATTTTACATTTTAAGGACTGACTGACCTTCTGGCAAAGTCTAGCTCCGAGGAGCGCTCCACATAGTTCTAGTCTAGGAATAGTCATTGGTTTAATAGGTGCTACCCTAGCCTTTGCACATAACAGGCGTGATGTATACGCATGATTACTACACTTAGACCTTAGATAAACGCATGCGCCATAGGCTACTTGCGAGGCATCTACAAAACAATGCAATTCGATGTGTTCTGGCATTTCACACAAGACGTACCTAGGTAGATGTAGATTGTACAAACAAGATAAATTATCACCAAAGCTAAACCAATCCTTAGCTAAGTTATTTGGTATTGGCTCATCCCAATCCAACTTGGCACACCATAACTTCTGCAGTAATATTTTTGGTTTGATAATTGCAGCACTCAAGAGTCCTAGTGGATCAAATATTTTACAAGTCATAGAGATAACCGTTCGTTTCGTTAACTGAGAGGCAAGAGGTACATTGGTAGAGAATTGAATTGTGTCACTCACCGGAGACCAGTTTAATCCTAACACAGCTGATTCTTTGCATAGATCTAAATTGTCGCTGTTAACTTGTTCCTTCTTGAATATCTGTGGACAATTGGTGCGCAACTTCCTAAGTATGAACCCAGCTGACTCTAAAACTTGAGTTATGCCTTTATGAATGTGTGTCAGCTGATCTTCTGATGCGCAACCTGTACTTAAATCGTCTATGTAGAAGTCGGTTAGCATAGTCTTTTCTATAAGTTCATCGTCACACTCTAGTGCTAGTTGTTGTAGACACCTAGTACTAAGGAACGGCGCAGATGCTGTACCATAAGTTACCGTATTCAGCTGATAGATTACAATGTTGTGAGTTTTCTCACAGCGCCACAGTATTAACTGCAAATGGCGTTGGGACTCATCTATAACAATCTGCCTGTACATTTTAGCAATATCTCCAGTAAGGACAAACCTATGCTCTCGAAAACGCAGTAATATAGACATCAAGTCACTCTGGATGACTGGACCTACTGCTTGAATGTCGTTCAGCGATTTGCCTGATGTAGTTTTTGCAGATGCATCGAAAACGACTCTAACCTTAGTGGTCTCGCTGTGTTCTCTAATGACGCAATGGTGGGGTAAATAGTACCCGAATTGAGGCTTTACAACTTCAGTTAGATGACCTAACTCTTTATATTCGTTAATGAAGTTGAAATAAGCTTCCTTTAACTGAGGATTCTTATTCAGCCTAGTCTCTAAACTTAGAAATCTTTTCCTAGCCATAGCATAGGAATCTCCTAGCGCACGTTTGGGTGCTTCTTTTAGAGGTATTGACACTGAAAATCTACCGTTAGCTAGGCGTTTAGTATTTTCAACAAAGTGCCTTTCACAAAAATGTTCATCTGGTGAACGAGAAAATTGTTCAGAATAACCTTCTTCAATTTCCCAAAACCTTTTTAGGCAATCCTGTAATTCTTGACTAAAACTGCAAGTTATCTTGAGGGATTTTAGGCTATCTTGCCCGGTAGGGCCGGACACTAACCAACCTAGCTTGGTGTCTTGTAAGGCAGGTTTATTTTTACCTAAGCGTATGTGATTTGAATTCACAATAGACCAATATACGTCAGCACCTAACAGAATGTCTATCTGAGAAGGTTTATAGAAAGTGGGGTCTGCTAGCCTAACTTCCTTTGGTATACTGAGTTGCTGAACGTTGACCTGCATGTTTGGCAACGTACCTATAATGTTTGGTACAACAAGACATTCAATTGGAATACAGAAATTGCTTACACGCGATTTTATCTTAATGTTTACCCTTTCGGAAATATTGGAGGTTGAATTATTTATTCCAGAGACATAAGTTGGACGTGATGTGTCACTGACTAAGTCAAGTTTTTGTTTCATCACGCTGGATATGAAGGACATCTGGCTGCCTGTATCTAGCAATGCTCGTGCCTGGTACACTTCACCAGTTCGCTTATTAACTAGGTCTACTAGAGCCGTGCCTAACAGCACTTGACCTGCCGCTGCAACTGATAATGACACCGGTGAGTTAGATGGCTCTGTCGAGTCTAAGACAGCACCAGTGACCTTTGGCTCATTCCTATGTGCTAACGAATGGTGTTTCTTCTTACAGACACGGCACATAGGCCTAAGTTTGCACTGGAATGAATTATGACCACCCTTAAGGCAATTTTTACATAATTTTAACCTATTGATTTCAGATAACCTATCTTCAATGTCCATATTTTTAAATTTGAAACAGTCATGTAACTGGTGGGTATCACTACACACATGGCACTTTGTAGGTACACCTGGTTCACTAGAAGCAGCGAATGCCTTATTAGTTCTAGGCTCCTTAT
This sequence comes from Xestia c-nigrum, assembly GCA_916618015.1. Classification (NCBI taxonomy): domain Eukaryota; kingdom Metazoa; phylum Arthropoda; class Insecta; order Lepidoptera; family Noctuidae; genus Xestia; species Xestia c-nigrum. The sequence continues at coordinate 25,466,700 of OU745249.1, forward strand.
GGCTGCTGAACCTTCGGTCACTTCGATCAGTATTAACCATGCTTGCAAAATGCATAGTTTCTAATATGTCGGCACGACTTCTTAGGAACCTTGTAAAGTTATCTAGTTTATGATAATCGGGTAATGGAGACCTATACTCTTCCCACTTAGCATAAGTGACAGAGTCTAACTTGGAAGCTACAATGAAGAGGACTAGTGAGTCCCATTGGTCAGTCGGCTGACCTAGTGTATTCAGCGCTCTCAAATTTTTCAACATATGGTCTACTAAGTACCTTAATGCCTTGTAGGATTCCTTACTACATTTTTCAACAGTTACTAATGCCTTAAGATGGTTATTTATCAGTATATTTTTATTATCATACCGTTCACACAGTAGTTCCCATGCTAGTTTGTAGTTAGTCGAGGTAAACTCTATGGATTTGATTACCCCCTTAGCACTCCCGTCCAAAGCTGATCTTAAATAATGGAATTTATTGATCTCGGGAATTGAATTATTACAGTTAATAACAGAATCAAACGTATCCTTAAATTCCAACCAGGCTAATAGGTTTCCATCAAACTTTGGAAGGTGTATGGTAGGCAATTTCACTCCATTAAATGCATGAGAACAATTACTTTGCGGGTGAGAACAAGTGCTTTGTTCTTCGATACTATTGGCCTTATTGACCGGTGACGGGGTAGCCTCAATCAATTCTTGAGCTACAGAGATAGCCGAGTAAAATTGACGCTCTGTGGCCTCTCTTTCGTCTAATTGTTCATCTACATCGGAACATAATGATTCTATTTCAGATTGTAACTCATCAAAAGTTTTGAATAAGCCTTGAAAAGTGGCCAATCTTAATGAAAGCTCTCTAGCTTGTACACTTTTAATATCACTAGACTTCAAGGTTTGTATAGTACCTAGATAGTCTAAGAATTTAGTTAGCCTACCTTTAATAGTGCCACGTTTTTTAATCAACTCTTTAATTTTGACCTTCAGGTCTTCTGCGTTGGCCATGATGCTATTGTTGTATAATAACTATACGTAAGCCCGACCTAACGCAATGCAATGAGCCGAATAAAATGTGCAGGGAACCTGACAATCTTAGGCGCCGCTCCAACACGTGGTCACGGGCACGATTACCCGCGCCGCTCGCAGCGTCGCGTCGGCCGCCGCTGCGATGTAACAGGTGCGCCGAGGGAATCCGCTGTGCCGCCTGGACCGGAACAGTTGCCGTATGGCCGGAACTCTGAAACAGTCAGCCGGATTGCTGGTTCACCTAGCAAGGATGCGAGCGTGGGAGTGTGGGGCTAGCTCACGCGCATGCGTGACTAGCTAAGCATAGGCAATTATTTAGCCTAGAAAATGAAATGAGTCACACGACTCGAATGACAACTCGCGTTGAACAAAGGAAAACTATTAGGTTATGCGTAGCGTGGATGCTGCTCGTAAGAAATTTATCTTAAGAGGGTTCGTGCAGCGAACATGCTAATAAAGGGAATGAGCAAGGACCCTGCCCTCTAGCGTTTAGCTTGGCATCACCCGGCTTGCACCCACGTGCAATTTAACCTGGAAATTTGGCAAAATTATAGCCTCCTGACAATTGGCAAGCAAGCTGCCACTGCCTTCACAGCGCGAGGACACACAGGAATCGAAATTAGGCGAGGAATAAAGAAAGGATCAGGGCATACTCTCCTGGGCTAGACCTTCGGTTGACGTTTCGCCGTCCTCACCGGGCTCCCGGAGCAGCTCGTCAGTCTTCTTCCGCTCGCTCGACCCTTACGCAGCCCTGCTGGATGGATGGCGGGCTGCGGCACTTGTCCACGGGGCGCTGCTCGACGATTCTCGAAATCTCGACGAATTTGTAGTTTACGACGATGTAACGGGTCCTGTAGGTCTTCTTCAATGAAACAAGACTGAATAATAAATAAACTGATGTATTGATTGGAATTAGATTCTCACAATAATGTCGCTGGACCCGTTACAGAAATATGCGTTGGATTGTTAGCGGCCCTCGTGGCCAAGTGAACGATTCTTCAGCGGAGCCCTGTGCTCCCGCTCGCGCGACGCCGCTGCCGCCCCGCTGTCCATTGGCTCGGCTGAGGTGGCGTGATCGCGGCGCGCAGCCATTGGCCCGCGCGCAAGACGGCGCGCGATCGGCGCACCCATTGGCTGCGCGCTCGGTGACGCGGTGCTCCACGTCACCCGGCAGTGTTGCCAGGCGGCGGAGGCCGGAACAGACTGTTTAATGTAGACCCACCTACTAGTCGTGCTGCAACTCCAGTTAGAGTGCCGATCTCTGTTACCTGCTTCCCGTAAGATACTAACTTGATTTCTCAGCAAGTCATACAAAAAGTATTTCTTGTTCCAGCGCCCCGCGCTTTTACAATCGTACATTATATAGTCCGGTAGCGCTAGGTTTTGAGGTTTCAAAAATATTAAAGTTGTTCATTTTTTCTAGTGTCAACTCTGATAGGAAGCAAAAGTGCTCCTAAAGATTTAGCAGTTTTAGTGACTTATCAGTGACATTGTGAACTAAAAACACTACCAAAGTGAAGATAAACACCTGTGGAATATGTGATAGTGTTATTCGCGCGTGAATCACTGGATTTAGACCGAAATTAGTGCATAAAAACCGCGGACAACATTCCACTTTTCCAAAATTTTATTCTTCTACCTCCAACCTCTTTGATTTTTCTAACTTTAAAATAAATACGTTCGGATACTTACGGTCTAATAAAACAAGCTGTCAGTATGACAGCTGACATTTTGATCAGTGTTGCCAAACCAAAATCATAAACTCCCCCGAGGGAAATAAAATAACGAGAGTGGCTGCCCAGGCTCTCGGTAAAAATACTGCTACTGGTGGAAAAAATATTAACAATGACCAAATCAAAGATTCGTCTATTCATCATCAAGATAGGCAGGCAGTGAAAGTCAACTTAGATCCTCTAAACCAAAACTCGGATGACGAGAATGAGTGGCAATCTGCACCCATACTACGACAGTATAGAAAGAAAACCCTAAGTGCATACACTGCTCAGACTAGTGGGGTAAGGCAAAACAGCGCCAAAAGAATGAGATTAAGTCCCACTCCATCTCCGGAAAAAATACCAACTCAAAATAGATACTCGGAACTTAAAGTCGATGAAAAACAAGAAACGATGACAAAACCCAGAGCCAACAAGCCTCCACCACTAATGCTTTATGGCATTAAAGATGTTACTAAGCTCAAAGATTTGATTGAAGAGGTTCTAAATATAACTCAAGTTTTCATTCAAAATCGTAACCAAGAATCAACTTCGTGTGACAGCTGACAGCATTGAAGCTTACAAAAATCTCATGGTACTAGTCCGAGAGAAGAAATTGATAGGGCACACATTCACCCCAAAAGACGAACGACCATATCGCATCGTCATCAAGAACCTTCATCCTTCGACACCCATGGAAGCTATAAAACAGGCAATAGAAAGTACTGGCAATATAGTGAAAGGTGAAATTATAAACGCCAGACATGGACAAACAAAAGCACTACTGTCAACTTGGTTCGTTAACATTGAACCAGGCCCCAACAACAGTGAAATAAAAAACCTTAAATACATCTACCACACATGTGTCAACATTGAAGACCCCAAACGTAAGAAAACCATCCCCCAATGCAAGAGGTGTCAGCAGTATGGGCATACGAAAAATTATTGCATGCGTCCATATAGATGCGTTAAGTGCGCAGAAAACCATAACACGCTAGAATGCCCTAAGACCAAAGACGAACCAGCAAAATGTGCATTATGCCTTGGGGAGCATGCGGCCAGTTACAAGGGATGCAAAGTATTTCAAGAAATCCAGAAAAGGGAGTCTAATTCTAGAGTGCAAACGAGACCATGGATACAAATGGAAGAAAAAGACTTTCCAACTATCGGAAACAGGCCAACCCTGCCAGAAAAACCATCTACCAACACTGAATCAGCCAAAACATACGCACAAGCCATAACAGGAGACTCGACCAACCTAGAAAAAATCATTTCAAAGCAAGCGGAAAAGCTAGACCGTCTAATTGACCAAATGGGTACACTTATGTCCCTCTTGACAACAATCGTCAATAAACTTGTTCGTTAAAATGGCTTTAAGAATAGCAAGCTGGAACATAAATGGTCTGATGGACAGAAAACAAGAACTGAAAATACTTTTTACAGTGCAGAACCTTGATATAGTACTTATATCCGAAACACACCTTACAGATGGAAAAACATTCAACTATTGTCGGTGGAGACTGGAACGCTAAAAATTCTCAATGCCACACCAAAGGCGGTTGGCCTTTCTCTTTGATGAGCACCAGTGCTCCCATTGAAAGTTCATTTGTTAGGGACCTAGCTAAGGACTTAACTCAAAAAGCAGTGGACTGTAATTTAAAATGGTATAATCCAAAATAGGTACAATAATGATATTGGTAAACGTAAGAAAAGTGCGCGCGCGTCGTCTTCAGAGATCGGTAGCGAAGTGGGCTCGTGGCCCGCGTCCCGTACGTCGCACGCCGCATCTCTCGCCGCCGCCCGCCGTCGCCCGCCGTCATCCGACAGCAGCCGAAGATTGCCGAGTGGTCGGAGGCGCCCGAACAGGGATCAAGGCTTACATTGACTAGAGGCCGTAACCTTAAGAATAGCATCCATAAACACCGTATAAATATCCTCACAACGTGTCAACCAACATATTGGCCCGCAGACCCAAATAGATTGCCCGACCTTATAGACTTCTTCGTCTACAAAGGGGTACCATCCTACTTCTTAGACGTTTCTAGCTGTCACGACAGCTCTTCAGACCATTCGCCAGTAATTGCTACAATGAGCACATCTGTAATAAATCGGTCAAGAAATCAATACTTATATAACAACCATACCGACTGGGAAGCCTTTCAGAAATATCTCAATGACAACCTAGACCTGAAGATTCCTCTTAAAACCGACGAAGACATTGAAAGTGCTACTTCCTATATCACTAAATCAATACAGAAAGCGGCATGGACTTGTACTCCATCTGACAAAAAAACGAATGAAACTAAAACTCATCGCAACTTGCCGCAGATAGTAAAACGCAAAGTTCTAGAAAAAAGACGACTTAGAAGGGTTTGGCACTGTAGCCGACACCCTGCTGACAAAAGAGCGTTCAACAAAGCAGCAGCTGATTTAAAAAAGACTCTAGTTGAAATGGAGAATGAAACAATGCAACTACATCTCGAAAACTTAACGCCATCAGCTCCTGCTAAAAATGAGTACTCACTGTGGAAAACTATAAAATCAAAAAGAAAACCGCAATTAGCACAGCACCCGCTCATAAAAGAAAATGGTGAATGGGCTAAAACAGATGAAGAGAGAGCAGAAGCATACGGAGAGTTTCTTAGCAGCGTCTTCACCCCAAATGAGGACATCGGAAATGAAATTACTAACCGTGAAGTGAGCTCATATCTTGAGAGTGACCTTCAATTGAGCCCCCCTCTCCAATGCTGCACGCCTGCAGAAGTACGTCGCACTATCCTTGATCTGGAACTCAAAAAAGCTCCAGGATTTGACCTTGTCACAGCAGAAATATTGCAAAACTTGCCGAAAAAAGGAATAATGTTCATCACCTCGCTATATTTTAACGCTATTCTGAGAACTTCGTACTACCCCAACATCTGGAAAGTTTCTCAAATAAATATGATCCCCAAACCAGGAAAGCCACCGCACCTTACATCTTCATACAGACCAATAAGCCTGCTCCCTGTACTGTCGAAGGTCTTTGAAAAAATAATCTCCACACGGCTTAGTAAATACCTTTACGAAAACGCTACTATTCCAGAGCACCAGTTCGGATTTCGAAGAAGACATGCGACCATAGAACAAGTCCATAGAGTGTGTGAGCATATTAGAAATACTCTCGAAAGTAAAAAATACTGCTCAGGAGTGTTCCTCGACGTACAGCAAGCTTTTGATAAGGTTTGGCACCCTGGGCTGCTGTATAAACTGAAAAGAGCATTACCATACAACCTGTTCCTGATATTAAAATCTTACCTGGAAAACCGTATCTTCTTTGTAAAAATAAACGATGCCGCCTCAGAATTTTACGACATAAGAGCTGGAGTCCCACAAGGCTCTGTCCTAGGGCCCCTCCTGTACCTGGTATACACAGCAGATGTTCCTGAATCGGAAAATGTAATGACAGCAACTTTTGCCGATGATACTGCAGTGCTGACATCTGACGCCAACCCAGAAGTAGCGTCCGGTAAGCTACAGTCGCACTTGGATAAGGTCTATACCTGGATGAAGAGCTGGCGCATCAAGGCTAGTGCAGCTAAATCCAACCACATCACATTTACCCTTAAACAAGGAGACTGCCCTGCTGTAAAACTGGGTAATGAGCAGCTACCACACAACACTGTAGTAAAGTACCTTGGATTCTACCTTGATCGTAAACAAACGTGGAAGACTCACATCCAAACAAAGCGCAATGAACTTAATCACAGATGGAGAACACTGGAGTGGTTATTGGGAAGGAAATCTCGACTCTCTGTCAACAATAAAGTTTTGATTTACAAAGCAGTCATAAAACCAGTCTGGACTTACGGCATACAGCTGTGGGGATCAGCAAAAACCTACAACACTGAAATACTCCAGCGATTCCAAAACGGCGTGCTTAAAGCTATAGTGAATGCCCCATGGTACACAAGAATGGATGAAATCCATGAATATCTAAAAATTCACACAATCAAAGAGGAAATCAGAAATACGACAAAAGCTTACAGAGAGAGGATAATAAATCACGAAAACAGACTCGCTCAGGCTCTAAGTGAATCGCTGGCAACAAGACGTCTTAAAAGACTGCACACTTGGGATAATATACTTTGAGTAAAGTAATATCCAAAGGCAGGTCGGTATGGTTGTTTTTGTTACAAAACCCTATAATATCCACAAAAGAAAATTCAAGTTTTTAGAGTTAACGTGTTTTTGATTATTATGGTGAAACAAATCACCATTCATAATATGTGTCGTTTTTATCCACGCAATCTTATTATTTGAAAGAAAAATAAACCAATTTCTTCGCACGAAGGGCGGCCATTCGGTTCATGTTGCGACAAACAAGTGCATGCGTTTATTCATTTGATTAAAAATTTATTTAAACCAAAAAATTCTGTCATTAATTGTAAATTAAAATACCTATGATATCGATTAAAATAATTAATTGACATGTCTCGAACTTTATTTGAGAGAACTACAAGAACTATATTTCTGTCCTTTTCATTTCGTGCATGACGTCATTGACGTGTCATTTGTTTTTGGTTGAAGTTGAAATACATATGGCAGTAATGTCCGTATTCTTGAACCGTTTGACTCCTGTCAATTGTCAAAACGTCATAAGAACAGAACAGCTTTTTTACACTTATTGTCACCGTAGTAAGTGGCTCGTCGGTGTAAACGACCGACTTGAGAACATCGAGTCGCTGGTTCGAGACTCTCGTCAGATATTTTCATTTTGTATTTCTTAAGATGGTTTTAATGCCGTAAAATGGTTCGCAAGTTTCATCTCCAGCTTGTTTTTACTTTTTGTACACAGGTTTGATTTTTTTAAGCTTTAAAATGTCCAAATCATTACAAAATAGTTAACCAGGTACACTCTTAGTTTTTTTAAACCATTAAACGTTAAACGTTTGTGTTACTGGCAAAGGTTATCCTTGAAAATTACTTTCTCATAATGTATATCTGATGGCTAATTAGTAGCCAAGACAATCTTAACTTCGGTGTTCAAATAGTCAGCTATTTAGGTCAATAACTCTGAACAGACATCGAATTAGTAAAAGTTATATAATACTACTTATACGGGCTAAAAAAGGTTAACGGGGAGGAAGCTACCTCAGCCGTTGCAACTACATGAAAATGGTCTTAGGAAACTATCCATAATTTATCGTTAAATTTTGATTCCCATCCACAAATTTTTTAAAAATGTACAGTTAGTAAGACAACTGCCATTTTACACAAAAAAAAATGATGCCAATCGATCCTGTTTCTAATACTGATCAAAAAGTTCTTCTAAACTAACCCAGGTTGGAGTACTAAAAAGTCAAAAATTGCAAAATCTTTTCCCAAACATTTTGTTAGAAACATTTTTTTTTTTGATGTTACTCGATACTGTTTGTAATACTGATCAAAAACTTCTATAGGACCAAATCGGGTTGGAGTACTAAAAAGTCAGAAATCGCAAATAACGTTAAGTTACGTACCGCGCGAGTTCGTGATCATTTCACTATGTTTTTTTGTTTTTAAGGTTTTGTAAACCTTCTTTCTCTCTTACCTTCCTTCTTTCTTAGGACCTGCTATGATTTCGATTGAGTTTTTGATCATAAACAAGACCAATAAACATCCAAAGTAATAATTTGGTTTAAACTTTGCAATTTTTGACTTATTTAGAACTCCAAGCTGGTTTGGTCCAATAGAAGTTTTTAATCAATATTAGAAATAGGATCGATTGACATCAAAAAAAAGTTTTGTATAAAATAATTTTTTTTTGCTAACTGCAGATTTTTTTGAAAACCGGTAATTGTGATTCAAAATTTTACGAAAAATTATGGATAGTTTCCTATGTCCATTTTTATGTAGCTGCCCTTACTGCCCCGTTTACCGTTTCCACCCAAGACCTCGAGCAATCGAAAACATTGACGACCAACACCCACGACTAAAAATGATGTATAACTTTGAGAGTTGTCACTGAAAAGCTCTCTTTAGCGTTGTAAGTTATTGCTGTTGATTAGTCCGAAAATCTTGACTTCGGTGCTCAATCGTTCGTTCGAATTGTCTTAATAACTCTAAACGGAATACGATTTGCCAATGTCGAAAGAGGCAAAGGTTCTCGTTAAAAATCTCTTTCTTATGTTGTATATATTATGGCTATTTGTTGCCTAGACAATCTTAACTTCGATGTCCAAATAATCAGCTATTTAGGTCAAGAACTCTGAACGGACTGTGAATTAGCAAAAGTTATATAAATAGCAAAATTTGTCATGGAAAAGCTCTTTCCAGCGGTATTAATTATTTCTGTTGGTTACTCCGAAAATCTTAACTTCGGTGCTGAAATCATTACCTATTTAGCTTAATAACTCCGAACGTAATAGGATTTTGCAAAAGTCGTAAGAGGCAAAAGTTCTCCTTAAAAAACAATTTCTTAAGTTGTATATGTTATGCCTATTGGTTGCCTAGACAATCTTAACTTTGATGTCCAGATAGTCAGCTATGTAGGTCAAAAACTCTGAACGGACTGTAGGTCAAAAACTCTGAACGGACTGCGAATTAGCAAAAGTTATATAAGTAGGAAAATTTGCCGTTGAAAAGCTCTCTCCAGTGGTGTAAATTATTTATGTTGGTTCCTCCGAAAATCTTAACTTCGGTGATCAGTTCGTCACCTATTTAGCTTAATTACTCCAAACAGAATAAGATTTGGCGAAAGTCGTAAGAAACAAAGGTTCTCCTTAAAAATCTCTTTCTAATATTGTATTTCTTATGGCTGTTGGTTGTATAGACAATCTTAAATTCGAAGTCCAAATAGTCGCCCATTTTCGTCAATAATTCTGAATGGACTGCGAATTAGCAAAACTTATAGAAGTAGCAAAAGTCGTCATTGAAAAGCTCTCTCCAATGGTACATATGTTATTGCTATTAGTCACCCAGAAAACCATAACTTCGGTGCTCAAAAAACCATAGTTTTTGAGTCTTAATAATTTTAAATATCGTAGATGAAAATGACACAAATTTACAGTGTTGATTTTACATGCATTAATGATTTTGAATATGTGAACTCTAATAATTCTAATATTTTTTTGAAGCTTTGTAGCTTGGAAAAACAAAATAGTTAAATAATTTTAAATTCCGTGGTCTAATTTGGCACAAATTTATATAATAAGCTTATGTTGGCCATCTGAGAAAGAAAATAGTTATTTCATAAACTGTAATTTTTTTTTAGTACTGTTTTTACGTACTGACCCTATTGCCAGTTTGCACTGGACAAAAATGACACAAACTGGGTTTGCACACTCCGCAGACTATCCTAGATAAGATAATATATCATGATTATTTTAAACTTTAAATCAATTTTGGCAATTTTAATTTGATTAAAAATATTCAACCACAAAACATCGAATTACTGAAAATGCCAGATATGACACAAAATGCAATAGTAAGCTCCGTAGGTACGACTGTATCTACAGCCAAAAAATAATAAACTTTAGAATTTTTGAAACTTATGGCATCAAAATTGCCTAGCGCTATCGGACTATATAGTTAAAAGCGCATAGTTTACAACTTGAGCCCAGAAAAAGAGACAACTTGAACGATCCACAATTTATTTTTGGTTTCTACGTATATTTATAAAGCGTGTTTTTCTAGTGTTTTTGAAACTATTAATTTATTTTCGTGAATAGTAATAGTGATAAATCTGTAAAACGTACTAACAATGTTAATATTATCCCAATGAACTGTAAAAATTTAATAATCTTTCACCAGAATATATGTGGTGTTTCTAACAAGCCAATCGAATTAGAAGCCTATATACAAACTCTTGAGACTAAAGTAGACTTTCTACGCTTGACCGAGCATTCAATTCTCGAAGAGAAGAGAAGTCATAAAATACTCGAAGTAAGAAAAAGAGAGAAGGGAGCCTAATCTTCGCTCAAGCAGATAGGAAAATAGAGAATGTTATGTATTGATAGACAAGATTTATTTCCTAGTAACCAATACATACTTTTATATCGTATATCGAGTTCCTGTCTTTTCTTTTTTACATGGGCTTTCCAACGCAACTTGGAGCAACACAACGTCGAGAGTTATGCCAAGGTATTTTGCTGTATTAGCATAAGGTACTTGCGTACCATTTATGTAGATTGGGTGATAGTCCAAGTGTTTGTTTGTAAAGTCAATGTGAATTGATTTTGACTCATTGAGTTTGATCTTCCATTTTTGTGTTCTACTGCTTCTCTGTGGCTTGATCCGGTAGCCATAATTGCAGTATCATCTGCAAAGGTAGCAATGGTGTTGTTTTCCAGTTCTGGGATGTCACATGTGTATAACAAGTACCAAATTGGGCCTAGCACACTTCCTTGAGGTACACCAGCTTTTATAGCTTTTATAGCTCCTGCCGTAAATATCTAACAATGATTTAAACATGTAGTAACCAGATTTCGATATTACTTCCTTCGTAATAAGGTGAAAACAGCTGTCATAAGTCACTGACATACAATTTAGTCACTGTATGTAAACAAAACGATATCAGACGACCACACTGATAACGGTTTAGTTTGTTGTGAGGGGTGTTACGATGCCAACCTGCACGCTATGCACATCGTACCGACAAAGCGACCGTTCGTATTACGACACCGCGCTTCAGACGTCACAGACTATTGTCATCGCCTTTTCTTTACCTAACTTCGGTGGGAACGGACACTGATATGTTAAACCTAATTCATAAGAAATCCATTTTATAATTTTTATATGTAATTTGTGAATCTTCGAAATATATTTCGTAACCTAGAGGACTTATTCATTGGAGAGTTTCCCGACACACGCCCCACACATATTTGGCGCAGCCGGTGCTCGTTACAGACTTAAGGTGTGGAGATGTGAAATACCTAAAAATCAGGAAAACGCCGCATCAACTGTCTAGACGAAGAACCTATTGGAGGCCTGTCAAGGAAGCTGTTGCTGTGGAGATTGGGACATCAAGAAATCGATTGAACAACGCTCGCAAGCAATGCTACTCATGTAAGTACATAAGTCCTATTATTGGTTGCTATATTTCTAACGCAAGTGGTACTGTAATTTGCCAAAATTTTTCACCCACGTAGTAATAGGGACCTTAGTTTTAGTAGGCGCAGTCAACTCCGCATCGCGCGAAGTGACGCATTTCGTAATTTAGAAGACATAATAGAAAATTTAGAAACCATGACAGAATCGAGTAGTAGTTCTACACTCGACATGAATCAAATAGATTTATCAGATAAGATTTATAGATCACTTAGACTGGTTCCGGAATTTGACGGAAATCCAAATGTTTTAACTAGGTTTTTGAACTTGTGCGATCAATTAGTGCTCACTTATGTCAGTCCAGAACCTGGACGTCAGCTTTCAAACTTATCTTTGATCAATGGAATTTTAAACAAGATTACTGGTAATGCTGCACGTACTTTGGCAACTAACGGAATTCCAAGTGACTGGAATGGTATAAGATCAACCTTAATTAATACATTTTCGGATCACAGAGATGAATCGTCGTTGTACACTGATCTCTCTCTCTTAGTTCAAGGAACCAATTCGATACAAGTTTTTTACGAAAAAGTTCAACACTAGTTATGCACAATTATGACGTACGTCGAATTACATGAATCGATAAAAACTACCATAGAATCCAAACGAACTCTTTATAAAAAACTAGCTTTACAGAGCTTTTTGAAAGGCTTAGAAGAACCACTAGGATCGAGGATAAGATGCATGAGACCTTCAACTCTTGAAAGCGCTCTTGAATACGCTCAAGACGAATTAAATATACTATATCTCCAGAAACGAAACAAGTCAGTACCAGCAAAAGAAAAACCTCAAAATGAGCAGGTTAATCCTTCTACCTCTTGGTTACACCCTAATTTTCGTTCGATTAGGCCAACAAATCAAAATCCAACATTTCAAACATACTCGAGACCTCAAATACAGCCTTTTGGATCTCAATACCCACCACAATATCATCCGCAACTTGCACGACAAGATCAGTTCAGACAACCCTACCCGAGACCTACAAATACTCAACAAATGTTCGGAGCCCCCCCTACCAACATGTCAACTGGCTTTCGAATCCCACTACGCCAAGCACCTCAGAATAATTATCCAAAACCTATGAGTGGCATTAGTTACCCCACTGCGCGTACTTTGCCACCCACGAACTATAATGGTAGACGCAGTTTGGCGCTGAATGTGAACAATGATCCTCAAATTAAAGAAGCGAACTTTAACGAATCGTTTAACGAAAATTATTGCTACTATGATTTCAATATCCAGAACACTGATGTTCCTAATACAGATACAAGTAACCCTAACACATTTTTGACCGACCTTGACGTTGAAAATCTATTGTTTGAAGATGGACATAACCTTCAAAGTTCAAATTTTTATCCAACCTCGGAGGACAACACCCTCAAATAGAATTAAATTTGCACGATAAACGCCATTTACCTTATATTCAAATAAATAATCCACCAATCAAACTTTTAATCGATACAGGCGCAAATGAGTCCTTTATAAGCCCGGAAGCGTACGAAAAATTTTACTCGCATATCCCTCTTGTCTATGACCCCTTTTTGGTCACAAATACCCACGTGACGACCCAAAATTACTACTCACTAACTGTGCCCTGTTTCGATGAATTTAAAGATCGTATGCCGATAAAATTATACTTATATAGATTTCATAATTTCTTCGATGGGTTGATAGGTTGCGAACAATTAAAAAAATGGAATGCAAAAATCGACCTTGCTACGCATACGTTAGAAACTAAATTTGCTCAACTTCCAATAGCTTTATATAATCCTGAATGCTTAAATTCTTATCAAATCACCATACCTGCACAAACTACTCAGTTAATCAAGGTACCTACTAATATTGCGCAAGGAGACATTTACATTGAAGAACAATCAATTTCTGCTTGCTTCATCAGCGAATGCTTAACATCCGCCGAAAATAATCATACTAATGTACAAATTTCAAATCCCACGGATAATGATATTGTAATTTCTATAACAAAACCTATCTTTGCACATATTTATAACGAACAAACAATGCCAGTAACTCGAGTAGATACGACCGTGAATACCGAGATGCGAACTCAGCAAGTATTATCGCACCTGCGCATAGAACATTTAAATGCAGAAGAGACAGCCAATTTAATAAACCTTTGCAAAGAATATTCCGACGTATTTTATATCGAAAATGAGCCACTAACCTTTAGCAATGAAATCAAACATCATATCAGAACCACAGACGATAGCCCGGTATACAGTAAAAGTTACAGATACCCTTACGTACATAAGAAAGAAGTACAAACTCAAATAGAATCTATGTTACACCAAGGTATTATTCAACCATCTTCATCGCCTTGGAACGCGCCATTATGGATAGTACCAAAAAAAAGCGACGCATCTGGTAAAGTCAAATGGCGCTTAGTCATTGATTTCCGCCAACTCAATGCAAAAACGATCAATGATAAATATCCAATCCCGAACATTAATGATATTTTAGATAAGTTAGGCAGATGTTTATACTTTTCAACATTAGATTTAAAATCCGGATTTCTACAAATTCAACTAAATCCGTCCGATATTCCAAAAACGGCATTTAGTGTAGAGCAAGGGCATTTTGAATATGTTAGAATGCCCATGGGATTAAAAAATTCTCCGGCTACGTTTCAACGTGTGATGGACAATGTCCTTCGCGGATTGCCAAATTGTACCACATACATGGACGATATTTTGGTATTTTCAACGTCCTTGCAAGAACATATCGTTAATTTACGCGCCATATTTGAACGTCTTAGACATTCAAACTTAAAAATTCAGATGGATAAGTCGGAATTTCTCAAACATGAAACACCCTATCTTGGCCATATAATTACCACAGATGGTGTGAAGCCAAATCCGGATAAAATATCAGCTATTGTAAATTATCCAATTCCGAAAACCCCTAAGCAGATTAAGGCATTTTTGGGTTAACTTGGTTACTACAGACGTTTTATACCAAATTTCGCACGTGTCACTAAACCGTTTACGTCATGTCTAAAAAAAGGTGCTAAAATTAATTTGACTCCCGAGTACTTGTCCTGCTTTGAACACTGTAAAACTCTTCTTACAAACGACCCCATTCTAACATATCCAGATTTTAGCAAAGAATTTATTTTAACCACAGACGCCTCAAACGTGGCTTTGGGAGCAATACTTTCTCAGGGACCTATCGGTTCTGACAAACCCATAGCCTACGCGTCTAGAACTTTGAATGATAGCGAAATTAATTACTCTACGATCGAGAAAGAGTTACTCGCAATAGTCTGGGCTACAAAATATTTCAGGCCTTACCTTTTCGGTAGAGAATTTAAAATAATAACAGATCACAAACCCTTAATTTGGCTTATGAATCTTAAAGAACCAGGATCACGTCTCACGAGATGGCGACTAAGGTTAGCAGAATATGATTATACTATTGTCCATAAAAAAGGTAAAACCAATACTAATGCGGATGCTCTGTCACGTATTCAAATCAACCAAAATGAAACTTTGTCCTTGTGCGTTAATCATTCTGAAACGGCACACTCGAATACATCTTCTACATTAACTGCTGAAGGAAACAGCCCGATACATTCGTCATCAACCCTCACGGCTCCCTCAGTTTTTGATGGAGGATCAAATGACCCGCAGCATCAAGAAAGTGCAGCCTCCCCAAATATTGAAACCATACACACAAGCTTAGAAAACCCTGTTTTGGAAATACCGATATCGGACGAACCTTTAAATAAATTTAAGAGGCAGTTAGTCATAAATATAATAAATGGTAACCCTAAAAGTAGACCAACCACAACCCAACCTTTTCAGTCCTTTCAAAAAGTTACTGTAGACATTAACGAACATAGCATTGAAGGCAGTCTTATTAACGCTGTAAAGTCTCACGTTGATCTAAAATTCCGGACAGCGATTCTTGTAAATCCTATCGAAAGAATGCTGAGTATAATACCGATTTTACAGGAAACTTTTGAAAATTCGTCGATGAACTTAGTTTTAGTCAAATATGAGGTAATAAATGTTAATGATCAGTCAAATCAACTTGATATAATAAAAAAGTACCACGAAGGCAAGACCAATCATCGCGGAATCAACGAAACCTACCTTTCGCTGTCACAACGTTACTTTTGGCCGAAAATTAAAACTGATATTACTAAATTTATAAACGAATGTAATATATGCAGATGTGCGAAATATGACCGAAATCCGATCCGTCAGCAGTTCAGAGTTGTACCTCCATCAACTCAACCGTTTGAATTAGCACACGCAGACGTTCTGACTATTGACCATGACAAATACTTGACTATCATAGACTCATTTTCTAAATACGCTCAGGCATATCTTTTACCAGATTGTACTGCACCTAATATAATAAAAGCTCTTTTAACTTACAGTACTCATTATGGGTTTCCTTTAAATTTAACGACGGATCAAGGTACCGAATTTAGTAATCAAGTAGTGTCAGAATTTCTCCGTTTGCATAAAATAGAACACCATATGACTAGTGCATATGCACCAAATGAAAACGGTATCATAGAACGTTTCCACAGTACGCTTTTAGAACACTTACGGTTATTTAAAATTCAGCATAAAAACGAGCCCACTCGAAGTCTTATACCGTACGCGTTAATCGCCTACAATAGTTCTATCCACAGCTTAACCAAGTGTAGACCGTTTGATGTAATTTCTGGACATTTTGATCCTCGAAATCCTATTGATTTAAATTTGACGAACCGATATCTTCAAACTTATATCCAAGAACATCGTAGCAGAATGGAAACGGTGTATAAAATTATTTATGACTCTGCACTATCCGATCGTATAGATATAATGACACGGCGTAACGCCGATAGGGAACCTGTTTTAGATTGTCAACAAGATCAAGTCATACATATACGAAATCCAATGGCAAGTAGACAAAAATTGGCACCTCGATTTATTCAGGACAAAGTACTTAAGAACTTACCTATACACATCTACACCGCAAAAGGTCGTGGTCCGGTCGCTAAATCACGGTTAAAAAGACCACCAAAGAAATGACAATTCAGCAAAACCAGGTAATCCGCAATCTTTCAATTAATCAGAGAAAATTGGAAAAAGCTCTTTCTTATGTCATGAATATGACTAATAATGATAACGAGCGAATAATTCATTACGCTCATCTTGTGCAGCTTTTCGCGATTTTGACCGAAAATGTACAAGAACTACTGAGTGAAATTAATAGAATAGAAAATATATTAGCCTTTAGTCGAGACAAATCAGTTCATCATTCCGTACTTTCTGTCAAAGATCTTAAAAATATGATAAGCCAACTAAAACATATATATAGTTCCAACGAAATCATTGACTTAGATATTAGAAATTATTACGAAATCCTTAACTTAGCTTCATTTTTTACCGAGTCCACAGTTGTAGTAGTCATAAAGTTTCCCATTACATTTACTACTGAGTACCAGTTATATGAATTGTGCCCCGTTCCAAATAACAATAGCGTTATTATAGTACCACCTGCACCCTATATAGCATCCAATTCTCAGGAATTTGTGTATATAGAGGCTGAATGCCCGAAGGTCAACTCTTGGCACCTATGCGAGCAGAAGATCGTCCACCAGATTATGTCAAAAAAAAGACTGTATTCAAAAACTCATACAATTTCAGGAGATAGATGTAACGTGCAAAACCACGCCTATCTCTCTGACCAGGGAAGCTCTGATTGAGCTAGACAGCTACCACTACATAATTGCTTTCCCCAACAGTACAAAAGTAAAATTAACCTGTGGAAAAGAACGATATCAGATGCTACGAGGAAGCTTTTTGGTCACCGTTCCTCAAGGTTGCAAGATAAAAACCCCAGAGATCAGTATTATCAATTTGGATAACAAATTAGTTGGGTAACCATTAGAACTCATGGCTCAACCGCACAATGAGATATTGACAAAGACACGCAGTTTCCATTTGCAGACTACAGACCTAAGTAGTCTCCGCAAAATTCAGAACCAAATTACCATGCAAGACGAAATATCTGTTGAAACATTAGACACAACTGGAATGTACCATACCACAATTCCATTTTATTTACTTATACTATTCGGTGCAGGAGCACTGAGCATTTGGTATTTCATTCGTCGCCGCCGCCGTCGAACTGCGACAGTAAATATTACAACTGAAACAGCTAATACTGAACTGACGGAAGATGAAAGAAGAGCCGCAACTTTTGGCGTCAAGGTCACCAAATAGTTGCTTATCTGGCAGTGGAGGTGTTACGATGCCAACCTGCACGCTATGCACATCGTACCGACAAAGCGACCGTTCGTATTACGACACCGCGCTTCAGACGTCACAGACTATTGTCATCGCCTTTTCTTTACCTAACTTCGGTGGGAACGGACACTGATATGTTAAACCTAATTCATAAGAAATCCATTTTATAATTTTTATATGTAATTTGTGAATCTTCGAAATATATTTCGTAACCTAGAGGACTTATTCATTGGAGAGTTTCCCGACACACGCCCCACACATATTTGGGGCCTACCTCAAGGTCAGACTCCGTTTACATAATATCGTTTTTATCATATACACATCACCAATCTGAAATATTCATCTTTGTTGACTTAGTTTGTGGAGAAGCTTCAAGCTGTTTTCTGGCATTCATTAATATAGTGAAATTGCAGTTTTTATTATTTTGGAGTTTGGTTCTTACGAAATATTGGAAGTAGACGACTTGCTGCGCCGAGGAGAATAATGATGATAATGGATGGTTCAGAATATTAATAAAAAACCTACCTATGTGTGGTGTCGAAAATACATAGAAAGTTTAGGAATGAGTACAAGGGTTTAAATAAAAGAGAAGACGATGATTTACGGCAAGACAGAGAAGAAGTAGTTTCTTCTCGTTGTCGATGATATATTTCTTTAAGGTTTTTCTTTGGAATGCGCTCCCGTTGGATATCAGGATGGCAATCAGTCGGCTCACATTTAAAAGCTCGCGACCATTTATGTAAGAAGTTGGCAGACTTATTCCACATTTAATTTGTTTTGTTTTCTTCATCTACGTCGTTTTTAATTGTTTTTTATTTTTCCTCACTTTTTATAATTTGTTGTATGTATGTATTTTTTGTTATATTTTATTCTTCATAATTTTCTATACTATTGCACCTACTGTTTTATCTCTGCATCACCCTAAGGTAGACTGGTAGAAAATGCCCAAGGCATTAAGTCCACCTTTGTATATTATGTGCATAAAGTTTTAATAAATAAAATAATTTAAATTGAGTCAGCCCAAACTGTACAAGTTCAGTTCTTACAGTAGCGTCCTTCAGCTCCTGTGATGTGCACACAACAGGACAACACGACACAATATCAAGTATCCCATTTTTGTGGAGCAAGAGCACATTAACACTCCAGGACAGAGTCATCTCTGAATCTCCACTAGATGAGTAGCTAATTTTAAAAACTAAGGGTGTATTATGGAAAGGCCTTTGATTGAGATGAATGGTAAGAATTAGGAAGAAGGCTGGAGGATCGATATTGACGATGGTGGGAATTAAAACAATTATTCAAAAATTAAATTATTATATACAAAAAACGTATCGTACTTAGCAATACTGTTAATTATTTTCACGTTTCGCGAAATTATATTCTTAAGGGGCTGGCAAAGCATGCGTCATTCATACAAACTTAATACCAAAATAGTTTGTAAATCAAACCTAAATATTGTGTAATTCAATCGAAATAAATACACACTACGTTAAGAATATGTTTGATTTACAAATTATTTTGGTACCTACTTATTACGTTTGTATGAAAGAGGCATGTTGCGCCGGCCCCTTAAATTACATCATCATACATTATAAATTATGCTACCTAAATAATCACGTAGATTAGATTACAGTTATCACTAAAATGCAAAATCCACTGCGACTGCAGCTAAGTTAGTATTATTTTAAATGTCGCTCACATTACTAGCTCATTCGTACCGAGTGTCCTGACGTGTACTAAGCGTAGTTTTGAGAAAACTGTAGCGACATCTATCGGCTAAGCGTCAAACTGCGTCGTCAACTAATGGACTATAAGTTGAAAATAAAGCCGCTACCAGATACTTCTTACTATCCTTTACTACAAAAATAGCAGAGCAGAGTTGGCTGTAACTCCCGTTTGGGTGAAAGATATACAACAAAGAATATGGCATCTTGTTTAACTAACATAAGTACATTCGCAGTGGACGTAGCGTTAAAATTATCACAATCCTTTTGTTCATATTACAGCTTAATTAAATAAAATTTGATATCACTAGATCAATAAAAACTTTTTAACCTAAAATGTTTTGTTCTTTGTTTTTGTGCTTTGTTTTAAATTAAGAATTTGATATTGTTTTTCTTAAAACAAATATACCAGTCAATTTCACACGTCCAGTTTCATGTTTCTTCTCTATTTGAGTTGTCATTCAACTAATATACGTCATTCCAAAAACTGGAATAAAAACTCAATTATCTCTCTCTCTCTCTATGTTCCTCGCATTGTAAAGCACCACAATCAATGAAGCTCCTAATTCCTGGCTTTGAACCTGAGCCAATGACCTCCTTGTAGTCTGATGTTGAAAGTCTCTTTGTCAAGCTTGGCTGGGATACATGTCTTCTCGCAAGGTACGACCTCCAAATACTGCAGGATCTGGTACGCCATTACCTTCATCTCACAGAGAGCAAATCTTGACCCTGAGAAAAAATAACATTAAGATTTAGAAAGTCTTTCGAATGACCTATATTTATTATACGGATGTAACTGTCTTAGCTAACAAGTTCATTTAGTAGTAGATGTAGTTGTCATGATTCGATTTTTAATTATTTTAATGGACAGCGAACTTACCAATACAGTTTCTGGGTCCGACACCGAAGGGCATGTAAGCGAAAGTATGGAAAGAGTGCCTGTTTTCTTCGGAGAAGCGTTCAGGGTCAAACTTATCAGGGTTGGGGAAGAACTGGGGGTCACGGTGGAAAGCAAACGCTGGGATTTGGATACCCATACCTTTGCGAACCTGCAAATACATTTTTTTTGTTAATATTTTGTTGTTTCAGGTTCAGTTTGTATTAGAAAAAAAAAATATTTACTTACAATGAACTCTTTTTTAGCCTTCTCGTTAGGTTTACCTAGATTGTAATCTTTGGTGCAAATTCTGTCTAGAGCAATGCCAGGTGGCCATAGACGCAGGAGTTCTGTAACACAAAACTTTGGCATAAATATATTATTTATCACAAGTATTTAATTTTGAACAAAACTGCCCTTGGGCACATCGTTTGATTTTAATGAATATTTTAGGAGATACACAATTTAAAAAAAAACCTTAACGCGCATTTTCTTTATACGAAATGATGTGTTGATGTGCTCCTTGAGAATTGTATGATACGTGCCTACGACAGACTCTCTCTAACCCTCTCTCTCTTATGTGATGGAGACGAAGTTGCGCGGGTTAGCTAATAATTAATGATTCTCTAAATATTCAAAATCTTACCGGAAACCACCATATCCATGTATGGCATATTCTGAATGGAGCTAAAGTCAAACTTGCCGCCGTTCTTAGCGTCTGTCTCCTTGATCTCTTGTGCCAGTTTCTCCTGGACATCAGGGTTCACCGCCAACTCATAGAGGAGGAATGACATGCCTGATGATACGGTTTCAAAACCAGCTATAAAGAACAGCACTGCTTGGGCGATGAGGTCGTCATCAGACCACACTGAAAGCAAAATGTAGTAATGATTTATTAATTGCATGACCAGCCAAGCAACAAATAACATCCAAATATTCGTTTCATGCGTTATTTGGGTATAATCATCACCATCATTGATAATTTGTTCCATGAGATGGGTACAATGGTACAATCTCGAGTTTCCCCGTGATCTATTTGGCTCTGTGGCTATTTTAAATTGATGGCAGAATATCCTTGGGAGGGCTGTATTTGGCCCCTCTAATCGATAACTAGACTAAATGAGTCATTTTCATCCCAAAAACAAAACTGAAATATCGCAGATGTTTGTTTTAGCTTACCCAAGTACCAGCTTGGTACTTGCAAAATAGATGTAGCGACATATTTCAACTCCTTTATAAAAATCATTAAGAAAATATAAAAATAAATATCGATGGACATTTACACACAGCGCCACCTAGTACCACACTCAGCAAAGCTTGTGTCGTGGACACTAGTTAGTTGATATACTACATATATACTTTTTAGTTTGTAAATACATACTTATTTTACATATAAACATCCATGACTCGGAAACAAATGTCCATGCTCATCACACAATCATTTGCTCCTACCGGGATTCGAACCCAGGACCCTAAGAACGTAAGGCAGCGTCACTACCACTACGCCATTCGAGTCGTCATTGTTAAGGGTTTTAACCATAGGTTTAGAACAAGGCCAGAACTTGTCACGCTAGCTCAGATCTATTACGGATACATATTTAGTTACCTACTTGATGTAACTCTACACTACACCGCTTGTAATTTGTGTTTTTACTTATTTTTTTGTTAACACATACATCCGGGTTGCCTTATGAACGAAAATATAAGTTTTTCTTTTTAACAGATGAGTTAAAGAAACTTAATTTAATTCAATCAAAATATGTTTGATCTTATGTGTGTTTTTATGATGCTTAATTACATTGTAGAGTATAAAACTAAGACGGTGTATAGTAATACCTATCAAATGAACATTCTAAGATATTATCACATTTCGCTGAAAAAATGAAACTCTATCCGATTTTTATTTCGTCCACTGTGTCCATCATAAGATCATCATAAATGTCTCGTACCCCTGGATCAACTAGTTCTATCATTATAATATACTCACCTCTGGTAACTTGCTTCTGTCCAACAGAAGATTCCTCAACTGTTGCGAATCCAGCAGCTTCATCATCGGACTTGATGTCTTCATGGGTCAGTTTACCTGAAGTTACACACGAATTAGTTATAGTTAGGTTACTATTAAATTTTATTTTATTTTATTAGAATTTTTATTGGAATGATGATAAGCCTTTACTCGACCTACGCACCTTTTTTAGCTTCCATGAGCAAGTGAATCATATCAGGTCTGATAATGTTCTTCATCTCGCGATTAGCCATTGTTTCTAGAACTAACTTTTTGAAGAATTTCTTCGAAACATCCGATAGGAAATCCATCTTCAAGAACTGTAAAATAAGAAACAATAAGTCAATATTTTTATTTTAACACTTTCGCCCGTTAAGTTTGTTATTATTGTCTGGCACCTCGACACTTGACATGTAATTTAATGAGGAGGGGTGAAACGCATATATGGGACTAAAAGAGCGATAGACATGAATATTACTGATGAATGGAAAAGGAGAAAAAGGCCAAAGAAAAAAGGACAGATTGTGTGAGGACTGATGTGAAAGAGAAACAAGTAAATAACGCCATTACATTAGATTGGAATAAGAAATCGTGTTGCACCGATACCAAATAGAATGAGACAAGAACAGGCAGAGGATGATTTCAACAGCTTTAAAGGTCCCTCGAATATCATGATTAATTCTAGTATCAACATCAAGTGGACTTTACGAGATGAATGATTTATGAACAACACTAATCTCTCGGATCTTGCCCACCCATCCGTAACAACCGCGACCTTAACCTTGAGACCACGTGATGTTGTTTTGATTCTATATGAACGGGTACCTACATTAGCCGTGTGAGTTAGTGTTGACATGCGAATTTTAATGTTATATATTTATTTATTTTGTTTGTTAATATTTTATTTAAATATTCAAATACATTCTTTAAAGTAGAGTCTTCTTCAAAACAACATTGGTGCGCAATCATAACATTATCGGCAAATCTAGATCTGTAATACCTAATGTAACAACGATAATTCAGGTATTCACCTTCAAATGCTTACATTGTTTGTCTATTGTTACTAAGTTATTGATTACTAGTTTATCAATTTTATCGTATTTATTTCCAGATACCAATAGTTTGTCAACAAGGAATAATTGTAGGTACTCCACAAGAATTAATGTATGAGGAATGATTGTTTCATGAAGTTCTCAGGAACAACTTACCTTGGCAACTTTCGGTGCATTAGCCATTAGGAAGAATAATAACAACTGACGGAACTTGAAGGTGGATGACAACTTGCCCATGGCGTAGAACTCATTATCTTCGTCGTTGTGAGAGTCCACCTTCAGACCGAAGGCACAGGAGGCGATCACGTCATTGGCGTAGCGAGTCGTCAAGTCCTTGCATTCTATGTCTATATAACCAGCTGAAAGAGATTTTTGAGTTGATTACATTTTTAGGTCAAACTTTAATATACATTTTCAAATATAACTCACGCCGTCTAGGTGCACAGATTTTCAAAAATCTTACATTTGGATTCCTTGATTTTTCTCTGAAGAGCACTCATCATCTGGTCACCCACCTCCACCATGAACGGCACCATCAGACGCATCTTGGAACTTGTGAACGCTGGGCTTAATGTTGAACGCATGTCCTTCCATTCTTGACCTGTGGAAGATCACAGTACGATTTCTTTAAACATATCAATGAAAGTTAAGTATTAAACCATTAGTCATAATATTATAGCCTAAAGTAATTTTTTTAATGGCCAAGCAATACAATTAGGCGATTTTTAAGCGAAATGCTAAGAAAACCATAATTTTCATACCTTTCAATGAGAACAAGTTTCGGGAGAAGAAGGAGTCTTCGGTGCTGAAGATGGCGCGGTGATCAAGGAAGTGCTCGAAATCTTTGACAGTTATTTTTTTCACCAATTCAATGTCACGAATCATCACCATTTCATTGATGAACTCAAATTTACCCACGAATCTGATGAAAAATAATATTTAAAAAATCACCGATAAGTTATAAAAACCTACACGGTGTAGAATGAAAAGTAATTACAATGAAATCGTTAAACTAAGTAACCACTTACTTTTCTTCAGGAAAACTGTTATAGGTCCTCAAGATGTCATCACAGAAGTGATCCATGCGTAACAGGATTCTGGTCATGTTGCCCATCAACGGGACTGGCCTGAAGTGCTTGACGCCATTACGACTGAACGTTGAGTAGATTTGCCGGAGATACAAGATTACTACGGCGATTAACACCGCCACCCAGATAAGGATTAATATCATGATCTGAAACAACAAGAAACAATTATTTAATAGTAAATTAATACCCAAGGGGTTAAAGTAACGAGAGAGGGAGAGAGCCTCTCTTCCCGGCCGCCGCGGGAGACGCACCGGGCGTCGGGGACCACGTGGTGGCTACCGGCCACCGTAGATGCGGGCCTGTGGACGGTTGGCTATGGGCTAGCTAGCCGTCCGTCCGTTTAACGACGACGACAGGCCGTGTCGACGGCGTGTTCGTGTTCCACGCGCGCCTCAAAGAGATGTCAGCATGAGGGGAGGGGCCCGAAAGGGCCGAAGCCTGCCGGGGTTGCGGGCCTGTTCGAAAGAGATACCGTGGCCCCGGAACATAAAGGGCGAGGAAGGAACATGGATGGGTTTTAGTCAGTAAAAGTCTGACACTCCCTCCCGCTCCGCCCAGAGTGGGAGAAGTCAATTGATGATTTCCCATACTAAAAAAAAAAAAAAAAAAAAGGGGTTAAAGTAACTTATTTAGTCCCCAGACGGGGTTTCGCACCCGAACGTAGTGAAGGCGCCAATGGTACGAGGGACTAAATCTTTAACCCGAGGTAAACACTGTGCTTTTCAGTACGAATACAAGGAACATAAAACATGGATCAATCGAAAAACAAATCAAGATCGCATTGCCGCTTTCCCACCTATTTTATTTTTCTTCTGTGGCCGATCAGCTATTCAGCCATGGTTTTTCATTTTTATCATTAAAAAAATTGTAATTTTTTGCTCAAATCTACATACTTTCAACCCGTTCCTCAGGCAACTTCATACCTACTTTCCGAGTATGAGTAATGAAAAGCATATTTGTAGAGGAACTTGTGCAATGTTGTTATCCTGTTCCAATTAATTTGTTGATTCATAAGCAAAGTCGGTGTAGGAACTTCTTGATTACTCAAACTCATTTTATTTACATTTGCTTTGTTATCCTGATATTCTGCTGACTATATAAGAAAATCTGTCGAAGTCGGCTTGACAGTAAAACTCTGCTTATACATCACGTAGTTCGATAATATCATATTATGATGAACTGTCTGCAAAAACAGTTACATATTTACTATTCACATCGGTCTCAGTATCTCTTTTGTTCGTTGCTGCTCCCTTGATCGTTACCATTTCTTCTTAATCTACAAAATTTTTGTCAAGATCATCTACTAAATAGTAATATACAGGGTTATTTGTAAAACACCGGCAACCTCGCAGGAGTGGATTGCTGACATCTTAAACAACAACATTTGTTCTACGACTTTTGGGAAAACAGGCAAAAAAAAATCGACTTCTCAAGCAAAACTCCATCAGCTGTTCGGACAATTAATGTATGGAGAGTTGATTTTTTTTTGTCCGTTTTCGGAAAAGTCGTAGAACAAATGTTGTTGTTTAAGATGTCAGCAATCCACCCCTGCAAGGTTGCCGGTGTTTTACAAATAACCCTGTATATTTTGCAAATACCTATTCTCATGAATGTTAAAATTGAGTGAAAAGATAGGTACCACTACAATTTACTATGATTATCTTGTTATTTTAATTTGAAGTACATCCACGTGTAAGCTATGTTTGTCAGTGCCAAGGTAAGCAACTCTTCTCTGACCAGAGTCCATACAAGAACGACATTAAACTAAGGCTTATTAATACTGAAATGGTGAACTAGTATTTTTGCAAATATTTTAGTTTTTTTGTCATTTTATTACTGAAAAATGTCCGGAAAGGTTGTGACTACTGACTTGACGATTAAGATATCTAATGATGAAGTAGCCAATATGTTGTAAATCCTACAAATAAATGTGGGTATTGGTGAGACTGAAGAATTTACCGATAATACCTTTTATTTTAAAATTTAACTAACTTCTGCCCTCTACTTTATATAAAGTAAGATCCCATGATACAATTTATCGAACTTAACGCGGGCGAGCCCGCGGGCAGAAGTTAGTTAAATTTTAAAATAAAAGGTATTATCGGTAAATTCTTCAGTCTCACCAAAACCCACATTTATTTGTAGCATTTACAACATATTGGCTACTTCATCATTAGATATCTTAATCGTCAAGTCAGTAGTCACAACCTTTCCAGACATTTTTCAGTAATAAAATGACAAAAAAACTAAAATATTTGCAAAAATACTAGTTCACCATTTCAGTATTAATGAGCCTTAGTTTAATGTCGTTCTTGTATGGACTCTGGTCAGAGAAGAGTTGCTTACCTTGGCACTGACAAACATAGCTTACACGTGGATGTACTTCAAATTAAAATAACAAGATAATCATAGTAAATTGTAGTGGTACCTATCTTTTCACTCAATCTTAACATTCATGAGAATAGGTATTTGCAAAATATACAGGGTTATTTGTAAAACACCGGCAACCTCGCAGGGGTGGATTGCTGACATCTTAAACAACAACATTTGTTCTACGACTTTTCCGAAAACGGACAAAAAAAAATCAACTCTCCATACATTTGTCCGAACAGCTGATGGAGTTTTGCTTGAGAAGTCGATTTTTTTTTGCCTGTTTTCCCAAAAGTGAAATGATGAAAGAAACGATGATAGCTACAAAAGTTTAAAACTGTGTCGAAGCCATCAACGCCCGTTGATGGCTTCGACACAGTTTTAAACTTTTGTAACTTAAACAGCAAAAACAATTGTTCCAGACTTAAACTATTAATACAGTATAATATAGTATAACTAACTCTGATGTAAACTTTAATAATAGGGGGCGTGTGTGAAAGTGTGTATGTGGGTGTGCATGCGGGGGAGTGCGTGAGTGTCTATGTGTGCCTGTGTGAAGTGTGGGGTGTATGTGTGTGAGTGAGTGAGAGTTTGTGTGTGTAAGTGTTTTTGCTAGTTACGTTTCCACAATTTTCTCAGTTGCGTCATATGACAATGATTTCAACCACCCAGTCAATTTCCTTCTCAAGAGACTACGGGATAGACGATAAATATCTAAGGTCTTATTTATGTTGCTATAGAGCCTGGGGCTAATAAACCTGAAATGCCTTCTCGCAACTGCTGTTCCACAGGGAAAACATTTGCAGACTCTGTTAGAGAGGCGTTTTGCAGTACTATAAGTTGGGTCGTAGTGAATCTGTTTATGTTTTCTATATACTTGTACATACTAAAACCTTTCTCGAGAACCACTCTATGCATGGGTGAAAACAACATAATATAAAACATAGCAAAATCGGTGCAGTCGTTTTTGAGTTTATCGCGAACAGGTAGACGTGGCGTAGGACTTTGTTTTGTGTTTATATATTCTATAAAAAAATATTATCGTTATAAAACACAATTTGATCCTCATAATCTAAAAGCTTATAAACAAAGAGGAACAAAACAAACTTATCAACTAGACGATAGTACTAATCAGTCTCGTCGTAATCATTAATGGGGGGTAGGCAGAATTTATAGTAATACACCTGTAAAAAAAAACTGATATCCTAACAATTTACCACGAATGACACGCGTGGCCAACTATAATCACACTTAATTATTTAATCACAATAGAAACGAACAATCTACGTAACAGTCACATATTTATGTCTGTACATAATTATAACAATCAATCAAAAACATCATCTTTATTTACTAATTATCTACACGGTAATTAGTGTATAAAACGACAAAAAGCAACGGCTAGATATTTTTCTAATTTTGTTAATACTGTACTCAAGTAACAATTTTGGTGAAAACACGACTTTTTTATTCCTGTTAATTTGTGTTGTTTAACTTGTGTCCTTCCGTTTAGTCCTGAGTTTTAAGTCTTTCAGGTGTGAGATGACTTCAAACCACATATTTAAATGTGCTATTCAGGGGGTGAAACTTCCATACATGCTGTCATCGGTGTTTTCAACTGTTTGACAACGTACATTTGTCAAAACATGCATGAAGAGAGCATCTATTATAGGCAACTTGTCAGTGACGAAAATAGCCTAGCGATGACAGCGACCGCCCTGTGAACAAAAGTTCACACGTCCGAATCCTCAGTCAAGAATTTTAGTATTTATTTTGTTAAACAAAAACAAACAGCGCCATCTAACAGCTTGGGTACACAGTTTTAAAAACGAAAACCACAGTAAGTTGCGCCTCATTTTTTTTCGACCTGTTGTCATCCTTAACAACTTCCTGCTCTTGTCCTATAACACTTATTACTTGGGGAACATATATTTTTTAGAGCGGTCCTTTTTCCCAGGTCAGCCAAAACATACTCATTGCCACTTTTTATGCTAGTAATAGTTATGTATCCGGTAGCAGCAAACAAACGGTATTTCATATAACGCAGAGCAACTGATTTTCTGACCTCTGCAACCCCATTTAGTAAATACCGACACATAGTATTATCTCAATATAAATGTCGTAATCAAAATTTGGAACAATTCGATCGAGACAAGAGTGTCCATGGAGTTTCTTGCCCATTCTTCTCCATACAGAGCTACACTTTGGAATGGTAACTACAGTATTTTCTCAAGTTACTATGCCATGTGACTGTACCTTGTAGCTTTGCTCGTTTTGTTCAAGTCTTCTGATATTCGGAACTGCCTGTAACAGCGACTCATCATCTGCTCAGCCTTTTCCCAACTGTATTGGGGTCGGCTTCCAATCTAACCAGATGCAGCTGAATACCAGTATTTTACATGGAGCGACTGCCTATCTGACCTCCACAACCCAGTTAATACTGGGAAATACGATATCACTTGGTAAGACTAGTTGTCAGACTAGAATACCTGTGAGATAAGGGGAGAAATTTACGCGTTTACATTGTGACATAACCTTATTTTATACCTTTTGCCATCGTTCACGGAGGAGATCCTCAATTTATTGCCACTGAGATATGAAACCTCTTCAACTAAACCTGTAAAGACTGTCAAAGATGGACAAATGTCAGCCGGGACCAGCAGCTTAACGCGCTTTCCGAGGCACGAAGGAAACTCGGTATGTAAGGGTGGTCGCCCATTCACAGACCAACCTAGGCAAGCACGGCTTAACCTAAAGATCGACTCGAGCTGCTGTTATTATTTTGCCACGAGTTCTTATTCCTCCTCATATAACCGAATTAATAATATAATGATTAATTATCATATATTATATTAATTATCATATAATTGAAATAAATGCTTTGAGTCTAAGTTTTTTACATCTTGACGTAACACTACATTAAAAAAAATAACTAAAACAGCCTAATGATATGTTGTACTTATAACTTTTTTATCTCCACTAAGAATACATCTGTATTTTGCCCAATTTGGCGTCCATCATGAGTACAGTACAATTGGAATCCAAACTTCGCGACAATATTAGATTGGTCAATGATGAAGATATCTTTGATTCATACCTAATTGAGCAGCGAGGTCACGTCCTTTTAAATGAACACTAATGTTCTCTTAATTAAATGCACCTACAAGAAGTTTCATTTATAAACATACATATTTCATTTATAATAAATATTTGAAAGAAAAGAAAGAAAGAAAAAGCATTTAGCCAAAGTCAAATATCAATACTTAAAACAACCAATCATAACATCACGGCCTCATTGAACCAAAGTCTGTTCAATGAATTGGTACCAATTGCTCCGTCAATGCTTTCTGATAAATGCCAACCTTGCACTATAGATCTGACAGGTGATGACGAATTAAAGTCAGTAAAATCAGTAGTGATTACTAGTAGGAATAAATTAAAAAAATATATTAAAATAAACAAATACATAATGAAAACTAAAAAAATGGTAAAAAAACAAAAGTTTTTCATAAAAAAATGTAAAATTAAATAGAGAAAGGTTGAACCTTCTAAAACAATTAGATATGTATTCTTTAAACTTAGATAAAAGTAATAGGAATTACCAAATTGACACAGAAAACTTGCAGCGTGAAGTTGACCACCTACAACAGAAGTTAACTTCACTCAATATTAAATATACAGCCTCTGAAAACCAAATGAGGGAATATGTATTGGCTATGAATGAGCTGGTAAGTACTGAAACTAACAACTGTGAGCATTGTACACCCACATGTGTTGAGTCGACACCGGCCCATTCATTGTCTCTGTCTCATACAACCATGTCACAGTCCTGTGTTAGTTTACCATTAGAAATTAGTCATTGCTTAACTGAAAAGATAGTCAACAAAGAAATTATCATCTTCTCAGATGAAATTGGAAAGGATTTAGGCCAATTATTGACAAATAAGTATCCGGGACATTCAATTATGAACTTTTGTATGCCTGGTTGTTCCTTATATGACATCATGAAGAAAATTATTAATTACAACTTCAACCAGGATTCTATACTAATAATATTTGTTGGAAATAGGGGTAATGTGAATAAAGGAGAATTACTCCAATATTATAGATCACTAAGTAACCTGAGTTTAAGGAAAATTGTAATGTTCACATTTCCATATAGTAAAAGTTTGCCACAGGAAGAAAATTACTTTAGATATAATATTAATAATACATTGCATGATCTGACATTTAATAGTGATGTATTTCATTTAATTGACATCAACAATTATACTGGTGACAATTTTTATTTGACAAAAGATAGATATCTTGTGGACAGGTGCTATCTTTCCAAGTATTGTAAAAGACAAGTAGCTGTGTCGCTATCATATTATTTTTATATTACAGCCAAGAACTTGGCTAATCAAGTTGCCTCTGTTGAACAATGCAACATTCAGTTAAATAACTCTGTCAATAGTTTGATCACAGTGAATGAATTAGTCAGTCATTTAAATTAGAAATTGAGACAACAGAGGCAACCTCTTGCAACATTATAAGGAAGCCAGGTAATGAATCAGGCGAATGTTTCGAGAATTTTAATGGCATCAACTTGGTTCACCAAAATATTCAAGGATTTTTAAACAAGGAATTAGAAGTAGAACTTTTTTTGAATTGTAATAACATAGATATTCTTTGTATAACGGAGCATTGGCTAAAAAATGATCAATTAATTTTCAATTTCAGTAATCACCAGGTTGGTAGTTTATTCAGCAGGGTAAATGCTATACATGGCGGCGCATTAATCCTAGTAAATAACCAGCTTAAATTTAAAGACCGCAAGGATATTGTTAGCCTATCTGTTGAGCGAACAGTTGAAATAGCCTGTATAGAATTGGAGCAGTTTATTATATTAAGTGTGTATAGACCTCCTTCAGGGTTGTATGACTGTTTTGAAAGGGTAATGGATGAAGTATTGCATAAAATCAGTAGTTCCAAAAAGTCTATAATCTGTTGTGGTGATTTTAATATTAATTTATTAGAAAATTCTGGGTTAAGTTCTAAAATTATATTATGTTTCAGTCATACAATCTTGATCACAAATTTCTTGAGCCTACTAGAATAACCCCAACTAGTGCTACTTGCTTAGATAATATTTACACTGATATTATACCTACCCAAAAAGTGATTATTAACTTAATTGATTCAGATCACTGTGGGCAATTGATCACAATTCCAAATGTGGACAAGAAAGTTTCTAAAAAAGATATCATTGTTAATCCTAAAAGTAAAAATCGCCTGGAAACTTTTAAAACTAAACTTATATCTAAATTACCTCTTTTGTCAACCAATGGTGATCCCAATCAACACTATAACGATTTTTTTAGTATGTATTGCACACAATTTGAAACCACATTTGTCCCTAAGACAATCTCGGTTTATTAACCGAGATTGTCTTAGGGACAAGCGTTACTATTGTAACGCTTCTTTCAATGACTGGGCCACCGTTGGTATTCATAAGAGTCGAAAACGACTGTATGAGCTGTATGAAGAGCGGACATATGTAAACACTGTAGAATTTAATTTGTATGTTAAGAATTAATCTAAATTATTTAAAAAAGTTTGTTTTATAGCAAAGTCGCGTTATTTGAGTTCAAAAATTAAAAATAGTAGTAATGTAATTAAAATGACATGGAACGTTATTAATAGCGAAACGGGAAGGTCTTGCAACCGAAGTAGTGACATCAGCCTGGCTATTGGCGATAATGTTTTAAATGCAGACAATCAAGTTGCTACGGCCTTTGGAAATTTCTTTGCGGATATTCCCGTATCGACTACTAAATCGCTAAACTCGTCACCTGCTGCTGCCGAGTCTTTACTTAAGGATAACGTTTCAGTCTCTGATTCCGAATTTAACTTTCATTATGTAACCTGTAAAGATATAATTAAAATCTTTCACACCTTAAATGTTAAAAAGACCGCCGATCTATGGGGTCATTCTGTGGACGTGGCTAAATCTATTATAAACATTGTAGCTCCTTCTTTAGCAGTAATATTTAACGATTGTATTGACCGTGGTGAGTTTCCTGATCTAATGAAATATAGTAAAATAATACCATTATTTAAATCGGGTAGTACATCAGACCCCACAAATTATAGACCTATTTCAGTACTACCAACATTTAGTAAAATTTTTGAAAAATTAATTTTGGAACAAATGCAAAGTTTTTTTAATAAACATAAGTTATTGCATAAAAAACAGTTCGGTTTTACAAGGGGTCGTTCAACTACTGATGCCGGTGTTGAACTTTTAGGACACATTTATAATGCTTGGGAGGACAAATTCGATGCTTTGGGAATTTTTTGCGATTTATCCAAGGCTTTCGATTGCGTTCTTCATGAAACTTTAATCAGGAAACTACACCATTACGGAGTCCGTAACGCCTCTCTGGATCTTCTTACTTCATATTTGAGTGATAGGATTCAGAGAGTTGATGTTAACGGGAAAAGATCTCCCGGATCCGTAGTAAGAATGGGGGTACCCCAGGGCTCAATTCTTGGTCCATTTTTGTTTCTCATTTATATAAATGACTTGCCTTACCTCATAAAGGATAATCATGATATAGTATTGTTTGCAGACGACACTTCACTTTTATTTAAACTTAAACGTCAGCAGTTAGTTACGGATGATGTTAATAGCGCCCTGGAAAAAGTCGTTAATTGGTTTAATGTTAACAATCTACTCCTGAATGAGAAAAAAACCAAATGTATTAAGTTTACGATACCCCATGTAAGACAAGTGGAAACTAGTGTAGTAATCAAGGATGAAGAGTTGAACCCGGAAGACAGCACAGTGTTCTTAGGCATAACTTTGGATGCCAAGCTTCAGTGGGGCCCGCATATACACAAATTGTCAAAAAAACTTAGCTCTGCAGCATACGCCGTTAGAAAAATTCGTGATTTAACTGATTTGGAAACAGCCCGTTTAGTTTATTTTAGTTATATCCACAGCGTGATGTCGTACGGTATCCTCTTGTGGGGCAATGCCGCCGATATTCAGACTATATTTGTATTGCAAAAAAGGGCAATTCGTTCAATTTATAAATTAAGTCCCCGATACTCCCTCAGAGAAAAATTTAAAGAGATTAATATTCTTACTATGCCCTCTCAATATATTTATGAAAATCTTTTGTACGCACACAAAAATATTAATTTGTTTAAAAAATACAGTGATATCCACAACATAAATACGAGAAACAAACACAAATTTGTTATTCCTGCTACGAGGCTCAAGAAAATAGGGGGAACGTTCAGATGCCAATGTATACGCTTTTACAATAAACTTCCGAGCCATATTCAAGCACTTAGTCTAAATAAATTCAAATCGTTTATAAAACGGAAGCTATGCCTGAAAGCCTACTATCATGTTAATCACTACCTCGATGATAAAAAGGCTTGGGATTAAGCTGCTCCAACGAAATTTGCTCTGCGAATATAGAAATTTCGGACTTCGCTTGTTTATTATTGATTCCTTTCTTTTATACACTTTGACATGAATGCATATTATTATTATTTTTTTACTTTATTGTTTATTATTTTGTGTGTGTGTGTGTGTGTGTATTTGACATGAATATTTACTTGTGGTTTTTGACATTTAACGACTTGACATGAATACTTAGTTCAGTATTTTATTATTTTTTACATTTTTAGTTAATTTTTATTGTTTTATGTGTGTGTATTTTGACATATCGTATTTTTATTGACATTCATTTTGTAAATTATTATTAATTTTATTTTATTTTTTGCGCTTTTGTGAATGTGAGGACCATGTGGGTTACATTTCATTTTATTTTATTTTATTTTTTTTACCCCCCAACCGTCTGGCAGTTTGAGTTCTATAAGCGACCTACCCAAATGTCCTTTCTTTGGTATTGTTCGTCGTTTCGTTGAGCTCCTTGTGTTATAAGTCGAGCTACACGATAACTGACAAATGCTTGCACTGACTGGACAGGTTTACTCAAATCTGTATGGTTCTTTCTTCAAAAGACCATCTCAGACACTAACATCTACATGATCCTCATGTGAATTGAGCAAGATTATGTCTGGACTTCAAAAGAGACTATGACCTCTGAGTTTGTTTCGGCTGTTTCTTCTCAGAGTAGTCAGGTACGAAACACCGGCCCCATCTAGTTTAAAAAAAAAATTGACGTGTAAAAGTGTTTGTGAAAACCTACTTACAAAATAAAGATCATTTATCATTTATCATTTATCATTTAGCCCGACAGGACAAAACATAAAATAAAATATTAAAAAAATGGTAAAATTGTGATTACAACACTAGTTAAAAGTAAACATAATGAGATAATAAAAAATAAAAATAAAAAATAACGATATCATAAGAAAAAAACAAACGAAATACGAAACAGAATTTGTCCTGTACAAGACCAAAAGGCTCCTATCTCAGCATGGTTATTTAAATAAATACCTTAGTCTAAGAGGTATTTTTGTAGATTTTTTCCTGTGTAGGTACACACATGTGTGTGCACTGTGCATAAATAAATACCTGTTCGTGACATAAATGTAAGTTAATACCCGCTTGTATCGATTACCTAGTTGTCATTACACAGTGCATCTGGTTCGATAATAAGTATCTACAATCTAAATTACTGCAATCATTAGCCTTAAGGGGGCTAAAGGAGCTAAATTATAAACTCTATTTGTGGTGGTTCAAACTTCATTTGAAATACTGTTACAATAAAGTTCTAATCAGCTAGCACTGCAAAGTGGTTGTTACGGCAGTCACTACGGGCCGAATAGTGCAAAATTAGTGGTTTCGATCGGTTTACAAAATATCTATTGATTGGACAATGTTGCTAATAATTATGTTGCTTGTAGAATTATTTGACAAAAAATCAGAATGATCACATGTAGGTATATTAGTATGGTTTTTACTCTTTAAAAGAAATTAGAGATAAGTTTTAGAGTTAAGTGATTTTTTTATCGAGTGAAATTAATTGTATTATGATTTCAAAACACCTAGCTACCATACTAGCATTATATCCTGAAAAATGTCAGCTATTTTCTGGTTTTATTTATTGCAGTGAATTATTTACTTTCAGCCATTATAAAACTCGCGTTTACCTCCTGTGGTCGCTTTAAGGTGGAAGCGTCATGAGAGCCCGCGAAATTCAAATTTTGTTACTTTTTTCCATTTTTCAGGTCAGTATCAGGTTGTATGTAGATGAAAATGTGATTCGCGACTGTAAGGCGTATGTACACAGGAGGTAAATCTAGAAATAACGTTTTCAAGGTCAAAGTCATTCCTAGTCCTTTATAAACTTGGAGGGGTTTATTGATGATTCTAATTCTGTAACAGACGAATCAACAAAAAAATTGAATTTTGTGGGTTACTCTGGATCATTCACCTAATGCCCATTTACACGATGCAAGTTTATCACCTGCAGCATACATACTCATATTGGAATAACATTAAAGGTGGACGAACACTTATTTTTATTTTTTTTTTAACTTTATACACATGATGAACAAAGGCGGACTTAAACAACAACAACAACAACTTATTCGCGCCGAACGAATCGAATTTTATTTTCTAAACTTATGGTTCAAAAGTTAGAGGGGGGGACACATTGTTTTTTACTTTTGGAGCGATTATTTCCGAAGTTATTGACATTATCAAAAAATGATTTTAGTAAACCCCTATTCATTTTTAAATACCTTTCCACCAATAGGTCACACGTTAGGGTTGAAATTAAAAAAGAACACTTCCCACTTCACATATAGGGGGGCTACCCTACAATTTTTTTTCCTTTTTTTAATTTACCACTTTGTCGGCGTGATTGATACACATTGGTCAGTTTCGTTACGTAACGAAATAATAACGAAATTGATAAGAACATCTGAGAATTTCTAACCTAAAAATGTTTGTAAAGCTGATAGCTTTTGAAAAGCAACTAATATTACAGCGGATTACAATATCTTTGGAAACATGTGAATAATTTCCTTTACAGAAAACACAGTTTTAAAGCGTAAAACATATTAATTTATCACCGTTAATCACCCACATATTAGTACCAAATTTCAGCTTTCTTGTGCTAACGGTCACAGAGATTAAGCGAGGACGGACAGACGGACGGACAGACAGACATGGCGAAACTATAAGGGTTCCTAGTTGACTACGGAACCCTAAAAAAGAAAAAGACTTGATGCCCAGACTTCAAATAATCGCAATTAGGGTAGGAGAATGTCAAAGTAATCTCTACAAGGTAGTTTCAGACGAAATATTGGGATCAAAACAAAAAGATGTAGTTAATAAATCAACAGAGGGATACCACTGTAGTATGGGTGTGTGTGGATGTGTGTGTGTATGTGTGTGTGTGTGTGCGTGTATGTGTGTGTGTGTGTCTGTGTAGTTTATAATAATACTTTATGTATTTACAAACAAAAATCTATATAAATGTGGTATATCAACTATCTGGTGTCCACGATACAAGTCTTGCTTAGTGTGGTACTAGATGGCGATGTGTCTTAATGTCCAGCGATATTTTATATTTATTTCAATTTAAAACTTGTTCGACTGCTCTCGCTTTTACGCGAATTTAAACAGTTATCGTAACCAGTTTAATTCTCGTTCTACATAACAGTATAATTTACAAATGATTACATAAGTAGATATTGCTCTTGTATAATTCGACGACCCGAATAGCGCAGGCTTAGTGAGGCTGCCGTACGTTCTTAGGGTCCCCGGTTCGAATACCGGTAGGAGCAAATGTTTGTATAATGAGCACGGACATTTGTTTCCGAGTCATGGATGTTTATAATGTATAATAAGTATGTATTTACCAAAAAAAAAGTATATAAATGTAGTATATCAACTATCTGGTGTCCACGATACAAGCCTCGTTGCTTAGTGTGGCACTAGATGGCGCTATGTGTAATGTCTAGCGATATTTATATATATTTTATTTACAAACTAATAATTTGTTGTATTCAACCTAAATAATTGTAACTGAGAACGAAATGTTTAAACAAAGAACTCATTATTAATTAATGATGTATTTATTTTTACTTTGTTTTGTTTTGGTTTTATTTAATTTGCTTTGTTTCATTTATTTTGATTTTGACTTAAATTTTAGATTTAAGTTGTTTTAATTTAATAAGTTTTTTATTTTATTTGTTTCTAATTGATTGAGTTTTTATTTTCATTGTGATGTTAGTTGGCTTTATTTGATGTTTATTATTATTTGGCAATGGGTGTTATTTACCTGAGAATAAATGAATTTATTTATTTATTATCTGTCTATGTCCTTATCAATCAGTTATAAGGACAAAGGTTCTTATACCTGAATATTGAATTTATTTTGAGTGGTATACAGATTGATAAAATGTTTGTTTACCTTCATCAAACCTCTAATTAACTACGATGTTCTCTAGATGTGACCTGTACTGGCGTGTAAACTGGTAGATACTTCCCAGCACTTTTTGCTGCATGTTTTTATTTTGTACTAGTTGACCCACGCAACTTCGTCTGCGTCACATAAGAGAGAAAACGAAAGGAAAAAAAACCCCGTTTTTGCAACATGTTTCATTCCTGCTCCGCTCCTAATACTTGTAGCGTGATGTTATATAGCCTCAAGCCTTCCTCGATAAATGGATTACCCAACACAAAAAGATTTTTTCAATTCCAGCCGGTAGTTCCTAAGATTAGCGCGTTCAACCAAACAAACAAACTCTTCTGCTTTATAATATTAGAATAGATACGTTCTCAACAAGGATTAACTTACCTACTTCCTACTTTATTAATATTATTATTCCAAAAGTTTGTGAATATGGATGGATGTTTGTAACTCTTTTACGCAAAAATTACAGAACGGATTTAGATGAAAATTAGCACATAGTTATTTCATAACCTGAATGAACACATAGGATACTTTTAAACCCGATAGTATCATCCCTTGGGACTACTATTGAACTCCAAGCTTGTGAAGCCGAAGACATAGGCTTAGTATGTTTTTTTGTAGAATTAAACAGTTTTTTATTCTTTGTACCTGGGCAGTAGATAAATATTTAACACACTCAACCATTGATTACGAAAAATGTAAACAAAAAATACAGATGACATAACTTACTGTTTCTTCACACAACACTGGTTTGTGAACACACTTTAAGTACAATAAAGAAGGTACTACAAAATACTACGTAATTTTACAACGTAAGACAAGTTTGATTCAAGCGTGTGGCTCGGAACGCGAGTGAATTGTCTCTGAGCGTACCGACACAGCCTGAGTTTATTATATTATGACCTTATCGTAATTTACGCATTTATTTTTGTTTACTATTTGTATGTCTAAAAATAAGCGTAGTATCTGTTGTCTTAATATATAATAGATAATAGTTATACGCAAATAGAAACCGGATTTGGAAAAGGTAGGTATTGTTATTCATTTTTGGACAATGAAACAATCCCAAAATAAATTGTGAAATCTTAACTTATCAAGGGCCTTAACAAATAGGCTATTTCACAGAAAGATACCTTTATGTGATATGCACGAATAAACAACAATATTATTTAAGTTATGGTTTTACAAATTACCATGTTTGTCACTTACGGGATATCTTCCGTGAAGTACTCGTTATTTTGAGCTCACGATATTTTGACGCTGTCCAGTCAACCCGCGATCATGGTGCTTGCGGATATCGGGAGCTCATAATAACTATAATCACGGAAGAAATCCCATAAGTACCAATATAAGTTTAGTTTAAAACGATGAAAGCTTAAAACAGTGCTTGAACAGTGCTTGAATATTAGTGACAAATTTGTTTCAGACTTTCGCGGTTTTTTACAACACTTGAAGTACTTACGGGATTATATCCGTGATTTTCCTTAGATTTTTCGAGCACCCGATATTTCGACGCTGTTGCAAGCATCATGATCGCGGGAATACACATATACACACACACCACCACATTGGCGGTAATATCGGGTGCTCGAAAAATCTAAGGAAAATCACGGATATAATCCCGTAAGTACTTTAAGTGTAGTGACAGATTTGTTTTACCAACCGCCGAATAACGGCCTCCTTCTTTCTGCACCATGTTTTCCTAGTATGAACAACTGCCGCTCAGGTCTTCCCCGTGATCTTCTCAAGGTAATCTCGCTATTCATCATCTGCCTAGTCTTTTCCCAAGTATGTTGGGGTCGGCTTCCAGTCTGACCAGATGCAGTTGTATACCAGGATTTAACATGTAGCGATTGCCTATCTGACCTCCACAACCCAGTTAGTACTAGGTAATACGATACCCTTTGGTAAGACTGGTTGTCGGACTCTTTGGGCTACTAGGCTGAGACCTGTAACGACTGTCAAAGATCTACACTGATCTACAATAGCTTTATGTGCTATCCGAAGCACGGAAGAAACTCGGTAAGTAAGGGTGGTCACCCATCCACAGGCTAACCTAGACAAGAACGGCTTAACCTAAAGATCGACCCGAGCGGCTGTTATTATTTAGCCACGAGCGGACCATCTGGCTATTTATGCATGGATAATTACTAGTAAACCAGAGGTAGGTAATCTTTATGATTTCATCTAAAAAGTAATAGAGTCAAAGATTAAATTCGACAATTATAAACATTCACCTCGGCACTGATTACAATGTTTATAATTGATAACACCTCTGACCCATAATATGTCTGTTATTTAAACAAATAAGTTACTATTTATTTGTCAACACACAAAGTGGTTCAAAACATTCAAAGTGCGCAATCATCATAATATATTATGATTTTTTCTTTGTTATTCCTGTGATTATCTATGAAAAGATCTCGTACAAATATTTTAATTTAGAAGAGAGTCCGTTGAGTTTATTGGCAATTCATCTCCATACGATAGATCTGCGTTTTGGAACACAACACAGTATAGTGGACACGACAGTGACACACACAGGGCAGTGCTTTCACAAATCATTTTGCCTTGTTACTTGGGACTGTAGTTCCATTATATTGTTTATAGTCATGTAAAAGTGTCGTAAAAGAAAGCGAAAGAAACCAAGAGCATTTATTAGCCAGCCAAAACAAAACTCACAACAAAGAAAATGGTTAAACTATAATTATTACTAATAAAAAGTAAACATCGAGAGAAAAATACATAAAATAAAAAAAGAAACGAAATTGGTTTTGTACGAGGCTAAAAGGCTCCTATACTATCTCAGCATGGTGCTGTAAAATTAAAAAAATAAAATAATCTCACTGCAGATAGGGCCCAAAGTGATGCCACGAGAAAGGCACTCTAATTGAAATAAATGCTTTTAGTTTCAGAACATCTCTTTTCAAACACATCTTTTATATTTTGAAATAAATACCTTTAAAAAAAACATGTATACAACATTATTTTTTGTTTATACTAAACCCGAAAAGGGGTCATTGTACTCATCATTTTGAACAACTTTTTCTATGGGACGAACCTTGAAATCGCGAAAAAAAAATCAGCTGTTCCCTACATTTTGACGAGTTATGCGAACATAAATGTAGGGAACAGCTGATTTTTTTTTCGCGATTTCACGGTTCGTCCCATAGAAAAAGTTGTTAAAAATGATGAGTAAAATGACCCCTTTTCGGGTTGAGTATAAACAAAAAATAACCCTGTATTAAAACA
Source organism: Xestia c-nigrum (assembly GCA_916618015.1). Taxonomy (NCBI): domain Eukaryota; kingdom Metazoa; phylum Arthropoda; class Insecta; order Lepidoptera; family Noctuidae; genus Xestia; species Xestia c-nigrum. The sequence goes on from OU745249.1 coordinate 25,508,526, forward strand.
GTTCCCAACCAGCGTCGGGTTCGGGAGCAGGGTTCGAGCTAACAGGATTATTATTGTTCCACAGGTTAGACATATCCAAATATTGTTTTAAAGTTATACATATGAATCCTCATCAAGTTACAAATTATCCAAAATCATTCATAAGTTTTTTGCTGAAACTCAATATTAGCATGCTTATCACAAGTTGATTTGTTTTTGTGGTCCACCAGTAATTTTTCAATGGACAGGTAGTGGGGCTCCTACGTCAGAATGTAATTGGAGATAGGGGGACGTAGGTCATTACTCTACGATCATCTTTAACTGGTGAACTGCGCCGTATCAGTATCCGCTCATTTCAGCATCACTTGCTGATTTTGGATCTAGACGGGATGATATTAAAATGGATTTATGTTTTATTAAACCTACTGGACGATACAGGGTATTAGCATACCTAATCAGTCTTTAATGTTTGTCATTGTTGTTTTATTGTACAAATGGAGGTACCTACATTGGTATTTCTGTGGGAGGGCCTGTTCGAGAGAGATACCGCGACCCCGGAACATAAAGGGCGAGGAAGGAACATGGATGAGTTTTAGTCAGTAAAAGCACAGATTAGCGTAAAAGTCTGACACTACCTTCCGCTTCACCCACAGTGGGAGAAGTTATTTGATGATTTCCTATCCTAAAAAAAAAGACCCTGTAATCGAATTATGTTCCTCATGCATAGCTGTCGTGGTCGCGACCACTAGGACAACGAGGCAGTCAGTAGAGCAGCGGTGACCCCGACATACGAACGTAAGTCATGGGTTCAAACTCAGACAAGCGCATTAATGAGTAACTTAATTCATCGCCGCTGCTCTCAAAACGGTGAAAGAAAACATCTTGAGGAAACCGGCATGTCCTAGAACCAAAAATTTGAAGACGTGCGTCTGCAGAAGGTCAGGTTAGGTTGGTAGGGCTTCTGAAGCCAGGTGGATTATAGCCCATTCCCTCTCATAGAGAGGAGGCCTGTGACCCAGCAGTGAGAAAATTAATAGGCTGATGATGGATTTGAAAAGTATTTATTTATTCATGTACACACAAAATACTTAAAAGGACAATATATTAACATAGAAGATCACAAAGGTACTGCTTATTTCAAAAGAAATTTCTTCCAGCACACCTGCGAGAGGAAAGTCTGATAAGAAATTAGACACAGTGTGTAGAAAAGTCAAACAAGAAAATTTAAATTAAAACTTAAAACAAAACTATGACTATTTAATATAAACATACAACATACAAATACATACACATATTATTAAAAATAAAATAAACTACTATTCCAAATATTTACCTATAACATACATACATATGTATGTAGAATATTACTGTATAGAAGAGAGGTAAATTCTTTGACTTGTTTTTTAAAGACAAAGTTTTGGAAACTCGAATGTAAGTATATGTCAAATGTCTACAAAGGCTGCACAAAATAAGTCAGGTACTCATTTTGTGCAGCCTTTGATGCGGCTTACCAGCTATACGTTATCGGTTCGAACGAATCCATAACGTATAGCTGGTAAGTCGCAGCCTTTACTGCTAACCCACCACCATAATTAAGCTGTATGAATCAATTGCACCCAGAACAGACTTCTTGAAATACCTGGACTGCCATTCCAAACAAGATTTTACTAGGAACAATAGTTTGTTGGTCTCCAGGTGGAATGGATGCATGCCCAGAAGGTTCCTTCATTAGGAATATTTTTCAGTAGCAGACCAGTGTCTGAATTTGCTCGGTTGACGGCAATTTGCTTAGTCACGGGATTTAAACGCGATTTATCTAGGTAAACAGCGGCATCTTCCATCAGGTTCTCTGCAATCTGCTTATCCATTTGGTGTACACGCTTGGTATTGTGATTACGTTATTATCTCATCATTATCATTTCAACCAAAACACGGCCACTGCTGGACATAGGCCTCCCTCAAGTGTCGCCACATTTACCGGTTTCGTACAACTTGTATCCACCACTGCTGGACATAGACCGCCCACAAATGTCAAAAAAAAAAAAACTCAAAACTCAAATCATTTATTTCAATTAGACCATTACGGCACTTTTGAATGTCAAAAATACAAAACTAAATCAAAGCTACAGTCACAGTCACAAGGCATAATAACTTGAGAAAGTACTGTAGTTGCCCATTCCCTAGCGTAGATCTCTATGGAGAAGAACGGGCAAGAAACTCCATGGACACTCTTTTCAATCAAAATATTGTAACAAAATCTTGGTTACATCATTCATGTTGTGATTATACATATATGTGAGAACGATGTAGAAAGACATGCACATTAAGAGCGTCCAGAGAAAAGATTAAATCAACTTAAAAAATAAATAAATTAAAATTAACCGTGGCAGCTGAGAGTTGACCAGTCTCAATTGACAGCGCCCGTTCACGAACATGACGCATGTATCAGCGCCATTCAACTCGACCATATTGAAGGGAATTAAATGACCCAACACACCCGCCACCATCACCGAGACATTTGAGTGAGCATGACATTCTCTCAGCCGCCAGGGCATATTCAAGTAAAAAAAAAGATAACTAAATGTAAAATGGTGGCTTTACAATACATAGAACTCACACATGTGGTATGCAATTATATAATATTAAGAGATGGAATCTATACAATGCAAGTCATCATATTAATCGATCTCGTGCAACTAGTATCTAGCGGATTCCCGCAACTTTCACCAGGTCATCAGTTCACCTAGTAAGAGGTCTTCCAACGCATCGTCTTCCGGTTTGCGGTCGCCACCCCAGAACATTTTGGCCCCATCGGGCAACCGTTATTAGCTATTCTCAGAGGCTGCAGTTTTACCTTGCCAATCCCTTTTTCCACATCAGAAGCTAATGTAACACCTTTAACGTAGATGACTTTCAGAATTTAAACAAAAAACCGGTACCTTTCTTTAGTACGGTAGTAACGGTATCTTGTCTTCTTGTACGTCTGGTAAAATTACTTTATTCCATAAAATTGCGCCAGTAAGCACTCATTCATGTAATCAAAATTACACATTATTATTTATTCGAGTCTTCGTTTTCCTTATTCTCGATATAAGTTGTTTACTAGTACCACATTGCGCAATATGAAATATTTCATAATATTTATTCTGAAAAAAAAAATATCGTTTCGCCCTAAAACTAAAATGATGTGTCCCTTCTTTGTTCTCCCTGATTTTAAGACATCCATATATGATTTTCATTTTTGCATCACTGTTGCAATTCGCTTGCATCATTTTACCTGCGAACTTGTTTCCAATAACAATGACTCATTCGCACAAACCAACGACAACAAGCCTTATTCATAGATGATAAAGTTGAAATTAACTTTTCAGTAAATTGAGTGCAACGTTAGCGGTCAACAACGATTATGGGTAGGTCAATGGCCTTTGGCTTAGTTATCTTGATCAGATTGTTGGTGCTAAGGGCTTCGTTTTATCTAGAACTAGCGACCCGCCCCGGCTTCGCACGGGTGCAATGCTGATACTAAATTAAATACACTACAGAAAAACTATGAACGTTGTATATAAAAACATAGCGGCCCGCTCCGACTTTGCACGGGCATAAAATATATATGCCTATGTCACTCAATGAAAACATGATTAAAATCGATCCAGTATTTTTGATTCATTCATTACTGCCCTTGGCCTGCACGCATTAAATTTGGAGTAAAGAATTCCTCGTTCCCTATACTTACTATGAAGATTTCCTGCTATCTTTGGAATATCTAAATTTGTAATATCTCCGAAAATATTTGTTTAATTTACATGCTGTAAGGAACCATATTGATCTATATTAATTGCACACTGTATTTAAGGTACTTAATTCGATAAGGATTAATGCCGTATTGCTTAAAATAGCTTCGTAAATAAGCCATTTTTTCACGTAAAAAGTAAACAATAAAAATGGTTAATGTGGGTTATCCCTAAAAGATAAACATATACCATCGCGGACTTTTTTGTAGACCTTTTTATGGTGTACAATACTGTAGTACATTAATTTGATCTAACTCGTAGGGTTTAGGCAGCGTTTTTGCTAAATTGCTAAATAAGCCCAAAAAAATAGGTTAATTTACGACAACACGTTAGAAACCTCTAAAATTAGCAATGTTGCCTTAGTGTATGATGCATGTATTGTACATATAAACCTTCCTCTTGAATCACTCTATCTATTGGAAAAAACCGCATCAAAATCCGTTGCGTAGTTTTAAAGATTAAGGCGCACATAGGGATATAGGGACAGAAAAGGCGACTTTGTTTTATACTATGTAGTGATTGTACATATAAACCTTACTCTTGAATCACTCTATCTATTGGAAAAAACCGCATCAAAATCCGTTGCGTAGTTTTAAAGATTTAAGCGCACATAGGGATATAGGGACAGAAAAGGCGACTTTGTTTTATACTATGTAGTGATTCTACAGTTGCACTAAGTAGTCTGTAATAATCGACATCGGTAATACAAGCCTGATAAGCCATTCATTTATTGAATCGACGTATCTTCAAAGTTAATCAGCGCATGCCAAGGCCGGGGCCGAAGATAGGTCACTATTAATTAAATAGCTAGTTCTACCAGTGCCTCAGAAACTACGTTATACTGGTGGACACAGAATAAATTAGGATGAGGATACGAGACATTACTCAAAACCGAATAAAAGTGATATAATTAACTTTTTCTTTATATTTTGTTAATTCGCTTAAATATACAAACGATATTTCAATAGGTACAAAATGTCGATGTTTTGTTATGTCTTACCACGAAACGGAGGGATCGCTAATATTACAAAAATGTAAAAAACTAAATAAATAAAAGTATTTATTGCAAGCAAATAAATCAATAGGGAACACAAATGTCATAACACAAACAAGAATATTTCATGTCTTACGTATCTTAGATTTTTAGAAGCTTATTTTTTTTTTGTTTCGTGCCTCGAGCTATTTTTTCACCTACATTTTGTACATTCTAGTATTTCAACAGCTTGTTAAAAACATTATTTTCTTCAACTACATTTCCTTGTTAATTTTAAGCTCCTGTGCAACCAGGCTCAAGGTTTCTACAAGGCCTATTTCATTCATGCCATGACCATTTGAACGAGCAAAACTGGTCGTTCACAAAACTGGACTTTCTTGCTTATAAAAGTAGTTCCTATGGCCTCCCTGGCTTCCGGATAAGAACTGGTCTCCACATTTGGCTGTAAAGACAAAACTAAGAAACCTCATCTAAAATAGATTTTTCAACAAAATCTAAATAGTTACAATTCAGCGGACCTATCATGTCTAGTTAAAAAAACCAAAACACTTCCCTATTCCACCATGAAACTCGGACTTCAAGCAGAACTATCAAAATCAAAACCTCTAAAACATTTTTACGTGCGATTGAATAGTGTCAAGATAATGAGAATGTACTTTTTTTTTTCTTTACTTAAATCAATTAAATACTTACACTATTATCAACTCAAGAAAAGTCTTAGGGACATTACCAGTTGACAGCGTTAAGGAGTTTTCTGACGCCACTTTTTAAGTTTTTAGTTCAAGTTAGTTAGCTTAGTTAAGTTTAGCAAACTGTAAATAATGTGCACACCTATTTGAAATACAATAGAAAAGTAGAAAAAGTTTAGTTCAACTAATGCTTGTCGCTCAAAAATAATATACATATAACTCCTGCAATTTTCTATGACAGTTCAAACAACTGTCACGGCCATGATGTGATGTCATTTCATAATTACATACAAATTTTTAATCAAAAACACATACCAACGAAATAACATCCAATAAAAGACTGGCTTTGCCCGCGTGAATCTTCCCAATTTACTGGTTCAAGGGATCGCAATATCGGGATTAAAAATATCTTTTTCGTAATCCTGGTTGTAAACTATATTTGTGCATAATTTCATTAGAATCCGTTCAGGGATGTTTGTGGGACAGAGTGACAAACAACCTTCTAACATCTTCACTCTACATCCTCATTTTTTTTTTGTAGTGAGAATGATTCTACAAACAATACAATCGTTGTCTGTTTTAGTTCTTGGCTTTAAAGCTGAGCCAGTGACTTCCTTTTAGCTTCAAGTGCATACTCTTTTTGTCTAGCTCGGCAGGGATGCAGGTCTTCTCGCAAGGGGATACCTCTAAATGCTGCAGCACTTGATACGCCATCACCTTCATTTCGCAGAGAGCAAATCTTGATCCTGAGACATAGAGATTAAGGTTCAATAAAATATAACCTAGTGAATGATTTTTATCTAAGGTTGTACAAAACTTCAGCTCTTTTGATTGATAATGTAGCTTTAGATAGATCCTTTACTAATATACATTTTCTCAATCATTGTAGTTTTAACTCCGACCTTTGTAATTTTGATCTCTCTTTTCTCTTTTGATTATAAATATAACACAGACTCCATCATTTTACTTGTAATGATTGTAGTATACATTTGACTCACCAATACAATTTCTAGGTCCGATACCGAAAGGCATGAAGGCAGGCATTTGTATATTGTGCCTGTTTTCTTCAGAGAACCGCTCAGGATCGAACTTTTCAGGGTTGGGGAAAAACTGGGGGTCACGGTGGATAGCAAACGTTGGTATTTGGAGACCTGTACCTTTGGAAATCTGTAACAACAAATTTTTGTTACTAATTTGTAGTGTTTGGTTATCATTGTAAAATGAAAATTGCCTTATACGGAAAAAAATATAAGGACTTACAATGAAATTTTTTTTTGCCTTCTCGTTAGGTTTTCCTAGATTGTAATCTTTAGTACACACCCTGTCCAGGGCAATAGCAGGCGGCCACAGACGTAAAACCTCTGTAAAACGAAAATGTATGCCGTTCAACAAATGGGTAGATCCGAAGATTGCGGGATAGTAGTTGAAATAATTAAAGACCATTAAATAAGCTGGTTCTATGATATCAGGCAAAAGAAAAATTGAGCCACGATGGTCTCCCACTGTAACAATAAATCCTGGAGATCTTTTTTCGTTGTCGTCAACTCTTTCTATATTTTTACGCAAGTAAGAAGATTCAGATTGGTGTTTCAGACAGAGACAAAGTTTCTCGTTAATTGTTTCCATCCTTCAATCAAATGCCTTGATCAAATCGCAAAAGGTATTGCATAAAGAACGGACTTTGAAAGCTTTAATTAGAAGGTCCCGGTTGAACCGATGCAAGATACATTTGGGGGTATAACGGTATTGGTATTACATTTCATATCTTACCAGATACGACCATATCCATGTATGGCATATTTTGAATGGAGTTGAAGTCAAACTTGCCACTGTTCTTAGCGTCAGTTTCCTTGATCTCCTGTGCCAGTCGCTCCTGGACATCAGGGTTCATCGCCAGTTCGTAGAGGAGAAATGACATGCCGGCTGATACGGTTTCAAATCCAGCTATAAAAAACAGCACTGCCTGAGCGATGAGATCGTCGTCAGTCCACACTGTAAATGCCATTATAATTGTGATAATAAAAAGCAATCTTGAAATGCTCCTCCGAGATCCAAATGATTTCTTCAGTTCTGATTTTGATTAAGCCTACCAAAAAGTGGCAAGACAATTTTTGCCTTGCCTGTTTGCCTTGCGCGAGAAACAATCTTGCTACTTTAGTTCTATTTAAGATATTTAGCTACATGTAACTTTACACTACTTAGTTTGTTGTTATTTTATAAGAATACTTGGAACGTGATCTACAATCGATATCGAATCCAAAAATATAGTATTTAGAATTTTTGTCTGTTTGTCTGTATTTATGTCCGGGATAAACTCAAAAACTACTGCATGGATTTACTTGAAATTTTGCAAGAATATTACTAAGAGGTCGGGTCAACATATAGGCTACATATTATCACGCTATGACCTACGGGGGAGGAGCTGTCAATCTTTATTATTCTTACGCATTCTGACAGCGTGTTATCTAACGACGCATATTGAAATGGTGTCTTTGAGTAAGCCATGCTATTATGTAGCGTTACACAATAAAAACTACGCGAATTAAGTAACTTGGGCAGAGAAACATAGTTTAAATAATGTTGCTAGTATAAAGTCAATTTTTAAGCAGCGCCATCTATGAGATTTCATAAAAATCAAATCAAGTTACATGTTAATGGCACCGTAAAATTGTCAAACACGTTAGATTGTAATCTCTATAGCGATATTGTAAACTCTCAAAATATTGTCAAACGAACTTACTGCTTAAATTATAACGCATTATTTTTCGTGAAATGCATGTGATGGTAGTCAACTCACGCGGTGTGGAGGGAAGGAGGGGTCACCTTTGCCAAATGGTACCACTCTCATGAAAATAATAATGTAACGTACGATTGATATAACCTAACCTTAAACACTTTAAATTCTCCTTAAAAGCGTAGTAGACGGAATTTAAATTCTTCTGCATTTTATCACTTTTGGGGTCTCTAATAATGAAGATGAGGTCAAAATGAATAAGTATCCAAAATGGCACCGACGAGCAATAAAAAAACAATTCTCTTTTTTTTTCTTCGGCTTCCCCTGACAGTATTTACACCCTTCGCCACTGTTAGGTAAAAGTGTATCTAATACTACACCCACATTTCGCACATTTAGCTTATTTCTATCAACCAGGCATAAATAAAATAACACTTTGCCCGTCCCGGAAATCGAACCCATGCTCAGTAACGCTTGCGACAACTTGACCAACGATGCAGTCTTACACATGACCCATCAGTATTTTCACGCGAACGAAGTCGCGGGCAACAGCTAGTTTTAATAGACATCAAACGTCACCTTGGTAATTGAAAACTGTTGGTTCTTACTGAGTTTTTTTGGTGTAGCGAAATAATCAAATTCAAAAATAATCAGACTCACCTCTGGTAACTTTTTTCTGCCCAACAGAAGATTCTTCAACTGTTGCGAATCCAGCAGCTTCATCATCGGACTTGATGTCTTCATGGGTCAGTTTACCTGAAGTTACATATAAATTTGTAACATTTTTGTGTCTGTTGTTATTTTATTTTGTTAATTAAATTTTGTTAATTTTTGTGACAATACCTTTCCTAACTTCCATGAGCAAGTGAATCATATCAGGTCTTATGATATTCCTTATCTCGCGGTCAGCCATTGTTTCTAGAACTAGTTTTCTAAAGAAGTTCTTTGACTCCTCCGAAAGAAAAGTCAACTTTAATAACTGAAAAAGAAGTGAGTAAAAATGTTTAATTTGCTCTAAACGAGTTGATGTACGTCACTAATAGATTAATTGCCGGTCCCGTCTACCCACACGGTGCTATTGTGACATTGACCTTGAGACTAGTTAAAACCTATTGCGTTATGATGTTGAGGTCTCACATGTGGGATGTAATCATTTGTCATATGAGTGAATGCGAGGTGAACTTCGCATTTTACAAGTAAGAACGAATTAATAATGTAAAATATAGAATGAAAACGGCGTTGTGATAATTTACCTCAGCAATTTTTGGCACAAGGATAATAACGAAGAATTTTAACAACTGACGGAAAGTGAAGGTGGATGACAACTTGCCCATGGCGTAGAACTCATTATCTTCGTCATTATGAGAGTCCACCTTCAGACCGAAGGCACAGGAGGCGATGACGTCATTGGCGTAGCGAGTAGTCAGGTCCTTGCATTCTATGTCTATACAACCAGCTGCAAAATAAGTTTCGAGTTATTAAAATAGTGGAAAAATGCTAAGACATATTTTTGACTCATGCGAAAATTCCACAAATTGTAATTAGTAATTAATCTCTTTTCTACTCATTAAAATACAAAAGTTCTGATAGCCAAAAAACTCACATTTGGATTCTCTAATCTTTCTCTGAAGCGTGCTCATCATCTGGTCACCCACCTCCACCATGAACGGCACCATCAGTCGCATCTTGGAACTTGTGAACGCTGGACTCAATGTTGAACGCATGTCCTTCCATTCTTGACCTGTTGCACATTATAATTATAATTCACACTAAAATAACCTAAAGCATACTTCATAAATCCAATAGTCATATTTATTTTACTGACAAGGTATTTTTGGTTTTAGCTTAGCCGAGCCTAGTCTAGTCTAGTCTTAACTCAAATAGCAATGTTTGTGATTTCGATCATATCACAATTACGGAAATCTAAAGAGTAACGAAGCAAGCTGAAAGATCCCTGGTGGCAGATATGGAAATGCACCGGCCATAATTATGTGCCGTGAAAGAGCATTAATTGTTATTAAAGTGAAAGATACTATTTTATTTTTATAACCACCATTTGTTCTTACCATTTAAAGTAAACAGGTTTCTGGAGAATATCGAGTCGCTGGTGCTTAAGATGTTGCGATGATCAATGAAATGCTCGAAGTCTTTGACAGTGATTTTTTTCACCAGCTCGAGGTCGCGAACTACTATCACCTCATTGTTGAATTCAAACCTTCCGACGAATCTGACGAACAATATAATTTGACAACCGTTTTAAAGAGGTTTAAAAAAGAATTGTAATAAAATCATGAAACTAACTAAACTCAACTCCTTACCTTTCTCCAGGAAAACTATTGTACATCCTCATGATATTATCAACAAAGTTCTCCATACGGAACAGGATTCTGGTCATGTTGCCCAAAATAGGAACAGGCCTGAAGTGCTTGACGCCATAACGACTGAACCTGGAGTAGACTTGCTGGAAGTATATGACCAGCACAGCGACTAGCACCGCAACCCAGATGAGAAGTATTATCATGATCTGAAACATTCATTCGTTTTTGTAAGCGGAAACAAGGGTTTTATGCTAGTATTTTACACAATGGAAATTTTGTAATTCTGTAGATCATTAAATAGAACATAAAAAATTAAAAGACTTACGCGAATTCGCGTAAATAAAACACTGCCTATTATTACGACTTGAAACAAGTTCCAATCGTGCTGTTCGGAGCACGAATGAAATGTGTGTGAGCGAGACAGGGTCTGAATTGGAATATTATTGTCCGCTTCAGAAAAGCGATAATTTGAACTCTTGTTACTAAGAGCCCAGCGTTCAAAATCAAACAGTGCAATTATATTTAGGCACACGTTTGGGTCTGGTCTAGAGTTCTCGATTGAGGTTTCGATTATTCTATTATTCTTATTTTTAATATTTAAATATACATTTTTTCTCATAACGTTGGCAAGGGATTGATTGCCTACCTGAGCTCTACGACCTAGTTTGTACTGAGTAATACGACACCAGACTCAGTCGTAGGTCGGTAGAGTTGAGGTAACTTTAGATAACTTTGTCGGGGACGTTAATCATTTAAAACATTACAAAATTTAAAAACAACTATGATTCAAATTTGTCATGTCCTAAATAGTGTACGAAGCAGGACTGGGACGCCAAGTTGTTCGGGTTGAAAACTAAATAAATAAAAACATTTATTTATGAAACGTTTAATACCCACAGGACATAAAATAATAGGCAACAAACAATTAAATACTTTATATCATTTTATACTTCATTTAATACTTTAATAATTTATTTTAAAACAATTGATTAACCCACTAAATTAAACTAACGTAAAATGGCACTTAAAAATGTTCAGCTTCTTTGTTATTTTGACGTGAACAACGTCATTCGTCATAGCGAACTTTGGTACTCGTAGTAACGTACTTCGCAATAATAAACATTCTGAAAAAAGTAATTCGTCATAGTGCGCTTTCGGAGTAACGAACTTCGCGATGACGAACATTTTGAATAACGTACATCGTAGTTTTAAATTTCGGTGTTCACTAATACAGTCATTATTGCTATTGTACTCTTCATCATTACAAGTAAAGGTAATTCTTCGATGTCCCCTTATTTCGCAGACTGAAATTTCATAGGTTTTTGTTTCGCAGAAAATGTTTCTCAAAATGTTTGGTCCATTCATTTTATTTCCTATGTTATTGTTTTAATAGACGTACTTCAATGAAACTATGTATCACAGAAACACAAGTCAATAAATCTTGTGTTTTTGTGCTTTGTTTTTTGCAATTCTGTAATTATTTATTAACGTACAAATAGTTTGTTCTGCGATTTTTTCCATGAAATTTTATTTCAACGAAAATGCTATCCCCTTCGTGTTAGGTTACTTTATACCCTGCAGAATTCCAGATAGAAATAGGAACCTCGAAACTCGTGAAACGATACTATGAGAAAAAATTGTATGACAAGAAATTCTGTAAAACTTTTGTCTCTAGAACAATGTACAACTGTAATCCTTCACTTGAACATGGCGGGACTATCTTGTTAAGTTCAAAAGTTTCTGTGTCCACTTTTTGCCTCCAGGAAGCCTATTGTATACTCCATGGCGAATCCCATGGGCCGAAACACAAAGAGTATATCTTATATATTCGAAGAGTTCCCTTGGCACCATCGTCGTCCCTTGACTCCACTTGGCCGAGGTGGATATAGGAACTTGTCAAGGCAGAACCAATGTGCCCGTCAGGGCTATTAATTGGCTGTTTTATAATGGAGGGATGGCTACCTGCCGACACCATCCATCAACTCCAACTTGGCCTAAGTATAGGTTTTTATCAAGACAAAATCTAGGTGCTTTACACACCGAGACTTTCTAATTTAGTTCAAGAGTTCCCAAGACTACCTTTAGCCTCGACCCTAGCTCCACTTCGATTCCAGCTGTGCTAATAATGTTGCTTGTCAACACGATTTAAAGGCCTAAATATATGCTAGGCGGGGCTATTCCAGTAATTGCAGACGTCCCTTTGTGTCTATTGACACAATTGTTTTGTTTCCTGCTGATAAAGAGGGAAGTGGAAGCTATGTTTTTCATAATGCTCCGTTATTATTTTCTGAATAATTTCATTGCGGCTTCCAAGACCTTTAACTTGTTTCTTAGAGTCTTCATCGAGTTTCATTAACTGGACGCTTTTCTAGTGGTTGCCACTGTCGATTCTGGCTTTCGGGAGTTGAAGAGCTTGGGAATAGTGTTACAGCCTTGTTCTATAAAAGTGACTCCTAATTCACAGACACCTAGGTATACCTAGTTTAGGACTCGGAGTGTTTAAATTATTATCACATTGTAATAAGCCTTATAATGTGTACTAAGTGTTATGGATTGTATTGTGACAGCTCTTGGTGAAACAAAGAATATGTTTAGAATTTAAAGCTTGTAAAAACATTAAAATCATTGTTTCCCCTACTCCTTGGGTCTGAACCTCAGCCAGTGACCTCCTTCTATTTTCATATTGAAGGTCTCATTATCAAGCTTGGCGGGAACGGTGGTCTTCTCACAAGGAGAGAGGTTCATTTTCTGCAAAATCTGGTACGTCATCACCTTTATCTCGCAGAGAGCAAATCTTGACCCTGAAAAACAAAGATTAAGGATTACTTAGTAAAAGATTATCTGGATGTACTGCCTTAGGATCTCAGCCAGCCATAACATTATTTATTTCTACTCGCCTTGCTTTGCTTCCGCTTCTAAGAACAATGCATACTGTTGAGATTTCATATTTGACTAATAATGATAGTAAAAAACATTTGTCTTACCAATACAATTTCTCGGTCCACTACCAAAAGGTATGTAGGCAGACATTTGGATATTGTGCCTGTTCTCTTCAGAGAACCGCTCAGGATCAAACTTTTCAGGGTTCGGGAAGAACTGGGGGTCACGGTGGAAAGCAAATGTTGGTATTTGGATACCCATACCTTTGCGGATCTGCAAAAACAAAGATAATTGTTAGTATTTTGTTAATGCCAAATAAAAAATAAAAATATAACTTACAATGAAATCTTTTTCTGCCTTATCGTTAGGTTTTCCCAGATTGTAATCTTTAGTACACATCCTGTCCAGACCAACAGCAGGCGGCCACAGACGTAAAACCTCTATAAAACGAAAACTTTAGCTACATAATCTGTACCACTCCACACAAGGAAACAATATAACAAATCTTACCGGATACAACCATATCCATGTATGGCATATTTTGAATGGAGTTGAAGTCAAACTTGCCACCGTTCTTAGCATCAGTCTCCTTGATCTCTTGTGCCAGTCGCTCCTGGACGTCAGGGTTCAGCGCAAGCTCATACAGGAGGAATGACATGCCTGATGATACGGTTTCAAAACCAGCTATAAAGAACAGCACTGCTTGGGCGATGAGATCGTCGTCAGTCCACTCTATAAACACCATTTAATTGTGATTAGAAAAAGCCATCTTGAATTCCTCTGAGCTTCAAACGTAATCGAAAACAGCTTTTAAAATGTTGTTTTCTTTGAGTTATTATAATCTTACGAGGTAACATTTTGAAAGCTTTCTCGGAGTTGTCCCACTTTAATTTGGTGAAGATCTGATACAGAACTTCGGAGACAAGCAAAGGAACTCCTCAATAAATGATAGCATATGGACTGGGATTACGGAAATCTCATGTCTATCTATTGTTTACACCAGTTCATAGCATAACATCACGCCGGTACGCTGTGAAGGGTTAAGCGCATGTAAACCACTTAAAAGTGAAACATAAAAACGTTTTTGCACACAATAAAACCGACTTCTAAAAACACGAAAAAAGTGAAAAACAACTTTAGCTTCAGAAGTCGGTGACAAAAAAACTAAACCAATCAAACAAAGGTCACTGACATCTATTTATAATTTTTGTGATTTTTACTTCGAAAATAAAGGACTTTCCAAACACTAGTTCATCCCGTTTTTTTAAATTTTTAACACAAAAATTTAAGATCTTGACTTTAAAACTGGCGGACTGTCATAAATACTTTCATCCCCTATTTCACTCCCATAGGGGTTAAATTTAGAAGAATAAATCGTGTTAGTTGTTTACGTTCTAAAAAGAACAACTGTGCAAAATTTCAGTTTTCGGGGTCCAAGGGTTCGGGCTGGGCTTTGATCGCCGGATAGGAACGGCGCGGTGGGACACTTTTTCGTGCGTGCAAAAAAATCATGCACGTCAAAAACCCATAAGCTGAATAAACCTACCTCTGGTAACTCTTTTCTGTCCAACAGAAGATTCTTCAACTGTAGCGAATCCAGCAGCTTCATCATCGGACTTGATGTCTTCATGGGTCAGTTTACCTGAAGTTACATTTACATTAATTTGTTGATTTTGTTTCTGTTGTTATTTTTTTGTTTAACATATTGAGCATTTGCTCGAATTAGTACATACCTTTCTTAGCTTCCATGAGCAAATGAATCATATCAGGTCTTATGATATTTCTACTTTCGCGATCAGCCATCGTTTCTAGAACTAATTTTCTGAAGAAATTCTTCGAACCCTCCGAAAGTATGTCCATCTTAAAAAACTGTAACATAAAAAAAAAACATATTTTATTACCCTTAAAAAACTAGAAAGAAAGAAAGTACATTTATTTGCCACAACTGAACACAGTATGCATAAAAAAAGAAACACAGAAAACCCAGAAAACAATATTAAACAAAAAAATTAAAACTAAACAAAAAGAAAAACTAAATAAACATTACACACACAGTTTGACACAGTGTGCCTCACGGCTGCGCCAAATAGTTGTTTGGCACTAGTTGTTTGGCATTTTAATATAGTTCAGTAAAATGCCAAACAACTAGTGCCCGACGCTGGTTTTCAACTGGACCTGGATTAGTGAGGTTACTGATGTGAAGCAGTTTTATGTTGTGTCAATGGTGGTGGTGAGTGTGTACATAACTATGTGAATTGCATCTATAAAATTGCAAAAATAAATAGAATAATAAACTAAACTAACTAAATAAACAAAAAATGGATTATTCGAAAGAAATGAATAAATGGTTTACAAAACACTAGAAAAACACCCTTTTATAAATGCATGTACAAACCAAAAATAAAATATGGATCGTTCAATTTGTTTCTATTTCTGGGCTGAAGTGTAAACCTTGTGCTTTTAATAATAATATTTGATTATAAAACTTAAGACTTTCTTGTAAACAAACACTGTTTTAAGCTTTCACGGTTTAATTAAAACTAAATTTAAAAAAATATATCACTGAAGATATCCCATAAGTGACAATATAAGTTTACTAATACTAACTTCCTGGTGGAAGCTGCTAGAAGTCGCTCAAGAGCAAAACGTTTATGCCGCACAAAGGGTTACCAAGGAGAACCAAAGATATCTCGTCTACCAATAATAACTCTACTTTTACCACTGTTGAGGCATTAGGTACACTAAAGTACTTAATTGCCGGAAAGAAAAGGCGTTAAAAATATCGGTGAATATAGTGTCTCCTCGCTGCTGGCGCATGTTTTGTCTTTAAACAGACTGTTCAATGTAGACCAACCTACCAGTCGTGCTGCAACTTATTTTACCAAACTATGTATTTATTGTTTTAATTAATGATTTAATTGTATATTCATCTCCGCATAATGTAGTGCATGCTGTGCTTTTCTATAAGTGATGAGGCGCTTAGACTTAAGTTTGTGATGTACAAATGATATTGTTACAGTGTACTCATTGTTGAGAAGCCATCTAATAAATAAATAAATAAATAAATAAACTCCAGTTAAAGCGCCGATCTCTGTTACCTGCTTCCCGTAACATCGCTTAACTTGATTTCTCAGCAAGTTATACAAAAAGTCTTTCCTGTTCCAGCCCCCCACGCTTTTACAATCAAATATTATAATTAAAAGTACATAGTTTACACTTCAGCTCAGAAATAGAGACAACTTGAACGATCCATGATTCATTTTTGGTGTTTCCGTGCATTTATAAAAGCATGTTTTCTAGTGTTTTTTTGAAAATGTATTTATTTCATAAGTTTTAGTCTTTGATAATGAAATATTTTTAACATTTATACATTTATTTCAAGCCCATATCCTTTCCATCTCCAGCAGTGCGTCTGTATTGCATGGTGTTTTAACTGTTAGCTTATAACAATCTAGCTCTTCAATCTAGATACCACTAAGTGAGTTTAGTCTACTTAGGGCCACATACGTCTGTCCAGTCGCAAAAGTACGGGACTTTAATTACACCACTGCGGTCTACCGTACATACAGCCTTGCATCTTGTGCACGGTAGATACCCAAATTAAAATCACTGGGAGCATGCGCCTTTCCACCGTGCATCGTACCGTATCTGTACTTGGCCGGGAATTATAAGTCAATATAATTAATAGGTTTGTTATAATCTTGTATTGTATTGTACAACGGGCTGGTGTCCGCAACTCCACGTCAAAGCGCCGATTTTGCGTATGGGATATAATCCACCACGCGGGTCCAGTGCGGATTAGTACTGGTAGATGTCACTTGTCTTCGATAACCCACGACTTACTGTTCGTAAGTCGGGGCCGCCACCACTGGGCCACCGCTGCTCTGAGGTTATAACCTTGAAACCAGATCCTGTTCAAAGTCCCTTACGTGACCTTTCTCACAAATGCAAACACGACTATGATACGATATTCCATCATGGAATGCCAGTTCCTGTCTTCCGGCTTTATCATCAGACCTTGAAACTTAATCGTGGTCAAAGTTCATTACAAGAGCTATCTAACAAGTTCAAACACGACTATGAAACGATGTTCCATCATGGAATGCCAGTTCCTGTCTTTCAGTTTCATCATCAGATCAGTTTGACAGTACCATATTATTGTATTGTCATCAGAACTACATACAGCTGCCAATTTTCATAACGCTACAATCCTTGGAAGATAGTTAAATTAGTTACCTTAGGTTTTTTACATAGTTACATACAGGTCGACATAATAAAAGCGTGTTAAAAAAAAAATAACAAAACATAAACTGGAGTGAGTGAACGAAAGTGCAAAACAGAACAGAATTTTACGTAAAAGAAAACAGAAAGAAACTTAAATTGGACGGACGCATGGTAAAAAGAACCTGTTTTGCACGATTACTTTTTTACGCTCAGTATTAATTTATTGCATTTCGTCCACAATATGCTGCAAGCCGCCGAGCGCGACGAACTAATTGAAGTCAACGGAAAGATTTTCCTAACTAGACTGATTACCGGTCTCGTCCACCCACCGGTTGCTACTATGACATTGACTTTATTAAAGCTAGTTGAAAATTGACACAGTGTGCAGTGTTGTGATCCCAATCTTCAAATTGTGAGAACTTACCTCGGCAATTTTTGGCGCATGAGACATTACAATCGTCTGTAGTAGCTGACGGAAGTCGAAGGCGGACGTCAACTTCCCCATGGCGTAAAATTGATTGTCCTCGTCATTATGAGAGTCCACCTTCAGACCGAAAGCGCAGGACGCGATCACGTCGTTGGTGTAGCGAGTCGTCAGATCCTTGCATTCTATGTCTAAATAACCAGCTAAAAATCAGACTAAGTATTAATGAATAATTGTGGACAAGAAAACGTTCATACATATATTTTGAACTCATTCAAAGTTTTACAAAATGTACTTATTCCTAGTTATACAAATGCCAAAGTCCAAAAGCTGAGAAGAAACCGCGTGCAATAAAATACTCGTATATGAAAATTTCCATTAAGCTTACATTTGGATTCCTTGATTTTTCTCTGAAGTGTTCTCATCATCTGGTCACCCACCTCTACCATGAACGGTACCATCAGACGCATCTTGGAACTTGTGAACGCTGGACTCAATGTTGAACGCATGTCCTTCCATTTTTGACCTGCGAGAGTTCATGATATGATTCATTCTCAATTTTATAAAGCAGAACTATTGAAACTATCCCCCGCTAAATTCTTTGGTAATTGCTATAATATTCTGCTTTATTGCAGTTCAACGCATGGCCAATTAGTTACTCAAATACCTATGGATTGGACAATGTTGAAGGGTCGCCTCGTGGTCGTAATACATAGAAATAACGCGAAAGATGCGGCCAGTGTTCTCGCAGACCAGACTATATACAGGGTGTAAGCCACCTCATCACAAAGCCGTTAACGGCTTACTTTACGCAAAAAAAATTTTTTTTGAGGTTAGTAATCCTGTTTTGTGGTAGAACTCAATGTGACGCACTTACAACATTGTGCTGATGGATGGATGGATTGAATAATGCGAGAGCGTGGAGGTGTTAAAAGACAAATCTTACAAAAAAACTTGTATTTAATAAAAACGTGTCAGAAAGTTGTAAGTTTTTCCCAGCTATGGTGTAGAACAAAAAAAGGATCGCAATGATGGGGGGCGTTTTTCAAAAAAAATGAGCACCCCAGAAATGTGTTGTCCACCAAATTTGACAATAAATTTCTGAGCAACCTTAACACATTTCTTTAGTTATAGTTATTTTTCTACTACAGAAATGATTAAGAATTATATTTAAATATAATAAGTTACTAAAACATATTGTAAAAATTAAAATATTGACAAAAATGTAATACAAAAAACCAAAATTTAATATGTCCACCTAACAGCTTGTTAACTTTGAAGTTCATTAAAATACTGCCAAATTAAATTTATTTAATGAAGTTGTTTGCAATCGAAGCGTTATTGTTAGTATTTTAATAACAAGTTTAATATAATACTATAAAAAGGAATTTGAATAAACAATACTAGTTTAAAGTTTGTCCTTAAAAACGGAAGTGGCGGAATTTCCGCCTAAGTAACGCCAAAAACTAGGATTACAAAACAAAAAAATACTACCATTCTCTGGCATTTTTTTAGTGATGACAACATTAGTTCCATTCAGAATACCCCGTCCTCTTCTTCCCGCTTGTTTTTGACGCATTCCGTTACGTTGTGTTGTGTGGTAGCACGGTGCTAAAAAATGATCCACTAAGAACGGCTTTTTTACTGGTAAGTAATCAGTTTATTTATATGTACTTATTCTTTAGTTGTTTTTTAATTATTCGTGAATAATTTGTATAACACAAAATAGGTATATTTATGATGTTTCATATAAAATCATTGCCAACAACAGTTTGAGGTTATGATTCGTAACATCCATTAAGTAACGTTACGTATTAGCGGACCGAATACGTTACTTAATGGAATTATAAGGACGTGTGTATAATAGTTTTTTTTACTAGCTACGGCCCGCGGTTTCGCTCGTGTGAAAATTTAGGTGTCAAAAAGAGAACAATACTTACAGATATACCTATATTGTAAATTTTAAAATTTTCGATTGGTTCATTCTGATATCTGATTACGTGGATTGCGAAAGTATTATACGGGTTTTGCATTTTAGAGCCAGCGGGGAGCAGACGCGCGTTTTGTGATCTATCTGTGCATGGGGATTTGTTTAAATCAAGTTATATTAAAATACGGTGTACGTGTTTCATTTTTTCCACAAAAGTTTATTTATACCATGTTTTGAGTGAATGTGCGAAGCTAGGAATATTTTTTTTCTTAAAAATCAGAAATTTATTGCTAGGAAGTGCAATAAATTTCTGATTAAAAAAAAAAAAAATACATGTGTAATTGTTTATTTTTTATTATATTGTTATCCTAATTATTCATAAAAATAGTATATTTCCAGAGTAATAGGTTTTTTTTTGTTTCAGATAAATATTTTCAATTAACATAAAATGCCTCTCACGGGAGCAGAACGTGCAAAGCGGTTTAGAGAGAAACTGAAGCAAGATCCCGAAAAATATGATGCGTACAAGAAAAAGCAAGTTGACAGAGTAAAAAAATGCCAGAAAAAAATTGTCGATCTCAATGACGAAGAAAAGGAGAAGAAAAGAAGACAATGGAGAAACCAAAAAGCAGCCCAAAAAAAGAAAAAGAGCGCACAAAAGCCAAAGACAGAGGAGAAAAAAGAAACCAAAGAAATAAAAACTAGCAAACATATAAAGAAGAAACTAAAATGTGCAAATATTTCACTAATAAAGTCTGAAAAACGCGAAGAACGTCTGAAATTGATAGTAGGACGATTACGGAAAAGATTACAAAGAACCAAATCAGCTTTAGAAACCAAAGAAAGAGATCTCAAAATACTAGAAATTAAAGTTCAAGACATAAAAGAAGATAGGGATAAGCTAGAAAAGTCAATTCAAGAAACGTATAAAAACAATTGTAAGACTCAAGAAAGCAAAAGATTATTAAAGAAGATTGTGCAAAATTACGCACAGAAAAGTAACATAAAATACCCTACTCATAAAATATTGGGGCTCAAAAAAAGGATTCGATTTACCTATAAACCACGAAAGGTCAACACAAAAGTGAGAGAAGAAATTCAAAACTTTTATCTTCGGGACGATGTGACTAGGTGCACTGCAGGGAAAAGAGAGTGCAGAACAAAAGAAAAAACGAAAATGCAAATAAGGTACATGGTTGACACATTGTATCATCTTTACCAAACTTACAGAAGAGATGGTGGCAGACATAGTTTCTCAACGTTTTACAGATGTAAACCATTTTACGTTTTATCTCCAACTATCGGCGCCAGAGATACTTGTATGTGCATTAAGCACAGCAACATAGATTTCATCTTACAAGCTTTGAAATCGAATAAAATTGTTTCCTATAAAAATATTGAGGAGATGGTTCATGTATTTTCTTGTGATACAAAATCATTTAATTGTATGTATGGAAAGTGCATTAATTGTAAAACTCCACACATTGAATATAACAAAGAAAGGTCAAGCGAAGAAACCAAATGGTGGAAATGGGAAAGAGTAGATCACAAATATGAGAAAGAGGGCCGAAAAATAACTACAAAGAAAACTATAAGGGGGGAGCAGAATGGGACCGTCGGTAATTTAGTTACTGAATTGGAAACTGCGTTAGTAACATTCAAAGTACACTATTTTAATTGGAAGGAACAACAGAGACAGTACCGTAAGTGTGTTAATAATTTGAAGGAAGACGAGATAATTATATTGTGTGATTTTTCTGAAAATTTCGACTGTAAATATTCAAACGAGATACAGTCGATGCACTTCGGTGCTTCAAAAGCCTCTATAACAATACACACTGGAATTATTATTTTTAAACAAAAATGTCAAACATTTGCTACAGTTTCCGACAGTAACAACCACGAGCCTGACGCTATTTGGGCACATTTATTACCTATCATTAAATGCGCCAAAGAAAACCACCCTGTTAATGTCATCCATTTTTTTTCCGATGGTCCCACCAGCCAGTACCGGCAAAAAAAGAATTTTTATTTATTAAACTTATTTGTAGACAAACTAAAATTGAAATACTCCACATGGTCTTTTTCCGAAAGCGGCCATGGAAAAAGTATTGCTGACGGTGTTGGTGGGTCGGTTAAGAGACAGCTTGACACTAGAGTACGATATGGGACAGACGTGACGAATGCGACAGATGCCTACAATGTTTTGAATGGGTATATGAAATCTGTAAAATGTTTTTATATCAACGAAAAAGACATTGAAAACATTCATAAGCTTATTCCACTGAATTTAATAGCCATCCCTGGGACAATGAAATTGCACCAAGTAATAACGAAACAAAAATATAAGATTAATTACAGGCTACTTAGTTGCTTTTGTGATGATAAAGGAGGGTTATGCAATTGCTATTGTCCGGAAACCCATTTGCTAGTGCCAGTTGGAGCTAATCGTGATGATAAGTCTATAGTAATGACTGAGAACATCAGGGAAGTTAAAACTTCAGGCAATCACATTTTCCATGAGAACATCATGGATAATACAGTACAAGTTGACAATGCTGTTATGGCCAGCAGCTCACTGAATATCCTCGGCGATGATTCACTTCATGCTCTCCATGAAAACATTACGGGTAATGCCGTTAAAATTGACAATGCAGTCATGGCCAGCAGCACAGAAAATATCGTCGGCGATGATTCATTACTTCCCTTGATTACTGCCAGCGGGTGTGATGATTTAATCCCTCCAAATTCGTGGTTAAGTGACATCAACTTTATAATCGATGATAGAATACTTTTAGAGCAATCTTATAATATTGAGTCACAATCAATTGTAGCAGCAGAAAATGCAACTATGGTGGAAACCAAAAAAGAGGATTTCCATAGTTCTATTCCCGGTCCCAGAGTAGCAGCAGATGTACCTGTAATTGACCTTACATGTACACAAAAAATGGTTTTGCAGAATGCTCAACAGTTTCCAGGTCTTAGAAAAAGAGTCGACATATTGTTGCCTGGACATTCTGGACGGCCAATCAAGAAAAGCAGAGAGAAAATAAGCGAGAAAGAAAATAAGCGCAAAATGAAAGTATTATTACCAACTACGAAGAGAAACATTAATTGCTATGTCTGCCACCTTTGTAAAAGCGATTCTTTATGTCTAAAAGACATGATTAAATGTATGGTGTGCAAAAATTGGATTTGTATAATATGTAGTGGCACTGATTTTTTTGATTATATTTGCCCAATATGCCTTAACTCTGATTAGTGATTTTAAAACTACCTAAGTGTGTTACGAGTAGGTAGATGATATAGGATTTTCATAAAGCTATCCAGTTTGAAAGTAAATGAAAAACCAAGACTGACTAAGATTAGTAATTATTATTATGTACATTGTACACGTAGCCTAATTTTTCCTATTAGTAACTTTGTGTTCCACCTAAGTAACTGTCCTATTAAAATGTGATTTAAATTTTAAGATTTCTTTTAATTGTATTAGCTTAGAGCTCTAAATAACAATTACAATATTGTTTTAATTCTCCAAATTTCATTTTGTGTTACCTTAAAACTTTGTAAACTTACTGTTGTGTTAGTTATAAGATATTTTGTATGGTGTTACCGGCACAAAAGTGACGTAATGGATGTTTTTCCGAAAATTACTCGCCAATTTATGATTAATCTTTAGTTCTTTGTTCTGTTTTTTAAATATTAATATGTTATTAGTTGAATTAAACAAGTTAGTAATTATAAACTAATCGTTTTATTTGTGTAAATGCCAAGTTAAAAAGTTACTTAATGGAACGAATTGTGGATAACTTTTGAAACCAGAATGATATTTTGTGTTTATTTTCATATATTTAATATAAATTTTATTAAACTTAGTTAATTTATTTAATTATAAATAGGTTTACCATCAATTACATGTAGATTTCCGTTCATTAGAAATGAGGTTTCCACATAAGTAACGGGCCATTTTTTTTGAAAAACGCCCTGGGGAGAACAAGACAGTGCCTTTCGGTTCCGTGATAAGGTGTTTTACACCCTTTATAGTGTAAGAAAGTGTCGGACTACTCACTGAGGACCAGTCAAAGAAGGCAGGCAACGAGCCAGGACCGTGTACTGACGACGAGACTCAATATTGCGTGGATATTGGTTTAAGAAGTATAAGAGACAAATACGTAATTAATAGTACCTATTGCATCAAACGTTATTAAAGTGGAAGATACGAGCGATTAAACATTTCAGAACCCAGAATTCTTACCAGTTAAAGAAAACAGGTTTTTGGAGAATAACGAGTCGGTGGTGGTGAAAACGGCTTGGTGATCGAGGAAGTGCTCGAAGTCTTTTACAGTGATTTTTTTCACCAACTCAAGGTCGCGGACCAACACCAACTCTTGGAGAAATTCAAATTTTCCCACGAATCTGATGAACAGGATATTTTGAAAAATCTGGATGGGTTCTATAAGTCCACCGACAATCCGACATACTTAGTGAAGTATGAAATAAGAATTTAAATTAAATTATTAAGGGGCCGGGAACCATAACTCCTTACCTTTCTTCAGGGAAACTGTTGTACATACGCATCATATCATCAGCTATGTGGTCCTTACGTAACAACAATCTTGTCATATTGCCTATAATGGGGACAGGCCTGAAATGCTTGACGCCATAACGGCTGAAACTGGAGTTAATTTGCCGAAAGTATATAACCAGCACGGCAATTAGCACCGCCACCCAGATGAGGAGTAATATCATGATCTGAAACAACAATAAAAATTTGATCATCTGCTTAGGCTTTCAGTACAACCGGATGAAGCTGAATATCAGTATTTCACATGAAGCGACAGTCTATCTGACCCCAACATACAATCCAGTTAGTACTGGGAAAAGTCACCATCCTTTCGTAAGACTGGTTGTAAGACTTTCGCTAACTAATTGTAAGCTGACATCCACAGCTCATTTCCGAGGCATGGAGTAAACTCGGAATGTGATGAATGGTCAACTTTTTACACCTAGGTAGCTTCACTTTAAAGATCAAACTAAAATTCTAACTTACTCAAAATCTACAGAATTTAGGTAGAATATTTGGTGGCTTAACACATTCACTGTCCACGAAAAGAAACAATAGTTACACTATCGCTTTGAACCATATGTGGCTCATGGGACAGGAAAAGGGTTAATTTGTTGCAGTTTAAGTCATCCTTATCAGTAACCCGGTAGATGAAGAAATAAAATAAGGCAATAGCATTACTTACTATTTCTCGTAGTGTAGTTTGTAAACACACGGTATAATAAGCCAACAAAATACTCTTTAATTTTACTACCTAACTCAAAACAACAAGTTTCAAGCGTGTTACCCGGAGCACGACTCAGGTGACATTGAGCGGACCGAGACAGAGCTTGAGATAAATAGTACTGTCCAACCTTTGATATTCAGGCATTTATATTTATATATTGTTCTGCAAAATTTCATGTCATCGTCACAAGTATTGTTTTGTTTTTAAATTTTTATAAATAGCTTCTGTTAAAGTCGTACTAGCTGACCCAAATTTTGTTAATGACAAAAGAATTCTGGGTTCTGATTTCTTTGATGTAATTTGTTGATAATGGTACAGCCCTATCCAATGATCTATCAACTTAAAGCTCTTAGTGAACTTAAGCAGGTCACTAGTATTATATGGGAATGTTTTGTCACTAATTCGTAAAAACCGTGCGAAGCAGGAGCGGATTGTTAGTAATTGCGTCCATATCTCCATGATTTGTTATGATATAAACATTAACAGACTCCAAACAGCTGTTGTTATAGGTATAACGAGTGTGTTTGTATACATTAAAATTGCTGAGTTATCATGATATTATTTTTTCTATGTTATTTTGATATTGTAAAACTAGTAGTGACACTTTTTCCGCTCGTGTTTTCGTATGCCACAATAAAAACAAGCCGAAGGATGTTCTCATAATTAGAGGACTCTTGTAACTGAGTTGAAACCCCAAATCGGCCAGCATAAGGTGGAATGCTCTCAGGCTAGGTAGAGTGACGATCTCTATAAGGAGACTGGTAGGAGATGGACAAGGATTTCAGAGAATCGAGATAGCAAAGTACAGTTTGAGTGGCTTTTTACGTCTAGCAGCCGTAAACTTTACGCTGATGATGATGAATGTTGGCTTATCAATAATGTTCGAAACACAAGTCCACAACGTACTAATGTTAAAACGATAAACTGTAAGTGTTTCGTAAACTTCAAGCGTTGGAGCACCTTTTCGTGAAATACGCATATGTCCTGCAGATCTGGTTGTGTCATAATTATGATGTTAACTAACATTAACTCCAGCTGGTGCGATCTTAAAACTGGCGTCCCTAAAGGCGATATTTTATCTCCACCTTTTTTGACAACACTGTTTTCACTTCTTCACAAACCCACTTCTCCTTCTTATCTCACTTCTCATTTTCAATATTTACGTTCCGCGCACAGCAAGTCTTCGTTCCTCTAATAACTGTCTTCTACGCTGTCGTTCTCACGGATCTGGCTATATAAAATCTTCCTTTTCTGGCCAAGCGGCCTTCCTTTGAAATACGCTCCCCCAGAGTATCAGGACGTTGACTAGTCGTTTCACTTTCAAAGTGAAGGCTCGAGTGCATATTTCGCTAGAAGTTAGCAGATTTGTCTCAAAACTAAGTTGTTGTAGTTTTATTTGTTTATCTCAACTAAAAAAAAACTCAAAACTCAACTTGCGTATTATCTCTGCAGCACCCCTCTTTTCTTTTCTTTTGTTTAGGCTGGGAAATCATCAAATAACTTGTCCCACTTTGGGCGGAGCGGGAGGGAGTGTCAGACTTTTCCTGACTAAAACGCATTCATATTCCTTCCTCGCCCTTTACGTATCGGGGCTGTGGTATCTCTTTCGAACAGGTCCGCAACCCCGGCAGGCTTTGGCCCTTGCGGGCCCCTTCAATGTGCTGACATCTCTACGAGGCGCGCGTGGAACACGAACGCGCCATCGACACGGCCTGTCGTCATTAGACGGACGGACGGCTAGCTAGCCCATAGCTAATCGTCCACAGGCCCGCGTCTACAGTGGCCGGTAGCCACTACGTGGCCCCCACCGCCCGGTGCGTCTCCCGCGGCGGCTGGAAAGAGAGGCTCTCTCCCTCTCGCATTCCACTACCTCCGTCGCTAGCATGACTGCTTCGCAGATGGAGGTGACGGCTTCACATTCCGTCTCGCTCCGGACCATGGATTGAACCAGGGCCGAACGCGAGAGGTCGCCGCCGCCGATCGCCGCTACGAGGACAGGGCGGTGGTCCGCCCACGCAGGGCAGACCTCCACCGTGTCCTCCGGTCGATCCTCGCAGTGAAAACACCCCGGCGTTTCCTCCCGCCCGATTTGGTGCAGGTACCTTCCGAAACATCCGTGTCCGGTGAGGACCTGCGTCAGGCGGAAATCTCTGCAACACCCTAAGGTAGAAAATGCCTAAGGCATTAAGTCCGCCTCTGTATAGTTTTAACTGTGCATGAAGTTAATAAATAGATAAATCATGGGTGGTTGAGGTTCCTAAGAGAGGGTGAGCTACATTTGTCACCGTTGAATATGTCGATATGTTCGTCAGATCAACAAAATCCAAGTAAACAGTACCAAGCTGAAACATCATTTAGGTTAACAATATCAATAAGATTCTAAAAAGAGATTACGACCCATTATCGTGCCTTGTGTGAATTAACATTTGAACCGTATAATTGAACTTGCTGCTGCCTATCATATGAAATAAATAATTCACTTTTATCATTTAAGCAGCAAACCTACTTCCTAGAGTTTTTATTTATTCAAAACATGGGTCACACACAAAGTTACATCAAAATTATAATTATTACAGTCATGTTTTGCCGGAACGACGTAAAATACAAGATGTCGGACGCTACATAGCATCAAGTGATTTGAAATTGGTCCATTACACAATCAACAATAATCTAGAATGACTCTTTCGCACAAATCAACGACAAAAAGCTTATAAAAGATGCTAAAGTTGAAATTAAGCGCAACGTTAGCGGTCAAGTGTCAACAACGGTTAATGGCTTAGTTATCTTGATAACAGTACACACGTAATTTCTAATTAGATTGTTGATGCCAAGGACTTCGCCACCTTCAAGCATATCAGCGTATGCCAAGGTTGGTCCGAAGATGAGTCACTATTCATTAAATTCCACCAGTGCCTCAGAAACTAGGCTACACTAATGGACACAAAATAAATTAGGATGAGGATACGAGATGTTACCTAAACCCGAATAAAAGTGACATAATTAACTTTTTATTTATATTTCCTTTATTCGCTTAACTTACGATCCTTGTTATGTCTTAGATAAGCGCGTGACAAATATAAGATTTGTCGGGCGGGCGAGGTGATGCCGAGTCGTTTGGGTGCAAAAGTAAAATAAATAAAAAAGCATTTATTTCAGAAACATTAATTTAATATCTATTGGACATATAAATAATATTCAACAAACAATTAAATACTTAAAAATATATTTTAAAACAATCGATCAACCTACAAAATAAAACTAACATTAACAGGCACCTAAAAATGTTGTTGTGTTTTTGAATGCTATCCGCTATTGTTTTTTTTTTAATAATTTCGTTGCGGGATTCAAAACCGTTAAATTGATTATCTGGGTCTTCGTCGAACTTTTTTATTTCGGTGCTTTTCTGGTGGTCAATTTTGGCTTTACTGTCCATTTTGGCTTTCAGGAGTTGCAGTGGTTTGGCGAGCTTGTTCTATAAAAGTGACTCCTAATTAGTCTAGTTAAGGACTCGGAGTATTAAAGTTATTATCACCTTGTAATAAGCCTTATAATGTATTCTAAGTGTTATGGATTGAACTGTGATAGCTCTTGGTGAAACAAAGAATTTGTTTAATATACAAAGGTAGTTAAAACATTTTAATCATTGTTTCCCCTACTCCTTGGCTTTGAACCTCAGCCAGTGACCTCCTTCTATTTTCATATTGAAGGTCTCATTATCAAGCTTGGCAGGAATGGTGGTCTTCTCACAAGGAGAAAGGTTCATTTTCTGCAAAATCTGGTACGTCATCACCTTTATCTCGCAGAGAGCAAATCTTGACCCTGAGAAACAAAGTTTAAGGATTATCTAGCAAAAGAATATCAGGGTGTTCTGTCTTAGGATCTCAGCCAGCCGTAACATTTATTTCAAAATCGATTTCTTCTCGCCTTGCTTTGCTTCCGCTTCTAATAACACAATCTAATTTTTGACTAATAATGATAGTAAAAAACATTTGTCTTACCAATACAATTCCTAGGTCCACTACCAAAAGGTATGTAGGCGGACATTTGGATATTGTGCCTGTTCTCTACAGAGAACCGCTCAGGATCGAACTTTTCAGGGTTCGGAAAGAACTGGGGGTCACGGTGGAAAGCAAATGTTGGTATTTGGATACCCATACCTTTGCGGATCTGCAAAAACAAAGATAATTGTTAGTATTTTGTTAATGCCAAATAAAAAAATAAAAATATAACTTACAATGAAATCTTTTTCTGCCTTATCGTTAGGTTTTCCCAGATTGTAATCTTTAGTACACATCCTGTCCAGACCAACAGCAGGCGGCCACAGACGTAACACCTCTATAAAACGAAAACGTTATCTATATAATCTGTACCCACTCCACACAAGGAAACAATATAACAAATCTTACCGGAAACAACCATATCCATATATGGCATATTTTGAATGGAGTTGAAGTCAAACTTGCCGCCGTTCTTAGCGTCAGTCTCCTTGATCTCCTTTGCCAGTCGCTCCTGGACGTCAGGGTTCAGCGCCAGCTCATACAGGAGGAACGACATGCCTGATGATACGGTTTCAAAACCAGCTATAAAGAACAGCACTGCTTGGGCGATGAGATCGTCGTCAGTCCACTCTATTAACACCATTTAATTGTGATTAGAAAAAGCCCTCTTTAATTCCTCTGAGGTTCAAACATTATCGAAAACTGTTAACTGTTTTTTTCTCTAAGTTATGTAACGGAACGTTACTCAAAATTATCATTCAATTGCACAGATAACAAATAATGTCTAGTTCTGTCATGTACGACTTTGGATGTGCGGGGGGCACGTGCGGGCGCGGGACGAGGGCAGTGAACGAACTAGTTCGCACCGTCGTCGTCGTCTCGCAGTCGGACAGTCGTCTTTAGGCTGTTCAGAGGGAATACATATCGCTTCTAGGCCTGTCTAACGCTTTAGCAGACACGACCGTTGATTTCAAATCTCTCTGGAAATTTCCATTCGACTGAATGGATAATTGCCAAGTTGTTTAATTTAAACTTAAACTCAGTGTATAATCCCGATTTAGGGTAAGTTTTGAGTAGCACACAAAAATTAAGCACATCATAATCATTTTTATTGCTAAACATTATTCTGTTTCTTAAATATTTCATATGTATCTCATTTTCTGTTTCTTATTTCATTGCTATGAATAAGCACAATTTACGATTGCTATATTTCCTTTGTAACAAGTTTTAAACAGTATATTCATAGTATGAAATTTCCTTCCACCCTCAACTTTTATAATAATTTTATATTTAAAGTCTAAACGCCTACCCGTTTCTAAACTGCAATAAAATTCACTGTTACTTCCCTTGCTCCGCTGTTTTTAATGTAAACTCCGTTCTGGTCTGTACCACCCCCGTGAATACTGCTACTACTGGGTGAGTATTACCTCCTGGTGGACGTCGGTGGTACCCCAGCACGGAGGTTCTAGGCTGAATTGTGATCAGCTGGTAAGTATGGTGGTTCCAGGTTTTATGCACAGAGTTTAAACTCCGACTTTTACGCCCCGGGTTCTACGCTACGGGTTGGACGATTCTCCGAGCGACCATCACGTTCGTGTACCCCGTCCAAGGAGTCCTTCGGGAGTATTCCACGACGCATCGTCGCCGACGCGCCGTGTGCACCAGATACCCTCGTGCGTCATCACCGTACCGCGCTACACAGTTCTTCGGCCTACGACTACCTCCGGCCAGCTGCGGGATATCGCTTGCATCTACAGGGAAGTACCTATCCCTGCAGCAGTGACCACAGACATTTGTAACCTTTGACCCTACAAATTCGTGTGCCTCCGGCTAGGTTTGCTTATAATATATTGTTTTAATGGTACACACCCGTCTTCTATTTCACTGCCTCTCATTAGGTTACAATAAGACGGGTGGAGGCTACAGTTATTATAATCTAACGAGAACACATTTTGAATGCGGCCCTCGTCGTGTATTAATATGGAGCTCATATGATTTATTTACTGTTTCTTTATCACTATTTATCTACACCATTATCAAATTGTTAAGCTTTATGTATCAAAAATGGTTGCCTGTAAAGTTGGTTTATTGTCGATAAATTAACGTAATTTTTATTAGTGATTTTAAGTTACAAAAACAAAATTTCATTCCCTTTTACCCTTAAGGATTTAAATTCTGACCACTCCGATGCTTTAACTTATAACCATACGCCTAGATAATAAAGGAGACGGAAACTATTACATACCTTCCTGCCTGGATGTAACGAGATGCAATTGGTATGAATGAATAGATTCAGACTTATCAGTTCCTCGCTGAAAATTCTGTAAGTTTTGACAATCTGAGAGGTGAGTTATTTGAGGTTTAGTAAAAGTGAGGTTATGTTACAGTCTACAAAATAGCTAATTAGTTATAAGTTCTTTAAGCACTAATGTATGTTACATTTAGTGGAGAATGTTTGAAATGTCCTAATATGATTAAATATCAATGACTAAAAGCCTTAAATAGATAACAGTAATGGATTTATCGAAAAGGTGTCCAGAATAATGTTACATCGGACCTACTAGAACATTCGAGAAAGCCAGTGATTACAATGTGTGTACGTTAGAAGTTCGAGAGAATTCTATTATTATTAGTTTTAAAGTTAGGTAGGTACAAACTCGCGACCTATTTATACAAAGACATTAGAATTTCGACCGTATGCCTAGGGCATACGGTTCATATTTGCTTGTTTTTTACAAGTAGGTTAGGTAGGTTAGGTAGGTACTTGTTTTTAGTAGGTACCTATCTACCTGCTATTTTTTGTTAGTGTTTTTTTATGACCCTCTCGAATGTTCGTCGTTATTCTGGTGTGTCTGTTGGCGAGTATAAATAGAGCGCTCAGGGCCGCGACCGGCAGTCTTGTTTTAGCGACACAACGAAGCGAATTCAAGTGAACTACAAGTGCGATATCTAGCTGAATAGTAAACAGTAGTGTATTTGTGATTAAGTTTTGATTGTTTTGTGATTAATAAAGTTATTGTGTTGTTTAGTCGGTAGTAATTAATTTATCTCATACCCAGCTCGTAACAAATTGGTGTCAGAAGTGAGAGATAAATTATGCCAATCCTACCAAAGGACGACACGGACGGTATCCGTACCAGAAGTCAGCGACAGCAGGATATGGACCAAAGGCGGTTTGGGGATTCTCCGACACAGACACCGGGTGGTGTCCGTGTCCAGCCTACGTCACAGCCAGTCGCTGGCCCATCCGGAGTTTCTCCAGCATCAGGGGCGCCAGACTTGTCAGCTTTAATGGCGCTGCTGCAGGATCAAGCTCGCCGTCAAGAGGAGCAGGCTCGCCGTCAAGAGGAGCAGGCTCGCCGATTGGAAGAGCAACTGCAGCGAGACAAGGAGGAGCAGGCTCGCCGTCAAGAGGAGCAGGCTCGCCGATTGGAAGAGCAGTTGCAGCGAGACAAAGAGGAGCAGGTCCGCCGCCAGGACGAGCAGATGCTCCTCATAAAGGATCTGCATGCAAGTTTTGGCAAGGACATCAAGTTGATGAAAGAACAGGTCCACCAGCATGAGAATCGCATCTCGGAGGCCGAAGTTCAGATTGCTGGGGTAAAGAAGGCTTTGGGCGAACTGAAGACTGAAGGCGGGACTGTAGCTTCGGTGATTGCTGCACCATCTTCGCGTGGTTTTAAAGTGCCTCCATTCGACGGCACATCTTCGTGGTCGGCTTACAAAATCCAGTTTGAGGCCGTCATGAAGGCGAATGGATGGACCAAACCACAAGCCATGACCGCGCTCACTTTGGGCCTCCGAGACCAGGCTTTAACTATTCTCGAGGCACTCGGCAAGGATGTAACCTACGAGCAGCTGCTGGAGGCGTTGGAGTCCAGATACGGCGACGCGCACCTGGAGCACGTATTCCGTGCCAAGTTGAAGGACCGTGTTCAACGTAGTGCCGAGAACCTACAGCAGTGGGCCCTGGAAATTGAAAAACTCGTTCGGAAAGCCTACCAGTCTGCCCCTGCACTGATTGATGGAAATCTGGTACAAGCCTTCGTTGATGGAATACGTGACTTAGAAGTTAGAGCCGCCGTGAGACTTGGGCATCATGAGACCTTGAAGGACGCCTTAGCCCATGCCTTGGAAGTAGAGGCAGTGAGGCAAGACCACCGAACACAATACGTCAGAGAGGTAGTGGCATCACCTGTACACGACCGTGCGCAAGGTTACAGAACTAGCTGCTACACAGCTAGAGAAAAAGATCATCTTCGGCCAAGTTATCCAAAGCAAGTTGTGGCATCACCTGAACGCCAGCGTCCGCGACGATACAGCCCTAGGTGTTACACTTGTGGAGAAAGGGGTCACCTTCGGTCGAATTGTAAAAAGCGAAGCGCACCTAGAGTAGATCAATCTCAGCAGGGAAAAGCGGCTAAGAAGACTGGCCAGCAACAGTGGAGAAACCACAACAACACAGACGAACTGTCAAGAAGACCATTGCCTGAAGATTGTAAGCGTAGTTCCAGACAGGAGCCTAAGGAAGTGGTGCCTGTGAGGATGCTAAGAACGGATCTTAGCGATGAATGGAAGGTAACTATACAGCAGGCTCAGCACAATGACTCGGATATCAAACCGATCTTCGAGTGGATCAAAGCTGGTGTTCCTAAACCCAAGTGGAGTGATGTGGCTGCGATGAGTTCCATCACGAAGAGTTATTGGGCGCAATGGAACAGCTTGGTGATCCAGGATGGAGTCTTGTGCCGTAAATGGGAAAACGCTAGAGGGGACAGTTGTCATCTACAAATGGTGGTCCCTAAAGCTAAGGTACCGGATGTTCTACGGCTCTACCATGATGGATGTTCTGGAGGACATATGGGGGTAAAAAGGACTCTCCTAAAAATTTGAGAACGCTTTTACTGGATCCACTGTCGAGATGATGTGGAGGACTGGTGTCGCAAATGTTCCAGTTGTGCAGCCGTGAAAGGACCCCAGACACGCAGCAGAGGTGCATTAAAAGTGTACAACGTTGGAGCCCCTTGGGAACGGATAGCACTAAAGAAAGAAAGAAAGAAAAATATTTATTTGACGTCAGTTAATAAAGCACACACACAATAATAAATAAGAAAGATACAAAACAATAAGTTGGACTTAGTAGTAATGTGCGCACTAGACGTTGCGGGACCATTTCCAGTAAGTGAGAGTGGAAACAGGTACTTCCTGGTGGTCATGGATTACTTTACAAAGTGGCCGGAAGTCTTCGCCATTCCTAACCAAGAAGCAACAACTGTCGCAGATAAATTAGTTCAAGAAGTCTTCTGTCGTTTTGGAGTACCCTTAGAAATACACAGCGATCAAGGAAGAAATTTTGAATCGCAAGTATTTCAAGAGACTTGTCGATTGATGGGTACCCATAAAACCAGAACCACCTCTTACCACCCACAATACGATGGAATGGTAGAACGATTCAACCAAACGTTGGAGAGATATCTGGCGAAAGTTGTGCCGGCAAAGGGATTGGGACAAGCACATACAGCCGTTTCTTCTGTCTTACCGAAGTGCAGTCCACGAAAGTACGACTGTGACACCAGCCTTCGCGAACTTTGGAAGGGAATTACGGTTACCTGCTGATTTAATCACTGGAACTCCTCCTGATGCTCCATGTAGTGTAACAGATTACGCGAATGACTTGCGTAATAAGTTGAACGATGTTTATGAGCATATCCGACAATCCAGCCAACAGATGTCTGAGAAGATGAAGACCCGTTATGACCGGAAAGCAAACGGTAGGGGTTTCGACGAGGGTTCACTGGTGTGGTTGCATAACCCAGTGCGGAGCAAGGGGAAGTCTCCAAAGTTACAAGCAAAATGGGATGGGCCATACCGAGTCGTGACTAGGATCAACGATGTCACCTACCGAATACAGAAGGGTCCACGAGGTGCACCTAAGATTGTGCATGTAGACCGGTTGGCGCGATACTACGGGACTAATGATGCTCGGGACGAGCATGTCTAAGGAGGGGGCAGTGTTACATCGGACCTACTAGAACATTCGAGAAAGCCAGTGATTACAATGTGTGTACGTTAAAAGTTCGAGAGAATTCTATTATTATTAGTTTTAAAGTTAGGTAGGTACAAACTCGCGACCTATTTATACAAAGACATTAGAATTTCGACCGTATGCCTAGGGCATACGGTTCATATTTGCTTGTTTTTTACAAGTAGGTTAGGTAGGTTAGGTAGGTACTTGTTTTTAGTAGGTACCTATCTACCTGCTATTTTTTGTTAGTGTTTTTTTATGACCCTCTCGAATGTTCGTCGTTATTCTGGTGTGTCTGTTGGCGAGTATAAATAGAGCGCTCAGGGCCGCGACCGGCAGTCTTGTTTTAGCGACACAACGAAGCGAATTCAAGTGAACTACAAGTGCGATATCTAGCTGAATAGTAAACAGTAGTGTATTTGTGATTAAGTTTTGATTGTTTTGTGATTAATAAAGTTATTGTGTTGTTTAGTCGGTAGTAATTAATTTATCTCATACCCAGCTCGTAACAATAATTTAAAAAGAAGTACATGGTCAATTCATCTTATATTATGATTAAAATGTCGTCTAGAAATTGTTCAGTTGCAGGTGAAACTATATGATCTTGGTACCTAGCCCAGCTAGGTTACATTTACTTTCAGAGTTAGGTGCAAGCCACCGCCGAATCACCGACGAAATTGTTTCACATCCGAGGGTCGTCGGTCTAGGGAATTGCAGTGATTAGTTGCAATCCCACAATTATGAGATAGATAGATAGATAAACCATTTATTTAGTGCACACAAAAGACATACCTAGCACAACACACAGAAGTACAATACACACAGCGATCCATATTTCAACGCCAATGGCAAAATCCAAAAAATAGTTCCGAGTCAAACGGGTGAGCGATCTTCGGTGTGTCCAGTATGGAAGCAATAAAAATGTCGTACAAGATAGCCAGGGTTGGAATCCGTAATAAACAGCACTTTTTGTTGAAATAATAAAAGAATCGGGAAGTCACTCAAAACGTATATGCTGTTATTAAAAATATGATTGACTTTAATCGTTACGAAATCGAAAATAATTTTGATTTTTTAGCCAAAAACTGTCATTTTCTTTATTAAGTAATTAAATAAACTATATTGTAAACAAGTATTCAAAGTGCATTTAAATACTTTTGAATAAATTACCTAGTAGCAAAGCTTTTTTTTGTAATCCTTAATCGATTAATTCCATCGGTAATGTTATGAAAACTATCGTTGTGAATTTTCTCCTCTTCCAGATTGAGAATTAAGCTGATTTTCATTTTTGATAGAGAAAAATATGTCAATTTTTTAAGAACAATGTCAACTTATTACGTTTTGGCCCACCGTTTTCGATTTTTATTTCGGAAATTAAGGACTTTCCACTTTTTTCTTTACACAATTTCATTCCGTTTTTAACGTATTCATTAATTTCCAATCGTCAGCCTAACCACAAAATGTTAAGATGTTAATTTTAAAACTGGCGGACTTTCACAAAAATTTTCATCCACTATTTAGCTCCCTTTTTTTTTTTTTTTTTTTTTTTTTTTAGGATGGGAAATCATCAAATGACTTCTCCCACTCTGGGCGGAGCGGGAGGGAGTGTCAGACTCTTACTGACTAAAACCCATCCATGTTCCTTCCTCGCCCTTTATGTTCCAGGGCCGCGGTATCTCTTTCGAACAGGCCCGCAACCCCGGCAGGCTTCGGCCCTTGCGGGCCCCTCTCCTTATGCTGACATCTCTTTGAGGCGCGCGTGGAACACGAACGCGCCGTCGACACGGCCTGTCGTCGTCGTTAGACGGACGGACGGCTAGCTAGCCCATAGCCAACCGTCCACAGGCCCGCATCTACGGTGGCCGGTAGCCACCACGTGGCCCCCGACGCCCGTTGCGTCTCCCGCGGCGGCCGGGAAGAGAGGATCTCTCCCTCTCTCGTTCCGCCACCTCCTTCGCTAGCATGACTGCTTCGCAGAAGGAGGCGACGGCTTCCCATTCCGTCTCGCTCCGGACAATGGATTGAACCAGGGCCGGACGCGAGAGGTCGCCGCCGCCGATCGCCGTCACGAGGACACGGCGGAGCTCCGCCCACGCAGGGCAGACTTCCACCGTGTGATCCACCGTGTCCTCCGGTCGATCCTCACAGTGGAGACACCCGGGCGTTTCCTCCCGCCCGATTCGGTGCAGGTACCTCCCGAAACATCCGTGTCCGGTGAGGACCTGCGTCAGGCGGAAGGTGAGGACGCCGTGGCGCCTCTCCAGCCACTCCTCAAAGAGGGGACTTACCGCCACTATCGTGGCGTGCCCTGCACGGGGTTGCGACAGTCGCTCTCTCCATGTCGCCATGAGATCGCGCCGGAGGTCCGTCCGCTGAGCGGCAATTTGCCGCGGCAGCGGAGTTTCCCCCCGGCGTAGTACCTCCGCGCGCCACTCATGCAGGCGCGCGAGGACTATCGCCTCCAGATCCCATGGCGGCAATCCGGCAAGCAGGCCCGCCGCCTCGCGAGAGATCGTGCGGTACCCATGGACCATCTTTACGGCCACCACTTTTTGGGGCGCGTTCAGATAGTGAGCGGCACGCCGCTTCAACGAACGCGCCCACACTGGGGCCCCGTAAAGGGCCATGGACCGCACGACCCCCGCGTAGAGCCTGCGGCAGGAGGCGTTTGGCCCAAGGTTGGGCAGGAGCCGCCTGAAAGCAGCCCCGGTTCGTTCCAGCCTGGGGGCCAAACGTCGGAAGTGCTCCACGAAGTTCCACCGGCTGTCGAGGACGAGTTCTAGGTACTTCAACGTCGACTCGACGCCGATGGATACCCCTCCTACCGTCAGTGTGGATCCCGACGGTGGCGCATTCCGAGGCCCATGAAAGCACATGGCCTCGGACTTGTGCAATGCCACCTCGAGACCCAGTTGCCGGATCCTCTCAACGACTATCGCAACCCCGCGACTATTTAGCTCCCTTACGTATTGAAGTTCAAAAATTTGGCATATACCTTGTTAACGTTATAAAAGGAACCATTGTGCAAAAATTCAGTTTTCTAGGTCCAAGGATTTCGGCTGGACGTTGATCGCCGGATCGGAACGTCGGTGTAACACTTTTTTGTGCGTGCAGCATCATAATCAGTTCTTTTTCATCGATTTATAAGCCGTTGTCACGTCAAAAAATCATAAGCTGAAAATACCCACCTCTGGTAACTTGCTTCTGTCCAACAGAAGATTCGTCAACTGTAGCAAATCCAGCAGCTTCATCATCGGACTTGATGTCTTCATGGGTCAGTTTACCTGAAGTTACATTTACATTGGTTGATTTCGTTTCTGTTGTTATTTTTTTGCTAAACGTATTGAGCATTTGCTCGAATTAGTACGTACCTTTTTTAGCTTCCATGAGCAAGTGAATCATATCAGGTCTTATAATATTCTTGCTTTCGCGATCAGACATCGTTTCTAAAACTAATTTTCTGAAGAAATTCTTCGAACCCTCCGAAAGTAAGTCCATCTTCAAAAGCTGTAGTATCAGTAAAATAATATTTTATTTATGTGTCACGTATGAACGTCACTAATAGATTGGTTGCCGGTCTCGTCCGACCGGTTGCTACTATGACTCATCTGTGCTATGACATTGACTTTATTAGAAACTAGCTTCTGCCAGCGGCTTCGCCCGCGTGAAGTTTCAAAATTGGGGTTGAGTGAGAATATTATAAACGTAAGAGTAAACAAATATAATAATAACAAATCTCCGAACTGCTAAGCTATCGGGAGTTACACGTGTTATTGTGAGTCAACTATAAAAGATAGACATATGCTGTCTTGGGATATTTTTTATATAATTTTATGTGGAATATTTCCGTTATACATGATTTCTATGTAGCTTTAACCATTAAGGCTGCACACGCGACGGAAGCTAAAAAAACCAAGTAACTTCTCCCGTTTTCCCAACATTTCCTTTCACTGCTCTGCTCCTATTAATGGTAGCGTGATGAAAAGTATACTATTACCTGCTCAGGAGTATGTAGAATAATTGTACCAAGTTTCGTTAAAATCCGTCGAGTAGTTTTTTTTTCTATAAATAACATACAGACAGACAGACAGACAGACAGACAGACAGACAAAAATTTTACTGATTGCATTTTTGGCATCAGTATCGATCACTAATCACCCCCCGATAGTTATTTTGTAAATATATTTCATGTACAGAATTGACCTCTCTACAGATTTATTATAAGTATAGATATAGATAGAAGATAGAAGATAGTTTACACTTATCAAAGTGTTGTGATCCGAATCTTCAAAATGTGAGAACGTACCTTGGCAATTCTTGGTGCATTTGTAATTACAATCATTTGTAGCAGTTGACGGAACTTGAAGGTGGACGTCGACTTGCCAATGGCGTAAAACTTATTGTCCTCGTCGGTATGAGAGTCTACCTTCAGACCGAAGGCGCAAGACGCGATCACGTCGTTGGTGTAGCGAGTCGTCAGGTCCTTGCATTCTATGTCTAAATAACCAGCTAAAAATCAAACATAGTGTTATTGTATGATTGTGGACAAATTACCGTTCATATAAAGAGTGTAAAAGACCTCTTCATGAAGCCGAAATACACGACGGCACTGCCATATTTTTTTTTCTAGTACGCCATACCTGGGAAGCTTCTAGTTACGGAGATATTGGGGGTCAAAGTTCAAAAAATTCGACAAGTTTTTAATGTAAGATCTTGAATTTAACACCTCCACGACTGCCTTCTTATTCAACTTATGCATCAGAAAAATGTTTCGAGTGCGTTACATTGAGTTCTTCTACAAAACATGATTTTTCACCGAAAAAAAGCCGTTTCCCAGCAACAATTTTGGCATCACGAAACTTAGTTTGATGTACAAAATGCTTGGTTGACGGTTTCGTGATGAGGTTGTTTACACTCTGTATATTCTGAACTCGTTCAAAATTTTACAAAATGTACATTCTTAGTTATACAAATGCCAAAATCCAAAAGCTGGGAAGAACCCGTCAAGCAATAAGGTTAATGGTAATTTCCATAAAGCTTACATTTGGATTCCTTGATCTTTCTTTGAAGCGTGCTCATCATCTGATCGCCGACCTCCACCATGAACGGCACCATCAGTCGCATCTTCGAACTTGTGAACGCTGGACTCAATGTTGAGCGCATGTCCTTCCATTCTTGTCCTGTGAGAGTTCATAATATGGTTTAATTTCAATTTGTAAAGAGCATAACTCAGTACCTAGTTAACTTTCACAAGATATAATGAAGGACAGTTTCAGTAAACTATCCTTCATTATATCTTGTGAAAGTTGCTAAATATTGCTATATTGTAGTTCAATGCATGGCCAAATAATCACTCAAATAGCTATGGAAGGGGCAATGTTGAAGAGTCGCGTCGTGGTCGTAATTAGAGGAAATATAAAATCTAAGCGGCCGGTGTTGTCGCAGACCGGACTGTAGATAGTGTAAGAAAGTGTCGGACTACTGACTGAACACGAGAGAGAAGTGAGAGAGACATACGTAAGCAAGAGTATCTTTATCTTTTGCATCAAATGCTATTTATTGAAGTGGAAGAAACGAGCGATTAATCATTTCAAAAACCCAGTATTCTTACCAGTCAAAGAAAACAGGGTTCTGGAGAATAACGAGTCGCTGGTGCCCAAAACGGCTTGGTGATCGAGGAAGTGCTCGAAGTCTTTCACAGTGATTTTCTTCATCAGGTCAAGGTCGCGGACCAACACCAACTCCCGGAGAAATTCATATTTTCCCACGAATCTGATGAACAAGATATTTTGAAAAAACACGGATGTGTTCTAAATGTCCACTGACATACTTGCTGAGGTATGAAATAGGAATCTAAATGAAATTATTAAGGGGCCGGCGGAGCATGCGTATTTCATACAAACGTAGGCAAAATAATTTGTAAATCAAACATATTCTCAAGGTATTTTTATTTTAATTGGACTACAGCATATTTATGTTCTCAATTATAAATTTTGAAAGAACAATGTTATAAAGACTATGCGACATAAATGAGGAATTTAAAATTTCTGTTGAATACTCATTTTTATCAAAACTCTTGTTTTTGTCAGTGTCCATTCAAAATGTATATTTGGGAACATAGATATTCTGTAATACAGTCGAAAAAAGTACACAATACCTTAAAAATATGTTTGATTTACAAATTATTTTGGTATTACGTTTGTTTGTACTACGCATGCTTCGCGGGCCTCTTAAACTAAATAACCATAACTCCTTACCGTTCTTCAGGGAAACTGTTGTACATACGCATCATATCATCAGCTATGTGGTCCTTACGTAACACCAATCTTGTCATATTGCCTAAAAAGGGGACAGGCCTGAAGTGCTTGACGCCATAACGACTGAACCTGGAGTAAATTTGCCGGAAGTAAATAACCAGCACGGTGATTAGCACCGCCACCCAGATGAAGAGTAATATCATGATCTGAAACAACAATAAAAAATCATCCCTGAAGATCATCATCTGCCGAGGCTTTCAGTCCAACAGGATGCTGCTGAATACCTGTGTTTTACATGAAACGACTGTCTATCTGCCTCCACATACAACCCACCTAGTACTGGTAAAATTTGCCACCACTTGGTAAGACTGGTTGTTACACTTTCGTTAACTGTCTGAGATCTACATAGATGTCAGCTGGTACCAACGGCTCAATATGCCTATCGAGGCATGGAATAAACTCGGAATGCTATGAGTGGTCACCCTTTCACACCTTGGTAGCTTCACTTTCAAGATCGAACTTTAATTCTAACTTACTCAAAATCTACTCAATTTCGGTAAAATATTTGGTGGCTTAATTTGCTCCAGTTTAAATCAACCTGATCAGTAACCCGGTCGATGAAGAAATAAATAAGGCAATAGCATAACTTACCTACTATTTCTCGTAGTGTAGTTCGTAAACACAAGGTATATTTAACCAACAAAATATTCCTTAATTACTAGCTACTAAAAACAACCAGTTTCAAGCGTGTTTCCCGGAGCTCGAGTCAGGTGACAGTGAGCGTATCGAGCTAGAGCTTTAGATGATATAGTATTGTCCGACCGTCGACATTCAGGCATACATTTAGGTATCGTTCTGCAAAATGTCATGTCATCGTTACGAGTCCTGTTTTGTTTTTAAATGTTTACAAATAGGTTTTTATTAAATAATCGTAGGTACTACCTGTTATTATATTACTGATACTAGCAATACGCGATAGAAACCGGATTTTGTAATGGAAAGGTTTTCGTTGATATAATTTGTTGATAATAGAGCCAACAGATTACATCAAAGAACGTCATAGCATTACATTACAGCCATATATATCGACTTAAAGCTCTCATTGAACTTTAGCAGGT
Source organism: Xestia c-nigrum (assembly GCA_916618015.1). NCBI lineage: Eukaryota > Metazoa > Arthropoda > Insecta > Lepidoptera > Noctuidae > Xestia > Xestia c-nigrum. The sequence continues at coordinate 25,551,178 of OU745249.1, forward strand.
TACTAGTATTATATGGGAATGTTTTGTCCCTAATCTGTAAAAACTATGCGAAGCAGGAGCGGATTGTTAGTATTGCATTCATATCTCCATGTTTTGTTAAAATATAAACATTAACAGATAATACTTCTGACTCCAGACAGCTGTTGTTAATAGGCATAACAAATATGTTTGTAAACATTAAGATTGCTGAGATGGTATCGTGATATTATTTTTTATTTGTCAAAAGTCAAATCAAAATATGATATTGTAATACTAGTCGTGACACTTTTTCCGCTCGTGTATTCATATATCACAATAAAATCAAGCAGAAGCATGTTTCCATAAAGGACTATATTGTAACTAAGTTGAAATCCCAAATCGGCCAGCATAAGGTGGAATGCTCTCAGGCTAGGTAGAGTGACGATCTCTATAAGGAGACTGGGCAAATGAAACTTTACACTGATGATGATGAAAGTTGGCTCATCAATAATATTAAAACGATAAACTGTAAAAAGTGTTACGTAAACTTCAAGTGTTGGAGCACCTTTTCGTGAAATACGCTAACGTTTCACAGATCTGGTTGTGTTGAATGTATGATGTTAACTAACATTAACTCCAGCTGGTGCGATCTTGAAACTGGTGTCCCTCAAGGCGATATTTTATCTCCACTTTTATTTTCTATTTTTATTGATTTCTGAACTAGGTACCGAATTACTCATTTGCACAAATCAACGACAACAAGCCTTATATAAGATGATAAAGTTGAAATTAAGTTTTAAATAAATTCGGTGCAACGTTAGCGGTCAACAACGATTATAGATAGGTCAATGGCTTAGTTATCTTGATCACAGTACACACGTAATTTCTAATCAGATTGTTGATGCTAAGGACTTCGTCTTATCTAGAATTCTAGACTTGCACTAAGTAGTCTGTAATTATCGACATCTGTTATACAAGTCAGATAAGCCATTCATGTATTTAATCGGTGTAAGATACACCGATTAAATAAATGAATGGCAAGGTTAATCGGGCCATGCCAAGGTCAGTCCGAAGATGGGTCACTATTCATTAAATAGCCTAGTTCCACCAGTGTCTCAGAAACTAGGTTACACTGGTGCAGCAGTATGGTTTCACCAATGACGTTGTACAACTGACGCCGTTGACACTTTATTAAAACACATATTTACAACGTGGGAAGAGGCACAAGATGCCGTAAGAATCTTCTGTGATCTTTCGAAGGAATTTGATTGCGTAAATCACGCAAACCTGATCTTGAAACTTAAGCATTACGGTTAAGGTAAACTTGCGCTCAGTTTAGTAAAATCGTATTTGAGCGAATTCAATGGGTTTAAAAGTAAAAATGGGTGTACCACAAGGTTCGATATTGGGTCCCTTCCTCTTTTTAGTTTGTATTAATGACCTACCCCATTTATTTAACAACCACCCGCAAATGGTGTTGTTTTCTGACGATTCTTCTTTAGTATTTAGGATAAACAGACGTGCCACTAATTTTGGCGACGTAAATAACGCCCTACGGGGTTCCGGTAGGTTAAAAATATTAATTTAGTTTAGTTCAGTTATAGTTATTATTTTTTTTTATTTACTTATAGTAACTTACACAGTAGATATAGTTAAATTTATATAAAACAGGTTGTGAATAATAAAAAACACCGAATAAACCACATTAAAACAATTGTATAGATTTTGAGAAATGTAAATTTACTGGAAATAAAAGGCTTTTTTATTTTATTTATTTATTTATTTAAATAACGCCCTACTGCAGGTCCATGATTGGTTTACCGCAAACAATTTAATTCTAAATGGGAAAAAAACTAAGTGGATTAGATTTGCTCTACCGAATGTCAAAAGTAGTGATTGTGCATAGTATTGAATCAAGAGAAACTAGAATTTGTCGATAAAACGGTTTTCTTGGGAATCGCGCTCAATTCAAGGCTACAATGGGGCCCTCATTTAACATATCTGGCAGGAAGGCAAAATCCGTCAATTTACTCGTACTGATGTCGATACCTACTACCTACCGCAAATTAAGCTAGTCTATTACAGTTAATTTCATAGTATTATGTCATACGGTATTTTACTATGGGGACGGGCTCAATACATCGAGTCTATATTTATTCTGCAGAAAAGAGCCATCAGAGCCATATATGACTTACTAGCTGACCCGCGCAACTTCGTCTGCGTAAGACGAACCAACAGTTCCTAATATTAGCGCGTTCAACCAACCTAACAAACAAATTCTGCAGCTTTATAATATTAGTACAGAAGTACAGATTGAAGTCATTTACAATTTATTTTTTCTCGAATAGGTTTACATTAAACGCCAAAATATTTAACTTATGTTTTTCCAAATAAGGACTCTTCCCTCGACAGCCTTACGTTTCTATCCTTGAACATTCGACAATATCATACTCCAGCTAGGTCGAAAGTTCTCATCAAGTGGCATGACATGAGCCGAGACACGTTACCGCTGCTTCAAACTGTTGCGGACCTCTCGCATCTGCCTTCCTTCTCCAAAGTCAGACCTTCAATGGTAGTCATACTCCAGGCAGGTCAACACAATACGATGTAGATGCTGTAAACTCTTGAAAACCTATTGCAAATTCTTTTCGTCTCCAAGCCTCCATCATGAGACCTTCGATGACAATATTATCATATTCTAGCTATTTCTAAAGTTCTCATCAAGGTGCATTAAGTGAGCCCAATGACGATATAATAATAATAATAATAATAATAATAATAAAGCTTTTATTTCCGAACTTTTGACACTTTTTTTACATGTTTGAACCGAAATATTTAAAACTAAAATCTACAGAAGGTCTCTCAGTTCGGTGTGCCTTATGGCAAAAGCCTCCTCCAACTCTTTCCACTGCTTTCTGTCTGCCGCCACTCTTGCCCAGAGGGGACCTAAAGTAATTTTCAGGTCATCCTCCCATCTTCTCTTTTTACGTCCTCGACTCCTAATGCCATCCCTTGGGTACCAGATTGTCACCTTTTTGCTCCATTTCTCCTTTTTACATCTGAGCATATGTCCAGTCCACCTCCATTTAAGTTGATCAATACGGACCAGGATATCAGTTAATTCCGTTTTGTGCCTGATGTCTGCACTTCTTACTTTATCTTTAAGTTTTATTCCTAACATGCTTCTTTCCATACTTCTTTGACATCTTGCTAGTTTATCCCTATGGAGTTTTGTCAAAGCCCAGGTTTCGCAGCCATATGTAATGCAAGGTAGAATACAGGTATCAAAGGTCTTTTTCTTGATTTTAATGGGTATTTCTTTGCTTTTTGTGATTTCTTTCAAAGCCCAGTACGTTTTCCATCCTGTTGCAATTCTTTTTTCTATTTCTTTCGACATCTGGTCATTAGGTGATATTATCTGACCGAGATATACATATTCCTCTACATATTCCAGTTTCTGTCCTTTAACTGTTATGTCTACAGGAACTGAATTAGTCATCATCTTGGTTTTGCTGGAGTTCATCTCTAGGCCTACTTCTCTACTTTTATCTGCTAGGGTTTGTATCATGGACTCCAGTAATTTTGGATCTTCTTCCAATAGGACCAGGTCATCCGCAAATCTAAGATGATTTAATCGTGATCCATTTATGTTTAGACCTAGATGCTCCCAATCTAACTTCCTGAACATTTGTTCTAACACTGCTGTAAACAGCTTTGGTGAAAGTGGGTCACCTTGCCTGACACCTCTTTTTATTGCAAAAGCATCTCCAGTTGATTCCAGTCTTATCCTACCTTTACTTTCAATATAAATATTTTTGATAATGTTGATGTAGGTGTCCTGGATGCCCTGCTCTTTTAGACTTTGCCATACAAATTCATGTTTGAGGCTGTCAAAAGCTTTTGCGTAGTCTATGAAGGCAATATAAATAGTTTTTTTATATTCATTATATTTTTCTATAAGTTGTTTGATAGTGTGAATATGGTCTATGGTACTGAAATCTTTCCTGAACCCCGCTTGTTCCACAGGTTGATTTTCGTCGAGTTTACCTGATATTCTGTCCAAAATGATTTTGGCGAAAACTTTATATACATTTGAGATGAGAGATATGGGTCTGTAATTTCCGATATCGTCTTTTGGACCTTTCTTGTGAAGGAGTATTATGTGGGATTCTGCCCATTGGCTAGGGATGATACCGGTATGTAAAATCTCGTTAAAGATTTTCGTTAGTAGCGGGCTTAGTTCTGTGATTGTCCCTCTCATAAGTTCGTTAGTGATCCTGTCAGGGCCGGGTGCTTTGTCCATTTTTTGGCTTTTTATAGCCTTTTCTACTTCCGATAGTAATATTTCTGGTATGTCGTCACTATCTTCAATTTCATGCTTCTGTTTGTATCCACTATTGTGTGTGTCAAATCTTGATTGATTTGAATATAATGCCCGATAATAATTCGTTGCTATATTTTGGATTGAAGTTCGAGTAGTAGCTAGCAGTTCTTTTTCGTTGTCTCTCAACTTTGGTATCCATTCTTTTCCCTTTTCACGAAGTTCCTTAAGCGCTTTCTTCGTGCCTCCCGTTTTAGTAATGTGATTTTCTAGTGCTTTGTTTCTCCTGATTTTCCTGTCTTTCCTCATATTTTCACGAATCTGTTTGCTAAGGTGAGATATTTCTTTTTGGTTCTTCTTTTTGTCCTTTTTTGATAACAAGTTCTTTCTATCTTCAATTAGTTTTAACGTTCTTTCGCTCAAAAAGTTTTCTTTAATCTTGTTTGTTTGTTTTGCTGTCTGTGCTTTAAGCTTGTTCTCTATTTTTGTATATTTTTCATTTAGGTCCATACCTGAATTAATGACTTCCCTCAGGTCTTCCATGGTGTTGTCTGTGTCCTTTTGTATATTAATTGTTTGCATATTTTCCATATGATGTCTAGGAGCTTTTGGACATCTTTCATTTAGACAGCTGCGTACCATACGATGGTTTGTGTTGAAATTTAGTTTTTGTATTATTTCCGTATCACTAAATACCCTAGCTTTGTTGGTTATTATGTAGTCGATTTCATTTCTAACCTTTCCGTCTGGAGATATCCATGTCCATTTATTTTTGGGTTTTTTACGGAACATGGAATTTAGAAGTGTTAAGTTTTGCTCAAGAAGGAACTCTACTAGATTTTCTCCATTTTTACTTCTTTTTCCTCTTCCGTATTTCCCTATCATATGTTCTTCTCCGGGTATTTGAACGCCCACTTGGGCATTGAAATCACCCATGAGCACGAGATTGTTTTCGGAATATTTTTCGGTAGCTTCACGTAATTTGTTATAAAATTTGTCGATCTCTGTTTTTGTTGCTTGCTCTGTCGGCGAGTAGACTTGGATGATTGTCCAGTTTTTTCTGTACTTTGGTAAATTCATATGAATCACCGCCATCCTGTCCGATATTCCTTCAAAACCGATTATCTGGCTTTTGAGTTTTGACTTTACCAGGAATCCAACCCCTCTGTGTCCAGCGACTTCGCCTTTGAAGTACATAATATAGTTGTTTCGCTCTTCTATTCCTTCTCCTATTCTCCGCATCTCGCTTATGCCCAAGATGTCCCACTTGAGGTTTTCAATAGCTAACTCTAGCTCATGCAAACTTTCTGGTGTTCTCAGTGTTCGAGTGTTTAATGTACATATGTATAAACTGCTTCGTTTTTGTTTCTCTTTTTGGGTATTTGATTTTGTTGGCTGATATGTTGGAGGGTGGTGGTCTGCTTTACCCTCCAATGACGATATAGCTGCTGTTAACTGTTGAGGATATCTTGCTACTACCTTCTAGTTTCAATTGTTAGACCATCGATGACAGTCATGCTCCAGCTAAGTTTAAAGTTCTTATCAAGATTCACGAAATGAGCCTTAAACACGATAGAGCAGATTTGAAGTGTTGCGGACCTCTTGTGACAGACCTCCGATAATACTCATACTCTAGCTAGGTCTAAAGTTTATATCAAGGTGCATGAAATGAGCCGACACACGATATAGCTGCTGTAACTGATCAGAGTCAAACTTCAGACAGGTCTAAAGTTGTCAAAAAGGGTGAAATAAGCCCCAAAACGATCTTCTTCTTTATCGTGTGGTTAGCGCCTAACCTGTTGTCAGAGTGTTTATGCCGCCCAAGGCCCTCTGTCTTGGCTCTGACATGCCGTCGAGAAATAACTCTCAGGCATGCTGTGGTTTTCTCACGATGTCTTTCTTCACCGAAGCAAGCGATCTTTCCTTCCTTATCGTGTTGTTGCCTAACCTGGTGAAAGAGTTTTTATGCTGCCCATGGGCCCCTGACTTGGCTTAAGGCGCTTAGACGAGCTAAATTAGCAACTCTATTTGTATTAGTTCAAACTTCGTTTGAAATGCTGTTAGAATAAAGTTCTAATTAGCTTGCACTACAAAGTGGTTGTTACGTCAGCCACTGCGGGCCAAATTGCGCGAAATGATTGGTTTCGATCGATTTACAAAAAAAACTATTGATTGAATTAAAAAACTGAAACAGTTTCATGCTAATATATTGCTTGTAGAATTATTTGCCAAAAAATCAGAATGATCGCATGCATATTAGTATGTTTTTTATTATTTGAAAGATATTTTTAGAGATAAGTTTGTGATTTCTTTTTATCGAGCCAAATTAATTGTATTATGTTTTCAAAACAGTATCATGCTAGCATATATCCTGAAGAATATCATATATTTTTCTGGTCTTGTTTATTAGTAGTGAATCATATACTTTTAGTACCTAATTATAAAACTCGCGTTTAGCTCATGTAATCGCCTTAACATGCCAAATGTCTCTCAGGCATGTTGGTTTCCTCACGATGTTTCAGCAAGCGATGATTATACAATACGCACATGAATTCGAACAGTAGATTCAACTTTCATGGGGTACTGTTTAAAATGTTACAATAAAATCCCTCCCCACATTCTTCAACTGAATGAGACGAAATTCAAATCTTGTAGAAAACGCACACTATGTAGGCAGGTATGCATATTATTAGTTGGGGGATTAAATTGATGATAAAAATGCTTGGCTCAATGCTTGGTTGTGGCAGCTGCAGAAGATTGTAAAAAGATCCTTGCATTGTATAGATTCCATCTTAGTATTATATAATTGCATAGCACATGTGTGAGTTCTATGTACTGTAAAGCCACCATTTACATCTAGCTATTTTGTTTTATTTTTGACTTGAATATGCCTTGGCAGCTGAGAGAATGTCATGTTCACTCAAATATCTCGGTGATGGTGGTGGGTGTGTCGAGTCATTCAGTTCCCTTCAATATGGTTGAGTTGAATGGTGAACGGGCGCTGTCAGTTGAGACTGGTCATCTCTTAGTTGCCACGGTTAATTTTAATTATTTTATTTAAATATTGTTGATTTAATCTTTTCTCTGGACGCTCTTAATGTGCACGTCTTTCTACATCGTTCTCACAATGTATAATCACAACATGAATGTGACACAACATAATTGATTTACATATTTGATTTAAAAGAGTGTCCATGAAGTTTCTTGCCCGTTCTGCTCCATAGAGTTCTACGCTAGGGAATGGGCACCTACATTACTTTCGCAAGTTATTATGCCTTGTGTCTGTGACTGTAGCTTTGATTGTTCTTAGTATTTTTGACATTCAAAAGTGCCGTAATGGTCTAATTGAAATAAATGCTTTGAGTTTGAGTTGAACACAAAATAAATTAGGATGAGGATACGAGATGTTACTCAAAACCCGAATAAAAGTGACATACATGAGTGATTAACTTATTATTTATATTTCTTTGATGCACTTAGACTTTCACGGTTTTTCACTACACTTAATAGTACTTACGGGATAATCGCTTATCGGGTGCTCGTAGAAACCAAATAAAATCACATATATAACTCCGTTAGTACTTTAAGTGTATACATAAGATATTTCAATAGGTACAAAATGTCGATGTTTTGTTATGTCTTGTGCGTGATTCGATGGGCGGTGGCGTGGTGCGGGCAAGGTGAAGGCGTGGCGCCCGCCTAGTCGTTCGGTTTCAAAAGTGAATAAATAAAAAAGCATTTATTTCAGAAACATTTAATAAAAATTAAGAAATAAAAATAATATTCAACAAACGATTAAATACTTAACATAAAAACCATTGAATACTTAGGAAATATATTTTAAAACAATCGATCAACCGACAAAATAAAACTTAAAAAAATGTTGAGTTTCTTAATTCAACGTGAACAAATAATCGAGCGCGATGTCGACATCGCGCACTTTCGGAGTACCACCGTTCTTCGCGATGACGAACATTCTGAATAACGTACATCGGAGTTTTAAATTTCGGAGTTCAGTAATACAGTCATTATTACTTTGTACTCTTCACCATTACAAGTAAAGGTAATTCTTCGATGTCCCCTTATTTCGCAGTCAAAAAATTCATAGATTCTTGTAAAAATGTTTCACATAGTGTTTGGTCCATGTTTTATATTTCCTATATTATGGTTTTAGCGACTATTTACTTCAACGAAACTATGTTTCACAGAAACACAATAGAAATATATATATTTATTAAAATACCCTGTATTGGCGCTTAAAAACATTATGGTACACTTCGCACCTTTAGGACGAAAACGACACAATTCAAAAATCACTGAATTACAGTTATTGTCATAAAATGACTCAAAATGAAATTCTCTTTATAACAATAGTTCAAACAAAGCCACATTCGAGCGGGAACAGGACAAAACCGATATATCAGTCTCTTTCATACGCGGCGACATGCGGGTCTGAGTCGGGGGGGAAGCGACGTAGTTAGTGTTGTGTTCGCGTCGTTGAGTGTAGGACCTCGCGCATTCAGCCGGGAAGTGACCCAAAGCGTAATACGTCGTTTTCATTCCGAAACAATTGGTAAGTTCTATTTCAATTTTTAGTTTGAAAACGACCAATTTCGTATTGCGATTGTTTTCTTCTGACTCGTAAGGTAATATTAGTGACTTACTCAGAATTGTGGCATTTTAATAATAAAGACACTTTTAATTCCAATGACGGATTTAAGTTTGTGTCGTGTTAATATTACTTAACAATGCATGTTTTGTGACCAAATTTGATCTATTAGAAATCAAGTCGTTTTTTTAATTATTATAGTATTATTGTTTATGGCTCATTGATTATTAGGCCATTATTATTATTATTTTCTAGATAAAAAGGAAGTTGAATTAGTTAATGTGTCACTACACAATTACTGAACGCTCAAGTTTTTTAAGAAACGGTTACCAGAAGATTTTAAATGAAAAGAAGAAAGGACATTATAATGGAAAATGCATTAAAAAATGTAAAAAAATACAAAGCAAACGAACCAGAGGTATGACAATGAGCACGATAATAAATACAAATCTTTAAATATTCTATACTGTGAACTTTTTATTAATTTAAAATAACGTTAATTACCTACTTATTACGGTGTTTATCTTTCGTCAGGAACAACCGGATAGCAAAATGAAGGAGAATTCATCTGTGAATTCTACAGATATTGTACATTTTCTAAAAGAAAATACTGACAGTGGCAATTCTTTGTTCATGAAACAGATTGACTTGGTAAGCAATAATTTTAGTATAAAGTTACATGCCCTGTGGTGTAGTACACATGACTGCAACTCATTGCGGTGTTGGATACAGTTTGACCTTGAAAGCGCCTTATTCCGTTATAGTAAGAGCAATTCGTAGTTAATTTTTACACTGATTTGTTGCAGTTTGTCGTAGTTTTTTAGTCTAACATCTCACTTATCTAGATATAGTTGAAATGTATGTAAGTTTAGACTGATAATATTATTATCATATTGTTATTTCCCCGCTAGGAATCGCCGGCTCCTAAAATGACAAACCAAAAAGAAAACTTAAACCCAAATTCCGCAGTTACTGAAGAATCACTAATTGAAATGAAAAACAGTGGCAATATTGATGTCAGTGATAAGAGTGAACTTGTAAGTAAAATGTTATACCAATTTACAATCTATCAAAACGACTTACAAACAGTAAAAACCTAATGTGAATTTTATGATTTCAGTAAGCTTCAATCTGTAGCGATGTGATAGAGAACGTATCTTCAAATTCCTCATCGTTTATTGAAAACTCTCCGCAGTATACACAGACTAATTGCAGCGACATTTTTAACTTTAGCCAGTAGATAAAAACGGTAAGTGAGACATGTCTTTAATGCCCCGCCTGATATTATAATACATAATAATTATTATAGTTTACTTGACTTACCTAGTGGTTATATTTTCAACAGGGGGATGACACTTCAGGCAATGAGTCAATTCCTAATCGAGACACCAGAAGACCTATTCATGAAAAAAGAATATCTGCTTCATCTAGTTCAAGTTCATCCCGATCAAGTTCGAGCTCTTCAAGTTCTAGCTCTTCGAGTTCTAGCTCTTCAAGTTCTAGTTCATCGTCCTCATCAGGTCATCGTCCCTCTGATATTAATGCGAATGGTGCAAATACCAGCCTAGCCACAAGAAGTGGTAGAATTGTTAAGAAATCCAATTACTGTGTATCGCCTGTTAATGCTCCTGAAAGTGACCCTGATTTAAGCGATAATGACCCTACATTTCAAGACCGAGAAGTCTGCCGAAGAAGTTTATCCTCTTCTTCAGCTGACTCTATTTTAGAAACGCCCCAAAATATACCTGAGACAAGTAATGCCAATGAATCGAACACCATTACAAGAAAATCAAGAAAAAGGCAGCGTAATCCTGCATCATGGAAGCAAAATATTTGTAAGGCATTACGCAACAATGGCAAATCTTACAATTCTTTATCGAAATCTAGAAAAGAAATCCCAGCCCGTTGTATGAAAAGCCCATGTAGGCCATGTCGTTTAAAATGTCCTCTCCAAATTAATGAAGTCCAAAGGACTGCGATTTTTGAGTCGTATTGGAACCTTGCAAACATGGCACTTAAAAGATCCTTCATCAGTTCTTGCATGATGGAAATCAAACCTAAATATAAGTATACTAATGCTGAAAAGCCGAGAGCACCAAATAATGCGTTTTTCTTCACTGTTGATAACCAGAAAATTCGAGTTTGCAAAACGTTTTTTATAAACTCTTTAGATATTACAGAAAGACAGATAAGAACTACAAAAGAAAAAACCAATGAGAACGGATTCATAGCTGAAGATCAAAGAGGAAAGCACACTAATAGAAAAAGAATTGACGAAACCATTATTAAAGATATTGAAAAACATATAAATTCAATCCCAAGGATAGAATCACACTACCTAAGGGCCTCCACATCTAGAGAGTTCATAGAAGGAGGCAGAACTGTTAGAGATCTTTGGAGATACTTCTCAGAAGCAAGAGATCCAAGTAAACCTAAAGTAGACTACTGGCTATACAATCAAATTTTTAATAATAACTTCAACTTGGGATTCTTTCAGCCAAAAAAAGATAGATGTGATCTTTGTTTAGAATACGAAATGGCATCTGTAGATCACAAAGCAAAGCTGAAGGAAAAATTCGATACTCATTTAAAAGAGAAAGACCTTTGTCGCCTTGAAAAGAAAAACGACCGCAGAAACATTGGTGAAGAAAACCTTACAAATCATAATACACACATCAAAAGTGTCTAGGGATCAAGCATTTTTATGCGGATTTCTTGAGATTGAGATGTGGCTTTGTAATAAATTTATGATTTTATAAATTTATATGGATCCTTTTTGGTGCATTTCATAATTTGAATCAGGAACTGTGAATCAAATTCGAGTAAAAGATGAAAATCAGCTGTCAATATTTTCCCTATAAAAACATACAACGCATTGAAGACATTATTAGTGCTACTGTTTCCCTACTACTGATTAAAACCAACGTCATTATGGAGCGGCGACGTCATTTAAGCAGGGAAGAAATGCTCAGAGCCGTGGGAATGATAGAAGCTGGTTCCCGGCAACGTACTGTGGCTTTAGCTCTGAATACAAGTCAGAGTGTTATCAGTCGACTTTGGACACGTTACCGAAGCACTGGTACCGTGGCTGAGCGCCATGGAGGACGGTATCGCTGCACCACACGGAGACAAGACCGATACATTCAAATCTTAACTCGAAGAGCTCCAACAATAACCGCCATGATGTTAGCCGTGAGGCTTCATCACTCTTCAGGGAACTTAATTAGCGACCAAACAGTCAGAAACCGCTTGCATGAAGTGAACCTTCATTCCCGAAGACCGCTACGGGTACCACCTATAGTAATGCACAATCGTAGGATTCGATATCAATGGGCTCTTGAACACAGAAATTGGGCAGAAGAACAATGGCGTTTCGTGTGCTTTTCTGATGAGTCTCGTTTTGGTATGAGACCGGATACAAGACGTATACGACACTGGAGAACCCCTGGACGCCAACAGCGATTAAAATCCTGCCAGGAAGTCCATCCTTATAGTGGTGGAACCATCATGGTATGGGCGGATATTTGGATCGGCGGAAGAACTGAGTTGATTTGGATCAGAGGCAACCTCAACGCTCAAATTTATGCTGAGACGATTGTATCAGACGTCATCGTTCCTCTACAAGTGCAAATCGGTCCCTAATTTCAGTTAATGCATGATAATGCACGACCGCACGCCGCAAGAGTTGTAAGACAGACTCTCGCCGCAGCTAACATCAATGTCCTGCCCTGGCCTGCTCAGTCGCCAGACTTGAATCCGATTGAGCATGCATGGGATATGCTACAGAGAAGAGCTCTGCCGAATATGGAGGGTATCCAGTCGCAAGAAGACCTTTTTTTGTTGTTGCAACGAACATGGGCGGCCATTCCACAGCGTGATTTGGATGAACTCATTTTGAGTATGCCAAACCGATGTTCTTGTGTTGTTAGTGTTCGCGGTAGAAACACGGATTATTAATTGTTTAAGTTACCCAATAAAATTTTAAAGAAAACTGTTATTTCAGTCTTTTTTTCGAACTTTTGTGTTAGTGGTTCAAATGTCAAAAATCCCTTTATTAGGAAAATGGCAAATTTCTTTATTAATGCAAAGGTGACTTGGTTTATCGTTACTGTGACAAACGAAAACACTTTATTTGATGAATCCTTAAAGAAAATTTTAATTAATATCAATCAGGAGAAAAGTTATTGCAAAAATATATGTTGATCCCTAGACACTTTTGATGTGTGTATATGCACCGTATATGATTTACAAGCAGTAATGCAGTGCCCTTTGGGAGATTCGAGTTCCTTTTACTACGTATCGAAACTCAACTGCCTCAACTTTACTATGGCTGAGCTGGCTCATAAATCCGAAAATAAACCGAATAAAAAACAACAGAACAAAGTACAGGAATATGAAGGGACTGAGGGGGGAGACGATAGAATTGAAGAAACTGTAGGCGCCTATGGTGATGTATACAACTACTTTTGGGACGAGAAACAAGGAAAAAGGGGGGCAAAACAAAATAGGATCGTGTATATTCGAGTATTTAAAAAATCTCAGTGGAAGATATCCTGACAAACAACTGAATGTTATTTTCTATTCAGATAATTGTGCTGGACAAAATAAAAATAGGTATATTGCATGTTTATACTCGTATATTGTGTCAAACTTTCCGAACATAATGAGTATAACTCATAAATTTCTTATTCGCGGCCACACACAGAATGAAGGTGACAACGTTCACAGCTTAATTGAAAAAGAAGTGAAGAAAAATCTGAAGTCTGGACCTATATACACTTCACATCAGTATGTTGCCCTAATCAAAAGTGCTAAGAAATCTGGAAAGCTTTTTAAAGTCCAAGAGTTGAATTATGATTTTTTTATCGATCTGAAATCTCTACAAGATCAGTGGGGTTATAATTTTAATGAAGATGATGAGCGCAACCAGGTTTCTTGGAACGACATTAAGGTTTTGAGATGTTTGAAAGACGAAGCTTATACGATTTTCTTCAAAACATCATACGCGCAAGAAAATTTTAAGCGTGTGAACATGAGAAACAAACGAAAACGAATGCCTAATGTTGAAGATGTCTCAATCCCGAAAGCTTACCGAAATAAAATAAAATTAAGTGAAAATAAAAGGAAGGGGCTAAGCGAACTCCTGCGAAAAAATTTAATACCCGGTTTTTATATAGATTATTACAAATCTTTATTAGATGATTAAGATGAAAGGCTGACGTAGGATAGAAAGTTCGTAGTGAACGAAGGTTTTATTTGGTTTGTTTACTATTGATTTTATTGACTTAATAGTCTATTAGATTATTTTAGAGAATTTATTTTTTGTTGTTAATTACTTAACATTTATGTTCATCGTGATTTATATTGGTTTGTTTTGGACAGCAATTTTAAAAAATACTTTTATAGAGGAAAAAGCTCCTGTTTATTTGTTTTTATTTTAAGTGTCTATTTTTCTATTATATAACAGTCATTATGTCTGTTTACTAACTAGAGTTCCTATGAATAAAAATCTCAATTATACATAATTAACCTATAAGTGTTGATTCTGATTTAATACTTTATTAAAAATTGCCATTAATAAAGAAATTCAATTATTTATAGTTTTATTTAATTCTCCTTTGGTATCCCATAATTTGCAATTTATTAGAAAAAAATAGACTATAATGTAAAAAAATACATAGTGTTATAAAAACAAAAAAGGCGTTACTATTAATCTTTCACATATATTTGATATTTTTTCGGTCGAAAAAAGACGCAACTCTTAAGCAGTCAAATTTTTATAATTTTTTTCGGTCCGAAAATGACTGATAAAATTCTAAACCTTGTTTTCTATATTATTCTTTTTAAAAGGTGTGTTTTTTTATGACAATATAATAGCTGAACATCTTCTTTATAATTTACAATACAAACATAGTCACTGACATAAATAATCACAAAATAATAGACGAAAGATTGCGGTGGTGTCAAAATTTTTAAACTTGTTTTGCTATTTCCCTAAAAAAAGATTTTTTGAGTTACGTCGTTTTCATCCTAAAGGTGCGACTTGTTTAAGTTTCTAAAACATCACTTATTTTACAATTTATTATTTTATATAGCATGTTTTTGGTGAAACGAAACGCACTCTCAAAACAAATCATTCTCGATAACGGCGTGACATCAAAATCTATGTGTCAAAAAAACACTTTTATTTGAAACTCTGACCCGCGCAACTCCGTCTGCGAGTGAGGGTTAGTTTTTCTTAATAAAAAGTATCCTATGTTACTTCTAATACCTCCAAGAATATGTGTACAAAGTTTCGTCATGATCGGTTGAGGAGTTTTCGCGTGAAACCGTAACAAACAAACTTACAATCACATTTATAATATTAGTAGGGATAGTAGGGATGTTGGTAAAGTTTCACTACAACACTGTAGAATGCATCCGGATCGAAGGGCCAGAGTCGTCACACAGGAGGTACATACATAGACATTGTCGTCGCCGAGGGAGCCCGGGAGGCCTAGAAAACGCTGGCGTCACGACCTAGACGCGTTTATGAGAGATTGGCCAGATAAAACGTCACGGAGAGAAGAATGGAACGCTATGGGGGAGGCCTTTGCCCAGCAGTGGGACAAAATTGTTGAATACCTATCTTTATTATAACCATGTTAATATTGTATGACATGCTTTATAGTATAGTCTATAATGTATCTATGTTTTCTTATCTGTGGATGCACGAAGTAGAACTGTCATGATGTCGTAAGAGCGATGTGCTATGTGTTTGTATTAAAATAAATAAGTTGTATCTGATCAGTGTTCTTCATTAGACTTCAACAATCTTTAATATGGTAACAGAGCGTGTGAACAAATTGATAATTCGTTGGGTTGCGATCCAGGGACACACGTAAAGAAGTATCGAGGTACCGGAGAAATGGCGACTGCGGCGTCATTACTACCTATATTAAACGAGAACACCAATTTTAGTACATGGAAATACCGAGTGAAACTGATACTCGAGGAAAGACAAGTGGCTTATGTATTAAGTACGGAAAAACTAGAAGAAACCAAAAAAGAACAATACAAAAAGGATGATGCAAAGGCGAAATCATTAATCGCTCAAAGTTGTTGCGACAAATACATAGACGTCATAAAAAATGGCGGAACAGCAAAAGAAATGATTAATTTGTTAGAAAATATTTTTGAGCGCAAGAGTGTATACAATAGGTTTCACCTAAAGCGGAAACTGATCACAATGAAGTGCAGTGAACCACTACAGTCATATTTCATAAAGTTCAGTGGGCTTATCAGCCAATTGAGTGCAATCGACGTAAAAATTGACGAGGAAGATCAGATCTGCTATCTACTCTCGTCCCTACCTAAAGAGTATGACCAGGTCATAACAGCCATAGAAACCATGGCCACAGAAAATAAACTAAGTTTTGATCTAGTAAAAGGGAGGTTATTAGATGCCGAGACCAAAATAAAAGGGACAATTACAGAACAAGAAAATGCCTTCACCTGCTATACCTGCGGGAAAGTAGGTCATAAATCGTTTGAGTGTGCCAACAGGGACCGAAATAGTGAGCGGGGACGCCAGAGAGAGCATGGACGAGGATTTAGAGGCAATCGCAGTAGGGGCAGATCTTATGGACGTGGACGCGGACGATTTTTTTCACAGCAAGCAGCGGCTGTTGACACCGGCACCGAGATAGGTTTCATAATGAGTGAAAGTGCAGTGCATAAAGCGTTTGTGAGTGATAATGGTTATATTGACTTTGTTGTCGACTCAGGATGTACATCTCACCTGGTGAGTGAAAACTACGAAAACTTTATGCAGGACATTAAGTTCTTGGATAAGAGTATAAAAATATATGTAGCAAATGGGCAGTATACAGTGTGTCTCATTTAAATCGGTCAGTATGGGAAAGTCTGAAACTATAAGACATACGAAGATCTGTTCTGAGGAACCATGTCATCGATTTTAATAACAAGAAAAACTGCATTCATACATTTTAAAAACATCTGTACTCCGTTCGGGAATCGAACCAGGTTATTTGAAAAAAAAACCTACACTATTTCTATTTAGATATCGATTGTGTAGGTCTTAAGCAGTAAATGTCTGTTTGAAACATGATGCCTAAAATGAATAAAATGCATTGTTCCCACATACTTTAATTTATTTTAGTAGGTGTTTGAATTGACCACGGTTTTTTTTTTCAAAATAACCGGGTTCGATTCCCGAACGGAGTACAGATGTTTTCTAAAATGTATGAATGCAGTTTTTCTTGTTATTAAAATCGATGACATGGTTCCTCAGAACAGATCTTCGTATATCTTATAGTTTCAGACTTTCCCATACTGACCGATTTGAATGAGACACCCTGTATAACAACAAACAAAATTGGTAAGTTAAAAATAAAGTACTTACATAAAATAATTAATATTGAGGCTCTCATAGTACAAAATGTTACGTACAATTTATTGTCTGTAAAAAAGATTGTAGAAGCGGGCTTTAAAGTAAATTTCACTAAAGAATGTGTGGAAATATTTGACAAAAATACTTATTTGAAAGGAGAATGCCAGGGGAGACTGTATACTATTAAAGCTGAACTATGTCAAGTAGAAACATGTGCCATTGGAGTATTGCAAAATGATTTGTGGCACAAAAGACTAGGTCATTTAAATAGAAAGAGTTTGGCTAGGATGAATTTACCTATTAGTAAAAAGGTTTGTGACTCTTGTATGACCGGCAAAGCAACCCGAAGTCCTTTCAAACCAATGTCACGTCCCAGATCAACATCTGTTGCTGAGCTACTGCACACAGATATAGCTGGGCCAGTTAAAGAAGCAGGTCCAAACGGTGAAAAATATTTTGTCACCATTTCAGATGACTACTCTCACTTTTGTGTGGTATATCCAATAACACAAAAGTCACAAGCTACAGAAAAATTGATAAATTACATATTAAAACTGGAAAATCAAACAGGAAATAAAGTAAAAAGGATCAGATCCGCTAATGGAGGTGAGTATCACGCGAATAGGTTGGTTGAGTTTTGCAGGCAGAAAGGAATAAGACAGGAATTTACAATGACATACACTCCACAAGAAAACGGAGTTTCAGAGAGAATGAATAGAACACTGTGTGATAAAACAAGAACAATGTTAGCGGAGACAAATTTACCAAAGCACTTGTGGTGTGAAGCTATTCAGTGTGCAGCTTATCAATTAAATAGATCCCCTTCCTGGGCTATTAATTTTGCGACACCTTGTAAAGTATTTTATGGGAAAAATGACCTGTCCAGACTCAGAGTCTTCGGATCGAAAGCATGGGCCACCATTATACCCAAACCTGATAAATTAAGCAAGAGAGCTATGGAAGTACGTATGGTTGGTTATAATGTAGTTGGATATAGACTTTGGAACCCAGAAACTGACACAATCATAACATCCAGAGATGTTAAATTTGACGAGACTGATATACAATATATGGAAAAGAAGATAGATAGTAAAGAAAGAAGGATACTTATTGACGAAAATGAAACAGAGAAAAGTGAAAACGAGCCAGTAAACAGTACAGAATGTGAGAATGAAAACAAAGACAAAGATGATGAACCCATAAGTACAGAATGTGAAGAAGAAAACAAAGATGAAGAAGAAAATAATGAGTCAAATGACAACACAAACAAGACAACAAGAGCAGGACGAGCCTTAAAAACTCCAACATATCTCAAGGATTATGAAATAAACAATGTGGTATATTGCCTATGTACAGATGTACCTAAATCTTTTGAAGATGCTATAGAAGACAAAGAATGGAAGACAGCGATAGACAAGGAAATAAATGCTTTAAAAGAATTAGGCACTTGGGAAGAAACAGACAATGTAAAAGGAAAGAAGGTTATTGAAACGAAGTGGATATTCAAAGAAAAAGATGATGGGACAAAGAAGGCACGCCTAGTTGCCAGAGGATTTCAAGTCCAAAAAGAAGACAAATTTGATGTTATGTATGCACCAGTTGCAAGAATGTCTACAGTGAGAATGGTAATAGCAAAAGCAGTTGATGAAGACCTACCAATCAGGCAACTGGACATACCTACCGCTTTTTTAAATGGACAATTAAAGTCAGAAATTTACATAAAAATACCTAAAGGACTTAAAACAACTAACAGCAATAAAATACTTAAATTAAAAAGGGCCTTATATGGATTAACTGAATCTCCAAGATGCTGGAATGACAGGATTGACTCATTTGCAAAACAACAAGGATTCGTAAGATCAGATTATGACTACTGCCTATACAGTAAAGAAAATTGCTGGATGTTAATTTTCGTTGACGACATAATTCTTACAAGAATAAAAGAAAAAATAAAAGAGACTGTAATAGCACTAAAAGAAGAATTTAAAGCAAAAGATCTAGGTGAAATGAAATCATTTTTAGGAATGGAAATTGAACGTCAAAAAGGAATTCTAAAAATAAAACAGACCAAGTTAATAGATAAGATACTGGAAAAATTTAAAATGACAGAGTGTAATGGAGCTCGGACACCTATGGAAACAAACTTGAAGATAGAACAACCATCAGAGGATAATATTATAGACGTACCATACAGAGAATTGATAGGAAGTTTGATATACATATCATCTTCACACGACCGGATTTGACATACGCCGTTTCATACCTATCAAGATATCTTGACAAACCAAATGAACAAACATGGAAAGCAGGAAAAAGAATTTTAAGATATCTGAATGCTACAAAAGAACGAGGATTGACTTTCAAAAAATCTGATGATACTAAGCTATATGCCTACTCAGATGCTGACTGGGCAGCAGACCACCACGATAGGAAGAGTGTGAGTGGATGCCTTATATTTTGTGGAATAAATCCAGTGGCATGGTTCTCTAAAAAACAGAACTGTGTTGCATTATCGACAGCTGAGTCGGAATACATAGCTGCTGCAGCAACTGCTCAGGAGTTGATTAATCTTCAGGGTATTGCAGCAAGCCTCCATAACCTTCGAGAGGGGGTATTATTAGTAGACAACAGGTCAGCTATATGTATGGCAAAGAGTTATGAAAATTCAAAAAGAACCAAACACATCGATATCAAAGCACATTTTATTAAAGACCTTGTAATTAACAATAAAATACAAATAGAGCATGTTTCTACTAATTTAAACTATGCAGATATAATGACCAAAAGTTTGGCTAAAGAGAAGATGGATAACTTCATTTGTAAAATTATTGTTTAATTATCAACCTGATTAATTGTTCATTTTATAGCTATGTGTACAAGTATAAATATAAAAATGTAAAAGGTAAACATAATTCAGTTCATTGTTAACTTTGACTACAGCTTAACTATACCTAGTGACTATGTAATGTTTTGATTACCTCATAAATATTCTTATGTGCATGTGTCTAGAAGAACTTAGTAAGTAAATTTAATTAGTTACTGCATATATGTGCAAATGCCTATTAACTAGTAAGGTAAATTTAACTAATTGATTGGTTAGTTTACATGACATGATTGGTTAGTTGTTTTTTAAAGGTATCTTGCAATTGTAATCATGGTGGATTAGAATTGTGGGAGGGTGTTGAATACCTATCTTTATTATAACCATGTTAATATTGTATGACATGCTTTATAGTATAGTCTATAATGTATCTATGTTTTCTTATCTGTGGATGCACGAAGTAGAACTGTCATGATGTCGTAAGAGCGATGTGCTATGTGTTTGTATTAAAATAAATAAGTTGTATCTGATCAGTGTTCTTCATTAGACTTCAACAATCTTTAAGTTTCTAAAACATCACTTATTTTACAATTTATTATTTTATATAGCATGTTTTTGGTGAAACGAAACGCACTCTCAAAACAAATCATTCCCGATAACGGCGTGACATCAAAATCTATGTGTCAAAAAAACACTTTTATTTGAAACTCTGACCCGCGCAACTCCGTCTGCGCGTGAGGGTTAGTTTTTCTTAATAAAAAGTATCCTATGTTACTTCTAATACCTCCAAGAATATGTGTACAAAGTTTCGTCATGATCGGTTGAGGAGTTTTCGCGTGAAACCGTAACAAACAAACTTACAATCACATTTATAATATTAGTAGGGATAGTAGGGATGTTGGAAAAGTTTCACTACAACTGTAGAATGCATCCGGATCGAAGAGCCAGAGTCGTCACACAGTAGGTACCTGAAGACATTGTCGTCGCCGAGGGAGCCCGGGAGGCCTAGAAAACGCTGGCGTCACGACCTAGACGCGTTTATGAGAGATTGGCCAGATTAAACGGCACGGAGAGAAGAATGGAACACTATGGGGGAGGCCTTTGCCCAGCAGTGGGACAAAATGGGCTAAGTAAAAAAAAAGCAGTAGTTGAAATCAACTTTTAATACTCTGTTTTAGGCTTTCACGGTTTAAAACTAAACTTATGTTGTCACTACGGGATATCTTCCGTGATTATTTATAAGGTTGAGCTCCCGATATTTCGACGCTGTTGCAAGCGCCATGATCGCGGGTTGACTGGAATATGCGGGTGGATGGAAATTAAATTGTTATGAGCAGACAAATCTGTCTACCCTCTTTCTTTGTCTTTTGCTACGCGCACTATTGGAACTCGACACTAAGTCACGACAAAACGCACTCACTCAACCTAATAAATAATCACGGAAGATATCCCGTAAGTGACAATATAAGTTTTACTTCTAATACTTTTCTTGGGTTAAAAATAGTGTATTTTATTGATATAAGTGAAGACAAATTTTCATGCATATTCCTTATTCAATGAATTTGCATTTTTTTTTTTGACTTATCATACAATAGAATTATTTATTTAAGTATTTTTCCATGGTAAGTATTTTATTTCAACGAAAATGCTATCCCCTTCATGTTAGGTTACTTTAAACCCTGCAGAATTGCAGAAAGAAATAGGAGCCTCGCGTTTAATCTATGATTTTTATTTTCTGCGTATGATTAATCTGCGAAACGATACTATGAGATAAAATTATATGAAATGAAATTATGTAAAACTTGTGCCCTAAACAGTGTACAACTGTAATCCTTTACTTGAACAAGGCAGAACTATCTTGTTTAATTTAAAATTTTCTGTCTACTTTTGGCTTCATGAAGCCTATTTGTACACGCCATGGCAAATCCCATGATATATGCCCAAACACAGTTTATTTACTTGAGGCCTTTGGCCACCTTTTGGCCCCATCAATTTTGGGACTCCACTTGGATGAGGTGGCTAAAGTAACTTGTCTAGTTAAGGGATATTAAATGGCCGTTTAATCGAGGGATTGCTATGGCTACCTGCCGACACCATCTTTAGACCCTTAGCCTTGGCCATAGGTTTTTACCAAGACAAAATCTAGGTGTTTGACACATCGGGACTTTCCTACTTAGTTCCCGACGGTACCTGTTACTAAGGTTTGCAAGGGTAAAAGTGTTGTTAAAAAAACCTACTTGCTGAATAAACATCATTTACCATTTACCTTCAAACTCGATCATGAGACCATAGCCCCACTTTAACTCCAGTTGAGCTATTGATGCTTTATTTATTTAAACCAAGATTCTTGATTTAAACTTCCTCTTACGGTCATTAAATATATCTGCTTCGGGTACGGACTTATTAAATGGATTAAGGTTGTCGCACATTTCAACGAGTGTAACGTCAAAAAAAAAATTAAAGTTTTGTGAGAAGGAAAATCACAGAACATTCATCTGGGGATGCCCTTTTCAACAATACTATTTACTCTGTCTTTTATAATGTATCTCAGCTACTAACACCAGAAATAAGTTATTTTGTATTGCTTACTAACACAATGTATTACTGTTTTCCGAAAAATAAAGAATATTATTATTGATGAACAACAAGAACAAGATTGGTGCTAGATGGGATCCTTGCGGTACTCCGGAGAAAGAAACATAAGACTGTGATGTGCAACGATTCAAGGCAACAGTCTGTGACCGTTGTTGCAAGTAAGATGTAAACCATCTCAGAAGTGATCCATGAACACCGTTGGCTGCTAGTTTTGAAAAAAATAGTGAGTGACTCACTTTATCAAAAGCACTGCTGAAGTCAGTGTAAACAGCATCTACCTCTAATCGTTTATTCAGATATGTTGGAAACAAATTGAATCAGATTGCTTTCCACTGAACGACCTGCTTTGAAACCATGTTGGCAAGCTGAAATGTTTGAGTCGAGGTGATGTGTGATAATGGGGCATTTTAGGAAAACACGATAGTATCGAGATCGGACGATAGTTCTTTACATCTGCAGGATCACCTGTTTTGTAAATAGGAACTATTTTTGCCTGTTTCCATGCCTCAGGAAAAGCGCCTTCAGCGAATGAGCGAGAGGAAATGCAAGCGCGTTGCAACATCGTTTTATAAAAATTGGAGGGATGCAATCAGGGCCGGGTCGAGGAGTCAACTTCTTTAGCTTAATGAGAACTTCTCTTTCTGTAAACTGTATTTTACTGAGACAAATCAAAATAGCCCAAATATATGCTAGACAAGTGAGTTAATCCCAGTTGCAGACGGCTTTTGTGTCTATTGACTTTATTTTGTTTTGTCTCCTGCCGATATGGAGGGAAGTGGAATTTATGTTTTACCTGCTCCTCTGCTATTGTTTTTTAAATAATTTCGTTGCGGGATTCAAACCGCTCAATTGATTATCTGGTCCTCGTCGAGCTTTATTATTTCGGTGCTTTTCTGGTGGTCAATTCTGGCTTAACTGTCGATTTTGGCTTTCAGGAGTTGCAGTGGTTTGGCAATAGTGTGGTCAGCTTGTTCTATAAAAGTAACACCTAAGTCTAGTTTAGGACTCGGAGTATTCAAATTATTATCACCTTGTAATAAGCCTTATGTTCTAAGTGTTAAGATTATATGCTCTTGGTGAAACAAAGAATTTGTTTAGCATAAAAAGCTTGTAAAAACATTATAATAATTGTTTCCCCTACTCCTTGGCTCTGAACCTGAGCCAGTGACCTCCTTCTACATTCATATTGAAGGTCCCTTTTTCAAGCTTGGCAGGAATGGTAGTCCTCTCAAAAGGACAGAGGTTCAATTTCTGCAAAATCTGGTACGTCATCACCTTTATCTCGCAGAGAGCAAATCTTGACCCTGAGTAACAAAGATTAAAGATTATTTAGTAAAAAATATCAGGACGTTCTGTCTTAGGATCTCAGCCAGCCATAACATTTATTTATATCTTCTCGCCTTGCTTTGCCTCCGCTTCTAATAACACAATCAAATACAGATAATTGAGATTTAATATTTGACTAATTAGTAATAAACGATTGTCTTACCAATACAGTTTCTAGGTCCACTACCAAAAGGTATGTAAGCGGACATCTGTATATTGTGCCTGTTCTCTTCAGAGAACCGCTCAGGATCGAACTTTTCAGGGTTCGGGAAGAACTGGGGATCACGGTGGAAAGCAAATGTTGGTATTTGGATACCCATACCTTTGCGGATCTGCAAAAACAAAGATAATTGTTAATATTTTGTGTTTTTCATTGTAAAGTTTCACTGTTTTTCCCATATTAATAAATAAATAATGATAACAACTTACTATGAAACCTTTTTCGGCCTTATCGTTAGGTTTTCCCAGATTGTAATCTTTAGTACAGACTCTGTCCAGACCAACAGCAGGCGGCCACAGACGTAAAACCTCTATAAAACGAAAACTTTAGCTCTATAATCTGTACCCACTCCACGCAAGGAAACAATATAACAAATCTTACCGGATACAACCATATCCATGTATGGCATATTTTGAATGGAGTTGAAGTCAAACTTGCCGCCGTTCTTAGCGTCAGTCTCCTTGATCTCCTGTGCCAGTCGCTCCTGGACGTCAGGGTTCAGCGCCAGCTCATACAGGAGGAATGACATGCCGGCTGATACGGTGTCAAAACCAGCTATAAAGAACAGCACTGCTTGGGCGATGAGATCGTCGTCAGTCCACTCTATAAACACCATTTAATTGTGATTTGTAAAAAAATTGAATTAAAAAATGAATTCTTCTGAGGTCCAAACGGCATCGATAACTGTTAACTTTTATTTTCTCCAGAGTTATTATAATCTTACTAGAAAACATTTTGAATGCGGTCACCGTCGTATATTAATTATGTGACATATGATTTATTTTATTTTCCTTTATGACTATCTACGCCATAATCAAATGGTTAAGCTTTGTGTATCAAAAATGGTTGTCTGTAAAATCTGTTTACAGACGTAATTTTTAATAATATTAGTTATTTTAACTTGGAAACAAAATATCATTCTCTTTTTCACCCTTTTTTTTGGCACGGGAAATCATCAAATGACTTCTCCCACTCTGGGCGGAGCGGGAGGGAGTTTCAGACTCTTACTGACTAAAACCCATCCATGTTCCTTCCTCGCCCTTTATGTTCCGGGGCCGCAGTATCTCTTTCGAACAGGCCCGAAACCCCGGAACAGGCCCGCAACCCCGGTCTTTTTCACCCCGTGGATTGAAATTCTAACAACACCGATGCGTTCCAACCTAGAGAATATTGCCTAGATAATATTTTTTATCAGTTTTACTTCGGAAATTAAGGACTCAACTTCATCCCGTTTTTTAACCCTTTAAATAAATATTAAAAACGCTGAGAGACATGTATAAGTTAATTTTCAATCGTCATCCTAAATACAAAACTTAAAAATGGTGGACTTTCATACAAACTTTCGTACCCCGTTTAACTCCCTTAGGGGTTGAATTTAGAAAAAATATTCATATTCTTTGTTTACGTTATAAAAGAAAACACAGTGTAAAATTTCAGTTTTATAGGTGCTAGGGTTTGGGCTTGGCGTTGATCGCCAGATCGGAACGGCGGTGTGACACTTTTTCGTGCGTGCAGCCGGTGTTCATCGATTGATTTATAAGACGTTGTCACGTCAAAAAATTATAAGCTGAAAATACCCACCTCTGGTAACTCGTTTCTGTCCAACAGAAGATTCTTCAACAGTAGCGAATCCGGCAGCTTCATCTCCGGACTTAATGTCTTCATGGATCAGTTTACCTGGAGTTACATTTACATTTGTTGATTATGGTTTCTCTTGGGATTTTTTTGTGAAACATATTGAGCATTTGCTTGAATTAGTACGTACCTTTCTTGGCTTCCATGAGCAAATGAATCATATCAGGTCTTATAAAATTCCTACTTTCGCGATCAGCCATCGTTTCTAGAACTAATTTTCTGAAGAAATTCTTCGAACCCTCCGAAAGTATGTCCATCTTAAAAAGCTGTAACATTAAAAAAAACATATTTTATTTACCCTTAGAAAACAAAAATAGTGTCACGTATGAAAGTCACTAGTATTTAGATTGATTGCCGGTCTAACCAACCCACCGGTTGCTACTATGACATTGACTTCATTAGAGATAGTTGAAATTTATCACAGTGTTGAGATCCCAATCTTCGAACTGTGAGAACATACCTCGGCAATTTTCGGCGCATTAACAATTACAATCATTTGAAGGATCTGACGGAAGTTGAAGGTGGACGTCAACTTGCCCATGGCGTAAAATTGATTGTCCGCGTCATTATGAGAGTCCACCTTCAGACCGAAGGCGCAGGACGCGATCACGTCGTTGGTGTAGCGAGTCGTCAGGTCCTTGCATTCTATGTCTAAATAACCAGCTAAAAATCAGACTAAGAGTTATTGAATTATTGTGGACAAAATAACGTTCATACATATTTTGAACTCATTCAAAGTTATACAAAATGTACTCATTCCTAGTTATACAAATGCCAAAATTCAAAAGCTGGGAAGAATCTGTCGAGCAATGAGGTTAATGAAGGTTTCCATTAAGCTTACATTTGGATTCTTTGATCTTTCTTTGAAGCGTGCTGATCATCTGGTCACCCACCTCCACCATGAACGGCACCATCAGTCGCATCTTGGAACTTGTGAACGCTGGACTCAATGTTGAACGCATGTCCTTCCATTTTTGACCTGTGAGAGTCCATAACATGATTTATTCTCAATTTGTATAGAACATAACTACTAAAATCGTTCTTCATATTCTGCGGTAGTTGCTATATACTGCTTTATTGCAGATCAACGCATGGCCAATCAATCACTCAAATACCTATGGAAAAAGCACTGTTGAAGAGTCGCCTTGAAGTTGTTATTAGCAGAAATCACGCGAAAGATGCGACCCGTGTTGTCGCAGACCGGAGTAAGAAAGCGTCGGACTACTGACTAAGAACTAGTCAAATAGGCAGGCAACGAGCCAGGACTGTATACTGACGACGACACTCAGTATTGCGTTGATTTGGGTTTGAGAAGTGAGAGTGAAAAACGTAGGTACCTAATAGTTTATTTACCTATTGCATTAAACGCTATTGAAGTGAAAAATACGAGTGATAAATCATTTCAAAACCCAGTATTCTTACCAGTTAAAGAAAACAGGTTTCTGGAGAATAACGAGTCGCTAGTGGCAAAAACGGCTTGGCGATCGAGGAAGTGCTCGAAGTCTTTTACAGTGATTTTCTTCACCAGCTCAAGGTCGCGGACAAACACCACCTCCCGGAGAAATTCAAATTTTCCCACAAATCTGATGAAAAAGATATTTTGAAAAACACGGATAGGTTCTAACTATCTACCGACATACCTACTTTGTGAGGTATGAAATAGGAATTGAAATTTAATTATTGAAGTAAGTTATAATAACTCCTAACCTTTCTTCAGGGAAACTGTTGTACATGCGCATAATATCATCAGACATGTGCTCCATACGTAACAACAATCTTGTCATATTGCCTAAAAGAGGAACAGGCCTGAAGTGCTTGACGCCATAACGACTGAACCTGGAGTAAATTTGCCGGAAGTATATAACCAGCACGGCGATTAGCACCGCCACCCAGATGAGGAGTAATATCATGATCTGAAACAACAATCAATGATAAATGATCTTCATTTTGTAATTAGGTTTTCACAAACACTTTTACACGTCAATTTTTTCTTTAACTAAGTAGTTGGGGCCGGTGTTTTGTACCTGACTACTTTGAGAAGAAACAGCCGAAAAAACTCAGAGGTGATAGGTAGTCTCTTTTGAAGTCCAGACATAATCTTGCTCAATTCACATGAGGATCATGTAGATATTAAAGTCTGAGATGGTATTTTGAAGAAAGAACCATACAGATTTGAGAGAACCTGTCCAGTCAGTGCAAGCATTTGTCAGTTATCGTGTAGCTCGACTTATAACACAAGGAGCTAAACGAAACGACGAACAATACCAAAGAAAGGACATTTGGGTAGGTCGCTTATAGAACTCAAACTGCCAGACGGATGAGGGGTAAAAAAAAAATTAAAAAAATGTAACCCCCGAACCCACATGGTCCTCACATTCACAAAAACGCAAAAAAAATAAATTAAATTAATAATAATTTACTAAATTAATGTCAATAAAAATACGATAAGTATGTCAACATGAAACAATAAAAAAAAAACTAAAAATGTAAAAAAAAAACTAAAAGTTGGTAGTACTGAAATAGGTCTATAATTGTGGGGTCTGATGTACTACTCGATTAAAATAATGGTATTCTTACTACTATTATAAATGCGAAAGTTTAGATGTATGGATGGATGTTTGTTACTCTATTACGCCACAACGTCTGAACGGATCTGGGTGAAATTTAGCACAGAGATAGATTATAATCTGGAATAACACATAGGCTAGACACATAGCATAGGCGTAACTTCCGTTCGGTTCAGTGTAGGAAAGAGATAACTATATATCTGAGATGTGCTATTGATGCCGAGTTTATTGGCATACCTACCTGAATACCGGATTTTTTAGGCCTCGTACCGCAATGAATAAATACAAGTTTAATACAGTGCGTTACGAGGTTGCGAACACCTCGTACCCCGCACACCTCGTACCGCACCATACGCTAGTTTCACGTGGTTAGTGTTGTGCAAAACGTTGGACGCTGCGCCCGCGACGATATAATAAGATGTCGAAACGTTGCCGAAGAAAGTTAATTAATAATGTTATTGATGATGTAGAGGAATTGGGTGGTAAATGTAATTCAAAATTACCGATATTTGAAAAAAAATCTTCGCACCAAGTTCTTATCAAGTCGTGTGGCTGACAAAAGAACTAAGAAAATTCTCACAGAATGTATCGGTTGCAAAGTTTTTTATTGTTTGACCTGTGTTCGTCGTTTCGTTGAGTTCACGATACCTGACAAATGCTTGCATTGACTGGACAGGTCCACTCAAATATGTATGGTTCTTTCTTCAAAAGACCATCTTAGACACTAATCTGCATAGTTCTCATGTGAGTTGATCAAGATTGTCTGGACTTTAAAAGAGACTATGACCGAACTGAGTTTGTTTCGGCTGTTTCTTCTCAGAGTAGGTAGTCAGGTACGATACACCGGCTCCATTTAGTTAAAAAAAAATGACGTGTAAAAGTGTTTGAGAAAACCTACTGGCTGAATAAATATAATTTATCATTTATTTATCATTTCACGACCCCAAAAACCACGAAAACGCCACCCAGAATGGAAAAACCAAAAAAATTCCTCAGCGCCATCTTGGAATTTCTTTTTAAGCTCATTTTCGTAATCAGAGACCCCGAAAACAAAGAAAACAAAACCCATGATGGAAAAACCAAAAAAAAATCCGTGGAACTTGAAATTTTATTTTGAAATCATATTCGTAATCAACGACTCTGAAAACTATGAAAACGACACCAGTGATGGAAAAAACCAAATTTTTCCGTTCTTGCAAAAGTCAAATCGCGCATAAGTCCATCGCAAAGTCAACCGGGCACAAATTCCAACATGGCTGCTACTGAGAAATTCCTGATGGAAAATCCAATAATACAAGATGTTTATTGTGATAAGCACACAAATTAATGACATTTATTTCTAAGCCGTACAATTACTTATTAATAATTTTATTTAAAAATAATAACGTCTAAGAGATCAAAATATTTTAAGCGATCACTACACTCGATCTTAACCCGTGTCTGCGTGTGCATTGAACAATGCACACAAACATAGGATCGCAACGAATTTGCCTAAACTCTAATGCTGGGGCTACACTATCGCGAAATTTGCGTTGTCACGACACGTCTGGCCAAAGAATTCGTCCTATCGCGATAAACTTCGCGAATACAAAAGCCCTTCGCGCCGCTGCCGGTAAATTGCCGCACATCAAAGGGTTTTGTCGCGACAAAGTTCGTGCGGTTGGCTACACTTCGCGCGCTTTAGTTGACTGCGAGACGCCGAGCAGTTTAGACGCGTTTCAAAATCAAAATCAATCAAAAACAAAATTATGGATTGGAATAATGAGTCCGATTGTTGTGTCTAGATAACATCCACCATCGCCTTTTATTCCTTTTTTTGGCCTTTTTATTTTTGTTCAAGTAATAAAGATGCAGTAAATAATTATTAGCCGCCATATGATACAGCGCAACCGGCTCTTCCATGTTTTCCCGCAAATGAATTGTCGCGACGTTTTAGATTATCGCGACAGTAGAAAGATTTTTTCAAGTGTGGCCAAGCACTTCGTCATAGATGGAACACGAACTTCTATCGCGACAACGCGAACACGAATCTTCGCCTACAAGTCTGGCCGTAGCATAACGAGTGAAGAGCGTAATGCGGAATCTTAAGTCAACCCTTTTTTTACAGATGGGAAATCATCAAATAACGTCTCCAACTCTGGGCTGAGCGGGAGAGAGTGTCAGACTTTTACTGACTAAACTGGATGGGTCCATGTTCCTTCCTCGATCGCCCATTACGTTCCGGGGCCGCGGTAACTCTTTCAAACAGTCCCGCAGCCCCGGCAGGATTCGGCCCTTGCGGGCGCCGTCACTGTGCTGACATCTCTTTGAGGCGCGCGTGGAACACGAAAGCCCCGTTGACACGACCCGTCGTCATTAGATCCATTAGTAACAGGCCGCGCCTATGGTGGCCGGAGGCCACCACGTGACCCTGACACCCGGTGCGTCTCCCGCGGCGGCTGGGGCGAGAGGTTTTCTCGCTCTCGCGTTCCGCCACCTCTTTTGCTAGCATGGATGCTTCCCATTCCGTTTCGCTCCGGACCATGGATTGAACCAGGGCCGGTCGCGACAGTTCGCCGCCGCCGATCGCTGCTAGGGAGACACGGCGTTGCTCACACGGGGAAACCTCCACCGTGTGTTCCACCGTGTCCTCCGGTCGATCCTCGCAGTGGAAACACCCGGGCGTTTCCTCCCGCCCGAATCGAAGCAGGAACCTTCCGAAACATTCGTGCCGGTGAGGGACTGCATCTGGCGGAAGGTGAGGAGGAGGACGCAGTGGCGCCTCTCAAGCCACGCAGGGCACGCCACTTTCGTGGCGTGTCCTGCACGCCTGCACGGGGTTGCGACAGTTGCTCTCTCCATGTTGCCATGAGATTGTGCCGAGGTCTGTCCGCTGACCCGCGATTTGCCGCGGCAGCGGCTTTTTAAGTCAACCTTGCCAGAAAACCGGTAGAAGAAGAAATAAAATAAGGCAATAACATAACTTACTATTTCTCGTAGTGTAGCTTGTAAACACAAGGTATAAATAGCCAACAAAATACTCTTTAACTTTACTACCTAACTCAAAACAACAAGTTTCAAGCGTGTTACCCGGAGCACGACTCAGGTGACATTGAGCGGACCGAGACAGAACTAGAGATAAATAGTATTGTCCGACCGTCGTCATTCGGGCATACATTTAGGTATCGTTCTGCAAAATGTCATGTCATCGTTACGAGTCTTATTTTATTTTTGTAAATGTTTATAAATAGTTTTTTATTAAATAATCGGACGAGCTGTTATCACTGATAACAAAAATACCGAGTAGGTATTGCTATTATCAGTGTTAACAGCTAGTGTGATTAACAAAATCCGGGTTCTATAGAACCCGGATGCTGTTAATGACAGGTGCTCGTTTAAGTAATCTGTTGACAATGGTACAGCCATATCCAATTTACTATTAACTTAAAGCCCTTATTTAACTTTAGCGAGTCACTAGTATTAAAGGAGAATGTTTTGTCAATAATTCGTAGAAACCGTGCGAAGCAGCGGACAATCATAATTTTATTACGGCGCGTCGTACGCTCAGATACGGTCAAAGATCACTGGCAAGCGACCCTCTTTTGATTTTTGCGCCAAGCAACCGAGCGGTTAGTATTGTGTCTAAATGACCATGTTTTGTTACGATATAAACATTAACAGATAACACTTCTTACTCCAGACAGCTGTTGTTATAAGTATATAACAAGTGTGTTTGTAAACATTAAAATTGCTGAGTTAAGAAATAGGTCGTACTTCGTTATCATGATATTATTTTTTAAAGATAAAGATAAAGATTCATTTATTTGCAAAAACATGTGTAGATAATATTCATGGAATTAAGGTTATTATAGGTGTTACAGGATATTCTTTGGCACAACATGTTTGACCATGGCTGGTGTACAAATTAGGTCGGTTTTCTTTTTTTATTTTGAAATTGTAGAACTAGTTGTGACACTTTTTCTGCTCGTGTATTCGTATGACTACAATAAAAACAACCAGAAGCACGTTTTTATAACAATTAAAAGACTGCAGTAACTGAGTTGAAACCCCAAATCGTCCAACATAATTAAGGTGGAATACTCTCAGGCTAGGTAGAGCGACGATCTCTATAAGGAGACTGGTAGGAGATGGACAAGGATTTCAGAGAATCGAGTTAGCAAAGTACAGTTTGAGTGGCTTTTGACGTGTAGCAGTCGATAACTTTAAGCTGATGGCGACAAATGTTGGCTAAGCAATAATATTCGCAATATCAATATGTCCACAGCGAAGATGATCGAACATTTTAATATTAGTTGTTTTTAAATGTTAGATCATCTTCTCACACGTATGAACCGGTCTCCACCGATAAATAAAAAGTGTTACGTAAACTTCAAGCGTTCCAACACCTAAAGGCACTCCAGTACCTTTTCGATAAATAAGCAAATGTCCTGCAGATCTGGTTTTGCCGCGTGATGGGTGGTCGAGGTTCCTAAGAGAGGGTGAGCTACAATATGAGTTATGTCATCGTTGGATATGTCGATAAGTACGACAGGTCAGCAAAATTGCTGATTTTCAAATTCAAATTCAAAATAATCACACACCACATAATCACATATTGTATAATAATGTTGATTTTTGGACTTTAAAAGAAACCATGACCTCCATATTGTTAATGTCGACTGCCTCAATGGTCTGGAAGTCCCAAGCACGCCTGTTCAGCCTGAGGTCCTGGGTACAATTTCCGAGTCAGGCATAGTGCCATTGAGTTTTTCCATCGAGTTTTCTCAGTAGCAACCACGGAGTCTGGGTGCGTGCCCAGTTGATGGTAATAGGGTCACCCACTATCACATGGGACTTACATAACTAATAACTGGCGAAATGTGAGTGTACGATTAGATACACCTCTGTCTAACCCTCCGCTGAATGCAGGCGTGATGTTATGTTATGACCTCCAAGAATACTTCTCAGAAATCAGCCAAACCAACGATGTGCAATAGTGTCAGGTAATTTCATCATCATTTGATAACTCTACCCATTCTTTCATAATTATTGATCGTGTATTGATATTATCTTCGCAAACAGAATCTTATCTAAATTAACACTAAGTAGGTATTACATCAATTAATTACAGGAATTACGCAATTTAATCTAGTTTACTAACCTGCATCGTTTAGCTAAATCGTGCATTTGTAACAAAAACGGCCGTTTATGTTTTGAATTCACGATTTAGCTAAACTTCAAGTGTTGATAAGGTGTTATACAATTACGTTATTGCCTTTTCCACAGTAATAATAGAACACATTTTGT
Source organism: Xestia c-nigrum (assembly GCA_916618015.1). Lineage (NCBI taxonomy): Eukaryota > Metazoa > Arthropoda > Insecta > Lepidoptera > Noctuidae > Xestia > Xestia c-nigrum. The sequence goes on from OU745249.1 coordinate 25,584,908, forward strand.
ATTTTTGATTCTATTTACGAGTTATGACATTTTTTCGATTGGCGGCGCTAGTGGACTGTAAGAGGGCTCTTAATGGCACTACAGTCGTAAGTCAATGACCATAAAAAATGTAGAATACCAAATGTCAATGATTAGCCTATTGAGACTCTACTGACACACTACCAACACACTATTGACAAGTTGGTTATTTTACAGAATTGGGCCTCAGGTCTGATGAAAAACTAAAAGCAATCTACAACCAAGTAGAGCGTGTGTGATAGATTGCTTTCAGCATTTTATCAGGCGTGCATCATATGCAAGTTCATTCGAGTGGCTGATGTATAATCCCCCCACAACTATGCAGCTGACAATTTTAAGGTCAGTATGATGCAAACTATTTATGAAATAAACTTATATTGTCACTTACGGGATATCTTCCGTGATTATTTTTAAAAAGCCGTGAAAGCCTAAAACAGTGTTTATTTATGAAATAAGTTTCAGCAGGTGTACTATGACTTACTCTTAGTTTTTTTCTAACCTAACCTAAGCTACACCCACCGCGGGCGCGTCAGCTGACGCTGGGTTTACTCATCAGTCATTCGAGATATATTGAACAAGATGGCCACCGATCGACATAAAAACACTACTTAAAATGCAACGGTACTTCCCGGACTATTCGTATCTTACTTATTAGGATTAGAACCATATCAATATAGATGAGTAATGACCATTTTCACGAACACTAGGCGACAAGTAAAAGCATTCTCTTTAATTTCCAACATTCTTGCTCGGAACATATTTGAAATTTCGACAACGCACTTTCATTTAGGCATTAATTTATGTGTTAATGCTATTTAAGTGATAACGGGGATAAGTATCGGAACTGTTCATGGACACCTTTTTTTTCCTTAGCCTATATTGTGCCACTGCTGAGCAAAGCCTCCCCTTTGCCTGCATTGGGCAAAGGCCTTCTCTTTGTGCTGTTTTTTCCGGCAGGCCGATGTTCGCTGGCATTTTCTGGGTCTCCCTCGGCGACGACGCCCTTCTTCTAGCACCCACTGCGTGACGACTCTGGCCCGTCGGTCCAGATGCATTCTGCAGACATCGCCCGCCCAATTACACTTCAACCCAGCAGTCTCTTTAAAAGTCTGGTGTGACGAGTGTAAGAATCTAAAAGCGCTGGAGACGAAACCGTTAAGAAGAAGTTGATTCCCGTGGTATGAATGTAATGCGGAAGAGTAAAAAATTTGGTGACCAGTCAGTTCACCAAACATTACGTGACAAAAACTATGCCTGCTGCATGTTGAATGCTTGCTGCATGCTCGCAAATCATATAAGATCAAATAACGAACTTGGAATAAATACTGCAAATAACAGGTTGGAAATAAAGACAGGAGGATGTTGATTATATTTATAAGGTAAAAGAACACAAAAACGATTACTTAAGTTTTTATTTTATCAACTAGACATGGGTCGTACTTGCAAAATCGAGTACCAGGGCTTCCAAGTACGTCTACTTTAAAAAACCTGGTCCTAAAACCAGGGCTCGGGATACTTTCAAGTACTTTTTATCTGGATAGGAAATTGACCCGTATTTATGTACACATAAGGAGCACAATCGCGTTTTCAAATAATACCTACTTACAGACGATTGAATTTCCTACTTCTATGTCCTGTTGGTAGAAAAATACTTGCATAGGAAATTGAACCCTGACCTCTTATGAATAAGGCGCACAATCGCGTTTACAAAAAAATACTTGCAAAGACAAACCATTAAAGTAAAAATACTTGCATACGAAATTGTTCCGTAGAGCCTTACAAATAAGGAGCAGGATCGCATTTACGAAAACTAACGTGGTTATTGAACTATTGAAGATTGGATTGAAAACCTACGTAGATTTGAATACTTTGAAGTCTTGCAAGTATTTCGGGTCAGTACCTGGTGTACGTACTTGGAAGCAAATACCTGGTGTAAAAACCTGGTCGCGTAAATACGTACCTTCCCTATTATCAACTAAATGGTTATTAAATAACATATACACACAATACATAATACGAGTATCACAAGGCTTTGAACGTCAAAGATAAGACCGTCCATCAAAATGCCCTTCGTCACTTTTTTGTATTTTTACTGGGAAGAAGGAGGACAAAATCGACTCCCCAGCAACATTCATATTTTATCATTATTTATTTGTTTATTACAGGAAAGTTGATGAAAATCTTAACTTCGCGGTTTGTCTGTAGGAACGGAACAAACAGTTTAAAAAATAAGGTTTACTATATTGCGGACACATAATTTTCACTTTTTTGTCTTATAGAGTAACTAACAGTAATATCTAACCCATGTATGGACAGTGAATAATAGTACATTTTGATACAAGTGAAGAAAGTTTGTTATTGTAGTACAAGGCGGTATTAACACACGAGCCGCAAGGCGAGTGTGTTATTGAGCCGAGAACTGCAATAACAAATGTCCACGTGTATCAAACGACGTTTTTCAATACACTTTTGAAGAAATAAAATAAAATAATGTAAAATATTTGTGTCATGAATGTCACGAGACTATGATTCAAATTTTATTCTTTTCCGCGCTTTGCTTTCGCCATGTTCAAGGAGAGGCAAAGGTATGAAGCCGTTATACAGCCTAATATAAAAAATAAATTTTAATTTGTGTTTGAATTTAGAACACCAATAATGTTAATTTGTTTATAAAAGTAAATATTAGTTATAAATAATCATGTTTATCACCGATATTGAATTTATAATCACAATTTGAATATTCAAAAAATGTTACAAAGAAAGACGTAGATCGCTTTTCCAAAATAAAAATAAAAAACATTCACCTCTGACTCTATAGTCAGAGGTGAATGTTTTTTTTAAATTATGCAATGAACCAATTCGGACTAAGTATATGTATCAATTATCTGTGGCAATTTTACTTTCTGCACGTGTGTGGAAAAAACATGGAAAATGCACACATGTGAAATACACTGCATTTTGAGATTAATAGTAGTGCGAAAAGAACCAGTTTTCGAGGAAGTGTATAATAATAATAATAAAGCCATTTATTCCAAATCTCCGATCTAAATTACAATGTGTGTTAGTAAGGTTTTGCTTAAATATAAGAAGGTTTACTTAAAATTAGTGTTAGTAGTGTTTATGAGATTTGGACCCCTGTTTGGGTAAAGGCCTCCTCCAGCCTTTTCCATGACTCCCTGTCCTTGCCTGACTTTATCCAGTCGTTTCCTGCGATGTGTGTTATATCATCAGCCCACCGTCTTAATTGTCGACCAACATTCCTTTTCCCCACTGGTCCTTTCCATTTTGTGGCTTCAATGGTCCATCTTCTGTCTGGGTATCGTGAGATGTGTCCAGCCCATCTCCATTTATGTAAGAGTGCGTGTCTGAGAGCATCGTTGAGTTTAGTTTTTTGACGAATGTTTTCACTCCTAATTTTATGAATTCTTCTAATTTTCAACATGCTCCTTTCCATTGCTGTTTGACTACATTTGATTTTTTGTTTTACTTTATTAGTAAATATCCAAGTTTGGCAACCATACAGCAAGCAGGGTAATAGGCATGTATCAAATATTGTCCTTTTCATATGCAAGCTGTAGTTCCCTTTTAGGATTTCTCTTAATGGGTATACCGCCGTTTACCCGAATTTTATTTGCCCTAATATCATTTGCCATAATAGTCAACAGCCATAATATCATACGACATAATACTCATTTGCCCTACTCTCATTTGCCATATTAGTCACGTGCCAGAATCATTGTTTCCCATAAAGTCACATACCATAACATCATTTGTCATAATCATTGTAAGCCCTAATTATCAGATGCCCTAATTATCACATGCCATACTTATGATATGCCATAACATAATTTGCCATCGACATCGGGTGTGTAACGGTTGTTTACATCAAGAGAAATTGGATGCAATTGGGACTTTAGGGCACCCCGACTTATTTTTTTACAAACCACACAGAAGTAGGAGCCCCGCGGAGCGGGGCTCCGTCGACCTAGCCCACCATCAACCATGCACAGAAAAAAAACCATGCACAAATTAAATAAGTTTGTCTAATACTTGTTATGCCATTTAAATATTATGCCACTTAAATATTATGTCTAATAATTATTATGGCACATAAAAATAAGGCAAACAATACTTATGGCATTCGTATCTTATGGTATCTAAAATTCGGGCAGTTAAAAGTATGTCATATGTATTTTAGGGCAAATGAAACATTCGGGCAAATGAAATACGGGTAAATGAAATTCGGGAAAATGATGATTATGGCATATAATCTTCGGGCAAACAATAGACCACCCTCTTAATGCCCAGAATTTCTTCCAAGTTGCGTTGACTCTTCTTGTTACTTCGTCTTCGTTGCTTGACGTTTTGAATGAGATTTGTTTCCCTAAGTAGATGTATTCGCTGACATATTCTATATTATTACCTTTTATCACTATCGGGCGTTCGCGATTGTTGGTTAGTATCTTGGTTTTATTAACATTCATTTCTAAGCCGATTTTGGAGCTTTCGCAGTCCAGTGATATCATCATTTCCTCTAGGTCTTTGGCAGTTTCAGCAAGTATAACAATGTCATCAGCAAACCTCAGATGGTTTAAATAGTGTCCATTTATGTACACTCCCCTGTTATTCCAATCCAGTTTTTGAAAAATATTTTCTAATACTGCTATAAATAACTTCGGGGATAGGGGGTCTCCCTGTCTCACTCCTCGTTCTATGTTTATTTCGTCTCCTCTAGTTTCGAGTTTAACTCTGCTCGTACTGTTTGTATATATATATTTCAAGATATTGATGTATTTATAGTTAATAGGTATTTGATTGTTGTAGTGCGTTCCAGATTGAACAGTGGCTGATGGTGTCAAAGAGGCCGAGGAAGTGTATTGAAAAGTAAATATTTTATATCTAATGGCTTATAATATATCTTATACGACTACTGTATTAGCATTTATTAAAGTAATCATTATTTACAATATATACACACTTACATTATAATATAAAGAAAAAATATGTACAAATATCAAAAAAGGGGTTACAGGGCATCGAAAAATTCGTCCACATCGCTGCCAACAGGAAAAGTGCCCAGAAGGCTGGCAGCATTGCCACGTTGGATGGCAATGCTGATTCTTTGGCCAAAAAATAGTCGCGCCCTCTGGTCACGTGAAGAGTCGACCAACCGTTTGGCGATTTCCCGAAATACTAGGTGGGCACTCGGACCCCATGGCCCTAGTGTTTCGACCCCAAACGGCTCAAACACATAATTACCAATTAAATTATTGTATTTGCGCCGTTTGAGGTTTTCAGCACCTGCAGCAGCCGCCCCAGCGCAGCACACCGTGCTAGAAAGATGAGATGGCGCAAGGGTGTCGACGCAAGTTGCGTCCCACACCAAAGGCCTACCCAATTTCCATGGCATTATGGTCATACCATCTGGTCTCTTGCCATCGACGCGCGCCAAGCCAGTTGGTTCTAACACAGCTGGCACCCCGGCGGTGACAAGAGCACGACGGATGAGATCATTAATGCTGGCGTGTCGCGCTATCCGACCTGCACTCTTAATGCAAGAAAGGCCATGGTGTCCGAGGCAGTCGACTGCTTCACCACATTGACAGCGATGTGGAGCCCCACAAGGAGCGCCCAAACGCAAACATGTAGCGAGCCGGAAGGTCGTGTCACCTAACAAAGTGCCTATATTAGGTGACGGTAGTGCCTGAAGCCAGAGACCCGACTCCCACTCACCCACAGCCAGCAGGCGGGCACGCTCAGCAGTATTGGTAGACGTATTAATAAGTTTATTCCGTACCAACCTGCAGAGCGGCTCATCCCACTGTCTCTGGGAAAACGGGTTCTCGGGCCGATCCGTGTCCGGGCAAGTCACTTTCCAGGCGTCCTCTGCGTCGGTCAAGCACGGCACTTCCGAGTCAACCAAGGAAAGACTTAAAATTTTCCTGGTTAGCTTTTCAGTGCTGTGGACAGAAGACAGGAACGCCGGTAAGCTTATACTAGAAATTTTGCGGACGCCGAGACCACCAAAACGAATTGGTAGTGTGGCTTGCAGCCACGCTCGGTCGTCCAGGGCCACATTAAGAATGGATGTTAAAGTGTTGCGAATAATTTGATCAATTTTATCCAAAAGTTGTGGTTGCTTCCAAAGAGGAGAACAACGGAGAAAATACATAAAATTTGGACCAAAACAGCAATATCTGATAATCGTGAATGCCGCATGTAAATTAATTTTGGAAAGTCTGTCCGAAATATCATTGAAATGTATAATTTTGTCATCGATGAAAGATGAATAACTTTCTTCTAAAATAGGGGAACCTAGGAGGTGCAGGGAACTTTTTTCTAAAATTTTGATTTGAGGAGCTATTGCATTAAATTTATCTATAATCGATTGTCTGTCGGTAACGTCAGAGAGGTAAATTTCACACTTTGATGGGTTAAGGTCTAGGCCAATGGATTTAAACTGATGTTTGAGGAGTTGCAAGTCAGCCAAAACGGTGTCAACATCACCTCCTAGCGTTCCATCGTCTAAATACCATACATTAAATTTACGACTACTTAATTATTTACTTGTCCTCCCTCCATTATCTGTAAACCGTATTTCTAAGAAAATAGTTATTAACTCTTGGAGAAAGAAGAACTTTGGTAATTTTGCAAGTTAACCTTTTATTTTTGACTTCTTATATCAGCAGGCCATCGGTTGAAAACGTATAGTATTCATCTAACAGACGTTCGGTGGCCAAAATACTTCATCCTTAAATCATTTTCATTCAATCCGTCGACACGGCCTGTCGTCTGTCGTGTGTGAGAAAAAAAAAAAAAAAAAAAAAAAAATTGTTATAGTTAAAGTGTTGTAGTTGAGGTGCAAAAGAAAAAAGGGTGTGGTTTAAGGTTGTAAGTAAGTAGAAGGTAAACACACGATGATTTTAGGATTACAAATAAAAAGGTCTTCAAGCTCTCGGAGTATGCATCAAACTATTGGTTCAAGGACCTCTTGCTTTGGAAAGACTATGGGAGGTTTGTTCAGAATAAAACTAGGAAGTTCAACCAGAACAATAACAATGGTAATATATTAACACAAGTTATTTACATAAGTTATCGAAGGCTGTACAAAGTCGTTTACACCTTACTACTAAGTATTCTGAAGCAGGAATAGGGCAGCGGGCCTTTGAAGTTAAACGCGCACTGACTCTAGTTTTTCTCTGGCCAGATTATATAAAAAGGTGAACTTACTCATGGTACCATGATCGCACTCCCTACGCCGTAGAACGTCGCCGAAGCTCTCGCGGTTCTCCGCGGGGCTGGGGGACCGGGCGATCGCCAGAGCACGTGCTCGATAGCGATCGTCGTGGCCTCGCGCCTGGGCGCGCGGAGGCTGGTGTAGAAGGCGGGTGCGGGAAGCGAAGCAGGCACGACGAATAGTCCTTGGGGTCGCCTACCACACATGGATGGTGGCAGACACTCACGCTAATGCGGAGCCCTACGGACGGGACGCCTCCCAAGGACGCTGGCACGCTGAGCTGAGCGAAGATATCGCTACGTCCGCGTCTTCTCGACCTCCTTCAGCCGGTCGTGAGGTTACCGTGGACACGCGGTCATCGATGAAGCCACGCGCTAAGTTCTCGCAGCGTTGATTTGCTTGCGCCACATTTACGGAGGTGACGAAATCGATTTAACCGACATCCTCGTGGCTACAGGCCGTAGTCCATCGCAGAATTGCGTTAAAAATTACAACGAAAAAGAAATATTGCGCACATGGACGCGTGGAAAATTTTTACTCCGCCATCTTAAATTTAAAAAAACCGAACAACGCCGGGAGTCCGGGTTCTCACGTGAAGCGTGCGCGGATGTTGGACCCAGACTGACGTCTAAAAACGGAAATTCACAAATATGCAAAATTGACAATTCGTTTCACTTAACATGGCAACATGGAAAATGAATTGCTTATATTTATTAATTCTAATTTTAAGGTGATACATCTTAATTAATACGTTGCCGTATCCCATACACACACATGACTGAATTGTTTGCGTAAATATACTCTTGATAAAGTTATGGATTTTTAAGTGTATCTTTACAATGACTGAGCGCGACCCGTATGATTTGACGGTTGCGTGGAATGAAACGCGACAACTTCTATAATAAAATTATTTTTGATGTCAAATAAAAAGTTTTAATCAATCCTATAACCATTGTTTTATTTGGATTGTATGTTTTATGAGGATTCCAAAGATGGTTTTATGACCCGAATCTGTGCCGTAGACAATGAACAATCTGCATGTCAATATTGCCGACATTGGTTAGTGTTCACATGATTACTAGTTATTTACAACTTCTCAATTCTAAGTAAATACTGTTTTGAGCTATCTAACACCTAACCGTCTCATGTATGATGCTGGTTATCCATTCTCTAACGTGTTTCGGGTTCATGGTTTCATTGGCAAAATAACCTCAAAATGTTGTTGACCAAGGTTATTTGTTTGGTTTGAAAAACTAGTAGCAGCTTATGTAATATATCTGCTACAATACCCCCCTTCACGGGAAAAGGCTAACCCCGTTAGCCGACACAGCCGGGCTAACAGAGTTTAAAAAAGTTTTTATAGTATATGAAAAGTTTTTTTTAAATGTACCGATCAACACTGGAATCTGTATGGATTGTGTTGAACAATGTAAGTTATAGAGCTATGGTGAGTATTGTAAAATAATGAAAATATGAACTAATCGTTCTATTAAAATAAAGCTACCTTATGGTTTAATACCTGATTAAAAGTATGCTTACTAAACTATTGACTTAAAAGTCATTGACCTAACAAGTATTTGTTGTTGGCCTACTATAAACTACGAGCTTATGAACTATTGACCATGGCCTACTAACTATCAGTGCACTACCTATGAAATAAGAACTTTGAATGACCAATGAATTGGTTTCCTAAAATGAACTATAGCTAAAATAATACTAAGTAATTAAATGTTGATGCCATCATCTATGTGTCTAAGTAACTAAGTATTATGTACATAATAATGTCCAATTTTAGCATGTCACTGAAATGACTGCCAATGCTTTTGATGAATATGAGTCGTCACCCAATTCTTTTGTAAGCGGACAAGTTGTAAAATTGTTTGTGGGAAAAAATTCCTACCTCAATGTTTAAAAAGGTTTTTTTTTCATTTGTTTTGAAAAAAAATACTGAACTGTTTTTGAAAAAAGCAAAAGGAATCAGGGTCGTTGAGAACCACTGATACCGTAGCAATTCAGTGTGGTGACAAGTATTGTCACTTCCAAAGTAAAGAAATATATTTTGATCAATATACCCATAAAAAAAAACTTTTTTTCAATTGTTTTGAAAAAAGTACTGAACTGTTTTTGATAAAACAAATGGGATCAGGGTCGTAGGGAGCCACTGATACCGAAGCAATTCAGAGTAGTGACAAAAATAGTCACTTGCAAAATAATAAATATTTTGATCAAAATATCCAAGATTAAACTTATTTTCAATTGTTTTGTAAAAATTACTGAACCGATTTTGAAAAACAAATGGGATCAGGGTCGTAGAGAGCCACTGATACCGAAGCAATTCAGTGTAGTGACAAAAATAGTCACTTGCAAAAAAAAAATATTTTGATCAAAATTCCCAAAATAAAACTTATTTTCAATTCTTTTGAAAAAAGTACTGAACTGGTTTTGAAAAAACAAATGGGATCAGGGTTATAGAGAGCCACTGATACCGAAGCAATTCAGTGTAGTGACAAAAATAGTCACTAGAAAAAAAAATGTTTATTTTGACCAAAATACCCCATATAAAAAAATTTATTTCCAATTGTTTTGGGAAAAGTCCTGAATTGATTTTGAAAAAACAAACGTTCTCAGGGCCATGGGGAGCCACTGATACAGGAACAATTCAGTTTAGTTTAGAAAAGGTCATTTAAAAATAAATCGACCAAGAATGTGCAAATGCATCATTTTTTTAACGGTCAGAAAACTAAGCATAATTAACAACACCGTTTTTATGGCACTTTTATTATGTCCTTGACGTGATACTTCCCTATAGTTTTTGTGTTTATTTCCTCTAATTGGTTAACAACATCGGATAGTTTGTCGACTATTTTACATTTGACAAACCTTGGTGCTAATTTAGCTGAGAAAAACTTTGCCGCATTTGACTGTACAAAGTTACGCCTCCAAACAATATCACCAACTTTTAGCCCGAGCTCTCGGCGTCGTAGGTTATATCTGTTCGCATTCTGTTTGTACGCTTTGGTCAATGTACAGCTTACACGTTGGAAAATATCTGCAAGTTCATTTAAGGAATCTGCTTTTTCGTTCCTATTGGCGAGTTGAATATCATCAATTGAATGTGGTGCGTTGCCCCTCAAGGTATGCAAAGCACCGTCAGAGATGATTTCACGACCTCTGGCCAAAAAATATGGTGTGTATCCTGTAGCTAGATTTATGGAAGTGTTTAAAAATAACTGGATTTGAGGAAGGAACCTAGACCAATTTCTCTGGTCTTCCTCTACTAACATAGCTAAGCAAGTTTGAATGGTTTGATTATAGCGTTCCACAGTGTTTGATTGTGGTGCATAATATGCGTTGTAAAATATTTTTGGTATTGAATATTTTGTACAAAAGTTTTTAAATTCCTTACTTTGAAAAATCGTGGCGTTGTCACATATAATAACGCATGGTGTGCCCTCTTTTAATAAAATTTCTGATTCGATAAAAGAAGTTGCTGTCTTTGTGGTTGCAGTTCTAAGGGGGTGTAGCCAACAATATTTTGTGAATACATCTACAATGGAAAGAATATATACATGACCTGAGTATGCTTTTGCAAAGGGACCAATTGTGTCAATGGAGAGTGTATGCATAGGACGATCTACCTTTTTCTGGTTTGTCATGTGTCCGTGTGGTGTTTCATTTGAGTGTTTATAAGCCTTACACTTTTCACAGTTTGTCACATAACTCTTAACATCTGCATACATACCCTTCCAGAAGTAATTTTCTTTTATCTTTGCTAAAGTTTTAAATGAACCAGGATGCACGGCGGTTATTTCGTGATTTTCCTTTATGCAGTCCTGTGCTACGTCATGTGGTATAACCATTTTCCATGAGTTTTCCTCTTGTAACTGTGTCAAGGGTTTACTGTATCTGTACAATATGTTATTTTTAATTTGATAGTTCTTATGATATGTTGGATGAGTTTGTACATTTTTAAATAATTTATTGTACCACTCATCGCTTGAATTCGTACCCCCTGAAAATGATACTGCGTTGAGTTCTGCTCTAGATAACGCATCTGGAACTACGTGCAAAGCACCTTTCCGATGACGGATTTCAAAGTCAAAACAAGCTAGTTGCATTGCCCAACGAGCTAAACGACCTGACGGGTTGTTTAATGATTTTAACCACTTTAGACACATGTGGTCTGTAACCAAAATAAAATGAGCACAATCAATGTAAGGCCTAAAATGTATAACGGAATCTACTACTGCCAACAGCTCTCGCTCCGTTGTGCTATAATTTCGTTCTGTTTTTGACAGTAAACGGGAGTGAAATGCTACGGGATGTTCTACACCGTCTATTTCTTGTACAAGAACGCTACCAATTCCGACTGATGATGCGTCGGTATGAATCTGAAACGGTATTGTAAAATCCGGACAGGCTAATACTGGAGCTTGAGTAAGTGCTTCTTTGAGTGCTATGAAAGACCTTTCCGCTTCAATACACCAAGCTATTGCCTCTTTTCCTTTTTTCTTACCTATTAACGCCGTCATTGGAGCTATTATTGTTGAAAAGTTATTAACAAATCTCCTGTAGTATGAACATAAACCTATGAACGCTCGCAACTGTTTCGCTGTAGTTGGTCTTGGGAAATTTCTAATACAGTCCAATTTCCTTGGATCTGTTTGCAGGCCTTTTGAGCTTACAACGTAGCCCAAGTAATTTAGCTGATCTTTACAAAATTCGCATTTTTCAAAATTTATTGTCAAACCTGCTTTGCTTAATGTTTCTATGACATCGTTCAATATAGCAATATGCTCTTCAAATGAAGTAGTAGCTATTAAAAGATCATCACAATATCCAAAAATTTTTTCGCCATACTTGTGGTGAAACAATGAGTCAATCAAACGTTGCAAATCGCAACCTGCGTTACATAATCCAAAAGGCATTCTCTTGAATTCAAATAGTCCTCTGTTAGGTACTACGAATGCGGTTTTCTGACAAGAAGTGCCATTACCATCTAAATTATCGGAATCGCAAAGTGGTAGTTGCCAATAAGCAGCTGATAAGTCTGCTGAAGTTAAATAACGAGCTCCTTTAAGGTTATCTAATATTGAAGATATATAAGGCAATGGGTAGGAGTCTTTTAGAGTGACATCATTAAGCTTTCTAGCATCCAAACAAAATCTGAGTGAACCATCTTTTTTTGGAGTCATAACAACCGGGTTGGACCAAGGTGATTTAGATGGAGCAATTACGCCTAGTTCTAACATTCTGTCCACTTCATCGTTCAGTGCTTGCAATTTCACTGGCGATAAAGGGTAGTATTTTTGTTTAATTGGTGAACCTGTTGTTACAATTCTATGTTCAATTATGTCGGTTTTTCCTAAACCTTTCTCTTCTGTACTTATTGTTTTAAATTTATTAATTACTTTTTCTAGTTCTATTGTTTCTAATGGTGATAGTTCATTTTTGGATGTTATACCGCACAGCTGTTTTGAAGCTTGTGGGTGTATGTCGTTATTTTTGTCAACTAGCTGTATGCTATCAAAATAAAAATAATTTAAAATTCCAAATTGATGTACAAAGTCCATGCCTAAAATGAAGTTGTCGGAAATCTCTGGTATAACCATAAATGTGATATCCCAAGTTTTATCTTTGAAGTTGACTGGTATGGACATAGTACCTATCGTTCTCACTTGAGATCCGTTGGCACACTTTGCGGTCCAGTGTGTTGTTTCTATTTTGAATCCTAAATCTGAAAGATGGTTATGGTAATCGTTACCTATAACTGAGAGGTTTGCACCTGTATCCAAAAGTCCGCTGTAAGTTCTGTCTTTAATTATGAATTCTACAAAGATTCTGTTGTCTAGTTTCCCACATGTTATACCAGGAGTCACCGTACCTAAGTGTTGTTTATTTGGAGAGGCACTAGGTACTCCTGGGTGATCTAGTTTTTTGAATTTGATTTTTGTTCCGGGTGGGTGTTTGTGGGTGGGTTGCACTTTGGACAGCGGGTAGTTAGTACCCCTTTTGCCCCACACTTAAAGCAAACAATGCCAGGTACTGATCTGCATTGTTTATATGTATGACCAGACTTCTTACATTTCTGGCATGTAACCGGTGTTTTTTCCTTTTTCTTATATTGAGTGTTAAGGACGGTTACTTGTTTCGGACCCTTATTAGGTTTTGTGACAGAGTTACATGGTGTGGATACAGCGTATGCTTCGTAACGCTTGCCTAGTGAAATTAATCTGTCAATGGTCTGTATGTCATTGACAGCTAAGAGTTGTGCATAGGTTGGCAATAAATTATGTTTTATAATTTCTATAAGGGTAATTTCTGACAATGGTGAAGTAAGTCTTGAGTTTAAGGTTTGCATGTCTAGCACGTAGATATGCAATGGTTGACCTACGCTTTGCTTGTGATCTCTAATTTGTTTCTCCAAGGTGAAATCATTGTCAAAAGATGAGAAGAATGTTCTAAACTTATTTTGCAAATCCTCCAAAGTGACTACTGAGTCTCTAATCTGTCTATAATAATCTAGTGCTTTTCCGCCCAATAAGTCTGAAAAACATTTAACAATTTTATGTTCCGGTACGTCTCTAGTGCGCATGCAGTCATCAATTCGCAAGAAAAAATCCACTATACTTGAGTCGCCGGTGAACTTTAAATTCCATGATCTGAAATTGTCATCGCGTACTACATAAGTTATGACATTCGAGTCGACTGCTGGTACCGTTTGACTATGTGAAGGTTGGTAAGTGTGTTTTGTGTCCTGGGATGCGGTTGACATTGATTGCTGAAATGCATCTTTTTGTCTACGCGTTACATTTCGAGAGACATCGTCTGAATCGGATTTGTCGTGCACATCATCCTCTGTATCTTCAAATTTTTCTGGTGGGTCAGCCATTGTGACGACACAACAGAAATTATTATTAAATTTAAACGGTTAGTACCTGAACGGTGCTTGCTGAGGAAGTAGTGAGAGCAATCCAAATAAAGTTACTGTTGTCAGTACATGAATATAAAATATTTCCCAAAAAAAATCAAAATGTCATGTTTTCAACTGTAAAATGTTGCTTCACCAAAACAAATAAACTCACAAAAATGCGAAGCACTCACTGTTCAGATGCTACCTAAAAGTTTTCAATACAAATTGTGTTGGGGAATGTTAACGCAACAAGTTTTGACTATAAAAAAACAATCACCAGAAATACTCCAAACAAATCCCATAGTATAATGTTATAATAAACGTTCGGGCGCCATTGTCGTGTGTGAGAAAAAAAAAAAAAAAAAAAAAAAATTGTTATAGTTAAAGTGTTGTAGTTGAGGTGCAAAAGAAAAAAGGGTGTGGTTTAAGGTTGTAAGTAAGTAGAAGGTAAACACACGATGATTTTAGGATTACAAATAAAAAGGTCTTCAAGCTCTCGGAGTATGCATCAAACTATTGGTTCAAGGACCTCTTGCTTTGGAAAGACTATGGGAGGTTTGTTCAGAATAAAACTAGGAAGTTCAACCAGAACAATAACAATGGTAATATATTAACACAAGTTATTTACATAAGTTATCGAAGGCTGTACAAAGTCGTTTACACCTTACTACTAAGTATTCTGAAGCAGGAATAGGGCAGCGGGCCTTTGAAGTTAAACGCGCACTGACTCTAGTTTTTCTCTGGCCAGATTATATAAAAAGGTGAACTTACTCATGGTACCATGATCGCACTCCCTACGCCGTAGAACGTCGCCGAAGCTCTCGCGGTTCTCCGCGGGGCTGGGGGACCGGGCGATCGCCAGAGCACGTGCTCGATAGCGATCGTCGTGGCCTCGCGCCTGGGCGCGCGGAGGCTGGTGTAGAAGGCGGGTGCGGGAAGCGAAGCAGGCACGACGAATAGTCCTTGGGGTCGCCTACCACACATGGATGGTGGCAGACACTCACGCTAATGCGGAGCCCTACGGACGGGACGCCTCCCAAGGACGCTGGCACGCTGAGCTGAGCGAAGATATCGCTACGTCCGCGTCTTCTCGACCTCCTTCAGCCGGTCGTGAGGTTACCGTGGACACGCGGTCATCGATGAAGCCACGCGCTAAGTTCTCGCAGCGTTGATTTGCTTGCGCCACATTTACGGAGGTGACGAAATCGATTTAACCGACATCCTCGTGGCTACAGGCCGTAGTCCATCGCAGAATTGCGTTAAAAATTACAACGAAAAAGAAATATTGCGCACATGGACGCGTGGAAAATTTTTACTCCGCCATCTTAAATTTAAAAAAACCGAACAACGCCGGGAGTCCGGGTTCTCACGTGAAGCGTGCGCGGATGTTGGACCCAGACTGACGTCTAAAAACGGAAATTCACAAATATGCAAAATTGACAATTCGTTTCACTTAACATGGCAACATGGAAAATGAATTGCTTATATTTATTAATTCTAATTTTAAGGTGATACATCTTAATTAATACGTTGCCGTATCCCATACACACACATGACTGAATTGTTTGCGTAAATATACTCTTGATAAAGTTATGGATTTTTAAGTGTATCTTTACAATGACTGAGCGCGACCCGTATGATTTGACGGTTGCGTGGAATGAAACGCGACAACTTCTATAATAAAATTATTTTTGATGTCAAATAAAAAGTTTTAATCAATCCTATAACCATTGTTTTATTTGGATTGTATGTTTTATGAGGATTCCAAAGATGGTTTTATGACCCGAATCTGTGCCGTAGACAATGAACAATCTGCATGTCAATATTGCCGACATTGGTTAGTGTTCACATGATTACTAGTTATTTACAACTTCTCAATTCTAAGTAAATACTGTTTTGAGCTATCTAACACCTAACCGTCTCATGTATGATGCTGGTTATCCATTCTCTAACGTGTTTCGGGTTCATGGTTTCATTGGCAAAATAACCTCAAAATGTTGTTGACCAAGGTTATTTGTTTGGTTTGAAAAACTAGTAGCAGCTTATGTAATATATCTGCTACACGTCGTTAGGCGGACGGACGGCTAACTAGCCCATAGCCAACCGTCCGCAGGGCAGACTTTCACCGTGTGCTCCACCGTGTGCTCCGGTCGATCCTCGCAGTGGAGACACCCGGGCGTTTCCTCCCGCCCGATTCGGTGCAGGTACCTCCCGAAATATCCGGTAAGGACACGTCACGCCTGCGTCAGGCGGGAGGTGAGGACGCCGTGGTGCCTCTCAAACCACTCCTCAAAGAGGGGACTTACCGCCACTATCGTGGCGTGCCCTGTTCTTCACACCCTCAAACCATTACAAAACCATTTAAACGATTTTATTATAACCAATTAAAACTAAACTATGATATTAGTTTCATGCCTTAAAAAGACTAGGCAAAAACATGTATAAAATCTAGGTTTTATCTACGTTCTTGCTCTGAACTTTAGCCAGTGACCCCCCTCTAGTCTAATGTTGAATGTCTCCTTATCAAGTTTGGCAGGAATGGTTGTCTTCTCGCAAGGAGAGATCACCATATGCTGCAGAATCTGGTAAGCCACCAACTTCATCTCGCAAAGAGCAAATCTTGTACCTGAGAAAAGAGATGATGGTTTTGAATGCATATATATTGTTAAGGAAAACTCGTTTTGCATAATCACAAGTGGACTACCAAATTCTTACTGCTAGACCACAGGCGTCAGGAGTTCAGGACGTACCCGCGGGCCCAGAGTGGGTTAATGGATGATGAACGATCTTTGAATTCAATATAATAAAAATTATCAATATTTTTGTGAAGGTTATATTCCACCATTGGAAGAGACTGGTGCCTGAAGTAGGTTATCGTAGCGAAGAAGCCTGTGTTATAGGTCACCAGCCCCCCCCCCCCCCCCCCCCAACAGCAAAACCATTTTCGTAACAGGTTTAACGATGATCTTGTGTAACATTGTTCTTGGTACCAAAAAGATCGCAAAGAGACAATCAGTTGAAGGTTAAAAATAATAACTGATACTAAATAAAGGCAAAATTAAAAAAAAAAGCGTCAAAGTGCGAGTCGGACTCGCACATGAAGGGTTCCGCAGCAGCGAGTAACATAATGTAAAAGATGACGTATTAAAAAAAACCTACTCACTAGATCGTTCAAACCAATTTTCGGTGGGAGTTTATATGGTAATATACATCACATTTTTTTTTTTATTTTATCATTCTCGTATTTTAGAAGTTACAGGGGGGGACACACACTTTTTTCCACTTTGGAAGGGTCTCTTGCTCAAACTATTCAGTTTAGAAAAAATTGATATTAGAAGCCTCAATATCATTTTAAAGACCTATCCATAGATACCACACACGTATGGGTTAGATGAAAAAAAATTGAGTTTCTGTTCTAAATCAAAATCAAAATCAAAGCATTTATTTCAAGTAGGCCAGTTACAGGCGCTTTTGAATTGTCGAAACAAAGATGATAATTAAATGTAGCTACAGTCCCAGTCACAAGACATAAAAACTGTGAAAGTACTGTAGTTGCCCATTCCCTAGCGTAGATCTCTATGGAGAAGAACGGGCAAGAAACTCCATGGACACTCTTTTAAATCATAATGTTGTTACAAAAACTTGGTTACATCATTCCTGTTGAGATGGTGCATTATGTGAGAACAATGTAGCAAGATGTGCACGATAAAAGAGTCCATAGTTAAAACTAACAAAAACAATTCAAAAGTAAAATAATTAATTAAAAAAATAAAACAAAAGCCGTGGCAACCAAGAGCTGACCAGTCCCAACCGACAGCGCCCGTTCACGAACATGACGCATGTATCAGCACCATTCAACTCAACCATTTTGAAGGGAACTAAATGACCCGACACACGCGCCACCATCAGCGGGACATTTGAGTGAGCATGACATACTCTTAACCGCCAGGGCACATCCAAGTCAAAAAATATAAATATAAACGTAGGTTTCCAGCGAATGATAGCATTCTAGTACATGGCACTCACACAATATGGGATATGAGGTTATATAATACTAAAGATATTGAATTTATACAATGCAAATATAGTTGTACAATCTTCAGCAGCTCCAACAATACCATTTAATGCTATCCATTTATGCGCCCCTGTCCTTGTGGAGCAGGACCGGCATTGAGCCAAGCATTTTTATCAGCGATATAATCGTCCAATTTGTAATATGCTTGCTTACACAGTGTGCGTTTAATGCAAGTTTTAAATTTGGTTTTCTAAGTATGGAGACCCCCAAAAATTATTGTTTATTTCCTACTTTTGTGTGAATATCTTATTGCGGTTCACAGAATAAATCTACCTACCAAGTTTCAACAGCCTACTTCTCATAGTTTCGGAAAAAAGCGGCTGTGACATACGGACGGACAGACAGACAGACATGACGAATTTATAAGGGTTCCGTTTTTTGCCATTTGGCTACGGAATCCTAAAAACGGGGTACTATTGGTTCACACGAGAGTGTAGTGTCATGTTTGATTATGAATATATGCGGGAGTATGTAAATGTATGTTGGAGTGTGCCAGAGCAAATAATAAGATGTTAAACAGTCACGGGAGAGAGAAGGATAGGTGTATAAAGGGGGGCAGCTAATCTTTTTGAGAATTGTCAAACGGTTCTCAGTGTTTTGGTAATCAAGCGTTTTAAGAAATGTTTTAACTGTTTTCTGACAATAAGAGGCGACAACAACCAAGATGAGGGATCGAGACTGTGTCAAACGCCTTGGCAAGGTCGAGGAACACCGTTAAACATTTCATTCTATCATCCCGACTGCCAACCGCGATAGAGATAACCAGCTCATGGACAGCATCGTTGTTACTCTTACCGGTTCTGAAGCCGAATTGTGAAGGAGAGATCAGTTTAAGGTCTCCAGAAACATGTTTACACGCTTATTAATTAGGAGCTTCGGGTTTTGAAAAGTACTGGAAGAATTGAAATGGGTCGGTAGTTGTTCTCAGACAGTTTTTGCCCAGCCTTGCAGGTGGTGATATGAGCTATTTTAAACAGCTCTGGAAATACGCCTGTAGAGATTGAGAAGTTACAAATGTGAGTCATGGGAGAGGTAAGGAGTTTACAACTATTTTACAACTAATTGGGTCGATATCGATTCTTTAACCCATTGATAAAGGTGAAGATCTCTTGGTCGTCACTGGGTAGAATGACCATTATTGGGGGGGGGGGGGGGGGGGGGAGGATGGAGCTTGTTTATTATTGGAGATATTGTTCGCTAGGTTTGCGTTTCCAAAGGATCTACGTTTCGAAGAAGAGGTTAACATTGTTTATGTCAGTATCGGGATTGTTTGATGACAAAAGAAACAATGAATCATCAATTTTTTTATCACAGCCACTTATTCTATTTATTACATCCAAAACATGTTTTTTGTTGCCTTTACCATTATCGATCTCTCTTTTTTTTTAGTAAGGTGTTGCAATAATTATGGTAACGTTTGCATGTGGTTTGAATAGTCTCCGCATCAGGATTCCGCTTTAGTTTATTATGCGAATTGTCCGGATTTCTCATGCAACGTACTAACCAAACTTAAAATGTCACCCACGGGATATCTTCCGTGATTATTATTTTATTTAGGTGACAGCTTAAAACAGTGTTTAAACGTAATAACCCCTAAGTAATCTACGGTTTTGTAATTAATTATTTAAGCGTTTGATATCTAAAGCATGTCGGCTTCCACACAACGTTTTCCATCACCGTTTTAAAACTCGCAATTCTTATAGTTCTCATTTGGGTGAATTAGAACGATGTTTAGAGTATAGTAACTGTTCCGTGAGTAATGATGACATGAATCACACAACACGTTATACAGGGTGAAATTGAATAGATGCGACAAATTTAAATATACAATAATACGTGTTGTCAAGAAAATGTATAAAATATAAAAAATAAAATTAAAAAATAATTGATCAGTGTTACGAAAACCGTTAAAATAATAAAAGTATCAAAAATCTTGCCGACTCATCGCAGTGCTCAATGTAGCGGTCATTTACCTAATTTTGCCTTAATTTTTCTTATTTATTTTGCATATTACTGGAATACCGATAATTCGTACTTAAATAAAGATAATAACATCAATGGACGTTTTGAATACGATAATCGGGTAATTTTTTTAACGATTTAGATTGTAGAAAAAACAGTTTATAATTACTATGTTACTGTAACTGAAGCTCCAATTTCATTTTGTCGCATTAATTAAAATTCACCCTGTAGTTACCAGATTGAATATAACTCATCGTTGAACCCAACTTTGGGTTAAGCTCGCCTTTGTACCTACATTAAGCTATATTATAGCAATTAATATGTTTATTTCTTGTTTTGTGTGCAATAAAGAATAAGACTTATAAACCTTAGACTCACCAACACAGTTTCTAGGTCCAACACCGAAAGGAAAATACGTGTAGGGCTGAATATTGTGCTTGTTTTCTGGAGAGAATCGCTCAGGGTCAAACTTATCAGGGTTAGGAAAGTACTGGGGGTCACGGTGGATGGCAAACACTGGTATCGAGATACCTGTTCCTTTGCGGACCTGGAAAAAGAAAGATTTTTTTCATATTCTGTGCTTTATTTGATCAACTCAAACAATTCTTGATTGCCAGTGTAAAGTACTTCAATAATGGCAGTACTGAAATAAAAATGTGTTGACTCACAATGTAATCTTTTTCTGCCTTCTCGTTAGGTTTACCCAGATTGTAATCTCTAGTACACTTCCTGTCCGGTGCAATACTAGGCGGCCACAGTCGCAACACTTCTGCAAAACGAAAATGTTGGCATTAATCACCAGAACGAAGAAGAAAAAAGACAGAAAAAATTTTATCCCGAAACCTTGTAACCTAACCTTATTTTTAGAGCAAAAACGTTTAATTTTTTTAATATCATCAATGCCTTACCAGAAACAACCATATCCATATATGGCATTGTCTCAATGGAATTCAAGTCCAGCTTGCCGCCGTTCTTAGCGTCAGTCTCCTTGATCTCCTGTGCCAGGCGCTCCTGGACCTCAGCGTCCAGCGCCAGCTCATAGAGCAGGAATGACCTGCCAGAGGAAACTGTTTCAACACCAGCTATGAAGAAAAGCGCTGCTTGGGCGATGAGATCATCGTCAGTCCACGCTGAAAGTAATATACAATGGTGATTACAAAGAGTTCATCAAAAGATTCTCTTCACGCCTTTTAGATATTTCCAGAACACCTTGTGAGGATACGGTTTGAGTACTTTTTCATTTACCTTTCTTGGCTTCTATAAGCTGGTTGAGCATATCAGGTCTGACGATATTCCTCAACTCGCGCTCCGCCATCGTTTCGAGTACTAACTTTTTGAAAAATTTCTTCGACATGCCCGACAGGAAATCTAACTTCAAAATCTGTAAATTAAAACAGGGAACAAGTGGACATTATGCATAACATTATTTATTTTTTAAATTAACAAACAGCGATATTTGTTTAATCACCACTGTTCTTACAACGGTGAAGGAAAAAAACACTAAAATTCCAATCAATGTGCTCTACCCTCCACAAACCCGCATTAGACCTGCTTAAGAGCATGGCTTAGCTCACGTAGCAACAACCATAACACACGATCTATGGCTGCTGGCAGATTTAATGTACCCAGAATCACCAATTACTTTGGTGATAGAACGCTAGAAAAGCGAATACCGTATCTATTGAACAGTCGGCCGGCAGATGTGTTTAAGGAGTGAAACAAATAAAAGTAAATTTAGAAGTAAATAAAAAAATATGATTGAGAAATGTGTTAAGTGTAAGTTATATAGAATAGAATATGTTTAATGTAAAAATCAAATAATATGTAAAAGGTCTTAAGAAACAGGTTGATCTGCATGTTTTGCCATTTAATGGCGTACAAAATAACATATCTTTGTTTTAGAATAAACCATAATAAAACTTAAGTTTACATAGCTATATAAAACTAATAATAATAATAATCATTTATTGAACAGATCTTACAATCAAATTTGTTAGTTGATACATACACACATCATAACCACTAGTGTTAGAATTAAATATTCTGCTTTTTTACAGACCAAAGAATCAAATTGTATAAATGTCGTAATTATAGGATCCAATTTAATTAATTACGTTCATTAAAAAAATCTGATATGGCATAATAGCACTTGGCTATGAGATATTTTTGTAATCATCATCATCATCTCAGCCGAAAGACGTCCACTGATGGACATAGGCCTCCCCCAAGTGTCGCCTCATTGACCGGTCCCTTGCTACTCGCATCCACCGGATTCCCGCAACCTTCACCAGGTCATCGGTCCACCTAGTGGGAGGTCTTCCAACGCATCGTCTTCCGGTTCGCGGTCGCCACTCCAGAACTATACTATTTTTGTAATAGTGCATTGTAATACAAGGGGGTAAAATGGCCCAATACATATAAGGTAGTCAGTAGGAACCGAGTTATAATGGGATTTTAGCGCCGTGTGTTACACTGTACATTTTACTTTGAGTGCGAGAAAAATAATCAATTTAGACGGACAGACAGACGGGTAAAAAAAAACTTGGAAAAAGTTGGAACTTTTACCCCCAATATCTCCGTAACTAGAATGTTTCCAGGTATTTTGTAGAACAAAAAAATGATCACAAGTGCCTTTCGGCTTAGTGAAGAGGTGTTTTACACTCTTTGTGGTTAGATGCTGGGTGAGACTCCCCGATCTTGGGGTGGTGGATACGACTGCACGCAGTCAAGGAGATATTCCCTAGAATCGGCTGCATTTACTCGAAGCTGGGTGACGCATCACCCACACACACTACCCTTCTTTTTTTTTTTTAGGATGGGAAATCATCAAATGAATTCTCCCACTCTAGGCGGAGCGGGAGGGAGTGTCAGACTCTTACTGACTAAAACCCATCCATGTTCCTTCTTCGCCCTTTATGTTCCGGGGCCGCGGTATCTCTTTCGAAGAGGCCCTTCCCCTTGTGCTGACATCTCTTTGAGGCGCGCGTGGAACACGAACGCGCCGTCGACACGGCCTGTCGTCGTCGTTAGACGGACGGACGGCTAGCTAGCCCATAGCCAATCGTCCACAGGCCCGATGCCTTCTACCCTCACTTCTGGTGAGGTGACGGGGATGAGCAGCCATTTTAGTGCTGTACAGAGTCGACGTTCGACTACCGTAAGGGAAGCAGGAGCGCGGAGCGCGTTTTCGTGTACGCCGATGTGCTGATTACCATTGTGAATCCTGATCTTTCGTCTATTATTGTGATCTAGTGCCTTCTGATCGTAACAGAACAGTCCTAAGCAATAATTTAAGTGTTTCTACAATTCGGATCCCCAATAGTGACGTCACATTCAACCACGTGGCAGCAAGCTAAATCAACAAGCTGCTGCAAGCTTGGACAAGAGTGTAAACAAAGGTTAGTGGAGTCAAATTGCCTATTCTAGTCAAGGATCTAAATCTCAGCCAGTTTACACCATAATTATTAATTATCTCTAAACCCTCAATACTTCTCATACAGTTCATGACTCAAAGAATTAAGAGAAGTTTTTCATTGCTACTAACAAAACTTATATATAAGTTAAAAATATTTATCGTGACTAAAATTGCCATTTACACCATTTCATTTAGATGAATCATCATCATAGCCTAGCCTTTTCCCAACTATGTTGGGGTCGAATTCCAGTCTAACCGGATGCAACTGAATACCAGTATTTTACATGGAGCGACTGCCTATCTGACCTCCACAACCCAGTTAATACTGGAAAATACGATTCCATTTGGTAAGACTGGTGTCAGACTTTTTGGACCACATACTACCTGTAACGACTGTCTTTTGTCCATCTTTAACAGTCGTCGCTTTACGTGCTTTCCGATGCACGGAGGAAACTCGGTATGTAAGGGTGGTCACCCATCCACAGACCAAACTAGGCAAGCACGGCTTAACCTAAAGATCGACCCGAGCAGAAACATCTGTTGTGAAAATTATTGCTTTAGTATAATGATGTCTTTTTGCAATCTCGTGACATCAACATGGTCAAAAGTATCCGGCGGTCATTTTATTAGGTAGCTTCCGAGCAACAAATATGGGAAAACCAATGCATTGATATTAAAATTAATAAAAAAAAAACAAAAAAACCCAATCCATTTATATTAGAATTAAAAAAGAAAAGAAAAGAACAATGCAATTCATTAATATTGTTACTATACTATTATTAATATTATTGTCATCTCGCGCAAACTCGCGAGTTTCACTGTCGCCAGTTGACGACTGACCCCATCTGTTCCCTTAAAATTTCAGAAATACTTCTCATAAATTTTGAGAAATGAGGTATCGTTGGAAGCGTCTTGATCGTCCGCTGGTTAAAGGCTTTTGTGAAGTCACTTTTAACGTGCATTCAACCAAACTTGTAAATCAACTTATAATAAGTAAAAATTAATAGTTTATTCTCTATGCATTTCTAACGCCATTTGTTTTAGTTTTCTCCTGTCGACCTTGGTAGATGCGGTCATCGGTATAGCGTCGATGAATAACACACCGCCTCTGAGTTGCTTCGCGTCTGTCAGAGATTCTGTAAAATCAAATATATTTGAGTTAGGCGTGACCAAATTTTCTAGTTTTAGTGTTTGCTTTGATTTAACTTGAAAACCAGCATTAAAGTCGAATGATGAGAACTCAAAACGTGCCACAGATTAAAATAAGTCCTTGTATGGTTGAAACAGGGAATACAGTTTATATGGAAAAATAAATTTCTTAGTTTTTGAAACATGAAACAGACGACGGGCAAGAAATGCCAGGAATTTTGCTGGACTAGGCCTATTGGGATCTGCCGCAAGACACACTATCATAACTATTTTGTTTACATTTCATCATCATCTGCCTAGTTTTCCCCAACTATGTCGATGTCGGCTTCCAGTCTAACCGGATGCAGCTGACTACCAGTGTTTTATATGGAACGACTGCCTATCTGACTTCCACAACCCAGTTAGTGCTGGGTGGATAGCAGACTTTTTGGGCCACTAACTAGCTGTAGCAACTAAGTAAATCATCATCATCATCATCATCAGCCTATAATGTTCCCACTGCTGGGACACGGCCTCCTCTCAATGCGAGGGAATGGGAAATAATCTACCACGCGGGCCCAGTGCGGATTGGTAGATGTCACATGTCTTCGATTTTTTGGTTCTAAGACATGCCGGTTTCCTCACGTTGTTTTCCTTCACCGTTTTGAGAGCAGCGGTGATGAAATAAATTACACAAAGTAATGCGCCTGTTTGGGTTTGAACCCACGACTTACTGTTCGTAAGTCGGGGCCGCCACGACTGGGCCACCGCTGCTCTCTAGAAAGTAAATATTCATGTCAAATCAGTCAAAGTCACAATTCACAATAATAAAAATAATAAAATACATAACTAAGTATTTTGGTGTTTGTGGTTTTGTGCACTTAGTTAAGGGCAGGCATGTGCCAATTAAACGTTATAACATTGTTTTTTTTTTTCAATTTTCCAAAAGTAATCTTACACAATCATAGTTTTGTAAAATTCATCCTATGGGTGTTCAAATTCGTAAGAGAAACAGCAAAAACGTGCAGACGAATATTAACGTTCTCTGAATAGTGTATACCTACATTATCTACATACAAAGAAATAAAAAAAAGTATTTATAAGACTGACAGGGTATACAAAAAGAACGATTTAATAAACAATAAAACAAAATAATATAAAAAGGTAAACCTAAGAAAAAGATAAAACAAAACTGGTCCTGTATGAGGCCAAAAGGCCCTAGTATCCCAGCATGGTTCTGTGACATTTTAAATAAAAAATCACAACGCTTCTATTCTGATAGAGGGCTAAGTGATGCCACGGTCAGATACGAATATAAATAAATACCTTTAACCCAGTCCTTGATCTCGTCAGCGCTAGGCTCAGCCCCTGGCCGGGGTACCACGCACGCGACTGGCAGGTCATTGCATTCGTCGTCGCGAACGCCTGTCACCGCCACGTCTAGTACGCCCGGGTGCTGGCGGATTACTGCTTCTAATTCCACTGGAGATATCTGGTGGAGAACATCAAGAATTTATTTTGTTTAATACTACATGACGCTTGTAGCCCCCAAAGGGCAACACAGAGTTGTACCTAGTAATACATCCATATTTCGCCAGTTATGTTTAAGTCACATGTAACTGGGGCCAGCCTACTGACATCAACCGGTCATAAATCCAGACACTGTGGCTGCTAGTTTCTCCAACCTGGGAATCCAACCCTCGTGCACTCACGCCCAGCAGTCGACTCGCTTGCGACCACTACACCGATTCAAGTTATATTATTCTTGGTTCCATTTTATTGTTCATTGAATAACCCCCGACGCAAAACGATCAACCGACGCTAACGCTAAACACTCCCGAGTAATTCACCTTTCAAACGAAAAAAAACAAAATCCAAATCGAAAAACGTTGGGGTGTTATAAGTTTGACGTGTCTGTGTGCCAATTCACACTGGATCCGTGTTGTGGAGCAGCGTCCATCCTATAATCTGCTCACAGAGATGGGCCTTTTTTTTTTTGGCATGGGAAATCATCAAATGACTTCTCCCACTCTGGGCGGAGCGGGAGGGAGTATCAGACTCTTACTGACTAAAACCCATCCATGTTCCTTCCTCGCCCTTAATGTCCCGGGGCCGCGGAATTTTTCCCTGGACCACTTTGAGGTTGGGTCATACTCATACCTTCTTACTATTGTATTTAAGCAGCAATTTGATCCTTTCCACAAAGAAGAAGTTCCAGTTTTCATCTCTGTAGAAAGAGTCACCAGTTTTGTACCAGCGGTCTTCGGCGAAAGCTTCTTTTGTGGCTTCGACGTTATTGTAGTATTCCTGTTGAAATAAAATAATATCAGACTTTTGTCAACTCTAATGGCTGTACAATGAAACGACTCTCAGGCGAGAACAAAAATGGACCTAACCTTCAAACAGGACTTAGTTCTCCAAAATTCGTATAAAGAGGCCGTACTATGTAGTTTTGATGATATTGATTGAACTTTATCTCGAAATCTATATGACCTAAGAGTTCACTATTTGGACACCATTAACTTGGACTTATAATCTTTAATTCTGCCGTAGCAAAACACAATAATTGGATAAAAAAATCTCGATAGAAAAAACATTCTAAAACATGTTGCTTTGCACATATTTTGAGTTAGATCTCTGAAACCATAGGGAATTTAATTGTTATTTTTAGCCCAATAGATAGGTAACATTATTATTTATTTATTTATTTATGTACACAAAAAACTTCATAGGACATTACATTAACGATAGAAGAGCACAAAGGTACTGCTTATTTCATAAGAAATCATCATATTATTATCTCAAATCCTGCCGTAAAAAAACTTATTTTTCTACGTCGCGCGTCGTTGTCTCGTAATTATCTCAAGGCTAGGCAGTTGATTTGGCGCTTACGTTATTTTATTCCAAGCGAGCACACCCACTCTTTCTGTCTCCCGTTTCGCACGCGGTAGTAATAGCGCTATCCTTTTCAACCGTTCAAGTTCAGTAACAAGCGGGCCTTCCCAGAGTGTGGACGTATGACTTTGCTGCGCGGGTCTCGTGTGTTCTTCGTAAATATATTCCAGTGTTGTACGCTGAGTACCACATTTTAATCCGAAAAGATTTAATCTGTAGAGTAAACATAACATCACGCCTGTTATTATTTGAAGGTGGAATTTTTTCGGTTATTTCGTCATGGGTGTCGTTTTCATGGTTTTTGGGGTCGCCAATTACGAAAATGATGTCAAAATTAAAATCCAAGATGGCGTCTAGATTTTTTTTTGGTTTTTCAATCATTTTCATGGTTTTTGGGGTCGCTGGTAAAGAAAATGATGTCAAAGTTTACCTCCTTGGAACATGAGCGCCTAGGAACATGTTTGGGTTTTCCATCGTGGGTGTCGTTTTCATGGGTTTTGGGGTCTCTAATTTCGAAAATGATGTCAAAATGAAAATCCAAGATAGCGTCAAATTTTGTTATTGGTTTTTCAATCATGGGTGTCGTTTTCATGGTTTTTGGGCTCGCTGATAAAGAAAATCTAGGTAAATTTGAAACAACCAAGAAAACCACACCTATGATGATAAAACCTAAAAGTTACCCCAGCGCTATCTTGAATTTCTACTTTGACATCATTTTCTTTATCAACGACCTCAGAAACCATGAAAACGACACGCCCATGATGGAAAAACCTAAACGCCATCTTGAATTTTTATTTTGACATCATTTTCGTAATTAGCGACCCCCAACACCATGAAAATGACACCCATGATTGAAAAACTAAAAAAAAAATCTAGACGCCATCATGGATTTTCATTTTGACATCATTTTCGTAATTAGCGACCCCAAAAACCATGAAAACGACACCCATGATTAAAAAACCAAAAAAAAAACTAAACGCCATCTTAGAATTTCATTTTGACATCATTTTCTTTGTCAGCCACCCCAAAAACCATGAAAACGACACCCATGATTGAAAAACAAAAAAAAACTAAACGTAATTTTTGTAATTAGCGATCCCAAAAACAATGAAAACGACACCCGTGACGGAATAACCGAAAAAAATCCACCTTCAAATAATAACAGGCGTGATATTGTTTACTCTACAGATTAAGTTTTTTCGGATTCAAATTAAAATCGTGTTTTCGTTTCAACAGATTTAAAGATTATAAGTCCAAGTTTAATGGTGTCCAAGTAGTGAACCCTTAGGTCATAAAGATACCGAGATCTAGATCGGTCAATGTCACCAAAACTACATAATACGGGCTCATATTTTACTTAAAAATAATATCGTTTAAAAGATCAAAACGGTTTAAGCGATCACTAAACTGGATCTTAACCCTTGTGTGCGTGTATCTACATTGAACAATTCACACAAACATAGGATCGCAACTAATTTGCCTAAACTCTAGCGAGTATAAAAATGTAAACTGCTTAAATGTATAAAAATGTACCATAATGACTTGAACATGTTATCAATGGATGAACCATTGATAACATGTTCAAGTCATGTTACCGAGACGAGAGAGATAGCCAGAACCGAGCCCATTTGTCTTTCTTTATTCTCTCAATTGCCACAGGAAAAAAGTTAAAGATGGTAGAAAATACTACATCGACCACTAGTAAAGTACCTAAGTCATGTATCTGTGTATTTTTTTAGCTTTTAGATTAAATTATGTAATTGAGATGTCAGCCCAAGGCAAGTACAGGAGCTAAATACGAGTTTTATAATGAAAGTATATTATGATTCACTGCAATAAATAAAACGAGAAAAATATAAATATACGATACGATATTAATGTTAGTGTTTTGAAAACATTATAAATACATTATCTCTAAAACTTATTTTTTTTTAAATAGTAAGGACCATACAGAAATACATGCGACAATTGGTTCACGAAACAGGAGAAATTCCTAGGAAACGTTTTAAAAAATATGTATACTGGTGTGAAGGGATATCGACATAACCACGTATTCAATACATTATTCTGAAACCATATATAAGTTTAGTTTTAAAATGTGAAAGCTCAAAACAGTGTTTCCATATAGAGAATTTTAATATAATATAAGCTGAATAAAAAAAAACGATAAAGTTATGAGCCAGGTTTAGTCAGACATTGAAAAAGCGGTTTGGTTTCGCCCCTTCCAGCCAGCAAATGTTAATGGTCTAACTTATCTTAACATTCTCACCTTAAAGACACTTGGTCCTTTGATCCACAACTCGCCGGGCACGTTCGGTTCATAAATATCTTCTTGAGTCTCAACGTCAATAATCTGTACAAAAAATACTTTTATACTTTATTATTAGAACATATATCATCCTTCGTCTGGGATATTGTGTTTCCCAATAACTGGGATGTGGAGTGACTGCCCTCTATACAAAAAACTGGTAATCAGCTGGATTTGGCAAGACCGAAATCTGACCCTAGTATAGTGGAGAAAAGGCTCAACCGAACTCTTTCTTCATAAGACTTGTTGTCTGACTTTAGGACTAGATGTAACGACTGTTAAAGATCCACAAATGACAGCTGGGACCAAAGCTCAACGTTCCTTCCGAGACACGAAGAAAGTCAGTATGTTTAGGTACAAAGGGTGGAATTTTACAATGCCACCTGGAGGGAAAGTACTTTAGATACATACTGGAGATAGCAAATTTTACTCAAAGGTGACTTTCCTTAATTTATAAAGAGAAACAAATGTACATTCACAGTTTTTTCTAAAATTATTTGCCACTCTCGGACATCGAACCAGGGATGGATCAACAAAGGAAGAGTGAATAGGAATCTTCTAATGCTGGGGCTACACTATCGCGATAACGCGAAGATTTGCGTTGTCGCGACACGTCTGGCCAAAGAATTCGTCCTATCGCGATAAACTTCGCGAATACGAATGCCCTTCGCGCCGCTGTCGGTAAATTGCCGCACATCAAAGGGTTTTGTCGCGACAAAGTTCGTGTGGTTGGCTACACTTCGCGCACTCTAGTTGACTGCGATACTCTGAGAGGTTTGAACGTGTTTGATTGAACTTTTTAATCACGGATTGGAATAATGAGAGGATAAGGAAAGATGTAGTAAATAATTGTTAGCCGCCATGTGTTAAATCGCAACCGCTTCTTCCATGTTTTCCCGCAAATTAATTATCACGATGTTCTAGATTATCGCGACAGTAGAAAGGTTTTTCCAAGTGTGGCCAATCACTTCGTCATAGAGCGAACACGAACTTTTATCGCGACAACGCGAACACGAATCTTCGCCTACAAGTATGGCCGTAGCATAAGCACGCATTTGGGATTTATTTTGGAGACCTTTTGGCCTCATACAGGGCCAATTTAATTTATGTTTTTCTTTGTTCTCCTTTTAGTTTATTTTATTGTACCATGTGAATGCAATGAATACCTTTTCACTCTTGCTTTCATTCATTGCTTTCCTTCAGGTGAGATCGTCGTCAAGAGAAGGTTTTTCATAAAAAAGTAATAACGAGTGTCTGTTCGTTTATAAGCTAACGTCCTATATAATTAGACTTATTATGTGTTTCTGTAGGAGGTTTGCACCACCTCTTCTCTCTGGCTGAAACACATCTGAAATAATGGGAATGGCTATTTATCAAAAGGGCGTGTGGTTCTAGGGCCATCCTAATAACAAACTTATTTATGAAGGGAGAATCTCAGTAAGCGACATTCGTAAGATAATAATAATATCACTGTATTATTAATTTAATTTAATTAATTTAATTTAAATGTGTTTTGTATTCATTATCAACATTTTTTATTTCATCAAGAATATTTAAAGTCCGAGTCGGACTCACATAATTGTGAAGGGTTCCGCATCATCGTTTTAGGGCCCCTTTATTTCATTTTCATAATTTGTTCTTACAGCGGCAACAGCAATGTGAAAATTTGCATCTGTCTAACTATTACGAATAATGAGCTACAGCTCGCTACCAGACAGACGGACAGTAATTGGGTCCTGTTGGTTATTCTTCTGGTATGGAACCTTAAAACACTTAGGCCAGTATTATAGAATTTCCTTACCCGATATTGGAAGCATCCTACTGGCTTGCCGCAGGATCCTGGTGCAGGGTTGTCTCCTTTGAATGGACAACCACATAACTCACTACTGCCGTAAACGTTCAAAATTTCTGCCTCTGGAGACATAATCTAAGAAAAAGGGAGTAATAATATCTTTATTTTCAGGCCGGAGATCCATAACAAAAACAAAATCTTGGCACTTACTAACTAAAATACGTTAAACAAAACAACTGTAGCACATATTATTATCTGAATGACGGTCTATGTGCCGCCACCTAGCGATACATTATTTGGCCATTCATACTGCCGGCTACGGTAGCCAGGATACTGTCGGGGCTGTCACGCACCCGACGTCGAAATCGCGAAAAAAATATCAACGGCCCCAAACTAAATAATAATAATAATTTATGTTAATATATTGTCCTTTTAAGTATTTTGTGTGTACATGAATAAATAAATAAATTAATTAATTAATTCCAATACCTACTAGACGAAATGTATGAGACAGCTGATTATTTTTTCAGGATTTCGATGGTGTTGCATAAATAAATAAATTAAACTCAAGTCACACAAATATTGTCATTGATTGAATATGTTTGTTAGGATAGGAGCGATTGATTGAATATTACGAGTATCTCTATATTTTTTTTTATGTTGAGTCTTTTGAATGCGATTTAATTGTAGCTATACTATTCATCATCATCATTTCAGTCGAAAGACGTCCACTGCTGGACAAAGGCCATCCCCAAGTGTCGCCACATTGACCGGTCCCGTGCGACTCGCATCCAACGGATTCCCGCAACTTTCACCAGGTCATCGGTCCAGGGTCGGTCGGTGGGAGATCTTCCACCGCATCAACATGACCTTCGTCTTGTCTATGTTCATTTTTAGACCCACTCTTTCTTAAGCTCTACTGAGGTAATCGAGCATTGTACTGAGGTCCTCCATGGGCTCAGCCATGACCACTATAGAATAGAATAATAGAATAGAATAATTTATTTAAAAAAGTAGATATTACAAAAGTGTACATTTAGGTGCAGTAGTGTTACTTCTTAAACAATCATATTATATTAGTGCTACTAAGTAAAATTATAACTACAATATAATATTTAACAGTTGCAAGTAACGAAAATGTTAGATAGCGACTATATCGTCGGCAAACCAAAGGTGAGTTATGTACTCGCCATTGACGTTGATGTCTAGCTCTCTCCAGTCCAGAACCTTGAAGACATCACACTTAAAGTACTTACGGGATTAGATCCGTGATTTTCTTCCCGCGATCATGATGCTTGCAACAGCGTCGAAATATCGGGTGCTCAAATACAAAACAAAAGAAAATCACGGATATAATCCCGTAAGTACTTTAAGTGTAGTGATAAACCGTGAAAGTCTAAAACAGTGCTTGAAGACATCATCCAGAGCAGCGGTGAACAGTTTCGGAGATATGACGTCTCCCTGTCTTATACCTTGCTGCTGAAGTTGGACGTACATGGTGGCGTTTTTGTTCAAACACGTTACCGGTAGTCGTTTTGGAACCGTAGGAGAGACTGCAGTACTGCCCAGGTCTGGATCGAATCGAAAGCTTTCTTGTAGTCCACAAACACTTAACAGAGAGGCATGTTATACTCTTCGGGCTTCTGTATAACGTACCGCAGCGTATGTATGTTTTCCACGGTGGTAAAACCTTTTCGGAAACCAGCTTGTTCGGGTATCTGGAAATCGTCAAAACTGCGCGCGAGACGATTCGTGATGTCTCTTGAAAACAACTTGCAGACATGGTTTAGAAGCGAGATGGACCTGTAATTCTTCAACTGGGCATTGTCACCCTTCTTGAAAAAGAGTACCACCACACTCCTGCACCATGCCTTTGGCGTTTTCCCCTTGAGTATGACGGAATTATAGAGCTCCTGAAATGCCTTAAGTACCGGTTTTCCACCCGCCTTACCGTTCGGCCGTAATTCCGTCATCACCTGGTGCCTTGTTCGTTTTTACCTGTTTCAGAACCATCCTAATCTCGTACAGGCTGACGTTCGGGATGTCTTCGGTATTGTGTCGGGTTAGTCTAGCTCTTGGGTTGTTTGTTAGATCGACAACGGGTTTACTGGTTGACGTGTACAATTACTGTCCATAGAAACTCTCGATCTCCTTCAGTAGCTCCGGTTTGGCGAATAAGATCCTGCCATCGTCGGTCTTCAGTTTCGTGAGCTGGCTCTGCCCAATAGCCAGATCTCTTGAAAATATTTTGGAGCCTTTGCTCTGCTCGATCGCGTCTTTAATACGCTCGGTATTAAAGCGGCGGAGGTCGCTCTTCAAGGATGTCGAGATCCGTCTATTGAGCTGCTGGGTATTTCAACGCCTCGTCTGAAGACTGCAGGATCATCTCACGCCGCTCATTCATGAGCTTGAGAGTTTGATCGAAGAACCTCTTTTCTTGAAGAACTTAGACCCGGTCGTATGGACAGTTTCCGCGAACCCATCATTGTAATCGTCCACTGAGCTTCTTAGGCACTCGTAAGTTTTGAAACCATGCATGGCTTTAGAGATATTTTCATACATGGTCTCCACTTCGTCGGCAGGGTGTGCCGAGGTCGGGGCGTAGACCTGTATAACCTTCAGCGAATATGTTGAAGATATTCTGAGTATAAGGTACGCCACCCTGGTCGACCTACTCTTGATCTTCACCACGTCAGGTGGCAGGCGGGTTGGCGATTGCAGTACCGTTGTTACAAAAAGCACAGAGAACGGTGCTGTCATTCTCTGGTAAGTCTCTTAGAATCAGCCGTTGCGATTCAAAGAGTTAACACCGTATTTGTTTTGTCTTCGTTAAATTTGTTAAAAAAGTGGTTCATTAGTACTGTGTGTCGTTATAAAGCTTGTGAAACGGACTAAATAGTGATATATACAACATATTTGGACTCCATCGGTACAGTGAGTAATTAGTGAAAAACTTTTATAAAAATTTGGCAATGACTTGCGTCCCTGACCTAGGGCAACCCGCAGTTCGGCCGCTTCTACGCACACATGCTTAACGCTTACACGTACACTTGTCGATTATTTCAACATCTTGAGCTTACGTTTTGCGTTTTTGGCAGACTTAGCTTACGCCACGCTTCAAAACTACGGTAGAAACTGGCAGTAATCTCAAAAAAAGATGGATTCTCAAAATATAACCATGCGAAGAA
The DNA here is from genome assembly GCA_916618015.1 of Xestia c-nigrum. Taxonomy (NCBI): domain Eukaryota; kingdom Metazoa; phylum Arthropoda; class Insecta; order Lepidoptera; family Noctuidae; genus Xestia; species Xestia c-nigrum. Next base: position 25,619,839 of record OU745249.1, read on the forward strand.
ATAAAACAGTATCTAACTCTCCGGCTTCCTCTTTTGACTCCGCTAATTCGGAATATATATCAAAAAGTTTATCACAAACTACCACCTTATGTTGCGAAGAGTGTGAACGACTAAATGGAGATATTGAAGAGTTGAAAGCGCAATTAAATACTGCTCATGATGAAATTGGCAACTTAGTCATGGAAAACGCCACCATGAAGAAACAAGTAACTGAACAAGAAATTATGATAGCTAAACTAAAAAACCTATGTAGCGGCCAACCTAGTACTACAAAAAAACACTCAACTTTAAAGAAAAATAAAGGTGGTGAGATGCAAAAATTAAGTATTATCAAAAAAAACCTTGATAAAAGTTTCATAGATATAGAAACAAATAGAGTTAATGAAATCACAACAGAGAGTGCTGCACTCAGTACGAGCGAGAATAGGTCACCTCTAGAGTTCAACCGTATTTCAAAGAATTTATCCGAGGGATCAACTTCAATTACAAATGAACCCAAAACCATACAAAGTGAGATCCGGCAAGGAAGTAACGCAATAAAAGATAAACAAAGAAAAAGGAAACTCTGCGTTCTTAGTAACTGCAGCAACTATCGGCCCGTAGAAATTATAGAAGAGACTTTCTGTGGGCAGTTTGAGTATTGCCACTATGTATCACCTAATGGTAAAATGAAGGACATACTTAAAAATATTACGAACAAGATCCAAGATTTTAACATGGGAGACTATTGTATAGTAATGATTGGAGAAAAGGACTTCAAAGATAATGAGAACGCCATCGAGCTTGTGAGACTAATTAGAGAATCCTTGGAAGAAACTAATCATACAAATGTGATTGTATGTTCTGCGGCATACATAACGGGAGCCCTTATTCATAATTATCAAGTAGAATTGTTTAATAATTTGCTTTACATGGACATCCAAAACTATAATTATGCATATTTCTTTGATACAAATTGTGACCTCTCATTGGAAATGTTCTCATATAAAACGGGCAGACTTAATAAACTAGGTGTAAAGTGTATATTTAGAAGTATTTTTAGTCGCATACTTGTTGACATTAAAAATTACCCATTGGATTATAATGAAAATGAAAATTCACCAATACCACTGACGACCAAACCTCATGTACAAAATAAGTTTTTTCGTCCCACCCTTTAACAACAGTGCCAGGAATGATAAACAGCAACTTACATTGTTACATCAGAATATAGCTGGAATACTCAATAAATTAGATTTCTTTGAAGTAACAATATCTGAGTTGACGAAAGAGATAGGTATTATAGACTTTATATGTCTTAGCGAAACCTTTATACAATCTGGTCATGAATGTAATCTTAGGGTGACAAATTATAAGTTAGCTGCGTATTATTCAAGATCCAATAAAAAACGAGGCGGCACATGCATACTGGTGAAAGAGGGTTTAGTTTTTAGCGCTTTGCAAATAACAAATGAATTGTCTTGCGATTATTCTTTTGAATGCTGCGGCATAGAAGTTCCGAGTCATAACTTAATATTAGTATGTGTTTATAGAATCCCGGACTCTGATGTTAATATATTTTTCAAAAATATAAAAGTTTTGTTACACAAATTAACTCGTAAAAGTAAACATCGTATCATTATATGCGGAGACTGGAACATCGATATGCTAAAAGACACTACACAGACAAGAGAATTAATATCAATTTTGAATAATTTCAACCTATTGGCACATATTAAAATGCCCACCAGGAAAAAAAGCTGTATTGATCAGATAGCCAGTAATATCTCAACCTTAGACACAAAAAGCAGTTTACATAACCTAGCCCTCTCAGATCATGATACTGGACAGTCATTAAAGTTTTTTTTTCCGATAGCTCATAATAAACCGAAGATTCCAAACTTCTTTTATGAAGTCAAAAGAGATTACAATAAAAATAATATTAAAAAATTTCTTGATTGTATTTCAGCTTTAAGTTTTAATGAAATATATGAAGAGAGAGATTGCAACAGCGCATTTAACATATTTCATGACTTATATATTCTCTTTTATAAACTAAGTTTCCCTGAAATAACAATTAAGAAATATAATAAACCAATAAAAAATAAATGGATAAGTAAAGGTATAAAAATATCGTGCATAAAAAAGAGAACTTTATATTATAATTACCACCATGATGCCATAAGCAAAAAATATCACAAAAGAATATACCGAACCTATTCAAAAATTTTAAAAACATGTATATCACAGTCACAGTTATTAAATAACAAAAACCATTTAAATAATTCAAAAAATAAATGTAAAGCGACATGGTCTATTATAAAAAATAATTTAATTAATAATGATAGTTTTAAAAATGAAATCAAAGAGTTAATAATAAATAATAATATAATTAGCGATCCTAATGACATATGTAATCAATTTAATAACTTTTTTATAGAAATTTCCAATAAATTTAACAATAGTTTAAACGTAAGTAACAATGACATTACCAGTAACACTAACAGTATCTTTTTGACTCCTGTAAATGAACAAGACATTGAAAAAATAATCATCACTTTAAATGATACCAACGCAACTGGATATGATGAAATAACCACAAAAATAATAAAACTGAGCAGTAAAAGTATAGCGGCACCTTTAAGTTTTATAATTAATCTGTCATTTGAGACAGGAACATTTCCTTCTAGATTAAAACAATCTATAGTCAAACCTATATTTAAAAAAGGTAACCGCACGGATATGTCCAATTATAGACCCATTGCAATGATCCCTATCCTATCAAAGATTTTTGAAATGGCAATGTACGGAAAAATTATCAACTTTCTAGATAAAAACAGCATACTTACTGAAAACCAATTTGGTTTTAGGAAGAATAGTTCAACGACACTTGCTTGTTTTACTTTAGTCAAACTGATATCTAAAGCCCTCAATAACAAAATGTCTGTATTATCAATATTTTTAGATATGAGTAAAGCATTTGATTTTGTCCCACATGATCGATTACTTAACAAAATGGAGAAATACGGCATAAGAGGCAAGGCACATGACTGGCTTAAAAGTTATTTATCAAGTCGACAGCAAAGGACAGTAGTATCAAAAATTACCAAAAACACAAAGAAAACATACAGTTCTGACCTTAAAATAAATAGTTGTGGTGTTCCTCAAGGAAGCGTATTAGGACCTCCATTATTTATAATTTACATTAATGATCTTTGTAAGAGCCTGAAACATAACTGTACACTATTTGCTGATGACACTACTATCACAATAAAATGTTCAAATAGGAATGATCTAGAAACCGACACTAACGCTGATATATTTAACGCAATTAAATGGCTAGAATCTAATAATTTACGTGTAAACATTGATAAGACAAAGTTAGTACAATTTGAAACAAACAATTCTTTGGTAAAACCACCTCAAATATGTCACAATAATTCAATTTTGGAACCCGTACCTTCCACATCATTCTTGGAAATAGTTATTGACGAAAAATTAAATTGGAAAGAACATGTAGATAAAGTCTGTACTCGACTTGACAAATTTGTGTTTGCTCTTCGAAAACTGAGGCGAATAGCTAGCAAAGAAATAGCCCTCAAGGCATATCATGGCTATGTTGCATCAGTACTGCGATACGGCCTCGTGATATGGGGAAATTCAGTAGATGTGAATAGAGCATTCATTGCCCAAAAAAAATGTGTCAGAGCTGTGTATGGTGCAGAATATTTAGACCATTGTAAGCCATTGTTTAAAGCGCTAAAAATTCTTCCACTTCCTTGCCTATATATTTTTGAGCTATGTATGTTTGTAAAAAGGTATTCACACATGTTTCCGTTGTATGAGCACATTTCTAAAAGAGTGAAAAGCAGAAGCCCAAATAAATTACTTGCACCTAGCCAGAGACTACATTTGTATAGCAGGAATTCCAATTGTATGGCGATTAAAATATTTAATAATTTACCTGCACGTATCAGAGTGCTGCCCATTAATAAATTCAAGAAAGCAATATTTCCCTGGCTTTTAGACAACTGCTTCTACTCGGTTAATGAATTTTTAAATTATAAATTTTGACATTGTTTTTATCACCTATTGACATTGTATTGCTCATTTTTGATTTTATATTTATATTTTTAATCATTTGACCATTTGACATTGTGTAACTACTAAATTTTGACATTTTTATTCATACTTGGTCACTTTGTAAGTTAATTTAATTTTAATATTTCTACACCGGTAACGGTAGTGTATGTGAAACTGACTAATTTTAAGATCTTAATGTACCATATACTCAGAAATAAATAAATCTTATCTTATCTTATCTTATCTTATCTTAGTCGCCTCTACGACACCCACGGGGAGATATGCGATAGGTCCGGGATGGTGCTATTCTTTACGTCCGACATCATACGAACAATAGAACACTATACTATTAACAGAAGGAATTGAATTAGAAAATTGCCCATGGTCCTTTCCGAAATTGACATTTATTCTGTTTCTATTCTAGTACATACCTTCAATAGATCCATCAGATGCTGAGGCACGGCGCTTCCGCCTAAAAGGATGAGTTCCAAACTGGTGAAGTCACACTTATTACGAGCATCGGGCTTGATGAGCGTTGTCATCATTGTTGGGCTGAAGATGGTGTAGGTTGGCTGCATGAAAGCACACAATGAGAACAGTCGAAATACGCAATACCTGCCTAAAGTTGCAGTACACTGCTGGATAAAGGCCGTCCCCAACCCAGCCACCTTTTCAAGGACTGCGGTCCATCTAGTTCGGAGCGTCTCTCACACTCTCCAGAATTAATTTGTTCCATTGGGGGGCAGGGGGGAAAGAACAAATAAGTTATAATTGGTTTGCCTGTTATAAAAGCAGTATGAACAAACTGCAGTCATTTATTTATTTGACATTGGAAGTACAAGATTTCATTGGTGGACTTTCTACCAGTTATTACTAACTGTTTAATTTATCAAGTCATGGTTTTCGGTAAATAAACTCTTCTTACCCTATACGTATTGATCAGATCATACGTATGGTCTTGCGTCATGTTCTGTGACGTCTGAAGTCTGGAGAACCTCATTATTGGTGATACGATGAAATTCATGAGAGCGGACACCCATTGTAGCGGTAATCCAATCATAGCCAGTCGTGTTGGTGTCGGGAATGTCGTAAATTTAGACCTATAAGGAAGAAGGAAGGTGATTTGAGGACACAGAATGCCAGGTAAAATGTCTTTTAAAAATTGTAGAAATAATTGTCTAGTTTGACTGTGTGTACCGACAGCAACCAGTGGACTCTTGCAAGTAGATTACGGCGTGCTCACGCTGTTCAGGCTGTTGTAAGTTTAGTTGAATGTCTTTGGGAAGAATAATTATACTTAAATAGCCACTTACGGGATATCTTCCGTGATTATTCACTATTTTGAGCTCCCTATATTTCGACGCTGTTGCAAGCGCCATGATCGCGGGTTGACTGGAGTCTGCAGGTGGATGGAAAATCAAAAGGGGTAGACAGATTTGTCTGCTCGTAACAATTTTAATTTCCATCCACCCGCAGTCTCGATACCCGGTTGTATTTTTACTTTAGACAAACGGACATACTTGTCAAATCTATGAGGGTTTTTTTACTACGGAACCCTTAAAATGAACTCGGCGTGTGAATTAGGTATTGTAGGCTAATTAACCCTATAATACGAGCTAATATTTACTCTAGGGTTTTCACCTTATCCTTAAAATAATGCAATTAAAACCCCTGTATGGGTAACCTTTGCGGTCTCTGATTACAATGGGCAATACCCATCACAATCCTGTCGAGTTCAAACTACCACCCACCGTCCACTATAATAGGGGTACTTGTTATTTTCGAATCGACTATACAACGTTATTGTTTGGGCCCAGTAGATTGCTTCGTGTTTTGCAGCGTCAGAGACGTTGTCCAGATCGTCAAGGAAGAAGGCTTCTGTAAAGCAAATTGTATCAACTAAACTCACCACATGTATGGAATAAAGGTCGCAAAATTTTTGTGGGTAACAGCTACGGCTTTGGGCAGACCAGTAGTTCCACTCGTAGCCATCAGAAACGCTGTTGAGTCTTCAGGGTCGAAGTCTGTACATCTGTAAATGCACTAGGTAGTAGTCCACCAATCGTGCAAATATTTGACATCACCGCGTCCAGAAAATTTAGCATTATTTCTATTGGCATTAAAATCCGTAGCGTAGGTCAAGATAGCATTCCGGTGGTAGGTGAGTCCTGAGTGGAGCGAAGGGGGGAGTTGGCGAGCGAAGCGAGCCGGTGACCTCCGTAGCGCAACGAAGGTTGAGTGGGTGAAGCGTAACTCAGAAAAGAAAAAAAGCCATTCTCAAAGTCGCCCCTCTTTCCCCCCCCCCCTCCCCCTTTAGGTGGATCTCGGAACTTAAGAGAATTGAAACACTTTTTTTTTCAGATTCATACTAAGGGGCCCCGAATCAGTCATATTCATTTTTCAAAACTCCCCCTTCTCCCCCTTTCACACCTCCTCCATCGTATCTCGGACACTAGGACACGCAGAGGCTTTTTGATTTGACTATACTTTATTGTTGAGGGGCGTTGAAATTTGTATACCCTCCACTCCCCTCCCCAACCTCCCCTAAAATTGAAATGGCTGTAGCTTCTTAAAGGTCAGGGTTAGCCATTAGGCGTTTGAACTTATAATATATTAAAGTAGGCGTCGAAACCCCACCGGTGATAGCGTAGGGATAAGGTATAGCTTCCGGTGGTAGGTAGGTCCTGAGTGGAACGTAACTCGAAAAAGAAAAAGCCATTATCAAAGTTGCCCCCCTTGACCCCGTTCTCCCCCCCCTTTAGGCGGATCTCGGAAGTTACGAGACTTGGAACATTTTTTTGCAGATCGATACTAAGGGGCCCCGAGCCAGTCATAATCGTTGTTCATTATTCCCCTTTTCCCCCCTTCACAACTCCCCCCATCGCATCTCGGAAACTGAGACACGTAGCGGTTTTTTTATTCTTATGCATAGTTATTGAGGGGCGTTGAAATTGGTATATCCTCGCCTCCCCAACCTCCCCTTAAATTGAAAGGGCTGTAACTTCGTAACGGTTAGAGATAGCCATTAGGTGTTCAAACAAATATAACCGTCGAAACCTGTTCGGTGGTGGTACCGGTAAAGCCCCCTTTGGTGGCGAGCGGAGCGAGCCGGCAACCTCCTTAGCGTAACGAAGGTTGAGTGGGTGAAGCGTAACTCAGGGGCGACGACAACTAAACTTTAGGGTAAGGTTTTTTAGTGAGAAAATGTCTGTTAGACGCTCTTAAGGGATTTAAAAATCTGTAAAGTGCTCTAATGGAATTTAAAATTATTTAACGATTTTAACGAATTTTTAAAACTTTATGAGGGTATAAGGCGACTATCGTAGCGTAGGAATAAGGTCACGATAGCTTTCCGGTGGTCGGCGACCTCCGTAGCGTAACGAAAGTTGAGTGGGTGAAGCGTAACTCAGAGGCGACGACAAGCAAAGTTTAGGGTAAGGTTTTTTGAATGGCAAAAGGTTGTGTTTTTGTATACGGTTTTAGATTTTAATAGAGAAGTTTTAGAGTTTTAAGACTGTTTAAAGGGCTCTGGAGTTTTTTCATAATGCGTTATTGGTTCTTAAGGGGTTTCCAAATCTTTAAAGTGCTGTAATGCATTTTAAAATCTTTCAACGATTCTAATGAATTCTCAAATTTGTATGAGGATACTTCTCAAAAACACGAAACCTAAAAACGCGAGCTGCGCGCAGCTCGGGCACCACGCAAAAACTAGTAATTACTATAATACTATAAAACTAAAAACAAACTTTAGTTTGTAAGGCAATAGGGATCTCAGGATCTACTTTACCGTTTTGAAAATTCTTTTACCAACAAAAAGCCACGTTATATCTGAGTTGGTGAGGCTATGTTTTACTAGAAATAATAAGAGGGGGGGGGGGGGGAATTAGAGAAAAATAAATGTCCACACGTACAAAGCCGGGACGGGCAGCTAGTAATATGTAAAGAAGTATCCTTACTTGAAATCATCCGCTGGCGAATCATCTGCATATTTCTCCATGAAATCCTTGAAGCTGCAGAGGGAATCTCCTTTGTCAAAGCTGACTATTTGAGCGTCCAAATTCAAGTTGTTCAAAGACAGCTGGACATCTGTCACTCGGTCGCTTTGGCAGAATATCATCTTGGGTTGCGAAATAGCGAATGATTGTTGCAGTTCGTCTGGAAAATTAGATGTATTCAGCGAATCGAGGTGTTATTAAGAATATTTGCTTTTTTTTCAACGCAATTTAGTTATTTTTTCCATTTACTTTGTATAGTTCTCAGGCAGCTAGCTACCAGGAAGGGAAATGCAGTAACACTTTGTCGAAATCGAATCCTAACCCACAATCAGCAGTCGTCATTGTTTGTGACTACAACATCAACAAAACGTACACAATATTTTAAAGTAAATCGTTAGCACAGGCACCAACGATTGTCTTAAACAGAATCTGGGGTCAGCATTTCAGAATTACTTAAACTCATTTTAATAAGATATCGAAAAAAAAACGAAATTTCGATACAGCTTACAGAGTTAGTATCCCGCCAAATTAGATATTCTATTTAAAATTTAAACTACGGAACACACTGCGTCTCAGACGGGGGCGGAACCGCACAGTCTTTTTTTCAATTCACACTGGCTGTTTATACACTCACTTAGATTTTCTGCAGCCGATTGCCTAACAAAATTTAGTTCTATTTTTAAAATTTATTCCCGCCCTAGGGAGGGAAGCAATTACTATGAGTCTTTCCCACTCAAGGGTGGGAAGCAGCATTTTCCACCTGCTATTCGGATCAAACAAACACTTCTTTCCGAGTATGAGAAATAAAAATTGATTTTCTAAAGCTCCAATGATGCAGTTTGCTAAGAAAGAAAGATAAATGTTTATTGAACGTCAGTTCATTAAGCACACAAACAATACAAAAGATACAAAATAAGAAGAAAAACATTAAGTGCTGTGTGCCTCACTACTGCACCAAAAAGGGTGTGCGTCTATCTGACGGGCCCCAACGAGATTTATCAATAGGTGATAACTTTTCATAAAGACATTATTTTGTACCTAAAGAAAATTAATAAGATATATTTTGTACCTCAACAGTTTTTGAATAAATGACGTTTCTATGAAGTGTCTAGCTAGCGGGCCCCTTATGTTTTTTATTTTTTTTTTATGTTAGAAACTATTATTTACCTTACAAATCCAAAATAACGACTTTCTGAGAGCTATACTTTAGGAGTTATTCGTTATTTAGACAAACGTCCGGCTAGCGAGTCCCTTCTTTAAATACTATTCTTTTAAATCATACAATAGCATTAGGAGCTTGATGCTATTATGTACCTAACAAAACCAAAATTCGAAATTTTGGATCTATAAGGTACATAATAGTATTAAACTACTAATGCTATTGTATGACACAAAAATATAGTATTTTAAAAGGGGCCTGCTGGCTGGACGTTTGTTTGAATAACGATTATCTTCTGAAGTGTAGCTCGCAGAAAGTCGAAATTTGGGATTTGTAAGGTACATAATAGTATCAAGTTCCTAATGCTATTGTGTCATATAAAAGAATAGTATTTAAAGAAGGGACTCACTAGCCGGACGTTTGTCTAAATAACGAATAACTCCTTAAGTATAGCTCTCAGAAAGTCGTTATTTTGGATTTGTAAGGTACATAATAGTTTCCAACTTCAAGCACTATTGGGCGATCTATAACTATATTAATTTTAGAAAAAATCATAAGGGGCCCGCTAGCTAGACACTTTATAGAAACGTCATTTTATCAAAAACTGGTGAGGTACAAAATATATCTTATTAATTTTCTTTAGGTGCAAAATAATGTCTTTATGAAAATTTATCACCTATTGATAAATCTCGTTGGGGCCCGTCAGATAGACGCACACCCGAAAAGGTCCATTTCAGCTTTCATGCCAGACAGATGATGCTGTCTGACGCTAGATACAAACGAACTTTTTTTTACACAAAAAAGAGAGGAATCAAAAAACACGTACTTGTAGTTAATGTCCTGTCGACAACAGCAACAATGACTCCAAGATAAAGCGCAGCATACAAGGGTATGACTACATCGAGATGGTTGGGAGCCATCAGTATCACCACGTCTCCATACTGAAGACCCAGGTTTTTGAAGCATTTGGCACATTGCACTGTCCTCTTCAAGGCTGAAGCGTATGTTTCAGATTCTCCTGTTGCTCCGTCAATCTGTGGAGACGATTTATTATAATCAATATTCAAAACACTAATCAGTTATTTTGATACAATATAGTCTCTTATTTTTCTCAAAGTAAAATTATCATCAGAGAGCTCAGACAAATTCAAGAAGTTTCGTATTTCGAATACAATTTTATCATTTCCATCTTCGTTATAGCTAGTTGTAACTTTGTCTGGGCCCTCATTGCTATCGAGGCAAAGTAAACTTTCATGATCACCAACACTCTACATTCTACCGCTACCGCATTTTGTTTAAGATCGGTGTAGAAAATCTTCTTTTTTCATACATCACTATTAGAAATGACCTCGGTCAGTAGTCACCTCCTGTCTAGCAATAACATCTTTGTCCACACAATTCATCCACTCATTCATATGAAGTTGAAAGTAGTTGAAAAGTAGGATATATATATTTATTTTTCAGTTCTCATACTCGGAAAGTAGTGTTTTTTTTATCTGAGTAGCGGATGGAAAGTGGTATTTCTCACCTTTGGGCGGAAAAGACTTATAGTAATTGCTTCCCTCTCTAGGGTGAGAATAAATTTCAAAACTAGAACTACATTTGGTCAGGCAATCGGTTGCAGAAAATCTATAATAATTAAAAAAAAGCTGCGGCCTTGGTGAGTATTTAAACAGCCAGTGTGAATTAAAAACAAAATTAAGCGGGTCCGCCCGCATATTAACTCTGTAAGTTGTATCGAAGTCTGAGTTTTTTTCTTCTTTCGGGTGATAGATATCAATTCCTATTCGGGCTAAAGCCGCCCTCGCTGCACTCGGGCGTCTTAATGCCTCGTATGGGGATTGATTCCTTTCGACCCTCGTGTAACAATCTACTATTAAATCGTTTGGATGTTGAAACTAGTTGTGATGAGTGATGTGAACGCATGTGACGAAAAAGTTATGAATTTAAAAATATATGATAGTGGATATAGAAAATGGAGTAAATGAAGGTTCAGGACATTAACAGGGGAGAATGGAATAAAACATGCTGCCCTGACCACAAATAACACGCGACAATGAAGATGATGACGATTTCTATTTGAAAGACCAGTGATGAAACTCGTCATACCTGCAATACAAAATCTGGAGCATCTTTAAAGCTTTGCAGCAGGATCTTTCCGAGATGGTGTCGGTCCGAAGGAATCCCCGACTCGGCCACTATTCGTGAAGTTAGCTCCCCCACGAACCAGTGGACAGAGTCGTTGGTCATCCGACGTAGGGTCATTTTTGGTCCTTTATTGTCTCTTGTTTTATGTTCTAAAGACCTAACCTAAACCAAAAATTGAGCATGAATGTTCAAAATCAAAATCAAAATATTTTATTTCACATAGGCCTGGATGGGCACTTATAAAACGTCAAAAAAGGTGCACGGTTCGCGTTGGTCGATTCCATGGAGAAGAACCGGCAAGAAACTCCATGGTTACTCTTTTCAAATCATTTGGTATTACAATATTATTATGTTTCATTACAGCATTAGTACTAAAGTATTGGGGGACAGCGTAGGCCCGACAATAGGTCGTTGCTTGCTATACAAGAAATGTAAAACAAAAGGAATATTTAATAAAAGTTAGCATCCGGGAATCTAAGGTCCGTATTACAGAACGAAACTCAAGTCCAGTTTGATCTTAGATCGCCCAATCATAGTTTAAACATAGAATCTGTACTTGAGGATCCGTCTTATTCCAGAACAGCAATCAAACTACATTCAGCTGAACCGAGATTCAAATCGTTTCTCAAGCAGAGAATATCTTTTGTCTATGCATCAGCCTGTTTTCGTTTACATTTTATTTTATTCGCCAAATCTGTTTCAAGTTACGCAAAATAAGAATTTAGTTTAAAGCCAATTTATTTATGAAATTATGATTTTAACAAAGCACAAGCCTTTTGGATATAAGTTTTAGATAAAAAAAGCGAATTTTTGATGAAAAAATGTGTTGAAGGATGAGGCAATCGGATTTATTGTATAAAAAACAGACTAGTGTGTTCGTAGAACGGAGTGTTTGCCGTATCTATCTGTGGTGGTGGAGATTGACATAATTGACAGATATTTACAGATAAACTTATTAATTAATGTGTAAATATAATCAAGCAAACTCTGTCTGTTATTAAACAATGTCTAAAAGAAAGAAAAAAAATCGCTTATTATAGAGAAATTTGTTAATTGCGATTATTTAAAGAATTCCAGCATGTGGTAGAAAACAAAAAACGGACACCGTAAGCACGGCGATGAAGAAGACTGATTAGGCGCGTATTGTACGCTAAAATTCAACCTTCTGTTCTAATCATCGTAATAATCAAGCTCTTCGAAATTATCCATTTTGTTTGTATTATAAACTTCAATTCGACAACACAATAATTTGACACTTACAAGGAAATCTCTGCTCAAGCGTGGTGTCGACCACACTTGCGTGATCAATTGATCATAGATCAATCTCTACTTAAACCATAATCTACAACTGAGTAATGATCTGGAATAAAACTATACTCGGCTGAACTACAATTAATGAATTTATGCTTGAGGAACGTTCTAAAATCAAAACTCGACTTAAAACTAGTTTTAAACAGAGATCAGTGCTTGAGTTTCGTTCTGTAATACGGACCTAAAAGGCCTTCAATGTTCACTCATTCACAAATAATAGGTAAAAAAGCATCTATACAAAGGGAATTAAATAAAAAAATAAAAATAAATAGAATATTTAATTAAAGAACTAAATTAAACAAGTGACACAAATATTGTCATCAGTGCTGTAACTATTCTGAGCAAAATATGAGAAAAAATGATTTGTGTTGGGGCTTCAGATTTCTCAATGAAACTCCCGTTGAATGAGGTATTGATGATATAATCAGTAAAACAATGATTTTTACAATAAAACGTGCGGAGCGAGAGGTTGCCGCTATGATGACAGTTTTTTAACACACAATAACAAAATGTAGGTGGAAGAATAAAATAGTTTTACAGTCACAATAATCGGAGGAGGGTAGGTCTCGGTGCCTAGCCCTTTTGAACGCAATGCGCGACACAACAAACACTGCACTGTGACGCAGGCGTTAACAATTTGAAAACTACTGTAATAATCTGAATCAAAAGAAAAAGAATTATGAGATTGAGAATAGTTAGAGACATCCACAAATCTGTGCCGTTTATGAGCTACCAGGGAAGCCGCATGCGCAGAAGGAATCATAGCCAAACTTCTTTGTCATCAACGTAGTCCTTTTTTTTTTTTTTTTAAGGATGGGAAATCATCAAATGACCCCCCCCACTCTGGGCGGAGCGGGAGGGAGTGTCAGACTCTTACTGACTAAAAACCATCCATGTTCCTTCCTCGCCTTTTACGTTCCGGGGCCGCGGTATCTCTTTCGAACAGGCCCGCAACCCCGGCAGGCTCCGGCCCTTGCGGGCCCCTCTCCTTTTGCTGACATCTCTTTGAGGCGCGCGTGGAACACGAACGCGCCGTCGACACGGCCTGTCGTCGTCGTTAGACGGCCGGACGGCCAGCTATTGCCCATAGCCAGCCGTCCACAGGCCCGCATCTACGGTGGCCGGTAGCTACCACGTGGCCCCCGACGCCCGTTGCGTCTCCCGCGGCGGCCGGGAAGAGAGGATCTCTCCCTCTCTCGTTCTGCCACCTCCTTCGCTAGCATGACTGCTTCGCAGAAGGAGGCGACGGCTTCCCATTCCGTCTCGCTCCGGACCATGGATTGAACCAGGGCCGGACGCCAGAGGTCGCCGCCGCCGATCGCCGCCACGAGGACACGGCGGAGCTCCGCCCACGCAGGGCAGACTTCCACCGTGTGCTCCACCGTGTCCTCCGGTCGATCCTCGCAGTGGAGACACCCGGGCGATTCCTCCCGCCCGATTCGGTGCAGGTACCTCCCGGAACATCCGTGTCCGGTGAGGACCTGCGTCAGGCGGAAGGTGAGGACGCCGTGGCGCCTCTCTAGCCACTCCTCAAAGAGGGGACTTACCGCCACTATCGTGGCGTGCCCTATCAACGTAGTCCTTGATTTTGTAATATGCTTTTTTCATAAGGACACGTTTAATACAGTTCTTGAACTTTCTATCGGTCAGTTCTATAACTGACTTTGGTAACTTGTTATAAAAGCGTATACTGTTTATAATAAAAGACTTGCTACTAATCTGTGCAGGCGGGAAATACAAAAATGTTCTAAATTGTCAAGTTTCAGAAATATATGTCATGATATACAATTGACACAATTGATAGATTAAATCTCGGAAACGTGACTATTTAGATTTTTTTTTTGTGAAATCGGTCCAGTCCAGTCTGGGCTGATTTTAAATTAAATAAATTCTCGCTAAACTATCACGAAGTAACAAAGGCTATAAATTATATTTAAATCATGAAAATTGGCCGAGCTATCACAATTTTTGCAGACGAAGCCGCGGATGAAGTGTTAGTTTAGTAATAATTCCGCTTAAACCATACATGAAATAATATACTTACTTTTAAAAATACGTCCTCAATATGCTTCGGCGAAAAACCAGACTCCAAAATTTAAGTCTTGTATAAAACCGATCTGTTCTGGTCCTCCAATACAACTGATATTAACTGATCGACTATACTATACTAACATTAGTATTAATTAAATCATGGTTCATGGTTAAATCAGGTTTTTGCGGAGGTCAAGCAAGGGAAGCGGCGCCGGCGCGTATCTCCGCCCTCTACTTATTAATTATGCATTCAATTATAATATTATTGTAAAACTAGCTGTTGCCCGCGACTTCGTTCGCGTGAAAATATTGATGGGTCATGTGTGAGACTGTATCGTTGGTCAAGTTGTCGCAAGCGCTACTGAGCATGAGGTCTTGGGTTCGATTTCCGGGACGGGCAAAGTGTTATTATATTATTTGTGCCCGGTTGATGGGATTAAGTTAAATGTGCGAAATGTGGGTGTAGGATTAGATACACCTCTACCTGACAGTAGCGCAGGGTGAAAATAGTGTCAGGGGAAGCCGAAGAAAACAAAGGAAAACTGTTTTTTTTGCTTCTGTCTACTTTTTTCCCGTGTTAATTTTGACCTCATTTTCACTATCAGCGACACCAAAAACCACGGAAACGAAACCCATGATTAAAAATCCAAAAAATTTCGTCGGCGCCATTTTTAATTTTTATTTTGACTTCATCTTCATTCATCAAAAGTGAGATCAGAAATGCAGAAGAGAAAAAAAAACAGAAATCTACAAAATAAAAAAATCTAGTTGGTATCAAATACGATATCGACAATAACTCATTCTATCTCGTTCTACTATACATACTTTCTTTTTCTACTCCTGCCGTAAGTCCATAATCTTCGGCTTACCTAGGTCCCTACAATATGGTAAGTACTGCCAGCCGCTAAGTCACGTGTGCGACGGACTACCTGCATGCCAAATTTCAGCCCGATCCGTCCAGTGGTTCGGGCTGTGCGTTGATAGATCACTATGTCAGTCAGTCAGTCAGTCAGTCACCTTTGAATTATATATATTTAGATAAGATAATAAGGATACATTAAACGACTATATATGAATATTACTAATTTCCTTGGCGACACGAAATTTCGAAATGTTTCGGACGTATGTGTTTCTTGAGTTGACTAGACATTTTGCTAAATTACTTGACAGACCGATACAAAAGAAAGAAAATAATAATTTGTGGTGATTGGAATATCGACATATTAAACTGCAACGAAAGAACTTTTAAGCATCCTTCATAACTACAATTCTGAAGCTCACATATAATCACCAACTCGGGCGAACGCTTGCATTGATAAAATCGCCAGTAACGTCAAAAATGTGCAGTTGGAAATTCATGAATTCGGCCTGTCAGATCACGAAACAGCTCAAACGATTACTATAAAAGCGAAAAAACATGTGAAAAGATATTGTTGGACTGAATTGAAACGTGATTACTGTTCGGACAATCTCGATAAATTTTGCGAATGTATGTCTTCTCTTTCATTTTCGGAAACACTTAACTGACACTCTAGCAGAAGCTTTTAATTTATTTTATGAAACATTTACATTATTTTACGATCTGTGCTTTCCGGTAATTAAGGTTAAAGTTAACATTAAACCAGTCACACAAAATAGGATAACGAAAGGCATTAAAAAGTCTAGTCAAACGAAACGTCAGCTATATCTTAAATTCATAACTAGTAAAATTTATAAAAAACACAATGAGAAAAACTATAAGCTTTATACTCGTGTGTTTAAACGATGTGCACAGAAAGCACAAAAAAATGTGATGACAAGGCGTATACAAAAGCACAAAAATAAATGTAAAGCTACTTGAACTGCTATTTCCTCAACGTTAATTAATAATGACATTTTTAAAAATGACATTGAAGAAATAACCGCGACTTCGACGCGTGAAAATATTGATGGGTCATGTGTGAGACTGCATCGTTGGTCAAATTGTCGCAAGCGCTACTGAGCATGAGGTCCTGTGTTCGATTTCCGGGACGGGCAAAGTGTTATTATATTATTTGTGCCCGGTTGATGGGAGTAAGCTAAATGTGTGAAATGTGGGTGTAGGATAAGATACACCTCTACCTAACAGTAGCGCAGGGTGAAAATAGTGTCAGGGGAAGCCGAAGAAAAAAAAGGAAAACTGTTTTTTTTGCTTCTGTTTACTTTTTTCCCCGTGTTAATTTTGACCTCATTTTCACTATTAGCGACACCAAAAACCATGGAAACGACACCCATGATTAAAAATCCAAAAACTTTCGTCGGCGCCATTTTTGATTTTTATTTTGACTTCATCTTCATTCATCAAAAGTGAGATCAGAAATGCAGAAGAGTAAAAAAACAGAAATCTACAACATAAAAAAATCTAGTTGGTATCAAATACGATATCGACAATTACTCATTCTATCTCGTTCTACTATACATACTTTCTTTTTCTGCTCCTGCCGTAAGTCCATAATCTTCGGCTTACCTAGGTCCCTACAATATGGTAAGTACTGCCAGCCGCTAAGTCACGTGTGCTATTAACTTGTGTACGGCCTATACTATTAACTTACACTGCTGCAAAAATGCAAGCAAGCATGCAGCACGCATGTAGCAAGCATGCGGCAAGCATACAGCAAGCAAGCAAGCATGCAGCAAGCTAACATGCAAACAAGCGTGCAGCATGCAAGCATACAGTATGCAAGCAAGTATGTAGCATGCAAACGACCAAGCATCATGCAGCAGGCATGGTTTCTGTCACGGCTCCGGTGCTGCGGGGCTCCGGCGGCCTCACGCGAGCTTATCGTAGCAGATGGGTTTAACGCTCACCACCGCAGCTTCGGCTTGCTGGCCTGCTTAGCCGGCCAGCCTCAACCGCGGCGGGGAGTGTTACAACCACCTGCTCCTCAATTCGCGGCCCGCCTCGCCCCTCCGCGCCTACGCGATTTTAAATAACACTCTTGGGGTAGGGCAGACAAGACTGCGTGGAGTCGGATTCACAGCAATTCGTTTCTGTCACTAAAACCTAACTTTTAGGCATTTTTTTAGCGGCTAACAATTTATAAATGACCATTCGGAATCATACACATTACGTGTTTTATATTATAAGGCACGCCTTAAGCGTTCGCCAGGTCCCCCCATCACTATGTTCGGTAAGCCTATCCCCTGGGAGAAGCAAGCCAAGTATCTTGGAGTTATTCTTGACTACCATCTGTCAGTCAAGGCCCACATCAAAGCAGCTCGTGACCGGGCTGCCTTCGCTATGGGCCGACTCCACTTCATGATCACTAGAAAGAGCAAGTTGTCACTCAAGTGCAAATTGCGTCTTTAGACTGCAGTCATCCGTCCTATCATGACTTATGCTTGCATAGTATTCGCTCATGCCCACCCGCGTCATATCCACACGATGCAGACCTTGCAGAACCGATTTTTCCGCAAAATCACCGGTGCCCCCCCTTACGTCCGTAACGATAGTCTTCACGTAGACCTTAAAATCCCTACTGTTAAGCAGTTCATGAAACGCCTTTCCAAGCGTTACTTCGACACTGCCATAAAGCATAGGAACCCCCTAATCGCATCGGCCGCCCGGTACGACCCATCGCGTATTAGCTCCGTCCAACGTCCGCGTCACACCCTAGTCGCCAAAAAGTCGTAAATTCAAGGCATCCACAGGACTTGCCCGGTTAAGCAAAAGCCAGTCTTCTCAGACTGAACGGCGAGATGCCGTATCAAAAAAAAAATATATACACATTATGTGATACAATACTTAGGACATACGACTTTACGTCATGTAAAATTCGGAGATTCAATTATTATAGTATTCGATATTATGACAAAATAGTATTAGAAGTAAAGTTAGTTATGTAAAACATAATTTCGGTGTTTTGAACATTATGGTAACTGAAGTTTATAGCAAACGTGTTATGGATAGTGATTTTCGGACAAAAAAATTTAGGACAATCAAGGGAGTACCTTAAATAATACTTTCACGATTGATCTATGCTTATACACTGGACACTGATTTTCATGGATAAAATAGGTCGAAATTGTTCCAAAACCAAATTGCGGCACTCCGAATTTACGTAATCTTTTGGCTGTTACCCCTAGCCTAAAATCCGGAGGCGCGAAGGCAGGGCAACCCCCGCCTGCTGTAACAAAGCATAGGCATCCGTGGGAGCCGGCTGAGGTTGGTCGCCGTAGGCGACCAGCAAGCCGAAACTGCGGAGGTGAACATGGGTGCCTATCCTTTGTTACGCAAGGGCGAAGGGGTTGCACTTCCCGTAGCGCCGGAGACGTTGCAGAAGCAACCCTTTTCCACTCATACTACTTATATCAAAATTTGTTCGATATTTTAACTTGTACGTATTTTTATGGTGAATTAATGAATGTATTAAATGTTGAAAATTAACCCATTTTTTAATTTTCGATGTTCGAATAATATATGTACCCATCGATATTTAGGACGTTCGATAATCTGTATTTCGATATTTTGATCTTTTATAGATATTCAGATTTAAGATATATTGGACGTATGATATTTAACCATTCGATATTATAAACTTTCGTTATTTTAATTTTCGGTTATATGGTCGTTCGATATTTCCCTTTCGATGTTTTGAACATCGATATTTTAATCTTCGATATTCAAATACGTACCCATAGAGGTGTATACTTGTATCACAGAAGCATAAATCAAATCAAATCATTTATTTCTTTGCAAACATGGGTATACAAATTGGTTATAGATGTTGTCATAGAAGTTAGTTCTTCATGCTCTGCCGTCACATGGGCATGCAAATCATAATCAAATAATATAATTTTAAATAATAATAATTTTTAATAATAATTCAATTTTAAACTTTATCAAATCAATGAAATACAAAAACAGAAATGTCATATTATTACATCAAATGTCTCAAGGTTACAATATTAAGTATTAAAACTAGTTTAAAATTAAATAGATGAATATAAATGTCGTGCGCGCTCGTGGCAAAATGTCGACGAATATGGTTAAATGTTGTAGCTGCAATATAGTTATTAGCGAAGTTCTGGCGTTTATCCAGAACCAAGTGGATGTGATGAACGAGGAAAGCATTGTTCGCTTGTGTGCAACAGCGTTTTCTTCGGACGAAATCGTGGTGGCAAAAGACTTGCTTTACCAATCAGTGCTGACAAAGGAGAAGAAGGTGAAAAGAAAAGGGAAAACAGAGGGTAAAGTGCAGCGAGACCTTGAAGATATCATATCCCTCATTAAGTGTACTGCAGCGGAGTGTATTCCCATATTTGTTGCTCGGGAGCTACGAAAATTACCGCCGGTTACTTTTGACCATGTTGATGTCACGAGATTGCTAAAAGACATCATTATACTAAAAGATCAAGTTGAAGTTATAAGGGAGGAGTATGCGACGGTTGAACAAGTGAATAAATTAACTATGGAGCTGTTTAACTTGAAACAAGTGTCACTGGTGAATGGATATCAACAGGAGGAGAATGTGAATTATAAAAGAGGTACGCGTAACTTGTTACGGTTTGAGAATTTTGAAGCTAACAGTGGCCCATATGGAATCATGAATTTGTCGAATGATAGCATAATAAGTCCACCAGAGCGGTTAATTACAAAAACAGCTGTTTGTAAAATATCTGAGAAGACACCTCAATGTCAAGGCAATCAGGTTTTAGATTTGTCCTTGTCACACGCCAAGCCCGCGGAGCCTTCCGTCCCTGTCGCGCAAAAAGTGAAAGGCATATTAGGCGAGTCCAGCGAGTGCAAACGCGTGGAGGCCCCTACCGCGTCTTCGTCACAGGTGACGATGTTCGAAAACCCAGCAGAGTGTGCGCACTCGGTGGCCTCAACGGCGCGTGTAGCGGAGAGGGCAGCGTCGATGAATCACAGTGAGCGGTGTACTTACTCGCAAGTAACGGGAAACGGAGGCGATTTTAAAACCTATACGGATGAAAATTGGAACTTGGTACAGAGTAAGCGTTTGAGAAATAGATTTATTGGAACACAAGGGAAGGCGAAGGAGTCCTCGGGTAAATTTAAGGCTGCAGACATTAAAATACCACTCTTTGTAAATAATGTGGATAAAGAGTCATCAGTTAAGGATGTCGCTGACTATATTTTAGGCAAGACGAGCGTTTCAGTGGATTTGACAGAGATTAGGATGAAGCGGCAAAGAGATTATAAGGCTTTTAAAGTGTTTGTTCCTAGGCACAAGTTAGATATGTTTCTAGACGAGCAATTGTGGCCTGAAGGTATTTCTTTCCGTCGATTTATTAATTTCAAGGATCGGCAAGTACAGAGCTCCCCTAAGATAGGGGCAACTGAGGCTATTATGAAAAGCGGCTGATTTATGATGGACACTACAAATAATCAGAATATCAAATTGGTTAGTTTCAATTGCAAGTCTGTCACGAGATCCGTGGAGGGGATTAAGGAGCTGTGTAAGACTGCGCACGTCATTGCCCTGCAGGAGACGTGGCTCTTGCCTCATGATACAGCATTCATTGGAAGCATTGATAAGAACTTCGAGTACACCAGTAAGTCAGCGGTAGATACATCGACAGGCGTGTTGCGTGGTCGGCCGTACGGTGGCGTGGCGCTGATGTGGCGAAAGGGGGTTTTCTCTTCCGTAACGGTTGTGCCGTGTAGCAGCGCGAGACTGACAGCTGTTAAGGTATGTGCGGGTGAGCGTAGTTCGTTAGTGTTTTCAGTGTATATGCCAACGGATAGTACGGACAACTTATTAGAATTCACGGATGTGTTAAGTGAAATACTTGCGGTAATTGAAAGTTATGATATTGAATCCGCTTTTATTCTCGGGGACTTTAATGCTCATCCAAAGGAATTATTCTTTAAAGAATTAGTCAACTTCTGTGAGGAGCAAAGCTGGCTCTGTGCGGACGTGATGAAGTTGGTCGGTGTGTCAGACACGCACACTTTTATAAGTGAAAGCCATGATAACTGTAAGCGATGGCTTGATCACTGTCTGACAACGGAGGCAGCTTGGCAATGTGTGACTGATATTAAGGTGTGTTATGATGTTTTCTGGTCGGACCATTTTCCACTGGAAGTATATTGCAACTTGGGAATATTACCATGTAAAGTGCCATGTACTGGAAATATTTACAATGAAGTGAGATGGGGTGAGAGGGACGATGGGCAGATAAGACTGTATAGGGAACTGTGCACAGCTACATTAAGGGACATTGATTTTCCACTGGAACTTGGTCTGTGCACCGATAAAGTTTGTTCTAATAATTTTCATCATGTAATTATTGATAAGTTGTATAATAGTATTGTTAGTTGTTTGACGGAAGCTTCACGTAGGAGTCATAGTGTAAGGAAAAAGACAAAGCAAAAATATGTTATTGGTTGGAACAAGCATGTACAAAAGTTTCACGTAGACGCACGAAGCAGCTTTCAGGCTTGGTTGCTTCATGGCAAACCAGAGTCTGGTGATGTATATAATGCTATGCGTGAGTCCCGGAAGCGATTTAAATCTAAATTGAAATGGTGTCAAGACAATGAGGATAAAATTAAAATGGATATTTTAGCAACTCACCACAAAGAAAGAGATTTCAAAAATTTCTGGAGGCACACCAAGAAACTGGAAGCTGGTCCGTGTGTCCCTGTGAGTGTTGAGGGTAGGAGTGAGCCCCGTCAAATAGCCGAATTGTTTAAGGACCATTTTAGGGTAGGGTCTCCACTGGGTTGTGTGCAGCAGGTGCTCGATGATGGGGTTGCAGGTTGTGAGCGGTTCAGGTTTAAGACGAAAGAAGTCACCAATATTATTCGAAATATGACTAGAGGTAAGTCTCCAGGACATGATGACCTGAGCATCGAGCACTTGCAGTTCGCAGGTGTTCATTTACCTAGGGTGTTGGTCATGTTCTTTAATCTGTGTATAGGCCATTCATATTTGCCTGGGGAGCTTATGAAGACCACTGTCATACCTATACTCAAAAACAGGACGGGTGATGCCTCCGACAGGGACAACTACAGACCTATCTCTTTGGCTACAGTGATCGCCAAGGTTCTGGATGGTTTGCTTGATGGTCAGCTAAGTGGACATATAGATCTCCACGAAGCTCAGTTTGGTTTCAGGGCTGGACAATCTACTGAAACTGCGGTACTGCGACTCAAGCATACTGTCCAGTACTATGTGACGAGGAAGACGCCTGTTTACGGTTGTTTTTTGGACCTGTCAAAGGCATTTGACCTGGTGTCTTATGACCTGCTGTGGGATAAGCTCCAGGGGGAGACCAGCACACCCAGGGATTTAATAAACATTTTAAAATTTTGGTACGGAAACCAGACCAATAATGTTAGGTGGGCGGGTTCATTTTCGTCGGAGTACGGGTTGGAGTGTGGTGTGAGGCAGGGCGGCCTGACTTCACCACGGCTCTTCAACCTGTACGTTAATGGACTGATAGGTGAGCTCAGCGGGGCTGGCGTCGGCTGCTCAGTGGATGGTGTGTGTATGAACAACATTAGCTATGCTGACGACATGGTGTTGCTGAGCCCATCTGTCACGGCCCTTAACCACCTCATAGGGATCTGTGAGAGGTACGCGGGGTCACATGGCCTCAGGTATAACTGTAGGAAGAGTGAACTACTTATTTTCAAAGCGGGTAATAAGAGTCCGAAAACCGTTCCACCGGTGAGGCTTGGAGGAATGCCATTATGTAGGGTCACCAAATTTAAATACCTGGGGCACTGGGTCACCGAGGACCTCTCAGATGATTTAGATATTGAGCGGGAACGTAGGGCATTGGCAGTGAGATGCAATATGCTGGCGCGCAGGTTTGCACGGTGCACTAAAGAGGTTAAAGTTGCTCTTTTTAAAGCATACTGCCAGACATTTTATACCTGCAGCCTGTGGGTCCGCTATACGCGTAGATCTTTCAATGCCCTACGGGTCCTGTACAATAACGGGTTTAGGATACTGTTGGGGTTGCCTCGCTTTTGCAGTGCATCAGGTATGTTTGCCAATGCCAGAACTGACTGCTTCAGGGCTATAGTACGGAAAAGAGTGGCCTCCCTGATGCGTCGCCTACGGGGCAGCACCAACAGCCTTCTGAACACCATTTTGGGAAGGGTTGATTGTCCGGTTGTGAGACACTGGAATACCGTTCACGGTTCTGAAGTGGTCCTTTTCAATGTAAGATAGTGTATGATTGATAATTTTTAATTAGTATTGTGACATTGAATAATATTATACTAACATAGTTATAAGTATGATTTGCTAACAAATTCCTTTGCCCCGGCATTCGCACGGTCAACATACGTGTTTATTTGCTCTGTGTTCAAATATCTCTAGTTACTACTAAATTCGAATATAATTCAAAATAAAGTACATCTTAGTTATAGTAGAACATCAGTGAAGTGGATTTCTTAAGAAATAATCGTGATAAACTGCATAATCATAACTTTAAAAGTGATAACTGTTTAACATTTTAAATGACAACCGATCAGCTGGTGAGTGAGTGACTAGTCACTTTGCGCGCAGTGTACAGAATTCTCACGGTTCGGTAACGCGCAGAAGTCACATTACCGCTTGCACCGACGTGTGGTGACGAATACGACGGCCCGCACCAAAGAGTAAGCGACACTTAACGCGCTACGTTTTGTGTCATCATTGCATTGCCTCTGGGAGGACGATTGCAAAAAAATTAAAATAGCTTGCTGATCTGTGTTTACCGATACTACCCATCGTCGTAATTAAACTAGTGCAGATACTATGCCGAGGACTGCGCGCTCGCCCCCTGCTACTCCTGCCCGAGAGACGGAAAATCCACCTATTTTCTCAACTCCAGACATTTTTAACAATGAGTCCGAAACCGTAAATATTACCTCGCGGCCCAAGCGACTTCGACCAGACTTCTCTCCGGAGTGCGAATGGAAAAATTTCGAGGATAAAATAATGAAGTTATTTACGTCTTGGAAAACTGACCAACAGGCCCTGCTTGGCAAATTAACATCGGAGTTGACGGAAATTAAACTACAAAATGCGGAGATTCAAAAAACGAACGCTGAAACTTTAAAAACAGTGGAGTTTCTGAGTCAAGATTATGATTGTATTAAAAAGTCACTGCAGAAATTAGAAAGAGAAAACAGTGAACAGCGCAATTATATACTGAATCTGGAAAAAATAGTCCAAGATCTACAGCTGAGCTCTCGATCATCATGTATTGAGATAAGGAATGTCCCTGAAATTGAGAAGGAAACAGCTAGAGACTTAACTTCGATTGTTTTGAAAACCTGTGAGACCATCAAGCCGTCGAGTAACCCACCACAACTACGTGACGTATATCGTCTGCCCGGGAAAAAAGGCACAAACAGACCGATAGTCGCAGAGTTCCTGACTGTCCCCTCGAAGAATCAAGTACTGGATGCCTGCCGTTCGTTCAACAAGGGTCTGCCATCAACTGAAAAACTAAACACGGGACACATTGGTGTTCCCGGTGAAGCCAAACCAGTTTATATCGCCGACCACCTGCCTCGCACCCAGCGACAACTATTCTTCGAGGCCCGTTCATTTGCTAAAACGAACAAATATAAATTTTGTTGGTCGCAAAATGGAAAAATTTTTCTTCGTGAACGAGAAGGAATGGACTCCGTTGTTATCAACTCATCTTCTTGTCTTAAGAAGCTGCTCACCCCTACAAAATAAAAGCAAGGCATATCATTTCTATTCATATTGCATGTTTTTAGAATTACGTACTACTACAACCTTATATTTTCGTTTACTTCACAAATCAGTTTTTTACCTTTTTATCAATTTAACTTACCTTAAAATAATATCACTAAGATTGTCAAATTTGTATAATGTATCTTGTATATACCAACCTCAGTATTATTCAACGCACCCATTTAAACCGTGCAAAAATTATAAACATTTGAAAACTTGCTATTACAAACACACTACCCATGTCATACCTGAGTTTATGTACATGTCATTAACTATCATATTTTTACATAATGCACCTGCAACTGCCACAATACAATTACTAATTATCCACAAAACTAAAATACACATATTTCACATATCTATGGTTGAAATCAATATGCACTTAACATTAAACATTAACATTCGATTCTGACACTTTAAATGAAATTGACTCGTTTGGTATGAATGATTCACATATTTGTGTACCTGAGTCATGCAGCCGTTTCATTAATGACACTAACAAGTCCCTTAATATAATACACCTAAATATACGCAGTGTAAATTGTAACTTTGACAGTTTCCTAGTGCTCCTAACTAGAATAAAAATTACATGTCACGTTTTGATACTATCGGAGTGCTGGCTGAGGGGGGCGACAGTTCCAACTCTGGATGGTTATGTTTCCTATCACACGAGCAAACTTGCTAACCAGAATGATGGTGTTATAATATATGTCAAATCAGAATTAACTCACATTATTACCGAACCATCTATAACTGGTGCTAGCTCTCTGATCTGTAACATAAAGTCTCACGATATCGTACTTTTAGCGTTGTATCGTTCTCCCTCCACACGAAATCTTGACAACTTTATTGATAGCTTAGACACTTTCCTTACTCAGATATCAGCCCAAAAGAATGTAGTGATCATGGGTGACATCAATATTGACATCACACCGAATGCCATCTCCCAGCAAGCAAATCAGTACCTGAACCTTATTGCCTCACATGGCCTCCTGCCTACGCATCTATTCCCAACACGTATTAACACTTGTATTGATCACGTTATGTTAAGATCTGACTATAAAAACACGACTTTGGTTGTTGATTCTTATATTACTGATCATAGGCCCACGATCATTAGCATCCAACGTGTAATGTCACTCCCTGCCTCTAAGCATAGTCGCATTGTTGTTGATTATACAGCTGTAACTACTGACATTTTATCAATGGACTTTAGTGAAATATTAACCATTCAAGACTCAAACGATGCCGCCGAGTCTCTGGTTTCCATCATTAGCTCGGTCATCGCCAACCATTCCAAATTGGTCCACATATCTTCGAAACGGCGAATTCTGAAACCCTGGATTACAGATGGACTGCTTCGCTGTATCCGTAATAGAGATAGCATGGCTGGAACTTTAAAGACAGATCCTGAAAACCTCACTCTCATGGCTACATATAAGCGATACCGTAATTTCTGTAACAAGCTTCTCAAAAATCTAAAACACGCATATGAAAGCGAGGAGTTTCAATTGGCGAAGAACAACCCTAAAGCTACTTGGAAGGTCGTTAAAAATGTTACCGGAACTAACCTCAATACTAAATCCCCCAGCGAGTTACTAAGAATATCATCGGATGAAAAGTCCTCGGTAAATAAAGTCAACGAGTTCTTTGCCAACGTTGGCAAGAACTTGGCTAGCAAATTCAAGGCCACCTCGTATACCCCGGAATATTGTCTCGATGCACTACCCTCTCACTCGCTAGTACTTTTACCTACAGATGAAGTAGAGGTCTCGAATCTCATTATTGGGTTACGAACTGATGCTGCGGTAGGCTGGGATGGCATTTCATCGAGAATCTTAAAATCCTGTCTGCCCGCGATTGTCCCGGTCATTACTCATATCTGCAATCGTTCTATTGCCACAGGCTGTTTTCCAAAGGTTTTCAAAAGAGCTGTTGTTCACCCAATCTTCAAAAATGGGGACAGACACAGTGTAGATAATTATAGACCGATTTCAGTCTTGCCTGCCATCTCTAAAATATTAGAAAAGATCCTCAATAATCGATTGATAAACTATCTTGAGTCATACAAATTACTAAGTGACAATCAGTATGGTTTTAGAGGTGGCAGGTCCACTGAAAATGCTGTTGCTGCCTTGGTAGATCACGTAGTATCAAATTTAGATGGTAAAATGAAATGTTTGGCTATCTTTCTGGATCTTTCTAAGGCATTCGACACTGTGTCCGTTCCCCACCTATTATCTAAGCTGGAGGCTACGGGCATTCGCGGACATGCCTTAAAGGTTTTCCAGGATTATCTCTGTGATAGAACTCAGTGCGTCAAAATAAATCATGTTATCAGTGACACCATTTCATTGAATTATGGCGTTCCTCAGGGCTCAATCCTGGGTCCTACCCTTTTTCTTATCTATATTAACAATCTATGCAAAATGTCTCTAATGAATTGCTCAATCTTCACTTACGCGGATGATACGGCTATGTTGATTCACGGTAGTGACTGGCCTGAAACAGTTAAATACGCGGAACTTGCTCTGAACTCAGTGATGAAATGGCTGTCAAATAATATCCTTACCCTAAATTTAAACAAAACGGTATACTTACCTTTCTCCTTACTATCCACCAACCTCCCTCCTCCAGATTCAATGGTGCTCAGAGCGCATACTTGCTCAATCGGTCTCTCTTCCTCACAATGTGGCTGCCCTCAAATCAAAAGGTGTGACTCTGTCAAGTACCTCGGTGTATATGTAGATAGTTCTCTGAGCTGGAAACCTCACCTCAGTAATCTCATATCGCGCGTCCGCAAGTGTATATTTATTTTTAAAAGGCTAAGGCACTCCGCTGACGGTCGTACAATTAAAACTGTTTATTATGCCTTGTGTCAAAGCATAATAAACTACTGCATCACAGTGTGGGGTGGGACTCCCAAGACAATACTCCTGCCTCTGGAACGAGCGCAGAGAGCAGTTCTCAAGGTTATGACCTCGAAGCCTTTTAGGTATCCCACTACGGCTCTCTACTCCGAATGTCAGGTTCTCACTGTGAGACAGCTTTTTGTCCTTAGTACTATTCTTCGCAAACATCCTTCTGTGGTATATGATCCAAATACCACCAAAAAACGCAGACATTTCGAAGTATGCTCAACCCACGGATGTAGAACGGCCCTTGCTCAGCGTCATTTCAGTATATTGTCAAACCATTTATATAATAAAATAAATAAACTCTGCTCCATTGCACCTATGTGTACAAAAGCATGCAAAACCAAGGTCACGAAATGGCTCTTAACATTAACTTATAACGAAACTGAAGACCTACTATAGATACCCATCGCTTAACTTAATGTAGTTAGTAAAATAATATGTTTAAATTTATATTTATACAGACTTACATAAACACATGTTTTCACCATATTTATCTATCCCTCACATATTTACACACCTATACATAGATACATAAATAGGCCACATCTTAGTTGAATTAGCTAGTAAATATAGTATTGTAATTTAATTGTGATATACTGTGCTCGTCTTACAACTATCGTTACATGTCCAAAGTATAGGCGAGGACGCTGGCACCCTAAACACAAGTTAAATCTTACATTGGGTGCCAGAGCTCATCGTAAACACTTTTTTCCCTAGTTGTACGCTGCATAGTGCTTAGATAAGTGTTTCGTGTACAATTATTGAAGGTAATAAATATATATATATATATAATGCTAAGTGCTAAGAATTGATTGTTTTTTTTTTTTTTTGTTATGTATTTAGGTATTTTATTGAATGGATTATTTGTTGATATTTTTGATTACGTTGACATTCTTTAAATTATATTAATTTTACTGACATAGACATAAGTGTGTTACTAACAAATTATGGATCAAATATGGTCTGAAATAAAATGATTATTATTATTATTATTATTATTATAAATACATAATAATGTATAAAGGTCGCAAGAATAAAAATTAGGTTTTAAATATCATGGTTCGCTGCTAATAATCTTTTATAATAATTTTAAAATAATAAAATAATTTTCAATAATTTTAAACACTTCGTTTTGCTTGGAATGCAAGCAAAACGAAGTGTTTAAAATTATTTAAAATTATTTTATTATTTTAAAATTATTATAAAAGATTATTAGCAGCGAACCATGATATTTAAAACCTAATTTTTATTCTTGCGACCTTTATACATTATTATGTATTTATATTCATCTATTTAATTTTAAACTAGTTTTAATACTTAATATTGTAACCTTGAGACATTTGATGTAATAATATGACATTTCTGTTTTTGTATTTCATTGATTTGATAAAGTTTAAAATTGA
Organism: Xestia c-nigrum; assembly: GCA_916618015.1. NCBI lineage: Eukaryota > Metazoa > Arthropoda > Insecta > Lepidoptera > Noctuidae > Xestia > Xestia c-nigrum. The sequence goes on from OU745249.1 coordinate 25,649,557, forward strand.
ATTATTATTAAAAATTATTATTATTTAAAATTATATTATTTGATTATGATTTGCATGCCCATGTGACGGCAGAGCATGAAGAACTAACTTCTATGACAACATCTATAACCAATTTGTATACCCATGTTTGCAAAGAAATAAATGATTTGATTTGATTTATGCTTCTGTGATACAAGTATACACCTCTATGGGTACGTATTTGAATATCGAAGATTAAAATATCGATGTTCAAAACATCGAAAGGGAAATATCGAACGACCATATAACCGAAAATTAAAATAACGAAAGTTTATAATATCGAATGGTTAAATATCATACGTCCAATATATCTTAAATCTGAATATCTATAAAAGATCAAAATATCGAAATACAGATTATCGAACGTCCTAAATATCGATGGGTACATATATTATTCGAACATCGAAAATTAAAAAATGGGTTAATTTTCAACATTTAATACATTCATTAATTCACCATAAAAATACGTACAAGTTAAAATATCGAACAAATTTTGATATAAGTAGTATGAGTGGAAAAGGGTTGCTTCTGCAACGTCTCCGGCGCTACGGGAAGTGCAACCCCTTCGCCCTTGCGTAACAAAGGATAGGCACCCATGTTCACCTCCGCAGTTTCGGCTTGCTGGTCGCCTACGGCGACCAACCTCAGCCGGCTCCCACGGATGCCTATGCTTTGTTACAGCAGGCGGGGGTTGCCCTGCCTTCGCGCCTCCGGATTTTAGGCTAGGGGTAACAGCCAAAAGATTACGTAAATTCGGAGTGCCGCAATTTGGTTTTGGAACAATTTCGACCTATTTTATCCATGAAAATCAGTGTCCAGTGTATAAGCATAGATCAATCGTGAAAGTATTATTTAAGGTACTCCCTTGATTGTCCTAAATTTTTTTGTCCGAAAATCACTATCCATAACACGTTTGCTATAAACTTCAGTTACCATAATGTTCAAAACACCGAAATTATGTTTTACATAACTAACTTTACTTCTAATACTATTTTGTCATAATATCGAATACTATAATAATTGAATCTCCGAATTTTACATGACGTAAAGTCGTATGTCCTAAGTATTGTATCACATAATGTGTATATATTTTTTTTTTGATACGGCATCTCGCCGTTCAGTCTGAGAAGACTGGCTTTTGCTTAACCGGGCAAGTCCTGTGGATGCCTTGAATTTACGACTTTTTGGCGACTAGGGTGTGACGCGGACGTTGGACGGAGCTAATACGCGATGGGTCGTACCGGGCGGCCGATGCGATTAGGGGGTTCCTATGCTTTATGGCAGTGTCGAAGTAACGCTTGGAAAGGCGTTTCATGAACTGCTTAACAGTAGGGATTTTAAGGTCTACGTGAAGACTATCGTTACGGACGTAAGGGGGGGCACCGGTGATTTTGCGGAAAAATCGGTTCTGCAAGGTCTGCATCGTGTGGATATGACGCGGGTGGGCATGAGCGAATACTATGCAAGCATAAGTCATGATAGGACGGATGACTGCAGTCTAAAGACGCAATTTGCACTTGAGTGACAACTTGCTCTTTCTAGTGATCATGAAGTGGAGTCGGCCCATAGCGAAGGCAGCCCGGTCACGAGCTGCTTTGATGTGGGCCTTGACTGACAGATGGTAGTCAAGAATAACTCCAAGATACTTGGCTTGCTTCTCCCAGGGGATAGGCTTACCGAACATAGTGATGGGGGGACCTGGCGAACGCTTAAGGCGTGCCTTATAATATAAAACACGTAATGTGTATGATTCCGAATGGTCATTTATAAATTGTTAGCCGCTAAAAAAATGCCTAAAAGTTAGGTTTTAGTGACAGAAACGAATTGCTGTGAATCCGACTCCACGCAGTCTTGTCTGCCCTACCCCAAGAGTGTTATTTAAAATCGCGTAGGCGCGGAGGGGCGAGGCGGGCCGCGAATTGAGGAGCAGGTGGTTGTAACACTCCCCGCCGCGGTTGAGGCTGGCCGGCTAAGCAGGCCAGCAAGCCGAAGCTGCGGTGGTGAGCGTTAAACCCATCTGCTACGATAAGCTCGCGTGAGGCCGCCGGAGCCCCGCAGCACCGGAGCCGTGACAGAAACCATGCCTGCTGCATGATGCTTGGTCGTTTGCATGCTACATACTTGCTTGCATACTGTATGCTTGCATGCTGCACGCTTGTTTGCATGTTAGCTTGCTGCATGCTTGCTTGCTTGCTGTATGCTTGCCGCATGCTTGCTACATGCGTGCTGCATGCTTGCTTGCATTTTTGCAGCAGTGTAAGTTAATAGTATAGGCCGTACACAAGTTAATAGCACACGTGACTTAGCGGCTGGCAGTACTTACCATATTGTAGGGACCTAGGTAAGCCGAAGATTATGGACTTACGGCAGGAGCAGAAAAAGAAAGTATGTATAGTAGAACGAGATAGAATGAGTAATTGTCGATATCGTATTTGATACCAACTAGATTTTTTTATGTTGTAGATTTCTGTTTTTTTACTCTTCTGCATTTCTGATCTCACTTTTGATGAATGAAGATGAAGTCAAAATAAAAATCAAAAATGGCGCCGACGAAAGTTTTTGGATTTTTAATCATGGGTGTCGTTTCCATGGTTTTTGGTGTCGCTAATAGTGAAAATGAGGTCAAAATTAACACGGGGAAAAAAGTAAACAGAAGCAAAAAAAACAGTTTTCCTTTTTTTTCTTCGGCTTCCCCTGACACTATTTTCACCCTGCGCTACTGTTAGGTAGAGGTGTATCTTATCCTACACCCACATTTCACACATTTAGCTTACTCCCATCAACCGGGCACAAATAATATAATAACACTTTGCCCGTCCCGGAAATCGAACACAGGACCTCATGCTCAGTAGCGCTTGCGACAATTTGACCAACGATGCAGTCTCACACATGACCCATCAATATTTTCACGCGTCGAAGTCGCGGTTATTTCTTCAATGTCATTTTTAAAAATGTCATTATTAATTAACGTTGAGGAAATAGCAGTTCAAGTAGCTTTACATTTATTTTTGTGCTTTTGTATACGCCTTGTCATCACATTTTTTTGTGCTTTCTGTGCACATCGTTTAAACACACGAGTATAAAGCTTATAGTTTTTCTCATTGTGTTTTTTATAAATTTTACTAGTTATGAATTTAAGATATAGCTGACGTTTCGTTTGACTAGACTTTTTAATGCCTTTCGTTATCCTATTTTGTGTGACTGGTTTAATGTTAACTTTAACCTTAATTACCGGAAAGCACAGATCGTAAAATAATGTAAATGTTTCATAAAATAAATTAAAAGCTTCTGCTAGAGTGTCAGTTAAGTGTTTCCGAAAATGAAAGAGAAGACATACATTCGCAAAATTTATCGAGATTGTCCGAACAGTAATCACGTTTCAATTCAGTCCAACAATATCTTTTCACATGTTTTTTCGCTTTTATAGTAATCGTTTGAGCTGTTTCGTGATCTGACAGGCCGAATTCATGAATTTCCAACTGCACATTTTTGACGTTACTGGCGATTTTATCAATGCAAGCGTTCGCCCGAGTTGGTGATTATATGTGAGCTTCAGAATTGTAGTTATGAAGGATGCTTAAAAGTTCTTTCGTTGCAGTTTAATATGTCGATATTCCAATCACCATAAAACGAAGTGTTTAAAATTATTGAAAATTATTTTATTATTTTAAAATTATTATAAAAGATTATTTATGATTCTTTGGTCTTGTGGCACACTTGATTTTAAATTTTAAACTAGTTTTAATACTTAATATTGTAACCTTGAGACATTTGATGTAATAATATGACATTTCTGTTTTTGTATTTCATTGATTTGATAAAGTTTAAAATTGAATTATTATTAAAAATTATTATTATTTAAAATTATATTATTTGATTATGATTTGCATGCCCATGTGACGGCAGAGCATGAAGAACTAACTTCTATGACAACATCTATAACCAATTTGTATACCCATGTTTGCAAAGAAATAAATGATTTGATTTGATTTATGCTTCTGTGATACAAGTATACACCTCTATGGGTACGTATTTGAATATCGAAGATTAAAATATCGATGTTCAAAACATCGAAAGGGAAATATCGAACGACCATATAACCGAAAATTAAAATAACGAAAGCTTATAATATCGAATGGTTAAATATCATACGTCCAATATATCTTAAATCTGAATATCTATAAAAGATCAAAATATCGAAATACAGATTATCGAACGTCCTAAATATCGATGGGTACATATATTATTCGAACATCGAAAATTAAAAAATGGGTTAATTTTCAACATTTAATACATTCATTAATTCACCATAAAAATACGTACAAGTTAAAATATCGAACAAATTTTGATATAAGTAGTATGAGTGGAAAAGGGTTGCTTCTGCAACGTCTCCGGCGCTACGGGAAGTGCAACCCCTTCGCCCTTGCGTAACAAAGGATAGGCACCCATGTTCACCTCAACAGCTTCGGCTTGCTGGTCGCCTACGGCGACCAACCTCAGCCGGCTCCCACGGATGCCTATGCTTTGTTACAGCAGGCAGGGGTTGCCCTGCCTTCGCGCCTCCGGATTTTAGGCTAGGGGTAACAGCCAAAAGATTACGTAAATTCGGGGTGCCGTAATTTGGTTTTGGAACAATTTCGACCTATTTTATCCATGAAAATCAGTGTCCAGTGTATAAGCATAGATCAATCGTGAAGGTATTATTTAAGGATTTGTTGATTTCGCATCCTTAAAAAAAAAAAAAAAAAAAAAGGTATTATTTAAGGTACTCCCTTGATTATCCAAATTTTTTTGTCCGAAAATCAGTATCCATTACACGTTTGCTATAAACTTCAGTTACCATAATGTTCAAAACACCGAAATTATGTTTTACATAACTAACTTTACTTCTAATACTATTTTGTCATAATATCGAATACTATAATAATTGAATCTCCTAATTTTACATGACATAAAGTCGTATGTCCTAAGTATTGTATCACATAATGTGTATGATTCCGAATGGTCATTTATAAATTGTTAGTCGCTAAAAAAATGCCTAAAAGTTAGGTTTTAGTGACAGAAACGAATTGCTGTAAATCGGACTCCACGCAGTCTTGTCTGCCCTACCCCAAGAGTGTTTTTTTAAAATCGCGTAGGCGCGGAGGGGCGAGGCGGGCCGCGAGTTGAGGAGCAGGTGGTTGTAACACTCCCCGCCGCGGTTGAGGCTGGTTATTTTCATCATAGTTGTAAGCGAATGACTAGAAGGTGTCCAATACCCATATTTCATAAATGATTGATATTTCATGTTTCAATGATTACGTATTATACTGTGACACCCAACCAGACTGGAAACAGAAGAGAACAGTACAAAGACGGTTGTTTCTAAAAAAATTAGGCATGGAATTGGTAAATGATCACATCAACCGTAGAAAAACTCTTCCTCGGTCAAATGTTTCACTGGAATTAGTACTACGAGTGCAGTCCGGTGTTACTGAGACAACGAATACTTCCACTACTCAGAGTTCAAATAAAAGAAAAAGGTGAAGTGTATCTTCAAATCAAATCAAATCAAATCAAAAATATTTATTTGCAAGAAATACGTCATACAACAAGGAAAGATCTTATGTCCTAAAAGTTATAGTATTCTGCCTGCAAGCAAGCGTGCAAATTATTATTATTATTTAGTAACATTTCAGTAATTATTATCATGCAATTAATATTATTACAATTATTATAAAATCAGTATTAATTATTTACATTCATCACAAAATTATTTTTTAAATTCCATAAATTACTTAACGCCATAGAAACAACAGTTTAGTAGCAACTCGGTCAATTTATTTTAAATAAATTACCCTGCAACATTTAAAATTCATTCGGAATCTTCTTCTTCTAATCTAAATATATATGTCACCGTAAAATTGTCAAACACGTTATATTACAATAGTACGTGTTTTTTCTTGCGAGATTGTAATGTCTCGAATTATTGTCAACTGAACATACGGAAGTATCTCTGCCCCCATAAGCGGGACTTGGGGCACCCCCCCGTTAGGTTAGTTAGGTTCCTATAAACCCTGCACTCAAAAATAGGGGCCCCGCGAAGCGGGGCTCCATCGACTACGCTTTTTAGGGGGAATATAAAGTGTTTTAAGGTTATGTTATATTAATCGGTATTTCTCAGGAATGGTACATTATCTTTTCATGAGAGTTGTGCCACTGGGCAAGGGGGACCCCTCCTTCCCTCCACACCGCGTAAGTTGACTACCATCGCATGCATTTGACGAAAAATAATGCGTTTTGTTGTAAGCAGTATGTTCATTTGACAATAATTCGAGACTTTACAATATCGCTAGAGATATTACAATATAACGTATTTGACAATTTTACGGTGACATATATAATTCAAAGGTGACTGACTGACTGACATAGTGATCTATCAACGCACAGCCCGAACCACTGGACGGATCGGGCTGAAATTTGGCATGCAGGTAGATGTTATGACGTAGGCATCAGCTAAGAAAGGATTTTGATCAATTCTACCCCCAAGTGGATAAAATAGGGGATGGAAGCTAATATGAAAGTCCTTCAGTTTTAAAGTTAGGATCTTCTAATTTTGTGTTTAGGCTGACGATTGAAAATTAATTTATGCGTGTTTCAGCGTTTTTGATAACTCCACCCCGAAGGCTTATAAAGGGGATGCAATTGTTTGTGAAAAATCCTTAATTTTCGACGTAAAATGTACAAAATTTGTTATCTGGGCTTTTGATTGGAAGCTAACGCAACGGCTTTATTAGAATTTCAACCCTTGAGGGGTGAAAAAAGAGCAACATTTTGTTTTTAATTATAGTTTTTATTTTTTGAGTCACCAAATAGTATCAAAGTTAGTAAGTCGTTAGTTTTTTTTTATTTCAACCCACAAAGGGGTAAAGGGGATGAAGTTTTGCATTGTAGTTGTTCATTCGTTCACCAATAACAGCAGCAGGAGAGACCTTTTGCAGCAGTGCAAGTTAATAGTATAGGCCGTACACAAGTTAATTAGCACACGTGACTTACTTAGCGGCTGGCAGTACTTACCATTTTGTAGGGACCTTGGTAAGCCGAAGATTATGGACTTACATACATATGGATTGAAAAAGAAAGTATGTATAAGAATGAGATAGAATGAGTAATTTAAAACACTTCGTTTTGCTTGCATTCAGCAAGCAAAACGAAGTGTTTAAAATTATTCTCCTTACCAAATGTAACGTGATCTTAATTTAAATCTTGACGGCAATAAACTTGATTTTATAGCGGAAACTGTATTCTTAGGTATTACTATAGATTCAAAATTACAGTGGGGCGCGCACTTTAGAACTCTTTCAGGTAGGTTAAGCTCAGCTGCATATGCAGTTAGGAAAATAAGGCAGTTAACGGATGTAGCCACAGCTAGGTTAGTTTACTATGCTTATTTGCACAGTATTATGTCTTACGGCATCCTGCTGTGGGGATCAGCAGCAGACGTTGACTCCATTTTTATACTACAAAAAAAAAAATTAAAAAAAAAAAAAAAAATACAGACGAATTGATAACCTCGCCTCTTTTTGGAAGTCGGTCGAATAGAGGGCCGTCCGCGCGATTTACAAAATGGTTCCTCGCGAGTCACTCAGAGAAAAATTCAAAGAGATCGATATACTAACTCTGCCTTCACTTTATATCTTTGAATGTATTTTATATGTCCGCAAAAATCAAAGGCTTTTCAAAATTAGAAGCGACTTCCACAATAAAAATACACGCAGTAAACATGAAATTGTAATACCTAAATTCAGATTAACAAAAACTAGCAAGTCTTTTATTATAAACAGTATATATTACTTATAAGCGCTTTTATAACAAGTTGCCAAAGTCAGTTCTATGTCTCTGTCTCTCTCTGTCCTTATGAAAAAAGCATATTACAAAATCAAGGACTACTTTGATGACAAAGAAGTTTGGCTATGATTCCTTCTGCGCATGCGGCTTCCCTGGTAGCTCATAAACGGCACAGATTTGTGGTTGTCTCTAACTATTCTTAATCTCATTATTCTTTTTCTTTTGATTTAGATTATTACTGTAGTTTTCAAATCATTTTTTTCTCATATTTTGCTCAGAATAGAACAGTTACAGCACTGATGACAATATTTGTGTCACTTGTTTAATTTAGATCTCTAATTAAATATTCTATTTTTTTATTCACTTACCTTTGTATAGATGCTTTTTTACCTATTATTTGTGAATGAGTGAACATTGAAGGCCTTTTAGATTCCCGGATGCTGTTTAACTTTTGTTAAATATTCCTTTTGTTTTAATTTTTTTGTATAGCAAGCAACGACCTATTGTCGGGCCTACGCTGTCCCCCCATACTTTAGTACTAATGCTGTAATGAAACATAATAATATTGTAATACCAAATGATTTGAAAAGATTAACCATGGAGTTTCTTGCCGGTTCTTCTCCATGGAATTGACCAACGCGAACCGTGCACCTTTTTCGACGTTTTATAAGTGCCCATCCAGGCCTATGTGAAATAATGTATTTTGATTTTGATTTTTGACAAGTGCTACATCTGTTAGTAATATATCCTGCATTCGCTAAAAGCGATACTTAGAACAATCGAGACGTTGGCACACAAAAAAAGGGGCTGAGGACGATCGGGGCAGGTAGAGGCGGAGAGGAATGGGGTGATGATGCGGAGCAGGAGGGGCAGTTGGTTTTAGACGTCCCATCCAGGCCTATGTGAAATAAAATATTTTGATTTTGATTTTGATTAACCCAAAATGTAACGATTAATGTGCGTGTTGGAAATATACTGCAAGGAGTTTGTCTGTCCCAGTACAAATTCTATGTGGTCTACTCATAAGTTTTCTAGACAGATGTCACTTACTCGTCGTCTGATCGTTTGCCTGTGCAGAGCACAATACATTTTGGAATCTTATAATGTGTTTTTATTGAGTAGCCTACGGAAACCAACATGGTAGCAGAGCGTGGTTGTTTAAATTCGCTACTCTGATTTTTATTTTCCAAGTGTGCGCGTGTGATTTCGTAAATTATTTTCAAAATTTTATTCGTAAGAAAAAAAACAAAGAACAATGGCAACTGTCATGCAAAATGTTTCTATAGAAAAATTATTCATCCTGGATATTCATGATGCGGATGGAGCTCATCCATGACGATCTTTGGTTTTGTGACCTGAATTATATCCGGTCTGTTGTAGTAAATCGTTCTATCAGTCAGAATAGCGCGATCGTAGTAGAGCTTATGTGTTGTATTTTCTAGAGTAGTTTCTGGTTTATAATATTGTAGTAGGGAGTGTTGGTATTTTGAATGAGTGTGTGTTTGAGTGCTAGTTTTTGGTGGATGGACGTTGGCCACTTGGTTGTGCCTTTTTTTTTTTTTAGTATGGGAAAACATCAAATGACTTCTACCACTCTGGGCGGGAGTGTCAGACTTTTACTGACTAAAACCCATCCATGTTCCTTCCTCGCCCTTTATGTTCCGGGGCCGCGGGATCTCTTTCGAACAGGCCCGCAACCCCGGCAGGCTTCGGCCCTTGCGGGCCCCTCCCCTTATGCTGACATCTCTTTGAGGCGCGCGTGGAACACAAACGTGCCGTCGACACGGCCTGTCGTCCTTAGACGGACGGACGGCTAGCTAGCCCATGGCCAACCGTCCACAGGCCCGCATCTACGGTGGCCGGTAGCCACCACGTGGCCCCCGACGCCCGGTGCTTCTCCCGCGGCGGCTGGGAAGAGAGGCTCTCTCCTTCTCTCGTTCCGCCACCTCCTTCGCTAGCATGACTGCTTCGCTGAAGGAGGTGACGGCTTCCTATTCCGTCTCGCTCCGGACCATGGATTGAACCAGGGCCGGACGCGAGAGGTCGCCGCCGCCGATCGCCGCTACGAGGACACGGCGGTGCTCCGCCCACGCAGGGCAGACTTTCACCGTGTGCTCCACCGTGTCCTCCGGTCGATCCTTGCAGTGTAAAACACCCGGGCGTTTCCTCCCGCCCGATTCGGTGCATGTACCTCCCGAAACATTCGTGTCCGGTGAGGACCTGCGTCAGGCGGAAGGTGAGGACGCCGTGGCGCCTCTCCAACCACTCCTCAAAGAGGGGACTTACCGCTACTATCGTGGCGTGCCCTGCACGGGGTTGCGACAGTCGATCTCTCCATGTCGCCATGAGATCGCACCGGAGGTCCGTCCTCTGAGTGGCAATTTGCCGCGGCAGCGGAGTTTCCCCCCGGCGTAGTACCTCCTCGTGCCATTCGTGTAGGCGCTTGAGGACTATCACCTCCAGATCCCATGGCGGCAATCCGGCAAGCAGGCCCGTTGCCTCACGAGAGATCGTGCGGTACCCACGGACCATCTTTACGGTCACCACTTTTTGGGGCGCGTTCAGATAATGAGCGGCTCGCCGCTTCAGGGAACGCGCCCACACTGAGGCCCCGTAAAGGGCCATGGACCGCACGACTCCCGCGTAAAGCCTACGCCAGGAGGCGTTTTGCCCCCCAAGGTTGGGCAGCAGCCGCCTGAAGGCAGCCCCGGTCCGTTCCAGCCTGGGAGCCAAACGTCGGAAGTGCTCCACTAAGTTCCACCGACTGTCGAGCACGAGTCCTAGGTACTTCAAAGTTGACTCGACGCCGATGGATACCCCTCTTACCATCAGTGTGGATCCCGACGGTTGCACATTCCGAGGCCCATGAAAGCACATGGCCTCCGACTTGTGCAGTGCCACCTCGAGACCCAGTTGCCGGATCCTCTCAGCGACTATCGCAACCCCGCGTGTCATAGTTTCGGCCGCCGCCTCGTGCGACCTCCCCTGTGCCAGCACCAGGGTGTCGTTTGCGTAGCAAACGACGCTGACACCACTAGGGAGGTCCGCGCGCAGCACCCAGTCGTAACCGATGTTCCACAGGGGCGGTCCCAGAACCGATCCCTGTGGGACACCGCACGACATCTCTCGCCGGTTCCATTCTCCGCAGCGACTGGGGTAGATGACGGCCCTGTCCGTCAGGTAGTCCCCGACCACACGACGGAGGTACCCGGTGATACCGGAGTGCCTCCCTGATGCAGCTCCAGGGCATGGAGTTGAAGGCGTTGGCGATGTCGAGAGACACCGCCAAGACGACTTCTCCCCAGGACATTGCATCCCCCGTCGTAAGGGCTCTGACACGCATGATTGCATCCACTGTAGAGCGCCCCTTGCGGAAACCAAACTGGTTTTCCGCAAGATTCGGCCCCATCCCCTCAAGGACTTGGTTGTGCCTGTGAGTGTAGTCTGTCTGCGTGAGAGTTGTGCATGCTCCAGTTATATGCTGGATGGTTTCTGGGTGGAGGTGACATTTGCGACATTTGTCATTAATTACTGTAGGATCTTTGATTATGTATTTTCTGTAGTTTTTTGTGTTGATGATATGGTCCTGAATTGCTATTATAAATCCTTCGGTTTCTGGAAATAAGTTTCTTTTTTTAACCACTTATTTGAAGCTAATTTGTTTATGTGGGATTGCTCTAAGTCATGAGGGTGCCGCCCGTGGAGTACTTTTTTCTTATTATTATTATTAGCTAATCAAAAGAAAACGGAAGATTTAAAGTAGGCAAAGCAGTAAAGTAGCTCTTACAAATAACTTTGTTTCGTTTCCTCATACTTGGAGATTCATGAAGCTTCGACGAAGTCAAATAGTTGGTCTAGGATATGGCAGGCCATTCCCAAACAAGTGAGCAAGTGGATCGCGTCCATCACAATCACTTTATTACGGAATGAAATCCCGACTATTAATAATAATATTATAAATACCCACGCACTTAACTTTCCAGTTCGAATAACTCCAGACATGGCCAGACATTGGACGTCGCCTGGATTGTCCAAACTGTTCAATATTTTTTACTCAGGATTCAGACTCAGATTTTGTAATAATGTTTTGATTGAAAAGAGTGTCCATGGAGTGTCTTGACCGTTCTTCTCCATAGAGATCTACGCTAGGGAATGGGATTTTATTATATTTTTGACATTCAAAAGTGCCGTAACGGTATTATTGAAATAAATGATTTGATGAAACAGTAGATATGATTGAAAAACACCTTAATTTAAATCATTAAAATATTAGCTGGGTGAGGAGATTTCCAACTCAAATTATAGCAATCCAATATTTGTTGTTGTTATTGCGTATTTTATCAATCAATCAATAATTTTGTTATCAAGCATCTTAAGGCCCATAGATAAAATACACAAAATAACATAACAACTTATAAACCCCGCACCGCACCACACCGCACCTGCTCCTCAACTCGCTCCTCAAACGTGTTCTCTATGTAATTTCAAGTTACACAGTGCTGATCAAATCTGAAATGAGTCAGGTAATTGCTAACTTCGTTAATTGGTAGTCCTTGACGATTAAAGATAAAGATAAAGATAAAGAATCATTTATTTGTTTAACTTGTGTGACATGATACATGGATATGCACATAGGGATGGAACGAGGTTTGAAGATTGTTGGTTCAACATGTTTTGCCATATTCGGCGTACAAAATAGTTTTAAAGTACTTACTTCATTGAAAGTCACAAATGAATAAATAATTAAATCACATCAGTCAAGAAATTACAATAACCAAAATTAAATCAATTCAAATACATAATAATTACAGTCGATACAATAATTAAATCACATTAGTCAAGAAATTACAATAGTCAAAATTCAATCAATTCAAATACACAATCACATTCGATACAAAACAATTACAAAGAATAATTAAAACAATAAAATTAAAATTAAAATTACAAATTAAATTAACTTTGAAAGTTTTTGGTTTTGAGTTGTAAATTTGAAAATCTTGTTCATAGTGTGTAAAATATTCAGTGGTACAACAGTTAGTTTCTAGGACTTGACTCCATACATTTATTTCAGCCTCGTCATTGTCATCTATTCCTTAAAAACTTCAGGCCCCGTATTCACAAACGTTCGACTCGTTTCCGATTCGACAACTCGTATATCTGTCTTCTTCTGGCATTACGAAAACGACCGAGATAGACATACGACTTACCGAATCGAAAGCGAATCAAAGCGTTGTGAATACGGGGGCTGAACTACTTCTCATTAATTGGGAGAAATGAGATATAATTGGAAGCGTCTTGATCGTCCTCTGGTTATAGGCTTTCGTGAAGTCACTGTTAACGTGCATTAAATCAAACTTGTGAATCAACTTATAATAAGTAAAAATGAATAGTTTATTCTCTATGCATTTCTAACGCCATTTGTTTTAGTTTTCTCCTGTCGACCTTGGTAGATGCGGTCATCGGTATAGCGTCGATGAATAACACACCGCCTCTGAGTTGCTTCGCGTCTGTCAGAGATTCTGTAAAATCAAATATATTTGTGTTAGGCGTGACCAAATTTTCTAGTTTTAGTGTTTGCTTTGATTTAGCTTGAAAATCGGCATTAAAGTCGAATGATGAGAACTCAAAACGTGCCACAGATTAAAATAAGTCCTAGTATGGTTGAAACAGGGAATACAGTTTATATGGAAAAATAAATTTCTTAGTTTTTGAAACACGAAAACTGATTTACAGGAAACTTCAAAAAATCGAACGACTGCCTATCTGACTTCCACAACCCAGTTAGTGCTGGGTGGATAGCAGACTTTTTGGGCCACTAACTAGCTGTAGCAACTGTCAAAGATAAATAAATATAAAAACAGTATAGACCTTAACAAAGTAAATCATCATCATCGTCATCATCAGCCTATAATGTTCCCACAGCTGGGACACGGCCTCCACTCTATGAGAGGGAATGGGCTATAATCTACCACGCGGGCCTAGTGCGGATTGGTAGATGTCACATGTCTTCGATTTTTTGGTTCTAAGACATGCCGGTTTCCTCACGATGTTTTCCTTCACCGTTTTGAGAGCAGCGGTGATGAAATAAATTACACAAAGTAATGCGCCTGTCTGGGTTTGAACCCACGACTTACTGTTCGTAAGTCGGGGCCGCCACCACTGGGCCACCGCTGCTCTCTAGAAAGTTAATATTCATGTCAAATCAGTCAAAGTCACAATTCACAATAATAAAAATAATAAAATACATAACTAAGTATTTTGGTGTTGGTGGTTTTGTGCACTTAGTTAAGGGCAGGCATGTGCCAATTAAACGTTGTAATATTTTTTTGTTTCAATTTTCCAAAAGTAACAATCATAGTTTTGTAAAATTCATCCTATGGGTGTTCAAATTCGTAAGAGAAACAGCAAAAACTTGTAGACGAATATTAACGTTCTCTGAATAGTGTATACCTACATACAAAGAAAGAAAAAAAAATAAGTATTTATAAGACTGATAGGGTTAACAAAAAGAACGATTTAATAAACAATAAAACAAAACCTAAGAAAAAGATAAAACAAAACTAGTTCTGTATGAGACCAAAAGGCCCTAGTATCCCAGCATGGTTCTGTGACATTTTAATGAAAAATCACAACGCTTCTATTCTGATAGACGGCTAAGTGATGCCACGGTCACATACGAATATAAATAAATACCTTTAACCCAGTCCTTGATCTCGTCAGCGCTAGGCTCAGCCCCTGGCCGGGGTACCACGCACGCGACTGGCAGGTCATTGCACTCGTCGTCGCGAACGCCTGTCACCGCCACGTCTAGTACGCCCGGGTGCTGGCGGATTACTGCTTCTAATTCTACTGGAGATATCTGGTGGAAAACATCAGGTATTTATTTTCCATACATTGGCTTCAAACAAAATTTTCGTAGATAGTGCTGCCATCTGTGTGTTTAGGTACAGTCAGCAAAACAGTTAGGTATGCAGGCTAGGAATTTTCTTACGACTATTATAAATGTAAAAGTCTGTATCGATCGATTTTTCTTATTCTTTCACGCAGAAACTACTGAAAGGATTTGCATGAAATTGCAAACAGATTGATTATAACCCTTTTCCACTTATAATCGTAGTAAGAAGATTGCTAGCCTGTAAACCTAACTGTTTTGCTGACTGTACACCAACTTTCAACTTTCATAACGAGAACAGTTCGACTACTTGCTAGTGAAGTAGATAGCCTAGCGGTGACAGCGGTTGTCCGTGTGACAAGTTCGAATCCTTATAACTTTATTCTAACAGTATTTCAAACGAAGTTTGAACCACCACAAATAGAGTTGGAAATTTAGCAGATACCACAGCATTATTCGGTAAAGTCAATACGGATATTTTCCCTGGACCACTTTGTTTGAGGTTGGGTCATACTCATACCTTCTTACTCTTGTATTTAAGCAGCAATTTGATCCTTTCCACAAAGAAGAAGTTCCAGTTTTCATCTCTGTAGAAAGTGTCACCAGTTTTGTACCAGCGGTCTTCGGCGAAAGCTTCTTTTGTGGCTTCGACGTTATTGTAGTATTCCTGTTGAAATAAAATAATATCAGACTTTCGTCAATTCTAATGGCTGTACAATGAAACGACTCTCAGGCGAGAACATGGACCTAATCTTCAAACAGGACTTAGTTCTCCAAAATTCGTATTAAATGTATAAAATGTACCATAATGACTTGACCATAATTATCAATGGTTTATACTGAGACGAGAGAAATAGACAACGTAAGAAGAGAGTGAGTGTAAGTTTTATACTGATAATTTTGATGTATTTTGTCCTGTGCGGGCTAATGAATGCTTTTTCTTTCTTTCTTAACCGAGGCCGTTTGTCTTTCTTTATTCTCTCAATTGCCACGGGAAAAATGTTAAAGCTGGTAGAAAATACTACCTACACCGACTACTAGTAAAATAAGTTATGTACCTGTGTATTTTACAAGCTTTTAGATTAAAGTATGTAATTGAGATGTCAGCATAAGGCGACTACAGGAGCTAAGTACGAGTTTTATATTGCCTGAAATAATGTAATTCACTGCAATAAATAAAACCAGAAAAATATGTATATATATTCTTCATTATATACGATAATACTAGCTGACCCACGCAACTTCGTCTGCGTCACATAAGAGAGAAAAACGAAAGAAAACAAACGTCCCCGTTTTTGCAACATTTTTCATTCCTGCTCCGCTCCTAATGAGCGTAGCCTTCCTCGATAAATGGAGTTTCCAACACAAAAATAATTTTTGAATTCGAGCCGGTAGTTCCTGAGATTAGCGCGTTCAACCAAACAAACAAACAAACTCTTCTGCTTTATACTATTAGAATAGATGATAGTGTTTTGACAACCTGTATGAACATTATCTCTAAAACTTTTTTTAACGAGTAAAGGCCATACAATAATACATGCGATAATTCTGTTTTTAGCAAATAATTCTACATGCAACATATTATTAGCATCATAGTGTTTTATTTTTTTAGTCCAATCAATATTTTTTTGTAAATCTATCGAAACTACTCATTTCGCAATATTCGGTGCCAGTAACGTAACAACCACTTTGTAGTGCAAATTGATTAGAACGTTATTCTAACAGTATTATATTCCAAACAAATCCGAATTAACCCTTCACCTTGCTTTATCACTATCATTTTTAGATGTTTCAAAAGAAACAGTTCCAGTATTAATTGAAAAAATAATCTAATAAAACAAGTATGAGCAAATGTGGGACGGCTTGCTGAATTACTCCAATCAATGTGTTATCAATAACGCACGAAACAGGACAACTTCTTAGGAAACGTTTTAAAAAATACACTGGTTTGAAGGCATATCAACATAACCACGTATTTAATACATTATTCTGAAGTCATATTTAAAGAGAATTTTAATATTATATCATCATCATCATTCTCTTGCCCTTATCCCAAATTAATCGGGGCCGGCGCAGCATGTCTTCTTCTTCCATACTCCTCTATTTTTCGTCATCTCATCAGACACTTCTTTTCTTACCATATCCTTCTTAACACAGTCCATCCATCATTTCTTTGGTCTTCGTCTACTCAAATACCCATCCACATTCATACTCAAAACTTTTTTCACGACATTTTCCTCATTCCTCCGCATCACATGCCCATACCACGACAACCGATTACCACACAACTTTTCAGTCACCGGCGCCACTTTCAGACTTCCTCTAATATGCTCATTCCTTACTTTATCCATTCGCGTAACACCACACATCCCCCTTGGCATTCTCATCTCCGCGACATGCAGATCCCTTTCGTTCATCCCTTTTGTGGCCCAACATTCTGATCCATACAACACAGCAGGTCTAACCATTGTTTTATAAATCTTCCCCTTAAGTTTTAGGGGAATGCGGGAGTCGCAGATCGTTCCCGTGACCTGCCGCCATTTCATCCATCCCGTGTTAATTCTGTGCTTTACACTACGATCTATTTCGCCATCGCTTTGCATGAGTGAACCAAGATACCGAAAGTCGGAGCAGACAGGAAGAGACGCGCCATCTAGCGCTATGGCTCCAGAGCTGGAGAGACCGCCAAAATCGCAGAACATGTACTCAGTTTTGCTTCTGCTGATTTTCAAGCCAACATTCTCCAGTTTCTGTTGCCATCTCTCCAGTCTGCTCTGGATCTCAGGTCCATTTTCACCGACAAGAACAATGTCATCGGCAAACAGCATGCACCAGGGTGCTTCTTCTTGGATGTCCGACGTCAAAGCGTCCATGATCAACAAGAAGAGGTAAGGACTTAAAGCCGACCCTTGATGCAAACCTACAGCCACACTGAACTCATCGGTGTTGCCAGCAGCTGACCGGACGTAGGTACAAGATTGACTGTACATAGCACGAATTAACTCTACATACTTCCCAGGTATACCTTTCTCTTTCAAGGCCCACCACAACACATCCCGAGGTACCCTATCATACGCTTTCTCCAGATCAATGAACACCATGTGCAAGTTTTTGTGTGCACGTCTGTACTTCTCGCACAATTGGCGGAGTGCAAACGTGGCGTCCATTGTTCCTCGACCTGGCATAAACCCAAACTGATTTTGAGTGATCTTACTCTCCTCTCTTATCCTTTTCTCTATCACTTTCTCCCATACTTTCATACAATGTGACATGAGCTTTATACCCCGATAGTTGTTACAGTCCTGCACGTCACCTTTATTTTTGAAGATGGGCACAAGCGAGCTATTGCACCATTCTTGTGGGATCGTTCCTTCAAACAACAACTTATTGAAGAATAAAGTCAGCCACATACATCCGTCTTCTTTTAAACACTTCCACACTTCTACTGGTATTTCATCAGGGCCCAAGACCTTTCCATTTTTCATACTTTGAACGGCCTTCCTCACTTCATCCATGCTAATTTCCCTCACCAAACCCATATTTACCGGTACCTCTTTAAGCACACCGCTCCATTCATTCTCTTCATTCATTAGCTTTTCAAAATAACCCTTCCATCTCTCTTTTTTTCATTATCTTTAGACGAAACTTTACCAGCGCCGTCTTTCACACACTTGATACGATTTATATCTCTCGTTCTCCTTTCTCTTGCTTTTGTAATTCGGTAGAGCTCTTTTTGGCCTCTAGGACTGTCCAGTGAGTCATATTATAACTTCTCCTGGGCCTTAGCCCTGGAAACTGCTACCGCCTTTTTTGCCTTTCTCTTCCATTCCTTATAAATCTTCTTCTTTTCTTCTTTCAAACTGTCGTTGCCATTAGCTACACCCTGCCATTCTTTAAACGCAACCTTTTTCTCTTTTAGGCTCTTTTATTATTATTTATTTATTTATTATTATTTTAATATTATATAAGCTGATTAAAAAAAACGATTAAGCTATGAGCAAGGTTTAGTCAGGCAGTGAAAAAGCGGTGTGTTTTTCGCCCCTTCCAGCCGGCAAATGTTAATGGTCCAACTTATTTTAACACTAGCTGACCCACGCAACTTCGTCTGCGACACATAATATGAGAGAAAAACGAAAAGAAAAAAAAATCCCCGTTTTTGCAACATTTTTCATTCCTGCTCCGCTCCTAATTATCGTAGTGTGATGTTATATAGCCTAAAGCTTTCCTCGATAAATGGACTATCTAACACAGAAATAATTTTTCAATTCGAGCTGGGATTTCCTGAGATAAGCGCGTTCAACCAACCAAACAAACAAAGAAGCAAACTCTTCTGCTTTATAATACTAAGTATAGATTCTTAGTATCCATGTAATATATCAACTATATGGTGTCCACGACATTAGCCTCGTTGCTTAGTGTGGCATTAGATGGCGCTGTGTTGTTATGTCGAGCGATATTTAATTATTTATTTATTTATTCTCACCTTAAAGACACTTGGTCCTTTGATCCACAACTCGCCGGGCACGTTCGGTTCATAAATATCTTCTTGAGTCTCAACGTCAATAATCTATGAAAGAATACTTTATTAGAACATAATCAATCCTTCGTATGGAATATTGTGTTTCCGAATAAATGGGATGTGGAGCGACTGCCCTCAGCTCAAACTGGTACTCAGCTGGATTTGGTAAGATCAAAATCTGACCCTAGTATAGTGGAGAAAAGGCAAACCCGCACTCTTTCTTCAAAAGACTTCAACGAACTTGTTGGCAGACTTTCGGACTACATGTAACAACTGTCAAAGATCCACAAATGACAGCTGGAACCAACGGCTCAACGTGCCTTCCGAGACACGAACACGTGGTTTTTCTTACATTTAATTTATCATGTTTGTTAGAGAGATTTGAGCCATATGGTTGGCCTTACCGATTGATGTCAAAAAATTACAGGATGAAATTTTTTCGAACTTTTGTCGGTTCAATTCCCGAGTGTGCTAAGCGCTACGCGAATTTGTTTCTTTTTAAAAATAACAGAATGTTTCCTTTAAATAAAATCTGCTATCTCCAGTATTTCGAGTACGTTCCTTCCAGCTGGCATTGAAACTTCCATCCTGTATAAGCCCAAAGCAAGAGTGCATAGGAATCTCATTTGGGATTTATTTTGGCCTCATACAGGGCCAATTTAATTTATGTTTTTTCTTTGTTCTCCTTTTAGTTTTTTTTTATTGTACCATGTGAGTGAAATAAATACCTTTTCACTCTTGCTTTCATCCATTGCTTTCCTTCAGGTGAGATCGTCGTCAAGAGAAGGTTTTTCATAAAAAGTAATAACGAGAGTCTGTTGGTTTATAAGTTACTAGCGGACGTCACGCGGTTTCACACGCGTAATTCCCGTTCCCGTGGGAGTACGGGGATAAAATATATCCTATGTTACTCGTGGATAATGTAGCTTTCGAATGGTGGAAGAATTTTTAAAAACGGTCCAGTAGTTTTTAAGCCTATTCATCACAACCAAACAAACAAACAAACAAAGTTTTCCTCTTTATAATATTAGTGTAGATAATGAGATACAGCTCGCTACCAGAAGAAGAACAGTAATTGGGTCCTGTTGGTTATTCTTCTGGTGCGGATCCTTAAAAACACTGTAGGCAAGTATTATAGAATTTCCTTACCCGATATTGGAAGCATCCTATAGGCTTGCCGCAGGACCCTGGTGCAGGGTTGTCTCCTTGGAATGCAAAACCACTCAACTCACTATTGCCGTATATGTTCAGGATTTCTGCCTCTGGAGCCATAATCTAAAGAAAATATGAGAATAAAGCTACATATTTGTATATTTCGATATAGTAATAATATCTTTATTTTCAGGCCGGAGATCCATAACAAAAACAAAACAATCTTGGCACTTACTAACTAAAACACGTTAAACAAAACAACTATAGCACATATTATAATCTTTTTTTACGGGTGGGAAATCATCAAATAACTTCTCCCACTCGAGGCGAAACGGCAGGGAGTGTCAGACTTTTACTGAC
Organism: Xestia c-nigrum; assembly: GCA_916618015.1. NCBI lineage: Eukaryota > Metazoa > Arthropoda > Insecta > Lepidoptera > Noctuidae > Xestia > Xestia c-nigrum. Next base: position 25,670,325 of record OU745249.1, read on the forward strand.
TAAAACCCATCCATGTTCTTTCCTCGCCCTTTATGTTCCAGAGCCATGGTATCTCTTTCGAACAGTCCCGCAACGCCGGCAGGCTTCGGCACATTATTTGGTCATCCATCCTGCCGGCTACAGTAGCCACGAGACTGTCGGGACTGTCGCGCAACCGATGCATCAGCGATGCGATCTGCATGCGCAGCAGCGAGCCGAAATTCGGAACGCGTGCATCCGCGAAAATCCCAGACGAGCCACAGAAGCGCGGCAACCCCAGCAATACTCGGAACGCGTTATTATATTGGACTCGTACAGCACTTTACGAACTCTGTGTATTTAACTGACCCACAGGGCGCACGTGTACAGCGACTGGCAGTACGCCATTAACAGTGTTATTTGAACCTCTTTTGTACACCGGCACCGTGCGAACCTGCGGGCCAGCATGTTACATAATTATGCCTACGATGTTCACTCATTCATAAATAATGAGTAAAAAAAGCATCTTTATAAAGGTAAGTATATATTTAAAAAAGTTTATTTAAAAACTAAACAAGTCACATAAATACACATACATTGATTGAATATGCTTGTTAGGATGGGAGCGATTGATTGAATAAAATTTCCAGGAACCTTGACGGATAGATGTTGAGTCTTTTGAATACGATTTAATTGTACTATCATCATCGTCATCATCATTTCAGCCGAAAAACGTCAACTACTGGACATAGCCTCCCCCAAGTGTCACCCCTTTTAATAAGGCCCATTGTGAGCGACCACGTTTCGGTTCCATATGTAATTACCGGCAACACACTGGTCATAGACTTTCGTCTTGAGACACTGCGGTAAGTTGGACGAGAAGATACCGCGCAGTTTCCCGAACGCTGCCAAATCGAGTCGGATTCGACGATTGACCTCTTTCTCGAACTTAGACCTTACTGGACTGTTTGTCCGAGTTACTCATAATCGTCTACAACTTCGAGTGTAGAGTCACCGATCTTGATAGGAATGGGTGTGACATGGGCATTCAACATGACCTTTGTTTTGTCCATGTTCATTTTAGACCCACTCTTTTGGAGGCTCTACTGAGGTCATCGAGCATTCTACTAAGGTCCTCCATGGTCTCAGCCTTGACCACAATATCGTCGGCAAACCGAAGGTGAGTGATTTACTCGCCATTGACGTTGATGCCTTTACCTCTCCAGTCCAGAACCTTGAAGACATCCTCCAGTGCAGCGGTGAACAGTTTCGAAGATATGACGTCTCCTTGCCTTAAACCTCGCTGTTTAAGGATAGGTTCTGAGGCTTGGTCCTGAAGTCGGACTGACATGGTTTTTGTACAAACACTTCAACACCTCGATGTACCGGTAGTCGATTTGGCACCGTTGTTGGAGAGACTGCAGTACAGCCCAGGTCTCGATCGAATCGAAAGCTTTCTCGTAGTCCACAAACGATAAACAGAGTGGCAAATTATACTCTTCGGTCTTCTGTATAACTTACCGCAGCGTATGTATGTGGTCCACGGTGGTAAAGCGGTATTTTCGGAAACCGGCTTGTTCAGGTATCTGGAAATCGTCAAAACTGCGCGCGAGACGATTCGTGATGACTCTTGAAAACAACTTATAGACATGGCTTAGAAGCAAGATGGGCATGTTATTCTTCAACCGGGTATTGTCGCCCTTCTTGAAGAAGAGTAACACCTCACCCTTGCACCATGCCTTTGGTATTTTCCCTTCGTGTATGACGGAGTTCAACAGCTTCTGAAGGGCCTTAAGTACTGGTTTTCCAACCGCTTTCAAGAGTTCGGCCGTAATTCCGTCATCACCTGGTGCCTTGTTGTTTTTTAGCTGTTTCAGAACCATCCTAATCTTGTACAGCCGAAAAAGCCCAAAGAGATGTGCTTAATCCCTCCTCGAGTACCGCTATCTTCTCGTCGGTCCGGAGTGTACGCGTGTTGTACTTTGCCAAGTCCAGTCGTTGGTATAGGCTGCCGGATCCCATCTGGGGATTCTTCGCACCCCTTGTTACGCCATAACCTCGACCGCTGCCGTAGTCGAGGGTAGACGGGCTGTAGGTACCATTTTGGGGGGTTTTGTCATAATCGCCACGCTTGGCAGGCTGGTTGGCGATTGCAGTACGGTTATTACAAAAAGCACAGAGAATGCTGCTGCCATTCCCTTAGTCGCCTCTTACGACACCCACAGGGAGACATGGGATGGTGCTATTCTTTACGTCTGACACCATACGAACAATAGAGCTGTACTATTAACAGATAGATTTTATACAAAATTGCCCATGGTCTTTTTAGCCGAAATTGACATTTATTCTGTTTCTAGTACATACCTTCAATTGATCCATCAGTTGCTGAGGCACTGCGCTCCCCCCTAAATGGAGGAGTTCCAAACTGGTGTAGTCACACTTATTACGATCGTCGGGTTTGATAAGCGTTGTCATCATTGTTGGGCTGAAGATGGTGAAGGTTGGCTGCATGAAAGCACACAATGAGAACAGTCGAAACACACAACACCTGCATGAAGTTCCCAGCCTGCCACCTTTTTAAGGACTTCGGTCCATCTAGTTCGGAGCATCTCTCACACTCTCCAGAATTTATTTCTTCTACTGAGGGGCGGGGGGGGGGGGTATAAAAGAAGTACGTGAACATTTAAACTTAGGTGCATGTTCTTCACCGAAAAGATACCGGTCTGATTGTTTAACCATGTTCCCATACAAAAAATGTGTTTTAAAGAGCTGTTTTAGATACTCGTAATCTGATCGTCATATCTTTGGTGAACATGGACCTTACTACACTAGCGTTTAGCTATCAATTATTCAATATCCAGTCATTTACTTATTTGACATTGGAAGTACAAGATTTCATAGGTGGACTTTCTACCAGTTAGCAGTACTAACTGTTTTATTATCAAGTCATGGTTTTCGGTAAATAAACTCTTCTTACCCTATACGTGTTGATCAAATCATACGTATGGTCTTGCGTCATATCCTGTGACGTCTGAAGTCTGGAGAACCTCAATATTGGAGACACGATGAAATTCACGAGAGCGGACAGCCATTGTAGCGGTAATCCAATCATAGCCAGTCGTGTTGGCGTCGGGAATGTCGTAAATTTAGACCTATAGGGAAGAAGAAGGGTGATTTGAGGACACAGAATGCAAGAAAAATTGTCTTTTAAAAAATTGTGGTAATAATTGTCTAGTTTGACTGTGTGTACCGACAGCAACCAGTGGACTCTTGCAAGTAGATTACGGCGTGCTCACGCTGTTCAGGCTGTTGTAAGTTTAGTTGAATGTCTTTGGGAAGAATAATTATACTTAAATAGCCACTTACGGGATATCTTCCGTGATTATTCACTATTTTGAGCTCCCTATATTTCGACGCTGTTGCAAGCGCCATGATCGCGGGTTGACTGGAGTCTGCAGGTGGATGGAAAATCAAAAGGGGTAGACAGATTTGTCTGCTCGTAACAATTTTAATTTCCATCCACCCGCAGTCTCGATACCCGGTTGTATTTTTACTTTAGACAAACGGACATACTTGTCAAATCTATGAGGGTTTTTTTACTACGGAACCCTTAAAATGAACTCGGCGTGTGAATTAGGTATTGTAGGCTAATTAACCCTACAATACGAGCTAATATTTACTCTAGGGTTTTCACCTTATCCTTAAAATAATGCAATTAAAACCCCTGTATGGGTAACCTTTGCGGTCTCTGATTACAATGGGCAATACCCATCACAATCCTGTCGAGTTCAAACTACCACCCACCGTCCACTATAATAGGGGTACTTGTTATTTTCGAATCGACTATACAACGTTATTGTTTGGGCCCAGTAGATTGCTTCGTGTTTTGCAGCGTCAGAGACGTTGTCCAGATCGTCAAGGAAGAAGGCTTCTGTAAAGCAGATTGTATCAACTAAACTCACCACATATATGGAATAAAGGTCGCAAAATTTTTGTGGGTAACAGCTACGGCTTTGGGCAGACCAGTAGTTCCACTCGTAGCCATCAGGAACGCTGTTGAGTCTTCAGGGTCGAAGTCTGTACATCTGTAAATGCACTAGGTAGTAGTCCACCAATCGTGCAAATATTTGACATCACCGCGTCCAGAAAATTTAGCATTATTTCTATTGGCATTAAAATCCGTAGCGTAGGTCAAGATAGCATTCCGGTGGTAGGTGGGTCCTGAGTGGAGCGAAGGGGGGAGTTGGCGAGCGAAGCGAGCCGGTGACCTCCGTAGCGCAACGAAGGTTGAGTGGGTAAAGCGTAACTCAGAAAAGAAAAAAAGCCATTCTCAAAGTCGCCCCTCTTTCCCCCCCCCTCCCCCTTTAGGTGGATCTCGGAACTTAAGAGAATTGAAACACTTTTTTTTCAGATTCATACTAAGGGGCCCCGAATCAGTCATATTCATTTTTCAAAACTCCCCCTTCTCCCCCTTTCACACCTCCTCCATCGTATCTCGGACACTAGGACACGCAGAGGCTTTTTGATTTGACTATACTTTATTGTTGAGGGGCGTTGAAATTTGTATACCCTCCACTCCCCTCCCCAACCTCCCCTAAAATTGAAATGGCTGTAGCTTCTTAAAGGTCAGGGTTAGCCATTAGGCGTTTGAACATATATATTAAAGTAGGCGTCGAAACCCCACCGGTGATAGCGTAGGGATAAGGTATAGCTTCCGGTGGTAGGTAGGTCTTGAGTGGAACGTAACTCGAAAAAGAAAAAGCCATTATCAAAGTTGCCCCCCTTGACCCCGTTCTCCCCCCCCTTTAGGCGGATCTCGGAAGTTACGAGACTTGGAACATTTTTTTGCAGATCGATACTAAGGGGCCCCGAGCCAGTCATAATCGTTGTTCATTATTCCCCTTTTCCCCCCTTCACAACTCCCCCCATCGCATCTCGGAAACTGAGACACGTAGCGGTTTTTTTATTCTTATGCATAGTTATTGAGGGGCGTTGAAATTGGTATATCCTCGCCTCCCCAACCTCCCCTTAAATTGAAAGGGCTGTAACTTCGTAACGGTTAGAGATAGCCATTAGGTGTTCAAACAAATATAACCGTCGAAACCTGTTCGGTGGTGGTACCGGTAAAGTCCCCTTTGGTGGCGAGCGGAGCGAGCCGGCAACCTCCTTAGCGTAACGAAGGTTGAGTGGGTGAAGCGTAACTCAGGGGCGACGACAACTAAACTTTAGGGTAAGGTTTTTTAGTGAGAAAATGTCTGTTAGACGCTCTTAAGGGATTTAAAAATCTGTAAAGTGCTCTAATGGAATTTAAAATTATTTAACGATTTTAACGAATTTTTAAAACTTTATGAGGGTATAAGGCGACTATCGTAGCGTAGGAATAAGGTCACGATAGCTTTCCGGTGGTCGGCGACCTCCGTAGCGTAACGAAAGTTGAGTGGGTGAAGCGTAACTCAGAGGCGACGACAAGCAAAGTTTAGGGTAAGGTTTTTTTGAATGGCAAAAGGTTGTGTTTTTGTATACGGTTTTAGATTTTAATAGAGAAGTTTTAGAGTTTGAAGACTGTTTAAAGGGCTCTGGAGTTTTTTCATAATGCGTTATTGGTTCTTAAGGGGTTTCCAAATCTTTAAAGTGCTGTAATGCATTTTAAAATCTTTCAACGATTTTAATGAATTCTCAAATTTGTATGAGGATACTTCTCAAAAATACGAAACGTAAAAACGCGAGCTGCGCGCAGCTCGGGCACCACGCAAAAACTAGTATTTACTATAATACTACAAAACTAAAAACAAACTTTAGTTTGTAAGGCAACAGGGATCTCAGGATCTACTTTACCGTTTTGAAAATTCTTTTACCAACAAAAAGCCACGTTATATCTGAGTTGGTGAGGCTATGTTTTACTAGAAATAATAAGAGGGGGGGAGGGGGGGGAATTAGAGAAAAATAAATGTCCACACGTATAAAGCCGGGACGGGCAGCTAGTAATATGTAAAGAAGTATCCTTACTTGAAATCATCCGCTGGCGAATCATCTGCATATTTCTCCATGAAATCCTTGAAGCTGCAGAGGGAATCTCCTTTGTCAAAGCTGACTATTTGAGCGTCCAAATTCAAGTTGTTCAAAGACAGCTGGACATCTGTCACTCGGTCGCTTTGGCAGAATATCATCTTGGGTTGCGAAATAGCGAATGATTGTTGCAGTTCATCTGGAAAATTAGATGTATTCAGCGAATCGAGGTGTTATTAAGAATATTTGCTTTTTTTTCAACGCAATTTAGTTATTATTTCCATTTACTTTACATTTCCATTTACTTGTATAGTTCTCAGGCAGCTAGCTACCAGGATAGGAAATGCAGTAACACTATGTCCAAATCGAATCCTAACCCACAATCAGCAGTCGTCATTGTTTGTGACTACAACATCAACAAAACGTACACAATATTTTAAAGTGAATCGTTAGCACAGGCACCAACGATTGTCTTAAACGGAATCGGGGGTCAGCATTTCAGAATTACTTGAACTCATTTTAATAAGACATCGAAAAAAAAACGAAATTTCGATACAGCTTACAGAGTTAGTATCCCGCCAAATTAGATATTCTATTTAAAATTTAAACTACGGAACACACTGCGTCTCAGACGGGGGCGGAACCGCACAGTCTTTTTTTCAATTCACACTGGCTGTTTATACACTCACTTAGATTTTCTGCAGCCGATTGCCTAACAAAATTTAGTTCTATTTTTAAAATTTATTCCCGCCCTAGGGAGGGAAGCAATTACTATGAGTCTTTCCCACTCAAGGGTGGGAAGCAGCATTTTCCACCTGCTATTCGGATCAAACAAACACTTCTTTCCGCCGAGTATGAGAAATAAAAATTGATTTTCTAAAGCTCCAATGATGCAGTTTGCTAAGAAAGAAAGATAAATGTTTATTGAACGTCAGTTCATTAAGCACACAAACAAAACAAAAGATACAAAATAAGAAGAAAAACATTAAGTGCTGTGTGCCTCACTACTGCACCAAAAAGGGTGTGCGTCTATCTGACGGGCCCCAACGAGATTTATCAATAGGTGATAACTTTTCATAAAGACATTATTTTGTACCTAAAGAAAATTAATAAGATATATTTTGTACCTCAACAGTTTTTGATTAAATGACGTTTCTATGAAGTGTCTAGCTAGCGGGCCCCTTATGTTTTTTATTTTTTTTTTATGTTAGAAACTATTATTTACCTTACAAATCCAAAATAACGACTTTCTGAGAGCTATACTTTAGGAGTTATTCGTTATTTAGACAAACGTCCGGCTAGCGAGTCCCTTCTTTAAATACTATTCTTTTAAATCATACAATAGCATTAGGAGCTTGATGCTATTATGTACCTAACAAAACCAAAATTCGAAATTTTGGATCTATAAGGTACATAATAGTATTGAACTACTAATGCTATTGTATGACACAAAAATATAGTATTTTAAAAGGGGCCTGCTGGCTGGACGTTTGTTTGAATAACGATTATCTTCTGAAGTATAGCTCGCAGAAAGTCGAAATTTGGGATTTGTAAGGTACATAATAGTATCAAGTTCCTAATGCTATTGTGTCATATAAAATAACAGCATTTAAAAAAATGGGCCCGCTGGACGGACATTTGTTTGAATAACGAATATTTTCTGAAGTATAGGTCACAGAAAGTCAAAATTTTGGTTTTGTTAGGTACATAATAGCATCAAGCTCCTAATGCTATTGTATGATATAAAAGAATAGTATTTAAAGAAGGGACTCACTAGCCGGACGTTTGTCTAAATAACGAATAACTCCTTAAGTATAGCTCTCAGAAAGTCGTTATATTGGATTTGTAAGGTACATAATAGTTTCCAACTTCAAGCACTATTGGGCGATCTATAACTATATTAATTTTAGAAAAAATCATAAGGGGCCCGCTAGCTAGACACTTCATAGAAACGTCATTTTATCAAAAACTGGTGAGGTACAAAGTATATCTTATTAATTTTCTTTAGGTACAAAATAATGTCTTTATGAAAATTTATCACCTATTGATAAATCTCGTTGGGGCCCGTCAGATAGACGCACACCCGAAAAGGTCCATTTCAGCATTCATGCCAGACAGATGATGCTGTCTGACGCTAGATACAAACGAACTTTTTTTTACACAAAAAAGAGAGGAATCAAAAAACACGTACTTGTAGTTAATGTCCTGTCGACAACAGCAACAATGACTCCAAGATAAAGCGCAGCATACAAGGGTATGACTACATCGAGATGGTTGGGAGCCATCAGTATCACCACGTCTCCATACTGAAGACCCAGGTTTTTGAAGCATTTGGCACATTGCACTGTCCTCTTCAAGGCTGAAGCGTATGTTTCAGATTCTCCTGTTGCTCCGTCAATCTGTGGAGACGATTTATTATAATCAATATTCAAAACACTAATCAGTTATTTTGATACTACATAGTCTCTTATTTTTCTCAAAGTAAAATTATCATCAGAGAGCTCAGACAAATTCAAGAAGTTTCGTATTTCGAATACAATTTTATCATTTCCATCTTCGTTATAGCTAGTTGTAACTTTGTCTGGGCCCTCATTGCTATCGAGGCAAAGTAAACTTTCATGATCACCAACACTCTACATTCTACCGCTACCGCATTTTGTTTAAGATCGGTGTAGAAAATCTTCTTTTTTCATACATCACTATTAGAAATGACCTCGGTCAGTAGTCACCTCCTGTCTAGCAATAACATCTTTGTCCACACAATTCATCCACTCATTCATATGAAGTTGAAAGTAGTTGAAAAGTAGGATATATAAATATTTATTTTTCAGTTCTCATACTCGGAAAGTAGTGTTTTTTTTATCTGAGTAGCGGATGGAAAGTGGTATTTCTCACCTTTGGGCGGAAAAGACTTATAGTAATTGCTTCCCTCTCTAGGGTGAGAATAAATTTCAAAACTAGAACTACATTTGGTCAGGCAATCGGTTGCAGAAAATCTATAATAATTAAAAAAAAGCTGCGGCCTTGGTGAGTATTTAAACAGCCAGTGTGAATTAAAAACAAAATTAAGCGGGTCCGCCCGCATATTAACTCTGTAAGTTGTATCGAAGTCTGAGTTTTTTTCTTCTTTCGGGTGATAGATATCAATTCCTATTCGGGCTAAAGCCGCCCTCGCTGCACTCGGGCGTCTTAATGCCTCGTATGGGGATTGATTCCTTTCGACCCTCGTGTAACAATCTACTATTAAATCGTTTGGATGTTGAAACTAGTTGTGATGAGTGATGTGAACGCATGTGACGAAAAAGTTATGAATTTAAAAATATATGATAGTGGATATAGAAAATGGAGTAAATGAAGGTTCAGGACATTAACAGGGGAGAATGGAATAAAACATGCTGCCCTGACCACAAATAACACGCGACAATGAAGATGATGACGATTTCTATTTGAAAGACCAGTGATGAAACTCGTCATACCTGCAATACAAAATCTGGAGCATCTTTAAAGCTTTGCAGCAGGATCTTTCCGAGATGGTGTCGGTCCGAAGGAATCCCCGACTCGGCCACTATTCGTGAAGTTAGCTCCCCCACGAACCAGTGGACAGAGTCGTTGGTCATCCGACGTAGGGTCATTTTTGGTCCTTTATTGTCTCTTGTTTTATGTTCTAAAGACCTAACCTAAACCAAAAATTGAGCATGAATGTTCAAAATCAAAATCAAAATATTTTATTTCACATAGGCCTGGATGGGCACTTATAAAACGTCGAAAAAGGTGCACGGTTCGCGTTGGTCGATTCCATGGAGAAGAACCGGCAAGAAACTCCATGGTTACTCTTTTCAAATCATTTGGTATTACAATATTATTATGTTTCATTACAGCATTAGTACTAAAGTATTGGGGGACAGCGTAGGCCCGACAATAGGTCGTTGCTTGCTATACAAGAAATGTAAAACAAAAGGAATATTTAATAAAAGTTAGCATCCGGGAATCTAAGGTCCGTATTACAGAACGAAACTCAAGTCCAGTTTGATCTTAGATCGCCCAATCATAGTTTAAACATAGAATCTGTACTTGAGGATCCGTCTTATTCCAGAACAGCAATCAAACTACATTCAGCTGAATCGAGATTCAAATCGTTTCTCAAGCAGAGAATATCTTTTGTCTATGCATCAGCCTGTTTTCGTTTACATTTTATTTTATTCGCCAAATCTGTTTCAAGTTACGCAAAATAAGAATTTAGTTTAAAGCCAATTTATTTATGAAATTATGATTTTAACAAAGCACAAGCCTTTTGGATATAAGTTTTAGATAAAAAAAGTTAATTTTTAATGAAAAAATGTGTTGAAGGATGAGGCAATCGGATTTATTGTATAAAAAACAGACTAGTGTGTTCGTAGAACGGAGTGTTTGCCGTATCTATCTGTGGTGGTGGAGATTGACATAATTGACAGATATTTATAGATAAACTTATTAATTAATGTGTAAATATAATCAAGCAAACTCTGTCTGTTATTAAACAATGTCTAAAAGAAAGAAAAAAAATCGCTTATTATAGAGAAATTTGTTAATTGCGATTATTTAAAGAATTCCAGCATGTGGTAGAAAACAAAAAACGGACACCGTAAGCACGGCGATGAAGAAGACTGATTAGGCGCGTATTGTACGCTAAAATTCAACCTTCTGTTCTAATCATCGTTAAATATATCATCGTAATAATCAAGCTCTTCGAAATTATCCATTTTGTTTGTATTATAAACTTCAATTCGACAACACAATAATTTGACACTTACAAGGAAATCTCTGCTCAAGCGGGGTGTCGACCACACTTGCGTGATCAATTGATCATAGATCAATCTCTACTTAAACCATAATCTACAACTGAGTAATGATCTGGAATAAAACTATACTCGGCTGAACTACAATCAATGAATTTATGCTTGAGGAACGTTCTAAAATCAAAACTCGACTTAAAACTAGTTTTAAACAGAGATCAGTGCTTGAGTTTCGTTCTGTAATACGGACCTAAAAGGCCTTCAATGTTCACTCATTCACAAATTAATAATAGGTAAAAAAGCATCTATATAAAGGGAATTAAATAAAAAAATAAAAATAAATAGAATATTTAATTAAAGAACTAAATTAAACAAGAGACACAAATATTGTCATCAGTGCTGTAACTATTCTGAGCAAAATATGAGAAAAAATGATTTGTGTTGGGGCTTCAGATTTCTCAATGAAACTCCCGTTGAATGAGGTATTGATGATATAATCAGTAAAACAATGATTTTTACAATAAAACGTGCGGAGCGAGAGGTTGCCGCTATGATGACAGTTTTTTAACACACAATAACAAAATGTAGGTGGAAGAATAAAATAGTTTTACAGTCACAATAATCGGAGGAGGGTAGGTCTCGGTGCCTAGCCCTTTTGAACGCAATGCGCGACACAACAAACACTGCACTGTGACGCAGGCGTTAACAATTTGAAAACTACTGTAATAATCTGAATCAAAAGAAAAAGAATTATGAGATTGAGAATAGTTAGAGACATCCACAAATCTGTGCCGTTTATGAGCTACCAGGGAAGCCGCATGCGCAGAAGGAATCATAGCCAAACTTCTTTGTCATCAACGTAGTCCTTTTTTTTTTTTTTTAAGGATGGGAAATCATCAAATGACCCCCCCCCCACTCTGGGCGGAGCGGGAGGGAGTGTCAGACTCTTACTGACTAAAAACCATCCATGTTCCTTCCTCGCCTTTTACGTTCCGGGGCCGCGGTATCTCTTTCGAACAGGCCCGCAACCCCGGCAGGCTCCGGCCCTTGCGGGCCCCTCTCCTTTTGCTGACATCTCTTTGAGGCGCGCGTGGAACACGAACGCGCCGTCGACACGGCCTGTTGTCGTCGTTAGACGGCCGGACGGCCAGCTATTGCCCATAGCCAGCCGTCCACAGGCCCGCATCTACGGTGGCCGGTAGCCACCACGTGGCCCCCGACGCCCGTTGCGTCTCCCGCGGCGGCCGGGAAGAGAGGATCTCTCCCTCTCTCGTTCTGCCACCTCCTTCGCTAGCATCACTGCTTCGCACAAGGAGGCGACGGCTTCCCATTCCGTCTCGCTCCGGACCATGGATTGAACCAGGGCCGGACGCGAGAGGTCGCCGCCGCCGATCGCCGCCACGAGGACACGGCGGAGCTCCGCCCACGCAGGGCAGACTTCCACCGTGTGCTCCACCGTGTCCTCCGGTCGATCCTCGCAGTGGAGACACCAGGGCGATTCCTCCCGCCCGATTCGGTGCAGGTACCTCCCGAAACATCCGTGTCCGGTGAGGACCTGCGTCAGGCGGAAGGTGAGGACGCCGTGGGGCCTCTCTAGCCACTCCTCAAAGAGGGGACTTACCGCCACTATCGTGGCGTGCCCTATCAACGTAGTCCTTGATTTTGTAATATGCTTTTTTCATAAGGACACGTTTAATACAGTTCTTGAACTTTCTATCGGTCAGTTCTATAACTGACTTTGGTAACTTGTTATAAAAGCGTATACTGTTTATAATAAAAGACTTGCTACTAATCTGTGCAGGCGGGAAATACAAAAATGTTCTAAATTGTCAAGTTTCAGAAATATATGTCATGATATACAATTGACACAATTGATAGATTAAATCTCGGAAACGTGACTATTTAGATTTTTTTTTTGTGAAATCGGTCCAGTCCAGTCTGGGCTGATTTTAAATTAAATAAATTCTCGCTAAACTATCACGAAGTAACAAAGGCTATAAATTAAATCATGAAAATTTGCCGAGCCATCACAATTTTTGCAGACGAAGCCGCGGATGAAGTGTTAGTTTAGTAATAATTCCGCTAAAACCATACATGAAATAATATACTTACTATTAAAAATACGTCCTCAATATCCTTCGGCGAAAAACCAGACTCCAAAATTTAAGTCTTGTATAAAACCGATCTGTTCTGGTCCTCCAATACAACTGATATTAACTGATCGACTATACTATACTAACATTAGTATTAATTAAATCATGGTTCATGGTTAAATCAGGTTTTTGCGGAGGTCAAGCAAGGGAAGCGGCGCCGGCGCGTATCTCCGCCCTCTACTTATTAATTATGCATTCACTATATAATATTATTGTAAAACTAGCTGTTGCCCGCGACTTCGTTCGCGTGAAAATATTGATGGGTCATGTGTGAGACTGCATCGTTGGTCAAATTGTCGCAAGCGCTACTGAGCATGAGGTCCTGGGTTCGATTTCCGGGACGGGCAAAGTGTAATTATATTATTTGTGCCCGGTTGATGGGATTAAGTTAAATGTGCGAAATGTGGGTGTAGGATTAGATACACCTCTACCTGACAGTAGCGCAGGGTGAAAATAGTGTCAGGGGAAGCCGAAGAAAACAAAGGAAAACTGTTTTTTTTGCTTCTGTCTACTTTTTTCCCGTGTTAATTTTGACCTCATTTTCACTATCAGCGACACCAAAAACCACGGAAACGAAACCCATGATTAAAAATCCAAAAAATTTCGTCGGCGCCATTTTTAATTTTTATTTTGACTTCATCTTCATTCATCAAAAGTGAGATCAGAAATGCAGAAGAGAAAAAAAACATAAATCTACAAAATAAAAAAATCTAGTTGGTATCAAATACGATATCGACAATAACTCATTCTATCTCGTTCTACTATACATATTTTCTTTTTCTGCTCCTGCCGTAAGTCCATAATCTTCGGCTTACCTAGGTCCCTACAAAATGGGAAGTACTGCCAGCCGCTAAGTCACGTGTGCTATTAACTTGTGTACGGCCTATACTATTAACTTGCACTGCTGCAAAAGGTCTCTCCTGCTGCTGTTATTGGTGAACGAATGAACAACTACAATGCAAAACTTCATCCCCTTTACCCCTTTGTGGGTTGAAATAAAAAAAAACTAACGACTTACTAACTTTGATACTATTTGGTGACTCAAAAAATAAAAACTATAAATAAAAACAAAATGTTGCTCTTTTTTCACCCCTTTTTTTTTTTTTTTTTTTTTTTTATAATGGGAAATCATCAAATGACTTCTCCCACTCTGGGCGGAGCGGGAGGGAGTGTCAGACTCTTACTGACTAAAACCCATCCATGTTCCTTCCTCGCCCTTTACGTTCCGGGGCCGCGGTATCTCTTTCGAACAGGCCCGCAACAGGAACAGACCCGCAACCTTTTTTCACCCCTCAAGCGTTGAAATTTTAATAAAGCCGTTGCGTTAGCTTCCAATCAAAAGCCCAGATAACAAATTTTGTACATTTTACGTCGAAAATTAAGGATTTTTCACAAACAATTGCATCCCCTTTATAAGCCTTCGCGGTGGAGTTATCAAAAACGCTGAAACACGCATAAATTAATTTTCAATCGTCAGCCTAAACACAAAATTAGAAGATCCTAACTTTAAAACTGACGGACTTTCATAGTAGCTTCCATCCCCTGTTTTATCCTCTTGGGGGTAGAATTGATCAAAATCCTTTCTTAGCGGATGCCTACGTCATAACATCTACCTGCATGCCAAATTTCAGCCCGATCCGTCCAGTGGTTCGGGCTGTGCGTTGATAGATCACTATGTCAGTCAGTCAGTCAGTCAGTCACCTTTGAATTATATATATTTAGATATTACTAATTTCCTTGGCGACACGAAATTTCGAAATGTTTCGGACGTATGTGTTTCTTGACTTGACTTGACATTTTGCTAAATTACTTGACAGAGCGATACAAAAGAAAGAAAATAATAATTTGTGGTGATTGGAATATCGACATATTAAACTGCAACGAAAGAACTTTTAAGCATCCTTCATAACTACAATTCTGAAGCTCACATATAATCACCAACTCGGGCGAACGCTTGCATTGATAAAATCGCCAGTAACGTCAAAAATGTGCAGTTGGAAATTCATGAATTCGGCCTGTCAGATCACGAAACAGCTCAAACGATTACTATAAAAGCGAAAAAACATGTGAAAAGATATTGTTGGACTGAATTGAAACGTGATTACTGTTCGGACAATCTCGATAAATTTTGCGAATGTATGTCTTCTCTTTCATTTTCGGAAACACTTAACTGACACTCTAGCAGAAGCTTTTAATTTATTTTATGAAACATTTACATTATTTTACGATCTGTGCTTTCCGGTAATTAAGGTTAAAGTTAACATTAAACCAGGCACACAAAATTGGATAACGAAAGGCATTAAAAAGTCTAGTCAAACGAAACGTCAGCTATATCTTAAATTCATAACTAGTAAAATTTATAAAAAACACAATGAGAAAAACTATAAGCTTTATACTCGTGTGTTTAAACGATGTGCACAGAAAGCACAAACAATTGTGATGAAAAGGCGTATACAAAAGCACAAAAATAAATGTAAAGCTACTTGAACTGCTATTTCCTCAACGTTAATAAATTAATAATGACATAATTATTTAAAAATGACATTGACGAAATAACCGCGACTTCGTTCGCGAGAAAGTATTGATGGGTCAATTGTGAGACTGCATCGTTGGTCAAGTTGTCGCAAGCGCTACTGAGCATGAGCTCCTGTGTTCGATTTCCGGGACGGGCAAAGTGTTATTATATTATTTGTGCCCGGTTGATGGGAGTAAGCTAAATGTGTGAAATGTGGGTGTAGGATAAGATACACCTCTACCTAACAGTAGCGCAGGGTGAAAATAGTGTCAGGGGAAGCCGAAGAAAAAAAAGGAAAACTGTTTTTTTTGCTTTTGTTTACTTTTTTCCCCGTGTTAATTTTGACCTCATTTTCACTATCAGCGACACCAAAAACCACGGAAACGACATCCATGATTAAAAATCCAAAAACTTTCGTCGACGCCATTTTTGATTTTTATTTTGACTTCATCTTCATTCATCAAAAGTGAGATCAGAAATGCAGAAGAGAAAAAAATTAGAAATCTACAAAAAAAAGAAAAAAACTAGTTAGTATCAAATACGATATCGACAATTACTCCTTCTATCTCATTCTTATACATACTTTCTTTTTCAATCCATATGTATGTAAGTCCATAATCTTCGGCTTACCTAGGTCCCTACAAAATGGTAAGTACTGCCAGCCGCTAAGTAAGTCACGTGTGCTATTAACTTGTGTACGGCCTATACTATTAACTTGCACTGCTGCAAAAGGTCTCTCCTGCTGCTGTTATTGGTGAACGAATGAACAACTAAAATGCAAAACTTCATCCCCTTTACCCCTTTGTGGGTTGAAATAAAAAAAAACTAACGACTTACTAACTTTGATACTATTTGGTGACTCAAAAAATAAAAACTATAATTAAAAACAAAATGTTGCTCTTTTTTCACCCCTCACGGGTTGAAATTCTAATAAAGCCGTTGCGTTAGCTTCCAATCAAAAGCCCAGATAACAAATTTTGTACATTTTACGTCGAAAATTAAGGATTTTTCACAAACAATTGCATCCCCTTTATAAGCCTTCGGGGTGGAGTTATCAAAAACGCTGAAACACGCATAAATTAATTTTCAATCGTCAGCCTAAACACAAAATTAGAAGATCCTAACTTTAAAACTGAAGGACTTTCATATTAGCTTCCATCCCCTATTTTATCCACTTGGGGGTAGAATTGATCAAAATCCTTTCTTAGCTGATGCCTACGTCATAACATCTACCTGCATGCCAAATTTCAGCCCGATCCGTCCAGTGGTTCGGGCTGTGCGTTGATAGATCACTATGTCAGTCAGTCAGTCACCTTTGAATTATATATGTCACCGTAAAATTGTCAAATACGTTATATTGTAATATCTCTAGCGATATTGTAAAGTCTCGAATTATTGTCAAATGAACATACTGCTTACAACAAAACGCATTATTTTTCGTCAAATGCATGCGATGGTAGTCAACTTACGCGGTGTGGAGGGAAGGAGGGGTCCCCCTTGCCCAGTGGCACAACTCTCATGAAAAGATAATGTACCATTCCTGAGAAATACCGATTAATATAACATAACCTTAAAACACTTTATATTCCCCCTAAAAAGCGTAGTCGATGGAGCCCCGCTTCGCGGGGCCCCTATTTTTGAGTGCAGGGTTTATAGGAACCTAACTAACCTAACGGGGGGGTGCCCCAAGTCCCGCTTATGGGGGCAGAGATACTTCCGTATGTTCAGTTGACAATAATTCGAGACATTACAATCTCGCGAGAAAAAACACGTACTATTGTAATATAACGTGTTTGACAATTTTACGGTGACATATATATTTAGATTAGAAGAAGAAGATTCCGAATGAATTTTAAATGTTGCAGGGTAATTTATTTAAAATAAATTGACCGAGTGGCTACTAAACTGTTGTTTCTATGGCGTTAAGTAATTTATGGAATTTAAAAAATAATTTTGTGATGAATGTAAATAATTAATACTGATTTTATAATAATTGTAATAATATTAATTGCATGATAATATAATAATTTGCACGCTTGCTTGCAGGCAGAATACTATAACTTTTAGGACATAAGATCTTTCCTTGTTGTATGACGTATTTCTTGCAAATAAATATTTTTGATTTGATTTGATTTGATTTGAAGATACACTTCACCTTTTTCTTTTATTTGAACTCTGAGTAGTGGAAGTATTCGTTGTCTCAGTAACACCGGACTGCACTCGTAGTACTAATTCCAGTGAAACATTTGACCGAGGAAGAGTTTTTCTACGGTTGATGTGATCATTTACCAATTCCATGCCTAATTTTTCTAGAAACAACCGTCTTTGTACTGTTCTCTTCTGTTTCCAGTCTGGTTGGGTGTCACAGTATAATACGTAATCATTGAAACATGAAATATCAATCATTTATGAAATATGGGTATTGGACACCTTCTAGTCATTCGCTTACAACTATGATGAAAATAACCAGCCTCAACCGCGGCGGGGAGTGTTACAACCACCTGCTCCTCAACTCGCGGCCCGCCTCGCCCCTCCGCGCCTACGCGATTTTAAAAAAACACTCTTGGGGTAGGGCAGACAAGACTGCGTGGAGTCCGATTTACAGCAATTCGTTTCTGTCACTAAAACCTAACTTTTAGGCATTTTTTTAGCGACTAACAATTTATAAATGACCATTCGGAATCATACACATTATGTGATACAATACTTAGGACATACGACTTTATGTCATGTAAAATTAGGAGATTCAATTATTATAGTATTCGATATTATGACAAAATAGTATTAGAAGTAAAGTTAGTTATGTAAAACATAATTTCGGTGTTTTGAACATTATGGTAACTGAAGTTTATAGCAAACGTGTTATGGATACTGATTTTCGGACAAAAAAATTTGGATAATCAAGGGAGTACCTTAAATAATACCTTTTTTTTTTTTTTTTTTTTTTAAGGATGCGAAATCATCAAATCCTTAAATAATACCTTCACGATTGATCTATGCTTATACACTGGACACTGATTTTCATGGATAAAATAGGTCGAAATTGTTCCAAAACCAAATTACGGCACCCCGAATTTACGTAATCTTTTGGCTGTTACCCCTAGCCTAAAATCCGGAGGCGCGAAGGCAGGGCAACCCCTGCCTGCTGTAACAAAGCATAGGCATCCGTGGGAGCCGGCTGAGGTTGGTCGCCGTAGGCGACCAGCAAGCCGAAGCTGTTGAGGTGAACATGGGTGCCTATCCTTTGTTACGCAAGGGCGAAGGGGTTGCACTTCCCGTAGCGCCGGAGACGTTGCAGAAGCAACCCTTTTCCACTCATACTACTTATATCAAAATTTGTTCGATATTTTAACTTGTACGTATTTTTATGGTGAATTAATGAATGTATTAAATGTTGAAAATTAACCCATTTTTTAATTTTCGATGTTCGAATAATATATGTACCCATCGATATTTAGGACGTTCGATAATCTGTATTTCGATATTTTGATCTTTTATAGATATTCAGATTTAAGATATATTGGACGTATGATATTTAACCATTCGATATTATAAACTTTCGTTATTTTAATTTTCGGTTATATGGTCGTTCGATATTTCCCTTTCGATGTTTTGAACATCGATATTTTAATCTTCGATATTCAAATACGTACCCATAGAGGTGTATACTTGTATCACAGAAGCATAAATCAAATCAAATCATTTATTTCTTTGCAAACATGGGTATACAAATTGGTTATAGATGTTGTCATAGAAGTTAGTTCTTCATGCTCTGCCGTCACATGGGCATGCAAATCATAATCAAATAATATAATTTTAAATAACAATTAGAACACTAATAATAATTCAATTTTAAACTTTATCAAATCAATGAAATACAAAAACAGAAATGTCATATTATTACATCAAATGTCTCAAGGTTACAGTATTAAGTATTAAAACTAGTTTAAATTTTAAAATCAAGTGTGCCACAAGACCAAAGAATCATAAAATTAAATAGATGAATATAAATACATAATTATGTATAAAGGTCGCAAGAATAAAAATTAGGTTTTAAATATCATGGTTCGCTGCTAATAATCTTTTATAATAATTTTAAAATAATAAAATTATTCTCCTTACCAAATGTAACGTGATCTTAATTTAAATCTTGACGGCAATAAACTTGATTTTATAGCGGAAACTGTATTCTTAGGGATTACTATAGATTCAAAATTACAGTGGGGCGCGCACTTTAGAACTCTTTCAGGTAGGTTAAGCTCAGCTGCATATGCAGTTAGGAAAATAAGGCAGTTAACGGATGTAGCCACAGCTAGGTTAGTTTACTATGCTTATTTGCACAGTATTATGTCTTACGGCATCCTGCTGTGGGGATCAGCAGCAGACGTTGACTCCATTTTTATACTACAAAAAAAAAAATTAAAAAAAAGAAAAAAAATACAGACGAATTGATAACCTCGCCTCTTTTTGGAAGTCGGTCGAATAGAGGGCCGTCCGCGCGATTTACAAAATGGGTCCTCGCGAGTCACTCAGAGAAAAATTCAAAGAGATCGATGTACTAACTCTGCCTTCACTTTATATCTTTGAATGTATTTTATATGTCCGCAAAAATCAAAGGCTTTTCAAAATTAGAAGCGACTTCCACAATAAAAATACACGCAGTAAACATGAAATTGTAATACCTAAATTCAGATTAACAAAAACTAGCAAGTCTTTTATTATAAACAGTATATATTACTTATAAGCGCTTTTATAACAAGTTGCCAAAGTCAGTTCTATGTCTCTGTCTCTCTCTGTCCTTATGAAAAAAGCATATTACAAAATCAAGGACTAATTTGATGACAAAGAAGTTTGGCTATGATTCCTTCTGCGCATGCGGCTTCCCTGGTAGCTCATAAACGGCACAGACTTGTGGTTGTCTCTAACTATTCTTAATCTCATTATTCTTTTTCTTTTGATTTAGATTATTACTGTAGTTTTCAAATCATTTTTTTCTCATATTTTGCTCAGAATAGTTACAGCACTGATGACAATATTTGTGTCACTTGTTTAATTTAGATCTCTAATTAAATATTCTATTTTTTTATTCACTTACCTTTGTATAGAAGCTTTTTTACCTATTATTTGTGAATGAGTGAACATTGAAGGCCTTTTAGATTCCCGGATGCTGTTTAACTTTTGTTAAATATTCCTTTTGTTTTACATTTTTTGTATAGCAAGCAACGACCTATTGTCGGGCCTACGCTGTCCCCCCATACTTTAGTACTAATGCTGTAATGAAACATAATAATGTAGTAATACATACCAAATGATTTGAAATGATTTTGATTAACCCAAAATGTAACGATTACTGTGCGTGTTGGAAATATACTGCAAGGAGTTTGTCTGTCCCAGTATAAACTCCATGTGGTCTACTCATAAGTTTTCTAGACAGATGTCACTTACTCGTCGTCTGATCGTTTGCCTGTCTAGAGCACAATACATTTTGGTATCTTATAATGTGTTTTTATTGAGTAGCCTACGGAAACCAACATAGTAGCAGAGCGTGGTTGTTTAAATTTGCTACTCTGATTTTTATTTTCCAAGTGTGCGCGTGTGATTTCGTAAATTACATTCAAAATTTTATTCGTAAGAAAAAAGACAAAGAACAATGGCAACTGTCATGCAAAATGTTTCTATCGAAAAATTATCCATCCTGGAAATTCATGATGTGGATGGTGCTCATCCATGACGATCTTTGGTTTTGTGACCTGAATTATATCCGGTCTGTTATAGTGGATCGTTCTATCAGTCAGAATAGCGCGATCGTAGTAGAGCTTATGTGTTGTATTTTCTAGAGTAGTTTCTGGTTTATAATTTTGTAGTAGGGAGTGTTGGTATTTTGAATGAGTGTGTGTTTGAGGGCTAGTTTTTGGTGGATGACGTTGGCCACTTGGTTGTGCCTTTTTTTTTTTTTAGGATGCGAAAACATCAAATGACTTCTAGCACACTGGGCGGAGCGGGACTGCGGGAGGGAGTGTCAGACTTTTACTGACTAAAACCCATCCATGTTCCTTCCTCAAGCTACCGGCGGTCAGGGCTCCAGAGAGAAGAACCTCCTAACAATACGGGCCGTGTCAAGGAGTACCGCTTTCTGAATCAAGCCCTTGATCCAGCTGCCCAACGAAAGCCTCCTCAGGTGTTGGTCGAGGCTCTTGGCAATTAAGCCATGCGCTGACACGACTATCGGCACAATGATCGCTGAGTCCACTTCCCACATGTCGACAACCTCGCGAGCCAAGTCAAGATACTTTATTTGTTTATCTTTCTCGGCTTTCACGAGGTTCTTATCATGCGGGACCGTTATGTCAACAATCATTGCGCGCCGCTCTGATCGATCCATCACCACTATATCAGGCCTATTGGCTATAACAGTCCTGTCAGTGATGATGGATTGATCCCAGTACAGTGTGATATTGCCATTAACGAGAACTGGGTCGGGCACATACCTATAGTAGGGCACTTCCGATTCCACAAGATTGTATTTTAGAGCAAGTTGCTGATGGATTATCCTGGCTACAAGGTTGTGTCTGTGCAAGTACTCTCCGTTAGCTAGACGAGAACACCCGGAGATAATGTGACGGATTGATTCGCCTGGACGGGTGCATGCCCGACATATGTCAATCGTACCGTCCTTCACAATAAATCTCCGGTAGTTATTCGTCATCATTACTTCATCCATAATTGCACAGACAAAACCTTCGGTTTCTCCGAAGAGGTCCCCGGAACGTAGCCAGGACACGGACGCTAGAAAATCTACATCAGGCCCATGAAGAGCCCGGTAAAAGCGCCCGTGAAGCTCCTTGCCCTGCCATTCTTTCCTGCGGTCATCAGTAGTTAGTACTATAGGTTTGCGCCAGTTCTCTTTAGCCAAGGAGAGCGGGGTGAGGCCCTTGTCCATCGCGACCACATCTCGATGCATCTCCACGTCGGCTTCTTGGAAATATTCCCTGAGACTGCATATCTCGCGATTGTGGAGAGTTTTAGCGTTTGAAAAGCCACGACCCCCACACTTCCGCGGGATATACAGTCTCATAACTGAAGAACGTGGGTGATGCATTCGAAATGCCGTCAACAATTTACGGACCTTCGTATCCAGGGCATCTAGTTCGGTTTGAGTCCATTTGAGTATGCCGAAAGAGTACATCAAAACTGGCATGACCCAACCGTTGAAGGCACGCACCTTATTTCCGCCCGATAAAAGACTATTTAATACTTTTTTCAGGCGGCCAAAGAAGCGCTCCTTCAACGATTGCTTCATGTCAGCCACATTGATGCCCAGCGCTTCCGACATACCCAAATACTTGTAGGTTTCGGTTGCTGAGAGGGATCTAAGATTTATGGAATCTGAGAGCTAGGTTCCCACAGATTCCACAATCTCCCCTCGCTTTACATGCATGATCGCACATTTGTCCATACCAAATTCCATCCTGATGGCGCTACTGAAGGTTTCAGTTACCTTCAGTAGCTCCATCAGTTGCAAATCGTTGGGGGCAAAGAGTTTCAAGTCATCCATGTAAAGGAGGTGAGATATAACCCGACCATCTTTCCGCAACTGATAGCCTAGACCTGAATCCTCCAGCAGTGTGCTCAGAGGATTCAAGGCTAAGCAGAACCAAAGTGGACTCAAACTATCGCCCTGAAATATTCCTCGCTCTATCCTTATCGGCTCGCTATTCCTCTGAATTTGCCGACATCCTGGATAGCGAAGGACTGTCCTCCATTGCCGCATACACGACATCAGGAAGGTGCGCAGAGTTGCATCAACTTTATACAACTCTAGCACTCTCATGAGCTATGTATGTATGTGGCACTGAGTCATAGGCCTTCTTATAGTCCATCCAACATGTCGACAGATCCTTTCGGGAACGACGAACCTGTTTACTAATGGCCATATCAATGAGAAGTAGCTCCTTTGTACCACGGGACCCATTCCTACGTCCATTTTGGGAAGCGGACATGACAGAATTGTCATCTATATGTTTACAAATTATTCTTATTATCTCCTTTATTTATTATTCGTCTTACTTAGTACATTTTTAAATATTTCTAAAAAAGATATAAAAACATTGAAAAATAAAAAATATATATATATATTCTTATTATTCCCTTTATTCATTATTAAACAAACTCTTTACATTTTTAAATATTAATATAAAACATATATAAAAAACATTTAAAAATATAAAAAATTGTAGCCCACCGGTATCGGGAACAGGGTCCAAGCTACCGGCGGCGGTCAGGGCTCCAGAGAGAGGAACCTCCTAACAATACGAGCCGTGTCAAGGAGTACCGCTTTCTGAATCAAGCCCTTGATCCAGCTGCCTAACGAGAGCCTCCTCAGGTATTGGTCGAGGCTCTTGGCAATTAAGCCATGGGCCGACACGACTATCGGCACAATGATCGCCGAGTCCACTTCCCACATGTCGACAACCTCGCGAGCCAAGTCAAGATACTTGATTTGTTTATCTTTCTCGGCTTTCACGAGGTTCTCATCATGCGGGACCGTTATGTCAACAATCATTGCGCGCCGCTCTGATCGATCTATCACCACTATATCAGGCCTATTGGCTATAACAGTCCTGTCAGTGATGATGGATTGATCCCAGTACAGTGTGATACTGCCACTATTGAGAACTGGGTCGGGCACATACCTATAGTACGGCACTTCCGATTCCACAAGATTGTATTTTAGAGCCAGTTGCTGATGGATAATCCTGGCTACAAGGTTGTGTCTGTGCAATTATTCTCCGTTAGCTAGACGAGAACACCCGGAGATAATGTGACGGATTGATTCGCCTGGACGGTGGCATGCCCGACATATGTCAACCGTACCGTCCTTCACAATAAATCTCCGGTAGTTATTCGTCATCATAACTTCATCCATAATTGCACAGACAAAACCTTTGGTTTCTCCGAAGAGGTCCCCAGATCGTAGCCAGGACACGGACGCTTGAAAATCTACATCAGGCCCATGAAGAGCCCGGTAAAAGCGCCCGTGAAGCTCCTTGCTCTGCCATTCTTTCCTGCGGTCATCAGTAGTAAATACTACAGGTATGCGCCAGTTCTCTTTAGCCAAGGAGAGCGGGGTGAGGCCCTTGTCCATCGCGACCACATCTCGATGCATCCCCACGTCGGCTGCTAGGAAATATTCCCTGAGACTGCATATCTCACGATTGTGGAGAGTCTTAGCGTTTAAAAAGCCTCGACCCCCACACTTCCGCGGGATATACAGTCTCATTACCGAAGAACGCGGGTGATGCATTCGATATGCCGTCAACAATTTACGGACCTTAGTATCCAGGGCGTCTAGTTCTGTTTGAGTCCATTTGAGTATGCCGAAAGAGTACATCAAAACCGGCATGACCCAACCGTTGAAGGCACGCACCTTATTTCCGCCCGATAAAAGACTATTTAATACTTTTTTCAGGCGGCCAAAGAAGCGCTCCTTCAACGATTGCTTCATGTCAGCCACACTGATGCCCAGCGCTTCCGACATACCCAAATACTTATAGGTTTCGGTTGCTGAGAGGGATCTAAGATTTATGGAATCTGAGAGCTGGGTTCCCACAGATTCCACAATCCCCCCTCGCTTTACATGCATGACCGCACATTTGTCTACACCAAATTCCATCCTGATGGCGCTACTGAAGGTTTCAGTTACCTTCAGTAGCTCCATCAGTTGCAAATCGTTGGGGGCAAAGAGTTTCAAGTCATCCATGTAAAGGAAGTGAGATATAACCCGACCATCTTTCCGCAACTGATAGCCTAGACCTGAATCCTCCAGCAGTGTGCTCAGAGGATTCAAGGCTAAGCAGAACCAAAGTGGACTCAAACTATCGCCCTGAAATATACCTCGCTCTATCCTTATCGGCTCGCTATTCCTCTGAAATTGCCGACATCCTGGATAGCGAAGGACTGTCCTCCATTGCCCCATACACGACATTAGGAAAGTGCGCAGAGTTGCATCAACTTTATACAACTCTAGCACCCTCCTAAGCCATGTATGTGGCACCGAATCGTAGGCCTTCTTATAGTCTATCCAGCATGTCGACAGATCCTTTCGGGAACGGCGAACCTGTTGGCTTATGGCCATATCAGTGAGGAGTAGCTCCTTAGTACCGCGGGACCCGTTCCTACATCCATTCTGAGAAGCTGACATAACAGAATTTTCGTCAATATGTTTAGTGATTTTAGCTCTCAAAATAGATGTAAGAACTTTATAGACCGTCGGGAGACAGGTAATCGGTCTATAATTTTTGGGTTCCGCAGTACTACCCGATTTATGGAGCAGATGGGTTATACCTGTTGTCAGGAACTCTGGCAGCGACCCCTACTCTAAGGCTGACTGGAACAGGGTCGCCAGGCGAGTTCTTATTATTATTATTAGCTAATCAAAAGAAAACGGATGATTTAGCAAGGCAGTAAAGTAGCTCTTACAAATAACTTTGTTTCGTTTCCTCATACTTTGGAGATTCATGAAGCTTCGACGAAGTCACATAGTTGGTCTAGGATATGGCAGGCCATTCCCAAACAAGTGAGCAAGTGGATCGCGTCCATCACAATCACTTTATTACGGAATGAAATCCCGACTATTAATAATAATGTTATAAATACCCACGCACTTAACTTTCCAGTTCAAATAACTCCAGACATGGCCAGACATTGGTCGTCGCCTGGATTGTCCAAACTGTTCAATATTTTTTACTCAAGATTCAGACTCAGATTTTGTAACAATGTTTTGATTGAAAAGAGTGTCCATGGAGTGTCTTTCCCGTTCTTCTCCATAGAGATCTACGCTAGGGAATGGGATTTTTTATATATTTTTGACATTCAAAAGTGCCGTAACGGTATAATTGAAATAAATGATTTGATGGAACAGTAGATATGATTGAAAAACACCTTAATTTAAATCACTAAAATATTAGCTGGGTGAGGAGATTTCCAACTCAAATTATAGCAATCCAATATTTGTTGTTGTTATTGCGTATTTTATCAATCAATCAATAATTTTATTATCAAGCATCTTAAGGCCCATAGATAAAATACACAAAATAACATAACAACTTATAAAGACCGCACCGCACCACACCGCACCTGCTCCTCAACTCGCTCCTCAAACGTGTTCTCTATGTAATTTCAAGTTACACAGTGCTGATCAAATCTGAAATGAGTCAGGTAATTGCTAACTTCGTTAATTGGTAGTCCTTGACGATTAAAGATAAAGATAAAGATAAAGAAGCATTTATTTGTTTAACATGTGTGACATGATACATGGATATGCACATAGGGATGGAACGAGGTTTGGAGATTGCTGGTTCAACAAGTTTTGCCATATTCGGCGTACAAAATAGTTTTAAAGTACCTACTTCATCGAAAGTCACTAATGAATAAATAATTAAAATGACATCAGTCAAGAAATTACAATAACCAAAATTAAATCAATTCAAATACATAATTACAGTCGATACAATAATTAAATCACATTAGTCAAGAAATTACAATAGTCAAAATTCAATCAATTCAAATACACAATCACATTCGATACAAAAAAAAATACAAAGAATAATTAAAACAATAACATTAAAACTAAATTACAAATTAAATTAACTTTGAAAGTTTTTGGTTTTGAGTTGTAATTTTGAAAATCTTGTTCATAGTGTGTAAAATATTCAGTGGTACCTACAGCAGTTAGTTTCTAGGACTTGACTCCATAAATTTATTTGAAGCTCGTCATTGTCATCTATTCCTTTAAAACTTCAGAACTACTTCTCATTAATTTGGAGAAATGAGATATAATTGGAAGCGTCTTGATCGTCCGCTGGTGAAGTCACTGTTAACGTGCCTTAAATCAAACTTGTGAATCAACTTATAATAAGTAAAAATTAATAGTTTATTCTCTATGCATTTCTAACGCCATTTGTTTTAGTTTTCTCCTGTCGACCTTGGTAGATGCGGTCATCGGAATAGCGTCGATGAATAACACACCGCCTCTGAGTTGCTTCGCGTCTGTCAGAGATTCTGTAAAATCAAATATATTTGTGTTACTGTTTGCTTTGATTTAGGTAAAGGTAAACCTAAGAAAAAGATAAAACAAAACTGGTCCTGTATGAGGCCAAAAGGCCCTAGTATCCTAGCATGGTTCTGTGACATTTTAATGAAAAATCACAACGCTTCTATTCTGATAGAGGGCTAAGTGATGCCACGGTCATATACGAATATAAATAAATACCTTTAACCCAGTCTTTGATCTCGTCAGCGCTAGGCTCAGCCCCTGGCCGGGGTACCACGCACGCGACTGGCAGGTCATTGCACTCGTCGTCGCGAACGCCTGTCACCGCCACGTCCAGTACGCCCGGGTGCTGGCGGATTACTGCTTCTAATTCCACTGGAGATATCTGGTGGAAAACATCAGGTACCTATTTTCCATACATTGGCTTCAAACAAAATTTTCGTAGATAGTGCTGCCATCTGTGTGTTTAGGTACAGTCAGCAAAACAGTTAGGTATGCAGGCTAGGAATTTTCTTACGACTATTATAAATGTAAAAGTCTGTATCGATCGATTTTTCTTATTCTTTCACGCAGAAACTACTGAAAGGATTTGCATGAAATTGCAAACAGATTGATTATAACCCTTTTCCACTTATAATCGTAGTAAGAAGATTGCTAGCCTGTAAACCTAACTGTTTTGCTGACTGTACACCAACTTTCAACTTTCATAACGAGAACAGTTCGACTACTTGCTAGTGAAGTAGATAGCCTAGTGGTGACAGCGGTTGTCCGTGTGACAAGTTCGAATCCTTATAACTTTATTCTGACAGTATTTCAAACGAAGTTTGTGACAGATGGGGTTTTCGTGGGGAAGGTTAATTAAAAACCACGAAACCTTGTCAACATAAAAATATAATTAAACAATTAACACGGGTGTGGGAAGGTCTATGGTCACTATGTTCTCCAAGCCCGCCTGGGGGGTTAGCGCGGTACTCTCCTGGCTCAGCCCGGTGCGACGAAGACCGTAGCGGTGTGCCACGCTGGTGACGCCAGGAAGGGTGACGGTCGGCTGGTGTTCGCGCCGACCCGAAGATGTCGGTAGCGGCCACGCAGGTAAAAAAAGTACCCGACGCTGGCCCGCTGATAACCGGTAAGCCGGTGCTAACGTACAGCTATCCGTATCTGGTTCTCAGCCGGAACCTTAGATGTCAGCCAGAACTTTGGATGTCTCAGCCGGAACTTTGGACCCTGGAAAAAACGTCCAGCGTGTCACGAGATGGCTGATGGTCATCTCCGCTGATTGTGACACCAAGGCGTAAGCAAAGCGGGGAGTACCCATGCGCCATGCAGGTGATGTGTGGTAGTCACAATCAGTACGGAGTTTACAAGGTAGTGATGGAAGGCACGACATGAGTTGCACATTTTGAGTGTCATGAAGGAAAACATAATGTCAAAATACACTCAGCTGAAGGCACATGTTTTTTACAAAATTAAGTGCTAAGCAAAAAGAATGATGAAGGGTGGATTCACATCTCGAATCCACGTAGCTAGATGGTACAAGGAAAATAAGAAAACGATTACTGTTCAACAACTTACCCAGTATTGGGGTTATAAAATCACTTTTAGGTTATGTCGTTAAAGAAACGAGTTAAACTGCCTGCTTCAAGCCGAATATTCTAGATCACGTATGAGGTCACGGTGGATAAAATGCCGGTGAACGCGTCTGATTTTCGGTAGCAGTAAAAAGAGCTGGTCATCGGGGCGATGACCTATATACCCGTGCCCACGCATAGACAAGTCCACACTCACTAGTGCGGATACACGGAACGCGGTGCGCATTTCACTGGAACACAGCTAATTTAGTCGTTTAGTAACGAGAATGCCCTAATGATTTTACATAATCTGTGGCGTTTGTTTTGACATTTGACTAGATTGTAAGCGTTGAATCTGTCTATGTAAACAAAGTAACGATAGAAACATTTTTGAGTTTCTACTACGTTACAAGTTTGAACCACCACAAATAGAGTTGGAAATTTAGCAGATACCACAGCATTATTCGGTAAAGTCAATACGGATTTTTTCCCTGGACCACTTTGTTTGAGGTTAGGTCATACTCTTACCTTCTTACTCTTGTATTTAAGCAGCAATTTGATCCTTTCCACAAAGAAGAAGTTCCAGTTTTCATCTCTGTAGAAAGTGTCACCAGTTTTGTACCAGCGGTCTTCGGCGAAAGCTTCTTTGGTGGCTTCGACGTTATTGTAGTATTCCTGTTGAAATAAAATAACATCAGACTTTCGTCAACTCTAACGGCTGTACAATGAAACGACTCTCAGGCGAGAACATGGACCTACTCTTCAAACAGGACTTAGTTCTTCAAAATTCGTATGAAATGTATAAAATGTACCATAATGACTTGACCATAATTATCAATGGTTTATACTGAGACGAGAGAAATAGCCAGAACCGAGGCCGTTTGTCTTTCTTTATTCTCTCAATTGCCACGGGAAAAATGTTAAAGCTTGTAGAAAATACTACACCGACTACAACTAGTAAAATAATTTATATACCTGTGTATTTTTAAGCTTTTAGATTAAAGTATGTAATTGAGATGTCAGCATAAGGCGGCTATAGGAGCTAAGTACGAGTTTAATATTGCCTGAAATAATATAATTCACTGCAATAAATAAAACCAGAAAAATATGTAAATATATTCTTCATGATATACGATAATACTAGCTGACCCACACAACTTCGTCTGTGTCACATAAGAGAGAAAAACGAAAGAAAAAAAAAGTCCCCGTTTTTGCAACATTTTTCATTCCTGCTCCGCTCCTAATTATTGTAGTGTGATGTTATACAGCCTAAAGCTTTCCTCGATAAATGGACTATCCAACACAAAAATATTTTTTCAATTCGAGCTGGTAGTTCCTGAGATAAGCGCGTTCAACCAAACAAAGAAACAAACTCTTCTGCTTTATAATATTAAATATAGATTCTTAGTATCCATGTAATATATCAACTATATGGTGTCCACGACATTAGCCTCGTTGCTTAGTGTGGCACTAGATGGCGCTGTGTTGTAATGTCGAGCGATATTTAGTTATTCATTTATTTATTCTCACCTTAAAGACACTTGGTCCTTTGATCCACAACTCGCCGGGCACGTTCGGTTCATAAATATCTTCTTGAGTCTCAACGTCAATAATCTATGAAAGAATACTTTATTAGAACATAACCAATCCTTCGTATGGAATATTGTGTTTCCAAATAAATGGGATGTGGAGCGACTGCCCTCAGCTCAAACTGGTACTCAGCTGGATTTGGTAAGATCAAAATCTGACCCTAGTATAGTAGAGAAAAGGCAAACCCGCACTCTTTCTTCAAAAGACTTCAACGAACTTGTTGTCAGACTTTCGGACTACATGTAACAACTGTCAAAGATCCACAAATGACAGCTGGGACCAACGGCTCAACGTGCCTTCCGAGACACGAACACGTGGTTTTTCTTACATTTAATTTATCATGTTTGTTAGAGAGATTTGAGCCATATGGTTGGCCTTACCGATTGATGTCAAAAAATTACAGGATGAAATTTTTTCGAACTTTTGTCGGTTCAATTCCCGAGTGTGCTAAGCGCTACGCGGATTTGTTTCTTTTTAAAAATAACAGAATGTTTCCTTTAAATAAAATCTGCTATCTCCAGTATTTCGAGTACGTTCCTTCCAGCTGGCATTGAAACTTCCATCCTGTATAAGCCCAAAGCAAGAGTGCATAGGAATCTCATTTGGGATTTATTTTGGCCTCATACAGGGCCAATTTAATTTATGTTTTTTCTTTGTTCTCCTTTTAGTTTTTTTTTATTGTACCATGTGAGTGAAATAAATACCTTTTCACTCTTGCTTTCATCCATTGCTTTCCTTCAGGTGAGATCGTCGTCAAGAGAAGGTTTTTCATAAAAAAGTAATAACGAGAGTCTGTTGGTTTATAAGTTATAATGAGATACAGCTCGCTACCAGAAGAAGAACAGTAATTGGGTCCTGTTGGTTATTCTTATGGTGCGGATCCTTAAAAACACTGTAGGCAAGTATTATAGAATTTCCTTACCCGATATTGGAAGCATCCTATAGGCTTGCCGCAGGAACCTGGTGCAGGGTTGTCTCCTTGGAATGCAAAACCACTCAACTCACTATTGCCGTATATGTTCAGGATTTCTGCCTCTGGAGCCATAATCTAAAGAAAATATGAGAATAAAGCTACATATTTGTATATTTCGATATAGTAATAATATCTTTATTTTCAGGCCGGAGATCCATAACAAAAACAAAACAATCTTGGCACTTACTAACTAAAACACGTTAAACAAAACAACTATAGCACATATTATAATCTTTTTTTACGGGTGGGAAATCATCAAATAACTTCTCCCACTCGAGGCGAAACGGGAGGGAGTGTCAGACTTTTACTGACTAAAACCCATCCATGTTCTTTCCTCGCCCTTTATGTTCCAGAGCCATGGTATCTCTTTCGATTAGTCCCGCAACGCCGGCAGGCTTCGGCACATTATTTGGTCATCCATCCTGCCGGCTACAGTAGCCACGAGACTGTCGGGACTGTCGCGCAACCGATGCATCAGCGATGCGATCTGCATGCGCAGCAGCGAGCCGAAATTCGGAACGCGTGCATCCGCGAAAATCCCAGACGAGCCACAGAAGCGCGGCAACCCCAGCAATACTCGGAACGCGTTATTATATTGGACTCGTACAGCACTTTACGAACTCTGTGTATTTAACTGACCCACAGGGCGCACGTGTACAGCGACTGGCAGTACGCCATTAACAGTGTTATTTGAACCTCTTTTGTACACCGGCACCGTGCGAACCTGCGGGCCAGCATGTTACATAATTATGCCTACGATGTTCACTCATTCATAAATAATGAGTAAAAAAAGCATCTTTATAAAGGTAAGTATATATTTAAAAAAGTTTATTTAAAAACTAAACAAGTCACATAAATACACATACATTGATTGAATATGCTTGTTAGGATGGGAGCGATTGATTGAATAAAATTTCCAGGAACCTTGACGGATAGATGTTGAGTCTTTTGAATACGATTTAATTGTACTATCATCATCGTCATCATCATTTCAGCCGAAAAACGTCAACTACTGGACATAGCCTCCCCCAAGTGTCACCCCTTTTAATAAGGCCCATTGTGAGCGACCACGTTTCGGTTCCATATGTAATTACCGGCAACACACTGGTCATAGCTGTGAGCGTACTCCGTGTGCCGTGTTGATAATATAGTTAAAATGTCGGAAATTATCAAGTGTAACTCGTGTAATATAGTGATCAACGAGCTTTTATCCTATATTCAGAACAAAATATCGATAATAGACGAAGAAACGCTGGTGCGATTATGTTCAACGTCATTTACGAGCGAAGAAATTAAAAAAGCTAAGTCGTTATTGTTCGAATCTATTCCTACGGACAAAATCAAAACAAATCGGAAGAACAAAGGAAAGGAAGGAAGAGATCTAGTTGATATGCTGAACCTCTTTAAATCGACTGAACCCGATCTTATCCCTATTTTTGTGGCTCGTGAGCTGGAGAAACTGCCTCCTATTCTTTTTGATCATCTTGACTGTACGAAATTACTGAAAGACCTATTGAAAGTGCAAAATGAACTGGAAGTAGTTAAAGCTAACTACGTTACAAAAGAACAGCTGAGTGAGTGCAGGTCTGAGTTATTACAGTTGAGAAACGATTCGTTACCAGCTGTGTCACCAAAAAACGTAAACATAAGGCGCGGAGCTTGGCAGCTGTATGATAGTGGGCCAGTTGGTCTCTCGCATGATATAAACGAGTCCACTATAAACAATTCCACGTTATTTAGGCCCGTAGAGAATCAGAAGAACTGTTCCGGTAATGATTTACTAGAATACCGAGAAATGTTGAAGGTAGACTTAAAACAAAATACACGAAAATCAGCTGTGCCGAGACAACGGTCGCCGGTTTTGAATGTAGGCGATAAGGCGATGGCGAGCGGTGCGGAGAGGCGAGCCGAGGTGACGTCACCGCTACCTGTGCCGTCGGCGTCGGCCAGCCAGTGCGCCGATAATTACATAACAACAGCTGTGAAAGCCGGTGACCACGGCGAAATAAACACAGTAGGTGAGTCAGAGTCGAATGATAATGAAGGCTGGAAGACCGTATCGAGACGCAAGAAATTTAATTATCGTTATCATGGGAAATCCGGAATTTCGAGAGATGTGGAAGGGGGCTTTAGAGCTGCTGACAAAAAAGTTCCAGTGTTTATAACAAGGATTCACATGGATACGACGGATAAAGACATAATTAACTATGTATACAGAAAGACGAAGGAGAAGATCACTTTGGAAGAAATTATTATGAAACAAGACAAGGGTCATAAAGCTTTTAAGTTTATTGTGTCGGAGCAGAAGCTACCTATGTTCTTAGATAGTAATTTATGGCCAGAAGGAGTCATATTTAGAAGATTTATATCTTTTCGACAGAAGAGTACGAACGGTGATTGCGCTGTGTTCGATCAAATTACAAAATAAATATGGCAAATGAGGAATTATTCAACTTTATAAGTTTCAACTGTAAGAATGTGAAGCGCTCAGTAGATGATGTGCGGCAGTTATGTCGAACATCCCACATAATTGCCTTGCAAGAACATTGGCTACTGCCGCACGAGATTCATTTCCTGAGCTACATAGATGATGACTTCGCGTACACAGGTGTGTCACCCATGGACACGTCGAAGGGGATGATCTCAGGTCGACCGTGGGGTGGAGTTGCGTTGTTATGGAACAAGAAAATCTTTAATAATGTTACTGTAGTGCAATGTGATAATACTCGAGTGTGCGGGATTAAAGTGGTGATAGGGCAAAAGTCATTCTTAGTATTCAGTGTGTACATGCCGACTGATAACACGGTGAATTTGGTCGAGTTTACGGATTGTTTGGGGACGCTGAGCGCAGTAGCGGCTAATGAAGATATTGAGTGTGTTTACATGCTCGGTGACTTCAACGCCCACCCGGGTGAGCAATTTTATCGTGAACTTTCTAATTTTTGTTACGATTTGGACTGGAAATGTGCCGATATCATTAAGTTAGGTTTATTGTCTGACACGTATAGTTTTATAAGTGACGCTAATGGTGCGCTGAAGTGGTTAGACCACTGTGTTGTTACTGAGCCGGCTTTTCAAACTGTAGTCGATACACACATCAGGTATGATCCGGTGTGGTCTGACCACTTACCACTCATTATAAAGTGCAATTTAGGTTACGTAAAATCAAAGACTTTGCAGGAAAATTTTAAATGTAATAAAATAAGGTGGGGGGAGAGAACCCTCGAACAGATAGATTTATTTAGAAAATTATGCAATGATAGTTTAAAAGAAATTGATTTTCCGACTGAATTTAATAATTGTGGAGATAAACGTTGTGATAATCAGGACCATATGCGTATAATTGACAGTATGTATCATGACATTGTTAATGCATTGTGTAAAGCCGCCTCTGAGAGTCATACTATTGTTAAACCGAAGAAAAAACAACCAGTGATCGGATGGAACAAGCATGTGCGTGACGCTCACGGGATAGTATGGAATGGGTACTATGGGGTAAACCAAGTGAAGGTCGTATTTGGGAGGAGATGCGGGAGTCTCGTAAAATCTTTAAATCACGCCTAAAGTGGTGCCAAAATAATAGGGAGCAGATAAAGATGGATATCCTCGCGTCTCACCATTCGAAACATGACTTTCGGAATTTTTGGAAGACCACTAGTAGGCTTAATAATAAGCCGGTCTTACCCGTGAGCGTTAACGGTGTGAGTGAACCAAAATGTATTGCGACCATGTTTAAGGATCACTTTATGGTGAAATCGCCATTGGGACCATCACGGTCATTCAGTGTGGATGGGTCACATGGACAGGAGATGGACACTAGATTTACAGCTAAGGATATTCGGCGAGTTATCAAGTCAATGTCGCGTGGTAAGTCTCCTGGCCACGACAGCCTGAGCATTGAGCATTTAAAGCATGCTGGCGTCCACCTCCCCAGAGTTCTTGCCATGTTGTATACTTGTTGTTTGGGACATGCGTACTTGCCAGCAGAGATGATGAAGACCGTGGTGGTACCAATCGTGAAGAATAAAACCGGTGACCCAGGCGACACGAGCAACTACAGGCCAATCTCACTAGCCACAGTGCTTGCTAAGGTTCTTGACAGTTTGCTTAATACACAGCTTGACCGGTATATAAACAAGCATGACAACCAATTTGGTTTTACACCGGGACTGTCTACTGAGTCAGCTATCTTGTGTTTGAAGCAAACTGTCAGGTACTACTCCGATAGGAGCACACCTATTTATGCATGTTTTCTCGACCTCTCGAAAGCGTTCGACCTGGTTAGTTATGACATCTTATGGCAAAAATTAAGGAACATCTCAATGCCGCTGGAACTGCTAGAAATTTTCAAGTACTGGTATCTTAACCAGGTCAACGTCGTTCGGTGGTCCGGTGCTCTGTCGGAGCCGTACAGGTTGGAGTGCGGGGTAAGGCAGGGCGGACTGACCTCGCCAAAGCTCTTCAACCTGTACGTCAATGCACTGATAGAGGAGCTCAGTGGTACTCGTGTCGGCTGCCATATTGACGGTGTTTGTGTCAACAATATTGGTTATGCAGACGACATGGTGCTGCTGAGCGCCTCGGTGTGTGGCCTATCCAGGTTGCTGGGCATCTGCGAGCGTTACGCACTGGATCACGGTTTGCTCTATAACGCAAAGAAGAGCGAATGCATGGTCTTTCAGGCCAGGGGTCGGAACTGCCCGGATTCTGTTCCACCTATAAGATTGAATGGTGTCAACTTACAAAGAGTTCAACAGTTTAAATATCTCGGGCATATCGTGACCTCTGACCTGAAAGACGATGCAGACATCGACAGGGAGCGGAGGGCGTTGTCTGTGAGGGCCAATATGATCGCGCGCAGCTTTATTCGCTGCTCGGGGGCCGTCAAAGTAACGCTTTTCAGAGCTTTTTGTACGTCCCTGTACACGGCCAGCCTTTGGGGTTCATATACCCAGAAACAGTACAACGCTCTCCGTGTTCAGTATAATAATGCGTTCAGGATGCTGTTGGGGCTGCCCCGGCACTGCAGCGCGTCGGGGATGTTCGCTGATGCTGGTGTCGACTGTTTCTACGCGACGATGCGAAAGCGGTGCACATCGCTGGGGCGCAGGCTCCGGGCTACCTCCAACACTATCCTGAACGTATTTTCGAACAGGTTTGATTGTTGTTACATTAGCCATTGTTATATGGTTAATGTAATGACAAACAAACAAATGACTCAGAGGCAGGCGTATTATTAGTCTTCCATTGTAATTTTAGAATTTTAATGACATGTTTATTATTTAATTAATTATTTTTGTACTTTTTGCGATTTACATTTTAATTTTTATAATTGTTAATTTTATTTATAATATTAAATTGTTGTTTTAGTTTTAATTTACACTACCTAATTGATTAATATTTTTGATGTACCTACTGATTGGAATTTTAATTTTGTAATGGTTAATTTATATCGAATTATGTTTGTTTATGATCCTAAAGGGATTGAAATAAATGATTTTGAAATTTTTGAAATAGACTTTCGTCTTGAGACACTGCGGTAAGTTGGACGAGAAGATACCGCGCAGTTTCCCGAACGCTGCCAAATCGAGTCGGATTCGACGATTGACCTCTTTCTCGAACTTAGACCTTACTGGACTGTTTGTCCCAGTTACACATAATCGTCTACAACTTCGAGTGTAGAGTCTCCGATCTTGATAGGAATGGGTGTGACATGGGCATTCAACATGACCTTTGTTTTGTCCATGTTTATTTTTAGACCCACTCTTTCGAAAGCTCCACTGAAGTCTTCGAGCATTGTACTGAGGTCTTCCATGGTCTCAGCCATGACCACTTTTTCGTCGGTAAACCAAAGGTGAGTGATGTACTCGCCATTGACATTCAAGCCTAGCCCTCTCCAGTCCAGAACCTTGAAGAGATCCTCCAGAGCAGCGGTGAACAGTTTCGGAGATATGACGTCTCCTTGCCTTACACCTTGCTGTATAAGGATAGGTTTTGAGGCTTGGTCCTGAAGTCGGACTGACATGGTTTTTGTACAAACACTTCAACACCTCGATGTACCGGTAGTCAATTTGGCACCGTTGGAGAGACTGCAGTACAGCCCTGGTCTCGAGCGAATCGAAAGCTTTCTCGTAGTCCACAAACGATAAACAGAGTGGCAAATTATACTCTTCGGTCTTCTGTATAACCTACCGCAGCGTATGTATGTGGTCCACGGTGGTAAAGCGGTATTTTCGGAAACCGGCTTGTTCGGGTATCTGGAAATCGTCAAAACTGCGCGCGAGACGATTCGTGATGACTCTTGAAAACAACTTATAGACATGGCTTAGAAGCAAGATGGGCATGTTATTCTTCAACCGGGCATTGTCGCCCTTCTTGAAGAAGAGTA
Organism: Xestia c-nigrum; assembly: GCA_916618015.1. Lineage (NCBI taxonomy): Eukaryota > Metazoa > Arthropoda > Insecta > Lepidoptera > Noctuidae > Xestia > Xestia c-nigrum. The sequence continues at coordinate 25,708,303 of OU745249.1, forward strand.
CAGCTCACCCTTGCACCATGCCTTTGGTGTTTTCCCTTCGTGTATGACGGAGTTCAACAGCTTCTGAAGGGACTTAAGTACTGGTTTTCCAACCGCATTCAAGAGTTCAGCCGTAATTCCGTCATCACCTGGTGCCTTGTTGTTTTTTAGCTGTTTCAGAACCATCCTAATCTTGTACAGCCGAAAAAGCCCAAAGAGAGGTGCTTAATCCCTCCTCGAGTTCCGCTATCTTCTCGTCGGTCCGGAGTGTACGCGTGTTGTACTTTGCCAAGTCCAGTCGTTGGTATAGGCTGCCGGATCCCATCTGGGGATTCTTCGCACCCCTTGTCACGCCATAACCTCGACCGCTGCCGTAGTCGAGGGTAGACGGCGGGACGGGGATTTTGGGGGGTTTTGTCATAATCGCCACGCTTGGCAGGCTGGTTGGCGATTGCAGTACGGTTGTTACAAAAAGCACAGAGAACGCTGCTGCCATTCCCTTAGTCGCCTCTTACGACACCCACAGGGAGACATGGGATGGTGCTATTCTTTATGTCTGACACCATACGAACAATAGAGCTGTACTATTAACAGATAGATTTTATAGAAAATTGCCCATGGTCTTTTTAGCCGAAATTGACATTTATTCTGTTTCTAATCTAGTACATACCTTCAATTGATCCATCAGTTGCTGAGGCACTGCGCTCCCGCCTAAATGGAGGAGTTCCAAACTGGTGTAGTCACACTTATTACGATCGTCGGGCTTGATAAGCGTTGTCATCATTGTTGGGCTGAAGATGGTGAAGGTCGGCTGCATGAACACACATGCACACAATGAGAACAGTCGAAACACACAACACCTGCATGAAGTTCCCAGCCTGCCACCTTTTTAAGGACTTCGGTCCATCTAGTTCGGAGCGTCTCTCACACTCTCCAGAATTTATTTCTTCCACTGAGGGGCGGGGGGGGAAGAGCCAATAAATTATAATTGATTTGCCTTGTATAAAAGAAGTATGAACATTATATACTTAGGTGCATGTTCACCGAAAAGATAACGGTCTGATTGTTTAACCATGTTCCCATACAAAAAATGTGTTTTAAACAGCTGTTTTAGATATTCGTAATCTGATCGTCATGTCTTTGGTGAACATGGACCTTACTACACTAGCGTTTAGCTATCATTTATTCAATATCCAGTCATTTATTTATTTGACATTGGATGTACAAGATTTCATAGGTGGACTTTCTACCAGTTAGCTGCACTAACTGTTTTATTATCAAGTCATCGTTTTCGGTAAATAAACTCTTCTTACCCTATACGTGTTGATCAGATCATACGTATGGTCTTGCGTCATATCCTGTGACGTCTGAAGTCTGGAGAACCTCAGTATTGGAGACACGATGAAATTCACGAGAGCGGACAGCCATTGTAGCGGTAATCCAATCATAGCCAGTCGTGTTGGTGTCGGGAATGTCGTAAATTTAGACCTATAGGGAAGAAGAAGGGTGATTTGAGGACACAGAATGCAAGAAAAATTGTCTTTTAAAAAATTGTGGTTATAATATTGTCTAGTTTGACTGTGTGTACCGACAGCAACCAGTGGACTCTTGCAAGTAGATTACGGCGTGCTCACGCTGTTCAGTCTTTTGTAAGTTTAGTTGAATGTCTTTGGGAAAATTAATCATTATTAACTGAATTATAAAAATAACCCGACAAACGGACATACTTGTCAAAACTATGAGGGTTTCTTGATGACTACGGAACCCTTAAAATGAACTCGGCGTATGAACCAGGTATTATAGACTGATAAACCCTATAATACGAGTTAACCTTTACTCTAGGGTTTATCACCTTATCCTACAAATAACGCAATTAAAACCCCTATGTGGGTAACGTTTTCGGCCTCTGATCACAATAGGCAATACCTACCACAATCTTGTCGAGCTCAATCTACCTATTTGGTCCACCGTACGGGTACGTGTTATTTTCGATTTGACTATACAACTTTCTTACACTGTTGGGGCCCAGTAAATTGCTACGTTTATTGCGGAGTCAGAGACGTTGTACAGATCGTCAAAGCAGAAGGCTTCTCTCAAGCAAATTGTATCAACTAAACTTACCACTCATATGGAATAAAGACCGCAAAATTTTTGTGGGTAGCAGCTACAGCTTTGGGCTGACCAGTAGTTCCACTCGTAGCAATAAGGAACGCTGTTGAGTCTTCAGGATCGAAGTCTGTACACCTGTGAATGCACTAGATAGTTAACAGTAGTCTTCACTTGATAGTAGTCATCGTTTGACTACTCGGATAGCGTAGTGGTAGTGAGACAGCCTTACATGTTTAGGGTCCTGGGTTCGAATCCCGGTAGGAGCAAATGTTTGTGTGATGAGCTTGGACATAATAATATGTATGTTTCCGAGTCATAGATGTTTATATGTATAGTAAGTATGTATTTACAAACAAAATAGTATATATAGTATATCAACTATCTGGTGTCCACGACACAAGCCTTGCTTGTGCCACTAGATGGCGCTGTGTGTAGTTTCCAGTGATATTATTAATATATTATTATATCACAAATAAGTAATCGTGCAAATTGACATCACCGCATAAAGAAAATTTTGCATATTTTCCATGTGCATTAAAATCCGTTGCGTAGCGTAGTTTAAATAAGATGCAAGCGTACAAACAGCGGGAGTGACAATTAATAAATAATAAAAATAAAAAGCCTTTATTATTGAACTTATTTAAGATAACAAGTTTTTGTGTGCCTAGTACTATTTTAACTTTATTATTAACTAATAGACTATTATACTATTAAACAAACATTTTATTTACTATAAGCTGTTGTACTATTAATTAAACCTAACTACTATAACATTTTAAATCGGCGAACGGTAACTATTCTTCAACTTGTCTTCCGACAAAGGCCTCCTCTAATGATTTCCATTCTGTCATATTCCTTGCTGTTCGACTCCACGTTGGGCCCGCTATTTTCTTGAGATCATCTTCCCATCTCTTAGTCTGCCTACCTCTGTTTAGTTTGCTGTCTCGTGGGTACCATTCTGTTATTAGTCTTGTCCATTTTTCTTTTTTCTCTCTTGACATATGGCCTGTCCACCTCCACTTTAGTTGTTTGTATGATAATTATGCATTTTTGAATCTCGTTTTACTTTTTATGTCTTTTATTCTTTCTCGATCTTTTCTTTTTACTCTCATCACACTTCTTTCTATTCCGTTTTGACACACATTTATTTGGTTTGCTAGTTATTCTGTCAATACCCACGTTTGACACCCGTATAGTAAGCATGGTAGAATACACATATTATAAACTTTCCTTTTTTTCTTGCATTGGCATTTCTTCGTTCTTCATTATTTCACTTAGTGACCAATACCGTTTTCATATTGTGTTGGTTATTCTTCTTTCTATTTCCTTTTTCATGCAGTCTTCTGTAGATATTAACTGATCCAAGTAAATGTATTCATTTACATATTCTATTTGCTCACCATTTACTTTTATGACATCGGTTTGCGAAGAATTTGACATAATTTTTGTTTTAGATAGATTCGTTGTTAGCCTTACCTTGTTAATTTCGTCGGCTAACTGTTGCAGCATTGTTTTTAGTATTTTTGGGTTCTCTGAAAATACGATTATATCGTCTGCAAAACGTAAGTGACTCAGGTTTATATTTAGTCCTTCATTCATCCAATCTAGGTTCCTAAATACCATTTCTAAGACGGCTGAGAATAATTTAGGCGAGATAAATTATTACATTTAATTAGGGTCTCCTTGGCGTACGCCTACGGAAATTCTTCGCCCATATTTTCTAATTTAACTTGCGCTGTACTCTTGGTATACATTTTGCAGTATTCATATGTATTTTGTTTGTAATCTCAGACAAATCTGTGTCCTAGTGTGTCGAATGCTTTGTTAAAGTCTTCAAATCCTAGATAGTACGTCCTGTTATATTCTTCATATTTTTGTAATATCTGTCTAAGGGCGTGTAGTTTTTTTTTCTCGTAATAGTTCCTTACGTTTCTGTAGCAGTTCTTCACTTTTAAGTGAGATTTCTTTTTTGGCATTTGTGTTTGTTTTCCTACTTACAGTTTTCAGTTGTTGTAGCCATTTGTCATATTTTTCTTCTACTGAAAGACATTTTTTTCTATTTCTATTAAGTGATCAATGTTTTAAGATTGTATTTACTAAGAAATTGTCTTGATTTATTGGAGCGGGTTCCTGCCATTGTTGCCCGTACCATTCTATGGTCTGTGTTAAAATTTAAATTTTGTATGACCGATATATCTTTGAAAACTTTATTATTATATGGACATATTAAAATCTATTTCGTTGGTATGAAGTCCGTTAGGTGACAGCCATGTCCATTTATTTGTTATTTTCTATTTGTAAAAGCTATTTAGGATACTTAATTTGTTTACTAGTGAAAAGTTTACCAACCTTGTACCGTTTTTGCTTCTAGTGCAAAACCCGTGCCTTCCTATAATGTGTTCTTTTCCGTTATTTTGTGTTCCGATTCGGCCATTAAAGTCTCCCATCACTATGACGTTTCTAAGTGCGATTTCGATGGTGTTTTGGAGTTCTTCATAGAATTTTTTAATTTTTATTAAGTCTTCCTTCCTATTTGGTTCTGGTGGAGAATATGCCTTAATGATGGACCATTCTTCTTCATTAAATTTTATATTAAGAATTGCGATACGTTCTGAGATTGTGCTTATTTCTTTTATGTTGTTTACAAAATTTCTTTTAACCATGAATCCTACTCCATACATTCCCGGCGTCTCACCTTTATAGTTTAATACTTTCCATGATCTTCTAAATGTTATCCAATTTCGCTGATCTCTATAATATCCCATTTTATTTCTTCTATTGCTGTTTCTACTTCTTGGAGCTTTTCGGGTGTTATGAGACCGACAGTTTAAAGTTGCTATAAGGACATCATTTGTTTTCTTTTTATTGAGAGTGTTGGCGTTATTATTAATCATTAGAGGGTCGTGGTAATTTTCCCCCACGAGGACCAATCGGCTTGTGTAGTTCGTTCTTAATATTTAAACCATGTTGTGTTTTCCGTTTACCGACATTTAATTACTATTGCTTATTATTATCTGTTGTGTTAGAGGGGACAGGATTATTTTTAGTCCTCATTAAATTGTAAGGGAGTGAAGAGGAAAATAAATGTCCACCCGTACTAAGCCGGGACGAGCAGCTAGTAATATGTAAAGAAGTATTCTTACTTGAAATCTTCCACTGGCGCGTCATCTGCATATTTCTCCATGAAATCTTTGAAGCTGCAGAGGGAATCTCTTTTGTCAAAGCACACTATCTGAGCGCCCAGATTCAAGTTGTTCAAAGACAGCTGGACATCTGTCACTCGGTCGCTTTGGCAGAATATCATCTTGGGTTGTGAGATAGCGAATGATTGTTGCAGTTCGTCTGGAAAATTAGATGTATTCAGCGAATTGAGGTGTTATTTAGAAAATGTGCATTTTTTTCATGCTATATTATTATTATTGCGGTTTACTTGATATAGTTCTCAAGCAGCTAGCTACCGGGAAGGGAAATGCAGTAACACTTTGTCGAAATCGAATTCTAGCCCATAATCTGTAGTCGTCATTGTTTATGACCACAACACCAACCAGATGTACATACATAATATTTTAACAGACAAAATTAGTCCAGCTCTTATGCCTAAGCCTCAATTCACACCGAGAGGCGACGCGATGCGACGCGGCGCGACTGTACTGAAAGAGGCCAGTGTTTCCACGCAGAGCTTTGTAAAATCGTTAGCAGCACGACGCCTCACTGGAAATCACTAGCCTCTTTTGATACCGACTCAAAATGTAACTTTATTTACTACGTGAAAAGATACACATTCCATTGTAGAATTTAGCACGTAGCGCTGCGCCGCGCGGCGTAGAGCGACGCAGTGGCGTGTAAGTAGGCTGCGCGGTTGATTAATTGGATGTACAAAGTTCGGACCGATCCTGACCTGAAACCCTAACACGGTCGCGGAGTCTCGACCACGATTTTGATGGAAACTAAAACTGAAATAAAAAAAGGACCATTTGATTTTTAGAAAATCTGTATCCTGGAATCAGCAGAAATCAGATGACCATTGAGACCAAGGTTTGATGATGAATAATGTTCATTTTGCTAGTAGGTTTTTACGTACAAAATAGCAAAGAAAGGACATTTTTCAGTTGGTCGCTTATGTAATAGGCGAAATATTGAAACTGCCAGACAAATTGTGATTAAAAAAACAAACAAAAAATAAAAAAAATGTGACCCACGTGGTCATTAATAGCGACCCTATCGAGTGGTGTAATAATACAGGGCGTGTTGTTTTTGTTAAAATTAACAGTGTCGATTACGCAGACTCCAATTACGCAGTTTGCTAAGAAAGAAAGAAAATGATTATTTGACGTCAATTCATTAAGCACGCAAACAAAATTATAAAAAAGGTACAAAATAAGAAGAAAATCAGTAAGTGCTGTGTGCCTCACTACTGCGCCAAAGACGGCTGTCTGACGCTAGATACAAACGTAAACTTTTTTTAAATTAGAAAAGATAGTTATCACAAAACATGTACTTGTAGTTAAGGTCCTGTCGACAACAGCAACAATGACTCCAAGATAAAGCGCCGCATACAAGGGTATGACTACATCGAGATGGTTGGGAGCCATCAGTATCACCACGTCTCCGTACTGAAGACCCAGGTTTTTGAAGCATTTGGCACATTGCACTGTCCTCTTCAAGGCTGAAGCGTATGTTTCTGATTCTCCTGTTGCTCCGTCAATCTGTGGAGACGATTTATTATGAAATAATCGATTCAAAACACTAATCAGTTGTGTTGTATTTAGACGATGGAACGCTAGGAGGTGATGTTGACACCGTTTTCGCTGACTTGCAACTCCTCAAACATCAGTTCAAAACCATTGGCCTAGACCTTAACCCATCAAAGTGTGAAATTTACCTCGCATTGCCATCCAACGTGGCAATGCTGCCAGCCTTCTGGGCACTTTTCCCGTTGGCAGCGTTGTGGGCGAATTTTTCGATGCCCTGTAACCCCTTTTTAATATTTGTTCATATTTTTTCTGTCTATTATAATGTTAGTGTGTATATATTGTTATTTTGATACTTATATAATCTCTTATTTATCTTAAAGTTAAATTATCATCAGAGAGCTCAGACAAATTCAAGAAGTTTCGTATTTCGAATACAATTTTATCATTTCCATCTTCGTTATTTGCTAGTTGTAACTTTGTTACAGTCCTCATTGCCATCGAAGCAAAGTAAACTTTCATTATTTACAAAACCGGATCACCATCATTCTACCGCTACCGCATTTTGTTTAAGATCGGTGTAGAAAATCTTCTTTTTCCATACATCACTGCTAGAAATGACCTCAGTCAGTAGTCATCTCCTGTCTAGCGATAACATCTTTGTCCATACAATTCATCCACTCATTAATTTGAAGTTGAAAAGTTGCATAGGATATATATTACATATATTTTAATCGTTTGGATGTTGAAACTGTGTAGTTGTGATGAGAGATGAAACGCATGTGCCAAAACAGTTATGAATTTAAAAGTATATATATGATAGTGGATATAGAAAATGGAGTAAATTAAGTTTCAGGACATTGACAGGGGAGAATGGAATAAAACATGCTGCCCCGACCCCAAATACCACGGGACAAGGACAAAAAGATGATGACGATTTCTATTTGAAAGACCAGTGATGAAGCTCGACATACCTGCAATACAAAATCTGGAGCATCTTTAAAGCTTTGCAGCAGGATCTTTCCGAGATGGTGTCGGTCCGAAGGAATCCCCGACTCGGCCACTATTCGTGAAGTTAGCTCCCCCAAGAACCAATGGACAGAGTCGTTGGTCATCCGACGTAGGGTCATTTTTGGTCCTTTATTGTCTCTTGTTTTAGATCCTAAAGTATGTTAACCTGAACCAAAAATTGAGTAGGTATTGCATGTTTAGTTACACTTCAACCAACTTATCTGTGCAGGCGGGATATTACAAAAATGTTCGAAAGTGTCAAGTTTCCTAAACATATGTCGTGATTGCTTAAATCTCGGAAAGGAGACGCTATAGAAGATTCTGTAAAATCGTTCCAGTCCAATCTGGGCCGATTTAAAATTAAATAAATGATCGCTTAATAGTCAAGAAGTAACAAACGCTATAAATTATATTTAAATTATGAAAATTGGCCGAGCTATCACAATTTTTGCAGACGAAGCCGCGGGTGAAGTGTTAGTTTAGTAATAATTCCGCTAAAACTAGATCAAGGTTCGGATGCCGGCAAAACCATAAATGGAACAATATACTTACTATTAAAAACGGCCTCAATATCCTTTGGCGAAAAACCAGACTACAAAATTTAAGTCTTGAACAAAACCGATCTGTTCTGATCCTCCAATACAACTGATTCTGTACTATAATAATATTAGTAAAAGTAGTTATCATAAAGATGTGCGATCGGTTATGTGTTCACTAGTATTCTGTTCCGTCAATAGGCTTGCTAGTAGACATAATAGCTAACTATACAGGGTGTCTGGTAATTCATGGATAAATGGCGTATAGTAGAACATAAAGCCATTTAAAATACGAAAAAAAATCTTTCATATAAATACTTAAGTAGTAGGTACCTAAGATAAGAAAAAAACTTTTTTATGGCTTTTTTTTACTTTATTGAACATTATGACTAGAAATAAATGAAACTCTTCGGTTTTATATAAAACACTAGCTGTTCTGATAGATAGATAGTCAATAGTAATACTAGTTATTGTACGTTTTAAAAATAAAACATACAAGTTACTTAATTTATTTTGAAAACACAGAATTAATTATTTTTTAAACATTTTGGGTAAAAAAATGTATGCATACCAATCATTTAAATAAAATATCGGTTTCGGTAAAAGTATCGGTAAGATTTGATAGTGGTGTAATTCATATTTGTATGTGCCTAAAATTGTGAAAAAATGCAATTATTGTAGAAAAGTAGAATACATAAAAGCGTAAAAATCTAATATGGCCCTTCATTCATAAGCAGGCCCTACATCATTCTGCTGATGAATTTTTAGTAGTGATAGATTTTTCTGCTTATTTTTTCTGAATATCCTTAGGTTCTACTATAAGCCCTTTCAAGCCTATTCACATACACCCTGTATTATTATAGTAGTTAGACTAGACACTACTGATAAAGTTGTTGACACATCGAGAGAGCGATTAAACGCTATCTTTAAAAATGACACACTCATTTTTAGAGATAACTTTTATTTTATTTTGTCATGAATTATTTCAAAACTATGATTTTAATTTTAATTTTTCCCACCCTTTGCTTTCGCCAGGTTGAAGGAGAATCAAAAGTATGAAACCGCTTAACGTTTGTATTTTTGAATTTAGAACACGAATAAATGTTGAGTTTGTTTATTTACGTCAATATTAGTTTTAAATAATCATGTTGTTGTTTGTATTCATGTTTAACCATGATATTCTATTTTTAAACGCAATTTGAATACATACTCAAAAAAAGATTACGCCATAAAGACGCATATTGCTTTCAGTCCTTTTAGACCTTTTAAATGATGAAGATAAGACAAAACGTTACTTTACTACATAATCCCGTTATCAGTGACACTAACTAAAGATCATAGCGCTTATTACAACCAAAATTAATCTCAGTTAATAAAAGTTCGCGTATATAAACTAAAATACAGGGTGGAATTTTACAAAGCCACCTGACGCGATAGTACTCTAAATACTGAAAAGAATATAAAGAAAAATATATATGTCACCGTAAAATTGACAAACACGTTAGATTGTAATGTCTCTAGCGAGATTGTAAACTCTCGAAATATTGTCAACTGAACATACTGCTTACAATATAATGCATTATTTTTCCGTAGATTGTAATCTATCAAAGTGAAACTGTAATATTGAGAAATGCATGCAACGAATAATAAATTGTAACTGTACGTCTGAAATGAAACCTCCTTAAAACAGTTTGCACTTATCATTGCGCCGTAACGGTGACGACATCATTCTTCCTTACAAACTGAAACTACTACGTGACTACGTGGGGGTAACATTTATATGTTAACTGTGTACAGTTCTAGATGAGAAATGTAGACACAGTATGTATAGAAAAGACAAAACTGGAATAATTAGAATAAAGACAATCAATTGAATTGAATTTATTTTTGTATTGTTGATTACTTAAGGACGCTGCACCGTTTTCGTTGAACTCAAATTTAGGTATTCAATGCCGCACACAGCAACATCACGCGTACGCACTACGCACACATTCAACAACTCCGAGCGCTCGATTTTATACTTCACCTAAATAATTTAGCTCCTTGGTTTTATTTTGTAATGTTATTGAAATTAACTCCGGAAGAATACTTGGACCTTTGAAAATGCGTTTGTTTACTATTACTTAGTACCGTTGTCGTGATAATAGGTTAGTATTTTCAACCAACTGCAAAAAAGAAGGTGCTTGACCCTATCAATAGTATCTTTTTCTTCGCGATTTTCATAACATAAAATCACGCCTGTTAAGGGTAACAGAATATGTACACCTAATATGGTACCAACATAAAAAAACCTGCCCCATGTTCAAAAACTAAAAACAACAGTACCGACACCGACTACCGTAAAGAAAATCATCATCTCAGTGTCGCACGGAACACACGCCTGGTCACAAGAATTAAAAGGGGGGGGGGACACATTTTACCACTTTGGAAGTGTCTCTGAGTTTAGAAAAAAAAAATTAAAAATGTATTCTTTTTTTTATATTTTTGTGTATAAATCTTAATGCGGTTCACAGAATATATCTACGTACCAAGTTTCAACAGCATAGTTCTTATAGTTTCGGAAAAATGTGGCTGTGACATACGGACAGACAGACAGACAGACAGTCAGACTTGACGTATCTGTAAGGGTTCCGATTGAACATTTTGTTATTAATTATATGGAACATTTAATTGAATCCTATCCAATCCTATCCTATATAATATATAATGTAATCCTAGATAATAGATCGTTTTCAGCTCATTATAACTAATGCGACCAATTGTGAAATCCGGCGTACGATGAACATGGCTGCATACACCTCTGAGGATTACAGTCGTGAAGATTTCGTCTCCAAGATTTAGCAAACAGATCGTTTTCAACTCGTAATAACTATTGCGAGCAATTGTGTAATCTGGCGTGCGAAGAACATGTGTGCTTACCCCTCTAAGGATTATAGTCGTGAAGATTTCGTCCCCAGAACTTAGCAAACGGATCGTTTTGAACTCATAATAACTAATGCGACCAATTGTGAAATCTGGAGTACGATGAACAGGTCTGCTTACCCCTCTAAGGATTATAGTCGTGAAGGTTACGCTTATGTTTATCAGTAATTAAGTGTTGAGGGCTTTATACTTCTTATACTGATGATATAATAATCAGAAATGTAGAATTTGATTTACAAAAAGTAGGTACTATTTTTTTTTCCCTTTTTTTTTCGCGATTTCCATGAGCTTCGGTAATTGCAAAGCATCAAACACGACAAATGATATGAGTATCCTAGTACCAACAACGCTTCTTGGACCAGAGTCTATAGAAGTCTGCTCGTTCCAGTTTTCTATGGGCACCATTTTTTATTTTGTCCCCATATTCGTACATACACACCTAAAAAAAAAAGTTAAAATCATAACTCTCCTCCCCATCCACTTCCGAACCTCATCGTGAACAGCTTGGCCTTACCCATCCAAATCCTAACCTTACTAAGAGTTGCTTAACACCACCCATCCATTTCACAAATCCCGATCTTACCCAACATATTTTCTAAACCACACTTTAATAATAAAAGTAGGAACTCGTAAGTACTTACTTTTAAAGTCGTTGGAAAAAGTTTCAACTCATTCCGAATACGCTATACAACCGGGGGTACCTACTCACACGCATGCACACTACAATATTTTTTAGTAATAAAATCGTATTTATTTTTTGCGACAGAGCGATACACCCGTCCGTTGAGGAGCACGTCTCAGCGCAGATTGACGAACCGCGATTGCAAAATGTATGAAGAATTCGCCAAATGTTTATACTTTGGCTAGTAATTGGAAAATGTTGCGATTTGAATACAAAAAAAAATGGATTTCCTGTAAAGGACTATATTGACCGCAATTTCTTATTAATTATTAAGATAAAATATGCTTTAAAATGACCTAAATTGGTACCTATTCTGACCCCTTTTTTTAAATTTTGCGATTCTTGTGATGGGAAAAACGTATTTGTGCGAAAATTTTGTACAACGTCATAGATTTTTCTGATGATTATCTGGAGATTAAGGACGCTGTTACTTTTTTCCACGAATATTAGTGTTTTTCAGGTACCATTTTAATGTACAAGCTGTCACAAATGTGAAAGTTTCATGGTCTTAATTTAAAGATAATATATTAATCTCCAAACGATTTTATTACTAAAAAATATTGAAGTGTGCATGCGTGTGAGTAGGTACCCCCGGTTGTATAGCGTATTCGGAATGAGTTGAAACTTTTTCCAACGACATTAAAGTAAGTACTTACGAGTTCCTACTTTTATTATTATCGGGATTTGTGAAATGGATGGGTGGTGTTAAGCAACTCTTAGTAAGTTTAGGGTTTGGATGGGTAAGGCCAAGCTGTTCACGGTGAGGTTCGGAAGTGGATAGGGAGGAGAGTTATGATTTTACTGATAAACATAAGCGTAACCTTCACGACTATAATCCTTAGAGGGGTAAGCAGACATGTTCATCGTACGCCAGATTTCACAATTGGTCGTATTAGTTATTATGAGTTCAAAACGATCCGTTTGCCAAGTTCTGGGGACGAAATCTTCACGACTATAATCCTTAGAGGGGTAAGCATGCATGTTCTTCGCACGCCAGATTACACAATTGCTCGCAATAGTTATTACGAGTTGAAAACGATCTGTTTGCTTAGTCTTGGAGACGAAATCTTCACGACTGTAATCCTCAGAGGTGTATGCAGACATGTTCATCGTACGCCGGATTTCACAATTGGTCGCATTAGTTATAATGAGCTGAAAACGATCTATTATCTAGTGTTACAACGGACCTACTAGAACATTCGAGAAAGCAAGTGATTGCAGTGTGTGTACGTTAGAAGTTCGAGAGCATTCTATTATCATTAGTTGTAAAGTTAGGTAGGTAGATACTCGCGACCTATTTATAAAAAGACATTGGAATTTCGACCGTACGCCTAGGGCATACGGTTCATATTGGTTTGTACAAGTAGCTAGTAATAATAATTGTATTGTTTGTTTGTATGTATAATATTTTATGATAATATTGAGGGAATTACTAAATATTAGAGAAACATTATGTATATTTCTAGGATCACACATTTATTTTATAACGGTCATTCTGTCAGGCGGGGCACACTTCACACTGGACAATTAGTCATATTCCATAGACTAGCCATAGGCAGAATACACACTTAACACCCCACCTCGATTAATAGTGCTTTTATTAACAAATCAAACACTGTTAATCGCTCACAAATATTCACAGTAAAACTTGAAATCAAATTAACATTCCGCTTACATTGTCCAAACAAAAAAATATATATTATGGTGACACTAATATTATCCAAGAAAAACAAAATTATGGTCACCCCCTACTTAATCAAACAATAATTATCATAAACTTATATTGTCACTTACGGGATATCTTCCGTGATTATTTGGTATTTTGAACCGTGAAAGCCTAAAACAGTGTTTAATAATTATCATGAAACATTTTACAGGATAGAAACCATTTACCTACCTGCTTTCATGAATACTATCATAGACTTAACACCCTCACACATGGTGCTTGTCTACCTATGTTAAATAATACCTACCATAGTTTAATATTTACGATATAGGTACCGTAGTCACCTATTCTTTACAATAAATATTTAACCATTCACAAATTTGTCTAAATCTATCAACTGCTAATGTTTTTGTAAAAATATCGGCTAAATTCTTTTCTGTATTAACATATTCAATTCTTAGTTCCTTTTTGAATATCAAATCTTTTATAAAATGAAATTTTATGTCGATATGTTTGGTTCTCTTGCTATTCTCAAATGTTTTCGATATGTCAATAGCTCCTTTATTGTCCATGTAGAGAACACACTGCACATCTTTGTTTCTATTGAAACTCGTGCTTAGTCCCTTTATATTGATATTATCGCACGCACTTGTGGCTCCAGCGACATACTCCGCCTCTGCTGTCGACAACGCTACGCAGTTTTGTTTTCTTGAAAACCATGCTACAACATGCCCATTGTATAAAGTAACAGAACCGCTGATACTTTTTCGAACGACGTGATTACCTGCAGCTGCCCAATCAGAATCAGAGTAGGTTTCAATCAAATTTTTCTTATTGTTCTTGATATAGGTCAATCCACTTGTCTTTGTTTCTTTTAAATATCGCAGCACTCGTTTTGCTTGCATCCAAAGATTTAAAGTTGGTTTATCTAGGTACTGACTCAGAAATGTTGTACTAAATGCTATATCCGGTCTTGATACCGTCGCTAAAAACATTAAACCTCCAATCAACTCTCTGTAAGGTACATCAACACTCTTACTATCAATATTTGCTTGAAAACCTTTCGTCATAGGACACTTTGTTCCGTTTGCCTCAGTCATATTAAACTTTTCCAACATTTTATCTATTTGTCTTTCCTGAGTTATCTTTAGAGTATTTCCATTTCTCTGTATTTCCATTCCAAGAAACTTTTTAACTTCACCAAAATCTTTTGCATTAAATTCTTTCTTTAGCTCTTCCTTTACGTACTCTATCTCTTTTTTACATCCTGTTACCAAAATATCGTCTACAAATACTATCATCCAACATATGTCATTATAATACATGCAAAAATCGTATTTTGATCTATTTAGTCCAATTCTGAGAATAAATTTATTTAATCTATCATTCCAGCATTTCGGACTCTCTTTTAATCCGTACAAGCTTCTATTCAGCTTTAGAACTTTACCTTTCTCTTTACATTTTACTCCTTTTGGTATCTTTAGGTATACATCTGTTTCTAATATCCCATTTAGGAATGCTGTTGGGATGTCCAATTGATGGATTTCAAATTCATTTTGTACTGCATGTGATAAGAAAGTACGGACTGTGCTCATTCTTGCGACAGGGGAATAGTTCACAGTAAAACCATCATCTGTTTGTAGAAAACCTCTCGCAACCAGTCTCGCCTTTTTTAGGTTATTGTCTTTCTTCACAAAAATCCATTTAGCATCTATTGCTTCTTTTCCATTTGGTAAATCAGTTATTGACCATGTTTTCATATCTTCTAATGCTTTCAGCTCTTTATCAATTGCTTCACTCCAGCCCAATTTTATAGCTTCATTATAACTTTTAGGAACATTTTCCATATCTGCGCTATAAGCATATTGTGTCTCATATTCTTGTAGTTCTTTTGGTTTAACTACTTTTCTTCCACTTCTTGTATATATTTCTTGTACTTTTTCTTTCACGTGTTCAGTTGCATCATCAAATTTATCATCATCGTCATCACTGTCATGTGTATTTTCAGACATAGTAGGACGTTCTCTAACTCTTTGTCCTGATGTACTTGGTCTGTTTTCTTCTTCATCTATTTCTCTATAAACTACTGATCTTTCATTGTCTCTTTCTATTTCTCTAATTCTATCATATCTTACATTCGTTTCATCAAAATGTACATCTCTCGAGATTTTAATTTCATTTTTCTCTGGATCCCACAATCTGTATCCATTTGGACTATACCCAATAAATCTCATAGCTCTCGCTCTTTCTTCAAATTTTGATCTTCTTGGTAATATAACCATCCATGCTTTCGATCCAAATACTTTCATATTTGATATATGATTTTTACCATAATACAACTCTGCTGGGGTTTTAAATTTGATAGCTGCTGATGGACATCTATTTATTTGATACATTGCACATTTTACTGCCTCTCCCCATAACTCTCTAGGAAGGTTGGATTCCATCATTAATGCCCTTGCTTTATATACTGTACGGTTCATCCTTTCTGATACTCCGTTCATCTGTGGACTGTATGGGTTTGTGTATTCCATTTTTATCCCATGATTTATTGCAAATTCGTTTATTATTCTATTCTTAAATTCTCCACCATTATCACATCTAATTCTCTTTACTCTGTTTTCTTTCTGTGTTTCCAAATATCTTACATAATCTATTAAGTTTTGTGTTGCTTCATGTTTATACTTTAACAGATATACGACTCCAAAATGAGTAAAATCGTCTATTATTACTTGGTAGTATCTTTCGTCATTTAGGCTGGGTATGTTTACAGGACCTGAAATATCAGTGTGTAAAAGTTCGCATACTTTTTCTGATCGTGGCATTTCAACTCTAAGAAACGGTAATCTACATGACTTTGCTTGTATGCACACATCGCATCTCTTATCACTATTCGGTAAATTTAAAGTGATCAACCCATTTCTATTCAAATGCCCTAGTCGTCGATGCCATAAATTAGTTTCGTTTCTTGTCATATAACATTCATTCTCAGTTTTAATTTTAAATTGTATTTTATATAATTTTCCATCTTTTTGTCCATATAATCTCATGTTATTTTGTATAATCTTTACCACATTGCCTTGAAATATCACATTACAATTTCTTTCAACCAGTTTACTTACCGACAGTAAATTCTTTGAGAGATTTGATACAATTAAGGCTTCAATACTTGAGCTTCTGGCTTTTCCATTCGTTTCTATAATTCTCCCTCCTTGGCTTCCAAATATTCGCCATTCGCTACTTTTATTTTTACTGGTTTTGTCAGTGTACTTATTTCAGTCATAAATTTTCTGTATTTTTCTTGTATCATGTTATCCGAAGCTCCCGAGTCTACTATGAACTCAATTACGTTTGACTCTAACTCATTGTATTCGTTTGTTAAATTGGTTTCATCGTATGCAGTGAACATATACTTAGACATATTTGCATGTTCTCTCTCATCTCTTTTTCCTCTTCTATTAAAATTTCCCCTTATGTACTTACCTCTTTGGTGGTTACTTCTGCATTGATATGCTTTATGGCCTCTTTTATTACATTTATAACATACTACATTATTTTCAGTTGTAAAACTTGTTTCTGTGTTTGTATTGTTATTTTCATTTATACTTTTTTGCTTCATCTCAGCATCTAATAATTTTGCTTTTACAAAATCGATTGTGATTTCTTTTTCTGTTGACATAGTTTCCAAGGTCGTTATTACATTTTCGTAATCATCTGGTAGTGTTAATAATAAATGACACACTTTATCGGACTCAGACATT
The DNA here is from genome assembly GCA_916618015.1 of Xestia c-nigrum. NCBI lineage: Eukaryota > Metazoa > Arthropoda > Insecta > Lepidoptera > Noctuidae > Xestia > Xestia c-nigrum. The sequence continues at coordinate 25,725,660 of OU745249.1, forward strand.
TTTTCGCCGATCTCAATTTCTGCTATTATATCATCGAACCTTAGATAGTGGTATTGGAGTTTGGTGTCTTTTTGCCATTTTAAATTTAACAGTCTTTTCTTTAGTTGCAGTTTGTTAAAAACTGATTTTCTCTCAAAAATTGCCTCCAAGCACTTCATCATATCTAATGATTTTTCACATTTTTTTATATACGCAATGTACTTATCTGATACACATTGTACGATGATCGATCTCGCCTTCACATCCAGTGTACTCTGTACTTCTGAAGATTTTATAGCCTCTACGACACCTTTTTCTTCTAATAATAAATTCAACCGAAATTTCCATGTTTGAAAATTCACTCCCTCTTTTAGAAATGGCATAGCCTCGTATTTTCTCATGTCCATTTTTCCTTTTCTTTTGTTTTCTTTGACAGTTCAAAATTTTCTTCGTATTTTACTATTTGAATTTATTTTTCCATATTTTATATTATAAATTATCACAAATGAAGCCCATAACCTTTTATGATAATATTGAGGGAATTACTAAATATTAGAGAAACATTATGTATATTTCTAGGATCACACATTTATTTTATAACGGTCATTCTGTCAGGCGGGGCACACTTCACACTGGACAATTAGTCATATTCCATAGACTAGCCATAGGCAGAATACACACTTAACATAATAAGTATGTATTTACAAACAAAAAAGTATACATGTAGTATATCAACTATCTGGTGTCCACGACACAAGCCTTGCTTAGTGTGGCACTAGATGGCGCTGTGTGTTTAATGTCCAGCGATACTTACTTACTTACTTACTTACCTACCTATAGTAGGTAGGTAATCTTTTGTTAGTGTTTTTTATGACCCTCTAGAATATTCGTGATTGTTCTGGTGTGTCTGTTGGCGAGTATAAATACATCGCTCAGACCCGCGACAGTCAGTCTTGTTTTAACTACACAACGAAGCGAATCGAAGTGAACTTGAAGAGCGATATCTAAGCGAATAGTGAACAGTAGTGTTTTGTAGTGTACTTGTGATTAAGTTTAAATTGTTTTGTGATTAATAAAGTTATTGTGTTGTTTAATCGGTAGTAATTAATTTATCTCATACCCAGCTCGTAACACTAAGATTATATCATATATGTCGCCGCAGGAGTCTCTATCTGCTAAGATTTAATCTAATTAATAACACTCGTAAACTATTTCATTGTAATATTGATGAACCTGCCATCTTTGCTTTGGCAGTTGGCATTAACAATTATTTACAAAAATCATTATTCGATTGACAGAAGGGTTAAGCGCCATCTATTGGCATTTGTATTAACTAAGACTTAAATAGATCTTCGAGTGACAATTTATGAGATTAATTAAACAAGTTTAGCTAGAACTACAGTTAAAATTAAGATAGCTAATATTTTATAACTATTGGGATTTTACCAATTTGTCATAGCTCGTTCGTGGACTACGGTTTCTTTGATTGTATGGCAACACTCCACATGTGGTGGATGTCGCCATACAAACGCGCTAAGTACAATTTTAATGGTCAATAAGTCAATTTATAATTCTAAACTATAACTAAATCAGTTTTACTGAAACTAGCTACAAACCAAAATAAGTAACAAGATTATTTACAAAGCAATCTATTAGTGGAAGACTTATTCTTTGTATTAATTTGACGTGTCTTCCGTTTTGTCGGAAATGGTTTAATAACAAGTGTAAAAAGGAATTGAGCTAGTAATTAAGCTTAAACTTAATAATACCTTTGCATTTGTGAATATTAGTATTGTTTAATTATTACAATAATTAAGTGTGAAGTATTCTGATATTGTTTGTAAGTTTTAATGACCTTACGATGTAATGAATTACTGTACTGAATGAGCGAGCAACTTCCGGTCACTCTAGAGAGACGCGTTGAAAACGCAGTGTCTCGTTGAGTAAAACAATTGAATTATTAAGAAAATAGTAATGGCTTTTGAAGTGAACATTACAAGCTTGTGTAAATGAGAAATGTAATATTGGTTGAAAAGAGTGTAAGGAGTTTCTTTGTCCGTTCTTCTCCTTATTAACAATATGCGAACGGGCTGCTTGACTCAGAATGTTTATTGTGCCTGTACCTAAATGGTTTCTTAGAAATAAACGTTTGGAGCTTGAGTAAAATGTGGTGTGTGATTTCAACTACCCATCCACCTATCTACCAACAATGAAGAATCACATCGCACGGCGATGTGGTATGGCGGCGAATGGCGCCAATATTCGAGGACTGCTCCTCTCCAGGGAAATCCTGTCGTGATATATATTATATAGGATAGGATTGGAAAGGATTCAATTAAATCTAAATATATAAAACTCAAAGGTGACTGACTGACTGACTGACTGACATAGTGATCTATCAACGCACAGCCCAAACCACTGGACGGATCGGGCTGAAATTTGGCATGCAAGTAGATGTTATGACGTAGGCATCCGCTAAGAAAGGATTTTGATCAATTCCACCCCTAAGGGAATAAAATAGGGGATGAAAGTTTATATGAAAGTTCGTCAGTTTTAAAGTTAGGATCTTCTAATTTTGTGTTTAGGCTGACGATTAAAAATTAATTTATACGTGTTTCAGCGTTATTGATAATTCCACCCTGAAGGCTTAAAAAGGGGATGAAATTGTGTGTGAAAAATCCTTAATTCTCGACGTAAAAAGTACATTGTTACCTGGGCTTATGATTGGAAGCTCTTTTTTTTAGGATGGGAAATCCTCAAATAACTTCTCCCGGTCTGGGCGGAGCGGGAGGGAGAGTGTCAGACTTTTACTGACTAAAACCTATCCATGTTCCTTCCTCGCCCTTTATGTTCCGGGGCCGCGGTATCTCTTTCGAACTGTCCCGCAACTCCGGTAGAGAATTTCAATTTCTTTGAGGGGTGAAGAAAGAGCAATATTTTGTTTTTAATTAAAGTTTTCATTTTTTGAGTTACTAAATAGTATCAAAGTTAGTAAGTCGTTAGTTTTTTTTTTTTATTTCAACCCACAAAGGGGTAACGGGTAACTTGGGACGTGATCTACAATCGATATCGAAGCCAAAAATATAGTTTTTAGGATTTTGGTCTGTCCGGGATAAACTCAAAAAGTACTGCATGGATGTACTTCAAATTTTGCATGAATATTACTAAGAGGTCGGGTCAACATATAGGCTACATATTATCACGCTATCATCTACGGGGGAGGAGCTGTGAATCTTTATTTTTCATACGCATTCTGACAGCGTGTAATCTAACGACACGTATTTAAATGGTGTTTTTGAGTAAGCCATGCTACTATCGAGCTTTACACAATAAAAACTACGCCATTTATGTAACTTGGGCAGAGAAACATAGTTTAATGAATGTTAGTAGTATAAAGACAATTTCAAAGCAGCATCTTCTATGAGATTCCATAAAAATCAAATCAAGTTCCATGTTAATGTCACCGTAAAATTGTCAAACACGTTAGATTGTAATCTCTCTAGCGATATTGTAAACTCTCGAAATATTGTCAGACGAACATACTGCTTACATTATAACGCATTAATTTTCGTGAAATGCATGTGATGGTAGTCAACTCACGCGGTGTGGAGGGAAGGAGGGGTCCCCTTTGCCCAATGGTACCACTCTCATGAAAATAATAATGTACCATTTCTGAGAAATACCGATTATTATAACCGAACCTTAAACACTTTATATTCCGCTTAAAAGCGTAGTCGACGGAATTTTAATTCTTCTGCATTTCATTAGTTTTTGGGGTCTCTAATAATGAAGATGAGGTCAAAATGAAAACCCGAATGGCACCGACGAAATTTTTTGGATTTTTCATCATGGGTGTCGTTTTCGTGGTTTTTGGTATCACTGACAATGAAAATGAGGTCAAAATTTACGTGGGAAAAATAGTTAACAGAAGCAAAAAAAAATATTTATTATTTATTATACTCAGTAGCGCTTGCGACAACTTGACCAACGATGCAGTCTCACACATGACCCACCAATATTTTCACGCGAACGAAGTCGCGGGCAACAGCTAGTGTTCCATATAATTAATAACAAAATGTTCAATTCGTTTTTAGGGTTCTGTTGCCAAATGGCAAAAAACGGAACGCTTACAGATACGTCATGTCTGACTGTCTGTCTGTCTGTCTATCCGTATGTCACAGCCACTTTTTTCCGCAACTATAAGAACTATGCTGTTGAAACTTGGTACGTAGATATATTCTGTGAACCGCATTAAGATTTATACACAAAAATATATAAAAATAATACATTTTTTTTTTCTAAACTGAATAGTTTGCGCGAGAGACACTTCCAAAGTGGTAAAATGTGTCCCCCCCCCCCCCCTTTTTAATTCTTGTGACCGGGAGGTTAACACTGAGATGATGATTTTCTTTACGGTAGTCGGTGTCGGTACTTTTGTTTTAGTTTTTGAACACGGGGCAGGTTTTTTTATGTTGGTACCATATTAGGTGTACATAATTATTCTGTTACCCTTAACGGGCGTGATTTTATGTTATGAAAATCGCGAAGAAAAAGATACTATTGATAGGGTCAAGCACCTTCTTTTTTTGCAGTTGGTTGAAAATACTAACCTATTATCACGACAACGGTACTAAGTAATAGTAACCAAACGCATTTTCAAAGGTCCAAGTATTCTTCCGGAGTTAATTTCAATAACATTACAAAATAAAACCAAGGAGCTAAATTATTTAGGTGAAGTATAAAATCGAGCACTCGGAGTTGTTGAATGTGTGCGTAGTGCGTACGCGTGATGTTGCTGTGTGCGGCATTGAATACCTAAATTTGAGTTCAACGAAAACGTTGCAGCGTCCTTAATATATTATCTTTAAATTAAGACCATGAAATTTTCACATTTGTGACAGCTTGTACATTAAAATGGTACCTGAAAAACACTAATATTTGTAGAAAAAAGTAACAGCGTCCTTAATATTACTCGTATGTTTACGAGTAATATAAGTACAGTCAGCAAAACAGTTTGGTTTACAGGCTAGCAATCTTCTTACTACTACTATAAATGGAAAAGGGTTACTTATAATAATCTGTTTGCAATTTCATCCAAATCCTTCCAGTAGTTTCTGCGTGAAAAAATAACAAAAACCGATCTTTACAGACTTTTTCATTTATAATAGTCGTAAGAAGATTGTAAGCCTGCATACCTAACTGTATTGCTGACTGTACACAAATATAGAATGAAGTACATACATGTATCATAATTATGACTAGCTGTGCCCTTGGCTTTATGGTACGGTAAATAAAGCCAGTCTAGTACTGAATAAATGCCTAATCCAGTCAAGTAAAAAATATTTTTAATGTACACAAAATAAAATATTATCATTAGAAATTGTTTGGCCGATAACATAAAGTCAACTATTTAAAATTGCGACAAACGTGAGGCTTCAGTGATTTGACTAAAGACAACGTTATACCAGCGTGTTTGTTAAATCTATTATTAAGTAGAAAAAAGAAACATTTTTTTTTTAAGAAAACAGACTGATTTAGCCTTTATTGATCGAAGGATGTAGGCTATAATTTATCTTGAAACTTGAACACCTAATGCAGAACCGCAACAGACCCGCTAAACTATAAGAGATACAAAAATAACACCATAGCAAAAATTGTTCCACGTGATGAGCATTTTCTGCTGAGAGAATAAATTTGAAGATCTCTAATACCCGATGTGGAACTCCAAGAGCCCAGCTACACCATAACACATACAGCAATGAAGTCGTAGCAAAAGTTGTTCAATTTGATGAGCACTCTCTGTTGATTTATAAAACTCGAAGATCTGGAACACCTGCTGTGGAACTTCAAGAGCCCAGCTACACCATAACACATATAGGAATGAAGTCTTAGCAAGAGTTGTTCGGTCTGATGGGCATTTCCTGTTGACTTATAAAAATCGAAGATCAGAGACCTCTGATGTGAAAATTATTGCAAAGCTATCACTCATTTCACTGTATAATTATAAAATAACATAAGCTGGGAGTACCTTCACGCGGTGAAGGCGGTAACAGTTTAGGACTAATTTTCGATGACGATGGTATATCATTGAAATTTTTGCTCTACTTGCCAAAACTCCCATTTATTATTTTATTTTATCGAATAAATATGCTTTCGGGCTTATGTTATTTAGTGTTTAAGTTCCTTTTCCATTTATCTTCGTAACACGGTAGCCTACCCGGTAACGCAGGGGAGCAGTCACTTAGATTTTAATTAATCAGGTTTCTTCACGTATCTTTACAATAAAACTATAACCAGGCCTAGAAAGAAGTCAAATCTTTCCCAATGTGCCAAAGGAGCTAAAAGATTGAGGATCATAAGAACCCAAGAATCTTCCGAAGAGCGTCAGGAGAGACTTGATGCTGTTCGAGAAGATCAGGCTGCAACTCGCTCCGTGGAAACCTCTTCGAATCGCGAAGCATGCTTGCGTTCTTAGCGTATTCGCACATCTACTTACAGGTCTTTGAAACGAGTGGTGAACGTGATGCGCGACTAACTGACCGATCGAGATTATCATACAATGTCCTGAACACGCACACAACAAAATATTCATAATCTGTTAGAAAGTGAGAGAGAAAGAATTGCTAGAGTACGGCCATATTTAATTTTAAAGTTATTTGCAATATTATTGTTATTCGTTTAACAATATTTCGAGAGTTTACAATCTCTCTAGTTATTACATAATCACGGTGACATTTATATATGTCACCGCAAAATTTTCAAACACGTTATATTACATTATAACGTGTTTTTCTCTAGCAATATTGTAAACTTTCCAATTATTGTCAACTCAACATACGGAAGTATCTCTGCCCCATAATCGGGACTTGGGGCACCCCCCCGTTAGGTTAGTTAGGTTCCTTTATGTAATGTATGATAATATGGGGGTACATTGATTGTTATAACATGGCGGTAGGTTGTGCACAATGTATTCAGTCTGCGATTAAACCTGAACAGGTCACCAGGCGTATCATTTATTTCCCGTGTCCAGACTCCTCAGTGTTCCCGAATCCCAGAATACGTCAGTGGCGACGAGGATAATAACGAACTCAGTGTGTGTGTGCACAAAATATATATATAAAAAAAAAAAACGATGTCGATCGGGAGAATTACGGAGTTCAATATTGACAAAGACGATTGGAGGTTATACGTAGAACGACTTGAGCAGTATTTCTTAGTAAATAAAATAACAAGTGAGCTACAAGTGCCGACATTGATTACCGTAATGGGTGCCGAAAGTTACGGTTTACTAGTAAATTTATGTACTCCGGATAAACCAAAGACAAAAACATTTGAACAGATAACGGTTATTATGGAAAAACACCTTCAACCGAAACCGAGTGAGTTAGCCGAACGTTACAAATTTCGGAATCGTAAACAACAGCATGGTGAAAGCATAGCCGAATATGTAGCCGTGTTAAAGAAAATGACAAAAACTTGTGAATTTGGGTCGTGGCTGGAGGAAAGTCTAAGAGACCAACTGGTATGCGGGATTAAAAGTGAAACCATTCGACAGAGGTTATTTGCGGACGCGAAATTAGATTTCGCAAGGGCTTATAATTTGGCAGTCAACATGGAAGCAGCTGAAAAGGATGCGGCAGCGGTCGTGGAAAGCCCAGGGAGTTCAGCAGGAGACGGGAAAGGTGCGGTGGATTGCCAGGTGATGACGCACGTGCGACGAGGCAGTTCAGTGAAAGGGCGTGCGGTGCCTCGGTCGTCGTCGTCGGGGAACGAGTACGCGCAGCGCGGGCGGCCGCGGTCGGACCGTGCGGCGCCTGCGCCGGTGCGGGTGGAGCGAGACCGGCGACAGCGAGAGTGTCGAGCGTGTGGCGGACCGCATGAGGCAGTCGCTTGCAAGTTCGGACACTACGTGTGCCGGGTATGCAACCAGCCGGGGCATCTTCGGCGGATGTGCCCACGACTGGCACAGCATCATACCGTCGAAGCTGAGCTTCAAGAACTAGTGAGCACCGAAGGTGAAGATAGTGACGAGGTAACAGTAGTACAACTTAATCAATTGTCAATATCACAATGTAAACCCTTATATTTATCGCTAGAAGTACAGGGGAGAACGGTCGATTTTGAGTGCGATACGGGTAGCGCAGTGTCATGTATCAACGATATCACGTATTATAAATTGTTTCAAGATTTAAAAATAGAAAGAAGTAACGTGATATTAAGGTACTATACGGGCGAATGTGTCAAACCAATAGGAGTTGTAAAACCTCTTGTCAAATATAAAGATAAATGTATGAAACTAGATCTTTATATCATTAAAAATGGAAAAACTATGCTTCTAGGCAGGCAATGGATGGCATCATTGAGAATCCAATTGCCTGTACTGGAGTACACATATGTTAGCAATAATATAGGGCTGACAGTAGTATAAAATTATTACACGTAAATATTCGCAGCGTTAATAAAAATTTTGATAGCCTCCTGGCATTGCTGTGTTCAATTGGTGTTGATTTTGATCTAATTGTTTTGACTGAGTGTTGGTTGAGTAAAGTGGTTAACCTCCCAATTCTTAACGGATACCAATCGCACTCAACAAAAAACATTACAAACCAGAACGATGGGGTTATAATCTACACCAAAATTGGGCTAAACGTCAAGGTATGGGAACCAAACATAAATTATGCAAATGGTCTCGTATGTCAAATTGATAACAAGGTCTCGGTAATAGCAATATATCGCTCTCCATCGAATAACACCAAGGATCACTTCGATAGCTTTTTGACTAGTCTCAATAATATTTATGATGATCTATCGTATTCACCTACCATTTCAACTGTAGGAGATCTGAATATTGACATAAAATTAGACAGTAGAAATGACCGTGCACTAGAATACTTAATCCTAAATGCGTCCCATGGACTACTACCAACCCACCTCCTGCCAACTAGAATGGAAAACTGCTTAGATCACATTTTATTAAAAACGAAGGCAACGGCCACCACGTTGGTATTGGAGTCGCATATTACTGACCACAAGCCGATTATTCTTTCGATCTCAAATTCAAACCCGTCACGGAACAAAAGTTTCACGATATCGCGATTAAATTACGAAGAAATTAAGACAGAGTTGGAAAACACAGATTTCTCAGATATCTACACAATTAAAGACGCAAATGCTGCTATGACTACATTGATTACAAAAATATCAACTGCAATAGCAAAACATACAAAGCATATCAACATACCGAGAAAACAAAGAACCTTAAAACCGTGGATAACTCCAGGTCTTTTAAAATGTATCAAACACCGAGATAAACTGCACGTAAAATCTAAGAAGTCACCCGATGATTTAATATTACATGTAACCTATACTCGTTATCGAAATTTCTGCAATACGCTACTGCGAAAATTAAAGAAGACATACGAGAAGAGTGAGCTTGAAAAATCCAAGAATAATCCCAAAGCATTGTGGAAAACCATTAAAGCAATAACCAATACAGGTAAAATAAGCTGTAGTCCTGATGAACTGCTCGAAATATGCGAGACTCCTGCATCTTCCCTCAACAAAGTCTGTTCTTTTTTCAGCAACATAGGTAAAAACATGGCTGCAAAAATAATTAGCAACCCAAAGCCCCTTCTGCCGGCGATACCATTCATACTGGTAATGACAAGTCACTGAGGCTGCCTGTAAATTCACTCGTTATAAAAAAGGTTGACGAATGTGACATAGACAGTATTATACTCCAAATGCGCCATGACTCTGCCGTAGGCTGGGATGGTATATCTTCCTTGCTCATTAAGACATGTCGTCATATTCTAGTATCGCCGATAACATATATCTGCAATATTTGCATTGAGACAGGAGTTTTTCCAGATTCTCTGAAGAAAGCCATAGTCCATCCAATCTTTAAGAGCGGGGACAGAGGCTGTGTCGATAATTATAGGCCTATATCAGTACTGTCGTCGCTCTCTAAAATCCTCGAGAAGATTCTTAACCAGAATCTTAGAAGCTTTCTCGATAAATATAAGATTATAGCGGATAACCAGTATGGCTTCCGCTCTGGTGTCTCCACTGAAGACGCAGTACTGGATCTAACGCAATCTATTGCTGAGTCCCTGGACAGGAGAACAAAGTGTCTGGGTATATTCTTAGACCTCTCAAAAGCCTTCGACACAGTTTCTGTCCCCAAACTAATCTCCAAGTTGGAGCATTTGGGCGTACGTGGTATAGCTCTGGAAATTTTCAAAGATTACTTGAGGAATCGCACCCAGATGGTAAGGATTGGCTCCAGCTACAGTGAAGAAGAGGTTGTGCTATACGGTGTCCCCCAGGGAAGCATCCTAGGCCCCACACTTTTTCAAATCTACATAGATGACCTCTGTAGAATGTCATTACCAGCTTGTAGAATCTATGCATATGCTGATGACACAGCGATTCTAGTAAATGGAACCTTGTGGGAAGATGTGAAACAAAAGGCGGAATTTGCACTGGCTTCAATGATGAACTGGCTCGACTTAAATTTGCTAACATTAAATCTAAAAAAAACCTACTACGTTCCCTTTGCAATCCGGTGCAACACCAAACCTACAAGTAGTTTTACGATAACGGCTCACTCATGCCAGAATCAGTTAATATCGTGCTCTTGCCCCACCATTGCGAGAGCTGTTAGTGTTAAATACTTGGGTGTGCACATTGACGATGGACTAAAATGGGACAAACAACTGGATACACTAACTAGTCGAACACTTCGTCTTATTCACATCTTCAAATCCCTCCGAGAATCCGCCAGTGCTGACATTCTCAAAATGGTGTACTTCACACTATGCCAATCGGTTATTGGCTACTGTATAACTGTATGGGGTGGAGCTGCGAAAACTTATCTTATGCGAGCAGAAAGATCTCAAAGGGCTGTACTTAAGGTTATGTTAAGGAAACCGTACAGATACCCTACAACGCAACTCTACGCTGATTGCAAAGTACTGACGGTTCGGCAGCTCTTTGTGCTCCAATCTGTCCTGAGGATACACGCCCGTTTACCTCCATCTGATCCAAGCAAGCGTACATATGTTCCCCCAGGTGTACAGTACAAAACATCATTTGCCAGACGCCAATTCTATGTCTTAAGCCATAAAGTCTTTAAAAAAATTCAGAAAGAACTAGACATAATAGACCTAAATAAATTTAATGTCAAATCAAGAACATCTGACTGGCTTCTACAGCAGGACTATATGAAAACAGAATCTTTGCTTTCATACATCGCTTGACCTATCAAAAACAAAAACACCTCAAAATACTCAAATACACATACACCCACAGTATACACCTACACTCCCTTTCACACACACACACACACTCATGTACCACACACCTCAACACTCACACATATTTGATTAGGACTAACATTAATTATACATTTAAAATAGTAAATCGACACACTTTCACTTTCACTCTTGTAAATTGTAAATTATAGTTCTACTCGTATATTGAATATATAGAATAAAAATTATTGTTCTATATGTTTAATTTCAATTTTGGCCGATCACTGTCTCTTAAGATACAGGTCTCCTAGTTTAAGAGGCAGAGTTCATCATTATTTTGTATGCATAGACTTATTTTTGGCAGACTTAAATCTTCTGTGCACAAAAACTACACCATATGCTTATTGTATTTTTGTCATCTTGTTCTGAACTGTGTCTGTGTGTATTTGATTAATAAACATTTTTATTATTATTATTATCTCCTTTATTCGTTGTATATCTTACTTGATACATTTTTAAATATTATTAAAAAAACATATAAAAACATTTAAAAATATAAAAAATAGGGATCCGCCGGTGTCGGGAGCAGGGTCCAAGTCACCGGTGGTTAGGGTTGCAGAGACAGGAACCTCCTCACAATGCGAGCCGTATCGAGGAGTACTGCCTTCTGAATCAGGCCCTTGATCCAACCGCCTAAAGAGAGCTTCGACAGATGTTCGTCGAGGCTCTTGGCTATCAGGCCATTGGCCGTCACGACAATCGGCACAATGATAACCGAGTTCATATTCCACATATCGCGAACCTCGTGTGCCAAGTCGAGATACTTCATTTGTTTCTCTTTCTCAGCTTTCACGAGGTTCTCGTCATGAGGGATAGTAACATCGATTATCATTACGCGGCGCGCTGATCGGTCTATCACCACTATGTCAGGCTTATTGGCAACAATAGTCCTGTCAGTAATGATAGACTGATCCCAGTACAGCGTGACATGGTCTTTCACAAGAACTGGGTCGGGCACATACTTGTAGTACGGTACCTCAGATTCCACAAGCTTAAATTTCAAGGCAAGTTGCTGGTGAATAATTCTGGCTACTTGGCTGTGCCTGTGCATGTACTCGCCGTTAGCCAGACGAGAACAACCAGAAATAATATGTCTGAGGGACTCACCCGGACAGTGGCACCCGGCATGCCCGACACACGTCAACCGTCCCGTCCTTCATAATATATTTCCGGTAGTTGTTCGTTAACATAACTTCGTCCATAATCGCACAGACAAAACCTTCAGTTTCCCCGAAGAGGTCACCAAAACGTAGCCAGGACACGGACGCTAGAAAATCTACATCGGGCCCATGAAGAGCCCGGTAGAAGCGCCCGTGAAGCTCCTTGCCCTGCCATTCTTTCTTGCGGTCATCGGTAGTAAGTACCACAGGTTTGCGCCAGTTCTCTTTAGCCATGGACAACGGGGTGAGTCCCTTGTCCACTGCGACCACATCTCGGTGCATACCCACGTGGGCTTTTAGAAAATATTCTCTGAGGCTGCACACCTCGCGGTTATGGAGGGTCTTCGCATTTAAAAAGCCTCGACCCCCGCACTTCCGCGGGATGTACAGTCTCATCACTGACGATCGTGGGTGATGCATCCGGTTTTCGGTCAGCAGTGTACGAACTCCTCTATCCAAGGCGTCGAGTTCGGTCTGTGTCCATTTGAGTATGCCGAAAGAGTACATTAAAACCGGCATGACCCAACCGTTGAAGGCGCGCACCTTGTTCCCACCTGAAAGAAGGCTATTTAATTTCAGATCAGCAAAGAGTTTCAGATCATCCATGTAAAGCAGGTGAGATATAACCTGACCATCTTTCCTCAACCGGTAGCCTAGCCCTGAATTCTCCAGCAATGTGCTTACAGGATTCAGGGCTAAACAGAACCAAAGGGGACTCAGACTGTCGCCCTGGAATATTCCCCGTTTAATCCAAACAGGTTCATCGTTTCCCTGGATCTGTCGACATCCTGGATATCGAAGGACCGTCCTCCATTGCCCCATACATGACTCAAGGAAGGTGCGTAGAGTTGCATCTATCTTGTACAACTCCAGCACCCTCTTGAGCCATGAATGTGGCACCGAGTCGTAGGCCTTCTTATAACCTAGCCAACATGTTGACAGATCCTTGCGGGCTCGACGGACCTGTTGGCTAATGGCCATGTCGATGAGGAGTAGCTCCTTAGTACCACGGGACCCATTCCTACATCCATTTTGAGAGGCAGACATAATTGAGTTACTGTCAACGTGAGTATTAATTTTCGTTCTCAAAATGGATGTAAGAAGTTTATAGACCGTCGACAAACACGTGATCGGTCTGTAGTTCTTGGGTTCCGCGGGACTACCTGACTTATGGAGCAGGTGGGTTATACCTGTTGTTAAAAACTGTGGTAAGGACCCAGACTCTAAGGATGACTGGAATTGGGATGCCAGGCAAGTGTGTGAACTACTAAACCACTTGAGCCAGAAGTTATGCAGTCCGTCCGGTCCCGGTGATTTCCAATTCGGTAACGGACGAACTGCTCTGGCTATATCCAGTGGCGTTATTAAAATTGGTTCCATTGTTGGAATAGGTTCACACACTCGGGGTGCGTCAGAATTCCTCCATGTTTGTCTGGCGGCTGCTGGTCCCTCTAGATACGTTTGGAGGAAAGAGCAGCTGCTAGGCTGGTGCACCCTGGGCGCGACAGTATCCTTCCTCGAGAAATGAGAAGAAATTCTCATCCCTTGGGAAATGTTACTGTCGCGGCTAATATTCTGGGGAGGGGTCACATCATTCGTCGTGCGATGACGTGCGGATCTATCGTGCGGGGTTCGATGTGCATTGGGGAGGATTTTGTCATGTACCGTGCGATAGCTCGCGGGCTTATTTCACGGTACGTGATTGATGATTCACTCCTCGATGTTTTCGGGGAGTGAATCAGGGCGGGGTTTTTTCGTCGTGTACCGTGCGATGGCTCACGGAACGGGGTCATCGGACGGTACATGACTAGTGATTCACTTCCTGAAGTTCTCGGGAAGTGAATCAGGGGTGGAGATCTTCCTTCATCTTTGGTCACGGCATTCGTCGCTCTCTGGTACGCGTCTGCCCATCAGACGTGACTGTGAGCGTGACGAATCGCCGTGATACAGGATCAAGGGAGAGGGGAGGGAATATGTATATTATGTATTTATTTTATATATGTATTCATGTATCTGTTAGTATGTATATGTTTATACATTTATATAGACGACGAAGTAGGGAGATAGGGACCACACCCTTAAAAGGAACAGCAAAAAATGAACAAGACGCATTGTAAAAAACTACCCCAGGGCGGTACCAGCTGCTCAGCAGCTGGAGAATCCGCCACGATCCACGGATCGTCAAGCCCCCCGTATTCTGGGGAGGGCACCAATCGTCTTCCGCTTGCAAATTGCAACCAGAGCCGAGGAGGCTCAACAAGGTCACGGTCTTTTGAAGACCTGATCTCTTTTTCACCGCGCAGCGCGCTTGATGCAGTGTCGGACTCCGGCGCTGCGTTACTAAAGACGGGAGCTGAGGCTCCAGAACCACGAGTGGTTCTCGAACGAGTTTGTGTGTTGACGCAAGAAGACGACACACCGCAGCCAGTTGCGGCCGCTCGCTCCAAATTTTGGGGGAAGCGGCCGCGTGACTGTGGGTCGGATGCGGGCTCGGTGGGCTTGTCCTCGAGTGAAGAAAACCTTTCAGCCCCCAAGGTGTCGACACCACGGAGAGGTAGAGGACGCGGAATAAATTTCGGAATAACACCGGTAGCGTCACGCAACTCCCGGGGCCGGTTCCTAAAGCCCCCCGATACGCCGGTTAGCGATTCCGACGGGGCTATGCAGGTAGAGCAAGGTGATGCCTCCATAGCATTAGTTAGCACCCGGGCGTAGCTCAATGCCGCGAGGCGAGAGGGCCGGAAGGCCATTGCGACTGACGAGGTCGCCGAGTTGGCCCGCCGGGCAAGAGAAAGGCGGTCGCATACCAACACGGCTCCTGAAGGCTTGACGGCAGAGGCCCTCAGCCGTCAGGTTTTGGACGGCGTGGACGTCGTCATGAAGGTGGCCACGAAATCAGGCAACCTGAAGGGGACGTTCACGCGGGCCCTGAAGGAGGCGGCGACCGGTATCAAGGAGGCGATGGACGTCCTACTTGACCGGACGACTTCGGAGGAGACGGTGAAGCTACGAGAGGAGAATCACCGTCTCCATACGAGGATGGAGGAGCTTCAGCGGGAGGTCAGCGCCCTGAGGGCAGACTTCAGCCGGCAGCAGGGAGCGACGTCTATGGACAGTCGTGCCCTGCCACAGAACGGGTCTTTGGGGGAAGACCAGTTCAACCGGCTGTTGAACATAATGACCGCCCGCTTCGACAGCCTAGAGCCCAGGCTCAACCCCAGCCCCAGGCCCCAGGCCCTATCAGGCTTCGTCCTCCACTGGCGGCAGACATGCGGAGACAGGAGGTGGAGCCCGCCCCAGAAGTGGCTGGGCCAACGTGGGCCCAAGTGGCTAAAGCACCACCTGCACCTTCGCCAGCGGCTAAAAAGTCCACGCAGGCGCCGAAGAAGCCCACGCAGGCGCCGAAGAAGCCCACAGAGGGAGGCGAAAAGGCAGGGAAGGGTACAAAAAAACCCGCTGAGGGGAGCAGCTCGTCCCCTGAACAAAAAGAGGGGGACTGGAAGACGGCCGAAAGCCGCAAAAAGAGGCGGAAGAGGGGTCGCAAGGCCAAGAACGCACCGGGCTCCAAGGGGCAAGCCCCGAGAATCCGCGTCCCTCGCTCTGAGGCTGTGGTGATAACACTTCAGCCGGAAGCCAAGGAGCGGGGAGTGACCTACCAGAAGGTACTGGCGGAAGCAAGGGGCAAACTGGTCTTCGCCGATTTCGGCACCCCAGACGGCTTCCGTTTTAGAACGGCTGCCACGGGGGCCAAAATGTTTGAGTTGGCGGGGGCCAGTAGCACTGAGAGGGCAGACGCTCTAGCTGCAAAGCTGAGGGACGTCCTCAACCCCGAGGAGGCCCGGGTGTCCAGGCCCATTAAGACGGCTGAGGTTCGCGTCGATGGGCTGGACGACTCGTTGACCCCAGAGGAGATCGTGGCGGCAATAGCCCGTAGCGGCGGATGTGCGCCGGAAAATGTGCGGGTGGGCGAGATGCGCGTAAACGCTGGCGGGCTTGGCACCATCTGGGTGCGGTGTCCGGTGGCTGCGGCCAAGCAGGTCGCCGACGCGGGCCGTCTACTGGTGGGCTGGGTGTCAGTGAGGGTAAAACTCCTGGCACCCCGGGCTATGCAGTGTTTCCGGTGCCTGGAGAAAAGGCACGTCCGAGCACAGTGCACCTGCGAAACAGACCGCAGCGATCTCTGTTATCGCTGCGGTCAGCCTGGCCATAAGGCGGCCCAGTGCTCCGCGGAGCCAAACTGCAGTCTGTGTACAGCTGCAGGAAAGTCCGCGGGGCACAGATTAGGCGGCAACGCTTGCGGCGCGCCCAGAAAGCGCAGCAAGCGTTGGACCAAGGCTGCGGGGGCCGCACCCCCTAGCACCTCTGGGGCCGACTCCCGGCCAGTTGTGGGACGAACCGAAGAAATGGAGTGTTAGTGATGGCACTTCATTTCCTTCAGGCGAATATCAACCACTGCACCAGAGCTCAGGATCTCTTGGTCTTGAGCATGGCGCAGTGGTCGATAAATGTGGCGGTGGTCGCTGAGCCGTATTTTATCCCCCCCCGGGAAAACTGGGCAGGGGATCTGGACGGCCTGGTGGCCATCATCGGCGCGACTCTTGTCGACGTATCCCGGGGTCACGGTTGGGTTGCCGCCCTTGTGAACGGGATCGTCACGATCGGGGCATACTTTTCGCCCAACAGGAGTCTCGCCGAATTCGAGAGTTTCCTTGTCGAGTTGGGGGCCGTCGTCGGCTGGTCTCACCCTCGGCCCATTCTGCTTCTCGGTGATCTGAACGCCAAATCTGGGGCGTGGGGATCCCCGGTCACAGACCCGAGAGGTGATGCGCTAGAGGAGTGAGCCATTACGACGGGCCTGGCCGTCTTAAATCGGGGCTCGGCCTTCACGTGTGTGCGACAGCGGGGCGGGTCCATAGTGGACGTGTCGTTCGCTAGCCCCACTGTTGTGCACCGTGTTCGTGATTGGCACGTGGAAGCGGAGGTGGAGACGCTATCGGACCACCGATACATACGCTTCGACGTCTCCGCCCAAACCGCTGGAGGTCGTAGTCAATCGGCCCCCCGGAGAGACGGCCCGCGTTGGGCTCTGAAACGCCTCGACAAGGAGGCTCTCGAGGAAGCCACCATCGTCCTGGCCTGGGTTCGGGAGTCGGCTACCGTCGGTCCCGTCGACGTCGAACAGGAGGCGCAGTGGTTTGGTGACGCGATGACGCAAATTTGCGACGCGTCCATGCCACGCGTCTCCCCTCTGTCCGCAAGGCGCCGCGTGCTGTACTGGTGGTGCATCGAGGTCGAGCAGCTGCGCGTCGCATGCGCAGACGCCAGACGCCCTACACGCGATGTCGGAGGAGACGTCGCCGGGATCCCGACGAAGAAGCCGCGCTGTATGAGGTGTACCGCGCGGCGAAGGAGGCTCTGTGGCTGGCCATCGGCGAGTCGAAGACGCGCTCCAGGGAGGAGCTGCTCGCGACCCTAGACGGGGATCCGTGGGGGCGCCCATACCGTACGGTCCGAGGGAAACTTCGGCCATGGGCCCCCCCGCTGACGGAAGGTCTCGAGCCGCAGTTTCTGGAGCGAGTGGTCTCGGCTCTCTTTCCTGAGAGAGCCGAGCATGAGCCACCGCCGATGGCTCCGCTCACAGCTGCAGAGCCGGAAGCGGAGGAGAACGAAACCGTCCCAGAGGTGACTCAGGCGGAGATGAGCGCGGCCGTGATGCGGCTCCGGGCAAAAAACACTGCTCCGGGGCCCGACGGAGTGCCTGGCCGCGCTCTAGTCCTCGCCCTGAAAGAACTGGAGCCCCCACTGCAGGGACTCTTCTCGGCATGCCTTGAGCAGGGCCATTTCCCTAACAGGTGGAAAGCTGGTCGACTGGTCCTGCTCAAGAAGGCGGGGCGCCCGGCGGATTTGTCGTCAGCTTATCGGCCCATAGTGCTGCTGGACGAGGCGGGCAAGTTGTTCGAGCGAGTAATCGCAGACCGCCTCGTCAGCCACTTGTGCACAGTGGGGCCGAACCTGGACGACAGCCAGTTTGGCTTCCGATGTGGGCGCTCTACCATCGACGCCATCAGGAGAGTAAGAGTCCTGGCGGAGGAAGCGGTTTCCCAGGGTGGGGTGGTGCTGGCGGTGTCTCTGGACATCTCCAACGCGTTCAACACCCTGCCCTGGAGTTGCATTAGGGAGGCCCTGCGATACCATAGGGTGCCTTCCTACCTCCGCAACATTGTGGGGGCGTATCTTTCGGCGAGGTGTGTCACCTACATGGGACGCGACGGCATAGGCCGTCGCGAGATGTCGTGCGGTGTTCCACAGGGCTCGGTTCTGGGCCCACCCCTGTGGAACATCGGATACGACTGGGTTTTGCGGTGCGAGCTCCCGCCGGGAGTGAACCTGACGTGTTATGCGGACGACACGCTGGTCACGGCCCGGGGGAGCTCGTACAGGGAAGCAGCGTTGCTGGCTACGGCTGCGGTCTCACAGGTGGTGAGCCGCATACGGCGCCTGGGCCTGGAGGTGGCCCTCAACAAGTCGGAGGCCATCGCTTTTCATGGCCCCCGACGGGCACCGCCGTTGGGATTACACATTGTGGTCGGGGGGGTCCGGATCGCTGTCGAGTCAACCATGAAATATCTCGGATTGGTGCTCGACAGCCGTTGGGACTTCGGCCCCCACTTTCAGCGGCTGGTGCCCAAGTTGATGGGCGCGGCGGGCGCGCTATCAACGCTGCTTCCCAATCTGGGGGGCCCGAGCTCCGCCTGCAGGCAGTTGTACGTGGGGATCGTGCGATCGATGGCCCTATATGGGGCCCCGATATGGGCGACCGACCTGACGGCCCGCACTATCGCAGTCCTGCGCAGACCGCAGAGAGCGATGGCCGTCAGGGTCGTACGGGGATATCGCACGATCTCCTACGAGGCGGCTTGCGTACTGGCCGGATCCCCGCCATGGGACCTGGAGGCGAAGACCCTCGCGACACTGTACCAGTACCAGTGGCCAGTACTCGACGACTGGCTCGGGAGGAAGCACGACTCTCTGACGTTCCGGGCGACACAGGTACAGTAAGCGTTCATAAGTTCACAGGCACGCGAAGGATCATATTGCTGTGAACGCACGGGCGAGCGTCCGTGCAGCTGTATGTGTAAGCTGTCTCAATACAGTACCTACGCACACCACAGCTACAGAGTCGCCTACTGTCGCAAGCTGTCGCGTCGCTCTCCACGAAACAAAAAGATATATATTACCGTCTCTTTTGTTATACACGCAGCAAACGCATGATCGTATTTGCATTGGATAGCTAAAATTCGACCATAACTATCAGGTGTTGATAGCTGTTTAGGTTAAGCAGTGGGTTCACGATCAACGTGTCTTGAGTTCAAATCCTGTTTACATAATATGGGTTTTTTTTTTGTAACCACTTTTATTAATATTTGTATTTTATGCAAAAACTATTTACTTAGGTATTTATTTTGAAATGGGTTCATGCTCATTATTTATTTTTATAAAGATTTAAATATAAGTTAATAACCCATCATAACTATTTATGTGATTGTGGAATATTTTTTCGGTGTTGGAAGGTGGAAAAAAAAGTCGTGCTGACAGATAACAAAAATTGTTTTATTCGTTTCATTTATTCATATAATTAACAACTTTAATAAGTTTTGTAACGTCACATTCCTACCTAGATATAAGAAGTTCTCTTGTAACCGTTCATAAGATTTTTTGTGTATCTGTATACCCACTTTGAAGTCATTTTTTATTAACATAACAAGGATATTCTAATCACACAAATATAATTGTTGATACCCACTTCTATCTATCGGTATTCAACAGAGCTTGCTTACTGAAAACTAATACATAATTTATACTTCGTGAATATGTTTTTTATGTGACGTCACAATAAATGTAACTCATATTGAGGTTATAGTTTAAGTGTTCATTTTCCTGAAGAAAAGAAGATTGAAACTAAACCTCAATTTAGGAATTATTAATATCGCTAAACATTTTGTAACACGTCTAATTAAAATTAGAACATTAGGGATTAATATTTTGTATAACCCCCATTATTTTCAATGCAGTCAAGTAGACGTATGCGGCTTAAAGTCACCCAAAGGGCAATGGAGAGGGCTATGCTCTGAGTTTTCTTGCGTGATCGCATCAGAAATGACGACATCCGCAAGAGAACCAAGGTCACCGACGTAGCCCGAAGAATTGCTAAACTTAAGTGGCAGTGGGCAGGGCACATTGCTCGCAGAACGGATGGCCGATGGGGTCGAAATGTTCTGGAGTGGCGACCGCGAACCGGAACAAAATGGAAGTAATCCAGTCAAAGTCTAAATATTCCCGTGCGAAACGTAATCGTTCTTCTTTATGTCTTTCTGTCAAGAAGGGCATTTTAGCTGATCTTCTGTGATGCAAGCCTTCAGCGTGGACGGCACGGCGAACAGTTTGCGGTGACTCCGAGTGTGTCGTAGGTGTGAAACCATTGGTTTCATACTCGCCCACGATATGTTGTCGCTGCGCTTCGCTAATAAGCGTCGACCTTCCACTTCGCTGTCTACTTGCAAGGCTCCCTTCTTCCTCATACCTTTTGATCCAGAGACTTACTGCATTTCTCTAAACAAAAAAAATGATGTTAGGCAGCTGTAATAAATACTAAAGTGACTTCATTCACTCTGCATTTATAAATCCAATAATAAACACTAATTATTTATCTTGCATGATAGTTTGGAAAAAAAACAACGAATTAAGTAAACCACAGGTCACCAAATAAATGAACAATTTATAATACCCATTCGTTTTTAATTTTTAATGTTTAAGTTACAATTCATAAATAATTATAATACTCACATTCAGTTCTATTAAGGCCACTTTTATGAAGCGCGGATAATTCGCGATAATAGTCGCCCTCGCCTTAATATTAATATTTGCCCGCATTTTAAGAATCACACCAACAACAATATCGCTATCTATTAAACCACACGTCACTGACCATCAACTACCACATTATATTGTGTATTATGTATGACTACAACCAAACGACAAAGTTCATTCCGATCAAGTTAAAATATTCATAAAATTCATGTCTACCTCACAGAAATCTAACAAAATTCTTGACTTATTTTTCTATCTACCTCCCTAACTTTACGAAATGTGTGAACAAAGCAAACAAGTTAAAGAATATAATATTTCTGTAGAGTAAAAACTTACAAAAAGTCTAAAAGTAACTGTGCGGGATTTGAACTCACGGCTTACTGATTCACTCTTAATTCTGGACGGGCCCAACCGCTAGGCCATCATGTCTTAGATATTGGCATTGAAATTATGAACTACAACTAGTTGCTGACAATATCTATTTTGTTGAAAGTAGAAGGTCGTAAGTCAAACTAAACGTCAAGCTATTGCTTTGTGAGATTGCCTATCGACTTTTGGTCGGCACTGTACTCTCGGGGCACGGCTGCTTCGGGAAGTACCTGTCTCGCTTAAGCAGGGAGCCGGACGCCCGGTGCCATCACTGCGTCCATTGTTCGGAGGATACGGCGCGGCATACGCTGGCCGAGTGTGCCGCTTTCGATGAGCCGCGCCGTGCCCTCGTTGCAGAGGTAGGAGGAGACCTGTCGCTGCCGGCCGTCGTTCGCTCGATGGTCGGCAGCGCAGAGTCCTGGGACGCAGTGATGTCCTTCTGCGAGACCGTCATGTCGCAGAAGGAAGCTGCGGAAAGGGAAAGGGAGATGACCAGCTCCCGCCCATCCCGCAGCAGACGCACCGGGCGTCGGCAGAGGGCTGACAACGCCATCTTCCGGCCCCCCTAAATTGGTCCAGGGGCGGCGGATTCGGGGACATCCGTCGCCCCCCATCACACTGGACCCGAGACGGCGGCGCGTTGTGTTCCACGCGCGCCTCTCATAGACGTAGCGGGGGGAGTTTTACACCTCACTCCCCCCGGGACGAGGCCCGTAGGTCAAGCGGGCCAGCACTAGTCCGGGGCAGCGGAAGTCGCATCAGATCCCGCTGCCCCCTGACGCAAGTGTGCGAGGGAACACCGGTGTGGTTTTAGTCAGTACGAGTCTGACAGACCCCTTCGCTCTCCCCAGGGCGGAGGACATCCATTGAGGATTTCCAAATATTGAACAAAAACAAAAAAAAAAGGTTCACACACTCGCTCAACATCACGCATCCAGTCAGCCTCAGAATGACAAACGGGCACCGACCAGATGCTGCGCCAGAAGGAACTCGTGGCGGCATCATCCGGGCGGCACACGTCCGTCATATTTTGCTGAGGTCGCTCCCAAGCTCTGTATACCCACCTTTCATCGCTCTGGAACATGCGATTCTGCGAGTACCGATCAACCCGCCGCTTATACCGTCGTATACGGCTCGCCCATGCATAAACTTTCTGCTTCAGGAAGTCGATGCGCTCTGTGACACGGGACATGTATTCTTGAGGACTGACTTCAGTCCCCGAGAATGCCCGCCTCACAAAACGCATCACACGTGGTCGTGTATTGCCCTCCCTGAAGCAGTGTAGTTTGCCGATGAGTACCCTGGCCCCATCGATACGGCGCTCAATCCTGCGTTGCCAGGCTGGTACGGCTGGTTTTGGTCGAGTAGCTAAGTCACAATTTGGGAACTTGACATTAGCTAAACGACATGCCGCAACAGCCCCGCAAAACAGGATCGAATGTGTATCAACGAGGTCCT
The DNA here is from genome assembly GCA_916618015.1 of Xestia c-nigrum. Lineage (NCBI taxonomy): Eukaryota > Metazoa > Arthropoda > Insecta > Lepidoptera > Noctuidae > Xestia > Xestia c-nigrum. Next base: position 25,748,809 of record OU745249.1, read on the forward strand.
CGCTACTCTCGAATACATTCTTGAGTTGTGAGTCCAGGGCACACACCAACGCCCTATTTTTCTTATGCATGGGTAACCGTGGTAATCGGGGCCTAAGTTCAGCAGAAGTTGATCGATACTCATGAAGTGCATCCTCCAGTGCGCTCCTCAATCGATCGTTGCACTGGCTACTTACCGTGGCAACCCTATCATCTTCCTCTACAACAGCAGGGTTGGATCGCGGTGGGTTTGCATCAATAGATGAGGCTTGTACCGCGGTTTGTGCCGGAGTTAAGATGATACGGTTGCTCAGTACCTCTGAGCGCAGCCTATCAAGCGCGGCGCCGTCCAACAGGTGATTGCGTTGGATGACCCGCACTTGATCCGATAGTCGTTGAGCTGAGGCGTTGACAGTTGGTTCAAGATCCTGAAACAGAGACAGCATCCTAACACGGTACGCAGTGAGGTTAGTCCCCCCCTCTGTAGACCCGTAGTATGCGCGCATGACGTTCTCGTTCATTAGTTGAGTCCATTTCATGCGCTGCACACAACCACCGGTAGCGGGGACCCGGCTCGGGGCCTGTTGGCCCCTAAGTCCCAAGCCCTTCGGTGGCCGGCCTCTCCCCGCACGACGTACAGGTGTTGGCGACGTCGGCGGAGAGAAATATTCGTCACTCGAGCTCGACGCAACTGCCGCAACCGGTGACACTGGTGATCCGGGGTCCGGTGGCGGCGATGCGGAGCTGAGCGACGAGTCCGGGGATGAAATAAGTGAGCTCTCCGGAGGCAGCTCTCGTAATCATTTTGTTTAAATATCATCTCATCAATCTTCGTTTTTCCAAATGTTTGAGTATTGACGTCTTTGACAGACGTCATGGGTCGTAGTGAAACAGATTTTCATTTTTTCAATGTTTTGGTTTGCTTTCCGGTATTTTTTTCAATTAATTAATATTTGAGTGGTTTCAAAACTTTATTAGAACTATTGTAAAAGCGTTTTGTATAAAAACCAATAAATTATATGAAAATAAAATGAAGATGATATTTTTGAGCGATAAGCTCACGATGTTGCCAGTTTATGTTTATTATTATTATTATTAATAGCATGGAATATGAATCAGGTTTTGACATGAAATCATTTAGTTCCAGATACTGTAAAGTGTTCGCGGACGGGTTGGGGCGTTTCACTGGTGGCAAGGTTGGCATACATGTGAGGCCTGGCACGCGGCCGGTGTTCATGCGAGCGCGGCCCCTGGCGTACGCGCTGCGTGAGCCGGTGGAGCGCGCGATTGATCAGTTGGTGCGGGACGGCATTCTAACTCCGGTCGAACGGTCCGACTGGGCCACGCCCATAGTGCCGGTCGTAAAGAAGGACGGCAGCATTAGAATATGTGCTGACTGTAAGCTAACACTAAATAAGGTAATAGAAGTCGATCGTTATCCACTACCTAGGGTTGAAGACTTACTCGTTCGGTTGGACGGGGGCGAACTTTATAGTAAGCTGGACCTTTCCCAAGCTTATGCACAAGTTGAATTGGATGACTCACGCAAGTACACAGTAATAAATACGCATAAGGGGTTGTTCCTATACAATAGATTAGTGTATGGCTTATCATCTAGTCCGGCTATATTTCAGAGACGTTTGGAACAGCTGTTTGCGGATTTACCACATGTGGGCGTATTTCTCGATGACGTCATCATAACAGGGCGTACAGCGTCTGAACACATGAGTAATTTATGTAAGGTTTTTGATCGACTAGAGAAGTATGGGTTACGAGTGAAGCGAGATAAGTGTGAGTTCTTTTCTAAATCTGTTGTGTACTTGGGTCATGTCATCAGTAAAGATGGCGTACACACTTGTGCGGATAAGGTTAAAGCTATTATAAATTCGCCACCACCGTCGAACGTATCCGAATTAAGGGCTTTCATTGGTATGGTTATGTACTATGCAAAGTTTATACGAAATGTCAGTACAGTTTTAGCCCCTTTATACAATTTATTAAGGTCAGGAGTTAGGTATGATTGGAGCGAGGAATGCGAGAATGCATTTGTGATAATAAAAAGGTTATTAGCTAGCGGTGAGGTACTGACGCACTACTCAGCCGATTTGCCGCTCGTACTGACTACCGACGCGAGCAGCGTGGGGGTCGGCGCGGTGTTGTCGCATATCACGTTGAGTGGGGAGCGCCCAATAGCTTACGCCTCGCGTTCACTGAGTGCTGCGGAGCGTTCGTATTCACAGATCGATCGTGAGGCATTATCAATAGTGTACGGGGTAAGAAAATTTCACCAGTATTTATATGGACGGAAGTTTACGTTGAAAACCGACCATAAACCATTGACGTACATTTTCGGGGATAAGGCAGGTATTCCGGTTATGGCTGCATCTCGGTTACAGAGGTGGGCTGTGTTGTTGTCCGCATATACCTATAATATTGAGTACGTCGTGTCAAAAAAAAATTGCGGAGACGCATTATCACGACTTCCACATAAGGCCAATTTACACTCGATTGGAAAGGAAAACACGTATGTGCATTTTGTAGAAGACTTTTTACCGGTGACGCATAATGACGTCAAAGCGGCAACCCGTAAAGACATTGAGTTTTGTAGAATAGTGTCGTACGTACAATCAGGCTGGCCAAACGCGTGTCCTAATTCCGAAATTCAATCTTTTTTCAATAGGCGACGCGAGTTGTATTCGGAATACGGCTGTCTTATGTGGGGGTTCAGAATGGTAATTCCAGCGCAATTAAGGGAAACTATCTTAAAACAATTACATATTAGTCACATGGGTATAGTGAAGATGAAGAACGGTCTTGCTCGAAGTTATGTCTGGTGGCCTAATATAGACGCTGACATAGAAGCGATGTGTAAGCGGTGTGAGACGTGCGCTGCGGAGGCAGATGCGCCTCCGCGGGCACCGCCCCAACCATGGCCTTACACCGCGCAGCCTTGGACCAGGTTACATGTAGACTTCTTGGGACCGTATCACGGTGCAAATTTTTTTGTGATAGTAGATTCCAGTACAAAGTGGATAGAAATTTTTGAAATGGATCATACGACTGCTTCAAGGGTAATAAAAGTTCTGAGAACTACATTTGCTAGATTTGGGTTACCCGAGGAGTTAGTTTCAGATCAAGGCCCACCGTTCACAAGCGGAGAGTTTAGTTTATTTTTAAGGAATAATGGTATTCGACAAAGATTTTCACCTGCCCACCACCCGGCGTCCAACGGGGCGGCAGAAAACGCGGTTAAACTCTGTAAGCGGGCCATAAAAAAAAGCGATTAGGGACAATACAAATGTGGACACAGCATTACAGACATTCTTGTTGGCATATCGTAATTCAGTGCACAGCACTACAGGCGAAACACCAGCGGCAATGCTACAGAGGCGCTCACTCCGTTCTCGTATGGACTTATTACGTGGCCAGAGATCGTTAGAGAATAGTGTACGGGATATACTGGAACGACAGGTAGATTGCGAGGGAGTCCATGCACGAACTCTGCGAGAAGGTGAGAATGTCTGGACGAGGCAGTACGGTGCGTCGGATAAGTGGGTGAAAGGAACTGTGAGAGAGGTAGAAAGTACTCGTAGGTATGTGGTGGATAGCGGAGATGGTCGGGTTTACAAGAGACACGTTGACTAAATAAAACGTCGGCCTCGGCTGTCAGATGTTCCTTGTCAAGGAACTGAGGATAATAATAAACCGGGCGATCCGAGTGAGACTGCTGTTCGGTCGCCATCAGATGGATCAATCGGAACGTCGGAGTCAAGACGTCTGAGCAAGGATCAGCCAGACGTTGCAAAAGAGGAAACTCAATTATTATATTATATTCGGGCAGCAATGTTGTGTCCCCGAAACCTCCACGTGTGGAGCCACCTGAACCCAAGGCTGAACCGACGCCACCAGCGGAACGCTCCCATCGAACACGTAGACCGGTGGTCCGATTCGAAATAGATTAAGTAGATTATTTAGTTATATAAGATATATTTTGTTTGATAAATGTTTGATTGTATTTAATACATAGGTTGTAATAGTCTGTAAGTTTTAGAGTATTATATAAGATTAAGAGGGGAGGTGTAATGTATGATAATATGGGGGTACATTGATTGTTATAACATGGCGGTAGGTTGTGCACAATGTATTCAGTCTGCGATTAAACCTGAACAGGTCACCAGGCGTATCATTTATTTCCCGTGTCCAGACTCCTCAGTGTTCCCGAATCCCAGAATACGTCACTTTAAACCCTGCACTAGGAAATAGGGGCCCCGCGAAGCGGGGCTCCGTCGACTACGTTTTTTAGGGGAATATAAAGTGTTTTAAGGTTAGGTTATAATAATCGGTATTTCTCAGGAATGGTACAATATCTTTTCATGAGAGTTGTACCACTGGGCAAGGGGGACCCCTCCTTCCCTCCACACCGCGTTAGTTGACTACCATCGCATGCATTTGACGACTCGAATGGCGTAGTGGTATAGTGAAGCTGCCTTGCGTTCATAGGGTCCTGGGTTCGAATCCCGGTAGGAGCAAATGTTGTTGCCGAGTCATGGATGTTTATATGTATAATAAGTATGTATTTACAAACAAAAAGTATATATGTAGTATATCAACTATCTGGTATCCACGACACAAGCCTTGCTTAGTGTGGTACTAGATGGCGCTGTGTGTTAATGTCCAGCGATATTTATTTATTTATTTATTTCACGAACAATAATGCGTTTTGTTGTAAGCAGTATGTTCATTTGACAATATTTCGAGATTTTACAATATCGCTAGAGATATTACAATATAACGTATTTGACAATTTTACGGTGACATATAAACATAAAAATTTCCTCGCGAACGAAGTCACAGGCAACAGCTAGTAATTATATACTATCAACCTATCTTCTGTGATTGTTCCTAAATTACCCTAGGCTGATAAAAGTTTTGTTTTTCCTAAATCATGCTATTTATTAGTATTTATGGTCAGCTTCCCCCTTAGGGAAAAGAGCAGCGCCCCGCCTCCGCGCAAGCTCTGTAGGTTTCAACCTTTGACTGGATGGCCTCCCACTGACTGAATGGACTGAATTCCAAATATGAGGGATTTGTCTTAGCCCTGTCCCGTCCTTAGAGGCTAGGGGACAGGGATGGGACACAAGGTGAAGTTAATATTGGAATTCACTGTTATATATTATACATGAATAATATCAAATCTAATGAGGCAAAACGCCAATAAAGTATGAAGCTAATAAAACAAGAGGACGCACAGATATGATTATATGCTAGAAGTCTGGTAAGGAATCGTTACGCTTGTGCTTAAGAACAGTTCGTTACGTTACTTTATCAGATTCCAAAATTAGATGCCGATTGCAAACGCAAACGAGCCCATGTACAAGTACATGGATTCGTTTTACAACGTTTACCCGACGTGCGTGTACTGTTAGACCTAAGCGCATTGTCCTACTAAGGGCACTGCTACGAACTCCAACAGCACACGTTCCCTAAGCGCTATCTATATGTCTTTTCCAATACTAAGACTTGGGTTGTGAGGCCAATGCCATTGAAGAAGACAGGTTTTCATTATCTTTAGTTACACGTATACTCTCGTTGTTAAACACCCTTACGGCTATTTACCCCAGTTACTATATTATAACATTATGCACAAGCGTATCGTAGACTCAGTCTGTAGCAGAACATATTGCAATTGATATTGGTGGACGCCGAGGTGGAAGATATATCGTCACCTCACATTTCTTTAAGCTGCCCCATGTCTTGGTTACGTGTCTCGCTAAATAGTGACGATTCAGTATTAGGCCTACCAGTGGCCGGGTGTGGTTTTAACGAGACACGGTCCCTAGCGTTCTTTAGAACGTAGCTACCCATTCAGGTTGTGATACTTGGCGGTGCCTAACCCACCCAGAAATGCGCGCCAACAGTCTCAAAGCAATTTCCTGAGCTAGACTTTAACAGGAAGCAGTATTCATCAGCAGCGTTTGATTGTCTTGTAACACAAGTACAAGTTAGTATTATAATACTAAACATTATAATTTGTTTTAGACCATTTGTGAATATTATGGTGCTGTCACTACTGAACAATATACTATGTTCTAATCAAAATGCGAACATTACGATTCGGCCTTCCATTTGTCAGTTAGAAGTCGATAGTCGTCGATAGTCGATTGTATTTGGGTACAATGTACATGTTGTATGTACGTTGTAGAGTGTAAGCGGCAGGCTTTCTTCGTCTCCCTAGATCAAACGCAGTGGTGAATATTGGCTAAGGTACGGGTTAGGAAGATAGTAACATAATACATGAGATATAATTATACATGATGATGATATGATGCGACAGCTCCTACATGCTGAAATGAAGATTATTAATAACTCCATTGCTCTTCCGTCAAACTGTTACCTATAAATACTATATGAAATAACCTACAAAGATTAAGAGTTAATTAAAATTACACTTACCAAGTATCCTCGAAGCGAACTAGACGATCAACCCACTTACAATATTCTGCACCGGTCACCCGTCTCGCCTCCGCTGTATCTCGTCTCCTCTCACGACTCGTACCCACTCACTAACTATCTAGATCTTTTCGTCCGACCTCTCTCAACGTCTAAAACCAATTGCCCCTTTTGCTCCGCATCATCACCCCAATCCTCTCCGCCTCTACCTGCCCCGATCGTCCTCAGCCCCTTTTTTTGTGTGCCAACGTCTCGATTGTTCTAAGTATCGCTTTTAGCGAATGCAGGATAAATTACTAACAGATGTAGCACTTGTCAAAAATCAAAATCAAAATATTTTATTTCACATAGGCCTGGATGGGCACTTATAAAACGTCGAAAAAGGTGCACGGTTTGCGTTGGTCGATTCCATGGAGAAGAACCGGCAAGAAACTCCATGGTTACTCTTTTCAAATCATTTGGTATTACAATATTATTATGTTTCATTACAGCATTAGTACTAAAGTATGGGGGCTACAGCGTAGGCCCGACAATAGGTCCTTGCTTGCTATACCAAAAATGTAAAACAAAAGGAATATTTAACAAAAGTTAAACAGCATCCGGGAATCTAATTGTATTGTATTTTTCTTTTATCAGTCGCTCGTAGAAATAGGATATTTTTAAGTTTCTAAAGAATCATTTGAGAAGCTTATCAGCCATACCCATTAAAATAAGGGATTTATGAGCTTAAAGGTTTTTAAGTTTTGTTTTTCAATACCAGATGTAGAAAGGACGCCTCGTCGCTAATTACGGTAACTTGTCAAGCAATAAAATATGAAATGAATTGGTTTGTAAGTGTTTGGCTCCGTGTGTTGATTTTAAAATAAATATTATGAAAGTATTTGCTTAATAAATGCATCGGCCCGTCACACTACCTCACAACACTGTAGTAGGGACAGGGACAAAAAGATAGACAACCCGACAGATTCCTGACCCATGCTTCGTAGTTTCATTTAATTTCGATTTCGTTTGGTTTGGTAAACACGTGAAGCAATGACGATTTTCACGAACAATAGGCGACAAGTAAAAACATTCATTGACGGCCCAAATGGCGCAGCGGTAGTGAGGCTACCTTACGTTTTTGGAGGGTTTGAATCCCGGTAGGAGCAAATGTTTGTGTGATGAGCATGGACATTTTTTTCCAAGTCATGGATGTTTGTATGTATAATTAGTATGCATTTACAGAAAAAAAACGTGTCTTTGTAGTATATCAACTATCTGGTGTCCACGACACAAACCTCGTTGCTTAGTGTGACACTAGATGGCGCTGTATAATTCGTTCACATTTAATATTTTAGAACACTATACACACATGTTTTCATCCGAAACTTAACATGCTCCGGGGTTCGGGGGCTCGGGGGTGCTTAAAGATAAAGATAAAGATAATTTATTTGCTAAAACATGCGTATACATGCAAATTAAGCACGCAGTATGACACATTAAGAATATTTTGCACGTACATGTTTCACCCGTAAGGCGTACAAATTTACAAAATAAATATTACAAAATAAAAAACTAAATTACTAAAGGCATCATCCAAATAGTCAGTTATAAACATTTATCAGTCAGTATAAATCATAAAATGTCACTAAATCAAGAAAAAAATAAGAGAAAAAAAAAAAATTAAACAAAATAAAAAATAAATGTCGCCGCCTTGCGCTGCAGAGTCCGCGCCAGCCCGAACAGCATTCTGGCGATGTTTAGTGACAGACTGGACAGTCGGTTTCATAAGTTTTGGAGCAATCTACATTTAAGCCTAAATACTAACGTAGCTAAGTAAGTTCTGTATTTTTACTAACATTGTGATTTAATATAATTTTGTGTATGTGGATTATTATGATTGTACTTATATGGATATTGTGAAATCTGAATTAAATGAATTTATTTATTTATTTTATTTTATATGTCAGTCAAATAAGTTAATCATAGAATGTCATAAAAATTAAACAATAATCAAAGTCAAAATTCAATAAAAATATACAAGTCAGTGAAAATAGATAAGTCCGTAAAATAAATTAATCATACCTATGTCATAAAAATTAAGAAAAAAAAAATTATAAATCAATAATAAAAAAAGTTATGTAGCGTCACTTAAAAACTCATTTATACTGTAATAACACTTGTCTGTTAATAAATCTCGAATCTTTTTTTTATACAAATTTACCGGCAAGGCTCTATAAGACTTTGGTATTTTATTATAAATTTTAGGAGCCATACAGAAAACGCTTTTTCCCATTAGTGCAGTCTTTGACGAATGCGAACATAGCTGATTATTGTCACGTCTGTTACGGGGGAATGTGTCTGCTAGTCGTGGAAACATATATTGATTTACTTTAACAAATACTGCAATTTCAAAAATATACAGACATGGCAGAGTTACTAATTTGTGTTTTTTAAATAATGGCACACAGCTGTCGGTCGATTTCATATTAAACATCGCACGAATGCATCTTTTTTGGGCCTCAAACGCTATTTCTTTGTCTGTGGAATTGCCCCAAAATGTAATACCGTAGCGTAATAACGACGCTACAAGACCATGATACGCTGTTATTAAGGCATCTATGTTTAGCTCTGGGGCCAGTTTATATAAGGCGTACGCAGATGAGCTCAACCGTTTACTTACGTATTCGATGTGTGCCTTCCAATTCAATTTAGAGTCAATCATAATTCCTAAAAATTTTGTTGTGTCGACTTTATTGAGTACAGTGTCCTGGTAAATTGCGTTAATGTCACATTCAGCCTGGATCCGTTGCCTAAAATGCATAATAGTTGTCTTATCTAAATTTATTTTAAGATTGTTCCTGTTTAACCACGATATTATTGATGCCAAAGATTCATTTATGTCACTTTCATATAATTATGTCTTTATTTTTACATGCTATAGTCATAGTGCTGTCGTCAGCAAAGAGAGTCATGGGGTGGTCAATAGCACTAGGCAAATCATTGATGTAAATAATGAATAATAAAGATCCGAGTACGCTGCCTTGAGGCACACCGTATATGGGTGTGCGTTCGCTTGATATATAAATTTCCTCTTTTTTTGTCTTAACATTAATTCTCTCAATTGCTTCGGGGTTGGTTCGGGGTTCCCATTGTTCTTTGCCTTTAATTTCTGACTTCTTAGATCAGATGACAATCGGTTGAAATGGTATGATATTCATTTAACAAGCGTTCGGTCGCCAAATTAATTTCTTCTTAAATCAAGTTCTTTTAAAATGATAGGTCAGAAGACTCAATTATATACAACTTGTGTCTTGTAGTTTACATTGTCGCAGCACTACAACATAAAAAAGTACTACAACACCATCTATGAGACGCATGAAGAACTAACATCAACATCCTGTAAAGTTATCTGCAACGTAAGGTAACCCAATAAAAACTGTCGGGAAGGACCAGACATAACCCCCGGAGAATAATCACTCTGATCTATGGGGACTAAAGAACTTTACATCCTATTCTTAATACCCCAAAAACATTACAAAACCATAAAACTTATTTTATTTAAGTATATACCACATGTCAGTCACATAAAGGATGCCATAACCTCTTAACGCTGAAAAGCACTTGTTCTATCAAACTTTGCGATGAATTTTTTGTTCCACACTTTACCTGGGAACTTTCTAGTTACGGAGATATTGGGGGTCAAAGTTCCAGTGACTAGTTTATTAAAAACAAGTTTTCATTGTAAGGTTTTTAATTTAAACATGTCCACGAACCCCGTACTATTCAAGCCACCCATTATAACAATTTTTTGAGTGCATAACATTGAGTTCTACTTCAAAACATGATTTTTCATTCTAAAAAAAAAGTATTTTCCCGGCAATAATGTTTGGGTAATTTTACTTAGTTTGATGTACAGAATGGTTGGTTGACGGTGAGGTTCATGATAAGGTTGTTTGCACACTTGGTTTTTTCTACGTTCTTGCTCTGAAGTTTAGCCAGTGACCCCCCTCTAGTCTGATGGGGAAGGTCTCCTTATCTAGCTTGGCAGGAATGGTCGTCTTCTCGCAAGGAGAGATCACCATATGCTGCAGGATCCGGTAAGCCACCAACTTCATCTCGCAAAGAGCAAATCTTGTTCCTGAGAAAAGGGATGAGGGTTTTAAACAACATTCCCACTGGTGGGCCACAGGCTACCTCCATGTTCGACAGAGTAGGTTGTACCCAGGCCCAGAGTGGGTTGGTGGATGATCAATAGTTTTTGAAAGATTTTTACTAGGTAGAACGTGTTGGCTTCCTCACAATGTTTTCCTTCACTGTGTTAAAACTCGCAATTCTTATTGTTCTCTCTTGGGTGAATTAGAATGACGTTCTGTGTAGGCACAGTGTTGATGATTTCTATTTTATTTTCACTGGCAGTCGTCACCATTATTATCTTCTATGTTTTTAATTTTCATTCAAGTCATCATACAACACGTAATAGTTATCAAGTTTTATTCCTCCGTTTAAATGTCAATAAACATTATACTCACCAATACAGCTTCTAGGTCCAACACCGAAAGGAAAATACGTGTAGGGCTGAATATTGTGCTTGTTTTCTGGAGAGAAGCGCTCAGGGTCAAACTTATCAGGGTTAGGAAAGTACTGGGGGTCACGGTGGATGGCAAACACTGGTATCGAGATACCTGTTCCTTTGCGGACCTGGAAAAAGAAAGATTTTTAGTATTCTGTCCTTTATTTGAACAACTCAGCATACAAGATCTAATCAGGGGGTGTCCAAAGCACAGCTGGCCCATGCACGGTCACTGTCCTGGGCATCTTCTACGAGTACTTCACTTTGTTCACTAGGTGTGATTCTAGAAACGTTTATCTTTCAAGATTAAAGAAACTGGCAGGTTCATCAGTACTGTTTTCTCCATTGTTTGTCTTTTGATTTTAGTATAAACGTGTTAATTTTTATAAGTATTAATCAAATTATTGTCAGATGTACACCTGCTACTGCTTGTCTCTGCATCACCTAAAGGTTGACTGGTAGAGAATGCCAATGGCATTAAGTCCGCTCTGTACTATGTGCTTGAAGTGTTAAATAAATAAATAAATAAATAAATGGCAGATAAAATAAAATGCAAAATGTTGCCAAGACATAGCCATATGACTCGCACTGTCAAAAAGTTATCAGATCTCATGTAGAACCAAGCTTCTAGCCAAGTATTTTGACTAAGGTGTAGAGTTTGTGATGTGATGACCTTATAGAGTTAGGGCGTGAAGAGTTAGAAGCTTGGCTCTATGGTCTCGTCTTGGCAACATTTTACATGAAAATTGCGGACGTCTCATTCAAAGTTCCAACTCCTAGCTTAAGGGATTGGGAGATAAAAGTTACAAGTTTTATAACTTAGACAGATAAATAGATAGAATACTCTTTATTATGTACACCATAAAAAATTTAGATACAATTTTTAAACATTTTACAAGGGGTGACACAATGGGCGGTCTTATCGCTAAAAGTGATCTTTTAAAGAACCTTTGGATTGATTTACAGGGGAAGGAGAGACAATACTTCAGGTAGCCTGTGGTGTACCATTTACATACTCGTACAATAAATAAATACATACATATACATACCAAGTCAGCCATATTACACTTATATAAATATATATTTTGTTTTTTTGTAAATTTGTTTGTTTACTACTACATAGTATGTAATAGTTTAAATATATAGGTACCAAATTTCAGCATACGAGGACATTAGGAAATGCCTTTAGAATGTTGATGATCATCAGTAAGTAAGTGACGAAATCAGGGTTATATAGATATCAATAAAATCTAAAGTATAAGAGCTATGCAATTATAATTTTATAAGTATAATCCCATCCCAAATTAAAAGGGTTCAAAAAACCGACGCCGCGCTTCGAGAAAAGGTATATGGTGCCCTTGCGCTTCGCTTGGCTCGTCCTGATGGGTGCACTACCGTGCCCCCAAATGTAGACTCACAATGTAATCTTTTTCTGCCTTCTCGTTGGGTTTACCCAGATTGTAATCTCTAGTACACTTCCTGTCCGGAGCAATACCAGGCGGCCACAGTCGCAACACTTCTGCAAAACGAAAATGTTGGCATTAATCACCAGAACGAAGAAGAAAAAAACAGAAAAAAAATTATCGAAACCTTGTAACCTAACCTTATTTTTAGAGCAAAAACGTTTTAATTTTTTTTAATATCATCAATGTCTTACCAGAAACAACCATATCCATGTATGGCATTGTCTCAATGGAATTCAAGTCCAGCTTGCCGCCGTTCTTAGCGTCAGTCTCCTTGATCTCCTGTGCCAATCGCTCCTGGACGTCAGGGTTCAGCGCCATCTCATACATGAAGAATGCCATGCTAGAGGCGGTTACGTCGACCACACCTATGAAGAAAAACGCTGCTTGGGCGAATAGGTCCTCGTCTGTCCACGCTAAAATCAAAATTAGGTTTTCTGTTATTTCCATAACACCCTGTAAAGATATGGATTTGTATTTTTGACGTGATAACGTCTTATAAATTGATAATACCAGCAACACTCATGAAAAATAGTAACGTTCCATAGTAACGTTCCATAGTAACGTTCCACCTGTTTGTATTACATAAAATAATGATTATGACGTTATCACGTAAATCTATCGTCCGTAAACCGACTTTACAGACAACCAATTTTTTTTAATGGCTACCTATTTACCTTTCTTGGCTTCTTTAAGCTGGTTGAGCATATCAGGTCTGACGATATTCTTCAACTTGCGCTCCGCCATCGTTTCGAGAACTAACTTTTTGAAAAATTTCTTCGACAGCTCCGACAGAAAATCTAACTTCAAAATCTGTGAAGTAAGACAAGGAACAAAAACATAAATGTCAAATGAGAAACAAGTTCAATATTGTGATACTGTGCCTTAACCGTTAACTTCAACGACAAAAAAAGAGAGACCTAAATGGGTGCGAAGTTCAATAGCCATCCTGAAAATAATATAAGACACAAAGAATTTGTTTGATAGTGGGTGTTAAGAAAAACTAATAATGAGGCAGAACATTTTGTGAATAAATCATATTTGAATTTTATATTCGTCTCATTACCCGTCACTGTGGCGGGTGGCCATTACCTTTATTTAGCCATCTCTGATCATCTAGATGATGTCCTACTTCAGGTCCAAAATTGGTTCTCAGAAAAAAAAACTGAATGCACAAGATTTGCTTTATCGAATGTTAAAAGTAGTGATTGTGAGATAATATTAAATAAAGAGAAACTCTAATTCGTAGATAAAACGGTTTTCCTGGAAATTACGCTTGATTTAAGGCCACAATGGGGTTCTCATTTAACATCTCTTGCGGGGCCGTTAAGTTTAGCAGCATATGCCATTAGAAAAATCCGTCAATTTACTGATGTAGATACCGCTGGACTGGTCTATTTTAGTTACTTCTATAGTATAATGTCTTATGGAATTTTGCTATGGGGACGGGCTGCTGATATTGAGTCTATATTTATTCTGCAGAAAAGAGCCATCAGAGCCATATGTTATCTTCGTAGGCCCGATTCTCTAAGCGAACTACATATTTAAGGATATTGGCATTATGACGGCTCTCTGCCAATGCATCTACGAAAACATAATGTACGTCAGAAAAAATCTGCATCTTTTTGGTAAAAGAGGTGACAGACACAATTACAGTACTATATACACAATTACAATATACTAGCATAATACTGTTTTAGTTTTTTAATCCAATCAATCGTTTTTTTGTAAATCGATAGAAACCACTCATTTCGCGCTATTTGGCCCGCAGTGGCTGACGAAACAACCACTTTGTAGTGCAAGCTGATTAGAACTTTATTCTAACAGCATTTCAAACAAAGTTCGAACCACCACAAATGGAGTTGCTAATGTAGCTCGTCTAAGCGCCTTAAAATGAATTTACTCAGCAACTTACCTTAGCTAATATCGGCGCTCTACCAATTACGAAGGACTGGAATAAGTGCCGACAATGAAAGTTGTTTGATCCTTTGCCCAACGCGTAGAACTTGTTATCTTCATCGTTGTAAGAATCCACATTGAGTCCGTAGCAGCAGCAAGCTATCACGTCGATCGAGAAACGTGTCGTTAGGTCCTTACAATCCAAGTCTAGGAAACCAGCTAAAAAAAAGGATATAACTGCTTACGAGAGGTTTTCTTCATGTAACTCCTCTTTGATGAGTGAAAATAAATGTGCAAAAAATATATACCTTATTATGTTGCTTATTAGACTTTAAACTTCAACTGGTACAATTGAAATAAATCTTACTTAATTATTAAGTTACTATACAAAAAAATTGTTCGAAGCAAAGCATTTTTTCTTTGAAATTTCGTAACTACTTCTAACCGGCATTAAGTTTTTTTTTTACACACAAATATTTTTCGCTATTTTCTTCACAAATGGTTCAATTAGAATTTTGATCTTGTGATTTATTATGCTACAATTAAATAAAAACCACTCATTTTCCACTATTCGGCCCGCTGCGACTGACGTAACAACCACTTTGTAGTGCTAGCTGATTAGAACTTTATTCTAACAGTATTTCAAACGAAGTTTGAACCACTACAAGAGTTGCTAATTTGGCAGATACCACAGCCTTAAATGACTGCAAAAACTTAAAACCCGACGACAACAAAACAGCCGCGGCATCGAAAAGTGTATGAACAACACATTGCTGATATGTTTCGGTTTTCGTGTTACCAGAGTCACACATAATTAATTCTAGATACTTCTGCTATTAGGGTCAGTTCACATGTAGACGCGACGCAGTGCGACGGTACTGAAAGAGGCCAATGAGTTATATTTTGACGACTTGAATGGCGCAGCGATAGTAAGGTTGCCTTACGTTCTTAGGGCCCCGGGTTCGAATCCCGGTAGGAGCAAATGTTTGTCTGATGAGCATGGACATTTGTATCTGAGTCATGGATGTTTTTATGTAAATTAAATACCTATCTATTTACAAACAAAATGTTATATGTGGAGTATATCAACTATCTGATGTTTACGACACATGCCTTGCTTAGTGTGGCACTAGATGCCGCTGTGTGTAATGTCCAGATGACGTGATGATGTGTATATTATAGTCGCTCTTTTTAAAATTGCGTGCAGCGTCGCGTTGCGTTGCGTCTCGGTGTGAACTGAACATAAGTGCTGCTGGTCTCACAAGTTATTTTCTAGTTAGTGGTGGTTTTTTTCAATCAAATCTGTACTCCTGTCTCATATGTTATTCAGTAACCGGGTTGGACAGGTCAGATAGGCACTCACTCCATCTAAGGTTTGTTCATTACTGGCTTTCAGCTGCATTCGGTGAGACTGAAGCTGACCCCAATGTAGTTCAGAAAAAGGTCGGCAAATTGTTCTTCAAGACGATTGTTTTTAACTAATATTAATATGATTTCTTTGTTGTTTTATGTTGTTGATTGAAATGACTTACATTCAGAGTTTTTGATCATTTTGTGAAGCGAGCTTATCATTCGATCGCCAACTGCTACCATCAAAGGCAGCATCTGTCGCATCTTTGAACCCGTGAACGCTGGACTCAGTGTTGAACGCATGTCTCGCCATATTTGACCTGTACGAGAATAGAATAGAATAGAATATAAATAATTTATTTGCATTGAATGTAGGTGCATACAATGAGTTGTTACAGTAATGGTTATTAGTTTTTGGTATGTACATTCTACCATTTGGCATACAAAAATGTTATACTTATAATTTTCCTTAAAGTTCATAAAATGCGCTATTATCATGAACTTTTCCAAACTTTTTAAGCCCACATTTTAGCTTTTATAGAGGCTTTTATAGACCGTACCTACCGTAACAATAATTTTCACTTTCAAGTGTAATATTTCGTCAATGAATTATTAAAACGTAAAATAGTAATCACGAAGTTACTTTAAAAGACTACACTTACAAATTTCAGCTTTCTAGTACTTTTCTAGTACTAACGGTTTTTTAGCAAATCCTCAGATGGACGGACGGACGGATGATGAAACCGTAAGGGTTCCTTATCAGGGCTACAGAACTCTAAAAAGTATTTCTTATTCTTTATTGCACACAAAAAAAACATCAAATATACATGTAACTTGCAATAATATAGCTTATGTACAAAGGCGAGCTTAACCCAGAGTTGGGTTTTCTTACAGCAAACCTAATTTTTGAAAGCGAGATTTGCAAAAGAGGATATACTTACGTATGTGCATTAACATTACATTCTAAATAAACTTAAAAAAAAAACTACATTCATACAATAAAATATATGTAATAAATACAGCATAGATATATATTATACATACCTATAAAATCCGATACTTATATACATATATATTGATCAAGTAGACAGGAAATGGTCCTTTATTCCCTTCTTGAACACCTCTAACGACGGGCTATCCCGCAAGGAGTGTGGAAGTGAATTCCAAAGGCGCACAGCACGAACAGTGAATGATCCATCATACCGACTTGAGGAGTGGGGAGGAAAACGAAGGAGAAGAGATGATGATGAGCGACAAGGTTTACCTCTAGGTACGAGATACTGAAAGCGTTCACGAAGATAGGAAGGAGCCTTAGAATTATGAAGAATGGAAAAGAGAAAAGAAAGAATGTGACAATCTCGACGCTGACGAATAGGTAGCCACTTCAGCTGCTTCCGAAATTCCGACACATGGTCGTACTTACGAAGCCCGAAAATGAAGCGGATACACAGATTCTGCAGACGTTCGAGTTTATCCAGAAGTTCCTCAGTCGCATCAAGAAAACAGATATCAGCATAGTCTAGAAGAGGTAGAAGAAGAGACTGGGCAAGAGTAATTTTAGTTTGAAATGGCAGGAATTTTTGAAGACGCTTAAGAGACCGATACGAACAAAAAATTCTCCTGCTTACTTCAGCAATGTGACCATGCCAAGATAGGTTGCAGTCCAAGAATACCCCTAGGTCCTTTACTTTCTTGGAGTAGGCTATGGCGATACCATCGTACATAACAGGAGGGAGGGGCTGATGATTGAGTAAATTGACGAAGTATCTGCCACCAATAATGAGAGCTTGTGATTTTGTTGGGTTAACTAACAGTCCAAAGCTTTTAGCCCACTCTTTGATATTTTGAAGATCATCATTGATGGCATCGATAGCTCCAGGAAGCTCTTCAAGTTTAAAATGGCGATAAAGCTGCAGGTCGTCTGCATAGAGATGATAATGTGACGTCAATACCTTACTGACTGACGTCAATACCTACCGTATTTATTAAACTCTCAAGGAAATAACAGAAAAAAAGATAGAATAGCCGATAAGACAAAATTATATGATAGGTAAACATATTATAAGAAAAATAAAAAGGAAGGCATGTAAGCAAGTAGACAAGTAGGCATCCGTGTAACTTTGAAAGATAGATCGAGGAATGATTTGGCAAAAGACTATTTCGGCCTAGACAAACATTTAAATTAGATACTAGATGGTTTGGGTCATGTTTGGGTATATAGGTGTACACCCTCTGATATAACCTTCCTTTTGGGCTTCCCCGTGTTTAGAAAGCTTTGGTATTGCCATACTTTACTTGTTATAGTTGACATAACCATCACCTGACATGCCTTGTCACATTTTCACACAGCTATATGACCGGCAATAGTTTTTGTTACAGTTAAAACCCGTTTTTAGTTAAGCGTTTTCCCTAGTTAAAACTAGTTTTACTATACACTAGGGTGATTGGTAATTGGGTGCAGGCCTTAAAATGGGGGATATCAGAACTTATTTGCAACAGTTTTGACCTTGGGGTCCAACCTGGGCGGTTTTTGAGAAATCGAACTTTTATGGCGGGAAATAGGCGGGAAAGCGGCAATCCGAACTTAATTTTTTTTCGAGTTGTTTCCTGTTTTTATTTTTATTTTCCTTGTATTCGTAACGAAAAGCACAGTGTTGACCACGGGTTGAAGACTTATTTAGTCCCTCGAACTATAAATGCCCGCACTACGCTTGGGCGCCAAACCCCGTCTCTGGACTAAATAAGTTTCTTTCACCCCTATGGTAACAATGTACTATTAATAAACAATATCCATATTTTCAATCCCCAACACGTTTCTCTAATACTAGTTTTAAGTGCGACAGGGCTTTAATCGAATCATTTCGACAAAACGCGTTTTGTCTAGTTATAACTAGGTACATAGTTTTCACTGATATTAATTTTCGAACAGCAGTTAATACTAGTTCTAACAAAGGCAGTTAGTAAAAATAGGAAAAACTGTTATACAGTCTCATGACGTCATCAACGTAGTGATCCTGACGGAACAAGAGTCTGGTCATATTGCCCAAGAAGGGGACGGGCTTTAAGTGCTTGACGCCATAGCGGCTGAACCTGGAGTAGACTTGCCGCAAGTATATGACTGTTACAGCGATCAAGACCGACACCCAGATAAGAAGGAACATAATTATCTGAAACAAAAATAATCAAAGGCTGCGATCAAAGATGAGGTGTGTGTGAGATATGCTCGTGTAACTTTTTTTAGTCTGTCTTAAATAAAAATATATTAAAGAACAGAAAAATGAGAAAATAAGGATGGAATAAGACATAAATGAATTGGGTGGAATAAGGGCAATGATGATGTGGTGGAATAGGCATTGTAAAAAAATACTAACTATTTCTACACAAACACGTGTTCTTCAGATCACGACCAAAATGTATCTCTTGGTGTGTATAGTCTGACCCTTCATTAATTCACCCTGTTATCATTGTTGTATTATCATAAGATAATTTAGCCGTTTGTGGTTCCAATTAATAACACAAAAAAAAACAAAACAAATTGCTAAATGAGATGCGTAGGTATGTGTACCTACTTATACAAGGTGTGGTTCTGCATAGTCAAAATTCCGGAGC
This sequence comes from Xestia c-nigrum, assembly GCA_916618015.1. Lineage (NCBI taxonomy): Eukaryota > Metazoa > Arthropoda > Insecta > Lepidoptera > Noctuidae > Xestia > Xestia c-nigrum. Next base: position 25,768,110 of record OU745249.1, read on the forward strand.
TTGTCACAGAAGACAAAAAAAAACAATTTAAATTAGGATACTCATTCAAATCTATCTATATATATATATGTCACCGTAAAATTGTCAAACACGTTATATTACAATATAACGTGTTTTTTCTCGCGATATTGTAATGTCTCGAATTATTGTCAACTGAACATACGGAAGTATCTCTGCCCCCATAATCGGGACTTGGGGCACCCCCCCGTTAGGTTAGTTAGGTTCCTTTAAACCCTGCACTCGGAAATAGGGGACTACGCTTTTTAGGGGGTGAAGTGTAAGAATATAATATGTATGTTCCTTTACTTTAGTAAGTAAGTACACTCCTTTATAACAGTATCATGTACGCTGAGTTAGCACTATACCTCATATGCATCTATATTATAATTATTCATATAGTCATTAAATAGTACTTAACAGATGTGGTTGTTTTCTTGAACCACCCTTTAGGGACCCCAACATTAAATGGTGACCCTGCTATGGGACTCGGCCAAGGGGATTCTAAACAGTTTGATCAGAGTTTCAGTTTTTCAGCAAACTATTTCAGCATAATTACCTTAATAGTACAATAAAATGTGTCGGTCAACTGTGGAAAAAGAAGAGGTTTTTCTCAGCCAAAACGCAGCTGGAGGCAACAATGACGCCACGTTGAAGAAAATCGGAGGCCACGTGGAACGGCTTAGCATTGTGACCTACATTATATTGGCCATTATTGGAATCGTAGCAGTTTATGTTGGCCTGAGGATGTACAGAAGCTGCCATCGCACATGGATTCAGCAGGAGATTGGAATGAGTACCTTGCAGAAAATTAGATCATCCATCAGAGGACGCACAGAAGGTACCAAAAATCAGTAATAATCCAGTGAAAACTGAAAGTGTTGTGTAGTTTTTTCATCTTTTCGTAAAATTATCAGTGAGTGAACTAGTTACGCGATATCAGATTTCATAACGCAACAACGTAAAGGCGCTAGAATCATGCACGGACATTCAGTCATAAGACACCAAACGGAAACAAAATGCAACGTCGGACATTTTTGCTTCAACGCATTTACGTGGAATGTGTACTTTTATGCTATGCTATTATTAGAATAAGAATATGATTGATATTTTAGAACAAAATTATGTCTTGTTAGTAGAAATACGTAATTATTTAGTAAAAAAGGGACAAGCGAGATACAAAGGTAATGTTGCTTCAACAAAGTTAGATCAAGCGAAAAGCGCTTACGAAAAATGTTGTAAAATATTTTTACTATTAGAAAAAAGTAAAGAAAAAGAATTGGCAGTAGCAATAGATCTTTATGAGAAAATTAAACAAAAATACGAGGAAATAGATAAATTGTGTATTTTTCCCGTAACAGTAGATACAGAAAAAATGGATTTTGACCTTAAGGTAGCGTGTAGTTTGATTCCAGTAATGGACGGTGTTGAGGCCACCACCAAACGCCTAATAGACTCCGTGGAGATGTATGCTGGCATGCTGGACGGCCCAGGTAAAGTACTATTAATTACTTTCGTTTTAAAAAGTAGGCTGAATGAGAATGCAAAGTTAAGAATATCAGGCTCATACACAAGTATTCAGGAATTAATTGAGGATTTGAGGAAATATCTTTTACCCAAAAAATAATTTATGGCCATACAGATGCAACTTCAAAATATTCAACAGGGTTCGAGGTCCATTGAGGATTATGGTTCAGAGGTAGAAAAGTTATTTACAGAGCTGATCATTACCCAGGCTGGTGGAAAATCGGAAACATTTACTATTTTAAAACCGATCAATGAACCTTTGCTATAAAACGGTTTACAGATGGCCTGCGTAGCTTGAAGCTGAGCACTATCGTCTCGGCACGCGGCTTCAGCAGCTTGAAAGATGCCATACAAGCAGCGAAAGACGAAGAATGCACGTCTTTCCAACCATCAGGTAATATTTTGCATGTATCTAAAAATGGACGAGTGTCACATAATACAAGGCGCTCACAAAGTGATCAAAGAGGTACTTCCCGTAGTTAATATGGTAACAATTACCCCCGTGGATACCAATGTAACACCAGTTACAACCGAAGACAAGGTTCTCGTGGAAATTTAAAACTATGAATGAGCAAGTAATGGCTGTAATGACCAGGGCGCAAACGAAAAAGATGAATGAACTAAGTAAGAGTAAGAATGACGGTGAAAAAAAGGTTCTTAATAAATCCATTAACGGGAATGATCAACCAAGAGTAACGGATACATTATTATTATTATTATTATTAAAAAAACCGCGGGATTCAGTAGAAATGTGTTTGATTGAAGGCAATAAATAAAAAAGATTACGATTACGAGATAATGACATCATAACTAAAGAATATGAATGTTTCGCATTTGTAGAGAATAAAAAGACACTATTTACATTAATCTTGATTTCAAGATTAATGTAAATAGTGAAATGAATGACTATCATTTACTGCCATCCAGTGGTCATGCTGGAGTGCGCAGAATGGTAAACACTATCAAAAGACGATACTATTGGCCAAGTATCGACAAGGATGTCCAAGAATATGTCAAAAAATGTAAAAAATCAAAGTATTTTCGTTACATTAAAGAACCGATGGAAATTACCACAACCGCTTCCTCGGCATTCGAAAAAATTTACTTAGATGTTGTGGGTCCTTTAGATAGAGACGAAAGTGGTAATTGTTATACATATATTGACTATGCAGTGTGAGTTAACAAAATTTGTTCAAGCAAAATAAAGAAACGAAGTCCATTGCAGATGCATTTGTCAGAGAGTTCATATTGAGATTTGGTATTCCGGAAACAATAGCTACAGATCGAGGAACTGAATTCATTTCAGCAACTATGGAACAGGTTTGTAAAATTCTTAATATCGAAAAATTATCTTCTACAGCCTATCACCATCAATCTATTGGAGCTCTTGAAAATGCTCACAAAACTATGGGTGCATTTTTAAGGATCCAGTGTGGCAATCATACTGATACATGGAGCTACTGGTTACCATTTTGGTGTTTTAGTTTTAACAACACAGTCCATTCTGAAACAAATTATACGCCATATGAACTTGTTTTTGGTAAACTTTGTCAAATACCTGATAGCATAACCAATACCGTAGATCCATTGTACAATGTAGATAATTATCCATTACAATTAAAATACAGGTTACAGTTAGCTCATGCCGAAGCAAAGAATAATTTGTTGCTAAATAAACATAAACGTAAGGAAACATATGACAAAACTGTCAATTGTACATTATATGAGAAAGATGATTTGGTTTTATTAATATTAAATTGGATACGCTATTTGAAGGTCCCTATATAGTTGTGGAAGATTTAGGTTGTAATGTTTAAATAATTAAAAATAATAAAATTCAATTAGTACATAAGAATAGGACTAGGCCTTTTTGTCAATAGATTTGATGAAATGTAAGAATTAGATTTAGAAAACATTGCAATGTATAATGATAAGGATAACTCTTAATACTTAAAATAAGTAAGTATATCTGATAAACACTAATAAATAGAAATACATAAATATTAGATAAGTAAGTAATAAGACTTTAAAAATGTAAAAAAAAAAAAAATGTATAATCTATTTTTTTTTTCCTCTGCCCCGGGAGGTGAAGTGTAAGAATATAATATGTATGTTTCTTTACTTTAGTAAGTAAGTACACTCCTTTATAACAGTATCATGTACGCTGAGTTAGCACTATACCTCATATGCATGTATATTATAATTATTCATTTAGTCATTAAATAGTACTTAACAGATGTGGTTGTTTCCTTGAACCACCCTTTAGGGACCCCAACATTACAGGGGAATATAAAGTGTTTTAAGGTTATGTTATATTAATCGGTATTTCTCAGGAATGGTGCATTATCTTTTCATGAGAGTTGTGCCACTGGGCAAGGGGGACCCTTCCTTCCCTCCACACCGAGTAAGTTGACTACCATCGAATAAACAGTTTGGGTTTCGTGCTACTCACTCAACTACCCAATAACTGGCTAGGGTGTGCGAACACATTTCCTATCACCTAAATCTCAAGCAGTCCACAGGTATATTTCTGCTGGATATCGAGAAAGCATTCGACACTGTGTGGCACGAAGGCCTGCTACACAAGTTACTCAATCTTGACGTGCCTATGCCCCTCATTAAACTTATGCAATCGTACCTTACGGATCGGAAATTCCAGGTACACATCGAAAACACCATTTATTCGCCACAAAGTATCCCAGCTGGCGTTCCGCAGGGCTCTATTGTAGGACCCTATTTATTTCTCATTTTTGTTAATGATATCCCTATTCAGCCTCGAACGAAATTAGCTTGTTTTGCTGACGATATTGCGTCTTATACCTCTTCTGACGTTACTGATTTGATTTTAGGTCGCCTACAATATTCTATAGAATTGCTTCAGGATTATTTCAAGAAATGGAAACTAAAAATAAATGAGGATAAGACTGAAGCAATATTTTTCTCTCGTGCTAGGCAACCCCCCACAAGAACCTTAATATAGCAGGCCATAAAGTACCTTGGAAAACAAGTGTGCGTTATCTTGGGGTAAGAATGGACAATCGTCTAAACTGGTCCAAACATAATTGCCGACTTACGTTTGAAGGGCGCCCAAGCCCTTGGTGCTTTAAACCCAATAATGAACCGTAAAAGCAGATTAAGTAGCGGTACTAAATTGAGGACTACACTTGTCCGTCCGTGTATAACGTATGCTTGTCCTGTTTGGAGTGGCACATGTCTTTCGAACCATCATCTACTACAAGTTATACAAAATAAAGCACGATTACTTTACGATTGATTTACTGGCAACACTGACGACTGGTTGTAAAAAAAAAACGACCTCGTAGTAAATTTATTTTAAAATTAATACTTAATATGCAGCCAATGAACCAAGCTTTCTGTTCATCAAACTAAGTAAATCTCCGACTCTCCGCAAAAATTATTACTGGGAAATAACTTTATTGGTAGTGAAATACAGTCAAACTCAATCTGTCATTCGACAATATCGCCACTGAGTGTTTGTTGGAAGTCGTCAAGAAAAAATAAATAGCGAGCTAATAGTTTTGTGTCTCAAAAGCAAGTCACAGCCAAGAGCGAAGCACACTGCGGCGCGGTTTGCGGGGCTACAAGCACAATGTCAGCGTGATAGGCGCGGCCGGCGGCGCGCAGCGACACCGGCGCGCGGCGGCGGCGCCCCAGGCCGCCTGCGTGACGTTGCTGTCATAGTGTAATATGTCGTGCTTGACTTTTTACTTGTGTTTTTGTTTGGTTTTTTATTAATTTTATGTTCTATTTACTAAGTTATCTCGTAAGTTGTATTTAAATATTGTTTTCTATGTCCAACAATGACTGTAGTGACGCCGAACGAAGTGCCAGTCAACCTTCCACATCGCTGGATGTCCTAGTAAGATGCCCACACTGTTCCCAAGCACGCTTTTTGAAGGTACATTTGGGGAGAAAACATAAGCCCCTCAATGTACCTTCTTCATGCCCCACAATACCTTCTCCCCTTACTCCTGATCCACCCATTCTACCCTTTTGGAAATATCTTTCAAAATTAAAAGCTTCAACTCCGGTTTTAAAGAGAGTTCCTCGAGGCGCGCGACCTTCTGTAGCATCAAGCTTAGCGCGTTGTGTCCGCCTCGCCGCCCGAGAGAACTCTCAAAGTGCTTGGGAGCAATTACTTACCTTCCCTTTTAGAATTCTACATGTGCAAAAAGATTTGGCAAAAAAGAAAACCTTGACAACTCAAATTAAAGACAACTGTAACATTTCGGCCCAAAGTTTTGACCCAAAATTTACAGCACATCTTCCCCAAAGAGGTTTACTGCATCATGTAGAATCTAAATTAGGCGAGGGTGATATCAGTGGTGCAGCTAGGATCATCTTTAGCAGCGATGTGGTTGCGCCGTACTCTCCAGAGACCCTTACAGCTCTGGAGAGCAAACATCCCGCCCCGGCTGATGACCTCACCTTCCCTGACCCCCCCATTCCGGAAACTAACATACTCCACATTACAGCTCAGCAAGTATGTGCGGCCGTCTGTTCCTTCCGGAGTGGCTCCGCTGGCGGCCTCGACGGCCTGACTCCTCAACATTTGAAGGACCTTATTTGTTCAGGCGCCGGGGAAGCTGGTGAGTCCCTTTTGAAGGAGCTGACGGCCCTCATCAATCTCATGCTCTCCGGCAGTGTGAACGATGCCGTCATCGATATTCTTTACGGGGCCAATCTTTGTGCCCTACGTAAGAAGGATGGCGGCATTCGTCCCATTGCCGTAGGGTCAACTTACCGTCGTATTGCAGCCAAAATTTGCTGCGCCTTTTACAGTGAAGAACTGGCCAGCAAATTCCAGCCCCTACAGCTTGGATTCGGGTCCAAAGGGGGCTGTGAGGCTGCGGTACACGCTCTGTCCACTTACTTGCATAGTGATAAGGGTGAGGTCATCCTTAAGGTTGACATTAAAAATGCTTTTAATTCCGTAAACAGGGACACCTTGTTGGCAGAGGCTCAAAAAGAAATACCCAAAATTTACAGTTTTCTTTACCAATGCTACAGGAACCCCTCTAAATTACTCTATAAGGACAATCTTTTGGAATCAGCCGTTGGATGCCAACAGGGTGACCCTCTTGGGCCAGTTATTTTTAGTCTAGCAATAAATCCAATTATTCGACAGCTAAATTCTAAATTCAACGTATGGTACCTAGATGATGGAACTCTGGGAGGTGATGTGGACACAGTCTTAAATGATTTAAATTTTTTAAAAGAAAAATTTTGTTCCATTGGCCTAGACCTTAACCTTTCGAAGTGCGAAATTTACTTTCCAGAAACCACTGGCAGACAGACTACCATTTCTAAATTTAACTCTTTGGCACCAAATATCAAAATTACCGAAAAAAATTCTCTTCACCTCCTAGGGTCACCAATATTTGACGAATCTTTTCCGTCTTTCATTGAAGAAAAAATCCAAAATTTTAATGATGTTTCGGAGAGACTTTTCAAAATTAACATTCATTCAGCCTTCACTCTTATTCGATACTGTTGTTTTGGACCAAAATTCACGTATAGCCTTCGCTCTTCTCATCTTTGGAAGCATCCACAGCTTTTAGAAAAAGTCGACCAAATTATTAGGAACACACTTACTTCAGTACTAAATGTGGCCCTGGACGACCAAGCGTGGCTGCAAGCCACACTTCCCATTCGCTTGGGTGGTCTCGGCGTCCGCAAAATTTCAAGTATAAGTTTACCAGCCTTCCTCTCCTCGGTCTACGGTACCGAGAAATTAACCAGGGACATTTTATCTTTTTCACTGGTTGATGTTCAGGTGCCGTATCTGACTGATGCGTTGAACGCTTGGAAAATGGCTGGTCCCAATACGGATTTGCCCAACAACCTGTCCTCCCAGAGTCAGTGGGACGTGCCGCTCTGCAGTATTGTACGGAATACCCTATTACATACGTCAATCAATACTGTGGAGCGTGCCCGTCTGTTGGCTGTGGGGGAATGGGAGTCGGGCTTGTGGCTTCAGGCACTTCCGTCATTCACCATTGGCACTATGATGGATGACGCATCGTTCCGGGTCGCTACGAGTCTACGCTTAGGCGCACCTTGTGTTGCTTCGCATCGTTGTCACTGCGGTGTAGCTGTCGACAGCCTCGGACATCATGGCCTGTCCTGCTACAGGAGCGCAGGTCGCATTGCACGGCACGCCAGCATCAACGACATTATCCGTCGGGCTCTTGCCAGCGCCGGCGTACCAGCGGTTTTAGAACCAAACGGCTTGGTGCGTGACGATGGCAAGAGACCGGACGGCATGACGTTGGTGCCTTGGAGCGTTGGCAGGCCTTTGGTGTGGGACGCAACTTGTGTCGACACCCTTGCGCCTTGCCATGTTGCAAGCACGGCAGGCTGTGCAGGCGCTGCTGCTGCAACTGCTGAGATCCTCAAACGGCGCAAATACTGTAACCTTATTGGTAACTACAGCTTTGAGCCGTTTGGGGTCGGAACGCTCGGGTCATGGGGTCCGAGTGCGCGTCTCCTTTTTAAGGAAATCTGCCGCCGACTGATCGACACTTCGCGCGACCAGAGGGCTGGCTACTTCTTTGGCCAAAGAATTAGCATTGCCATTCAACGTGGCAATGCTGCCAGTCTTCTGGGCACGTTTCCCGATGACAGCGATGCGGAGTATTTTGACGCCTAAGTGTCCTATTGACATTGTTGTATATATATTGTGTAAGTACTAGTTTTATGTTTAGTTTTATTTTTGTAATTATATGTAGTTTTAGATGTAGTATGTTTAATTGTACCATATTTAATATGATAGTTTATTTTTATTAAAAATTAAAAATAAAGCTGTTAAAACAAAACTAAGTTTAAGACAAAATAAGTTTGTTATTTTATGGTAAATAAAGTTATTTGAAAATGAAAATGAACTACCATCGAATGCATTTCACGAAAAATAATGCGTTTTGTTGTAAGCAGTACGTTCATAAATTTGACAATAATTCGAGACTTTACAATATCGCTCGAGAAATATTACAATATAACGTATTTGACAATTTTACGGTGACATAATTATACATATAATAAAACACTGTACATTGAATTTATTAAAAGAAACGTATTTGTGGTAGTTAAAAAACAGTAAAGGAGCACGAATCCAAAAAAAAATCTGACTGTCTGTTTGTTTGTACACGCTAATCTTCGGAAGTACAGGACGGATTTGAGTGATTTTTTTTTGTTACATAGATATTAAGTCTAAGCAACATATTGGCAATAAATTATCTTGGAAACTTGAACACCTGATGCAGAACCGCAACAGACCAGCTAAACTATAAGAGATACAAGATTGACACCATAGCAAAAATTGTTTCACATGATGAGCATTTTCTGCTGAGAGAATAAATTTGAAGATCTGGGACACCTGTTGTGGAACTCCAACAGCCCAGCTACACCATAACACATATAGGATTTACGTCTTAGCCAAAGTTGTTCAATCTGACGAGCATTCTCTGTTGACTTATAAAACTCGAAGATCAGAAACATCTGATGTGAAAAGTATTGCAAAGCTATCACTAATTTCACTGTATAATAATAAAATAACATAAGCTGGGAGTACCTCCATGCGGTGAAGGCGGTAACAGTTTAGGACTGATTTTCGTGATTCAGTAGCCTACCCGGTAACGCAGGGGAGCAGTCACTTAGATTTTAATTGATCAGGTATCTTCACAACAAAACTATAACCATTACTAAACTTATATTGTCACTTACGGGATATCTTCCGTGATTATTTATTAAGTTGAGCTCCCGATATTTCGACGCTGTTGCAAGCGCCATGATCGCGGGCGTGCTTTTGAAACCGTGAAAGCCTAAAACAATGTTTAAAACTATAACCATGCCTAGAAACAGGTTAAATCTTTCCCAATGTTCCAAAGGGGCTAAAAGATTGAGGATCATAAGATCCCAAGAATCTACCGAAGTGCGGCAACTTGCTCCATGGGAACTTCTTTGGATTGCGAAGCACGCCTGCGTTCTCAGCGTTTTTACGTATCTACATCCAGGTCTCAAGAGACCAGTGAAGAATAGATGCGCGACTGACCGCTGATCCTAAAGGTCGTCGGAGACGTTCCCAGATAGAGAATTGCGCTTGAGTACCAATCGTATCTACGTATCGACTTCTAGATCTCTATAGACAAGTGCGGAACGTGATGCGTGACTGTCCGCTGATCGTGAGCGACATGCATTATCTCGCGAACCGAACGCGTTTACCGATACAACATCACGCTTGAGTTTTCAGCGTATTCGCACATCCACTAACAGGTCTTTTGAAACGAGTGATGAACGTGATGCGCGACTAACTGCTGCTCGAGATTATCGTATATTGCCCCGAACACGTACACAACAAAACATTCATAATCAGTTAGAAAGTGAGAGATAAAGAATTGCTGGAGTATGAAGAGACAGAAGAAGAGACTGAAGAGACAGAAGAAAAGCGCAAAAACTTTAATATTCTCTGAACAGAATGTCGATATCATCTGAAGAATCTGATGTATCTCAAGATATAGCCGCAGGGCATGGTGACCTTCCTTGATACGGAACGGAGTGCATTTACGTACACTCCTATAATTGAATACGCCACATATTCCGCCATCGGAGGTATGGTTCAAAATTGTACTTTTTGTGAAGCTGTTAAATGGCAAAAAGAAACAACCGGTATGTGTTGCTCAGGTGGGAAAGAGCCGTTACTTTCCCTTCCCTGGGCTCTTAGAATTCGACATCAGACGTTTCAGATATTCGATTTTGACGACCCCGTTGTCGCTGGCATAAACAACAGGATCCGCGTCGATACAAAGGCGATACAAAGTCGCGGGCAGAAGCTAGTAATTAATAAAATTGCTATTTGTAATAAATTGCGGTTAAAGACTTCAGTAAGCTTCTGTTCGTGTTGCTGGAGACTAGATGCGAATACTACTATATCATCTAAGTAGACAAAACAACGTTCACCTTGTAGGCCTTGAAGGACACTGTCCATAGCACGTTGAAACGTAGCCGGTGCATTTTTTAAACCAAATGGCATTTTAAGGAACTCGTAATGTCCGTATGGTGTGTTAAAAGCTGTTTTTGGGACATCTTTAGAGTCAAGTTCGATTTGGTGGAATCCTGACGCAAGGTCTAAGGTAGTAAAATAAATTGAATGGCCCAGCTTGTCTAGAATGTCGGTTATGTTGGGCAAAGGATAACTGTCTCCTATAGTGATATCATTAAGTTTGCGATAGTCGATGACTATACGCCATTTCTGATTTCCTGACGCGTCTAGTTTCTTGGGGACTACCCAAATAGGGCTGCTCCAAGGAGATGAACTTGGCTGAATAATATTTTGATCTAGCATCTTTTGGACTTGTGATTTTACTTCTTGTTGATGCACATACGGAAAGCGATAAGTCTTAGTATTAATCGGTGTGTCTGATGTAGTAGGGATTGTGTGTTTGGTGTGGTTTGTAAATGTCAAGGGTTCGTTTTCTGTGATGAAGATGTCTGAAAACTCCATGACAATTTTACTCAGCGATTGTCTTTCTTCTTCATTGAGGTGATCTCTGCGAATGAGTTTATCTACTTTGTTTTGGTTATCCCTTAACGAATGTGTGTTTGTTGAGTTTATTGAGATTTTATTAGAAGATTCGATTGTAACTACTTCAGATGCATGGACTCTAGGTGTTAATACAAGCTTATCTTTGTTACCGGAATTTACACAAGTGATTAGGAATTTGTTATCTTTTACTGTGACTAAGGCGTTAGGAATAGTGACATCGTCGCAAATGGTTTGTTTTTCGATTAAGGCGGGTCCGTTTTGAATGTCATTAGTACAGCATGTGATAACAGTTTCGGATCGTTGGCCCATGAACTGTTTGTTAGCTATGGATTCGGTTGGTTTTTCTTCAATATGAAATAATTTGTTAGTGCGATCTCGTATACGCATAGTTTTCCATTGCGCATAGTTTTCGATTGCACATAGATATTGGCACTGAACTTACTCATGAAGTCATTGCCCAAGATACCATCTGCTTTAATGTTGAGGTTTGCATCTAGAGTTTCTCTAGATCATTTCCCAAAATTTAATTTGGAAATGATCTAGAGTTTCTCTACGAGAATATACAAGATCGCACTTACAAATTATTTCATATTGAAGAAAAACCAACCGAGTCCGTAGCTAACAAACAGTTCATAGGCCAACGATCCGAATCTGTTATCACATGCTGTACTAATGACATTCAAAACGGACCCGCCTTAATCGAAAAAAAAACCATTTGCGACAATGGCACTATTCCTAACGCCTTAGTCACAGTAAAAGATAACAAATTCCTAATCACTTGTATAAATTCCGGTAACAATGATAAACTTGTATTAACACCTAGAGTCCATGCATCTGAAGTAGTTACAATCGAATCTTCTAACAAAATCTCAATAAACTCAACAAACACACATTCGTTAAGGGATAACCAAAACAAAGTAGATAAACTCATTCGCAGAGATCACCTCAATGAAGAAGAAAGACAATCGCTGAGTAAAATTGTCATGGAGTTTTCAGATATCTTCATCACAGAAAACGAACCCTTGACATTTACAAACCACACCAAACACACAATCCCTACTACATCAGACACACCGATTAATACTAAGACTTATCGCTTTCCGTATGTGTATCAACAAGAAGTAAAATCACAAGTCCAAAAGATGCTAGATCAAAATATTATTCAGTCAAGTTCATCTCCTTGGAGCAGCCCTATTTGGGTAGTCCCCAAGAAACTAGACGCGTCAGGGAAACAGAAATGGCGTATAGCCATCGAGTATCGCAAACTTAATGATATCACTATAGGAGACAGTTATCCTTTGCCCAACATAACCGACATTCTAGACAAGCTGGGCCATTCAATTTATTTTACTACCTTAGACCTTGCGTCAGGATTCCACCAAATCGAACTTGACTCTAAAGATATCCCAAAAACAGCTTTTAACACACCATACGGACATTACGAGTTCCTTAAAATGCCATTTGGTTTAAAAAATGCACCTGCTACGTTTCAACGTGCTATCCATAGCACGTTCACACTGTCCTTCAAGGCCTACAAGGTGAACGTTGTTTTGTAGAACGTTGTTGTTGTGTAGTAGTAGTGCAAATTTTGCATCTAGTCTCCAGGAACACGAACAGAAGCTTACTGAAGTCTTTAACCGACTTAGAAAACACGGTCTGAAAGTCCAACCTGATAAATGTGAATTTATGCGGAAAAAAGTAGCTTATTTGGGACATATTATTTCTAGCGAAGGTGTGAAGCCAAATCCAGACAATGTTAGAGCGGTCAGCGAATTTCTTGTTCCAAAATCTTGTAAAGACATAAAATCATTTCTGGGCCTTGCAGGTTATTACAGGCGCTTTATAGCAAACTTCAGTCAAATAACAAAACCTTTAACAGGACTCCTAAAGAAAGACGTACCTTTCATTTGGGGTGAATCCCAACAACGCGCTTTTGATACTTGTAAAAATATTCTCACTACATCCCCTATATTGCAATATCCAGATTTTAGTAAAGAATTCGTTCTAACAACAGATGCTTCGATTTTCGCTATTGGTGCCATTCTCTCACAAGGTGAAGTTGGTAAAGACTTACCCTTAGCATATGCCTCACGTACGCTAAATAAAGCTGAATCTAATTATTCCACAATAGAACGCGAACTCCTTGCAATGTATCACAGTCGTCGTCTTAAAAACTGGGATAAAATTATACCTTTTGCCATCATGTGTCATAATACCTCAGTTAATAGTTCCACTGATTACACACCTCACAAATTATTATTTGGTTACAAACCACGTCCGTTTTATAATATTAAAACTATTCCCGACTACACAGCCGGTGATTATCTAAAAGATTTAAACGAACGGTTAAGAATTGCTCGAGACTCAGCCCTTAAAAACTTACAAGCTATGAAAGAAAAAGCTAAAGATCGATATGATAGTCAGATTAAAAACTTCGCGCAGTATTAAGTAGGTAGTAAAGTTATGTTAAGGATTCCTAATCCAAATAATTTGGACCCTAAATGGGAAGGTCCTTACAAAGTTAAACGTGTTGGTTTCAATCATAACTAGGTTATTCAGAAAGCCAATCGTAACCAACTTGTGCATGCAAACAGGCTCACACCATACCATTTGCATGAAACCTTAGTTTAGTAATAAGAATATATAGTTAAGAAATATATAGTTAAGATATTTTTCCTATATTAGTATAGTTCACTTAATCCTAAATTTAGATTCTAGTTTTGATTTTACTCTTACAGGGTCAGCTCTACAGCGGCTCAATCCTCTAACCCCTACAACTTTCACAACATTATGCAAAACCCTTACATTAGTTTTGTTAATTGCTCAATTCTAAAATTATTTTTATATATTATCCTCTACAAGTTTGATATCTATATTAAGAACTACATTATAAGTAAACGTAAGGTTAAGTCGCAATCCAAACTAAATCAAATTCTATCGCTTTCAGGGCAACCACGGGAATTGTTGCCAATCTAACTCAACCGCTGCCTACACATGCCGGATTATTTTATAAGGAAGAAGGCTCTATCTCCGTATCTGATGACTCATGGCAACTTATGGTTTACCGTGATCTTAAACCACTATTTATTGCTCATGAATCCTTAAAACGTTTGGCCTCTAGATTCGAACACGTTTACGTAAAATACCCCGCTTTTCCTAATGTTCTCTCCACGAAATCGTATCTTAAGACTAACCTCGATAAAATAGATAATAGACTTTCCGAACTAAATATTTACTTAGGTAGGAACTCTAGACAGAAAAGAGAACTTTTAGATGGGCTTAGTTCCTTGTTAAAATATCTCATTGGTACTCCAAATGCCAAAGATGCGAAACATTACGACGAATGTATCGATATACTTGAGAAACGTGAACTCGATCTCACCTCTTTAATGCAGAAACAAATCCAAATAACGTCTAGTACTATCAAAAATTTCAACGAAACGATATTTAAAATCTCTTATGATGAACAAGTCATAAATGAAAACATTGATTGTTTAAATCAATATCTTAATAGAACCTCTAACACTATTTTCGATTTAAAAGTCACGGAAGAATTTTCATCAGTCTCAATTTTAATACTAGAATCGGTTACAAATCTCGAAAACGAGATAGACGATTGCCTTTCAAGTATTTTATTTGCAAAATCAAACATAATTCATCACTCAATCATTTCCCTCAATAAACTATATCAAAATCTTCTCTTGTCCAACTACGCCAGATCTAATAAACAACTAGTTAGCCCTGTTACCATTGACAATATTAATAAAATCTTAGATTCGTCTCAACTCTCTGCTTATGTTTACTCAAATAGATTAGTTTATATATTAGATTTCCCACTCGTCAAACCTGAATCCTTGAAACTCTATCATATCTACTCAATCCCTATACAACATCCTAACTCCTCCCTCTATACCACCATCCTACCAGAGCATAAGTATTTAGCGAGCTCATTGGACAACTGGAAGACGTACGCCGAAAGAAGAAGCGTGTCCCGAGATATCATCGTCTACAACTCTGATACACGACCTGTTTGTGAGCTACAAATCCTACTCAGCGTCTCAAACGTCCCAGCATCTGTACAACCACAACCTTCGCTGCACAAATCAACACATTTCAGCGCTTGGAAAACAACAGATGGCTCTACATCCTCAGCAATGCAACACAGAGCATACTTCAATGCAACAATCAAGTCTCGCATCATAACATCTACGGTTCAGGAATTATTACCCTTGAAGAAAACTGCAAACTTCACACTGGATACAGTACTCTATCAGCACATCGAAGCAGAGAAGACAACGTCACATTTCCAATTATAGTTCCTGATATCAGAACTGAAGATTGTTTCGACGAAACTGAAGATTATCATTTTCCAAACCTTCTACCTATCTCAATCAACGAAACACCATTGGACTCACTTAACAACCTCAAACATCAACTAGACAAGCATAATGAGGAAATCCAGTAGATAAAAGAGAAACCTTTCATCCAACGACACCAGAATAGATTTTCTTGGTTCTACTTCGTAACAGGAACCCTCATGTTATTATTTTTAATGTAAAAATTATTCAGAAGACGTCTAAGAGTTTCATATACTTTTGGTCGCAATAATGATGACAACCACTGCATACAGATCTTCAACAACTGCTTCGGAAGAACATCACGACGACAACATCGATCAACACATCACGTCCAGAACATCCCGATGACCACGTTGAACCAAACCACAACATCATGTATCTCCGAAGATGACAGCGACGACAATTCCTCCACTCCAAAAAGATTCGGCGCTAACGCCCAATCTTTATTCTAGGTGGGGAGGTGTTATATAATATAACATTCCTTCCCATATGCTTGTTTACCTTATCTTATTTATCTATACCTTATTTCACATATTAACATTGTTAATATTGTTTACTTCATTTATCTTTTAATCTTTGAACTCTAATTTAGTAACGATCTATATAATGTATATGTACCTCATTTAGCTAACGACTATTTACTGTTCTCACTGTGTCAAAGGTTGTAAAACTACTTTAGAATTATAAAATACTAGCTGGTACTCGCGACTTCGTTCGTGCGAAAAATTTGATACGTGTAGGAGACTGCCTCATTGATCGAGTGGTCGCAAGCGCGACAACTACGCATGAAGTCCTGGGATCCATTCCTGGTTTAAGCAGTGTATAAAAAAAAAATTCAATTGCATAAAGTTATGACGGTGGTAATTAGGAATGCTTGTGTTAGGTGACCCCGCTCTAGCCTTGTCGACGGCCACTCCGTCCAGAGTGGGAACAGTCATTTGATGATTCCCCAACCGAAAAATAAAATAGGTGGCTCTGCTTTTCCGGCTTCATATTAAAGGCATGATGTAATGTTATGTGTGAGAACTGACTGTCTGATCAAAATGAGATAGTGTGGGTGATGACTATGTCACCGTAAAATTGTCAAACACGTTATAGTACAATATAATGTGTTTCTTTCTAGAGATATTGTAAACTCTCGAATTATTGTCAACTGAACATACGGAAGTATCTTTGCCCCCATAATCGGGACTTAGGGCAACCCCCGTTAGGTTAGTTCGGTTCCTTTAAACCCTGCACTCGGAAATAGAACGACGGTGACAACTACAAACGGTGTCTTATTGGATGCTGTAATTCTGGCCGGCGGCAGAGGACCGAAACCAAATTAAATGGCGTTGAGGTGACTATGTAGCACCGATACAACTGTGTTAAATTTTGTAGTTTTTGGGCACTGAACAAGCAACATATAATAGCCCGTGTGAGAAGCATGGAGTACACAATTGAATGCCTGCTACTTTTATGTTTTCGCCCTGGGCGAAATGTGGGTGTACGATCTGTTGATCGTCATTGTAAAAGCAAATTGAAATGATATGTTATTTGGAATAACGGGAATGCGGGGAATTGAAACACTATCTTTTTGCAGCTTCGTTTTTGTAATGCATGTTATATTTTATATGGCCAAACGTCACTTTTGATATATGAGAGTAAATAGTAAGTGCTACTTAAATTTTGAGTAATTTTTATTCGAGGGTAAGTGCATCAAAGTTTTACATCAGCAGAACTGGAACGACAACATTAAGCTCTAGATGATGGAACGGCACGTCTGCTAGCTCTGAGGAGTTGAGAAATTTATCGGGGTAGGTAGTACCATCGTTCTCTGTGGAGGGTGGAACACCGCCGTGTCCTCCAAGCGCCGATCGAACGCGGCGACCCCTCGCGTCCGGCCCTGGTTCAATCAATCAAAAAAATTAAAGTATTTATTTCAAGTAGGCCAGTTACAGGCGCTTTTGAATCGTCGAAACAAAGATGAAAATTAAATGTAGCTACAATCCCAGTCACAAGACATAAAAACTGTGAAAGTACTGTAGTTGCCCTAGCGTAGATCTCTATGGAGAAGAACGGGAAAGAAACTCCAAGGAAACTTTTTTAAATCATAATGTTGTTACAAAATCTTGGTTACATCATTCCTGTTGAAATGGTGCATTATGTGAGAACAATGTAGCAAGATGTGCACGATAAAAGTGTCCATAGTTAAAACAAACAAAAACAATTCAAAAATAAAATATTTAATTACAAAATAAAAATAAAAACAAAAGCCGTGGCAACCAAGAGCTGACCAGTCCCAACCGACAGCGCCCGTCTCCGAATCCAGGGTGCGGAGCGAAAAGAAATGGGAAGCCGTCACCTCTTTCTGCGAAGCAGTCGTGCTAGCAAAGGAGGTGGCGGAACGTGAGAGAGAGTGATAACCTCACGTCCCAGCCACCGCGCGAGACGCAGCGGGCGTCGGGGGTCACGTAGTGGCCCCTAACCACCGTAGGCGCGGGCTTGTGGACGGTGAGCAAGGGGCTAGTCCGTCCGTCTTATGACGACATGCCGTGTCGACGGCAATGATATATAAAACTATAGATACGTTGCCCGCGTTCTGTAGTGGCAACATGAATGCAAGGTAATTGCCGGACTTTCATTTAGTCGCGTACCAACCAGTGCCGCGGCAGTACGTGACATTAAAATAAGTTTTGTGTATAACTTCCTCGAACCACGAAAAAAAAATGCCGTCCTGTGTTTTTAGGACATGTAAAAACTATACTTTAACTGTGAAAGATAGAAAAGTATCATTTCATGCGTTAGTATCTAGAAAAATGTATTTTATTTTATTGTTTTCGATTCCTTCTAATGGCGGCTGGCGCCTTTTGTTCGCGCTCGGCCAATGAGCATGCACCACAGAATGACAACGGAATTAAAGAAATATATTTATCTCTCTCTTACAACAACATTCCGTAGATGACGTTTAATTTTCTTTCCCTTTCTTCGTGCGTCTAAGTATTTATCTAGCTACCGACAGTATTTACGCTGTTTTCGACAGCCGTGATGTTCATGGATGACGCGTCTATTTATAATACGTCATTGGTCGACGGCGCGTTCGTGTTCCACGCGCGCCTCAAAGAGATGTTAGCAAAAAGAAAGGGGTCCGGCAAGAGCCAATGCCTGCCGGGGCTGCGGGACTGTTCGAAAGAGATACTGTTCCCTCGGAATAAAAAGGACTAAGAAGGAACATGGATGGATTTTAGTCGGTAAAAGTGTCACACTCCCTTCCGCTCCACCCAGAGCGGGAAGGGTCATTTGATGATTACCCATCCGAAAAAAAAGGCACTACCACCGTCATAAGCCATTAGTGTCTATGGATGTGTATACTTTTAAATAGCCGACGATCTCGATGTTTAATTTTGGCCTTGTTTGCTGACCCACTCATTCTTTGACGACAACACTTCCCTCTCACACGACCACTGTTTACTTTTTATATTTACGTCCACCTCTAAATTTAGAAAAAGTTCAGTAGTCACCGCGAAAATTCTTCAAAATACAGAATTTTCCAAACTGCGTCCGACTTAAAAAAACTTAAAAAAAACTAGACGCCATGCCGACTAAATGTAAGGAATGGAAAACAAAAATACGAATTTTTAATTTAACCAATATTAACAAATTTAAACTTGCAATAAAAAACATTGACTGGAACTTAATAATAAGCTCGAATAAAACCATGGATGAGAATTACAATTCATTTGAGACACTTTTACTCAAAATATTAAATAACTGTATGTACCCATTAAAATAATCAAACTAAATCAAAACAAACTAAAGGATTGGTTGACAAGAGGCATTAAAATTTTATGTAAAAATAAAAGCTTGTTAAGAATTCTAACTTCATACTCTAATAATCATGTACTAACAAGACATTATAAAATATACGAAAAATCATTAAAACAGATAGTCAATAAATCAAAAAAAATACAATTTATTAAAAAAATCAGAAACTCAACCAATAAAACAAAATCGATGTGGACAATAATTAAAGAGCGTACTAATAAAAAAGTAATCAAGACACAACAAAACATTAATTTGACAATCCATGATAAACTTACGTCCGACCCAAAACAAGTTTCTAACTCATTCAATGATTTTTTTGCATCAGTAGGACAAACACGGCATAGTAGGGACACAGAACCACGCGGCCGGCTTGTGCTCCGATCGACTGATAATACTATGTTTTTACATCCACCCACACCGCAAGAAATAATTAACATAATTAAACATCTTAAAGGCAAATATAGCCACGGATTAGATGACTTACCCCCTATATTAATAAAATCGTGTGCTGACGAACTGACATTACCATTTTACCTACTAATCTACCAATCATTTTCTGAAGGAATATTCCCAGACGCCTTAAAAAAATCAATTATAAAGCCTGTTCACAAGAAAAACTCGAAGTCAGACCCAAATAATTACTGTCCGATTGCACTACTACCGACATCATCCAAAATCTTTGAGAAAGCAATGTGCAAACGTGTTTATAATTTCTGCGAAAAATTTAATATTTTCGATGAATCTTAAAATGGTTTTCGGAAAAAAAGATCCACAATTTTAGCAACATATAAATTTACACAGAAACATTTTAAATAGTAAAAAATACGCGATTGGAATCTTAAATCAAAATCAAAATCAAAGCATTTATTTCAAGTGGGCCAATAATAGG
Source organism: Xestia c-nigrum (assembly GCA_916618015.1). Lineage (NCBI taxonomy): Eukaryota > Metazoa > Arthropoda > Insecta > Lepidoptera > Noctuidae > Xestia > Xestia c-nigrum. Next base: position 25,788,247 of record OU745249.1, read on the forward strand.
CACTTTTGAATTGTCGAAACAAAGATGAAAATTAAATGTAGCTACAGTCCCAGTCACAAGACATAAAAACTGTGAAAGTACTGTAGTTGCCCATTCCCTAAAGTAGATCTCTGTGGAGAAGAACGGGCAAGAAACTCCATGGACACTCTTTTAAATCAAATTATTGTTACAAAATCTTGGTTACATCATTCATGTTGAGATGGTAGATTATGTGAGAACAATGTAGCAAGATGTGCACGTTAAAAGTGTCCATAGTAAAAACAAAATAATTCTTTCAAATAAGCCATGGCAACTAAGAGATGACCAGTCACAACTGACAGCACCCGTTCACGAACATGACGCATGGATCAGCTCCATTCAGCTCAACCACTTTGAAGGGAGCTAAATGGTCCGACACTCGCGCCACCATCAGCGAGACATTTGAGTGAGCATGACATACTCTCAACCGCCAGGGCACATTCAAGTCAAAAACTAAAGTAGGTTTCCAGTGAATGATAGCTTTCTAGTACATAGTACTCACACAATATGGGCTATGCGATTATATAATACTAACAATGAATCTATACAATGCAAAGATAGTTGTACAATCTTCGGCAGCTCCAACAATACCGTTTAATGCTATCAAGGTTTGCGCCCCTGTCCTTGTGGAGCAGGACCAGCATTGAGCCAAGCATTTTTATCAGCGATATAATCGCTCAAGTTGTAATATGCTTGCTTACATAGTGTGCGTTTAATACATGTTTTAAATTTCGTCTCATTCAGTTCAAGAATACTTTGTGGAATTTTATTATAGCATCTCAAACAGTACCCCATGAAAGATGCGACTTACTTGACATGACAAAGGCTTATGATAAGGTACTATACAATATTCTACTTGACAAACTATACGGAATCGGTGTAAGAGGATTAACTCATAAATGGTTCTCATCCTACCTGCATGCAAAATCGTGAACAATTCGTAGAAATTGACCATTGGGATCATAACACTGGGGAACTCAGCCGAGTACGTTCAAATGCGCTTCTTGTTAAAAATTCAATTCCTCAAGGTAGTGTGGCGGGGTGCTTATTATTCTTGATTTATGTAAACGATCTCCCCAAAATTATAACGGAATCGTGCGTTCTGTTCGCCGATGACATCTCAATATTAACTTCCTGTAATGCCTCTCAACGCCTACATGACACATTAAATAATATTATGATAAGTATACAAAATTGGATGAAAGACCATAACTTAGAAATAAACTTTTGAAAAACAAAAATAATGCAATTTGGGCCTTATCAGAAAAAACCACTAAATAATCAATTTTACTTTTGAAGGAGTCAAAGTGGAATGTGTTGATACTAAACTTTTACCTTATTAGGTCTGGACTTAGACATACATATGACGTGGAAAGCTCACATTCAAAAAATTAAATCAAAGCTATCTAGTTTTATATATGGACTACGTGAGCTAAAGAAATCAACAGACCTAAAAACTGCCCTTTCCACTTACTACGCTTACGCATACGCATGGCTTACCTATGGCATAATTCTTTGGGGAAATAGTGTTGATTTAGATGAGTTGTTTATCTTACAAAAAAAATGTGTTAGGATATTAGTCCATATCGAAAATGACGAGAGTTGTAGGCCACATTTTAAGAAACTGAACATTCTAACTTTGACATCGATTTATATTTTAGAAATTTGTAAATTTGTGAGACAGTATCCAAACTTCTTTATTAAAATTTCTGACCAACCTCACCGATATGCACCGCGTTCAAAATTCGAAAACACGCTCGTACTACCCCAATCAAAGTTAAAATTACACAGCACTAGCCCCTACGTCACATCAATCAAAATATATAACAAGATTCCAAACGACATCAGAATGGAAGAGAACGACAAAACATTCATAAAACGAGTCAGAAACCTATTAATTCAAAATTGCTATTACTCATTGAATGTTTTTTTTAATGACGACTTCAAAATGAATTGACCTTTAATACCTTTTACTTATTTATTGATTTTTGCTTTTTATATTATTGACATTTCTTATTTCACCTCTCATCTTTTTAATATGATTTTATTCTGATTATTATTTTAATGGCATGATGTATTTGATTTTAATTTTACTCTATTTTATTGACATTTTGTTTTGTTTATTAGCGTTTTTGACATACCTAACTGTATTTTTATTATCATTATTTTTAGTGTCATGACTTGATTTGACTTTAATTTTATTTTATTGACAAGATTTGATTTGAATTTAATATTATTTGATAGACATTTTATCTTGGTTATCATCTTATTAACATGATTGTATTTTCGATTATTATTTTTATGACAAGATGTACCTACTTATTCGACTATAATTTTTTATTTTATTTTATTTTTTATTCGATTTTTATTCTCAATTTCGTCTTTTATTTTATCCATTGACATTATTTACATATTCGGACTTACAAATTTTTAAATATTTATGTTTTTTAAATGTCACTGTCAAATACTATAAATTGTTGTGCCCGACAGGGTCCATGTGAACTTTATTCAAATGATAAGATCTTGTTAAACACATGTGATATGCAATAAAGAATTGAATTGACTCCAGACGGCTCTCTCCTATTTCCAGTAGCTTATTCCCAAAGGCACCTTCTTCGTGATCATTGTTTAGTTGAATGCGCGTTTTGCAAGTAATATGAAGTTTTTCAATACCGGACGTTATCACCAGCGCCTGGTTGCCGCGGCATGCTTGCGACTGCTGCCAATGCTGCAAAAGGACTCGCTCGTTTTTTCGGGTATCTTTGCTAGCTAGATTCAGGGGAACTTTGAAAACGCTTTCATGGAAGCCGCAGCCACAGCTACATGGCGTGGCTGAGCAAATGGGTGTTGCCCTGCGGGCAACTCACCAAAAAAATTTTTGTATGGCTTATAGGTAGTGGTTCCGGGTCTAGCTGTGTGTGTTTGTGGGTTTTAATGTTTGTGAACACACCCACGATCTAGTGTGAGGTAAAACTTTTGCGGTCCTTGCGGAGTAGGGCCAACTGATGGTTCAGCACAAATGCAAAGCGATGGCACAGTTGGCGCAGTGGATGAGCAATTTACTGCGGCACTGCGTGTCGCGGGTTCGATTCCCACACTGTTAAATTTAAAACGTCGTAGATTTTTATCAAATTTTAATTTTGTTTTAATTTTAAACGTTTTTGAGTTTTATTTCGTAATGTGTAAATTGTTCAAGTTTAATTAATTAGTTTACTGATAACCTGTATTTTCAATGGTTAAAAAAAGATTAGAATGATTTGAAATTAAAATAAACAAATTACCTAGAACTTACGAAAAGTGAAAACCATGTGGGGATCGAACCATGTTAATTACTTTTGGTAATCTAATAAGTACCAAAAAAACAACACAAAAAGTGGCCGCTGAACCGATACGCTACATATTCCTGTGACAAATGGTCCAAAATAGCCGTTCTATTCTAAGGCATGTTCTGACAGTTGTCAGTTGTCAAACAGTTGAAGAATGTTGTTGAATTAATAAACATAATGCAATTTTGCTCACCCTTCTAAATTATTAGCGTGATAATACATAGCCTATGTGTTATTCCGGACTATAATCTATCTCCGTACTAAATTTCATCCAGATCCGTTCAGCCGTTGTGGCGTGATTGAGTAACAAACATCCATCCATACATCCATACATCTAAACTTTCGCATTTATAATAGTAGTAATATTGAGAGAACTCGCCGCTACTCGCCACAACTAGAACGTTTGCCTTTTTTTTATTTTTTTGCTTATGATACCGGATCGACTACTATTAGGCCATAGAGGTAAATACGTTTGTACGTAAAATAAGGTTTGAATTTACTGGTACGAGGTGGAACAAACTCGTTCCAGCGAGAGTCAAGAGATATTACCCACTGGAACGAATTATTTCCAGTTGGGTCTTACCGGCCAGTATCTTAGATATTGATAATAGAACGGAGATGGTCTATAACTTTTTACACTATCCCTGCCGGGAGGGCAGGGATAGTATCCTTTCCTACTGTAGAAACTGATTTCAGGTTGTTTAACATCCCTTTAACCTCTTCGTCATCGATTTCCAAAATACACATTGAGTTTGACGCTGCCAGTGGGCAGAGAAGGAATGACGATGTTGAACAACCTTGTTTTATTTTAGTGGCTAGGTTATTTCCAATGCTGATAAACATTTGTTGACTGCATTAGCTGCTCATTGCTCGTCTTTTGCAGTTTTCAGGAGATTTTTAGGTGGGTTTGTGGAGGGTTTGGTGTTGGTGTGTGTTAATGTTTTTGGTAGGTCCCAGATAGTTTTAGGGCCATTCTTTCTTTTCTTAAACTCGGTTTTTTCATTATAAATTTACTTTGCAGTAATTACGGTACCGTGAGTAAACGGTACCGTAATTACTACGGTACGGTACGGTATTGAGACCTTCCTCAAGGAAGAGTTTTGGCCGAAAGGTGTCGTGTATCGGCGATTCCGCGGAAGGCTACGCGACACCACGCAGCGCAACATGACGCCGTCTCTTCGTGTTCGGTAGTTTTATTTATGTTTTTGTGGTTTTTAATAAATATGTATGTTAGTCTGTAAGGTATTTGTAATATGGGTCTTTTGTTACCCGAATTAAATGATATTATTATTATTATTATTAAATCACTTTTGGAATAGCATTTTTTGGGTCACGCCTAAAGAAGGTATTAAATAGCCTTCTTTCAGGTGGGAACCAGGTGTGCGCCTTCACCGGTTGGGTCATGCCGGTTATGATGTACTCTTTCGGCATACTCAAATGGACTCAGACCGAACTCGACGCCTTGGATAGAAGAGTCCGTACACTTTTTAAATGCAAAGACCATCCACCACCGCGCGGTGTGCAACCTAAAAGAATATTTTTTTAAAGTCGAGGTGGGTATGCATCGAGATGTGGTCGCAGTGGACAAGGGACTCACCCCGTTGTCCATGGCTAAAGAGAACTGGCGCAATCCTGTATTACTTACTACTGATGACCGCAAGATAGAGTGGCAAGGCAAAGAGCTTCACGGGCGCTTCGACCGGGCTCTTCACGCGCCCGATGTAGATTTTCTAAAGTCCGTGTCCTGGCTACGTTTTGGCGATCTCTTCGGGGAAACTGAAGGTTTTGTCTTTGCGATTATGGACGAAGTTATGTTGACGAACAACTACCGGAAATATATTATGAAGGACGGGACGGTTGACGTGTGTCGGGCATGCCACTTTCCGGGTGAGTCCATCAGACATATTACTTCTGGTTGTTCTCGTCTGGCTGACGGCGAGTACTTGCACAGGCACAACCAAGTAGCCAGAATTATTCACCAGCAACTTGCCTTGAAATTTAAACTTGTGGAATCTGAGGAACCGTACTATAAGTATGTGAATGACCCAGTTCTCGAGAAAGACCATGTCACGCTGTACTGGGATCAGTCTATCATTACTGACAGGACTATTGTCGCAAGTAAGCCTGACATAGTGGTGATAGACCGATCAGCGCGCCGCGTGATGATAATCGATGTTACCATTCCACATGACGAGAACCTCGTGAAAGCTGAGAAAGAGAAACAAATATAATATCTCGACTTGGCACACGAGGTTCGCGATATGTGGAGTATGGACTCTGTTATCATTGTGCCGATAGTCGTGACGGCCAATGGCCTTATTGCCAAGAGCTTCGATGACCATCTATCGAAGCTCTCTTTAAGCGGCTGAATCAAGTGCCTGATTCAGAAGGCAGTACTCCACGACACGGCTCGCATTGTGAGGAGGTTCCTGTCTCCGCGGCCCTAACCACCGGTAGCTTAGACCCTGCTCCCGATACCGGCGAACCACTATTTTGCAAATTTTAAATGTTTTTTTACTCAGTTTATCTTCTTAAAAAATATGTTTATACTTAAATAAAAAAGAGAATGTTAAATAAATAAAGGAAATAATAATAATAATCATTTTATTACCAGGCAACTAAGGTCTTTGGACCAAAAACACAACCAACAGCGAACACACCACACACCAATACAGATTTATGACGCAAGTTAAGTCGCAAATAATACTCTAGACGTTTTATATTTTCAGTTCCGTTGTTGTCTACTTCCGTGCACTAATTCTGAGCCAATCTCCCCCTGCAAGCTTCACGGTCAAGGCTGATTTATCAAGCTTGGCAGGGATGCAGGTCCTCTCACTGGGAGAGAGTACAAAGTTCTGCAGGAGCTGGTACGTCAACGCCTTCAACTCGCTGAGAGCAAATCTTGACCCTGAGAAATAGTTATAGGTTTAAATATAATTCAGATTATTTAGTCTTAAAACCTTCATCTGTTAGGGAAGTAGACACAATAGTTGGCGTTATTTTTTTATTGCTTTTTCATTTTCTATAGCTGCTTGCTTTTGAGATTTCGTGTTTTGAAGAGGTATGCAGAAGTCTGAAAGTATCTTCTACAGCTAGTATTTCCTGGGTGTTATCGTATTCTGGGTCAAATATTACAGGTAAGCACTTTGATAAATACTTTGGTACACACATGACGTCAGAGTAGTAACTGATCCAAAAGAAAACGTCAGGCAGATGATGAAAAAGCATCGATATACTCGTAGTGTTTATAATAATCATATTATGGACTCACCAATACAGTTTCTGGGTCCAACACCGAAGGGCATGTAAGAGAACGGCTGGATCTTATGCTTGTTTTCTTCAGAGAAACGCTCAGGATCGAATTTTTCAGGGTCGGGGAAGTACTGAGGGTCACGATGAATACCATTCACCGGTATCGCGATCGCTGTACCTTTGCGGACCTGCAAAAACAAAGGTTTTAGTGCCCTGCAGTATGTAGCTTTTATTTGGAATTCCGAAAAAAAAAAACTTACGATGAAGTCTTTCGTAGCCTTGTCATTAGGCTTTCCCAAATTATAATCTTTGATGCAAACCCTGTCGAGAACAGGAACTGGTGGCCATTTTCTCAAAAGCTCTGCAAAATTAAATAAAACAATTGCTTTAAAATAAATAACAAGATAGCTACACATAGTAATGAATGTTACCACGCAACGCATAAACTACTAATCTAGATTCATGATCTAGATATGAATTTTTAATGTACTCCCCAAAAACTTAAAAAAAAATATCATTCAGAAGTAATTCTAGACCATATTAGCCATGTAAAAGTCATCGAAGTCTTACCAGATACAACCATATCCATGTATACCATATTCTGAATGATGTTGAAGTCTAGCTTGCCGCCGTTCTTAGCGTCAGTCTCCTTGATCTCTTGTGCCAGTCGGTCCTGGACGTCAGGGTTCAGCGCCAGCTCATACAGGAGGAATGACATGCCTGATGATACGGTTTCAAAACCAGCTAGAAAGAACACCACTGCTTGGGCGATGAGATCGTCATCAGACCACTCTGAAAATTTAAATAAAAAACATGCCCGAGACCCATATAAAAAATACAAAAAACACAAATAAAAAAAATATTAATGTTTCACCAGCTTCTGCTACCGGTTTCGCCCGCGTGAAGTTTTATAATTGTGCCATAGGATTTTACTACCGGGATAAAAAATAACTTACATACATCCATACTCACAAACATTCGCATTTATAATATTTGTAGGATTGTATTCCTTTTGAAAAAGTATCAGATCTTTACATGGCAGGTAACGGCATGGCATGTAAGGTTTTAGATCACATCCTCATTTCGGTAATTATAATAATGATGAAAACAGGTCAGACATAGGACCGATTGCGGTAACCTATAAACCGTCACATATATTTCAGCACAAAGCTTATGATATTGATTGTCGTTCATTTATCTTGGATAATCATATAACTCTGAGGTCGCGAACGTTTGATCATGAACGTTTTTCAAATCCGATTGGCTTTCCATTCTTTGTTTCACCACTCTTATAATGATTGATTTTCATCTTGAATAATTACAATACACACCTCTATTATGTTTCTTCTGTCCAACGGCTGATTCCTCAACTGTCGCGAATCCAACATCATCATTACTGGACTTGACGTCGTCATAAGTCAGTTTACCTGTAATTTAAAACATCGTATTGTAAAATATTATGGATACAAATATTTCCATTTTTATTATAAAATAATATTAAACACGGGTAGCTTCACGGGTAGCTACCTTTTTTAGCGAGCATGAGCAAGTGAATCATATCGGGTCTGAGTATCTTCTTCTTCTCTCGCTCTTCCATTGTTCCCAAAACTAACCTCTTAAAGAATGTCTGCGAATCGTTAGAAAGGAGATCAAACCTGAGAATCTGAAAAATAAAAGATATAAAATACATTCAAAGAGCATAGTAAACATGAAAATCAAGTAAACCTGAATAATTATGTGTCCAAGTTTTATTTATAAACGTCAACTAGGTAACGTTATAACCAACTAGCCGACCCGGCAGACGTTGTCCTGTCACTTACTTCCTACCTACTACTACCAACTACTATCTATAAATCTAATCTTGTTTCTGTATGCCGTGGGGTCCCGCAAGGCTCCGTTCTAGGTCCAATTTTCTTTATAATATTCCTAAACGATTTGATTGAGTACATTCAAAGACATTTTAATGACATTAAATTAATAATTTTTGCTGATAACACTAATGCAATAGTGTCTGCACACGACCTATACGAATTAGAATCCAAAATCAATAATGTGCTTAAAGCTTTTGAAAACTGGTTTGGCACTAATAATTTAAAAGTTAATGCAAATAAAACAAAGTGTGTGTTATTTAAGCCGACGACGGTGCGAAATAATGCTAGGATTGAGGTTGTATCTTGCGGGAACAAAGTCGAAGTAGTTGATAATGTTAAATTCCTAGGAGTTAACATTGACGCATTATTAAATTGGAAAGTTGAGATATTGTCTATAACAAAGTCTATTAGCTCGGCATGCTATGCAATCAGAACCCTGAGAGAAGAACTAACTTTACCTCAACTTAGGAATGTGTATTTCGCTTTGGTTGAGTCTAGGCTCAGATATAGTATTGAGTTTTGGGGCAACAGCTACAAATACAATATCCAGTCAGCATTTGTTATTCAAAAAAGAGCTTTAAGGACAATGCTGCGCATGAAACAGACAGAATCATGCAAGGAACACTTCATAAAACTTAAAATTCTAACAGTGCCATGTCTCTATATTCTTGTGTTGCTAACTAACTTTGTTAAGAATTTGCACAGATTTGAGACTGAAGAGCAAAGACAAGCTAGACATAATACTCGCAGGAAAGACTTACCCTACACCATTCAACCTAGATTGAAAGTGGTTCGACATAGCCCCAGATATCAATCAGTCTTGATATACAACAAGTTGCCGTTGGAATTTAAAAGCATAACTAGTGCAAATTTATTCAAACACAAATTAAGGACGTATTTATTGAGGAAAGGCTTTTACAGTATTGAGGAATTCACCAATTGACAAATGACAATCATGTATTTATGCGATATTAGCTATTATTGAATTTTATTATTATTATTTGTATTGCCTTAATCTATCCCATTATATTCTTTATGTAATTATGTGACTTTTTTGTAAAATGGAGCTATTATTATTCTCATCTTTTGACATTATTATTTTAGTTTTGACATTTTCTTTTTTTTTTTTTTTTTTTTTTATTTATTTACATTTATTTTTATGACCATTAATTTTGTTATTGTAAAAGTAGCTATTAAATTGTTATTTTTATCTTTTGACATTCTTATTATTCTTATTATTTTTATGTTTTTAATTTATTCGACTGTTAATTATTTTTTTGTAAAAAGGAGCTATTGTTATTTTCTTTTTTTATGTTTGTTTTGTTACTACTGACGAAACCTTAGTATTGTAATATAATTTTAAGTTTTTCTACACAATCTTTTTTGTTAAGAAATAAATGACTTATGACTTATGACTTATGACTACCTTCCTACTACTACTACATTTTTTTTCATAACAACCTTCTGACGATAACAAACACAACAATTTATATAGAATTAGCAAAATCGGTTAAGTTGCTCTCGAGATTTGCGCTTAGCAACAGATTCAGCGATTTATTTTTATATCCTATCCTACTAATATTATAAATGCGAAAGTTTGTAAGTATGGATGTATGGATGTATGGATGTTTGTTACTCTTTCACGCAAAAACTACTGAACGGATTTGGATGAAATTTTGCACACAGATGGTTTATAACCTGGATTAACACATAGGATACTTTTTATCCCGGTAGTAAGATCCCGTGGGACAATTTCAAACATCACGCGGGCGAAGCCGCTGGCAGAAGCTAGTTTATAAATAATAGCTGTCAACCTAATATAGTTCAATTAATTTCATAGTATCTAGCCCGTAAGGTGTCGGACGTTAAGCATAGCATCATCTCATATCTTCCCGTGGGTGTAGTAAGAAGCGTCTAAGGGATTACCAGAGAATGGGCAGCAACGCTCTCGGTAGAACTGTTGTGCGATCGCCAACCCCCCTGCCAAGCGTGGCGATTATTGCAAAACCCGCCCAAAATGGACAACCCGACAGACCGTTTACCCTCAACTACGGTAGCAGTCGAGGTGATGGCCTGGCAAGGGGTGCGAAGAATTCCCGGATGGGATCCGGCTGCCTATACCAACGACTGGACCTGGCAATAACACGCGTACACTCCGGCCCGACGACAAGATAGGGGAACTCGAGGAGGTTTCGATGATCAATTTTTTTTTTCAAAAGTCATCACGACTCGTCTCGCGTTCAGGTTAGACGATTTCGAAAAAGCTTTAGTACCGTGGATCATATTAATACGCTTCGGCAGGTTGTACAGAAGACCGAAGTGTATAACTTGCCTCTCTGTTTAGCGTTTGTGGTCTACGAGAAAGCCTTCTATTCGATCGAGACCTGGGCTGTACTACAGTCTCTCCAACGATGCCAAATCGACTACCGTGTTGAAGTGTTTGTACAAAACACCACCATGTCAGTCCGACTAAAGGACCAAGTCTCCGACTTAAGGACCTTATCCTTCTGCAGCGAGGTGTAAGACAGGGACACGTCATATCTCCTAAACTTTTCACCACTTCGCTGCAGGTGGTTTCTTCAAGGATCTGGACTGGTGAGGGCTAAGCATAAACTTCAATGGCGAGTATAGTCACGTCTAATAATATGTATACACTTTCCTTAATATTATTGCTATTTCAGCGAGATATAACGATTGTAACTAGGAAATTAGATCTTTTTCATAAAAATATGAGTTCCAGAATACTATGTACGTTAGAACATTAAATTTTAATCAGTACATTGGGAGAAACACAATTAAAAAAATTTAAAGTGTTTACATATTATTAGACGTGACTGTACATCACTCACCTTCGGTTTGCCGACGAAGTACAATGCTCGATGCCTCACTAGAGCTTCGATTACAAAATGATTATGGACAAGACGAAGATCATGTTAAACGCTCATGTCACACCTACTCTTATCAAGATCGGAGACTCTACACTCGAAGTTGTAGACGATAATGTTAACCTGGGACAAACGGTCCAATTAGGTAGGTCTGTCTTCGGTAAAGAGGTCAATCGTTGAATATGACTCAACTGGGCAGCATTCGGGAAACTGCGCGGTTTCTTCTCGTCCAACGGACGGGATGATTACATACGGGACCGAAACGTGGTCGTTCACAATGGGTCTTATCAAAGGTTTAAAGTCACCCAAAGGGCAATGGAGAGGGCTATGCTCGGAGTTTCCTTGCGTGTTCTAATCAGAAAAGAAGACATCCGCAAGGGAATCAAAGTCACCGAGTGGTTTTTGAGTGGCGACCGCGAACCGGAAAACGATGCGTTGGAAGAAATCCCACTATGCCGATGAGCTGGGGAAGGTTACGGGAATCCATTGGATGCGAGTAGCACGGGACCGATCAAAGTCGCGACACTTAGGGGAGGCCTATGTCTAGCAGTGGACGTCTTTCGGCTGAAATGATGAACTACGCCAGGACTAAAAATCACCAGACGCAACCATTTGAAGCCTCAAAATGTTGAATCAATAATGAAAGCCACTCTCATGACCTACCTGAGATACTATTGATGGCACAATCTGCATCAAGGATAACATCAATTGCTGACGGAAAGTGAAAGTGGCTGACGCCTTGCCCATAGCATAGAAGTCATTATCCTCGTCATTATGAGAGTCCACCTTCATACCGAAGGCGCAGGACGCGATCACGTCGTTGGTGTAGCGAGTCGTCAGGTCCTTGCAATCCACTTCTATGTCACCAGCTTTAAGAAAACAATGGTTTATTCTTTAATTGGGGATTTAGCAAACTCTTCTAAGTGTGTTTGACTATAACTTAAGTTGCCACATCCGAAGAGCATTGAGATATCTATGTAATAACGTAAATAAAGAGTTTATGGTCCTTTAATTATACAGAGTACGTTTACTCCAATATTAATAAAACACAAGTGTTGGTTTTCGAAAGTTACAGATTTCTTCAGCAACACGGATTTTCAAAAAATTACTTACTTTTGGAGTCTTTGATCTTTTTCCGAAGCGAACGTATCATCTGATCGCCAACCTCTGTTATGAAAGGCAGCATCTGACGCATATTTGAGCTCGTAAACGCTGGACTCAATGAAGAACGCATGTCTTTCCAATCCTGACCTGTAGAAGATTTCAACACGATTTACTTTAAGTGAACCCCTGAAATCTGAGATAAAACAAGTCCATATGCGTTTGGGTAAAAAAAGTGATAATTTAATTATTTATGGTAAAATCAGTAGTTTCCCTAATAACTTTCTCCATACCTTTCATAGATATCAAGCTTTTGGAGAAGTACGAGTCACCAGAACCAAATAAATCGCGGTGATCAAGAAAGTGCTCGAAGTCTTTGATGGTGATCTTCTTCACCAGCTCGATGTCTCGGATAAATACCATCTGCGACATTTCATATCTTCCCACGAACCTATTCAAAATTAATTAATTTTCGAAATAGTAAAAAGTTAAGTACTTAGTTGAATGTGACAGAGTTACGGACGGGGTCCACAGACTGAAGTAAAAGTGCCAGTCGATTAATTCTGTTAAAATATTTGTTGATAGTCTAACGGACGGCCTAATTGTAATTTTTTTGCCATCTACGCTATTAGTATTTGCTTTTATCGTGGATAGAACCTGGATGAGTGTGGCTCCAGGGCATGGGGAGAATGGTGGTACAAGTAAATATAATCAAATACCTAGCAGTGCGAGAAGTCGCACTATTGATGAGGTTGTTGATGAAAATAATTAACATTTATTTTTTTTAAATGATAACTTATGATTGATTCGAATCAATAATGAAAGCCACTCTCATGACCTACCTGAGATACTATTGATGGCACAATCTGCATCAAGGATAACATCAATTGCTGACGGAAAGTGAAAGTGGCTGACGCCTTGCCCATAGCATAGAAGTCATTATCCTCGTCATTATGAGAGTCCACCTTCATACCGAAGGCGCAGGACGCGATCACGTCGTTGGTGTAGCGAGTCGTCAGGTCCTTGCAATCCACTTCTATGTCACCAGCTTTAAGAAAACAATGGTTTATTCTTTAATTGGGGATTTAGCAAACTCTTCTAAGTGTGTTTGACTATAACTTAAGTTGCCACATCCGAAGAGCATTGAGATATCTATGTAATAACGTAAATAAAGAGTTTATGGTCCTTTAATTATACAGAGTACGTTTACTCCAATATTAATAAAACACAAGTGTTGGTTTTCGAAAGTTACAGATTTCTTCGGCAACACGGATTTTCAAAAAATTACTTACTTTTGGAGTCTTTGATCTTTTTCCGAAGCGAACGTATCATCTGATCGCCAACCTCTGTTATGAAAGGCAGCATCTGACGCATCTTTGAGCTCGTAAACGCTGGACTCAATGAAGAACGCATGTCTTTCCAATCCTGACCTGTAGAAGATTTCAACACGATTTACTTTAAGTGAACCCCTGAAATCTGAGATAAAACAAGTCCATATGCGTTTGGGTAAAAAAAGTGATAATTTAATTATTTATGGTAAAATCAGTAGTTTCCCTAATAACTTTCTCCATACCTTTCATAGATATCAAGCTTTTGGAGAAGTACGAGTCACCAGAACCAAATACATCGCGGTGATCAAGAAAGTGCTCGAAGTCTTTGATGGTGATCTTCTTCACCAGCTCGATGTCTCGGATAAATACCATCTCCTGCGACATTTCATATCTTCCCACGAACCTATTCAAAATTAATTAATTTTCGAAATAGTAAAAAGTTAAGTACTTAGTTGAATGTGACAGAGTTACGGACGGGGTCCACAGACTGAAGTAAAAGTGCCAGTCGATTAATTCTGTTAAAATATTTGTTGATAGTCTAACGGACGGCCTAATTGTAATTTTTTTGCCATCTACGCTATTAGTATTTGCTTTTATCGTGGATAGAACCTGGATGAGTGTGGCTCCAGGGCATGGGGAGAATGGTGGTACAAGTAAATATAATCAAATACCTAGCAGTGCGAGAAGTCGCACTGTTGATGAGGTTGTTGATGAAAATAATTAACATTTTTTTTTTTTAAATGATTACTTATGATTGATTCTAAAACGACTTGTTACAGTAATGACTATGAAAAATTCTTTACAGTTATTAATTTTTACACACAAAACTGTATACATCAAGTTACCTTTCTCCAGGAAAACTACGGTACAGCCTTAACATGTTATCTGAACTGTGTTCCACCTGGAACACGACGTTGGCCATGTTGCCCAGCAGTGGGATGGGCGTGAACTGCTTGACGCCATTTCGGCTGAAGGTCGAGTAATTCTGGCGGTAATATATCACCAGCGCCGCTATTACAACAGCCACCCAGATTAAGAGAATCATGATCTAAAACAACACAAATACAGAGTGTAAACCACCTCATCACGATGCTGTCATACTAACATTCTATACATCAAACTATGTAAGTTTACGCAAAAACTTTTGGTGGGAAACGACTTTTTTTTGGGGTGAAAAATCATGATTTGTGGTAGAACTCATTGTAACACATTTAAAACATTGTGGGTGATGTATTGTATAGTACGGGTTTCGTAGAGGTTTTTAAAGTAAAATCGTTAAGAAAAACTTGTCGAAAAGTTGGAACTTTGACCCCCAATATCACAATAAACCGTCAACCGTGTAAATATATAAACCGCCTGGTTTTCAGATATGTTGTAGAACAAAAAAACGATCGCAATGGCGGGGAGAACAAGTGCCTTTCGGCTTCGTTCTGTTCGTGTCTAATGTGTTTCCATGGAGTGAGTATATTACATAGAACGACTGCCTTTCGGACCTCAAAAATCCATAGCTAGCAGTAATACAGTACTTCAAGATGTAATGATTTTTTTTTCGTGAGGACTGTTTTACTTACGGTAAAAAGTAAGCCTAACCTTAACTTAACTTAGCAATGGAATTATGACAGGTCAAGTTTTACTTTACTTTTTAGTAGAGTTAAGTGTGTTGCAGTGTTACCATAAATTATTAGTTGGTTAAGACTGAGAAGAAATACCAAGAGGTCCAAACACTGACTTACTGCCCAAACTCTAGACAATCTCGTGATGAGATCACATGATCAATAGATTTCCGGCAGAGGCGGTGGTTTATTCAAGAAAGACTGACACACAGACACAGACAGTTTGAGAGTGACCTTCGTTGTGACCCTGTCAGTTTAAAGAAATTGTCCAGCGACACCTTAAACAGTACCAAAGAGTTTAATAGAAATTATGTCAAAAGAACTCACATTTTCGTCACCAAATTTGTTTACAAACACTAGCGAACCAAATACCTTGCTCATCTAAACAATTCCGTCGTGTTGCAAGACGCGAGAACAAATGTTTATGAATGTACAGATACAGACCCTGACAATATATAAGGTAGGTTATGTTATCAGTAAGTGTCTTATTTATTGTACGTACAAAAATAAAGCTATTAGATAATTAAGATGGGATTATTGATTTAGTACGATACAATTCAACTTTTTGGATAAGTAGTGCTGATAATGGTAATCATGACATTTCGTATTTTTGCATCCTGGTCAAATTCAAGAAAGTATCTATCTAATGATTCCCGACCTGAATCGATAATAAAATGGTTTTTTCACATTTACAGAGACCAGTAAGTAAGTAAGTGTACTGAGAGGCTGCGTTTTAATAAGGGTGCATTTTAGGTAGTGTTTTTTCGCCGATCGGTTCCCATCTTGTTAAATATACCTAAATACACAGTCTGATTTTTAAGTGTTTAAACTTTATTGCACTAGAATATTGATTTTAGACTGATTTTGTTATTTTTTTCAGTATTATAAATGTGGTACTTAATGTAGACATGAGACTGATTAGAGAGTTTAAATAAAATATTTTTAAATGATTAAAATAAGGGTTAATTCCATAGGGTCAAACTTTAGGGGTTTAGGGCGAGTTGAGGAGCGGGTGGTTGTAACACTCGCCGCCGCGGTTCACCAGCCAGCAAGCCGATGTTGTGGTGGTGAGCGTTAAAGCATCTGCGACGATAAGCTCGCTTGGCACCGCAGGAGCCCCGCAGCAACGGAGCCGTGACAGAAACCATGCCTGCTGCATGTTGCATACTCCATGCTGCATGATTGCTGCATGTTTGTTTGCATGCTGCATGCTTGCTGCATGAATGGTATATGCTTGTTTAGATGTTTTCATGTTACATGCTTGCTGCACGCATGGTGTATGCTTGATTATGTTCGTATGCTGCATGCATTGTGTATGCTTGATAGCATGTTTTTTTGCAGTGCACAAACCTCTTCACAATTTTTAAAATAAATAATTATGTTATACAGGGTGAAATTTTTCAAAGCCACTTGAAGGGAAAGTAATCGAAATACTGGAGTTAGCAAATTTTACTCAAAGGAACCATTAATTATTTAAAGGAAACAAATCTGCATACACAGATTGACGAAAATTATTTTGCCAAACTCGGGCATCGAACCCGGGATGGATCGACTAAAGTTCGACAAAATAACATTCAGCACACAGCGTCGCACACATCGCATCATTAGCATCGGGTTGCGATCATAAATAAATTTAAACAAACACGTCAGATCTTTTGATTTTTGGACGCTGAGCTCGTTACTAATGTAGACTAAAACCCAAGGCGTAAAATTAAACCACAAACGTAAATATTGGGAGACTTTTACATTGTTCAATAGGTGCAAGACATATGTTGAGCCTATTGTATCTACTATTTTATCGATACTCCACTACATAGAATAATTATGTGGTTGTGTTAGTGTAACAAAAATAATTTCAATGGCGACGCCGGCGCTGGCGCCGGCGCCCCTTTTGTTTTGGTGCCTGTGTGCACCGCACACTTCGCACACAGGGGCGGCTCGGCCCTGCATGAATAATACAAATAAGTTACAATTGTAACAGTGTGTTCCGGTCTGTTGGAGGCGCAATCGTGTAAGCGTTCCATTGATGGTGTAAGAAGTCTGTGTGAAACGGGTGATATCGTAGCACTACTCGTACAAGAGACGTGGTTGTTGCCGCATGATTTGCCATTACTGGATGCAATACACGATGACTTTGGACGTCGGCTGGTGACACCTTCTCAGGTCCCTTGCGAAGGAGGCGCTACGGAGGGGTTGCCATATTATGGAGGAAAAGTGTGTGTCAGTCTGTAAAAGTGTTACAATGTGATGATGTGATAACCGTAGTGAATGTTCGGGCATGAAACAAAACAATGATAATATGTTGCGTTTATATGCCGACTGACTATGTAATTAACTAATTAATTAATTAACTTACCTGAATTGACGCATTTTCTAATTAATATTAATTCAATAGCTAGAGACAATAGTGATACCGAGGCTATTTACATGTTCGGTGACTACAATGCGCATCCAAAAGAACTGTTTCGGAACGAATTGTTAGATTTTGTAAAGAGCGGGATTGGACTAGTGTAGATGTAAATATTTTAGGTGATAACTCTGATACATTTACTTTTGTCTGTGAGGCGCATGGGTGTGCGAGATGGTTGGACCACTGCGTCGCGTCGTAACAAATGATGAATTCAATAGAAGTGGTCACTTTCACACCAACAGTTGTTTCTACTTAATCTGTGGGATCTGCTAATGCGATTGACTTACATAATGATGCAATAAGTAAATTAAATTACCGAATAACTTTAAATCGTAATAATAGAGATAAAATTATGCTAAGTCAGTTCTATTTTGGCTTTTCCATCACAATTATCGTTCAGAGAGTCAATATATTTACGTTGTCAGGATGACTTAGCAATGTGTTTGTTTGTTTACGGTCGCTTGCACGGATCCTGTTACTAATACTATCACAATTTTTCAATCAATCTGAATTATCGATATTATCAGCTCGTTATCTCATGGTTATATCAATATTAATGCTGTGCCTTTAGTGAAAAGTGGTACAAGTAAAAAATACTCGTTTTGAGAAAAATGAACTGAAATTTTTGGATTTTTGTTACAGCTATATTTTTTTAATGGCGGAGATTTTTGTAGACTTTTTGACTTATATTAATTGAAAATTGTTATTATAATATCTATTATGCTTTGATTGCGTTGAAAAATAATAAGAATTTTAGATAATTAAAAAATAATAGACCTATATCATTAGCCGCATTTAAGTTCTTGAGAGCAGCGGTGGCCCAGTGATGGCGGCCCCGACTTACGAACAGTAAGACGTGGGTTCCATCCCAGACAGGCGCATTACTTTGTGTAATTTATTTTATCACCGCTCTCAAAACGGTGAAGGAAAGCATCGTGAGGAAACCGGCATGCCCTAGAACCAATTATTTCGAAGACATGTGACATCTACCAATTAGCAGTGGGCCGGCGTGGTAGATTATAGCTCATTCTCTTTCATTGAGAGGAGGTCATGTCCCAGCAGAACATTATAGGCTGATGATTTATTCATTTATTTATTATATGGCTTCTCAATAATGAGTACACTGTAACAATATCATTTGTACATCAGAAACTTAAGTCTAAGCGCCTCATCACTTATAGAAAAGCACAGCACGCACTACATTATGCGGAGATAAATATACAATTAAATCATTAATAATAAGTCAAACAATAAATACATAGTTGGAAAAATATGCAGGTTACACTTAATTACTTAATTTAAAATAAAAAATAACATAGATTAAATTAAATTAGAAAAAAAATGGAATAAATTAAATTAGAATAGATTAAATTAGAGTAAATTAATTGAATTTGTTTTGATTAAATTGTTTTAAAATAGATAACATTACATTATGATGATAAAGTTCTTATGTGTAGGAAAATGTTATAATTTTATTTTCACTTCTCATGCTCTAAAAGTACGCCGTTATAGCCCTACGAAGCGGGATTAAAGTGACCGTTTATAATAGGGAGTAAAAAGTAATTTAAAAATGGAATATGATGATGATGATCTTTTACTCTGAAACATGGCCACAAAAGAGTAACTTGACAAAGTTATTTAAATTTCGAATTAGCATGCAAATAGAAAGCGGTTTATTGAAAACAAAAACAAATGAACTCTTCAACGCGAGAAAAAGTTATGGTTGTTTGTGTGCATCATTGCTTTTGCAGTAATGTATGTACTAATTATCTGTGGAGTGTGGATCATCTTCATTGCGAAAATGTTGAAAGTTTGTGTTGTGCTTTCAATGGTAAATCTGTAACTGACCTGATAGAAGAAAAAATTGACCGCTCAGTTCAGAATTTTTGTCGAGTGTAAATTTGTTCAGTTTTAAATGACTAATTTTCTCGCACTCGAAGTGAAAAGTACAATTTGCACCTCGAGACTAAACGCCAATATAATATACCCTCGCTTTCATTGCCTCCCTCGCAAGCTCGGGAGACAAACCACCTCGGGTATATAATGGCTTCGTTTAGTCCCTTTTTTTTTTTTTTTTTTTTTTTAAGGATGGGAAATCATCAAATGACCCCCCCCACTCTGGGCGGAGCGGGAGGGAGTGTCAGACTCTTACTGACTAAAAACCATCCATGTTCCTTCCTCGCCTTTTACGTTCCGGGGCCGCGGTATCTCTTTCGAACAGGCCCGCAACCCCGGCAGGTTCGTTTAGTCCCTTGTTATAAAATATACTATTATATATCACTAGCTGACCCGACAGACGTTGTTCTGTCGAAAAGTATTGGACTGTGTGTGGCAGTCCTCCGAACTTATCTTTCTGGTTGTTGCTTTAGTTGTGCACATTAGCTCGTGATGACAACTTCAGTCTTAAGTTATGGTCATACAACTGATGTGTAATTTAAACTAAACAAAACAAAAATACGGACTTCAGAGTTAGCACTTTAACAATCAAATAATTACCGTTATACTGGTATTTAGCTGCATCCGGTTAGACTGGAACGATTGGACTGTTAGCAATTATAATATATTAGTTAGGTGGGGAGGTGTGGAAGGTCGACTTTTTGTGATTTATTTCGATTTTTTATTGGTCCAAGATTTTATTCGATCCCCAACCGCTTTTTACTTTTTGTGTTTGTAACCATATAATTTTTTGATAGCTGAAAGATTTTAAACATTGTTAAATACATACTTTTCATTTATATAATTATGTAGTTTGCTTATCTTTACATTTTGTTGACGTTGCTGGCGAGAATTTAGAGTCTTGCGATGCTTTGATTCTGCGTGTCAGGGACACTCATCGTGCGTATGATGCATTACTACCTGCCTACCTGATATTTTGATAAACAAAATAGTCTAAATGATAATAACTTTCGTCACAACATACAGCACGGGTATTCAAGCAGAAACTCAATGGACTCAAGAACTTCATTGTAATGTATGCTTTCGGAGACGTGTGATGTAGTCTTTGGATAACAGCAGAACGATAACGTGGACAGTCGAGAATCAGGTGGTTGTCGTCGACAACGGCTGGATTGTTGATTGTATCGTTATCGTTAACAAACAAAAATAATAAAAACACAAAGCAACACACACAAACACACCAAACACACACAAAACGCACACACACATGAAAAACAAACGCACGCACGTTCAAAGCGCATTACAATGTTAAGTAGGTAGGTACTGCAACTCTATCAAGTCCATCAAATAATTAAAAGTTGCCGAAATATTTTGTATAAGTAGACCGCATCATCAAAAATTCTAAAGTCGGAAATAGGGAAAACCTGGTCCTGGATACGTGAATATGCGTAAAATTTATTCAACCGTTAGTCAATATTCGAGACCAAATTTTATCTCAACACTTACGAACTGTTGATGGTAAATTATGTGGCTCTTACAGAGAAGCATTTCAACGTTTGCAATCGTTAGGAAATGACGCTCATTGGCATCAAACTGATGTCAATGATGCTGTTACATAAATTTTTCACAAGCTCAAATACGAACATTGTTTTCTCTAAATTTCAAGATATAGATCGAGTACAAAATTAATAGAACAGGATAACTAAATTTGTCGGTCAGTGAAGAAAAACAACGAAGCGTTTATGATGTCACACATGATGACATGTGCTAGACGTTTGCCGCTTTTAATTAAGATCACAACGCGATCAGTTTGAGTAAATTTGAAAACAAAAGTATGTATTTAACATTCTTATGAAAGTTACAAATGGCGGAATTGGGAAGAGTTGCTTGGCACTTTTAAAGTATTTAGAGCCATTACACTAAGCCATGCAAGCTCCACGGAAAAACCAAATAAATAGTGCTATGATTAATTTAGCAGGAGACTTTCGTCGAAGTTATTGACATGGGTCTTTGCAATTTCTCTGTAGACATTTTGACTGGATGCATTACCTTTACTGAACTTATTGTCAGTTAACGGATTCAAAAACTGATTATATTCAATAGGTTGCTCAAAAACGTCGCTCAAAACTACAGAGATCATATTTAGTTAAGCGAACAAGCTATTTTGGCTGCCAAAAACTTAGTTGAATATTAAAATATTTTAAAATTAAATATGAAATTGCCGGTGAATTTAGGATTTCATCAATCATTTATCTTTGGTATATACCAAACAGTTGATTCCGCTACCAGCCAAGATGATACCGTCATAATATTTTATATCCATCCGATTTTTGGACACACCTTCACTAACTTAAAGGTCGGATCGGTGATCATAATGTTGCGAAACATCAACCAACTGCGTCTCTGTATTAACGGCAAACGGCTAGCGGTGAAAAACTCAACAACATGATCGAAGCACCAGCCTGGAGGGAAAGTACAAAGAAGACGTTTGATACCACGTATTCCAGTCATTCCGAAAGTCATACCATTTTTGAATTTCTCAACTACTGTAGTTTCCTTTTTAAAATCAAGAACTTTGTTTGATAAAAACAAAACGATAGAAGAGTATATTAACATTATGCAAATTTATTGTTGTTAGGTATAACCTAGGCAGGTACGTAGTTTTTTAAAATTTATAATGGTAATTCATTGCTTGCTTGCCTTTTTACAACTTTGCTCCCCACCCTTGCTAACAGTCCAACTGTTCCAGTCTAACCGGATGCAGCTAAATACCAGTATAACGGTAATTATTTGATTGTTAAAGTGCTAACTCTGAAGTCCGTATTTTCGTTTTGTTTAGTTTAAATTACACATCAGTTGTATGACCATAACTTAAGACTGAAGTTGTCATCACGAGCTAATGTGCACAACCAAAGCGACAACCAGAAAGATAAGTTCGGAGGACTGCCACACACAGTCCAATACTTTTCGACAGAACAACGTCTGTCGGTTCAGCTAGTTAACAATAAAACATAATTATAATATCTGAGAATTTATGTACAACGTGCCATGTAACGTTAAATGTGCAAAACCTCAGACACCCCAAATGATCTAATTCTGAGAGAAAAAAATAAATTTACAAAAATTTTAAGGTTTTGTGTGCTGTTTTAAATTAACTGGCAATTAGATTTACTGGCAAGAACTATTTTTATCCCGCGTATGAGAAAATTTAAATTGGACGACAACAATTTGTGTTTGTTTGTTTACCTATTTTGACGGGTTTGCGCACGTGATGGCTTGACCTATTAATAAATAGACAGAGCAACATTTTTTTAATCAAGTAAAATGTGTCCTATATTAAAAAGTGGTTCAATTGATTCTGCTCATGATTCTGATCAAACTATTTTTAGGTTTTGCGCATTTAACGTTACACGCTGTATAAGTTTTCGGCAAATAAAATTTCGTTGTTTTCTGTGAAGTAAAATGTTACAAACAGCAAAAGAGTGTCTTCTATGTTTTAAAAGAAACAAAATAATCGGAGATTTTAGGGAAAGTTCGTCTTGCAGTAGACCAAACCCGAAACTTAACAAAAAAAATATATAAAAAGTTGGGCTCGTCCGGGATTTGAACCCGGGACCTCTCGCACCCTAAGCGAAAATCATACCCCTAGACCAACGAGCCACCTGTCAAATGTGTTAAAATAATATTACGGGTTGTCCAGTGTTGATAAATGAAACTCAAGCCATGAACAGTACATTGTTACCCTAGAGGTGATAGTAACTTATTTAGTCCTAAGACGGGGTTTGGCTCCCGAACGTAGCGAGGGTTGCCATTAGTTCGAGGGACTAAATACGTCCTTACCCGAAGTAAACACTGAGCTTTTCATAATGAATACGGAATATGAAAAAAACTTCGATCAATAATAGTACTAGATAAAGGATCAGGAAAAAAAATACGTCGCTCAAGTGGCCACGTTTGCACACACGCAAACATCTACATTTCATAGCAAAAAGTTTAATAATCTGAACAACGTACAGTTTAATATAAACCTTAATGCTTAAACGTAAAGTTTAATTACCATTGCAAAATTATATTGATTTAAGTCCTTTCATCGAAGAAAGGATTAAAAGAACAAATTTAAAATGTTGCTTGAAAATAAAAAGTCATCAGTACAAAAATATTTATTCTAAAATGAATCTTAAGTCTGAGTCCTTAGGTTAAAAACATTTTGTTTACACTTTCGTGCTTATTCTATTGTGGAACTAAACGTAATTTTTGGTATGACATTTCAATATTTAGAACACAGTAAGTATTGAAAGACGTAGAGTTGCAGAATATATTTTTTTAGTTTCGTAGTATGGTAGCAAATATTTTTGATCGATTAAAAAAGGTAAAAAATACTATTTTACATTACCGCTATTACAACGAATAGGTAATAAAAAAACTTAAAAAAATAAAGGGAATCAAGAAACATGTTTTCGGCGTATTCTTTATACAAAAGTATCTGAAATAGTAATCTAGGTAAGTTAATTATTAACACTATAAGGGTCGCATAATTTTTTCCTCTTTCTTTCGAGACGTTAGATATCCATTCTACACAGCGAAATGGGTCACTAGAAAAACGATAACTAAAAATTACAACACTACTCCATGCGTCCCCTGTTCAAGAACTGTCGATGTTTGATACAATAGTTGGTGCGTTGTAGCAAACATTGGCCAAACAATTATAATATTAGTTGTTTGAATTTATTAACTATTAAATGGTTTTTATTTTATGTAAAACACTTTATGATATAAACTTACCAAAAAAAAAATATTTTCTTCCAAAACCTAGGTGTTAAGGTGGTATTTTTACACAGTTTTTGAACTCGCACTGCGGCATTTTGACGTCTTAATGTTGGCTATGCTTGGACCATACTAATTTGAAATAAAGTATTTGTGGTCTTATTTTTCGGGCCGTTTTTGAAGCGCTGATCGGGAATCTAGTACTATTATTGATCGAAGGAAAAAAATAATAAAATATGAATCAACTCAAAAAACAAATAAAGATCAACAACAAGAGAATATTGATATACCACAGATATACAGGGTGTAAATCACCTCATCACATAGCCATCAACCATGCATTCTGTACATCAAACTAAGTAACTTCACGCAAAAATTATTGCTGGGAAACAATTTATTTTTTGGGATCAAAAATCACGTTTTGGGGTATAACTTAAAGTAAAGCACTCAAAACATTGTGCTGATGGATAGATTGAATAGTACGGGAGTCGTGGTGGTATTTAAAGTAAAAGTTTTGCAATAAAAACTTGTATTTTAAAAAACTTGTCAATAAGTTGTAACTTTAACCCCCAACATCTCCGTAGCTAGAAGGTATGGTGTAAAACAAAAAAAATATCGCAATGACGGGGAGAACCAGTCCCTTTCGGCTTCGTTAAGAGGTATTTTACACCCTTTAGATAGACCTAGATAGCGCAAGAGCAACTACTTCGCGTGCCTAGCTATCTTATGTTCAAAAATCGTAGGTGGGCACTTTCGCTCTCAGTCTGCATCGGTGTATAGCGCCAGTCGAACGTCAGTTTAAGATATTAAAATGGATAATTGTGCTGATATAAATTGTAAAACTGTACAAATGCGAGGAGAAAAAATAAACTAAACGTTTCCTTCCATCGGCAAGTCATTTTGTGATTAATATTATGCTATATTAATAAAAAAAACAACTATTTTTAATCTAATACCCTCAGTAATACCTGGTAATACCAAATTTGAGAAAACCTTCGTATTACAAAACATTCGTATTACATTGCAGCTTTAACATAGAACGGTTGATGAGACGTTATGTTTTAACAAGTGATGAATATCGAATCAAGCGATACTATCGTATATGGTTTCGGTTTTGTATATCATTTTTCTAACAATTTTAGCGATTAGTGGTGTTCATCATATGCAACACTAATCAATTCTCGAGAAGCGATTTCGGAAACAGAACAATGATTTTGTATTATTTATGTAGGTACTTATTGTGTAGACAATTTTAATAAATAATCGTAACGATTCATGTTTTTTTTGGTTTTCCACATGAACCCAATTAAAAAAAAATGGATTGAGACGAAGGGAAACAAAGATTGGTTCCCAACAAAGCATAGCACTATTTGTTCAATACATTTTGAGGAAACAAGCTTTGTTAAAGGAAAAAAGCAACGAATATTGACAAAAAGCAGAATATCCGAATGTTGATATACTGAAAATCACATCTGATGGAGGTAGTTAATTATAAGTAGGTATATGTACCTTTCGAGCTTTAAGAAATGTATAAAGTTTTGCATTTTGTACATCTCATCACTCTGTCATAAAATCGATTTGAACGATTCTTAACAATTCTCTACTAACCACAATCCATATCCATACCATTATATAAATGCGAAAGTAACTCTGTTTGTCTGTCTGTCTGCTACCTTTTCACGACAAAACGGCTGATCGGATCGTAATGAAATTTGGCAAGGAGATGTATTTCAACCTAGGGAAGGACATCCATACCATTATATAAATGCGAAAGTAACTCTGTTTGTCTCTCTGTTTGCTACCTTTTCACGACAAACGGCTGATCGGATCGTAATGAAATTTGGCAAGGAGATGTATTTCAACCTAGGGAAGGACATCCATACCATTATATAAATGCGAAAGTAACTCTGTTTGTCTGTCTGTCTGCTACCTTTTCACGACAAAACGGCTGATCGGATCGTAATGAAATTTGGCATGGAGATGTATTTCAACCTAGGGAAGGACATCCATACCATTATATAAATGCGAAAGTAACTCTGTTTGTCTGTCTGTCTGCTACCTTTTCACGACAAAACGACGGATCGGATCGTAATGAAATTTGGCAAGAAGATGTATTTCAACCTAGGGAAGGACATAGGCTATATAATATTATCACGCTAATTACTTACGGGGATGAGCATTCGCATTGAGCAATCGTTTATTGCATTTCGTCTATAGTTTTCAACTGACAACTGTCATAACATGCATTGTAATAGAATAACTATTTTAGACAAATTGTCACGAAAACAAATAGCCCGTCGTCGGTGACGGCAACCGCCTTTCGAACAGTGAGTCGCAAGGTCAAGCCTCAGTACAGACATAAAATACTTTTTGATTTTGTGTAATGCTGTAAGATTTCCGATAATAACGTTGGTTCGCACGTTCAAAAACCACCCGGTTTTCACTCTTTGTGACAAAGTAATTTGTTTTTTTTTAAAGCTTACATATTTTTAAATCATTGTTTTATACATATTTTTTTAACACTTAAACGACAGTGAGGCTGCGCTGGGCCCGCGTTGTAGTTTATAGCCCATTCCCTCTCATTGAGAGGAGGCCGTGTCCCAGCAGTGGGAACATTAGGCTGATGATGATGATGATGAAACGACAGTTTGGGAATCATTTATTTCAAATAATGAATCTGTAAACATGGCGCTTAAACTGTTAAAGGATCACACACAGAACCCTTTTTCTACTATTTCTTTAATTTTCGTCTGTGTCTGTGTGTCTCTACGTAGCCCTTTTACGTGTAAATTATAAAACCAATGTGGTGATGGATGATGATGATGATGACGCATAACTTTTTCCAGAGAAGTCCGGTTTTCATGATTATTTTAATTGAAAAGCATGTTTAGCAAAGTTTGTCCCATTTTTTATTGAAAATAGTTGTGATCGAATTCATGTGCGTATTGTATAATCATCGCTTGCTGAAACATCGTGAGGAAACCAACATGCCTGAGAGACATTTGGTATGTTTAGCCAAGTCAGAGGCCCATGGGCAGTATAAAAACTCTTACAACAGGTAAGGCAACAACACGATAAGGAAGGAAAGATCGCTTGCTTCGGTGAAGAAAGACATTGTGAGAAAACCACAGCATGCCTGAGAGTTATTTCTCAACGGCATGTAAAGCCGGCATGGGCGGCATAAAAACTCTGACAACAGGTTAGGCACTAACCACACGATAAAGAAGAAGATCGTTTTGGGGCTTATTTCATAAACCTTCTTGACAACTTTAGACCTGTCTGAAATTTGTATGTGATCAGTTACAGCAGCTATATCGTGTGTCGGCTCATTTCATGCACCTTGATATAAACTTTAGACCTAGCTAGAGTAGGAGTATTATCGGAGGTCTGACGATGGAGACGAAAGGCAGTCACAAGAGGTCCGCAACTCTTCAAATCTGCTCTATCGTGTTAGGCTCATTTCGTGCATCTTGATAAGAACCTTAAACCTAGCTGGAGCATGACTGTCATCGATGGTCTAAAAATGGAGACTGACGGTAGTAGTAAGAGATCCTCAACAGTTAACAGCAGCTATATCGTCATTAGGCTCACTTAATTCACCTTGATGAGAACTTTAGAAATAACTAGAATATGACTGTCATCGAAGGTCTCATGATGGAGGCTTGGAGACGAAAAGAATTTGCAATAGGTTTTTAAGAGTTAACAGCATCTACATCGTATTGTGTTGACCTGCCTGGAGTTTGACTACCATTGAAGGTCTGACTTTGGAGAAGGAAGGCAGATGCGAGAGGTCCGCAACAGTTTGAAGCAGCGTTAACGTGTCTCGGCTCATGTCAAAAAATGGTTTATTTACAGATCGTGATATTTGCGCTGCATCTGTGGATATAACCGTGAGATAACAGTAAATAATGCGTTAATCTACAACCATTATACATATAACGAGCTGATAATATCGGTAATTCAGATTGATTGATTGTATTAATAATTGTGATAGTATTAGATAGTAACAGGATCCGTGCAAGCGACCGTAAACAAACAAACGAATTGCTAAGTCATCCTGACAACGTAAATAAATTGACTCTATGAACGATAATAATTGTGATGGAAATCCCAAAATAGAACTGACTTATCATAATTTTATCTCTATTATTACGATTTAAAGTTATTCGGTAATTTAATTTACTTATTGCATCATTATTTAAGTCAATCGCATTAGCAGATCCCACAGATTAAGTAGAAACACCTGTTGGTGTGAAAGTGACAACTTCTATTGAATTCATCATTTGTTGCGACACGACGCAGTGGTCCAACCATCTCGCACACCCATGCGCCTCACAGACAAAAGTAAATGTATCAGAGTTATCACCTGAAACATTTACGTCTATACAAGTCCAATCTTGCTCATTACAAAAATCTAACAATTCGTTCCAAAACAGTTCTTTTGGATGCGCATTGTAGTCACCGAAAATGTAAATAGCCTCGGTATCACTATTGTCTCCAGCTATTGAATTAATATTAATTAGACAATGCGTAAATCCAGGTTAGTTAAATACACAGTCAGTCGGCATATAAACGCAAAATATTATCATTGTTTTGTTTCATGCCCGAACATTCACTACGCTACGGTTATACGAACATCATCACATTGTAACACTTTTACAGACTGACACACACTTTTCCTCCATAATATGGCAACCCCTCCGTAGCGCCTCACTCGCAAGGGACTGGAAAAGGTGTCACCAGCCGACGTCCAAAGTCATCGTGTATTGCATCCAGTAATGGCAAATCATGCGGCAACAACTACGACTCTTGTACGAGTAGTGCTACTGTATCACCCGTTTGACACAGACTTTACACCATCAATGGAACGCTTACACTATTGCGTCTCCAACAGAACACACTGTTACAATTATTGTAACCTATTTGTATTATTCATGCAGGGCCGAGCCGCCCCTGTGTGCGAAGTGTGCGGTGCACACCAAATCAATAGGGGCGCCGGCGTCGCCATTGAAATTATTTTTGTTACACTAACACAACCACATAATTATTATTTGTAGTGGAGTAAGTATCGATAAAATAGTAGATACATAAGGCTCAACATATGTCTTGTGAATAAACTTAAATTGCACTTATTGATACCGATGCTAATGATGCGATGTGTGCGACGCTGTGTGCTGAATGTTATTTTGTCGAACTTTAGTCGATCCATCCCGGGTTCGATGCCCGAGTTTGGCAAAATAATTTCGCCCTGTATAACATAATTATTTATTTTGAAAATACTTCATTGTATGTGGGTTTGTGCACTGCTAAAAACATGCTAACAAGCATACACAATGCACCCAGCATACGAACATAATCAAGCATACACCATGCGTGCAGCAAGCATGTAACATGAAAACATCTAAACAAGCATATACCATGCATGCAGCAAGCATGCAGCATGCAAACAAACATGCAGCAATCATGTAGCATAGAGTATGCAACATGCAGCAGGCATGGTTTCTGTCACGGCTCCGTTGCTGCGGGGCTCCTGCGGTGCCACGCGAGCATATCGTCGCAGATGCTTTAACGCTCACCACCACAACTTCGGCTTGCTGGCCGGTGAACCGCGGCGGCGAGTGTTACAACCACCCGCTCCTCAACTCGCCCTAAACCCCTAAAGTTTGACCCTATGGAATTAACGCTTATTTTAATCATTTAAAAATATTTTATTTAAACTCTCTAATCAGTCTCACATGTCTACATTAAGTACCAATTTTATAATACTGAAAAAAAACAAAATCAGTCTAAAATCAATATTCTAGTGCAATAACGTTTAAACACTTAAAAATCAGACTGTGTATTTAGGTAACCTAACCTAACCTCCCAATACTACACCCACCGCGGGTGCATCAGCTGACGCTGGGTTCACTTGTAAGTCATTCGAGATATATTAAACAAGATGGCAACCGATCGGCGAAAAAACATTACCTACAATGCAACGGTACCTCCCTGACTATAAGGGTAACCACCCTTATTAAAACGCAGCCTCTCTGTACACTTACTGGTCTTCGTAAATGTGAAAAAACTTACCCATTTTATTATCAATTTAGGTCGAGAATCATTAGCGTAGATAGGTACTTTCTTGAATTTGACCAGGATGCAAAAATACGAAATGTCATGATTACCATTATCAGCACTACTTATCCAAAAAGTTGAATTGTATCGTACTAAATCAATAATCCCATCTTAATTATCTAATAGCTTTATTTTTGTACGTACAATAGATAAGTCACTTACTGATAACATAACCTACCTTATATATTGTCAGAGTCTGTATCTGTACATTCAAAAACATTTTGTTCTCGCGTCTTGCAACACGACGGAATTGTTTATATAAGCAAAGTATTTTGTTCGCTAGTGTTTGTAAACAAATTTGGTGACGAAAATGTAAGTTCTTTTGACATCATTTCTATTAAACTCTTTGGTATTGTTTGGCGTGTCGCTGGACTATTTCTTTGCACTGACAGGGTCACAACGAAGGTCACTCAAAACTGTCTGTGTCTGTGTGTTGGTCTTTCTTGAATAAACCCCCACCTCTGCCGGAAATCTATTGATCTCATCAAGAGATTGTCTAGATTTAATAAAGTCAGTGTTTGGACCTCTTGGTATTTCTTCTCAGTCTTAACCAACTAATAATTTATGGTAACACTGCAACACACTTAACTCTACTAAAAAGTAAAGTAAAAGTTGACCTGTCATAATTCCATAGCTAAGTTAAGTTAAGTTAAGCTTAGGCCTACATTTTACCGTAAGTAAAACAGTCCTCACAAAAATCATTACATCTTGAAGTACTGTATAACAGCTAGCTATGGATTTTTGAGGTCCGAAAGGCAGTCGCCATATGTAATATACTCACTCCATGGAAACACATTAGACACGAACAAAACGAAGCCGAAAGGCACTTGTTCTCCCCGCCATTGCGATCGTTTTTTTGTTCTACAACATATCTGAAAACCAGGCGGTTTATATATTTACACGGTTGACGGTTTATTGTGATATTGGGGGTCAAAGATCCAACTTTTCGACAAGTTTTTCTTAACGTTTTTACTTTAAACACCTCTACGAAACCCGTACTATACAATACATCAACCACAATGTTTTAAATGTGTTACAATGAGTTCTACCACAAATCATGATTTTTCACCCCAAAAAAAAGTCGTTTCCCAGCCAAAGTTTTTGCGTAAACTTACTTAGTTTGATGTATAGAATGTTAGTATGGCAGCTTCGTGATGAGGTGGTTTATTCTCTGTATTTGTGTTGTTTTAGATCATGATTCTCTTAATCTGGGTGGCTGTTATATTAGCGGCGCTGGTGATATATTACCGCCAGAATTACTCGAACTTCAGCCGAAATGGCGTCAAGCAGTTCACGCCCATCCCACTGCTGGGCAACATGGCCAAGGTCGTGTTCCAGATGGAACACAGTTCAGATAACATGTTAAGGCTGTACCGTAGTTTTCCTGAAGAAAGGTAACTTGATGTATAAAGTTTTGTGTGTAAAAATTAATAACTGTAAAGAATTCTTCATAGTCATTACTGTAACAAGTCGTTTTAGAATCAATCATAAGTAATCATTTAAAACAATTAAATGTTCATTATTTTCATCAACAACCTCATCAATAGTGCGACTTCTCGCACTGCTAGGTATTTGATTATATTTACTTGTACCACCATTCTCCCCATGCCCTGGAGCCAGACTCATCCAGGTTCTATCCACGATAAAAGCAAATACTGACAGCGTAGATGGCAAAAAAATTACAATTAGGCCGTCCGTTAGACTATCAACAAATATTTTAACAGAATTAATCGACTGGCACTTTTACTTCAGTCTGTGGACCCCGTCCGTAACTCTGTCACATTCAACTAAGTACTTAACTTTTTACTATTTCGAAAATTAATTAATTTTTAATAGGTTCGTGGGAAGATATGAAATGTCGCAGGAGATGGTATTTATCCGAGACATCGAGCTGGTGAAGAAGATCACCATCAAAGACTTCGAGCACTTTCTTGATCACCGCGATTTCTTTAGTTCTGGTGACTCGTACTTCTCCAAAAGCTTGATATCTATGAAAGGTATGGAGAAAATTATTATAGAAATTACTGATTTCACCATAAATAATTAAATTATCACCTTTTTTTACACAAACGCATATGGATTTGTTTTATCTCAGGTTTCAGGGGTTTTATTTAAAGTAAATCATGTTGCAATCTTCTACAGGTCAGGATTGGAAAGACATGCGTTCTTCATTGAGTCCAGCGTTTACGAGCTCAAAGATGCGTCAGATGCTGCCTTTTATAACAGAGGTTGGCGATCAGATGATACGTTCGCTTCAGAAAAAGATCAAAGACTCCAAAAGTGAGTAATTTTTTGAAAATCCGTGTTGCCGAAGAAACTTTCGAAAACCAACACTTGTGTTTTATTAATATTGGAGTAAACGTACTCTGTATAATTAAAGGACCATAAACTCTTTATTTACGTTATTGCATAGGTATCTCAATGCTCTTCGGATGTGGCAACTTAAGTTATAGTCAAACACACTTAGAAGAGTTTGCTAAATCCCCAATTAAAGAATAAACCATTGTTTTCTTAAAGCTGGTGACATAGAAGTGGATTGCAAGGACCTGACGACTCGCTACACCAACGACGTGATCGCGTCCTGCGCCTTCGGTATGAAGGTGGACTCTCATAATGACGAGGATAATGACTTCTATGCTATGGGCAAGGCGTCAGCCACTTTCACTTTCCGTCAGCAACTGATGATTTCCTTGATGCAGATTGTGCCATCAATAGTATCTCAGGTAGGTCATGAGAGTGGCTTTCATTATTGATTCAACATTTTGAGGCTTCAAATGGGTGCGTCTGGTGATTTTTTTTTTTTTTTTTTTTTTTTTTTATTAAAACTTTATGCACAAGTAAACACTGTACAAAGGCGGACTTAATGCCTTGGGCATTTTCTACCAGTCTACCTTAGGGTGATGCAGAGACAATACAAAGTAGGTGCAATAGCAGAAACAAAATAGTTAAAACATAAAACTAAAATACAATAATAAATACATATATACATACATAAAGCAAAATATAAAAAAAGGTTATGAGAGATTAACAAAAAAAACTACAAGTTAGTTCTGAGACGACTCTGCCAACTTCTTGTGAATGTGCTCTCGAGCTTTCACTTTAAAAGTAAACCGATTGGTTACCGTCCTGATATTCTGAGGGAGCGCATTCCAAAGAAAGACCGCCTGGACAAAGAAAGATGACTTTATAAAGCCAGAGCGATGAGAAGGACAACGAAGAAGACGATTTGTCTCGGACCGAAGATTCTTGTTGTGTGCAGAGCATAAATATTGACAAAGGGAAGTCAGGTAAGAAGGAGAATTGGGATTATGAAGAAGAGAAAATAGGGTTGTCAAAGCCCTCAACGCTCTGCGCTGCCGGATAGGGAACCACTTTAAAAGCGAGCGATGTGCAGATACATGATCGTACTTGCGGAGGTTGAAAACGAATCGAATGCAGCTATTAAGAAGTCGGTCAAGTTTGTTGAGGAGATCTGCATTCAGGTCATAGTAGCACACATCACCATAGTCAATTATGGGGAAGATAAGGGATTGTACAAGCATTGCCTTAATGTGTGATGGGAGAATATTTTTTAACCGATAGAGCGACCGCAACGTTCCAATGACTTTTTTGCTCACAATCGCGACCTGCTTACGCCAGTCAAGGCAAGTGTCAACATGCAATCCCAGATCCTTAACATCAGAGCTAAATGGAATCACAGTGCCATCAAAGATAACCGGTGGCACCGTTAAACCATTCAGTCTCCTCAGGCTATGGGGGCTCCCTACAATTATAGCCTGACACTTAGTTGGGTTAACCGCCACTCCGAAACGATCAGACCAGTTTTTGACTACTCGTAAATCCCGATTTAGCTCTTCGACCGCCCCGGATAAGCTGTCAACACCTGCCTGACAGTAAAGCTGCAAGTCGTCTGCGTAAAGATGATACGCACACTGAAGTTCGGTGGTTATGAGATCTATAAAGATAGAGAACAAAAGTGGAGATAAAATGCCGCCTTGCGGGACGCCAGTTACAAGATCACACCAGCTGGAGTTAGAGTCACCAGCAAGCACTGATTGCTGACGCCCCCGAAGATAGGATGAAAACCATTCCAGAACCTCGGGAGAGACCATAAGATAGAAGAGGATGGATAGAAGGACTTCGTGATTTTTAGTCCTGGCGTAGTTCATCATTTCAGCCGAAAGACGTCCACTGCTAGACATAGGCCTCCCCCAAGTGTTGCGACTTTGATCGGTCCCGTGCGACTCGCATCCAACGGATTCCCGCAACCTTCCTACCTTAAAATTTGGACACATAATTATTAATTTCCAGTTTACTTGGTTTATAAGTTTACTATGCTCATTGAACGTATTTTATCTTTTATTTTTCAGATTCTCAAGTTTGATCTCCTTTCTAACGATTCGCAGACATTCTTTAAGAGGTTAGTTTTGGGAACAATGGAAGAGCGAGAGAAGAAGAAGATACTCAGACCCGATATGATTCACTTGCTCATGCTCGCTAAAAAAGGTTATGAGAGCTACCCGTGTTTAATATTATCTATCTATACTTATAATAAATCTGTAGAGAGGTCAATTCTGTACATGAAATATATTTACAAAATAACTATCGGGGGGTGATTAGTGATCGATACTGATGCCAAAAATGCAATCAGTAAAATTTTTGTCTGTCTGTCTGTCTGTCTGTCTGTCTGTCTGTCTGTCTGTCTGTCTGTCTGTCTGTATGTTATTTATAGAAAAAAAAACTACTCGACGGATTTTAACGAAACTTGGTACAATTATTCTACATACTCCTGAGCAGGTAATAGTATACTTTTCATCACGCTACCATTAATAGGAGCAGAGCAGTGAAAGGAAATGTTGGGAAAACGGGAGAAGTTACTTGGTTTTTTTAGCTTCCGTCGCGTGTGCAGCATTAATGGTTAAAGCTACATAGAAATCATGTATGACGGAAATATTCCACATAAAATTATATAAAAAATATCCCAAGACAGCATATGTCTATCTTTTATAGTTGACTCACAATAACACGTGTAACTCCCGATAGCTTAGCAGTTCGGAGATTTGTTATTATTATATTTGTTTACTCTTACGTTTATATCATCACGCTATGACCCACATAAAACATAGGATACATTTTATTCCGGTAGTAAGATCCCATGGGACAATAATCAAACATCACGCGGGCGAAGCCGCTGGCAGAAGCTAGTTTTATAATAAAAATGGAAATATTTGTATCCATAAAAATCTAAATTGACAATATTTTACAATACGATGTTTTAAATTACAGGTAAACTGACTTATGACGACGTCAAGTCCAATAATGACGATGTTGGATTCGCGACAGTTGAGGAATCAGCCGTTGGACAGAAGAAACATAATAGAGGTGTGTATTGTAATTATTCAAGATGAAAATCAATCTTTATAAAAATGGTGAAGCAAAGAATGGAAAGCCAATCCGAATATCGCAGCGGTAGTGAGGCTGCCTTA
The DNA here is from genome assembly GCA_916618015.1 of Xestia c-nigrum. NCBI lineage: Eukaryota > Metazoa > Arthropoda > Insecta > Lepidoptera > Noctuidae > Xestia > Xestia c-nigrum. Next base: position 25,824,317 of record OU745249.1, read on the forward strand.
CGTTCTTAGGGTCCCGGGTTCGAATTCCGTTCGAGTTCGACTGCCAAACGAATTTGGATATAAAAATTCACACATATTGTTCAAAAGTATCCTATGCTAATTAAATTTATTAGAGTAATCATTATTTACAATATATATTTATTTATTTATTTATTTATTAACACTTCAAGCACAAAAGTACAGAGGCGGACTTAATGCCATAGGCATTTTCTACCAGTCAACCTTTAGGTGATGCAGAGACAAGCAGTGGTAGGTGTCATTTCTGAAATTCTGAGAATAAATAATACACACTAACATTATAATAGAAAGAAAAAATATGTACAAATATCAAAAAAAGGGGTTACAGGGCATCGAAAAATTCGTCCACATCGCTGCCAACAGGAAAAGTGCCCAGAAGGCTGGCAGCATTGCCACGTTGGATGGCAATGCTGATTCTTTGGCCAAAAAATAGGCCCGCCCTCTGGTCACGTGAAGAGTCGACCAACCGTTTGGCGATTTCCCGAAATACTAGGTGGGCACTCGGACCCCATGGCCCTAGTGTTTCGACCCCAAACGGCTCAAACACATAATTACCAATTAAATTATTATATTTGCGCCGTTTGAGGTTTTCAGCACCTGCAGCAGCCGCCCCAGCGCAGCACACCATGCTAGGAAGATGAGATGGCGCAAGGGTGTCGACGCAAGTTGCGTCCCACACCAAAGGCCTACCCAACTTCCATGGCATTATGGTCATACCATCTGGTCTCTTGCCATCGACGCGCGCCAAGCCAGTTGGTTCTAACACAGCTGGCACCCCGGCGGTGGCAAGAGCACGACGGATGAGATCATTAATGCTGGCGTGTCGCGCTATCCGACCTGCACTCTTAATGCAAGAAAGGCCATGGTGTCCGAGGCAGTCGACTGCTTCACCACATTGACAGCGATGTGGAGCCCCACAAGGAGCGCCCAAACGCAAACAAGTAGCGAGCCGGAAGGTCGTGTCACCTAACAAAGTGCCTATATTAGGTGACGGTAGTGCCTGAAGCCAGAGACCCGACTCCCACTCACACACAGCCAGCAGGCGGGCACGCTCAGCAGTATTGGTAGACGTATTAATAAGTTTATTCCGTACCAACCTGCAGAGCGGCTCATCCCACTGTCTCTGGGAAAACGGGTTCTCGATGCTTAAGTATTAGTTACTTTTTATCCCGATAGTAAAATCCAATGGCACAATTATATAACTTCACGCGGGCGAAGTCGGTGGCAGAAGCTCGTGAAACATTTTTTTAATTTTATATTTGTGTTTGTTGTATTTTTTACATGGGTTTCGGACCTAAAAAAAATGTTTTTTTTTTTTTAATTTAATTGTTTTATTTCAAATTTTCAGAGTGGTCTGACGACGATCTCATCGCCCAAGCAGTGCTGTTCTTTATAGCCGGTTATGAAACCGTATCATCAGGCATGTCATTCCTCCTTTACGAATTGGCGGTGAACCCTGATGTCCAGGAGCGACTGGTACAGGAGATCAAGGAGACTGACGCTAAGAACGGCGGCAAGCTGGACTTCAACATCATTCAGAATATGGTATACATGGATATGGTTGTATCTGGTAAGACTTCGATGACTTTTACATGGATAATATTGTCTAGAATTACTTCTGAATGATATTTTTTTTAGTTTTTGAGGAGTTCATTAAAAACTCATACCTAGATTATGAAACTAGATTAGTATTTTATGCGGTGCGTGGTAACATTCACTATCTGTTTCTATCTTTTTTATTTATTTTAAAGCAATTGTTTTATTTAATTTTGCAGAGGTTTTGAGAAAATGGCCGCCAGTTCCTGTTCTCGACAGGGTTTGCATCAAAGATTATAATTTGGGAAAACCTAATGACAAGGCTGCGAAAGACTTCATCGTAAGTTTTTTTATTTTGAAATTCAAAATATAAGCTACATACTGCAGGGCACTAAACCCTTGGTTTTTGCAGGTCCGCAAAGGTACAGCGATCGCGATACCGGTGAATGGCTTTCAGCGTGACCCTCAGTACTTCCCCGACCCCGAAAAATTCGATCCTGAGCGTTTCTCTGAAGAAAACAAGCATAAGATCCAGTCGTTCTCTTACATGCCCTTCGGTGTTGGACCCAGAAACTGTATTGGTGAGTCCACAATATGATTATTATAAAAACTATATCGATGCTTTTTCATCATCTGCTTGACTTTTTCTTTTGGATCAGTTACTACTCTGACGTCATGTGTGTACCATAGTATTTATCTAAGTGGTTAGCTGAAATATTTGACCCAGAATACGATAATATCCAAGAAATACTAGCTGTAGAAGATACTTTCAGACTTCTGAATACCTCTTCAAATCACGAAGTCTCGAAAGCAAACAGCCAAAGTAAATGAAAAAGCAATAAAAAATATCGCCAACTATTGTGTCTACTTCCCTAACAGATGAAGGGTTTTAAGATTAAATAAGCTGAATTATATTTAAACCTATAACTATTTTTCAGGGTCAAGATTTGCTCTCAGCGAGTTGAAGGCGTTGACGTACCAGCTCCTGCAAAACTTTGTACTCTCTCCCAGTGAGAGGACCTGCATCCCTGCCAAGCTTGATAAATCAGCCTTGACCGTGAAGCTTGCAGGGGGAGATTGGCTCAGAATTAGTGCACGGAAGTAGACAACAACGGAACTGAAAATATAAAACGTCTAGAGTATTATTTGCGACTTGACTTGCGTCATAAATCTATATTGGTGTGTGGTGTGTTCGGTGTTGGTTTTTTTTTTGATCTATGGACCTTAATTGCCTGGTAATAAAATGATTATTATTATTATTTCCTTTATTTATTTAACATTCTCATTTTTATTTATTTACATATTTTTTAAGAAGATAAACTGAGTAAAAAAACATTTAAAAATATGCAAAATAGTGGTTCGCCGGTATCGGGAGCAGGGTCCAAGCTACCGGTGCCGCGGTGGTTAGGGCCGCGGAGACAGGAACCTCCTCACAATGCGAGCCGTGTCGTGGAGTATTGCCTTCTGAATCAGGCCCTTGATTCAGCCTACTAAAGAGAGCTTCGATAGATGGTCATCGAAGCTCTTGACAATAAGGCCATTGGCCGTCACGACTATCGGCACAATGATAACAGAGTTCATACTCCACATATCGAGAACCTCGTGTGCCAAGTCGAGATATTATATTTGTTTCTCTTTCTCAGCTTTCACGAGGTTCTCGTCATGTGGAATGGTAACATCGATTATCATAACGCGGTGCGCTGATCGGTCTATCACTACTGTCAGGCTTACTGGCGACTATAGTCCTGTCAGTAATGATAGACTGATCCCAGTACAGCGTGACATGGTCTTTCTCGAGAACTGGGTCATACACATACTTATAGTACGGTTCCTCAGATTCCACAAGTTTAAATTTCAAGGCAAGTTGCTGGTGAATAATTCTGGCTACTTGGTTGTGCCTGTGCAAGTACTCGCCGTTAGCCAGACGAGAACAACCAGAAATAATATGTCTGATGGACTCGCCTGGAAGGTGGCATGCCCGACACACGTCATCCATCCCGTCCTTCATAATATATTTCCGGTAGTTGTCCGTCAACATAACTTCGTCCATAGTCGCACAGACAAAACCTTCGGTTTCCCCGAAGAGATCGCCAAAACGTAGCCAGGACACGGACGCTAGAAAATCTACATCGGGCGCGTGAAGAGCCCGGTCGAAGCGCCCGTGAAGCTCTTTGCCTTGCCACTCTATCTTGCGGTCATCAGTAGTAAGTACTACAGGTTTGCGCCAGTTCTCTTTAGCCATGGACAACGGGGTGAGTCCCTATCGATGCATACCTACCTTGACTTTCAAAAAATATTCTTAGAGGCTGCACACCGCGCGGTTGTGGAGGGTCTTTGCATTTAAAAAGCCTCGACCCCCGCACTTCCGCGGGATGTACAGTCTCATCACCGATGATCGTGGGTGATGCATCCGATTTTCGGTCAACAGTGTACGGACTCTTCTATCCAGAGCATCGAGTTCGGTCTGAGTGCATTTGAGTATGCCGAAAAAGTACATTAAAACCGGTATGACCCAACTGTTGAAGGCGCGCACCTTGTTCCCACCTGAAAGAAGGCTATTTAATACCTTCTTTAGGCGACCAAAGAAGCGCTCCCTCAACGATTGCTTCATGTCAGTTACGTTAATGCCTAATGCTTCCGACATAACCAAATACTTATAGCTCTCGGATGAGGACAGGGATCTTAGGTGTATGGAATCCGAGAGCTGAAGCCCCTCGGATTCCATAATCTGCTTACATGACTGCACATTTGTCCACACCAAATTCCATTTTGATGGCGCTACTAAAAGTTTAAGTTACTTTCAGTAGCTCCATCAGTCGCAATTTGTTGGGGGCAAAGAGTTTCAGGTCATCCATGTAAAGCAGGTGAGATATAACCTGACAATAGATATTGTTTTTTTTTTATTCTCTCATTATGTTTACTTTAAACTAGTGTTATAATCACAATTTTACCATTTTTTTTTTTTTTTTTTTATTTATGTGTTGTCCTGTCGGGCTAATAAATGCATTTTCTTTCTTTTTCTTTCCTTCTTTCTTTCAATCTTTCCTCAACTGGTAGCCTAGCCCTGAATTCTCCAGCAATGTGCTTAAAGGATTCAGGGCTAAACAGAACCAAAGTGGACTCAGACTGTCACCCTGGAATATTCCCCGTTTAATCCATACAGGTTCATCGTTCCCCTGGAGCTGTCGACATCCTGGATATCGAAGGACCGTTTTCCATTGCCCCATACATGACTCAAGGAATGTCCGTAGAGTTGCATCTATCTGGTACTACTCCAGCACCCTCATGAGCCATGAATGTGGCACCGAGTCGTAGGCCTTCTTATAACCTATCCAACATGTTGACAGATCCTTGCGGGATCGAGATCGACGGACCTGTTGGCTAAGGGCCGTGTCGATGAGGAGTAGCTCCTTAGTACCACGGGACTCATTCCTACATCCATTTTGAGACGCAGACATAATGGAGTTATTGTCAATGTGTGTATTAATTTTCGTTCTCAAAATGGATGTAAGAAGTTTATAGACCGTCGACAAACAGGTGAGTAACGCCTGTTGTTAAAAACTGCGTCAGGGACCCCGACTCTAAGGATGACTGGAATTGGGATGCTAGGCAAGTGTGTGAACTACTAAGCCACTTGAGCCAGAAGTTATGCAGTCCGTCCGGTCCCGGTGACTGACTTCCAGTTCGGTAACGGACGAACTGCTCTGGCTATATCTAACGGTGTGATTGGAACTAGTGCCATTTCTGGAATAGGTTCACACACTCGCTCGACATCGCGTATCAAATCAGCCTCAGAATGACAGACGGCACCGACCAGATGCTGCGCCAGAAGGAACTCGTGGCGGCATCATCCGGGCGGCACACGTCTGTCACATTTTGCTCAGGTCGCTCCCAAGCTCTGTATACCTACCTCTCATCACACTGGAACATGCGATTCTGCGAATACCGATCAACCCGACGCTTATACCGCCGAATACTACTGCTGATCCTAGAGGTCGACAGTCAAAACATGCCCCAAGTATGCAAACTGTTCAACCCTTTTCAGAGGAACCCCATAGAGCCTGATCGGAGGTATGCTTTCCGGACATTTTGCACTGGCGGCCAACCCTAACCGCGAGCATATTTCTCGCATATTCTTAACAGTTTTCTCAAGCCGCAGACCGAGGCGCTCATCAGCACCATGTCGTCAGCATAACTTAGATTATTGTACGTGACAGCCGACAATTCTGGCTACTGAGCGCCACGATCAGCCCGGTCAAATACAGATTAAAGAGGGTAGGGGATGGTAAACCCCCCTGCCTGACTCCGCATTCAAGCTGATACGCTTCTGAAATTGCCCCCGCTCACCTAATACTATTGGACCGGTGCGCATACCAGTACTAGAACATGGTGATGAGCTCCGGTGGCAAATCTATGCTCCTCAGCTTGCTCACAGGAAATCATATGCTACAAGGTCGGAAGCTTTGGACTATTTTTATGTTTTCTTATTTAAATTGCTTCTCTTGTCAGCCTCTCAAAAAAACCTGGTGATACAGTGAGTGTGTATTGCCGTGACTTAGTATCGAGTTCCAATAGTGCGCGTAGCAAAAGACAAAGAAAGACTAACCATTTTTTCCATCCACCCGCATTCCGCAGTCAACCCGCGATCATGGCGCTTGCAACAGCGTCGAAATATCGGGACCTCAATAAAAATTATAATCACGCAAGATATCCCGTAAGTGACATTTTAAGTTTACTTGTGAACCGTGATAGTTTAAAACAGTGTTCTCTTCTCTTTACCCAAATGTTCATTCTTTGGTACTATTCGTCGTTTTGTTGAGCTTGAATTGAGCTACACAGTAACTGACACCTTGCACTGACTGCAAAGTGCACTCCACCACTCAAATCTGAGAGGTTCTTTCTTCAAAGGACCATGTCAGACACTATTCTTGATGGTTTTCATGTGCCCCGACCAAGATTATATCTGGACTTTAAAAGAGACTAAGTTCCTTCACAGAGTATTCATGTGCGAAAATCAAGCCTCACCTGGTTTAAAAATATATGTATTTTCACATGTAAAAGTATGTTCATACTTATGAAAGTAATAAACCATTATTTAAAATTGTGCATTTAATGTACACTAAAAATGTTAAGTTTACTTCATCATTACACAATACATGTATAAATTTTATTAATAATTTTTGAGTACACATCGCAATTAGATAAATTAACAAATAATAATATTTTAAAACTAGCGTAAAATCTTAATCTTATCTTTGCTGCTGCGTAGATTTGTAAAAGATCCATCACCAAGTCGAAGTCCACATATTATACATTCTGATCACCTAAATTAATAGCACTGAGCAGAAGTAAATGCTGGCAACTGACTACTTTGAACATGTTGCCATATATTTTTTTTAATGACTTTGAAAAAAAACTGTGGAGAACTTTATTATTAGAACTTTATTATTTTTGCAAAGAATAATTGAAATGCTTTGATTTGATCTGACTTTTATTTTGATACATTACTAAAGACCCGAACACGCTAGGTGCAGAATCTTTTATACTTGTAGGCAAGAATGAGCCTCATTCGTCGCTTTCCATATGGCAAGACTGGGGCCAACAGCAGAGCCTCCCAATTTTTTTTCAATAACCAAGAATTTAAAACTATAAATTAATTACAGCTGTAACAATATCTTTACTTATAAATATATTAACTTGTTTCATATAGATTTATAACGCAAGTTAAATCGCAAATTAAACTCTAGACGTTTTATATTTTCAGATCCGTTGTTGTCTACTTCCGTGCACTAATTCTGAGCCAATCTCCCCCTGCAAGCTTCACGGTCAAGGTTGATTTATCAAGCTTGGCAGGGATGCAGGTCCTCTCACTGGGAGAGAGTACAAAGTTCTGCAGGAGCTGGTACGTCAACGCCTTCAACTCGCTGAGAGCAAATCTTGACCCTGAGAAATAGTAATAGGTTTAAGTACAATTCAGCTTATTTAATCTTATAAACCTTCATCTGTTAGGGAAGTAGACACAATAGTTGTTATTTTTGGTTGCTTTTCATTTCTTAGGCTGTTTGTTTTTGAGACTTCTTGATTTGAAGAGGTATTCAGGAGTCTGAAAGTATCTTCTACAGCTAGTATTTCCTGGATCTTATCGTATTCTGGGTCAAATATTTCAGATAAGCACTTTGATAAAAACTATGGTACACACATTACGTCACACTAGTAACTGATCCAAAAGAAAAAGTCAGGCAGATGATGAAAAAGCATTGATATATATTTTTATAATAATCATATTATGGACTCACCAATACAGTTTCTGGGTCCAACACCGAAGGGCATGTAAGAGAACGGCTGGATCTTATGCTTGTTTTCTTCAGAGAAACGCTCAGGATCGAATTTTTCAGGGTCGGGGAAGTACTGAGGGTCACGATGAATACCATTCACCGGTATCGCGATCGCTGTACCTTTGCGGACCTGCAAAAACCAACGATTTTAGTGCCCTGCAGTAGCTTATATTTTGAATTTCGAAAAAAAAAACCTACGATGAAGTCTTTCGCAGCCTTGTCATTAGGCTTTCCCAAATTATAATCTTTGATGCAAACCCTGTCGAGAACAGGAGCTGGCGGCCATTTTCTCAAAAGCTCTGCAAAATAAAATAAAACAATTGCTTTAAAATAAATAAAAAGATAGTTACAGATATAGTAATGAATGTTACCTCGCACCGCATAAAATATTAATCTAGTTTCATGATCTAGGTATGAATTTTTAATGTACTCCTCAAAAACTTTAAAAAATATCATTCAGAAGTAATTCTAGACAATATTAGCCATGTAAAAGTCACCGAAGTCTTACCAGATACAACCATATCCATGTATACCATATTCTGAATGATGTTGAAGTCCAGCTTGCCGCTGTTCTTAGCGTCAGTCTCCTTGATCTCCTGTGCCAGTCGGTCCTGGACCTCGGGGTTCAGCGCCAGCTCATACAGGAGAAATGACATGCCTGATGATACGGCTTCAAAACCAGCTATAAAGAACACCACTGCTTGGGCGATGAGATCGTCATCAGACCACTCTGAAAGTTTAAAGAAAAAATCAATTTAAAAAAACATGTCCGAGACCCATATAAAAAATACAACAAACACAAATAAAAAAATTATTAATGTTTCACCAGCTTCTGCCACCGGCTTCGCCCGCGTGAAATTATATAATAGTGCCATAGGATTTTACTACCGGTATGAAAAGTAACTAACATACACCCATACTCACAAACATTCGCATTTATAATATTTGTAGGATTGTGTTCCTTTTGAAAATGTATCAGATCTTTACATGGCAGGTCAAGGCATGGCATGTAAGGTTTTAGATCACATCCTCATCTCGGTAATTATAATAATGATGAAAACAGGTCAGACATAGGACCGATTGCGGTAACCTATAAACCGTCACATAATATTTCAGCACAAAGCTTATGATATTAATAATTGTCGTTCATTTATCTTGCATAATCATTTAGCTCTGAGGTCGTGAACGTTTGATCATGAACGTTTTTCAAATCCTATTGGCTTTCCATTCTTTGTTTCACCATTTTTATAATGATTGATTTTCATCTTGAATAATTACAATACACACCCCTATTATGTTTCTTCTGTCCAACGGCCGATTCCTCAACTGTCGCGAATCCAACATCGTCATTACTGGACTTGACGTCGTCATAAGTCAGTTTACCTGTAATTTAAAACATCGTGTTGTAAAATATTGTCAATTTAGATTTTTATGGATACAAATATTTCCATATTTATTATAAAATAATATTAAATATGGGTAGAGCTACCTTTTTTAGCGAGCATGAGCAAGTGAATCATATCGGGTCTCAGTATCTTCTTCTTCTCTCGCTCTTCCATTGTTCCCAAAACTAACCTCTTAAAGAATGTCTGCGAATCGTTAGAAAGGAGATCAAACTTGAGAATCTGAAAAATAAAAGACATAAAATACATTCAATGAGCATAGTAAACATAAAAACCAAGTAAACTTGAATAATTATGTGTCCAAGTTTTATTTATAAACGTCAACTAGGTAACTTTATAACCAATTAGCCGACCCGGCAGACGTTGTCCTGTCACTTACTTCCTACCTACTACTACCTACCTATTATTACCTACCTAATACTACCCACTACTACCTACTTCTACCTACTATTACCAACTACTACCTTCCTACTACTACTACATTTTTTTTTCATAACAACCTTCTGACGATAACAAACACAACAATTAATATAGAATTAGCAAAATCAGTTAAGTTGCTCTCGAGATTTGCGCTTAGCAACACATTCAGCGATTTATTTTTATAAATAAATAATAGCTGTCATCCTAATATAGTTCAATTAATTTCATAATATCTAGTCCGTAAGGTGTCGGACGTAAAGCATAGCACCATCTCATATCTTCCCGTGGGTGTCGTAAGAGGCGTCTAAGGGATTACCAGAGAATGGGCAGCAGCGCTCTCACCAGAACTGTACTGCGATCGCCAACCCCCCTGCCAAGCGTGGCGATTATTGCAAAACCCGCCCAAAATGGACACAGCATTACAAAAATGATGGCCTGGCAAGGGGTGCGAAGAATTCCCGGATGGGATCCGGCTGCCTATACCAACGACTGGACCTGGCAATAACACGCGTACACTCCGGCCCGACGACAAGATCGGGGAACTCGAGGAGGGATCGATGATCAACATTTTTTTTGAAAAGTCATCACGACTCGTCTCGCGAGCAGGTTAGACGATTTCGAAAAGGCTTTAGCACCGTGGATCACATTAATACGCTTTGGCAGGTTGTACAGAAGACCGAAGTGTATAACTTGCCTCTCTGTTTAGCGTTTGTAGTCTACGAGAAAGCCTTCGATTCGATCGAGACCTGGGCTGTACTACAGTCTCTCCAACGGTGCCAAATCGACTACCGTGTTGAAGTGTTTGTACAAAACACTACCATGTCGGTCCGACTTAAGGACCAAGTCTCCGACTTAAGGACCTTATCTTTCTGCAGCGAAGTGTAAGACAGGGAGACGTCATATCTCCGAAACATTTCACCACTGCGCTGCAGGTGGTGTCTTCAAGGATCTGGACTGGTGAGGGCTAAGCATAAACTTCAATGGCGAGTATAGTCACGTCTTATAATATGTATACACTTTCCTTAATATTATAGCTATTTTCGCGAGATATAACGATTGTAACTAGGAAATTAGATCGTTTTCATAAAAATATGAGTTCCAGAATACTATGTACCTTAGAACATTAAATTTTAATCAGTACATTAATTTAGGAGAAACACAATTTAAAAAATATAAAATGTTTACATATTATTAGACGTGACTGTACATCACTCACCTTCGGTTTGCCGACGATATACTGGTCATGGCTGAGAATATGGAGTACCTAAGTACAATGCTCGATGCCTCACTAGAGCTTCGGTTTCAAAATGATTATGGACAAGACAAAGATCATGTCAAACGGTCATGTCACACCTACTCTAATCAAGATCGGAGACTCTACACTCGAAGTTGTTGATGGTATGTTGTACCGTTTGTCCCAGGTAAACATACCTGGGACAAACGGTCTAATTAGGTAGGTCTGTCTTCGGTAAAGAGGTCAATCGTTGAATTCGACTCAACTGGGCAGCATTCGGGAAACTGCGCGGTTTCTTCTCGTCCAACTTACCGCAGTGTCTCAAGACGTGTTGCTTGTGATTACATACGGGACCAAAACGTGGTCGCTCACAATGGGTCTTATCAAAGGTTTAAAGTCACCCAAAGGGCAATGGAGAGGGCTATGCTCGGAGTTTCCTTGCGTGTTCTAATCAAAAATGAAGACATCCGCAAGAGAACCAAAGTCACCGAGTGGTTTTTGAGTGGCGACCGCGAACCGGAAAACGATGCGTTGGAAGAAATCCCACTAGGCCGATGAGCTGGTGAAGGTTGCGGGAATCCATTGGATGCGAGTCGCACGGGACCGATTAAAGTCGCGACACTTGGGGGAGGCCTATGTCTAGCTGTGGACGTCTTTCGGCTGAAATGGTGAACTACGTCAGGACTAAAAATCACCAGATGCACCAATTTGAAGCCTCGAAATGGTGAATCAATAATGAAAGCCACTCTCATGACCTACCTGAGATACTATTGATGGCACAATCTGCATCAAGGAAATCATCAGTTGCTGACGGAAAGTGAAAGTGGCTGACGCCTTGCCCATAGCATAGAACTCATTGTCCTCGTCATTATGAGAGTCCACCTTCAGACCGAAGGCGCAGGAGGCAATCACGTCGTTGGTGTAGCGAGACGTCAGGTCCTTACAATCCACTTCTATGTCACCAGCTATAAGAAAACAATGGTTTATTCAAGCGTACATTTAATTCGGGATTTGGCAAACTCTTCGTTTGTGTTTGACTATTACATAAGTTGCCACATCCGAAGAGCATTGAGATACCTATACAATAACGTAAATAAAGAGTTTATGGTCCTTTAATTATACAGAATACGTTTACTCCAATATTAATAAAACACAAGTGTTGGTTTTCGAAAGTTACAGATTTCTTCGGCAACACGGATTTTCAAAATATTACTCACTTTTGGAGTCTTTGATCTTTTTCTGAAGCGAACGTATCATCTGATCGCCAACCTCTGTTATAAAAGGCAGCATCTGACGCATCTTTGAGCTCGTAAACGCTGGACTCAATGAAGAACGCATGTCTTTCCAATCCTGACCTGTAGAAGATTTCAACATGATTTACTTTAAGTGAACCCCTGAAACCTGAGATAAAACAAATCCATATGCGTTTGGTTAAAAAAAGGTGATAATTTAATTATTTATGGTGAAATCAGTAATTTCCCTAATAACTTTCTCCATACCTTTCATAGATATCAAGCTTTTGGAGAAGTACGAGTCACCAGAACTCAATAAATCGCGGTGATCAAGAAAGTGCTCGAAGTCTTTGATGGTGATCTTCTTCACCAGCTCGATGTCTCGGATAAATACCATCTCCTGCGACATTTCATATCTTCCCACGAACCTATTAAAAATTGATTAATTTTCGAATTAATAAAAATTTAAGTAGGTACTTAGTTGAATGTGACTGAGTTACGAACGGGGTCCACAGACTGAAGTAAAAGTGCCAGTCGATTAATTCAATTAAAATATTTGTTGATAGTCTAACTGACGGACTAATTGTAATTTTTTTGCCATCTACGCTATTAGTATTTGCTTTTATCGTGGATAGAACCTGGATGAGGCTGGCTCCAGGGCATGGGGAGAATGGTGGTACAAGTAAATATAATCAAATGCCTAGCAGTGCGAGAAGTCGCACTGTTGATGAGGTTGTTGATGAAAATAATGAACATTTAATTGTTTTAAATGATTACTTATGATTGATTCTAAAACGACTTGTTACAGTAATGACTATGAAAAATTCTTTACAGTTATTAATTTTTACACACAAAACTTTATACATCAAGTTACCTTTCTCCAGGAAAACTACGGTACAGCCTTAACATGTTATCTGAACTGTGTTCCACCTGGAACACGACCTTGGCCATGTTGCCCAGCAGTGGGATGGGCGTGAACTGCTTGACGCCATTTCGGCTGAAGGTCGAGTAATTCTGGCGGTAATATATCACCAGCGCCGCTATTACAATAGCCACCCAGATTAAGAGAATCATGATCTGAAACAACACATACAGAGTATAGGTAAACCACCTCATCACGAAGCTGTCATACTAACATTCTATACATCAAACTATGTAAGTTTACGCAAAAACTTTTGGTGGGAAACGACTTTTTTTTGGGGTGAAAAATCATGATTTGTGGTAGAACTCATTGTAACACACACATTTAAAACATTGTGGGTGATGTATTGTATAGTACGGGTTTCGTAGAGGTTTTTAAAGTAAAAACGTTTAGAAAAACTTGTCGAAAAGTTGGAACTTTGACCCCCAATATCACAATAAACCGTCAACCGTGTAAATATATAAACCGCCTGGTTTTCAGATATGGTGTAGAACAAAAAAAACGATCGCAATTGCGGGGAGAACGTGTCTAATGTGTTTCCAGGGAGTGAGTATATTACATAGGTGACTGCCTTTCGGACCTCAAAAATCCATAGCTAGCAGTAATACAGTACTTCAAGATGTTATGATTTTTTTTTTATGAGGACTGTTTTACTTACGGTAAAATGTAAGCCTAAGCTTAACTTAACTTAACTTAATTATGACAGGTCAACTTTTACTTTACTTTTTAGAAGAGTTAGTGTGTTGCGGTGTTACACAAATTATTAGTTGGTTTAGACTGAGAAGAAATACCAAGAGGTCCAAACACTGACTTTATTAAATCTAGACAATCTCTTGATGAGATCACATAATCAATAGATTTCAGTCAGAGGTGGTGGTTTATTCAAGAAAGACCGACACACAGACACAGACAGTTTGTCAGTGCAAAGAAATTATCCAGCGACACGCCAAACAACACCAAAGAGTAAAATAGAAATTATGTCAAAAGATCTCACATTTTCGTCACCAAGTTTGTTTACAAACACTAGCGAACAAAATACCTTGCTTAACTAAACAATTCCGTCGTGTTGCAAGACTCGAGAACAAAATGTTTATGAATGTACAGATATAGACCCTGACAATATATAAGGTAAGTTATGTTATCAGTAAGTGACTTATCTATTGAACGTACAAAAATAAAGCTATTAGATAATTAAGATGGGATTTGATTTAGTACGATACAATTCAACTTTTTGGATAAGTAGTGCTGATAATGAAATCATGACATTACGTATTTTTGCATCCTGGTCAAATTCAAGAAAGTATCTATCTAATGATTCTCGACCTGAATCGATATAGAAACGCAGCCTGCGTTTTAATTAGGGTGCATTTTAGGTAGTGTTTTTTCGCCGATCGGTTGCCATCTTGTTTAATATATCTCAAATGACTTAAAAGTGAACCCAGCGTCAGCTGATGCACCCGCGGTGGGTGTAGTATTGGGAGGTTGGGTTAGGTTACCTGAGATGTCGTGCGGTGTCCCACAGGGATCGGTTCTGGGACCGCCCCTGTGGAACATCGGTTACGACTGGGTGCTGCGCGCGGACCTCCCTAGTGGTATCAGCGTTTGCTACGCAGACGACACCCTGGTGCTGGCACAGGGGAGGTCACACGAGGCGGCGGCCGAAACCATGACACGCAGGGTTGCGATAGTCGCTGAGAGGATCCGGCAACTGGGTCTCGAGGTGGCACTGCACAAGTCCGAGGCCATGTGCTTTCATGGGCCTCGGAATGCGCCACCGTCGGGATCCACACTGACGGTAGGAGGGGTATCCATCGGCGTCGAGTCGACGTTGAAGTACCTAGGACTCGTCCTCGACAGCCGGTGGAACTTCGTGGAGCACTTCCGACGTTTGGCTCCCAGGCTGGAACGGACCGGGGCTGCCTTCAGGCGGCTCCTGCCCAACTTTGGGGGGCGAAACGCCTCCTGCCGCAGGCTCTACGCGGGGGTTGTGCGGTCCATGGCCCTTTACGGGGCCCCAGTGTGGGCGCGTTCCCTGAAGCGGCGTGCCGCTCACTATCTGAACGCGCCCCAAAAAGTGGTGGCCGTAAAGATGGTCCGTGGATACCGCACGATCTCTCGCGAGGCAGCGGGCCTGCTTGCCGGATTGTCGCCATGGTATCTGGAGGCGATAGTCCTCGCGCGCCTGCATGAGTGGCGCGCGGAGGTACTACGCCGGGGGGAAACTCCGCTGCCGCGGCAAATTGCCGCTCAGCGGACGGACCTCCGGCGCGATCTCATGACAACATGGAGAGAGCGACTGTCGCAACCCCGTGCAGGGCACGCCACGATAGTAGCGGTAAGTCCCCTCTTTGAGGAGTGGCTAGGTAGGCGCCACGGCGTCCTCACCTGCACCGAATCGGGCGGGAGGAGACGCCCGGGTGTTTCCACTGCGAGGATCGACCGGAGGACACGGTGATGCACACGGTGGAAGTCCGCCTTCGTGGGCGGAGCACCGCCGTGTCCTCGTAGCGGCGATCGGCGGCGGCGACCTCTCGCGTCCGGCCCTGGTTCAATCCATGGTCCGGAACGAGACGGAATGGGAAGCCGTCACCTCCTTCTGCGAAGCAGTCATGCTAGCGAAGGAGGTGGCGGAACGAGAGAGGGAAAGAGCCTCTCTTCCCGGCGCCGCGGGAGACGCACCAGGCGTCGGGGACCACGTGGTGGCTAACGGCCACCGTAGATGCGGGCCTGTGGACGGTTGGCTATGGGCTAGCTAGCCGTCCGTCCGTCTAATGACGACGACAGGCCGTGTCGACGGCGCGTTCGTGTTCCACGCGCGCCTCAAAGAGATGTCAGCATAAGGGGAGGGGCCCGAAAGGGCCGAAGCCTGCCGGGGTTGCGGGCCTGTTCGAAAGAGATACCGTGGCCCCGGAACATAAAGGGCGAGGAAGGAACATGGATGGGTTTTAGTCAGTAAAAGTCTGACACTCCCTCCCGCTCCGCCCAGAGTGGGAGAAGTCATTTGATGATTTCCCATCCTAAATGATATGAAATGAATCCTAAATTTATTGCACTAGAATATTGATTTTAGACTGATTTTGTTTTTTTTTTCAGTATAATAGAATTGGTACTTATGTACTATGTACAGTAAGCGTTCATAAGCGCACAGGCACGCGAAGGATCATATTGCTGTGAACGCACGGCCGAGCGTCCGTGCGGCTGTATGTGTAAGCTGTCTCAATACAGTACCTACGCACACCACAGCCACAGAGTCGCCTACTGTCGCAAGTTGTCGCGTCGCTCTCCACGAAACAAAAAGATATATATTACCGTCTCTTTTGTTATACACGCAGCAAACGCATGATCGTATTTGCATTGGATAGGTAAACTTCGACCATATCTACCAGGTGTTGATAGCTGTTTAGGTTAAGCAGTGGATTCACGATCAACGTGTCTTGAGTTCAAATCCCGTTTACATACGGGTTTTTTTTTTGTAACCACTTTAATTTATATTTGTATTTTATACAAAAACTATTTACTTAGGTTTTTATTTTGAAATGGGTTCATGCTCATTATTTATTTTTTATAAAGATTTAAATATAAGTTAATAACCCATCATAACTATTTATGAGATTGTGTAATATTTTTTCGGTGTTGGAAGGTGGAAAAAAAAGTGCTGACAGATAACAAAAATTGTTTT
The DNA here is from genome assembly GCA_916618015.1 of Xestia c-nigrum. Taxonomy (NCBI): domain Eukaryota; kingdom Metazoa; phylum Arthropoda; class Insecta; order Lepidoptera; family Noctuidae; genus Xestia; species Xestia c-nigrum. The sequence continues at coordinate 25,841,096 of OU745249.1, forward strand.
ATTCGTTTCATTTATTCATATAATTAACAACTTTAATAAGATTTGTAACGTCACATTCCTACCTAGATATAAGAAGTTCTCTTGTTACCGTTCATAAGATTTTTTTGTGTATCTGGATACCCACTTTTAAGTCATTTTTTATTAACATAATAAGGATATTCTAATAACAAAAATATAATTGTTGATACCCACTTCTATCTATCGGTATTCAACAGAGCTTACTGAAAACTAACACATAATTTATACTTCGTGAATATGTTTTTTATGTGACGTCACAATAAATGTAACTCATATTGAGGTTATAGTTTAAGTGTTCATTTTCCTGAAGAAAAGAAGATTGAAACTAAACCTCAATTTAGGAATTATTAATATCGCTAAATATTTTGTAACACGTCTAATTAAAACTAGAACATTAGGGATTAATATTTTGTATAACCCCCATTATTTTCAATGCAGTCAAGTAGACGTATGCGGCTTAAAGTCACCCAAAGGGCAATGGAGAGGGCTATGCTCGGAGTTTACTTGCGTGATCGCATCAGAAATGAAGACATCCGCAAGAGAACCAAGGTCACCGACGTAGCCCGAAGAATTGCTAAACTTAAGTGGCAGTGGGCAGGGCACATTGCTCGCAGAACGGATGGTCGAAAAGTTCTGGAGTGGCGACCGCGAACCGGAACAAAATGGAAGTAATCCAGTGAAAGTCTAAATATTCCCGTGCGAAATGTAATCGTTCTTCTTTATGTCTTTCTGTCAAGAAGGGCATTTTAGCTGATCTTCTGTGATGCAAGCCTTCAGCGTGGAGGGCACGGCGAACAGTTTGCGGTGACTCCGAGTGTGTCGTAGGTGTGAAACCATTGGTTTCATACTCGCCCACGATATGTTGTCGCTGCGCTTCACTAATAAGCGACGACCTTCCACTTCGCTGTCTACTTGCAAGGCTCCCTTCTTCCTCATACCTTTTGATCCAGAGACTTACTGCATTTCTCTAAACAAAAAAAATGATGTTAGGCAGCTGTAATAAATACTAAAGTGACTTCATTCACTCTGCATTTATAAATCCAATAATAAACACTAATTATTTATCTTGCATGATAGATTGAAAAAAAAATAACGAATTAAGTAAACCACAGGTCACCAAATAAATGAACAATTTATAATACCCATTCGTTTTTAAATTTTTAATGTTTAAGTTACAATTCATAAATAATTATAATACTCACATTTAGTCCTATTAAGGCCACTTTTATGAAGCGCGGATAATTCGCGATAATGTCGCTTAATATTAATATTTGCCCGCATTTTAAGAATCACACCAACAACAATACCGCTATCTATTAAACCACACGTCACTGACCATCAAATACCACATTATATAGTGTATTCTGTATGACTACAACCAAACGACAAAGTTCATTCCGATCAAGTTAAAATATTCATAAAACTCATGTCTACCTCACAGAAATCTAACAAAATTCTTGACTTATTTTTCTATCTACCTCCCTAACTTTACGAAATGTGTGAACAAAGCAAACAAGTTAAATAATATAATATTTCTGTAGAGTAAAAACTTACAAAAAGACTAAAAGTAACTGTGCGGGATTTGAACTCACGGCTTACTGATTCGCTCTTAATTCTGGACGGGCCCAACCGCTAGGCCATCATGTCTTAGATATTGGCATTGAAATTATGAACTACAACTAGTTGCTGACAATATCTATTTTGTTGAAAGTAGAAGGTCGTAAGTCAAACTAAACGTCAAGCTATTGCTTTGTGAGATTGCTTATCGACTTTTGGTCGGCACTGTACACATGAGACTGATTAGAGAGTTTAAATAAAATATTTTTAAATGTTGGAATTATGGAGGAAAAGTGTGTGTCAGTCTGTAAAGTGTTACAATGTGATGATGTGCGTATAACCGTAGTGAATGTTCGGGCATGAAACAAAATAATGATAATATGTTGCGTTTATATACCGACTGACTATGTAATTAACTTACCTGAATTGACGCATTGTCTAATTAATATTAATTCAATAGCTAGAGACAATAGTGATACCGAGGCTATCTACATTTTCAATGCGCATCCAAAAGAACTGTTTTGGAACGAATTGTTAGATTTTTGTAATGAGCGGGATTGGACTTGTGTAGATGTAAATGTTTTAGGTGATAACTCTGATACATTTACTTTTGTCAGTGAGGCGCATGGGTGTGCGAGATGGTTGGACCACTGCGTCGTGTCGTAACAAATGATGAATTCAATAGAAGTTGCCACTTTCACACCAACAGTTCTTTCTACTTAATCTGTGGGATCTGCTAATGCGATTGACTTACATAATGATGCAATAAGTAAATTAAATTACCGAATAACTTTAAATCGTAATAATAGAGATAAAATTATGCTAAGTCAGTTCTATTTTGGCTTTACCATCACAATTATCGTTCATAGTGTCAATTTATTTACGTTCTCAGGATGACTTAGCAATTCGTTTGTTTGTTTACGGTCGCGGATCCTGTTACTAATATACAATCAATCAATCTGAATTACCGATATTATCAGCTCGATATATGTATAATGGTTGTTGATTAACGCATTATTTACTGTTATCTCCTGGTTATATCTGCAGATGCAGCGCAAATATCACGATCTGTATGAAAGCCATTTTTTGACTAGCTATTGTGACATCACAAGCACTATTTAGTGATGGGAAAATCAAATTGATTCAAAGACGCCGCCGTCAAAGTGCTAGTTTTTGGATTCTTTTGCCATAAGTTTACCATTATAAAAACGTAAATATTCGATTTTTCGAATTATTTTAGTTCTAGTGTTTACAAAAAGAAACGGGATTCTACCCTTTTTCATTTCTGTCCATCACTCAAAGATTTGCTGGGTGAAAACTCAATTTTGAATAAAGTTCGCCTTTGTATATACCATTCCTCAATTAATATACGAATACTATTTATTGAGTAACTAGCTGACCCGCACAACTTCGTCTGCGTAAGACGAACCAACAGTTTCTAAAATTAGCGCGTTCAACCAACCTAACAAACAAACTCTGCAGCTTTATAATATTAGTACAGATTGAAGTCAGTAACAATTTATTTTTTCTCGAATAGGTTTACATTAATTAATGCCAAAATATTCAACTTATGGTTTTCCAAATAAGGACTCTTCCCTCGACAACCTTACGTTTCTATCCTTGGACACTCGACAATATCATACTCCAGCTAAGTCGAAAGTTCTCATCAAGTGGTATGACATGAGCCGAGACACGTTAACGCTGCTTCAAACTGTTGCGGACCTCTCGCATCTGCCTTCCTTCTCCAAAGTCAGACCTTCAATGGTAGTCACACTCCAGGCAGGTCAACACAATACGATGTAGATGCTGTTAACTCTTGAAAACCTATTGCAAATTCTTTTCGTCTCCAAGCCTTCATCATGAGACCTTCGATGACAGTCATATTCTAGTTATTTCTAAAGTTCTCATCAAGGTGAATTCAGTGAGCCTAGTGACGATATAGCTGCTGTTAACTGTTGAGGATATCTTACTACTACCTTCAGTCTCCATTGTTAGACCATCGATGACAGTCATGCTCCAGATAGGTTTAAAGTTCTTATCAAGATGCACGAAATGAGCCTTAAACACGATAAAGCAGATTTGAAGTGTTGCGGACCTCTTGTGACTGCCTTTTGTCTCCATCGTCAGACCTCCGATAATACTCATACTCTAGCTAGGTCTAAAGTTTATATCAAGGTGCATGAAATGAGCCGACACACGATACAGCTGCTGTAACTGATCACAGTCAAATTTCAGACAGGTCTAAAGTTATCAAGAAGGTTTATGAAATAAGCGCCAAAACGATCTTCTTCTTTATCGTGTGGTTAGTGCCTAACCTGTTGTCAGAGTTTTTATGCCGCCCAAGGTCCTCTGTCTTGGCTTTACATGCCGTCGAGAAATAACTCTCAGGCATGCTGTGGTTTTCTCACAATGTCTTTCTTCACCGAAGCAAGCGATCTTTCCTTCCTTATCGTGTTGTTGCCTAACCTGGTGTAAGAGTTTTTATGCTGCCCATGGGCCTCTGACTTGGCTTAACATGCCAAATGTTTCTCAGGCATGTTGGTTTCCTCACGATGTTTCAGCAAGCGATACACAACACAACACAACTATTTTCAATAAAAAATGGGACAAACTTTGCTAAACACGCTTTTCAATTAAAATAATCATGAAAACCGGACTTTTCTGGAAAAAGTTATGCATCATCATCATCATCCATAGTCCGACTTCACCGAGTGCTTGGTACAGGCCTCTCTTTGTTTGTGCCAAGCTCCACGCTCTTGTGCCGCATTAATGGCAACAATATCGTCTGCTTATCTCACCGCTGGACGACCAAAACTTCTGTTTGGATTTCTAGAATGCCACTTGGTCACAGCTTTACTCCACCTGACATCACCGCGCCTTGCTAGGTGTCCTGCCCTACTCCATTTGAATTATCATCATTCATCATTATTTCAGCCGAAAGACGTCCACTGCTGGACATAGGCCTATCAAGTGTCGCCACATTGACCGGTCTCGTGCGACTTCATCATTGGGTCATTTGAGTATTGCTTAGGCATAATACAGGTACCTACATAAAGAAAAACAGGCGTTGAATTGAGAACTTCTTCCAAAAAACCAAACTTGAGACATCTGACACGGGGGAAGTCATTCACAGAGTCAGAGGAGAAGTCATTTGACGATTTCCTAAAAAAAAAGGCATCTGACTCGGGCGAATGCCAGTATCATTCTTTCACGGAAAATCATAACACCGTGATTCAGAAAATAGAGTCAAATGAACAACGCCATTTATAGAGCACGAAGTTAAACTGCTAAAACATATGCATGGAAAGCGGTCGAACGGACACTCTACTGGCTTTGTAGATTTTTAAAGCAGGGTCATGTTGACTATTCTCTTCTTCTCTATCTTGTGATTTTTATTCATTAGTACCATATTGGTTTCATAGATGTCATTGCATGTATCTGTCACCGTAAAATTGTCAAATACGTTATATTGTAATATCTCTAGCGATATTGTAAAGTCTCGAATTATTGTCAAATGAACATACTGCTTACAACAAAACGCATTATTTTTCGTGAAATGCATGCGATGGTAGTCAACTTACGCGGTGTGGAGGGAAGGAGGGGTCCCCCTTGCCCAGTGGCACAACTCTCATGAAAAGATAATGCACCATTCCTGAGAAATACCGATTACACTTTATATTCCCCCTAAAAAGCGTAGTCGACGGAGCCCCGCTTCGCGGGGGCCCTATTTGCGAGTGCAGAGCTTAAGGAACCTAACTAACCTAACGGGGGGGTGCCCTAAGTCCCAATTATGGGGGCAGAGATACTTCCGTATGTTCAGTTGACAATAATTCGAGACATTACAATATCGCGAGAAAAAACAGGTTATATTGTGATATAACGTATTTGACAATTTTACGCTGACATATCTTTAGATCATGGTGATAAGTTCTCCTTAAAAACTTTAAAGTCATAATATATTTTGATGAAAAGCACCGATTGCAAAGAAACAAAAATCAAAACTTTCTCTAAGTTATGCACACTCATAATTTGTGCAAAATCAAAATCAAAATCAAAGCATTTATTTCAAGTAGGCCAGTTACAGGCACTTTTGAATTGTCGAAACAAAATGAACATTTAAAGTAGCTACAGTCCCAGTCACAAGACATAAAAACTGTGAAAGTACTGTAGTTGCCCATTCCCTAACGTAGATCTCTATGGAGAAGAACGGGCAAGAAACTCCATGGACACTCTTTTAAATCAAAATATTGTATGCATTAAATCAAACCACATTGGTTTTATAATTTACACGTAAAAGGGCTACGTAGAGACACACAGACACAGACGAAAATTAAAGAAATAGTAGAAAAAGGGTTCTGTGTGTGATCCTTTAACAGTTCAAGCGCCATGTTTACAGATTTATTATTTGAAATAAATGATTCCCAAACTGTCGTTTCATCATCATCATCATCAGCCTATAATGTTCCCACTGCTAGGACACGGCCTCCTCTCAATGAGAGGGTATGGGCTATAATCTACTACGCGGGCCCAGCGCAGCCTCACTGTCGTTTAAGTGTTAAAAAATATGTATAAAACAATGATTTAAGAATATGTAAGCTTTAAAAAAAAGAAAATACTTTGTTACAAAAAGTGAAAACCGTTTTTGAACGTGCGAACCAAAGTTATTATCGGAAATCTTACAGCATTACACAAAATCAAAAAGTATTTTACGTCTGTACTGAGGCTTGAACTTGCGACTCACTGTTCGAAAGGCGGTTGCCATCACCGACGGGCTATTTGTTCTAGCCGCTCGATCGCTTCTTGCAACCACAGTTGCGAAGAAAAAGTTGTCAATTTTGCTTCGTGCAACCGTGGTTGCAAGGCGATGAAGTATTTTTAATTTAATTTAGTCTCTATATCAAACGCATAGGGTCGTAGTAGTATGTATTTAAACCAAAGACAGATATATTTCTCATAGACGTATGCCCATATTACCAACATCACAGTAGAAAAATAACGAAATATTGTCAGTTGTGTTTATGTGAGTGAAGTGACGCTATAGTGTTTTCAAGGAGGTGATAAAATATGTCGTAAGTTTATTATTTTACTGATTTCTGCTGATGTTTTTGTACTAAATTAATCTCTAACGTGTGTGTTTTTATATTAAAGTAATATTTTTAAGTACATTGTAAGACAACATTTAAAAAATCGTCATTTTAACAACATACTCGCTGTGTCGTAGTCCTAAACTTAATTTTCTACTGCTATATTATCGTAAATACGATGTTTTTCTTAAACATACAATATTATTAATGATATTTGGCTATATTTATTCAATTTAAGGTATTAAGTTGAGTAAATTGTTCTTCAGATTATAACAGATTACGAAAATTAAACCGCCCGGTAAATTTTTACCTACTCAATTTGAAATTGCCGCTTTGGTTGCGCGAAGCAATATACGTGTTTTGGCTTAGGGTTGGCGGTCGGTGTTTTTTGTTGGCTTGTTTTTATTTTATTTATTGGTGAAAGGTGACGAGTAATTTTTATAACTCTTAAGTTAATTATGTTTTTATTTCTTTATTTTTTAAATAGTGCTAAGATGTAAAAACTAGTCATTTGTCCTGCATAAAATTGATAGTTATGGTGATTTTAATAACCTTCATTTTTCGAAGTCGGTTAAAAACTATTTAAATTGTGTGCAAAAATAAATAACATAAATAAAATTTGATTTTAAGAAAAAAAAAAAGATTTATTTACACAATGTTGTTCTCTTAATTTAAGCAGTATGTCGTAGTAATTGACAGCCCTAGTTCAGAATGGCCGCCATCTTGCGGTTCGGGCGTCAAATGCTTGATCTCAAGTCCCAGTCAAGTTACGAATGTGGCCGTTTTTATTTATTTTTTTATTAATGTTAATAATACTTTATTTTTGAGATTTATGACGCTTTCGAAACGTTAGGATTTGCCCTATTTATTGTATTAGTAAATATGATTGCAACGGCGGTCTATATTTACAAATTTAACGATTTAGGTAGGCAATGCAAATTGGCAAAAATATGTGCCGCTTATTTTAATTTATAAATTTGACAAAAATTTAAGAATAACACATTTAAAGTATTATATTCATCTAAGAGTGAAGAAAATTACCTTTACAGAGGTGGTTATATTTTTGTTCTATGTACTTTAGTTTTAATGTTAAGTGCCCTAAATTATACCTAAAAAAAGTTACGATCTTTTACGCATCCGCGAATTCTGCTCCTGGTTTTACATAATATTTTTATTACATTCTGATATGTAAATTGTTTTCAAATACTATTAAATATGTATAATAATAAACCTAGTTTAAGAATAAAACAAATAACTACATACTTCTTGATCATTTTTTTTTAAAACCCCTATGTTTTACAAAATTTCGCTAAAATGGGTGGTTCTCTTAATTTAAACACTTGTAAAATATTATTGTAGTCATATTTTTAAAATAAAGCGATCACACATTCTTTCTTATCTCATGGACTACTCATAACAGTAAAAATATTTGAAGTGCTCCACTCGAGCAAGTCATAAATTAAGTTTTAGTACCAGCGGGCAGAACGCGCAGTAAGCGGTCCAAAGTAACTGGCAAAGTAAGGTAACCATTTTTTTTCGCGCAAGCGATCGAGCGGCTAGTGACTATTTGTCTAAAATAGTTATTTCATTTTCAACTTTACACCCGGAACGCGCCCGTGGGCTAAACTTGTGATCTTGTTACTCGATTTCTTAAAAATAATTACCGGCTGCCAACACGTTTACTTTTCTACAAACCCAAACATAGTGTGGTGTAAACTCACAATAATTGTTTTCAAACCTCCAGCAAGTGTAAATCGGCTAATAAAATTATTAGCAAATAATCTAAAAGTGCTGTTTCATAGTGCCAGATCCAAACGTGCAAGGAAATTTCGCGGTTGTGCAAACTGCATAAAGGCGAAAGTCCGGCGAGTGCGCAGATGCCCCAGTAGTACCAACCTCCCGACGAAGATCTTGGCGAAAGCGTTCCAGCGTTGAGTGCGGTGCGACTGCGTAGCATTGCGAGCTTACGCGACCAAGGCGCCACCCCCGCCATATTAAGGAACTAATTTCGACACTTTGAAACCGTGAGCAGAATTTTAATTATTCAACGATTTGGGCCGTTTTTTGTTTACGTGCATGTATTCAATGCATCAGCTACGCCGAGATTTCTAAAGGATAGTGCACCTAACTCGGTGGTCACTTGTGAGAATTGAACAATTGTTGAATGCTTTGACAGCGTACGTTCTTACACCTCTGCCAAATAAATATTACCCATTTAAATATCATGGCTGGCGTACAACGCTCCCCACCGAATACGCCTAAAAATCCAACAAACAAACTGACTCATACACAGACTCAATCTGAACCTGATCTTAAGTCGGCAATCGAAGATAGCGCTCATGTCAACACAAATAGAAACAAACGCGCCCGACAAGAGAAATCACATCAGAGCGGTGCAGCCTTGAGCACGCAAGAGCTGGAAGACAAACTTGATGTATGGCAGAAGGAACGTGACACTAGCGTCTCGAAATTAACCAAGGCCCTATCAGAACAGACGATTCTAATTTCCAAACTAGTCTCTGATGCTGCTGAAATTAAAGCTCAAAACAGCAAAATCCAAGCATCCAACATCGAGATTCGACAGTCGAACGAGGAAATCATGCAATCGATAACTTTCATAAACAGCAGTTTCGAGGACTTGAAACTAGAAGTTGAGGACTTAAGAAGGGAACGACAGGAACAGCAGCTGTATATAGAAAATTTAGAGAAAAAAATCCACGACATGCAACTGATGTCACGCTCTTCTGGCATCGAACTTCGAAACATTCCTATGGGAAATGAAGAGAATAGTGCTAGCCTCATTACAACCGTGTGTAACATCGGCAAGCAAATTGGAATCAACGTAACTGAACCTGAGTTTCGTGATGTCCACCGCCTATCAGGAAAATCAAACAATTCTACAACACCACGACCTATTATCGCAGAATTTACTTCAGTCCAATCCAAGCAGTCATTTCTATCAGCTGTCCGATTATACAACAAGGATAAACCAAAAGAGGATAAGTTGAGCACAACACTTATTGGTATTCCGGGGAAATGCCAGCCTATTTACATCACTGAACAATTACCTGCCAACACCAAAAAACTGTTTTATCTATCCCGGGAATTTGCCAAAAAGTACGACTATAAATATTGCTGGATTGCTAACGGAAACATCTTTCTGAGAAAGCTGCAGGGAGATAAACATATATTAATTCGCTCTGAAAAATGTCTACTGGCTATACCCACCACCAGTATTTGACTAGTTATTAAGCTCCTTCTTATTATTATTATTTTTTTCAAATTTCCCATTATGTTTTTAATTTCAACCACTAGTGAATGTATATGTTATGGACCAGGTGATTAATGCGGGCATTATGCATAATGTTCGAGCATTATGAATAATGGCTATCTCTATCGGGCTAAGTGATTAATACTATCTTAACTTCATTATTTAACACTATGCACGGTCATTATTATAATGCTACATGATAATTGGGCAATTTGATAATAAAGCTAAATTTGACGCGGTGTGAGGGCGGGGAGGGAGGCACGCATGGCGTGGCACGCTTTGACCAATCAGAGACCGCCATCCAGCGCGCAGCTCGTGCGGCGGACTTCAAGCGCTATTGTTTTTGTTTATTTTTGCATTGTAAACGAATATGGACGGACGCGGATGGGTTTCAGTTTCGTAACTCAGTATCAACGCGAGTGTGTCAACACTGAATTACGAAATTGAGATTTATTTTGCCTCAAGATGTTCCAGAGACAGAGATTTCGCTGAGAAAGTGTTGCAGAATGCCCTCTAAATGCGGAGGGCAACGTTATAGTAGATGCGGTTGTAAAAATGGATGGAAGCTTGATAATGTAGTTGTCGCCAAGCCAAAAAGGCAAAGGCAAAGGGCCGCTCGGGTCGATCTTTAGGTTAAGTTGTGCTTGCCTAGGTTGGTCTGTGGATGGGTGACCACCCTTACATAACGAGTTTCTTTCGTGCCTCGGAAAGTACGTTAAGCCGTTGGTCCCGACTGTCATTTGTCCCAGTGGCCCCAAAAGTCTGACACCAGTCTTACCAAGTGGTATCGTTTTCCCAGAGTTACCTGGGTTGTGGAGGTCAGACAGGCAGTCGCTCCATATAAAATACTAGTATTCAGCTGTATCCGGTTAGACTGGAAGCCGACCCCAACATAGTTGGGAAAAGGCTAGGCATATGATGATGATGAGTAGGATAAGTAGGATATATATAGTAGGATACGAGTAATAATAAGTCATTTCTATAAAACAATATTAGACATAGACATGTTGTAATTTTTTTGATTTTTAATATGTTTTATGTTATATTTTTAATATGACTTCTTAATGTAGAAATCCTTAATGATTAATCCAAATAATGAGTCTGATTATTTAGATGGTTCAATATTTAGTTTATTTAAAGTTAAATGACAATAACTATAAAAAAATATTTATTAAATATGTTTGTATTACTCTGCCCAAACGGTGATGGACAATATGTATAATGCCCGGTCAATTTGATTATTTGAATAATTTTTACCAAATTGCACTTTTATATTGGCTATTTTTCATAATGACCGGGCATTATGTATACTGCCCAATTCATCACTTGGTCCATAACATATACACAAACAACTGCAAATCGCACACACACACAAACCTGAACACCTTATCCACCAATACTTCACCAGCACAAATTCACAAATAATATGCATCAAACACAAACAAAAGAACATCCTTTCACCATTACATACACTACAGAGGGACATCTCTGATATTTTAGTGGTACTGTTAGGAACCTGTAGCGAAACTAGCAACAATTACCATAGAAATAACTTAATTCTCAATCTCAATGGCTACTATAAATAATATTAATGATGACCTAGACAGGCTTCACCTAGAAAATTCATTCTTAATTAACCCAGAAGACTGCGTTAAATATTCAATTTATAATAAAATGAAGATACTGCACGTGAATATACGCAGCATAAGTAAAAACTTCGATAGTCTTCAAACACTTATCCATACCACTAAAGTTGAATTTGATGTTATTGTGCTGACAGAGTGTTGGTTGAGAAAAGTCGATAACGTACCTATAATGAATGGATATCAGTCACACTATTCCTCAAATAACTCAAATCAAAATGAAGGCGTCGTAATCTACGTGAAAACTGATTCTGGCGCCACTGTATACGAACCCAACATGGTACATGCAAACTGTCTCATATGCAAAATAGAACCGGGACTTGCTATTGTGGCAGTTTATAGGTCTCCGTCGTACAACACCAGAGATCAATTTGAAAAGTTTTTTAATAGCCTAAATGATGCCTATAATGATCTATCAACTTATCAGAACGTGTTCCTAGTTGGTGACCTGAATATCGACATCAGGCAAGAAAACAGAAACGACCGTAGCTTGGACTATCTTATCCTAAACGCCTCTCACGGACTATCACCTACCCACCTACTTCCAACCAGATTAGAAAACTGTTTAGACCACCTTCTAGCAAAAACAAATTTGGAAACTACCACCTTAATTCTGGAATCACACTTTACTGACCACAAACCGATAGTACTATTTCTCAAATACAAAATCCCTACAAGTAACAAAAAAACCACTGCCTCTCGCATAAACTATGACGCTCTGAAAGACGAACTGTGGAATACAAGTTTTGCAGATATCTACATGACTCGTGACGGTAACGTAGCCATGAACATATTAATAAAAATTATCTCTACAATTACAACTAAACATACAATACAAGTCACCATCCCGAGGAAACAACGAACCATAAAGCCATGGATCACCGCAGGTCTTCTAAAATGCATGAAGAATCGAGACAAGATGCATTTAAAATTAAAAAAAGATCCAGATAATTTAATTCAAAAAATCACGTATACGCGCTATAGAAACTATTGCAATGAACTTCTTAGAAAACTTAAACAGGCACACGAACACAATGAACTGCAAAAAAGCAAAAACAACCCAAAAGCCTTATGGAAAACAATTAAAGAAATCACGAACACTCGCCCAACACGAAATAGTTCAGACATTTTGTTGAAATTATGTGACACTCCTACGTCTTCCATTAATAATGTGTGCACTTTTTTCACCAATGTTGGTAAAAACTTGGCATCCAAGATACTACAAAACCAAACTACATCCACCAATAGTCCTTCCCCCGAAACCTTAACAACAAGCAATCCTTGTAATTCGCTTGTCATTTCTGAAATAGAAGAAAGTGACGTTGAAGCAACTATACTTCAGCTACGCAGTGACTGTGCCGTAGGCTGGGACGGTATCACGTCAACATTACTTAAAACGCATCGGCGTATCCTAGTTCCACATATAACCTACATCCTTAACCTCTGCATTCAGTCAGGAGTTTTCCCAAATGCTCTTAAAAAAGCTATTGTGCACCCAATTTTCAAGGGAGGGGACAGAAACTGTGTTGACAATTATAGACCCATATCTGTCCTAACATCGATTTCAAAAGTTTTTGAGAAAATTCTCAACAACCAACTGAGAAACTTCCTAGACAAATTTCATCTCATAGCCAACAACCAATACGGCTTTCGCCCAGGAGTATCAACTGTAGACGCGGTACTAGATCTTACGCAATTGGTTGCTAAAAAACTCGACGAAAAAATGAAGTGCCTAGGAATTTTCATAGATCTTTCGAAGGCGTTTGACACGGTTTCTGTGCCCAAACTTATTTCTAAGTTGGAATCATTGGGTGTTCGTGGTAAAGCGCTTGAACTTTTCTCAGACTACCTTAAAAACCGCAGCCACCAAGTCCAAATTGGTTCCAATTTAAGTGAAGAGATGTTAGTGACTTGCGGTGTACCACAAGGTAGCATACTAGGGCCGATATTGTTTCTTATTTACATAAACGATCTCTGCAACATGACGCTCCCTAACTGCAACATATACACCTATGCAGATGACACCGCAATTATCGTCCACGGTCCCTCGTGGGAAGTTGTTAAAAGCAACGCTGAATCTGCCCTGAGTAGAATCATGCGCTGGTTCAACTCAAATCTACTGACGTTAAATTTGTCTAAAACTTTATACGTTCCTTTCGCTATCCGCTGCAACATGAAACCATCAAGTACCTTCTCCATAACGGCACACTCATGTAAAGGTCCCGTAACAGTAACACATTGCTCCTGTCCAAAATTAAGAAGAGATGACAGTGTAAAATACCTCGGCATCCATATAGACAAAGGACTAAGATGGGACAAACACCTAGACACACTCACCACCCGAATATTGCGACTTATCTCTGTCTTCAAATCACTCAGGGGGTCAGCTGATCATGACATTCTTAAAATGGTATATCTTGCCCTGTGCCAATCAGTGTTAGGGTACTGCATCAATGTGTGGGGTGGGGCTAAGAAGACAGGTCTCCTGAGGGCTGAGAGAGCACAAAGAGCAGTCCTTAAAGTTATGACAAAGAAACCACGCAGATATCCAACAGCGCAACTTTATTCAGACTGTAAAGTTTTAACTGTACGACAGCTATTTGTGCTTCAATCAATTCTTAGGACACACGTCGGTTTAGCTCCTCCCGACCCCAAAAAACGTAAACAAGTTATTCCCAGCATCCAACATAAAACTAAGTTTTCAAGGCACCAATTTTATGTCATAAGTACGCACATTTATAATCAAGTTCATAAAAAACTGAACATTCTCGGTCTCCCTAGGTTTAAACTAAAACGAGCAGTCATGGAATGGCTATTAAAACAAGACTATCAAAATACGGAATCACTTCTTACTTACATTACTTAATAAACAATCACTAATTATGTCACTCATCTATTTCTCGCACTAACGCTATTTTCTACCATATTCAATACACACTAAAAACATACACTCACTTTATGCACTCCGCTCACGACAAGCACAAACTCCCCAAACACTCCCATTCACATTCACTTTCATCAACATTTGCATTTACATCATTCATTCTTCACCTTCTCACTCTCATGTTAAATTTAAATTAAGTTAAATTAAGTTAAATTTTAAGTTAAATTTTAAAGTTAAATTTTGCCACAAGATCATTTACCTAAGCGCCCACTTCACACAGTCCACTGGCACGTCTGCCACAATAGAATTATATAAGCATATCCCATAGCCGGACACTGCCCCCTAAGATACAGGCCTAGCCTAGTTTAGGGGACAGGGTTGAACTCATTGTAATTATTTTGAAATGCTAATTTAATAACTTTAATCTGTAAACAGTGCAATGTACGTGAACTTTGTGGTAATAAATAAATATTATTATTATTATTAAAATATTATTATTTTATTACAATGCATGTTATGACAGTTGTCAGTTGTCAAACAGTTGAAAACTATAGACGAAATGCAATATTGCTCATCCCCGTAAGTAATTAGCGTGATCATATATAGCCTATGTCCATCCCTAGGTTGAAATACATCTCCTAGCCAAATTTCATTACGATCCGATCAGCCGATTTAATTGTATATTTATCTCCGCATAATGTAGTGCGTGCTGTGCTTTTCTATAAGTGATGAGGCGCTTAGACTTAAGTTTGTAATGTACAAATGATATTGTTACAGTGTACTCATTGTTGAGAATGCCATATAATAAATAAATGAATAAATCATCAGCCTATAATGTTCTGCTGGGACATGACCTCCTGTCAATGAAAGAGAATGAGCTATAATCTACCACGCCGGCCCACTGCTAATTGGTAGATGTCACATGTCTTCGAAATAATTGGTTTTAGGGCATGCCGGTTTCCTCACGATGTTTTCCTTCACCGTTTTGATAGCAGCGGCGATAAAATAAATTACACAAAGTAATGCGCTTGTCTGGGTTGGAACCCACGTCTTACTGTTCGTAAGTCGGGGCCGCCATCACTGAGCCACCGCTGCTCTCAAGAACTTAAATGCGGCTAATGATATAGGTCTATTATTTTTTAATTATCTAAAATTCTTATCATTTTTCAACGCAATCAAAGCATAATCGATATTATAATAACAATTTTCAATTAATAAAAGTCAAAAAGTCTACAAAAATCTCCGCCATTAAAAAAATATAGCTGTTACAAAAATCCAAAAATTTCAATTAATTTTTCTCAAAACGAGTATTTTTTACTTGTACCACTTTTCACTAAAGGCACAGCATTAATATTGATATAACCATGAGATAACGAGCTGATAATATCAATATTTCAGATTGATTGAAAAATTGTGATAGTATTAGGAACAGGATCCGTGCAAGCGACCGTAAACAAACAAACGAATTGCTAAGTCATCCTGACAACGTAAATAAATTGACTCTATGAACGATAATAATTGTGATGGAAATCCCAAAATAGAACTGACTTATCATAATTTTATCTCTATTATTACGATTTAAAGTTATTCGGTAATTTAATTTACTTATTGCATCATTATTTAAGTCAATCGCATTAGCAGATCCCACAGATTAAGTAGAAACACCTGTTGGTGTGAAAGTGACAACTTCTATTGAATTCATCATTTGTTGCGACACGACGCAGTGGTCCAACCATCTCGCACACCCATGCGCCTCACAGACAAAAGTAAATGTATCAGAGTTATCACCTAAAATATTTACATCTACACAAGTCCAATCCCGCTCTTTACAAAAATCTAACAATTCGTTCCGAAACAGTTCTTTTGGATGCGCATTGTAGTCACCGAAAATGTAAATAGCCTCGGTATCACTATTGTCTCTAGCTATTGAATTAATATTAATTAGACAATGCGTCATTTCAGGTAAGTTAATTACATTGTCAGTCGGCATATAAACGCAAAATATTATCATTATTTTGTTTCATGCCCGAACATTCACTATACGGTTATACGAACATCATCACATTGGAACACTTTTACAGACTGACACACACTTTTCCTCCATAATATGGCAACCCCTCCGTAGCGCCTCCCTCGCAAGGGACCTGAGAAGGTGTCACCAGCCGACGTCAATGTTCCTCCAAAGTCATCGTGTATTGCATCCAGTAACCACGTCTTTTGTACGAGTAGTGCTACGATATCACCCATTTGACAGAGACTTCTTACACCATCAATGGAACGCTTACACGATTGCGCCTCCAACAGACCGGAACACACTGTTACAATTGTAACTTATTTGTATTATTCATGCAGGGCCGAGCCGCCCCTGTGTGCGAAGTGTGCGGTGCACACAGGCACCAAAACAAAAGGGGCGCCGGCGCCGGCGCCGGCGTCGCCATTGAAATTATTTTTGTTACACTAACACAACCACATAATTATTCTATGTAGTGGAGTATCGATAAAATAGTAGATACAATAGGCTCAACATATGTCTTGTGAATAAACATAAATTGCACCTATTGAACAATGTAAAAGTCTCCCAATATTTACGTTTGTGGTTTAATTTTACGCCTTGGGTTTTAGTCTACATTAGTAACGAGCTCAGCGTCCAAAAATCAAAAGATCTGACGTGTTTGTTTAAATTTATTTATAATCGCAACCCGATGCTAATGATGCGATGTGTGCGACGCTGTGTGCTGAATGTTATTTTGTCGAACTTTAGTCGATCCATCCCGGGTTCGATGCCCGAGTTTGGCAAAATAATTTTCGTCAATCTGTGTATGCAGATTTGTTTCCTTTAAATAATAAAGGTTCCTTTGGGTAAAATTTGCTAACTCCAGTATTTCGATTACTTTCCCTTCAAGTGGCTTTGAAAAATTTCACCCTGTATAACATAATTATTTATTTTAAAAATTGTGAAGAGGTTTGTGCACTGCAAAAAAACATGCTATCAAGCATACACAATGCATGCAGCATACGAACATAATCAAGCATACACCATGCGTGCAGCAAGCATGTAACATGAAAACATCTAAACAAGCATATACCATTCATGCAGCAAGCAAGCATGCAGCATGCAAACAAACATGCAGCAATCATGCAGCATGGAGTATGCAACATGCAGCAGGCATGGTTTCTGTCACGGCTCCGTTGCTGCGGGGCTCCTGCGGTGCCACGCGAGCTTATCGTCGCAGATGCTTTAACGCTCACCACCACAACTTCGGCTTGCTGGCCGGTGAACCGCGGCGGCGAGTGTTACAACCACCCGCTCCTCAACTCGCCCTAAACCCCTAAAGTTTGACCCTATGGAATTAACCCTTATTTTAATCATTTAAAAATATTTTATTTAAACTCTCTAATCAGTCTCATGTCTACATTAAGTACCACATTTATAATACTGAAAAAAATAACAAAATCAGTCTAAAATCAATATTCTAGTGCAATAAGGTTTAAACACTTAAAAATCAGACTGTGTATTTAGGTATATTTAACAAGATGGCAACCGATCGGCGAAAAAACACTACCTAAAATGCACCCTTATTAAAACGCAGCCTCTCTGTACACTTACTTACTTACTGGTCTCTGTAAATGTGAAAAAACCATTTTATTATCGATTCAGGTCGGGAATCATTAGATAGATACTTTCTTGAATTTGACCAGGATGCAAAAATACGAAATGTCATGATTACCATTATCAGCACTACTTATCCAAAAAGTTGAATTGTATCGTACTAAATCAATAATCCCATCTTAATTATCTAATAGCTTTATTTTTGTACGTACAATAGATAAGTCACTTACTGATAACATAACCTACCTTATATATTGTCAGAGTCTGTATCTGTACATTCAAAAACATTTTGTTCTCGCGTCTTGCAACACGACGGAATTGTTTATATAAGCAAAGTATTTTGTTCGCTAGTGTTTGTAAACAAATTTGGTGACGAAAATGTAAGTTCTTTTGACATCATTTCTATTAAACTCTTTGGTATTGTTTGGCGTGTCGCTGGACTATTTCTTTGCACTGACAGGGTCACAACGAAGGTCACTCAAAACTGTCTGTGTCTGTGTGTTGGTCTTTCTTGAATAAACCCCCACCTCTGCCGGAAATCTATTGATCTCATCAAGAGATTGTCTAGATTTAATAAAGTCAGTGTTTGGACCTCTTGGTATTTGTTCTCAGTCTTAACCAACTAATAATTTATGGTAACACTGCAACACACTTAACTCTACTAAAAAGTAAAGTAAAAGTTGACCTGTCATAATTCCATAGCTAAGTTAAGTTAAGTTAAGCTTAGGCCTACATTTTACCGTAAGTAAAACAGTCCTCACAAAAATCATTACATCTTGAAGTACTGTATAACAGCTAGCTATGGATTTTTGAGGTCCGAAAGGCAGTCGCCATATGTAATATACTCACTCCATGGAAACACATTAGACACGAACAAAACGAAGCCGAAAGGCACTTGTTCTCCCCGCTATCGCAATCGTTTTTTTGTTCTACACCATATCTGAAAACCAGGCGGTTTATATATTTACTCGGTTGACGGTTTATTGTGATATTGGGGGTCAAAGTTCCAACTTTTCGACAAGTTTTTCTTAACGTTTTTACTTTAAAAATCTCTACGAAACCCGTACTATACAATACATCACCCACAATGTTTTAAATGTGTTACAATGAGTTCTACCACAAATCATGATTTTTCACCCCAAAAAAAAGTCGTTTCCCAGCCAAAGTTTTTGCGTAAACTTACTTAGTTTGATGTATAGAATGTTAGTATGGCAGCTTCGTGATGAGGTAGTTTATTCTCTGTATTTGTGTTGTTTTAGATCATGATTCTCTTAATCTGGGTGGCTGTTATATTAGCGGCGCTGGTGATATATTACCGCCAGAATTACTCGACCTTCAGCCGAAATGGCGTCAAGCAGTTCACGCCCATCCCACTGCTGGGCAACATGGCCAAGGTCGTGTTCCAGATGGAACACAGTTCAGATAACATGTTAAGGCTGTACCGTAGTTTTCCTGAAGAAAGGTAACTTGATGTATAAAGTTTTGTGTGTAAAAATTAATAACTGTAAAGAATTTTTCATAGTCATTACTGTAACAAGTCGTTTTAGAATCAATCATAAGTAATCATTTAAAACAATTAAATGTTCATTATTTTCATCAACAACCTCATCAATAGTGCGACTTCTCGCACTTCTAGGCATTTGATTATATTTACTTGTACCACCATTCTCCCCATGCCCTGGAGCCAGACTCATCCAGGTTCTATCCACGATAAAAGCAAATACTGATAGCGTAGATGGCAAAAAAAATACAATTAGTCCGTCAGTTAGACTATCAACAAATATTTTAACCGAATTAATCGACTGGCACTTTTACTTCAGTCTGTGGACCCCGTTCGTAACTCAGTCACATTCAACTAAGTACCTACTTAAATTTTTACTAATTCGAAAATTAATTAATTTTTATTAGGTTCGTGGGAAGATATGAAATGTCGCAGGAGATGGTATTTATCCGAGACATCGAGCTGGTGAAGAAGATCACCATCAAAGACTTCGAGCACTTTCTTGATCACCGCGATTTATTGAGTTCTGGTGACTCGTACTTCTCCAAAAGCTTGATATCTATGAAAGGTATGGAGAAAGTTATTATAGAAATTACTGATTTCATCATAAATAATAAAATTATCACCTTTTTTTACCCAAACGCATATGGATTTGTTTTATCTCAGGTTTCAGGGGTTCACTTAAAGTAAATCATGTTGCAATCTTCTACAGGTCAGGATTGGAAAGACATGCGTTCTTCATTGAGTCCAGCGTTTACGAGCTCAAAGATGCGTCAGATGCTGCCTTTTATAACAGAGGTTGGCGATCAGATGATACGTTCGCTTCAGAAAAAGATCAAAGACTCCAAAAGTGAGTAATTTTTTGAAAATCCGTGTTGCCGAAGAAACTTTCGAAAACCAACACTTGTGTTTTATTAATATTGGAGTAAACATACTCTGTATAATTAAAGGACCATAAACTCTTTATTTACGTTATTGCATAGGTATCTCAATGCTCTTCGGATGTGGCAACTTAAGTTATAGTCAAACACACTTAGAAGAGTTTGCTAAATCCCCAATTAAAGAATAAACCATTGTTTTCTTAAAGATGGTGACATAGAAGTGGATTGCAAGGACCTGACGACTCGCTACACCAACGACGTGATAGCCTCCTGCGCCTTCGGTATGAAGGTGGACTCTCATAATGACGAGGATAATGACTTCTATGCTATGGGCAAGGCGTCAGCCACTTTCACTTTCCGTCAGCAACTGATGATTTCCTTGATGCAGATTGTGCCATCAATAGTATCTCAGGTAGGTCATGAGAGTGGCTTTCATTATTGATTCAACATTTTGAGGCTTCAAATGGGTGCGTCTGGTGATTTTTAGTCCTGGCGTAGTTCATCATTTCAGCCGAAAGACGTCCACTGCTAGACATAGGCCTCCCCCAAGTGTTGCGACTTTGATCGGTCCCGTGCGACTCGCATCCAACGGATTCCCGCAACCTTCCTACCTTAAAATTTGGACACATAATTATTAATTTCCAGTTTACTTGGTTTATAAGTTTACTATGCTCGTTGAACGTATTTTATCTTTTATTTTTCAGATTCTCAAGTTTGATCTCCTTTCTAACGATTCGCAGACATTCTTTAAGAGGTTAGTTTTGGGAACAATGGAAGAGCGAGAGAAGAAGAAGATACTCAGACCCGATATGATTCACTTGCTCATGCTCGCTAAAAAAGGTAGCTACCCATATTTAACATTATTTTATAATAAACATGGAAACATTTATATCCATAAAAATCAAAATTGACAATTTTACAATACGATGTTTTAAATTACAGGTAAACTGACTTATGACGACGTCAAGTCCAGTAATGACGATGTTGGATTCGCGACAGTTGAGGAATCGGCCGTTGGACAGAAGAAACATAATAGAGGTGTGTATTGTAATTATTCAAGAAGAAAATCAATCATTATAAAAATGGTGAAGCAAAGAATGGAAAGCCAATCCGAATATCGCAGCGGTAGTGAAGCTGCCTTACGTTCTTAGGGTCCCGGGTTCGAATTCCATGCATGGGCATTTGTTTCCGAGTCATGGATGTTAATATGTATAATAAGTATGTATTTACAAACAAAAAGTAATATGTAGTATATCAACTGTCTGGTGTCCAAGACACAAGCGCCGTCCATTGCCACACTAAGGTGAGGCACTGGCGCTGTGTGTAATGTCCAGCGATATTTATTATTTAAAAAAAAAATAATGAACGACAATCAATATCATAAGTTTTGTGCTGAAATATATGTGACGGTTTATAGGTTTCCGTAATCGGTCCAATGTCTGAGCTGTTTTCATCATTATTATAATTACCGAGATGAGGACGTGATCGCCCTAAAACTGGGGGATTTACCTGCTATGAAAAGATCTGATACTTTTTCAGAAGGAACACAATCCTACAAATATTATAAATGCGAATGTTTGTGAGTATGGATGTATGTATGTTTGTAACTGATCACGCAAAAAAACTGCCAAACGGATTTGGATATAAAAATTCACACATATTGTTCAAAAGTATCCGATGCAAAGGCGATAGTAAAATCCTATGGCACAATTATATAACTTCACGCGGGCGAAGCCGGTGGCAGAAGCTAGTGAAACATTTTTTTTATTTTACTTGTGTTTGTTGTATTTTTTATATAGGTTTCGGAGCTAAAAAAAATGTTTTTTTTTTTTAATTTAATTGTTTTATTTAAAATTTTCAGAGTGGTCTGACGACGATCTCATCGCCCAAGCAGTGCTGTTCTTTATAGCCGGTTATGAAACCGTAACATCAGGCATGTCATTCCTCCTTTACGAATTGGCGCTGAACCCTGATGTCCAGGAGCGACTGGTACAGGAGATCAAGGAGACTGACGCTAAGAACGGCGGCAAGCTGGACTTTAACATCATTCAGAATATGGTATACATGGATATGGTTGTATCTGGTAAGACTTCGATGACTTTTACATGGATAATATTATTGTCTACAATTACTTCTGAATGATATTTTTTTAAGTAAGTTGAGGAGTACATTGAAAACTCATACCTAGATTATGAAACTAGATTAGTATTTTATGCGGTGCGTGGTAACATTCATTACTATCTGTAGCTATCTTTAAAGCAATTGTTTTATTTAATTTTGCAGAAGTTTTGAGAAAATGGCCGCCAGTTCCTGTTCTCGACAGAGTTTGCATCAAAGATTATAATTTGGGAAAACCTAATGACAAGGCTGCGAAAGACTTCATCGTAAGTTTTTTTTTTCGAAATTCAAAATATATGCTACATACTGCAGGGCACTAAAACCTTGGTTTTTGCAGGTCCACAAAGGTACAGCGATCGCGATACCGGTGAATGGCTTTCAGCGTGACCCTCAGTACTTCCCCGATCCCGAAAAATTCGATCCTGAGCGTTTCTCTGAAGAAAACAAGCATACGATCCAGCCGTTCTCTTACATGCCCTTCGGTGTTGGACCCAGAAACTGTATTGGTGAGTCCATAATATGATTATTATAAAAACTACTGTTTCATCATCTGCCTGACTTTTTCTTTTGGATCAGTTACTACTCTGACGTCATGTGTGTACCAAAGTATTTATCTAAGTGGTTACCTGAAATATTTGACCCAGAATACGATAATATCCAAGAAATACTAGCTGTAGAAGATACTTTCAGACTTCTGAATACCTCTTCAAATCACGAAGTTTCAAAAGCAAACAGCCAAAGTAAATGAAAAAGCAATAAAAAATAACGCCAACTATTGTGTCTACTTCCCTAACAGATGAAGATTTTTAATATTAAATAACCTGAATTGTATTTAAACCTATAACTATTTCTCAGGGTCAAGATTTGCTCTCAGCGAGTTGAAGGCGTTGACGTACCAGCTCCTGCAGAACTTTGTACTCTCTCCCAGTGAGAGGACCTGCATCCCTGCCAAGCTTGATAAGTCAGCCTTGACCGTGAAGCTTGCAGGGGGAGATTGGCTCAGAATTAGTGCACGGAAGTAGACAACAACGGAACTGAAAATATAAAACGTCTCGAGTATTATTTGCGACTTAACTTGCGTCATAAATCTATATTGGTGTGTGGTGTGTTCGGTGTTGGGTTTTTTTTTGGTCTATGGACCTTGGTTGCCTGGTAATAAAATTATTATTATTATTATTTCCTTTATTTATTTAACATTCTCATTTTTATTTATTTACACATTTTTTAAGAAGATAAACTGAGTAAAAAAACATTAAAAATATGCAAAATAGTGGTTCGCCGGTATCGGGAGCAGGGTCCAAGGTACCGGTGGTTAGGGCCGCGGAGACAGGAACCTCCTCACAATGCGAGCCGTATCGTGAAGTACTGCCTTCTGAATCAGGCCCTTGATTCAGCCGCCTAAAGAGGTTTCGATAGATGGTCATCGAAGCTCTTGACAATAAGGCCATTGGCCGTCACGACTATCGGCACAATGATAACAGAGCTCCACATATCGCAAACCTCGTGGGCCAAGTCAAGATATTTTATTTGATTCCCTTTCTCAGCTTTCACGAGGTTCTCGTAATGTGGAATGGTAACATCGATTATCATTACGCGGCGCGCTGATCGGTCTCTATCACCACTATGTCAGGCTTACTGGCGACAATAGTCCTGTCAGTAATGATAGACTGATCCCAGTACTGCGTGACATGGTCTTTCTCGAGAACTGGGTCGTTCACATACTTATAGTACGGTACCTCAGATTCCACAAGTTTTTTCAAGGCAAGTTGCTGGTGAATAATTCTGGCTACTTGGTTGTACCTGTGCAAGTACTCGCCGTTAGCCAGACTAGAACAACCAGAAATAATATGTCTGATGGACTCACCCGGAAGGTGGCCTGCCCGACACACGTCAACCGTCCTGTCCTTCATAATATATTTCCGGTAGTTGTTCGTCATCATAACTTCGTTCATAATCGCACAGACAAAACCTTCGGTTTCCCCGAAGAGATCGCCAAAACGTAGCCAGAACACGGACGCTAGAAAATCTACATCGGGCGCGTGAAGATTCAGGGCTAAACAGAACCAAAGTGGACTCAGACTGTCACCCTGGAATATTCCCCGTTTAATCCATACAGGTTCATCGTTCCCCTGGAGCTGTCGACATCCTGGATATCGAAGGACCGTTTTCCATTGCCCCATACATGACTCAAGGAAGGTGCGTAGAGTTGCATCTATCTTGTACAACTCCAGCACCCTCATGAGCCATGAATGTGGCACCGAGTCGTAGACCTTCTTATAACGTAGCCAAAATGTTGACAGATCCTTGCGGGATCGACGGACCTGTTAGCTAAGGGCCGTGTCGATGAGGAGTAGCTCCTTAGTACCACGGGACTCATTCCTACATCCATTTTGAGACGCAGACATAATGGAGTTATTGTCAATGTGTGTATTAATTTTCGTTCTCCAAATGGATGTAAGAAGTTTATAGACCGTCGACAAACAGGTGAGTGTTGCCTGTTGTTAAAAACTGCGTCAGGGACCCAGACTCTAAGGATGACTGGAATTGGGATGCTAGGCTAGTGTGTGAACTACTAAGCCACTTGAGCCAGAAGTTATGCAGTCCGTCCGGTCCCGGTGACTTCCAGTTCGGTAACGGACGAACTGCTCTGGCTATATCTAACGGTATGATTGGAACTAGTACCATTTCTGGAATAGGTTCACACACTCGCTCGACATCGCGTATCCAATCAGCCTCAGAAAGAACTCATGGCGGCATCATCCAGGCGGCACACGTCTGTCACATTTTGCTCAGGTCGCTCCCAAGCTCTGTATACCCACCTCTCATCACACTGGAACATGCGATTCTGCGAATACCGATTAACCCGACGCTTCTACCGCCGAATACGGCTCGCCCATGCATAAACTTTCTGCTTCAGGATGTCGATGCGCTCTGTGACATGGGACATGTATTCTTGAGGACTGATTTCAGTCCCCGAGAATGCCCGCCTCACAAAGCGCATCACGCATGGTCGTGTATTGCCATCCCTGAAGCAGTATAGTTTGCTGATGAATACCCTGGCGTCGTCGATACGTCGCTCAATCCTGCGCTGTCAGGCTGGTACGGCTGGTTTTGGTCGAGTAGCCAAGTCACAATTCGCGAAGGTGACATTAGCTAAACGACATGCCGCAACAGCCCCAAAGAACAGGATCGATTATTATTATTAAGTATATGAAACAAGTACACATATTTATTAGTTAACATATTGTTACAGCTGCAATTTACAGTTATGAATTCTTGGTTATTGTAAAATATTTTTGGGAGGCAGTTAGGAACTCAGACTCGGAACCTTCTTGGTGTACTTTTTTAATATGTTTTGGGCGCGCCATTTTCTTTTCACGTCATATTGTTAACACCTTAGGTTAAAAACAAGAAACTTGAAAACAAGTGAAAAGCTTAAAATGACCACTCATTATCTAGCGACGAGGAAGTTTATTTGACGCCAACAGAATTAACTGAATTTGTTAATAATACGCACTTTGTTTGGGTTTGTTCATTTCCTCGCAGAGGTGGGATGAAAAGTTACGTGTTGCACTCGAGTGCAAAGATTTTTCACCTTGTGCTCTTTTGATTCCCTCGCTAACGCTCAAGATTCTAAGTTTTGTGACTCAATTTTAGAATCTTTCGCTTGCTCGGTCATCAAAATTGAGCACGCGGTTAAAAAACAACTTTGCACTCTTGTATAACAAATAACTATTAATAGGTTTTGAAAAATATCATGCACACATAGGTTTTTTTTTCACGGAAATAGGGATGATTCTGCATAACATTTGTTGACAGAGGTAATGTTCATGGTGTTGTAATTTTTGTTTCTTTTAGCCTATGTCATGGTTAAGAATACTTCATAATTATTACTTCCTGTGTACCTAACTGATACGAACTTTTGTCCGTTACAATTCACTTTTTTA
This sequence comes from Xestia c-nigrum, assembly GCA_916618015.1. Lineage (NCBI taxonomy): Eukaryota > Metazoa > Arthropoda > Insecta > Lepidoptera > Noctuidae > Xestia > Xestia c-nigrum. The sequence goes on from OU745249.1 coordinate 25,867,610, forward strand.
TTTTGACTTTAGTTTTTATAATTTTCTGTCATATCAATAACAAAAAACTTGTTTTCACAATTTGAAGTTGTCCGAACCAGCTGATACCAATCACGTGGATGGTGTAGGTTGAGCTAGATTAGTTTTCTGGCCGTTCAATTAATGCATGATCGGAGTCCACTTCCATGTGCGTATGACTGGGCACTAAGAATGTATGCTCTGTAGATGGTAATTGAACCGAGTTATGTATGGCCAGTAACAGTGATTTGGTCACAATGGAGTTCTTATTCTGACCCCCGCAAGAATATGAATATAATATTACATTTTTAGTATCAAGGTGCAACTAAGGGAATTTAGTTGTTATGAAGTCATGTAAACATGGTGTTATTTGATTTGAGCCTCTACCTCAACTTCTTTCCGGCCACATGTAGCAATATGCATGATTTGTTTTGGATGGTATTTAAAAGTACTTCAATTTATTCCCATTTCATTTACCTAATTTTGCCTGTGTTCCACCAAATATACTGAATGTGCACCAAAATATGTTCACTAAAATATGTCATAACGAGCATCTATTTAACAACTGTTGCAAATTTCTAAAAATAGTAATACTGTAAGGCTTTAGTTAAATGAAACCACTCGTAAGACCATGAGAGTTATAATATATATTTTAAAACGTCCTTTTCGTCACACAACTTCAAAGTACAATAGTAACAATGACACTAATACTACAACACTAGAGTTTAGACGCGACCGCCCGATGTCGGTTCCGAAGTGGAAGCCGACCGTGCAAGCCGGAGTGCGCTCAGCTACCCGTAACCCGTTCCGAGGTGGAAGCGTGCCCGAGCGAGCCGAACTGGTGAACTGATTTTTTTTTTTTTTTTTTTTTGGATAGGGCATCTCGCAGTTCAGTCTGAGAAGACTGGCTTCTGCTTAACCGGGCTAATCCTGTGGATGCCTTGAAACTAAGGCCTCCAGCCAGGGCGAAAATAACTATAAACTAAGCGACAGCGCTCTAAGGGCACCCCCTGTGGGGTACGAACCTCGGCTTAGGGCGTCGCTGGGGGCAGCAAAGGGACAGGCTGGATCTGATTGTCCTTATTTAGGGACTGATTTAATACTACAGGCTCAGCGTCGCGGGCTGGCTCGAGCAAGGGTCGGGGAGGGATTGATCGGGGATTTCGCGCCGGACCTCTGCGGCGAGGTCGGTATGTTTTCGGTCTGTAATTGTACGCTCTGCGAACCGTACTGGTATCTTTCCTACTCTCTTGCAAGATAGTGATCGGATCGTCGGGGGCGACTAGGGTGTGACGCGGACGTTGGACGGAGCTAATACGCGATGGGTCGTACCGGGCGGCCGATGCGATTAGGGGATTCCTGTGCTTAATAGCAGAGTCGAAGTAACGCTTGGAAAGACGTTTCATGAACTGCTTAACGGTGGGGATTCTGAGGTCTACGTGAAGACTATCGTTACGGACGTAAGGGGGGGCACCGGTGATCTTACGGAGATATCGGTTCTGTAAGGTCTGCATCGTGTGGATATGACGCGGGTGGGCATGCGCGAATACTATGCAAGCATAGGTCATGATGGGGCGGATGACTGCGGTGAAAAGACGCAATTTGCACTTGAGTGACAATTTGCTCTTCCTAGTGATCATGAAGTGGAGCCGGCCCATAGCAAAGGCAGCCCGGTTGCGAGCTGCTTTGATGTGGGCCTTGAACGACAGATGGTCGTCCAGAATAACTCCGAGATACTTGGCTTGCCTTTCCCAAGGGATAGTGGGCGGGGGCGTGCCTTATAGTATAAAACTGCCTGGCTTTTTTCGGGATTAACTTCTATTCTCCACTTACGGAACCAAGCGCCGAGCGAGTCGGCAGCTTTCTGGAGAATGCGGCGGATGTTATCCGGAGAACGGCCGGTGTAATAAATCGCGGTGTCGTCAGCGAAAAGTGCTGTTTGAACCTTCTGGTTCCTCGGAATGTCGCTGGTGTACAGCGTGAACGCGAGGGGAGAGATAACGGAGCCCTGAGGGACTCCGGCGCGAATCGGATGAGGAGAAGATAACGTCTTACCCACACGGTAGCGGAAGGTACGGTTTGACAAAAAGTCTCGTAAGATGAGCACGAGACGGTCGGGCACACCGAGCTGGTATAGCTTGTATATCAGCCCGTTGTGCCAGACCTTGTCAAAGGCTTTCGCGATATCGAAATACATCACCCCCGTCATCGCTCCGCGCTGGAAACCAGCGCTAACGTGTTCGACGATGCGGTGGACTTGATGTATGCAAGAATGTTCGGTCCTGAAACCGAACTGTTCTTTCGGGATGAGGCCCTTTGTCTCGGCATAATCTCTGAGACGCTTATAAATAAGCCTTTCATAGATTTTGCCGAGAGCACTCAGGAGACTGATCGGCCTGTAGCTGGAGGGCTGGGCTTTCGGTTTCCCAGGTTTGGGAATACCTATAACAGTGGCCTCTTTCCACGTTTGGGGGAAAATATTATTGCTCAGGGCGCCATTGAAGATGGCAGCCAAAAGGACTATGAGCCTAGCGGGGAGGGCTTTAAAAACTCTATTCGTGAAACCGTCGGCGCCTGGGGCTTTCCGAGGCTTGAGCTTATCTATAATATCCTTGACCTCTTCCGGGGTGATGGCGGGGAGGGGGTCATCGGGATCTTCAAAAGGGGGAAGCGATGCTCTACGTTCAACTTCTGCATCCACCTCATCGAGGTGCTGCTTGTCTACTGGTAGAGTGCTTGGCGAACATTGAGATTCCAAGCTGTCGGCTAGGCATTCTGCTTTTTCAGAGTCGTCAAAAGCGACGCTCTTGTAGGGACGTATGAGGGGTGGAGAAGAGACCTCTTCCGAGGTGCGCAACTTCCTTTGAAGCTGCCAGAAGGCTTGATGAGTGGGCTCGAGTTCGCTAAGCGTCTTGTCCCATTGACTCGAGCGAAACTCACTAGTGCGTTTCTTTACAGCACGCTGTAAGGAACGCATGTGAGCTTTGTTCGCATCGCAGGGCCAGGAGCTGTAGGCACGTATGGCCGCGTTCTTCTCGGTTATCAGTTCACGTATATCGTCGGGAAGTATCCAGCGGCGATCACTCACCGCTGGTACTAGGGATTGCAATCCAGCGGCGTTTTCAATCCAGCTGGATTCTTGCTGGATTGACCTGAATCCAGCTGGATCCAGCGCGGATCCAGCAAAATGTGGAACGAAAATAAAAAACGACATTTTTAAGACTTTTTTTATTAAGTAATTTGTATTAAGAACTTCTTACGATAATCTATGAATTCTTTCAATTTTCTTTGGTTTCTTAACCATTTGAGATCAAAAGAATCAACTTAAAATTAAATAGCATAATTATAACCTCATATAACATTTAAGATAATGTTTCTAAGGATGGATTCGACCAAACTAGAGTAAGTTTTTACTCGAGAGTAAACTACCACTTACTATGCAATTGTTTATTCGAGAATAAGAATTGTCATACAAAGCAGTAGCTTACTTTCGAGTAACAACTTACTCTAGTTTGGTTGAATCTGCCCTAAGAAAGCAATATCTTAATACCTACTAGAGACCTGTTTATATGCATTTGCTTATTTAAGCCATTCTCGGCGGTTATTACCGCTGAGAATAAAAAAAACAAAAAGTGGTAAAATATGCTATTGCATACTTACGAACAATCGCGGTGGATCCAGCTGGATTCCGGTCAATCCAGCAAGAATCCAGCTGGATTGAAAACGCCGCTGGATTGCAATCCCTAGTCAAAATTCTAACCTAACCTAACCTATGAATCCCTTCGACGTAACAAACGAGCAACGAATGAACTCAAAGATAACTTCATTTGAATTTCAACTGACGAAACTACAGACAATCTTACCACTGAAAATTTGGAAATATACTTGATCGTTTACGTTTACAAATTTTTTAAATAATTTTAAAAATAATTTACTCATTGTATGCTGATTTGGAAATAGAAAAAATGAAAACTTACTTTTCTCTTTTTTATTTTGGGTGTTCCTAAAATCTATCATTTAATTTCACATATTCTGCCAATTTCCGTGCATATTTCAAGCATTTTTCATGCATATAACAAGCTTTATAAATTGCATTTAATCCGGTCTCTCCTTATTACGTTTATGTTTAATGATAGGACGGCTAATCAGTAGCAATCAGTCTTAGGTTCAATCAGTCTTGGGTTTGATACGTTTGCGGATCCGCATTGCTGGATCCTGCACTGTATGCTGGATCCAGCATATTTAAAAAGGCGCTGGATCCAGCTGGATTGCTGTATGCTGGATCCAGCAATTGCAATCCCTAGCTGGTACTTCACGAGAACAATCCTTCAGTACGGATTGTACGTGTTCTGTAAACGAGTCGATTGCAGCGTCGGTGTCTGCGACTGAGACGATATGGTCGGGAATACCATCTAGAAGTGGTGACGTTTCGGATTTCAGCATATCGCTTACTTTCCTCCAGTCGGTAGTGAGGATAGTGGGAAGGGGCTGGCTGGGGTCAATGATACCCGAGCGAGGAATTAAGTGCATGAGCACTGGACGGTGATCGGAGTGGAGCTCGTGTAACGTCTCAATCATGTGTAACCGAAGGTTCACATTCTTGAGCAGCGCTATATCGAGAACGTCGGGAAGAACTGGTGAACTGAGCGCGTGCAGGGCCTTATGTAGTCGTCGGCGGCGAGAGGCGGCGCGCGCGGGGCAGCGGGCGTGCGCTCGGGTGGGGCTCGGTATGACGCGTGATCGGCGCGTTCAAGGTCACGCGGTGTTGTCGTGTTATAATACACCTAATTTTAAAAACAAGCATTTATTTTTTTAGTTTTACTTCAGATAATGCACTGCAAAATGTATTTAATCAAAGTGTCAAACACCCTTGCCCAGTGGCACAACTCTCATGAAAAGATAATGCACCATTCCTGAGAAATACCGATTAATATAACATAACCTTAAAACACTTTATATTCCCCCTAAAAAGCGTACTCGACGGAGCCCCGCTTCGCGGGGCCCCTATTTCCGAGTGCAGGGTTTAAAGGAACCTAACTAACCTAACGGGGGGGTGCCCCAAATTCTGATTATGGGGGCAGAGATACTTCCGTATGTTCAGTTGACAATACTTCGAGACATTACAATATCGCGAGAAAAAACAATAAATATTTTGTGTAACATTCAGGAATGCACGATCAGTATTTTAGAAATGCATACATAGGTGTACCTTTAGATTTTTGGTGAACACAAAAATATTATCCATTTGTTTTTAAATCATGTTTAGTCAGGTTGTAAACCTAAAGTTGGCGTATATAAAATGCTCTTGAAGTTGTTAGCATTGTTGTCTTACACTGCTGCAATTCGAATGCTATAATTTGCTGGAAACCTATGTTTTTATTTTTTGACTTGAATGTGCCCTGGCGGGTAAGAGTACGTCATTTTCACTCAAATATCCCGCTGATGGTGGCGCGTGTGTAGGGTCATTTAGTTCCCTTCAAAATGGTTGAGTTGAATGGTGCTGATACGTGCGTCATGTTCGTGAACAGGCGCTGTCGGTTGGGACTGGTCAGCTATCTATTGGTTGCCACGGCTTTTGTTTTTATTTTTTAATTAATTATTTTATCTACCCAAATATCATAAACCCTCTCTAATGTGTTCAAAAACCATAGGCAATGACCAGTATAACCAACCTGCAGAAATTAAAGGAACTGTAATGAGCTCATAACCTACTGAAAACAGCAGGTTATGAGTTTTAAAATTTGGAACAGGTGTCAAATTCAAGTGAGTGTGCTATTCTAGTACCACCTACATTAAATCAGATATCGATAAAAAAAAAACACCCCAATTCAGTATGATTTTAATTATAAATGCACGACATTTTGATCTCGAGTGACACAAGAATAGGGACTTTGTTCGTTTGCCTATGATTTAAAAAAAAATGACAGATATCCCAAACGCCGCCATTTCGAGCTGTCATTTGTTCGTTAGCTTTTTATTTCCAGTAATCCAGTTACGAGTAGACAAATTTTCTGATAAGTTCTTTATTTCTGTCGAAAATGAGTGATAGTGACTCAGAAATTGACATGAATACTCCGCCAGATATCGTAAATGCAGCGACGAATGCAACTAATAACCTGTTGGCACAAAAATCAAGGGCCAAGTAACAATGCAGGTCATTTCCCTATGGTTCCTGAACCCATCATAGAGCCCTTATGATATTTGGGTAGATAAAGTAGTGTATGCAACTATACATAATTAGGCATTACAACACTCGTGTGATGCTATTAAGAAACTCGCCTTCGGCTCGTTTCTTAAACCCACACTCGTGTTGTAATGCCCTTCATTATGCACAGTCGCATAAACTACTATTATTTTTGAATTGGTTTTGTTTGTTTTAACTATGGACACTTTTATCGTACACATCTTGCTACATTGTTCTCACATAATGCACCATCTCAACAGGAATGATGTAATCAAGATTTTGTAACAACATTATGGTTTAAAAGAGTGTCCATGGAGTTTCTTGCCCGTTCTTCTCCATAGAGATCTACGCTAGGGAATGGGCAACTACAGTACTTTCACAGTTTTTATGTCTTGTGACTGGGACTGTATCTACATTTAATTTTCATCTTTGTTTCGACAATTCAAAAGCGCCTGTAACTGGCCTACTTGAAATAAATGCTTTGATTTTGATTTTGAATGCAACCACACTGGTTTGCTCTAAATCAGATCTAGCTTTCTACTTTATCATTACGCTTTTCATCACAAGCGGCCTCATAATCTTTTTGGTGTTACGTCCCCAGCTACCATTGCCATTCTTGCTTTCTCAGTGTTGAGACGGCCGTGACCGATAAAAACAAAATTGGCAACCGAAAAAGGCGAAGCTCACTGCCCTGAACGCATTATTGTACTGGCCACGGAAGGCGCTGTAACTGCTATTAGAGTAGTGAGCCTACAAACTGCATGAGCACAGCGATGTACAGTACGCTCTATACAGCGTAGCCTTTACCTCCCTGGAGCATCGCGCAAAACTGCGGGCGATCATGTTAGCTCTAACAGACAACCCCCTCCGCTCCCGTTCCATTTCTGCTGATCCTTGAGGTCGACAGTCAAAACATGCCCCAAGTATGTAAACTGTTCAACCCTTTCCAGAGGAACCCCATAGAGCCTGATCGGAGGTATGCTTTCCGGACATTTTGCACTGGCGGCCAACCCTAACCGCGAGCATATTCCTCGCATATTCTTAACAGTTTCTCAACCAAGGCGCTCATCAGCACCATGTCGACAGCATAACTTAGATTATTGTACGTGACAGCCGACATGCTGGCTACTGAGCGCCACGATCAGCCCGGTCACATACAGATTAAAGAGGGTAGGGGATGGTAAACCCCCCTGCCTGACTCCGCATTCAAGCTGATACGCTTCCGACATTGACCCCGCCCACCTAATACTATTAGACTGGTGCGCATACCAGTACTAGAACATGGTGATGAGCTCCGGTGGCAAATCTATGCTCCTCAGCTTGCTCCACAGGAAATCATATGCTACAAGGTCGGAAGCTTTGGACTATTTTTATGTTTTCTTATTTAAATTGCTTCTCTTGTCAGCCTCTCAAAAAAACCTGGTGATACAGTGAGTGTGTATTGCCGTGACTTAGTGTCGAGTTCCAATAGTGCGCGTAGCAAAAGACAAAGAAAGAGGGTAGACAGATTTGTCTGCTTGTAATCATTTTTTCTATCCACCCGCATTCCGCAGTCAACCCGTGACCCATGACGCTTGCAACAGCGTCGAAATATCGGGACCTCAATGAAAATAATAATCACGCAAGATATCCCGTAAGTGACATTTTAAGTTTAGTTGTGAACCGTGATAGTTTAAAACAGTGTTCTCTTCTCTTTACCCAAATGTTCATTCTTTGGTACTATTCGTCGTTTAGTTGAGCTTGAATTGAGCTACACAGTAACTGACACCTTGCACTGACTGCAAAGTGCACAGGTCCACTCAAAACTGAGTGGTTCTTTCTCCAAAGGACCATATCAAACACTATTCTTGATGGTCTTCATGTGCCCCGACCAAGATTATATCTGGACTTTAAAAGAGACTGAGTTCCTCCACAGAGTATTCATGTGCGAAATTCAAGCCTCACCTAGTTTAAAAATATATGTATTTTCACATGTAAAAGTATGTTCATGCTTATGTAAGTAATAAACCATTATTTAAAATTGTGCATTTAATGTACACTAAAAAATGTTAAGTTTACTTCATCATTACACAATACATGTATAAATTTTATTAATAATTTTTGAGTACACATCGCAATTAGATAAATTAACTAATAATAATATTTTAAAACTAGCGTCAAATCTTAATCCTATCTTTGCTGCTGCGTAGATTTGTAAAAGATCCATCACCAAGTCGAAGTCCACATATTATACATTCTGATCACCTAAATTAATAGCACTGAGCAGAAGTAATTGCTGGCAACTGACTACTTTGAACATGTTGCCATATATTTTTTTTAATGACTTTGAAAAAAAACTGTGGAGAACTTTATTATTAGAACTTTATTGTTTTTGCAAAGAATAATTGAAATGCTTTGATTTGATCTGACTTTTATTTTGATACATTACTAAAGACCCGAACACGCTAGGTGCAGAATCTTTTATACTTGTAGGCAAGAATGAGCCTCATTCGTCGCTTTCCATATGGCAAGACTGGGGCCAACAGCAGAGCCTCCCAAATTTTTTTCAATAACCAAGAATTTAAAACTATAAATTACAGCTGTAACAATATCTTTACTTATAAATATATTAACTTGTTTCATATAGATTTATAACGCAAGTTAAATCGCAAATAATACTCTAGACGTTTTATATTTTCAGATCCGTTGTTGTCTACTTCCGTGCACTAATTCTGAGCCAATCTCCCCCTGCAAGCTTCACGGTCAAGGTTGATTTATCAAGCTTGGCAGGGATGCAGGTCCTCTCACTGGGAGAGAGTACAAAGTTCTGCAGGAGCTGGTACGTCAACGCCTTCAACTCGCTGAGAGCAAATCTTGACCCTGAGAAATAGTTATAGGTTTAAGTACAATTCAGCTTATTTAATCTTATAAACCTTCATCTGTTAGGGAAGTAGACACAATAGTTGGCGTTATTTTTTGTTGCTTTTCATTCCTTTGGCTGTTTGTTTTTGAAACTTCGTGATTTGAAGAGGTATTCAGAAGTCTGAAAGTATCTTCTACAGCTAGTATTTCTTGGATATTATCGTATTCTGGGTCAAATATTTCAGGTAACCACTTAGATAAATACTTTGGTACACACATGACGTCAGAGTAGTAACTGATCCAAAAGAAAAAGTCAGGCAGATGATGAAAAAGCATTGATATATGTTTTTATAATAATCATATTATGGACTCACCAATACAGTTTCTGGGTCCAACACCGAAGGGCATGTAAGAGAACGGCTGTATCTTATGCTTGTTTTCTTCAGAGAAACGCTCAGGATCGAATTTTTCAGGGTCGGGGAAGTACTGAGGGTCACGATGAATACCATTCACCGGTATCGCAATCGCTGTACCTTTGCGGACCTGCAAAAACCAAGGGTTTAGTGCCCTGCAGTATGTAGCTTATAATTTCAATCTTGAAAAAAAAAACTTACGATGAAGTCTTTCGCAGCCTTGTCATTAGGTTTTCCCAAATTATAATCTTTGATGCAAACTCTGTCAAGAACAGGAGCTGGCGGCCATTTTCTTAAAAGCTCTGCAAAATTAAATAAAACAATTGCTTTAAAATAAATAAAAAGATAGCTACAGATAGTAATGAATGTTACCACGCACCGCATAAAATACTAATCTTGTTTCATGATCTAGGTATGAATTTTTAATGTACTTGTCAAAAACAAAAAAAAATATCATTCAGAAGTAATTCTAGACAATATTATCTATGTAAAAGTCATCGAAGTCTTACCAGATACAACCATATCCATGTATACCATATTCTGAATGATGTTGAAGTCCAGCTTGCCGCCGTTTTTAGTGTCAGTCTCCTTGATCTCCTGTGCCAGTCGCTCCTGGACATCAGGGTTCAGCGCCAGCTCATACAGGAGGAATGACATGCCTGATGATACGGTTTCAAAACCAGCTATAAAGAACAGCACTGCTTGGGCGATGAGATCGTCATCAGACCACTCTGAAAATTAAAAAATTAAAAAACATTTATTTCAGGTCTGAGACCCATATAAAACAAAACAACAAACACAAATAATAAAAAACAAAAATAAATAATGATATACTAGCTTTTGCCACCGGCTTCGCCCGCGTGAAGTTTCGTAATTGTGCCCTAGGATTTTACTACCGGGAAAATAAATGAAAACAAATAATAAATATCACTGGACAATACACACAGCGCCGTCTAGTGCCACACTAAGCAAGGTTTGTGTTTGTAAATACATACTTATTATACATGTCGCCGCAGGAGTCTCTATCTGCTAAGATTTAATCTAATTAATAACACTCGTAAACTATTCCATTGTAATATTGATGAACTTGCCATCTCTGCTTTGGCAGTTGGCATTAACAATTATTATTTATATATATATACAAAAATATATATATAAATAATAATTAATACAAAAATCATTATTCGATTGACAGAAGGGTTAAGCGCCATCTATTGGCATTTGTATGAACTAAGACTTAAATAGATCTTCGAGTGACAATTTAAGAGATTAATTAAACAAGTTTAGCTAGAACTACAGTTAAAATTAAGATAGCTAATATTTTATAACTATTGGGATTTTACCAATTTGTCATAGCTCGTTCGTGGACTACGGTTTCTTTGATTGTATGGCAACACTCCAAATGTGGTGGATGTCGCCATACAAACGCGCTAAGTACAATTTTAATGGTCAATAAGTCAATTTATAATTCTAAACTATAACTAAATCAGTTTTACTGAAACTAGCTACAAACCAAAATAAGTAACAAGATTATTTACATAGCAATCTATTAGTGGAAGACTTATTATTTGTATTAATTTGACCTAGCTTCCGTTTTGTCGGAAATGGTTTAATAACAAGTGTAAAAAGGAATTGAGCTAGTAATTAAGCTTAAACTTAATAACACCTTTGCATTTGTGAATATTAGTATTGTTTAATTATTACAATAATTAAGTGTGAAGTATTCTGATATTGTTTGTAAGTTTTATTGACCTTACGATGTAATGAATTACTGTACTGAGTGAGTGAGCAACTTCCGGACACTCTAAAAGACGCGTTGAAGACGCAGTGTCTCGTTGAGTAAAACAATTGAATTATTAAGAAAATAATAATGGCTTTTGAAGTGAACATTACAAGCTTGTGTAAATGAGAAATGTAATATTGGTTGAAAAGAGTGTAAAGAGTTTCTTTGTCCGTTCTTCTCCTTATTAACAATATTGGCAAACGGACTGCTTGACTCAGAATGTTTATTGTGCCTGTACCTAAATGGTTTCTTAGAAATAAACGTTTGGAGTTTGAGTGAAATGTGGTGTGTGATTTCAACTACCCATCTACCTATCTACCAACAATAAAGAATCACATCGCACGGCGATGTGATGGTTATAGACTGCAAGACATTAAGTATGGCGGCGAATGGCGCCAATATTCGAGGACTGCTCCTCTCCAGGGATTCCCTGTCGTGATATACATATAAACATCCATGACTCGGAAACAAAAAAATGATATGGTGTGATAAAAAGTATACTTATGCTTAAGTATAGGATACTTTTGAACAATATATGTGAATTTTTATATCCAAATCCGTTTAGCAGTTTTTTTGAGTGAAAAGTTACAAACATTCATACATACTCACAAACATTCAACATAATTATATTTGTAGGAATGTATTCTTTCTGAAAAAGTATCAGATCTTTTCATCGCCCCCATTTTAGGGGGATCACAACCTCATCTCGGTAATTATAATAATGAGAACAGGTCAGATATAGGACCAATTGCGGAAACCTATAAACCATCACCAGCACAAAGTTTATGATATTGATTGTCGCTCACTTAAGAGACTCTGAGGTCGCGACTTGATCTTGAACGTTTTGCAAGTCCGATTGGCTTTCTATTCTTCTCATTTTCACTACTCTTATAATGATTGATTTTTTTCTTGAATAATTACAATACACACCTCTATTATGTTTCTTCTGTCCAACGGCTGATTCCTCAACTGTCGCGTATCCAACATCGTCATTACTGGACTTGACGTCGTCATAAGTCAGTTTACCTGTCATTTAAAACATCGTATTGTAAAATTGACAGTTTAGATTTAAACGTTTTTATTTTCAAATAATATAAAATATGGGTACCTACCTTTTTTAGCGAGCATGAGCAAGTGAATCATATCGGGTCTGAGTATCTTCTTCTTCTCTCGCTCTTCCATTGTTCCCAAAACTAACCTCTTAAAGAATGTCTGCGAATCTTGAGTAAGGAAATCCAACTTGAGAATCTGGAAAATAAAAGATAAAATACATTCAATGAGTTTATTAAACTCATAAACCAAGTAAACTTGAAGTGAATAATTATGCGTCCAAGTTTATATACCCAATAACCGTCAACTAGGTTGTAACTTTAATATGACCAATAAATGTTAGCTATTCGCCTAAATAGTTAAATTAATTTCATGATATCTACGCCAGGACTGAATTCACCCATGCCCTGGAGCTGCATCAGGGATGCCTGCCTGATGCAGCTTCAGGTTCTTCCGGTATCAGAAAAATGGCGGCGGGAGACGCACCGGGCGTCGACGGCCACGTGGTGGCCCCTGGCCACCGTAGGCGCGGGCCTGTGCTAGCTCGCCGTCCGTCCATCCGATGATGACAGGCCGTGTCGACGGCGCGATTGTGTTCCACGCGCGCCTCAAAGAGATGTCAGCACATTGAAAAGAAGAAAGGGATACTGTGGCCCCGGAACGAGGAAGGATGGGTTTTAGTCAATAAAAGTCTGACACTCCCTCCCGCTCCGCCCAGAGTGGGAAAAGTTATTTGATGATTCCCCATCCGGAAAAAGAAGAAATCACGGGACGCACCATTTGAAGCCTCAAATTGTTGAAACAATAATTAAAGCTATCTCATGACCTACCTGAGACACTTTTGCAGGCACAATCTGCATCAAAAAGAACATCAGTTGATGACGGAAAGTGAAAGTGGTTGACGCCTTGCCCATAGCATAGAAGTCATTGTCCTCGTCATTATGAGAGTCCACCTTCAGACCAAAGGCGCAGGACGCGATTACGTCGTTGGTGTAACGAGTCGTCAGGTCCTTGCAATCCACTTCTATGTCACCAGCTTTAAGAAAACAATGGTTTATTCAAGCATACATTTGATTGGGGACTTAACAAACTCTTCTAAGTGTGTTTGACCATTACATAAGTTGCCACATCCGAAGAGCATTGAGGGCAGCTATTTAATCACGTAAATCAAGAGTTTGTAGTTCTTGATTATACAGAGTAAACGTAATTAATAAAAAACAAAATTTTTAGTTTTCGAAAGTTACAGATTTCTTCGGCAACACGGATTTTCAAAAAAATACTCACTCTTAGAGTCTTTGATCTTTTTCTGAAGCGCACGTATCATCTGATCGCCAACCTCTGTTATAAAAGGCAGCATCTGACGCATCTTTGAGCTCGTAAACGCTGGACTCAATGAAGAACGCATGTCTTTCCAATCTTGACCTGTGATAGATTTTAAGATGATTTACTTTAAATGAATCTCTGAAACCTGAGCTCAAGTATTATCACTGAAAAATTATTGCAACAGAGTGTTTGCCCCTTTTTCTGTTGGTAACCAAAGGGTGATAATTATTATTCTTAAGTGATGGTAAAATCAGTAAGTTCCTTAATAACTTTCTCCGTACCTTCCATAGCTATCAAGCTTCTGGTGAAGTACGAGTCACCGGACCTGAATACATCGCGGTGGTCAAGGAAGTGCTCGAAGTCTTTGATGGTGATCTTCTTCGTCAGCTCGATGTCTCGGATAACTACCATCTCCTGCGACAATTCATATCTTCCCACGAACCTATTGTAAAAAGTTAAATGATTAGTTGTATATGACTGAGTCGGTGGGCCGCGAGGTGGTTGGTGATAGGGAGGCCAATAAACATGACGTCAGTATCAACCAATTGTAAATCTGTTTAGTCCATCACACGTCTCAAGGACACGTTTTTTTGTTTGTTTTTTAAATCAATGAATATTAACATAGATAAAACGCATCAAAACTCGGGAGTGGCGGCTCGTGACGGCAGCACTCGCAAAAAAATTACACAAAAGCATGATGTATTGAGAATTTTAAAAGTGGCGTATATTTGTCGATATTGTGTTATGTAACCAAGGAAAAAATACGTTCTAATATTTGTTGATAACCTAACTGATGAACTATTTATATTTTTTGTCGTCTACTCTATTTGCTTTTATTGTGGATAGAATCTGCATGAGGCTGGCTCCAGGGCATGGGGAGAATGGTGGTACAAGTAAATATAATCAAATGCCTAGCAGTGCGAGAAGTCGCACTATTGATGAGGTTGTTAATGAAAATAAGTAACATTTAATTTTTTTGAAAGATAACTTATGATTGATTGTTAAACGACTTGTTACAGTAATGGCTATGAAAAATTCTTTACACACAAAAGTTTATAAATCAAGTTACCTTTCTTCAGGGAAACTACGGTACAGCCTTAACATGTTATCTGAACTGTGTTCCACCTGGAACACGACGTTGGCCATGTTGCCCAGCAGTGGGATGGGCGTGAACTGCTTGACGCCATTTCGGCTGAAGGTCGAGTAATTCTGGCGGTAATATATCACCAGCGCCGCTATTACAACAGCCACCCAGATTAAGACAATCATGATCTAAAACAACACAAATACAGAGTGTAAACCATGTGTAAACCACCTCATCACGAAGCTGTCAAACAAGCATTCTGTATATCAAACTAAGAAAATTCAAAAACATTTGCCGGGAAACGACTTTCTTGGGGTGAAAAATAATGTTTTGTGGTAGAACTCATTCTAACGCATTTAAAACATTGTAGTGGTGGATGGATTGAACAGTACGGGGTTTTTAGAGGTGTTTGAAGTAAAATACGTTAAAAAAACTTGTCGAAAAGTTGGAACTTTGACCCCCAATATCTCCGTAACTAGATCACCAGGCTTCCAGGTATCGTGTAGAACAGAAAAACGATCACAATTGCGGGGAGAACAAGTGCCTTTCGGTTTCGTTATATTGATTTCAATGGAACGAGTATAATATTACATAGGGCGACTGCCTATTGGACTTCGAAAATTCATAGCTAGCTGTAATACAGTACTACAAGATGTAATATATGTTTTTTTTCTTGTGAGGTCAGTCCTCATCCTCACTAGAAAACGGAGAAAACTTACGAAGAAAAGTAAGCGTAAGCTTAACTATGGATTCTTTGTGACCCTGTCAGTGCAATGAAATTGTCCAGCGACACGCCAAACAATACCAAAGAGTTTAATAGAAATTATGTCAAAAGAACTCACATTTTCGTCACCAAACTTGTTTACAAACACTAGCGAACAAAATACTGCTTATCTAAATAATCCGTCGTATGCAAGACGTAAGAACAAAATGTTTATGAATGTACAGATACAGACCCTGACAATTTATAAGGTTATGTTATCAGTAAATGATTTATCTATCTTTTGTTTAATTTGTACAAAAATAAAGCTGTTAGATAATTAAGAAGGGATTATTGATTTAGTACCTACGATAAAATTCAACTTTTCGGATAGTGCTTATTTATAATGGTAATCATGACATAACGTATTTTTGCATCCTGGTCAAATGCAAGGAAAAAAATGTAAAATGGGAAGGTTAATTTTCTCACTTACGGAAACCAGTAAGTGTAAACCACCCTTATTGAAACGCAGCCCGACTGTAACTGGCCCTGTACCTGCACCTATACACAAACAAATAAACGCACATACAGACATGGCGCACGATGGGTGATTTACCATTACTTTCATGTTACTCTGAAATACTGACAAATATAAACAATTAAAAATAGCAGCTTTATTAGTTACTAGCTGACCCACGCAACTTCGTCTGCGTCACATAAGAGAGAAAAACGAAAGAAAAAAAAAACCCCGTTTTGCAACATTTTTCATTCCTGTTCCGCTCCTAATGCTCGCAGCGTGATGTTTTATAGCCTATAGCCTTCCTCGATAAAAGGACTATCCAACACAAATAGAATTTTATTTATTTATTTATTTATTTATTTAAACTTCATGTACAAGAGTGGTACATAGGCGGACTTAATGCCACAAGGCATTCTCTACCAGTCAACCTTTGGGTCAAATAAGACAGTATTGTGTGTGATAGAGTACAATAAAAATAAAAATACCATTTATAAGCATGAAAATTAAAACACATAAATAGGTATACATACTAATACATATATAGGCATATAAAATAAACTAATATATATTATCAAAAAAAAAAAAAACATACAAATAGACCGAAAAACGACAAACCTTATAATAATTAATATGACTTTGTCGAAGACTGAGAAGAAAGCAATATAATCGGACTTTAAATAGAACTTCCGAACTGCTCTTTTGAAAGCCAATTTGCTTTCATCTTTTTTAATGGCAAGGGGTAGCACATTCCAGAGCTTTATAGAATTTTCAATTTGAACCAGTAGCTCCTGAGACTAGCGCGTTCAACCAAACAAACAAACAAACTCTTTTGCTTTATAATATTAGTATAGATTTGACAGGGTATAGTAATTTAGATATATTATTTATGTATTTTGTGACAAGCTCCTGAATTTTGAATATACAGGGTGTTTGGTGCATCGTGTGCCAAATTGAAATGGTCGACTGGGGGGTCACCTTCTATCTTTTAAGACCCCTAAACACTTCTCATGCCCTGTGGCTTTTTTTTTCATCGACTTTTTGTTTTTTTAATAAAAAAATAGTACCCAAGTTTTGGCATTCAATTACAAAATAAAAAAGTGTAAGTCGTAAACTCTGAATTTTAATTTTATTTAGATGTGTATTGTATTACAGTACTTTTAAATTAAAAATTAGTGACATTAGCCATCCAGTTTTTTTTAAATTTACTCTCAAAGTTTCGGACTTCAATGAAAGCTGTCCATGTTACAGCTATTTACATGGCTATAAAAAAAAACCAAGGGACCGGGATCTTCCAACACCCTCGAAAATTCTCTAGTCTATCCTCTTGCTAGTGATGTGCCACATGCCATAAAAATCTTTTTACAACTTTGTAAATTCGCTAGAATTGTGAATCGAGTCACAAAATACAAAATTTGAAATCATGATTTAAATAAAAAAATTACTTAAATTATACCTCAAGAATTCATTTAATCTGTTATCTCACTCTTGTAAGGTTTTTGGGGGAGGACGGTTACTAGAAATGAAAAGGTATATCCACAGTTGTTGTACGAAGTCGTATTTCCTCCTTAATTTGATTAAACGCCGTTTCAATGCGTTGAAGTAGTACCTCCCTAGTCGGAACCTCCGTGGCGTATACCAGCTCTTTGGCACGTCCCCAGACATAAAAATCTAGCGGAGTTAGGTCTGGGGAACGTGCCGGCCATGCAATAGGGCCATCGCGACCAATCCACGCATTGGGGAACACATCGTCAAGATATTCCCTCACAGACAAACGCCAATGCGCGGGATAGCCGTCATGCTGGAATACTTTGGGAACATTTTCATTAAATACGGGCACCTCGGACACTAATTCGGGCAGGTCATTTTGAAGGAACTGCAAATAGTTATCGCCATTGAGGTTATCGGGCTGATTCTCAATCACTCCTGCCCAAAAGTTTACACTAAACCTCCTTTGAAAAGATTTCTGCCTTTTAACATGTGGGTTTTCCGTTGTGTTTGTCCAGTGATGCAGATTGTGAAGATTGAGAATCCCTTCCCTGATATGAGATTTTCAATGACCGGCGGCGGCGGACCGTTTGTATGGGCTGGTTCACTACCTGGAAGTAGTGACGTCATACTAAACCCATTACCTGCTAAACAAAGGCATCGTCAAACAAAGTGTGTACGGGTTTAAAGTTAGTTTCAAATTACGTACCTTGCACCGGAGTATAGTGCAATGGCTGTTTTTCGTTTTGCTGAAGAACTTTCCACACTTTCCATCGGCCGGTTAGACTGCAAGACTACACCTAGTGATAATATATCGACAACCTCAGGTAGGTTGTCGATATACAGGGTGTATTTCACCTCATCACAAAGCCGTTAACCAAGCATTCTGTACATCAAACTAAGTAACTTTACGCAAAAATTATTGCTGGGAAACAACTTTTTTTTTTGAGGTTATAAATCATGTTTTGTGGTATAACTCAATGTAGCACACTCAAAACATTGTGCGGATGAATGGATTGAATAGTACGGGGGTCGTAGAGATATTTAAAGTAAAAATAATGCGATAAAAAGTGGCATTTAAAAAAAAGCTTGTCAAAATCTTGCAACTTTGACCCCCAATATCTCCGTAACTAGAAGGTTCCCAGATATAGTGTAGAACAAAAAAATTATCAGAATGACGAGTAGAACAAGTGCCTTTCGTATTCGTTAAGAGGTGTTTTACACCCTTTATTATCACCAGGTGGTATCTAAAATAATCTTGTTCAGTACGTTGCCAGCCAATTAGTGTTTTTATCACTTTTAAAATCCTTAATCCTATAATACAGCTTCTGCCCGCGGCTTCACCCGGCGTAAATTCGATAATTGTCCCATGGGATCTTATTTTACATTCAGTCAAAAAAGAATCGGGAATGTATGATTTGTTAATGGAATGGAAAATCTGATTTTTGCTTTTTTTGCTGTTGTAAGATTGGCACAACTGTTTTCCATTTTGGCCCGGAATTTGAGTTGCATCTGTTATTTATATTAAATGCAGTGCTGTTTTTAGTTATATCATATCTAGTGTGTACAGCGAATTTCATAATGGACAAAAACAGTGAACAAAGAGTTTGTCTTAAATTTTGCATCGGCAATGGAATTTCGTGTTCGGAGTCACTAAAGCAAGTATCCAGTCAACTGAAAAACCATGCAAGTAACCGACGCTGGTTCATATGCGGAAGCTGCAAAACCAAGATCACAGCTTTTGGATCTGAAGGATAATATTAATCAGATCTTAAAGTGCATTACCTCATTTGACAAGAGATTAGAGAAATTAGAATCCAGCATTAAAACAGCAGTTTTAAATAACCAAAAATTAACACTTAAAATAATGGTTTGGAACTGTAATGGGCTTCTCAAACATCAAAATGAGTTGCAGGCGATTCTGGACACAGAAAATATAGACGTGTGTTTGGTGTCCGAAACGCACTTCACTAAGCAATCTTTTGTCAAATTTAGAGGATACATGGTATATAATCCGCTCCACCGTGATAACTGTGCCAGAGGAGGTAGCGCGGTTATAGGCGCAAAGAGAACATTAGTCACTACGTGCAGTGAAAATATGAAGAACAAGACATTCAAGACGTGGCAGTATCTGGTAAAACCAAATTTTGACACATTTCTATTGCAGCCGTATATTGTCCTCCACGACACATGATAAGAAAAGAGGGATATTTACATCTCTTTGAACTATTAGGAGGTTTAGGCGGCGATTTTAATGCTAAGCATACGCATTGGGGATCAAGACTTATTACAACTAAGGGAATGCAGCTCTTAAGCGCAGTTCAAACCAACGTACTGGTCCACTGACCAGAAAATACCGGATCTTATAGTTTTTTTATATACAAAAATATGAAAACCTTCCTCCAAACTGAGGTAATTACCTCAGTTGTGAGGAAGGTTTTCATATGAATTCGGACCACTGTTCAATTATGCTAATGCTTAGTTAAAAAATCGTATTCAAACCAAGCCACTTAACACTGGTTAATAAATTAACAGACTGGCAAAATTTTGCCCTTGATCTAGATAATATGTATAATGGACCTTAACACTTCTATAAAAAAGCAAGATCAGCTTGACTCAGAAGTAAACAAATATATTGTTGACATCCATCAATGTGCGTGGAACAACACACCGCAATTAAAACGTAAATATAAAAACGTACGTAAACGTAAATATCTATCCTTAAGAAATTGTGGATTTACTATCTGAGAAAAGGAAACAAAGGAAGCAGTGGCAGCAAACAAGGTGCCCGCGAGAAAAAACATCATTAAATAACCTAACTAAACGATTAAAGAGGAATATTCTACAATTTGTGGATGAATCTCTGAGTGCCAACTTTCTGCAGCTAACTAATCGAAAGAAATCGAAAAGGCCGATTACACAAATACCGCCCATCAGACTATCAACTAAAGCCGGAAAATGGGCCATAAATAATGACCAAAAAGCGTTAAGGTTTGCTCAACACTTAGAAGAAACTTTTCAACTCAATGAAAGTTCGATCAAAACACTTGTGAGTGAAAATTTATCACAGAACCAAAGAATTCAGCTTGTGATACCAGCAGAAGTAATGAGAGAAATTCAAAATAACATTAGCTCGAAAAAGTGTCCGGGTAACGACCTCATTACAGGTGAAATGCTAACACACCTCCCGCGCAAAGCCATAGTAAAGCTGACCAAGGTTATCAATGCTGCATTTATCTTAAAACATGTGCCTGAGAAAACATACGCCAGATCACTTCAGCAACCTTCCATGGAAGGTTGCTGAAGTCATTATGATTGCAAAGCCGGGGGTACCACCCCATGAAGCATCATCATATAGACCTATTTCTCTGTTGCCCGTGTTATCAAAACTTTTTGAAAAACTGTTATTGAAACGGTTTAAACCAATAATAGAAGAAAAATACCTTATTCCAAATCATCAATTTGGCTTCAGGGAAAAACACTCAACAATAGATCAGGTACATAGAATAACTAACATCATTGAAAAAACGCTTGAAAACAAGAAAGTCTGCGCCACCGTGTTTTTAGATGTCGCGCAAGCTTTTGATAAAGTTTGGCATAAGGGTCTAATATTCAAGCTCAGACGCATGCTACCAGAATTTGCAGATATCCTAGAGTCGTACATTACTAACAGAATGTTTAGAATACGGCAGGAGGATATTCCGAGCTAAAAGCTATAAAAGCTGGTGTACCTCAAGGAAGTGTGCTAGGTCCAATTTTGTACTTGTTATACACATGTGACATCCCAGAACTGGAAAACAACACCATTGCGACCTTTGCAGATGATACTGCAATTATGGCTACCGGATCAAGCCAGAGAGAAGCAGTAGAAAGTTCAACTAGCTATGAACAAAGTTTACGACTGGACACAACAATGGAAGATCAAACTGAATTAGTCAAAATCCATTCACATTGACTTTAAAAACAAACACTTGTACTATCATCCAATCTACATAAATGGTACGCAAGTACCTTATGCTAATACAGCCAAATACCTTGGCATCACTCTCGACGCCAAGTTGCGTTGGAAAGCTCATGTGGAAAAGAAAAGACAGGAACTCGATATACGATATAAAAGCATGTATTGGTTACTCGAAAAGAAATCTTGTCCATCAATACATAATAAAATAACCCTATACATGCATATTGTGATGCCAATTTGGACGTATGGCATCCAACTATGGGGCTGTACACAGCAACGTCAAAATAATCCAGCCATTCCAAAATAAAGTACTTAATGATGCTGTCAATGCACCCTGGAACATAAGAAATGACAACCTTCATCGTGACCTTAAAATGGAATTCGTCACCACTATTATCCAAAAAATTGCTGAAGCCCACGAACACAGACTTCATCGACACGTGAATGTTGAGGCAATTCAGCTGCTAGACAACACAGACTTAGTGCGTAGGCTAAAAAGAACTAAACTTTTTGAATTAGTGTAGTGTACAAAGTGAATGAGTAATAGTAACAATGTTGTGCTATACATATAATACATGAACATAGTGTTTTATAAATTATATTAGACTCTAAGAAAGTGCTACGGACTTGTGTAAAAGGGCAAATGAACACTATTCTTAGTTTTAAGATATTCTATCACGTAACATATGTAAGTTAGAGTTAAATTTTTTATTAGTCTTTTAGGCTAGATTGTAAATAATTATTAAGACTTTTGTTCTTAATATTACAGTACAAAAAAAAAATGGGCGTCATGCGGCATTTAAGACACAAACTCGACGAAAAATGGCAGATTTGTGGAAAGAAAATTCTAGGATTTTGCACTACGATAATGCGCCTTCGCACAAGGCCATCATTGTGAACGAATTTTTTTGCAAACACTCAACAAATACCATCGAGCAACCACGATATTCGCCAGATGTGGCTCCAGCTGACTTCTTTCTTTTTCCTAAACTCAAATGACCACTTCGTGGCACCCGTTTTCAATCGGTAGAAGACATAAAGGAGAATTCTCGGCCAGAACTGAACTCAATTCCGGAAACAGCGTTTAAAAACTGTTTTGATGATTGTTTTATTCGTTGGCGTAAGTGTATCGTTTCTGAAGGAGCATACTTTGAAGGCGATTAAATAAATTTGAATGAAAAGCAAACATTTTGTGTTTCACCGATCTTTTTCCGTTACTTTCTGGACAGAGCAGTATATATTAAAACCTTCCTCGAGAACCATCCATCATCAGCACCACCACCTTTCCATTGGTGAAAATAGCAAGCCAATTGGTGCAGTACTTTTTGAGTTTATCGCGAACAGAAGGACAGACGCGGCGGAGGAGTTTTTTTTAATAATATCTATTGTGATTTTCTTCCTCTGCTAGATCAGTTTTCGTGTTTGCCGTCCCATCGCAACGGACCACGCTATAACTCAAACTGAACCCGTACAAAGCTATGCTTCCACTTTTCTTTCGCGTACCCGCCAGGCTGAGATATTTAGTACAACGTGTAACAAAAAGGGTATATTCATATAATAGGGTGAGCTACAAACCATCAAACTGAACAACTTTCTCCATGGGACCACCATCTAAATCGTGAAAAAATAATCAACGAAATAATAATAAAAAATACTAAATTCCAATATGTACCTACGCGACCATATGTATGCGACAGCTGTTGTTTGCACCAGCAAACAATAGACAGACATTAGATTTCAGCAATCCCAGTCCATTTGCTATCATTTATTGATGAGTCCCGATGCCTATCTCCGAAGGTCTTCAACAGATCTTCACCAAATTGAAATGGGACCACTTTAAGGAAGTATTCTTTTAAAAAACTAAACAAATCGCATCAAGTGTGCCCATAAAATTTGAAGAGTTCTCTCTATTTCTCCAGGATCCCATCATCAAATCCTGACTTGATGATTATGGCACCACCTGGAAAGTAGGTATACCCTTACAAACAAAAAAATAATAATTCAAATCGGTCCAGCCATCTTCGAGTAATCGGGGAACATACATAAAAAATAAAAATAAAGAAAGGACGAATTGAGAACCTCCTCCTTTTTGAAGTCGGTCAAAGAAGCAAAATAATTGGAGATCTAAGGGAAACTTCATCTTGCAGTAGACCTAAACACGCTGAAACACCACGCTGAATTTTATTTTATTTTGTTTTGATTCGGGATCATTATATGTTTCTTCCCAAGATTAGTAAACATTTACTAGCTACATTGTTAGCTTTTAATATACACGCAGTTAACGATGATTTAACTGAGACTAGGTTAAGTGATGAATCAGTATTATTTGATAACACTGTTGTAGATTCTTTAAACTATTAGAGCCGACAAAAGAGAAGACGGATAGTAATATTTTACTTTACCACCAGAATATAAATCGCTTCTCCGGCAAAATTTTAGACGTGGAAATGTTAGTAGATAAATACCACATGGATATTTTATGTTTTAGTGAAACTTGGTTAAAACCAGATAGGATGTTGTTTAATGTTAGTAATTTTTCAGTTGCCAGCGCGTTCAACAGATCCACAGTGGGTGGTGGTACCCTGATACTTTGTAACAGTTCTCTCAGATATAAGGAAAGGAAGGATATCACTGCTTAATCTGTTGATCGCTTATGTGAGGTAGCATGTGCAGAGGTTGAAGGCCATACTTTCTTATGTGTCTATAGACCACCAGCATCTAACTTGTCATTGTTTTTAATCACAATGGAAGAAATATTAAGTAAACTTTTCAGGGATAATAAATTAGTTTTTGTTTGTGGTGACTTAAATATTGATCTGCTAGTCGATTCTCCCGAAAAATGTAAGCTCATCTCATTGTTTAAATCATTCAATTTAAAATATTTATTTAATGAAGCAACTAGGATAACGGCAACTTCAGCTTCCTGCATAGATAATGTATTTACTAATTGTAACGTTAAAAATTCGTTCTTAATTAGTGGCGTTAGGTCAGACCACACTGGTCAACTAGTATCTTTTGATTTGGACAAAAAGTTGCACTTAGCTAAAACTATTCGAATAAGACCTCTTAATAAAAACAAATTAAAATCCTTTAATAATAATGTTCTAAGTAAACTATCAAACGCTAGTTTCGATTCAAAAGACCCCAATTTAAACTATGGCACATTATTTTCTACAGTTTGCCAAGAATTCAATAAAACATGTCCTTTGAAAACAGTTAAAGTCAATTCTAAATCAAAATTTAGTGAATGCGCTTGAAATGTTGGGGTTTCAAGGGTCGAGTAAATCAGACAACCAACTAGATTGAATGTGCTTTAATCACTGTACAAAAGGAATATATTTTATAATGCATTAAAGTAAAGTGCTTACTTAGCATAAATGGATACTTATATTCTAAAGGAGCGTACTTACTACGTTATACATTGTTAGGGAGCATACATACACTTCACCTCCGGGGGCGTTGGAAAAAAAAAATTATTCGATTAATATTTTTTTTTTTTTATAAGTAAGTACAAACCAACTCTACTAATAATAGTATATTAATATTGTCTATCCAACTAATTTTAATATTTATTAAAATATACGTATTAATTACTTACTACATTGCAATGTATATAACTATTACACCTTATCTTTAGATAATAGTCTTAACTATACGAATACTATAGCTAAACAATACAACATAAATTTTATTGGTAGTACGGTCTTGTCCTATTTTTATGTACTAAATCAATCTTATTGTTTTTAAATATCCTAACGTTACATCCTAAATCTTCTTTTACTCTAAAAGGTCCTTCATATATAGCATCTAGTTTCCGACCTGTTTCATTTTTTATCAAAATTAGATCATTTTCCTGATATACTATTGATTTTACTGATTTATCGTACAATTCCTTGCGTTTATATTTGTTACACAATAAATTATTTTTTGCGTTGGCATGGGCTAACTGTAAACGATATTTCAACTGCAATGGATAATTATCCCTATTATACAATGGTTCGACTGACTCTGAAATTCGACTAGGAATTCGACAAAGTTTACCGAAAACTAGTTCGTAAGGCATGTATTTTGTTTCTGAATGGACTGTATTGTTGAAACTAAAGCACCAATATGGTAACCAGTAGCTCCATGTATCTGTATGGTTTTCACATTGGATCCTTAAAAATGCACCCAAACTTTTGTGAGCATTTTCAAGAGCTCCTATCGATTGGTGATGATAGGCAGTTGACGATAATTTTTGAATTTCAAGAAGTTTACATACCTGTTCCATAGTTGCGGAGATGAACTCGCTCCCTCGGTCTGTAGCTATTATTTCTGGTATTCCAAATATTAAAATAAAATGTCTCACAAATGCATTAGCTATGGATACGGTTTCTTTATTTTTTAAGGGAATAGCTTGTACAAATTTAGATAATTCGCATTGAATGGTCAATATATAACAGTTCCCCTCTATGTCTCTATCTAACGGTCCCACTACATCTAAATATATCTTTTGAAAAGCCGCCGACGCCGTAGTAGTAATTACCATGGGTTCTTTTATGTAGCGGATATACTTTGACTTCTGACACTTCGTACACTTTTTTACAAATGTTTGTACGTCCTTTCCTATGCTCGGCCAGTAATATCTTTTCTTTATTGTATTTACCATTCTGCGCACTCCAGCATGACCACTGGATGGCAATAAATGAAAGTCATTCATTATTATGGTTTTTTCTTTGTCATCACTTATTCTTTTTACTCCTCTTAGTATGCATATTCGCGGTCCTGACCAATTTTCTAACTTCGATATCTCATCACAGACGTTTTTAATAAAATCTTTACTATCTTTATTTTTAATGATACACACTTCTTCAATGTGTAAGTTTTTACAAAACATACTTAATTTCTGCACAAATTCGGCTCGCGTAAAATGTGCCTTGAAATCAAGATTGATGTAAATAACCTTTCTTTTTGCTAAATATACAAAACATTCACAGACGTCTGTTATCATGTCATTGTCTCTCAATCTAGTTAATTCACTACTTTCAATGAAACTCATTTCGACTGAGTCGCACGGTTTTCTTAATATATCCACAACTCTTGGTTGGCCAGACCAATTGTCAGGAGATTTATTAAGATCCGCCTTCTCATTGTCATCCTTATTTTTACTTAACTCATCATCAATCTTTCGTTTTTGTGCCCTAGTCATAACAGCAACAACTTGTGCTTGCATTTCTTTTAGTTCGTCTGATGTTATACATATCCTAGACAAAGCATCTGCAACTACATTTTCTTTTCCTCGTACATAAATAATTTTGAATTTATATTCTTCTAATGTCAAACGAAACTTTAGAAGCCTACTTGAAGGATCTCTCATGCCAAAAAGATAAACTAAAGGTTTATGATCGGTCATTATTGTAAATTCTCTACCATATAAATACGGTCTAAAATATTTCACTGACCAAACTATCGCTAAAAGCTCTTTCTGTATTGTAGGGTAATTCTTTTCCGCTTTATTCAAAGGTCTACTTGCATACGCTATTGGTCTGAGATCTTTATTGCACAGCACAGCACCAACTGCAGTGTTTGAAGCATCTGTTTGTAATATGAATTCATTATTTTCTGTAAAATCTGGATATTGTAAAATTGGTGACGTAATTAATGCATTTTTTAGATGCTCAAAGGCATGTTTACAATCATCAGTCCAAATAAAGGGTTCACTTTTTCTGCATAATTTATTTAATGGCAAAGCTATGTCTGAAAAATGTTTTATAAATTTTCGGTAATAATTACAAAATGCGACGAAACGCTTAACTTCATCTGCTGTTTTGGGTATTGGGTAATTTTTCAATACGTTAGTTTTTTCGGGATCAGGTAATACACCTTTCTCTGACACTACGTGACCTAGATAAAGAATTTCTTTCTTTAGAAATTCGCATTTCTGGGGATTTAATTTTAAATTTACCTTTCTCAATCTTTCCATTATGTTTATTAAGTTTTGATTATGAATTTGCAAATTTCTACCGAATACTATTAGATCATCCTGATATACTAAACATTTCTCGTAAGTCAATCCAGACATTGCTACTGACATCATACGGCTAAATGCGCTCGGACTTATTTTGAGACCCATGGGTAACCGCTTCATTTGATACTGACCTGTATTGGTAGTAAAAGCTGTTAATTTACGACTATCTGGTTCTAAGGTCACTTGATAATAACCTTGGTGAAGATCAAGGTGTGTGAAATATACTGCTCCAGAAAGAGAATCTAATATTTCATTGATGTTAGGTAAAGGGAACTTATCGTCACAAACCGTCTCATTTAATTTTCTGTAGTCTACAACTAATCGCCATTTTTTATCTGATCCTTCTTTACTCTTTTTCGGTACTAATAAAATCGGGCTTGACCATTCGCTGTTTGATTCTTCAATAATATCATCTTCTATCATTTTTTTAATCTGTTTTGCTATCTCTGACTTTAACGCTTGGGGTAACCTATATGGCTTAACATATACAGGAGTTGTATTTTGTTTTATGGTAATGGATTGCTTATAAATATTTGTTGTACTTAATTTATCTCCGTCTATGTAAAAATTATCGGAATATTTTGCGCAAATTGCTTCAATAGAACGTCTCTCTTCTTCGTTTAAATAATCTAATTTGAGTTGAGATAACAGTGTTTCAATCCTAGACACGTTGATATTATTATTACTGAATTGACAAATGTTATAATCACTCAAGGATTGCGTACTTGGTATTAAATTTGATAAGGTTATTTCCTTCTCAGTAACGTTAAGTATCTTTATAGGTATTCTGTTATTTTTTACCGTGGCAATCGTATTTGCCAGATACACATCCTTCGCTAATTCACGTCCACAAACAATAACATCATCGTTCTCATTTTTGTCTACGTATATAAAATGAATTGACTCTGAACGAGCTGGAATAATCAGGTTATTACTTCTCATTACATTTTCATCAACGAGATTAAAATAATATTCTTTCTTATGATAATACAATGTTAAAATATTAGTATATAGGTTTATATTTGCTTGATACTTTTTCAAAAAATCTAACCCTATAATTCCGTCTGCCTTTAATGGTAGTGATTCAAAAATAATAAACGGATGCTGAAATATTTCATTGTTATACTCCATATTTAAATCCACTAAACCTCTTGAACGCCTTTGTCCACCGATTCCATTTATCAAAGTTTCATCTTTCCGAATGATAACGTTTCTTGGTAACGCTTCACTTTTAATGATAGACAAAGAAGCGCCTGTATCAACGAGCCAATAATATTTAATGTTATTAACGTTAAAAACTGCATATTTTGCATTGCCTAAATTTGATAAAACACTATGTTTAAGAACGAAAAAACTGATTTTCCGGTTCCTTTTTGTCTGTATTGTCCTTTATGCATGGCTTATTGTTATCATTTTGATCTGCTAAACAAACATTCCGATTATTATTTCTAAAATATCTTGAACCTCTAGTATGTCTTTGACCCCTATTATAATTTGATGATCCACGATAGTTATACTTATTTCCGTTATTTCCTCTGAAATTACCACGCCATGTATATCTTTGATTATTGTAATTACCGTATTGACCACGACTGTAACTATTATTATATTGACCACGACTATTATTGAATTGACGATTACCTTGTCGCCTCAAATTATTATAACCTCGTCCATTTCTAAAAGCATGCAAGACATTACCTGGCATTGGCTGGCATTCTGTATCTTCATCTTTGGCAGCTTGGATTGCATCTTTCAGGCTGCTGTAGTTCCTAGCGGAGATGACCGTGCCCAATTTTGAACTGCGTAGTCCTTCTGAAAACCGTTTTATGGCAAGCTTTTCATTCAAAGGTTTTAACACTCCAAATGCAGTAGAATTACCATCTGCTTGAGATATAGTAAGTTCAGTAAACAGCTTTTCAACTTCTGTGGCAAACTCCTCGATACTACTTGAACCCTGTTGTATATTTTGCAAACGCGTCTGTAGGGCCGTAAAGGATTTTTGGGTCAATAGATGGCATCTCAAGTCTTTAATTAGGTCTTGAATGGTCTTATAATTCCCTGTAATGCGTATCTTGGCATTTTCGGACAATCTACTTTTAAGGACGAATGTAATAAGTAGTGTCTTACCTTTCTCATCCAGCATATCTGCATACATCTCGATCGAATCTATCAAGCGTTTAGTTGTCCCTTCAACACCGTCCATTGCTGGAAGCAAACTACATGCCACTCTAAGGTCAAACTCCATTTTGTCAGATTTTATTTCTGGGAAAATACATAAGCTATTTATTTCCTCAAAAGTTATCCTAATATTCTGAAAAATATCCAATGCCGATGCAACTAATTCCGTATCCTTGCCTTTTTCTAAAAGTAACAATATTTTTCCACATTCGTTAAATATATTTTTTGCCTCACCTAACTTTGTCTCAATAACTTGACCTTTATACCTAGCCTGTCCTTTCTTAATTAAGTATTTTCTAATATCTACCAGATCATTATATTTTTCTAACAATACATCAGTCATAATAGAATATTACCAACTTAAAATTATCAAACCTTATTTCCTAATGGAATAAACAAAAGAATCATGTTAACATAATTACTGCGAAACGGCACACAAGTATTTCACACGTTGCACTTTTAGCCGCGAGGTATCATATTCACTGAGTCTTCGTGCACTGTTTTACGTCGTTGAAGTTTTTGCGTTATAAAACAAATTGATAGGTATGAGTCTGACTGATTGCAATTCACTGATTTATGGCACTGTTTTTTGGTTTTATCAGGCTCTGATGCTGCATTAATTAGTTTGCAGGTGTACCTTCCACTCTTCCACGTAGAGATGCCCTTATGCGCTGAATTGCGCTGAGTCCGATTTCTTCTTGCATCCATTGACGATGGCAGCTGCGGTAGTACTTCAGGAAGAAGTAAACCACCAGGAGAGTTATGGGTGCGAGAATAATTATAGTGATCGTGCTCAGCCGCTCCATGTGTCCTCCGATGTCCTTTAGAAGGGCGTCATTGTTTCCGCCAGCAGCATTTTGATTTAGGAACACCTCGTCCTTTTCCACCTTGGAGTTACACATCTTAACTTTGCTTAATCTGCCCCTTGGCAGACCTTAAGGCAGGGTCGCCATGAAATGTTGGGGTTTCAAGGGTCGAGTAAATCAGACAACCAACTAGATTGAATGTGCTTTAATCACTGTACAAAAGGAATATATTTTATAATGCATTAAAGTAAAGTGCTTACTTAGCATAAATGGATACTTATATTCTAAAGGAGCGTACTTACTACGTTATACATTGTTAGGGAGCATACATACACTTCACGCTACCGGGGGAATACGAAAAAGCAGAGATAATTTATACGATTTATATCACGAAAAATCTCTAACCTCAGATCAAGTTTTTCATACTTATGTTAGAAATTATTCAAAAATATTCAAAAGTGTCTGCGCTCAAGCGAAATCACAGATAATAATTAACAAAATTGGTATTTCTAATAATAAAATAAAAACAGTGTGGCAGGTCATTAACAAAGAAACTGGAAAGACACAACAACGTGATCAGACCGAATTGTCCTTGAGAATAGATAATCAGACCATTTCTGACAAGCTAGAAGTGGCTGAGACGCTAGAAAGTTTCTTCACTAATATTCCGCTAGAAGTTACAAAATCTCTCCCTTCTTCATCTACATTAGCTGAAGATTTTCTTAAAGAAAATTTTACTGCGGATATACCAAACTTTAAATTTAAACCAATATGTATTGCTACTATTATAAACGCGTTAAAAAGTCTCAACATAAAGAATACTGAAGACTTATGGGGCATATCCGTCAAGGTTCTTGGAGATATTATTGAATCAATCGCTCCTATCCTAACAGGCATATTCAATCAATGTTTGGATAGCGGTAAATTTCCTGATCTAATGAAACATAGTAAAGTAGTACCAATTTTCAAATCTGGTTGTAAGAGTGATCCCTCTAATTATAGACCTATATCTGTGCTTCCAGCGTTGAGTAAAATATATGAAAAAATCATGCTGGACCAGATGTTATCTCACTTTAACTCAAATGGGATTTTGCACAGTCAGCAGTTTGGATTCACGAAGGGCAGGTCGACAACGGACGCGGGAGTTAAACTTATCACTCACATTTTGGAATCCTGGGAGAAGTCCCAAGATGCCATTGGCATTTTCTGTGATCTCTCTAAAGCGTTTGACTGCGTGGACCACAACACACTGATGTGTAAATTACACCACTACGGAATTCGTGGTCAAGCTGCTGATCTGGTTCTTTCTTATCTATCAAACAGGCAGCAAAAAGTAAATGTAAATGACGTCCTCCGGGTCTCTAGTCAAGATAGGCGTGCCCCAAGGTTCAATTCTCGGTCCTTTCCTATTTCTTGTGTACATTAATGATCTCCCTTATATGATGGCCAAATTATCAGATATAATTTTATTTGCTGATGACACCTCGCTAATTTTTAAAATAAATAGAAAGGATACGCTTGTCCAATATGTTAACGAAAGTCTAACCGTTCTCTCAAAATGGTTCGCTGCTAATAATCTTTTATTGAATGCAAGCAAAACGAAGTGTTTAAAATTCTCCTTACCAAATGTACCACAACGTGATCTTAATTTAAATCTTGACGGCAATAAACTTGATGTTATAGCGGAAACTGTATTCTTAGGGATTACTATAGATTCAAAATTACAGTGGGGCGCGCACATTAGAACTCTTTCAGGTAGGTTAAGCTCAGCTGCATATGCAGTTAGGAAAATAAGGCAGTTAACGGATGTAGCCACAGCTAGGTTAGTTTACTATGCTTATTTCCACAGTATTATGTCTTACGGCATCCTGCTGTGGGGATCAGCAGCAGACGTTGACTCCATTTTTATACTACAAAAAAGGGCAGTCCGCGCGATTTATAAAATGGGTCCTCGCGAGTCACTCAGGCAAAAATTCAAAGAGATCGATATATTAACTCTGCCTTCACTTTATATCTTTGAATGTATTTTATATGTCCGCAAAAATCGAGGGCTTTTCAAAATTAGAAGCGATTTCCACAATAAAAATACACGCAGTAAACATGAAATTGTAATACCTAAATTCAGATTAACAAAAACTAGCAAGTCTTTTATTATAAACAGTATACGCTTTTATAACAAGTTGCCAAAGTCAGTTATAGAACTGACCGATGGAAAGTTCAAGAACTATATTAAACGTGTCCTTATGAAAAAAGCATATTACAAAATCAAGGACTACGTTGATGACAAAGAAGTTTGGCTATGATTCCTTCTGCGCATGCGGCTTCCCTGGTAGCTCATAAACGGCACAGATTTGTGGATGTCTCTAACTATTCTCAATCTCATTTTTCTTTTTCTTTTGATTCAGATTATTACAATAGTTTTCAAATCATTTTTTCTCATATTTTGCTCAGAATAGTTACAGCACTGATGACAATATTTGTGTCACTTGTTTAATTTAGTTCTTTAATTATTTTTTTTATAATATTCTATTTTATTTTTATTTTTTATTTACTTACCTTTGTATAGATGCTTTTTTACCTATTATTTGTGAATGAGTGAACATTGAAGGCCTTTTAGATTCCCGGATGCTGTTTAACTTTTGTTAAATATTTCTTTTGTTTTACATTTTTTTTTGTATAGCAAGCAACGACCTATTGTCGGGCCTACGCTGTCCCCCCATACTTTAGTACAAATGCTGTAATGAAACAATAATATTGTAATACCAAATGATTTGAAAAGAGTAACCATGGAGTTTCTTGCCGGTTCTTCTCCATGGAATCGACCAACGCGAACCGTGCACCTTTTTCGACGTTTTATAAGTGCCCATCCAGGCCTATGTGAAATAAAATATTTTGATTTTGATTTTGATTTTGAAAATTAATAAAAATAATGTTGGGCTCGTCCGGGATTTGGACCCGGGACCTCTCGCACCCTAAGCGAAAATCATACCCCTAGACCAACGAGCCACCTGTCAAAGGTGTTGAAATAATATTACGGGTTGTCCAGTGTTGATAAATGAAACTAAAGCCAAGAACAGTACATTGTTACCCTAAAGATAATAGTTATTATTGGAATAATGATAAGAGCAGTAGTAGGATGGTAGGGTATATTCATTCGTGGTCAATATTTTTTTCATCCCCCCATCTCGGAAAGAGTATTTTTACTCTTCGATATCTGAGTGCAAAAGCCGTTTTTATCGTCATGAGGGAAAAGTAAATTTGAATTCAAACATCATTAAACCTATTTACTTCTACCTCTATGGTACCGAATTTATCATACAATTTTTTTTTTAATTGGTTAAGAACTCAGACTCGGAACCTTCTTGGTGTACTTTTTTAATAGGTATGTTTTGCGCGCGCCATTTTCTTTTCGCGTCATATTGTTAACACCTTAGGTTAAAACTAAAACTAAAAGAATGTGAGAAATCGAATATTTACGTGTTTGTAATGGTAAACTTATGGCAAAGGTACCCAAAAACTATCATGTTCTTATCTACGTCCTAACACAGGTGACCACTGAAAACCAGCGCTGTTCTGTGGGTTCCCCATAGCACAGCATCATGCTGAGTGGTAACCTATTTGTCGCACACACGTGCAACCGCCAATTATTGCGCGCGTTATTGTCCGCTTTGTCTTGCAATTATTATAATGTTAAAGTTGTTGTTGTGTTAATTTTCGGTTTAAGTCTAAATGTTTGTGTTTGTATAATTGCGTTCTGTTTGTTAATATTGTATACACGTCATGACTTTGCGTCGAATAAATGTTTTTTCTTTCTTTCTTACTTTCATGTCGACCGCGGCGTCTTTGAATCGATTTGATTTTCCCATCACTAAATAGTGTTTGTGACGTCACAAAAATAGTCCAAAAATGGCACGCTAGGTTTTCATACAGAACGTGATACTTGCGCTATCTAGGTCTATCTAAATCTGTGGATATAACCGTGAGATAACAGTAAATAATGCGTTAATCTACAAGCATTATACATTTAACGAGCCGATAATATCGGTAATTCAGATTGATTGATTGTATTAATAATTGTAATAGTTTTAGTAACAGGATCCGTGCAAGCGACCGTAAACAAACAAATGAATTGCTAAGTCATCCTGAGAACGTAAATAAATTGACACTATGAACGATAATTTTGATGGAAAAGCCAAAATAGAACTGACTTAGCATAATTTTATCTCTATTATTACGATTTAAAGTATTCGGTAATTTATTTTGATTGTTGCATCATTATGTACCTAAGTCAATCGCATTCCTAGAGCCCACAAAACAAGTAGAAAAAAATGGCAACTTCTATTGATTTCATTTCAATCGAACTCCTTCTTTTAAGTAAGTTCAGACTTAATTCCCTAGCATCCATCACCATCTGCGTAGCCTTTTCCCAACTATGTCGAGGTCGGCTTTCAGTCTAACCGGATGCAGATGAATACCAGTATTTTACATGGAGCGACTGCCTATCAGACCTCCACAACCCAGTTAGTACCGGGTAATACAATACTCTTGGTAAGACTGATAGTCAGACTTTTTTGGCCACTGACTACCTGTAACGACTGCCAAAGATGGACAAGTGACAACCAGGACCAACTGCTTAACTCGGTATGTAAGGGTGGTCACCCATCTACTGATCAACCTAGGCAAGCACGGCTTGAGCGGCTGTTATAATTAAGCCAGGAGCTCCTCTCAATTCCCTAGCATCCATAATAACATAAAGCTGGTCTCCGTCATCGTATCGTGTCAAACGACAATAACGTGTTCGATGAATTAATACAGGGTGTAAACCACCTCAACACAAATCCGTCAACCACGCATTTTGTACATCAAACTAAGTAACTTTACGCAAAAAATATTGCTGGGAAACGACTTTTATTTTTGGGTGAAAAATCATGTTTTGTGGTAAAACTCAATGTGACGCACTTAAAACATTGTACTGATCGATGGATTGAAAAGTTCGGGGTTCGTGGAGGTGTTTAAAGTAAAAATCATAAAACAAAAATCTGTATTTAAAAAAAAAACCCTCCGGCAAGCCGTAGGAGGAGGTAGATTTCGACTATTGATAATTTGTATAAAAAGTTGTACGTATGTGTACAATCTACAAAAAATATGATTTCAATATCGTTGTCCTGTAATGGAAAGTTTACCCTTTTAAAATCCTCTCATATGAGTTTAGCATGGAAACGCCCTCAAATTTTGAAATATATTTTTTTATTTCGAAAACTATAAGTTTTATAGGTAAACTTTATAGGTAACAATTGTAGAGTAAGCAATTTGCTTTCAATAAAATATATTTACGACGTTCAAAATGCTTACTCTTTCGGATTTTATTCCGCAAAAATTTTGGAAATTTCAACCCCCGCACTTTAGGCATTGCATCAATAAGTTTTATTTTCAAGATGTCCGTAATTTTACTCAGAATGATAAAAATGAAAAAAGGTTAAAATCATTTTCCATAGGCAAAAAGTTATGGCCAAAAAAGTGATTTTAGAAAAGGGCTCCCACCGCCGCCCCTCATGGACGAATTCATTCACGAACTTAGCCTAAGTTTTGACCTTTTCGATTTTTTGGCCAAGTTTGAAAGCATTCGGTTCATAATTGCGACTTGTAGAGTGAATGTCCAGCGATATTTATTTTATATATCCCCGTGAGAGGATAGAGACCAACAGGTAGTTTTTTTTTTAAAGGAAATCTACCTAAAAAAACTAGTCAAAAAGTTGAAACTTTGACCTCCATATCGCCGTAACTACATAGAAGCCATGTTGTAATGACGGGGAGAACAAGTGCCTTTAGGTTTCGTTAAGAAGTGCTTTACACCCTTTATTTTCATGGTTTTCATAAAATTGTCATTGCGTCACTTCAGGATATTGACGTATGTTAAAATATTTTCGTGAGTCAGGCTCTCCTAATTATTACCAATAAAAAACTAGGAATCGTGATATGTGACATAGATTTACAGACATTACAAGTAACACGACTGAACGTGATTTTAATCTATTTACACTATAATATTATAAACCTGTGATGGAGTGGATGCGAGTCGCACGGGACCGGTCAATGTGGCTACACTTGGGGGAGGCCTATGTCCATCTGTGGACGTCTTTCGGCTGAGATGATGATGATTATAAACCTGAAGAGTTTGTATTTTTGGTTCAATAATCTCAAGAACTACTGGTTGGAATTCTGAAATTTTGAAATCTTTTTTGAGTTGGAAAGTACATTTATCGAGGAATATATAACATAGAGGCTATATAACATCACTCTACGACCAATACGACCGAACCGCAAATGAAAACTGTTGCAAAAACGGGGAAGAGGGAAGAGAGAAAAACTCGCAAAAGGAAAAATTTTTTTTTGAGAGTTTGTCTCTCTTAGTCTTAGAAGTTGCGTGGGTCAGTTATTTATTTAAGGCGCTTAGACGAGCTAAATAATAATTAGCAACTCTATTTGTGGTGGTTCAAACTTCGTTTGAAATGCTGTTACAATAAAGTTCTTATCAGCTTGCACTACAAAGTGGTTGTTACGTCAGCCACTGCGGGCCAAATAGCGCGAAATGAGTGGTTTCGATCGATTTACAAAAAAACTATTGATTGGATTAAAAAACTAAAACAGTATCATGCTAATATATTGCTTGTAGAATTATTTGCCAAAAAATCAGAATGATCGCATGCATATTAGTATGTTTTTTATTGTTTGAAAGATGTTTTTAGAGATAAGTTCGTGATTTCTTTTCATCGAGTAAAATTAATTGTATTATGTTTTCAAAACAATATCACTAGCATATATCCTGAAGAATATCGTATATTTTTGCTGGTTTTGTTTATTTTAGTGAACCATATACTATCAGGCATTATAAAACTCGCGTTTAGCTCCTGAGTCGCCTTAAAGGCGAATTGAATAGAAAGTACTGTCTCGTTGGTCTAACTGTCCCTAATGCAACTGCTGACCAATGGGGGTTTGATACCGGGTCGGTTAAAATGTTATTGGGTTTTTTCCATTGGGAAGTTCTCAGTTCTGTTGAATTCTGAATATGATGCTCGCCCTTTATAAAAAGGGACTTCATTTTTACTTTGGTAAGCTGTGCATGTATCTTAGGTACAGTTGTGCCTAATCTTTTGGGTTTATAGGGTGTGATTATGTAGAAAAGATTCTTTTTTTCTGTGTAGATAATATAACACGGGACTTGTACCTAACAAAATTAA
Organism: Xestia c-nigrum; assembly: GCA_916618015.1. Taxonomy (NCBI): domain Eukaryota; kingdom Metazoa; phylum Arthropoda; class Insecta; order Lepidoptera; family Noctuidae; genus Xestia; species Xestia c-nigrum. Next base: position 25,905,180 of record OU745249.1, read on the forward strand.
GTTTGGTGCCAGAATATTCTACCATTTTTCATTGAAATCTTCTTATTTTTGGTTTTATATGTATATGTCACCGTAATATTGTCAAATACGTTATATTGTAATATCCCTAGAGATCAGTATTGTAAAATCTCGTAAAATTGTCGAACGAACATACTACTTACAACAAAACGCATTATTTTTCGTGAAATGCTTGCGATGGTAGTCAACTCACGCGGTGTGGAGGGAAGAAGGGGGTCCCCCTTGCCCAGTGGTACCACTCTTATGAAAAGGTAATGTACCATTCCTGAGAAATACCGATTAATATAACCTAACCTGAAACCCTTTATATTCCCCTCAAAAGCGTAGTCGATGGAGCTCCGCTTCGCGGGGCCCCTATTTCCGAGTGCAGGGTTTAAAGGAACCTAACTAACCTAACGGGGGGGGTGTCCCAAGTCCCGATTATGGGGGCAGAAATACTTCCGTATGTTCAGTTGACATTATTTCGAGATTTTACAATATCGCTAGAGAGAAACACGTTATATTACAATATAACGTGTTTCTCTCTAAAATTTTACGGTGACATATACAAGAGCATGAGGTAATATTTTCCGATGTCAGGGTGCTCTTTTAAACATTTTATTTTGATGCGGTTTTCACCAGCACTTATTCCGAAAGATGTATTATTTGGTTACGCACACGTGCGAAGGGGGACTCACTGCGGCAGCTGGTCACTCGTTTTGTAGACGTAAACAAGTAATTAAGATATTGTTTTCTGGAGCATTTTATCGGCTTTATACCCATCTGAAAATATCAACAGACCAAATTAGCATTATCATCATTAGCTTGCATTGTATCGTCCATCAGTGTATCCACACACATCAGGACCGTGTACGAAACGTGACCGTGCCTTGTCTGTCGACATACGTCAGTCAGGCACGTGACCGTGCCGTGAACGGGTTCACAGTTTTTTTTTTATTATTTTTGGACTTAGTCTCACTTAAAAACGTTTTGGACTACTTTTTAAACGCTATACGCATTTCCTGCTTATTAATATTCATTTTATGAAAAAAATGAATAGCCAGCCGCCGCGGGAGACGCACCGGGCGTCGGGGGCCACGTGGTGGCTACCGGCCACCGTAGACGCGGGCCTATGGACAGTTAGTTATGGGCTAGCTAGCCGTCCGTCCGTCTAACGACGACAGGCCGTGTCGACGGCGCGTTCGTGTTCCACACGCGCCTCAAAGAGATGTCAGCATAAGGGGAGGGGCCCGCAAGGGCCGAAGCCTGCCGGGGTTGCGGGTCTATTCGAAAGAGATACCGCGGCCCCGGAACATAAAGGGCGAGGAAGGAACATGGATGGGTTTTAGTCAGCAAAAGTCTGACACTCCCTCCCGCTCCGCCCAGAGCGCGAGGGGTCATACGATGATTTCCGATCCGAAAAAAAGAATACAAAAACGGTACTCAAAGTCAAACGTAAAAATGATTGATAAATTTGTGATAAATGTGACACAATGGTTAATAAAAATAAAATGTTAGTGTCACGCCAAATTTCAAAAGATAAAGATGCTAATTGCAGTACAGTACATTCAATGATACAAGTGTATTTATCCGGTTGGATTGGAAGCCTCCCAACGTAATTATGTAGTTGGGAAAAGGCAAGGTGGATGATCATAACCACAAAAACCGTCAGAACGTGTAGATTCACGTCCTGGCACGATGCGGCTATGATACCTACGTTTAAAAATATATTTACTACCGATGTAAGTACAGTTGATAGTGGACAATAAACCGGTTACTCAGTCACGCCAAACCGGCGCGGGCGCCAGCTGTAACGCACTTCACGTCAGTTTGGTTTGTGAATTTTTGCAGGTATGTTGTTTTCACTTAGCTGTACAGTACCACAGAATATTTAGAATTTACTTGAAATCACAGATAAAAACGGGACATAAACTTAGCTACTCATTTATTATTTTGATAACTGCGTAACCACGAGTGTTAACAGTCCAGAAACCCCACAAGTGATCATATTGTTATCTATCGAGTTTAATTTTGTTTTGTTTTGGAATGTTATCGCAATATTATGACAGTTGATCCCGTATCTTTGTATTTATTACTAGCTGACCCGCGCAACTTCGTCTGCGGAAGACGAACCAATAGTTCCTAAAATTAGCGCGTTCAACCAACCTAACAAACAAACTCTGCAGCTTTATAATATTAGTACCGATTGAAGACAGTAACAATTTATTTTTTGCTCGAATAGGTTTACATTAAACGCCAAAATATTCAACTTATGTTTTTCCAAATAAGGACTCTTCCCTCGACAGCCTTACGTTTCTATCCTTGGACACTCGACAATATCATACTCCAGCTAGGTCGAAAGTTATCATCAAGTGGCATGACATGAGCCGATACACGTTACCGCTGCTTCAAACTGTTGGGGACCTCTTGCATCTGCCTTCCTTCTCCAAAGTCAGACCTTCAAAGGTAGTCATACTCCAGGCAGACCAACACAATACGATGTAAATGCTGAACTCTTGAAAACCTATTGCAATTTCTTTTCGTCTCCAAGCCTCCATCATGAGACCTTCGATGACAGTGAGCCCAATGACGATATAGCTGCTGTTAACTGTTGAGGATCTCTTGCTACTACCTTCGATCTCCATTTTTAGACCATCGATGACAGTCATGCTCCAGCTAGGTTTAAAGTTCTTATCAAGATGCACGAAATGAGCCTTAAACACGATAGAGCAGATTTGTAGTGTTGCGGACCTCTTGTGACTGCTTTTCGTCTCCATCGTCAGACCTCCGATAATACTCATACTCTAGCTAGGTCTAAAATTTATATCAAGGTGCATGAAATGAGCCGACACACGATATAGCTGCTGTAACTGATCACAGTCAATTTTCAGACAGGTCTAAAGTAGTCAAAAAGTTTTATTAAATAAGCCCCAAAACGATCTTCTACTTTATCGTGTGGTTAGTGCCTAACCTGTTGTCAGAGTTTTTATGCCGCCCAAGGTTCTCTGTCTTCCTGCCGGGGTTGCGGGCCTGTTCGAAAGAGATACCGCGGCCCCGGAACATAAACGGCGAGGAAGGAACATGGATGGGTTTTAGTCAGTAAGAGTCTGATTCTCCCTTCCGCTCCGCCCAGAGTGGGAGAAGTCATTTGATGATTTCCCATCCAAAAAAAAAAAAAAACAAAATAAAGGTCCTCTGTCTTGGTTTTACATGCCGTCGAAAAATAACTCTCAGGCATGCTGTGGTTTTCTCACGATGTCTTTCTTCACTGAAGCAAGCGATCTTTCCTTCCTTATCGTGTTGTTGCCTAACCTGGTGTCAGAGTTTTTATGCTGCCCATGGGCCTCTGACTTGGCTTAACATGCCAAATGTCTCTCAGGCGTGTTGGTTTCCTCACGATGTTTCAGCAAGCGATGATATACAATACGCACATGAATTCTAACAAAACTATTTTCAATAAAAATGGGACAAACTTTGCTAAACACGCCTTTCAATAAAAATAATCATGAAAATCGGACTTCTCTGGAAAAAGTTATACGTCATCATCATCATCATCCATAGTCCGACTTCACCGACTGCTGGGTACAGGCCTCTCTTTGTTTGTGCCAAGCTCCACGCTCTTGTGCCAGTCTCATCCAGGATATTCCTGCAAAGGACAACAATATCGTCTGCTTATCTCACCGCAGGACGACCATAACTTCAGTTTGGATTTCTAGAATGAATGCCACTTGGTCACAGCTTTACTCCACCTGACATCACCGCGCCTTGCTAGGTGTCCTGCCCTACTCCATTTGAATTATAATCATTCATCATTATTTCAGCCGAAAGACGTCCACTGCAGGACATAGGCCGATCAAGTGTCGCCACATTGACCGGTCTCGTGCGACTTCATCATTCGGTCATTTGATATTGCTCAGGCATAATATAGGTTAACATAAAGAAAAACAGGCGTTGAATTCAGAACTTCTTCCAAAAAACCAAACTTGAGACATCTGACACGGGAGAAGTCATTCTCAGAGTGGGAGAAGTCATTTGATGATTTCACATCGTAAAAAAAAACAAAAAAAAGACATCTGACACGGGCGAATGCCAGTATCATTCTTTCACGGAAAATCATAACAGCGTGATTCAGAAAATGGAGTCAAATGAACAACGCCATTTATAGAGCACGAAGTTAAACTGCTAAAACATTATGCATATGGAAAGCGGTCAAAAGGACACTCTACTGGCTTTGTAGATTTTTAAAGCAGGGTCATGTTGACTATTCTCTTCTTCTCTATCTTGTGATTTTTATTCATTAGTACCATTTTGGTTTTATAGATGTCATTGCATGTATCCTTACATCATGATGATAAGTTTTCCTTAAAAACTTTAAAGTCTTTTGATGGAGAGCACCGATTGGCACGAAACAAAACCAGAACTTTCTCTAACTTATGAACAGTAATAATTAGTGCATTAAATCAAACCACATTGGTTTTATAATTTATACGTAAAAGGGCTACGTTGAGACACACAGACACAGACGAAAATTTAAGAAATTGTAGAAAATGGGTTCTGTGTGATCCTTTAACAGTTTAAGCGCCATGTTTACAGATTTATTATTTGAAATAAATCATTCCCAAACTGTCGTTTAAGTGTTAAAAAAAATATGTTGTAAGCTTTAAAAAAAACAAAATACTTTGTTACAAAAAGTGAAAACCGGGGGGTTTTTGAACGTGCGAACCAAAGTTATTATCGGAAATCTTACAGCATTACACAAAATCAAAAAGTATTTTATGTCTGTACTGAGGCTTGATCTTGCGACTCCCTGTTCGAAAGGCCGTTGCTGTCACCGACGGGCTATTCGTTCTCGTGACAATTTGTCTAAAATAGTTATTCTATTACAATGCATGTTATGACAGTTGTCAGTTGTCAAACAGTTGAAAACTATAGACAAAATGCAATATTGCTCACCCCCGTAAGTAATTAGCGTGATAATATATAGCCTATGTCCTTCCCCAGGTTGAAATACATCTCCTTGCCAAATTTCATTACGATCCGATCAGCCGTTTTCTCGTGAAAAGGTAGCAGACAGACAGACAAACAGAGTTACTTTCGCATTTATATAATGGTATGGATTCACGTGCTTGTTTTTACTTCTGATTCAGACAATGTAAAAATAATAACTTTGGATATTATCAGTTTTATCTTTCTTTAACTTTATCGATCAGCTGAATCCGAGGCCATTTTCACCAACACTAAAGCAATGTGTATATGACAGCGCTATTTATATTTATTTGTTGTTTGTGGTAATAGGCTTTTTTAAAAACACAAGTTTTTATTGAAAGATTTTTACCTTGAACACCTTCACGACCCCCGTTCTGCTCAATCCATCCATCAGCTCAATGTTTTTAACTTTTTAGTGCGTCCGTCCGTTTAGTGCGTACCACAGAACATGATTTTACACCCATAGCAAAAAGTCGTTTCCCAGCAATAATTTTTGGATGGTATTTAAAAGTACTTCAATTTATTCCTATTTCATTTACCTAATTTTGCCTGTGTTCCACCAAATATACTGAATGTGCACCAAAATATGTTCATTAAAATATGTCATAACGAGCATCTATTTAACAACTGTTGCAAATTTCTAAAAATAGTAATAGGTACACCTAATTTTAAAAACAAGCATTTATTTTTTTAGTTTTACTTCAGATAATGCACTGCAAAATGTATTTGAATCAAACACCAATTAATGTCCAATGTAGCTTTATTAATAAAAAATGAACACATTATAAAATGTAATGCTTACTAAAAATGTTTTTTTAATACTGATCAGTACGAACCATAATAATTCAAAATGTTAAACAAAGTGTCAAACATTTTTAGTAAGCATTACATTTTATAATGTGTTAATTTTTTATTAATAAAGCTACATTGGACATTAATTGGTGTTTGATTCAAATACATTTTGCAATATCTCTATCTGACTCAACGAACCGCCCCGCCTGCCATCGCCACGCCGCCGCCGCGCGCCGTCTCCGTCGCACAACAGAGAGCAATAGGCAGGCATATGCGTGTCACCGAAAAATTGTCAAATACAGTGACGGATTAACCCTTAATCAAATTAAGCAATTGCCTAGGGCATCACGTCTGGGGGGGCACCAGCAGAAGCACAGAAAAAAATCCGTCCTTAGGGCATCATGAGAGAAGATTAGCATGGCCCCTGTGCAAGGATGACACGCCAAAACCGTGAAGCGTTCCACATTTTTCGCGTTCCTTGAGGCGGCGAGCCGCCCATTATCTGAACGTGCCCCAAAAGGTGGTAGCCGTGAAGATGGTCCGTGGGTACCGCACGATCGCCCGCGAGGCGGCGGGCCTGCTTGCCGGATTGCCGCCATGGGATCTGGAGGCGATAGTCCTCGCGCGCCTACACGAATGGCGCGCGGAGGCACTACGCCGGGGGAAAACTCCACTGCCGTGGCAAATCACCGCTCAGGGGACAGACCTCCGGCGCGATCTCATGGCGACATGGAGAGAGCGACTGTCGCAACCCCGTGCAGGGCACGCCACGATGGTGGCGATAAGTCCCCTCTTTGAGGAGTGGCTTGAGAGGGGCCACGGCGTCCTACCTTCCGCCTGACGCAGGTCCTCACCGGACACGGATGTTTCAGGAGGTTCCTGCGAATCGGGCGGGAGGAAACGCCCGGGTGTTTCCACTGCGAGGATCGACCGGAGGTCACGGTGGAGGTTTGCCCCGCGTGGGTGGACGGTGAGCCGTCCGTCCGTCTAATGACGACAGGCCGTGTCGACGGTGCGTTCGTGTTCCACGCGCGCCTTAAAGAGATGTCAGCATAAAGGGAGGGGCCTGCAAGGGCCGAAGCCTGCCGGGGCTGCGGGACTGTTCGAAAGAGATACCGCGGCCCCGGAACGTAAAGGGCGAGGACGAAACGGATGGTTTATAGTCAGTAAAAGTCTGACACTCCCTCCCGCTCCGCCCAGAGTGGGAGGGGTCATTTGATGATTTCCCATCCGAAAAAAAAAGGGCATCACGTCTTCGGTGAGGCGGCAAGCCTTGCCGGATTGCCACCATGGGATCTGGAGGCGCTAGTCCTCGCGCGCCTGCATGAATGGCACGCGGAGGCGCTGCGCCGGGGGGAAACTCCACTGCCGCGGCAAACTGTCGCTCAGCGGACAAACCTCCGGCGTGATCTCATGGCGACATGGAGAGAGCGACTGTCGCAACCCCGTGCAGGGCGCACCACGATAGTGGCGATAAGTCCCCTCTTTGACGAGTGGCTTGAGAGACGCCACGGCGTCCTTACCTTCTGCCTGACGCAGGTCTTCACCGGACATGGTTGATTCGGGAAGTTCCTGCCTCGAATCGGGCGGGAGGAAACGCCCGGGTGTTTCTATTGCGAGGATCGACCGCAGGACACGGTGGCGCACTGCACGGGGGAGCTTTGCCCCCCGTGGACGGAGCACCGCCGTGTCCTCGTAGCGGCGATCGGCGGCAGCGGCACCTCGCGTCCGGCCCTGGTTCAATCCATGATCCGGAGCGAGACGGAATGGGAAACCGTCACCTCCTTCTGCGAAGCAGTCTTGCTAGCAAAAGAGGTGGCGGAACGCGAGAGGGAGAGAACCTGTCGCCCCAGCCGCCGCGGGAGACGCACCGGGCGTCACCGGTCACCGTAGGCATGGGCTTGTGGACGGTGAGCTATGGCTAGCTTGCCGTCCATCCGTCTTATAACGACAGGCCGTGTCGACGGCTCGTTTGTTTATTATTTATTATAATTTGTCATTAAAAGTCTGACACTCTCTCTCGCTCCGCCCAGAGTGGGAGAAGTCATTTGATGATTCAATCCTATAAAACAGCCCCAACAGTCCCGCAACCCCATAGAACTTAACCTACTACATTGACGAATTGAGGAAGGAACATGGACGGGATATAGTCAGTAAAATTCTGACACTCCCTCCCGCTCCGCACAGAGTGGGAGAAGTTATATGACGATTTCCCATACGGAAAAAAAGGGCATCACGTCTCACACTCACGTCACCAAAAACCACACCAAAAAAAAAATACTAGGGCCAATTGAAAATTCGCGCGTTTTAAGTTGACATAGAGTCAGACCTAGACTACTACTAGACCTTTTGGCGATTCTAGTTGACATTCGGGTAGGGGCCCCACAGGCGTGGATTGCTTAGGGCATCAAGTAGTCTTAATCCGTCACTGGTCAAATACGTTATATTGTAATTGATGATTTTAAATGAGTGGAAGTCAGGTTTACGTACGAATAAATTTGTATTTTATAAAGAATTACATTAAAAGCATGTACACATCTCGTAGTGTCACAGAGTAGAAATCAAAAAGTAAAGTTTAGCCAAAGACACAGATTAACAAAAATATAGAGATGACATTAGAAGGCGCGTAATTTAAAATAACATTTCAATACTCTCTTCAAATTTAAGCCTTCTTTACATATTAACATAGCATAAAATACAAGGCCATATCACAAACATACTAACTTACAAACTACTACATAGAATAATATCTAGTTACAAGTTTTGTTGCTATACAAAAGAAAGTTGAACTACACACAATTATTAAGCTTACACATCCCTATGTTACTTCTCATAAATATGAAATTGTCCTTAGACAAAGCTTTTGTAAATATATCAGCATATTGATAGTTTGTGTTTACATAGTTAAGACTGATAACATTTTCATAATATTTTTCTTTAATAAAGTTGTATCTAATATCTATATGCTTGCAACGCTTATGAAACTCACTATTTTTGATAACACTAATTGCACTTTGATTGTCAATGTTTATGATTACAGACTCTTGTTTATATTCACTTATTTCCTGTAAGAATTGTCTTAACCACATGGCCTCTTTTGTGGCAGCACAAGCAGCCATGAATTCGGCTTCTGTTGTAGACAAGGCCACTGTTTGTTGCCTTTGGGATGACCAAGTAACAGCAGCTCCATTTTTAAGGAAAACATAACCAGTTGTTGAACGCCTTGTTTCAACATCGTTGGCAAAGTCAGCATCGCTGTACCCTACCACATCATTTCTGTCTGGCTTTGACATGTAGCACAATCCATAATCTTTAGTATCTTTGAGATACTTGAGTATTCTTTTGACAGCATTCCAGTGAGATTCATCATGAGAGTTTAGGAATCTACTCACCTGACTAACTGCAAACAAAATGTCTGGCCTGCTTACTGTTGCTGCATGTATGAGAGATCCTACAGCTTCTCTGTAGGGATATTTTCTTTCAGGTAGCTCATCAGTCTTCATGAGTTTGACATGTGGATCAGCTGGTACACTGTTAGAGTTTGCTTCAGTCATGTTGAACTTCTTCAATAATTGTTCAATGTATTTGGTCTGGTGTATGAAGATATTATTATTTAACCTTTCAATTTGCATTCCATGTTTGGGTTGTAGTCTAATCCCTCAGGTGGAGTCATGTATATTGTTTCTTCTAGGTCACCATACAGGAAAGCAGTAGTAATATCAAATTGGATTATGTCTAAATTTTTCTGAGCTGCAAGTGATAATAATAATCGTATAGAGTCATACCTCACCGTCGGCGCAAAAGTTTCATCAAAATCTATTCCTTCTATTTGGGAATATCCTTTTGCACAGAGTCTTGATTTATAACGAGGACCTGTTGGTTCATCTTTGATGCGGAACACCCACTTGCATCCAATAGTCTTGGTGTTTTGAGGTTTTTCTACCAATGTCCAAGTTCCATTTTTATAATGAGATTCTAATTCTTCTTTTATTGAAGTTTTCCATTTTTCAGATTCAATTGAGGTTGAAGCTTCTTTATAACTCTGTGGAATGGAATTTATCTTGTCTTCACTGTAGCACAGGTAAGCTTTATCTTTATTTTCATTTAATTTTGATACTTCTACGTTTCTTGGTCTAAATGTTATTTTTGATGGGGTTGACGATATTTGAACATTTCTATTTGGTTTATACTCAGGATCTAAGTTGTCTTCTTGATCTGACACATATTCACTGCTTGTGTTTGAAGTGTCTGATGTGTCGTTGGAACCCAGAGATGTATGATTATCATTTTGTTCCATTGTTTCTTTCTCTGTCAGATTTACAGGAAGATAGTTTCTTTTTACTGTGGTCTCTAAGAAAACAGCATCTCTGCTTTTAATCACAGTTTTAGAGGCTGATATTATAAACCTATACCCTTTTGTATTATCACAATATCCGATGAATATAGCTTTCTGTGATTTACTGTCCCACTTCTTACGTTTTTCTTTTGGGAGATGTATCATTGCCTCACAGCCAAATATTTTTAAATGGCTTATATTTGGTTTCTTGTTAGACCATATTTCTTCTGGAGTTTTAAAAGCTAGTGAACGTGTTGGAGTTCTATTTATGAGATACGCTGCTGTGTGTATTGCTTCTGCCCAATACAGTTTAGGAAGTTTTGCATTAATCAGCAGACATTTTGCTTTTTCAACAAGTGTACGATTCATTCTTTCTGATACACCATTTTGCTCGGGTGTATAAGGCGCTGTAGTTTGATGAATGATACCAGCTGTTGCTAAGAACTCTGAAAATGCATTGTTTACATATTCAAGTCCATTGTCTGTACGCAAACATTTTATACTGCACTCCAATTGATTTTCAACTAGGCATTTAAATTCTTTGAATTTTTCAAGAGCTTCTGATTTCTTCTTTAGGAAATAAACAAACACCTTCTTTGAAAAGTCATCTATAAATGTGATGAAGTACTTTGCACCCCCAATAGACGTGGTCTCCATTGGTCCACATAGATCTGAATGCACAGTTTCAAGTAATTTTACAGCTCTTGAACCACTTAACTTAAATGGCAGGCGTGTTTGTTTTCCTTCTAAACAAGTCACACAGGTCAGATTGTCACCTTTCTTAGATAGTTGCACACCATCTGTATTTTCTTCAATTTTCTTTAAATCACTGAAATTGAGATGCCCCATCCGCTGGTGCCAGAGATAAATATCTTGCTGATCAACATCAGATATGTATGCTTGTACATTGAACAGATTTAGCCGGTACATATTGTTGATTAAGATAGCTGTTGCAACTATTCTTTTGCGACTGTTTAATATCACACAGCCTTCATTGTTAAATTTCACTTCACCACCATGATTTACAATCTGACTCACTGAGAGTAAATTTGTTGCTAATTCGGGCACATATAAAACATTTTGGAATAAAACTTTGTTATTCCGACCTCTGTCATCGCAGATTTCCAAACTAAGCTGACCAGAGCTTTCTACTGGTAAGGATTTGTTATTAGCAACTTGAATTGTCTTAACTTGAGGCACTGTTTCATTATACAATAATTGTTTGTGTCTGGTCATATGCATTGAGGCACCGGAGTCTATATACCAGGCATCACTGTTACTGTCAGAAACTATGAATGCAGCGGCATAGCTAGAACTTTCATGATTTTGTTTTTGCTTAGACTTGCACTCTGTGCTTATATGGCCGTGTTTGTTGCATTTGAAACAACGTGGACCCTTTTGAAAAGGCTTTTTATATACCTTTTTCTTTGAATTAGCTGCAAAGGCATTTGTATCACTGTTACTCATTTTTACATCCTGTAAAATTTTAGCTTTGACTGAATCGGCACTTATTTTCATACCAGAACTTTCGATTGCTATAATCATAGGTTTGTATATCTCGGGTAGACCAGAGAGAAGCAGGGTTCCCAGCCACTCATCATCCACTTTGAATCCGATATTACGCAGCTTATGTGCTGTAGTGACTACTTTACTGACGTATTCTTCTACATTTTGACACTCGGCGAGCGTTGTGGTACATAATTCACGAAGTAAACCTACTCGGCGTGTAAGCCCCGAGTCGTCGAATGCACTTGCCAGGTTGTCCCAAACTTCCTTTGCTGACTTCGCTTCTTGTATGTGAACATAATTTACTGAGTCCACTAACAGGATAATCTTAGTTTTCGCTTTAAGATCTCGTTTTAGGTATGCCGCGTCGCCGCCCGTTGGGTTTTCTATGCAGTCCCATTAACTCCTCATGTTGCAGGTAAGTTTTTACGGCAAATCTCCATGTGGAGTAATTATCGCGGCCAGTTAGTTTTTCAATTAAGGTCAGCGGGTTATTTGCAGACATTGTGAACACTTGTGAAAATTTTGCCGGTTCCTCGTGGGTTAATTTTTAGGTTAGGTTTTCTTATTTTTTCACTAAGTTATTGTTCGACTTTTTCACTTTTTCAGGCTAACTGGGCCCATAACCTGATGATTTTAAATGAGTGGAAGTCAGGTTTACGTACGAATAAATTTGTATTTTATAAAGAATTACATTAAAAGCATGTACACATCTCGTAGTGTCACAGAGTAGAAATCAAAAAGTAAAGTTTAGCCAAAGACACAGATTAACAAAAATATAGAGATGACATTAGAAGGCGCGTAATTTAAAATAACATTTCAATAGTAATATCTCTAGCGATATTGTAAAGTCTCGAATTATTGTCAAATGAACATACTGCTTAAAACAAAACGCATTATTTTTCATGAAATACATGCGATGGTAGTCAACTTACGCGGTGTGGAGGGAAGGAGGGGTCCCCCTTGCCCAGTGGCACAACTCTCATGAAAAGATAATGCACCATTCCTGAGAAATACCGATTAATATAACATAACCTTAAAACACTTTATATTCCCCCTAAAAAGCGTACTCGACGGAGCCCCGCTTCGCGGGGCCCCTATTTCCGAGTGCAGGGTTTAAAGGAACCTAACTAACCTAATGTATGTTCAGTTGACAATACTTCCAGACATTACAATATCGCGAGAAAAAACACGTTATATTGTAATATAACGTGTTTGACAATTTTACGGTGACATGCGCGTCGCAAGCGCGCCAAAACCATTTTCAGTAAAATAAATATAAGTCTTAGAAGTAATGTTTTACGAAATGCATTATTTGTTCTTCAATTATAATTATTTTAGTAACATCAAAGTTGTACAAAACCGTTTTAAATGGGTATACGGTACTAGGATGCATACTAAATATTTTGTGTAACATTCAGGAATATTTGGTGCACGATCAGTATTTTTCGGGGAAGAATAAAATAGTTATTGTTACAATAGAATATTTGCAGCGCACTACAATAAAAAAAGTGCTATATCTTGGTGTTAATTTGGAATTTGTTTGATGTTACATATTTTGTTGGCCGAGTGGTTTAATTATAGTAAAACAATTAAACGGGTTTAAGATCAATATTTTAGAAATGCATACATAGATGTACCTTTAGATTTTTGGTGAACACAAAAATATTATCCATATTTTTTGTGTAAAGTATTAGTTTGATGTACAGAACGCTTGGTTAACGGTTTCGTGATGAGGTTTTTTTACACCCTGTATGTATGGCTGAGGTCGGTACAAGAGCGTGGAGTTTTGTGCAAACAAAGAGAGTGAGTGGATTACGATGATGATAATGATGAAAAAAAAATAGAGCTCAGTTCAAACGCCTAAAGTTGAAATTCACCTGGAAAGACCCAACAACACTGACCGATCTAAGAAACAAACGCAGGATACAGTAGACCGACGAGGTATTATTTATATTTTAGCTATGATCCTGATATACACGTGGCTGGCCGTGGCCTTTACGGCGCTTCTACTGTACCTGCGACAAGTGTACTCGAAGTTGTCTCGTGATGGGGTCCACCACCTGCCCCTGGTTCCGTTCTTCGGGAACCTTTTCTGGGTGTTCATGAAGAAAGAGCATATGATTGACTGCTTGATGAGAACTATGACAACGTTTCCTGATGATAGGTAAGTTTCCACTATGTTTTTTATTGTGTCTGATTCGTTTGCTTTGAATGAAGCACTTACAGTGTACTTTTAAATTGACTTCGATAAAAAATCACGCATGTTTACCAAAGATAACAAGGGCCTAGATAATACATTTGGCAGTTTGTTTTACTATTATCAGATGACCATGTTTGATTTGCGGCATTTTAAAGAGATTAACTTTTTTCTTTACTGGGAGGTAACTAGGTTGTGGACTTCGGATAAACAGTTCAGTCTAATTTTATACAATACAACTGAATACTAGTATTTTAAATGGAGCGACTGCCTGTCTGATCTCAAAAATCGATGTACAAGGTAATAGTGACATCTTCACCATCGGGCTTATTGACTTCTACAACAAATATCAAAAGTCGACAGATGGCAAACGAACTTTTTTGAAGCACTGATCAGTCTCATTAAGTTATTAACTCGCACTCATCCAAAAACTGACCTCAGCAATCATTGCTTAACCTACAGGATCGACCAGTGCGTCTGTTATTATTTAGCGACGAGTCCGTCATGATAGTTTACCCTGTCTTGTCTCCAGGATAGTAGGGCACTACGACTTCGTGACCCCGGTGTACTTAGTGCGCGACGTGGAGGCGCTGAAGAGGATCACCATCAAAGACTTCGAGCACTTCGTGGACCGGCGCCAGTTCACCAGCGATTTCGACCCTCTGTTCGGAAGGGGGCTGCTGCTATTGCATGGTATGCTTGCCTGCTTTTCTTTTTAGAACAGTCCTCATATCAGACAGCAGCTTTTGCTAGTACCTTCGCCCGTGTTTTATGGAAAATATCCTATTTGAGCGCACTATTAGGGTAAAAAAGTATAATATGTCCTATAAGATGTGGATGTAGTATAAGATGTGTCACAAACGTTTTAAAATTTTGACATCAGGCAATTACATGCGTGTGGAAAAATGGACTGACTGTCTAGACCAAGAGTAAGTAGCTCATCGCTCTGCTTCCCCTGGCTTTGGTGCAAATCAAACCTCCGGAGATAGTAAAAGCGGCTAGAAACGGGATGACTCAAGAGATGACGAAGAAGAAGAGATGCTATACCGACCCCAAATAAATTGGAGATGAGAATAATGGTACCATAGATTTAATAAAGAAGGATGGTACCAAAGAAAACTCGTTATCTAAAGTAGAATGTAACAACAGCTCGCTCTAACAACGCACTCCACAACAATACCGTATATTTATAAACGTATCCATGATAAAATGGCAATTACTCATTATCTCCAGTACTTAGGTATATAGCAGTGATAACACGACAAACATTGTGTGATTGCTTGTGATCTGTTTATGTGCTTGACCAGTAAGTATAAAGGCTGTTAAAGATTAAATGCAAAAATTCTCGTATGTTGCCTGTGACTCAGACCTCAGACCATGAACCTGAAACACTTGATTGGAAATTCATAACTTTTTTTTGCATTTTCGATACATTATCAGCTCATACATTATCGCGTCAATTCCTGTAAAAAGCCCTTTTTTGCAAATTTCAAGAAGTCGTGGAACAATTTTGTTCAGTAATTGTGTCCAAGACACCAGATGGTAATGATGCGTTGTGGTGACGTATTTGCATTGGGATGGTAATTATGCGTTGTCGTGACGTATTTGCATTGGGATGGTAATGATGCGTTGTGGTGTCCTAAACACTGTAGGTGATACTGACATTTTTGATAACGATTTTCTGTTAATCGTTTCCTATAAAGCTGTTTCCGTTCACTATAAAATCAGAGTATTGATTCGTTGCGTATAGTCATTTTACTTTCCTGTTCATCATTTGCAAAGCAATTTGCGATAACTACATTCTAAAAAGATTTGCAAACGACATTAATTCTGTTTCGACTTTGTGAACCTTTGAAGAATCATAGCTTATAATTTTTTGACATGCATATTGAAGTTCAGTAACATTATGCACGTTTTAGGTGACGAATGGAAGGCAATGCGATCTACGATGAGTCCAGCTTTCACCAGTTCCAAGATCCGGCTGATGGTGCCTTTCATGGAGGAAGTCGGCAAGGAGATGATCAAAGTGCTCAAGGAGAAGATCAAGGATTCTGGAAGTAAGCAGTACCTTTGTGCTTTTCTATGTCAATATATTGTCCGTTTAAGTATTTATACATATTTATATGTAAATAAATAATATTGTTAATATTCTTTGAAACGTAGTGTCGTTAATGACAGTCTTGCTGAGCATGTGGTCCTGGATTATTCCCAGGTTGGGCAATGTCATTAGGGTTTTCTTTTATAAGAATTCCTTTATATTAGCCACGTAGTGTGGATTTTTGCCCAGTTGATGACATTAGGCTCGCCCTTTTTACAGGGAATCTATCATAACTGGCGAATACAAGGTAGCTACCGAGGCATCGCTTTGACTAACCCTTCTGGGGTCACAGGTGTGACAATTATATTTTAAAATCTTCAAATATCATTCCACAGACCCATATATTGACGTGGAGACCAAAGACACAATGCGCAGATTCGCTAACGACGTCATAGCATCTTGCGCCTTCGGCCTCAAGGTGAACTCCCAGAAAGAAGACCACGAGTTCTATCTGCGCAGCAAACAAATCACCGAATTTACCTTCGTACGGGTCCTGAAGATTTTCTTTTTTAGAAATTTACCCAGCATTGCTCAGGTTAGGATATTTTTATATTACAAATGAATTGTTGTACCTACTTGTTACTTATGTTCGCTAAAATATGTATGTTTAATAGATGTAAATCTAAAAAAAGCGCCAAAAGCGAGTCGTACTCGCCCATGAAAGGTTCAGTAGCAGCAAGTATCAAAATATAAAAGTTTTTGTAGTTCGTTGTAAAGTTACAGGCTATTCAGGCTAGGCTTCCCATCACGATGAAATCATGAATTTCATAATGATGGTTCCACACACACATACACAGACACGTCAAACTTATAACACCCCGTCTTTTTTGCGACGGCCGCGCGCCTTCCACGCGCAGGCAGCGCGCGGACAGAGTCATAATTTCATCATGATGGGAAGCCGAGCCTGAACATTCAGAATGCGTTTGGTCCTCGAGCGGACAACAAGCGGAAAAATAAAATAAATAAATAATTATAATTGCATAAGTTGATAAAAATGCTATGGAACAACTTTACCGTGGTAGTCCCTTCTTCTTCTTCGTCTTTTTTTTTATTATATTATTGATAAGTAAACATTATAATTAGGTACCTAAATGATGGGATTTCGATATAACTATATGCGAGCCCATGTAGGCTTGTGATAGCTAAAATTTTTATATTTGAGTTGATTGAATGAAAGGTAAATAGCGGTTTACGATTTATGACGTATTAATAAAAGACTACTAACTATGTAGATCTCGTTCAAATCAATTATTGGTGGAAGTTTAAATGGTAATGTACACAATTATTTTTATAGTTTTATCATTCTCTTATTTTGGAAGTGTCTCTCGCGCAAACTATTCAGTTTAGAAAAAAAAAATATTAGAAATCTCGATATCATTTTTGAAGACCTAAGTATACATTTGTTTCCAAGTCATGGATGTTTATATGTATAATAAGTATGTATTTACAAACAAAAAAGTATTCATGTAGTATATCAACTAGGTATATAGTGTTCCCGACACAAGCTTTGCTTAATGTGGCACTAGGTGGCGCTGTGTGTTAATGTCCAGCGAAATTTATTTATTTATATACCCCACACGTATGGGTTTGATGAAAAAAAAATAGTTTCTGTTCTAAATATGGGGGAAAATGTATTGTTTTTTTTTCTATTTTTGTGTGAAAATCTTAATGCGGTTCACAGAATACATCTACTTACCAAGTTTCAACAGCATAGTTCTTATAGTTCGGAAAAAGTGGCTGTGACGTACAGACGGACCGACAGACAGGCATGACGAATCCATTAGGGTCCCGTATTTTGCCATTTGGCTACGGACGGCTTAAAAGAACAAGAAGAGAAAAGGTTGCAGGCGCTACTGCTGAACAGGAGGTACTAGATTTGATTCCTAGGACGGATAGTTCTTGGGGTTTTCCGTCAGCAATTTCTTAGTTTTTAATTTTTTATTATATCTCTTTCAAAAACCAGTTATTATTTTACAGTTTGATGGCGAGAAGCGTTCGGTCACCATATTTAATTTAAAAGTATAAACTTAACTTAAAATCCAATATAAATACATAGCTACAACTTAAACTAAAACTGAAACACAGACGCACACACTGAAACTGTCTAATATTAAACTCAGAAATAAATAAATTCTATCTTACTTGAATTTATTTCTCGACAACGGCAGACCGACACCAACATACAGATAATGAATTCCAAACCAGAGTGACCACCTGAAGCTAGCCATTTAGTAGCTGACTGGATTCTAGACATTTGATAGCAATAGGCCTACTGCCCTTTTTTAACAAAAAACTGCTTAGATGTGAGTTTACAGTGCCCTTTGAAAAATACAGACAATTGTCAATTTTCAATACTGCCCAGATGATGAAACTATCAATCGTGCCACGCACGGCATCAGATTACTTCTCAAATGTGGTCCTTGGCACAATGAGGGACAGAGAGAAGAACCACATCATACGGAATGACTTGATCAACATTCTGACCGAAGTGAAGAGAGGTGAGTTTTAGTTTGATAACCAGTACTACCAAGTGGTATCGTCTTTTTTAAACTTTCACGATCAGAACACATTATAAAACTTAAGAAGACGGGCTGGTGCAATCCGGTCGAAACGTCGGGATTAAATTAAAAGTAAATTCGCGATAAATACCCGTCTTCTTAAGTTTTATAAGTGGTATCGTATCACCCAGTACGTACTAGATTGTTGAGGTCAGATAGACAGTCGCTCCAAGTAAAATACTGGTATTTAGAGGCGTCCAGTTTGACTGGAAGCCGAAGGAAACAAAAGCTAGACAGATGATGTTCACTGGACTGGACTGTACCAACACTTTTGCATGCCTTACTGCTGTTGACAGTCGTGAAACTAATGCTTTTATATTAACAGGTCAACTTACTCACGAGAAAGATGTTGAGGATACGGATGCAGGTTTCGCAACAGTTGCAGAATCACACATTGGCAAGAAGCAACATAATTACGGTAAGTACACTATGATCACTTACCAAGCTGTAGTCTCTTTATCCCGGCCAGTCCTCGCGACCTCACGCGTCCGGCCCTGGTTCAATTCATGGTCCGGAGCGAGACGGAATGGGAAGCTGTCACCTCTTTCTGCGAAGCAGTCATGCTAGCAAAGGAGGTGGCGGAACGCGAAAAGGAGAGAACCTCTCGCCCCAGCCACCGCGAGAGACGCACCGGGCGTCGACCGTAGGCACAGGCATCCGTCTTATGACGACAGGCCGTGTCGACGGTGCGTTTGTGTTCCACGCGCGCCTCAAAGAGATATCAGCACATTGCCCCTCGCAAGGGCTGAAGCCTGCTGGCGCTGCGGGACTGTTCGAATGAGATACATACAGGTACCTAAAAATGAATAGAAGAAAAAATTTAATTGAATGTCTTCTACGGGAACGGGGCACATCTATGGAAAAAATGAAGAAAAACGACAAAAAGGGAGCATAATTAGGCCTATTTATCTTTCCTCAGTTGCCCTTTCACGGCAGCAGCATACGGTGGCAGTTTAAAAAACAAGCATAAAACTGTATCCTGCGCCTTATGCATGCATTTTGAGGTAGCCACCTTTCTAAGGACGTATATTGATCCAGCCGGATCTGGTCATTCAATTTGACAATTTGGAAAACTGTTTTCCAGAATGGTCTGATGCGGATCTAGTAGCCCAAGCAGCGTTGTTCCTGTTCGCTGGCTTCGACACAGCTTCCACTTCCATGTCCTTCCTGTTGTACGAGCTGGCTGTGAACCCTGACGTACAGGAGCGGCTGGTGCAGGAGATCAGGGAACATGACGAGAGGAACGGCGGGAAGATCGATTACAACACCATACAGAATATGACGTACTTGGATATGGTTGTTTCAGGTAAAATACTGAATTGGGGAATTAGGTAAGGCCTTCAAAGGCTTCCTGTAGCAAAAAAATATAGTTGAAAGAATATAGAATATAAGTATCTGATGACTACTGCTAGAGGCAGTATTGGCAGCACTTAAGTCAAGCTAAGCTCGCGTTACGCGCGGCAAAGATTTAAGTAACTTTGATAGAGTACGTAGTTTATTTAGATGAAGATGATGTTATAACTACTAGTTACAATGCACAAAGTTTTTTGTAAGATAACAATTACCGTTTTCAGAGGGACTACGGCTGTGGTCGCCTGCAGCAGTTATAGACAGACGGTGTGTAAAAGATTACAACTTTGGCCGACCCAACAGTCAAGCAACAAACGATTTGATTGTGAGTATCTGTTACTGTTACCCTTTTTTTTTTTCTTTTGTTAAGATGGGAAATCATCAAATGACTTCTCCCACTCTGGGCGGAGCGGGAGGGAGTGTCAGACTCTTACTGACTAAAACCCATCCATGTTCCTTCCTCGCCCTTTATGTTCCGGGGCCGCGGTATCTCTTTCGAACAGGCCCGCAACCCCGGGGTTACTGTTACCCTACATTAGTAGTTTTGACTAGAGACCACTTTGGTGTCTTTATTGTTAGCATGGAACCATGGGGTCCTAAACAAACATGGACACCGACTTATCACTACATATTATAAAACAAAGTCTCCCGCCGCGTTTGTCTGTCCCTAATTATGTATGCTTAGATCTTTAAAGCTACGCAACGTATTTTGATGCGGGTGTGGGTATCGGCTAGTACTAGATATAATCCTGTCGGTGTCCATGTTTGTCTATAATATTCACGTTCATATTTGAGAATGAAACTTTAACTGACACAGTTAAAAAATTGAAAAATGGGATGAAAACCTTTAGAATTAATGTAGGAACGGAATGTTATGGTACACAAATCAAACATTGATAGATAAAAAAGCGATCGAAGTGATCTCGAAAAATGTAACAATATTCATATGGAAATAGGAATAAGTTATTAGATTCTCGAAAAAATGTAGAACCTCACCTCTGGTAAGTTCAATTAGGTTGAGTTGAGTTTGCATCTTCTGTGCAAGTTAAAAAGTACGACTAACAGTTTAACCTTTCGTGGATCATATTCGAGGCTCCCGGACAACAGGTTGAGAACCACTACCCTTCTTCGTCCCATGGCTGGGCAAAGGCATGTAATGATTATAAGAAGAGAGAAGATATTTATCATCATCATCATCAGAATACGTTAGTTCGTTCGTTACATTGCTATTCTGATGATGATGATAAACGTCTTCGCTTCATCTTACATGGGACTTAAACATATGTGGCAGTATGTAGACCTGTACAACCCCTGTCTCCCTCATTTACTTTGTATGAAAGGTCGTGTAAAACAGGGCCCGACTGTATTTCAGGTAGGTACACATACCTAACCCCAATTCTAAAAACAGATGAACAAAAACAAAAATATTGAAGACATGAAGACTTCACAGTAAGTTACGAATGCAGACGATTTTTTTTGGGACGAGCCTGCCACATTATTCCCAAACCACTGTAACTCCTGTGACCACCAGAAAAGCGCCGAGACAATGAATGAAGCAACAGAGAATGAATTGAACTGTCTCGGATCCCGCTACGAAATTAATCTGAAAAATATAGGTGGATTAGGAAAAATCTGTTATTTACCCTTCTTTTAAGTCGACTTTTATTGAATTCAACAGATCCGCGAAGGTGAAACTGTAGTTCTGGCGCCCTGGGCGTTCCACAGAAACCCGAAGTACTTCCCCGATCCTACTAAGTTTGACCCCGACAGGTTTTCACCTGAAAACAGGGACAAAATTGTACCTTTTACTTATATTCCTTTCGGAATGGGGCCTAGGAACTGCATTGGTGAGTATGAGTCTTCTGTACTTACATCATTCGGTTGTCATTAGATGTAAAATTGAAAAAGCAATTGCTTTTTGTGGAGATTGTTGTTTTACGTTATTGTAAATTCAAATTGACTGTCAGCACATAGAATATGTCAACGTCTTTCCAAACTCAAGGAAACATCTTAGAAATTCTTTTAAACATTTCACACGTCACACAAACTTTTACACGTTGAAGTTGTAAAAGAACGTCATCATCTGCCTGCCTTTCCCCAACTACGTTGGGGTCGGCTTCCAGTCTAACCGGATGCAGCTGAATACCAGTATTTTACATGGAGCTGCCTATCTGACTTCCACAATCCAGTTAACACTGGGTAATACGATATCACTTGGTAAGACTGGGTGTCAGACTTTTTTGGCCACTGACTAACACGACTGTCAAAAATAGACAAATGACAGCCGGGACCAACAGCTTAACGTGCTTTCCGAGGCACGGAGGAAACTCAGTATGTAAGGGTGGGCCACCCTAGATCCACAGACCAACCTAGGCAAGCACGGCCCGAGCGGTTGTTATTATTAAGCCACGAGCTCCTAAAAGAACGTATGACAGTAAATTTAATTCGTGTAAAAGACAACAAAATAATTATTTTGTTAATAGGTACTCCCATTGATTACGACCAATAGATTAATTTCTTTCAGGTTCTCGCTTTGCGTTGTGTGAGGTGAAGGTGATGGTTTACCTCCTTCTCCGAGAGATGGAGCTGTACCCGTGTGAGCAGACATGTTTCCCTGCCGAGTTGACTAAGGATGGGTTTAATATGGCGTTAAAAGGAGGTGCCTGGGTTAGGATCAGAGTTCGTCCTCAAAAATAAATCGTGAAAAACTGTTTATTTTAATTTTAAATAGGTAAACTAAATACTTACCAATTACCAATAGTACCCCGTTGTTATGACATCACAATAATAAGAAGGTGGTCGACATGAGAACAGTGAGCTCAGCTTTTCAGCTATCATTCAGCCGATTATCGTAACAGCTAATGGCCTGACGAGTAAAAACCTCGGTGAACATCTCTCAAGGTTTATAGCTAAGAGGTTGGATTAAGGCCCTGATTAAAAAGCAGCACTTCTTGACTCGGCATTGTAAGGAGATTACTACCTACCTCTGAAGTTCTATTATCAGGTAGTAGGACCCTGCTCTCGAAACTGGCGAAAAGCTCCTTTTTTAATTTTTTTATCTGTGTTTATATTTAAAATATAAGAATATTTAAAAAAATGGGTTTTAATTCAGTATAATTTAATTATGTCCTAGACATAAATAGCCTGCGAACACCAAAACGAACGCCCTCTGTGGATATAATAACGAACTGCATGAAAACTCTTTTAGCGCCATCTATTATCGAATAGCAACATTTCGCCATTCACGTGAATAACGTTAATGCTGCTATTAACCGTTAGATAGCGCTTCAGAAAAGTTTTAACACTATGAAGTCCAGTAACATAATACTTCAAAGTAATTCTTTAACTAGATATTAAATGGACCGACCTGTTAAGTTATAACTTAACGGTCGGTCAGCAATAGACAGAAACAGCAATTATTTCATCGACGTTATAACATTTGAGGGAATGTTTAGGTACTAAAGTCCCACATTTGGACTAGACCTACCTTCTGTGCCTTCGCCTTTTGGGGGAAAGAATTCATTCAGAAATAGTAAATTTTCCTGGAGGGATTGATGAAAGCTACTAATAAGGGCATCAAGTGGACCAATAAGCGAGGGCTTTATATGTTGTGGGTTGGCCTTTGACACTCAATAAGAAACAGTCGGTAGCTATTCGACCTAACTAGTAAGGGTAGGTACCTACTACACAGGTAGGTATCAATGTAAGTTCCTTCTGCATACACTAGCATATTTGTGGAATTACTAGCTGTTATTATTAGTCCAAATACTCATATCACTGGGTATTTAACACAGCACATATGGCTTGCAAACTATCAATTCGCTGTACAAAGCTATTCCCTCCACAAGGAAGAAATAAACAATGTCGCGGTACCTATACCTACAAAGTAGTGACGTCCGTACGTATCACTGTGGTTACAGAAATCCCGAAAACATGCAATTAATATATATATACAGTATTATTTATGTATTAATTAAACACCTACGGGTTTTTAGTTACAGCAGTAATGAATCCAATTAAAATATATGTGGCTTACTGCTGGATAAGAACCACAATACAATAATATTCCTTGTGTAAAACTACAAGGAAATTTTGTTGTATGTAGGGAAACCTTAAATTAACTTATTCATCAGCTGGTTAATTAAATTTTCAGGACTACTAGCAATTTTTGAGGTTTTTTTTGAACCCTCGACGCTGAAAGAGGGTCGTTATTATTCTCAGGGGTTCGAAAAATGTGAGCCTGGTGAATTTGGCTAAATTGTGTTTTGTTAGCGTTTGAAAAATATTGATTTTCGGCATGTAATGAAACTGTTAGCCCCATAGTACCTAATAAGGAAATAATAGTTTGATTTTTACACTAAACCAATCTTAATATATATAAATCTCGTGTCACAATGTTTGTCCTCAATGGACTCCTAAACCACTTAACCGATTATAATAAAATTCGCACACCATGTGCAGTTCGATCCAACTTGAGAGATAGGATAGTTTAAATCTCAAATTATGAGACGCAGACGAAGTTGCGCGAGTCAGCTAGTAGCGTTATAAAAATTTTCACTAGGTTTGTAGATACTCTAGACGTAGTTGTAGGCATTGACTTTTTGGATTAAGTTTCTTCAGGCTTTTACTGTGTATGTGTTAAGCAGAGGGATTTTATTAAAACAATAGATTAATTCACATTCATAAATCGTATATTTCTCTTCTTATTTTCACATAATTCTTACGAAATAATACATAAAATCTGTCTTTTTCATCAATTGCACGATAATTAAATCATACAACTACTGCATTCTTAAAACTAAAGAAAAAATATCTTAAAATCAATGAACATAATACGAAACAAAATGTTTAACACCTATAAATACTTAATAACTGGAATTATGCACCTTTTCTAGCTCACAAACTGTTAATAAATGGATTTACTTTGTGAAATTAAATCAAAATATAGTCAGAAATAGTTTCAAAACGCAAAGCTGGTTTTTAACTTTCCAAAAATTTAATCTGTTTTACTGTGATGTATTGAATATTAATAAATCGAGTGAAAAATCATCATCGTGATTACAAATGTTTTCTTGTAGAAAACAATATTATCAAGCCTTACAAGGTAACGACCTTGTAAGGCTTTGTTAAGGTATTTTTAAGATAAAGTCGGGAAAATGCAGTTAGAAGTTGAAATGAATATAGTAAGCTATTTCCCAAAGTAAATCCACATTTAAATGTTACGTAAAATATCAAGTTTCGATACAATCGACTAGCCATAACTTAGATCATAATAAATTCAAATGAATCGACTATTTTACGGTAAAGAGAGTTAAAATCGTTGTTATATTAAGACACAGGCTTTGTACTGTCACTTTATGTAAAGATACATAAATAAAATATCATAAAATCAATCTTATATTAATAATAATTATCTGTACTTCAATAAATATATTAGTTTTTGTGGAAGAATGAAAGTTAATATATTAATTCAGATATTTGTATACATATTAAAATATGTGGCTATCTACACTGCAGTTTCTGGGAGTTGTTAGTGATGACTGAGAGGAACTATTTACAGAAAAACAATGTTTAATTTTATCTTACATCACAGCGTATGCCTGAGAGTCGCAAACTTAAATACTAGAAAATATTAAAATTAAATTGTCAAAAACATGTATTTTATTTACTCTTTATATCTTAAATTAAAAAATCTTTTTCATCAAACTAATCTTTGGCCTGCAGATCTTTTTGTCATTTTATTTTTATTTGCGAGAACGCGCATTTTTTTAAATCTTAAGATTTTAATTTTAAACTAACACTGAGACGGGAATTTTAAATAACAGTATAAAATTTATTTTAATTACAATTAGAGATGAATCCTATCATAAAATAGAGCTCGAGAAATGACATGAATTTAAAGTAACTATGAAATTAAGTACATTATCGTTTTACGTATACAATACATATGGCAACTCGAAAAATGCTTAACATTATTATAAAATAACTGGACACTAAACAACTTAAAACTAGATTTTATAAATTAATTGGAATGTTCGCATTATCATAACACTCTACGTATTACACACACGTATCATACGGTAACAACAATTAAAAATACTTTATCAAAAATTCGTAATGTTTCTACGTAAACAACCATCAAAATTTTTGTTCGACAGTACAATCGTACATCGAGAATAAAATACTAATAAAATTACTTAAAAAAATAATATGGACATACCAACGAGTCGGTACGAGTTAATTGACGGGACAAACCAACCAATCGGTGTCCAACAGATCGGCCTCCGACCAACTATGCATACCCAACAAGTAATTGATCCAACATCCACGAGAACAACCATTGAAACTATTTCGATTCAAACATTGAGCCTATCTTAGCTAATTACATTCATATAACTTTTCCAAAACACCTAACTTTGAGACCACCTCCATTTTCAAATCACGGTCAAATTTACTATATATTTGGACTGTAATTATTCTAGAATATTTTAATAAATTGGTATCATAAGAAAAAAGAATATAATATTAAGTACAAAGAAGGGTATATTAGACTACTAATCATTACAGCCCTTAAAACTTTCATACAAATAAGTAGGAATTACTAGTAACATCAAAAATGTTTATATTCATCTTGTTCGAAGTGCCAAAGCTTTTCATAAAGATGCACATCACAATGGTGGTCGTGACACAAACATCTAACAAGACTTGACCAAAGCTTGGAGGTGATCCCATATCTTTTCAAATAACCTGATTATAACTATTCATTTCGTTCAATAATGTCCTTGGATGTAAAGATTTTTTCGAAAAATCAAATTGACATTCTCATCCCGATAGACAAACACTCAACTTTCTTCATAACATTAACAATCCTTTCTCCAGATTCTTCTATTGTTGTTCAAATAACAAGGGCTTACTTACTATTACTGTATTTTCGAACATCTCCTCAACGCAATCTCTCCAAGGACAGGATCCTACCACACTCGTACGTAACATCGACATATCACTGTTTATCTTACTATGAGCATCGACTTCCAACAAATTTTAGCCTAATTCTATCTTAAGTTAAACTAGGAGTAAGACAAATCGCTAAGGTTTTCTGATTTGACTTTGACGAAGTTGGGGTTGTCGGTCTTGAAGTCGGGTCCCTTGTGACCGAACTGGTAGACGAGACGCGCCGTGGGCACGGACACCAGCACCGCCTGCCTGTAGTGATACCTCATGGCGCGGCTGAACTTCTCGAAGGTCATGTTCTCGTTCTGTTTCATGTGGCCCCATAGCTTCGCTACCTCGTCTGGCTTCACGAACCTGCAATGAAAAATGTTTTGTTAGTCTACTTCTATTTTAACTAAATGCGCCGTGAATTATGCATTTACAACGTTGTCACAAGACACGTGCTCTGTGTTATTGTGTGGGATCTATTTATTTGAATACAAAACCGACTGGAAAACGATAAAGCACAAGTACTTTTATGTTCTAAATCTTGTTCTGAAGGTTTACGGTGCTTTTATGGTTTGTGCATCGATTCATTTTCATCTATAAGGTCGCCCATCGTAGGCTGCGTCAGTTTATTCCTTGGAAATGCAATTACTAAATACAATATTATCTACAGTGTCGGTTGCTGTGATTCATTGCTGAACTTGAAAAGAGTTAAATATGTTTAATTGTCAGCCAGAGCACGACACCCTCTTTGTAGTGAGTGTAGTCCTCGGAAGTGTGTCGCCGTGGCCTGAAGACGAGCAACCTTTGTCTGTACGTGACCCCCATTCAAGAAACCAAAGGATAATAAATCTTTGACACTCGGCATCAAGGTCTAAACTGCAACCTTAGTATTGCTGAGGTTTTCGTTTCCACCCAACAAGTGCAGATGTAGTTGTTTAATTGAAAACTTAAATATTTTTATGGGACCACCAACTACTACTTGTATAACATGGATGAATAAACAATTATAATCAAGTCAAGTTCAACTGGAACCGATAATAACACAGCTCGTCATATAATTTAATGCTCATTAAATGAATTCTCAGCCTTTATTGGTTAGACTTATATAGTTGTTGTGGTATAAAAGTATGTGTATAAGCAACCGTGTCAAGTTCTGATGCAAAGTGTCCAGATAATTGTGTGCAGAGTCAAGGATATCTTGTTGCAGTCATTATCGGCATAGTTAGCGAACGTGACGAGGAGACCGACAAGCGAGCGGACAATACAGATGGCGATGTGAGATCTAATATAAATATACTCAGTTATAGAATGATCTGTTGAGATGCAGCATCGCGCCGCGCTGATGCGCCCGCCGAACAATGCGTCGTGACAAATGATTAACTACTTAATGTGGCCTACTATTTACTTTAATGATTATGTTCATTGGCTTTAACTATTACAGCATTAACTTCTGTTCCTGCTTTATGACCTTTGATTTTTTATGTTTTGTCAGTAATTAATATAGTTGTTGAAATTTTCTTTTCATAAGACACTAAAATCTGCTTTGGAAGTCAATTTGTCAGAACATACAAATAAATTGGTAAGTGCCTGTAGTTCATCGACTCCCAACTGAGTATTGGATCAGCAAAAAAGTTCTATTTATACCTTTCCTTTTGCGTTAAACAGCATTTAACATTGAGAGTCTAGGTCGAATGCAAATTATTGAACGATTCGATATCGCAAAGGGAATTACGTGTTAGCGTCTATTTTATAGCTCTCCATAAAACTGTTGGAAGACAGCCGTGGCATTGGCGTGGCGTGTCCGAACCGTTTTTTCTTCGACTCATCTGTTATAATTGCGTTTTTTCTCTTGTTCAGTGGTCTGTCATTGGGTCACAATGCCACATCCTGATCGATTGCCACACCGAACCTTAGCTGATAATAACTGATCACTTGTTTCGCTTCCGACATCGTTGTTTAAAGTTTATTGGCTAATTTACTTTTTTGTAATCTAATCGTCGGTTCGCCTCTTTAGTACAGTTTATTTTTTGTCTGAATATAGATAGGCTTAATAAATTTGTATCATTTGTGAAGCAAATAATTTATCATCGCCATTTTTCTTTATTATATTCCGAATTCTGATCTTGTAGTTTGATGTGAACGCGTTTGGCTTGCTCCTAGTTGTAACAGGAAATGCAGCTGCGTAATTATTATGAACACTTAATCGTATCAATTTGTCAGACATGTTGCCGTGTTAAATAACAATCATTACGTTTCAGAAGCTGTTGCTACTTAGAATGTACTATCATCATCATAACATTTTACATTCATTAGGGGCATGAATTTATAAACCATGAACAATTTGGAAAGTTGAAGTGATTTTTGAATATTGTGAGCCATTTTCTTTTTTAATTGTAAACAATAGGATGTCATTTCGAAAAACCAACAAGTGTATTATATCATTAACCTTGTGTACTCGTGGTATGAACTATAAAAAATGTGATTCATACGAATTTGGATGCTCGTTGCGTACGAACGAGGCCGGCTGGCGGCCTTGTGTTGTATCGCTGCATCAGTTGGGCCAAGGATCGACTGTGACCCTACGTGACACGCATGGATACCACATGTACGGTGAAAATACTGCGAGGAGGATTGGAATGATGATATTGACGAAGATTTTGATACAAAAGGCAATCGCGAATATATCTCGACAAAAGCAGCATCGGAATATGAAGGAGGCCTAACAAAGTCATAAAAATATTTATCGAAGAGCTACATTCAAAACAATTTGAAATGCCGATTTTAAGTGTCCATAATGCATTTCGAAGTATCTGTCGCAGCAAAATCATTTCGCAGAATTCATTTAATACCAAAACAGGAACCCAAAATTTGGTCAATTTAAGAGTCATTTGGACGTGAATGACGCACAATAGCACATACATAGCATGTATATGTACATGTAAACAGTAACCTGTTTGACCCCCCTCTCGGATATACCCCCCGCGTACAAGTAAACTTGCAAAACGTGACTCTGACTTTCGTAAACAAGTTTCGGAGACCTCCTTTGGTTTTTTTTTATTTTTACCAAAACTTATCTGATGGTGCTCGTCCTTTGTTGCTGTGTATGCAAATCAGGGGTTTGTGTTTGATGTGTGGGTATCTGTGTATACGCGAGTACTTCTTATTATTGCGTTACAGTTGTTTTTTATTTATATACCTCATTGTGGAATGTATACCTAGTAAAAGTACCTAAAGGGTTAATTCACGGTTTTGTATGACCACGTAGTAACTACCGCCAAGTGTCAAAAAGTTTAATTTCCACACAAATATGTAACAACAGTTGGCAGGCTAATCTTACAAGACCTATCAAATACTTTATCCGTTCCGCGGAAGACAGAAGCCGTGCCTTCAGACTGCAATCATTACAACACATCTCATCTTTCGTCAGGATTCCTGGCGACATATGCAAGCTTTCTCTTCATTCTCCTTGGCCTTATGAACCGACCCTTTTGCAGAAATTACTAATTTCCTTCGTAGAACTGTAAGGTCTTTACGCCCAAGATGTAGAACAAGCCTTAAAAAGTCTGTCGACTTACGTCATACCCTATACCTTTTATCATTTCATATCGGTGCATTGACAGATTAGCCTTGGCAGAGTTTGCCTTGGCAAACGGTGCGTTTAAAATGCAAATATATGCGTGCACATAGAGTGAATTACTTGTGAATTTGTCTTTTTGTTTCACAGGTGTAACTGGTCGTAGGGACATTCCCCGCGGGGACGAACCGATCTTAGTGATGTCGAGATTAATTTGCACACTGTACACGATTCTTGGTACACAGTTTTACTGCGTGAATAGGCGTAATTGGCACATTTGTGTGTGGTTTTTGTAAAAGATACAGCATCCAAACGTCTTTTTATGTGTCATAAAAACATGCATTGTGTTTGGCAATGTTTTTCTCATAAACTTTATTTAAGTTGTGAGTACACTTATCGTGGTCAGTTGCTATCCAATGCGACTGATGCTGCTTCATGCAAACTGAAAAAAGGTCGTTCAAATAGCAATTAGCATGCTGGCGATGGCTGGTGTAGTAACCTCCCCAGCAACATTGTATTCATTATTTTTTTCAAAATCATAAACTGTACCTGTTCTGCCAACCGGTTTTCATTTTGGTTTATAAGCTTGCAAATAAAATATTCGAAACAACTTTGAACGTAGGTGTTTGGATTTTTATTTTATTATTAATGTTTATCGTCTTTTTAAACCCATTTAGAGAAATTGATCACGTGATTTATAACCATGCAAATTAAGACGCTTAATTCCGATTCAAAAAGTTATTTTTTCTGAAATGCCTAAGTTGTTAGTCAAGGTAGACCATGATGATAGTCAAACTGTCGTCAATGCTGCTGAGGGGAATGTACCCTTTTGCAATGTACTACGTGGTGTAGGCAACCTATTAATAATTCGCAATAAAAATATTATTATTGTAGTGATCATGAAACCCAACACGTCAATGCGCCTTGTGGCTTTGAGTAATGCTGACGCATTCAGATTCCCGACACATTAAGTCAGAATTGTTTTATTCGCAAATTCGTTCCTGAATTTTAAACAAAATACAGTTTTTTTTTTCTATATTTAAGGAATATTAAAAGGAATCGGAGAATATGTTGTCAACTTACAAAACAACTTTAAAAACCGCAGCAGTTTCTTCCAAATTTTTTTTTCACAGTTAGACTCGCTTTCCATAAAATCTTTAGCTCCGTTCTTAGCTGCGATTTGCTGAATTTATGGAGAACAATCTAGGGCTGGTTCATTAATAGTATGAACCTTTATCATAGGGTCGGCAACTTGTAGATAGCTGATAGCAGCAGCCTTATCAGCGTGTTAACGACTTGAATCATTAGGGTTATCGAATATATCTTGGAGTTTGGTGAACGTGACATCCAAGTAAAACTCAGCTCTAACCATGTTTAGTATTTAAATCTGTCTCGGTAACACATTCATTTGTGTTCTAGTTTGCGATATTTTCAAAATTCAAATCAGTATCTAGTAGTTCTTTTGTCGTTTTGTTATTTTAATGCAAGATGCAAATATTTCGTTTTGTTGTTAAAATTTGTTCTACTGATACTGTGGTATCTACATTAGGATGGGTGCATGCAAAAATTGTTATTCTTTGGACCATTTTCTGGGGGATTCTTTTCGCTTGCCCCTTGTAGTAGTAGTAGATCATAAGTACTAGTATAACCCCCTCTTTGATATTACTTATCCGCTTGCATTGCGATATCTTATCACTTCATAGAAGCAATACTGTAATCTATTCCTTTTGCGTCTTTAGTATTACTCAATATATTATCTACTTCCATATTAGAAGAGTTAAGTTTATCCATATTAGCAGCTACAACATTTTATGTATCAAATCCAAAATCTTTTCGTTTTAAGCAATTAATTGTATAGACATTGAATTAACTTTCTGTTATTTTAAGTCTAATTAATAACTTTTTTAGAAGTTTAGATTGAGAAATACTTCGACGGTTTTAGATTTTTGTGCGAAACTTGATATGTTTTTTAAGGCGACCATATTTTTAAACCTTGGTTTGAATTTGTATATTGTATTTAATGAATCATCTTACACATGTTGTAAAAGTAACACATATGGTAGATCTTCAGTTATGTTATTTGGTTATTCAAAACTTTGTTGTTGGTTACTTGTGAGATTTTGATTGATATTCATGATTATATTGCTTGTCTTACCATAATTCACACAACATTACACATTTGGACATTTGTTTCTGAGTCATGGATGTTTATATGTATAATAAGTATGTATTTACAAACAAAAAAGTATATATGTAGTATATCAACTATCTAGTGACCAGGACACAAGCTTTGCTTAGTGTGGCGCTAGGTGGCGCTGTGTGTTAATGTCCAGCGATATTTATTTATTTATTTTATTTTATTTATTTAATTTGTTTCCTTACAGGTTATGTCTTTAAATTCTACTTATTTGGCAGGTAGACCATCCAGAATGTCTATATTTGTTAACCAAAGTGTAGTAAAAGCTGTTTCATTGCAACATTCAGAAGACATTAGTTAAAAGTTGTGGTGGAAATTTTTGGCAAGGAGCTCCACACACCTACGCTTGATTCATCTACACAACTTTTGGCTTTGTTGCAGACGGTTTAAAGTTCAGTTTGCTCTGCAGTAATGTACCGTACGCTTGTTTTAAATTCTGAACATGTCTGAATTAATGCGTTCCAGGTATTGTGTGTAGTTGCGTACGTAAACAAGAGATGCTCGCGAACAGTTTGATTTCTTTTTTTGGGCTTATTTTGTTTTAAATGACTTCTGTTGACCGCAAGGTTTGCATTGCACTCGATGATTAGAATAATGACTTCACTTTGTCCATAATCTTCGTAACTAACATTAGGTTTGTTGAAAGATCACACCTTTTTTCTCCAAAAACTTATTTATTGTTCAGAAAGGAGGGTCGATCATGTTAACAATTAACAATAGTATATTGTAATGTGTGCTTCTTTAATTAAATTATAATCTCATGGCAACTGAAAACCTGTCGTGATGTGTCAGTTTGTTAAGGTACAGTCACCGACAGATGTTGTTTAACAGAAATAGTAGAGAAAAAAAATGATTATAAAAAGAAGGTTTCCTAGGAAAGTAAGTTTGATCAGTGACGGCAGCGTCCTGCAGGTATCAATTAAATATAATATTATTTTTTTCTCAAAATCAGAAACGAATTAATAATGCATGAGTTCTACGATCTCAAAAAAATCTGCTAAAATCCGTTTTAAACTAGTTTACGTCACATCAACACCAAAATCGAAAAACTAAACCAACCAGTTCTCAGAAAAACAGAAAGAAGGATTAACTCACATTCAAAATTCAAAACGTTTAGGTGTATAATAAATCGTGGCATGAATTTGTAATATTAGCATATTAATTAACATATTGTAATACAATAGTCGAACGATACAGATGCTTCGAAGTGGTCATTTGGATGACTTCCGAGAAAATGCAAATCAGTTGGTCAAACAGCTGTATGTATACGTATAACAAGAAACTAATTCTCACATAGAAACAAACTATGTACATACAATATTATGTATTGGTATAATTATTACATTGTAAGCGTGTATATACCTCTTATATTCTTCGTTCGTTACTATCACTGTCGCAGTAGTAATGCATTTCAGTCATATCAACAGTTGTCGTGGTACCATTTTCAACTGTTTAAAATTCGAACAGCGCTCCACACGTGTTGCCATTTTTTACAAACACCTTGAATCCGCTATTGCGTCATCGTGCGTTCTGTTTTTAAAACACTTTTTGAGTTGGATTAGTTTGCTAATTACCTTCCGTCAATAATGATGACCCTAAGGTTGGAAAACATCTGTTAACTTTACTGATAAGATTGATAGAAAATTGGGGTCAGAAAAATCTCGTCACTGTGAAAACAGGTCGAAATTGAAGTGACGTCGCCGCATAATCTCTGATCGTTCGATTGCAAAGCATTCTGATAGCGATGATACCGATATCGTTGTGTTTACTATTTTATTTCACGTTTTCCTCAAGCTGTCTCGCTCTGGCGCGCCGGTGCGCGGTGGACAGACACTGCCACTTTAATTGCTATAGTGAACGGTATTTATATCGTGACCCGTATTTTTGCAATAAAGTCGCGTCATAACGTGTTAAACTTCGCATTTTTTTCAGTATACAGACAGCTGGGTTTATGTGTTGAGGCTGTGTTGATTTGCGGTTGAATTAAACAGAAATACTGCAATGAGTATTGTCAATATTGCACTTACGCACTTGACACAAAGTGCAATGCTTCAATGGGCAGGTATGACACGAGAGTACATACCTACATCTAAGAGTGTTTACGTTTATATTTATTACCATCATACATACAAAATGTTGTTGTGATTTGATTCTTAGAACAAGTTTTACACCAATTTACGAGTGTGACTTTTAAAACCCGTTTATTGATAAAATCTTGTTTTAATAATCTTGTTAGTCTAACAAAAGCTTGTCAACTTTACAAAGAGATATGTATATGTAAGTGCTAATCATGTAGTTGCGCATGATTCATATTATTGACAGAGATAAGCTAGTTATCAGCCATGTTTGTGAGAAAAAGACTATTAAATGATGTAATCTTAGAACAAACTCGCATCGTTTTTTGTTTAGAAGTTGTAAACACTGGGTAGCGGTCACTTTCAGTCCCGAAAAAATACAAATAAATACTCAAATGTGAACGTCACTTTGTGTCCGTTCAGTTCGGCGCAATCGGCGCACGCGCCGCCGAGGTGGCGTCCCACTACGTAGCGGATAAAACATGAAACATGAGTTTCAGAAAAGACCATCTTGTCGTTACAAAATCGTATCGTAAAAAGCAATGAACCACGAGTCAACATGCCAGGAAGAACAGTTACGTTACGCTTCACTCCACACCAAAAATCATGAGAAATTTATGTAACGAAAATAACCAGACGAATCATACCTCAACAAAGATAAAATAAGATAAAATCGTTTATCCTTTATCTGTGATGTCTTTATCATAGTAATCTGTTTTAATGAGCTTACTTATCAACGCAAAACGTGGTCTTTGATTTTTTTTTCACATAGTTGTGACATATCTCGGTAGCTTTAATTTACAACAACAAACAAGCATAATGAATTAACAACATAACTTGCTTTATATACACATGCATATACAGGTATTTGCAACGAACAATTTAATTGCATCAATTCATTTATAGTTCCACGTTCAATCGAAATGACTCATATACTTTTTGCTGCAAAAAAAATCTTAAACTATTTTCCTCATTAGAAGGATAGAATTTCAAATAATCTTATCACATATTTGGTGTTACGTAATTTATGTTTAGGATACCGTTACAAAAAACTAGTAATTATTAATGAAGTTGATTTGCATGAAGTGACTGTGGCACACGTCAGCGCGTGCGAGCTACACGCCACACGTGCGTGTGTGTGCGGCAGGTACGTGTGTGTGGGAAATCAGCCGCGGGGGAATCCCAACGAGCAAAATACTTGTTTCTACGATTATGTTTTAAGAAAACGCGGGTGAGAGTGTATCTGTGTTTTTAAATAGTTGTCAAAGTGTTATCATGCACTGATTCTGAGGCGTCAATATTGTATACAAAATAATTATCTTTGTAATTAATACTGTATTTGGTAAAATCCAGCTTCTTATCACCTTTTTTTTAATACACAATTTTATGACAAAAGACGTAGATAATAGATACCAGATAATACATACCAAGACAATTATTTGTTTCCAATTCTGTGCAATAACTATAAAACCACTCTTGCCTACAACTGTACGTATTTATTGTTTCGTCTTTCACTCAGAAACGTCAACATGTAAAGCTCAAGTGCCTATACATAAACTTTCACTTTGTTACCTAAGAGTGCGCGTCTTAAGATAGGCTGCAGTAACGGAGGTTGTGCTGCCAATCGGTATTATTTTCAGAGCAATAGACTTCATCGACTAAAATGAGAGTAGGAATATGTAGACAGATATCTCGTGTCCGTCAAAAATTAGTACGAAACCGTTTGTATTGCATATCTTAATGATTTTCACTATTTCTCAACACCTGCTCTGCCCATCCCAGCTCAAGAACTGTAAAACTGTGAACTGCATCGTAACTTTTCAGGCAACTTTCACATTGCTTCAAAAGTCATCGGAGTTCACTTTATAGAGTCCCTTTGTCGATTGAACTTAAGACTTTTTTTTCTCTTAAGAATTACCTAATTTCCCGGCACTTTTCTGGCTAAGTAGTTTCCCAAGAAACCCTCTACTAATTATGTTAAAAGGAACAACAAAACCCTTTCTACTTGAGCTCAAGTAAATACTCATTTACTACCAAAACAGTAGCGTAAAAACAAAGACATAGCTAAAGAAAAAAAATCTTGCAAAAGACACTGCCCTCCCCGGAAGAGGGGAGACTTACTAATCAATATAATAGAGCCACTATGAGAAAAAATACATATATACGCACCAAGGCGACTGGTACATGGGAAATGACGCCCTCTGTATATACGGTTAAGGTACATAATGCTGGAAGTAGGTAGCACGAGGCTGCCCTAGTTATAAATAGATTTTCACGAAAAAGAAATGTTACTGGGAATTTGGTGCAAACCGGGCACAGAGTAATGAATGAGCCAGAAGGTGCTTGGTGCAACATTATTTTGTACTGTTTTTCATTTTAGATTTTTTTGGGTTTTCTTTTGTTTGTTTTTCCTTCTCATTTTGTAGTCATGGCACTAATAAACATGTAAAAAATATTTAGAATTAAATAGGCTCGAATATTATCTTTTGTTTTGTGCAAAACCAAACAGTGGTTTAGTTTTATCCGTAAATATAGTTTTAAATTGGATATTGTGTTAGGGACACAATGGATATTGGGTTTATTGAAAGGAAAAGTTCATGATTATTATTATAAATAAATTATCCAGATTATTAAATTTAGAATTGATACCACCTTTATCCTATTATGTCAAACGGTTTATCAGTATTTAAATAATGATTTTGGTTTCAAACTACATATTTGTACCTATATTTAGTTACTAATTGCCCACATCATTTAAAATGAGTATTTATCATATTTATACTTGTTTATATGACAATTTATGTATTTATATATTGGAATATTACCTATATAATATTAATTAGTAGTGCGAACACAATAATATTGTACACTAATTGGCTTGTAACTCCGACGTGTAAACAATGCTTAGTTTAGTAACAAGGTCAAAAGATTAGCCTTATCTTACACATATGGGTCGCAGCCTTTCCGACCTCTCGTTATAATTTTTATTGTTAAAAAAACTAATTTAATTGTGCTCCTTGATAAAGTACAATTTTACTTTTAAGTGATAAAGTTTGTAATTAAAAGGGTTTATCAGTAAACGCCAAATTTGGTGTTGATGATTTAATTATAAAAAGAACTTAGTTTTTTTTATAAAATTTAACTAGCTTTTTTTCTTTTGTTGATTAACTGGCCCCGATAACCAGTTTTATCCATTGTAAAATTGGCATCATATGTTGGATTGTTGTTCAATACAATTTAATGTAGGTACCAAAATTTAAATGATATGGAAATATTGAAACTATGTTCATATATATAAATAATAATTAAGTACGACATTATAATGATGTCACTACAATGGAATGGAATGGAATGCCAGAACAGATCTATATTTTCCTGAAACTTCTCAGTTCAAAACAAAATAGTTACTTAAAATCAAATGAACAGAAAAAAAACCTGAACTCTTTATCACAACATTAATTATTTCACCAAACAAAAAGCAAAATGAAAAGAAAAAATATTTATTTTCCTAAAGAGGAATTCTCTGAAACATCGCTACTCGCGCTCTAATTTTTCTGGACCACACTCACAGACGCAATTAAGTCGCGTACACGAGCTGTCGGGGGGAGAGGGGGGTGCACGAGTACCCCTCCCCCGGGAGGAGGGGGCGGGAGAAAAAATGCGCGTGGAACGGGAGAAAAAGAAAAACGCGAAAAGCGGAAACAAGTTCCCGCGACACGTGACTGTAGGCTTCCCGGGAACGTTGCCATGGCAACGGGCAGGGCTGCTGCGTAAATACGCCACTCTTTGTCGAATAGCACTGCATTTACTCCGCGTTTTTTTTCTTACGTAATCTCGTTGTGTTTCGTTTTTTGTTACTTTGGTGTTGGTGGCTTAGTTTTTTGGATTTTTGTGATTTCTATACACAATATGAGAATATAAAGTCATTTTATGTGAATGTATTTGGTTATATTAGACAAAAACTAGTTTTGAACGGTGATAAATAAGGTTCAAAATAGTTTGTTGACTATGTTTTTTCTTAAGTAATACTTTCAGCAAGCTTGAACTAGTGAACTTAATTGAACTAGTGCGTTTCATTGCGAAAACTTAACACAACTCATTAGTTTAATTTAAAGTGTCTGAAAACTTTTGATAAACATTTCGAAGATTGAAAAAGTTTCTAAGTATTGCTTTATAACTCATAAACTAATTCAAACAAGTATTAATTACAGGGAAACGTTCAGAAAACAAAGTTATTTCATACAAAAATAACAAAAAATCCTTCTATCCAATTACAACATCCCTCAGACCTCTAAATTAATAACTACCCTCAGGAAAGTAAGCAAAACATTTTTCTTCGTATTTCACCGATAAAAATAGGCGAAGCGTCCACGTGTATCCCAGCAAAGTAACCGGAAGCTCGCACCGGCCTTGGCGGTGCGTAGCAACCCCGGAAGAAAAAGAAAAAATCTATAATAGTACTACGGTGCAGGGGGGGGCGCCCTAGTTGCGGCCCGGCTACCCTTCGACGAACTGTATGTACCAGTCCCAGCCCTCCCAGCCCGAGCCAGTACGAGCTCCAGTTTTAGTTAATAAGATAGACCAAAGTTTTGATCAAACAATTTGAGTATTGAAGTTCTGGGAGAAGTTGGCCGTTCTGTGTGGACTGCACTTTTGTTTGATTAACTTTTCACTAGAATTTTGGCCCAAACAACGTAATTATGACTCAAGGAATAGCTGACAACGTTTGTGTACCTTGTACACTCTGAACTTTAAAAAAAACTTCTTTGCCAATAAATAAACTATCAATATTTTGTATTATTAATTAAACCATTACACGTTCCGTTATAATCTGTGTACTTGAAGGGTCAACAAATTTCCGGTACCTTAGCAGTATTTCTGATTATTAGAAGCAAATTCCGGGAAATGCCGAGGAAAATGCGTGGGAAAGCGCTGTTCCCTGAATTCGTTCCATTATAAGTGGGTAGGTACATTTTTGTGATACTTATCAAAGCGGCACGAGTAAAACTTTCATGTAATATTGAAACGGCGTAAGTGATGTTGTTTCGGGGAAGAAAGACGAAATACGAATTTTCGTTTAATGGAAATAGAGCTTATTATACATTGTTACTGATAACTTGGATGATATTGTAAATGATAAAGATTTGATTACAAAACAAACTTAAATGCAGACAGACACATTAGAGCTTGCATTAAAAGTTTCTGAATCGCTTCCTAACGCTTTAACCAGTCTTTAGTCAAAAAAACCGCGAGGTCAGGACAGAGAGGCAAAAACTCACAATCGTAAAATAACACAATAACAAAGGCAAAAAACTGAAGCTCTGAGAACCAATAAACACATACTTGGAGTGTATTGATATGATTACTTGAATTTAACCATTCTATGACCTTTTATGGACAGATCATTATTATTTTCATGCGTTTTTAGGAATTTGTAAATATTTTTTTAGACCATTTAGTGTTCGTACATTATAAATTCACGTCAGATTGTAACATCGTGAGCTGTTTTAATTAACGATGTAGTTAGTTCATTATGCTTATGAATTTATGATAAAAACAAATTGGACTCGACTACGCTAATTTCATTGCGGTTACAAATCACTACGTCAATCTATACTTAATGGAAGGTGCATTAAGAAATACAAGTTAGATGTCATTTAGATGACGAGGAATAGAATCTATGAATATCCCTGCGCTGGTGGATATCTTTTTCAGTTTCGGAGCTACAGACTAATACTATTTATCAACACACATAATATGCGTTGATACTATCTCAATATGTATGTCCTAGTGACTCAGGCACTTAATTTAAACAGAGTACAAAGACTGCCAATTTGGAAGAGCTTTGTATTTCATATCAAGCTATATCAATGGCCATCTCGTTAGCATACTGCGACTGGGAATACCCCAGCACATGTACTCGTAACGTGTTATCTGTAGCCTCTGTAGGCTATCCAGACGAGGTTTGATCTTTGACATGCTCGTGTTTATCAACATCGGCTCTGACTTCTGTATCGATAAGGTGCGTTATTGCATGTTACATTTCAATAGTAGGTAATTCATTGATCGTTGCAGGGTTTGAAGTGCCAACGGGTAAATATAGAAAATGTTAATATTTTTAACCATTTTGACATGTACCTTATTAGGTACTTTTGAACTAATTAGATATACGAGTAGGTATGGTAGTTTTGTGAGCAAAAATGAATTAGTTAATGAATTATTTAGTAAATGAATTAGCCTATGTACATAAATTTTAAATAAATAATTAGTTTTTGTTCCATCCGCCTTTTCATTACTATAATTTCTACCATGATCAATGTTCTTTACAAAAAATTGTTAAAATTAATAAAGAAAAAATTACTGAGAGAAAAGTATACCTTTATAACTTTTTTCTCATTGTTTTTTTCTTTAGTAATTTTATGTTGAGAATCAAAGTCGTGCATACACGATATTTGATTAGTAAACATGAAGTCAGCGTTAAATATCGTAAAGTAAACTCGCATAAAATTCTAAGGCGGGGAATGCACTGTTGTGGCGACAGCGGCGCTGATATAATAGATACCTTGTTATGGTATATTACGCTACATTACTTGTTCCATTAAGAATAAATTGTTTCCGCTTAAAGCTGTCCATTAATATACTACAACATTCTTGCATTAAGAACAAAACATTTTCGCAACATTTTCAATGGCATTCAATACATGTCTGACATTGTCCTGCTGAATCGCTTCCGCCTGACTTCTGTGGTCTCATCCTAAATCTAGTTGAAACTAACATAGACCATAGAAACCGGTTGTAAGATCTTCAGGCCACCTCGGACGAGCAATAAAAACCGCATACAGTCATACTTAATGATAATACTAGTGTATATTACCGTGATGACCTTTGTGAATATAATTAAGAAAACGTATAGCTGAAAATGATGAATCCTTAAGTAGCTACCACGCTGATGTGTGAAGAAAATTAAAGCAGAATATTTTCAGTTTAGTTAGAGGTTAAAGAGAGTTCATAATGCGATGCCATTTTCTAGTTTAGTAAGTCATTTGTGGCTATCTAGAAATAATTCTACCTAAGGCGTTTGTGTGCAAAGTTATTAAGATTTATGCAAAAATTGATGACACTATAGTACATAGTATTGTAGTTAACCAGTAAAGCGAAACGTTCCTTCTAAAACGAGAATTGCACTGGGGCTGTCATGCAAATAATAATTCTAATGCCTGTTACAATAAGCACCATAATGAAACACAAGATCCATACATTGATAAATGAAGTTGAAAATGTTTGACAAGAACCGATAAGATAATTTAGACCTAAACGTGGTGCTAATAAGATCTAATTTTTATGGGTGGAGTTGTTTCATCAACACGTGAACCATTGAGCGAGGCCAGCGTCGAACCGGCACGGCAAGGTTGAGGCGACAGATAAAAACAACAAACAAAACCACAGAATAAGTTATTGTGAGGGCTTGAGAATATTTGCTAAACCGATGATTTATTTGGATGATCCTTTGAAAGGCGTTGGGTCAGTGAATATGAAAGCCAACGAACTTGGAACAAAACCCGACTGGACAGGTTTGGATGAATTTAGGATGACTGAGCAGAATACTAACGATGAAGTGGTTATTACTGTTGAAAAAATCGCATAAATTAAATTCGTAAAAAGTACACTTGTTGATAAAAAATCTTCTAATCAAGTTCCAAACGATGATAACACAAGTTTTGTTGGCGAATCATAATCTTTCTGAGTTGCATACTGCTCCCGCAAGGAACGAGGTGAGTGGCCCTATAAAACAGTCGTTAAATGGCTATTAAAGCTACTGATCTTGACATTAGAATCTTGCTAACTTTCTTCACTTACACAAACAACAAAAAACAAAACTTGTTAATTTTCAAATATATCTTAACAATTGTGTCGTTTGTAGACCAATTAGATGTAAAGATTTAATTGTAGATTAATTGGCAGCAATCGCGTGTCAAATGATCCTTAATAATGACCTCTGTGTAGATAAGCAAGGCCACTCGCAGTTGTTATAGAAAAGGGCTAAAGTGATGGCATTGAGGCCTTACAATGATCTCCTTTGTGTAAGAAGATTATTTTTCAAAGTTTTTTAAAATGAATATTTCAAAAACTTTAATGTTATGTTTGGCATTTTGAATACTTAGAAGTGATAATGAATACATTATTATAATAATATAATAACTGGTTCTGTAACGTATCAAAGTATGATAAATGCAATGAAATCAATCTAAGAAGTCAGCGAAACAAATAATATAAATTGGTTAATCGATTCCTGTTACCCTGTTTACCAGGAGATTATGAACTCACACCAACTAATTTTAGAATCTTGTAAATATCTCAAAGATTGCGTTCCGCTCAGACGCAGTGGGCGAAAAGTATTCATCTTCGAAACTTTCTTCTAAAAATTGTTTTTCTTCTCAATGCGTTTTGATACACAGAAAAAACATGATTATAAATATCAAATCTAAGTGTACATCACATCATTGAGTTCAGGATTGATGGAAGGTCGAAGGAAATAAAGAAATGATTATATGCGTTTTGCAGCTTGATAATCATCTGCATATAGAACAGGACGACCCTGCATGTGAAATTACGTCGTACCTTGATCACTCGCCACAAATGAAGACTGATCGACCGTTATGCCAATGAATAATTGCATGTTACTTCTGTACGATCAAGGAGTTCTGGCGGTCAGCTTACCATTATGGTAATTTAAAGGATGATTAGATTATATGGCAAACTTGTAGCTTCATCGTCTAGTAGACTCCAATAAGAAAGATAAAATAGTTTGATGTTACAGTCCAAACACAATATACTTGACACGGTTGCAAACATTAACTAGTTAAGACAATTCGCGCCACACATACACGTCGTGTAAGAAACTCATGATCTATAAGCATCCACTGAGCACATTGCAACTTCAATAGTTTAGCTGTAAAATGGTTTATTGTTGTCCAGTGCTACACCACGTGCCTCGGACGTGATACATAATGTATGAGCGGAACAGCGAGATCTGCCCACCGTAAATAAATCTCCAAGTCACGACAACTTACTTTTTGCTACTCCCTCGTAACTTGTCATGTGCAAAAAAATATATAAATGTTTGCTAAACTCACCTAAACTTTCCCTGAGAGTGGTCCTCCCATTTGATGATGGATGGGCAGTACTTGGAGTCCAGCAGGAGATTCCTCAAGAACTCTGGCACGGAGACGCTCCTCGGGCGCTTGAATGTCTTCCTGCCGCTGCCTTTCGGCCTTCCTGGCGGTCTTTTGAATATTTTCCTCTTGTCGTCTTCGTCTCCAGATTTGCTTCCATCACTGCCGTACGAGCACTCGGGGGAAGCGGTCTCTGACGAGCGGAACACGTCTTCGGCGTCGTCACTCGAGTCAGTTTGATGCAGGAGGGTGCTGTCGTTAGGAGTGTAGTCAGAGGTGTACAGTCTGTTTTTGTGATCTAGGGAGTCCAAGTCGAGCATTGTGTTGGCAGACTCATGGCTGTGATAAGGATCCACATCTGCGTACCTGATGATGGAGGAGTGACGCTGTATCTCCTCGCTGAGACGATTGTGCAACTTCTCAAACACACTGTCTGCAATCCGTCTGGAGGTTACCTGGTCGATGCTCGGGTGAACCATCCTGTGAAGCACATCCTCTCTCTTCATTGCTCTCAGCTCGAATCCCTTAACTCTGAAGTTGTAAAACGGTATTTCATTTTCATTTAGTCCCATGCACTGGACAGTGTCTATCAT
This sequence comes from Xestia c-nigrum, assembly GCA_916618015.1. Classification (NCBI taxonomy): domain Eukaryota; kingdom Metazoa; phylum Arthropoda; class Insecta; order Lepidoptera; family Noctuidae; genus Xestia; species Xestia c-nigrum. The sequence goes on from OU745249.1 coordinate 25,949,554, forward strand.
CCAGGACACGGTGTCGTCCTCGTTCCAGGCGTCCACGACTTTGTACTTCCAGTCATCCCGTATGTCCCGCGGGTACTCGCGGCAGCTGACGAGGTTGTGGTACACGTTCATGGCGCTGTCGATCTCGGGCTCTGCGTACGCGTCGTAGGAAGCGTTGGAGTAGTAGTTCCCGTAGATGTGAGAGGCAGTTCCCTTCTTGAAAACTTGGAAGTCATCAAGTCGCGCGGGCGCGGGCGAAGTGGAAGGGAAGTACAGTTCGCAAGGCATGTTTTGGTCGTACAGGGGGCGCGCGTAATCAATCATTGTCGCGACGTACGTGCGGCGTTGCCGGCGGTTCGCGGCGGAATGGGCGGTAGGAGGCGGCGAGCGCGCCTTATGACTATCCACGCTACGGGCGCGTACTGTTTTGTTTACAAGATGCGTTTGGTGCTGAGTTCGTCAGTTTGCCGCGCGACGAGTCCGGCGAGCGGTGGGGTGTGGGCAGAGCGCTGCCAATCAAGATCACTGTGTGATAGCGAAGTGCATTTTTTTCGCGATTTATTAGGCCATGTCGCTTTGCACATATAATCTTTATGTTTGTTCATGCAAACAGTAGAACTTGTCGTCAAGGCAAACTACGACGGAGATGATTAAATGGGTTAATGCTTATCTCGAGATGGTTATGACTTTAAACTTATTATGTGGATGGTCAACAACATGACAAAGTTAATAATTTTATTTATCATTTTCTACGTATGAGCTTAACCATTATAACATTGGCCTACGCAATTTAATTCTGTTATCAGTACAAATCTAAATATAGTAACACTAATTGTTTTGATAACGTCACTACAAAAGATAAATACAATATGAGATAAGCAAATATTTTCGAACATTTTAGAAATCGTTAACAAATTCATATAAAATTAAGGGAAAATATATTATTATTATGATGTTTAATTAACCACAACTGAAATATAATCATAATAATATAAATCATTGTTACAACATACAGATAATCATGTAGGTACATAGAAACAAAGTAAACTTTGAATAAAATTCAAAGCCATTTGTAATAGTCAGACGGGTTTCTCGGCCCATTTTGAAAAACCCACAAGACAGTAAGAACTGGTTTTAAAATACTTGAGATGAAAGCCTCCACGGAGGTTAGGATTTTTTTGAAAAACTAATAAATTCCGTTATTAAATATTGATATTAGAGTCATAATTTGTAAAAAGTCGTCTAGATATTAATTTGTTACCAACCAGAAAATCAAAATAATTTCTTTTCAAAATTATTATACGTATAGGTACATGTTTCTTTTAAACATCTAAAAAGGTTACAATCATAATTATCTAAATATGGTCCCTTTATGATTAACTAGCTTCTGCCAGCGGCTTCGCCCGCGTGAAGTTTGATTATTGTCCCATGGGATCTTACTACCGGAATAAAATGTATCCTATGTTTTATGTGGGTCATAGCGTGATGATATAAACGTAAGAGTAAACAAATATAATAATAACAAATCTCCGAACTGCTAAGCTATCGGGAGTTACACGTGTTATTGTGAGTCAACTATAAAAGATAGACATATGCTGTCTTGGGATATTTTTTATATAATTTTATGTGGATTATTTATGATTTCTATGTAGCTTTAACCATTAAGGCTGCACACGCGACGGAAGCTAAAAAAACCAAGTAACTTCTCCCGTTTTCCCAACATTTCCTTTCACTGCTCTGCTCCTATTAATGGTAGCGTGATGAAAAGTATACTATTACCTGCTCAGGAGTATGTAGAATAATTGTACCAAGTTTCGTTAAAATCCGTCGAGTAGTTTTTTTTTCTATAAATAACATACAGACAGACAGACAGACAGACAGACAGACAGACAGACAGACAGACAGACAGACAGACAGACAAAAATTTTACTGATTGCATTTTTGGCATCAGTATCGATCACTAATCACCCCCCGATAGTTATTTTGTAAATATATTTCATGTACAGAATTGACCTCTCTACAGATTTATTATAAGTATAGATTTATGTATAATATTTTTAATCCAACGTCGTTGCGTCGGAAGATTGCTAAAAATTTATATTTTCTACTTTACTACACTTGGCGGTTTTTATGACATGGATTTCACTATTTTTTTTCTATTTTAACTATATTACTGGTAGTCATGCTAACATCGACTTCTTCAAAGAAAGCTGTTAAGTATCCCAAACACAGAAAATATACCGTACACTGTTGAGCAGATCTTCTGGCGGGTTGTGTATCTTGCATGAACCTCTGGTGATGCCTGCACATCAGGTCAAGGTTATCATAATTTTGTAATTATCATTGAAAAGTGATCCAATGTCTAATCGATCACACCTGGGGAAGTTGTTTATATCTCTTCATCAACTAGAAAAAAAGTAATGGTCTTCAAACGGCTAAATAGATTGTCTTGCCTTTCAAGGCAGAAAAATACAATCAATATCGGTTTATCATAATGACACAGACCGGCACACAAATACACACTATAAACTTATTTCACCCCTATTTTGCCCGAGTTAAAAACAAAGTGCATGTTGAAGAATGTAGGTACTTACCCCAATTATTTGTAACGTTACTCGTAGCAAAGTGCTACGAAAAAGTTTTCGTAGCACGTAGCATGACTTGAAGAGCTACGACTTTCTCGCAGCTTACCAATATTGGTAATATGACACATTACTGTTAAAACATTTAAGTATATTTAGGATTTCATAATTATTAACTACTTTATAAAAAAAAAAATGCTACGGAAAAGCGTAGCAAGTGCTACGAGTCTACCACGAATGTGAATCGGTGGTACAAGAATATTGATTAATGCAATTAATATTACAATTTTATTCACACCCTTTGAACTTTACGAATTCCTAGACTAAAACAACATCTAGGTAGCCGCGTGCATTGCAGAAGTAACTAGCAACCCATACCACCGTATGAGGTTGCGGGCGTGTTCGAAAGAGATACCGCGGCCCCGGAACATAAAGGGCGACGAAGGAACATGGATGGGTTTTAGTCAGTAAAAGTCTGACACTCCCTCCCGCTCCGCCCAGAGTGGGAGAAGTCATTTAATGATTCACCATCCTAAAAAAATAAATAAAGGTATGAGCAGTAATGTATACACTGAGCAAGTTCTGAAAGTGATTTTCTCATGTTGTTGTGAACTTAAAAAGTGTAAATAAACTTTCAACAAAGGCGAAGGGCACAATTGTTCTCTTCGCCATCACGATATTTTTTTATGTTCTGGACCATATCTGGGCACCTAATAGTATCGGAAATATTGGTCGAAGTTCTAACTTTTTCAGCAGTTTTTTTTTTTCAATAAGTACTATGTTTTCAGGTCTTAACTTTAAATATTTCCGTAACCCGTTTACTTCTAAACGCGTCTGAGGACAATGTTTTGAATGTGTTACCAATGTAACAAGTTGATCTTAAATGTGATTTTTCACCCCAAAAAAAAAGTCGTTTTCCAGCAGTGTGTCGTGCGAGCTTGGATGATTGCTTCATGAAGGTCTGCTTGCACCCTTTAGTATCTCAGACTTGCATTTGCTACTCCACAGGAAAATCACATGTGATTGTAGGTAAGACAATTTAAGTTGATCAAATCAACTAAAAATTAAACTATTAAGATCTGCGGAGCATGCGAATTTCATACAAACGTAATATTAAAATAATTTTTAAATAAACATATTCTTAAGGCATTAGCAGCTATAGGTTCCCAAACACATATTTTGAATATACACTGATTTAAACAAGAGTTATGTGAAAAACAAATTTTGTATTAAATTTTAAATTCCTCATATCTCGTCTTTATATAATTGTATCTTTATTATTTCAGAACATAGTGTTAGACGGAAGAAAACCGAAAATCTACTCAATTGATACAGCACAGCACTACCAGCACTACACGAAGACGCTATGTGGAACATCACCAATTTTACTACTTGACATTTGTACGAATTGGCGGCAAAAGTGTTTCCAGTGATTATATTTTGTAAAACTGCTGAAAAGGATTAATTTGTTTATAAAAAGTCTTTTAATTACTAATAATAGATATCCTATAATACAATCGAAATATATACACACTACTTTAAGAATATGTGTGATTTTCATAGTATTTTGGTATTACGTTTGTATGATAAATGCATGCTCCGCCGGCCCTTTATAGGTTACATATTTAGGCGTGAAGATCATAACATGTTTTTCTAGATGCTGCAAGACCGCGGTCCAAGAACAATTCTTCACGATGTTTTAATTCAGTTGGTCGTCTTTAAGATTAACTCAAAAATAATGATGAAATTGAAAAAGTCACGTGCACACTTGTCAGGTTTCAAAAACTCGTGTTTGAAAAGTCCTCAAAGTTATAGCAATTCACACTTCACAGTTTTCAATGTGCTAATGTAAATTGTTAGAGAATGTCTGTACCAACTTTATTAATATTACGAAACGAGAGAAAATTTAAAATAAAGAATCTGCACTATGGTCGTGAGTTCGGGCCTAATTCTGCTATTTGTATAAATTCCTCACTCCAACACGATTCCATTCCCATCCCATTGTCATTTTGCTTAAAGTTCGTAATCTGCTAAATTCACTATGGTCGATCATTGTTCGGTCGATGGTCTCGTAATAAAATTGTGTTTTAATTACATTTTCATATTGCCATTATCATAAAACCATTAGTACAAATGGTCAAAATCTACAACTAAATGCGAACATTTATTCATGCCAGGTTTCATGTACCAGATCATATTCTATGACATTTCTTTCAATGGAGTATCATTGGTTGTTCATTGAGAAGTCATAATGACGCCATTATAATAGTAGCTTAGATTATTAAACTTGTCAAAACTTGACAGAACTTGATCATTATGAAATCAATGATCGCCTATTCTGACACTATTGTAATAGCAGAATTGAGGCCCTGGAGTAATGTACCTGGTCCGGGGTGTATTCCATCGGGTTTATAATTAAAAAGTTCAAGTACCGACCAAAGTTACGCTGCTGCCGTTAACTTCGAACAATCAATGAATAGTCTTTATTTCTAAACATAGGTTACAGCAGTATGCAAGATGGTACATTAAATACATATTAAAGTTTCTCCAAGTTTTGCTATTTGGCGTACAAATATACTTTTATATAAGGGTTTTGCCAATCAAGTAAATTAATCTATAGGTATTAGTATTATAAAGAAGAAAAAGTGTATTTAGCACAATCAATATCATTCATGCATTCGGTAATGTCAATATTCAATTAAATACAATAATTTCAAAAATAAAAATTGTTAAGATGTCAATAAACTACTGTCAAAAAACTTGCCGCGCATGCAGCAGTAGTGTTTGTGACTCTAATTTTTTCGAATTCATGTGCGTATGGTTTATTATCACTTGCTTTGGTGAAGGTAAACATCGTGAGGATGCCAGCATGCTTGAGAGATATTTCTCGACGGGGCGAGTAAAGCCAAGTGTGAAGAATGATATGACTAGAAAGGAGGCGACTGCTGAGATGACATGTAATAGAAAAGCATGGAAGAAACATGCAACACACACAACTCATGCACACACACACACACATGCAACACACACACAACACACAACAACAACAAACAACACAACACATGCAGCATGCTGCGCCGACCACTAATATGTTGGTATAAGAAAGAAGAAAGAAAGAAAGAAAAAGCAAGAAGGGCAAGAGCATGATGATGATGGGATGTAAAACTAATTCAAAGGCCCATAAAGTTCTGATACCAGGTTAGACACAAACTACAGAATAAAGGAAGAAGAGTTAAGGGCTAAGCCAAAAAGCTGGCCAAATTACGTCACAATATCGTCAAAGTAAATAAATGTTGTCTAACTCAGTGAACTCTTGCATAACTCAAAGGAAAACGATACTGAATGGATTGATGAATGAAAGATGCGTCGTCTGTGACGTCACAGTGGCTTACTACACGTAGACGAGCGGTCAGATTAGGTAGGAAAAGTAGTAACAAGTCCATTTCTTTGTGAATGAGTTCGGTTGGGGAATCACCTTAGTACCTGTTTTTACCACCATGTAGTGGGGCAGCGTCATTCCGGTTTGTTGAATGGGTATAATGTAGAAAGGCTGCAAATTAGACACAGAATAGGTTGTCAGAAGGTTCAATTTGTGCTGTTTCAGCACAGGTGGAATTATGATGAAAAACCACTGCGTATTGAAAGCTTTCCGACTGTATCACTTCAATAAACGTGTCAGGCAGAGTAGCAAAGACATAGTATTAACATAAATAACACAATCAACGCGTTACCCCAGTGGAGGCCTGCTCCTCATCAACCACGCGAGGCAAGCCCTGCTTGGTGGCTGTCATGTCTTTGAATAGTTGAAGGAACGCTACACATCTACTTCTTCAATTATAATAATATCTAAACAAAACGCTTTAAAGCCCACAACGGCTGGAGCCGATTCTTTGAATTAAACCACAGCGCACAGATAAGCAAACACATGCATGACCTTATTATTAAAAATATATATATTAATAACATAGTTAGCTTTTATTACTACAATTAATGACATTCTAGTACAATACCTACAACTTATAAAGCATAACAAACAAAGTGTAAAAGTGCCTACTGTGAAACCGCATGGACGTAATAGAATATTTCGAGTGAATCAGTTCTTTCCCGGTATGTACCACTATTTTCAACTTTATTGTTTAGTGCATGAGGGTAGAATGTTGCAGACTGGTGGTGAACTCAATAGTACCTAACTGCTAGACTTGATGGCTACATGCTATGAATCATTTTCGCTTTGTAGCAAGTGGCAAGCTTTGACAGCGACTGTCAAACTTGCAGTACATTTTTCATTCAGTCACCCAACAGCAAAGAATAAAGAGCACCGTGATTGTGACAGTAATGTAAAAATGTAAAATGGTCTGTAGATAAACTAGTTCGGGCCTGTCCCTCTGTAAATATTTGGTCAGAATGTCCGGACGCGTCCTTTGTTCCGTGGTGCAACGAAAAGTTTAGGATTGCCAAACAATTTGCGACGCCACTCGATGCAAAAGTTTCAAGGCAGTTATCGCATTCCACAACGGAACATAGGCCTCTAATAAACTTCTGAATCCAATGGGACCCAGCCACCTTTCCAAGGCCGTTGATGTCTCGGGGTGACCCTCACTACGTTGACCGAACGTCGTCAACTCCACTCTGGCTGTTTGCTCCATCAGTTCTATTCGGGATTATTTTGTTTCGGAAAAGTTGTCCTTCGAAGAAACTCCGAGAATAGTACTTACTTTATAAAAAGGTCCACTATAAAGCTAAAAAAGTAAAACAAAGCTTTTTTTAACAGGCTTTTTTATTATAACCTATGAATAAGCGACTAAGATAACTTACTTTCGCCTTTATTTCACTGTCAAAATCAGTGATCTTTAAACCAATAGCGATAAGGTTAATATTATGTTGCTATTACTGAGTACCTACCGAGTACATATAATAGCTATTTAATATTTGTGCCTCTGTCAGAAAAGCAAACATGTTGAGTAACGCTGGTCTGTGGTAATGACAGCGATAACTGTAATATTGTATTAACAGTGTTTAATGCTCGGCTAATTGCTCGACGGAGACAATACTACCTTTGTTATACGTTTTACTGCAACTTCCTTGTAGGAAAGTGCAGTACGATCAGTAGTGATCCTTTTCAAATAGCTGAGAAGAATTATGTCATAATTAAACTGTAATACCGGAAAGGTATTAGTTCTACAAACCGTTTTCAGTCACGGCAGCACATTTTTAGCGGAGATTTGCGATCCGCACTGGAGATATTATAGTGCACCGTGGGCATGTGGGACGAGTTGCTGATTTAGGTCCATGTTCACCGAGAAGATAACAGTCTGATTGTCTAAATGTGGGCAACCACTGATACACTCACTGTTACTTGACTCTCATAGTCCGATGGGACGCCAATCAGACGCGACCGAAGAGAGATCAGAGGCCCTATTCTCTTTGGGGGGCCGAACGCCTCCTGCCGCAGGCTCTACGCGGGAGTCGTGCGGTCCATGGCCCTCTACGGGGCCCCAGTGTGGGCGCGTTCGTTGAAGCGGCGAGCCGCTCACCATTTGAACGCGCCCCAAAAAGTGGTGGCCGTGAAGATGGTCCGTGGGTACCGCACGATCTCTCGCGAGGCGGCGGGCCTGCTTGCCGGATTGCCGCCGTGGGATCTGGAGGCGATAGTCCTCGCGCGCCTGCATGAGTGGCGCGCGGAGGTACTACGCCGGGGGGAAACTCCGCTGCCGCGGCAAATTGCCGCTCAGCGGACTGACCTCCGGCGCGATCTCATGGCGACATGGAGAGAGCGACTGTCGCAACCCCGTGCAGGGCACGCCACGATAGTGGCGGTAAGTCCCCTCTTTGAGGAGTGGCTAGAGAGGCGCCACGGCGTCCTCACCTTCCGCCTGACGCAGGTCCTCACCGGACACGGATGTTTCGGGAGGTACCTGCACCGAATCGGGCGGGAGGAATCGCCCGGGTGTCTCCACTGCGAGGATCGACCGGAGGACACGGTGGAGCACACGGTGGAAGTCTGCCCTGCGTGGGCGGAGCTCCGCCGTGTCCTCGTGGCGGCGATCGGCGGCGGCGACCTCTCGCGTCCGGCCCTGGTTCAATCCATGGTCCGGAGCGAGACGGAATGGGAAGCCGTCGCCTCCTTCTGCGAAGCAGTTATGCTAGCGAAGGAGGTGGCGGAACGAGAGAGGGAGAGATCCTCTCTTCCCGGCCGCCGCGGGAGACGCAACGGGCGTCGGGGGCCACGTGGTGGCTACCGGCCACCGTAGATGCGGGCCTGTGGACGGCTGGCTATGGGCAATAGCTGGCCGTCCGGCCGTCTAACGACGACGACAGGCCGTGTCGACGGCGCGTTCGTGTTTCACGCGCGCCTCAAAGAGTGTCAGCAAAACGAGAGGGGCCCGCAAGGGCCGAAGCCTGCCGGGGTTGCGGGCCTGTTCGAAAGAGATACCGCGGCCCCGGAACGTAAAGGGCGAGGAAGGAACATGGATGGGTTTTAGTCAGTAAGAGTCTGACACTCCCTCCCGCTCCGCCCAGAGTGGGAGAAGTCATTTGATGATTTCCCATCCTAAAAAAAAAAAAAAAAAAAAAAAGGCCCTATTCTCTAACGCTTCGCCTGTATATTCGGATCCATCCGTCTCTCTCACTCGCACTCATCTGCAGACGTGCGCGATAGAGACGGATAGATCCGAAAAACAGACGAAGCGGTCGGGAGTAGGGCCTCAGGCGCATGACCAACGCTTTAACGTGCTTTACGAGAGGGTATCTACGTGCTATGGGCAACTATGTCGGGGGCACATTTAAATGGAGTGACTGACTATCTGACCTCCACAATCCATGTAGTACTGGGTAATACGATACATCTTGGTAAGACTGGTTGTCAGACTTTTTTTGCGCCAATGACTACGTGTAACGACTGTCAACGATCTCCAAATGACAGCCAGGACCACAAATTAACTTGCCTTCCGAGGCACGGAGAAAACCTGGCATGTAAGGGGGTTCACCCATCCACAGACCTTAGTAGGCAAGCACTGCTTAGCCTAAAGATTGATACGAGCGGCTTTTATTATTTACCCACGATCTCCTCCGATATACTATACGATTAGTAACAAACTACGTATATTCAGTAAGGTAAGTTAGGACAAGAGACGCAAAAAATAAAAAAATAACAGTCTACATCTAATAAAACCAGTCACAGTATGCTTCATCACGATCAATCACAATTACTACACACATAGAGTAACAGAACATTAAATGCAATTACTGATGCATATGAGTATGAACGAACAAGTTATTAATATTAAAGGAAAACGTTTGTTTATGTGAGGAGCCTAAACACACGCGGGTCAATCCATGGGTTCTTAATGGACGTAAGAAGAATGAGGAAAATGCGCTGTATCGTTGGACTGATCTTAATGACTGATGTTATAGATATACATGACATGCATAATTTGTATTAGCCACCGTAAAATTGTAAAAACCGTTACATAATAATCTGGCTAGCGAAATTGTAAACTGTCGATAAATTGCCACCTGATGAACATACCACAATATGACGCATTATTTTTCGGTAGATTGTAATCTTTCGAAGTGAAACCGTGAAATTGTGAAATGGTAACCGTAACCGTAAAATTATCCTGGAGGAGTGACCACCCTGTCATACCGAGTTTCCTCCGCGCCTCGGAAACCACGTGAAGCGGTTTGTCCCGGCTGTCATTTGTCCATCTTTGACAGTCGTTACAGGAAGTCAGTGGCCCAAAAAGTCTGAAAACCAGTCCTACGAAGTGGTATCGTATTTCCCAGCATTATCTGGGTTGTGGAGGTCAGATAGGTAGTCGCTCCATGTAAAATACTGGTATTCAGCTGCATCAGGTTATACTGGAAGCCGACCCCAACAAAGTTGAAAAAAGGCTAGGCAGATGATTATTAATCGTATCGTATCCTTCAGATTTTATAAAGAGTTTATTGAAGTCATAATCAAAAATCATTTATTTTAATTGGGCTGCGACTCTCTTTGCTCTTTGGGTTACTTGCGTAACACACTCTGAACATCTCTCAACATTAATAATTATGTAGTATGAGTTACGTTGACGAGTGAAAGAATTCTTGAAACATCATTATTATCAATCAATGGATTAAGAATTGCAAGCATATTGTGATAGAAAGAGTTACGCAAAGCAATGGAGATGCTGGGATTTTTGAACGTCAAAATCTACTATGATGAATGAACTTGGAGGAAGAAATCGTGCTCCAAACTTATCCCAGTAAATTGTTGAATCGGGCCTCCCCATGAGCACAGTTAATTAACTTTAGTTAATTAACAAATATATTAGTCATCCCGATGAATTGTTGTTAACAGTAATTGGTGTTCAAGAGATACTTTTTACCTAAGAATGAACATTCAATGGTAATACTTAGCAACAAGAATCATCATCATCATCAGCTTATTAATTGTTCCCACGGCTGGGATACAGGCCTCTATGAGAGGGGGGAATTGGCTATAATCCACTACACGGGCCCAGTGCGGATTTGTAGATGACACATACCTACATATCTTCGAATTTTTTGGTTCTAGGACATGCCGGTTTCCTCACGATGTTTTCCTTCACTGTTTTGAGAGCAGTGGTGATGAAATAAATTACACAAAGTAATGCATGTGCCTGTCTGGGTTCGAACCTACGACTTACTTACTGTTCGTAAATCGGGGCCGCCACCACTGGGCCACGGCTGCTCTCCAAAATAAGAATTAAATGCTTTGAAACTATGAGCGCGGTGAATAGCTCCCATGAGATGTAAGTAAGTAATCTTGTCTCAAGTATCATGCAGGCGCCAATAAACTTTAATCACCCCTTTTTTTATACTGTTCCTGTGTACTTTGTGCAATTTCATCAAAAAACCAGTTGAAGGAAATGACTGACTGCATGTTTTGTAGATCTTTGACAGTTGTTACGAGTAGTCAAACCCCGTTAGTCTGACCACCAGTCTTACCAAAAGGTTTCGTGTTATCTGATGTAATGAAATGTATTCCCTCCAAAGTCCAAACTAATAAAAAAACTCACAAAGTCAGAGTACTTTTTGGCTAAAAAGCTATTACAAGGAGCCCTACTACTTGCTATGTATAATAATTATAAATAAATTCAAAAGAATACGTCGTATTAACCAATTCATTAAATGCAAAGTCAAAAAAAACCCAAACACAAAATATTAAACAATTCAAAACTCAAAAACTTGATTACACGTTTCGATTTAATCACGACACCGCCGCCATCTTTTATTACTTGCATCATTTAATAATAACCTGATTGTATCTGTGTTTTATTTAAATTATTATACATATGCTGATTGTATGACGTCAGAAAATTGGCACGCCTACGTATCAGCCCTCAGCATAGAATTAAGATAACTACGTCACGAAGCCAATGGCATGCTGGTGTCTGACGTAGCTAAAACCTTATTCGGCGTCACAGAGGTAAGAACGGATACGCAGAGTAAAAAAAGTGAAATCAAACGAGTTCTTCAAACGCAAGAATTGGTCTAAGAACCACGTCAATAGTTTCTATTATTAAGGCATTTGCGCAAGAGGATAATAATTATAAGAATAGACAGATGATTAAACCTACCAAAATAAAATTGAGATACAAAAAAATCAATTCAAGCAGATCACTTCTGTGTCATCTTTTATAAATGGTTTTTTAGATCAAGTCCTTTATTAAATTAGACTTAGTTAAGTGCCAGTACGTTTTTAACTTCAAAAGTTACATGAGACATGTCCAAATCGCCAGCTTTGCGCCACTTCCAAATGTAAATTCACCCTGAGTACTATTGGAGGTTGCATATTTATGTATGCACTGGCCTGTGAGAATAATCATATTTAACACATGTCTGTCACTGATTTGAAATTAGTATAGTTACGGTTTCTGTTTATGTTCTGATACTTAGTAACCGGACTTTGTAACTTGCGTGTAAAAATATTGTCCACGAATGAATATACTCTACCATCCTACCACTGCTCTTATCATTATTCCAATAGGTTATGGGCCCAGGTCCCGGAAGCATAAATGCTAGAGCATAATTTTTAATTGAGTGGAATATTTATCGTGTGCTTGTGAAACTTACGAAATCTCAATTATGTCAGCTGAAGTTGGCATAAGTGGTATTAAGAAACTGAAAAATTCGTCCGACTACCCAAACTGGAAATTCCTGGTGCGAAATTACTTGGAGAATAAAAACTGGTGGGGAGTAATTTCTACAGATGTAGTAAATGCTGACGTAGACCGGCAGGCACGAACGACAATATGCTTGTTGTTAGAACCAGAGTGCTTTACCCACGTTTACAATGCGAAGACTGCGAAAGAAGCCTGGAATAGCTTACGGAAAGCGTATGAAGACAAAGGTTGGGGAAGACGTATACATATTCAGCGAGAACTTTTTAACTGTAAGTTAGAGAATTTCGATTCTATGGAAAGCTACATATCCAAAATTACGTTCCTGACACAACAATTGTCCGATATTGATGCTCAAATCCCTGATGATTGGATCATATCGATTTTGCTGGGTGGATTGACCGCTGAGTACAGCCCTCTCATTATGGCTGTAGATAATAGTGGACAAGAAATCACGTTGGAGCAAATTAAAATGAAATTGTTACAAGAAGGAAGTAGACAGAGTAAGTTGAACACAGAGTACGATAAAGTTTTAGTTACACGTAAAGTACAGAACGATGCAAGATCTAACACTAAAACAAATGATCGTAAGCAGAAGTTCGTCTACAAGTGTTTTAAGTGCCACAAGCAAGGACACAAGGCGTCTGAATGCAAGGAGCGGATCAAAACCGCGAATATCTGCCTGAATACGAAGGGGGCGATAAACAAAGATAAGTGGTATTTAGACAGTGGGTGCTCAAATCATATGACCCATGATAAAAACAAATTGTTGTCTTACACACATGTAAAGGGCAACATGAAGATCGCAGTAGCAAACGGAGAGAAGTTATTGGTGAAAGGACGAGGAAATGCTGAGCCACAAGTCAGCGAAAACAAAAAATTAATTTTAGAAAACGTTTTATTTGTTCCTGATTTATCCATGAATCTAATTTCGGTGAGCGATTTGACCAAGAAGAATTATTGCATGAATTTTGACAATGAAGGTTGCATGATTAAAAATAAAAATCAAACTATAGCAAGATGTCAAGAGGTCGGCGGAATCTATGAGTTGTCAGAAACTCAAAATAACGTAGTGAATTTGACATTGTCAAAACGAAATGAAATTATTTCTAATATTTGGCATAAAAGATTAGCTCATTTATCGCGTAATTATATGAATAAAATGAAAGTTTTAGTAAGCGGTATGGAATTTAAGAGTACCGATTTATGCGAGCCGTGTATTTCATGTATCGAAGGAAAGACATGCAAAAGTCCCTTTAAAAAACAAGGTACGAGAGCGAACGAGGTCTTACAGTTGGTTTTTAGCGACGTTTGTGGACCAATTGAGGAGCCGTCGTTCGGTGGTTCGAGGTATGTTCTTATATTTATCGACGATTATACTCGAAAGACTCATGTTTATTTTTTGAAGAACAAAAGTGAAACTTTCGATAAGTTCCGTGAATATAAGGCGGAAGTTGAGAATGAGACAAGTAAATCTATTAAATGTCTAAGATCTGACAATGGCGCAGAGTACTGTAATGGTAAATTTAAATCGTTTTTGAAGTCTGCAGGTATAAAACACCAGACGACTGTACCATACACGCCGGAACAAAATTCTGTCGCAGAAAGAGCGAATCGTACTATAATAGAAAAGGCAAGAACATTACTTTCAGAATCGAATCTAAGCAAGAAGTATTGGGCCGAAGCTGTAAATACTGTTGTTTACTTAAAGAACAGAAGTCCCACGAAAGCATTGAATAATGCGGTACCAGAGAAGCTTTGGACTGGAAAAGATGTGGATGTCAGTCATCTGAAAATCTTTGGCTGCTTGGCATATAGATTGTTACCAAAACAAAAGAGACGCAAACTGGACATGAAGACGGAACCAATGATTTTTATTGGATATCCAGATAATCAGAAGGGTTATCGTCTAATGAATCCCAAGACAGGTGAAGTGACGACTGCAAGAGATGTCAAATTTCTAGAAAACGTCTTTCTACAAAAGGAAAACGTAAAAGAAACGGAAGTAATTATAAACCTGAATACAGATTCTGTTCCTTCCAGTTTACCCAACGGATCTACGAGCAGATCTGAACACTTGGAGGCTCACGATGATATGTATCGTGATACTATAGACGAGAATGTAGAAGTATCGGAGGAGATAAGACCTGTCCCTGTAGTACCAGAGCGAGTACCTGATGACGTATTGACTGAAGAAGAAGTCAGAATACCTGAATCAGTAAGAAGGTATCCTGTAAGAGAACGCAGACAAGTCGATCGGTACGGATGCAATGTTATGTATGCCAAGGAGAGCAATCTTGATGGTGATCCATTGACTATTAATGAAGCGTTGGCGAGACCAGATGGTGATTTATGGCAAAAAGCGATAGATAATGAACTTATGTCACTAAAGGAGAACCAGACTTGGACGTTGGTGGATCTTCCAGCTGATAAGAAGCCTATCCAATGCAAATGGGTATTCAAAATCAAGAAAGATAGCGATGGCAAGGTAACGAAATACAAGGCTAGACTTGTAGCAAAAGGTTTCACACAGGTATGTGGTGTAGATTATACAGAAACTTATTCTCCTGTAGTTAGAAGCTCTACTCTAAGATTATTGTTCTCGCTAGCTGTTGAATACGATTGGTTTATTGATCAGTGGGATATAACTACTGCCTTTTTGTACGGCAAAATTAAAGAGGACATTTTCATGCTCCAACCAAAAGGAGCAGTAGTCAAAGGTCAAGAAACCAAGGTATGCAAACTGCAGCGTTCTTTGTATGGATTGAAACAAGCTTCGAATGCTTGGTTCAAGGAATTGGATAAAGAAATGTTGAATTTAGGCTTTGTACAATCAAAAATAGAACCGTGTTTGTATCAAAAGCAGCTTAAAAACAATAAGAAGTTGATTGTCGTTATTTACGTAGATGACCTTTTTATTTTTGGAAATTGTGCACAAGAAAAGCAAAAGTTAAAAAACGATTTGCTTGACAAGTTTAAAGTGAAGGATTTAGGGCCGGCTAGGCATGTTTTAGGCATGAGGCTGAGAAGAGACAAAGATGTTATTTTTCTAGATCAGCAACAGTTCATTTCAGACATTTTGAATGACTTTAACATGACAGACGCTAAGCCATTTTTGACCCCAATGGAAGTCGGTATGAAATTAGAAAGATCGACAAATTCACATAGCGATCTGCCATATCAAAGCTTGATAGGGTGTCTAAATTACTTGGCCTGTAATACACGACCAGACATAGCACATGCGGTAAGTGTACTTTCACAATTCAATTCGTGCTATGATGAAATACACTTTAAATGTGCGAAACGGGTCTTAAGGTATTTAAAAGGTACGTCTAACCTTTGTCTCACTTTTAGGAAGTCCGGGGATTTAGACTTACGAGGCTACGTTGATGCAGATTGGGGAGGGGCACTTGATAGAAAGTCTTTCACGGGATTAATTTTCAAGATAGGTAAAAATATAGTGTCATGGGAGAGTAGGAAGCAAGCGACAGTATCCTTGTCCACCACAGAGGCAGAGTACGTAGGACTGAGTCAAGCTTCGAAGGAAGCTCTTTATTTACGTAGTTTACTGAACAGTTTGACAGCTGTGGATAGTAAAGCAGTAGTAATTTACAATGACAATCAGTCGGCGCATAAAATTGCAGCTAACAAAATGATGCATAATAGGACAAAGCATATAGATATCAAGTATCATTTTATTCGTGAATGTGTACTGACAAACAAAGTTGAAATAAGGTACATGTCAACTGATAAGATGATAGCGGACATCTTAACCAAAAGTGTTCACAGCCCGAAGCTGAGAGAATTTTTAAAGGATTTATCCCTGGCAAATTATTCTATTAAGGGGGCGACGAATAGTTAAATGTTTGATGTTGTAGGTTTTCTAGAAGTGCTTTGTGTAATAGATAATTTGTAGTTTTGTTATGCATATTTTATTTTGTTAGATTTCTTCTGTTTTTGTACTATACTTTTGAACATAGAAGTGTTAGTGATTTATGTTGTTTTATGTACCGAGTACTGACAAGTACAGAAGTAATCATACGCATGTGTAATAGATTAAGGGGGCGTATTGGAGGTTGCATATTTATGTATGCACTGGCCTGTGAGAATAATCATATTTAACACATGTCTGTCACTGATTTGAAATTAGTATAGTTACGGTTTCTGTTTATGTTCTGATACTTAGTAACCGGACTTTGTAACTTGCGTGTAAAAATATTGTCCACGAATGAATATACTCTACCATCCTACCACTGCTCTTATCATTATTCCAATAAGTACAACTCGGAACATTGGCCGATGGGAAACCAGGAGCTGATGATAATAATATTCTGCTGAAAGATAAATAATTCAAAAATATCTAGATCTGTCTCACGAGGTTGTCGACATGTGGGATGTGAGTACAACAGTCATTGTGCCGATAGTCGTGTCAGCCAATGGCTTAATAGCCAAGAGCGTCGACCAACATCTTAGGTGGCTCTTTCTTGGCAGCTGGATCAAGGGATTGATCCAGAAAGCAGTGCTTCTGGACACGTCGCGTATTGTTAGGAGTGTTCTCTCTCAAGAGCATCCCTGAGCACCAGAAGCTGGGACCGTGTTCTTAGCGCCGGTGGGCTATCATTTTTGATGTTTTAAAATGTTTCTTTTTTATATTGGAATATTTAAATGTTTTATTTATTATATTGGAGTAAAAAAAGCAAAATCAAACCAGTTCTTCAAACGCAAGTCATGGTCTAAGAACTACATTTGTTTTATTAACCGACTCCTAAAAAAGGAGGAGTTTGTTCGGGTATAACTCCGTCCCATGCCAACCGATTTGAAAAAATATTTTTTTGATGGAAAGGGTTTTCAAATGATCCCATAGCCACCAAGTCGGGATCTGATGATGGAATCTTGGCGAAATCGAGGGAACTCTTCAAATTGTACATGATAACATGTTGCGTTTTTGGTATTTTCTACAACAAATGAAGCATTTGCATTCGATAAGAACCATCCTACTATCAGATCTGATGATGAAGCCAAGAGTCACGGAACTCTATAATGAGACAATGTATCCTAGTCGTGTTTGGGCTTGATGTAATTGTAACGGTATACACATGTGAACCACTAAAAAGTGAAGTTTTTTTGGAAAAAAATAAAACCGACTTCAAAAAAATACAAAAAAGTGAAAAATAACTTTAGCTTCTGAAGTCAGTGACAAAAAAATTTAATCAAATAAAACAAAGGGCTCCGAATTCAGAAACTAAAGTTATTTTTCACTTTTTGTTTTTTTTTTGAAGTCGTTTTTATTTTTTGCAAAAATGTTTTTAAGGTACAGTAAGCGTTCATAAGCGCACAGGCACGCGAAGGATCATATTGCTGTGAACGCACGGTCGAGCGTCCGTGCGGCTGTATGTGTAAGCTGTCTCAATACAGTACCTACGCACACCACAGCCACAGAGTCGCCTACTGTCGCAAGTTGTCGCGTCGCTCTCCACGAAACATAAAGAAATATATTACCGTCTCTTTTGTTATGCACGCAGCAAACGCATGATCGTATTTGCATTGGATAGCTAAATTTCGACCATATTCACCAGGCGTTGATAGCTGTTTAGGTTAAGCAGTGGGTTCACGATCAACGTGTCTTGAGTTCAAATCCCGTTTACATAATAAGGGTTTTTTATTTTTTTTTGTAACCACTTTAATTAATATTTGTATTTTATGCAAAAACTATTTACTTTGGTATTTATTTTGAAATGGGTTCATGCTCATTATTTATTTTTATAAGGATTTAAATATAAGTTAATAACCCATCATAACTATTTATGTGATTGTGTAATATTTTTTCGGTGTTGGAAGTTGGAAAAAAAAGTCGTGCTGACAGATAACAACAATTGTTTTATTCGTTTCATTTATTCATATAATTAACAACTTTAATGAGATTTGTAACGTCACATTCCTACCTAGATATAAGAAGTTCTCTTGTAACCGTTCATAAGATTTTTTTGTGTAATATCTGTATACCCACTTTGAAGTTATTTTTTATTAACATAACAAGGATATTCTAATAACACAAATATAATTGTTGATACCCACTTCTATCTATCGGTATTCAACAGAGCTTACTGAAAACTAATACATAATTTATACTTCGTGAATATGTTTTTTATGTGACGTCACAATAAATGTAACTCATATTGAGGTTATAGTTTAAGTGTTCATTTTCCTGAAGAAAAGAAGATTGAAACTAAACCTCAATTTAGGAATTATAAATATCGCTAAATATTTTGTAACACGTCTAATTAAAACTAGAACATTAGGGATTAATATTTTGTATAACCCCCATTATTTTCAATGTAGTCAAGTAGACGTATGCGGCTTAAAGTCACCCAAAGGGCAATGGAGAGGGCTATGCTCGGAGTTTACTTGCGTGATCGCATCAGAAATGAAGACATCCGCAAGAGAACCAAGGTCACCGACGTAGCCCGAAGAATTGCTAAACTTAAGTGGCAGTAGTAGGCAGGGCACATTGCTCGCAGAACGGATGGCCGATGGGGTCGAAAAGTTCTGGAGTGGCGACCGCGAACCGGAACAAAATGGAAGTAATCCAGTGAAAGTCTAAATATTCCCGTGCGAAACGTAATCGTTCTTCTTTATGTCTTTCTGTCAAGAAGGGCATTTTAGCTGATCTTCTGTGATGCAAGCCTTCAGCGTGGAGGGCACGGCGAACAGTTTGCGGTGACTCCGAGTGTGTCGTAGGTGTGAAACCATTGGTTTCATACTCGCCCACGATATGTTGTCGCTGCGCTTCGCTAATAAGCGACGACCTTCCACTTCGCTGTCTACTTGCAAGGCTCCCTTCTTCCTCATACCTTTTGATCCAGAGACTTACTGCATTTCTCTAAACAAAAAAAATGATATTAGGCAGCTGTAATAAATACTAAAGTGACTTCATTCACTATGCATTTATAAATCCAATAATAAACACTAATTATTTATCTTGCATGATAGATTGAAAAAAAAACAACGAATTAAGTAAACCACAGGTCACCAAATAAATGAACAATTTATAATACCCATTCGTTTTTAATTTTTAATGTTTAAGTTACAATTCATAAATAATTATAATACTCACATTCAGTTCTATTAAGGCCACTTTTATGAAGCGCGGATAATTCGCGATAATAGTCGCCCTCGCCTTAATATTAATATTTGCCCGCATTTTAAGAATCACACCAACAACAATACCGCTATCTATTAAACCACACGTCACTGACCATCAACTACCACATTTATGACTACAACCAAACGACAAAGTTCATTCCGATCAAGTTAAAATATTCATAAAACTCATGTCTACCTCACAGAAATCTAACTAAATTCTTGACTTATTTTTCTATCTACCTCCCTAACTTTACGAAATGTGTGAACAAAGCAAACAAGTTAAAGAATATAATATTTCTGTAGAGTAAAAACTTACAAAAAGTCTAAAAGTAACTGTGCGGGATTTGAACTCACGGCTTACTGATTCGCTCTTAATTCTGGACGGGCCCAACCGCTAGGCCATCATGTCTTAGATATTGGCATTGAAATTATGAACTACAACTAGTTGCTGACAATATCTATTTTGTTGAAAGTAGAAGGTCGTAAGTCAAACTAAACGTCAAGCTATTGCTTTGTGAGATTGCTTATCGACTTTTGGTCGGCACTGTACAAGAGGAAATTATTAAAATAGGACAATGATTAAAACTACCAAAAATTGTTAGGAATAAAAGAAATTCATGAAGATCACTTCTGCATCATCATCTTACAAAATAGTTTTATTAAGGCTCAGGAGGAAAATATTAAAAATAGGGAGATGATTAAAACATCAAAACTGACAGCGAAAATAAACAACTCATGCAGATTACTTCTTTATCGTCATTCATTGATTTCTAAATCAAGTCATTTATTAAAATTAGGCCTAGTATCAGTACGTGTTGAACTTCAAAACGCTCGCCTTTACACCACTCACTATATCCCTTATTTGATCAAACTATCCAAAACTTTGAAGTTTCCTTGAGAAAATCTCCGAGCATTGGCCGGTGGAAAACCGATATATACCTCATAATAATAATATCCGTTGATGGATCTATAAACTCCTGACAAATACCTACGGCGGTAACTAGTTATGGCGGGCAATAAAGTGATTTATCTCATATTTTATGATAATTCACACGATGGTGCTAATACCACTTACGTATGAATAACTTATTCTTTATCGCCATTAAACATTTTGTTGTGGTTTATCTTGAGATTCTTGGATCATGCACTTCACGAATGCAGATATCCAGTTTCGTAGTCATCATGAACCCATCATCACTAATATCAATTTCGAAGACTAACGTCAAACCTGTGAACCTCGACAAGCTAACAGGTTTGACCCACACGTATCAACTCGGAAAGGGACTGTCACCGTATCAACTCGAGCCGTGCCGTCGTATTATTTGTATGAAACTCCCTACTGCAACGCACACTAATCGGAATCGTAACCTAATCGCCTCGCCTCGGACAAGCTCACGAGCCGCGGTGCGGTGCGTGGTCTACTTGCAGTTCCCGCGCTTACGGTTCTCCGTACCCTAGCTCACGGCTCTCCGTACACTAGCTTACGGCTCTCCGTACCCTAGCTTACGGCTCTCCGTACACTAGCTTACGGCTCTCCGTACCCTAGCTTACGGCTCACCGTACCCTAGCTTACGGCTCTTCGTCCACGCCATGCGCTACACTTAATGTTCGAAGGGGTACCTACCCTGCAGTACACCCACATTTCGCTGTTACATTTAAGTCAAAGCCCTGCCACTCAACCAGTTAGAAGGGCAGACTCTGGGTTATACTGAGAAATTCCTGGTTCAAAAACCAATACCACATTGCCTGATCCGGGAATCGAATCCACCAAGACTTCTGGGTGAGCAGTGGCGCTTACGACTACTTGAAAATTCAAATTAAAATTTTATTGCAGACCTGGTTATCCATATAGATCCATACAATTAGTATTACTGGTGTCATCCGAATCGTACATGGATGCTCAATTAGCTGATCTTGGCGCTTCTGGTGGAATTTCAGTCAGGGTTCATTCCAAGTTAGATCATGTAAAAGAAA
This sequence comes from Xestia c-nigrum, assembly GCA_916618015.1. Taxonomy (NCBI): domain Eukaryota; kingdom Metazoa; phylum Arthropoda; class Insecta; order Lepidoptera; family Noctuidae; genus Xestia; species Xestia c-nigrum. The sequence goes on from OU745249.1 coordinate 25,971,377, forward strand.
CTGCACATTATCTACATCTAAAACACATTAATAGATAACTTGGAACTTCGCCCAGTCAGTATTTAGCACTGAAAGTTTGCTAGAGAAACCAAAGTAAAAGTTAATTTAGCGAGCGACGCCGCGCGCCGAGGGAATCGTAAGTGGCATTGTCACCTGCCTGGATGGACACGAATGGATGGTAAAACATGTGTTTTTAATTATTATGTATTTACGTATGTAAGAGACACTTAGTATTATTTAAATAAATTAGATTTCTTCGTTATAATCGTCCCGTTTACTCCCAAAAACACCAATAGTGCACTGTGGTATAAACAAAGATACACTTTCTCCACCACCCACCCTCATAGTTCGATGACACAGCAATCCGCTTATCGTGCTTTCATAGCACCCACTTCCAAGTTACGTGTAGCTTCAGAGTTTGAAACTAGTAACAACTTGACGGACTCCACAAACAGCAGTTGCGCTTCCTTCAGTGAAACCGTTGAGGATATTTGAAGTATTCTTGCTTCTACCTGGTTACCCGACTTAGGAGAAGTCGTGAGCCGACGGTTCTCAGATACATGCGTTTGGTATCACCGTCTCTCAAGGGTCTGAAAGTGAATGAAATGTGACTTCCTAATGTTTAGTATTAATTCTCTGTGTCATAATGAGAGTTTCTTCATGACAAATGTTGCCTTATTTTGCGAAAACAAAATTTTGATGATAATATATTTTAAACAGACATGAGACAGCCCTGAGGGCAACAGGGGTTACAAACCATTCATATTTTTACAACACTATTTAATAATATTGGTCTTCCAGAATTTTGATCATCATAATTAATGATCTCCCTTACATGATGGCCAAATTATCAGATATAATTTTATTTGCTGATGACACCTCGCTAATTTTTAAAATAAATAGAAAGGATACGCTTGTCCAACATGTTAACGAAAGTCTAAACGTTCTCTCAAAATGGTTCGCTGCTAATAATCTTTTATTGAATGCAAGCAAAACTAAGTGTTTAAGATTCTCCTTACCAAATGTACCACAACGTGATCTTAATTTAAATCTTGACGGCAATAAACTTGATGTTATAGCGGAAACTGTATTCTTAGGGATTACTATAGATTCAAAATTACAGTGGGGCGCGCACATTAGAACTCTTTCAGGTAGGTTAAGCTCAGCTGCATATGCAGTTAGGAAAATAAGGCAGTTAACGGATGTAGCCACAGCTAGGTTAGTTTACTATGCTTATTTCCACAGTATTATGTCTTACGGCATCCTGCTGTGGGGATCAGCAGCAGACGTTGACTCCATTTTTATACTACAAAAAAGGGCAGTCCGCGCGATTTATAAAATGGGTCCTCGCGAGTCACTCAGAGAAAAATTCAAAGAGATCGATATACTAACTCTGCCTTCACTTTATATCTTTGAATGTATTTTATATGTCCGTAAAAATCGAGGGCTTTTCAAAATTAGAAGCGACTTCCACAATAAAAATACACGCAGTAAACATGAAATTGTAATACCTAAATTCAGATTAACAAAAACTAGCAAGTCTTTTATTATAAACAGTATACGCTTTTATAACAAGTTGCCAAAGTCAGTTCTAGAACTGACCGATGGAAAGTTCAAGAACTATATTAAACGTGTCCTTATGAAAAAAGCATATTACAAAATCAAGGACTACGTTGATGACAAAGAAGTTTGGCTATGATACCTTCTGCGCATGCGGCTTCCCTGGTAGCTCATAAACGGCACAGATTTGTGGATGTCTCTAACTATTCTCAATCTCATTATTCTTTTTCTTTTGATTCAGATTATTACAGTAGTTTTCAAATCATTTTTTCTCATATTTTGCTCAGAATAGTTACAGCACTGATGACAATATTTGTGTCACTTGTTTAATTTAGTTCTTTAATTAAATATTCTTTTTATTTTTTTATTTACTTACCTTTGTATAGATGCATTTTTACCTATTATTTGTGAATGAGTGAACATTGAAGGCCTTTTAGATTCCCGGATGCTGTTTAACTTTTGTTAAATATTCCTTTTGTTTTACATTTTTTGTATAGCAAGCAACGACCTTTTGTCGGGCCTACGCTGTCCCCCCATACTTTAGTACTAATGCTGTAATGAAACATAATAATATTGTAATACCAAATGATTTGAAAAGAGTAACCATGGAGTTTCTTGCCGGTTCTTCTCCATGGAATCGACCAACGCGAACCGTGCACCTTTTTCGACGTTTTATAAGTGCCCATCCAGGCCTATGTGAAATAAAATATTTTGATTTTGATTTTGATTTTGATTTCTCGGTAGCTTAGCCAGTTCCAAATTCAACGTTAAAGACTTTTCTTAGTAATCGTCGAATAGAAAGTCGCTTCAACCAGCAACAGTAAGCATCTGCCCAGGTTTTACCCAATTATGTTTGAGGCGGCTTCCAGTCTAACCGGACGGGGCTGAATACCAGTATTTTACTCGGAGCGACTGCCTATCTGACCTCCACAAACCAGTTAATACTGGATATACGATACTCTTTGGTAAGACTGGTTGTCAGACTTTCGACAAATGTAAAACTGCACTAGTAAAAAAAAGTGTCCTTGGTATGGCTCCACGCATTTACAATAAAATTCCAGATGCCTTAAAAGAACTAGATTTTGCACAGTTTAAGAAAAAAAAAAAATTGTACTTAATTGGAAAATGCTATTATACAGTTGACGAATATTTAAATGACGAATTAATTTAGAATTACAAATATTGAGGTTTAACAAATTGAGACTAATTATATTTTGACAGTAAATTACTTTGACATGTATTATTCTGACATAGATTATTATTATTTTTATTTGATTTTTTGACATTTCAATAATTCCTCATTTATATCCGATATTAATTAATATGTACCTTGTTTAAAGTTATTTTTTTATGAATACCGTAATGCATGATGTTCGTATATTGAAGTGATAATTGTAGGTAATCCTCAGCTATATAATTAGCACAACATATTTGTACGCCTCCTAGCATAACATGGCGCTCTTTTCATCAACATAAGACCTGTAATTTTTTATCTATGTTAACAAATAAATTATGATTTGATTTTGATTTGATGATTTGACTGTCAAAGATGCTGTCAAAGATCAAAAAATGACAGACCAACAGCTTAGCGTGCTTTCCGAGGCACGGATGTAACTTGGTACGTGATGGGCAGTCATCCATCCACGGACCAATAATCAAAAATATATTTAGTTATTTTTTATTTTACATAGGCATATAACGGCACTTATTAAACGTCGAAAAAGGTGCACGGTTCACGTTAGTCGATTCCATGCAGAAGAACCGGCAAGAAACTCCATGGTTATTCTTATCATATCATTACCAACCTAGGTTGGATGGGCTAAAAATCATCCCGAGTGGGTTTTATTATTTCGCCACGATCTAGCTAGCTACGTGACAGTTAGCACTGAAACAAATATATGACTCCTTGCTTACTTTTTGGGGATTTTACTCTTTTTGCTACTAATTGTTATGACCAACAGTGTATGTAGACAATTAGTTAGTAGGTGTGTCTCCACAACCGTCTGAGGAAAATCGGTCATTTATGATGAATAATTTTCGATCAAGTGTTTTCCCGGTTCGAGTGTAAAATGTAAGAGATGACGTGTTCAACGTAAGACTAATAACCACTATTGTTCTCCACCAGCTGAAGAAGCCTACGTAACATTATTGTGATTTGTGGTTTTAATGTCAATACAATATAAAAATACAATGTGTAACCGTACCTTCATAGATTTTAATTACCTTCTTACCAATCTTTAAGGTTCGATGCACGTAAAATAATGCTAACCTAACGCGTTACTTTTCAGAATCATCTTTCAATCAATCATGGCCATAAAATAAATACTGTACCATACTTTCTGTACTAAATAAATAGCATGATCGGCACTTAAACGTCCGCACACAATTTAAAACGAATTCCAGACTTAGTAAACAATGCGAGCCCGCTTAAAACAATCCTAGGCTGAAGTACTTCATACCACATACACACGTACTCGTACGCACTGATAGTAGGCATAAGTACTTGGCTCAACTGCAAGTGATATCAGTGCATATCTAGGGTCAACGGCCGCTTGCATCACGTCGCTTCGTTCGCGTCGCGGGTGTGTTGCGCTCACCCGCGATGCTCACGCGCCGCCGCGGAGGAAAACCCGAGCGCACGGGATTACCACGGGCGAGGTGCGCTAGTATGCCGCAGTGGAATGTGTGGGAAAGTGTTGATGGGGGCGTGAGTTTATTTTTCTTGTAATAGTACAAAGTTGTATTATAGATAAACATAGGGCTTGTAGGATTTTGGAGAATTGTAAAAATTTGAAAAGTAAAAATGCCTATTTATAAGTACTTGCTTTGTTTTCCCAAGTGAAGAAATAAACTATTAGAAACGCGTTTGACAAACCTGGTGCTTGATAAAAGAAGAAGAAACACAGACTAAAGGAAAGTATATTAGGAATAAAACAAAAGACTTTACAACAATACAACAATCAGAGTTAAGATACACTTGTCCATAATATTATTTAAACAATTTAACAACAGTCATTAAACACAAGTAGAAATAATGTAGAATAAAAGGGTTTTATTTTTACTTCACAAATTACAATAACTTAGGTGCGAATAACAAAAACAAGATTCCGCAAAAGTTAATTTTTGCGAGGATAACCTTCAATACTCCGACGTATAATTTCAAACTACATTTATTTCGAATATTAATGTCTACTAATGATATAATAACACAAATTATAATAACAGATTAATGCGATATAAAAAATAAAACGTGTCAAAAACCAGTTTGAGTACACATCACGAAACTTGAAATTAATTATTCCAAAAAGATGAAATATAATGACCGTAAACAAAACAGGTTTTCTTTCATCACCCATTTTGTACGAGTACGAGCACATTGATGGATAAAAACTAATACCAAAAACAGAAACTGATTACTCACACGAATAGTAAATAAATAAGAATGTTATTGGAACAAATTGCAGGTTGTTATGAACCAAGGCGCCATTTTAGCGGCCCAGCGCGAGCGCACCTAACATTCGCGCACGCGACTCTGCACGTTTGGCAGACCCACTTACAAATGGACTTATTAAAACTTAGCAAGCGAATGACATGCGTATGCTAATTTCGTTGTTTATTACATCCAATTATGATACGAATTGTTTATTATAATAGTAATAATAGTAGCTATCTATGATAATAACATTACTTTCGTCAAAGCGGTGATGACCTACAAAATTAAACGTTTATAGACGATGTTTCCAGGATTAATAATAACATCCGCTCGGGTCGATCTTTAAGTTAAGCCGTGCTTGCCTAGGTTGGTCATTGGATGAGTGACCACCCTTACAGGCCGAGTTTCCTCCGTGCCTCGGAAAGCACGTAAAGCTGTTGGTCCCGGCTGTCATTTGTAGATCTTTGACAGTCGTTACAGGTAGTCAGTGGCCCAAAAAGTGTGACAAACAGTCTTACCTTGGGATATCGTATTACCCAGTTGGTTGAGGAGGTTAAATAGGCAATCGCTCCATGTAAAATACTGGTATTCAGCTGCATCCAGTTAGACTGGAAGCTGACCCCAACATAGTCGGGAGAACGTTACACAGATGATGATAATGATGACTCTAGACAACCAAGCGGAGAAGTGTTCTCAAGCTGGGGGGATTTAGAATCATCTACTGTACTTTTGGTTACAGTTTGCGCGTCAATGACCCTCACCATGTAAAACATCTTCGTACCGTACCTGTGTTAACAAGTCTTTCGGATTAGTAGACAGTTTTACTGGAAGCCATCCCTAACATTATTAGGAACAGGCTAGGTAGATAATAAATTAACATTTGTTGATAATATAAGAATTGCAATAGGTTAGGTCCCATTCAATTAAAAAAAGGGTGTGAATAGATTTGTTAAAAGACACGCGCGCATGCAGACACTTGGATTGTGAAGTCATTAACGACGTCATTGACGACTCGAATGGCGTAGTGGTAGTGACGCTGCCTTACGTTCTTAGGGTCCTGGGTTCGAATCCCGGTAAGAGCAAATGTTTGTGTGTTGAGCATGGACATTTGTTTCCGAGTCATGGATGTTTATATGTATAATAAGTATGTATTTACAAACAAAAAAAGTATATGTAGTATATCAACTATCTAGTGTCGACGACACAGGCTTTGCTTAGTGTGTTACTAGGTGGCGCTGTGTGTTAATGTCCAGCCATATTTATTAAAAGCGATGCAGTTTTATGGATAACATGAGTCTCTTGAGCGCTCCTTGGACTTGATTTGACTTGTCAGAGGATTTTGAGGCCAGAGGGATCACCTAGCCCAGCTTTAATAAGCTCACGGCATTTCTCATGTAGGAAGGAAGACAGTACAACTACCGCGACCTTGACTATACTCATCCACAACATTTATGTTCATACAAGTACATTATCTAGTCATATACGTACGCCGCGCCGGTTGCGATCACGATGTACCTGACATTTCTTTTCCATTTTTTCTTTCTTTCCATCTATAAAAGAGAATTCAGAAAGTATCTTTAATTTAGATGAAGTTTTTCTAAGGGCTTTCACACACTAGAGACAAGACTGTCATACAATTAAACTTATATTGTCACTTACGGGATATCTTCCATGATTATTTATTAAGTTGAGCTCCCGATATCCCGTAAGTGACAATAAAGTTTAGTTTTAAACCGTGAAAGCCTAAAATAGTGTTGTCATACAATTGCTAAAGGGAAAAAATAGTCTGTCTCGCTCGCACTAGTAGAAAAGTAGTCTGTCTTAACACAGTCTTGTCTCTAGTCTGCGAAAGCCCTAAGTTGTTTGGATTGCCCGTTTATTGGAGTGACCGCCACAAAGTCTTTTAGCGGTCAAAGTCTATCAATTTTATACATGGTGGTTTTTTAGTTTGACTTGCGCTTAAAAAATTGTTAACTTTTTGGAGAAAGCTCAAGACAGATGAAGATGAACTCTCCTGCCTGTTAACAAGTGTTTAGGAAAAGAAGCACTCGTGACCAGAGGTCAAGATTGTCTAGTTCAGTTGCATTAACCTCGTCGCCGTCCTAGCCTTATCTCCCTTAGAAAAGGTTTCAGGCTACCCCAGAATGTGATGCTTTTCATAAGTACACGTCATAAATTAGTTATTAATATATATGTCACCGTAAAATTGTCAAATACGTTATGTTGTAATATCTCTAGCGATATTGTATACTCTCGAAATATTGTCAAATGAACATACTGCTTGCAACAAAACGCATTCTTTTTCGTGAAATTCATGCGATGGTAGTCAACTCACGCGGTGTGGAGGGAAGGAGGGGTCCCCCTTGCCCAGTGGTACAACCCTCATGAAAAGATAATGTACCATTCCTGAGAAATACCGATAAATATGACCAATCTTAAAACACTTTATATTCCCCTAGAAAGCGTAGTCGACGGAGCCCCGCTTCGCGGGGCAGGGCATTTCCGAAGACCTAACTAACCTAAGGGGGGGGTGCCCCCGGAAGTGACTGGGGTAGACCTGAGAGTGGCGGTAGGGAGGCTCAAGGCCAAAAACACCGCCCCGGGACCCGATGGCTTGCCTGGCAAAGCTTGGGTCCTGGCCTCGGACGCGGAGGCTCTCGGGCCCCGACTAAAAGGGCTCTTAAGCGCATGCTTGGAGAGAGGCCAGTTCCCGCTTCGTTGGAAGACGGGGAAACTGGTCCTCATCCAAAAGCCGGGGCGCCCTGCGGACTCTCCATCCGCATTTCGGCCCATCGTGCTGCTCGACGAGGTGGGCAAGCTCTTTGAGAGAGTAATTGCAAACCGCCTCGCCGAGCACCTAGAGGGGATGGGGCCGAATCTTGCGGAGAACCAGTTTGGTTTCCGCAAGGGGCGCTCTACAGTGGACGCCATCATGCGCGTGAGAGCCCTCACGACGGGGGATGCGATATCCCGGGGCGGAGTCGTCTTGGCGGTGTCTCTCGACATCGCCAACGCCTTCAACTCCCTGCCCTGGAGCTGCATCAGGGAGGCACTCCGGTATCACCGGGTGCCGACCTACCTCCGTCGTGTGGTCGGGGACTATTTGACGGACAGGGCCGTCATCTACCCCAGTCGCTGCGGAAATTGGAACCGGCGAGAGATGTCGTGCGGTGTCCCACAGGGATCGGTTCTGGGACCGCCCCTGTGGAACATCGGTTACGACTGGGTGCTGCGCGCGGACCTCCCTAGTGGTGTCAGTGTCGTCTGCTACGCAGACGACACCCTGGTGCTGGCACAGGGGAGGTCGCACGAGGCGGCGGCCGAAACTATGACACGCGGGGTTGCGATAGTCGTTGAGAGGATCCGGCAACTGGGTCTCGAGGTGGCATTGCACAAGTCCGAGGCCATGTGCTTTCATGGGCCTCGGAATGCGCCACCGTCGGGATCCACACTGACGGTAGGAGGGGTATCCATCGGCGTCGAGTCGACGTTGAAGTACCTAGAACTCGTCCTCGACAGCCGGTGGAACTTCGTGGAGCACTTCCGACGTTTGGCCCCCAGGCTGGAACGGACCGGGGCTGCCTTCAGGCGGCTCCTGCCCAACCTTGGGGGGCCAAACGCCTCCTGCCGCAGGCTCTACGCGGGGGTCGTGCGGTCCATGGCCCTTTACGGGGCCCCAGTGTGGGCGCGTTCGTTGAAGCGGCGTGCCGCTCACTATCTGAACGCGCCCCAAAAAGTGGTGGCCGTAAAGATGGTCCGTGGGTACCGCACGATCTCTCGCGAGGCGGCGGGCCTGCTTGCCGGATTGCCGCCATGGGATCTGGAGGCGATAGTCCTCGCGCGCCTGCATGAGTGGCGCGCGGATGTACTACGCCGGGGGGAAACTCCGCTGCCGCGGCAAATTGCCGCTCAGCGGACGGACCTCCGGCGCGATCTCATGGCGACATGGAGAGAGCGACTGTCGCAACCCCGTGCAGGGCACGCCACGATAGTGGCGGTAAGTCCCCTCTTTGAGGAGTGGCTGGAGAGGCGCCACGGCGTCCTCACCTTCCGCCTGACGCAGGTCCTCACCGGACACGGATGTTTCGGGAGGTACCTGCACCGAATCGGGCGGGAGGAAACGCCCGGGTGTCTCCACTGTGAGGATCGACCGGAGGACACGGTGGAGCACACGGTGGAAGTCTGCCCCGCGTGGGCGGAGCTCCGCCGTGTCCTCGTGACGGCGATCGGCGGCGGCGACCTCTCGCGTCCGGCCCTGGTTCAATCCATGGTCCGGAGCGAGACGGAATGGGAAGCCGTTGCCTCCTTCTGCGAAGCAGTCATGCTAGCGAAGGAGGTGGCGGAACGAGAGAGGGAGAGATCCTCTCTTCCCGGCCGCCGCGGAAGACGCAACGGGCGTCGGGGGCCACGTGGTGGCTACCGGCCACCGTAGATGCGGGCCTGTGGACGGTTGGCTATGGGCTAGCTAGCCGTCCGTCCGTCTAACGACGACGACAGGCCGTGTCGACGGCGCGTTCGTGTTCCACGCGCGCCTCAAAGAGATGTCAGCATAAGGGGAGGGGCCCGCAAGGGCCGAAGCCTGCCGGGGTTGCGGGCCTGTTCGAAAGAGATACCGCGGCCCCGGAACATAAAGGGCGAGGAAGGAACATGGATGGGTTTTAGTCAGTAAGAGTCTGACACTCCCTCCCGCTCCGCCCAGAGTGGGAGAAGTCATTTGATGATTTCCCACCCTAAAAAAGGGGGGGGTGCCCGAAGTCCCGATTATGAAGGCAGAGATACTTCCGTATGTTCAGTTGACAATATTTCGAGAGTTTACAATATCGCTAGAGAGAAACACGTTTTATTGTAATATAACGTGTTTGACAATTTTACGGTGACATATAAATGCATCACGCTTTCTCCCCAACGTGAGTAACCAAAGACCACAGAATGCCATCTGCAACGATCCTTACCTTCTTCTTTAACTTTCAGGTTCTTTTTTATTTTTCATAGGAAAGCAATTTTAGTTGAGGTATTCCTCAGAGCGCAGCCATGATTACAAATAAAGAAGGGTTCATTCATTATATCGATAGACAGTTTGAAAGAATCATTCCCTCTGCGTCGAATCCCTTAATATCGACTCGTTACTAATATTGTATGAAGACAAATAATGTAAGACCAGTCAATTATAAAAATAGAATATCGTCTTTCTCTTAGTTCGATCCTCGTGGCCAACATACACGTGAATCAGATTAACTCAATTTGAAGTTACGCATGCTGGTGACCCCGGTGGTGACCTATTTAAATCCTTCAAACACATTCGTTGTAGATAAGGTCTCGTATTCAGCCTAGACTCAAAAGAAATGTGATCATTTCTCCTCACTTTGATGTCAACAAGTTAAGAATAAATAAAATAGGTTCACTTGCCGCCGGGCGAAAGTTTGTCACATTGTTTTTATCATTTAACTACATTTTCGTTGAAGATTTTTTAATATATTCAGGGGTATAATGGTATATTGGTAAAATGAAACACGTGTAGGTACTATTTGTGTTAGGTACAGTATTTAGTCTAACTGGGAGTAGAGCAAGGAATCGACAAATGTGGAGGGAACTTCAGGAAGTCCATGTCGCATGAAGCTTGACCTCGTAGCTAATAAGACGAACAAATAAAAGAAAATATGTACCTTCCTGTAAGTTTATGTTATTTAAGTTTAGTTTCTGTTACAATTTAAGTTGTAGATATAAAAAAAATATAAGTGTAGCTCCTATTTTTTTTTTCAAATCACTAAATATTGTGAATAAGAAGGTCACAGTAAATAACTGCAAACTGCAAACTAGGTGGATGGGCTGTAAACCCAAAATCGATAAATTATTGTAAGTAGTCAACTGCAAAGTTGCATTGCTCAGCTAAGAGCGTACACAACAATTTGGACCGACCGATAACATACAGCGCACTGCGAAGTAAATTGCAGTTTCAATGGAATTTAAATTAAATTCAACAATATAATTTGTTAATATTGAACATCTTAAAATGTTTCGTCAACCTTGGCAAGAACCGGAAATATTAGACGCTAGACAGTTGAAAAACTCTAGACGAAGTTGTTTAAAAAAATCTCGGTTAAACGAACCAGACAAAATAAAGAAGTCAGCCAGAAAACACATAATGAGTCCAAGTAGGTAGGCCATCAATCAGTGTTTAAAACTTGTCCATTAAATCCTCCACACAATAAAGGACGTCAGTAGTAAATGTATTTGTTTTAAAAAACTTAAAAAACACGTTACAAGTGAACCTCTACTAAATAGAACACCGAAAAACAGTGGGAACAAAAAAAAACAAGGCGTTTGAGGACTGCCGATGGTGAGTGTGATGATGAGTGAAAACTAAGTAATCTATATGTGCTAAGGGTTGTCCCCCCCGCACGTCAAGTGGTACTATACCGTAGCGGATCGGCTACGAGTGCTACGAAGCGTTAGGTGACGGTCACGCGAAGATATAAAGAAGTTGTCACTTCAAAAACTTGATCATTTTGATTCAACTATTGCTATAACATGAGATGTCTACGCACAATTCGCGAACGTGTTTTGTTGCAAACATCTGTTCAAAACATCGCCACTGTTTGGAAAAGTCAACCTAACGAACGTCAAGAATAATGGAAAGTTTGAAGGTTGCATGGCTTGAAAGCTTTGAAGCCAGAATTTACTGTTGAGGCGCTCGCTCACCGGGAGCATTCGCCTGAAATGTAACAGTTCAGATTCAAACATAAGTTCGTGAGGAAAACGTAACGTTACAATAGGTAACAATCACATGTTTCTATATAACACTAGTTGACCCACGCAACTTTGTCTGCGTCACATAAGAGAGAAAAACGAAAGGAAAAAAAAACCCCGTTTTTACAACATTTTTCATTCCTGCTCCGCTCCTGACGGTCGTAGCGTGATGTTATATAGCCTATAGCCTTCCTCGATAAACGGACTATCTAACACAAAAAGATTTTTTCAATTCGAATCAGTAGATCCTAAGATTAGCGCGTTCAACCAAACAAACAAACAAACTCTATAATAATAGCTTTATAATATTAGTATAGATTGGATCTTGCATTGTTGCATTATGCAAGTGAATGCTCCGATGAAGAAGCGCCTTACCAATTACTCGAGGTTGACTGAACCATACGAAAAACGAAACCCGAAAAAGCTGTAACTGCGTAAATCAAAAAGCTTGTTCCATCTCATTCTGGCTAAACTTTTCCCAACTATGTTGGAGTCAGCTTCCAGTCTAACCAGATGCAGCTGAATCGAACCTATCTGACCTCCACAACCCACTCAATACTGTGTAAAACTGTTTGTCAGACTTTTTGGGTCACTGACTACCTGTAACAACTGCCAAAGATGGACAAATGACAGCCGAGGCCAACAGCTTACTGTACTTTCCGAGGCACGTAAGAAACTCGGTATGTAAGGGTGGTCACCCATCCACGGAACAACCTAAGCAAGCACGGCTAAAGATCGACCCGAGCGGCTTTCATTATACTTTTCTGTTTGTCTGTAATAAAAGCTTCACTGTATTATAAAAATATGATTATGTATTCAGCAGACTGATGGCTGCATGATGATGCTCTATGGAGTATTTTGTTATAATATCTTATTATATTCTCAAGTATTTCAACAGTTTAAACTGCAGTGCCCTTTTGTCTACTAAAAACAAAACACACGACAATAGTGCAATATCTCCTTCGACCGATCTCAGCGGACATCTAGAGGTCCGAGTTAATCAGCAGACCTGTGCTAGCTCACACAATGAAACAATGTTTTTGAACCTCTCGCGGGAAAAACCAGCCGTGAAGGTCACATTACGTAATATAAAAATTGTACGCTAGGTCTAGAGATAAACAAACACGCTCCTTGTACCTCATTATTGCAAAAAACTAGAAAATCTAGTCATACCGGTTGAGTCTAGTTCAGGATGAATACTGTCGATCACTCATTAGATTCCGCTGTTTCTATGTGTGATTATCGCCTTAATTAGATTTGCAGAAGATACAGGTTCGATACAACCTTCTCACATGAATGATGTTGTTTTACTCGAATACCTTTTATTTGCAATACTTCACAGTTTGCCAATGTTGCAACGATAGTGAAGTTTTTTTTTTTAAACACGTTGCTTCACGTTACGATTTTTTTCTATATCTTGTACGTTTATAAACACAAACAGCCAGACCCAGAAAAACTACCTGTAAGCCATACAAATATATGTTCCGTGTGGGAATCGAACCCACGATACGAAGCGCAGCGGCCAAATCGTTCAGCCACTGCTAAAACCTGTCGTAATTTCTGAATTTATGGACGTATTTGGCAACACACTTTGTTTTATAAGTACTATAGACCTGATGTAACTATAAACTCTATAGCCACATTTATCAATCCAGCTTAATTTTATTGGATATAGGGTCCTCCCAATCTACTGTCTTTCGAGCACTGCCTTCTGCATTCAGTCTATGTAAATGTTCCAGTCACCTTATTAAGGTCATTGGTACACCAACAACGCTTGCTAATAATACAATCCAGGACTCCTCTCCTTAAGTGGTTATCGATCTTTCGACAAACATGGCTGGCCCACTGCCTCTTCAACTTGCTAACCCTGCAAGCTTAAATCGATAAATCGACCAAGTAATATTAATATTTGTTATGCGTGGGCGCAGAACCTTCCAAAGCTACTGCGCAAAAGCCACTTGAACCGTTAAGATAATAAAACTGAAAATGTGTTAAGGATAAATGTTCATATTAGCTTAGCACCCAATCACCACGATATGCTTTGTGCAGAATCTAACGCAGCCTCCTACACTTTTCCTTATATCAGTAATATAAAGATGGTGAATGAATTCCCACCGCATGCTGGTGACGTCAGATAGTGCGCTTACGGTGCGCAGGGCACTTACTGCTGACGTCAGTCTAATACGATACGCAGGCGGAGGAACGTGGTGCACCTGTTTGACGTGAATGGTGGTGAAATGGTAGCGTCATCAAAAGCTGTTCGTACAAAGAAAAAAAAAGAATCTGCTGATAACTCTATCTGTAAATGCCGATCGGAGTAGTCTATAATCAGCATTTTCTGAATGAGGCTATTGAAAAGAATGGATATGAGGGTAAACAAACTGAAAGAGGACAACATTCTTGAACTTGGTTGTCTTATGTTTGTTTTTACAGTCTAAAATGCAAGTTTGGCACCGATCATACTGCAACTGAGCATATTTCTTATTCTATAACATAACAGTAAAACTTGGACACTTTGAACAGGTTTACTTAAGAGAAAGGAAGCCTATAAAACTTAACAGTAGATAAATAACGAGCTGAACGATGATTGTGATATCGCGTGATCGACACGGACCTCTTTTTGCAAACACCATGACATAACTAATCTATTTGTGGGTGTACAAGGATCATTTTATCAGGGAATTGTAATGAGCCGCACTACAATACGTTGAAACTGTCAATAACAAGCCGATTGCTCAATGCGGCAAAGTTGATGAAAATGCCCTTTTTTTTAGGATGGGAAATCATTAAATAACTTCTCCCTCTCTGGGCGGAGCGGGAGGGAGTGTCACACTTTTACTGAATAAAACCCATCCATGTTCCTTCCTCGCCCTTTATGTTCCGGGGCCGCGGCATCTCTTTCGAACAGGCCCGCAACCCCAGGATGAAAATGTCCTTACCAAACTTTCATCGCTCATTTAGAAAATAATTTAAAATACTTCTTAATGTTCAGTTTCAAATGCAAAGCTTTTAATGCTACAAGACCCAGAAGATCGGGCTGCCCTTTGTCTGGCAGCTATAAGAAAAGCCGGATGGTCTGACAGGGAAGAATGGGACAAGGACAGGAAGATGGTGATGATGATGATGATGATGCTGATGACATAAATACAAAAAATATGTCACTTGCGTCATTACCCATCCTTAATTTCTCTTAGAAAGATCATCCGATATTTAAATCGCTACCTAAGATCAAGATCTGCGTAATAGGTGATATTTCCTTGTATATTTACATGAATTTCCAAGAAACATAATTACTTACTCAACACTTTTTATACATAATGTGTTTGAGTCACTGTCAGACGTAATATAACGGTAGTTGGACCTTGAAACGATATTCACTGCCAAGGTTGAGGAAAAGACGTCGTCGATGAGGTTTCCTGTGGTTTTGCCTTATTTAATATCTACCTAATCAGATAGACCGTGAGAGAAGAACGGTATTCATAACCACAATTACAGAAGAAGAAAAGAACAGCGATTCAAGGTCCTTTCATCGTGCAAGTGATCAATAGGGCCTAGAAATGCTAACCTGACAGAAGCACGTAGATCAATAGGGCCTAGTAATGTTAACTGTGACAGATTCACGTAGATCAATCGTGCCTGGAAATGTTAACCGTGATAGAATCACGTAGATCAATAGGGCCTAGAAATGTTAACTGTGAAAGAATCACGTAGATCAATAGGGCCTAGAAATGTTAACCGTGACAGAATCACGTAGATCTACGTAATCAGTCAACTTATAGTTTTTCTACGACAACTTTCAACAGGAAGAAGGTTTTCAGTGTGTTGTCAATGGACAAGGACATTTTTCACTTTTCCACGCTAGTAATCACTGAAAGATTGACAATTCGCTTCTGGAATCTTTTAGGCTTACTGTTCACTCAAATCTGCACAAAGAGTACAATTTAGCTTTAGGTACAACACAAAAAGTACAATGTAGCTTTACCCGTAGATACCTGTTGTTCTTCCGCAATCGGAGGTTTTGAAAGTCTAGAAAAAAGAAAACTTACTGACTGATGCAATTTCAATAACATTGACAGTAGTGTTTGATTCGATTGCTTGCATAGCTTAGGTACGAAAACATCATGGGCCACCAAGAAACAGTCAAATTCATTAGGTCGACTGATCCCGCGGGATCCTCCTGTGTGGGATCAGTTTAGAGCCTTATTTTAGTATGTTTCTTATTATATAACTTGTGTGTGTCAATAAATTGATTTATTTATATATCATCAAATAGTTGAATAGTACGGGTTTTATTAACGCACCTCGTTAAATCGTTTTCCTCTCTAGTAAATCTAGATATGGTTAGAAAAAAAATACGCACATTTTTTAATAAAAAATTTGCATGACGAAATACATAAATTAACGGAAAATAATGGAATTCCCACAGCGGTAAATACGTTAGTATACTAGTTTTTTTTGGACATTAATTTAATAATAGAGGACGTGGCATTAGCGTCAGCTCGCTGACCCATAAGACGATTTTGACTCGTGTAAGATTTTTTACTGGGAAAGGCCGCAATGAAAACATACAAGTTGATTGTATCATTACAAAGTTGATAGCATGATTGATTCTTCAGTGGTTATGTTTATAACACTGGTTTTTTGCAGACTTTGTCTACTCTAGTGGTCGTTGGTAAACATCAGTAGTTTTTGCCACCTAAACCCATGCTAAGGCGCGGACTCCAGAACTACAGTTTTTTATTGTTTTGATAGCAAAACTTAAAAACAAAACAAGACAACACGTCGATCTTAAAGTAAAGCAGCACTTGCCTAGGTTGGTATGTGATGGGTGGCCACCCACCCGACTTTCCTCCGAGCCTCGGAAAGCTTGTTAAACCGTTGGTAGCGTCTGTCATTTGAAGATCTTTGACAGTCATTACAGGTAGTCGCACGAAAGTCTGGCAACCAGTCTTACCAAATGATATCGAATTATCCAATACTTGCTGGGCCATAGAGGTCAGATAGACGCTTCATGTAAAATACTTGTATTCAGCCGGATGCTGACCCCATAGCCCCATAGCTGGGAAATTACATGTTGTTGCCCTATGGTGAATGCTGTATAACTGTAATAGACATACAAAGCAGCATTTCATATATTATATTCATTGTTTCACATTAATGCTTAGTATGAATTGCTGTTGGTGTCCCAAATCTGTTCAAATAACGCCTGTAACCTCCGGAAAAAAAAATACTTCCTCTCCTGAGTTTCTACTTACGTACAATAAAACCGCAAGGAGGAAAACTGATAGGTACTAGTTATAACGGCCTAAATATAATATTATCACCGATTAGTTTAACCGGTTTTCGAGTATAAAATCAGGGGATTACCCTGACTGTATTATGTTTTAACTTCTTACCTACCAACTAGCAACTTAACTGGAGTAAGCGACGCACAGGTTTTATCGTAATCTGCTGATTTCTGCTAATGAAGGTGGACGCAGACTTTTCCGCGCCGAAAGAATCGAATTTTAGAATGACTTGTATGAAATCCTATAAAACCTTGCACATTTATCCGCGTCGAATCTGACGAACAGATGACGTTATAGGGATGAGAAAAAAATATTTCGGCGCAGTCGATTCTTTCGGCCCGGAGCCGGATAAGTATGCGTAAATAGCACGTTACTTGTCTCAGCGTTATTTTTCTCACTATCATATTATAACCGCCAAGCTTCAATTGCAATGATCATGTGTTAAAAGCACGTGCATTGTGCAAAATATATCCCGGCCCGTTTAACTCGAATATTGCGATACCTCATCCAACTTGTGGCTGGGCTTGAATCCCAGTAGTGGGAACTTGATGAGCTGATTACCTATCTCATCATCATCATCATCAGCCTATTAATTTTCCCACTGCTGGGATACCTCTTCTCTATGAGAGGGAATGGGCTATAATCCACCATGCGGGCCCAGTGCGGATTGGTAGATGTCACATGTCTTCAAATTTTTTGGTTCTAGGACATGTCAGTTTTCCTTCACCGTTTTGAGAGCAGTGGTGATGTAATAAATTACACAAAGTAATGCGCCTGCCTAGGTTCGAACCCACGACTTACTGTTCGTAAGTCGCCGCCACCACTAGGCCACCGCTGCTCTCATTCTTTATCTAATCTAAACTAAAATTATGAAGAGGTAATGGCTTTGTATGTGTCTATGCCGGGGATAATCTTCAGAACGACTAATCCGACGCCAAACATGCTTTCACAAATTGGAGCCTTCGTTATTCCCGAACATCACAGGATTCATCATACGTATTTAAAATTTACCGATGGGAGAATAATCGACCATAAGAAGACGCAGGTAAAGTCTAGTTCAGCATAAAGAATGTGACCCATTGGCTTACAGCCCCGCCAAGCCCACAGAAGCCACCAATTATACATAATAGCGACACCTGCTACAGATCTTAGTTCTTCCGGAGCGCGTTATAAAACCCACGGCGACCGGCGCGTGCGCACCACGTGCAGCTCTAACGCAACAACAACATATAAGCGCATTTATTAGGTTTTCCTTGTAAACTGTTTTACATTAAAATCGTTTTCTTGTGTAAGTAGATGTTTTGTTTTTCCTCGTTCTTTGAGCTTAGGATCGTTGTACGTGAGGTGGGGTCATTTTCATTTTGTTTCAGAGCTTTGATTGCTTCCTAAGTATAGTAGTAGGTAGCAGCGCGGCAGCCGATCATAGGGTTCGGTTACTGGGTCGAGCAGTGTTATTCGTAATTAGAATTAGGAATATCCTGTACCCTATCCTTATTAGGATTCTGGATTTTTGCACAGTTTATGGCAACGATCGCGCCTAATGGACTTTGCACGGTGAATTGTGAGTGATCGGGAAGCTTTAATCCTTTTGGGGATTAGAGGTATGATACATAATGTAAAATAGTAATTACGTTGAACGTCATTCATCAACTGGCCAATTTAATGATTCATGGGAGAGTAATGTCGTATTATGACGATACTACTGTTAAAGACTTCTACTACTGACATAATGGTGGTGAGTAACGCTAACTGCAGGTCGCGCGTCGCACAGTATATTGGGTAATTTAGTATCATTTGATGATGACTACACTTGTGTTTAAGGAAACGCTTTAGTAGCAGGCACGTTAATTAGTCAATGACATTTTCTCAATCGAAGTTTATTAACATTTTCTAGATCTATAGATTCTATAGTATCTAGGGATATACAGAGTACCGTAGATTACTCACAATTTTTTTTACGTTACAGTTGGCGCAGTGGCTGAGCGGTTGGTTGCTGAATGTCGCGAGTTCGAATCCCGCACAGGACATATAAATGACAAATGATAAATGATAAATGATCTTTATTTTGTAAGTAGGTTTTCACAAACACTTTTACACGTCAATTTTTTTTTAAACTAGATGGGGCCGGTGTTTCGTACCTGACTACTCTGAGAAGAAACAGCCGAAACAAACTCAGAGGTCATAGTCTCTTTTGAAGTCCAGACATAATCTTGCTCAATTCACATGAGGATCATGTAGATGTTAGTGTCTGAGATGGTCTTTTGAAGAAAGAACCATACATATTTGAGTAAACCTGTCCAGTCAGTGCAAGCATTTGTCAGTTATCGTGTAGCTCGACTTATAACACAAGGAGCTCAACGAAACGACGAACAATTATACCAAAGAAAGGACATTTGGGTAGGTCGCTTATAGAACTCAAACTGCCAGACGGTTGGGGGGTAAAAAAAAAAATAAAAAATAAAATGAAATGTAACCCACATGGTCCTCACATTCACAAAAGCGCAAAAAATAAAATAAAATTAACAATAATTTACAAAATGAATGTCAATTAAAATACGATATGTCAAATA
The DNA here is from genome assembly GCA_916618015.1 of Xestia c-nigrum. Lineage (NCBI taxonomy): Eukaryota > Metazoa > Arthropoda > Insecta > Lepidoptera > Noctuidae > Xestia > Xestia c-nigrum. Next base: position 25,990,975 of record OU745249.1, read on the forward strand.
CACACACATAAAACAATAAAAATTAACTAAAAATGTAAAAAATAATAAAATACTGAACTAAGTATTCATGTCAAATACACACACACACACACACAAAATAATAAACAATAAAGTAAAAATATAATAATAATATGCATTCATGTCAAAGTGTATAAAAGAAAGGAATCAATAATAAACAAGCGAAGTCCGAAATTTCTATATTCGCAGAGCAAATTTCGTTGGAGCAGCTTAATCCCAAGCCTTTTTATCATCGAGGTAGTGAGGCTTTCAGACATAGCTTCCGTTTTATAAACGATTCGAATTTATTTAGACTAAGTGCTTGAATATGGCTCGGAATGATAGTAGGCTTTCAGACATAGCTTCCGTTTTATAAACGATTTGAATTTATTTAGACTAAGTGCTTGAATATGGCTCGGAAGTTTATTGTAAAAGCGTATACATTGGCATCTGAACGTTCCCCCTATTTTCTTGAGCCTCGTAGCAGGAATAACAAATTTGTACGGCCACAGTTAGTTGTTCCATGCCTTTTTTTATTTTTAGGATGGGAAGTCATCAAATGACTTCTCCCACTCTAGGCGGAACGGGAGGGAGTGTCAGACTTTTACTGACTAAAACCCATCCATGTTCCCTCCTCGCTCTTTATGTTCCGGGGCCGCGGTATCTCTTTCGAACAGGCCCGCAACCCCGGCAGGCTTCGGCCCTTGCGGGCCCCTCCCCTTATGCTGACATCTCTTTGAGGCGCGCGTGGGACACGAACGCGCCGTTGACACGGCCTGTCGTAGTTAGACTGACGGACGGTTATCTAGCCCATAGCCAACCGTCTACAGGCCCGCATCTACGGTGGGTTGTTCCATGCCTTCGTTCGTGTAATGGCAGATTCTGTTTAAGACTGACTATTTGCATAACCCAGGAACCAACCCCAGTGATGATCACCCTCATACTCAGCAGTCGACTATCAACGAAGCCAACCATGACACCAAAAAAGGCAATTATCATGCTCGTTATGAAACGGCTCATAAAAACCCATTAGCTCTCACCGATGTATAACTAGGAAACCACAATAATATACCAGGCCACCCGTACAATTCAATTTAAATATACAATAAAATCTATACACCTAAGTATTCACTGCCACGTGTACCCAATGTCATGGCAACTAAAAAGGATACAAATGAATAAATGGGACTTCTATTATTGGCCAGAGATACCCTCTCGACACGTATTTCTTCAACCAGTTTCGGTATACTGCCAAACCATTATAATATAATCAAATATGTATTATCCGTATTTATCCGTGGTGCTAGGCAACTGGGCCTATCCCAGTTGTAAACATCCCTTTGTGCCTATTGGTCTTGTTTCATTCTGTCTCCTGCTGATATAGAGGGAAGTGGAAATTTCGGTTCTTTTTTCCTACTCCTCCGCTATACTTTCTGGCTTTCAGGAGTTACAGTGGTTTGGGCGTGTGTAGCGGGCTTGTCCCAAAAAAGCCAAATAAATAAACTCTAACCAAACTCTAGTTCTTAAACTATTAATTTTATAATTATACTTAAACTAGCTATCACAATTTTCGTCCTCGAAAATTCTGTAATAATATATACAACGTGCAACAGAAAGGGTATAGTCATATGAAAGGGTGTGCTACAGACCAGAAAACTGAACAACTTTCTTTTTGAGCAAATAAAATATATCTCATCTTATCTTATCTTATCTTATCTTATCTTATCTTATCTTATCTTATCTTATCTTATCTTATCTTATCTTATCTTATCTTATGGTACCACCGTCGTAATCGCGAAAAAATTTTCAACGGCCCTCTACTAAATTCCAATTCCAGCTGATTATTTTTTTCTATACCCTTTCTGTTACACGTTGCATATAAATTACAAATTTATGCATGTATGAAACAGCAGACTTTTTTTTTACGATTACGGACTATTCCCCTTTTTGTTACACGTTGTATAGGATTGTAATTAAATGATGATAAATTATGCTCGTCTTACAACTACCGTTACGTGTTAAAAGTATAGGCGAAGACCCGTTTTGTTTTTTGGTATGGGAAGTCATCAAATGACGTCTCCCACTCTCGAGGGAGTGTCAGACTCTTACTGACTCAAACCCATCCATGTCCCTTCCGGGGCCACGGTATCTCTTTCGAACAGGCCCCTCCCCTTATGCTGACATAGGCGAAGACCCTGACACCCTAAACACAAGTTACATCTTACATTAGGTGCCAGAGCTCATCGAAAACACTATTTTCCTTAGTTGCAAGTGTTACAACGCTGCATAGTACGCTGCATGTCCAGCAGTGGACGTCTTTCGGCTGAAATGATGATGATGTAAAAGAGCTTGCTCTGGTTCGCATCCATGACTTATGTAAAGTACACACATGCTAGCAAACTGTTTGGTACTGCTACTGAAAGTTTCAGGTACCCACGCTCCACAGTCGTGCTTGGAAACAAAGCGATCACAAATAACACTAAACAATAATAAATCGTAGGTATCATATAAAAAAATAACGTTTTACAAACGAGTGTATCATTATCAAAACCTATTGTGCCCGTACAATAGAACGAGTAATTAGGTATTACCTAGTTTTGTTTGCATTGTAGTGGTGAAATATATTGAAACCACGAATCGTGACGTCTTTCGAGGTACCATATGAGTCGCAGGGAATTTTAATATAAATGTTATTGTTACTGCCCAAACTTAAAACTGGGGAACTATGTGTTAAGGGGCCTCCACACACAGTTAAAAACTTTCATTATTTTATAATAGGGCAATTATAAATAAAAGTTTTTATTTAAGCTAAGCTACACATGTAAGACTCCTACTTAAAAATGAAAACCAACGTATTTCCAAAACGAATTCATTAAAGCAATGCTAAGATATCACTTTTTCATACGGATATATTTAAAACTTTTACTTGGGACAATTTCCGACCATCAGGCCATTCGACCAATCACAGGAAAGAAGAAAAGCGCTATGTAAATTTCAACATAATGTTAATACATACTAGTGTCAAGCTTACAGACCGCGTCAGAAACTTTATACTTCGCTCCAAAACCCAAATAGCTGATGTTGGCATTACAGCTGCTAATCTGAAGTGGAACTTAGCTGGTCACATCTGCCGCATGTCGGAGGAGCAGTGGGCAAAAATTACCACTCAGTGGATACCAAATAGCAGGAAACGACAACGCGGCAGGCCCAGAAGGAGATGGCGGGATGAGCTAGACTCTTTCGCAAAGGATGGACCTACAATCGCAAAAGGTCGCGAAATGTGGAAGGAAGGAAGGGCGGCCTTTGCCCTGCAGTGGGACAATATAGGCATGTAATAACATACTTAGAATTGACTGATGTATTCGAATTTCAACGTGACGAAGGTAATTAAGGCCATCTTTTCAAGTCATTTTACCAATACGTCGTTGTTATCAGGACTCTCATCATACATAACTGCCACATAACGACAGCGATAAGGATATGGCTATCATTATCCTTCAGGATGTAGATTTAATTAATCATGAGTTTAGCTTGCAACCAAATTAACATTTAAAATAAAGGAAAACCATCATCAAAAGGCTACGTGCTGATAGTCGCGCAGATATTGGAAATAACTACTGAAATAATTGATTAATCATAGCAAGAATAATGTACGCATTACTTGGAAGCTTAACTCAAAAACCACGAAGCCTGGTACATTTGTCATAGTAACCACTTGGTCACGACCCACACTCAAGCGACAGACATTGTAGAGAAAACAGATGATTTCACGACTCACTGCGACGCGATTTGTATTAGCGCGAAGGAAACTAGTGCCATACGAGCGGTCCCTTCGATGAAAGTCGCAAGTTGACAAACAGTTTGACGACCGCAGTTTGCATTGACAATAGCAGCATCATGTTCCAGCCCTTAACTATAAACAGTAAAGCTATCCACAGACTTGATCTATCTTTAACGATCGATTTATTAGTCGATATATGCGATGACATCTACCATCTGTTTGTAAAACGCAGCCACGATCAGGCGAAATACCTAGCGTGAAGTAGGGTTGTTAAAAAAAAGCAAATAAAAATGTCGTGTTAACGATTGATAGATAGTAAAATCACTTGTTTATTTAACGCTCGAGCCAAAACCTTGACCATGCAACAAAAAACGCTAGGTACCTACCTATGTCCATCATCTACTGATTCTATTTTATTTCTTTTGGATGTTTTTAAACAACACGTGTCGGCCGTAAATTGGGCACATCTGTAAGTACTTTTTGTTGACTGATTGACATTGACGATGCCGTAATTTAAGTTTCTAAAGAAAGTAAGCTTAACCACACATTGCAAGAAAACGCACAGAATTACAATTAAACAATATTGTTCTAAGTGTCACCTGCATGCAGGCGTATGATGATGAAATCACTTGAAAATCAAAAAGCAAACACAAAATCATAGCATTTATTTTAAGTTGGCCAATAACAGGCACTTTTGAATTGTCGCAATAAAGATGAAAATGAAATGTAGCTACTGTCCCAGTCACAAGACATAAAAACTGTGAAAGTACTGTAGTTGCCCATTCCCTAACGTAGATCTCTATGGAGAAGAACGGCCAAGAAACTCCATGGACACTCTTTTAAATCAAATTATTGTTACAAAATCTTGGTTACATCATTCATGTTGAGATGGTAAATTATGTAAGAACAATGTAGCAGATGTGCACGTTAAAAGTGTCCATAGTAAAAACAAAATAGTTCTTTCAAATAAGACTTCATACTTAATTCCAGTCGTTTCTGTGTAGATGAAGCCTATTAAACATGAACTGGTTCGATATGTAAAACAGTTTTCGGACTTTAATTAAGTTTTTACACAAAACGATAAGATCCGATAATGCCACACATCCGTTTTCCTTCCCTGAGTCGCGTTACTTCGGCTCTACGCTAAGTTGCTGACGACTGACATTTTAGATTAAAATAATTAACTGTCGAAGCTTTTACGAGCGTCATCAATTCACCATTGACGTTATACGACTTCGAGGAAACTATTTTGAACATTATTGTCTAATAGTAATAAAATATTTGATACCGAAGTATTTTTATTGCAGCTTTATAACAAACTGGAATGTAGGTAAACCAACTACTCAGTTATATCAATGTCACCCTGGAGGGAAGCATGAGTAGGTATACCTGCGGAGTAATGGTGTCACAGACAGACATGCATAATACCTTTCATTTTGTGAATATACTTTACCAACAACGAATTTAAAAAAAAACATCTGAAACAATAGTTACTGGTAGTCAGTTTTATCCGGTTAGACATCAAGCCGATCCCAACAAAGCTGGGAAGTGGTTAGACAGATGATAATGAAGGAAGAGAGGAGAAGATAGGTAATAAAAATCCTGATTGTGACTGAAAGTGTGTATGTAACTATTTTACAGAACACGTCATCTTACACCCAGTCAGCTATCATCTCAATAGTCACACCCTGTCTTGTTATATAAATAAATAAATAACAATCGTTGGACATCACACACAGCGCTATCTAGTGCCACACTAAACTGGGCTTGTGTCGCAGTCACCAGACAGTTATACTACATATTATATACTTTTTGTTTGTAAATACATACTTATTATACATATAAACATCCATAACTCGGAAACAAATGTCCATGCTCATCACACAAACATGTGTTCCTACCGGGATTCGAACCCGGGACCCGAAGAACGTAAGGCAGCCTCACTGCCGCTGCGCCATTCAGGTCGTCATATCTATCTCACAACCCACCCACCGGAAAACTTAGTCTCATAATCCAAAATGGCCGACGTGCCTAATGTTCAACGCTCTTTTTTCCACTCGTGCATAAAGCATATTGTCCTGTTGATGTCAAATGATGATATTTATTGTTTACGTTAGAAGGAAAGACTGGAAATTTTCCTATGACGCACCTTTTTTAAAGTTCGTTCACTGATGGCGTCGTCTGCACAACTTTGATTATATTAGACACGCATAAAATGTATATCAATCTGTAGCTGACATCAGTGCCTTATGTGTGGCCACTGCTCTAAATAAGATCAAAATGGCGGAAAAAAGTCCGGCCATGCTTCATACAAATATGTTCCAAGCCCTTTTCACAGAATGTGTAGGTATTTCAGTTGGCGCTATAACAACAAGTAATAAAATAATTTATTAATTAAATTCCTTACACAGCTAGACGGGGTCGCAGCAGAGCGAGGAAAAGATGGCGGGATGTCTTGGATGGCTTCCTCGCGAAGCACAGCATCGTGAGAAGTGGATGGAATGGGGAGGCCTTTTGCTCAGGAGTGGGACAATACAGGCTAACAAAAGATAATAAAAAAAAGGTTCCCCTGTACGGCACCCTTCATGCGCAAGTCCGGTTTGCACTTAGCTGGTTTTTGATGTTGCCATTCGATGATTCTTTCAAGTGCTAGCCCGTACCACCACCTTCAAAAGGCGTATTACTTTAATCTCACTTCTTTGTAGATTCTATGTGAGGTGGAGATAAGTTGTAAGTCGTGAATTGTAGTTTTGCGTCACGTTATAAATAATTAATTGTTACCAAATTGTTACCAAATTGTTACCACTGTTCAAATTAATATTTTTTTCTTGTGATATTGAATTACACTGCCCCACTGTGGGGAAAAGCCTTCATTCCTTCCAATGGTCACGATTCTGTGACACCTCTTCCCAATCTCAAGGGGAAAAATAACACCAAATAATCCAGTTCGTCCCGCCATCTCCTTCATAGTGTGCCGCGACCCCGTGTCACTGTTACAGGGCACCAATCCTGAGCCTTACGGGTTCACAGTTTGTTCGGCATGCGACAGACATGTCCTGCCCAGTCCCATTTAAGTTGGGCAGCCTTCTGAGCCACGTCAACGATTTGCGTTTTGGAGCTCAGCGTAGTATTTCGAATACGATCCATTAGTTTTACACCTAAGATACTGCGCTCCATAGCACGCTGGCAAACCTTGAGTTTGAACTTTGATTGCTAGTAGATCAATACACATTATCTAAAAGTTCCGTACCTTATTTTGTTTTGTTGCCGTACTGTTTAATTCAAGATACGGCACGGCTATAAGAGTTCATGATTAGCTACCAGGTAAGCAGTTCACTTAAGGCGTAAAATAATCCGTAGTTTCAAATACTTCGTACTCGTATGAATACCACATCATAAATTAAACAGGCCTTATGCGATGGAAATACAAAACATAATAAAAGACCGGTTTGTCGCAAATCGTAATTTGGCTTTTGGGTTTTTGCCACGAGCTATTTTTTACTGTTTTTGTTCAAGACGACCTTCAAAGTGGACTCACGAGTTATAATGGAGCTTTTTGGATTTTTGATTGCGTTTTGATACTAGACACCTCGCGTTGGACACCTCGGGTTGGACACCTCGGGTTGGTTTAAACTTTGTGTCAAATTCAGACTCTACGGCTGCTACTTCAAGGCATTTTCATCATTACAGGAATTTCTCATTTCTGATGGAAAACACCAACAAGACTGCCCGACCTGGGAATTGAACCCGGGACCTCATGCTCAATAGTTGTGCTTGCAACCACTAGAAAAAAGAAACAATCATAAAAAAATTTAATGAATTAAACAATTTTGAACGAGTAAATTTACCGGAGAGCAGTGGTGGCCCAGTGGTGGCGGTCCTAACTTCCGAACAGTAAGCCGTGGGTTTGAACCCAGGCAGGCGCGCATTACTTTGTGTAATTTATTTCATCACCAGTACTCTCAAAACGGTGAAGGAAAATATCGTGAGGAAACCGGCATGTCCTAGAACCAAAAATTCGAAGACATGTGACATCTACCCATCCGCACTGAACACTGGACATAATATTGTATCCTCACGCCATTACATAGACACGTCTTACAAACATTAGGTACTAGATATCATAAATATAAATTATGTTTATTTAGCAAGTAGGTTTTTACGAACACTTTTACACGTCATGGTGCCGGTGTTTCGTACCTGACTGTTCTGAGAAGAAACAGCCGAAACAAACTCTTCTCTTTTGAAGTCTAGACAAAATCTTGCTCAATTCACAAGAGAACTATGCAGATTAGTGTCTGAGGTGAAAAGACGTTTTTTTCCAGTCAGAGCAAGCATCAATAATTATCGTGTAGCTCGACTTATAACTCAAGGAGCACAACGACACGACGAACAATACCAAAGAATAGGACATTTGGACGTTTGGGTAGGTCGCTTATAGTACTCAAACTTGTGGAAAAAACACATTCACTATAATCAAATATAATAAATTAAACTTTTAAATATGAATGTCAATAAACTAACAGGGCAGTTACACCATCTAGGTACCTACATAATTCTTTTGCTCCAAAGCTCCAAAACAAAATCTGCAGCACGTGTTTCTTTCAATTCAAATGAACAAAACAACGTTATGTACAACATTTTTTATCAAAGCAAACAAGATGAAAAAACTGCGTAATTGAATCATAATACCAGCCTGATCACGTCCCAATGTAGGGTATGGGTCTTTTATCATATAGAGCAGGCAGGAGCATTGATCAGCGGGCCTGTGTACGGTGAGCTATGGACTAGCTCGCCGTCCGTCCGTCTTATGACGACAGACCGTGTCGACGGCCCCAGAGTGTTCCACGCGCGTCTCAAAGAGAGGTCACCATCACGAAGGGCCGAAGCCTGCCGGGGCTGCGGGATGGTTCGAAAGAGATACCGCGGCCTCGGATAATAAAGGACAAGGAAGGAACATGGATGGGTTTTAGCCAGTAATAGACTGACACTCCTTTCCGCTCCACCTATAGCGGGAAGAGGAATTTGATGATTTCTCACCCGAAAAAAAAAGGAGCATTGATCACCATGTTTGCTGAAAGAGAGCTTCGATTTCCGTACAAGCTCAGCTTTCCTCACAGTGCTTTCGTTCACCGATGGAAGAGAAGGAGAATGGAAGGCAAAAACGTATTGCGCCGACACCATGTAACATTGGACAATTAGGGCAGGAAGATTATAAAGCTTTCGCCTAGCGGATTGGTAGATGTCACGTGTCTTAAAATGATTGGTTCTAGGACATTTCTCCGCGATGTCTTCCTACGCCGGTTTTGAAAGCAGTGGTGATGAAATAAATTACACAAAGTAATGCGCCGGTCTGGGATCGATCCTACCTACGACTGTTCGTAAATCGGTCGTCGGGACCGCCGCCACTGGGCCACGGCTAATCTCGTCTTATATGCCTCTTCCCAATCAATAAACGCTAAATACCAGTATTCTAAGTTTTATACAGACCAGTTGGTAACATCTCTCTTCTCTCTCTCTTCTTCAACTCTTGGGCACGCAATGCTGAGTGGAAGTTTCTTCCAAATCTCTCCATTTTTGGCGGTTTTGTGTCATAGCTATCCAGTTTCTTCCACTTTAAGTGACATGCTACAATCGAAAACGTAGAAATTAAAAAGTCTCCGATATAGAGATGCAGACGTCTTAAACACCGGGCCATCGTGACGAGAGAAAACAAATGTGTAATGTGTTGCAGTGATTCATGGTGACTTGTACGTCAGTGGTAAAAGTGATGGTTCGTGAGTCGGTCATAATTGATGGTGACGAAGAGCTTATTGTGAGTTGCGACACAATGCAAAACGATGATGAAATTGCAGTTGTGATGATTTGTATGCATTCTGGTTGTTATTTAAAGTATTATGTGAAAAGTTTGCCTCCTAATAAACGGTCAACGCAATCATATTAGTAAAATTGTCGCTAAAATATATCGCTGTTTATAAGTGAGACCTTGCCCCCCACTTTACCGTGGCTTGATTAACATATCTATAGCGTAATCAGCCTGAAATGTCTCCATTCGCCAATGTACCGCGCTAGCTCAGTGCAACAAAACTTTGCAACATCGTCTAATGCTATCAAATCTCTTCAAAGAACAATGGCCAAAAATCTATAGGAGCTGGACCTCAATTTTATTTTTCATGTCCCAAAATAAGCTATACATAGATCGGTTTGTTTTAATGTTATTAACATCATCCCGTTTGAAAATCATATCTAAATGGCCACATTTTTTTTATAAAAGCGGCAATTATACTTTTGAGGTTAGAATCTACAACTACCTTCTATCCAACTGTTGCGTAGCCTAAAAGTGTACTTAGCGATAAGCAAGGAGGGTGATAAGCGAGCTCGTTTCGATTTCTCTCAAAGAATTTCCCAAAAAATAGGACATGTGTCAAAGCGCACCTTGGCTGTCCAATAAACTCTCAGTTCGATGTCAAAAAGGGCTGTCTATAATACCGACTTGTGGTCTTGTCCGCTTTGACAAAAGATTTTGACCGGTAATTCAATGAAAACTACACCTTTAATGCAGCAACTTGACCAAGGCGTAGTGTAGAAGACAAGGATGGCATAACATTACACGCGAAGTCTTTTGATAGACTTTTGTGGTTTAACCACTTCAATTCTGGCCGAAGTGAGTTAGTCGCTAGATACACTACCTACTTTCTTTCACTCTTCAATACTCAAGTTGAATAGATATCGACAAATCGAGTATTGGTAGAATACAGGAGTAAATCAAGGGTATTGGTTGGATTTCAATCGATGGCGCGTGTCGGTCGATGACCACAGAGTCTTTTTTTATACTTTGCCACAGATGATGTAACTTGTCGATGACAAATGACGTTCCGTTGTACGTAATTGAACAAAACGCTTTCACTTAATTATTTTTTATCACAAGGATTCAATGCATAATAAATAGCAATAGTTGACATGTGATGCCTAAATACTAATTTATTTGAGTAACAGTTCACAACTATTCAGAAAAACTTGAATATTTAATAGTTTTTGAGTAACAAGTCTTTTCATAAGCGAAATGAATCGTCAGAAGGTGCGTTCTGAATCTACTATACGAAAATAATTTCGATAAAATTACAAAAACTAAAACAAGGATAACTTTATTTTGTGGCCACTTAAAAATATATTTCTTACGTTTTGTATGACCTTATAAAATAAGGGTATTTTTCATATATATGGCATATAGGGACGCTATCGTTTCGTCACCAGGTACGTTTTGGCCGACCTTCTTTTAACATTCTCCAAAAAGCATAGCGTTCGATATTTTGTTTTACAAAACGAAAAAGTAATAATTAAACCCACGAATATAGAGGGGGTAAAAATAAAAATACCAATTCAAATCAAATCGTTTATTTGTGATACATGGGTTACATGCAGGTGTTCATTACATAATTATAAACTAATAATGTTCATACCATGATCAGCCACTTGGGCATACAAATTATTAAACAACATATTAATCAAAATATGAGTCGAAATTGATGAATAAATAATTGAACCATAATTTTGGAGTATCAAAATGATGGTTCAATTATTTATTCTTCAATTACAACAACAACAACAAACAAGTGCCTTTCGACTTCGACAAGAGGTTCAATTCGAGTATTGTTGAATTGAACCTCTTGTCGAAGTCGAAAGGCACTTGTTCTCCCTGTCATCGGGATCATTGTTTTGTTCTACACTACACTATACATAGGAATCTTCTAGTTACGGAGATATTGGGGGTAAAAGTTACAACTTTTTGATAATTTATTTTTTAAACCACCCACCACCACCACCACTTACCAGTTTTTAATGTAGGATTTTTACTTCAAGCTTTCCACTACCCCCGTACTATTCAATCTATCCATCAGCACAATGTTTTGGTGCTTTACATTGAATTATACCACAAAAATAAATTTACACCCCAAAAAAAGTGTTTCCCAGCAATATATTTTGCGTAATTTCGTGTTGAGTTTGTTTACACCCTTTATTAAGCAAACACCGATTATCTAAACTCAAAACTCCAAGCCACAAACAAGGCTCTTGTTTTCAAAATCTTAAAGGTCAACCCAAGATATGGCATATCATTGATATATGCAAAGTATATGACGTTAGGTACTGGCGGGCCGGCCGGGCGGCCGGTCCTGACCAACTGGTCGGCCCTGAGTTTGTTGCACTGCGCTTCGGATCCTAATCTCATCAATTTCGATCTTGTCATTAGTTTCTCTTTCTTGCTGTGTTTATATTATTATTCGTACAAACCTTGTGATGGAATTTCCCTTTGCATCTTTTCAACATCCTCAGGAGACGAATTTTTAAAAACGATCATACTAATGAATGTTTTGTTGCTAACTTTAAAAATGATGTGTTTATTTAAAACGTTCCATCTTTTGGGTCTAATTTTTTAAAATATTTTGGAATATGCCATACTTCTAATCACGGCCTACAAGCGTTAGACGGTGCGTGTCTATGACTGTCAGTGAATTTAAGATATTTTATCTAATTTAAAGCTGTGATCATTTGTTTTTTTTTTTTTGTTTTTTTTTTCAGCGTCAGGTGGCACACCTTGTGTTGCCATCTGACATTATGCTGAGCTGAGGCCCTTTTGGCATTATACTGCTGTTTGTTTATGTATTATATGAAGTATGTAAAATGTTATAGGTATTTTAATGCCAAATAAACACAATTTTCTTTCATTCTTTTTTTCTTTCTTTCTGTGTTTTCTTATTTGAGTTTGTTGTTGCTCTGATTAATTCCGGATTTTGATCTTACTGTATTTTTTCAGTAGGTACCAATACCTTGTTTATTATTTTCTCAATTCGCATTTAATTAATTCGACGATCGGTAGTGCGTTGACTTCGTAGACCAGTTTTATGACTTAATTACCTTTCAAAGGCACACATTAGTTTCAATCCCGTTCTTCTTCTTCGTGTCGATGATTCCCATCGTTGTTTTATTAATTTTTTTTCGACTAGAACTCAGCCACGTCGACGGCGCTGGTGGTGGCTTCGGACAGGTCCCTTAGAGTGCAGGTGGAGTTGCACAAAGAGCATGTATTCAATCCCGTAATTACTAACCTAACAAGATTTATTTAGTGCATATCTAAGCATTTATTTATTAACCGACTACAAAAAGGAGGAGGTTCTCGATTCGTCGGAACCTTTTTTATATGTATGTTCCCCGATTACTCGAAGATGGTTGGAGCGATTTGACCACTTCCCAGGTGGTCTCATAATAATAAAGTTGGGATCTTGGAGAAATTGAGAGAACTCTTAAAATTTTATAGGTACACTTTATATGATTTGGGCAGTATTTGGAAGAGTACTTTCTTTAAGCGGTCCCATTTAAATTTGGTGAAGATTTGATGAAGAACTTCGGAGATAGGCAACAGAACTCTTCAATTGATGACAGCAAATGGACTGGTATTGCTGAAATCTCATGTGTATCTTTTGTTTACACCAGATCATAACATAACATCACGCCACTACGCTGTGAAGGAGTAAGTACAAGTGAACCACTAAAAAGTGAAAAATAAAAGCTCCTTTCTATATAAAAAGTTTTTTTGCTAAACCGTCGATTAGTACTGTTAAATAACAATTTATGTTCAGAAGTCGGTGACAAAAAACTAAGAAAATCAATCAAACAAAGGTCACCGACTTCTGAAGCTTAAGTTATTTTTCACTTTTTTTTTTTTTTTTTAGTCGGTTTTATTTTTTGCAAAAATATTTTTTATATGTAAAAAAGGAGGTTTACGGCTGTCAGTTACTAAACGTAAATTGTTATTTAACAGTCATTATTTAACAATCGACGGTTCTTTAATTTAATTAGCGGCTGATTTAACCGTTCAATACATTGAAATGCATGGAACGCAACTACACTGAGATTTTTAAACTAGAAAAAAAAAAAGAAAAAAAAAGTCGGTATACGGGCGAAAGTTTTACGTGACAACGACTTTGAGTGGTAAAATAATTTTAATGTGAATATTCATTCGTATAGTAGGAAGAAGGATGAAATGAACCGGTGTGTATGCCTATCTCTCTCACTCTCTCTCTCGGACGCGTGCCTCTCACTCGCTCTCATTGTGAGCGCATAACGTGAGCGGAGCGTAACGCAGTTTCTTGAAGTGTCACCCGGCAAACCAATTTATAAGACGTTGTCACGTCAAAAAGTAACCAAACAAAAAAAATACGTAACTATCCCCACTAGAAGGGATTTGTCGGTGGGGATTTCTGGAATAATAAGGTTAAATCAGCCGTTAATTTTTTAACACAACATTGGGTGATTTATCGAAAATGGCAACAATTGCTTTGGATAAATAAATAAATATCGCTCGACATTACACACAGCGCCTTCTTGTGCCACACTAACCAACGAGGCTTGTATCGTGGACATCAGATAGTTGAAATACATTTTTTTTGTAAATACATATATACTTATTATTTAAAGGCAGTATAGAATAGAATCTGAGAGAATAGAGCTAATAATAGGGCAATGAAGTCTGAATTAGTGAAGTAAAGGGTGTAAAACACCTCTTCACGACGCCGAAAGGCACTTGTTCTCTCCATCATTGCGGTCATTTTTTTGTTCTACACCATAGTACCTACCTACCTAGTTACGAAGATATGGGGGGTCAAAGTTACAACTTTTTCACAAGTTTTTTTTTTAATGCAAGTTTTTTTGTAAGGTTTTTTTAACACCTCCACGACCCCCGTACTATTCAATCCATCCATCAGCACAATATTTTAAGTGCATAACATTGAGTTCTACCACAAAACATGAATTATCATACCTCAAAAAAAAAAAGTTGTTTCCCAGCAATTATTTTTTTTTTAAAGTTACTTAGTTTGATGTACAGAATGCTTGGTTAACGGCTTTATGATGAGGTGGTTTACACCCTGTATACGCCATCACATCAAACTACCCGAAACTGTCCAATTTTCCAATCAACATTGAACCTAATCATGCTTCAGCGATAGAGTTGAAAATCTATTTAGGCTAATGCTTCAGGGTAGCTCGCGAAATTCATATTTTTTTTTACGTTTTTTGCAATTTGTACGCCAGTGCTAGGTGGTATGATTATTAAAATATCGTTCGCGACTGTAAGACGTATGTAGTTACAGAATTATAATCATCAATACAGGCCTCCAAGTTCATAAAGGCCGAGAAGCTACTTTTTCAAGGTCAAAATCGTCTCTAGACCGTAAAACCGTAAGAAAATTTGAATTTCACGAGTTACCTTCACGTTTTTACCTTAAATAAATTAAAAAAAAAAAAAAACGCGGGACATTAACACACAGCGCCACCTAGTACCACACTAAGCAAAGCTTGTGTCGTGGACACTAGGTAGTTGATATACTACATACATACTTTTTTTTTTGCAAAAGGTCTGACTGTAGTAGTTTCGTGTATGATAAATAATCCGTGTTCAACTTTTGTGAAAATGGTGGACATTACCTTCATCCATTAGTTGACTAAGCAGGAACATATATTTATACTAAGTAGATCTAGGTGTATGTATGTGATCCTTCCTAATTTCCGTGTCGACAGGGAAGGCGAGCAGCAACATCAATTATCTTAAAAGAACACGCATATACAGGGTGATTCACTCAAAACCGCCGCCGTGAAGGTCACACTTTGAAAATTCTACAACTCATTCACTTGCAAAAAGTGGTTTAAGTTAAGGCTTGGTCACTGGTCTAAAATACTCTCATCTATAATATGAATTTTGAAGTATTTACATACTACATCTAAAACTATATATAATTACAAAAATAAAACTAAACGTAAAACTACAATATATATACAACAATGTCAACAGGACACTTAGGCGTCAAAGTACTCCTCCGCATCGCTGTCATCGGGAAACGTGCCCAGAAGACTGGCAGCATTGCCACGTTTAATGGCAATGCTAAATAAAGATTTTGAAGTTTATAACAGAATTGTAAATAAGTACAAGACAATAATTTATTAAGGAAAAACTGGCCAAGTATGAGTTGGACTCACGCACCGGGGGGTTCCGTATAAACTTCTATTGTACTAGATTTTTTTCTTTTCATGCACTGTCTGATTACTAATCATGACATTCGGCAAGAAGCAATGCTTTATTGCTTCAGAATTTCATGATTCTAGATCAGCGGATCCGAGACCTTTTGATCGCGTTGACTAACAATTTAAGTTTGATGTTTTCAGTGCTCTAAGCCGTATCAGATTTTATTTATTTATTTATTTAAAATAGGTGCACCAACAGTACCAACATAAAACGTTGATAATTAAAGGTCCATTTGGTACGGTTCTAATGTACGTACCTATTATAGGTTTAAGTATTTGATAATTATTTCAGTTTGATATCTCTTATTCCTGAGAAAAAGGGTTTTGACAGAAGGACAACAAAGTATTATATTCAGTTTTTGCGTTTTTTTGTTTCAGTGATGTTATGTATAGCCCTGCTAACTCTTAGGTAATATAATATTTATTAAAATTTACAGGATATTAATCCGGAAAAAGTGAAGCAACAGGACAATATGTTATAACATCAGGCAGTTGACACGAACACAAATTATTGCTAAAATTGTGATAATGATCACTTCGAACCTATTTTATACATTACATCCATTTTTAAATAAATATTTACCAAGAGCACGCCCCTGTCAACTAACTAATAACTCGAATGCGTCCAAACACCCTTTATTGTAGCAATGGTGCGTTCTGTAGAATCAATGTCAAACTCTACAAAACAAAAGAAAGTAGAAGAAGTACCTACAGGTACACACGCTAGCAACTCAAACTACTCAAAACAGACAAATCCCAATCTAGCTTGGAACCTAATGCTATAGCGAAAAAGTTGAAAATCTAATAACGAGGTTTGATAGATTGTAGTTGTTTGATGTGCTTGCGTCTGTCATTATTACCCTTTTTAAGGTTCCGAATCCGTACCCGGTTTCCCATGAACCCTGATAGCTCGGCACGTGTAATAGTCACAGACGATGTATTTCTATTGCCGCTATAACAACAAATACTAAAAACAGAATTAAATTTATATTTGAATTTTTATCTCTTATACCACAAAAGTGTTTTTTACTGTTGTGTCTAATCTTATATAGATAATGGTACGAAATCCTTCGTGCATGAGTCCGTCTCGCACTTGGCCAGTTTTCTTTAATTGTTCATTATATTTTAATAATTCATTATACAAACATTAACTTGTCTCCCTTCCTTCATTATATCCTAAACATCACGAACAAGCCCCAAGGAAAACTTAACTTACTTCAACCTCCTTGCCTTGACCGACAAAATGGCCAAGAAAATTCTGGCATATTCCTCATTCAAAATTTAATGGCATCTCTCGCACTAGATCGAGGTCAGTCAGGTACATTTTTCTAAAGGTCTCTCAACTAGCCTAATAATGAAATCAGACACTAATGTCTTACGTAGACCGGAACGCCATGGCAGCGGATTTACTTTTTGCCAAAATGATCATTTAAACGTATTAACATATAAATAAGACCGTGGCGTGTATTTCAATGCGAGTCCCTTCCGATGCCATGGCATGTCACGGCGTCATTTTTAGCATAGCAATTTATGTCGTATTTCGATGCCAATACGTTTGAATGTGCATTGGTAAAATTAAATCCCTTTTCATGCCAGCCTGGTCTGCGTTGGCCTTAGGTAAACTTATAAGGTCTAAAAACCGCTTTCGTTTGCACTAAACGATACGAAAAGATGTCAATTGTTTTTCAGCGCTTGGTGCTGAATTCCCAAAGAATCGTTTGTTTTCATTAATTTTCATTATATTATACGGAGTCGCCTGAAACCAATCCAACGGCTCTTTAGAGTCCAGGGACTCCAATACTATTCCTTACCCTCTGATATCTCAGAATTCATTTCAAGTTCAGAGTCATATTATCTCGAAGTCATATTGTCACGAATTACTCTGTTTCCATATTTCTATAGTTCCTTTTCACAGCTATTTACATCATCATGGGCTACATTGTTACGTCGAAAAATATGTTTTCCTCCTTGAACCACCGGTTCTACGTAATGATGAGGGAAGTGAGTACTTGTCGAAAGGCAGCACGTGCCAGGTATTTATAAATAGTCCCCATTGAATGTTCCAGACTAGAGCGCTCCAGTAACGCGGAAAAACTCTTCTTTTAACTTCATCACATTTTATATCCGAGGCAGGAAAAGTATTACAACACAAATAATGTAAATGTCACAAAATTTTAAATCAGGAACAGTTTTATCCTTTACCTAATATATTAATTCGGTTAATAAAACAAAACAGGATGTATAAGCCAAAAAGTAATTTGGTAACTACCTCTAGTAGCTCGTGCCTACATAATAACAGATGCTCGGGTCGATCCCGCCTAGGTCGGTCTGTGGATGGGTGACCACCCATAACATACCGAGTTTCCTCCGTGCCTCGGAAAGCACGTTAAGCCGTTGATCCCAGCTGTCATTTGTCCATCTTTGGCAGTCGTTAAGTACAGGTAGTCAGTGGCCCAAAATGTCTGACAACAGTCTTACCAAGTGCTACCGCGTATTACCCAAGATGAACTGAGTTTTGGAGGTCAGATAGGCAGCCGCTCCATGTAACATACTGGTATTCAGCTGCATGCCGTTAGACTGGAAGCCGGCCCCGAAATAGTTGTGAAAATGCTAAGCAGATGATGAATTCGGTGAATAAAACCAAACAGGACGTATGAGGTAAAAGGTAGTTTGGTAACTAACTACCTACGATCAAAAATAACATCAGAATACAGAATCCCCATTAGGTACCTACAAAAGGACAGAGCAAGAGGCAAATTAACGAATTATTATATTCAGTAACAATGAAGTTATCATGAGGTCAATAATTATTGGATCAGTTTCAGCGATAAAACTACAGAACCAAAGAAAATTTTCATCACAGAATATTGAGATAGGTACTCAAAGAATGTAGTCTCTCAAGTGAACTAGAATACTAGATGTCCCTTTGATGGCAATAGGCTTGCTCCTATTAGATGGAGCTTAAACATGACTGGCGAAATGTTGGTGTAGGTACTATTTAGTTAGGCCCCCCTAGAGATTCCAGGCGTGAGTATATGGTTGTAAGAAAATACATTCTAAAGAGGGCTAACACAACGATAAAACTTGTGTGAAAAATGTGATCAATGATGATAAAAGCTGTTCAAATAATCATGATCACCACGTTAACACTATAACGTTATGTCAATTTGAACGTTTTTTTAAATGCAATTTATCGTTTCGTTTATATTATTGATTAACTTTGAAGATCTATTTCATATCTTTCGGTGACATTTATAAATTGTGCTTGTCGATCTATGAATTGTTCGAATTTACGATACGTTTTCTGCAAGCCGTCACGTTAGGCGGAGGAGGGGAAAAAAATACAAAACAGGCATTTAATCCTTTACATAATTGTTCCAAGAAAACCTAAGATTATTAACATTTTCACTGAACTGATATCTGGAATACATTCACTGACACAATGACTGGCTTGCAATCCGGATATCCGGATATCCGAATTATCCGGATATCCGCCCAATTTTTATATTCGGATAATGAATGCAACTGTATCCGGATAAGACGGTTTTTTCGGATAGTCGTTTTTTCGTGTTTTCTATGTATATGTCACCGTAAAATTGTCAAATACGTTATATTGTAATATCTCTAGCGATATTGTAAAGTCTCGAATTATTGTCAAATGAATATACTGATTACAACAAAACGCATTATTTTTCGTGAAATGCATGCGATGGTAGTCAACTTACGCGGTGTGGAGGGAAGGAGGGGTCCCCCTTGCCCAGTGGCACAACTCTCATGAAAAGATAATGCACCATTCCTGAGAAATATCGATTAATATAACATAACCTTTATATTCCCCTAAAAAGCGTAGTCGACGGAGCCCCGCTTCGCGGGGCCCCTATTTCCGAGTGCAGGGTTTAAAGGAACCTAACTAACCTAACAGGGGGGTGCCCCAAGTCCCGATTATGGGGGGAAAGATACTTCCGAATGTTCAGTTGACAATAATTCGAGACATTACAATATCGCGAGAAAAAACACGTTATATTGTAATATAACGTGTTTGACAATTTTACGGTGACATATATAAAGCCTAATAATACATTTTGCATTGTGTGCAGTACAAGTAAACACATGTATTTACTCTACAGACTTTATCTACTTACTACAAATTTAAATTTTGACTGTATCTACGTAATTTTCTATTCTGATTATTTCTGATCTACGTCATTTTTAAAATCAAAGTTGGCAACACTGGCGATAACTAGCTCTCAGCGCCACGCACTCCGCACTCCACATTATCTGACTAGTCGCACGCACGCTGCGAACGCATTAGGTCGAATCACAACAAAATCGCGAACGTGTAGACGACGTGGTGTGGTTCCTGTCGGTGGCGGCTCATTGAAAGAAATTCCAGTTTAGAACAGACAGCAGTATACGGGAGTGCTACAAAGACGTTATTAACAAAGTACGAACAGTTGTGAAGATGTTTAAGCGTTCTCCAACCAACTCTGAAATATGTATATAAATATGACGCAGAAGGAGAAAAAGCGGGCGTTCACCTAATACTGGACTGTAAGACGGGATGGAGCAGTCTTGCTAATATGATCAGCCGATTTATAAAACTGAAAGAATCTGTGCTTAAAACACTTATTGATTTAAAAATGAAAACTACGTTTAGTACACAAGAGTTGAATCAACTTGAGGATATATCAGACGCTCTAAGCATTATAAAGGCTACCGTGGAATTAATCTGTGAAGAAAAAGCAAACCATTGGTTTGAAGTTCATGGTGAATAATCTTTCAAACTGCCAAAATAGTCAAATAAGTGCTGACCTTGTGGAGTCACTGAAAACAAGAATTGCAAAGCACCGCGTACCAGAACTTAGTGGGACAATTAAATATCTTCACGACCCGAAAAGCTTTTATAAAAAAAAAAAGCTAAAAAAAGCTAAAGCTAAAGCTTTTATGATGAAGCAGAACTCGACACATCTGTTTACCCTTTTGAGAATCCTTCAAATGCATCCATTCAACGGACGATCGTCCATATTATTTCTGCTTATTTTGGAGCACAAGAACCTGAAAATATCCCTAACGAGCCTCTAGTAGCTGAAGTTGCTCACGTCGTAAAAGGTTCAATAAAAGAACAATTACAAGAAGAGATAAATAAAATAATGAAACACATCTCCAGAACTTACGCGAGGGCAATATGCGCAACCATCTTCATCCCGTCAAAGCGATATGCTTGCTACAATACGGGTATAAATGGCGCTTTATGATCAGGGAGGCCAAAGGAGCAAGAACTTGGAGAAAGCGTACAGTGTTTTGCTGGCAATTCCACCCACTAGTGTAGAGGCAGAAAGAGTATTTTCTGCCTCTGGCTATCTATGTAACCCTTTACGTACAGCCATGAAAGATGACTCTCTGGATTGCTTGAGCTTTTTAAGATCGCACTACCAAAATAAAAATTTAAAAATGCTTGAGATTGAGACAAAGATAAAAGTTGGTTTATGAAGAAAATAAGTATTTAGATTTGTTGTTTGTTTGTTTTTTGTATTTGATTTATATGCATACTTGTTTTTTTATTTGAGTGAAAATTGTGCAATAAAGAATAAGAATAGCTGGGTAGTTGGATTATTCAAGAAGATTTTATGATGATTACATTAGAAATTATAAAAGTTAATTTTTTACCCTTATGTTTAGTTTTATTTGTTTTTTGCCTCATAAATCATAACAAAATTGTTGGTTTGTTGGTTTTAGATGAAGAACTGTTTAGTTGTTAATAAATACTGATACTTTGAATAAATTACCTTGTTTTAATTGCCTGAGTGCTACAGGGAGGGCATTGTTTTTCATATTCTATTTTTTTATTTTTAGTGCCTTTCAAAATTATCCGAATTATCCGAACTATCCGGATATCCGGATAATAAGACTTCCTACTATTCGAATTATTCAGATACTAAAATTTGACGGATAATGCAAGCCCTACTTGTCCAGCAAAAACTCAAAAACCCGAGCTGTTTACTACTCGCTCTAGCTGGTGTACAAAATCCTAGACAGTTAATAGTAATAAAGGCTTGTTCACAAAGCTGTCGTTTTTATGTGACTATGTTTTTACATAGTCATAGTAGTACCGTAAAGAAAATAATGTGGTGACAGCAACTTTTGTAATGCTCCCTGAGATTTCTCATCGACGATATAAACGACAAACTTGCATACACCCTCTATGTACCCCTCACTACAAAGATGAATTTTCAGGTACCTTTCGTTTTTGTTTGAAAAGGAACAGCCTCAGAACTTAGTTGTGCGTTGTGTGACACAACGCACAACTAAGTAATTACAAAAGTTGCTGTCACCACATTATTTTCTTTACGGTACTACTATGACTATGTAAAAACATAGTCACATAAAAACGACAGCTTTGTGAACAAGCCTTTATTACTATTAACTGTCTAGGATTTTGTACACCAGCTAGAGCGAGTAGTAAACAGCTCGGGTTTTTGAGTTTTTGCTGGACAAGTTTTGAAAATTGAATGGACATGCAAGAACAACCAAATCTCAAAATCCGATGACGTTGCTTTATAGAATTTAAAAAATATGATATATTATTCTTTTTAGCACATGAACAGAAACCAATGAGTTTATATAACTCGTTATGTGATTCCCTGCAAAGACTTATATCACAAGCCGCCACGACTTCCTCTCATCATAAGTGTGAAACCTTTCCCAACCTATGCCGAGGCTGAGGTTTTTTTTTTATGGGAAATCATCAAATAACTTCTCCCACTCTGGGCGGAGCGGGAGGGAGTGTCAGACGTTTACTGACTAAAACCCATCCATGTTCGTTCCTCGGCCTTTAAGTTCCGGTATCTCTTTCGAACAGGCCCGCAACCCCGGCAGGCAACTGGGTACACCTGATTACTAGTATTGTATATTAAACAACTGCCAATCTGACTGCAGAACTCAGTTCGAATCTCTAGCCAAACAGATATCTTATCTATACTAATATTATAAAGCAGAAGAGTTTGTTTGTTTGTTTGGTTGAACGCGCTAATCTCAGGAAGTACTGGTTCAAATTAAACAAATATTTTTGGGTTGGCTAGTCCATTTATCGAGGAAGGCTTTATGCTATATAACATCACGCTGCGACCATTAGGAGCGGAGCAGGAATGAAAAATGTTGCTAAAACGGGTTCTTTTTTCCTTTCGTTTTTCTCTCTTATGTGACGCAGACGAAGTTGCGTGGGTCAGCTAGTCCCGACATATAACTTTTGCTAACTCCTTAAGTTGAAACGCAAATTATGTCAAGGACCAGTTAATAGCTTTATAATATTCCGATCACCTTTGCCTGAGGTTTATCACCGGTACCAGCTCCAGCCTTCGCACGTTCTTCCCCGCGTCCACAGACGTTAGCATGGCGATCACGTCGCTGTGTCACGATTACATCGCTCGCCAAGGCCAGGGACGAAACTGACGGTCCAGATGACCAGCCATACATGCATCACGAAGTTGACTGGTGGTTGCAGAAGGTACACGGGTTTGAAGAAACGGGATGGAGTAGATCAATCTTGATAGGGGTTGTTGGTCTGTTAACCGGGAATTCATTCAAAACACCCACCGATTTATACTCGTCACAATATTACTTGATGAAATTAAAAGGAATACTAATATTTAGTAAAAGTTTATGTTGCGATCACTCCATGAGTAATTAAACTTCTGCAACGACCATTGATCCATATAATATACTGTTGGGATTAGTTTCAACGAGAGAACTGCTTTGGCCAGCTAAAAAGAGTCCTTATTTTTAATCGGTGGCATATTTTTTAGGAGTTTACCTTCTGCAGTTCAGTTTGTGATACACATAATATCATTTATATGTAAATAAATTCGGACATCTACATAATTTCTGCAGTAACGCCACTTTGATGTGACTTAAATGTCACAAACTACTTTTGAAGCATTTTTGCATTGACTTTATGAACCCAGTGTTGTTATTCGAGGTTTCATTCATTACTATGTTGGCTAATTTGTCTCGGAAGTAATTCGAAATATCTTGATGTATGCTTTATATTTTATACAGGCTACGCTAATTTATTTTCCATAGAGGTGTTACACCTGCATGATATGGTCAGTATTAATATTTTTTTCATTAGGGGGTTTGTTCACATAGCGAACATGTAACTTACAATTTCCTAAATTACAATTAGATTTACTATTCTAGCAGTTTTAGATGCTGGAAAGGAAAGAATAAATCATAATTATTGCATGCTCCTAATTCCTGAATATTTCTATTAAATCGGTTTTTAACTTTCAGCATCATTCCGATCATATTAACAGTTGATTTCATGATCACAAGCGCAATTCCTGCGCTTTAGTTATGTAACATACCCGAAGATACCTTTTGAATTAACAGATATTATCCCATATATGTAACACAACCAGAAAAGCTTAGAAAGCGCTTCTATTTCCTAAATCATTGACTTGAAATTCTTTTCACTACTTAATTTGACTAAATCATCTCCAAAACCTACAGTCAAGGTAATGATTTAGTAAACAAACAATAGTTTATCTCAATCTCGGGGCCAAACGCACCCATTACGGAGCGCAATGTGTTCCTAAACACAAGTAAACATGTACATTACATAAAACGTAATGCTGCTACGTGACACCAGGTGGCGCTGCCAAGGAAACTATTTATTTTTATGAACTACGACGATATACGGAACTTGCTACAAATGTGTTACAGGTACACGATATACCTTTGTGTATGTTGTCTTACATTAATGTACTTTTTTAGTTAATGGCATGGCATAGACAGTGGTGTCGATTCTGTAGTGCACAAACTAAACTTAATTAAGGCTATTGTTATCTTTTTGTCTGTAATAAAACGAGAAAGAGACGGACATTATTTAGAGCTGTCAAAAGAGACATATTTTTGTTCGGCGATTAGGCCACCCACATAAATTGAAGCATTAAATCATGAAACTTACATGGATTTCTTTCTATATTCCAGATAACCTCTAGATTCCAGTGGTTAAATTAGCTAAGCATTGTCTAAACGGAATAAATGTGAAAAATCTGCAAAAACATTCACGGATTCAAAATAAACAAAAAAAGTAAATGTCAAAATAATGAAGTTGTCTGCCGATCACTAAAAAAGTGGGTTTATAAATAAAATAAAATAAAATAAAAATGATTTATTTCAGACTTGTCCACCAAGTCCATAGATTGTTAGTAATAAGTTAGTAACAATTTATGCTTATCTGATATGTTAGTAATGTTAGTAGGTAACAATAAACTATTTAACTAAATTAAACCTAAAGCCACCTCCACCAGGTGCCTTTGGATGAGGCAATCTGGTCTTGCAACAATCATCTTCAGGACGCCATTCCGACTGTTACGTAAACGTTGCAGTAAGGATGCTGCTTTCTTACGCATAATGGCGTGAAAGCCATCCGTACGTGCTTCAGCAAACATGCCTGACGCACTGCAACGCCGCGGCAGACGCAATAGCATCCTGAAGACGTTGTTATATTGTACACGCAGAACGTTGTAGGCTCGGCTCGTATATGACACCCACAGACCGCTCGAGTAGAAAGACTGGCAGAACGCCTTAAATAAACTGACTTTAACGTCTACCGTGCATCGAGCGAACCTGCGGGCAAGCATATTGCCCCTCACCGCCAACGCCCTGCGTTCGCGCTCTATGTCGTTATCATCCCGCAGGTCACCGGTGACAACGTGGCCCAGGTACTTAAAACTATTGACTATATTGAGTACTGCCCCATTGAGATATACCAAAGGTACACGGCGAGGCCGTTGTTTAGGTGCTCTGAACACCAAGAGCTCACTCTTTTTTGAGTTATATTTAAGGCCATGCACCTCCGCGTACATCTCGCAGGTCGACAGTAGCTCCTTTAACCCACTTATCGATGGACTAAGCAGCACCATGTCATCCGCGTAGCTAATGTTATTAACACAAGTGCCATCAATGTGGCAGCCGACACGTGTACTGCTTAGTCGCTCGATAAGCTGGTTCATATAAATATTGAACAACAAAGGCGAGCTCAACCCCCCCTGCCTTACACCGCATTCCATCCTGTACTCATCCGACATCGTACGGACCCATCTCACTCGGTTTGTCTGGTGAGCATACCAGTATCTGAGAAGAGCTATATCGCCCGCCGGCACACCCGCGCCCCTCAACTTGTCCCATAGCAGATCGTAGACGACGAGATCAAACGCTTTCGACAGGTCGAGGAAACACGCGTACACCGACGTTTTTCTCGCGGTATAGTACTTGACGGTATGCTTTAGGCTGAAGATGGCGCTCTCCGTGGACACTCCCGCCTTAAAACCAAACTGGGCGTCGTGTACCGTCACGTGCTCTGAAAGGCTGCCATTCAACAAACCGTCCAGTACCTTCGCTGAGATGGTAGCGAGCGAGATGGGTCTATAATTATTTATATCGGATGTGTCACCCGTCTTATTTTTAACTATAGGGACCACTATCGTCCGCATAAGTGATTCTGGTAAATAGGAGTGACCCGTGCACAGAGTAAAAAACAGTGACAACACTCTAGGCAGATGGACCCCAGCATGTTTAAAATGTTCAATACTGAGGCCATCATGACCCGGTGACTTTCCGCGTTGCATTCCTGAAATAATTCTAGCCACTCTCTTAGCAGGAATTTTAAAGTTCTGCTTTGTCTTGATGGCCTCAGCATCGGCCACGTGACGAGATATCGGGCTCAGGGGCGACTGTACAGAAAAATTACCTTTAAAGGCATCAGCTATCTGCTTGTGGTCCGTCATGCCACCGACACTCACCGGGAGGCTAGGCCTCACATTCATTTTATTAGTGTTTTTTCCAAAAACGCTTAAAATCCTTAGCAGCGTGATTGGAAGCGAGGAGATCCATTTTAAGCTGTTCCTGTCTATTTTGACACCACTTGATTTTGGCCTTAAAATATCTCCTCGCCTGAGCCATATCATCGAATATGCGACCACTAGCCGGTCGCCCGGCCAGTGTCCACACTTGGAATTTAAGCCGCGCCTCGCGGTGAGCGTCCGCGACATGTCTATTCCACCCAGTGATATAGCCTCCCTTTCTCCGACACTTGGTCTTATAAGTTTCAGTGGCGGCCATTGTCAGCGTATTTATAATTTGTGAGTACATTAAATCAAGAGCTGCACGATGTTCCCTGTTATCACAAAACCTATCACAGCAGTCCGTCAACTTCTCAGGGATGTCGATCAGTCTGAGTCCAGACTGACAGAGGTCGTGGTACTTATTAGTTTGCTCTGACGTCCTCTCTCCCCAGATAACACGATTTACAGGTAAATTATAATCATCTAACACTTTAAGCTTAATTTTGTGTAAGTCACATTCTACTACAATCGGATAATGGTCGGACCAATACACGTCATGCAATACTCTCACAGTAACGACTGATTGCAGCGCCGACTCTGTGACGATGCAGTGATCCAACCATCTATTACAGCCATGCGATTCACTCGTAAAAGTGTACGTATTACTGTCGCACATATTTACATCTACACAGGACCAGCTTTGATCTGAGCAAAAATCTATCATTTCGTTATAGAATAACTCATTTGGATGTGCATTAAAGTCTCCTATGATGTAAAAAGCCTCAACTCCCTTATTCTCTTCTATCTCTATTATTGAACGAATAGTACTTAGACAGGCAGTAAACTCTGGAAGATTGTCATTCGCATTCGTAGGCATATACACACTGAAAAACACTACAGATCTACTACTCACAGTTATGTTGATCCCGCATACCCGCACATTATCACACTCTATTGGCAACACTGACTCGAACGCACTTTTACGCCACAATAACGCCACGCCACCGTACATTTATAACGTTCCGTGCCACGTTGATTGTTTAAACCATCCATGCGATTTTAGTGTAAACCTCTAAAAGTAGCATTAAAAATGCTCACAGTTTAAAAATATTTATTTTTATATTCTTTCTGATTCGATAATAATTATAGCAGATATGATTACCAACGGGTAGGTAGGAAAAAAAATGCCCCTATTCACGTAAGTGTTAGCTGTCACATGACATTGACCACAACGGGAAAATTTGACTAGCAAAACAATATCATAACACAGCTTATTTATTATGATTTTAAGATTCCGTTTTCATTTCTACGTAATATTTCGTTTAATACCATAGTAAAATGGTTACTTTTTTTTGGTGTTATTATGAATAATAAGTAAGATAAGGTAATTTATTGCCCAAAACATGGTATACAGGGCTATTCTGTTTAGTTGTCGAAATGGGAAAGTTACGAGATGGGCTGGAGCCGTTATTAAAGCATTAGAGATCATACATGATTCGCTTAAAATTAGAGCATGCAAAATTTTAACGAATAAACAAAAAGTTACAAACATTTATATTAAAAAATAAAACCTTAGTATTTTAGAAATTATTTTCATTCAGCCATTTTATCTATACCTACAATTCAATTTTGAATAATATTTTTAACACATTTGGTAATTTATGATTAATATGTACACGTAGCCAGGCATATTTTAATATATTTTGTTAACATATGGAGTTCATCTAGTACAAGTCTGTATTGATCACGGTGACTTCGAGAACTTATATTAGGGAAGTATTTTTTTAATTAACTTTTGGCACGCTCGCTCAAGAAGGATGTCAAAATATATTTACGTAAAACAATTCCCCAGTTTCAATTGTACGAATTTAAAAAAATAAAACCTCATGAAACAGGTGTGTTTTGAAAAGGGGTGAAAATTTTCTTCACGAGTTTTACCGGCTTTTATAGCCCCAGTATTGACACTGGCTTCTTATAGAAAAGTTGTTTGTCCCCCTTGCGCAACTGGTCACAAATTGTTTTGTACTCACAAAAGCACGTGATTTTTTCTGGAACAGTTATTATGTAGCTGTTGTAAAACGTGACCACGAGGTGTTACGAGAATAATACTGCCGGTAGCTGTATTGTATACGATGTGCGAATTTGTTTGTCAACAATCTTGGCGTTTTTGATTTTAGAACGAAAGTGATAGTCCAGATGGCAGGTAAAATTAGGCGCCTTAGCTGGACACAGTTCCGAAGTTAATGAAATTTTGGGATATGTGGTGTGGGGTGTGTTATCTGAGTTTTCGACCTCGAGGAGCCTGTGCTAACTTTGTGGGGAGCAAATTATATCGAAATTTTCTGACTGTTTTCGGTTTTTCACTTATTACTAAACTATGCATTTTCCAGGAAAGCATGGAAAGTCAAAGTTGTGGGGCATTTAATTTCCTATAATTTTTTTGAGGGAACAAAGAACACGGGGCGCAGCGGGAACAAATTTCTATTGGATTTTTTTTTGCGTCTGCTCATGAAAAATATGTATAAAAGTATAGAGTTTGAATTCCTAAACACTTTTTTCTATTGTTATACTTTTACACGAAGTCAGGAATGAAAGATATTCCAGTTTGAAGTTTCAGAGGTTAGATATGTCTTGTCAACAACAGACTAATTGATAAATAAATATAATAAACTTTTTAGTGGTTCACTTGTGCTTACACCTTCATTCAGTCCATTGGCCATAATTTATTGAGAAGTTCCGTTGCCTATCTCCGAAGTTCTTCATCAGATCTTCACCAAATAGAAATGGGACCACTTTAAGAAAGTACTCTTCCAAATACTACCCAAATCACATCAAGTGTGAATTGGGTAGGCTCAATTTCTCCAGGATCCCGACTCGATGATTATGGGACAACCTGGGAAGTATACCCTTTCAAACAAAAAAAGAATAATTCAAATCGCTAAAGCCATCTTCGAGTAATCGGGGAACATACATAAAAAAAACAAAAAAGGTTCCGACGAATTGAGAACCTCCTTCTTTTTGAAGTCGGCTAAAAATGCCTACTTAACTAAATAAGGGTAGATACCTTAGTAGCGTGTAAAATACGCAATAGCTAATCAAATAGGTAAATAATAACTATCTAATTATTAAAAAAACATTTTAGTGTCTACTCATTTCAATGTAAAATGGAGAACTATCATTTATTTACCTGGAAATAATTTGCTATTGCATCATCATCATCATCCACAGCCCGAACTCACCCACTGCTGGGTATAGGCTTCTCTCTTCCTGTGCCAATTTCCACGGTCCTGCGCTAGCCACGCGCTATGCAATAAATTCGTCAGATAACAAATCAAAAGCTACCTGGAAAATTATAAACAACTCAAATTTAACATTCCGAAAAATGGTATTGACAAAATTTGTGTAAAAAATGACATCATCACTGACCCACAGGCTATTGCAGATGCTTTTAATAATTATTTTGTTGACAAAATTAACCCTATAGCCGTATCTGGCAATAATGCTGCCTCGCTGATACCAAAAAGAAAAGATTCCTTTTTTCTCGCCCCTTGTCTGCCAATCGAAGTGTTTAAAATTATAAAACAGTTGAAAAATACAAATAGTGTAGCGGGAGAAATATCGTCGCATCTAAGCCATATAATTAATCTGTGCATCGAGACAGGTGTTTTTCCAGATGCACTAAAAATATCTATCATTAAGCCAATATTTAAAAAGGAAAATAAAGAGCTAATGGAATACTATAGGCCAGTTTCCCTTATTAATATAATTTCGAAAGTATTCGAAAAGTATTTATATAAACAGTTGTACACCTACATCGAAAAAGAAAATATACTCACTAATGAACAGAAAGGGTTCAGAAATGGTAGAACAATAAACTTGGCAATTTATGATTTTTTACATAATGTTATGGAAAAAGTAGATTCGAAAATACCAGTATGTACGATATTCTGTGACATGACACAGGTTTTCGACCACGTCCGGCACGACATACTTTTAGAGAAATTAGAAGCATACGGTATTAGAGGTAATGTCTTAAACCTTATTAGATCTTATTTAAGCAACAGAACACAATTTACAGAAATTTCAGCAGTAAATAAAAGCAATAAACAGGAAATTATGTACAAATCAAGGGAACGTGTAGTAAAATTTGGTGTGCCGCAAGGTACTGTCGTAGGCCCGCTATTTTTTATACTGTACATTAATGACTTACCCAAAGATATCGACGACCCAATGACACTTTTTGCTGACGACAGTACTATAACAATCGCTTGTAAAAAGAAAGACACATACGAAGCTGACATTAACAATTCTATAGAATCAATGGTAAAATGTTTGATAAACAATAATCTTAAGATAAACTTTGATAAAACGAAAGTACTGCATTATGCCCAAAGGTCATCAATACCAAATGTTAATATCCACTATTGTAACAACAACATTGACAAAGTGAATGTAACCAAATTTCTTGGAGTAACGATTGACAGCAAATTAGATTGGAAAGCGCATACGGAAGCATTAAGCAAAAAAAATAGTAACTCCACATATGCTCTGTATAGATTAGCCCCCATCTTAAATATTGACGCGCTTCTAACTGCTTATCACGGTTTAGTGTCCTCAAACTTAAGATATGGACTCATATTTTGGGGAAATTCAACAAATAAGAATGTGATTTTTAAAACACAAAAGGGGCCTTTTTTTTTTAAGGATGGGAAATCATCAAATGACCCCCCCCCTCCCACTCTGGGCGGAGCGGGAGGGAGTGTCAGACTCTTACTGACTAAAAACCATCCATGTTCCTTCCTCGCCTTTTACGTTCCGGGGCCGCGGTATCTCTTTCGAACAGGCCCGCAACCCCGGAACAGGCCCGCAACCCCGGACACAAAAGGGGCCTCAGGGCTATGTTTGGACTTCAGGTTACAGAGAGTTGCAAACCATTTTTTAAAGCATATAAAATACTAACCCTTCCGTCGATGTACATTTTAGAGACCATCATGTTTGTGAAATCAAATCCGCAGCTATTCCCTTTAGTGTCAGATAAAGTAGTTCGAAATAGACGCGACAACAGTAAGCTATGTATCCCAAGATCCAGGACAACTCTTATGCGCAAAAGTGTTTTCTGTATGGCGCCAATTCTTTATAATAAGTTGCCAAAATATTGGAGGGAATTAACCACTGACAAATTAAGAACTAGATTAAAAAACCTACTGTTACAGAAACTCTATTACAGCACTGACGAATTTCTAACTGACAAATTAATTTGACTTGTATAATGACATCCTAATTTTCATTAATAATAATTGCTTTGACATTTGATAATTTATTATGTATTATTTACTATGATCAGCGTATGACACTATTTGATTGTTTTTATTGTATTTTTTATTTTTAAGTTACGGTTAATTGTTATTTTGCTGTGTGTGATGGACCAATTTAAAATCATTTTGATGCTGTGTAGCGTCTGACATCTTATATTTGTACGCCGTTCAGGCAAAACATGACTGTAATTAATTATAATTTAATGTAACATCTTGCATGCTATGTGCGTGTATACTCATGATTTGAACAAATAAAAATTATCTTATCTTATCTTATCTTATCTTAGCCTCATCCAGGTTATTCCCCCGACGGCAACTATGTCGTCTGCCCATCTCCCCGCCGGACGAGCCACATTCCTTTTTCCATTTCTTGGACACCATTCGGTGACAGCCTTGCTCCACTTGTCATACCTGCGCCTTGCTAGGTGTCCTGCCCAACTCCACTTGAGTTCCGTAACGCGATTTCTAATATCGAAAACTTTGTGCGTTTCCAGATTTCGACGTTAGGAACCCGATCTATTAAATTTATGCCGAGCATGGCACGCTCCATGGCTCTCTGTGCAACTCACAGTTTGTACACAGCCTCCTGCGTGAGCGTCCATGTTTCAGCACCGTACACGTCATTGTGGGCAGGACTCACTGGCTGTAGAGGCGAGACTTTAGACAGAGCGGAATTTTGGGTGCTTTTGTCGTCCAAATGTCGTCCAATTTGCTGAATGCAGCCCACCCAAGCTGTATTCTCCTTGATATCTCCTTTTGTTGGAGCTCTTTGGCAAATTAAAGCATATGACCAAGATAGACATACTGGCTAACCATCTCCAACTCCTCATTTCCAACTTTGACTAAAGGATTCAAACAGCTGTTGATGTTTGCCATAATCATCGTCTTGGTCATATTCATTCTAAGACCTACTTTAAAAGAAGCGTCGTACAGGTCTTGAAGCATGACTTGAAGGTCTTCGAAGTTCTCAGCAAAGAGGACAAGGTCATCTGCAAATCTTAAATGCGACAGGTAAACACCATTGATGTTAGCATCTCATAAATTATTTATTATTCATATGAAATCTTTTAAACTAAAATTTAATTGTTTTTAACTACATACGAGTGGGAAAAATCGGTAATAATTTTGTATGTGAACTTCCAACTATCTTCGTGCCATGATCTTGAGTAACGGAATGTGTGTAGCATAATCATAATAAATTAATAATATATTAAATATATATTATATATTATATATTATACAACCTTATTTTTTGTTTATACTAAACCTGAAAAGGGGTCATCGTACTCATCATTTTGAACAACTTTTTCTATGGGACGAACCTTGAAATCGCGAAAAAAAAATCAGCTGTTCCCTACATTTTGACGAGTTATGCGAACATAAATGTAGGGAACAGCTGATTTTTTTTTCGCGATTTCAGGGTTCGTCCCACAGAAAAAGTTGTTCAAAATGATGAGTACAATGACCCCTTTTCGGGTTTAGTATAAACAAAAAATAACCCTGTATATTAAATATATATTTAATATATTAAAATGTAGCTTTTTAATATTAAATGATGATGATGATGATTGAGCACCACACCCAGCCAGGAGCAAGCCTGACCCGGACAAGCCGGATACACCAGGGGGCACGATTTTGTAAGGAAAGACATGCTCTGGGATGGGAGAGGAAGCCCGACCAACCGCAGCCAGTCGGGCACAATCGACCGACTATGCAGCCTAGAGCCAATATAGGAATAGTGGTAAAGACGGGTACAATCCATAGGAATGAGCATTGGTGTTTTGATCTTCGTCTGATTGTTCTCTTCTAGCATTGGAGAGGCATGTTCGTTTTTGGTGATTGCGATGAAATATCATGTTCTCGTATATGTTTCTTCATCAGTAGTATTTGTTTCGCTGTCAGTTTCGCTAAGCTGGTATATTTCCTGGGTGGCTGATCTGAATTTTTCTCTATCTGCTGCTAGCTGAATCCATTCTTCTTTGCTTATATTGAAATATTCCATGTCTTTTTGGAGTGATTCGTTCCATGTATATATTGGTCTTCCAACTTTTAACCGTTTTGCCTTGTATCTGAAAGCTGCGTGTAGTAAGTGCCGCTCTGGTCGCCGGAGGATGTGTCCGTAGTAGCATAACCGTAGGCATTTAACTTTTTTGGTTATTGTTTTTCCCATAAGAATTTCGCGTGTTTTTCTGTTCGGAGGGTTTCGCGTACTCTTTATCATATCTTTAAGAATGAGTCTTTCGTATCTTCTGAGTTTCGATCGGTTTGCCTTTATGAGTGCTGCTGCCTTAAGACCGTAGGTCATTGCTGGTTCTATGACCATTTTATAGATAAGCCGCGCGGTTTTCCACTCCATTTTTGTGTTTTTTATGAAGGATGTTAATGCATTGGAGTTGCGCATCGCTTGTTTGCATCTAGCGTTGACTGTGTTGTTTCTGTTAAGTGTCGATGTTATATACGTGCCTAGGTACTTGATTTCGTCTACTGGTTGAATACTGGTTCCTCTAATTCTAATATGACTTCGGGTTTCGGTACTGTGTGGGTCTCTGATTACTAGTTTTGTTTTCGTTTCATTAATGTGTAGTCCGACTGATTCCAGTAACGGTTTGATTTTGGTAACTATTTCGTCCAGTTCACTGAGATTATTTGTTGCTATTATCACATCGTCTGCAAATGACAATATTATTGGAAGTTGAATCTCATGATCTTGGTCTAGATGAAGGCATTCTATTTCTTCTTCTAGTGTTCTGAGAACATCGTCCATTACTATGGTAAATAGCCGTGGGGACAGCGGGCATCCCTGTTTGACTCCTTTGCCTTTGTGCATCGATTCAGTTTGCTGCCCAAACCATTTTATGCATGTGGATTCGTTCATGCATGCCTTAATGATTCTATTTGTTAGAAATTTGTTAGTTCTGCTTACTAAAATGTCTCTTAGGCAGTTTAGATCCAGTGTATCGAAAGCTTTTTCGATGTCTAACGCCAGCACATAGGTTTTTGAGCCTGCTCTCCATTCCTCGTCGAGAATTCTCCTGTGTACATATGGTCGTCGGTCGATCTATTGCGAAGGAAAGCTGCTTGGTAACTTCCTAATTCTTTTATTGAAGCATCCAGTTTGCTTAGAAGAAAGTTCGCATATATCCTATATCCCACATTACACATGGATAGCTATCTGTAGTCATTAATTCCGTCTGGCTTTGCTTTTTTAGGCACCGGAATTTGAATCGTTTTGTTCCAAGACATTGGTATATCATTGCTTACCCATGCTGCCTGCATGTGCTTTATAATTTCCGATAGCATTTCTGTTGGCAAGGCTTTGAATAGCTCTGACACCACCTTGTCGGCACCTGGTGCTTTACCGTTGCTCATGCTTTTAATGATGTCACTTATTTCCTCTTCTGATGGGTTTTCTCTTGCGTCTGATGGGTTTTCATCGGGTAGGAGTTCTATGCGTGGACCTGCTGACTTTTTTATCTCTTCTTCCCACCTTGACATGGGTATAAAATGTTGTTTGTTGTTGCGTTTCTTGTTCATTATATGTCTCCTGTAAAAATCGTATGTGATTCTCATTCGTTGTGATGGATGTGTTCTGCTTAGGTTTCTAAAAAATATTTCGCATTTTTCCTCTTCTTCTTTATTTCTTGTATTTTGCAAATTGTGTCTTGCTTCGCTTAGTTGTTTGATTGCAAATGCTTCTCTAGGGTAACAGTTTTTGATGAACTTGGCTTTTTGTAGTTTCGCGAGCGCGATTCTATGTTCTCTGGATCTGATTGGCCTGCTTATAAGCATTTTTCCTGCTGCTGATTTCATTATATTCATAATGGAATCCCATGGGACTAGTTGACTATTTTGCTTGTTTTGTAGATTCATTACCCGAGGTTGGCTTTTAATTTCCTTTTGATATTCTTTTATTATTTTCGCACTTTGAAGTCGGCTATAGTCGTAATTTCTGTGGTTGAATTCAGGCTCAGATTTGTGCATTGTTTTTTCGTTGGGTTTCAGCATATGCAGTGTTGAGTTTCTTTTCTCCCTTTTGAGTTTCGGAATGATAATATCCGCGAAAATAATTTTATGGTCTGATATATTATTTCTCCACTCGCCTTTTATGTATTTAAATATATTTGGCTCGTCCGCAGCAGTAAGTATATGGTCAATTTGCGATTTTCTGCTTCCAGATTTCCATGTTATTTTTAGGCTTGATCTGCCTCTTGATGTATCTATTCTAAGGTTTTCTCTTTTTATTATCTATACTTATAATAAATCTGTAGAGAGGTCAATTCTGTACATGAAATATATTTACAAAATAACTATCGGGGGGTGATTAGTGATCGATACTGATGCCAAAAATGCAATCAGTAAAATTTTTGTCTGTCTGTCTGTCTGTCTGTCTGTCTGTCTGTATGTTATTTATAGAAAAAAAAACTACTCGACGGATTTTAACGAAACTTGGTACAATTATTCTACATACTCCTGAGCAGGTAATAGTATACTTTTCATCACGCTACCATTAATAGGAGCAGAGCAGTGAAAGGAAATGTTGGGAAAACGGGAGAAGTTACTTGGTTTTTTTACCTTCCGTCGCGTGTGCAGCCTTAATGGTTAAAGCTACATAGAAATCATGTATAACGGAAATATTCCACATAAAATTATATAAAAAATATCCCAAGACAGCATATGTCTATCTTTTATAGTTGACTCACAATAACACGTGTAACTCCCGATAGCTTAGCAGTTCGGAGATTTGTTATTATTATATTTGTTTACTCTTACGTTTATATCATCACGCTATGACCCACATAAAACATAGGATACATTTTATTCCGGTAGTAAGATCCCATGGGACAATAATCAAACTACACGCGGGCGAAGCCGCTGGCAGAAGCTAGTATCTAATAAGATTTCACCATTGTTATTCGATATTGTGTGCAGCAAGTTAGCACCAATTTTGTATATCGTTTCATTTCCATTGGTTTTTATGTCTTGCTTTCCTATGTGCGCATTAAAGTCTCCTAGGATGATCATGTTTGACCCTTTAGGCTTTGCATTGATACAGTTGATCAGATCGGAAAATGACTTAGTTGACTTAGTGCTTGGTATGTGTGTTGTAATAATATACAAATTCACAGATTGTCCTTTGCAGAGAGCTGTTATAACTGCCGCCATGGCATTTGTATTTCTTCTTGTTATTTGAATTGTTATCGTCGTGTCTTTTCTTACAAGTAACGCGAGGCCACGGCGTTTGGTAGAGCCACTGAGGTGCCAGATGTAGTGTTTTGAGTTAAATATTCCGGTACTCATGTTTGTTTCCTGTAGGCATGCTATGTGTATCCCTTTCTCTTTCAAGGTTTTGTCAATGTTATTTTTCTTTGAATGTGTGGCGGTGCCTCTGGCATTCCAGGTTGCTATTTTGACACTATCAATATCTGTTATAGTTTTATGGCAGGGTGGAGGTCCTAGTATTGCATATCCGGTGGGGTCAACTTGTTCATCCGGCGATAACGTTGTGTTTGTGCTTATCGTATTGCGTAGTGTGCATTCTGTTGCAGAGTCTTGACAGTTAATGGGTGTGCTAAGGCTGTCATAGTGGTTATTCTGATATAATAAGTTAATAGTGGCTACGGCGTGTTGTGGATCTCTGCATCGATATGTAATAGGAGCCTTGGACCCGGCTTGATATACTGTTACATTGATGTAGTAGTACTCGGCTGCTGCAATGATGATATCTTCACCACCCCAAACGCCATCTTTGTATTGTTGTTCGATATATTTCTTCCTTTGCTCGTGTGCGCTTCTTAGGTTCGCAGTAGTAGGCAGGTTTCCCGCGAGCGCTAGTGCTATGTTCGGCTGATGTTGATTTTCCTCGACATATTTAGCCAGGTCTCTTCTTATCATGTGGTGGTCGAACGTCAGAAAAAATATGGCTTTACTTGATGCGCTATGGCTCTATAAAGGCAGTTCCCGTCACCAATCATATGGACTATTTCCATATTTAGATTTGATGATAATGAATCTTGTATGCTACAATTGTGCTGCTCCATTCTTGCTTTCTTTGTTGTGACTTCACTAGGATTCGACATGTGTTGCTATTTTTGCTTTTTGCGGTTCTTTATAATGTTGGTACCCTTGGTGGTTTAATCTGCGGAGAATGTTATTATCGTACCTGTAAAAAGGGCTTATTAGCTAGTGATACTTTACCAGGATTTTTATTAATCTCGCGTTGTTTTGTGTGTTTAGACGTCGCTTTGTTACTTTGTTGATGGTCCGGGTTTGTAATTTTTTTCGTTTCGTAGGTAATAGGAGAGAGCAGGGTCCCCTTTTGTGTTTTTTGCCAGATGTGTACGTAGGGACCCAGAATGAGGCAGATAAAAATAATTTAGCAGACTGTTCTATTGTTTTATGGCGTAACGATTTTTTTCTGTCCTATTGATTTAAAGGGTTAGGCTAGCGTTTTGTTTGTTTGAAAGTTTTATGGCCTCCAGATGTTACAGGCAATTGCATAGACTGAAGTTATGGGTATCATGGAAGCTATTCTCAGTGAGGCTATTATATAATACAAAGCCTGATTTTGTGTGAATTTACACAATATGATAATAGTCGTGTGTTTATTGCTAAACATATACAGAACATATGATAATAGACGTGTGCAATTTTGGCTACTCTTCCAGTAAAGTTGAAGCCAGGGCACTTATCATGTTTATATTTTAATATCGTCAGGTCTACTTTCTACAAGGATTAATATTTTTAACACTGAAATAGGTATCACGCGCTTTTAATAGTAGCTACGTGGATTATTTATGTGGGGACCTGGTTTTATAAATAGAGGAAAGTATCATGCACAATAACGTATTCCTAGATAGATAAACTGGGAAATCTCAGACTTGTACACAGGTGGCTGCTGGTTGGCTGGAAAATAATATGTGTTAATTTAAGATCAATAAATTAAACGAGTTCACCGAGTTTCAGCGTCCGCTGCACCGCTACCGCAGCCTTAGGCGTCGTGGACAGGGTACCTAGCACCACACTGTGACACTGTTTTTGGTTGCGTAAATGTTTAAACCATAATCTTGCTAATCTTATTTAAGTTCACGATATGTCACTGCAATTTTTGGTTCGGAGATTTCACTATTTGCAAACACTCGCGATTATAGATTTCAAAACGACTAAAATTAATAGTAGGTAAGTATGTACAATACTAGCAAACTACGATTGCGACTCGGCGGCGACGTCCGTTTTTTTTTTTATCTGTACCAGATGGACAAGCGGAACTGAATCAAAATGTAGCTTTTTAATATTAAATATATTAAAAAGCTACATTAAGTACTTCAATAGAAGGCGAGCCTATTGCCACAGACCGTGCGAGCACAATTCTCCAGGCTTCAGGATACTAGTTTATCCTAGTCGATATAGGTCACCTGCAGAATCGGTACAAAAAATAGGTTGAAATGAATTAAATAGTATAATTAAATAAGGGCTTGCAGCTGCAAAAATACAGGACTCCGGTGTTTGATGATGTGCAACCACTGTACCGGCACAGCTTGTATTCGACTGAGGCTTACTTCAATGAAGATTATACAGGCGAAGAATTTGAGGACCAGACCCTACTTGACGAAATTAGTACCAGGAGGAAAGGAACAATGAATACCGCAATATGAATTTGCCATTTGCTTCGAAAAGATCAGGGCAGGCGGAGAATTTTTCATCATTATCTGCCTAGCCTTTTCCCAACTATGTTAGGGTTGCCTTCCAGTCTAAACTGATGTTGTTGAAACCAGTATTTACATGGATCGACTGCCTATCTTACCTCCACAACCCAGTTAGTACTGGGTTGTGTTGGCTGGGTTCTAGGTTGTTGTGGTAGGTGGTGGAGACTTTATCATCATCATCATCATCATCAGCCTATAATGTTCCCACTGCTGGGACACGGCCTCCTCTCAATGAGAGGGAATGGGCTATAATCTACCACGCGGGCCCAGTGCGGATTGGTAGATGTCACATGCCTTCGAATTTTTGGTTCTAGGACATGCCGGTTTCCTCACGATGTTTTCCTTCACCGTTTTAAGAGCAGCGGTGATGAAATAAATTACACAAAGTAATGCGCCTGTCTGGATTCGAACCCACGACTTACTGTTTGTAAGTCGGGGCCGCCACCACTGGGCCACCGCAGCTCTCCACCACTGGGCCACCGCAGCTCTATAAAAGCGGAGACTTTATAAGCGGAGACTTTATAAGTTTCTTAAATTCATAACTAATGTAACTGCTGTATCTCTGCTACAAATATGATGGGTGGCGGATCATCATTTCAACACTCAAAATATCTGTAATATAGACAATAGATTATGTTGATATATGAAACTTTTATGAAAATGTTTTTTTACGTTTTGACTTTGTTACTTTTGTACTTGGATAAGTTTTGGTGCAACAGTTTATATTGAACGCTGAAAATAATAAGAAATGTGATGCCCTACAACTATGTCCTTCTACGTTTTCCTGGAAAATGCATAGTTTAGAAGATATAAGTGAAAACCCGAAAAACGTCCTAAAATGTCAAAGTTTTTTGCTCCCCACCAAAATAGCACAGGCCCCTCGTGGTTAAAACTCAAATCCTACACCCCACACCACCTCAAAACAACACCCCAAAATTTCGTTGACTTCGGAATAGGCTAGTTTCCACCATCAATAAATTGCAAATCTATTTAGTCCGTCAGTTACAGTATTGGAAAATAATGGACACATATTTTTTGTTTTTGTAAATCAACGAATATTGACAAAGATAAAACGCATCAAATCTCGGGAGTGGGAGCTCGTGACGTCAGAACTCACTAAGAATGATACCAAACAGTGACGTATTCGGAATTTTAAAAGCGTCGTAGTGACAAAAGAAAAAACACGGGTCTAATATTTTTTGATGATCTAAGTGAGGACTAATTAGATTTTTTCAGTTAACAAGCCTATTGTACCGCTTTCATAGTTTGACTTCAACACGCCCGTTTTTATGTACGTTTATTTTTTCTTATATTTTCTAAAAGCTTTTAGTTAACATGCACTTGTATTTTTGTTAAATTTTGCAACTGAATGAAAGAAAACAGTTGTGCCCAAAAGATTGATCTGAATTTCTTTACGTTTAGTTTCGATGCTAACTTTCATGGTTCGTAGTTGGTGGTTGGTGCATGGTTAACTAAGTGACGTCATTCCGAATCCAATGTACCTTCCAAAATTGGAAAAATATTTATTTTTTATGCACCTTCAGGATATGCCCATATCTGGGGGGTATCAATTAAAAGGGATTGCTGGAAAGAATACAAAAACAAATGACGTCACATTTGTATTTACTAAAGCTTGTTTTCAAAACTTTCTTTTACTACATAATATGCTTATCCATAATCCTACAAAGAGCCTTGCCCGAAATTTGGAATTAATCCTACATCGTAGGCGCAAACTACCTAGGTCATATAGATATTAGAAACATGCGGTTTTTGCATGAAAACATATCACGCAGCACAGCATCCACTCGCTCAACATTTTGGGTACAACACTAAATAAGCTCTTCCTCAATAGTTCAGTTCTGCATTTGATCGGACACAACAGATGCATGAGCATCTGTTCTATGATCAAATGCAGAAGTAATTAATACTAATCATACAGAAAGCCACCAATTTGACAATTTCTTTAATGCAGCCGGTGGCAGAAGGATGATTGAATACAATCCATTTTTGGCATTCATGTGTATTACCACTGTACTTACAGTGATTTATATGCCTCATTAAATAGTACCTACACACACTTTTAGTGATGATGCATGCATGAGTTCTCCAAGGTCCTCGGCCTGTGCCAAATCAAATCTGCCTAGCCTGCCCCTAGCTGAAACAACTCCCCGCAGGGGGTGTATTGCTAAGTTATCAAGCTTGGATCGAGGCCTGCCACACCAACCACCAGTTTTATGAAGGTTGACCTGCGAGACAAAAAAATAACGGGGTCTGTTTGCTTGCACGCGGCGGGGATACCCCCATAGATTCATTTTCATCCTTCAATAACAATGGCCAACGAATCCTTTAAGTGTGTATTGTTTTAAGTTTTATTTAGGCAACTTATTAGCAGTCAAGATTGGCTCTGTCACAAAAAGCACCGACGCGACGCGACGCGACGCATGCACAAGGGAATCTACCTCTGAATGTTACTGTTAATACAAGCACACGCTAGAAAGGCATTTTCCTGCTCTTGCAGATGTCCATAGGCTCTCTACCTATTTTTTCATCCCATCTATTCGAAAAAGACGACTTGGTTCGCCTTTAAGTGCACCCAAAGGTGGTGTTTTCTATAAGAAACTTTTAGCGGGCAGTAATGAGTTTTTAATCCTCTTTATAAGTGCGCCGCAATTATCTTTGCCGCGCACTTTTTGAATTTGGAACATCTTGTGTTCAGCGCCCAAGAAATCGAACGCAAATATTGTTTGAATAAAGACTGGCTGGTGCGACGGCCCATAGTAGCGCCGCGCGCCGGCTGAATACAAAAAAAAAAGAAATAAAATTAAAAACGCGCGAACGGATTGATAGAAATTCATGATTTTGTTTTGAAAAATGAGTTCTTCAAGTGACAGTGAAAGTATAGAATTAACTCCTGATAGTATTAGAACTGACGCAAGAAATGTGATGGATAATCTACTACCTGCAAAATCCCGGGAGAAATATATGAAAGCTTATGGTAATTTTATTGAATGGAGAAATTCAAGAGGCGCCAAGAATTTTTCAGAATCTGTGTTTTTGGCCTACTTCCAGTACTTAGCCAAAACTAAACAACCTTCCACACTTTG
The DNA here is from genome assembly GCA_916618015.1 of Xestia c-nigrum. NCBI lineage: Eukaryota > Metazoa > Arthropoda > Insecta > Lepidoptera > Noctuidae > Xestia > Xestia c-nigrum. The sequence continues at coordinate 26,033,797 of OU745249.1, forward strand.
GAGTACCTACTCAATGCTAAAATCAACAGTCAGTTCTAATAACGACGTAAAACTGGACACATATTCGAAATTAATAGCGTATCTGAAGAGGATGTCTGATGGATTTAAACCTAAAAAATCCAAAGTGTTCTCAGTCAAAAACGTGGAGACTTTCCTTAATGAGGCACCCGACAACATCTTTCTTGCCGTAAAAGTAAGTAACTATGTATGTATATATGGTGGATTAGTAAAGTATAACCAGTGTTTTAAAATGCGCATTTTATTGTAACCTGTACTTCGATAGATAGGTACTTGTCTTATTCACATTCGGTTTTGTTACAGGTGGCTTTAATTTTCGGAGTACATGGAGCTTGTCGTGGCAATGAACTTTTAAAAATAACTGTTGATGATGTCGAAAATCACTCGGATAATTTACTGTTAGTAAAGCTGACAGACACAAAAACAAAAATTGACCGATCCTTCGTAATCCGAGGAGAATACAAAACTATTGTACAGAAATACCTGGACCTGCGTCCTGCTGATATAAAGACCAATCGGTTTTTCATCCGTTATCAAAATGGCAAGTGCTTCAAACAAGTTATGGGAAAAAATAAAATTTCTTACATGCCACAAGAAATCGCTACTTATTTGAAGTTACCAGATATCAAGCTATATACAGGACATTGTTTTCGTCGCACTTCTGCTACCCTGTTGGCAGATTCTGGAGCGGACTTAACTGTTCTCAAGCGACATGGAGGATGGAAGTCGAGTGCTGTAGCAGAGGGATATATAGAAGATTCCATTGAGAACAAGGCGAAAACATGTGAACGCATCGTGGAAAACATTAAATTGCAACCTTCAGTTAATCCATCCATGCCACTGTCGCCGCGCCCATCTACATCCAAACAAAGAGATTCACCGTCACATTTTCCTCAAAATGAGCCACATTCTGACATTATTTCAAACACGCAGAATAAAATTAAATCTACAACAATCTCTATTCCTAATAAAACTGTAACAATTAATTTTCAAAATTGTGAAAATGTCTCAAATGTAAATATAAGTTTTTAGTTGTTTTATTATTAGATACTACTTAATTTCAATTTAGTTGTTACTCTGTTTCATTAAATATCAATATTACAATAAAATATGAGGCGCCTTTTATTTTCTCATAGTGGGTGATGAAAAGTAGAGTGTATCACTCGGGCGCAAAATATATTTTTGGCTCGGGCGACGTACTTTGAATCCCTCGCTACGTTCAGGATTCTACTAAAGAATCCCTCGCTACGCTCGGGATTCGACTCTAGAATCCCTCACTTCGCTCTGGATTCAAAAAAGCGCCCTCGCCGTAAAAATATTATTTTAAATGGTAGAACAATAAACTTGGCAATTTATGATTTTTTACATAATGTTATGGAAAAAGTAGATTCGAAAATACCAGTATGTACGATATTCTGTGACATGACACAGGTTTTCGACCACGTCCGGCACGACATACTTTTAGAGAAATTAGAAGCATACGGTATTAGAGGTAATGTCTTAAACCTTATTAGATCTTATTTAAGCAACAGAACACAATTTACAGAAATTTCAGCAGTAAATAAAAGCAATAAACAGGAAATTATGTACAAATCAAGGGAACGTGTAGTAAAATTTGGTGTGCCGCAAGGTACTGTCGTAGGCCCGCTATTTTTTATACTGTACATTAATGACTTACCCAAAGATATCGACGACCCAATGACACTTTTTGCTGACGACAGTACTATAACAATCGCTTGTAAAAAGAAAGACACATACGAAGCTGACATTAACAATTCTATAGAATCAATGGTAAAATGTTTGATAAACAATAATCTTAAGATAAACTTTGATAAAACGAAAGTACTGCATTATGCCCAAAGGTCATCAATACCAAATGTTAATATCCACTATTGTAACAACAACATTGACAAAGTGAATGTAACCAAATTTCTTGGAGTAACGATTGACAGCAAATTAGATTGGAAAGCGCATACGGAAGCATTAAGCAAAAAAAATAGTAACTCCACATATGCTCTGTATAGATTAGCCCCCATCTTAAATATTGACGCGCTTCTAACTGCTTATCACGGTTTAGTGTCCTCAAACTTAAGATATGGACTCATATTTTGGGGAAATTCAACAAATAAGAATGTGATTTTTAAAACACAAAAGGGGCCTTTTTTTTTTAAGGATGGGAAATCATCAAATGACCCCCCCCCTCCCACTCTGGGCGGAGCGGGAGGGAGTGTCAGACTCTTACTGACTAAAAACCATCCATGTTCCTTCCTCGCCTTTTACGTTCCGGGGCCGCGGTATCTCTTTCGAACAGGCCCGCAACCCCGGAACAGGCCCGCAACCCCGGACACAAAAGGGGCCTCAGGGCTATGTTTGGACTTCAGGTTACAGAGAGTTGCAAACCATTTTTTAAAGCATATAAAATACTAACCCTTCCGTCGATGTACATTTTAGAGACCATCATGTTTGTGAAATCAAATCCGCAGCTATTCCCTTTAGTGTCAGATAAAGTAGTTCGAAATAGACGCGACAACAGTAAGCTATGTATCCCAAGATCCAGGACAACTCTTATGCGCAAAAGTGTTTTCTGTATGGCGCCAATTCTTTATAATAAGTTGCCAAAATATTGGAGGGAATTAACCACTGACAAATTAAGAACTAGATTAAAAAACCTACTGTTACAGAAACTCTATTACAGCACTGACGAATTTCTAACTGACAAATTAATTTGACTTGTATAATGACATCCTAATTTTCATTAATAATAATTGCTTTGACATTTGATAATTTATTATGTATTATTTACTATGATCAGCGTATGACACTATTTGATTGTTTTTATTGTATTTTTTATTTTTAAGTTACGGTTAATTGTTATTTTGCTGTGTGTGATGGACCAATTTAAAATCATTTTGATGCTGTGTAGCGTCTGACATCTTATATTTGTACGCCGTTCAGGCAAAACATGACTGTAATTAATTATAATTTAATGTAACATCTTGCATGCTATGTGCGTGTATACTCATGATTTGAACAAATAAAAATTATCTTATCTTATCTTATCTTATCTTAGCCTCATCCAGGTTATTCCCCCGACGGCAACTATGTCGTCTGCCCATCTCCCCGCCGGACGAGCCACATTCCTTTTTCCATTTCTTGGACACCATTCGGTGACAGCCTTGCTCCACTTGTCATACCTGCGCCTTGCTAGGTGTCCTGCCCAACTCCACTTGAGTTCCGTAACGCGATTTCTAATATCGAAAACTTTGTGCGTTTCCAGATTTCGACGTTAGGAACCCGATCTATTAAATTTATGCCGAGCATGGCACGCTCCATGGCTCTCTGTGCAACTCACAGTTTGTACACAGCCTCCTGCGTGAGCGTCCATGTTTCAGCACCGTACACGTCATTGTGGGCAGGACTCACTGGCTGTAGAGGCGAGACTTTAGACAGAGCGGAATTTTGGGTGCTTTTGTCGTCCAAATGTCGTCCAATTTGCTGAATGCAGCCCACCCAAGCTGTATTCTCCTTGATATCTCCTTTTGTTGGAGCTCTTTGGCAAATTAAAGCATATGACCAAGATAGACATACTGGCTAACCATCTCCAACTCCTCATTTCCAACTTTGACTAAAGGATTCAAACAGCTGTTGATGTTTGCCATAATCATCGTCTTGGTCATATTCATTCTAAGACCTACTTTAAAAGAAGCGTCGTACAGGTCTTGAAGCATGACTTGAAGGTCTTCGAAGTTCTCAGCAAAGAGGACAAGGTCATCTGCAAATCTTAAATGCGACAGGTAAACACCATTGATGTTAGCATCTCATAAATTATTTATTATTCATATGAAATCTTTTAAACTAAAATTTAATTGTTTTTAACTACATACGAGTGGGAAAAATCGGTAATAATTTTGTATGTGAACTTCCAACTATCTTCGTGCCATGATCTTGAGTAACGGAATGTGTGTAGCATAATCATAATAAATTAATAATATATTAAATATATATTATATATTATATATTATACAACCTTATTTTTTGTTTATACTAAACCTGAAAAGGGGTCATCGTACTCATCATTTTGAACAACTTTTTCTATGGGACGAACCTTGAAATCGCGAAAAAAAAATCAGCTGTTCCCTACATTTTGACGAGTTATGCGAACATAAATGTAGGGAACAGCTGATTTTTTTTTCGCGATTTCAGGGTTCGTCCCACAGAAAAAGTTGTTCAAAATGATGAGTACAATGACCCCTTTTCGGGTTTAGTATAAACAAAAAATAACCCTGTATATTAAATATATATTTAATATATTAAAATGTAGCTTTTTAATATTAAATGATGATGATGATGATTGAGCACCACACCCAGCCAGGAGCAAGCCTGACCCGGACAAGCCGGATACACCAGGGGGCACGATTTTGTAAGGAAAGACATGCTCTGGGATGGGAGAGGAAGCCCGACCAACCGCAGCCAGTCGGGCACAATCGACCGACTATGCAGCCTAGAGCCAATATAGGAATAGTGGTAAAGACGGGTACAATCCATAGGAATGAGCATTGGTGTTTTGATCTTCGTCTGATTGTTCTCTTCTAGCATTGGAGAGGCATGTTCGTTTTTGGTGATTGCGATGAAATATCATGTTCTCGTATATGTTTCTTCATCAGTAGTATTTGTTTCGCTGTCAGTTTCGCTAAGCTGGTATATTTCCTGGGTGGCTGATCTGAATTTTTCTCTATCTGCTGCTAGCTGAATCCATTCTTCTTTGCTTATATTGAAATATTCCATGTCTTTTTGGAGTGATTCGTTCCATGTATATATTGGTCTTCCAACTTTTAACCGTTTTGCCTTGTATCTGAAAGCTGCGTGTAGTAAGTGCCGCTCTGGTCGCCGGAGGATGTGTCCGTAGTAGCATAACCGTAGGCATTTAACTTTTTTGGTTATTGTTTTTCCCATAAGAATTTCGCGTGTTTTTCTGTTCGGAGGGTTTCGCGTACTCTTTATCATATCTTTAAGAATGAGTCTTTCGTATCTTCTGAGTTTCGATCGGTTTGCCTTTATGAGTGCTGCTGCCTTAAGACCGTAGGTCATTGCTGGTTCTATGACCATTTTATAGATAAGCCGCGCGGTTTTCCACTCCATTTTTGTGTTTTTTATGAAGGATGTTAATGCATTGGAGTTGCGCATCGCTTGTTTGCATCTAGCGTTGACTGTGTTGTTTCTGTTAAGTGTCGATGTTATATACGTGCCTAGGTACTTGATTTCGTCTACTGGTTGAATACTGGTTCCTCTAATTCTAATATGACTTCGGGTTTCGGTACTGTGTGGGTCTCTGATTACTAGTTTTGTTTTCGTTTCATTAATGTGTAGTCCGACTGATTCCAGTAACGGTTTGATTTTGGTAACTATTTCGTCCAGTTCACTGAGATTATTTGTTGCTATTATCACATCGTCTGCAAATGACAATATTATTGGAAGTTGAATCTCATGATCTTGGTCTAGATGAAGGCATTCTATTTCTTCTTCTAGTGTTCTGAGAACATCGTCCATTACTATGGTAAATAGCCGTGGGGACAGCGGGCATCCCTGTTTGACTCCTTTGCCTTTGTGCATCGATTCAGTTTGCTGCCCAAACCATTTTATGCATGTGGATTCGTTCATGCATGCCTTAATGATTCTATTTGTTAGAAATTTGTTAGTTCTGCTTACTAAAATGTCTCTTAGGCAGTTTAGATCCAGTGTATCGAAAGCTTTTTCGATGTCTAACGCCAGCACATAGGTTTTTGAGCCTGCTCTCCATTCCTCGTCGAGAATTCTCCTGTGTACATATGGTCGTCGGTCGATCTATTGCGAAGGAAAGCTGCTTGGTAACTTCCTAATTCTTTTATTGAAGCATCCAGTTTGCTTAGAAGAAAGTTCGCATATATCCTATATCCCACATTACACATGGATAGCTATCTGTAGTCATTAATTCCGTCTGGCTTTGCTTTTTTAGGCACCGGAATTTGAATCGTTTTGTTCCAAGACATTGGTATATCATTGCTTACCCATGCTGCCTGCATGTGCTTTATAATTTCCGATAGCATTTCTGTTGGCAAGGCTTTGAATAGCTCTGACACCACCTTGTCGGCACCTGGTGCTTTACCGTTGCTCATGCTTTTAATGATGTCACTTATTTCCTCTTCTGATGGGTTTTCTCTTGCGTCTGATGGGTTTTCATCGGGTAGGAGTTCTATGCGTGGACCTGCTGACTTTTTTATCTCTTCTTCCCACCTTGACATGGGTATAAAATGTTGTTTGTTGTTGCGTTTCTTGTTCATTATATGTCTCCTGTAAAAATCGTATGTGATTCTCATTCGTTGTGATGGATGTGTTCTGCTTAGGTTTCTAAAAAATATTTCGCATTTTTCCTCTTCTTCTTTATTTCTTGTATTTTGCAAATTGTGTCTTGCTTCGCTTAGTTGTTTGATTGCAAATGCTTCTCTAGGGTAACAGTTTTTGATGAACTTGGCTTTTTGTAGTTTCGCGAGCGCGATTCTATGTTCTCTGGATCTGATTGGCCTGCTTATAAGCATTTTTCCTGCTGCTGATTTCATTATATTCATAATGGAATCCCATGGGACTAGTTGACTATTTTGCTTGTTTTGTAGATTCATTACCCGAGGTTGGCTTTTAATTTCCTTTTGATATTCTTTTATTATTTTCGCACTTTGAAGTCGGCTATAGTCGTAATTTCTGTGGTTGAATTCAGGCTCAGATTTGTGCATTGTTTTTTCGTTGGGTTTCAGCATATGCAGTGTTGAGTTTCTTTTCTCCCTTTTGAGTTTCGGAATGATAATATCCGCGAAAATAATTTTATGGTCTGATATATTATTTCTCCACTCGCCTTTTATGTATTTAAATATATTTGGCTCGTCCGCAGCAGTAAGTATATGGTCAATTTGCGATTTTCTGCTTCCAGATTTCCATGTTATTTTTAGGCTTGATCTGCCTCTTGATGTATCTATTCTAAGGTTTTCTCTTTTTATTATCTATACTTATAATAAATCTGTAGAGAGGTCAATTCTGTACATGAAATATATTTACAAAATAACTATCGGGGGGTGATTAGTGATCGATACTGATGCCAAAAATGCAATCAGTAAAATTTTTGTCTGTCTGTCTGTCTGTCTGTCTGTCTGTCTGTATGTTATTTATAGAAAAAAAAACTACTCGACGGATTTTAACGAAACTTGGTACAATTATTCTACATACTCCTGAGCAGGTAATAGTATACTTTTCATCACGCTACCATTAATAGGAGCAGAGCAGTGAAAGGAAATGTTGGGAAAACGGGAGAAGTTACTTGGTTTTTTTACCTTCCGTCGCGTGTGCAGCCTTAATGGTTAAAGCTACATAGAAATCATGTATAACGGAAATATTCCACATAAAATTATATAAAAAATATCCCAAGACAGCATATGTCTATCTTTTATAGTTGACTCACAATAACACGTGTAACTCCCGATAGCTTAGCAGTTCGGAGATTTGTTATTATTATATTTGTTTACTCTTACGTTTATATCATCACGCTATGACCCACATAAAACATAGGATACATTTTATTCCGGTAGTAAGATCCCATGGGACAATAATCAAACTACACGCGGGCGAAGCCGCTGGCAGAAGCTAGTATCTAATAAGATTTCACCATTGTTATTCGATATTGTGTGCAGCAAGTTAGCACCAATTTTGTATATCGTTTCATTTCCATTGGTTTTTATGTCTTGCTTTCCTATGTGCGCATTAAAGTCTCCTAGGATGATCATGTTTGACCCTTTAGGCTTTGCATTGATACAGTTGATCAGATCGGAAAATGACTTAGTTGACTTAGTGCTTGGTATGTGTGTTGTAATAATATACAAATTCACAGATTGTCCTTTGCAGAGAGCTGTTATAACTGCCGCCATGGCATTTGTATTTCTTCTTGTTATTTGAATTGTTATCGTCGTGTCTTTTCTTACAAGTAACGCGAGGCCACGGCGTTTGGTAGAGCCACTGAGGTGCCAGATGTAGTGTTTTGAGTTAAATATTCCGGTACTCATGTTTGTTTCCTGTAGGCATGCTATGTGTATCCCTTTCTCTTTCAAGGTTTTGTCAATGTTATTTTTCTTTGAATGTGTGGCGGTGCCTCTGGCATTCCAGGTTGCTATTTTGACACTATCAATATCTGTTATAGTTTTATGGCAGGGTGGAGGTCCTAGTATTGCATATCCGGTGGGGTCAACTTGTTCATCCGGCGATAACGTTGTGTTTGTGCTTATCGTATTGCGTAGTGTGCATTCTGTTGCAGAGTCTTGACAGTTAATGGGTGTGCTAAGGCTGTCATAGTGGTTATTCTGATATAATAAGTTAATAGTGGCTACGGCGTGTTGTGGATCTCTGCATCGATATGTAATAGGAGCCTTGGACCCGGCTTGATATACTGTTACATTGATGTAGTAGTACTCGGCTGCTGCAATGATGATATCTTCACCACCCCAAACGCCATCTTTGTATTGTTGTTCGATATATTTCTTCCTTTGCTCGTGTGCGCTTCTTAGGTTCGCAGTAGTAGGCAGGTTTCCCGCGAGCGCTAGTGCTATGTTCGGCTGATGTTGATTTTCCTCGACATATTTAGCCAGGTCTCTTCTTATCATGTGGTGGTCGAACGTCAGAAAAAATATGGCTTTACTTGATGCGCTATGGCTCTATAAAGGCAGTTCCCGTCACCAATCATATGGACTATTTCCATATTTAGATTTGATGATAATGAATCTTGTATGCTACAATTGTGCTGCTCCATTCTTGCTTTCTTTGTTGTGACTTCACTAGGATTCGACATGTGTTGCTATTTTTGCTTTTTGCGGTTCTTTATAATGTTGGTACCCTTGGTGGTTTAATCTGCGGAGAATGTTATTATCGTACCTGTAAAAAGGGCTTATTAGCTAGTGATACTTTACCAGGATTTTTATTAATCTCGCGTTGTTTTGTGTGTTTAGACGTCGCTTTGTTACTTTGTTGATGGTCCGGGTTTGTAATTTTTTTCGTTTCGTAGGTAATAGGAGAGAGCAGGGTCCCCTTTTGTGTTTTTTGCCAGATGTGTACGTAGGGACCCAGAATGAGGCAGATAAAAATAATTTAGCAGACTGTTCTATTGTTTTATGGCGTAACGATTTTTTTCTGTCCTATTGATTTAAAGGGTTAGGCTAGCGTTTTGTTTGTTTGAAAGTTTTATGGCCTCCAGATGTTACAGGCAATTGCATAGACTGAAGTTATGGGTATCATGGAAGCTATTCTCAGTGAGGCTATTATATAATACAAAGCCTGATTTTGTGTGAATTTACACAATATGATAATAGTCGTGTGTTTATTGCTAAACATATACAGAACATATGATAATAGACGTGTGCAATTTTGGCTACTCTTCCAGTAAAGTTGAAGCCAGGGCACTTATCATGTTTATATTTTAATATCGTCAGGTCTACTTTCTACAAGGATTAATATTTTTAACACTGAAATAGGTATCACGCGCTTTTAATAGTAGCTACGTGGATTATTTATGTGGGGACCTGGTTTTATAAATAGAGGAAAGTATCATGCACAATAACGTATTCCTAGATAGATAAACTGGGAAATCTCAGACTTGTACACAGGTGGCTGCTGGTTGGCTGGAAAATAATATGTGTTAATTTAAGATCAATAAATTAAACGAGTTCACCGAGTTTCAGCGTCCGCTGCACCGCTACCGCAGCCTTAGGCGTCGTGGACAGGGTACCTAGCACCACACTGTGACACTGTTTTTGGTTGCGTAAATGTTTAAACCATAATCTTGCTAATCTTATTTAAGTTCACGATATGTCACTGCAATTTTTGGTTCGGAGATTTCACTATTTGCAAACACTCGCGATTATAGATTTCAAAACGACTAAAATTAATAGTAGGTAAGTATGTACAATACTAGCAAACTACGATTGCGACTCGGCGGCGACGTCCGTTTTTTTTTTTATCTGTACCAGATGGACAAGCGGAACTGAATCAAAATGTAGCTTTTTAATATTAAATATATTAAAAAGCTACATTAAGTACTTCAATAGAAGGCGAGCCTATTGCCACAGACCGTGCGAGCACAATTCTCCAGGCTTCAGGATACTAGTTTATCCTAGTCGATATAGGTCACCTGCAGAATCGGTACAAAAAATAGGTTGAAATGAATTAAATAGTATAATTAAATAAGGGCTTGCAGCTGCAAAAATACAGGACTCCGGTGTTTGATGATGTGCAACCACTGTACCGGCACAGCTTGTATTCGACTGAGGCTTACTTCAATGAAGATTATACAGGCGAAGAATTTGAGGACCAGACCCTACTTGACGAAATTAGTACCAGGAGGAAAGGAACAATGAATACCGCAATATGAATTTGCCATTTGCTTCGAAAAGATCAGGGCAGGCGGAGAATTTTTCATCATTATCTGCCTAGCCTTTTCCCAACTATGTTAGGGTTGCCTTCCAGTCTAAACTGATGTTGTTGAAACCAGTATTTACATGGATCGACTGCCTATCTTACCTCCACAACCCAGTTAGTACTGGGTTGTGTTGGCTGGGTTCTAGGTTGTTGTGGTAGGTGGTGGAGACTTTATCATCATCATCATCATCATCAGCCTATAATGTTCCCACTGCTGGGACACGGCCTCCTCTCAATGAGAGGGAATGGGCTATAATCTACCACGCGGGCCCAGTGCGGATTGGTAGATGTCACATGCCTTCGAATTTTTGGTTCTAGGACATGCCGGTTTCCTCACGATGTTTTCCTTCACCGTTTTAAGAGCAGCGGTGATGAAATAAATTACACAAAGTAATGCGCCTGTCTGGATTCGAACCCACGACTTACTGTTTGTAAGTCGGGGCCGCCACCACTGGGCCACCGCAGCTCTCCACCACTGGGCCACCGCAGCTCTATAAAAGCGGAGACTTTATAAGCGGAGACTTTATAAGTTTCTTAAATTCATAACTAATGTAACTGCTGTATCTCTGCTACAAATATGATGGGTGGCGGATCATCATTTCAACACTCAAAATATCTGTAATATAGACAATAGATTATGTTGATATATGAAACTTTTATGAAAATGTTTTTTTACGTTTTGACTTTGTTACTTTTGTACTTGGATAAGTTTTGGTGCAACAGTTTATATTGAACGCTGAAAATAATAAGAAATGTGATGCCCTACAACTATGTCCTTCTACGTTTTCCTGGAAAATGCATAGTTTAGAAGATATAAGTGAAAACCCGAAAAACGTCCTAAAATGTCAAAGTTTTTTGCTCCCCACCAAAATAGCACAGGCCCCTCGTGGTTAAAACTCAAATCCTACACCCCACACCACCTCAAAACAACACCCCAAAATTTCGTTGACTTCGGAATAGGCTAGTTTCCACCATCAATAAATTGCAAATCTATTTAGTCCGTCAGTTACAGTATTGGAAAATAATGGACACATATTTTTTGTTTTTGTAAATCAACGAATATTGACAAAGATAAAACGCATCAAATCTCGGGAGTGGGAGCTCGTGACGTCAGAACTCACTAAGAATGATACCAAACAGTGACGTATTCGGAATTTTAAAAGCGTCGTAGTGACAAAAGAAAAAACACGGGTCTAATATTTTTTGATGATCTAAGTGAGGACTAATTAGATTTTTTCAGTTAACAAGCCTATTGTACCGCTTTCATAGTTTGACTTCAACACGCCCGTTTTTATGTACGTTTATTTTTTCTTATATTTTCTAAAAGCTTTTAGTTAACATGCACTTGTATTTTTGTTAAATTTTGCAACTGAATGAAAGAAAACAGTTGTGCCCAAAAGATTGATCTGAATTTCTTTACGTTTAGTTTCGATGCTAACTTTCATGGTTCGTAGTTGGTGGTTGGTGCATGGTTAACTAAGTGACGTCATTCCGAATCCAATGTACCTTCCAAAATTGGAAAAATATTTATTTTTTATGCACCTTCAGGATATGCCCATATCTGGGGGGTATCAATTAAAAGGGATTGCTGGAAAGAATACAAAAACAAATGACGTCACATTTGTATTTACTAAAGCTTGTTTTCAAAACTTTCTTTTACTACATAATATGCTTATCCATAATCCTACAAAGAGCCTTGCCCGAAATTTGGAATTAATCCTACATCGTAGGCGCAAACTACCTAGGTCATATAGATATTAGAAACATGCGGTTTTTGCATGAAAACATATCACGCAGCACAGCATCCACTCGCTCAACATTTTGGGTACAACACTAAATAAGCTCTTCCTCAATAGTTCAGTTCTGCATTTGATCGGACACAACAGATGCATGAGCATCTGTTCTATGATCAAATGCAGAAGTAATTAATACTAATCATACAGAAAGCCACCAATTTGACAATTTCTTTAATGCAGCCGGTGGCAGAAGGATGATTGAATACAATCCATTTTTGGCATTCATGTGTATTACCACTGTACTTACAGTGATTTATATGCCTCATTAAATAGTACCTACACACACTTTTAGTGATGATGCATGCATGAGTTCTCCAAGGTCCTCGGCCTGTGCCAAATCAAATCTGCCTAGCCTGCCCCTAGCTGAAACAACTCCCCGCAGGGGGTGTATTGCTAAGTTATCAAGCTTGGATCGAGGCCTGCCACACCAACCACCAGTTTTATGAAGGTTGACCTGCGAGACAAAAAAATAACGGGGTCTGTTTGCTTGCACGCGGCGGGGATACCCCCATAGATTCATTTTCATCCTTCAATAACAATGGCCAACGAATCCTTTAAGTGTGTATTGTTTTAAGTTTTATTTAGGCAACTTATTAGCAGTCAAGATTGGCTCTGTCACAAAAAGCACCGACGCGACGCGACGCGACGCATGCACAAGGGAATCTACCTCTGAATGTTACTGTTAATACAAGCACACGCTAGAAAGGCATTTTCCTGCTCTTGCAGATGTCCATAGGCTCTCTACCTATTTTTTCATCCCATCTATTCGAAAAAGACGACTTGGTTCGCCTTTAAGTGCACCCAAAGGTGGTGTTTTCTATAAGAAACTTTTAGCGGGCAGTAATGAGTTTTTAATCCTCTTTATAAGTGCGCCGCAATTATCTTTGCCGCGCACTTTTTGAATTTGGAACATCTTGTGTTCAGCGCCCAAGAAATCGAACGCAAATATTGTTTGAATAAAGACTGGCTGGTGCGACGGCCCATAGTAGCGCCGCGCGCCGGCTGAATACAAAAAAAAAAGAAATAAAATTAAAAACGCGCGAACGGATTGATAGAAATTCATGATTTTGTTTTGAAAAATGAGTTCTTCAAGTGACAGTGAAAGTATAGAATTAACTCCTGATAGTATTAGAACTGACGCAAGAAATGTGATGGATAATCTACTACCTGCAAAATCCCGGGAGAAATATATGAAAGCTTATGGTAATTTTATTGAATGGAGAAATTCAAGAGGCGCCAAGAATTTTTCAGAATCTGTGTTTTTGGCCTACTTCCAGTACTTAGCCAAAACTAAACAACCTTCCACACTTTGGAGTACCTACTCAATGCTAAAATCAACAGTCAGTTCTAATAACGACGTAAAACTGGACACATATTCGAAATTAATAGCGTATCTGAAGAGGATGTCTGATGGATTTAAACCTAAAAAATCCAAAGTGTTCTCAGTCAAAAACGTGGAGACTTTCCTTAATGAGGCACCCGACAACATCTTTCTTGCCGTAAAAGTAAGTAACTATGTATGTATATATGGTGGATTAGTAAAGTATAACCAGTGTTTTAAAATGCGCATTTTATTGTAACCTGTACTTCGATAGATAGGTACTTGTCTTATTCACATTCGGTTTTGTTACAGGTGGCTTTAATTTTCGGAGTACATGGAGCTTGTCGTGGCAATGAACTTTTAAAAATAACTGTTGATGATGTCGAAAATCACTCGGATAATTTACTGTTAGTAAAGCTGACAGACACAAAAACAAAAATTGACCGATCCTTCGTAATCCGAGGAGAATACAAAACTATTGTACAGAAATACCTGGACCTGCGTCCTGCTGATATAAAGACCAATCGGTTTTTCATCCGTTATCAAAATGGCAAGTGCTTCAAACAAGTTATGGGAAAAAATAAAATTTCTTACATGCCACAAGAAATCGCTACTTATTTGAAGTTACCAGATATCAAGCTATATACAGGACATTGTTTTCGTCGCACTTCTGCTACCCTGTTGGCAGATTCTGGAGCGGACTTAACTGTTCTCAAGCGACATGGAGGATGGAAGTCGAGTGCTGTAGCAGAGGGATATATAGAAGATTCCATTGAGAACAAGGCGAAAACATGTGAACGCATCGTGGAAAACATTAAATTGCAACCTTCAGTTAATCCATCCATGCCACTGTCGCCGCGCCCATCTACATCCAAACAAAGAGATTCACCGTCACATTTTCCTCAAAATGAGCCACATTCTGACATTATTTCAAACACGCAGAATAAAATTAAATCTACAACAATCTCTATTCCTAATAAAACTGTAACAATTAATTTTCAAAATTGTGAAAATGTCTCAAATGTAAATATAAGTTTTTAGTTGTTTTATTATTAGATACTACTTAATTTCAATTTAGTTGTTACTCTGTTTCATTAAATATCAATATTACAATAAAATATGAGGCGCCTTTTATTTTCTCATAGTGGGTGATGAAAAGTAGAGTGTATCACTCGGGCGCAAAATATATTTTTGGCTCGGGCGACGTACTTTGAATCCCTCGCTACGTTCAGGATTCTACTAAAGAATCCCTCGCTACGCTCGGGATTCGACTCTAGAATCCCTCACTTCGCTCTGGATTCAAAAAAGCGCCCTCGCCGTAAAAATATTATTTTGCTCCCTTATGATACAATCTACTATTGCCTCTAGCTTACTATTGTTGGTGGGCCTTCGATTTGTTTGCTTACTTTTTCAGACAATGTCTTACATTCGCTGGCGCAATACACTTAAACTTAACTTTTTGATCTGTATTAGAGACAGGATCGATTGGCATCGAAAAAATGTTTTCTCACTTCTCATGCTCTAAAAGTACGCCATTATAGCCCTACGAAGCGGGATTAAAGTGACCATTTATTCCCTAGGGAGTAAAAAGTAATTTAAAAATGGAACGATCTTTTACTCTGAAACATGGTCACAAAAGAGTAACCTGTCCAAGGTTTTATTTAAATTTCGAATTGGCTTGCAAATAGAAAGCGGTATATTGAAAAAAAAACAAATGAACTCTTCAACGCGGGAAAATTTATGGTTGTCTGTGTGCATCGTTGATTTTGAAAAAGTATGTGGGTTGCCTCTGTTGCTAGCCGCTGCAGTAACGTAGGTACTATAATTATCTGTGGAGTGTGGATCATCTTCATTGCGAAAATATTGAGAGTTTGTGTTGTGTTTTAAATTGTTAATTTGTGACTGATCTGATAGAAGAAAATCTGACGGCTCAGTTCAGAAGTTTAGTCGAGTGTCAATTTTCCGATTTTAAATGACTATTTTTCTCGCACTCGAAGTGAAAAGTACAGTTTGCACCTCGAGACTAAACGCCAATATAATATACCCTCGCTTTCATTGCCTTCCTCGCAAGCTCGGGAGTCAAACCACCTCGGGTATATAATGGCTTCGTTTAGTCCTTCGTTATAAAATATACTATTGTGTAAAAGGGCCATTATAAGGTACTTCTCCTTACTGCTCCGTTTACCGTATCCACCCTGCATTATATCACGCCTGAATTTGGGGTTTGGCCTGTCTACTTTGGAGATTATCTATAGTACAGCAATGTATAGTGTAGTACACCCCGCCGCTTAAGTCCAATATAATAAGGAAAGAGTTCATTCCCATCAAAAGGGACATGCATTGTCAACTTGAGCGACCCGTGAATCGAACCTCACCGTCACAGTGGGTAGTAGTAGACCACCGAGAAGTAAATTAATAAACATGCATAGTGTTAAACAGATGGGCATTAATTAATGTGGACACTGCTGGCGGAGTCGTTGCATATGTATTATGATTATGTCCCTTCCATATAAAACGATTCATTAAACATCTACCTTCACGAGATCAAAGGCAGCAGCATCAGCAGTCAGTACAGTCGGCCTCTTAATTGCTTTACCACCCTAAGGAATGCCATTGACACGTCAAAACAACCTGAAATCTTATGGATGATTTTTGGTATCACCTTCAACCGAAAAACATTATCAGCTGCATTTAAGTGAGGAAAGTGAATCTCTTTCGAAGTACATTGTATTCCCGCAGCGAATGCCAATAGCTTGTTTGTCTTTTCTTGTATTGCCATTTTGTCCAGACCCTATACAACGTGTAACGTTAAATGCGCAAATTTTTAATGTAGGTCACATTTTTCAGAAAAATCTTTATCAAAAATGTTGCCATGTCTATTTATTCAAAATCAAAATCAAAGCATTTATTTCAAGTAGGCCAATAACAGGCACTTTTGAGGTGTCGAAACAGAGATGAAAATTAAATGTAGCTACAGTCCCAGTCACAAGACATAAAAACTGTGAAAGTACTGTAGTTGCCCATTCCCTAACGTAGATCTCTATGGAGAAGAACGGGCAAGAAATTCCATGGACACTCTTTTAAATCAAAATATTGTTACAAAATCTTGGTTACATCATTCATGTTAAGATGGTAAATTATGTGAGAACAATGTAGCAAGATGTGCACGTTAAAAGTGTCCATAGTAAAAACAAAATAATTCATTCAAATAAGCCATGGCAACTAAGAGATGACCAGTCACAACTGACAGTGTCCGTTCAAGAACACTACGCATGTATCAGCACCATTCAGCTCAACCCTTTTGAAGGGAGCTAAATGGTCCGACACACGCGCCGTCATCAGCGGCACATTTGAGTGAGCATGACATACTCTCAACCGCCAGGGCACATTCAAGTCAAAAACTAAAGTAGGTTTCCAATGAATGATAGCTTACTAGTACATAGTACTCACACAATATGGGCTATGCATTTATACAATACCAAATAGATTGAATCTATCAGGTCAATAGTTATTAAGGAAGGGGTTTACAATTACTATTTAATAATTCATTATACAGGGTTATTTTTTGTTTATACTAAACCCGAAAAGGGGTCATTGTACTCATCATTTTGAACAACTTTTTCTATGGGACGAACCCTGAAATCGCGAAAAAAAAATCAGCTGTTCCCCACATTTATGTTCGCATAACTCGTCAAAATGTAGGGAACAGCTGATTTTTTTTTCGCGATTTCAGGGTTCGTCCCATAGAAAAAGTTGTTCAAAATGATGAGTACAATGACCCCTTTTCGGGTTTAGTATAAACAAAAAATAAGGTTGTATAAGAGGTCTGTTTCTTTAACCTGAGTACTTTCTCTTTGTTTCTGTAACTTAAATATACATTTATTGGCATGAATTAAGCCATCTTCCAGGTATCTAATTTTAAACAAAGCCTCCTCATACAAGTTACTACAATTTGTGAAACCATCCGTGACCGCCTTCAGTTGATCCCGTTCATCAACAACGTCCAAGTATTGCTGATGTAGGTCTACTAGCTCCCGTTTTAAGCTTGAAATTTTGCCAATAACTTTATCTACTTCCACCTCACTATCTTCTCTTTCCTGTAACAGCTGCTGGACTTGAACAGTTATTGATAGGTTTAGCCATCACTCTCGCAAACCCGCCAAAATCAAAAATCAAAATCAAAATCAAAGCATTTATTTCAAGTAGGCCAGTTACAGGCACTTTTGAATTGTCGAAACAAAATTGAACATTTAAAGTAGCTACAGTCCCAGTCACAAGACATAAAAACTGTGAAAGTACTGTAGTTGCCCATTCCCTAGCGTAGATCTCTATGGAGAAGAACGGGCAAGAAACTCCATGGACACTCTTTTAAATAAAAATATTGTTACAAAATCTTGGTTACATCATTCATGTTGAGATGGTATATTATGTGAGAACAATGTAGCAAGATGTGCACGTTAAAAGTGTCCATAGCAAAACAAAAATAAAATACAACTCAAAAACAAAATAATTAATTCAAATAAACCATGGCGACTAAGAGATGACCAGTCACAACTGACAGCGCCCGTTCACGAACATGACGCATGGATCAGCACCATTCAGCTCAACCATTTTGAAGGGAGCTAAATGGTCCGACACACGCGCCACCATCAGCGAGACATTAGAGAGAGCATGACATACTCTCAACCGCCAGGGCACATTCTAGTCAAGAACTGCCGTAGGCTTTCAGTGAATGATAGCTTTCTAGTACAAAGTACTCACACAATATGGGCTATGCGATTATATAATACTAATATTGAATCTATACAATGCAAAGATAGTTGTACAATCTTCAGCAAAATAGGTAAATAAACAAACACAAATGGTTGTCGTCTAATCTAAGCTCTAGCTCCTGCCAGTAACTCTAATTGCCAATAAACTAAAACAGCACATAAAACCTTTAAATTTTTTTATGTTTTCTTTTCATCTAAAACTTAGGTCAATTAAATTAAAAATAATATGGGGTGTCTGAGGTTTTGCGCATTTAACGTTACACGTTGTATTTAAGGCGTCAACAGAGTCTTCGCGAAGCCGCAAACCTAGCATTCTCACTAAACAGAAATCATCATCTGCCTAGCGTTTTCCCAAACCAAACAGCATATTTTGAAAACCTTTTGTTCGTTGATGACCCATCTCTAACTCAGTATTTACTAGGATATGTTATAAGTAATGCTAATTACTTTACAGGCCATCAAAAACCTACTAAGTACTTGGCTGAAACTGGTCAATACCGAGTCGACAAAATGACCATGGCAACTAAATTTTCCTGTTAATTTTACATCAAAACAGTTACACATACATACATAGGTATTAAGGCCATTGAATCCAAATATAAAATAATTTAAATTATTTCTTTTGTACCGATCGGTCAGTGCTAAATTACCTATATGTTTTTCCTCCATTATGTACAACCCAGCTATAAATATGTAACAGATCAGGTATTCAACAATTTAATAAATATGTGTATGTGCTGAGGTGCACGGGTCTTATGTAACAATATTAATGACTTGACTTATCTCACGGATTGAGCATCTTTGAATAGTAATGCACCTACTACTATACAACACTATAGTATGGTAATTATCTGACACAAGAATTTATTATCGTGTATATGTTACGGCTAATACCCGAAGTGCGGCTACACCTAGTTTTAGCCGGTTAGAACTAGGTATAGCCACTTACTCTTGGTTAAACCTAGTACGAGCCGATTGTCTTCGGGTAAAACTAGGTCTAGCCTTCATCATGCCGGCTACAACTAGGTCCAGCAATTCCCTGTTGGATAAAACTAGATGCAAACAAGTTGAAACAAGTAACAGGCGCCTGGATAGTTTATGTTACTTTATAAAAGTGTGATTTATAATTATAATAACATTCTTTAAATTATAATATGCAACTATTGTCTGTTGTTAAAAAAATGTTCCTGGTTGTTCCTATTATATTAAAAATTGTACTCCTAATAATTTGTGTTAATTATTACAATGTGTTTTATAAGAATCAAAAAACTCTCTACGTTTCTTTTTATTGGATATTAAAAGCTCTGCCGATAGCATGCCGGCTACAACTATGTACAGCCAATACCTGTTAGATAAAACTAAGACCCGCGCTGCTGCTGCAGACGCTGTGAGTCACACTCGCTAGTAGACCTGCAGTAGATCAGCAGCACCTGGCGCTCACATACTACAGAGAAACTTAGATGCGTGCCTCGCTATGCCCTCCACCCCGCGCCGCTGCTGCAGATGCGGTGAGTCATGAGTGTGACGCGGGGCGGAAGGCTTGGCGGGACACGCATCTAAGTTTTATCCAACAGGGATTGTCTGGACCTAGTTCTAGCCGGAATGATATCGGATAGACCTAGTTTTATCCAACAGGGAATGGCCGAACCTAGTTTTACCCGAAAACAATCGGCTCGTACTAGGTTTAACCAAGAGTAAGTGGCTACACCTAGTTCTAACCGGCTAAAACTAGGTGCAGCCGCACTTGGGGTATTAGCCGTAACATATACATTAACAAAAGTTAGCTACTGCGTACTAAAAAGGAATCATTCCCTCTGCGTCGAGTCCCTTTAAGTCGACTCGTGATTTTTCTTGGTTTTTATATGCATTGTCTTTCGACATAGCAGTCACAGAGTACAGAGTTCTCAAACATTTATTTATTCAGTAATACTAGTAATACTTGACTTGTTTGAGGAGCACGTGGCAAAATAATAACAGTCGCTCGTGTCGATCTTTAGGTTAAGCCGTGCTTGCTTAGGTTGGTCTGAGGATGGGTGACCAACCTTAAGTCTGACAACCAGTCTTACCAAATGGTATTGTATTACGCAGTATTAACTGGGTTGTGGAGGTCAGATAGGCAGTCGCTCCATGTAAAATACTGGTATTCAGCTGCATCCGGTTAGACTGGAAGCCGACCACAACATAGTTGGGAAAAGGCTAGGTAGGTGATGACTAGTAATACTTGAGCTTTAGCTCACCATTAACCACTTACGGGTTCGAACCCAAGAAGGCCATTTTCTTTTGACCCGTTGGAGGGATACATCTTAAGGTAATTGGGATGTCATAGACCCAAACACATCAGAGATATATTATGTGACATACGGTGTGATAGAAAATGCCTATGGCATTAAGTCCGCCTCTGTACTTTTGTGCTTGAAGTGTTAATACATAAATAAATAAATAAACCCTTCACGATGTACCTACATCAAACTAAGTAACTGTGCGCAATAATTATTGCTAGGAAACGACTCTTTTGGAGTAAAAAATCACGTTTTACGGTATAATTTAATGTAACGCACTCAAAACATTGTGCGGTTGGGTGCATTGAATAGTAGGTACAGGGGTCGTTTGTATACAGTAAAGTTGTAAAAACGGTAGAAACATTAAAAACTTGTATAAAAAACTTGTGGAAAAGTTGGCTTTGTTCCTTACTATTCATTGCATTTTTTGTGAAGGTTTTTTATTCAACTAAGAATTAATAATCGTCCCCGGTAGAGATGACTAATATGGAATTATTTTAATAAAACCGTTATCTTTTCTGTATGACGTAAATCATAATAAGGAAAAATTGTTATCGAAAGTTTTTGTAGAACTTATGTCTAAGTTTGACTTAAGTTTATTTTATGCTTATGACGCACCGAGCACATGAATTTATACAGGGTGTCTCATTCAAATCGGTCAGTATGGGAAAGTCTGAAACTATAAGACATACGAAGATCTGTTCTGAGGAACCATGTCATCGATTTTAATAACAAGTAAAACTGCATTCATACATTTTAAAAAACATCTGTACTTCGTTCGGGAATCGAACCCGGTTATTTAAAAAAAAAAACAAGCACCTACTAAAATAAATTAAAGTATGTGGAAACAATGCATTTCATTCATTTTAGACATCATGTTTCATACAGACATTTACTGCTTAAGACCTACACAATCGATATCTAAATAGAAATAGAGTAGGTTTTTTTTTTTCAAAATAACCGGGTTCGATTCCCGAACGGAGTAGAGATATTTTTAAAAATGTATGAATGCAGTTTTTATTGTTATTAAAATCGATGACATGTTTCCTCAGAACAGATCTTCGTATGTCTTATAGTTTCAGACTTTCCCATACTGACCGATTTGAATGAGACACCCTGTATACTACTAGCAACTGAAACCTTCCTCGAAAACCGGTCTAACAATTTGTGAAAACAGCATGAAAATCGGTGCAGCACTTTTTGAATTTATGGCGACCTGACAGACAGACGCGGGAGAGGACTTTATTTTTATAATATGTAGTGATCAATTGATAGCCGCTAAAGTATTTTAAATACATGCCTTAAACTACAAGGTGTCTTTCCAATAACTGAAAACTTCATAATGGGTCATTCTACTATAAGTAAAAACTTTCGCCATGACACTAAAACTTCGTCCTCCCAACCTGGGAGTCCTCGACCTCAACCTGAAATCATAATAAAAGGGCAAGTTCAACTTGTATACCACGACAAGCAAGATATAAGGAATTATGATAACCAGAAATACATGCAGAGCCATTATCATTCTTATGCCTTCATCCCAATTCATTTGGAGTCGGCTCAGTAATGTATTCTTCTTTCATACTCCTCTATTACTCGTCATTTCATCAGAAACTGCCTCTCTAGGCATATCATCGGTTACAGAGTGGGTTGAGTGAGAGCAGCGGTGGTCCAGTGGTGGCGGCGCCGACTTACGAACAGTAAGTCGTGGGTTCGACGCCAGGCAGGCGAATTACTTTGTATAATTATGCACATTGCTCTCTCACCGGCAAGTCCTAGAACCAAAAATACGAAGACATGTGACATCTACCAACCCCTTGCACTGGGCCCGCGTGATGAATTATAGCCCATACGCAAAATACGCGCTTGGACGTGAAGTTGCGGACACCAGCAACCATAGAGTATAGTCTTTGCCAGCAACACAATATTTTTATGTTTTTGTAAATCAATGAATATTGACAAAGATAAAACACATCAAAACTCGGGAGTAGGGGCTCGTGACGTCAGAACTCACTAAAATTTATACCAAGGCGTGACAAGTATTGAGAATTTTAAAAGTATCGTATCTTCGTCGATTTTGGTTTATGTAACAAAATAAAAATAAGAGTAAAATATTAGTTGGTAATTTTGTCGTCTAGCTTATTCGCTGCAGAGCCTGCAAATTTATAAGATTTCCAAAAAATAATCCCATTTCTGTTCATCCCTGGACTAGATTACATAGCTATTAGTGATAAATACATACATATACCTGACACGTGTCAGTACCTACCTCTAGTACTGTACTATAATAGTAGCACAAGCTACCAGCGCCCACATATCTGACATGTCGTTAGATTATGCAATGCTAGTGGTTGCATAATGTTTGTGCACAACAACTACACTAGTTTTATTATGGCAACAAATCCTTCTCATTTTTATAAGGAAACCATAAGGTATACAAAAAAACATTCACAACAAAGACAACATCATCGTCAGTTCATCATCTGCCTGCCTTTTCCCTTTATGTTGAGGTCGGCTTCCAGTCTAACCGGATGTACCTGAATACCAATATTTTATATGGAGCGACTGAGTCGTATCTGACCTCCACAACTCAATTATAAATAAATAAATATCGCTGGACATTATCTAACACCCAGCGCCATCTAGTGCCACACTAAGCAAGGCTTGTGTCGTGGTCACCAGACAGTAGATATACTACATATATACTTTTTGTTTGTAAATACATCATTGTTATACATATAAACATCCATGACTCGGAAACAAATGTCCATGCTCATCACACAAACATTTGCTCTTACCGGGATTCGAACCCAGGACCCTTATAACGTAAGACAGCCTCACTACCACTACGCCATTCGGGTCGTCAAGATTAGTATTGGGTAATACGATACCCCTTGGTCAAAATTAGTACTGGGTAATACGACATCCCTTGGTAAGACTGGTTGTCAGACTTTTTTGGCCACTGACTAACTGTAACGACTGTCAAAGATCTACAAATGACAGCCGGGACCACATGCTTTCCGAGGCACGGAGGAAACTCGGTATGTAAGGGCCACAGACCAACCTAGGCAAACACGACTTATGCTAAAGATCGACCTGAGCGGCTGTTATGATTTAGCCACGAGCTCCTCAAATAAAATACAACGTAGAGATACACAACAACAAGTACAATAGTATATTTTATAACGAGGGACTAAACGAAGCCATAATACACCCGAAGTGGTTTGACTCCCGAGTGTCATTAAAATGCGTTATGAGTGATCTCTGCGGTCCCTCCGACAAGTATAAGTCTGGTTATGGCCTATCATAACAATACGAACCTTTATTACTTACGATTTCCTTTAACATCATCATCCGATGATGCCAATTTATTTATACAACCATACTACCTACATACCATTTCCCTTAAAAAAATGTAATCAAAGCGGGACATAAATAAACAATCTTACTTTGGGCAACAAAAACACCGGACCATTTCGTATACATAAGCTAAGTACATACCTCGCCGACCTGACGTGCTAAAATGCGCGGCTACCTGTCCACACGCCAAAAGGTAAAAAAACGCTGATACCTAAACAAGTTAGCCTCGTACCTATACCGGTAAGACCTGTACCTGTACTCGACTGACGACTCCAAGGTCACGGTCAGTCCAACTGCAACACATTCACCCACATTTTGGGTACACTTTAGCCACTTTTATTGGACTTGCATACGTGTGAGTTAAGTTGTAATTGGAAGGGTTAGTCAGCGGGGTAGGGTTGACAAAAGAGTTCGGGGAAGATAAAAGACAGAATTAGCTGAACATCAGAACTTGAACAAAGTTTACTAGAGCCAGTCCTTCAAATCGATCGCCCTGGGAAGAAAACGTGACGTAACAACCTCCCCAGCCACACGCCTAGTTAGAAAAACCTGATTTTTTAAAATAGTGTGTAATATAAACCAAAAATTAATTAAGTAAATTAAATTATTGACACATATTCAGCTCAGCTGGCACACCAATTAACGAAGATAAATAATAGAGAAGTACCTAACAGAAAATATACTCAAATAAATAAAGCCTACAGACATAAAGAGCATAAGGGCGTCCCCGCTTACACGTGCAATGTTGTAGTATACCTACTTCGAAAGTATCTCGAAGTCTCTAATAATTCATCCATCTCAATCGGACCATCGAACAAAGAAAAACAAACTAAAAAAAACTCGTGTCATTACTGACACTGCTTGGGTAACGTTGGGGTGGCTTTGGGACTAGCTTCGCTTCACTAAGATGCCAGTGATTTGAATTTTCCAATGATTTGAATTCGTGTAAAAAAAACGACTGCAATCTTTTTCGGTCTTTTTTTTCTGGCAGTACAGTCGTCACACAAAAAACCAGTTTTGAAAACAAAGACGAAATAATTTGAGATGAATTAAATATTTTATTATACCTCTTAACGTAAAGCATTTCGAAGAATTTAATCAAATATCGCATCACGCTATAATTAAAATTATTACTAAGAATGACTATTTAATTTTTAAAGTTGTAATTTTTTAGTTCGTTTTACCTAAGAATATTATTTGACCGAAATAACAAAAAAAAAACAATTTAAAATAATACACACCTAAATACTGACAATAAATAAAAATACGTACAGAGGTATCCTAATCCCTAAAGAACTCTCGTCTTGAGAAAAGATAAAAAATCACTTTATTTTCCAAAATATAAAGGTCCTCTATTGAGCAAGAGCATGTATTCTTTACGAATTCGAACAAAACTTCAACCTCGAATTCTTTTATTAAAACCTCCCCTGATGTCGACACTTACCCTCCATAAAAATATTTAAAACTCATTTACTTGATTCTCGAAAATCGCAACACTAATGATCCCTTTGGTTTATTTAATTATGTTACTTCTTTCTATATTGTTAATTAACAATGTTATAATGTTATTATTTTTATTCATAGTTCTGATCTAATTTTTATGTTTTAACGATAATTTTATATCTTATGTTTTCTTCTTTTTAAATTTTAATTGTAATTACCTAGTTAATCACTCGTAGCGTATGTTTTTCTTTGTATTATGTTTCGTTAGTTAAGTAAACTGTCAATAGTAAGGTATTTCATGTCGTGAGCCACTCATCTTTTTGTTTTTTTTGTCTTATGTTATCACTTATTTTTGTGAAGGCTGGTTTACCTATAATTGGCGACTGTGTAAGTCCAAGACCTTAAAACATTTTATATCTAAATGCTGAACACAGAAGCTGTTGGTGAACCTATGTTAAAAAAAAAAAAAAAAATAAACCTCCTCATCTCATGTCTTCTTCTTCATCTGCTACCTCGGTGCAAGCCACACTTTTTTGGGTCCTCAATTCGAGATATGCCGAGCGGTTTTAACTCGAACATAAGTAATTGAGGTATTCGATTTTGCCATCTGATCCTGTCTACACAAGTATGTAGTACGTAAGATGTTTTCGAGCAAATAGTGGCATAAACAGAACACAGGAAATCCGAAAACTTAATTTACATTAACCGAATTTCTAAGAATCTATGTACTACTTAACATTCATAGCTGCTATGAATACCAAGGTATGAACAATGATTGCATGCTATTTAAATTCATGTCGTAAATTAATGCGCACGCGCCGATGCCGCAGCTTGTTCGATGGCTTCATCTTAACAGCTGAATCATACAGTTTCCGATAAATGTCTGACCGAGCTCTCACCTTCGAATGACATGAAGGAACACCTTGAGCTACCTTACGTAGAAATAGGGCTATTGATTGAAAACTAAATGAGTTTCAGAAGTCCCTTTCAAAATGAGCTGTGAATGCTCAATTCATTTACTAAACTGAGGTAATACATAAGGATTTTCGAGCTGAAATGTACTCGTAATTCTCCTGAAAGGCATCCATGGCCTACGTCTGCGAAAACGCTACAAAAATCGGTGGTAACACACGGACAGACTGACAAGAGAGTGATCTTATAAGGCGATCTTTTTACCTTTTGAGGTATGAAACCCTGAAAAGAACGAACTGGCATCATTGCAGGAACGTTCTGATTCTCATAGTGACCCTTATTATGCATTCTTATTGAAACTATCTTATTACGCAATAACTCCGTTCATGTACCTACGTGCGCCCACATTGCCAATGAACATTATTAATAAACATTGTTTTTCTGCTAAATCTCGTTGCAATTTACATACTGCACTGACTGGCTTTATAGTTCAACTTCATAACAATTATCCCCTGAAGTACACCGTGCGTACTATAGTATAGCTAGTGTACTGGACACGTTACTCATGTAGATACAATCAAAGTTGAAAATATGGATGCTGCACCTAAAGCGAGTTTCTCGTAGACAATTATTTCAATTTTTGTTCTCAAAAGTTTGTACCTGCGAATATGGCTGCACACAGTCTCATAATATCAAGCAATGCTATTTGAGGACCCTTTTTTAAATTCCCAGCTGCTCATCTAAAGCAATCCACTGCAGGTCATTGGTATCTGATCCAGCCACCATTTTTAAGGCCTTTGGTCCATTTACGTAGGCGCACACACCCTACACTTTCCTAACATAGTCGGGAAAAGGCTCGGCAGACGATGACACACCCTACATTTTCCAATACGTCGTCTTCACTTTAGGCCTCGTTAATTTCTTCGGCCATTGATTCGTTGACAAACATGGCCGGCCCACTGCCATTTGAGCTTGCTTACCCTGCATGTTTTGTAGAATTTCCGCGACACATACATATTTTCGCCCTTGGAGGACCTCGTGGCTAAATAATAACAGCCGCTTTGGTCGATCTTTAGGCTAAGCCGTGCTTGCCTAGGATGGTCTGGGGATGGGTGACGACCCATAACATACCGAGTTTCCTCAGTGCCTCGGAAAGCACATTAAGTAGTTGGTCCCTGCTGCCACATGTATATAATATCTTTGACAGTAGTTACAGGTAGTCTGTGGCCCAAGTCTGACATTCTTACCAAGGGCTTTCGTACCCAATACTGACTGGGTTGTGGAGGTCAGATAGACAGTCGCTCCATGTAAGATACTGGTATTCAGCTGCATCCAGTTAGACTGGAAGCCGACCCCAACATAGATCGGAAAACGCTAGGAAGATGATACATATTTTGGCCCTTGACTGTACGATAATCCAGCTAAGATTCTGCGGTAATTAAAAAGGCTAGGTACCTTACAAAGTGTTTCCAGCTCGTGGCTATTATTATGTGTTATTAAGATGATCGATTATACATATGTACATATACTATGTGCTATATAAACACATCGTGTTATATACATGCAGTTTTGTTATGTAAGTTTAATGGGGATCTTAGACTTAAAGTTAGTTGTTCATGTTCCGTAAGAATAACGAAGGTTTAGGTGCTGGTCGGTTTTTTAGATGACTAACAGAACACATTAAGAATCGAGGAAGCATGTGGAACAATCTTTAAACAGTGGTACATACTTTTAGCGGCACTACAATAAGTATGCCAGCGCCATCTATCCCACAATGGATAAACTAACATCACATTCTAAGTCGCGCTAAAGTTATAGTAAAATTCGACAACAACTGTGGGCTCACCAGACACAACACCCTTCTTATCGAAAGATCGTCGTTTTTTGTATGAGGGTGAAGAACTTCACACCTTCTTCATGCTTATATACACTTATACGTAAATGAAGCAGCTTCTGGTAAGCGTAAATAACACTGTAGTGCATTGAATTCTAGGCCAGCCCAACAGCGGAACAAAGGTTTTTAGTCATTTGTGTTGTCACACTTAAATAAAGGGTGTAAGAAACCTCTTAAGGAAGCCTAAAATTTTTTCTCTCCGTTATTGCGACCATTTTTTTGTTATACACCATACCTTGTTAAGTTTTTTTCAAATGCAAGTTTTTAATCTAAAACTACCTACAATACATCCATCAGCATAATGTTTTAAGTGAAAAATTTATAAAATATGATTTTTAACTCCAAAAAAAAAGTCGCTTCCCAGCAATATCTTAAGCGTAAAGTATGTACAGAATGCTTGGTTGACGGCTTACCACGCTAAATGACTGAATGAATTTGTTATAAAATACCAAGAACGCGTACTTTCTTCAATGCACCATGCGTTGAAGAAAGACGTGTCCTTTATCCTCGTTACTCACCCCAACGAATGAAGGTAGAACACGATATCAAATGACACATAATTTCATCATGTTACATATAACATAATGCTATCTCTACTCTCCCATGTTTTCCCAAAGCCCCAGCCAATCACAGCACAGCACCGTGGAGCCTCCACGTGGTCTACTCAGTTCGGACGAGATTGCGCAACATTCTCGCAGCATGCGCGGGCGCCGGCTAGTGGGAAATCCTTTCCGAACGTATAACTGTCTTTGCTTCGTAGAACCTGCATTATCCTTGTACATCACAAGGTCGACCAGATCACTTAGTTTAAAGACTACTTTTTTAGAGTCCCGTCATAACGGGAGAAATCTTGTAAATATATTATTTACCCTCTTAATTATTGCAGTAATAATTGGTGTCTGTGAAACTTTGTATCAGTATTTTTTTGACTTTTCAAGAAAACGTAGTTTTTCTCTGAATAAAAAAAATAATAATAATCACGGTAATTTTCACGCTCAAACCAATCCTTTTTCCGACTGGTATCCACTGCACTTTTTTACTGCGAAATCTTGCCATAAAGATGACAGACAATTAGTTGTAAAATTACAGATATTTTGTAAATAAAAATAACAGCCATAAAATAAAATGATTTTCATTAATTTTCGGAACAGAAAAAAAACTTTGAAGCTTCTAGGGAATCAACGACGGAACCTATGCTCTTGATATTGCAAGATTCACATCCATGTTCGTATTTTTTACTGCAAAAACAGAACCAGCAGCTTTCATAGTCGGGGATAGCCCGAGTATTATATGACCACGAAGACCTTGAATTTAATCGTCTTTCTTTTGTCACGGAAAACCCCAGAGGTCTGAGATAGTCAATGAAGAAGTATAACTAGGTATAGGTAGGCGTTAATGTTTGGTGGCGTGTGGAAACCAATTTAGATGTTATTGAGAAAAAAAGTTATATGTGGGGCATCAATTGATTGTATGCAGCTGTTACAGTGTATTGAATTAGTTTTGTGGGTAAAACGGTGTAGTTTTAGAACTTTCTGCATCGAAACAATAAGAAATAAAATCATCATTTTAAATATCCGCAGTCTCATCAGTAACGTACTCTAATGCGTGAGTACGCTCTCTCTCTGTGTACAAAACGAATTACAAAGGCACAAGACATTCAAGAAATTTATTAACTGAACTATAAACAAATCTTAAGAAGAAAAAACACGTTCAGACGCCAGCACATGAAGCTACTAAAATCAGTGAAATTTCTTTAATACATTTTCAACCTTATCGCTTCATCATTAGGTTCAAGGTTGATTGGGTAAATTTGTCAGTTTCGGGAAAAAATTAATGTGCAATAAGCATAAAATCTTAAACACCTCGAAGAGGTTGGTCGACTCTTCACTTGACCAGAGGGGCTCGCCTATTAGGTAAAAAAAATAACAATGCTTTGCTCGTAGCAATTTTGCCAGGGCACTTTTGCTGTTGGTGGCAATGCAGTTCAATAACTAACTCAAATTAGCTATTGTTGGAAATACAGACGCTGGAACCCTTTTTTTACGGATGGGAAATCATCAAATAACTTCTCCCATTCTGAGCGGAGCGGTGTCAGATTTTAATTGATTAAAACCCATCCACGTTCCTTCCTTTTATGTTCATATATGTATTATCTCAACATGAAAGATGTAACCAAGATTTTGTAACAACATTTTTGATTGAAAAGAGTGTCCATGGAGTTTCTTGCCCGTTCTTCTCCATAGAGATCTACGCTGGGGAATGGGCAACTACAGTACTTTCTCAAGTTATTATGCCTTGCGTCTATGACTGTAGCTTTGATTTTTCTTTAAATTTTTTGACATTCAAAAGTGCCGTAATGGTCTAGTTGAAATAAATGGTTTGAGTTTGAGTTCCGGGGCCGCTGTATCTCTTTCGAACAGTCTCGCAGCCCCGGCAGGCACGCTGGAACCCCTGATGATTCTGATCGGGAGGCGTGCCCATGTCGTCACAGCACAGGGATATCCTTGACCTATGTAGGTATATAAATGAGCCTAACCCATAAGTCTTATTCCTTCCTTCCCTCTGCGACGTCACAGAGGTATTAGCCTCAAGTTTTCCCTCCCTGTTCCGTTTGTTGAACCTTGCACATGTCGTCAGGAGCCACAAGTCTTATCCTCCTGATTATCCTGTTAGGTAATAACATAGTTAATCATATAAGGCTAGCACTAGCACTTCCCCAGCGAAAATAGTGATAGCTCAGCTACGTCAATATAATTTATTATTACAGATGTTACTCGGAAAAGATGTAGTTTTCTAATGGTGAAAGGTTTTTTATTTAATCGGTTGTGTAGTTCTTGAATTATTTTTTTTTTTTTTGCAAAAAATAAAACCGACTCCAAAAAACACAAAAAAGTGAAAAATAACTATATAGTCGGTGACCTTTGTTTGATTGCTTTACTTAGTTTTTTATCACCCACTTCTGAAGCTAAAGTTATTTTTCACTTTTTTGTGTTTTTTGGAGTCGGTTTTATTTTTTGCAAAAAAGTTTTTATTTTTCCCTTTTTAGTGGTTCACTTGTGCTTAGGTGCTTACCCCTTCACAGCGTAGCGGCGTGATTTTATGTTATGAACTGGTGTAAACAATAGATAGACATGAGATTTCAGCAATCCCACCTATCTCCGAAGTTCTTCAAATTGAAATGGAAAGTATTCTTCCAAAAACTACCCAAAACACATCAAGTGTGTCTTTAAAATTTTAAGATTTCTCTCAATTTCTCCAGGATCTCATCATCAGATCCCGACTTGATGATTATGGGACGACCTGGGAAGTATATCCTTTCAAACAAAAAACGAATAATTCAAATCGCTTCAGCCATCTTCGAGTAATCGGGAAACATACATAAAAAAAAAGGTTTCGACGAATTGAGAACCTTCTCCTTTTTGAAGTCTTTTAAAAAAACAAATCTTTCGTCTTTATCAGTTTAGTGTAGATTGTGCTGAGAAAGGAACTGTCACTGCAGTTATATCGCTGATGATCAAACCTGATCTTTCTCTAAAATATTTTTAACCGGCTTTTAAAAAGGAACAGGTTCTGTGTTCGTTATTTAGGTGACTTTCATTCGGGAGAGGAGGCCAGTAGTTTATAGTTTATTCTTCTATGCCTGTGTTGAAAACTTGAGGATATCATAATAAATTAAATTAGGCAGAGGTGAACACCAACATTTTGTCAGTTATGTTTTTGTCTTATGCAATAGGGGGTGAATCTTCATCTTCAATACTTCACGAATAGCGATGGTATTCCTTAAAAACCTTTCAATAGCCGTTTTATTTTTCAATCCAATAACACGCCATTTTGATAAAGCACACGTGACTGAACATACAGGAACGTTTTGAGAAAAACCTTAAAGCGCGCGTCGGCGATATGGTAACAAAATTAAATATAGCTTGTAACTACGTGCTCCGCTTCAAATATTTCAGATATTTCCGTTAATTACATACGTTACCTTATACACTGAAATTATCAGTTCTTTGAATATAACCTTTGTGTCATAATTAATTACAGAATGACTGAACCTGCTTGTACCTATTATGTGCATTCTGTAATGCGATTATCCTTGAAGTTACCATTTTTTTTTTTAGGCAAGCTTGCTGAACCCATCTGAAGTCCTACCGCCTCATCATCTTCATCATCATCATCATTCCAGCCGATAGACGTCCACTTCGGGCATAGGTCTCTCCCAAGTTTCGTCATATTGACCGGTCTCGAGCGACTCGCATCCAGGGTATCCCCGTAACCTTCACCAGGTCATCGGTCCACCTAGTGGGAGGTCTTCCAACGCATCGTCTTCTGGTTCGCGGTAGCCACTCCAGAACTTTAAGGCGCCATCGGCCATCCGTTCTGCGAGCAATGTGCCCTGCCCACTGCCACTTAAGTTTGGCAATTCTTCAGTCTACGTCGGTGGCCTGGGTCCAACACTCCAGAACTGGATCACAAACTGCCAATCAGTAGCGGACACCGACCAGACAAATCAAATAGACCACTAGTATGGAGTTCTCCGTGTCCTAATTATGCTCCTACTTGGAAGTGTCGTTCATCAGCGGGAACATTTCCGTACGAAAACCGCCTTTCTCACTTCGACACAAAGACCCTGTCGATGTCGAATCGCTACCACTGTGAAGTGGTTGTCGGTACATTATAGAAATATTTCTATGTGAAAACCTAACATTGGTTTGTGAAATAGTAATCTATATGATAAATCTACTTGATTTCGATTCTTAGCTCTCTTCTAAAATACATGTTAGGAATGTTGACAGTGTGCTGATGCTGATGAAGGTAAAAAGCGGTAAAAAGTGTTTCCAGAAACCAAGCTTAGTAAAATCAAAATGGCGTCGTGAGTAACGTCACGTTCAGTTTACTCATCCGTAGTAATTACTCTGCGCGGCGGCTGCAAGTCTGGGTGTGTTAAGTTAGCTCAACCTATAAACTATTTATAGAAAAAGGTTAATACACTAATGTTTTTAGAAACATTTGGATAAGTTATGCAAGTACACAGCAGTATATTGGTGCTTGTGAGTACAAGCACCAATATATAAACATTTACGAGCTTTTAAAAGGATTTTTCTCTTATTGTTCTGATTAAAATTTCATAGTGCTACGAATATAGTATTCTGAAACTCATATTTTTATGCAAACGATCCTATTTCTAAGTTGTAATCGTTATTTCTCGCAAAAATTGCTTTTAAACTTAGGAACGTATACACAAGTTGTATAACTTGTTGCTGGACGAGTTGAAGTTCCATGCCCACCAGTTGACTGCCACCACAAGAATTAGATCATTTACCCATTGATTTCTAACAATAGAGTATTGTTTATACATTTATTTATTTCAAAGCATAAATGTACACCCAACAAAAATAACTTACATATATTTTTAAACAGCCGATAAGAGGTATCAGCCGAACCGCACTGACAGTTACCTGTTAATACCTAACAACATGATTTAACTGCAGTTTATTATTACGATGTTTAACAATAGTTATTTATGGGGAAATTATCACGTGTTGCGTCACCCGTCAGAAGCAGAGCCCATGAACGATTGTGTTAATTAGTCCTGCGGTCGAATAATCATGGTGGACGCTTTTAGCTGGACCTCGTTATTGTTTATTATTATTATGATATGTATTATATGTTCACGCTTTAGCTGAGATATATTGAGTAATTTGATATGATAGATGGTCAGCTCCAGGTTTGGGCCTAGCCAAGCAGCAACCAATTAGTACTAAGGACTCCTTGCTTTCTTATATCGCTATTACTACACGCATATATAATCTCAAGCTTTTTCCCATAACGATAAGCAGAAACGAAACATATAACATGACATTAAGTCCGCCTTTGTACAGGTTTTTAGTTGTGCATAAAGTTTTAACAAATAAATAAATATAACGCCTGTGCCAAAACCCACGTCCCACATTTCATCAGAAACAAAAACCAAAAACACACATTAACTTTGATGTCAGCTCCGTTTTTTGTTGTACACGGATAATTTGGCTCGTGGCTGAAACTGGAACTAATTAGTACAAAATATACAAGCAAATTTACAAATTCTTAAATATAGGTACTCTAGGCTACATCTTGGTGGACCGTTGATGACCAAAGGAAGTAAAGTTTACCATAGTGACACAACCACACTTCTGCTTACCCTATATAAAAAAGGCACTTAAGCTCGAACCATATAAACAATTCACCACAAAAACACTACATTATTATCAGTTATTGCTAGATGACCACATACGGACAGTAAATCTTTATTTATGTAAAACCAACCAATTTCCATTCTGGTCATAAGTCCCATGCGTAATGAAGTTATTAAATCTAGTCCTGGACTTCTGCCAAGTGCCTAAGTTAACGGACTAACCAGCATGCTATCTTATTTCAGTTTAAATTACCAGTTTGCTGCACTTGACTCGGTGAAACGCAGAGCTCGGCTTAAAGACGACGAGACGTTGGTAGTTGGTACCTTCGATTCACAGCCTAGCTCATGGGCGTAATGTTGCCTGCCTGTCGGTCTTCTAAAGACGGTACTTCGGAGAGTGTGCGCAGGAGCTCCACGATCTTATCCCACCATCACCCTTTTATCACCGGACTGGCTGACGTACTGCGTCGTACCGTCCGCACTTAGTGGATATCTAATATATGTATATGGTTTGGGATTCTCCCTTGACAGGTGATCTTAGGGAGCAATGGTTGTTATTTGCTAAAAGCTTGGAAAACATGAGTCCTATAACACTGCTTAAAAATATTCCTACCATGCATTGGTGCAATTGATTGGGTTTGCTGACGCATCCAGCTCGAAGGATCATGTTGGGGATTACCCTTGTATTTGGTAGTGGAGGCAGTTTCCGGGTCGAGGTTTCGTGGTAGAATAG
This sequence comes from Xestia c-nigrum, assembly GCA_916618015.1. NCBI lineage: Eukaryota > Metazoa > Arthropoda > Insecta > Lepidoptera > Noctuidae > Xestia > Xestia c-nigrum. The sequence goes on from OU745249.1 coordinate 26,068,976, forward strand.
AAAACCTCAACAAAGTTGCACAATAATTACATTTTATTGGAGAGCACACAGAACACGTCGTTACAGTTATAGTTTTGGAGGTAAGAGAAAAACAATGTTGTCATGAACATGAAAATTAAAATAGACCTCAGTGTTGTCAATAAACAGAAATTAATATACTTAATAAATAAAATAAATGTCGCTGGACATAAACACACAGCGCCATCTAGTGCCACACTAAACAAGGCTTGTGTTGTGGACACTAGATAGTTGATATACTACATATATATTATGTATTTTTTGTTTGTTTGTAAATACATGCCTAATATACATGTAAACATCATCCATAACTCGGAAACAAATAGCCATGCTCATCACACCAACATTTTCTCCTACCGGGATTTGAACCCGGGACCCTAAGAACGTAAGGCAGCCTCACTACCATACCACTACCGGGGTATCGTATTACCCAGTATTTACTGGGTTATGGAGGTCAGATAGGCTCCATGTCAAATACGGGTATTCAGCTGCATCCAGTTAGACTGAAAGCTGACCCCAAGAGGCTCATTTGGTAAAAAAAGTTAATTGTACATAGACATACGAGCTACGACTCTGAGGACTGATAACTTGACTACCTCATTGTGTTAGGTCACAGGAGCGGGGCTGCGCAGCTTGAGGTTCCGGATTAATTCCCAGGTAAACCAGTGTTGTGGGGGTTTCCGCCTGGAATTTCTCTAATGCAGATTTGGAAAGGATGATGGCACTAGGATCGCCATATTATAATAACTGGCTATATGTAACTGGCAAAATAATATGGATGTGCACGTTCATTCGGGCGCTTGATGTTATGTTACTATTGTTAGACGGAAGAAAACCGAAAACCTACTCAATCGATACAGCACAGCACTACATGAAGACGCTATGTGGTACATCACTAATTTTACTACTTGACATTTGTATGATTTCGCGGCAAAAGTGTTTCCAGTGATTTTATTTTGTAAAACTGCTTAAAGGATTAATTTGTGTATAAAAAGTCTTTTAATTACTAATACTAGATACATATATAATCAAGACACAGTATCTACTGTGGCTTGATTTTTTTATTTTATTTTACACAAATTGTATTTTAATCACACAATTTACCTATTTTAAAAATAGAATTGTAAACACTCATTTGCGAAAAGATCTTTGTAGAAGAAACCACGGAGGTCTTCCATCACAGAAACCACCACCACCATATAGTAACAACTTTATTATTTGCTTAGAAAAGCATTTCTTAACAAATAAAAACGGTAAATGAAGTCAGTTAAACAACTGCTTGAATTGCTTTATTTTAAATTGTTGATTTATTTTTTTTACTCTGGACGCTCTTATTGTGCACGTTTTTCTACATAGTTCTCACATATATGTATAATCTCATCATGAAAGATGTAACCAAGATTTTGTAACAACATTTTTGATTGAAAAGAGTGTCCATGGAGTTTCTTGCCCGTTCATATCCATAGAGATCTACGCTAGGGCTGTGGCTAGGGAATGGGCAACTCCAGTACTTTCTCAAGTCATTATGTCTTGCGTCTGTGACTGTAGCTTCGCAAATTTTTCGTTTTATCGACTTTCAAAAGTGCCGTAATGGTCTAGTTGAAATGAATAATTTGAGTTTGAGTTTGAACTATCTATAAACTAAAAACTGCCTTAAAAACTTCTCCTCAACGTTGTCAGCTGGTTACGTGCCCAAGAGTCTCGCGGTGTTGCCTCTGACTTAATTGTACTTTTTTTAACTTTTACAGTAATAATGGTTTCGATTTGCACTGGCCGATCTTTCTACTCACGGTCTTTGTTCTGATTGGTTCTTGTTGCTATTTTGACTGACTATAGTGCTTTCCTACGTGTAACCACAGAAAGTACTGGAAAGCCTTTAAACGGCTTTGCTTTGGCTTTCATATTGTGTTTCCTACTGCTCTTTATCAAATGCGGAACAAAACAACACGAACACATGCCGTCTAGGTATAAAGTTCTTGACTCTGAGGTACTTATATCTGTGTTTCCACAGTTACTAATAACATAATGGAGTAGGTACGGGTTTCCCAGCGAGTAGCGTGATATCGGTTGCTATACTACGCTTTATTATTAAATTATTATACAATATAACACATTTTTTCCTGTTTTTATTATTAAACTAATAGCCCATGAGATTCGGCTGAAAATGGTGACGACTGACGATCACGGGGTGACTGTGCGCCTGTCAGATATTTTTCCGTGAAAGTTGGTTATGTTAAAGGATACTTTGGGTGCTTTCCACGCTGACGGTCGATGACGGCAATTGTCTGCGGTTTGGTAGTGAGGTGCTTAGTAGCGCACGTGACCAGGTCCAGGTACTGTGTAGTTTACCTGAAACGTCATTGTTTAAGTACACTTGCACATGCGCTTGTGCTAGTTAGAGTATAACATCCGACTTTACCCTGTTTGTGTAGTTGGATCTCATGACACTACGCGTTATCAGCGATCAACATGTTGACAACGTGACTATATGACGCTGTTGGATCCCAGATGACGAATCACCCATGATGCATGAAATCATTAGGTAGATGCAAAAGACTTCGCTTCGTGTTGTTATAAAGCCTAAGAGCAGTAGGTGGACGTGTTGATCCGATCAACATGGTGATCATTACTATGATGATCTCTAGTTTATGAAAGTCACCGGTCTACGGATACTTGGAGCTTAGGTACCTGCACCAAGCGCTAGTTCGATGCGGTAAAGTCTGGACTAGACTTGATCGCATCGCTTTAGCGCCGGGGTGTCCTAATTAAAGGATATGATTTCTTAAGAAATTTCTTAAGAAATTTAATTTAGGATGGGAAATCATCAAATGACTTCTCCCACTCTGGGCGGAGCGGGAGGGAGTGTCAGACTCTTACTGACTAAAACCCATCCATGTTCCTTCCTCGCCCTTTATGTTCCGGGGCCGCGGTATCTCTTTCGAACAGGCCCGCAACCCCGGCAGCGTGAACACATACTGGGCCTAAGAAATGGAGAAGAAAAGTATCGTACATGATTTATATGAGAATACACAGTTCTACAGGAAAACCTGGGGTCGTCATCCCAAACCCTATGAAAACGTCCATGTCCGAGGCATTGCCTCCAGCAAAGACATCCTTGAAAGACTTTTTCTACTGAGGTTCATTAACTTCTTCCAATCGTCAATGAATAAATACGAAAACATGGTATACCGCCGTTTACCCGAATTTTATTTGCCCTAATATCATTTGCCATAATAGTCAACAGCCATAATATCATACGACATAATACTCATTTGCCCTACTCTCATTTGCCATATTAGTCACGTGCCAGAATCATTGTTTCCCATAAAGTCACTTACCATAACATCATTTGTCATAATCATTATAAGCCCTAATTATGATATGCCATAACATAATTTGCCATCGACATCGGGTGTGTAACGGTTGTTTATATCAAGAGAAATTGGATGCAATTGGGACTTTAGGGCACCCCGACTCGGACAGGTTAGGTTAGAAGGGGATGGCGGGGTCGTGTGAGCGAGCGAAGCGAGCGAATAGACCCCGCCATCCCCTTCGTGGTTATTTTTTTATAAACCACACAGAAGTAGGAGCCCCGCGAAGCGGGGCTCCGTCGACCTAGCCCACCATCAATCATGCACAGAAAAAAAAACCATGCACAGAATAAATAAGTTTGTCTAATACTTGTTATGCCATTTAAATATTATGTCTAATAATTATTATGGCACATAAAAATAAGGCAAACAATACTTATGGCATTCGTATCTTATGGTATCTAAAATTCGGGCAATTAAAAGTATGTCATATGTCTTTTAGGGCAAATGAAACATTCGGGCAAATGAAATTCGGGTAAATGAAATTCGGGAAAATGATGGTTATGGCATATAATCTTCGGGCAAACAATAGACAACCCGAAAACATTAACACAAAGTGCAATTACTACTATTATGTCTCACAAAAGAATGAATGGGCCCATCCATACGGCTACATGCAGCCATATATCTTGAGTCATTGGAACTTTCAATGGAGACATATCTTGAGTCACTCGTATCGGTAGTATGCGGTGTGTCAGTGAATCATGTGAGGGCTTCCAATCGTCGTGTAGACTTTGCTTTAAATGGATGATATTGGTCGACAACCTACAGGTCCCACTAGATCTGTGGCTAGGCAGGGACAAAGTATAATGTGGTCTGCAATGGAGTGGGTATGTTCCTATTCGATGTGAATTGTTGCCCGTATTTAGGTACTTTTATAACGTATTTAGTCGTGTTACAGCTAGCGCAAGACGGGCGGCTCTTATTCTGTTTAAATTGTTTAAGGCAAGATCAGACAAAACTTCAAATTTCTTATTTTACAATCTCACCACAATTGAAATCAGCTTAGTATGCTATACATAGTCGGGTCCATTACGGAGCTGCCTTGTGGCGACCCCTGCAGCCAGGGTCGTCGCGTGGCACTGACCGACGACGTTCAAACCATGCGTGTGCGCATCGTAACGCGAGCGCCGCGTGCGCAGGGTTGACAAACATAGAGTTAAGCTAGTTATGGATTATAAAATATTAAAGAGGGGACCTTACATCCTTACCTTACCTTTTGCCATTTGCTTTAAAAGGAGGCCCTTTACGGTTTGTTTTTTTAATAATATTAATTGCCAAAAAAAAAATAGGTGAGGGTGTAAAACGAACGATAAGGGTGTAAAACGGCTCTTCACGAAGCCGAAAGGCACTTCTTCTCCCTATCATTGCGATTATTTTTTTGTTCTACACCATAATTCCTTGGAATGGAACCTTCTAGTTATATTAGGGGTTATATGAGGGGTCAAAGTTACAACTTTTGTACAACTTTTTTTTAATACACGTTTTTTTTGTAAGATTTTAACACTTCCACGACCCCCGTAGTATTCAATCCATCCATAAGCAGAATGTTTTAAGTGCGCTACATTGAGTTCTACCACAAAACATGATTTATAACCTCAAATAAAAAGTTGTTTCCCAGCATTTTCCCAGCAATATTTTTTTGCGTAAAGTTACTTATTTTGATGTACAGAATGCTTGATTAACGGCTTTGTGATGAGGTGGTTTACACCCTGTAGAAACTAATTCTCGTTTAATACGTAGAATACCTAAGTAGGATATGTGGCTTCTAAAATACCTTCGAAATCGTTCAATTAGTCAATTAGTTGACTTGCATTGAATTTTCAAATATCGGCCCGCTACCCTGACAAGACAGTACCTGACGGTCCCGAACCACATTATGCCAGGTTATAAGTGTAGGTTTACGAATACATTTGTGCATGGAGTATGATTTGAACTCAGTACATCACACTCGCGGCGCTGCATTTGTTGGAATTATGCAACTACTTCCATGTTCCCCATCCATAGCTTGGCTTAGTCAGTAATGCCTCTAAATATAAAATGTTTATCTACATAATATTATTATACATACCTACAGGGTTCTATGAACATGCAAACGACTTCGACAGTTAAACGTGACTTCAGGCGTACCTGGAATCGAACCGATTACCGAGGTCTGAATGACCTAACTACAACTAGGTAATGAGCAGTGACTACTAATTACTTAATTACCTACAGTTCATGTTGTTGGCTTTGGCTCTCGTTAGGTTTATAAAAGTTTTGTAGGTACCATTTCATGGAAAATGTATTGACCATACGATTTTTTTTTATCGAATTGCCTACCCGAACTTGACTGGCAAGTTTAGGTTAGGTAGGTTTATTTGCACAAAAACAACCCACAATATTGACGGCATGTATGTGTGTGTGAAAATACCTATGGCAGCTGTACCTATCCAAATAAACGGTTTAATTCAAAATAATTTTAACTGACCGACTGCAACACCCAGCATCAATTTGTAACATGAAATATCAAATATTTTACTTATTTTCTGATTATGATACTTGTTAGTATTATTCTACTTGTTTGATAGAAGCTGCTAGCGGTTAAATAATGTTGGTTTCGCTTAACTTTTTAATACCAAGGTAAGTAGGTAAGTACAAAAGTGACAATACCTACGCTGAGACAATAGATATTATAAACTGCGCAAATTACAGAATCTGACAAATATTTTCAAGGCAAGGGGTATTCGATTGGTATTTATGCTAGTAAAACAGCTAATACTATAAAGCTGAAGAGTTTGTTTATTTGGTTGAACGCGCTAATTTCAGGAACTACAAATCGGAATTGAAAAAATGTATTTTTTTTGTGTTGCATGGGTCATTTATCGACCATGGTTTTAATCTATATTGTGTGACGCAGACAAAATTGCGCGGGTCAGCTAGTTTAACTATAAAGAACTTAAATGAAGCGATGCAGAAAGACGTCTGCACTTAGACATAGGTCTCACCAAGCGCCCGCCGATTCAGATCTTCCCACATCTAACTGCGGTTAATGATAAGGCCAGCGCACACCGCGGGCAGGACGGCACAGCATCTTATCTATTACTAGCTAGTGGCAACATGAAACACCTTCCAATGTTTAGAGATCAAAGGAGACAATACCTTTTGCGGCATTGAACATTGGAATATATAATTAAGGGTTTCGAAGTCCTGCCGGGGCTGCGGGACTGTTCAAAAGAGATTCTGCCTGGCTGCGGGACTGTTCGAAAGAGATTCTGCCTGGGCTGCGGGACTGTTCGAAAGAGAAACCGTGGTCCCGGAACGTAAAGGGCGAAGAAGGAATATGGATGGGTTTTAGTCAGTAAAAATCTGACCCACCCACTCCTTCCAGAGAAGGAGGAGTAATTTGATGAGTTACCATCAGAAATAAAAAGAGTCCCGAAATCGTAGTGGTGCGCGAAAGGACCAGAGGTTATTGAATTACTGCATATTTCAAATGAAATCAAATCATTGATTACTTTGCAAACATGGGTAATAGGTACATAGATGTTGTAGTATAAAAAGGTTCTCCACATTTTGCCGTCACATGAGCATGCAAATAGTTGGTTTGTTGTATGTTTGTTGGTTGGCCATGAATAATATGTAACGTACACGTAAAGTACTTACGGGATTATATCCGTGATTCCCGCGATCATGATGCTTGCAACAGCGTCGAAATATCGGGTGCTCAAAACAAAAGAAAATCACGGAAATAATCCCGTAAGTACTTTAAGTGTAGTGCAAAACCGTGAAAGTCTAAAACAGTGAATACGTAACGTGTTATCAGCCAGCCCTAGCATAAAGTAATTAGTATGTTTGTCGCGACCGGACCAAGGGGAGCTCAGGGCTTGTGATGTCATGAACTTGGCTGTAAGGATAACCGCCGAGCTGCGCGGGCGCAGAGTACGTTACGTAAGGACGCATCATCTAGTACGAGCAAGTGCGACTGCTGAGCGTCAGTCCAGCGTTCGATTCCCAGGTCCGTCCAGCACACACAACACTGGGTTGCACTCTTTCAGGGACTTGATAACTTGAATACTGGCGTGATGTTATGTCAAAAGGTCATCGTGGGTGCGTCTGACGATAGGCGGCAAACCTCAATTTGACTTACCAACAAGAGAAAACTGGAAATTGGGTTTTTTTGTCTACTTCTCCACTACTTTTCTGATTAATTTCGTTGCGAGATATAAGACAGTTAGATTGTTTATCTGGTAGATACTTCGTCGAGCTTCGTTGTCTCCGCGCTTTGTTTATTCCGGCTTTCAGGAGTTAGGTACAGTGGTTTAAGACTGGTCTGGCGGCTGTGTCCGAAAAAAAAGAAAGATAACTGGATTAAAAGGAAACAGCGCGACAGAGAAAACAGCAGAAAATATCAATTAAAAGTACACAAAAGCAGGTTTCGTAGTCCCCTGATTACTTCTCCAAAACTTGACCGATGTTTCTACTGTTTTCATTTAATATTTAAGAAAGGTTTTGGCTGTAGGTATTCCTATGTTGTTCTATTTTCTAGTCATTTTTGTTTTCTGGATGTTGGAACACAGCAGAAAATCTAGCCATTTTTAGGTTCGTAAAGGTGTCTATATTTCTTTTCATCTTCTCTTATCTCATCTCATTTTAAATCATCAATATTTTTTGAAAAAATAAAAAATAGGTACGTGCGAAAAGTGGTCATGGATTTTTTGGAGTAGAAAATATTTTTGTACCTACTGGCATTATCAAGGGAGGAAACAGGAGACTACGTTTCTATGGAAAAACGGCCGTTTTGTGTCTTCTTTTGGCTCAAAACTGACCGGACACTTTTTTGTCAGAATACAGAAAGTCATTAGGTAGGTACCTAAGTAATGGTTTTTGTAAACCTCACATTCCTCATAGAGACAGATTTCTATATTTCTAATTCAACCCCACTTAATCCGCGACACATTATTACAGTTAATTATTTTATTTAATACATAAAGAAGTAAAAATATTTTTTTCCCGCTCCTTCTTCTCTTTTAAGATACCGCACCCAAATTAAAAGTGTTAAGATAATAATATAATGTTCGGGGGACTCTACAATTGCAGCACCACTTGAAATATCACAGAAAATGACAAAATAACGACAATGTAATGCCACCTCACGATAAATATATGAACTATATGAAAGTAAGCATACTATAATCAAAGTAGTTTTGCTACTCAACACTAGATGGCAGTGTTTCAATAGGTTTTAGAGTTTTTTTATAGGTGGCGCTATTATCAACTTTAGGAATTTTAATTATCCGGTTCGTAAATTATATTTTCTGTTATTTAATAAGTCTTATGTTGAGTATACAATAAAATCACTTCAGCCTTAAATTTTTATTTCAGACCACGATCCATAACCTGTTAGTAATACTTATGTAATTTGATAATATCATGGTAATGTAACAATCAAAATACAATCCGTCAATAAAAATCTAAATAAATAATCAATCAATTCATACATCTATCTCCCGTTGCACTGGAGCCACCGCTGTGCAAGCGCGTCTAGTAACCCAGGAAAGGGCAGTCTGACTTGTCCGCAATAGCGCTTACGATACCGTTTGCGCTCCCTCGGATCCTGGTCATCAGGGATGCTATTCTCTTCCGCATTATTGATTCGGATACATTCGCAAACATCCCTCATTCGCTACAGAAACGTGAGAGCACGAACAGTATCCTAAAAGCGTTATTATACTGGACCCGGAGAACGCTACAAGCCCTCTTCGTTTGTCTAACCCACAGGCGTGCAGCCCATGTGTTAGACAAACGCAGAGGGCGGCAGGGTGGCAGTAGTAGTATGTAGTAATTTTCACTGTAATTTTCACATCCCTCGTACACCGCGCAAACCTGCAGGCCAGCATATTGCATCGGACTTGCAACGCTCTCCGTTCCCTCTCGATGTCATCGTCATCGTGCAGATCCTCGTTTAATATGTTACCTAGATACTTAAACTTTGTCACTCTTTTAGTGGCATATCGGAGGAACTTTCTTTGGCATTTTGGTACCCACACGGAACACCATGAACTCACTCTTCTCTACATTATACAGGAGGCCATCCTTCACACAACTCAAGCAACCGTGTGAGTCCGTCAATTGAATTTTTTGCACAGCACCATGTCATCAGCGTAACTTATGCTATTTATCATTTTCCCATCAATGGAACATCCAACACCTGTACTGCTGAACTCCTCGATCAACTGATCGACGTATAGACTGAATAGGCACGGGGAGTTCAAACCTCCTTGCCTGACCCCACACTCCAGACCAGTAGCTATGGACAATACACTCAACCATCTGACCTGGTTAATTTGGTTGTCATACCAGTATTGCAGAAGGTCAACTAACTCATCAGATAACCCCTGCTCGTGCAACTTTGATCACAATCACAAGATGTCATAATTAACCGGATCAAATGCCCTCGATAGATCCAAGAAAACAGCGTACACCGGCGTGTCGTGGTGGCGTGGTGTGACTGACAGATTATGTAACAATATTTTGATTGAAAAGAGTGTCCATGGAGTTTCTTGCCCGTTCTTCTCCATGGAGATCTACGCTAGAGAATGGGCAACTACAGTACTTTCTCAAGTTATTATGCCTTGTGACTGTAGCTTTGATTTAGTTTTGTAATTTTGACATTCAAAAGTGCCGTAATGGTCTAATTGAAATAAATGGTTTGAGTTTGAGTTAGAATAGCAGTCCCCGTGAAAAGTCCAGCACACAAACTAAATTGGGCATCCTGCAAACTGAGCCCTTCAGTTACACTATTTATAACTCAAGAACGGCAGAACCGATTTGGCTGAAAATTGGTGGGAAGGTAGCTTAGAAAATTTTTAGTAGGTAAGTAGTGGGTAGGTAGTCGAGAAAAGGAATTAGTAATAAACAAGCGTAGTCCGAAAAAGACCCACCTGGGCCCACCTGGCCGTTGTATTTATTACTCATATTACACCAAAAAAAAGTAACAATTTTAGTATAGAAATATTACATAGAATTGAAACCGAAATCTTAAAATAAAAAAAGTACGATACAATACACCACAATTACCAATGGCTACCAATGTGTAGCCAATCATATCTGGTATAATAATAGAATCAAAATAGATAAAAAAAAACTACAAAACTGTGAGCATTTTAATGCTATTGGTTTACACTAAAAATCCCATAGATGGTTTTAACAATCAACGTGGCACTGAACTTTATAAATCCACTGTTTAGTGGTTGACAGACAACTTCATCATTTTGACATTTACTTTTTCTGTTTATTTTTGTTTTCGTAAGTGTTTTTGCAGATTTTTCGCATTTATTCCAGTTAGACAAGGCTTAGCTAATTGAACCACTGTAATCTAGATGTTATTAGGAAGAAATCAATGTTCGTTTCATTATTAAATGCTACAATTGATGAGGGTGGCCTAATCTCTAAAAAAAAAATTATCTCCTTTCGACATTCACAGATCAAATTTCATTGGAGCAGCTTCATCCCAAGCTTATGACAGTAGGCTTTCAGGTATAGCTCCCGTTTTATAAACGATTTGAATTTATTAAAACTAAGTGCTTGAATATGGCTCCTAAGTTTATTGTAAAAGCGTATACATTGGCATCTGAACCCAAAATTTAAATAAGACAGTCCCCCAAAAAACGCCCCCCCGTGTCGCCAACTTCGTTGTGTTATAGCTGATGAGAAGAAGCGGCGGAACAAACTCACCAGCAACACATCTCTGTCAGTCTGTCTCGTCTGTTATGTTAGAAGAATATTATACTTTAATATTATACTTGATTCTATGTAATAGTTTCCAAAAAAAACATAAATTCATGTCAGAGATCATTTAGCTCAACTACCATACCAATAAAAAGGATAAAAAATAATAACAATGTCAGATTTTAAAAAATAAATCAAATGTCAGATTTTAAAAAATAAATCAATGTCAGATTGTAAAATAACAAATCTCAACGAGCTATATAAAATGAGAAATTAAACTGGCCTGACTTAATATTAGCCGAGCTGTCACCATTGTTGTCTAGTCAGGCGGAAACAATCCCTCAGAGAATAGAGTTTCAACCCTTTGATTAAATACATGGCAAAACAACAGGCCAGATTTGAAGTTAAAAAAAAACTAAAAATGGACTCTATAGCCATAAAGTCCATTTTTAGCATTTTAATTTTTTAACGGGATTTTTACGTGAGTTTTATAATTTTAATAGGTAATAGTGTGTTTAAAACTTTATTTATGACACGTAGAATACATACTACTTTCGCCACCCAAGGACCCCCGAAATTGACACCCATAGCAGGTTATAAACTAAAATAAACAATGTCCACAACCTTAGATTTTAAATATGTAAGTAAACAGATATATGTATAGATTCTACAGCACCACAGGAAAAGGGTGGCTTGAAATCTGGAAATATACTTTTTGCATTATGATTAAAATTACGATTTGTGCTCAATAGTGTGCAGGAACTACAAAAGACGATTGAAAACAACTAAAAAAGTAACCTGTCATCGTTATGCAAAGTTTAATAACCATATTATAGAGAAACAATTAAATTAACCAAAAAAAAAATATCATAAGATGTATCGTCATGTTTACAGGGTTGCCTGTATAATGAATGTAAAATTTCATTGATTAATCATAATGCAAAAAGTATATTTCCAGATTTCAAGCCACCCTTTTCCTGTGTTCCTTTAAATGCGAAAACTCCCACAATATGTAAAAAACCCAATTGAAGGAATATAAATTTGAAAATCAAAATCAAATAATATTTTTTTTCCCTTCTTTTTTTCCCCAGGGCTGGTATGACTCAGAGCCTTGTTACACAGTAAAAGTTTCGCTTACTTGTGTGCGTGACACGCACACAACCGTTTCAAATCTGGCCTGTAGTTTTTGCTGCAATTGCAGCGCAACTCTCTATCTGGACATGTATATGTCACCGTAAAATTGACAAATACGTTATGTTTTAATATCTCTTGCAATTTCATAAAATCTCGAAATATTGTCAAACGAACATACTGCTTACAACAAAACACATTATTTTTCGTGAAATGCATGCGTTGGCAGTCAACTCACGTGGTGTGGAGGGAAGGAGGGGTCCCCCTTGCCCAGTGGTACAACTCTCATGGAAAGATAATGTACCATTCCTGAGAAACATCGATTAAATAACCTGACCTTAAAACACTTTACACTTTATATTCCCCTAAAAAGCGTCCATTCCGAGTCCATTTCCGAGTGCAGGGTTTATAAGAACCTACCTAACCTAACGGGGGGGTCCCCCAAGTCCCGATTATGGGGACAGAGATACTTCCGTATGTTCAGTTGACAATATTTCGAGTATTTACAATATCGCTAGAGAGAAACACGTTATATTGTAAACGTGTTTGATAATTTACGGTGACATACCTATCAAAGACTTCAGACTAGAACATTAGACACGTTCTTGCCGAAGTATGTAGCACGTCGGTATCAGCGACCGCCTTGTGTTAAGTGATCCATAGGTTCGGACGTTTGCTGAGACATCCTCTTTTTGTTTTTATTCAGATTTTTTAATGGTAAGAGATTTCAAAAAGAAAGTAGTTTTTGTTTTTGTAAATAGCTTTTTTGACATTATTAAAGCTTGAACGTTTCCAAATTTTTACAAAATAGTTTTTTTTACCATTTGAAGGTTGTTTCACTGTAAACGTATTGTTCGTCGTTTCGTTGAGCTCCTTGTGTTATAAGTCGAGCTACACGATAACTGACAAATGCTTGCACTGACTGGACAGGTTTACTCAAATCTGTATGGTTCTTTCTTCAAAAGACCATCTCAGACACTAATATCTACATGATCCTCATGTGAATTGAGCAAGATTATGTCTGGAATTCAAAAGAGACTATGACCTCTGAGTTTGTTTCGGCTGTTTCTTCTCAGAGTAGTCAGGTACGAAACACCGGCCCCATCTAGTTTAAAATTAAAATTGACGTGTAAAAGTGTTTGTGAAAACCTACTTACAAAATAAAGATCATTTATCATTTAAGCAGTGCTCTTTATCACAGAAATATAAGGGTACTTTTAACCGACTTCAGAAAGGAGGAGGTTCTCAATATGTCAGAACCTTTTTTTTGTTTTTGTATGTTCACCGATTACTCAAAGACGTCTGGACAGATTTCGTTTTTTTTTTTGTTTGAAAGAGTATACTTCCTCTTAGTGGTCCCATGATAAGTCCGGATCTGAAGATGGAATCCTGGAGAAATAGAGAGAACTCAATAAAAAAAAATATATAGGCACACTTGAAACGATTTAGGTAGTTTTGGGTAGAGTACTTTCTCGGAGAAATGAGGAAAATGGGACCACCCATTTCAATTTGGCGAAGATCTGATGAAGAACTTCGGACATAGGCACCGGAACTCATGAATAAATGATATCAAATGGACTGGGATGGCTGAAATCTCATATCTGTCTATTCCCAAGTAACACAGTCTAGGAGGTTTAAAACAAATCTGTCTACTGACAGTCTATTCATGGTTAATCTTTAGATAGGGGCTTTCTAAAGATGGTTTCAATAAAGAAAATGTATTCTTATAGAGTTTCTTTTCTCAAGCTCGTTTATTTTTAGAGCACTTGTTCTATAGCACACCTATTTCAAGTATGTCTTTAGGTATATTGAATGTTTTAGGATAAAATGCTCTACAAATAGTTAATAAAGCCTAAAGGTACCTAACTTGAAGTAATTTTATAGAAAGATTGGTATATTTTAAGATAAAACATTCTATTATTTCTATTATTTAGCTATTGGTACTCTTATCTTTGTATATAAAGACAATTAAGTCTTGATAAAATACTTCAATAGATATTTTTTAGTTTGTCTAAAAAAGTGATAGTGAAAACGTGTATTTAGTGGTTTTATTCCTAAAAATGCCTTAGTTAAGTGCATTTGTATTAAATATTTGAATTGGATGATTTTATGCAATGGAGACAATGAATAAAATAAAAAAGGTCTGGTGGTTTTCGTCGAAAAATTAAAAAGAAAAAAAATAAGAAGAAGAGATTCAAGATAATTCAGATTCCGAATCGGAATTTTCTCGTAACTTCCTCCAAAACGCAAGAAATTGTTCTGAGACAGAAGATACAACTGAATTTGAAGTGTCTCCTAGAACATCACAAAATTACGTTAGTGAGCAGTCCGACTCGGATGAAAACAATCCAAAAAACGACGATGAAATTCGATCCACTTGCCTCAAAAGTGATCTGCGCGCCAGTGGTCAGCAACTCATGCTATAACTCACATAGCCTTGAAGTACTTATTTCAAATAATAAATAATTTTCAACCTGATACTCTACCAAAGGATCCGAGAACATTGCTCCAGACTCCAAGAACAATTGAAATGAAAAAAGTCGGTAATGGCGAATACTGGCATCACGGGCTGAAGATTAATCTCACAAGATATTTTCAAAATTTGACAGAGAACAAAATAGTGACAATCGATGTTAACATTGATGGACTACCTACGTATAAAAGCTCGAAAGTTACTATAGTACATACCTGCTATTTTACACATGTTCTATAGATAAAACAGAAATATCTTTTACTTACCCTCTTGAATTGATTAATTAAATTGCTCTGCTATTGCATAAAATGGTCTGCCGTTCACAACACATCAAATTTGATGTGTTGTGAACGGCAGACCATTTTATGCAATAGCAGAGCAATTAGTCAGTGAATAGGTAATTACCTATTCACTGATGAACGTCTAGAAATACTGTGAGAAGATAAAAAGGAATACATAGATGACAGTTACTAGGTAATCTTAAACTATTCATAAATCTGTTTATTCTTTCACTACATAGTTTAGTATGTAGCAAGTGAAATTATTCTCGTCATAGAGCTAGAGCCATACTACAGAAAATTCTCTAGTGTTTGTTCTATTAAATTCGTTTTTCTAGTAAATTTTATCTTGACGCCATTTTTATGACCTGCTTTTGCTTCAAATGATTTTCGATACCATATTCTAATGCTTATTTTTATGTTTTTATTATTTAATTATCTCTTATTAAACATTTAATATGTTTTAAATAACTATATTTCTAATAAAATGAATATTTTAAGCATTAAACAGCAATTAAAAAAAAATACTCATTAAAAATAATATTCATATGTGGTAAAAAAAAAAAAAACTTGCATTTACAGCGGGCGCTCTTATTTTAAGAGAGTTTTACATAATATTCGACGATAGAATGTCAATCGCATATAGATTTGCTTGTTTACCCATTATCAACTAGCTAAAACACAAGTAAAATAAGAAATTTGTTACGCCATGATGCAATTCAATTATAAGTTTAAATAACTCTTGTAAGTTCTGCGCCATTATGTGTCGTTGTCAATTACAAATCAAATGTAACTTAAAGTTGATAGTCTTGAGTTAATTTTGGTTAAAAACTTGACGAGTAAAGACTTCTTCAAAGGTCTCAACTTTATCTATAAACTATCTACTAGTAAAAATTGTGGTCTATAAACAGTTTAGTGAGGCACTAGAAATATCTCTACAGACAATTTGAGAATTTACAACTCTTATCTCTATCTATTCATGTTTTCTTAACTCATTCTTATGAGAACGGATAAGGTTGTGCCCACTTTTACTAAACTGTGTCTATAAGCGTTCTTGATTACTACTAGGGAGATATTTTACTCTTATGGTAGACAATTAAATTAAATTCTATTAGATATCTAATAGTCCGTTTATAGATGCAATTGTGTTATTTGGGTTGTTTACACGAGTTCAAAACATAACATCACGCCGGTACGCTGTGAAGGGGTAACATAGCACAGCACATGTGAATCACTAAAAAGTGAAAAATAAAAACTTTTTGCAAAAAACGAAACCGTTTTAGTAAAACGTCACGTATATATGTCACCGTAAAATTGTCAAATACGTTATATTGTAATATCTCTAGCGATATTGTAAAGTCTCGAATTATTGTCAAATGAACATACTGGTTACAACAAAACGCATTATTTTTCGTGAAATGCATGCGATGGTAGTCAACTTACGCGGTGTGGAGGGAAGGAAGGGTCCCCTTTGCCCAGTGGCACAACTCTCATGAAAAGATAATGCACCATTCCTGAGAAATACCGATTAATATAACATAACCTTAAAACACTTTATATTCCCCCTAAAAAGCGTAGTCGACGGAGCCCCGCTTCGCGGGGCCCCTATTTCCGAGTGCAGGGTTTAAAGGAACCCAACTAACCTAACGGGGGGTGCCCCAAGTCCCGATTATGGGGACAGAGATACTTCCGTATGTTCAGTTGACAATAATTCGAGACATTAGAATACCGCGAGAAAAAACACGTTATATTGTAATATAACGTGTTTGACAATTTTACGGTGACATATATATATCAGAAGACGAGAAGTCAGATTTGCATGATTCTTTTTTTAATAAAAAGCGTATATCTCAAAGTTGGTCCCATTTTAAGTAAAACTCGTGTTTGGGCTCATTTCATATACTTAGATGAGAACTTTAGATCTAGCTCGAGTATGACGTCATCGAAGGTCTGGCGATGGAGATGACAGGCGGTTGCAGGAGATCCTCAAGAGTTTACAGCATCTATAAATCGCGTTTGGGTTTTTTTCATGCACTTCGATGAAAATTTCAGACCAAACTAGAGTATGACTTTCATCAAAAGTCTGATGATGGAGATAGAAGACAGTTGCAAAACGTCCTCAAGAGTTTACAGCATCTATATCGTGTTTGCGCTTATTTCATGCACCTTGATGAGAACTTTACACCTAGCTGTGGAGTATGACTGTCATAGAAGGTCTGACGGTAGACACGGAAGGCAGTCGTAACAGGTCTTCAAAAGATCACAGCAGCTATATTGTTATTGGGCTCATTGTATGCACCTTGATGTGAAATTCAGACCTAACTGGAGTATGACGGTCACTGACGGTCTAACAATGGAGAAGGAAGGCAGTTGCAAGAAGTCATAAAGATTCTACAATCTAGATCGTGTTTGCATTTATTTCATGCACCTTGATGAGAATTTTACACCTAGCTGTGGACTATGACTGTCATTGACGGTCTGACGATGGACACGGAAGGCTGTCGCAAGAGTTCCTCAAGAGATTACAGCAGCATTATTGTTGTTGGGCTCATTTTACGCACCTTGATGAGAACTTTAGATCAAGCTGGAGTAGGTATGACTGTCATTGATGGTCTAACAATGAAGACGGAAGCCAGTTGCAGGAGTTCTTCAAGAGTTAACAGCATCTGTATCGTGTCTCGACTCATCTCATCCTTGATGAGAACTTTCATCCTAGCTGGAGTATGACTGTCATCGAGTGTCTAAGGATGAAGACGTAACGTTTTCGAGGGGTGGCGGCGGCGACCTCTCGCGTCCGGCCCAGGTTCACTTCATGGTCCGAAGCGAGAGGAAATGAGAAGACCTTACCTCCTTGCGCGAGATAGTCATGCTAGCGAAGGAGGTGGCGGAATGTGAGAGGGAGAGAACGTCTCGTCCCAGCTGCCGTGGGAGATGCACCGGGCGTTGGGGGCCACGTGGTGGCCCCAGGCCACCATAGGCGCGAGCCTATGGACGGTGAGCAATGGCCTAACTCGCCGTCCATCAGTCTTATGACAACAGGCCGTTTCGATGGCTAATTCGTATTCCACGCGCACCTTAAAGAGATGTCAGGAGAAAGAGAGGTGTCCGCAAGACCCGATGCCTGCCAGGGTTGTTGTGTGAACTGTTCGAAAGAGATACCGTGGGCCCGGAACACAAAGGGCGAAGAAGGAACATGAATGGACCAGTAAAACTCTGACGCTCCCTTCCGCTCCGCCAAGAGTGAGATACCCTTATTTAGAAAAATAAGTACATTTTTGAGCGATATAATAACATTATAAAGCTTGAACGCGCTAATTTCAGGAAGTACAAGTTCGAATTAAAAAAATCTTAAACTGCTGTTGTTCTGCGATAGCATAATTATACATGCCAAATATGTCTATCTTTTAAGTTTGAGTCACGTTATCTCTAAACCTCTCTCTCTTATGTGGCGCAGACAAAGATGCACGGGTCAGCTAGCACGTCATAATAAAATAACAAGACAAGATTTAATCTTGATGTTTTTCTTTCACCATCATCATCATCATCTGCCTGCTTTTTCCCAACTATGTTGGGGTCGGCTACCAGTCTAACCGGATGCAGCTGAATACCTATATTTTATGGAGCGACTGCCTATCTGACCTCCACAACCCAGTTAATACTGGGAAATACGATACCACTTGGTAAGACTGCTTGTCAGACTTTTTAGGCTACTGACTACCAGTTTTTCTTTAACCATTGTAACAAAAATAAATTAAAAGAGACGAAAAAGACATATTGGTATTACATGGCCGGTATCGAACCCGCAAATACGAATCCTCTAAATTAATGACCGAGTTTAGAGAGATCCAATGAAATTAAAATTTGTAATTTTTTTTTTTTTCCTTTTTATCTAAAGCGCACAGCAATGTCGGAAATGGCACAAGGGCATAGTGATAAGATAAAAAACTCTAAATGAAGTGGAAGCTGACTAATCAATTAGTATGACATAATATATTTAATATTAAAACATTCTGCCCAACATCAGTCGCGATTGGTCATCGTATGTGGTTACCACTACAAACGCTCTGTGTTACATAACAGTGAAGAACTTACAGTTTTACAAAGTTTAGTACAGTAGTTTACTGTTACTCTGGCCACGTCCACTACTTATACCTACCCAACGCGTTTTACTCATAACTTCTAAAAATCAAAACAATCATGGCACAAAATAGTGAAAATGGCGCACGTCTTGCTAAGAAGCCAAAACTTGAAACAGACGCTGGCTCAGCGCAAGAAGAAGTGGACCGGGACGTAGAACTGGTGAGGATGTTCTGTGTGGATCTATTGCCTCGTTACTTATTTGAAGGAAATGGCTTCCAAGAATTTATTAGAAACATATCAAGTTACTCCATGCCTAAAAAGCTGTCTCTTGATATAATTCGGAGAGAATACAGAAGAACTAAATCATTGTTGATGGAAAACTTGGCGTCGGTGTATCACGTGGCAATCTCGATAGACACCTGGAAGCTGGGCGTAATGGGCCAACGTACTGGACGGACCATGCGGACTGCCACTATACATTTTATTTATCAAGGTAAACCCATTTCTCAGATTTTATTCACAAAAGAGGCAAACTTGCGAAAAGACTGCAACATAGCCAAAGTAATAAAGGACGAATTAAACAAATTCAAAGTCTTCCCAAAAGTGGTGTGTTTTACAATAAGTAGTCCCGGAAGTAATAATAGTCTACTACAAGCGGTACATAGTTTGCACAAACCAAGCGTACTTTGTGTAGCTTCTCAATTATCCACAGTTATGAAAGAAGCTTTCACGTTTATAAGTGAACATTCAGGTTTCCAGAAGAACGTGAAAGACGAGCAGTTCATTTGGCACTATCAGTACTCCGAATTAAAACAAATTATTCGAGGCAACAGTGGCGACTTCGTTCAGCATGAGAAAAAAGTACTTGATGAATGCCTCCAAATGTTAAAACCATTCAAAGAATTTAATGACACTCTGTCTAGGCAGCAATACCTTACCTTATCTTTTGTAATCCCTCTCATTGTCGGTTTAAAATTACAAATAAATAAATACTCACCGACGACTGATCTGGCAAAGCAGCTCTTGGAGAAAGTCAAGGAGTGGGTTGCTCAATATTTGGGACCGTATGAAAACGAATCAATTGCACAGAAGGCGACATTCATGGACCCCAGATTTGATAACAAAACTGTTTTTATTACACAAGAAAAAGTAGATTCCATTAAGCAAGTTGTTATAAACGAAGTAATGCAAGGTGAGGATCCAGGCCTGCAACAGAGTCCAGTTGCTTCAACTTCCAACAATCCCACAGAAGAGAGAGGACCTCTACTGGATTATCTGGATGCTAATGTAAAGACTGAGCGTGACGTGACGAGTTCTCGTGCACAGACTGCGGTGGAGCACTATGTCGGCATACCCGTCTCCAAGTCCAACGACGACCCTTATAAATTTTGGGAAGAGTTTAATCGTGTATCCAGGTGCAGTGAATTCTACAACATGTCTCAGAAGTACTTGTGTATTCCCGCGACTACGACACCTGTCGAGTCTACTTCTGGAGACTTTCTGTGGCAGCAAAATGATTCCAATAATATTAATTTTAACGAACGCAGAAATTTATTGGAGCTTGAAAGTATCAATGAAATATTATTTTTGCATAGTTATTATTCCAGAAATAACTGAATATCTAGTAATAACTCAGTTTTAATATTTACTTTAATATTTTTAAATATTTTTTTTTCCTTTTTTTAAGGCTAGTTTTTGCGGGCGACTTCGTCCACGTAGATATTGTAGTTAAAATATAGGTAATCCAACAGTAATCGCACTTCCATAGTAAATGCCAGTTTCACCCTCTATAAGTCTATAAGGTTGATTTCCGTGATAATCCTAAGAAAGGAAACTAACATAAATACTTAGGCTACTAAAAAGTAACAAACTTCTATACATACTTTCGGACATCCATACATCCTAACAAGCTTTTGCATTTGTAATATTCGTAGAATTACTTTAATGCTTTTTTAAATTAAAGTTTTCCTTTATTATAAGTTTTGAAATGTTTACTATACCTACCTATTTTTTTTTCTTAGGATAATTTAATACTTATAAATATCTAGAAACTTTAACGTTTATTTTACATTTAGAATTGTTTTCCTAGAATGTACAAAACCACTTATAAATCACCCATTTACCAGTACTACGGTAAATGGGTGATTTTTAAGTGGGTTTGTACCTAAGTATTGTAATTGCTTTTGGTTATATAATTAACGGTGATGATGACATTAATACGACTATTATATTATATAAAAAGTTACTTTTTTAATTTCTTAAATACAGATTGTGGTTTACTGTTTTATTTGTAGTACCTTCATAATTATGTACCAAGGCAAAAAAAAAACAAAACATATTAATGTTAGGTTACTTAATTTAGATAAAAGTTCGTATTGATTTACTGTAATGTAAGTACAGGAAATAATAAAATAAATAATATGAAGACGGTACTTTATTGTTGCGGCACCCAATACATAGCATATAAATGTATCTTTTCTCTTTTTTCAAAAAAAGAAGTTCTGAAATATGCAACAGCAGTCTATACTAGGCTATAGAGGTCTACGCAGACCAGGACGGCGTGGTAAGGGATTTCAAATGTTTGCCAATGGACATTCAAACGTATAATATATATGACAGCGTCACATTATAAAAACCGTTAGATTGTAATATAACTAGAGAGATTGTAAAATCTTGAAAGATTGTCAAACGAACATAGGTACTGCTTACAATATCTATGAAATGTATGTGATGGAAGTCAACTCGCACGGTGTGGAGGCGGGGGAGGGAAGGAGGGGTCCCCCTTGCCCCATGGTACCACTCTCATGAAAAGATAATGTAACATTCCCGAGAAATATCGATTAATATACTCTAACCGCAAAACACTTTATATTCCCCTGAAAATCATTTTAAAGCATAGCAATTATGTCGTATAAGTGCAGTTCATAGGTTGAAGGTTCGCTGCTGGTCGGAGATTAGTAGTAGCGTAGCTAGTAGCTAGTTTACACAAAACATTTTTTTGATGCCAATCATAATTTTTTATTTTACATAAGACATAAAGGCGGAAAAGTTACAAATACATTACAAACGAGTACAAATCCTACTATCTACAAATAAAAATGCTTTGTCCTTCAGGACTATCTGATGGATCAACGCACAGCCTAAACCGCAGATTGTAGAAACCTGAAACTTGGAGGGTGTATTTTTTCTGTATAACGTAGGCATACGGTAAGAAAGAATTTTGAAATTATACCCCGATTAAGATTGTATGGGAAAATGTGATTCCTTGGTCCAATCTACTTTAAACTTTGCAATCAACTATATTAACAGAATTGATGGACACGTTTCATATTGCATTTAAATTCATCCCCTAACGTGGTTAAAAAAGGGTAGAAAGTTATTTTGGCGGTGATTTGTTTCGAATTTGATATCACTAATCCTTCGAGATTTTGATATAAACTACTAGTTATTTTGATACATGTTTCAAAACCCAATCCGATTTTATTCCAAAAAGGTTGAACTCACATAAAAATTTGGTGCAAAATTGCACAAATTGCACGTCACGCGGTTTCTCCCGCGTAATTCCCGTTCCCGTGGGAGTACGGGGATAAAATATATCCTATGTTACTCGTGGATAATGTACCTTTGGAATGGTGAAAGAATTTTTAAATACAAGTCTATTCGTTTTAAGCCTATTCATTACAACCAAACAAACACAGTTTTCCTCTTTATAGATAAAAAATATTAGTGTAGATAATCAAACAAAGTGGCGCTGTGTGTTAATGTCCAGCGATATTTATTTATTTATTAAAATTTATAGCCTCGATATTAATTATGACTAGTTATGACTTTATAAGTCTATCACTTAAATATTAATTTACGGAGTAGTAGCTTTTATTTAGCAAAAATTGTCTAAGGGCCAGTTTCACCGGTTGCGGATAAAGTGTCGCCTAGCCTAGCCTATTAGGCTATTAGGAACTTATCTGCCAGATAAACTAACACTTTTTGTTTCACAGGTGTCGGATAGCGATATCTGGTAGATATAGTATTATTTATAACTAGCCTTTAAGTGGTAGATAGTATTAACTATCAGATAACTAACCGACACTTTATCCGGAACCGGTGAAACTGGCCCTAAGTTTTCTTAACCTTTCTATACTCGCGCCAATTTTTGTAACACCTATACTCGCGCACGGTTTCACAGACCGATAGTTCGTACCTCTACAAGATATTTTTTTTACTATAAAGCCCAAATAATATTATTATTATTTTAAAGTTTAAGGTATAATAAAACAAAATAGTATGAAACATACTTAGTTTATTAATTATTTTAATGACTTTCCGTCTATCACAAATCAGTCTTTTAATTCAAGTTTTTTTTCTTATGTCCTACGAAAAGAAACATAAAATCTTTATATCTTTTTAAAAACAAAATAAACTTCTAAATAATACAAAATAACCTATCAAACTACCTTTTTATACATATTTGGCTTAGTTAAGACCTTCATCATAGCAATCAGGACACACGGTCACAGCGTGCTCTACACAAAAGTATTTTTTACAAGTAGCGCAGTTGTAACGTGTCTTGCGGTTTTTTTTGGATGAGCCGTATCCACAACGACCGATTTTATTATAAATAGATGTTGCTGAAGACTCAGGACCATCTAATTTACATATTTTGGCGAGCCTCAGCTTTATAGTTCTTGGCAAGGATGTAATGAGAGCCCGACGTCTTAGTTGCGGATTGATCAAATCGTATGCTAAGACTTCAAGAAAGATTCTACGGCTAACTTTCTTATTAGGGTTGTTTTGTAAGTATATTATAAATGTATTTATACCCGCTACATTCATCAGGCTATAAAATACCACCATCGGCCATCTATTTGTACCACGAGCAACGTTGTATGCTTCGCACATTTTATCTACGGTGTCGACTCCGCCTTTCGTTCTATTATAGTCCATTATCATTTCTGGTTTTCCTGTGTCTTCATTGATCTGGGCATTATCGTGCATACTGGATACAATAGGACATTTTTTCCTTTTTTCGGTACGTAGGATACAAGATTGCAATTGCCACGGTGCCCGAATAGACTGGATTTTTCGGCTCTTCCTCTTCTAAAGACAATAACAAAATTAGTCAAAATAATATAATATAAAGTGACACAAATATATTTTACTCTACATACGTCATAAAGTGTTCAAAGTTTATAAAACACATATACATGCACAAAATATATTACACTAATACTTACATAAAAAGTTACACCAATACTCGCGTCGGTCTCACGGACCGATTGGCGCCAAATGCTACTACACGTGCGTTTCGCACAAACGCGCGGCGTGCACTGAAATGAAGCTAGCAACAAATCCGGCAGCTAGCAAGGAACTCAACTTCGTAGGACTTTTGTGCATAAAAATATTTACGAAAAGGTGCTTCGTTGGTCTCACAGACCAATGCGCGAGTATAGGAAGGGAATGTGTTTATTTTTTCTTCTTTTTTTATCAATCGACACTTGTATGATTATTATGACTCTTGTGTGATCGAAATAATTTGAGCCAGGACTTAAGAAAAAATTGCAAAAATATTGTAATGAGACTCTTAACCGACCAGTAGACAACGCCACAAACTTGTTCGAGTTTGAAGCAAACGATACTTCTACAGTAAGCCGGTGCCGATGTTTACTCACAGTTTATATAATCGAGTACTTCTGTTTTACGACAAATATTGCGCTTCTGTCGACGAGGCGTTATTAGTGGATATAGTAATACGGAGTAATGAGCGTAACAGCGGGGAACCGTGCGTCAACGACGCGGACCAGCCGTCTTCAATATATTATTATACTTATAACACTAGCTTTTACCCAGCTGCCAGCATGTCGCCCGCTTTAATTTATAGTTTCACAATTAAACTCTTATCACAACTCGAGTTGCGATAATAAAATAATTAACCTCATATCACAACTCGAGTTGCGATATTAAAATAATTCAATCATGATTTGAAAAACTCGTGACGCCATCTATGATCATAAAGACGTAATTGTTGTTTTCCTCGAACTCAAACTCAAACTCAAACTCAAACTCAAATCATTTATTTCAATTAGACCATTACGGCACTTTTGAATGTCAAAAATACAAAACTAAATCAAAGCTACAGTCACAGTCACAAGGCATAATAACTTGAGAAAGTACTGTAGTTGCCCATTCCCTTTTCAATCAAAATATTGTTACAAAATCTTGGTTACATCATTCATGTTGTGATTATACATATATGTGAGAACGATGTAGAAAGACGTGCACATTAAGAGCGTCCAGAGAAAAGATTAAATCAACTTAAAAAATATATAAATTAAAATTAACCGTGGCAGCTGAGAGTTGACCAGTCTCAATTGACAGCGCCCGTTCACGAACATGACGCATGTATCAGCACCATTCAACTCGACCATATTGAAGGGAATTAAATGACCCGACACACCCGCCACCATCACCGAGACATTTGAGTGAGCATGATATTCTCTCAGCCGCCAGGGCATATTCAAGTAAAAGATAACTAAATGTAAAATGGTGGCTTTACAATACATAGAACTCACACATGTGGTATGCAATTATATAATATTAAGAGATGGAATCTATACAATGCAAGGATATTTTTACAATCTTCTGCAGCTTCCACAATAACTTGACTGGGAATCAATTAGTTTGCTCCTATGGTTGTGGAGCAGGACCGGCATTGAGCCAAGCATTTTTATCATCAATGTAATCCCCCAACTTATAATATGCTTGACTACATAGTGTGCATTTTACACAAGATTTAATTTTCATCTCATTCAGTTGTAGAATGTGGGGAGGTATTTTATTGTAACATTTTAAACAGTACCCCATGAAAGAGGAATCTACTTTAGCAAGCCTGAAACCTGGCTGAACTAGTTCGTCCCTATTTCTAGTATTATAGTGGTGTCTGTCACCTCTTTTACTGAATAAATGCAGATTTTTCCTAACGTACATGATGTTTTCATATATGTATGGACAAGGTACTGTCATGATATTAATTTCCTTAAACAGCTCTCTCAGAGAATCGCGTCTACGTAAATCATATATGGCTCTGATGGCTCTTTTCTGCAGAATAAATATAGACTCGATGTCTGCAGCCCGTCCCCATAGTAAAATACCGTATGACATAATACTATGAAAATAACTAAAATAAACTATCCTCGCGGTATCAACATCGGTAAACTGACGGATTTTTCTAACAGCATATGCTGCTGAGCTTAGGCATCCTGCAAGAGATGTTAAATGAGGGCCCCATTGTAGCCTTGAATCGAGCGCGATTCCCAAGAAAATCGGGAACTATATTTCTATTCAGGATGAAAGGTACCCTATATTCTTTTCTGTACACCTGACAACGTACGAGCAAATCCAAAAAAAAACAGGATGATCTATTCACTGGTTTAAACGTCAAAAGGTAACAGACAAACTAACTTACTTTCGCATTGATAATGTTAGGTTTTTATATTAAATAACAGCGAGCCCGCGTAGTGGACAGTCTGTAAGCTCACAATGTTCGCACAATTAGAATTGGAGATCCCTCGTGTCTCCAACAGCATTTAAAGCTTTCGCTCCAGTTGTCATACAACAAGGTTGTCTAGTTGTTGCTTATATCCAATAGTTTGATGTGTAACTTCTCAAAGATGAGATTTACTGACTCAAATAGATGACATTACTCACAGGACCAAAGCATCATTAGCATTCTCTTGCCCTATAATGAAATTTATTTTAAGCCGGTGCAGCATGTTCTCCTTCTATACTTCTGGATTAGTCGTCATCTCAGGAAAAAACCCCGTTCTCATATAACATCTCTCGTACAGTCCAGTAATTTTTCTTTGGTTACTCGTATATGTGGTGTGCCGCCATCCAATGCCAGACTGCGTTTGAATAGTGAGCACAGCGCGCAACACAACGCCAGTGGTGATTCGAGGTATTGCGTGGGAGTACAGCACTGACAACGAATGATACAAAGCAACTAAGCTCCGCTGCACCTGATACCCTGAAGATGGTGTACATTATGCCAATCCGTCATTGGTTATTGCATCACAGTTTGGGGTGGTGCAAATAAAACCTGTTTTTTGAAGGTCGAGAGAGCTGACCCTAACAAAAAATAAAACCGACTTCAGAGAAAACAAAAAAGTGAAAAATAACTTCAGAAAAAACGCTTCAGAAGTCGGTGACCTTTGTTTGATTGATTTAGTTTTTTTGTCACCGACTTCTGAAGCGTTTCAGTGTCAGCTCGGTCCTACTTAGAGGACGGACGTGCCTCTCGCGATCGCGTGCCGTAGCTAGCAAAGTGCATACGCATCATAACAGTGTGGCCGACCCGTGCGTCATCAGTTCGCTCGGAGTTGTCGCAATGACCTAGATACTGTTTGTGTAAACATGCTTGATCATCATAACATATGTTAAGGCGAAGACATCTTTCACCGACATGGCTACGAAACCGCATACAATAAATTTGACTACCAATTTGGAACATGAGCTGTTTAAGTATTACAGCGAAGAAAAGGCAAAGCGGCAAGAACTACAATGTCAAGTAATGGAGCTTAAAACCGAAATGGAAAAGTTACGTGAAATCTTGCAACACCAAACTGATCAAACTGACCAAGAGAAAAATAAGGCCACTGAAAAGGCCAACAAAGAAAGTTCATCCAATCCTATCGAATATGAGACGGATGAGGAGGAACTAGCCAGAGAAACGGAGTGGATTAGGATAGAAAATAAGCGAAAAAAACGGAAGCTGAACCTTACGCTGACTCCCCCCTCCCAGGACAATGTTAGTAGTGAACAAGGGAATATAAAACCCAAAAAAACGCCAAAGCCACCTCCAATAAATGTGCAGGGTGTTAAAGATTACCAGTCATTCTATGACACAATAGCCAGTACTCAAGGTGACACGTTCACCATAAAAATGATGAACGGAGATTGCGTCAAAATAAATGCAACCAACGAAGATGCCTATAGAGAGATTACGAAGCTACTAACATCACATAATTTACTCTGGCACACGTATGAGAACAAACAAGCCAGACCGATACGAGTGATGGCCAAAAAGCTGCATCATACATGCCAGCCAGAAAGAATTGTGGAGTATCTGAAAAACAAGGGCTACAAAATTGAAAATGCTGCAATCAAATTGAGTTGGAGGAAAAAAGAACCACTCAACATGTTCATGTTGACATTCGATAAAGATGAAGATGTAAACAAAGTTTATGGAATCACCAATATTCTAGGGTGCAAGGTTGAAATCCACCCACTACGAGCATCTAAGCTTGTTCCTCAGTGCAAAAGATGCCAAGCTTATGGACACACCCAGAAGTACTGTTCGAAAGAACCAAGGTGCGTCAAGTGCACGGGCAAACACCTCACAGCAGACTGTGTGAAACCAGCACAAGATAAACCAAAATGTGTTCATTGTGGTGAGCCACATCCAGCTAACTATAGAGGGTGTATAGTAGCAAAGGAGATGCAAGTATTAAAAAGTAAATACACTAAAAAGCAAACTGCATCCCAACCAAAGAAGTATACCGAACCATTAGCTAACAAAGAAACGAATGAAAAGAAGGGAATGACTTACCAACCACCCAAGCCGTCCTCATACTCTCAAGTGGTCAAAAACAATTTGGAGATCAGTTCGGAATCAAAACTCGACCAAATTTTAAGCCTAATGTCAGCATTTGATGAACGGCTTAAAAAACTAGAAATGGGTGTCAAAAAAGCTCCAATTCGTCTGCGAAAATGATTAATAACCTCAAGATCATGGCTTGGAATGCTAATGGACTGCTGCAACACCAACATGAGTTACAAGTAGTCCTAGATACAGAAAACATCGATATATGCTTAATATCGGAATCACACTTCACACGACAGTCATTTGTAAGATTCCAAGGCTACAAGATATATCATGCCCTGCATCCTGATAACGCAGCAAGAGGAGGTAGCGCCGTCATCATTAGAGAGAACATACATCATTATGAACAGACGAAATGTGAAGATCAAGAAATGCAAGTAATCGGTGTTACTGTTAAAATGAAAAGATACGACTCGGTTACTATAGCAGCTATATACATCCCCCCAAAATACGCACTAAAAAAAGATCAATACAGGACACTCTTAGCGCTACTTGGAAATAGATTTATATTAGGTGGTGACTTCAATGCCAAGAATACCTATTGGGGTTCCAGACTAACTACTACAAAAGGCAGAGAGCTACTAAGTGCTATACAAGAAACCAAATCAGAGGTTCTTTCAACTGGAAAGCCGACATACTGGCCAACAGACTCGAGAAAAATTCCAGACTTAATTGACTTTTTTATATATAAAGGAATATCCTCTGACTTTATAAGTGCCGAAGAGGGATTTAATATGAACTCTGATCACTCACCAATAATTTTATATACTAGTGAACATGTCAAGCAGAGAGAAGGTATTCCGTTTCTCGTGAACAAGTTTACAGACTGGGAATCCTTTAAAATAGACTTAGACAGTAAAATAGACTTAAATATATTCATAAATGATAAGCAACAACTAAATTTAGAATTAAGCAAATTTATTGTAAATGTCCAACAAACTGCATGGGCAAATACACCCGAGAAAAAAGTAACTGTTAAGGTTCATACTTATCCAAAAGAAATAACAGATCTGATCAGAGAAAAAAGAACATTGAGACAAAAGTGGCAGCGAAACAGGTTTCCCCAAGATAAGACACTGTTAAATAGAAAAACCAAACAAATTAGGAAGGCAATCAAGAAAGTTCGCGACGAAAATTTAACTAGACATCTTCTTCAACTGACTAATGATCGATCGACTGATTACTCACTATGGAAAGCCACAAGGAACCAAAAACAACCTATTGCTCACATACCGCCAATAAAAGAACTAAATGGGCAATGGGCGATAAGTAACGAGCAAAAAGCATCAAGGTTTGCCCAACACCTAGAAGACACTTTTACACAAACCGAGAGCGCTGACCAAGAACTCCACTGGGAACAACAACAACAAATAGACCAAGAGATAAAACTTGTTACACCAAAAGAAGTATGTAAAGAAATCAGAGATTACATCAGCCTAAAAAAATCCCCTGGTTATGACCTTATCACAGGGGAAATCCTAAAGAATCTACCAAGAAAAGCCTTGGTAAATCTCACTAAAATACTCAATGCGTCTTTTAGACTAAAGCATGTTCCTGACCAATGGAAAGTTGCAGAAGTGATCATGATCCCCAAATCAGGGAAACCACCTCAAGATGCATCTTCATACAGGCCTATCTCCTTGCTGCCAGTGATGTCAAAGCTTTTCGAGAAACTACTTCTAAAACGACTGAAACCTATTATAGAAAATAGTAATATTATACCAGACTATCAATTTGGATTCAGAGAAAAACATTCAACGATAGATCAGGTGCATAGAATAACAACAGTTATTGAAAAAGCCCTTGAAGATAGGAAAGTATGCACCACTGTATTTTTAGATGTAGCCCAGGCTTTTGACAAAGTTTGGCACAAGGGATTGATTTATAAACTAAGAACTATGCTGCCAAAACAGTTCGCAGACATACTAGAATCATACATAACTGGTAGAGTCTTTAGAGTAAGGCAAGAAAATTCTTATTCTGAAATAAAGGAAATAAAAGCTGGTGTACCACAAGGAAGTGTTCTAGGCCCGGTCCTGTACCTATTGTACACATGTGATATACCAGAACTAGAAAATGCAACTATTGCTACTTTTGCTGATGATACCGCAATTATGTCCATAGGATCTAATCGCAAGGAAGCTGTGGTAAAAGTACAAACAGCAATCAATCAATTCTATGATTGGACCAAAAAGTGGAAGATCAAGTTGAATGAAACAAAATCCATTCACATTGACTTCACTAACAAGAAATCGGAACACAACCCAGTGTATATAAACAACAAAACTGTACCGCACGAAAACACTGCCAAATATCTTGGTATGACCTTAGACGCAAAGCTTCGCTGGAAAGCCCATGTCAAAAAGAAACGAGAAGAATTGGAAATTCGTTACAGAAGCATGAACTGGTTATTAGGAAGGCATTCCGCACTGTCAGTTCCTAACAAGATCCTGCTCTACAAATCCGTCCTTATGCCAGTATGGACTTATGGTATACAACTATGGGGTTGCGCCAAAGAAAGCAATGTCGAAATTATACAAAAATTCCAGAACAAAGTACTCAAGAACATCGTGAATGCGCCTTGGTATATAAGAATTGACGACATCCATCGGGACCTAAATATAGAGTTCGTAAACAGTATTATCCAAAAATATGCAGAAGCTCACGAACATCGGCTTCATCATCATGTTAATGTCGAGGCCATCCAGCTCCTCGATAACACGGACATAGTAAGAAGGCTCAAAAGGACTAAACCTTTTGAGTTAGTGTAGTGTAATGGAGTGATATTATTATATTTGTGAATTTACCGTGAGTGAAATATAGTACCTAGCTATTTATATGGACACAAGAACAAAGTGACATCGCCTTAATAGACGCTAAGTAAACGCAATGGACGTGTTCTTAGATATAATTTTACTTTTAGCAAATTAAGTTAGATTAAAATTGCTTATTAGCCTTATTAGGCTAGATTGTAATATAAATAAAAACCTTTAAAAAAAAAAAAAAAAAAAACTTTTTAGTGGTTCACATGTGCTTACCCCTTTACAGCGTACCGGCGTGATTTTAGGTTATGAACTGGTGTAAACAATAGACAGATATGAGATTTCGGCAATCCCAGTACCTACATTTGCTATCATTTATTGAGGAGTTCCGTTGCCTATCTCCGAAGTTCTTCATCAGATCTTCATCAAATTGAATTGGGATTACTTCGAGAAAGTACAATTCCTAAAACTACCCAAACCGCTTCTAGTGTGCCTATAAAATGTGAAGAGTTCTCTCTATTTCTCCAGAATCCCATCATCAGCTACTGATTTGATAATTATGAGACCACACAGGAAGCACCAGCTTTCAAATAAAAAAGAACGATCAAAATCGGTTCACCCAGTAGAAAGTACTGAGGTTACTAATATTTTCGAAATCAGGTGTATTTTACACATGTGCGTACCCCCTCAGAGCATACAGGCGTGATGTTATGTCATAATATAGTATAAACAATGAACCTACAAGCGATGGCAGCAATCACTGCAGATTTGCTGTGTATTTTTGAAGAGTTCCGTTGTATATCTCCGAAGATCAGCATCAGGTCTTCAGCAAACTAAAATGGGACCAAACGGGAAGCACCAGCTTTCAAACAAAAAAAGAACCATCAAAATCGGTTCACCCAGTCGAGAGTACTGAGGTAACAAACACAAAAAAAAAAAAAAAAAAAAAAAAAATACAGACGAATTGAGAACCTCCTCTTTTTGGAAGTCGGTTGAAAAAAGGAAAAAACTACCATTAAGTACCCCTCACAAAACCGCTTTCTCTAAACACCAATACTACACATTAAGTACATACATATACAAACAAATTCATAAAAATCTAAACATAGTCGACCTAAATAGATATGAAATTAAATCAAAATTGACGGAATGGCTACTGGAACAGGACTACCTACAAACAGAATCCTTAACCTAGCTACCTATATATCACCAATCACACACAACACACTCTCTCTCACACACATACACATACACACATTCACACACACATGCACGCATACGCACACGCGAAAACACACACATACATCACGTTTTAATAATATTTACTACTACTATTACTTAAATAAGCCTTATATTCATAGTCGCTGAAATTAGCTTATATGCATAGTCGCTCAGGTAGATCGACACAGTCTACTATTATACTTATCGCATCACTTTTTAAGCTGAATCACTGTCTCTCAAGATACAGGTTACCTAGTTTGAGAGGCAGGGTTTTCCATATTGTGTGCAGATCTCAGTGCTTAGATAGTACTGCATTGTGTTACTACCAACGCTCATGTACATTTTGTTTATACTTATAAAACATGTTAAATCTGTATTTTGGAAAAATAATGTTATTTATTTATTATTATTTATTTAAGCTATGCCTGAAAGCCTACTATCATGTTAATCACTACGTCGAAGATAAAGGCTTCGGATTAAGCTGCTCCAATGTTTGCTCTGTGAATGTCTAAATTTCGTACTTCGCTTGTTTATAATTGTTTCCTTTCTTTACACTGTGACATCGACATGAATACTTAGTTCGGTATTTTATTTTACATTTTTACTTTTTTATATATATTATGTACCTATTTTATTTTTATTTTGTGTGTGACTTTGACACTTAATTTTAATTTATTTTTAATTTATTTTTTTGTATATTTTTGACATATTATATCGTATTTTATTGACATTCATTAGGTCAATTATTATTCTTATTCTTTATTGCACACAAAAAAACAACAAATATACATAATTTCGACACTGTGTCCGTTCCCCACCTATTATCTAAGCTGGAGGCTACTGGCATTCGCGGACATGCCTTAAAGGTTTTCCAGGATTATCTCTGTGATAGAACTCAGTGCGTCAAAATAAATCATGTTATCAGTGACACCATTTCATTGAATTATGGCGTTCCTCAGGGCTCAATTCTGGGTCCTACCCTTTTTCTTATATATATTAACAACTTATGCAAAATGTCTCTAATGAATTGCTCAATCTTCACTTACGCGGATGATACGGCTATGTTGATTCACGGTAGTGACTGGCCTGAAACAGTTAAATACGCGGAACTTGCTCTGAACTCAGTGATGAAATGGCCTGTCAAATAATATCCTTACCCTAAATTTAAACAAAACGGTATAAACACTGTTTTAGGCTTTCACGGTTTAAAACTAAACTTATATTGTCACTTACGGGATATCTTCCGTGATTATTACAAATAACACACACACATGACATTAAAAACAATCACGGAAGATATCCCGTAAGTGACAATATAAAACGGTATACTTACCTTTCTCCTTACTATCCACCAACCTCCCTCCTCCAGATTCAATGGTGCTCAGAGCGCATACTTGCTCAATCGGTCTTTCTTCCTCACAATGTGGCTGCCCTCAAATCAAAAGGTGTGACTCTGTCAAGTACCTCGGTGTATATGTAGATAGTTCTCTGAGCTGGAAACCTCACCTCAGTAATCTCATATCGCGCGTCCGCAAGTGTATATTTATTTTTAAAAGGCTAAGGCGCTCCGCTGACGGCCGTACAAATAAAACTGTTTATTATGCCCTGTGTCAAAGCATAATAAACTACTGCATCACAGTGTGGGGTGGGACTCCCAAGACAATACTCCTGCCTCTGGAACGAGCGCAGAGAGCTGTTCTCAAGGTTATGACCTCGAAGCCTTTTAGGTATCCCACTACGGCTCTCTACTCCGAATGTCAGGTTCTCACTGTGAGACAGCTTTTTGTCCTTAGTACTATTCTGCGCAAACATCCTTCTGTGGTATATGATCCAAATACCACCAAAAAACGCAGACATTTCGAAGTATGCTCAACCCACGGATGTAGAAAGGCCCTTGCTCGGCGTCATTTCAGTATATTGTCAAACCATTTATATAATAAAATAAATAAACTCTGCTCCATTGCACCTATGTGTACAAAAGTATGCAAAACCAAGGTCACGAAGTGGCTCTTAACATTAACTTATAACGAAACTGAAGACCTACTATAGATATCCATCGCTTAACTTAATGTAGTTAGTAAAATAATATGTTTAAATTTATATTTATACAGACTTACTTACATAAACACATGTTTTCACCATATTTATCTATCCCTCACACATTTACACACCTATACATAGATACATAAATAGGCCACATCTTAGTTGAATTAGCTAGTAAATATAGTATTGTAATTTAATTGTGATATACTGTGCTCGTCTTACAACTATCGTTACATGTCCAAAGTATAGGCGAGGACGCTGGCACCCTAAACACAAGTTAAATCTTACATTGGGTGCCAGAGCTCATAGTAAACACTCTTTTCCCTAGTTGTACGCTGCATAGTGCTTAGATAAGTGTTTCGTGTACAATTATTGAAGGTAATAAATATTTTTTTTTTTTTTTTTTAATAATAGGTACTTGCAATAATATAGCTTATTAATTTTATTTACTTTTTGTAAATGTAAGGATCACTTTAGTCTGGCAGTTTGAGTACTATAAGTGACCTACTCAAATGTCCATGCTTTGATATTGTTCGTCGTTTCATTGAGCTCCTTGTGTTAAAAGACGAGCTAAACGATAACTGACAAATGCTTGCACTGACTGGACAGGTCCACTCAAATCTGTGTTTCTTTCTTCAAAAAACCATCTCAGACAATAATATCTGCATAATCCTCATGAGAATTGAGCAAGATTTTTTCTGGACTTCAAAAAAGACTATGACCTCTGAGTTTGTTTCGGCTGTTTCTTCTCAGAGTAGTCAGTTACGAAACACCGGCCCCATCTAGTTTAAAAAAAATAATAGTAAAAGTGTTTGTGAAAACCGATTTACAAAATAAACATCATTTATCTTTTAACTTCCCGAGCTCTATAACCCTTTGCTTTGATAACAGTATACTATACTATACTGTGTCAGCAGGGGCACGTGGCATCGCGTGCCAGCCAGCCACAGGTCGACACCTGGGGCCTTGCTCGATAACTCTTTCAACATATTTAAATTAGAACAATATTGATTATTCCTAGCTCTCATATTTCATTGGAATCGGCAATCTAGACCACGGTTAGCTACTTAGACAGGACTTAATTAACTTATCTACAGAGACTTAACACTGCTAAATACAATTGTTTTTCATTAAACATTGGACAGTCGTGACGTGATTAGGTACAAGCAAGAACAAGGCAGCGCTATATAAAATACATAAAATTGAATGCAACCTATTTAATTCGCAATACTAATTAGATTGAATTTTCCGAAATAGGAAACTCATTAACTTTCTAATTATCGATGTAGTTGCAATGAAACTTGTATGAAATCCTTAATTTTGTCTGTAATTTATGTACCTAACCTTCCCGTGTCGGACAGATTGCCCAAACGAGCCAACAATGTGAAACTGAAAGCACCCGAACGCCGGCCATGTTGTCGTCACGGCGCACGCGCCGCTCCGCGACATTTCACGGATAATTCGGCGGGAAACGCGGAAACGTAGCTGTGAGGCTGTGACCTCGCGTCTTCCGCGCTTCACACAAAAACACAGCCACCATACTAGCCTACGAGTCACGGATAATTGACAATAGATGGGTAATTGGGTGCCTCGCTAACTAAATATAACCGCACCCAGACATGGAGCGTACATCTGGCACTGGGAACTGATTCTAACAACGCAACGGTGGGAGGATCGCTGGAGCGGTCTGCGAGTTTTTATAGGAACTGTTATTTTTAGAATATTGCTACCACACCACCACGGCATTACACGCAGGTATTAGCGACCTGCAGTTACAGTTCTACAGGTCCTATAGTATATTTGTAAGAATGGATCAGGGTATAATTCCTCCGGGGTTGCGGGCCTGTTCGAAAGAGATACCGCGGCCCCGGAACGTAAAAGGCGAGGAAGGAACATGGATGGTTTTTAGTCAGTAAGAGTCTGACACTCCCTCCCGCTCCGCCCAAAGTGGGGGGGGGGTGATTTGATGATTTCCCATCCTTAAAAAAAAAAAAAAGGGTATAATTCCTTTGCAGTTGATTATTCCCAATTTAGGATTAAAAAACACAAGGTTGTAACAACAAGCTGACTATACATCTAAGCTAAATAATGAAACAAAAAAACACTAGAATTATGTCAGGTGTGTAGGAGTAATAGTTTTGTAGGTTAGACGATAATTAATTATAACTGTTTTACCTGGTAGTGAAAAAAGTGAAGTATCCGTATGTGATTTTAGAGACTTTGACATCAAAACTCAAACATTAGTGACGCCATAGATATAACAGACATTACACCACCAATCAAATCGAATGCAGCACATAATGATCATATTATAAGGAAATCCGTAAGTCGGGTAAGTGAAGAAGAAACCCATTTCCTAGGTCCCAACCGGAAGGTCAGGCCCAGAGCATCAAGGCTGCTGGAGATGCAACTCTTTTAATACTTACCAGAAGTAAGTACTAAATGATGACTGCCATAAGAAGTCACTAGACGAATACTGTGTCAAGGTTCTATAGTGTTTCAATCCTTTTGGAATGGTTTTAATTACCTATGGTCTTAACTTGTACTTGTTTTTTTTTTATTTTAGCCATAGTAATCTTAATAAATAATCTAAGAAAAGAAACAATTTACAACTTAGATTACGATCGACACACTAAGATATAAGGCGTCAGGAATTATGTTAGTTACATCACTTACATCACGAATCATGACAGTCAAAGATGGTAGGTATACGTACTACTAGTTCTAGTGAGTATTTTAGTGCTGCTATCTAATGATGACGTTGCATTCGATGGCGTTATGTTGTGGTTGAGAGCTTCGGAGTGCTTCTCTTTCCTGAGCTCTCACGTGACTAACATATACAACTTTGGTCGAGAACATCAAGTACCACACAACCACAAAGCTAGCAAGCCCCTGAAGCCTCTGAGCTGTGAATCTTCGAATCTTAGCTCCTCCTTGCAAACAACCGACTAAATGATGATGTAAGGTCTTCAATCAAGAGATGTTATGAACGTTTTTGCATTACTTTCACCCTTTAATTAGGGTTCGTCATCTAGTACACTTTACATGAATTTCTCCAGTCTGAGCTTAGCTTGTCTCCACGTGGTTGCAACAAAATTGTAGCCGAAGGTGCAAGCGCGCATTCCCACACAGTCGCACGGTCGCAGTCGCACAACAACCAGTCGCGGTTGCTCGCCACTCGGAACGTGAAGTCGGAGTTGCTAACGTTGCTATAGTGCTCTATATTGTTCTGTGTCAAGTCTGTGGTTGTTAAAAGACATCTTTAGAAAACCATAAGGTAACATACATATATCCTATTCAAACAGTAACCTTTGAGAAAACAATCCTTCATGAAATCCTTACCAGAACGTTGCATCACAATTTAAGGTTCAAAAAAGTAAGAATGTAAACCTTTATTAATATCGTTGTACGTACTACGCTAGATACTGACTTAATAATTTCCATTTCATACTCGTATTTACTGGACAGTGCCAATCACTGTGTCCACAACCCAGTATGTGGTGAAACCAGGACGTTTTGGCGGATGATAACCAAACTGCAGAGTACTGTCGAGACTGATAGTGGGGCACGTAGGTTCTACCAGAAGTACAGATATATTTGCATAATGAATGAGGAAGCTTATTGAAATATAGGGAGCTCCATCCAGCACCTTCTAGGGTTAAATGCAGGATGTTTTGGGAAACTACATAGTGCATCCTGGCCTAGACTTGTCCCAAGTTGGCTTGCAGTCTAACCGGATACATCAGAACACCAGTATTTAACATAGAACGACTAATGGACGATTACTGGATAACACGATACCGCTTGGTAAGAATGTGGTTAGACTTTTATAATGAGTGATATTGACTTTTAACACAAAATTTTGA
The DNA here is from genome assembly GCA_916618015.1 of Xestia c-nigrum. Lineage (NCBI taxonomy): Eukaryota > Metazoa > Arthropoda > Insecta > Lepidoptera > Noctuidae > Xestia > Xestia c-nigrum. The sequence goes on from OU745249.1 coordinate 26,107,584, forward strand.
TACAACCTTTTCTTGTAAGTTTATATGATACCAAACTAAAATGATCGGACAACAACCTGGATTATAAAGATTTACAAATTAATACGTGATATGTATTCCTAGGAGGAACCACGAGGCTGGACAATAACAGACGCTCCAGATGAAAAATGAATAAAAATTGCGATGAAACGCGTTATACACCATCTGAAAGTCGACACCTATTATGAATAAAAAAGAATATTACTGATCCGCAATTACACCATTTATCCTCAAATAAACAGAATCTTCCAATATTCTCAATACAGTTCTTAAAATAGAACGACAACTACTATTTTAAAAGTTGTGGTTAATAAAAGAATGTGGAAAGAAATGCCAAGTACAGTGAGTGCGCGACAGAGCGACCCAGCCGGCAGCAGTACGGTGCCAAGTTGAACCGGCCACAGATCAATAATATAAATTACTGTGCACTTGTTTCTAGGTTTTACAATTCAATCGCGCTTTGTATGGAGCTTCATGGTCCTTCCGCCATACTCGTGATCCCTGGCCGGGGATGTGGCGGGTAGGCTGATTTGGAAATTTCTGCGTTATTATAGGATTAAACATGGTTTTCTTTTCTACCTTTCATCAAAGTTGCATAACTCTCTGGGCTGAGAAAGTTGACCTTCTTACTTTTGTAAAACTTTTTTTATTTATTCGATCTCCTCAACAGAAACTACACGTTTACTTGCCACATACATAGAATAGGGACAAACACAAGTGTGCGCTTTCAATTATAAGAGACCATATCATTCAGTCTAGGATGCACATGCAGTAAAGGACTTAGAACATTTTTGTATGAAGCGTGCTCGGATTTATTCCGCCATTCCGATTCCTAGTTAAAGTAGAAAATATTTGAAGTCTTTTGAGGCAATAAGTTTTACATAATTTATTATATCTGATTCTGTACCCTAGTTATATTACTTGTAGGAGTCATATGATATTTTTTCGTCCACTCTTTCTCAACACTTCGTTTAACTTGATCTTAAATGCAACCTAACTAGTCCCACTTAAGGTCTTAAGAACCTGACCTTACTGCATAGTCTAGATCTTCAAGATGTAAAGGACGTAAGCACGGTTTCGAAACCGGCGCCAATTAATTAAATTATCTAATTAGTGTTAGACTAGTTTTTGTAGCACCCACTGATAGTCAGATCTCGCTGCAAGGTCGGGGGGCAGGGCTGCCAGGTAGTAATGATATGTATTTACCATGATATGCACGAGAAGTTTTTCTACGGAATTTTGAGAAGCTAGTTAATAACTAAGAATCAACAGGAAATCATGTAAAGATAGCTCGTCATACTTGGACTGCGTTTCAAGAAAAAAGAGGTCAGTGATGTAGGTAAACTGGGTACGGTTGAAACAATTTAGCTTTTATCGTTTATAATTTTGTTATTTATAAACCGAGTGACGATTATGATACATCAAATTCAAAAGTGAAGTTTTGGCTACGATATGGCTGTATTATTATAGTTCCCGGGTTATTATTTTTAGAAATATATGAAATTTAAAAAAAAAACGGATTTGTTGCAACCGTCCCCATGCCAGGGGCGGTTGAAACAGCGATTGGGGTCAGTTGAAACACATACAAATAATACAATAAATACTAAGGAAGCATGTATTATTTATCATTGAAACTAACTAAGGCACCACATAACAACATTAATCAGTCTTCAAGGTTTCATCAGCCTTTAACGAGTAGTAAACAATTAAAGAATTACACATTTACACATTTTGAATAAACTAAATAAAAACTTTTTTTAAAATCAAATAAACATTCCAAATAAACTAAAGAAAACACTTCTTAAATCAAATAAACATAAATAAGAAAGAAATAACAAAGAAAACAGAGCTTAGAGATTAATCAGAGTATTCAGATTCGCAATTGCGGCAAACGTAGCCAAGACCACTACTTTACGTAGTGAATCTCCAGCTTTTACCTCCTCATATGCATTACTATAGCTCGACAAGTTAATTTCTCCTCTGGAAGTCTTCCTCACTCGAACTCTCGGCATCTACAAAAAATAAAAATTTTGTTTCAACCGTACCCACAAAAAATGTTTCAACCGTCCCCAACACCACTTTTGGTAGAATATACTTTATAGTTACGACGGTAATAATAACACAGTAAAAATAGTCACTATCCCTTATTCTACAAGCTTCATAATAATTACAAACACACACTCAATACATTCACTTACAGAGAGCAGATAATATAAGCGTTAATGTCAGAAGAAAAATACTTACTTTTGGGTAATAAAAAACAATATGGCGTCCTGCACACAACAACAACGCGCGGGGAGCGGCGCGCTACTATATTCGCGTTTGGAACTGCCGTCCGCTTCGTTTTCCCCTTGCCGCCCTCACTCCCCGCGTAACCGTTTACGAGATATTTGCTCTGTTTCAACCGTCCTTTGTTTCAACCGTACCCAGTCTCCCCTACGGTCGGACAAGCCTGGTTTTGGTTTACAGTTTAACTCACAAATTACATTGTATTTAAACCAAATCGTATCAGCTTGAAAGTAACAATAATACTTACACATCTGTACAAATAAATAGAGTTGAACCGCCTTTTTGTAATTAATAAAACAGCTTTTTACTGATTGCATATGTCACCGTAAAATTGTCAAACACGTTATATTACAATATAACGTGTTTCTCTCCAGCGATATTGTAAACTCTCGAATTATTGTCAACTGAACATACGGAAGTATCTCTCCCCCCATAATCGGGACTTGGGGCACCCCCCCGTTAGGTTAGTTAGGTTCCTTTAAACCCTGCACTCGGAAATAGTCGACTCCGTCGATTACGCTTTTTAGGGGAATATAAAGTGTTTTAAGGTTAGGTTATATTAATCGATATTTCTCAGGAATGGTACAGTTTCTTTTCATGAGAGTAGAACCACTGGGCAAGAAGGACCCCTCCTTCCCTCCACACCGCGTAAGTTGACTACCATCGCATGCATTTCACGAAATATAATGCGTTTTGTTGTAAGCGGTACGTTCGTTTGACAATAATTCGAGACTTTACAATATCGCTAGAGATAATACAATATAACGTATTTGACAATTTTACGGTGACACATATAAAGTATAGGTATCGTATACAGTTTTTGTAGTCAATTAAATCAAATATTTTTTGTTTGTTCCGGCTAATGTCTAAACCTGTTTTGCCGGCACTTTTACTGGCAGAAGCTGATGTGTTATAAGGAGAATAGCTTAGGCTTCTGATTTTAGGAATAGGATTAAAACTCCGTGCAACAAAACTTAAACCCTTGAAATTATTAACAAAATCACAAGTAAAGGTTGCGGGCAAGAGCTTGTAGTCCATAAAATTACGAATAATGATGTCCGATAGATACTTCCAAAAAATATAGAAACACAAACCAATTTATTGCTTCATGTTTTCATAAAAGTTAAAACGTAAATATCACTCATTAATGAAACTATTATCGTATACAAAGCGCTCAATTTACTTACAAAGGTGGATAACATACGTTATTTATTTAGTAGGTCGAGCCATAACAGCCTTGTCGGTCATCGAACGCAGACACCGACTTATGAGACAGACTCGCGATAACCGCATAGCTTGGCTAAAGGCCGCTCACTACAAACTAAAACAACCCGCCATCGAAGTCGAACAAGCCGCTGATCCGCCAAACTGATGGCCGAAACCTTTCGCCGTCAATGCCGACAACAGTTTGGACCTGCCGTCGACACATGAGGCTGCCTTTCCACTAGATAAGTGCGAGGTAGTCAGGCGGTAAGCGAGGTAAAGGCGAGAGATGTTTACCACATGCAAGACATATGATACGAGAGCTGCGAGGTAGGACTGACATGCGCACACGCATAAGAGTCCACCTCACCTCCTCGCTCCGCCTAGCTGCCTGGGATATAGCCAAATAGCGACACCAACCAACACAAACTGCGTCAGTGTCGCTGTTGTACGAAAGATTGTTCAAAAGCCAAATATCTTACTTTGGAACGACTTACAAGATAGATCCAAAAAGTTTTACGCTATTCTAAAGTGCTATTCGAATTCGCTCTCTTATTGTTGGTTCGGTTATTTATAATAACTCACGACTCAGTAAATAATGTAGTTTTTGCACCAGGAGTGTATCACCTTAATCACGTTGGCAGATAATTGTGACTGGTGAAGCTATACGAGGGTCACGACCCACCACAAAGCTACGTGCGTATCGTGACCCACCACTTTTACCCATACTTGTTTTTTTCCTTAAGATTCCTTCATCCGCACCCCTTCTCACCGAGATTATGATATGCTGCTGTACCGTCATCACACATCATCTCTTTTATAATGGCATCTGACAAATCAATGTATGAAGCCAACTTCTGCTAAACTCCGGGTATATGTAGTACAACACCTTCATGTAGATATCTCTACATATTTAAAGTACTGCGTTCATGTCCATATTGTGTAGCCAGTAGCCACTGACCACGTGACTCCGTGTGATCAGGTAATCTCTCAAATTATTATGATTTCGGTAATAGAGTTTTTTAGCCAAATTGAGGCAAATAATAGGGCCACAATTAAACATAATTTGTTACAAAATGTTGGGGCATGTTAGGGAAGCGATTTACACACGTTTCGGAAATTGCCGTACCCGCCGAAATCGTCTGTCGTGCAGGATTTGACAGTAATTACGTACAAATTGGACTATTTTTGCGACAATTATTTCCGTCCGTGCAGGAAATTGTGAGAAAATTATCCATTTGAAACCAAAATTCTACCAGAAATCATGAATACTAATTCCCAGACTAAGCACAGTGTTGGGTTGGGTTATTCCTTTAGTATTGATGGCAATAGCTTCACCATTAACAAAATCTGGATGCTCTTTAAATACACCTATGACCTATACCTTACCTTATGGCAAATATAAGTGTAATCGGTGACTGCGAGAATTGCGACATCACTCCAGGTCCAGAACAATAGTTTGTCAATGCCAAGCTATATACATATACCATTAACTAGAGTTATTTCAGTAGTGATATCATGGAACTTGACCAGGGTCATTTCTGTTAATGTTGTTTACAAACTTCACGCCCGTTTTGTGTCACGGCATGAGCAGAATCAGAGGTATGAGCAGTTTAAATCAACCGTCACGTGGCGCGATCACTCAGAGCTGACTTTAAGTAAATTCTTATGTTCTATTGTTTCAAGACATTGGCTTGTGGAAAATGTTTAATATTTTTCTCATATACATTTGCTTAATTGAATTTGAAAAGCAGTGTTTGTTACAAACAATAAGCAATCTTATATTTAATATACCGTCCAAATGGGCTTACATATTAGTACTTATTCAAGTGGAATATATTTAAAGGACAATATACTTTCAGCATATTTCACGTTCATAAACGAATTTAGTTCCTTGTAAATTCTTACAGATTTTAACAAATAACAGCACTGTCTTCGAAATCTCACCAACGGTAAATACCGATTATTTCAAATCTTTTCCTGTCAAATGTCGTGATGTATATCGTGTCTAGTTACTTTACTGCCTAATACAAATTTAAATAAAAGTACTGGCGAAAAATGGGTATAGGTACACCTCTGCCTAACCGTCTGTATTTAAGGCGTGATAATATTGTGTTACGGGAACTAAAGCAGTGGCCCCTCAAGCTGCTACATCAGCAGTCTATATTCTGGAACTTTGTTCCACAATACCTACGTAATCATATCTTGATGTAACTGAACTGTGGTTCCAAGGAAGCGCTCAATTGTTGCCCGACCTAGAATGATTACCGTATTCTAGCTAGCAGAAGGGAAAACTAGTGGGCGTAAATCTGGAAGGATCTAGAACTTTTCTGTTTTACGCTCATATATTTAAAACTCTACAAAATTAAAATGTTCAATTTTAACGGTGTTCCATGTACCCCTTATTCAATCCAGGATCTTTGGCAGATTGTTATCCTAAGTACTGGTTGAAAATTTCCAAGTCTACCATGTAGGTACGTACCCTAGGTACCTATCACACTCTTATTTATTTGTCGTGCAAAATTTAGAACCAAATAGTTTATGTGAAACTATACTAATCAATACATATTATAAAACATAGTCTCGCGCTGCGTCTGTCCGTCCCTATGTATGCTTAGATCTTTCAAACTACGCAACGGATTTTGATGCGGGTTTTTTTTAATAGATAAAGTGATTAATGATGAAGGTTTTTGTATATAATATTATGCGGGTGAAGCCGCGGGCATCGGCTAGTAAAATTATAAAGCTGAAGAGTTTGTTTGTTTGAACGCACTAATCTCAAGAACTTCTGATTGAAATTAAAAAAAAACTGTTTTGTGTTGGATAGTCCATTTATCGAGGAAGGTTTTAGGTTATATAACATCACGCTACAACCAATAGGAGCAAAACATAAATGGAAATAGTTGCAAAAACGAGGAATATTAAATCCCTTTTGTGGGTTTTTTTCTCTTTTATGTGACGCAGACAAAGTTGCACGGGTCAGCTAGTTGACTGATAAATGGCTAAAACTAACTCATTGAACGCGTTCAGTTTTAGAATTTATTGACATACCTATCAATAACCCTTTGTGTCGCAAATTCACGCAATCAACTCTTTTGTTTTAGTTTCCGTGCAGGGTATTAATTTCCTCACAGTAATTAATTGTTCCAATTACAAGTGATTAGTGTCCGACACATGAGACAAACGATAATACAATAATAACTATGGGATTCATGTCGCTGTTTTCCCGGAAAGTAACTTTTCTGTGGGGTCACATAGCAGGCTTGTCGGAGAAGGTCCACTCACGACATCGACATGTCGAGCCGACACAAAGTTGAATTTAAATATTTATTGCATATTTAACGTTTTTTCTTCGAGTTAGTCAGAGATGTTCCTACAATACGAACACCCACATTTTACTTGTTACGTTAGAGGCTCATGTGCTTAACACAAGCTCAGTATTATGCTACCGAGATAAAAACAAGTCCTCATGGTTGCTTTCGAACACTAGCCCAATAAACAGGTGGTCCAAATGAGGACGTCATTAAAAAAATAGATTCAGGGGTATCCGAAACCACTGTGAGGATTTTGATCCTAACTCAGAGGACACGGTCTCACACACGGTATCGGTTTGCCCCGCGTGGGCGGAGCACCGCCATGTTCTTGTAGCGGCGATCGGCGGCAGCGACCTCTCGCGTCCGGCCCTGGTTTAATCCATGGTCCGGAGCGAGACCGCGGGCCTGTGGACGGTTAGCGACAGCCCGACAGGCCGTGTCGACGGCGCGTTCGTGTCGCCTTAAAGAGTTTTCAGCAGAAATGAAGGGGTCTGCAAGGGCCGGCCGGCCTGCCGGGGCTACGGGACAGTTCGAAAGAGTTACCGTGGCTCCGGAACATAAAGGGCGAGGGAGAATAATTAGTAGTAATTTTATCTTTTTTTTTCTTGTATCGACAACCACTCGAAACTAGTACGCGGTCGGATATTGTACCAATTATACAACAGACCTTCTGCTCTTGCACCATCGTGTCTTGATGATGTCACTGACACGCACGTGGCGCACGCGCACCTCCGCGCTCGCACGTGACTCCCGCGCCGAATGGACATGCTGCTACAGGACTAGGTCCATGAGTACGTGTTGAACTACCGTTAGAAACGTCACTATGCCTGCGGCTATAGAATCAGTAATTGTAGTCATGGAGGCGATCGAAATCGTGGATGTCATTATGTATTGTGTTAATTTTTTTAGGTTCTAGGACTCGGATAACGGAATAAACTGCACAAATGGGTTTGAATTCGGAGCTGTCAATAATTGATGACCACTGTGCTCGTTTGGTCAATAAAGTACAAGTATGTAAATAAACAATACCTTCATCATGAACAACAACAAACGAATCGCAATATAAATACATTCCTAATTGGTCACATTACATTAAAATAGGGTTCCGTTGGAAACAATGCAATTGCCAAGAGATTAGAGTGGGATGTCAATCAATGTGATTACGATAATTATATAAATACCTGATTGGACACATTGCATTTAGTTATATTAAATCAAGATGGGAATCCCACAGTTACACTGTGACAATTGTAGGGATGCCAGTTGTTCAAAATTCTTGAGGAGCAGTTTAACTCCAATAAAAGTAGAAGTAAGATAATAATGTTAACTTCTGTCGTAAATAATAAAGCTTAAAAAAAAATTAAAGCTAAAAATGCAAGAACGAGCCAAGCGAGTTAAGTAGTTGGGGCACCCGCAACTGGTGGGAAAATATAACGTCAGCAAATGCTGTATTGATTTTCGGAGTTATCAATAGTTTTTTCGGACGCCTCTGTGTCCTGGTCGCTGGTCGTAGGGTGTGTTAGTATTTAAAGCAGTACATTTCATATTTAAAGTATGCTCATGTTTTATTTTTTTAGGGTTGACGATATTTTGTGTACCTAGGTAGGTACACCAAATTTACCTAGGTAGGTACACAAAATTTCGTCAACCCTAAGAATAATAGTACATTTGCATCCACTCACATATGGGCACTTAGTAACGGATAGTAAATTACATAGTGTGTTGTTGGCATTATCAAATCAACGTAATGTAAAATTATTATTACGTATATCATTATTGAAATGAGCCATGCAATGTCACTTAACATCTTTAATTCAGCAATTTTGAGAAAACTACAAGATTGTCATGTAATTGTATGTCAATTTACTTCTACATTATAAGTATCATATGAAGTCTAATGTATATATCTAATAATTTGTACATAATCGTACAAAAATTATCTACCCACTCACAAAACTTACTTGAAGTCTTCCTGGAATTATTTAAATAAGTAGATGGCAGCTAGATCACGATGGTATCACTAGCTATGGTCAAAGAGTTAGTCAGTTAACTTAGAAATTCAGTAAACTTGCTAATTTAATTTATCGTTCGTCTTCGAAGAGAACTTACAATTGTAGTGGGGTCTAATACCAGACACCGACTATATGGCGCTGAAATACGAACGGCAAACCAACGGCTGAAAAGCAGGCACAGCACAGCTTCCTAAAATCCGCTGCGTCCCTAACTGTACCGAAATACCAGTCCCTCCTCCCACACACCATCTACCATCTAGTGAGCATCTTCCTGCAAGTTCCAACCTTCACTGGTTCACATAGAAGTCTGCTGAACCACCTGCTCCGACCTCGTTAAGTGGGGCTACCTCAACGGAACAGCATCGGGGTCTAGGTGTGGAGTTGTGTCGCAAACTATGCTCCTTCTGCTATCCGGCCCGCTGACCTCTAAAACATGTAACCGGGGCAACGACTGATGCTGTGGAAGTGGCGAAGTTTTGGGCTGATGAAATAAAACGTGAGGGCATGGAAAGGTTTCTTCTTCCGTCCCCTGTGTTCAAGCTCTCACAATACCTTTAACTGGATTGTCAATCCACTCTCCACACCCATTTTATTACATCCCTGTCTCTTAGCGCATCACCAGCCGCCACCTGCGGCCTGTCAGAGATCCCATCACTTCACTTGTCCGTTGGTGGGTTTCTGATCATTTTTAATAGCCCTTCTATCCTGGCAGGTCTCCTAGCTTGCTAAGCTCATAGCAACTATATTCATAGCTCTGATGAAACAAACAATCATTATTGCATCGTGTTAGCAGCAACGATAATTAATTATTGTTGCAATAACTCATTAACTCAGCATGTACAAGTAGGTATAAGGTATCTCGAAGCTACCTAGAACTATCCTTACAAATATCTAGTCGTGAAGACTCTCTCTTTTAAGGCTGGTTGTCAGTCTTGCCAAGGGTTATTGTACTACCCAGTAACGGGGTGGTGGAAGGCAGATAGGCAGTCGCTCCATATCAAGTTGATGTCAATCAAGCACGTATCCAGCCTTTTGGTTCGGGGGGTCAAACATTGAAACAACCACGAAAACTGTACCCATGTACAGTTTTCGTGGTTGTTTCAATTGCCGGCACATTTTTTTCCAGGGAGGTGCACCTTCAATTCCATGAAAACAGCTTGAATTTTTTTTCACTCCGACTCGCATAATTATGTTAGATTCAAGAAGTAACTTGACCGATCTATCCAGAAAAGCTCATCAATAAAAAAAAAGTAGGATTCGAAAAGCGAGCGCAGCAAAAATTTAAAATTTTTGCATGCCTGAGTATGCTCGTTTGTTGACTGATCAATTAAGTTAATTTTGTAATTACACTCAGAAAGCAAAATAGGAGTAGTGAATTTTTGCTTTCTGGTTCGTATGGCTAGTTTTTCTATATATTTTCTTTTCCGTTAGAGGCACCTTGCACCCTGCTGCCGGCGCCCATGGAACTGATAATTTACGTACTTCGCAGTGATTATGATCCCGTTTATTTTCAGTCAGATTTCTCCACACATCTAGGTACCTACGTGAAATGAGGAAAAGTTTAGGCAAATGAAGACTTGAAATTAAAGCAACCAATACACGGAGTATCAAAACCGGAAACCTGAAAAGGGGTCATGTATAGAGGTCTTCATCCGTCAAAACTAAGTACTAGTAAGAAAAGAAAGAAGGAATAACTTCTTCCTAAAAACGTTAAGGTACTTGAAGGGCAACTTGAAGGTTCCACTTTAGATAATAGAAGAAGAAGCTCCACAGCACGATAAATTGTCACAATTATGTGACGGGGCTAAGCCCAACCAACAAAAGTTAGTTGTATAGAAGTCCATATAACGTTTTGTAAAAACTAATCAGTGGTCAAATAAAAGGCCTAAGAAGGTGCACCTACGAAGAAAGTGGCGCAATTATAACTCCATTCAATTGTATAGCACAACTGTAGCTGTGTCAGGTGTGACCATTTTGGCCTATTACAGTTGATGTAACAGTAACGCTAACTCTATTTGTTGACATATAAAGCCACCACGATGCAAGTATTGTACCTTTTAGTACTGTAAAAGAGTTCATGATTCCATTACTTCACTAATATTCATCATTCATTCAATTTACATTCGTTCACACCGCTGCAGTGTTCAGTGTTTTTGAAGAGCAAAAGATATAGAATACGAAGAAATCAGAAATTGGAATCGGAGTTAGATATTATTTTATTTTGTAATTAAATTATTCATCTCATAGGGGGAAAATGATGTGCGACTGTTATTTTACTGATAAACTTTGTATGGGTTTACGGCAATATTTGAACGCCCCCCTCGAATTATTGAGCTTTTACTTAAATAATTACGAATTTTAAGTCATAAACATACTTCCAGCTTCCTGAACTCTACTATAGCACTCGTTACGACAGATATCAACCAACATTACATGAAATTAGGGTTCCTTTTGCTCGTCCGTGTGCCATTAATGTGATGTTTTTTTTTATCGATCTTTGTCGTTTTTTATTAAATACGTCAGAAAACATGAGTTTCTAAATCAGCACTACTACGAAGTCAGAGCCATACTTATTAGTTAATATTTATTCATACTCTGACTTTTTGTGATAAAGTTGCTGATTTTCCTTAATAGAATAATTGAGCTTCGGGAACCAAACCACTACTGGAATCATTGTCCATGTTTAAATAATTCTCAATTTCTTTGGCTACGTACGTTAAATGTATTTTGTACGGAACCATTTTCAATAATCCTTGTGATAAGTTTATCACTACGACTATAACGAGCTTTAGAAAACCTTTTTAAGACAAGTTGGGCAACATAAATGTAATTTGAAACTCAGCTATATCACCAAATCACTTGTTTCAATCGATTTGTTGTGCCCACTATAGTACTATGTACTATAACGACGATCTAATAATCCACAATATCACAATGTCGCCCTATTCTTGAGTTTCCATCTCTACTATAACGAAAGACCCATTATAGTACGTTCAGAACCTTTATTGCGTTAATCAGGCGCATTAAGGCGACAGTTAACACTGTTATAAAGTTCTATCGTTGTATACTAGTCACATTGGTGGTTGCAATAACTCCTGACTATAACAGCTATACAAAGTCACGAAGTAAACCTTTACATCAATTCCTAATAGGTCGTTTTTGATGTATAAACTTATAGAGCCAATTGGTATTGGCAAACGCTTTTACACAACAATCAATCACCGCCAAAACCTTTATAAAACTTTTACCCAGCTTTTTGGAGATAAAAGGTTTGGTTATAGGGCAAAATTGTTGGTTGGGAGCCCAGGTGAGGTGTGTCACGACAGCGATTGTTATTCCTAACAACCCTGTGACCTTCTGTATCTAGGAAATACAATACTTCGAAGTTTATTAAAGTCGTAATAAGTTCTTGGATTTTTTTGAATTGCTAATTTTATGTCGTGGTTCGTGACTAGATGTTAATGTAGTTGAAAAAATGAATCAAACATTAGGTAGGTACAGTAATTAGGAATACTTACTTCTATTTAACTTATAGTCAGATAGTTATTTTATGATGTGGTTTGATGGGGTTTCCTTAACAGTTGTAAGTAAGTACCCAGGTATGGTACCTAAGTAAGTAAGTAAGTATACCATTTATTAACGCGTAATAGATAGGTACTTACTAACAGATAGGCAGTCGCTCCATGTAAAATACAGGTATTCAGCTGCATCTGGTAAGACTGGAAGCCAATCCCAACACAGTTGTGAAAAGGCTAGGCAGATGATGATAGGTAGGTACTGAAAAAGGACAAGTAAAATTTTTCATGAAGGTACGCACAGGCGCGGTTTCGGGTAGGTATACATCCTGGAAATGATTAGCTTAGTATTACGTATTGTGGGGGAGACAAAATACACCGTGAAATTTTAGTGGTTGTTTTCCCGAAGCGAAATGAAATTGTATCGGTAATACAATCGATTAATATATAAAACTAGCGGACGTCACGCGGTTTCACCCGCGTAATTCCCGTTCCCGTGGGAGTACGGGGATAAAATATATCCTATGTTACTCGTGGATAATGTAGCTTTCGAATGGTGAAAGAATTTTAAAAAACGGTCCAGTAGTTTTTAAGCCTATTCATTACAAACAAACAAACAAAGTTTTCCTCTTTATAATATTAGTGTAGATAAAAATTAGACTCAATAAATGGCAGATTAACAATGTGATAAACTAAACTCGAAAGCGACTTGAACCAACAGTAATATGTACGCGGAATGCGGGACGGGCGCGGGGGGTGTCCAGAACAGCCGTGCGGTCGTTGCACTTCGCGTATAAATCAGCTGATCACTACTCCTGACTTAATACAACACAAAACCCAAAAGATAAAAAAATAATTTGAAAAAAAAAAAGTTTAACTTTGCTTTTCGATAAGGGCTTACTGATGGGTAATCGTCCTGCCGCGGGAAAACAACCATTAAAATTTCACGGTGTATATGAAATGTTACGTTTCTGAGACTGATATAAGCAATCGAAATTGCTATTTTCGCCAGCAGTGCAACCGTTCTTACTTGTAGACTTTAGTTTTCATTTACCTGTTGTATACCTTAATTACAGACACAATTAAAAGCGATCGTGTCTTGTGTAGATCTACGTTCCGGCCATACGAAGGGTTAAAGTTACCCTAATTTTTACTAAAGCATTTACAATTTTAGAAATAAAAAGCCCGTCTGACTCATCTACCTGAGATCTATACCTTCTGTTGACACAGGCCCACGTGTGCTTGTGTCCCCTGGAGTGTAGGTCGTGGCCTTGACAGGAGGACTGTTGGCCTCGGGTGGTCGTTGGCCTTGAGTGACGACCGCTGTGCAAAGTTATGGCGATAGGCGGTGGTACACGGCCGACGTCGTAAAATGTTATGCCTATTGATATATTGTTTGATCAAGCTACTCGTAAAATAGAGATGTTTGATTAACAGTTATTTAGGTAGGTTTTTGGCAAGAACTTGTTATCTATGTCATGTAAGAAAGTAACTTGTAGCATTTTGTTTTTGTTCTTGCTTCGATTGAAACTGCTATTGACGAAAACATCATCTTCGATTTGATTTATTATGACATAAATAAGTTCGTTTTACGTAAAAGTAACTCATCAAGAATCCATTTATAACAGCAGACGGTTACTGTATACGCATTAGGTAGACTAGGTAGGTACATTCCCAGGAAAAACGTCATTTTAAAGTGGCTATGAAATAGTATCAGTTTTTACGGTTAACGTGTACACTTAACTGATTTATTAGTTCAATATTCACGCATGTGTTAATATATTATTCATCGCATAAAACAATAAAAAAATATGACGTAATTTGGTTGACTTTGACGTACGTTTAGATAGCGATACTATATTTCAGCGGAGACCGTAGAGCCCGGATAGCTCAGTCGGTAGAGCATTGGACTTTTAATCCAAGGGTCCAGGGTTCAAGTCCCTGTTCGGGCGGTTCTTTTTGTTAATGTTTGTTACATATTATAACTACGTTGGTTAATTTTTATTTACACATATTTGTATTAATAGGTGTTTCCCACGCGTTAATAGGTTATTTAATATTTTATACATTTATGCCGGAATTTTATTAATTGTACAAAATAATGAATTCAAATATTTTGTAGTATTCATTAATATTCCTCGAATTAAGGTTCTAAAATTAGTAGATAAAGACCTGTCTAAACTGGTGTTTTCGTTTCACAGTACAAATAGTACCTATAAGCGCTAGTTTTGTCTTAGTGTGTACAAATTGTCTTTGTAGGTATGCATAATTATATTGACGGGTTCAATTCAGTTTTGTCCTCACCCCTTCCCTGATTAAGTGTACTTAGATAAGTAACTACTTTTTTTTTTGGAGCCTCTATTGTGTCCCACTGCTGGACAAAGGCCTCCCCTTTCTCCCGCCAAACCTCTCTATTCTGTGCTATTTCTGACCGCCCTATGAATATGATCAGATCGTCACATTACCTTCGCCGTAGTCGACCTCGTCGGCGATGACCACTTAATACTTTCACTTTAAAAAAAAGAAAACTTGTCATTTTCAAATAAAAAAAATGATGTGTTATTCATCATCATCGTTTACTGGGTTGTGTAGGTCAGATTGGCAGTCGCTCCATGTAAAATACTGGTATTCAGCTGTATCTAGTTAGACTGGAAGCCGAGCCCAACGTAGTTGGGAAAAGGCTATGCAGATGAGGCAGATTTAACACATCATTCCAACTTATGCCAAGAAAATATTACATGTATGCAGCCTCCAATTTAGTATATAATCATAGTAAATATGTACATAAAGCACACAATTAAATGCTACATCATGTACAGGAATTAGATACTATTATTTTTTTATGCACAACACAGGAAATTGTAGATTGTGACAAAATGACAATACATTAAATAATAAAAACATGCAAAAAGTGGTGAGAGGAAAAAATGGTACGTTTTGGAACGGTCGCCATTATTGTGTCGATTAGGTACCACTGAAATCATTTAAAAACATTATTTTTGGCTAACGGGACTTGTTGTTGTAATTGGATGAAGTTAAAACCTTACCTCTATTATATTTTATTTTAAAACCTAGGCTTTAAGTACTTAGTTAGGTTCTCTTTGTCCCCTTTCAAATACATCTCATTGTTTTTCAAGATTTATCGGTCAATGTTAATTTTGTCCGCCATTGTGATTCTATCTCAGCGTAAAAACGTATTCATTCATTTATTTTTACAAACGATAGATAATGAGCGTGCCAATGTACCTAATAGGCATGATAACAGTTAAATTATCATAATGTGGTTGTAAGATGACTTCAAGTTATTTATGTTTAAAAAAACCGTTTGTATGGTGTCGACAATAATTGTAAAACTTATTATACGGTTCTGATTTCCTCAATTACAAACTTTACATTATACTAGCTGACCCACGCAACTTCGTCTGCACCACACAAGAGAGAAAAAGGTCACAAAGGGAATAAAATTCCCCCGTTTTTGCAACATTTCTTATTGCGGCTCCGCTCCTATTGATCATAGCGTGATGTTATATAGCCTATAGCCTTTCTCGATAAATGGACTATCCAACGCAAAGAATTTTTCAATTCGAGCCGGTGGTTCCTGAGATTAGCGCGTTCAACCAAACAAACAAACAAACTCTTCTGCTTTATAATATTGGTATAGATAACGAAGCAGTTCCTAGTTACGAATGGCCATAAGTGTAACGCCATTAGGAAAAGTACCCACAGTGAGATCCTCGCAGTCCCCTCCGACACCTTGCATACAAAGCATTGGAAAGTTCTGTGTGACGTCACACAACTCGCCACGACCCGCGACTCCCTGCGGTGTCCTTGTATCGGCGTGAACTGTGAACTTACAATGCAAGTCTTAAGTGCGAAGTACCGCTAGCCGTTAGCCCCGCAGCCCACACCTGTCTAACTACAAGGTCCAATGAAACTTGTTCAAGTTCTATGCTAACGACAACCCCTTTTTTCAGCCGTCGCCGGGCGTCGGCGGCGTCGCAGTCGCTGCTGATTTCGCGCCAATTCACCGCGGCTCCCGCCATTCGCTCGCCACACTCGGCAGAGCACGGCGGCCGGCACTCGCACACACAAACTAAATAAATACGAGTAGTCGAGTACCCGCAACGTTCTTAAATACAACGATAAAACAAAACAACCGCGACAACAACAACATTGTGACAAACTAACATTCCTACGCCATCTGTGATAATAATGAACACTAAATTAATTTAATTTACCAGTGTTGTGATTACTATTAGTAAATAAATTCAAATGCGTCCGTCGAAATAAAATGTCTCGGGCCTCGGCATTCAAGACCGTATTTTAATTTGGTTTGACACAAGACTGAAAGATGACGAAGTATAAGTTGAACAATACAGTGCGTTCGGCGTCCGAGGTGACACTGACGTCGTACATGACAGGCAGCACGGACAGCAGCAACAAGAAGGACGACCGGTGCCTGGTGCCGGACGTCGACACCAACCAGAATGACAATATGAACTCGGAGTCGAACAGGAACTTGGAAGCGAAGCGCTGCCACGTGTGTCCGCACTCGTGCGACTTCCTGAAGGAGTCTGACAAGCTGGCGGCGTCGCTGGTGAAGCAGGAGTGCGACAAGTTCGGGCTGAACGAGCTGCGCGTGGACGGGCTGGACAAGAACGTGTGCTTGTGCGAGAAGTACAACGGCGGCTGCAAGCTGTGCCCGCGGCCCAGCCTCGCGCCCACGCTCACGCTCAGCCTGGACGGCAAGGAGGCCTGCCTGGCCTGCCACCGGTCCACCTGCGCCACCATATATACCAGTGAGTACCTCTCTTTCTTTAAAGTGGTTTAGTACTAGCCGCCTCACTGAGACCCTCAAACTGATTACAACACACCTCCCCAAAAATCATACTTCAATCATCAGTGACGGTAAATCCTGTATTTATTCCCAATCAGAGTAGAAAACAGTTTGACACATTATATTGTATCGGCATTCGGCACAACGAATCCATTTCCCTGTAATTTAATCTGAACGAGTCTTTTACAAAACACATTTGAGGTGTAGAATACACAGACTAAGAAATAAGTTCAGAATGTTCTACGGTCGTTGTGAGCAAAGCAGATATACATTTTTGAACAGCTTGTCAGCAAAAAATGAAAACATACTAATTGTCTATGTTTATAGAACCTCAATAGTTCGATCCTTTGATTATGCTAATCAAATGTAACGGTAAGCTGACTTTGACACGAATTTCAAACAGAACCGTTACTCTTACATAACATAATTTATTATGTGCTGACGTAACTTGTAACATATTCGATATCGCAAAACCAAACAATTTGTAATAAATTCTAAAAGAATGTTAACTGTGAGCCGTCGATAAGTTGCACTTATTTTCTAACACTCTCGTTACGAAATTGTTGCTGAAATTATTCTCTTGTGAAACGTTTCCAGCTAGCTATCAGAGGTTCAAATAATTCAGTAACTATATTTCGAAATTCTCTATTTTTCACTATATGGCTTTCAACAATATGTTTATTGTATTTTTTCTTGGTATAATATTGTGAGAAATTAGTTTTTAAAATTGTTGTCACACTTGTGGTCACATATGTTATGGTCTAGTTCTAACATTTTATTTATGTCATCATTATATCGAAAAGTTTTTAAAGGTTGAAAATGACAGTTTAGAATAGGAATTGGGATATTGTGACACCATTGGTTTGGAATAGAAATTGTGACATTTCCTAACTAATGTAACTGTTGATCAGTTACCGCATACGTGATATTAACTACGTCGTTATTTATTAGTAAACTGATGCTGTTTTACTAAATAAACTGTGGCCACTCACGGTCGCGCTATTCCTTGACTCACTCACGTTGACAATATTATGTACACAAATATTAAGACCAAGACCACATATCTCGCGAAATGTGTAGGTCATACAAACAGTACTGCTCCTGAGACAGGAACTGAATTCGTCGACCGGCACGGAAGGTGGAAACTTCGCCATTTGGTCAATATTTGTGAAGCAAACAAGTCAAAACACTAAGCTATACAAATTTATAAGCTTTGAATTACTAAGTGCTAGAAGTACCACTATACAGTCAAAACATTTATTAAAATATTATGAACATCAAACTTTACAAAGAACTAGAATTGATACTAATTGTAGTTGTAGTATGAAGCATTACTTTCCCGGGCTGTACCCAATACCCAATACCCAATATCTCTCGCAGAAGCTTGCTAATCAAATAATATATTCAAATAGGTACTCTTATTTAATTTCTGTAACTTATAGCAACCTAAATAGCAGCATAATTACGAGTTTGCCTAATAGATAAACTTGAGTTGGAGATGTTGATGTAACAGTAACCAAATAATGCCGTTTATCATAACATCTAGAGTTATTAAACCAGAAAACTAGTTGTCTTAATTTGTTCAATAATAATTGTTATTCAGCTGAACCGCTGTTACGAGTACTGTTCAATAACTTTAAGGGCCGGCGCTCACTGCCGGCATGGCATGGCATGGCACGACAGATTGTGCTGCGGCATCCCGTGGTATTCCGTGGCATGCCGTGGCATTCTGCTGAAAGTCCAGCCACTCTGGCAATAATCAGTTTCGCTCTAGCTGTGTCGTTATGGTTGACTGGGATTTAGTATTACCAGCTTCTAGCTGAAGATGAAGAGAGACAAGTGAGAACGGCAAATTTGACGGAAAGTCAGTCCTGGATGGATTATTTGTGGAGAACAAGATCTACAAATGGTGAATTCAGCAACTTGTTTAATGATTTGAAATACGACATGTTGAAATTCTATGATTATGACCGCTGCACAAGTTACAACCTTATTTCAACTAGCTTAGCAAACATAATTGAAATAAGATTCAAAATAACTTGATTAGTAATAAAAACCTTGGCCATGACATGCCGTGCCGTGCCGGCAGTGAGCACCTAACAATTCGACTTTCCCGTTTTTTCCATAGAGAGTTAGGAAATGGGCAAACACAGTACTTTCGCAGTTTTTAGGTAGCATGACTGGGACTGTAGCTATATTTCATTGTTATCTTTGTTTCTACAATTCAAAAGTGCCTGTAACTTTGATTTTGAGAAACCCGACTTATCCCCAGACACGTTTTTCTTACAAAGAAAACTTGTTAATACTGCAATCAGGATTAATATAACGACTTCTATAAATGGCTGTGATGACTTTACACGGAAAAATCTTACTGCACGAACAATCTCTTGAGAGAATTGTACCTACTTGCTTTCAGCAAGCAAGCTTCCAAATCTATAGTAAGAGCATCCAGGCATCAAACTTTGGCAATGAAAATGTTTTCTTAGAAAAGTCATAGTCCAGCGTAGGGCAAATATTTTCCTACTTTTTGAAGTCTCTATCAGCTATCTATCTTCAACCAGTCTTTACTAGAAAAGTCTGTAGGTGCAGTTGTGAACGAGTGGAGGCCATAGATTGACCAAAAAAAAGTAGGGCAGTCCTAAAGCTCGTTGAGTTGACGATATTGTCAGGGTCGCGGGGAACACCTGGATCAGGGAGGCACAGAAGAGGGAAGTGTGACGGATGAAAGGAGAGGCCTACACCCAGCAGTGGGTGATTCTGATCTGATGAAGATGAACTGCGCCTGAGCTAGACTGAGACTGTATTCCAGGTCACAGTTCTCTTCCCAGAGTTTTGAGCGGTATTAACATGGTTGGACTTGGACATTTGAAGATGCATTTTCCTGATGCGCAGGATGTGAGGCAGCACCAACAGTAACCTAAGCATGATTGCGAGGCGCCTGGACTGTGTTTTTACGCGGGTCGCTGTTGTGTAATTACTCTTGGGTTGTGGTAGCAGTGATCCACCGTTATGTCTTGTGTTGTTTGCTTTTAACGGTGCTTGCTTACTAACATAGTCGGGTTTAACTAAGTTTTTGTGAGACATGGATACTCTAATAAATAAAAAAAGTATTTCTATTACTTAAGAAAAAAAAAACAAAAAAAAAGAAATAATAAAACTATTTCCAAAAAGTTGGTTTGATGTGTTCTGTGTTATTAAGAGTGTTGTGTTGTGGATGTAGTATTCCGCCTTGTTTTACTAGATGTAAATGCCATATCATATTTTTTCTTTAAGAAGAAGCTACCTTTCTACATCAGATGTATTAAAATAAGCTAAATGACGGAAATAGAATACGAGACTATAAACAAAGATTACAAACTTACCATAGATTTATTACACCCATTAGTCAGCGGAATTAACATAAACTTATCAGAAGAATTGCTACAATGAATTTAATTTATTCATTTTAAAGTTAACAACGATGTCTTGTATTAAAATAAATAATTAGATGATTCTAGAAATACAGAAGACGGTTGATAATCTGATCAACGAGTTTATACTAAGTTGAAATTTTAGAATAGAACACAAAAATCGTATGCAGTATTTTATAAATACTTAGGTACTATTACTTTATGACTGATATGGTTTAAATATTCCATTGCAATATTCGACATGATTCGACCGCTTGAAGTTCACCCTCTGTTATTGAATAAGAACGAGATTCGCTACCTACTCGTAACTAGAGCACAACAGATTAGCCAGCCCCTCCTGTACAAACAACTCTCATTCATAAGTAATCTTTTTATTCTTTATCCATCTTTACCTTGAGTTTTATCAATTCAATAGACTTGCTATAGTCATCGTTTGTCCATTGAAAGTGCCCCTTCAGCTGCTCTTCTGATATTTTTATTTTACTGACAGCTTTCATTTGATTTTCACTAATGAGATATTTAGAATTGATAATGTGTGTCTCTTCTAAAAATAAAACCAACCAGTATTTTATATAAATATTTTTTAAGTCTTAGTAAATGTCAGGTTCAGAGATATTAATAAAAAGTAAACCTGTTTATAATGTAAACTACGGAAAACTACTTCATCTTAGAATCAAATAGTTTTCATTGGATTTGGCAGGATTTGTTGATTTAACCGACCTGAAGTACGTACTACACGTTTACTTACTAGCCGAGTGCAATTAGACAAAAAATACTAGAAATTAATTGTGGTTGGATTTTAACGGGTTTTTTTTATTGAGTTCCAAGAGGAGTGGAGAAGAAAGTTCGGGCTAAGCCGAACCACAGATATTAATACTTCGTAGCCGAACACATTATATTACTTACGATTTAATTTAACCGCTCGGTTGTGCCGAATTGTGCAGCCTGGAACGATATTTTGTGTGAATAAAGAGAAAAGAATAGAGTCAGCAACAAACCTACGATATGCTCCCG
The DNA here is from genome assembly GCA_916618015.1 of Xestia c-nigrum. Classification (NCBI taxonomy): domain Eukaryota; kingdom Metazoa; phylum Arthropoda; class Insecta; order Lepidoptera; family Noctuidae; genus Xestia; species Xestia c-nigrum. The sequence continues at coordinate 26,129,196 of OU745249.1, forward strand.
CGCGCCGCCACTTCGTGTGTCATAGTTTATAAGTTATCCTACTATCCTACTAATATTATAAATGCGAAAGTTTGTAAGTATGGATGTATGGATGTTTGTTACTCTTTCACGCAAAAACTACTGAACGGATTTGGATGAAATTTTGCACACAGATGGTTTATAACCTGGATTAACACATAGGATACTTTTTATCCCGGTAGTAAGATCCTGTGGGACAATTTCAAACATCACGCGGGCGAAGCCGCTGGCAGAAGCTAGTATTTTATATGTATTAGTATATTTTTAAGTGGTAATGTATTCGGCGGCAAAAGTTTCTTATGAGTGGTATAGTTAGGTAGGACTCAATAGTGACCTGGCGTCAACGTGCTAACTCTCGTAGACCGCTCAATGTTGGGAGCGAACGGGCGGCAATATTGACAAGCCACGTGGGAGGCAGCAGTAGTGCCACTTTTTATCAATCAATCAATCAATCAATAATTTTTATTATCAGGCATCTTAAGGTCCATAGATAAAATACACAAAATAAACAACATAAAAATAAACTAACACATATGAAATCTAACTTATAAGCTATGAACTATTTTATGACAGTTGGCGTAGGTGGCACCATTGTGTGCGAAATGTTCCAATGAGGTGACCTGTAATTATTTAAATAGGTATCTACATATTTATTGCATTGTAATAACATGAACACTTGTTTTTTAAAGTAGTACAACTCAAATTCGAAAAGATTAGAGTGTACCACTTTAATAGTACCTAATCTTTATGAATGTCGTTTACCAACTAAATTCTAACCTAACTGCCTCGTTGGTGTATAGTGACCGCAAGAACTACCTCGAGCTCGAAGCTCTGGGTACAATTGCCAAGTCGGGCAACCTATTATTGGGCTTTTCCATCAGGAATTTCTCAGTAGAAGCCACGCCCCCTATAACATAGTACTTTTACAAACCCCAAATAGCACCGTATCCCGTATTCCCAAAAAGACAGCGTATTTTAACATTATAACTGTAAAAGCTAGTGGAACCACTTTTAACTATGTATATGAAAAAAACTGGCCAAGAGCGTGTCGGGCCACGCTCAGTGTAGGGTTCCGTAGTTTCCCGTCCGTCACAATAAGTGTTCAATCCAATCCGATTTTAATAATTATTGATTTGTTTGAAAAAAGATACGTTCAGGATAATAAAATATGTAAACAAAGTTAAAAAAATGCATGCATATACGATTATATACTATTATACTACAAACTTGGTCCAGAAATTATTTTGTACAACTTTTAGTCTTTTCGTACAAAAACTTGTTTCCACCCAAGTTCAAAATGATTGTCCTTATAAAGTTCTACTTTTCGGATTTTTTTCATATTTTCTAAACTTATGGTTCAAAAGTTAGAGGGGGGGGGCTCTAACTTTTGAACCATAAGTTTAAACTTTAACTTTTTACCAAAACCATAACACATTGTTTTTTACTTTTGGAGCGATTATTTCCGAAATTATTGACATTATCAAAAAATTATTTAAGTAAACCCCTATTCATTTTTACAAATACCTTTCCAACAATTTATCACACGTTAGGGTTGAAATTAAAAAAAAACACTTCCCACTTTACATATGGGGGGGCTACCCTAATAAAACATATTTTTCCAATTTTTATTTTACCACTTTGTCGGCGTAATTGAAACACATATTGGTACCAAATTTCAGCTTTCTAGTGCTAACGGTCTCAGAGATTAAGCGAGGACGGACAGACGGACAGACAGACATGGCGAAACTATAAGGGTTCCTAGTTGACAACGGAACCCTAAAAACAGTTTGCAACAGTTTGTTATAGTGCTATTACCTACAGTATTCTCACGCCACATCAAACGGACAGAGCTATCAGTAGATCTAAGAACTGAGTATTTCCGTTCAACAGCGGACACGACAGGCTTCCTATAGGTACCAAGATATGTACAGCCAAACAAAGAGACAGGTTGGCACAGAGATTCATTGTTTTTTATTTTATTTTAAATAACAATGTTGAAGTGTACTGCAAGCTCTTGGGATCTCAAGCAGGTTTGCATAAATTTCATAAAGACACCTTAGCCAGGAGTTCTGTTTTGAGCAACTTAAAGCCAAAAACTCTTTATTTGTTACTAATTGTCACTAGATGGTTGGTTAGTGATGTGGCCAACGATGGATCACGTCTAAAAGCAGCTTATCAATTCAATTTTCTAAAACACCCATGGGCCAGGTTAAATCAATTTTGGAATGTGGACCTAAGTCTCTTGTTGACTGTACACCACGCTATCAAACACCACTTAGATCTGATGGTATCGGCGGTACCAGCATACTGTTGCGTCAACTTCGCATTGTTTATAACAATTAAGTGACAGCCAGCTAATTACATTTGCATTCTGATAAGATCGTGATTCATAATTGTCGATTAAACTGCATTTATGAGAGCTTCACATTACCAAGGTTTTTAATTCTTCCAACTTCTTAGCCATCTTGTGGTTTTGGTATTTGCTGCTTTGCTTTCCCAAGGCGGTGAACCATCACCACCCACCACCAACCACTAATTATGTGTGGTACAGACAGGCACGTGCACAGAGTGTGATAGCGAAATCTCACTAAAAATAAACGGGAACATAACCACTTCGAAGTACGTAAATTAAATTTACACAGTTCCATAGGCGCTGGGAGTAGGGCGCAAGGTAACAGAAAGCATTTTTTTTCTGACAGACATTTTATCCCACTCATAAACAGAATCTCAACCGTGATCTCGGTCCATTTCTTGTAAAACCATACCACCTACATCTTCTGACTTGTGTTTAAAAATCCATACATATTTGCTGTAGTTTTATACACCTTATACACGTAGAGCAGTTCACACAAATGTCTCATATCATAATAATTTGCACTGCAGGTTATGTGCAGTCACTGCATACCAAATGTGCAGATGATGCCCACAGGGTACATTTCTCCAGAAATTGTTGGTCTCTTCTATAATGACTTACATAAGGAATACATTTTACCCGTTTTCTGTTGTGCTACTGCATTAAACCTGCACATTTCCAGACGCGGGCGCACCTTGTCGTCGGCGTATTAAGCACTTGGTCCAATGTATTACTTCCCGGGACTGTATGACGTTTATGTCATACAATTCATACATTGCACGATTATTGAGAGGACTGTGCTCAATCAACACTCTTTTATCTTCATAAGAGAGTGAGTGGGTGTTCTGCTTTCACGGCTGATCGGCATAATCCTTGGACACATCCTTCAATGTACCGAGCCGATGGCTTCTTCAATTTCAACAACCTTGATACCGTAGTATAAATAAACCAAGAAGAAATAAAAAAAACATTCACGATAAATATACCAGCTTGTGTAATGTTGTCGATGGTTGTAATCATTATAAAATAACTACATTCGCGGAACAAATTGTAAGTAAAGTTTGCCAGCTCGATGAAAAGCAACGAGTTACATGTTTTCATTAAATATTTGCGCTATCACCTTGATATAAACTACTTTAAACATTTTCTTTTCAAACTGTGTTATTGTTAGTTGCTTCACACTCATTTGATTAAACAATAAATATCTTACGATAAGACAGTTTGTATTCTTTTAGGTTTTTGTTTGAATAACAACTGAAAATAATTCTTATGTGAAGCTATTCTTAAATTAATTAGGTGTTAGGTTAATATTTAACTCTCGCTCTAAACATTTAAAAGCTTCTAATGCTTGTTCATTTTCTTCGTCCATCTGTTGTTGTGTTACCTTTTTTCCGGTTTAATTTCTCAGGAAATATAAATTTGGCAGAAGTCTGTGCAGTCAGAACTACGAACATAACGACGGGAACTATCAATCTCACGGCTTCAAAGAACCAAATGTACTAGTTGATCAATTACCTGTACACATACAGCATCACATAGGATGTTATCTGTTCAAGTTCTGTCTGTTTTCCTTCGTTGCTTAGACTTGCACACACTTTTAATCAATGCCTACCAGCATTGATACTTTTAGCTCGCAGTGTTCAAAATTGAGTAATCCTGTAGATTTAAGTTATTTCGATTCCTTCATTTGAATTCGACGAGCATTCACTCGCAGATATTTATCCGTCTTCAATGCTAACCAGGTGCATGGCGCGAGCTTCAAACAAAAACAGTTGTTCCTTGAGTAGTTGTCATTTATCATTGTCCAATACAATTTCCATAGCGTTGCGACTATAAGTACTATGTATGTCTATGGTTGAACTTGAGCTTCCCCTATTGTAATCAAACATGGCCGCCGTCTGCAAGCCTTAGCTGCTCTACTCAGTACAATAAAAACACCGCAGAAAGAATCTTATCGACAACTAAATATTCTTCTTCATAATGGTAAAAATCACGAATATGTTCGTACACGCCAATCTCCAAAATCAATGAAATTTTGTTGAAGCTTGAGAGATAGGATAGTTTTGGTCATCTGGACCAAACCTATCCTATTTGTATAATATCCTAGGCTACTTTGTGAAGCAGATGCTGATCGAGTGAAGCTGCAACAAGAACAAGGTCGATTTTTGTCAACGACGGTACACGTTGATTGATCACGGTCTAGTTGCACTAATGTGCCACGGAAACATGCCACTCATTCTCCTACAGCAAGAAAATTCATAGAAAGCTACATAATAAATATGAAAGTCAAAATTGACCTATTCTGCGAACACGTGCTTCGACCAAACACTAAATGCTAAACAATAGCCAAGAGACCTCATCTGACAGCACATTCCTTGATACACAAACAGAGCCTGGAGTCATAACATGCATCAACTCCAGCGCTTCTGAGAAAACGGCCGTAAACAACAATCAGCATGAAACGCGTCCACACGTGTCTGCACCGCCTCCCTCACACCCACAATCAACTAATTAGCCACTTATTAGCTGTATACATGGTAATAACACCCAACTCAACTAAACAGGGTGTTGTGGGGAGCGGGGAGTGGAAACAGTGATTTACGGCGATGTTTAAATCACGGTGATAATTGATTAATTAGTAGCTTGGCGTATTATTAGCGGGCTACATTTAAATAAGAAAGCTTTATCTTAAATCGTGTTACAATTACAATAGTATTTTAAAGCCTTCTTTAATTGAAACTGTGATTAGTAAAAGAAAAGCTTTCTGACCAGAGTTCATGTGGCGGCCAACTCTCTGCAGGACATGACCGCGCAATTATTAAAGAGCTGTCGACAACGTTTGCATAAATCTAATTATAAGATAAGAAGACCTTTAGTTTAAGAATTGCGGAACCGAATCTGCGGGCACAGGGCATGAGGTCAGGGCTCGCCAATGAAAGGCGTCAACCCTGGACGAGTCGAAAGAACTGACCTCGACCGTGACTGCTGGGCAGCTGGTAACCCTAGCATATAACACGTAATGTAACGTATGGTCACCAGCGATGACTGTTTAGACCTCTGGGGTTCGACCATGATCTTTTTAGCCCATCAGTTGTAGGGCCAACGTACTTGTCCTTGTACTTGTACTTGTTGTCTTAGATACTACACCGAATGAAAAAGAACGCAGTTAGAAGTTTATGTAATCTTTTAAAGAGATTAGGGGTCAAAGAACTTTATGTTTGCAATCTAGACAATTGACTTTGACATTGACCGCCATAAGTAAACACCATAGCAAGTAACTGAAACCTTTTGGGGGTCAAAAAGCCCTGGCAAGTGGGCGAGTTTTAATTTTTTGTGAAAAATATGCAAAAATCAAGTATAGATTCGTTCTGATTTTGACCATTCGCCAGCAGCGCCAGCTATACATCACATCTTGAACCATCACAGCTGTTTCCGAAATCAATATATATGCACCAAACCATCGCAAAGCAATAAGTTTTTATATGTCAAGTCAATTTCCTGAGATTGGAGAGTGTAATTAAGTTTTTCATCTAATTGGTGTGTCAAGGCAGGCAGTGGAGTGCGGCTTCCTTTTACACGTTCGCGGCGTTTTTGCGAGCGTTTTTGTATAGGCAGATCGGAGAAGTACTGACACTCAGTAAGTCTGTAAAATATGACAGCATTTTGCGGGCTCATAGTGTTTAGAAACCCGCTTTCTATAAACAGACCACTAAAATCCTAAGAAAAATAGCAGGTCATCGAGTATCAAGTAAAATACGGTTTTGCATTATGGACGTTTTCAAATATAAAAGTCAACGTTTCGAGCCATGATCACGGATAAAAATTATAAGTGTTAGTGACCGAGTCAGTTCAAAAACTTATATTTTATGGTTTTTAAGCGTTCCTAATTCTTGCTTTACTAAGCAAACAGTACCTCACTGTTGTGTCCTATCATCTCGAATGAAGACAAGTCTTCACTATGGTTAGACCGACTATAGCTAAGACTGGTCGCGTGACAACGAGACGTAAGTGGGTGCTACACGTGACGGGCGGTGTGCACCGGTAGCAACGACTCTTGCGCAGTCGGAACCCTGTCGCGTCTCCTGGCTGACAGATTAGTTCCTGATGGTACGAACAGGGGGCGCGAGCGCGGCCCTCCAAAAGTGATCTTCCTACTAGAAATACATATTTGTGCACAATGTAGGTAATTGAGGTAGCAGTACACTGTGGCTATGAAATTATAGGATTCTGGACGTTCAATGGACGATCCGTCTTTATTGCTTGTAAGAATAAAGATATAGTTATAGAATTTATCAAAATATCCATCGATTTATATGTATACTGCGTTTTTGTCAATCATCAATAAGTGTAGTCTGATAGACCGTAGATAAAACCTATAATGGCATACTCTTTTATAATCCTTGCAATCGCAAGACACAAAATTAATCAGCATTTGACCAATGAATACTCTACGCCACAAGTGACGGTCCAAACCAATTCCCGGTTTTCAGAAATCTCGAATGATCTACCGAAGAAAGGTTAAGTCTGACCTTCCAGATATTGCGAATGAAAAACTTTTCTGGAAGCACATCCGTATTCTTCCGCTTATGATAAATCATCATTGCTTAATTAGTTCAGCATCAGTGTCGTCAACGTCAGCGGAAGAATGCATAGGTACCAGTTTCACGAAAAACAATAGTCAGTAGCTTTGGTCGGGTTTCAGCCGCGTGCATTGTGCGGCTCAGTGTGTTATTGTAACCGAAGCCGCGTGTTTGCTGACAGACGCGTCCAGCCGTACACGGAACTGTCGCCCGCTTCTGCTTCATAACTGCGCTCCTATGATCGTCCCCACTTGTCATTATACCCAGATGATAGCGGAAGGAAAATGTAGGGAAGTTGGCAATCGTTTAAGACAATTATAGTGTTTATCCAAAAGTTTGGTAACATATTTTCAATAGCAGAATCTTCTCAGTAGGCCGTCCATGTTTGCTGGTTGATTTCCAAAAACTAGTGTTTCCTATATAGGGACAAATTGAATTAGCAGGTGGAACTGTACTGACGTGATGGTATATAGACCCCTCTCAACGCGTAGTCACTCGAAATTGTAAGTTCAGAAGATCATGTTCTCAGTTTTTGTTTTATTGTCATCATTAGACTATCGATAGCCGTCAGCGGTACAAGTACGTAAGAATCGATAGGACTCGATAAGATAAATTTAACAGTAATTCTCGATAAAATGAGTTTTTAAAGAGTCAAAAACTCATTTTATCGAGAATAACTGTCAAATTTATCTTATCAAGTCCTATCGATTCTTACGTACTTGTAAGTTGTACTGCAGGTTTGCCAAGTTCCGCCAGCTAAAATTATTCGACGCTGTTTAAAGAAAAGTCTTTCCCGAGCCTCAACTATCGGCACAGATTTACCTGTTAGTTATAAAATCTCATAATACTTCAATCTTGTATTCTGTTTAATTAGTATTTATCAGATGCAATACAACCCAGACGATAACTCGGCTGAGGGTGGATAGCAGACTCACGTCGCAGCTACCTGCAATGTGCAGGATTTGCAGAAGCGATACGAAACTCTTAGAATTTATCAATTTATGCGAAACCTCAATTATGTTCTACGGATAATGAACAGCAACTTCAACTTATTTCAGGAATTAGTTAAAGTAGTCTTTTTGGGAAATAAGCGGATGCATGAAACAAAAATATTCCTCTTCAAAAAACTAAAGGACTGCATAGATAATAATTAAATAAGCATTGATAGTAGTAAAAAAATGGACCTAAATAAACAGCGAAATTATTCTTAATCGTTACGTTTTTTCTTCAAAATATTAACAAATCAGTAACTAATTAAATGTCATGTATCACATTTTGACATTCATGCTGGCTGAGCTACAGTTTTAGGGACAAACTTGGGATAATCTTTAGATTTTTATTTTGTAAAGCACTGGAAAATAAATTGTGCTCTATGAAATGGACTAAATTAACAAACAATGAAGTAAGATACTCGTAGGTCAAATGTTTAAGATCAGAAAGTCTAATTATTATGTAAAGTAACTTCAGCTATGATTATTTAAATGTTTACAACGTATGTTTTCCCCCTTACTTATTATTTTTGAAAACACTTTCTCGAAAACATGTTCTATTCGCACTACGATTAGGTTCAAAATGCATTGTATTTCACACATGTGCATTTTTTGACATTTTTTCTACACGTGTGCGGAAAGTAAACCTATACTTAGTTCCATGCCTATAGTCAGAGGTGAATCTTTTTTTTGTTTCGGCAAAGCATTTTATGACGTTAACATGTTTTGAACATTCAAATTGTCTTTATAAATTCAATATCATAAAATCAAAATATTTTATTTCACATAGGCCTAGATGGGCACTTATAAAACGTCGTCCATGGAGAAGAACCGGCAAGAAACTCCATGGTTACTCTTTTCAAATCATTTGGTACGAGTATTACAATATTATTATGTTACATAACGGCATTAGTACTAAAGTATGGGAGGACAGACACATAGATAAACATGATTGTTTAAAACCAATATTTACTGTTATAAACAAATTAAAATTTATTTGTGTTCTAAATTTTTAAAAAATATGTAAAGCTGTATATCGGCTTCATAGGTACCTAATATGCTTCTCCTTCAACCTGGCGAAAGCAAAGCGCGAAAAAAAAGTCATAGTGTCCAAAGTGTATTGAAAAACGTCGTTTGATACACGTGAACATTTGTTATTGCAGTTCTCAACTTAAAAACACCCTCGCCTACGGCCCGTTTTATTTCCGTCTCGAACTACAATAACAAAATTTCTCCACTTGTTTCTTTAAATGTGTTATGTTAAGTCAAATTAATGTATTTTCTTTGTTTTAAAATATAATTGCTTCTGTCTGCTTGAATCAACAATTTAGTGTCATATCATTAATAAATTTACAAAACACTTCCTCGAAAACTGGTTATTTTCGCACTACGATTAGGTACAAATCAAATACAAACAAATCCAGTGTACTTCAAAAACGTGCATTTTTACATGTTTTTTCTACACATGTACATAAAAAACATGAAAAAATGCTACTACACTTAATCGAAATTGGTTCATAAATGGTTGGTTGTCAAAAGTGTATTGAAAATCGTCGTTTGATACACATGGACATTTGTTATTTCAGTTCTCGGCTCAAAACCACCCTCGCCTTACGGCTCGTGTGTTAATACCGCCTTGAACTACAATAACAAACTTTCTCCACTTGTATCAAAATGTACTATTGTTTCGATGCTTTGTGCTATAACTTGTATCGTATCAAGAAAAGCTATAATGCTACGCAAGGAGCATGCAAAGGCACACATCAGTTTGAAAATCGAGCCAACATTACGAGTATCTACGTCAACGTCTCCAGTGAGATAAAATTACCACGGAAATGAAACTCGGGATCGTTTCCCTATTACACCCTAGTGAGTAGTGGTACAGTTTATTGAAGGCTCTATTCATGGAACACTAGATATCCACGGACATCTCAATTATGTTGTTGATAGCAAAAATTGGACTTCCACAGCGCAGGCAGCACTGGTTCATCAGAAAGTAATGTCCCTTATCGCAATCAGAAAAATATTGACTACCTTAGTTGTTTCTCAATGATTCGCACAAATATACATTGTATCATGTGTATGATTCATATCACAATTGATCCGTGAAAGATGGCGTTCATTACGTACAGTGTCATGACGTCCGGCCCTGACATGAGCCGACACGGATCTGATCTGGGGTGCGCTGGACAACTCGGCTGAACTGGTAATGATCGATGTACACGTACAATAGGTTATAGGCACGATCTAGAACATTTTGCAAACAATTGAACCGCGTAGCTAACGTGGTAGACCTGTCGCAGACATGTGTAAGCTTTGATATTGTTTCATGTTCATATTAGAAACTATTTTAAGAGTTCAAGTACAATCTATGCAAATTAGAGTTTGTAAAAAAAAAAATCTTTACATGACAAATTGCTTTGAATTTGCGTCGTCATTAGCGACCTTTTACATATTTTCAAGGCAAGTAAAGCAAATCTTAAAAAAAAACAAATACTTATACTTTCAGCTTTCCGAACCACGAAACGTTTAAACTGCTATTAACAGTTCTACGATTGCGTTGTTTATATCGTTTTTGAAAGACGGGTTATTTTAAGAAGCCAGAAATAAAAGTGAGTTTTCACATCGATGATATCATTGATTAAACGAAACTGCACATTATACACTCATTTAACGTAATCATCATTTTGATTATAATCTAAAACAATTCTACTCGATTTTTACAAGACAATATTGCTCTCGTCAGATCGAATGTCAAACGTTCAAAGACGTTGACGTCAAAATGAAGATCCAATGTATAAAAGGCTTCAATTACAGAATACAGGTACCTAATCACATGTGACCTGTGCAGTGTGCAGTCAGCGGTGCATGCTCTGACGTCACTGCATCCACTCTGCTTACCGTCTGTTTACTTGTGTGACAGTTTGACAACTAGGTATTATGATGTTGATCTCGGTTGCAAATGCCACTGCTGAACATGATGGTTCGATTCCCCGGTAACATGTTATTGGGTTTTTCCAACAGAGATTTATCATCAGTAGCAACAAAGTCAGGATGTGTACCTGATTCAGTAGACTTGCGAAATGTAAGTGTTCATTAGGCAGATCTTTGCCTATCCCTCCTTCAATTTTAAGCTTGATTTTTGCGCAATTGAGTACAGGTAAAGTGCCATTTGTAATAGAAATTCGTAGAACAATCGGAGGAAAGGCAATGCTAATGGCATTCAAAGGCAAAACGAAAGGCGCGAAGGTTTAAGCTTGATTACTAATCAGGTCGGACGTTATGATGGCATTCACCTCAATAATCTTAACTGACACTATTGAGAAAAATATGTTAAAATAACAATAAATAATAATAAAAAAAAACTAATTGAATAGTACTTATTTAGGTGTGTTACCTTGTTTAAGTGAGATCGAACACTGAGGATCGAAAGTTAAGAAATTTCTTCGGAATCGAATTTCTACGAGTAGGTATTTTATTATTTACTGACAATAGGTTAAGCATATAGGCACCTGATGTCTGAAATTACTGCGAGGATCGACCGGAGGACACGGCGGAGCACACGGTGGAAGTCTGCCCTGCGTGGGCGGAGCTCCGCCGTGTCCTCGTGGCGGCGATCGGCGGCGGCGACCTCTCGCGTCCGGCCCTGGTTCAATCCATGGTCCGGAGCGAGACGGAATGGGAAGCCGTCGCCTCCTTCTGCGAAGCAGTGATGCTAGCGAAGGAGGTGGCGGAACGAGAGAGGGAGAGATCCTCTCTTCCCGGCCGCCGCGGGAGACGCAACGGGCGTCGGGGGCCACGTGGTGGCTACCGGCCACCGTAGATGCGGGCCTGTGGACGGTTGGCTATGGGCTAGCTAACCGTCCGTCAGTCTAACGACGAAAGGCCGTGTCGACGGCGCGATCGTGTTCGACGCGCGCCTCAAAGAGATGTCAGCATAAGTGGAGGGGCCCGCAAGGGCCGAAGCCTGCCGGGGTTGCAGGCCTGTTCGAAAGAGATACCGCGGCCCCGGAACGTAAAAGGCGAGGAAGGAACATGGATGGTTTTTAGTCAGTAAGAGTCTGACACTCCCTCCCGCTCCGCCCAGAGTGGGGGGGGTCATTTGATGATTTCCCATCCTTAAAAAAAAAAAAAAATGTCTGAAATTAAATAATATCTGACTCTTCACATCAGCTAATTTCTCTTCGAAAATTTTCACTATCAAACGATTAAAGAGATCTGTTATCAACTAGACAAGTTGCGTAATGCAAAGCAATAAATGCTTGTTATGTCAAATAAGCTCTGTGCTCACGTGACGCGCTCCCTTCGCGCGATGCTTTGCATAGAAAGCCGCCATGTTGGTGTGCTGTTTGGCGCGAATTTCTCCGCGCATGCGTTCTAGCTTCGCCTCTATCTGACGTAAACAGTAAACACCTTGTTGTGCTGTGTCGCAAGACTCGAGCGGAAGCGATTTTAATCATGTCAATCACACATTAACCCCGCTTGCACCAATAAATTAAATCACTACATACTAGCTTCAATAAAATTAATGCAAAACGCATTTAGTAGTTTGCATTGCAAGTGCCATTCAAAATACTGATGCTGCGCTGTGTAGTAATTAGCAACCCGTTGAAAAAGTCTATAATTATGAAAGAGTAGATATTACTAATTTAGGCCTGATTTATTGTTATAAATACATATCAATAAATAGTTCGTTAGTTTTGTAAATACGTAGTCATATTGTACTTATAACATGTTGTGTATTGTTTAAATGGGCAATCAATAACTGAAATAAAAGAAAAATTGAAGATAAATTCGCTGTCGCTTCTCCACTGCACGGTAATCTTCAAGGAAAACTTTCGTTATGTTAAAAGCGTGTAGGTCAGGTTTGTATACTGCCACTGGCACTGGCCACGAGCACTGCTCACGAGCACTGCTCACGCTGCGCACTGCGCACTGCCCATCGCTTGAAGCGCAGTAATTAGTAGAAAACTTTGAAAGCACGTACCTAATGCTTTCTATGAACGCTGTTTGTTTTTATTAAGCTTATTGGAATGTAAGCAGCGTAAACAGATGGGAAACACGCTTCGTATAATTAATTACTTTCTTTACAATGTTTGTTTTTGGATAGGTAATACGTTGCTAATTCAAGCATTAGTTTTAAAATAAGTGAAATTAGCTTTATTTCATAAATATCTATTCTGTATTGAAAATAAATGCTATTCGGCCACATGATTTTATAAAAACGCAACCGGAATCACCTGGATCACAGTGAATCTTTTTTCCAGGTTTATTAGAACGACTCAGTAAAGTAAATATTAGTTAAACTTAAACGCTACTGAAATTAACCATGTTCTATTTATAGTAACGCGGAGGTCAAACACAACATGTGTTTTAAGTAAGAATGCCAATAAAGCGCGTCTCTTTCTGGCTGCTCCGACTTTCGGTATCTCGGTTCACTCATGCAAAGTGATGGCGAAATAGATCGTAGTGTAAAGCACAGAATTAACACCGGGTGGATAAAATGGTCACGGGAACAATCTGCGACTCCCGCATACCTCATACTTAAGGGAAAGATTTATAAAACAATAGTTAGACCTGCTGTCTTGTATGGAATAGAATGTTGGCTCACAAAAGGAATGAATGAAAGGTATTTGCATGTCGCGGAGATGGGAATGCTAAGGGGGATGTGTGGTGTAACGCGAATGAATAAAATTAGAAATGAGTATAAATAAGAGGAAGTCTGAAAGCAGCGTAAAGTGGTAATCAGTTATCGTGGTATTGGTGTGCGATGCGGAGGGATGAGGAAAATATCGTGACGAAAGTTTTGAATATGAATGTGGATGGGTATACATACTCGTATGAGTAGAGGAAGACCAAACAAACGATAGATAGACTGTGTTAAGAAAGATATGATATGATATGATGATATAAACATAGTTTTTATATTTTCTGTCATATTTCTCTTTTGTGTTGGTCACTGAAAATATTTTAGACTCGGTTTTTGTTTTGACGTTTGACATTTTGACAGCGATGGTTATAGCTTGCTCGTTCAGAAACTTTCCTTTTTGCTATACTTTTCTTTTTTTTATGATTTGGATACTAGCATTTTAATCTCAATGAAACGGCAAGGTGCATCGAGGATAATTAATTATTTTAGTGTTTTTTGTTTTTTATTATTTTATTTAGAGATAGTTTTTTGTAATATAGTATAATATATATATTTATTTTATTTTATATTTATTTATCTTTTATGTTAGACAACATTGATGACAGTTTTGTTTCCTGCTCTTCTTCTTGTTCGTCTGACGAGAGCTACGCCAGTGCGTTCACTGATGATTCTGTACACTTGCGCGACCAGCTTTCTTCTTTATTTTCTTGCTACAACAAGTTTTTCAACGCCGTCCATATTAATGCTCAAAGTATTCCTGCCCATCATGCCGATTTGTTATCCTCATTTGACTCTGATCTTATACATGCTGTGCTTGTCTCTGAAACTTTCCTCAAACCTGCACTTTCTTCAACACAATATTCGTTGCCTGGCTACAGGCTTGTGCGTAATGACAGAACGGGCAAGGGTGGTGGGGGAGTCGCCATCTATCTTCGTGAAGATATTATTTATAAAATTATCGATCAGTCTCCGAGTAACTATTCAAAATCAGCTGAACACCTTTTTATTGAGATAACTTTCAATCACACAAAATTACTATTAGGTGTCTTCTATAGTCCTTCCTGTCATATTGATTACTTCACTTCTTTTGAGACTTCTCTTGAAAATTTTTCTTCTTTGTACGATCACACTATAATACTCGGAGACTTCAACACCTGTCTGATCAAAGATGATGTGCGCAGCCGTAAACTCAGGTCTCTTGTCTCTTCTGTCAACATGCACATCCTTCAGCTCAATGCTACTCATCATGCGCCTCACTGCAATCCCTCACTTCTAGACCTTATTCTAGTTTCCGACCCTAACAAAGTAGCCACGTACGGACAACTTTCTGCCTCATTTTCTTACCACGACCTTTTGTTTATGTCATATAAAATTCGTCCTCCAAAACGCAAATCTAAATTTCTATTACTACGCAGTTTCAAGAACATTGATCTGGAGCGTTTGGGAGGGGATGCGGGCAATATTGACTGGTCCCCTGTTTATGGCAGCAATGACTTGGACGCTAAGGTGGCCGAGTTCACCAAGATAGTGTTAAAACTTTTTGATGTGCATGCTCCATTAAAAAAGGTCAGGGTGAAGCATCTTCCAGCTCCTTGGTTGTCGGATGCAATTAAAAAGGAGATGTCTAAAAGGGATAAGGTGAAAAGGCGGTACAAAAGGGACCCTACTGATGAAAACTGGTCTCTCTATAAGAAACTGCGAAATCGCTGCGGTCGTATGTGTAGGGATGCTAAAAGGCGTCACATACACGACACAATTCAACACTCCAACACAGCACAAGTTTGGCAATTCCTCAAATCACTTGGAATCGGCAAAGTTGCGAACGACAGCACGCCTAATTTTGACCTAAACACGATCAATTTACACTTTTCAAAATCACCCGTGACTCTGGATGACAGCGTTAAATCTTCCACTCTAAACAATCACTATAATCTTCCTCTGCCAACATGTAATTCTTTCTCTTTTCACCCAGTTACAGAAGGGGATATTAAGCGGGCCATTACGTCTATTTCTACAAAAGCGGTGGGTGATGATGGTCTTCAACTTCAAATGTTCCTTCCTATCCTTGATGACCTTATCCCTGTTATTTCACACATTATTAATTATTCCCTGTTTACCGGCTCCTTTCCTTCTGCGTGGAAGAAGGCCTACGTTTTGCCTCTTCCCAAAGTTTCAAATCCCTCTTCAGTATCCCAGTATCGCCCAATTTCAATACTTCCAATCATGTCCAAAGTCCTTGAGAGTGTTGTTAATAGTCAATTGTCGCATTACCTTTCTTCTAATAGTCTGCTTAGTCCTTTTCAGTCTGGATTTCGTCCTGGTCATAGCACTGTTTCTGCCCTACTTAAAATTACTGACGACATCCGACTAGCCATGGAAAACCGACTCCTTACGGTGTTGGTTCTTTTGGACTTTAGCAGTGCGTTTAATTCAGTTGACTTTGACATACTCTTAGGTATCCTTTCCTCTCTAAACATATCTCCTTCTGTGACTGCTTGGTTTGATTCATATCTTCGGGGTCGCTCGCAGTCGGTTCACCTGAATGAGGCTTGCTCTCATTGGTGCGATCTCTCGGCGGGTGTTCCTCAGGGTGGCGTCCTTTCTCCTCTTCTTTTCTCTGTGTTCATTAACGCTGTCACCAAGGTATTGACGTCACATTATCATCTCTATGCAGACGACCTGCAGCTTTATCGCCATTTTAAACTTGAAGAGCTTCCTGGAGCTATCGATGCCATCAATAATGATCTTCAAAATATCAAAGAGTGGGCTAAAAGCTTTGGACTGTTGGTTAACCCAACAAAATCACAAGCTCTCATTATTGGTGGCAGATACTTCGTCAATTTACTTAATCATCAGCCCCTCCCTCCTGTTATGTACGATGGTATCGCCATAGCCTACTCCAAGAAAGTAAAGGACCTAGGTGTATTCTTGGACTGCAACCTATCTTGGCATGGTCACATTGCTGAAGTAAGCAGGAGAATTTTTTGTTCGTATCGGTCTCTTAAGCGTCTTCAGAAATTCCTGCCTTTTCAAACTAAAATTACTCTTGCTCAGTCTCTTCTTCTACCTCTTCTAGACTATGCTGATATCTGTTTTCTTGATGCTACTGAGGAACTTCTGAATAAGCTCGAACGTCTGCAGAATCTGTGTATCCGCTTCATTTTCGGGCTTCGTAAGTACGACCATGTGTCGGAATTTCGGAAGCAGCTGAAGTGGCTACCTATTCGTCAGCGTCGAGATTGTCACATTCTTTCTTTTCTCTTTTCCATTCTTCATAATTCTAAGGCTCCTTCCTATCTGCGTGAACGCTTTCAGTATCTCGTACCTAGAGGTAAACCTTGTCGCTCATCATCATCTCTTCTCCTTCGTTTTCCTCCCCACTCCTCAAGTCGGTATGATGGATCTTTCACTGTTCGTGCTGTGCGCCTTTGGAATTCACTTCCACACTCCTTGCGGGATAGCCCTTCGTTAGAGGTGTTCAAGAAGGGAATAAAGGACCATTTCCTGTCTACATGATCAATATGTATGTATATAAGTATCGGATTTTATAGGTATGTATAATATATATCTATGCTGTATGTATTGCATATGTTTTATTGTATGAATCTAGTTTTTTTTTTTAAGTTTAATTTATAATGTAATGTAAATGCACATACGTAAGTATATCCTCTTTTGCAAATCTCGCTTTCAAAATTAGGTTTGCTGTAAGAAAACCCAACTCTGGGTTAAGCTCGCCTTTGTACATAAGCTATATTATTGCAAGTTATATGTATATTTGTTGTTTTTTTGTGTGCAATAAAGAATAAGAATAAGAATATGGTTAGAAAAAAGTGATATAAAGTAGTGAAAAGATGACGAGTACCAGAGAAGTTTGGAAGAAGAAGATGGCGCAGCATGTCTTCTCCTCAAATGAATTGAGAAAAGGGCAAGAGAATGATGATGATGAACAAGCCTAATAAAGTAAATCAAGTATTATTAATTAGCAAGTGCAGATGCAACAAATTACTAGCGCTTTGATTAATCCGTCGTTCGAAACATGGCGCTGTACGGATCTTATTTTTCTGAATCACGCTATAATTGTTTTGACTTGACAATTTTTTTTTGCACGGATGAATTCTTTTTCAGGGATTTCAGAGGTTTCTTGGTTGTGTTTCTCTCGTCATTTTGTTGTTGATAACATTTTTGTTCGAATTAGCTAGATTTGAATGAAAATAATATAAATTGAAATGCTTAAGAAAAGGATAAAAAGGACACATGAAAACCTTTTACCGGCTAGTGTATATGCGATCGAGAAACGGAAAAAATGGAAAAACGGATTTATTTATTTATTTATGATATACTACGATAATTGTTTTGTGTAACGGGCCGGTCTTCGTAACTCCACGTCAAAGCGCGTATTTTGCGTATGGCAGGTATAACAAGGTAGGTTGAAAATATTTCGCTTATAATGCAGTCAAATGTAGCGATTTAATTATGAAGAAAGCATTGCGTGTAACGTCGTGTCGATAATCTGTGTTCCGAAAAGTGCATCAGGCTCTCGAGGGACAAAGACTAGTAATGGAAACTCAATGACTTTAATTCCACTGACTCGATGTGAGCAGGGAAATAGGTCGCAGGCTATTACGAGTATAACAATATGGGTCTTAGACTTTTTGATTTTCACAAGTGGTGTGGGTGGAAACTAATGATACAGAATAAAAAGAATAATAGAATGTTACTGCTCAGATGTTGTATTATTTAGGTGCAACTTTTGCGTTGTGCTTGTGACCCAGTCACAACATTGGATATGAACTAAAAACTGCATTGAATCAGCTTGTTAAGTTTATTCAGTACAAAACCCCGTGCAGAACATACAATGTACGTCAATGTACGTTGCGATTTTTTGACAGGAACCCAACTCGAGCTGCTTACAAAAGAGGCACCCTCCGTCCTTCCGTTCCCTATCCTACGTTTACGCAAACGCAATCACTTCCTAAGATGTATTGTGTTCGGAACAAAGCGTTGTTGACAATAGTCTGTACATCCGGCTGCGCGCGCGCTTGTCGCACCGCACCGGTCGGGCGTGATCACGAAGAAAATCGGCGATTAGTTAACAACGAAATTCACATTTTTTTTTGTGATGTTGTGCTTAAAACTAGTTTCTCGGACACTTCAAGATGGTAAACGTAGTTAAATTATTTTCATAGAAAGCTTAAACTTTGACCAACTTAACTTTTTATCAACCTACAATTAGGTGCAGCCCTAGTGTGCCTAACTAACCAATTTGCACAACTGGCAGAGCTCAATAGGAGGATTATAGTCAAGGAAAATAACAGATCCGCATGTTGTCAATTTTTTTCCTCATTCTTTACGTTATCTGAAACAAAATAATGTAAACTTTAATTTAGTCATGTGTTGACCACGCGGTGGGTCATGACCCGCACATGTGCTGCGTAAATTAATTGAAATTTATTTCAGTTATCGATGTTGTTGTCTAACAACTAAAAACTCACAGCAGTTAAATAATGACAGTAGGTAATGTTTTACATAGCCATGAACCAGCAGCAATTTATAACAGCAACTTGGTGCGAATCGCTCGTCACTTATCCCACACCACACTTTCTTTCGAAGTCTATCGTCGAATTTTCAAACATAATTTGAGACACATGACACAACAAAAGTAAGACCTCAGAGACTAGACAGACTTTTATAAAAGGTAAGCATTGTTCCGACAAAGAAAAGAATGGCCTGTCTTTACTAACAAAAGACAGTCGAGTTTGACTTAAACAGGTTGATCACGATTCCCGCACAGTTCGTGATGAGCGTGATCAGATGATTGCTATCAGGGACCCATTATTAATAGATTTATTTTTACGCCACTAAACGGTATCTTAATTAGCTTTCGAAGAGTTAAAGAAGAACCACTTACGAATCGTCAAAAAAATTTGGGGTCAATCACAAGAAAATAAAAGACACGAATAGTTCTCGTCGACTTATTAGGTGATTACCTACTTGCTCTGAGAAAAACATTCAATTATAATGAAGAACAGCAATTCCGATAATTATGTTCATCATTCAAATAAAAACAAAGTCTTTTTCTAAGTTGAAGTTAAAAATGCCAAGATTACAGTTACAGAGACTGGTCAACTCTCAGCTGCCACGGTTAATTTTAATTTATTATTTTTTTAAGTTGATTTAATCTTTTCTCTGGACGCTCTTAATGTGCACATCTTTCTACATCGTTCTCACATATATGTATAATCACAACATGAATGATGTAACCAAGATTTTGTAACAATATTTTGATTGAAAAGAGTGTCCATGGAGTTTCTTGCCCGTTCTTCTCCATAGAGATCTACGCTAGGGAATGGGCAACTACAGTACTTTCTCAAGTTATTATGCCTTGTGACTGTGACTGTAGCTTTGATTTAGTTTTGTATTTTTGACATTCAAAAGTGCCGTAATGGTCTAATTGAAATAAATGATTTGAGTTTGAGTTTGAGAGCTATTAATAAAACTAATAGGTCATGGCAGTATTACTGTCTAATTGTTATGTTATATTGTGCTTCAATCACCATGTTATATTATAATAACATCATTTATGTACGGTACATACCATCATTGATGAGTTGTCAATCACTATTATTGTATAACAATGCCCACAGTATTACCTCAAACTGGTTGAATCTGAAACAGAACAGCGCATCGAATGCTACAACAGAACACTGCTCTTTTGTACTCACACAATAACGTGACATTGACGTTGTATGGAAACATCCACGAGCCACAGTACTTAGGTACCTACATCCATCAATGTATGACATTAGATGCCAACACATGTCAATTTTATATCAGTCACTGGGTAACGTCAAAAAAAAATAACGAGTGGTACGCTAGTTCGAAAGCTCAGGTCGAATACCGCTATATCGAATGACGTTATGACGACGTGTAGTAATGTAGTAAGTATCTGTTGGTAGCGTACCCTGGACGAGGACTTGGTTGTGCTAGTGAGCCGATGATACAGTTAATTAATAGTGTTATCAGCCCTGCTACCACCAGAAACTATACGTAGGTATCACTAAAAAAAAACTCGAAATAGAGTGCGTCGAAATAACGTCATTCGAAATTTCATATCATTCCCATAGTACCAGTAGTATAGTAGTTAGGTAAGTACTTATATGCACGGTGTAGCTGTTAACATGCCCTGGTAAAACGAATTTTCTTTGAAAAACGCAACGCCCGCCCACTTGTGCATCGCCTTTCGCACATTTACTTTGAGTTACCGGTTATACGGGCAATTATTTCAGGGAAAACTGCTAGCAGAACAAAGAAAATTAATGAACTGGTTGCCAAAATCACTTTAATCCTGAAATTCGGCTTTAATTGCTGAAATACTAACTGTACCTATCAGCGCAAGCTTACGCGGATAAATGATGTATCTTGCGCGACTGATTTCCTACAAACATAACAAGTTGTATGTTTTAACCATTGCAAAATCTCAAAGAACTGATCACTGGGTAACTGGCCGACAAAGTTTTTGTATTGTTTACAATCTACACCATACGCGACTTTTCTAAGAAAACTTAATTAATTACAATCAAAGATGATGTTGAATGATGATGTTGACGATGTTGTGATGTTTGCGGTAACAATCTACGGGGAGGTTGTTATAATATCACCACAGATGTTCCGGCTCGTGTCACTAACACATCCACATCATATACTTACCGGAACATTTCAACTAGCGTCTCGTGCGTGTTCAACCGTCAAGTAATATTACATCATATCATCACGTCACGCTTGTTATTCCAGAAGGGTTAGGCAGAAGTCTACCTAATTGCAAACCCTCATTTCGGCAGTTATGTTTGAGTTATAATAATCATTGAGCCCCATGTACCTTTTTTTCGGATGGGATAATCATCAAGTGACTGCTTCCGCTCTAGACGGGGCGGAAGGGAGTGTCAGACTTTTATTAACTAAAACCCGTCCATGTTCCTTCTTAGCCCTTTGTGTTCCAGGGCCGCGGTATCTCTTTCGAACAGCCCCGCAGCCCCGGCAGGCATCGGCCCTTGCATGGACCCCTTACTTTGTTGACATCTCTTTGAGGCGCGCGTAGAAAACTCGCGCACGCCGTCGACACGGCCTGCCGTCGTAAGACGGATGGACGGCAAGCTAAGCCATAGCACACCGTCCACAGGCTCAGTCCCATGTACCTTGGGGCTAGGTCGTCAACCGGGCACAGATACGCGGCTGCCACGAAGACTTTCGCCATAGAATATAATAACACTTTGCCTGACCTGGGAATCGAACTAAGAACCTCATGCTCAGCTACACTAACGTGGCAAGCACCAAGCCTGGGCAAATGTCTTCAAGCCCCAAGCGTCCACATGTGTCGCTTGGCATCATGCTTGTGATGGCGTCAGTGTGCTACGTACATCCAAGCATGGCGGACACTGAACTTGTCGGCTATTGCGTTTGATTTAACATCTTTGGGGTTCCAGATAGACTAGTCGTTCTGGTAATATTCCAGAAACGATAAACTGTCTTCGTTCGACCAGCCACTCATTTTAAACAAAGAACTAAATATGCACTCGTCGCGACTAGTCGCGAAATCATAATGGCTTTTATAAACTCGCACAACGTGTGACTGCGTCGCAAGCGCTTGCCGCAAGCACCCTTGGATCTGTACACTAGACCGGAGACAAGCTCTCGCAAGCCAAGCCAGGCGCCCCTCTTTACACGCTTGTACTTGTGGACGGTTACCTAGCCTTGGCAAGCATGGAAAGACACCATTACAGTTCACGTTACTTCTAACGTTCTTAGGCAAGAAACCGTACTTACAGATATTAGTTTACACCGAAATATTTTGAGTATTTATTGAGCTTTATTCAGCTGATCAAGCACTACGTACTGTAATTATTACAACTACTGTTTCAAATGTTGCAATATTTATGAGTTTGAGTTGTCTGAACAGCTGTTTTTATATTTATGTCAGCGTCACGTTGTAAAAACCGTTAGATTATAACCTATCTATCGAGATTGTAAACTGTCTAAACATACTGCTTACAATATGAATATCGCCCAGCTACGCGAGGCTCCTATTTCTGTCTGCAGGGTTTAAGGGAACCTAACTAACCTAACGTCCTGGTGCCCCAAGTCCCGATTATGGGGGCAGAGATAATTTGATCGCATACATTTAACAATTTGACGATTTCACTTCGGCCGATTTCTATCTACCGAAAAATAACGCGTCATATTGTAAGCCGATATTTCGACTTTATAAAATCTCGCTATACAGATTGCAATATATCGGATTTTACAATTTTACGTTGACATATTTATGTTTATTTATTAATTTAATAAATGCTTGAAAATAAACCTACATATGAAGGCATAATTATACCATTGGCTATCTTTAAACGAGTATCTGTAAGACAATTTTTCTATTCTGTGGTAAGACTGAATGAGCATTCAGTCTTACCCCTTACGTAGACTGGAGCTACACAAATATAAATAAGTACCCACCGTATTTGCAATACTTACCCACCTGCACTACACGTATTAAAATTCCTAACCGAAAAATATGTAGGTAGGTACTTATTTAAGACTCATTATAAATTTATTTTATTAAGTTTAATTCCGGAAAGAATTAAAATTATTACTGTAATTGTTTAAGCTGTCATTTGTAGATATTTGACAGTCATTACAGGTAGTCAGTGGCCCGAAAGTCTGGCAACCTGTC
The DNA here is from genome assembly GCA_916618015.1 of Xestia c-nigrum. Lineage (NCBI taxonomy): Eukaryota > Metazoa > Arthropoda > Insecta > Lepidoptera > Noctuidae > Xestia > Xestia c-nigrum. The sequence goes on from OU745249.1 coordinate 26,152,507, forward strand.
TTACCAAGGAGTATCGTATTACCCGTTACTAACTGGGTTGTGGAGGTCAGATAGGCTGTCGCTCCATGTAAAATACTGATAGTCAGCTGCATCCGGTTAGACTGGAAGTCGACTCCAACATAGTTGGGAAAAGCGTAGGGTTTTAGATGATAATAATAAGTTCCAACTCTACATAAACATAAAACATAACGACGACCCGAATGGCGCAGCGGTAGTGCGGCTGCCTTACGTTCTTAGGGTCACGGGTTCGAATCCCGGTAGGAGCAAATGTTTGTGTGATGACCATAGACCATACATTTGTTTCCGAGTCATGGATGTTTATATGTATAATAAATAAGCATATACTTACAAACAAAAAGTATCTATGTAGTATATCAACTGTCTAGTGTCCACGACACAAGCCTTGCAGCAGAGGTGTATCTACACCTCCTCCTTCACTAGTTATGTACATACCTATAGGTCCCATGTAATATAGCTTGCCACTTGTCATCCACCACGCACAAATCAAGACTACGCGTTGTTCCAATTCTAATATAGTAGGTATAATTTGAATAAATGATTAAAGTTCTCAGAAAATAAAATTGTAAAATTAAATATTAATCTTTTTTTTTTCGTTTTTTATTTATAGAAGCTACATAATTGCTTCCTTGTGAATAAGAATAAAAAAATGTTACTAAAATAAAATTATTTATTTTTATTATGTTCCGGTCGAGAACATATTTTTAAACCTGATCATTATCACGTTTTACATTGAATACTGACAGCTACAAATTGCGAAAATTGAAACAAATATTGATTTTTATGGACAACCTTGTCACATCCTATGTGACTACTTGGCTCTTTAGTAATTTAACTATACTCATAAACTCATAACAAACTTTTGTCAATCACAGTAATGTCATCATCATATTCGATAGTGAGTATCAATCAGCCCCGTGTTGCCCCATTTCCTCGCGCCACAGTATCGCTATTGTCAGTAGCGCAAGGTCAAGTTCAATCTCAAGTGTTCGTTAGATAACAATAATTAGGTATTCAAATAGTTTTGGCTTCCGTTGTATGTTAGCGCGTCCGTGACCCTCGGTCTAGTTAACTGTTGCGTTCGCTTATCTAAACTGTCAGCTCAATTTTGACTCGTGCGGTAACCATCAGCTGTGCCATCAGGCAGGACTGTTGGACTTAGGACTGACACGACGACTTCTACAGAACATTCGAGAAGACTTTTCTGAACGTACCTTTTGAAATTAAATTATTTACCATAAAACCGGTCAAGAGCGAGTTGAACTCGCGTGGATAGGGTTCCGTACAATGATAAAGTCAAAACTTCAAAGTGAACATATTTTATGACTTTATTTTCAATTGATAGTGATGATTTTAAATGAGTGGAAGTCAGGTTTACGTATGAATTTTGTATTTTTATAAAGAATTACATTAAAAGCATGTACACATCTCGTAGTGTCACAGAGTAGAGAGCACAAAGTAAAGTTTAGCCAAAGACACAGATTAACAAAAATATAATGATGACATTAGAAGGCCCGTAATTTAAAATAACATTTCAATACTCTCTTCAAATTTAAGCCTTCTTTATATATTAACATAGCATAAAATACAAGGCCTTATCACAAACATACTAACTTACAAACTACTACATAGAATAATATCTAGTTACAAGTTTTGTTGCTATACAAAAGAAAGTTGAACTACACACAATTATTAAGTTTACACATCCCTATGTTACTTCTCATAAATATGAATTAGTCCTTAGACAAAGCTTTTGTAAATATATCAGCATATTGATAGTTTGTATTTACATAGTTAAGACTGATAACATTTTCATAATATTTTTCTTTAATAAAGTTGTATCTAATATCTATATGCTTGCAACGTTTATGAAACTCACTGTTTATGATAACACTCATTGCACTTTGATTGTCAATGTTTATGATTACAGACTCTTGTTTATATTCACTTATTTCCTGTAAGAAATATCTTAACCACATGGCCTCTTTTGTGGCAGCACAACAAACATTGCAAACATTTCAATAGATAGAATTCATATAGGTTTTTCTGTAACAAGCGATGAACTATAGTTGTATTGGAGGTCGGGGGGGGGGCGGGTTATGGTCCATTTTCGACTTCTTTCATGAACAAAATCAAAGCTATTTATTTTACAATAATAACAAAAATATCTTTGAGATCCTTAGAACGAGCCCTTTAATTTGATATAGGTATGACACAGTAAGGTTTGCAGAACTTATTTTTCCTAGTTTGTCCGAAAATGACCGTAGTTTAAAAAATAGAGTTATTTAATTTGGAGCTCCATGTTTGTGTCATAGGATTACAGCATCCTACCAAATTTCACCTGATTTGGTCCAGTATATTTAATGCAAATTGGCTGTGATGCCTGACAGATGACGGACAGTGAGTATTAAGGTTCACTTTTTATATTTTTTACGGAGCCCTAAAAATGTTGTAAATTACCAAGTATTTAGTACGTTACCAAAAAATATTGGTTTTTGGTAAAGAAGGATGCTCATTTGGTGGGAAATCAGCGCAAATTGCCCAGTAACTGAATATGGCGGTCCGATAGGTAGTCGCCTCAAGTAAACTACCTACTGACACACAGGTGCATTCTCTTTGACTGGAAGCCGACGCGACGTAGGTAGGTAGTAAGGAAGAGGTTCGGCAGCAGTTCAGCTGAAGCGTCCATTTGTTTGTTGCGATAGTATCGCCAGCTAGTGAACATAGATTCATACGTTACTGAAAAATAATAGCTAATAGATAGGTACTGCGCTTCGATGATACATCAGATCAAATGTCGGTGATTTAATAACAATAATAATATTTCATTTAATTCGGGTAAAAAAGACCCATATCATATATACCTTACAGACATACTTACATATACATATTTATAAAAACCAAAAAAACATAAACTATTGCACACGAAGAGACGGCGTCATGTTGCGCTGCGTGGTGTCGTATAGCCTTCCGCGGAATCGCCGACACACGACACCGTTCGGCCAAAGCCTTCCTTGAGGAAGGTCTCAATATGATGAGTCGGAACTCGCACCACGAACAATTTAAAATTCGTGTTGTGGCGCGACTCCAACTTCTTGACCCTCACGGTCCAGATGGTCTTCGCTCGGACATACTCCACGATCTCCTCAATCTTCGTGGTGATCACACCACGAAGATTGAGGAGATCGTGGAGTATGTTAGTTAGAGTATGTAGCTCTATGTGTCCCGGCTACATCAGTAGCCGGGACACATAGAGCTGCGACGTTGGTATCGCCGGACGCAGCATATTGGGTCCTTCCAGCGTGGTCCCGCACTGGTTCCGACTAGAAGGCTTATTCCACTTCTTCCTCTCCATCTTCACGACGCCATCTTTGTCACACGTGGCCGTTCCTGGGCCTTGCTGTTTCGAACCCCTGTTTACAGGTTCACAGCAGCTCTTATTTTCCCCTTTCTTCATCTGCGATACAGATTTGGGCAGGAGGAGACTATTGTCACGCTGCTACAACGCTGCCTACGCTCCTATCAGCGTAGACAAGTTTAGAGGGGACGCATCGGACGCATTGCATCGAACGGATCGGAGATTCGAGCGATCGATACGATGCGGATCAGTGATTTCTATAGAATGAATTCTACGATTCGTCCGATACGTACGATGCGGACCAGTGGACGCTTACCTTTACATGATGTATGACAGCATGAGCCGTTGTCCAGTAACATAACACCATGTATCGTATCGTGCGCGCGGGGAGACCGGCGTACCGCGTGCCATCGTAGGCGCGGCTACATTCCTATGACATGAAACTAATCCAATACGTACCTTAAAGCAGCAGCGAATTTATTTTTATTTACACTTTTAATTTGAACTTATAATATGTTATAATACAATAGGTAGGGAAACCTATAAGAGACGCCGTATACCGTTTCGTATCGTAGAAACCGCCGACGTGGTAACCTTGGTAGTTAGGTAAACTTCCTTCCTCTTAGATAGTCTGACACTTGTAAAGTTGTAAACATTACCTATATGATTATAATTGCCTACTATTGATGAGTCATAAGTAGGTAACTGTAATGACACCTGCTCAAACAAACGCCTGAAACATTAGGTTACTGGTGCAGAAGTAATACTTAATATGTCATCAACTGCTTCCCCCAACTCTAACACTAGGAAGTGAGAATGAATGTTTTGTGTAGTTTTAGCGTTCCATAAGTGATGATTCTCGACATAATTTCAATTAATGACTTTTCATTTGGATTAGAATAACCGTATTTCTTCCCCTGGATAAAGTTAATCTTTGAAATGAAACATCCAAACATTCCATAATACCTACTTAATGGACTGTTCCTTCGTGCTTGCAGACACAAACGGCACGTACAACGGGGAGCTCCCCCACAAGGAGAGCGGCGAGGGAGGCGAGGCGCGCGGCTGGCGGCGGAGTGCGGCGCGGCGCGCGCGTGCCTGCTGCTCCACCAAGACGCTGCTGCGGCGCCTGCCCATCCTGGAGTGGCTGCCCAAGTACACCCCCCGGAACGGCCTCGCCGATATCATTGCTGGTGAGTTTACCTGATAATATTCTATAGGAACATGACGCCTAGAAAGAGAGCCAAGCTAACTCGCAGATAATGATCGTCTTCAACAAGTAATAATAGGTATAAACGTTAATTTAAATAACCGACCATCAATCTCATCAAAGGTTCACAGTAAGCTTCCTAAAAAAATAAACTTCTTCTAAGTATGGGTCCAACCCTGGTAAGTCCCGTACTGCCATATCGTCGTATAGGTAAGTTGTGTATTATATCCGCGTGAAGTAACTGCTACTATTCGATAGGTGCTGCATATTATAACTTGGACTGGCAAATATTTTGAAATGAAAAACTCTTGAAGAACTGTAAAGTATGTAGGTAAGGCGATGCGCTCGAGCGACGATTTAATTATGCGCGTTGTACGGCCGTGTGAAATTGTGTTAACTCGGAAACGCTGCCATTATCACACTTTGCACAAATATATGTTAGCCACCGGGCACCGGGCGATCTGGACTGCGATAAGACTCATTTCTATATAGAAAATGACCAATGTCCTCACCTGAATATGGGATGATTGAAAGATTTATCGCCATCACCTTTGTCACAGTCTTGTCAAGTGGCAGGACTTTAATATTTCACCATCGTAAAGAAAGTAAATAAACCCATTTGACTCAAGTTGTTTATTTATTTATTTGCTTACATGTAAAACACTGTTTATTAGGCATAGGTACATTAAAATTTCATGACGCAGTATTAAGACGTGCACCCTGTAAGGGCACTGCAATTTTTTTTTATAAGAAATTGTTGAGTTACTTATTAAAATAACATTATATTTCATTAAAATGGTTTACATTTCTAAATATTCTACAAAATATTAATCAATTATTTATGTTATTACATTTTATATTAAAATTAATCATTATTATCAGTTCATTTAATCAGTTTTGTCATAGGTATAGGTTATTTATGTCGAGTTAATAATATTATTATTCCTCAACGGTATAGTAGCCTTTCCTTATCAACAAAGATTTTAGCTGTTTACTGAAAATTGAGTCATTTGGTAGGGATATTCATTTATCAGGTAGCTTATATTAGCTAAACTCCGGTCGCGGAGCACGAAGAATTTCGTACAATGACCTCTCTACCTACTGACAGTGGTCGCAAACATTTTTCTATGAAGTGCGGTTTACATGAAATATTAAAAGGAGAAAGAAAATTTACCAACTAATTAAATAATTTGTTGATAGTAAATTATTTATTTAAATGTTATATTAAGAGGGAATATGCAAGAAATGCAAAACTCTTTTCATTTATTAAAAATGCCTTGTATTGGCGCTTATAAATATTATGGTGCGCTTATTTAAGACAATTTAAGTATCCAATACATAACTTATTTTACAATTTATTGTTTTATTTAGCATGTTTTTGGTGAAACGGAACGCCCTCTCAAACCCGTCGTCCTCGATAACGGCGATAGTGACATCAAAATTCATATGTTAAAAAATAACTTTTATTTGAAATGTTGCTAAAGTTGCACTACGATTTTATTATAATATCGTTTTCACTTCTCATGCTCTAAAAGTACGCCGTTATAGCCCTACGAAGCGGGATTAAAGTGACCGTCTATTCCCTAGGGAGTAAAAAGTAATTTAATAATGGAACGATCTTTTACTCTGAAACATGGTCACAAAAGAGTAACTTGACAAAGGTTTTATTTAAATTTCGAATTGGCATGCAAATAGAAAGCGGTTTATTGAAAACAAAAACAAATGAACTCTTCAACGCGAGAAAAATGTATGGTTGTTTGTGTGCATCGTTGATTTTGAATAGCAATGCCACTGTTGCTAGCCGCTGCAGTAATGTAGGTACTAATTATCTGTGGAGTGTGGATCATCTTCATTGCAAAAATGTTGTGAGTTTGTGTTGTGTTTTCAATGGTTAATCTGTGACTGACCTGATAGAAGAAAAAACTGACCGCGCAGTTCAGAATTTTTGTCGAGTGTTTTGTTCAGTTTTAAATGACTATTTTTCTCGCACTCGAAGTGAAAAGTACAGTTTGCACCTCGAGACTAAACGCCAATATAATATACCCTCGCTTTCATTGCCTCCCTCGCAAGCTCGGGAGTCAAACCACCTCGGGTATATAATGGCTTCGTTTAGTCCCTCGTTATAAAATATACTATATCGCAATTTCTGCTTGAATAAAGCACATATAATTAGTAACATTACTTTATTAAGGCCAAAGGTTTATCGACGACCCGAATGGCGCAGCGGTAGTGAGGCTGCCTTATTGAGCTTGCCTATTGAAATAGATGTAAACAAGGTAGATTTTGATAAATGACGTCAAAGTATGGTCGCGACAATCACGGACGTTTGAACTGTCATAGAAAATTGCAGGAGTTTAGTATTAGTTTTAAGCGACAAGCAGTAGTTGAAATTAACTTTTCTTGTGTTGATAATAGTGTAATTAATTGATTTAAGTGAAGAAAAAAATACATGCATATTCCCTAATAAATAATAAAAACAACTTATCTAGATTTTTCGTCGTGACTCAGGGCCAAACAAAAAACCACATGCAAACAAGAACAAACCATACAGTGTTAAGTAAAAGCCACATCCAGTCATCGTTTATCTGTGTTTCACAGATACTAGTTTACATGTGTATCGAACGAACATTTTACCCGCATTGATAATCTACCTATATATGTATATATTTATAAAATCGACGTCTAATTTTACGTTCTTTTTTTTTTCTTTTTAAGTGTCTAGTATTAATATTTACACAACCTTTTGAGGTTAAAGATCATTTATTCTCATAAGAATTCAGTATTAATTTAATGACGACCCGAACGGCGCGCGGCGTAGCGGTAGTGAGGCTGCCTTTTTTTTTTTTTTTTTTTTTTTTTTTTTTTTTTTTAGGATGGGAAATCAAAACCCATCCATGTTCCTTCCTCGCCCTTTATGTTCCGGGGCCGCGGTATTAGTGAGGCTGCCTTACACAGAAATATTAAAAACAGAAATATTAAAAACTTCTTTATTATATCTATGCTGCCTTACGTTCTTAGGGTCCCGGGTTCGAATCCCGGTAGGGGCTAATGTTTGTGTGATGAGCATGGACATTTGTTTCAGAGTCATGGATGTTTATATGTATAATAAGTATGTATTTACAAACAAAAAAGTATATATGTAGTATATCAACTGTCTGGTGACCACGGCACAAGCCTTGCTTAGTGTGGCACTAGATGGCGCTGTGTGTAATGTCCAGCGATATTTATTATTATTAATTCCTGAGGACGGCGGCCATTGCATCTGTGCGAGCGATACACAATATATTTACGCGGGAGTGACAGAGACAGGTAATAAATAACAGGTCATTGTACGAATTTCTTCGTGCTCCACGACCGGACTTTAGTCTTGAGTATGGGCTTTTCCCGATAACTTTTAAGTTTGTGATCCCTAATCCTATCCGTTAATTAGTGAACACAGTATATAGCTATAAACCTAATTCGATAACAGAGTAGCATTATTTTATTTAAATTCATTGTTACAAACTGATAACAATATGAAGTAGAAAATGAAGGTTCCACATAAAAATTTCACCAAAAATGTTACCATTTCATTGGTACCTACCTAGGTAAACAGTTAGCTTGGCATAGTGATAGGGATCCTTGGCAATAGTAATTACTGCCGCGCATCTAATGCTTATGACTGCTGTAGACTGTAATCCTGACTACTGACTACGGCTAGCTAGGCCACAGTTACAGTCAAATAATGCTAAATTGTTGTCAGGAGTGGTGACGTGGCGTTGTCGAATGTTGAGTTATAACACTCTTGCTACATTTTGCGTGAGCAGGTTTACAGCGCGATTTGTCTTTCGAACTGTGGTAAAATTGGTAAATCATTTTCACAACATGATATTTTCAACCGACTTCCAAAAAGAGGAGGTTATCAATTCGTCTGTATTTTTTTTTTTTTTTTTTTTTTTTGTGTTTGTTGTGACGATTAAAGAGCATAGACACGGAGGCAGGTCCGCGCGGGTAGGTGTGTCACTGCACTAGACTCGTATATAGATGATACTCTATGACCAGACGGTTGTCACTAGAACCGAGCGGACGTGCACCCGTTTGCATTCCAACAAATCGTTGTTTCATTTATCTACCATCTGTGCTTACCTTTTGTAACGAGTGAACGTTACAATTGGCGACGAGTATGTGGGTAAGTATACGGAAAAAAAAAAACAAGAAAAGGAGTGAACTATCGGGAAATGTCCCATAATTGACCAACATGCTGGGCGGTGTTTACGTGCAACTTAGAGGTATATGATAGTCATAAAATGGATGGGTATTTAGATACATAATATCATTTTCATTTCATGTCTACTTACGCGTCTATAAAAGCTTTTACGAAAAGTGACAGATAATTATATTTCATAGACGAATAGCTACTATTGTTGTCATATGTCATAATCGCAAAACTAAATGCATGGACTTGAAATGTAGAAAATGCATGGACTTGGAATGTACTATTTCTAGAGATGTGCCGATTATGACTTTCGCCGACTAGCCGACTAGCCGATTAGTCGGTTGTAATAAGACCGACTAGTCGGCTAAGCCGATTACGGTTTCGGGGATTTCCGTAACGCTTCGTTTACGGCTGATTCTCGCGCAATCGCATACGCCGCCTGCGAGCGTGACGGAACATGTTTTGTTTACTTCGCATTGTTCCTTCATTTTTGCTTGTGTAATGGTCGAGAGCGGTGTTTTAGTGTAAAAAAATATTTTTTTGTGCATAATTTAAGAAAATACTGTTATTATAAAATAAAATAAAATAGTATATAATCAAGGTTTTTATTTCATGTAGCCCCCGCATGCATATTATTGAGAAATACATACAACGTAAGAAGCCGGATAGTCGGCGCTCTTTGCCGATTAGTCGCCGACTAATCGACGACTACAATAGTGGCCGGATAGTCGGCTTTACCGACTAGTCGCCGACTAGTCGGGACATCTCTAACTATTTCATACTGAAAAAATAAAAAAAAAACATTGGAATACTTTTTCGCGTATTGTCTAGAGCTGCTCTGTACGGCGTCAAAAGTCTTAGAACTATGGGGCTATTTGATTATAAAAAAAAAAACTTACAAAGTAGTATGTTTTGACAGATCAAATTCCTGTCAAACGTGTTGGGAAATATAATTAAAAAATTGCTCGCTGTGGTTGAATCATACTTTATGTAATAACTGCAAGGTAAACAAAGTATAAGCGAAAGTAGTGTAAGTGTGCTTTGTTTGATTTATATCTGCTATTATCTTTCATACCTGCCTCATATTCTAGACAAGTAGGTAATGATTCAAATTTGTCATTGTATTCATGTTTTGTATTTAATTTTACTAATGGAGCACGTAAACACTGCATTGAGCGATGTTAAATCACCCTTTAAGACGATTAGTAAGTCTATTATAGACTGGTACTAAAAACGCCAAAGTAGTAAACTGTATACTGCAGTTGGTACTAACAACACAAAATTGAATTTAATTGGCGAAATTGGAAAAGGTTCCACAATTAGTAAGTCGATTGACCGACTAGTACTAACAAAAACAAATTAAATCAAATTTCAATGAATTTGAATTTTATTGGCGAAATTGGAAAAGGTTCCACAATTAGTAAGTCGATTGACCGACTGGTACTAACAAAAGAAAATTAAATCAAATTTCAATGAATTTGAATTTAATTGGCGAAATAGGAAAAGGTTCCATAATTAGTAAGTCGAATAAACGACTGGTACTAACAAAGAAAAATGAAATTAAATTTCTATGAGTAGTAAACTGACACTTTTAGTTGTCGTACCAATTACCAATTTGTATTTGTTAGTACCAACGTACTAACAAATACAAATTGTTGTAGCTCGCAAAATGTCCCATATACCACCTCTGGACGCTTTTAACTGTGAAGGCGATCCGGCGTCCGTGGGTTTGCGATTGGAAAAATGGAAGAGGGGGTTCGAATTGTTTTAGTTGCATTAAATATATCGGACCCAGAGAAAAAAAGGAGATATACTCGTACTATAATATCCCTGATGAAGTGATAGACGTAGCACTGGGAATTAATGTCGATGTCTACAAGTCGGCTGTTAAGAAACTTGACGACTACTTTTTAAATTTACGAAAGACATTTATTCAGACTATTAAAACAAGAACAAAGTTTTCACTTCGAAAAGTTTCTTGTAAGGCTTCGTCACCAAAGTGGAAAATGCAAGTTCTCTTGTGAAGAAGACAACTTAATTGATCAAATTGTCGAAAACTGTTCTTCCAATGATCTCAGAAAGAAAGTTCTTACTTTGGGTGACTCGGTTAGTCTCGTAAAAAATATTTCTGAAGCAAATGCTTTAGAAGTAGTAGAGAGACAACTTAACGATTATGGTCAGGATTCACAGGCTTCAAATATCAATAAAATAGACACGAAACAGCAAGCCTTTGGAAATGTAGCATGCGTAAGGTGTGGTAGTTTGAGTCATAACGGAGACAGTAACAATTGCCCCGCAACTAAAAAAAATGTTTAAGATGTGGTTTCATCGGACACTTTAAAAATCAATGCAAAACTCTGGCGTCTAAAAGGAAAAATTCAAACACACACAAGTTTTCTAACAAAAGGCCTTATTTGTTGAAGAAAGACAGTGATAAACCAAACGACAATGGATCAGCTACTTACAAAATTGAATAAAGCAAAGGTTTTTTCCAAGCTCGACATTAAACACGCATTTCACCAAGTTGAAATCAGCGAGAACTCAAGAGATATAACAACCTTTATTACATCGAGTCGAGGTTTGTACCGATATAAACGGTTCATGTTTGGTATGTCATGTGCACCAGAGCATTTTCTAAAAATAGTAGAAAGAATACTTCTTCCCTGTGATGGCGTCGTCAACTTTATTGATGACATTGTCGTTTATGGCAAGGATGACGCAGAACACAGTGCTAGGCTCAAACATGTCTTGGACATATTTAAAGAAAAAAATATTCTATTAAATCAGAAAAAAATGCGTGTTTAATGTCAAGAGCATACATTTTTTGGGACATGAACTGTCAGAAGGGGTTAAACCCCTTGACAAATACGTTAAGGTTGTAGATAGTTTTAGGGAGCCAAAAACTATAGAAGAAATACAAAATTTCTTAGGACTAATTAACTATGCCAACAAATGGATTCCAAATATGGCGACTAAATCAGAACCCTTAAGGAGGCTTTTAACGCTAAAATTAGGTAAAAATGCTGACATTAGTCAACATTGGGGTACTGAACAAACTGAGTCGTACCTTGTGTTAAAAAACTCCTTGAGTACTATCCATACACTTGGATATTATGACCCAATAAATATAATATAAAACCACAGTAATGGCAGATGCTAGTCCGGTTGGTTTAGGAGCGGTGCTCATTCAGTCTGATAGTAACGGACCACGGGTGATTGCTTATGGCAATAAGAGTCTTACAGACGTTGTAAAACGTTATTCTCAGACTGAAAAAGAAGCTCTCGCTCTGGTTTGGGCTGTAGAACACTTTAGAATGTACTTATGTGGCAAAGAAACTTTTGATTTGGTGACTGATCACAAACCGCTGGAAGTTATATTTGGTAATAGATCAAAACCGTGTGCCAGGATCGAGCGCTGGGTGTTGCGACTCGAGGCATACAATTTCAAGATAGTTTACAAACCTGGAAAAACCAATATAGCTGATTGTCTATCGCGATTGTGTACAATAAATAATGTCCAGACGTTTGAGGATGAGCACAACATTCACCAAATTATTCAGTATGCAAGGCCTTGTGCAATAAGGATGGATGTTATTACGGAGGAGTCGTTACAAGATAAAGAAATACAACTTGTTAAGGAAGCTTTGCAATCTGATGTTTGGGATTCTAGGATTAATAGATGTAAGATTTTTCAAACAGAGCTATGGACTCATGATAACCTTTTGTTGAGGGGAAATAAGATCGTAATTCCGCCAACAAGTTTTGGATGCAGCTCACGAAGGGCATCCTGGCATTGGAGCGATGAAAGGACGGCTACGTACCAAAGTATGGTGGCCCAAAATAGATTCTGATGCTAAAAAAAAAAAAAAAGCTGCAAGGGGTGTACTTTGGTATCTGCTCCAAATCGCCCAATGCCACTGACTCGTCGAGAGTTACCAACCGAAGCTTGGGTAGATTTGGGTCCACTTCCTAGTGGCCATTATTTGTTTGTCATAGTAGATTATTTTAGCAGATATAAAGAAGTGAAGCCAATGAAGACCATAACATCTGTAGAAACAATAAAAGTACTTAAAGAAATATTTAAACGGTTAGGTTTTCCTCACAATAAAACTGCCGACAATGGGAAACAATTTGCTAGCGACGAGTTTAAAGCATATTGTCGTGAATCAAATATTAGGATTAATTGCACTACACCCTACTCGCCTCAACAAAATGGCGAAGTTGAACGAAAAAATCGCGATATTCTCAAAAGATTACGGATCAGTCAAACCCAGAAATCAGACTGGTATGATGATTTACTACAATATGTAATTATGTACAATAGACCGCCACACTCGACTACCGGAAAAACACCCTCCGAATTATTTTATAATAGGCAGTTTAGGGATAAGATACCATCAATAACTGATATTGACCAACCTTGTGTTTCAGAGTTTAGAGATAGGGACAAAATAATGAAAGAAAAAGGAAAGGATTATACGGACAGGAAACGAAAGGCGGAGAGCATAGAAATAGATGTCGGCGAATAAGTTTACGCAAAAAATCTAGTTAAAGAAAATAAATTGACACCAAATTCAAAACACACCTGATTCCAATGATATCAGCGCTTGCGTTTCAGACAACGAATAGTATTTATTTGTTTTAATCCTGTTTCCATGTTTAATCTTCTTTTGTTTTGTTTTTGTGTTAATTAACTATTCGATTAGTGTTAATTTAAAATCATAAAATAGACTATGATCTCTGAGTTTGTTTCGGCTGTTTCTTCTCAGAGTAGTCAGGTACGAAACACCGGCCCCAATTTAGTTAAAAAGAAAAAATAACGTATAAAGTAAAAAAAAAAACAGTTTTATAAAACTTACGTTACATACATTAATGAGTCTAATTCCAATTAAGTTGCATATGAGTTAAAGTTTTGAGTTTTCGTTTAAATGTATGTACAAAAATCTGAATTATTTATATTTGTAAAAAAGGAAGAGGTGTGACGATTAAAGAGCATAGACACGGAGGCAGGTCCGCGCGGGTAGGTGTGTCACTGCACTAGACTCGTATATAGATGATACTCTATGACCAGACGGTTGTCACTAGAACCGAGCGGACGTGCACCCGTTTGCATTCCACCAAATCGTTGTTTCATTTATCTACCATCTGTGCTTACCTTTTGTAACGAGTGAACGTTACATTTGTTACCTCAGAACTTTCGACTGGGTGAACCGATTTTGATGATTCTTTTTTTGTTTGAAAGCTGGTGCTTGTCGATTGGTCCCATTTTAATTTGTTGAAGATCTAATCCTGATCTTCCGAGATATACAAAGGAACTCTTCAAAAATAGACGGCAAATCTGCAGTAATTGCTACAATCGCTTGTAGGTTCATTGTTCATACTACATCATGACGTAACATCACGCCTGTATGCTCTGAGGGGGTACCTAGATGTGTACAATACTCCCAGATTTCGACAATGTTTGTTGCCTCTGAACTTTCCACTGGGTAAACCGATTTAGGTGATTCTTTTTTTATTTGAAAGCTGGTGCTTTCCGTGTGGTTCTTTTTCAATTTAGTTAAGATCTGACGCTGATCTTCGGAGATATAAATGGAACTCTTCAAAAATACACGGCAAAGCTGCAGTAATTGCTGCAATGACTTGGTTGTTTATTGTTTATGTAACATAGTGACGTAACATCACGCCTGTATGCTCTGAGGGAATACGCAGAAGTGTACCCAGATTTCGACAGTTAGATATGTTAAGTTCCATTTAATGGGATCCTGGAGAAATAGAGGGAATTCCTTAAATTTTATAGGCACACCAGAAGCGATTTGGGTAGTTTTAGGAAGAGTACATTCTTGGTGTGGTCCCATTTCAATTTGGTAAAGATCTGATGAAGAACTTCGGAAGATAGGCGACGGGAACTCCTCAATAAATGATAGCAAATATACTGGGATCGCTGAAATCTCATATCTGTCTATTGTTTACACCAGTTCATAAAAGAAAATCACGCCGGTGCGCTGTGAAGGGGTAAGTACATGTCAACCACTAAAAAATGAAAAATAAAAACTTTTTTACAAAAAATAAAACCGACTTCAGAGAAAACAAAAAAATGAAAAAAAACTAAATCAATCACACAAAGGTCACCGACTTCTGAAGTTAAAGTTATTTTTCATTTTTTTGTTTTCTCTGAAGTCGGTTTTATTTTTGTAGTTCACCATGTCGATACACAAATAGCTTACAGAGAGATTTGACGCAAAGTGTATTGATGCTGTTACCAAGACTACTTGCTAATTGTCATTTTAACAAAAACCTTAAACTGCATTACAATCGTATTGTTCAACAAGTTACTGATCCGTTTCGTATCAATTCTGAAGGCACCCGCCCACTAGACCGTAACGTTGTCGCTGCGTCATAGAGATTTCTCGCTCGTGTCACCCAGCGTCCGGTGACAAGTGCTTGTCCACATTCACTTGTCCGATGGCCCGACGTTGCATCAACAGAATAATGGTGTCACGCCTCAGTGGACAGGACGCCTAACATTCTCGCGACACGTCGCTAAATGTCAGCAATATTTAGTACAAGGAAAAATACTGTAACGTGTAATGAAGTGCAGGTATGGTGAGGTGAGGAAATCATTGTTTATGTGTAATTAAATAAAATAGCAATATTGTAAATTGACACGAATCATAAAACTGTTAAGAGTTTATTATGCACATTGCACGTGGTGGTACATTTAAATGTAGAATTCTTTAATATGAGGAAAATGTCGCGGCATCGCTAGAAATACAAACAACGGATAATATAATTAAACGAACCGAGTAGGTAGGTACATTGACCTCAATTATATTATTTAAAAACCGCACTATTATCGCAGGAATGCATTGCGATATGTTAAAAAAAACAAGGGACTATGAACTCTACGTCCTTGTGATAACGTGTAAAAAGTGTTTTGAGAGCAATGTATTCAGGTTCGGTGAAGCGTGTAATGGCACGGGCGCGTGTCGTCACAGGCTTTATGCAGCGCTGCAGTGTGTCGCAACCATAACTGCTACAATGAACGATTTATTTTAATTAAATCTAGACTAGTTTCGTAAATCGGCACTATCTACGTTTCAATACATTTTTTGGTGTTATCAGTTAGGTTTGTTTATCAGCACCTGGAAAGAGGTTGCTTTGCAATTTTTGAAGAGCAGCGTGCAATTCTAAAATATTTAGTTCAAACCATCCTGGAAGACAAACTCAATATACACGTATATACCTTCTGCCCCCGCCCCCCTCGACCTCCACAATTATTTTTTGGTCAAAATGTACGGAACAGCAGATTTCTTTTTTAATTGGCCGATGAAAAATTCCTATGTGGGGTCGGAATGATGTATAGTCCGGGAGGCAAATAAAAAAGTCATAGTAAGCCGGCTGATATTGTCATCGAAGGTTGATCTTATATATTACCAACTAGCTGTTGCCCGCGACTTCGTTCGCGTGAAAATATTGATGGGTCATGTGTGAGCCTGCATCGTTGTTCGAGTTGTCGCAAGCGCTACTGAGCATGAGGTCCTGGGTTCGATTTGCGGGACGGGCAAAGTGTTATTGTATTATTTGTGCCCGGTTGATGGGATTAAGCTAAATGTGCGAAATGTGGGTGTAGGATTAGATACACCTCTACCTAACAGTGGCGCAGGGTGAAAATAGTGTCAGGGGAAGCCGTAGAAAAAAAAGGAAAACTGTTTTTTGCTTCTGTTAACTTTTTTCTCCGTGTTAATTTTGACCTCATTTTCACTATCAGCGACACCAAAAACTACGGAAACGACACCCATGATTAAAAATCCAAAAACTTTCGTCGCCGCCATTTTTGATTTCATCTTCATTCACCAAAAGTAAGATCAGAAATGCAAAAGAGAAAAAAAAAACAGAAATCTACAAAATAAAAAAAACCAGTTGGTATCAAATACGATAGCGACAATTACTCATTCTATCTCGTTCTATAAATAATTTATTTATTTATTTTATTTATTTATTTAAACAACACATACAACTATTATTACAGGTTTAGGTACCTAATACAATAGAGCAGTTATATTTAAATTTAAATTATTTATGTTTTGAATAAATTAATTAATTTGACAAACTAAAGTAATTGCGCAAAATCCGGCCCGTGTGAATTCGCTCTGTGTACAATTGAAGAAATCAATCTGTTGTGACACCATATTGAGTGCACGCAGCGCGCGCGTCAGCGGCGCGTGCTGCAGCAAGTTGGTGCGAGCGGGCGGCACCCACAGGAGCGGCGGCTGCCATACTTTCTTTTTCTGCTCCTGCCGTAAGTCCATAATCTTCGGCTTACCTAGGTCCCTACAAAACGGTAAGTACTGCCAGCCGCGAAGTCACGTGCGCTATTAACTTGCACTGCTGCAAAAGGTCTCTCCTGCTGCTGTTATTCGTGAACGAATGAACAACTACAATGCAAAACTTCATCCCCCCTTTACCCCTTTGTGGGTTGAAATAAAAAAAACTAACGACTTACTAACTTCGATACTTTTTGGTGACTCAAAAAATAAAAACTTTCATTAAAAACAAAATGTTGCTCTTTCTTCACCCCTCAAGGGTTGAAATTCTAATAAAGCCGTTGCGTCAGCTTCCAATCATAAGCCCAGATAACAAATTTTGTACTTTTTACGTCGAAAATTAAGGATTTTTCACCTACAATTTCATCCCCTTTATAAGCCTTCGGGGTGGAGTTATCAAAAACGCTGAAACACGCATAAATTAATTTTCAATCGTCAGCCTAAACACAAAATTAGAAGATCCTAACTTTAAAACTGACGGACTTTCATATAAGCTTCCATACCCTATTTTATCCCCTTGGGGGTAGAATTGATCAAAATCCTTTCTTAGCGGATGCCTACGTCATAACATCTACCTGCATGCCAAATTTCAGCCCGATCTGTCCAGTGGTTCGGGCTGTGCGTTGATAGATCACTATGTCAGTCAGTCAGTCAGTCACCTTTGAATTATATATATTTAGATAACTAAACTAACCGGCTGCTCAAGTAGCGGTGGGTGTAGGATTGGGATTTGAGAGTTTCCTGAAGTGGTGAAAATAAATAAAAAATTAAGTCATAGTACGCCGGCTGAATTTTTTTAACCGACTTCAAAAAGTTTTTATTTTTTATATATGTTCCCCGATTACTCGAAGATGGCTGGACTGATTTGAATTATTATTCTTTTGTTTGAAAGGATATACTTTCCAGATGGTCCCATAATCATCAAGTCATGATCTGATGATGGGATCCCGGAGAAATAGAGATAACTCTTCAAATTTTATCGGCACACTTGATGCGATTTGGATAATTTTAAGAAGAGTACTTTCTTAAAGTGGTGTCATTTCAATTTGGTGAAGATTTGATGAAGAACTTCGGAGATAGGCAACGGAACTCCTCAATAAATAATAGTAAATGGACTGAGATTGTTTTATAAATAGTTTACATCATAATGAGCTTAAGAAAATCGTCAGCTGCAGAGAGTGTTTGATAGTTAGCGTTACTTAAAAACTAAAAGAAATTTATTACACATTCTCTACTTGGTTGTAGATTGCTTTTAGTTTTATATCAGGCGTGCATCATTTACAAGTTCATGCGAGCGACTGACGCATAATCCCCCCACCACTATGCAGCTGACGATTTTTTTTAAGCTCTGTATGTGGAACAAGTTTCTGCCGGCGTACTAAAACTTAACCATATTTGTTTTCTAATCTAACTTAACCTTCCAATCCTACACCCACCGCAGGTGCATCAGTTGACGCTGGGTTTACACTTATCAGTCATTTGAAATCTGTTGCAGTAGATAGCAGCCGATCGGCGTAAAAACACTACCTAAAATGCAACGGTACCTCTCGGACTAGTACTAAAATTAACCATTTGTGCGTCGCGGTGTCTCTAACGCTCTGAATATTTTTTGACAGAATATTAATGTCACTCGTCCACGCCCCCCTTGTTTATCCCATGGTCAAATATATTATTGTACCATGGTTTATCCCAAACAACGTACATAGCAATACAATTGATTATTGTAACTGTAACAAAAGACCACCCAGACTTAATGACGACCAGCAACGCTTTCTAATTGTTATATCCTGTCTTTATCATAACTGTGTGCGCACTTGACAACTTTATCATAACTGTGTGCGCACTTGACAACTCGGGAATGATGGCCTACAGCCACAGCTATCAGTAAATCGTGGCCCAGATCACGATACTCTGACACCTCGTTACTTATTGTTGAGCAAAGACACGCAAACAAAGGATCTTGAATCATAAAAAGTATAAATTAGAGTTCTCATTAAGTATTCTTTCTTATGCAATTCGAATTATAATTGCATAATTTATGAAAAATTGACAAGAATTATTGAAATTAAATTATAGTTGACGTTTATTGCTTCTTATTCTTATTGTTTATTGCACACAAAAAACAACAAATAGACATATTAATTGCAATAATAATATAGCTTATGTACAAAGGCGAGCTTAACCCAGAGCTGGGTTTTCTTACAGCAAACCTAATTTTAAAAGCGAGATTTGCAAAAAGGATATACTTACGTGTGTGCATTTATATTACATTCTAAATTAATTAAATTTAAAAAAAAACCAACATACAATAAAATATATGTAATACATACAGCTTAGATATATATTATACATACCTATAAAATCCTATATTTACATACACATGCTTCATTGGTTAGGTACCTTACTTTTTAAAAATAATACCTAATTTTCTTCTCTTGAGTAAAAATCCACTTAATAAATTGGATTATTTAATGTCTTCATGGCAATTGGTCACAATCTGTACAATGTATATATCTTTATTTTTCTTATCAAATTATAAACTTATTCAAGGAAAACTTGATTCAATCGAAGTTGAATCGCAGTTTATTCTACATTTGTAAAATTCTTAGGCCCGTATTACAGAACATCGCTCAAAACTCAAGCGTTGCTTAAAACTAGTTTCAACCAATCAAATGGCTTGAATCTAGTTTTAAGTAATGCTTGAGTATTGAGCGATGTTCTGTAATACGGGCCTTAGTTTCCCGGGTTCGAATCTTGGTAGGAGATGTTTGTGTGGTGAGCACGGACATTTGTTTCCGAGTCATAGATGTTCATATTATGTATAATAAGTATGTATTTACAAACAAAAAGTATTTATGTAGTATAAATCAACTATCTGATGTTCACCACACAAGCCTCGTTGATTAGTGTGGCACTAGATGGCGCTGTGTGTAAATTGTCCCGCGATATTTATTTCTTTTATTTATTTATTAATCGTTTAATCATTATAATAAAGACAGTATAAAGAATGTAAAACACCTCTTCACGAAGCCGAAAGGCACTAGTTCTCCCTATCATTGCGATATTTTTTTTGTTCTACACCATATCTGTAGGAGATATGGGGGGTCAAAGTTACAACTTTTTGACAAGTATTTTTTTAAATAAGTACAAGATTTGACTTTTAACACCTCCACGACCCCCGTACTATTCAATCCATTCATCAGCACAATGTTTGAAGTGCGTTACATTGAGTTCTACCACAAATAATGAAATATAACCTCAAAAAAAAAAGTTGTTTCCCAGCAATTAATTTTTGCGTAAAGTTACTTAGTTTGATGTACAGAATTCTTGGTTAACGGCTTTTTGATGAGGTGATTTACACCCTGTAGACTCAGCTCTCGGTGTTTCAATATTTCCTCGAGATCCCCCCCCCCTTTTTTTTTTTTTTTAAGGATGGGAAATCATCAAATGACCCCCCCCACTCTGGGCGGACCGGGAGGGAGTGTCAGACTCTTACTGACTAAAAACCATCCATGTTCCTTCCTCGCCTTTTACGTTCCGGGGCCGCGGTATCTCTTTCGAACAGGCCCGCAACCCCGGGAGATCCCCCCCTTACAATATTTTTTGCTAATATGTCTTCTGTTTCATCCTTCTGTGTCCACCGTCATCGGAATCCCTTCACCAGCGAACCTTAATTTATAATTGATGTATTGAACACTTCTCGTCAGGTCAATGTTGTTGTGACGCGACAATTACCCACTTTCGTCGACATTGCGATTGTTCATTTAACATAAAAACTGCGGCGATCTAATTTGTCTGTGACAACGCCTTGCTTCAGAAAAACGCAAATAAATTAAATGTCACGCGCCAGGGAATCAGACGTGCTTCAAAGAAATTGAAACGTTTTTCGTAATATTGATTCTATTTTTTAAAGAAATGAGAGTTGGATCAATTAGTAGATGATTTTAGACAAAAAATACTAGCATTATAGTGTCAGTCCAGCTTAACCTTTCAGTGGGGCAACAGCAATTAACAAACATTACTGCAAGTATATTAAAAAATCTCCAAAATGCGACGATGAGTAACCATTCGTCGTAGGCTCGTAGCCGTAGCAGCGGTGTAGCAGTACCGTAGCGGCGTAGCAGCGGCGTAGCAGTACCATAGCGGCGTAGCAGTGGCGTAGCGGCCTACGACAAGTAGATGACAAGAACGAGCCCAGTGTCGTTAGCACGTTATACAAACAAGATACGACAAATAAACACTAGTAGCTGTGCTAAGAGATCTGTGTTCCAACCGTCTCAATGTGCATGCGAAACCGTTTGCATACTAACACGAGCTATTTACACTAAGATGTTCTTATTTCTGTTAGCGGATTTCAGAATAATCTCTCACGATTTTTTCATTTTAAGATTCTGAAGGACACGAGGTTAAAAAAATCATTTTCCGCAATCACACTAAGCAAAGCAACAGAATGAATGTAGCCCAGCCATAACGCAGAGTTTCTCAGACGGCTCACCTATCAATGGCACGCAAACCGCAAAAATGCTCATCGATCAGCGAGGATCATGTGATGCTGATCATATGATACTCAAGTATTGTTTCTTTGTTGTTTAGTTGTATAATCACTTTAAGCTTAGCGTTTTCAGCTGCATCCGGTTAGACTGGAAGCCGACTCCAAGCGATATTGTTTTGCTGTTTTGTCTAATGTTGTATAAAATACAAGTACGGAACCCTTCGTGCAAGAGTCCGACTCGCACTTTTTTTTTGTTTTTACATATTTAAACGCTTCGATATTATATCTTACGTCTCGTTCACATACAGATAGAACAAGAATTTCGAATGAATGAGCTGAGCTGAACTAAGCTTCGGCATTCAATCTGAAGGTCAGGCAGTGAGATTTAATAAAGAATTGTGTAGTAACAGCCCGGATAGCCGCAGCAGTAGTCTGGTGTTGCGCCTGGTTGTTGGTATCATGACTATCATGATGGCCATCACTATCCTCCAGCCCTGCTTATTATTTATTAGGGGACTGCGCAACATTGACTGCATTCTTCTTTCATACTTTTCCATGAATACTAGCTATCCAGAGTATGTCAATTTATTTAAGTTTTCACAGTTTAAATCTAAACTTACATTGTCACTTACGGGATGTCTTCCGTGATTATTCATAATTACCCCGCGATCATGCCGCTTGAAGCGTCGAAATATCGGGAGCTCAAAATTATGAATAATCACGCAACATATCCCGTAAGTGACAATATAACAATTACAAGACTTACGGGATTATAATATCCGTGATCTTCTTTTGTTTTGAGCTCCCGATATACCCGCGATCATGCTTGCAACAGCGTCAAAATATCGGGTGCTCGAAACTAAAGAAAATCACGAATATAATCCCGTAAGTAAAACCGTGAAAGTCTAAAACAGTGACAATATAAGTTTATGTCAAGTGTGTTCTAATAGAAGTCCTTGTATTGCTCGCCAGGTATAACAGTGGGCCTGACCGTGATCCCGCAGGCGATAGCGTACGCGGGCGTGGCGGGTCTACCGCCGCAGTATGGGCTGTACTCCTCGTTCATGGCCTGCTTCGTGTACACGGTGTTCGGCAGCGTGAAGGACTCCGCCATCGGGCCCACGGCCATCGCTGCCATTCTTACGAGGGAGAACCTGCACGGCCTGGGGCCCGAGTTCGCCGTGCTACTCGCCTTCCTGTCAGGATGTGTAGAACTGCTCATGGGGATCCTGCAGCTTGGTGAGCTCTTTACATCGCACGTAGTCTAGAAATCAGAAGGCATCTTTGATGCTAACTTTCGACTGTAACACCATCCCTAACAGTTAGCATTAGCTATATTATTTTATGTTACTTACTTTATTTAGTGTGGTCGATCGTGGTAGGCGGGTATTCCCCTGTACGTGTAAACAGTAGGTACAGTAAGTATTTTATTATATTTGAAGTAGAAAATTCACTGAGATCCTCATGGAAATCTCAATCTACGAATGTTCAATCGTTGATAATGTCGTAGATCGTGGCCGTGACGTGCGTCAGTGACACCAACTGATACTACTATGTTGTAGTCGGAACAATTGAGTGCAGGGCCCCGATTCTCTTATTGCAATCGTGTCACGATATAGTATAGGATCCCGCTATACAACGACCTTCACCGAGATGCTTATTTAATGAGACGTATTTTTTATGTTATTAAATATGCCAATAAATATATCCTATATGGGTTGCCTAACAAATTTCAGTCCAGAGTATTTTTAATTAATAATTTAAAAACATTTTTTTTTTAAACATTGCACCGGTGTGCTTATTAAATAAATTTGATACCAATCGAAAGTTTGAAGCCCATAGAATATGCAAACGTTAGGTTGCCTATTTTTTTCCGGTCACAACCACGGGTTGCCAGGTGTAAACAGGTAAATCTATAGGTACTAGCATTTTGCAACGGTCTGATTATTGAATCAAACTTAGATAAAATGAAAGATTAGTTCATAAGGAACACGGTGGTATAGGGTTGCCTGCGAAAAATCAGTCCCGAATTAGGGTTGTCGAATTTTAAATAATAAAATATCGCTGCGAGTGAATGTGTGTGAGAGAGAGGTCCCAGACCAACCATCCCACGCGGTAGAAAAGGACGCAGCGTAGCAGCTGTTTAAAGTCCGCCCATTTAAAGAAGGAGAGTGCGCATGCTATTTGTGCTTGGAAATGAAAAGGATAGCGATAGACTCGTATATGCTGTGCATTATTTTGGAGTAGTTAATTATTAATATACAGAAATAGTTATTTAATTTTTTATTTTTTAATCAATTAAAGTCACATCGGTTTTTTATTTCTGAAATCCGAAAACTGAAAATTTGTAGTTCCACAAAAATTTTTTGCGGGAACTGTTTTCATTGGTAAGTTTATACAGAATCCTCGGTGTGCGACTCCGACTCGCCCTTCCCCGGTTTTCTTTCTGTCGCTTTCGATGACACAGATTTCATCGGTCTAAACTTCAGGCTTTGTGTAGGTACCTATTTCTAATTTTATCACTAATTATGGGGTACATTTTTCCTACTAGTAGTAGTACTTTTTTTTGTCCCTTTCAGCGACACGCTTTCTCGCCATCTATATAATACTATATCTATGACTCCAAAATAATGCACAGCATATTCGAGTCTATCGCTATCCTTTTCATTTCCAAGCACAAATAGCATGCGCACTCTCCTTCTTTAAATGGGCGGACTTTAAACAGCTGCTACGCTGCGTCCTTTTCTACCGCGTGGGATGGTTGGTCTGGGACCTCTCTCTCACACACATTCACTCGCAGCGATATTTTATTATTTAAAATTCGACAACCCTAATTCGGGACTGATTTTTCGCAGGCAACCCTATACCACCGTGTTCCTTATGAAATAAACTTTCATTTTATCTAAGTTTGATTCAATAATCAGACCGTTGCAAAATGCTAGTACCTATAGATTTACCTGTTTACACCTGGCAACCCGTGGTTGTGACCGGAAAAAAATAGGCAACCTAACGTTTGCATATTCTATGGGCTTCAAACTTTCGATTGGTATCAAATTTATTTAATAATCACACCGGTGCAATGTTTAAAAAAAAAATGTTTTTAAATTATTAATTAAAAATACTCTGGACTGAAATTTTTTAGGCAACCCATATAGAATATATTTATTGGCATATTTAATAACATAAAAAATACGTCTCATTAAATAAGCATCTCGGTGAAGGTCGTTGTATAGCGGGATCTTAGACTAATAGTCTTTCATTAATCTCATAATTACTCATTTTGACAAGTTTAGTGATCTACTAACATCATGGCGTCATTATGACTATCCAATGAACAGTCACGGACATTGCATTGAAAGAAATAGCTTAAAATAGTACCTAGTCTCGTAAATAATGACAACTGACTTACGCGGTAATCCGCCAACATTTTGACAGTTTCACCGTTACAAGATTGTTAGTGTTTTCTTTAATGTCAAATGTGTAACATGTCAAAATAAAGTAAACGCGCACATATCGTGTTACGTCCGTGAGTCAGCATTCAACTCAACAAAGACAAGACAGGGAATTAATATTTACTTAATCATGTTAATAAACAATCGCGACGCAAATATTACCCTGTCTCCTCTGTACATGTTTTTATTTTCTCAACGAGTCTGTCTTTCTCGAGCTCGGGTCATTGGCGTCTCATAGATAATCTCTCCCATTGGCACAACTAAGGGACTACGAACGCGCGCGTACGCGTCTCATACAAAATCGTTGTTTTTTATGGCCATAAGCTGAATAGAGCTGAATAAGTTAAAAAAAAATCTCTTGCCGCTTAAATGACATTGTAAGGTAAACTGTCTGTGGAAGTGGTATTGAAAAAACAAGCTGACAGCGTTAGTTCCGACTGGGCGACTGGGCAGAGCCCACTATACTAGGCAACGACCGACGTGACGCGCCAAACGAACCACCCAACTAAACAAAGCTTTAACGTCTAATACTCCAAGTTGTACTTCGTGAGGTGATTGAAATGGAATGACAACAACGTGTGTTGAGCACCTCAGACGCGCTGCAGCGGGTGACGCCGGCAGCATACTTGGCATGCCGTGTTTATAATGTTATGTGCAATTATTTATATGCGTTTCTTATCACATTATAACGCCTTTAGTCATGCACTCAAACATAATTCTAGGCTACCTACTTGAAAAGAGCTAACGTTATTTTTATTTTATTTTATGCTGTTCGGGAAACTTACAGATAATCTAAATAGTTATACCTACTTATAACTACACTTGCTAAAACACCAACGTGCTTAAAAAATGTAATCCATGGTAGGTATATTATGGGTTGCGGGCCTGTTCGAAAGAGATACCGCGGCCCCGGAACGTAAAAGGCGAGGAAGGAACATGGATGGTTTTTAGTCAGTAAGAGTCTGACACTCCCTCCCGCTCCGCCCAGAGTGGGGGGGGTCATTTGATGATTTCCCATCCTTAAAAAAAAAAAGTAGGTATATTATTAAATGAATACAAAAATTCTAGGATTGTAACGATTTTTCCTAAAAATCCTGCGAGAACAACAAGGGTACGTTATTCTTAACAAAACAGAGTAGGTTTCCTAAAAAATAAAAATTATGGCGACATAAAAATTAAATTAAAAAAATTGCCACATAATTTTTTTTATACAATACCAATACATTCCACATAGGTACATTGAACATTAGGAAAAGGCCGTACAAATAGTTAAAACCCTGCCTCCCAACTCAAACTCAAACTCAAATCATTTATTTCAATTAGACCATTACGGCACTTTTGAATGTCAAAAATACAAAACTAAATCAAAGCTACAGTCACAGTCACAAGGCATAATAACTTGAGAAAGTACTGTACTTGGGGGGACCCTGTGACGTAGGAGAAGTTACAGTAGAACACTGGCATCCTGTCAGTGTTCTACTGTAACTAGGGGAACCCTGTGACGTAGGAGAAGTTACAGTAGAACACTGGCTCCTGTCAGTGTTCTACTGTAACTAAGGGGAACCCTGTGACGTAGGAGAAGTTACAGTAGAACACTGGCTCCTGTCAGTGTTACAGTTAAGTAGAACACTGGCTCCTGTCAGTGTTCTACTGTAACTAGGGGAACCCTGTGACGTAGGAGAAGTTACAGTAGAACACTGGCTCCTGTCAGTGTTACAGTTAAGTAGAACACTGGCTCCTGTCAGTGTTCTACTGTAACTAGGGGAACCCTGTGACGTAGGAGAAGTTACAGTAGAACACTGGCTCCTGTCAGTGTTACAGTTAAGTAGAACACTGGCTCCTGTCAGTGTTCTACTGTAACTAGGGGAACCCTGTGACGTAGGAGAAGTTACAGTAGAACACTGGCTCCTGTCAGTGTTACAGTTAAGTAGAACACTGGCTCCTGTCAGTTTTCTACTGTAACTAGGGGAACCCTGTGACGTAGGAGAAGTTACAGTAGAACACTGGCTCCTGTCAGTGTTCTACTGTAACTAGGGGAACCCTGTGACGTAGGAGAAGTTACAGTACAACACTGGCTCCAGTCAGTGTTACAGTTAAGTAGAACACTGGCTCCTGTCAGTTTTCTACAGTAACTTAGTGTACAAAATAAACATTTTTTTGTGTGATAAGAAACCTATCATGACGTGGTTTGAAAGAGTTTAGTTGTCGAAGAAGAGGTCGGTCAGGTCTTCCTTACCGTAAGAGTAAGGAAGGGACACGACGTACAAATACAATACGTACAAATACAGTACAATTTAATCTAAGACGACCTGTTAGTTACCATCATCATCATTCTCTTTATCACAATTCATTTCGGGTCGGCACAGTATGTCTTCTTCTTCCATACGCCTTTATATCTCGTCATCTTATCAGACACATATCATTTTTACTTAGCACAGTTCATCCATCGTTTTTTTAGTCTTCCTCTACTCGCATACCCATCCACATTCATACTCAAAACTTTCCTCACTATATTTCCCTTACTCCTCCGCATCACATGCTCATACCACGACAACTGATTACCACACACCTTGTTTGGTACTAACTTGTACTAATAATTATTACCAGCTGCATCATCTTAGTACACTGTATCGAAGTAGTACCTAAACAATCCGTCTTACTTTGATCCATGAAACACACGGGACTAATAAGAGTCGTGGTTGGTGCGCGTGCGCAGGGTTCCTGATCGACTTCATCAGCGGCCCGGTGTCTGTCGGCTTCACATCGGCCGCCGCCATCATCATCGCCACCACGCAGGTCAAGGATATCCTGGGCCTCAGCTTCCCGGGAGGCAAGTTCTTACAGGTAACGAGCATTCGTGAAAAGCCACCCAAACAAATAAATTAACGGCATGATTTGTTTCCAAGGCCGCCACGGTTTAAAAGCTCCATAAAACGTCCTTTGCAAAATGAGGATGTGTTTCTGGTAAAAAAAATTGTCGAAATTACTGATATACATTTTTGTAACCGGTTTAAAGCCTACACATCATAATAATAATACTGTTCTCACCGCTGGAGCACAACCCTCCTAAGGAAACAGGCTGTGATCCACCAGGTTCCTTCGAAGTTTTATTTCTACGACATGCCGGTTTTTCCCACATTTTCCTTCGCCATTATAAGAGCACCAGTGGTGCTATGCAAAACACAAAGTAATATTGCTGCCTGTGTTCGAACCTGGGACCTTGCAACTCGTAAGTCCGGTCCGGTACCACTGTACTGGGCATTAGCTGTAGCTGTTGTACTAGCTGGCTAGGTTGTACGACTACGGTACGAACGGGTCCATTTTTTTCATTAGCTCTGTAATCAAAATTTTAATGGAATCGCTTTTATGTACTCAACAAGTTCTACATCCTGTATGTTTGTTAAAAAGTGCCATGTAATGTACTGACAATGTCGAAGAACGTGTCGATCTATCAATCAGTAAGATTGTCAGCTTGATCAAACGTATTTAGTAACAAAAAAGTGTTTATAAAGAGGCTGGTAAGTTTTTGCGCTGTTAATAAATAATTAGGAGCACTTTTTGTTCACATAATTTGAAACTTTTTGCGTGTCTCGATCTGCCAGCGCTTTCTATCGACCTTCGCTTCGACGTGCCTTCAATATTTGTTTGTTCTAAGGCACTTAATAAAATAAAAATAATTTATTTCAGACAAAAAAGTCCATAGGCAAGACAAGGTTGTTAGTAACAAGAATTTCGCTTATATCTAATATTAGTAATTAAAGTAGGTAACAACAAAACTAGACACACCGTCTACCCCTGCACAGTAGGCTCACTGGTCCCGCAACACATGGAGTTAAGTGTACCTACTGAGCAGAACAGTATCGGTTCTCTCGCCAATCACCCTGAGGACGCTATTCGGGCTCCCCCGTACTCGGCGCACCACTGACGCTACTTTTTTACGCATGATTGCATAGAAGTCATCTACGCTGGCGTCAGCAAACATCGGATGCACTGCAATATCGAGGGAGCCGAAACAGAGCCCTAAACACATTATTGTACTGGACGCGCAAGGCATTGTAGGCTTTCTGTGTAAAGTTCGCCCACAGGCCGCTCGTGTAAAACGTCTGGCAGAATGCCTTGAACATCGTTATTTTAACAGGAGCAGTACATCGAGCGAACCTGCGTGCCAACATATCACCACGCACCGACAATGCCCTGCGCTCCTTAATACTTGATCTTGAACTCTTTCATCTTCTTTACGTTATGATGAAATCGTCCTCTTACCAGTATGTTTACGAAAACACTACCTGTCGTACAACCCTGTCGTATCATGTCTAATAAACACTAATACACTGGAGAAGTATGTTACCGTATC
This sequence comes from Xestia c-nigrum, assembly GCA_916618015.1. Taxonomy (NCBI): domain Eukaryota; kingdom Metazoa; phylum Arthropoda; class Insecta; order Lepidoptera; family Noctuidae; genus Xestia; species Xestia c-nigrum. The sequence goes on from OU745249.1 coordinate 26,181,910, forward strand.
TTCTGATGTTCCAGTGTTAACATCCCTTTATGTACCTACTTATGTAAGTATACTAGTTTTGTTTTGACTGTGCGCGGTGAGTACGTAGTCGTAGGTATTACAGCGCGGCTGTTGTTCCAGGTGTGGACAGGGCTGTACGAGCACATCGGCGAGACGCGCCTGTGGGACTCCGTGCTCGGCATCTCCTGCATCATCGTGCTGCTGCTGCTCAGGGTACGTACACCATACGGCCCCTACCAACCAATCAACTTCATTTGCACAAACAATTAATATTCACACTGTGTTCAACGATTGCTTTCATCGTATCTTATCTCAAATGGTGTGGGTTCATTAAAGATCTATCTTCGGCTGTGCATCAGATGTGGATCAGTCGCTGAATGTTAGGCTTGTCTGTTCATTTGATTAGACTGGAACCTGACTCCAACAGTTGGGAGTAGACTACACAGATGATGTCTCTATTTTCAGTGGCATGTTAGTAATGATGAGCTGTGTTACTTCCAGAAAGTAAAAGACATAAAAGTGAACCCGAAGTCGGACCCCGAGTCAGCGGGCGACACGGGCGGGGCGGGGTCGCGGCTGCGGCGCAGCGCGGCGCACGCGCTGTGGTTCCTGTCCACCACGCGCAACATCCTCGTGGTGCTGGTGTGCGCGGCGCTCGCATACTACTTCGACACGCAGAGGAAAGCGCCCTTCGTGCTCACAGGTGACTACTACATAAATACATTCTAATAGTCTGTGCCGCTCATTACCTCAAACACTCAATTATGTCTAATTGAGATTCAACTCTTTAAAGTAGGCTACAAACTTGGCAGTTATCATACATATGTCAATTTCGAAACAACGCCTCAATCCCCGAAATCTTCGTACTAAACAGCGTCTTTCTTCCATCGTCCAATGTCGTATTCTCACTTTCTTTGGACATACCACACGTCAAAAAGACACATCTGTGGTGCACCTTGTAGTACAGGGAAAAGTTGGAGGTACGAGTATAAGAGTGCGCAGAAGTTCCCCAATGCGTTGGACCGTCGCAGTCAAAACTGCACTCAATGGTCCATCCGACGTATATACAATAAAAGCTATAGTTTGGGAAGAATAGCGACTGATTGTGAAGCTTGCCGACACCCCTGATGTGATGACCAAGACAACTCTGCGAAGAGTGTGACAACGAAAACGATGAACTTGGCGCCTTCCGTAGCGTCCATCAGTTCCTGTAATGATCCAACAATAAGCCACGCAATACACAATTCACCACTGGAATACCTTGAATCAGTCCACCATGCATACCATGCAGGTTTGTATTGTAGTGTAGGTATAACAGGCTGGTGTCCCCAACTCCACGTCCAAAGCGCATATTTTGCGTGCGGATTACTTTAAAAAAAAACTGTTTTTTCTAGGCGAGGTGAAACCTGGGCTGCCCGAGCTGTCAGCGCCGCCATTCTCGGCGACGGTCGGCAACCACACCTACACCTTCTCTGAGATGGCGTCCACGCTCGGCTCCGCCATCTTCGTGGTGCCGCTGCTCTCCATCCTCGAGAACATCGCGCTCGCCAAAGTGTTCTGTGAGTATCACACTTTTTGGCTTCCTAATTAATGGAAGTTTAAAATGTGAGACTAATGAAGTACCTAACCTGTCTAGTATATAAGTAGACCAGTGACCATAAAAATCACCATGCTCTTAAAACGGCAAAGCCAAGTAAAATTAAATTTAAAAAACCCCCGACGATGTACTAAAAGTTAAGTGGGAAATAATTCGTTGATTCGCCATTTGGTGGTGGCGGCCATCTTGGATTTTAAATTTATTATGATGTCTTCTCCTAGTCAAGCCATGTCATTTGATACCCATATTGATGGAGTTGTTAAATAAAAATGTAATCCGCCATTTTGTGGCGGCGGCCATCTTGGATTATTTTTTTATCAAACATAGCTAAAAACATTCCCGACTAATTCACCTTTCAAGTAAAAAAAAACAAAATCAAAATCGGTTCATCCGTTCGGGCGCTACGATGCCACAGACAGACACACACACACAGAGTCGTCAAACTTATAACACCCCGTCGTTTTTCGTCTGGGGTTAAAAAATATTGTGAATAAACCGTTCTAGAAAACATCCTACAGAACATAAAATCGAAGATCAGCGTGACATCTACCAATCCGCACTCATCAGATCCCAACTCTTTAGATGAATTAATTATGGCTAATGACAAGTTTAAATGAAACGAATTAATTATGCTTTGCGTAGCGGAGGGCAAGTACGTTGACGCGACACAGGAGATGGTGGCGCTGGGCGTGTGCAACATGGCGTCCGCGCTGGTGCACTCCATGCCGGTGTCGGGCGCACTGTCCCGCGGAGCCGTCAACCACGCCAGCGGCGTCGCCACCACCGCCGGCGGGCTGTACACCGGCGCACTCGTGCTGCTGTCCTTGCAGGTGACACACACACACACACAGCTACACTACAACACGTCGCCACCACCGCCGGCGGGCTGTACACCGGCGCACTCGTGCTGCTGTCCTTGCAGGTGACACACACACACACACAGCTACACTACAACACGTCGCCACCACCGCCGGCGGGCTGTACACCGGCGCACTCGTGCTGCTGTCCTTGCAGGTGACACACACACACACACAGCTACACTACAACACGTCGCCACCACCGCCGGCGGGCTGTACACCGGCGCACTCGTGCTGCTGTCCTTGCAGGTGACACACACACACACACAGCTACACTACAACACGTCGCCACCACCGCCGGCGGGCTGTACACCGGGGCACTCGTGCTGCTGTCCTTGCAGGTGACACACACACACACACAGCTACACTACAACACGTCGCCACCACCGCCGGCGGGCTGTACACCGGCGCACTCGTGCTGCTGTCCTTGCAGGTGACACACACACACACACAGCTACACTACAACACGTCGCCACCACCGCCGGCGGGCTGTACACCGGCGCACTCGTGCTGCTGTCCTTGCAGGTGACACACACACACACACAGCTACACTACAACACGTCGCCACCACCGCCGGCGGGCTGTACACCGGCGCACTCGTGCTGCTGTCCTTGCAGGTGACACACACACACACACACACAGCTACACTACAACACGTCGCCACCACCGCCGGCGGGCTGTACACCGGCGCACTCGTGCTGCTGTCCTTGCAGGTGACACACACACACACACAGCTACACTACAACACGTCGCCACCACCGCCGGCGGGCTGTACACCGGGGCACTCGTGCTGCTGTCCTTGCAGGTGACACACACACACACACAGCTACACTACAACACGTCGCCACCACCGCCGGCGGGCTGTACACCGGCGCACTCGTGCTGCTGTCCTTGCAGGTGACACACACACACACACAGCTACACTACAACACGTCGCCATCACCGCCGGCGGGCTGTACACCGGCGCACTCGTGCTGCTGTCCTTGCAGGTGACACACACACACACACACACACAGCTACACTACAACACGTCGCCACCACCGCCGGCGGGCTGTACACCGGCGCACTCGTGCTGCTGTCCTTGTAGGTGACACACACCGACATACATCTCTTTAAACTGCAATAAAACCAACTGGCAGGCACCAAGCCTTAGGCGCAGGTCATATACAAGAAGCGTATGGCGGTGGCGCGGCGCTGGCGCGGATGCGGGTGCGCAGGGGGCGAGGAAATGACGCCACTTCCTCGCCCCCCGTGCACCCGCGCCATCGTTATTAGCCATACGCCGCTCATGTTTGTCCCGCGCCTTAGATACCGCGGCCCCGGAACATAAAGGGCGAGGAAGGAACATGGATTGGTTTTAGTCAGTATAAGTCTGACACTGCCTCCCGCTCCACCCAGAGTGGGAGAAGTCATTTGATGATATCCCATCCGAAAAACAAAAGGCTCCAAGCCTTGCGAATCGTTCACAGCTAGTTAACACTTAATCTTGACAACGGCGAACAATGCCAGCTAAAAATCCTGCGGATAGTGTTCAAGTAAGACAATAATTATGTGAATCAACGTCATGGTTGTTCTTGTTGCAGTACTTCACGCCGTACTTCTACTACATCCCGAAGGCGTCGCTGGCGGCCGTCATCATCGCCGCCGTAGTCTTCATGATGGAACTGCACGTCTTCAAGCCTATCTGGAGGACTAAAAGTTAGTCATGTAACTGTTTAACAAGTTCGTCGACGATGTTATGATCGCGTCATAAAACCCAAGCTCAAACCATTTCATCATACATGCAAACAGAAATTAACTGACTGGCTGCAAAAAATAAACTATAATGATACTGAAGACATCCTTAAAATGACCTAAACACACAATAACACTCTCACACACCCACTCACTCACACATCTACACACTCACACACCCACACAATCACCCATACTACGCATCTACTAACATTCGTCTCGCATACTTATCCTAGATTTTTAAGCATACTACTCGTAAATAAACTATAAAAATGTCATATGATTCCTTACATTCTGTCAGCGCGCCTAGTACATAATTTATGAAATGAAAATGTAAAGGGGTGGGATCCTGGTGTCCTGAAATACAGGCCTCGAGCCTAGCTTAGGCACCAGTCTCCCGCAATATATTGTTATTATTATACTTACATGAAATGTGAATATTTGTCGAACCTGACCGACCAATGTAAAATAGTTACCTAATGTATATTGTGGTGAGAAAATAAAGTTATTATTATTCCCTTTATTCAATTATGCAACAAATTTTTTACATTTTTAAATATTGATATAAAACATATATAAAAAAACATTTAAAAATATAAAAAATTGTAGCCCACCGGTATCGGGAACAGGGTCCAAGCTACCGGCGGTCAGGGCTATTATTATTATTATTATTATTATTATTTCATTAGGTAAGCTCTTTTGAGTGTCGTAAAAGGGAAGGTAAGGATTGAAAGAGTTAGGATCTTTCAAATCTGATGAACCATTCCACAAAGGGATCTAATATTCCACTTCACGAGATCGTCCGAGATATTCCATCAGTGTAGTGAGTTATCAAGTGGAGGTGTCGGTGAGGTAATACATCTAGTTAGGGGAATCAGAAAATTATAGTTGGCATCCAAACACATGCCCTTGCTTTAGGGTCCCGTTACCCTCCAGACTTATAACAGAGAGTATCTACAGCTCTTGGATAATTATATCGAGGTACCCTAAATACTTTTTCTAAGCCAATTTCTTACGTAGGAGGAAATTTCTAAATAAATTGTGCAAATTACGTTCAAAAATAAACTTATATTGTCACTTACGGGATATCTTCCGTGATTATTTGTTATTTTGAGCTCCCGATATTTCGACGCTGTTGCAAGCGCCATGAGTTTAGTTTTAAACCGTGAAAGCCTAAAACAGTGTTTACGTTCAAAAATGTTTGATTGTTTTAAAATGGGTACTTATTCATTACTCATTTGTATGTTGTTAGAATTGGACCTGATCCCGGCGGTGGTGACGTTCGTAACGTGCCTGATGCTGCGGCTAGAGCTCGGCATCGTCATCGGCATCGCCGTCAACCTCGTGTTCCTGCTGTACGCGAGCGCCAGGCCCTCCGTCAAGGTCACCACAGCCGTGGTGAGTACTACCACACATTCAGTTCTTCACATCAAGGAGTTGCGGGGTCGTAGGGATGGAAACTGTGGAACTAGTGGCGCGAGCAAAGCTAGTGTAATTCTTCGTCATTGGTTGACAATTTGTTATAATAATTTTATATTTCGAAATAGCTTGACCTTTTTAGTCATATTGAGACTCTGCTATGGTCACGCCATCTTCAATGTTTGATTGATGATTCGTTTCTCTATTGATGGAGTTTGAATGCAATGTAAAGGGCGGGTCTGTTATAACTACACGGAAAATTCTGGACGTTTGGTTATTTATATTATCCAAATTAATTTTGAGGCTCCGAGTTAAAAGCACAGTTCACGCCAAACATGGACGCGGGTCTGTGGGTGGACGGTGTGCTATGAGTTCGCTCGCCGTCCGTCCGTCTTATGACGACAGGCCGTGTCGACGGCGCCAGTGTTCCACGCGCGACGAGCAAGAGATGTCAGCAAACTGAAGGGGGACCCCTTCAGTTTGGCAAGGGCCGAAGTCTACCGGGGCTGCGGGACTGTTCGAAAGAGATACCCTGGAATAGGCCCCGGAACATAAAGGGCGAGGAAGGAACATGGATGGATTTTAGTCAGTGCAAGTTTGACACTAGGCTCCTCCTGCTCCATCATCATTAACATCCGAAAAAAAAAAAAACAAAAAATGGGAAGCTACCCCAACATTCCATGTGCAACTGTAACAAAAAGTTTTGCAGTTTAGTATCTCGTGTGTCGTGTTACCTACCTACATGTGTCGTGTTGTCACTTGTCAGTCGAGCGACGGCATCCCGCACCTGGTGGGTGTGGTGGACCGCTCGCTGTCGTTCCCGTCGGCGGAGTTCGTGCGGCGCGCGCTGCGCAAGGCGGCCGAGCGACACCACACGCACACGCCGCTCGTGCTCGACGCCACGCACGTGCAGGCCGCTGACTTCACCGCCGCTAAGGTAAGTCGCCTCCTACACTTATTGTGATCCGACCTACTAAATCACATACCGCCAATTTCTCTAACCTAGACAGAATTCTCCGAGCTTTTTCCACAAAAAAATTGATAGCTCTAATAGATATTAAACATGTTCTATTTGCAGGGCATAAAGGCATTAATAGACGACTTCCACGCCCGCGGGCAGACGATCATCTTCTACAACGTGAAGCCTTCGATCGCGGAGGTGTTCCGCGGCGTGCGGCCGCGCGAGTTCCTGCACTGCTCGTGTCGCGCCGAGCTCGACCGTCTGCTGCGCGGCGCCGTGCGCGACCACGCCGGCGCCGCACGACCCGCGCTCTGTTAGTATACAGAACATGACCACACGACCACACGAACGAACCACGCCATCACTTTTAGAGCGCGCCTTTAAAAGCTGTCAAATATCTACCTATTTTAATTAATTTCGCAATAAACGAAATATTACGGAATGCAAATAAGAAATATGGCTAAATAATAGGTAGGTTCTAGAATATTAATACTGAATTGCAATTATCACACTGAGTTTAAAGTTGTAACCGTTTTAGGTGTAGAAAAGACATTTGGATGATTTCCAAATACTTTTTTTACATCTAAAACTGAGTACCTACCTATACAGTGTTACGATATTAAATTATTAATAACTTAGGTATTGCATTTCATAATCAATATTTTAGTTCTCTAGTTAGCCATATTTCTTATTTCCACACAGTAATATTTCCAAATTAACCAAAACAGCGAAATATTTGACAGTTATTTGCGACGTTGCCCACTTTGTATAAACGCTCGTAACACAATTACATATTGTGACTTCATTAAAAACGTACGGGTATTTTTTTTAACAACACTATATATTATCAAAAACTCCAGATGCTGATACACTTTTGCGTTATCCATTAACATTATGTACACAATACTAACAAAACAAAACATATAAATCAGGACATTTACAAACAACATGGAATAAAAAGCGGTTATTCTAGGCCAAATTAAATGAACCGACGAAAAGTCATAAACCTGATGAGGACCTAGGTGCACATCGTTATGTAATGACAATCAGGGTTCTTTCCCACTGGGCACTCTGGGCACTTGCTCAAGGCCCCAGATCCAAAGGCGCCCCTAGTTCCTGTAACTGTCAAAAGAAACCTAATTTATCTAAGACTGCAGGATACTAAAATTTTCTACAGGGCACTCTATTGCGACACGAAAAGTAATTTGGCATGTCTCAGAACTGTTCGCCGTTGACTGTTACGTTCTGTCCATCAACATTTTAACCTAACCTTTGATGAAATTAGAAACAATTGAGCTTCTTGCCGAAATACAGGCAATTGATCTCCAGATTTTGGAAAAATAAAGCCCGTTTCATGGATATCAAAAATATTTGTCTGTTTCATTTCAAATTAAAGTTCTCCATCGTTAACAGTTTAAAGACAGTTCATGCAAAAATAAAGGGTGGTTTTTTATCCTTTAACTAAAATAATAAAAACTAACTTATTCGAGGCGGGTGCAAAAAAGTCGAGATCGCTTCGCACGCACTTGCATCCTACAAGGGCCCCATTATACTTAAGTGCCCAGGGCCCCCAACTGGTTAAAGACGGCCCTGATGACAATAGAACCAATACATTTAAGATGCTACTGACTTCAACTTTTTGCAAACACTCCTTTCAGTTACACTGTTACAACGTTAACTTAACAAAAATAAAGATCGGTATCTTGGTAGTGTTTTGTTGAAAATATGACATTAAAAAATGTGCTTTTGTAGTCATGATTAGAAACCGCGACGTCTGTGAAGTTTGGCCAGTTCATGTACGCGACCGCTTAGGCCCCGTTCTCACTATGTCGTCACATCAGATAATCGTGTAGTAGGTTTTAAGTATCGTGGCATGAATATTAAAATGGAGGCGTTCACATATAGGACGACACGATTACTGTCGTCCACGAGTTTCGCCAGCTAAAAACAACAATAAATTCAACGTCACGAGATAGTGGGAACGGGGTGTTAGCGCGACATTTTTATTATAATGATGTTCCGTAGGTACCTATCACCCCTCGGTAGCTAGACTAACTGACAAACTAACTGTCGGGGCCTGGCCGCCTGCTCATGCACTGTTACCTATTCCTGTTTCTAGGATGAAGACAAACGGTAGCCTCCGTGGATTTCTCCGCTGCAGCGCGTCTCGTTGCACCTGCAGTAGTCGCCGCAGTACTCGTCGCAGTACTTGTCGCAGACATGTGACCTGACACGACACAGTATTCATTAGTTATACTATGTATTTATACTAGCCTAGTTAGTGCTAAGTAGCCTAAGTGTTGGACTGTCGGCAGCCGGCCCAACCCAGTGGGCCCGTTGGTCACGCGCAGTCAAATAAACGTGTTGGTATAACACTTTGTTTTCTTTGAATCAACTTATTATTTAAACTTCATGTTTAATACAAAACTTTCCTTACCAAACAACCTTTTAGGTTCAATAATGGGTAATAGGTACGACACGTACCCCTTGGCAAGACTGGTTGTCAGATTTTTGGGCCACTGACTACCTGTAACGACTGTCATATAAATGACAACCGGGACCAACGTCCAGCGTGCTTCCCGAGACACAGAGGAAACTATACACACGCAGCTTAACCTGAAGATCTACTAGAGCGGCTGTTATCACTTAGCGACAAGAAAATTAACGTGAAAGTGTCAGGGAAGCCCGCGATGTTCAAATTTTGTTACGTTTCTGTAATTTGCAGGCCACTGATAGGTTGTACGTTGATGAAATTATTGGTCACGGCTGTAGGTCGTAATGTCGTATGTAGTTACAGATTTATAATCATCAAAATCATCAATACAACCCTCCAAGTTCACAAAGATCGAGGAACGATTTTAGCCTGAAAAAGAAGTTCCTCGACTTTATGAACTTGGAGGGTTGTATTGATGATTATACTCACCCCGCGGTGACCAGCATCACGTTTGATTCACAATTGGTTGGAGATTTGTAACTTACCACTTTGTCGATATCACAACATTTATGATAGTTTGACATTCTTCTGCCGGCGTGCGGAAGGTGAGTGTGTGGGGGGGGGGGGTGATTCAATAAAAACAGCGCGTAAGAGATAATTAAATGTTGTTTAATTTACAATCGTCGTTACAGTCCGCGATGCGGATCGCATAGCCAGCGCGCACTGCGACACTGCGGCAGTGCGGCAGTGCGACACTGTGGCAGGGCGGCAGTGCAGCAGTGCTACAGCGCGACAGTGCCGCAGAGCGGCGCGCTCTTACAAAACCTTTCTTTTTGGTTACATTACTACTCGTTTAAAGATTACATTGGAATTACGTTAACTGTAGCCTAACTTAACATTCACTAAGACTATCCAGTACGTCGCGACAGAATGTCGGAGTGCAGGTGTGAGCGAGCGACGCGCCGGCACCAACACTCGACACTACTTTGAGCAGCGGCACAACATAACATAACACTAGTACATTTTCACAAGTTGTTTCCAAAAGGAAGTTCTCTACGGTAAAGTGAGCAGGAAAGGTTAACGTATAAAATAATGTTCCCATTTATTTGACACATCCTGGGGTAGGACAGGGCACACCTGCCGCGCCCGGAGTGTTGCAGTGAGTGAGACTCCGGCCGAGGCAGGCTACAACCCACACAACACATATTTGGTATCACACTCACACTCGCACATACAATAATCGGCACTAACTAACGATATGACACAATCACTTTAAATAATCAAATACAGATCAATGAATGTTACAGATAAAGTAAATGTCGAATAATACCTAAATTATACTAAATAGGATAACTACTAACTTACGAACAATGTGAGAAAGTCACGCCCGGCAGTTTTATAAAATGCCTGAACTTAAAATGTAGTATAGAAAAATAATGTTCGTAAATATCAACTAGCACGAAATTATGTAAAATAATAATAAAAGTTCACTTATTATTAGAGATCGGATATTTGGATGCTAAAGATTGAGTGTTGACTAGTATGGAGCGCGTGTCAGTACGGGAATAGTCACAGTTTATTTAAATAAATAGTAATGTCTTAATTTTATTGTTATAATTCAATTAATTTATGCCCAATTATATTTTTTATTTTGTCGTTTTAGATACTTCAGCTGCAAAATTTAAATTATAGAGATTTTATAAGAGAAAACGTGCTTTCGGCAAATATGCATCCGGATATCCGATCCCTACCTATTATACGCAAATATTAGATTGTTCTATAAAATATAATATGAGCGTACAGTGGCCGGTGTGAACGTTCCCTCCAAATATTAGGATCAGTATCGTAGTGCGGGGACGTGCACGCCGGCCTGCTGCACGTCGCGTACAGTGCGTACAGTGCGTACAGTACGTACAGTGCGTACAGTGCGTACCTAACGTACTAACTCGTGTAGTTTGGCATGTAACATGTGTCACGTATCGCACGGCACATTGTACGACTCGATAATACTTAGGATATCAATTTAATTAAAACATAAATGCATTACAATCTCGCGGCGTGATGTGTACGAGTACCGCTCGGTGAGCTCGCGCACACACGCGGCGCGTCTGTGGCGTCACCGACTGTTCTCTGTCCACTTGTAGTAGTGGACAGTGAATGAAACAACCAGAGAAATAAACTTAGCTAACTATACATATAATATAATAATACATAACTTCTAACTTAAAAGTGAATCTCTTAGATTTCCAACTGAAACACATTTTGTGCGGTCGTGGTGACCCGCGTACAACAACACATATCATTGTGTAAATCATTTAAAGCCAACCCGACCCTGAGATCGCTATCAACCTATTCTACTATAATTATGTTGAGCCGACGTGATCACGTGACATGCACTGCGGCAGTGCGGCAGTGCGGCAGTGCAGCAGTGCGGCAGTGCGGCAGTGCAGCCGCTCTCCGGCACAGTCACAGTCCGACGTATGGCACTCACTGTGGCCGATACTCGCACTCGTATACGCTTATATGATAAATAGTACACTAACACTGTTACGTTACAATAGTACTTTGATTACAACTAGGCTTATTACTACAGTTGTTGATCACAAGTAGTGGCGGCGACCGCTGTACTACACTCTAACGAACAGGTGAGTACACAGGCGACTAGTCTTAAAACTATGAATGAGTGTCTTCCACTAAACAAGTTTGTACACATCATTAGAATGAATATTGGCAGTATGCAGGCTATGGTGGGAAGATGAATACTTGTGCCTGTACACTCAAGTTCCGTTGAGCGAGTACGACTGACAACATAGACCACTTTAAACACTCGTTGTTAAAATATTTGTTCAAACGTGAGGTTGCACCTAAAGTAGCACTATAAAATGGACAATTTGGTATTTAAAATATACTATTAGACTGCAACATGTAATATTTGTGTAGGACTATATCTGTAATGTGCGAACGAGCGCGGGACATACACACGTGACACGGCTGTGTTGTAGTCATCGTTGTGACGAGAGTGTCGAGATCAATGGAGAGTATTCAGATCTGTGTGTGAGCGAGCGCGGGGACTACAGCACAGCGGTGCGGGGGGGGGGGGTCGCCTCAGTACTTGAGCAGATCTTCGTCGAGTTCCGTGAGCGCCAGTTTACTGTCTATCACTGAAATAGGAAAGAGCATTATGTTAAAACGACAATATTAAAAAAAAACAACAACAAAATACCATCGAAAGGAGGGTTTCAAATTGTCAAGTAAATGGAATACAGTTATAAATATGATCAAAAGCCACAGCCGGCGTCGCAACGCAATAAGGACTCCATAAAACCCCGTGATTGTGAGTGTATTTTACCGTGACTTTAATAGTGCGCGTAGCAGAAGACTAAGAAAGAAGATAGACAGAATTGTCTGCTCCTAAGAATTAATTTACCATCAGTTTATAACACATGAAATAAAAAAAAAATATACACAGAAATGTGTACTTATATTTTTTTTATAATATAAATAATGGAAATCATATTAAGTGTCCTTCGTTTTTAAAGATTAAAGAAAGTTTAATTATTTGAAGTCTATAGTTTTTCTGTTCATTAGAAGTTGATTTTGATAATTTAGCAAAAAAAAACTAAAGTCAAATATTGAGTATTCGCGGCATCTCTACTAAATAGTCATGATTCTATATTGATTGAAAAAAGAGTAATTTTCCAACCCTGCAACAAAATACCGCGTACCGTCGCGCGCCGACGCCGCGCCCTCACCGTTGATCTAGCCCCTGCAGGTAGCGGTACACATTCACACTACACACTACAGCTAACAGAGCCAACACAGAGCGCTGTTCGAACGAGGAGTACATCAGTGCGCCACCGCCGCGCGCCGGTTTATGCCGCCAAACAGATATAAATATAGCTTTTGTTGGAATAACATCTAAATTATTTATTTCAACTTTATTCCAAAAAAGGCTGTATTTTTTAGCTTGCATTAGTTCGAGAGTGCATCAAAGCGGGCAGAGATCTGAGGAGGTTGGTACTTGTTTGCAGTGAGAACCGCACTACACTGCTCTTCGCCAAGTGTGCGATTGTGCGGCCTACGTCACACTAGCACACATAATATTTAGCGCAATGGGACCTGGTGCGATGTACGTTCACAGGAGAGGGCAGCACACAGCACACTGTCTAGCGGATACCTATCGTCACAGTAGCGCGTCCAGCTCCAGCCGGTCAGCTCGCTCGGCTGCTCGCGAACAGCTTTCAAAACACTAAACCGGACTGCGCTACGGATACAAATATTGTTATGTCAATGATCCAGATCCAACGTCACTGCACTAGGTATCATTTGTGTATCGGACACATTTGGCTGGGTTCTAGAGGGGACCTCTTCTCTTTTAGAATCAATGTTTCTCACAATTGTGTGAGAACTGAGGACAGACTTCTGTCTCTTAAGGACACTGAATATGTAGTTTAAGTAGCGTGTCGTCTCAACTAACACGATCGAGTGGGTCTAACATTGAGTAACTTGTCGAGATATATGACGTGTGCTACTGGCACGGCGTGATGGTGTGGTGTGATACTCACTGTGGTCCGGGATAGTAGTAGGGTGGGGGTCGCTCGTACTCAGTAGAGCCGAGGTAGCGGGGGGGTCCTTCTTCCCAGTGCCTGCAACAGACGTCACCGTCACCACATGCGTGCAGCGTGCAGACCACTGCCGCCAGTGATGCACACTCGACTGCTCTCACCGACTCATCTCATACATGGCGACCAGCAATGGTTTTAGAGCAGACAGGTACGGTCCACCGCACGAAACTACTACACTTTGACCATAAAACCGCGCTTTAAAGACGCTAATAAAATCATATTGACAGCGTGCGGTGACTGTACCTACTTATTCTATACATAAGAACAATATTTTTTTTAGTACCTAATTACAAAAGGCGATTTCAACAGCGGGCTAACGTACAGGGCCTTAATTCTGCTATTACAATAGTGTCACAGTGGTCTTTCATTGATTTCATAATTGTTGTTGAATGACAATGGGATCTCCATTGACATTTTGCTTAAAGTTCGTAATCTGCTAAATTCATCATAGTAGTTCGATCAATGGTCTCGTAATTGTGTTTGAATGACATTGTTGTATTGCCATTATTAAAAAACCTGTTAAAGAAATGATTTTCGGAAATATACTTTTAAATTTAAATCTGGCATGAATAACAATTCATGCCAGATTTAATTTATATATATTTTAACATATTAAATATTTGTGATAAAAGTAATCTGAAGTAGTAAGAAGTTCGTAAATAGCAAAAAACATTAAGTAATGTGTAACGTGGATAACTGTGCAACTATCCAACTCATTGTGTCTGTTTAGCTGTCAAAGTCAAATGTGACATTTCTACTTTATGTTTATCTGTTTTTATTTCTAGCGGCCGGTGTTTTGATTTATTTTCTTACAAGTGTTTTAAATTATCTTTATTAAAGAAGCCTTTATTGATTGCAATACAAAATAGTGCTAATTGAGCAAAGGAGATCACCCAAATTGGGCTATTATCAAAAGTAAAAGGCCAAGCAAAATAAACTTATTATTTAGATAAAGCATAACATAATAAACATGTTTTATTATTACGCCTAAGTCGTAATTCAATTCACCGAGAAGTTATTCAACTACAAAATATTTGAGGTCACCCAGGTTGGGGCAATTTTTTTTTGCCGGCCAGCTAATATAAACGCAATAATTAAACAGAACTTGTGGAAATAAACATTTTTCAATATTAGCCTAAGTCGTAACTCAATTCACCGAGATGTTATTCAACCACGAAATATCTGAGGTCACCCAGACTCGGGTAGTATATCTTTGCCGGCCAAATAAATTAAACGCAATATTTAAATAGAGCTTATGGATAGAAACAATTTTTATTATGCTACTCAAGTTTTAAATAAGTAATAATGATTACTATAACATAAAAACACTACTGGCCGATGATCAAAGAAGATCTGCCAATTTCCTTGAAGCTCAAACTCATTGATGTGTTTATCCTGCCCATCCTAACCTACGGTGCTCAGACCTAGTCACTCAACTTATTGCAAAATAATGCCTTGGGGTCAACCAAAAGTGACGGAGCATTCTGGGTTTAAAGATAAAATAAAATACGAAACACAATGGTGCGCTTAAAAACAGGAAATAAAGATGTAGGCAAAAACGGTGCCAGTCTCAAATGGGATTGGGTAGGTCACGTGGGCCGCAAGCACAACTACCGCTGGGCAAAGGACTTAACACGATGAGTTTCTGAGGATAGACGGCGCTGCCGAGACCAGCCTAGAAAGAGGTAACGTGATGATCTGAACGCGCATCACGAAGGCAATGTTTCAAGGTGGCGCAGCAGAAGAGCGCCTCGAAGGCTGAACCCAGCAGTTGGACATTCAAGGTAACTGAAAAATATGTAAAATCTGTACAAATGCATAACGCGCCCAGATCATCGGCCTGAGGGTAACGACGCCGCCAAGGCCAGTCTAAAAAGAGGTGACTCGTTCGGATGCTGCGCTAAGTTGCTTTTCGGCAGACCCCAAGGCGGAACTTTAGCAATAAGTCAAGTGACTAGGTCTGAGCATCATAGGTTAGGATGGTCAGGGTAAACATCGATGAGTTTGGGCTTCACGGAAATCGGCAGATCTCCCTTGATCATCGACCAGTAGCGTTTTAACCATAGTTATTAATCATTTAAAACTTGGGTATAGAACTTTGGTGGCATAATAAAAAGTGTTTGTATTAATAAGCTCTATTCAATTACTGCGTTTATTTTAGTTGGCCGGCAAAAAAATATTACCACAATCTGGGTGACCTCAGATATTTTGTGGTCGAATAACTACTCGTTGAATTGAGTTATGACTTAGGCGTAATAATAAAAAATGTTTATTATGTTATGCTCTATCGAAATAATAAATTTATTTTGGTCGGCACTTTTGAAAATAGCCCAAAAATGTGAGGCTGGGTGATCTCCTTTCCGCTCTAATTCTCAAAGGAACTGTCAAAATGTTGGCAGATTACCGCGTAAAACAGTCATACATTTGTCATTATATGCGAGACCACTATTTCTTTCAACGCAGTGTCAGTGATTGTTCATTGGAAAGTCATAATGACAGCATGATGTTAGTAGATCACCAAACTTGTCAAAATGAACAATTATGAGATCAATGAAAGACTATCGTGACACTATTGCAATAGCAGAATCGGGGCCCAGGTGGGCGGTCGTCGGGATGGGATAATGGAACAGGAAGTAAGCTCACCACGTTACTGCTGCTCAGTTCTTGAGACGCTTGAATATCGACGATATTGTCCACGGCACGCTCACTTCACTTTCAGTTAACCATGTTTGCGGGTATTCTATTAAAAGCTTACTTTATTTAGGACGACAATAACAAGTAGAATAAGTTCTTTATTATAAGAGTTTTCTTAGAATCCGCGATACAAGTGTTTTGGCGTCAGTTTACGCGACGCTATCTTCTGTGTTGGATCACTGGGTTAGGAAGGAACGGGAAGGATTTCAACAACTGACGATGCTCATCTTTATATTCTACACAAACGAAGTCCTTATAATAGTAATCTCGACATCACGAAAATGCATTTCGAATGGCGAATGAATGAATACATTTTAATTACCTAATTTATTGCCTTTATTATTGTTACGATATTTTGCACAGAATAAGCTTGTGTCGTTTCCAAAACCATTCAACTTCAACAATAATGGTGCTCTAATGTAACTATTTTCTCAAGAAGGAGCGTGATCCTGGCGATTTGCCAGCGTGTGTCCAGCGAGCGAGCTACGACTACGCCACGACTTCTCCGCGACTCCACCCTCTTGTACAGTGGTACACTCACGCTAATCGTTCTCGTCACACAAACGCAGCGAGTGCGTCACACGCTGGGAACACGCTTATAAATCACCAGTGCGATAAATGTAAAGCAAGTGACGACACAAGAGCGACTGTAGTGTGAGTGCCCGCAGCCCGCAGCCCGCAGCGACTGTACGGGCGGCTCTTCATTAACAGTGACGTGATCAACTTATATTGTTTAAGGTACAAAACCTTAACATATTTGTATATACTTTACACTGTTGGAGTATAACCTGACGATGGAACAAGGTTCTCGTCATAAGGATATTATTATTATTTAATTAGTTTACGCCCCTGGATGCGCACGGAGTAGTAATTGTACCATGGGATCATATAACCAAGGTAAAAAGTATCCTATATTTTAATCCATGTTATAAACTATCTGAATACGTAACGTCCAGATATCCATACATCCTCACAAACTGTCGCGTTTATAATATGAATGAGATTACAGTAATCAACCGAGCTGATCGTGCACAATGTGGACGGCTGGACGTTTAGCTACGTGATCAGGGCAAGCGGTAAGTTAGAAGGTGAGTACTTACTTTGGCGCCATATCATTATATCTGCGCGCGTGGTATGTGTCGACAGACGACGCCACGGCGGAGTCGCTCGGCGCGCCGGCCGCGCCCCCCTCCCCCGCGCCGCCCCGCCGCGCCCGCGCGCCGCCCCGCCCCCCGCGCCCGCCGCGCTTCTCGGCCTTGTAGGCGCTGCAACACACACACTGTCACACGACGACACGAGCGCGGCAGGCGCTACACCGGCCGAGCTCGTGCGCCACCATGCCACACAATTAATAGCAACATTAAAACAAAAAAACTACTCTCAAAGTTAACTTTTGAGTAAATAATCTTAATCGAGTTCCTCTTGTAATATAATTTTAATAATGGAAAGTTACTACATGAAAATCTGTTAAAATAATTAAATCATTGAAAAAAAAATCAAAGAAATGTTTTATATTAGTCCGGGACGTACCGTTGCAAACAAAAAAGGCATACTAAGCCGGCTGATATTGTCATAGATTTAATTTATTACCAATAAGTTACTCAACCGTCAGCTGCTCAAGTAGCGGTCGGTGTAAGATTCCTGAAGTGGTGAAAATAAATAAAAAATAAATTCATAATACGCCGGCTGAAACTTGTTTCAGCTAAAAACTAACAGCACCAAGTCAGAGTGTGATGAAAAACGAATAGTAAACTGTGAGAGATTGCTTTTAGTTTTTATCAAGCGTTTCATTTTACAAGTTCATACGAGCGGCTGACGCATAATCCCCTGCAGCTGACGACTTTTTTTAGCTTAGTATGATGTAAACTAGTATTTATGAAACAAGTTTCAGCCGGTGTTCTATAACTTATTTCTTTATTTTTTTTCGCAACTTCCATAAGGTCCCAATTCTAAACCCACCGCGGGTGCGTCAGCTGACGCTGCGCTGGGTTCACTTATCAGTCATTCGAGATCTATTGAACAAGATGGCAACCGATCGTCGTAAAAACACTACCTAAAATGCAACGGTACCTCTCGGACTAGAGGGGAGACGACTAAAAAAATCGAATTAGTTCGTCAGGTAGATAATTAAAAAATATTTGACCCGTATTTTTTCTTTTGTTACATAAATCAAAATTGACGAAAATACGACGCTTTTAAAATTCCCAATACGTCACGCCTAGGTATAATTTTTAGCTAGTTCTGACGTCACGAACCCCCACTCACGAGTTTTGATGCGTTTTTATTCATTATTCATTGATTTACAAAAACAAAAATTACGTGTCCATTATTTTTCAATAGTCTAAGTGACGGACTAAATAGATTTGTATTTTTTTGACACTGTCGTGCCTTTCCACCGAACGAAAAAATCCTCGCGCACTTATTTGATGTATTGCTCTTAGTATAAAATGGGGCGCCCGACAACACGCGCAACCTCGAATACACGCGAAGAGACGATTCTGTGTGCGTCAAATTGTATACTTAAGGCAATATCAATGTCAGTCTTTTATTCAGTGACATCAAAAAAATGCGCGAGGATTTATCTACTTGGTGTAAACGGACTCTCAGAGGTACACAATCAAATCATTAGTAAATTGTCAAACAAGCGAAGCACGGACAAGGATTCATGCACCAATTAACAGCATAACAGAAACCGCCACATTTTTTCCATTTAAAAAGAAATAAGTAGTTAGGAACAGCCAAATTAAAATTAGGAAATGTTAAAATGCAAATCGTTAACAATTACACCAGTTATCATAGACATAATAAGCATATAAGCGTACCAACATTTTCTGAAGCTTGTTTACGAAAAATTTACCGGATCACTTCGTCAGTATATTGTACGCACGCACGACTGACATGACAGGAGGGAATCGAAGAAACAAAAAAACTTACGTGATATTTGCCAAGACTCAACTCTTTCCCACGTGAAATTGGGTGAGATTCGGCTAATCAGCCCCTCCTCCCAACCCCCCTAAATGTCTCACACATTCACTATTCTGATCGTATTCCCAACACTACGGACATCGCATTACACCTCTCACAAAGATGCAACAGTTTTGGTACGTTTATATACTTTTATTAAAGAAGCCAGCAAAACAATACGAAATAGCGTCGTAACTTGAAGAAAATCAATTGTTTCACATTATTACTGCGTTACTTCAAAGGAGCAAACAAAAGGTGAGACCTGGCCAAGGAAGTAACAACACGCACACTACGAAGAACCAAATCAAACTGAAAGTATAGCACCAAATATAAAGCGAACTCAGTAAATCGGGTTAGAGTGGCGAATGTTACCGCTGAGGTCGCGGCCGCGTCCCACGAGTCCGAGTAACGTCAGGCGCGCACCGCAACTGTCGCTACTTGTTGCTGTATCACCACAAGTTACACGGCGTATCACTACATGTTACACGGCGTATCACTACATGTTACATGTTACACGGTACACGGTACACGGCATACAACCAAATGTCGCACAACGTTCTACGACACGCTTAACCTAACAATTATTACCTTACAATGTAGGTATAAATGTAAAAACATGGATATGTTGTGAAATGACTACAATCTTCACTAACTTATGATATAACATGCCATTACGCACATATTCAATTATTAATATCTTGATATTCATCGTTATAGAAATTTGGTTATTTAAACAGCTGGTGGCACGACGCTGACATCAGAATGAACGTTGTTTTTGATATACATATGATAGCAGAAATAGTATTCAATGTTCTCACGGCAGGATTGACATGCGACAGTCAGTAAAAAAGCAAATCGCAATTTAATTTCGATTCTGCGGAGAGCTAGGTGTCGCTCAGCAGAATGTCAGCGCCGCGCGCCCCTGGTTGTGTACTGTTTAGTAGCTACGTCAATTCACTGCAGTGCGCACTACCGATTACGATATAATTATAATCATATTATTAGTATTTTGATTGTGATTAGATCCCGATAAGTATGTAGATCCCGTTGCCAATACTAATATTATATAAATAGAAACAGGTGAAAAATCTACGATTACAATGTTTTGTAAAAATGTATTAACCTATCAGCTAAATATTTTGTTTTATCAAAAATTTTAAATGCATAAAAATGGAAATAAATACTAGAAAATTTCAAAGAAGTATTCGATTTTATAATCATTCTTTTATAAAAGTTGCCTTTTTGAAAAGCATTTTAGTCATTTTAATTTG
The DNA here is from genome assembly GCA_916618015.1 of Xestia c-nigrum. Classification (NCBI taxonomy): domain Eukaryota; kingdom Metazoa; phylum Arthropoda; class Insecta; order Lepidoptera; family Noctuidae; genus Xestia; species Xestia c-nigrum. Next base: position 26,202,466 of record OU745249.1, read on the forward strand.
TTTACTTTGCCTAAACGTTGTATAGTACAATAAATTCCTAGCTAGTGCGCACACGAGGTGCACTCGTGAGCAGGTGGGCACATGACCGTGCACTACCTAAAGCTAAACAACAAACATAATCATAGAGGAATAAGCTCTAGAGTTGGCATGGCTGGACATCACCTTTCAATGTATACAGTTATACAAAACATTTAAAAAAATTGGATAACCGTGGTGATTCGTAACATAGGTAAGCACTAAATATGCACTCACGATGACATGATGGTATTATTTAAGAAAATAATTGAAATACTTTTTAAGCCGTTAAGATAGAAAGTGCCCCGGTGATTTAAAAGTTGTGTGGCAATCGGTTATCGTGTTATGGACATGTGAAGCGGTATACTCATGACGTTTTCCTAATTTCTCGATCAGGAAAACGTCGTGACTAAAATGTTGTTTTTCTTCGTGTGTAGCGTTTGTAGCAATATGATGCATGTACGTATGTGTGATTGACAATTCCCATAGTGTACTGTATTGTGTTTACCTCGCCTCCTGGAAAAAATGGCGGTTAACTTTGTTCGGCGATTTGCTCCTTTCCGCCTCCATAGCTTATTACTCTATGATAAACGTACGAATTCGATATCAAGTTAAAGCACAGACTGCCTACCTACTTATCTAACATAGTGCAGTGAGAGCGCTCTCTGCTAACGTACAGTATGATCGTATCAAAATTATGTGTCGCGCTACTCACGCCCTCGCGCCTACAACATTACCAGTTACGAGTTACAGTACGACACTACAGTACGACAATATATAAAATAGAGAGATCAATATTACTTGTACCAGCGTTGCAATATAGTATACGTATAGGGTTCAAATGTTTGGACAAATATTGGCTGATGTCATTCTATACGCGGCCACTTACGAGTGTAATTCGGATAGAAAACCAAGTTTTCAGTTCTAGAAGTTGCAGGTAAGGAATACGAGCAACCCTCGGGCTTCGTAATGTGCTGCCAACGTTTGTCACAAACAGCAGGCGAGGCAGAAGCGGTTGTATATGTCGCGAATGGACGTTCTCGTTCGAAACGATCAAGCGAAGCCTAGCTAAGCTAAATATGTCGTGTTTTACATTTATTTATACTTTATTATACTTACATGTAGAGATATTAACGATTGATATGAATGACTCATTAAAATGGACAGTTAAACACGTTTTGGCTAAACTCTACAAGTCCTTAAACGCCTTGATTTGTCAAAAGTATTTTTATCAAAAAGTACAAACTAAAGTACAAAAAAGACATCTGAAAATGAAACATTTAAAGTTTTATAAAACTGCTAACGACGGAAGACAAATCCACTTTTATACAACTACAAAAAATTGGTCGAATTACATGAGTGTTGGCTAAAATCAACCCTGCGGGATCCTTCAGACAAACTTACATAATTTGAATTGTAACGCGGTTCTCATGTGACTACATACAATTAAATTGTAGCCCATGTTTCAAACAACTTGGGGTTATTGATGACATGACATGTCCTAGAGATTAGATAAACATCGTCCTGCAGACGCGACGCTAGACAACGTACAGTGAGGGACTATGGTGTACACTGTACACGTACAGTCGCGATCATCGCGTGTCAATGTTACAATTCAAGACTTACGAGGGCGGACCTCGAAGTACCCAACCTCACGTATAAATGGCGGCTATTGTTCGAAAATAATGTCTTTGGCAAGGAGTACTTACCAACCTTATGAAACTAAAATATAGACTTTTAAACCGACGTATTATTTGTTATGAACACTGTTACTAAAATTTTGAAAATGGAGGAAATGGTCACCGTTTCGTGAAACATAACTTTCAGTCGAAAAGCTTCAGTCCGACCGATATCAAAGGCGAACCAGATTCTACTTCGGAGGAGTCTGCTACTTCATTTACGATAATCAAATATTGGGTGCTTGAATTTAAACGAGGCCATAAGAGCTGCTTGAAGAAGTGCGTCGCATTGTTCGACCAAATGAGGTGACTACACCAGAAATGGTGCAAAATTCAAAAACATTAATTGGATGACCGTCGCTGTACATTGTATTTGTACGAAAATTTGGACATGAATAAGCTATAAGTACTCAAAACAGTAGTCGCAATTCCTTAAAATAAAACCAATTAGAGCAATGAAGAAGTTTCAGTGAAGTATTAGGAAAAAAATCAAGACAATAATGGCGATTTTTTTAAAATTTACATCGAGTTAGAAGGGGACGAAGTAGTTTTTAGTGTTTTCTTAGGTCAGGTACTTCTGGGCCCGCCCGTATATATAATCACAGTGCGTTCGCTCTCCTGCGGTTACTCGGACTCGTGTATGCCGGACTCGTTGTCCTCGTCCTTCTGGTCGAGGCGCGTCTTCAGGTCGTCCAGCAGCGCGGCCGGCGGCAGCAGCTGACACACCACGTCCTCGCCCGCCAGCAGCAGGCGCGTGTGGGCGGGCGGGGCGGGGGCGGGGGCGCCCGGGGCGGGGGCGGCGCCGGGCGGGGAGGGCGGGGGCGGCGCGGAGGGGGCGCTGCGCGTGCGCCACTCCTGTATCTTGCCCTCGATGTCGAGCGTGCTGCGCTTGGAGCCGCTGAGCCACCACAATGTTAGTGTCCCCGACGAGGAACTCCGACAGTTCGTTTACCGGTACATAAACTGACTCGTTTGAGGAACCGAGATCGCACCGACCAAATTGACATCGTTTAATACGCAGCATCAATAAGATCACTTTGCGAGTTTAGTACGAGTTTATTTACCGATAAACTGCGCGCTCGGTGTCGAGGAGTCGCGACCGTACGTGTGATCCTGACCGACCGTCGATAAAATCACATGAACATAATGAAATAAACTGAAAAACTGAACTGAATGCTAACAGAGTCTGTGTAACATGAGCATGCGGCACGTGTGCTGGTTACGATAACATGCCACTTCTACACCATGCTGTACGACGAATCCTACATGTTTGTACAATCTTAAGTAAACTAACGTTACGACTAGGTTACTAGTTCATTCACCGCTACATCGTTTTTACATAATTATGAGGTTGTTACAAGCGGCACATATACATACATACAAATAAGTTGAAACTAGAACCAAAAATAAATAGCAGTAGTATCATGCAAGCGAGCGTGCACTGGGGGCACAGGGAGGGACAGGCACAGACGGCACAGGCACGGGGAGGGACAGGCACAGGCACGGGAAGGGACAGACACAGACGGCACAGGCACGGGGAGGGACAGGCACAGACGGCACAGGCACGGGGAGGGACAGGCACAGACGGCACAGGCACGGGGAGGGACAGACACAGACGGCACAGGCACGGGGAGGGACAGGCACAGACGGCACAGGCACGGGGAGGTACAGGCACAGAAGGCACGGGGCACTTACTTGGCAAGGGGTACGTTATCGCGGTCCGCGTACGCGTCATACAAATATTCGCTGCAACAGACAACAGACAGTCAGTCAGCGGATGACATGACGACATGACGACACACTAGCACACACTAGCACGACACGACAACAGGGGAGCGGGCCACCGGGTGATGATGTTGGCTTGGGGAACTAGCTCACTACTCGAACTATGAAACGTTGAGAGAGCGTAATACTGTGCTGGTCCCTAATACTTCTAGCGTGAATGTATTTTAAAATATTGCTTAAATTATAGCTCATCGGAATTCGATACTTGAAATATGTATTAAGAATACCTACTATCTAAGCACTACAATTAAACCGATTCTATTTTAAACGAAAATTAGTTTCTACGTCAAATTTCTAAATGATATGAAGGATGTGACCGAATGATACAACAGAAACAATAAAAGTAAAAGAACCGAAACTAACGAACACAAACAAAAATGTGACAGTGTTCAGATCACAGCCGCGCAGAAGGTCAGTTGTTACGTTGTGCGCGTACTCAGCTACTGTCGCTCATTAATGTTGTAACAAGATCTAGTTTTAAGCTTGTGATTAGACCTTATCTTGTATTGTTGACGATCACCCGCTGGTTGCTATATTTCATGTGCCTGCCTCAAAATTGACTGTTCATCAATAATACTTCAAATATCAAACCGAGGGAGTGTATTGCAGCGGAACGACACATAAACAACAAACCATTATAATATGCAAATAAAAATGAACTTCTACACGTTTCCATTACACTGCGGGTTACATTCAAGCGACACATCGACGTAACCCGCGACCGCAAGCAACGTATGCGATAGCGATGCATGCCTACCTCGGACTAATACAATCATACAGATTCCTGCTCAGTGCTCATAGCCATACAACAATGATACGACGACGGTACAGAGGAACTGCACTGTTCATTACATATTATGCATGTCAACACTTTTTATAAATTTACATAAATTAATAAAAAAAAACATTTTGTACAATTTGGAATTAGTAGCGATTTGAAGTGGTGCAGCGTATCGTCCAAGGAACAGTGCAGCCTCGTGGATAGTGCGGGAGCCTCCCGCTCGGCCGCTCGCGCCGCACGCCGCGGTCACCGGCGCCGCGAGCTGTACACACATAACGCGCGTCTCACGTCATACCGCACACCGGGACCGACAACATCGCACCACTACACGACCACGGAAACTCATTTTTTGTATAAACGAACAATCTATTTTGGAGTATCTCGGAGCTCAGTTAGCCAATTAGTTGAAGTGACACTGTCTTAGACCAGGAGCTTGTGACAGTAACACTCGTTACTGATACACCTTCGATGTTACACTGGATGGCGGTGAAGTGAATAAACCAACACAAAATCATAATAATAATAAAAAACTCTATACAGGGCTGAAAAGGTCACCGAAGCGAAAACATACACCACGTATTTAGAACATTATTCTGAGGCTGAGTTCCCACGTTGCAATTTTTCATCGGTTATTAGAAAAACAAACAGCTGTTTCCTACAAGAGTGCAATACCTAAACGGTCAAAATATACTGAACAGCTTAATAACCGATGAAAAATTTCAATGTGGAGCTCAAATTATGTTCTAAATACGTGGTGTACGTTTTCGCGTGGCTGTCCCTCCCACCCCTTATATTTACGTTCGTAATGTCGGAACGAAAACCTGAAGGTGTTTCATACGCCATTGTGTTTATTTATATTGTTGGTATTAGTTATAGTTATAGAGTTAGTCACTCCTGCAGCAGCACTTTGTTTATGATGCAGTGATAGCTCTCGAACCGCAGTACCTACTAATTAGTTACATCACTAAACTCGATCTATATACTGTTGCGCAAACGAAATTATTTAACTTTATGAAATCTGTGCTTCCGAAAGAAATAAGAACCACTTTTGCTTGGCGACAGAAAACAAGAAATTAAACCAGATTGTGTTAATGCCATAATCAAAATTGGACTGTGATGAACGGACGAGAGAGCGTTGGTATATTTTGACATCGATACCAACTTGTGTTTAACTCAGCATATGATAATAACATCTTTCAGATTTCATTTTCGCAAGAAATGGAGAATAATAATATTGTGTGTTAAAATATATCGAATTCACTGATCCAATCTCAATTATACGAGAACATAAAGTCGGGCAAAGTGAAGGTTCCAAATAAAACGCGATGTTGTGGTTGCGCCGCGCCGGTGCGGGCACGAGCGGAGCGAGCGGCACGAGCGGAGCGGGGAGCTGAGTGCACAACCAACACAAACATAACGGACAGACACACCGACAAACTCATTCTAAGTCATAAAATCAATGTTAACACAGCTCTCAAACAAAACAAACAAAACCAACAAACTCAACGTTGAAAATTAGTCGAACTCAAACAGAAACGAAAAAAACAAGTGAAAGGTCGCGGAGAGTCGGCCGCAGCCGCTAGCAGTCAGGCGGCCGGCTGCGAGCGGCTGCGACCGGCTGCGAGCGGCTCCGGACACATGGTCGATGAGTGATCTCTTAGCGGTACACATCACATTGAAATCACAATACAGAAAAGATCTTGCTTTTAATTATTATCCTATTATGATTGTGTTAAAGAGAGGAGCCAGATCCAACTCGTCACCACCGATAACGACTCAACAACAACAACAACATTAATGATTGTGATTACAATGTGCAACAGAAACAATAATATCGGTATGTAATCATAATAAGTAATAGCAGCCATACGAATGATTGAAGCTGCACGAGTACACGCGTCCTCAGTCCACACAAGTGTTGGTAGAACAGGCGTGACCGGCAGATCCAACCATACTCTCAGTCCGGAAGGTACCGTTGCAAATAAGAAGTCATAGTAAGCCGGCTGATATTGTCATCGAAAGTTGATCTTATTTTGAGGTTACGTAAGTGGTGAAAATAAATTTAAAAAAATAAGTCCGCAGTAAGTACGCAGTTGACGAAATTACACAAAATGGCAAACAATCGGCGTAAAAACACTACCTAAAATGCAACGGTACCTCCCGGACTATCTATGACAGATACTATGTCGTGTATGCTCGACCACGTAATTGCTAAATCACTCTGGGGATGAATACCTGTGTCTTATGACAGTTAGATAGTAGCAACCTGTGAATGTTTCAATAAGTGAAAATCGTTATTACGAGGTGCAGTAGCAATTACAAGATCGACTATACGAAACTAAGCAAACAAGGCAAGCACATTACAGTAACGCGATGTGATTCCCTCAGTTGCATACTTTTCAATCTTGATGTGTTTCAAGCGTTAGCAAACATTAGTACGTTCTTTAATACGCAGCGTGAACCAGAAAGTTATATTGTCGAGAACGATGTTGGTTCCAAGAAGATAGTTGTTCAATCTGATGCTCTGTGTCTCCAACACTCCTTCATATGAGCACATCTCTCTGGTACACGATGTGCTGTACTGTCAATGAACTGATTTGATATTAAATACTTATGCTCTCAAATTTTGGATATGTAAAGAAGAAAAGAAAATCAACTGAATCATGAACGTACTATATGTATAATTAGTTTAACACAACTAAGATCAACTGGTCTCCGTTGCAAATATCACGGTAAAATAGTAAATACCGTTAGATTGTAATATATCTAGCGACATTGTAAACTCTCGAAAGATTGTCAGTCGGAAATACTGCTTACAACTTAACGCATTATTTTTCGGTAGATTATATTCTATCGAAGTTGAACCGTAAAATTGTGAAATGTATGCGACGGAACTAACCGCACGTGCTGATGTATTGAACGGCAAATGTGTTTTTTTTTTTTTGTTGACCTCATTATCGTTATCAGCGACCCCGAAAATCATGAAAACGATATGGAAAATCAAAAGTTTTCTTAGTTGCTATCTGGTTTTTCATTTTAACCTCATTTCCGTTATCGGCGATCGCAAAAACCATAAAAACGACATCCATAACGGAAAATAGAAAAATTTTCTTCGTTGCCATTCTGGATTTTAATTTTAACTTCATTTTCGTTATCAGCGATCCCGAAAACCATGAAAACGACATCCATGACGGTAGATCCAAAAATTTTCCTCGTCGCCATCCAAAATTTTCATTTTGAACAACGCGGAAAATGTATGTTATTTGACATACATTTTCCAAAAAATAATACGTTAAATTTTAAGCAATATGTGCGGTTGACAATCTTTGGACAGTTTGCAATCTCGCTAGATAGATTAGAATTTAACGGTATTTACAATTTTATGGTGGTTTTAATAACTGTACTTTACAACAATCAAGTTTGAAAGTTTAATTTTTGGTTATAACGGAATATTGAAAATGTTCACACGTTCTTTCGTTTCCTTATCATATTTATTATATTAATGTCGTTAAAATTATCTTTATTATCGTTTTTATAGTCAATAGCGGCGGAACCGAACGTGTGTACAGTCAAGAGCACTAATATATGAACACGTAACCAATTTGTCAAAAGCGATTTCAATTCTGGGAGAAGACTTATTTCATAATAGTAGAGCAAAACACTATGTTAGTAACACAGCAAAAAAAATTATGAAATCATTAGAAGAAAATCACTTTAAAAGTGGGTTCGTGTGCACATACATAGACGTGGTCGGTGCGGATACATGTGTGGTGTGTGTAGTGTTGTGTGTACTCACGCGTCCACTAGCGGGCCCGGGTAGGGCTCCGCGCGCCGGTACAGCCGCGCCAGTCGCCCCGACACCAGCAGCAGCGGCAGCAGCAGCAGCACGCACCAGCTCAGTGACAGCCAGTAGCCGTGCTGCAACACACACCCCACTCTTACATCACAACGTCCTACATCGGCATCAGCAGAGACACAGACCAGGCAGGCAAAGACCAGCCAGCCGGTAGCCTACTATACGCGACACCCGTCCTGAGAAAGATCCTCTATTTTTAAAGGAGGATGAGGAATTTCACACCCTGTTCTTACCTTACCTTTAAACGAATATTAAGGACGAACTATCGACGCTGTAGTTTCTAAACAGCCATATTCTGTAAACCGTAAAAATTCATGAGGCTGGAGGAGTATGCACACTCACCACGGGCAGCAGCACCTTGAGACAGAAGGCGTCTCGCGACACGTTGAAGGAGTTGGACAGCGGGCCGCAGTACACGCCCGTGTCCAGGAACGAACTCTCGAGGGTCTCCAGGTACGAGTTCAGCGTTTTATGCAAGTTATCCGTGAAAAACTTCGCAACCTAGAAGCACACCACACGATAATTACTAGAGGACTGATATGCAACTACGTTTCGACAATGTTGTGCTTGTGAAATGTAGTTTGACTACTTAGCACAAGCCCGATTTTGTTTTTAACCTCTTCCGCAGCCTCTCCTATGTTAATGTTCTTTCGAAAACCGGTTTTAGTACCGATATAAATAAATAAAATAAAAATCCATTTATTTCAGGTTTCCCCATATTAAAAATTACACATTAAGAGACACGAGATAAATAAAAATCACAAATTAACATAAAAAATGTAAAAATAAAAAATATTATCAAAGGCCTTTGAGAAAGTGATTTGTAAATCTTTTAACTGTTTCTTGAAACCTGATGTAGATACCGCTAGACTGGTCTATTTTAGTTACTTCCATAGTATAATGTCTTACGGTATTTTGCTATGGGGACGGGCTGCTGATATTGAGTCTATATTTATTCTGCAGAAAAGAGCCATCAGAGCCATATATAATCTTCGTAGGCGCGATTCTCTAAGGGAACTATTTAAGGATATTGGCATCATGACGGTTCATTGCCAATACATCTACGAAAACATAATGTACGTCAGAAAAAATCTGCATCTTTTTGGTAAAAGAGGTGACCGACACAATTACAGTACTAGAAATAGGAACCAACTAGTTCAGCCAGGCTTTAGACTCGCTAAAGTAGACTCATCTTTCATGGGGTACTGTTTGAGATGCTATAATAAAATTCCACAAAGTATTCTTGAACTGAATGAGAAAAAATTTAAAACATGCATTAAACGCACACTATGTAAACAAGGATATTACAAGTTGAGCGATTATATCGCTGATAAAAATGTTTGGCTTAATGCTGGTCCTGCTCCACATGGACAGGGGCGCAAAAATTGATAGCATTACATGGTATTGTTGGAGCTGCTGAAGATTGTACAACTATCTTTGCATTGTATAGATTCAATGTTAGTATTATATAGTAGCATAGCCCATATTGTGTGAGTACTATGTACTAGTAAGCTATCATTCACTGGAAACCTACGGCAGTTCTTGACTTGAATGTGCCCTGGCGGTTGTGAGTATGTCATGCTCTCTCAAATGTCTCGCTGATGGTGGCGCGTGTGTCGGACCATTTAGTTCCCTTCAAAATGGTTGAGCTGAATGGTGCTGATCCATGCGTCATGCTCGTGAACGGGCGCTGTCAGTTGTGACTGGTCATCTCTTAGTCGCCATGGTTTATTTGAATTAATTATTTTGTTTTTGAGTTGTATTTTATTTTTGTTTTGCTATGGACACTTTTAACGTGCACATCTTGCTACATTGTTCTCACATAATATACCATCTCATCAAGAATGATGTAACCAAGATTTTGTAACAATATTTTGATATAAAAGAGTGTCCATGGAGTTTCTTGCCCGTTCTTCTCCATAGAGATCTACGCTAGGGAATGGGCAACTACAGTACTTTCACAGTTTTTATGTCTTGTGACTGGGACTGTAGCTACTTTAAATGTTCATTTTTGTTTCGACAATTCAAAAGTGCCTGTAACTGGCCTACTTGAAATAAATGCTTTGATTTTGATTTTTTTGATTTTGAAACTAATGAAATACTCGCTAAAGAACAATGAGGTTTTCGGAAAAATTGAAATATTAACAACGCAAACTATGAGTTAGTTGCAAGCATTATAGACAATGTTGCCAAAAATTTTTTTTTTTATTTTTGGACATGTTAAGAAATTTGATCACGTGGATAATGCCATCCATTGCATTCTAACCTGATTACATAAGAATAAACCTAAAATAAATTTAGAAAAAACTTAATTTAAATAGAAAACACAGACCAAAAAATACCGGAAACTACTAGCTAGTGCCAATTTCTAGGACTTTACGTGGATAGTCACCCTAATTGGAAATGTCATGAAGAAACTGTGTGTAAAAACTAAACCAGTACTCGTATAGGCTTTACAATCTTACGAAAATTTCAAATGAGTCTGTAGTTTTGATAGCATACAAAGCGTGTCTTATCAACGCTACGATTTGGTATAACGTGTTGGGGAAATTCCACTGAAAAAAACATTACGTTCAAAGCTCAAAAGAAGTGTGTGCGTGCTATGTTTAAGCTGAAAAAGACTGGTAGTTACAGGTCATTATTTAAACTACACAAACTCCTCACTTTGCCCTGTATTTACATTTACGAGACAGCAGTATTCGCTAAATCAAACACGCAAGAGTTATTTCAGATATGCATACAAGATTGTGCTCTACTCAAAAAGCTTTTTAGTATTGTCACCAAAGTTATATAATAATTAACCCATTTGTATCTTGACAGCTTACATCATTTGAAAATGCTCTTCTTAATTTACTGAGTGAAAAAGCTTACTACACAGTCAATGAGTACCTAGAAGACAAACTGTAACATAATGACATTTTATTTATTTCAATTTAATTGTAAACAACTTAAATTTTTTGTTTATTCTATTTAATTTTTAACCGACTTCCAAAAGGAGGAGGTTCTCAATTCGTCGGAATCTTTTTATTTTACGCGATTACGCGAAGATGGCTGGACCGATTTGGATTATTTTTATTTTGTTTGAAAGGGTATGCTGATGATGGGATCCTTGAGAAATAGAGAGAACTCTTCAAACTTTATAGGCACACATAAAGCGATTTGGATAGTTTTCGGAAGAGTACTTTCTCGGAGTGGTCTCCCTTCAATTTGGTGAAGATTTGATGAAGAACTTCGGAGATAGGTAACGGGACTCCTCAATAAATAATAGCAAATGTACTGGGATTGCTGAAATCTCATATCTGTCTATTGTTCACACCAGTTCATAACATAACATCACGCCATTACGCTGTAAAGGTGTAAGCGCATGTGAAACACTAAAAAGTGAAAAATAAAAACTTTTTTGCATAAAATAAAACCAACTTCTAAAAATACACAAAAAAGTGATAAATATCATTAGCTTCACTTTTTTGTGTTTTTAGAAGTCGGTTTTTTTTTAGTTTTTTGACTACACGTATTCCTTTTGTTTTGTTATCCGGTCAAATTAATTTTTATTTTATATAATAAATGTTTCTATTTTGTAATTGAGTTTCATTATTAATTTTGGCTAAGACCATCACATGCGACATAGATAATGCAAAAAATCACATTACCAGTCACAAGCACACTATCAATATCCTATCTCAAAATGTACGGAGCATCAACCGCAATATGCCCAATTTTGTCACTCTTCTCCAAAGGTCTAAGATATCGTGGGACATATTGGTCCTCTCTGAATGCTGGCTTCCATCTGCAAAATACATTCCATCCCTGGAAAACTATAACCATGTAGCGACCACCTCAAACAAAACCCAAAACGAAGGTGTTGTAATTTATTACAATAATCGCTTTCAAGCCTCTGTCGAAGAACCTTCTGTTATCGACGCTAACTGTCTACTTTTAAAATTTAATCGAGATGTTTGCATATTAGGAATATATCGCCCACCAAGTCTAAATAACATTACAAAGTTTATTGATTCCCTAAACCTACTTCTCACTAACCTGAAAACCTTTAAAATCATTTTCCTTTGTGGTGACATAAATATTAACATAGTACCAAATAGCGCAGATAAAAGATCCCACGAACACCTAAACTTATTGGTTCTCATGGTATGCTCCCAGGTCACACTTTACCAACGCATGGACTAACATGTCTAGACCACATGATGTTGAAGACAAACATGGACGTATCTTGTTTTGTTTTTGAAACCTCCATTACTGATCACGAAAGTGTAGCCATTAGCTGTAAACCCAAATTGGGCCCCCATTACATCAACGAAACGTATAGCTCGGTGAACTACGAGTCTCGATAAAGAGATATTAACTATTAATTTCCAACCTATCATTGAATCCCAGGACGCAAATGTTTCAACCAAGCTTCTTGTTACTCGCTTGTCTGCAGCAATCAAAAGCAGCAGCAGCAGCAGCAGCGCAGCAGCTTGTGCGGCATTAGCTGCTGCCTGTTATTTTGCAATGAGTTCGCAACAACTTATTGTAAATGAACTGTTGGCATTCATAGAGAATGCCATCGATACTATGGACGAGGTGAGCATCATGCAGATCTGCAAGTCGAGCTTCAAAGAAGACGACATCAGCACAGGCAAGAAGCTACTCTTCCAGTCGACTGGGAAGCTTGACCAAATGCCATCTCGGAGGAGAGACGGTACTGAGAAAAGCGTCCAAGACATCATCACCTTTCTAAAGGTAACCGACCCTGACGACGTGCCGACTTTCGTAGCGAAGGAGCTACATAAGTTACCGCCTGTCACTTTCGATCACGTAGACGTCACCAGGCTGTTAAAGGACATTACATCGATGAAGTCAAGCCTGGCCGTGGTGCAGTGTAAGTTGGAGAAGTCAGAAAATACCATCCATGAACTTCGTGCCGAGATAGTGTTGCTACGCAGTGCGGTTTCGGGATGTAGGACACATGACGATGCCAACATGAACACGCGTGGTGCGGAAAATGCTTCGGACAGCAGTTTTGCGTCGGCGAAATTGGATTCGGCGTCACCTGCAAACAGCGAGGGCGATGCACCGTGCCCCGCCGCCCCTCGCCTCTCTGCTCCGGCAGAGAATACGACACGCGATGCTACGTTGACCCCCCAACCAGCTTACGCCGCAATTGGTGCCTCAAACAATTCAGCTGCCATAAAACCTAAGCAGCAAAAAGGGGGAAAGCAGAACCGCCGCTGTGAAACCCTTCTGAGGATTCCGGTACAGCGCTGTCCAGCAAAGCAGGAGTGTGATGAGGACGGCTTCGCCTTGGTTCAGAAGAAGCCTTCTTGTCGCAATCAATGCGGTACTGGACTGTCAGGACCAAATATGCTGCTGCGTCCAGCGATGCCAACGACGTTGCTTTATGTGTCCCGACTACATCACTCCACGAAGGTTGAGGAGGTCGTAGAGTACATGAAGGTGAAAACCAGCTGGACCTTGAGGGTCGAGAAGTTGGAGCCGCGTCATAACACCAACTTCAAGTCGTTTGTAGTGCGAGCTCCAACACAGTATCTCGACAAATTTCTCAAGGAAGAGTTCTGGCCGAAGGGTGTTGTCTACCGCCGTTTTCGCGGCAGGCTACACGACACCGCACAGCGTAACACGACGCCGCCGTCGCCACTTCGTGTGTCATAAGTTCATAGTTTATAAGTTATATTTTGTATGTATTAGTATATTATTGTTGAAATGTATTTTTGTGTATTTTATCTATGGGCCTTCAGATGCCTGATAGTAAAATTATTGATTGATTGATTGATTGATTGAAAAACAATACCCGGATAGTGAAAACAAACAGAAAAGAATTAATTACGAAATTGTGGATTACTAAAGGGTTATTACGTTGCATGAGAAACCGGGACAATTTGCATAGAAAACTAAAGCGGAATCCTGATGACGAGACTATTAAGACTACATACAAACGTTACCGTAACTATTGCAACACCTTACTAAAAAAAGCAAAAAAGAGATACGACAAAAACGAGATTGATAATGCTAAGGGCAACAAAAAGCAACTTTGGGATGTAATAAAAAAAATAAGCGGTTCTGGTAAAAGAATAGACCATTCATTGTCTCTCTTGTCATCAAACAATCCCGATTCTGACATAAACAACGTTAACTACTTCTTTGCAAACGTAGGTGCAAACCTAGCGAACAAGATCTCAAACAGTAAACCAGCTCAATCCTCTCCTACTACTGCAACGATCACTTACCGAACACCCCCCCAAATTCAATGGTTATTCTACCCACTGACGAGCAAGAGATCTTCACACTTATCAATGGGCTAAAGGATAAATGCGCTGTGGGTATCGATCCCATTAGTGGTAAAATAGTCAAGCGATACCTAAACCTTCTTACGTCTCCCAGGACTCACATATGTAACCTGTCAATCGCTACAGGGGTATTCCCAGAGCTGTTTAAAATAGCTCTTATCAAACCTGTCTACAAGGCTGGTGAAAAACACTCTGTGAATAACTACCGACACATTTCCATTCTTCCAGCACTTTCCATAATACTGGAGCGCTTAATTAATAAGCGTCTAATCATGTTTCTGGAGACCAATAATCTTCTCTCTCCTTCACAATTCGGCTTCAGAACTAGTAAGAGTACCAACGATGCTGTCCATGAGCTGGTTAACTCAATCGTTGGTATTCTGGATGATAGGATGAAATGCTTAACGGTGTTCCTCGACCTTGCAAAGGCGTTTGACACAGTCTCAATCCCTAATCTTCTAAAAAAATTAGATCGGCTAGGCGTAAGAGTACCTCCTCTTAAATTACTAGAGGATTATCTTACTGGAAGGAAACAAAGAGTCAAAATAAATCATAGGTTAAATGATGAGCTGACTGTCAATTTTGGTGTACCACAAGGTAGTATAATCGGACTAACGCTCTTTTTAGTGTACATCAATGACCTCTGTCAGCTCCCTCTACTGAAAGGCAAAATCGTCACTTTTGCAGATGACACCGCACTGTTCTTCAGTGGTGGTAGCTGGGACGAGGTCTTTGATACTCCTCAACTGGGCGTTAACACAGTCAGCGAATGGTTACAAAACAACTTACTGACACTAAACCTTTTTAAGACTAAATATGTAACCTTTGCACATAGAGCTAACCTCCTTCCTCCGTCAACCCTTTCTATTTCGGTGCACACGTTTTATTCTCCAAATCCCGAGTGTACTTGTCCCACCCTCGAAAGGGCTGTTAATATAAAATATCTAGGTATCATTATTGACTCCCACCTTTCTTTTAAATCTCATTTTGAAATGCTTGTTCCGAGGATCCGTAAACTGATATATATTTTTAAGTCATTAAGACACTCTGCTGATCGAAAGATCATTAAAATGGTTTACTTAGCCTTATGTCAGTCGTTAATTGAGTACTGCATCACAACTTGGGGCGGCGCAGCCAAAACCCATCTTATCCAGGTAGAGAGGGCGCAGCGTGCTATACTCAAGGTGGGTGCTGGTCTTCCCTTCCGCTTTCCAACTAATGAGTTGTACAAAGAATGGGACATCGTTACGGTCAGACAAACTTTTATCCTGCTTACAGCAACTAAAAAGCATTCCCAGCTACAGTTTGACTCCAAATTAATTAAAACCAACGACGGAAGGGAAGAATCTGTCCGTCATTGCAGTTCAAATCTTCACTACCCCAGATTTTTTTTTTGCTTTCTTGGTCAATTTCTGTACAACAAACTAAATATCACTCTTAATCTATATCCTAAAACCACCTCTTATTGTCAAAAATCAGTTAAAACATTTCTTAAAACGCTTGACTACCAAAACACTGAGAACCTTTTGACAATTTCCAAGTAGATTTTCTTCCCCCCTTTTATGAAGTCTATCCTTCTTTCTCCCGTGGCTGTTTTACATCTCATACTCGCCCCTGTAAACTCCAACACACATTCATTCACCGCAACATACGTTCTCACACTTCTACATTCATTCATACTCTTACATGACACTACACTCTCGTGCAAACCATTAGTTCTCCATTTTTTATATATATATTTTTTTTATTTTGCCTTTGTTTACTATATGTTATTATTTTTACCTTTTTATACTGATTGTCTCTTTGTGCTCTTTTTGGTACCATGAATGATGTTTCACAATGATCGACTTTAAATCTATTACGATATTGTTTTGCTGTGCCCCCCACAGTAAAACAATAGGCAATAGCACCCTGGTGACCTGTAACACAGGCTTCTTCGAAAGCGTACTTCAGGCACCAGTCTCTTCCAATGGTGGAATATAACCTTCTAAAAAACATTGTTAATCTTTAAGAACCAGTATTGTGAAGAGAGAGTAAATAAATCAATTGAAACGAATTGAATTGAATTTTGATTGTTTCTATTATTACTCTCTAGCTGACCCACGCAACTTCGTCTGCGTTACATGAGACAGAAAAACAAAAGGAAAAAAGAAACCCCGCGTTTGCAACATTCTTCATTCCTGCTCCGCTTCTAATAGTCGTAGCGTGATGTTATATAGATATTCCGTGATCTAATTTGGCACAAATTTATATAATAAGCTTATGTTGGCCATCTGAGTAAGAAAATAGTTATTTCATAAACTGTAATTTTTTTTTAGTACTGTTTTTACGTACTGACCCTATTGCCAGTTTGCACTGGACAAAAATGACACAAACTGGGTTTGCACACTCCACAGACTATCCTAGATAAGATATCATGATTATTTTAAACTTTAAATCAATGATGAAAAATATTCAACCATAAAACATCGAATTACTGAAAATGCTATGGTCAGATATGACACAAAATGCAATAGTAAGCTCCGTAGGTACGACTGTATCTACAGGCAAAAAATAATAAACTTTAGAATTTTTGAAACTATGGCATCAAAATTGCCAAGCACTAACGGACTACAGTGCGGATTGGTAGATGCCATATAATATAACTGAAAAGTAATTTTGTTAACATAATAGAAAGCACAATGACAGGTCTCATAAGTTTCCTTAACTGTCCGCATTGTGTCACTTTTGCCGATTTAGTACTTAGACGAAGTTCAAATCGGTTCATATAGTCAGCGGCGAATGCCACAGCGCAGTTTTGTTTTCCACCCGCGTTATTTTTTTCACAATCCTGTTTTGACATTTCGCAAAAAAAAACATGAATAGTCTCCTAAGATCATTTTCGTGTAGCTGCAATAGTAAGGCTGACCCCACATTAGGCGTGCGCGATCCTCGGGCGTGCGAGTAGCGTCGGGTGTTGCCGCCGTGTGACGTGCGCGCCCGCTATGTCCGCCGCCGTCTGTCTGAAGGGGCGCCCTGCGTCCGTGCAGCTCGCACGAAATGTGGGGTCAGCCTAAGGGTAGTTCCACTTACTGCCACGTTGAACGTATCAACCCTTTATAGAGAACATGGTTATCTCTATAACCGTTGAATTGGCATTAACAAACCCCAATCTTTTTTTCTCTTTTGTCCCAGCGGACAAATTCAAAGTAAGGGTTGGGACAATTTAAGGGCAAAATAAATTTTGTCAAGTAAATGAGGGAATACTCACATTATTAACGTCAGGCAAGAATTTGCGGGTCATGTCGTTGAGAAAGTCTTCGCCTTCGTTGGTCTCGTGCACCAAGAACGTGATGGCTTCCTTCAGTGACGAGTGGTTGAAGCGAAGCTCGTCGCGGAGCTCACGCGCCGTCGTCTGCAACAGTCAGCGCATACAGGACGACTGTCTGTGTGTGCGTGTGTGCGTGTGTGTGCGTGTGGGTGTGTGTGTGGGTGTACTCACGTTGAGCTGCGCGGAGATGTCCATCATAGGCCGCAGCACATCTCGCTGCAGGTCGGACAGCGCGACGGATGCGAGGCGCAGGCTGGCGGCCTCGGCGGAGAACAGTGGCTGTGCAGTGTGTGCGTGTGGGTGTGTGTGTGGGTGTACTCACGTTGAGCTGCGCGGAGATGTCCATCATAGGCCGCAGCACATCTCGCTGCAGGTCGGACAGCGCGACGGATGCGAGGCGCAGGCTGGCGGCCTCGGCGGAGAACAGTGGCTGTGCAGTGTGTGCGTGTGGGTGTGTGTGTGGGTGTACTCACGTTGAGCTGCGCGGAGATGTCCATCATAGGCCGCAGCACATCTCGCTGCAGGTCGGACAGCGCGACGGATGCGAGGCGCAGGCTGGCGGCCTCGGCGGAGAACAGTGGCTGTGCAGTGTGTGCGTGTGGGTGTGTGTGTGGGTGTACTCACGTTGAGCTGCGCGGAGATGTCCATCATAGGCCGCAGCACATCTCGCTGCAGGTCGGACAGCGCGACGGATGCGAGGCGCAGGCTGGCGGCCTCGGCGGAGAACAGTGGCTGTGCAGTGTGTGCGTGTGGGTGTGTGTGTGGGTGTACTCACGTTGAGCTGCGCGGAGATGTCCATCATAGGCCGCAGCACATCTCGCTGCAGGTCGGACAGCGCGACGGATGCGAGGCGCAGGCTGGCGGCCTCGGCGGAGAACAGTGGCTGTGCAGTGTGTGCGTGTGGGTGTGTGTGTGGGTGTACTCACGTTGAGCTGCGCGGAGATGTCCATCATAGGCCGCAGCACATCTCGCTGCAGGTCGGACAGCGCGACGGATGCGAGGCGCAGGCTGGCGGCCTCGGCGGAGAACAGTGGCTGTGCAGTGTGTGCGTGTGGGTGTGTGTGTGGGTGTACTCACGTTGAGCTGCGCGGAGATGTCCATCATAGGCCGCAGCACATCTCGCTGCAGGTCGGACAGCGCGACGGATGCGTGGCGCAGGCTGGCGGCCTCGGCGGAGAACAGTGGCTGTGCAGTGTGTGCGTGTGGGTGTGTGTGTGGGTGTACTCACGTTGAGCTGCGCGGAGATGTCCATCATAGGCCGCAGCACATCTCGCTGCAGGTCGGACAGCGCGACGGATGCGAGGCGCAGGCTGGCGGCCTCGGCGGAGAACAGTGGCTGTGCAGTGTGTGCGTGTGGGTGTGTGTGTGGGTGTACTCACGTTGAGCTGCGCGGAGATGTCCATCATAGGCCGCAGCACATCTCGCTGCAGGTCGGACAGCGCGACGGATGCGAGGCGCAGGCTGGCGGCCTCGGCGGAGAACAGTGGCTGTGCAGTGTGTGCGTGTGGGTGTGTGTGTGGGTGTACTCACGTTGAGCTGCGCGGAGATGTCCATCATAGGCCGCAGCACATCTCGCTGCAGGTCGGACAGCGCGACGGATGCGAGGCGCAGGCTGGCGGCCTCGGCGGAGAACAGTGGCTGTGCAGTGTGTGCGTGTGGGTGTGTGTGTGGGTGTACTCACGTTGAGCTGCGCGGAGATGTCCATCATAGGCCGCAGCACATCTCGCTGCAGGTCGGACAGCGCGACGGATGCGTGGCGCAGGCTGGCGGCCTCGGCGGAGAACAGTGGCTGTGCAGTGTGTGCGTGTGGGTGTGTGTGTGGGTGTACTCACGTTGAGCTGCGCGGAGATGTCCATCATAGGCCGCAGCACATCTCGCTGCAGGTCGGACAGCGCGACGGATGCGAGGCGCAGGCTGGCGGCCTCGGCGGAGAACAGTGGCTGTGCAGTGTGTGCGTGTGGGTGTGTGTGTGGGTGTACTCACGTTGAGCTGCGCGGAGATGTCCATCATAGGCCGCAGCACATCTCGCTGCAGGTCGGACAGCGCGACGGATGCGAGGCGCAGGCTGGCGGCCTCGGCGGAGAACAGTGGCTGTGCAGTGTGTGCGTGTGGGTGTGTGTGTGGGTGTACTCACGTTGAGCTGCGCGGAGATGTCCATCATAGGCCGCAGCACATCTCGCTGCAGGTCGGACAGCGCGACGGATGCGAGGCGCAGGCTGGCGGCCTCGGCGGAGAACAGTGGCTGTGCAGTGTGTGCGTGTGGGTGTGTGTGTGGGTGTACTCACGTTGAGCTGCGCGGAGATGTCCATCATAGGCCGCAGCACATCTCGCTGCAGGTCGGACAGCGCGACGGATGCGAGGCGCAGGCTGGCGGCCTCGGCGGAGAACAGTGGCTGTGCAGTGTGTGCGTGTGGGTGTGTGTGTGGGTGTACTCACGTTGAGCTGCGCGGAGATGTCCATCATAGGCCGCAGCACATCTCGCTGCAGGTCGGACAGCGCGACGGATGCGAGGCGCAGGCTGGCGGCCTCGGCGGAGAACAGTGGCTGTGCAGTGTGTGCGTGTGGGTGTGTGTGTGGGTGTACTCACGTTGAGCTGCGCGGAGATGTCCATCATAGGCCGCAGCACATCTCGCTGCAGGTCGGACAGCGCGACGGATGCGAGGCGCAGGCTGGCGGCCTCGGCGGAGAACAGTGGCTGTGCAGTGTGTGCGTGTGGGTGTGTGTGTGGGTGTACTCACGTTGAGCTGCGCGGAGATGTCCATCATAGGCCGCAGCACATCTCGCTGCAGGTCGGACAGCGCGACGGATGCGAGGCGCAGGCTGGCGGCTTCGGCGGAGAACAGTGGCTGTGCAGTGTGTGCGTGTGGGTGTGTGTGTGGGTGTACTCACGTTGAGCTGCGCGGAGATGTCCATCATAGGCCGCAGCACATCTCGCTGCAGGTCGGACAGCGCGACGGATGCGAGGCGCAGGCTGGCGGCCTCGGCGGAGAACAGTGGCTGTGCAGTGTGTGCGTGTGGGTGTGTGTGTGGGTGTACTCACGTTGAGCTGCGCGGAGATGTCCATCATAGGCCGCAGCACATCTCGCTGCAGGTCGGACAGCGCGACGGATGCGAGGCGCAGGCTGGCGGCCTCGGCGGAGAACAGTGGCTGTGCAGTGTGTGCGTGTGGGTGTGTGTGTGGGTGTACTCACGTTGAGCTGCGCGGAGATGTCCATCATAGGCCGCAGCACATCTCGCTGCAGGTCGGACAGCGCGACGGATGCGAGGCGCAGGCTGGCGGCCTCGGCGGAGAACAGTGGCTGTGCAGTGTGTGCGTGTGGGTGTGTGTGTGGGTGTACTCACGTTGAGCTGCGCGGAGATGTCCATCATAGGCCGCAGCACATCTCGCTGCAGGTCGGACAGCGCGACGGATGCGAGGCGCAGGCTGGCGGCCTCGGCGGAGAACAGTGGCTGTGCAGTGTGTGCGTGTGGGTGTGTGTGTGGGTGTACTCACGTTGAGCTGCGCGGAGATGTCCATCATAGGCCGCAGCACATCTCGCTGCAGGTCGGACAGCGCGACGGATGCGAGGCGCAGGCTGGCGGCCTCGGCGGAGAACAGTGGCTGTGCAGTGTGTGCGTGTGGGTGTGTGTGTGGGTGTACTCACGTTGAGCTGCGCGGAGATGTCCATCATAGGCCGCAGCACATCTCGCTGCAGGTCGGACAGCGCGACGGATGCGAGGCGCAGGCTGGCGGCCTCGGCGGAGAACAGTGGCTGTGCAGTGTGTGCGTGTGGGTGTGTGTGTGGGTGTACTCACGTTGAGCTGCGCGGAGATGTCCATCATAGGCCGCAGCACATCTCGCTGCAGGTCGGACAGCGCGACGGATGCGAGGCGCAGGCTGGCGGCCTCGGCGGAGAACAGTGGCTGTGCAGTGTGTGCGTGTGGGTGTGTGTGTGGGTGTACTCACGTTGAGCTGCGCGGAGATGTCCATCATAGGCCGCAGCACATCTCGCTGCAGGTCGGACAGCGCGACGGATGCGAGGCGCAGGCTGGCGGCCTCGGCGGAGAACAGTGGCTGTGCAGTGTGTGCGTGTGGGTGTGTGTGTGGGTGTACTCACGTTGAGCTGCGCGGAGATGTCCATCATAGGCCGCAGCACATCTCGCTGCAGGTCGGACAGCGCGACGGATGCGAGGCGCAGGCTGGCGGCCTCGGCGGAGAACAGTGGCTGTGCAGTGTGTGCGTGTGGGTGTGTGTGTGGGTGTACTCACGTTGAGCTGCGCGGAGATGTCCATCATAGGCCGCAGCACATCTCGCTGCAGGTCGGACAGCGCGACGGATGCGAGGCGCAGGCTGGCGGCCTCGGCGGAGAACAGTGGCTGTGCAGTGTGTGCGTGTGGGTGTGTGTGTGGGTGTACTCACGTTGAGCTGCGCGGAGATGTCCATCATAGGCCGCAGCACATCTCGCTGCAGGTCGGACAGCGCGACGGATGCGAGGCGCAGGCTGGCGGCCTCGGCGGAGAACAGTGGCTGTGCAGTGTGTGCGTGTGGGTGTGTGTGTGGGTGTACTCACGTTGAGCTGCGCGGAGATGTCCATCATAGGCCGCAGCACATCTCGCTGCAGGTCGGACAGCGCGACGGATGCGAGGCGCAGGCTGGCGGCCTCGGCGGAGAACAGTGGCTGTGCAGTGTGTGCGTGTGGGTGTGTGTGTGGGTGTACTCACGTTGAGCTGCGCGGAGATGTCCATCATAGGCCGCAGCACATCTCGCTGCAGGTCGGACAGCGCGACGGATGCGAGGCGCAGGCTGGCGGCCTCGGCGGAGAACAGTGGCTGTGCAGTGTGTGCGTGTGGGTGTGTGTGTGGGTGTACTCACGTTGAGCTGCGCGGAGATGTCCATCATAGGCCGCAGCACATCTCGCTGCAGGTCGGACAGCGCGACGGATGCGAGGCGCAGGCTGGCGGCCTCGGCGGAGAACAGTGGCTGTGCAGTGTGTGCGTGTGGGTGTGTGTGTGGGTGTACTCACGTTGAGCTGCGCGGAGATGTCCATCATAGGCCGCAGCACATCTCGCTGCAGGTCGGACAGCGCGACGGATGCGAGGCGCAGGCTGGCGGCCTCGGCGGAGAACAGTGGCTGTGCAGTGTGTGCGTGTGGGTGTGTGTGTGGGTGTACTCACGTTGAGCTGCGCGGAGATGTCCATCATAGGCCGCAGCACATCTCGCTGCAGGTCGGACAGCGCGACGGATGCGAGGCGCAGGCTGGCGGCCTCGGCGGAGAACAGTGGCTGTGCAGTGTGTGCGTGTGGGTGTGTGTGTGGGTGTACTCACGTTGAGCTGCGCGGAGATGTCCATCATAGGCCGCAGCACATCTCGCTGCAGGTCGGACAGCGCGACGGATGCGAGGCGCAGGCTGGCGGCCTCGGCGGAGAACAGTGGCTGCTGTAGCGAGCGCGCTGTACTGTTCAGCTGCGCAGCCAGAGGGTCCAGGGCTAGTGACGTCATGTTGGTCTCCAGCTGCAACACAAACATATTTATTCGCACTGAACATGTCGCACAGCGGAACAAGCTTGTCGCGGGCCGGCGCTAGTACTGACCGCGGAGAGGATCCTGTCGAAGTCGAAGTCGGAGAGGCCGGTGTCGGCGAGCTGGCGCAGCTTGTCGCGGGCCGGCGCGCGCAGGATGGTGAGGGTCTGCGCGGCGGGTGGGGGGGGCGGCTCCAGCTCGGCGGAGTGCTTGGCCAGCTCGTCGCGCAGTCCGTCGCGCAGCTTCCTGATGCCGAGCATGCGCCACAGGTGCAGCGTCTGCGATACCACAACCGGTCAACTTTTGTTCTACATCTAACACCGTCATCATGAACGTATTTCAAACATATTTATGACAATCGTTTAATAAAGTGACAAAGTGCGCTCAAAAACGGGAATTAAAAACGCTGCCAGGTTCAAATGGTCTCGTTGCACGTCGCGAGTCAGCTGATCAATTCGCTCGCGTCCGCGCCCGGTGACACTGTCCCCCGCCTCGCACGTACTGACCCACTATCTCTAACAAGGCGAGGTAGACAATTAGACGGTGGTACAGGAGGTCTGAATGGCGAGGTGCCCATTCAGACAATGGTCTAAAATGTGCGAGGAGGCCATTTAGACGGAGATATGGGTGGTATGAAGAGCGAGGAGGCTCTTTTGATAATCTGATTGTATATCTGTGACGATTTTCAGAGAATTGGTATTCCATGAGTAATATAAAGTAATAACCCCGTTGCACTAGAGGTTGTGTACGGATTCTGTTATGTGTGAGGACGTGTGAAAGGTCAGAATGACCGTGTTCTTGTTCGTGAGTTGATTGCTGGTTGCGTGCGATCAATTGATTGCTAATTTAAATCAACTTGTTAAATCCTGATTTAATGTGATTTGATTTTCTACACTTTAACATTGTGTTGTATTGTCTAATTTATTTCTTTAAAAGTCATTGCGTTGTATAATGTCTAATCAGAGCAGACGATAAAATATCTAGAGTAGGGTCGAGGCGCCATCTTTACTGGTTTGACACACATGGTGACAGAGCAAGGATTGCTTGGAGAACGGTGGTGGATCGAGGATCCAGGTGCATCGCTGGTGATGAAGTTGTTAAGCAAACTAGTTATTGTGAGATATTGCCCTTAAATTGTGTGGAACAGTGAATACTTTATTTTATGCTCGCATTTCACAAAAACGACGCCCACTAGACTCGTGAACACTGATGATGTCGGGGAGGATGCTGCTTCTCCGACATAAATATGTTTAAAAAACCATTCTTTATTACTAACACAGTATGTAAACTCGCAATTTTACTAACAAATATATGTAATCTTAGGATTTATCTGAAATAAATGATTTATTATCTTACTACTATTATAAATCTTACTACTATTATAAATGCGAAAGTTTAGATGTATGGATGGATGTTTGTTACTCAATCACGCCACAACGGCTGAACGGATCTGGATGAAATTTAGCACAGAGATAGATTATAGTCTGGAATAACACATAGGCTATATATTATCACGCTAATAATTTAGGGGGGTGAGCAAAATTGCATTATGTTTATTAATTCAACAACATTCTTCAACTTTTGAACCGTTGGTTACAGGAATATGTAGCGTATCGGTTCAGCGGCCTTCCTGCGAATTAGGAGGCGCGAGTTCGAATCGCTGTAAGTATCCACTTATTGTGTTGTTTTTTTTTTGGTACTTATTAGATTCCCAAAAGTAATTAACATGGTTCGATCCCCACGTGGTTTTCACTTTTTGTAAGTTCTAGGTAATTTGTTTATTTAAATTTCAAATCATTCCAATCTTTTTTTTTACCATTGAAAATACAGGTTATCAGTAAACTAATTAATTCATCTTGAACAATTTGCACAGTACGAAATAAAACTCAAAAACGTTTAAAATCAAAACAAAATTAAAATTTGATAAAAAAGAACATTTGGAATCGGACCTGCGACACGCAGCGCCGCCGCGCCGCAGTAAATTGCTCATCCACTGCGCCAACTGTGCCATCCCATATTTGCATTTCGGCTGAACCATCAGCTGGCCCTACTCCGCAAGGACCGCAAAAGCTTTACCTCACACTAGATCGTGGGTGTGTTCACAAACATTAAAACCCACAAACACAAACAGCTAGACCCGGAACCACTATCTATAAGCCATACAAAAATTTGTTTGGAGAGGGCATCAAACCAGATACCCGCAGAGCAGCACCCATTTGCTCAGCCACTGCGCCAACCGTGCCGTCATGTAGCTGTGGCTGTGGCTTCCATGAAAGCGTTTTCTCCCCTGAATCTAGCTAGCAAAGATACCCGAAAAAATGATCGAGTCCTTTTGCAGCATTGGCAGCAGTCGCATGCATGCCGCGGCAACCAGGCGCTGGTGATAACGTCGGGTATTGAAAATCTTCATATTACGTGCAAAACGCGTATTTAACTATACAATGATCACGAAAAAGGTGCCTTTGGGAATAAGCTTCTGGAAATGGGAGAGAGCCGTCTGGAATCGGACGCAGTTGGGAAAATTCTGTATTGCGAAGAATTTTCGCTGTGGCTACTGAACTTTCTCGAAATTTAGAGGTAAATATAAAAAGTAAACAGTGGTCGTGTGAGACGGAAGTGCTGTCGTCAAAGAATGAGTGGGTCAGCAAACCAAACCAAAATTAAATCTCGAGATCGTCGGCTATAAAAGTATACACATCCATAGACACTGATGGCTAATGACGATGGTAGTGCCTTTTTTTTCGGATGGGTAATCATCAAATGACCCTTCCCGCTCTGGGCGGAGCGGAAAGGAGTGTGAGACTTTTACTGACTAAAACCCATCCATGTTCCTTCTTTGTCCTTTTTATTCCGAGGCCACGGTATCTCATTCGAACAGTCCCGCAGCCCCGGCAGGCATCGGCTCTTGCCGGACCCCTTTCTTTTTGCTGACATCTCTTGGTCGTCGCTTGTGGAACAGTCTGGCGCCGTCGACACGGCATGTCGTCATAAGACGGACGGACTAGCCCCTTGCTCACCGTCCACAAGCGTGAGGTTATCTCTCTCTCCGCACCATGGACTGAACCAGGGCCGGACGCGAGGGGTCGCCGCGAGGACACGGCGGTGTTCCACCCTCCACAGAGAACGATGGTACTACATACCCCGATAAATTTCTCAACTCCCCAGAGTTAGCGGACGTGCCGTTCCATCATCTAGAGAGAGACAAAACATTGTTGCACTTGCCCCCGAATAAAAATCACTCATTTAAGTAGCACTTACTATTTACTCACATATTTAACAGATACTCAAAAGTGACGTTTGGCCATACAAACTTTAACATGAATTACAAAAACGGAGCTGCAAAAAGAGAGTGTTTCAATTCCTCGCATTCCCGTTATTCCAAATAACATATCATTTAAATTTGCTTTTACAATGACGATCAACAGATTGTACACCCACATTTCAACCAGGGCGAAAACATAAAAGTGGCAGGCATTCAATTGTGTACTCCATGCTTCTCACACGGGCAATTATATGATGGTTGTTCAGTGCCCAAAAACTACAAAATTTAACACAGTTGTATCGGTGCTATATAGTCACCTCAACGCCATTTAATTTGGTTTCGGTCCTCTGCCGCCCAGAATTACAGCATCCAATAAGAGACCTTTTGTAGTTGTCACCGTAAAATTGTCAAACACGTTATAGTACAATATAAAGTGTTTCTCTCTGACGATATTGTAAACTCTCGAATTATTGTCAACTGAACATAAGGAAGTATCTTTGCTTTCATAATCGCGACTTGGGGTAACCACCGTTAGGTTATTTAGGTTCCTTTAAACCCTGCACTCGGGAATAGAGGCCCCGCGAGGCGGGACTCCGTCGACTACGCTTACGCTACGATACGCTACGATATTTCTCAGGAATGGTACAGTATCTTTTCATGAGAGTGGCACCACTGGGCAAGGGGGACCACTACTTCGCTCCACACCGCGTGAGTTGACTAGCATCGCATGCAATTCACGAAAAATAATGCGTTTTATTGTAAGCAGTATGTTTAATTGACAATAATTCGAGAGTTTACAATATCGCTAGAGAGATTACAATATAACATGTTTGACAATTTTACGGTGACATAGTCATCACCCACATTATCTCATTTTGATCAGACAGTCAGTTCTCACACATAACATAACATCATGCCTTTATTATAAAGCTGGAAAAGCAGAGCCACCTATTTTATTTTTCGGTTGGGGAATCATCAAATGACTTCTCCCACTCTGGGCGGAGCGGCCGTCGACAAGGTTAGAGCGGGGTCACCTAACACAAGCATTCCAAATTGCCACCGTCATAACTTTATGCAATTGAAATATACACTTTTTTCAACACTGCTTAAACTAGGAATCGATCCCAGGACTTCATGCGTAGATGTCGCGCTTGCGACCACTCGCTCAATGAGGCAGTCTCCTAAACGTTTAAAATTATTCGCACGAACGAAGTCACGGGTACCAGCTAGTTATATTATAAAGGTCTCAACGCGATGGATGCCAAAGGATAGACGACGTTGCCGAGGCCGGCCTAGAAAGAGGTGGCGTGATGGTCTGAACGCGCGTCGCTAAGGAAATGTTTCAAGGTGCCGCAGAAGAAGGCTTTTACCCAGCAGTGGGCTCCTCTCCAAACGACTCAGTCACCCAGTGCCACTGGTTGGGACAATATACCTTAGAAAGGTATTAAACTCGCAAGTGAAGTCCTAGTTCCACCAATTGCTCATAATACTGGTGCTTTATTGGTGGTATATGTCACCGTAAAATTGTCAAACACGTTATATTGTGATCTCTCTAGCGATATTGTAAACTCTTGAAATATTCTTTCTTCTAGGTTGGACAGCGGATGAAGCACGTTTAGCCCTTTTATACCCTTGTAAGGGCGGTGCAAGTAATGGACGTTGTAATAAAATAGTTATTTATGATACTAGTGCGGTAAGTTGGTTTTTACAAACGAGTAGTTGAGGGCTTACCATAGTCACGAGTTTGTAAGTGGAATGAAATAAGTTACCCTGTAGATGGAGCTGTTGGCGTGGCATGCCACGAGGATCGAGGTGAGGTTGAAGTTGGGGTCCTTGTGCTCCTTGAAGAGGATCATCTCCATGTCCACCATCTGCCCCATGTCCTGCATCACGCGGCTGCCTCGCGGCTCCCTGCACAGACACACACACTAGTACCACACTCCGTCTGTCTGTCCCTCACGTACTGCAGAGTGTACTCACGTGAGCGGGTCGCACACGAACCGCGAGGCGACCACTCCGAACACGAAGGTCGCCAGCATCACCAGCGTCACCAGGCTGCCCAGCACGAAGATCAAGCCGATGCCGCTGTAACAACACATCACATACTCATTCGAGAAACTCTGCCATGTTATGTACTCAAAAAGCAACCTGTGCGCAACGCGCCTCTTTTATACTTTTTATATTTTTCTTTTATGTTTTTGTTTTCATGTTTGAAGGGTGGTCTTGGCATGTTAGAAAATTATTACATGCACTCATATCCTGAAACAACGTTTTAATTATTTAGTCGCTAACATATCGGTCCTTCTACTGTGAATAGTGATATGGTGCAGACCCGATCAGCTGCAAAAGCTATGGTAATGGGTAATGAAGGTAAGACCGTTGCGAAGAGGGAGCTGGAGTCCCGTCAGTACTCCTCAGACGGACATGCACGTCGCACGTGAACTAGAGAGCGAGCGTTACTCGTCGTACGTGAGGCTGCTGTTTTACAAATAGCCGACATACTCGTACTACCTGACGCGAGGCAGCGCAGCTCGAGGAACACCAGTGGCTCAGTAACTCTGAAGCGGACCGTAATTGCAATACAACGTTTAAACGTAATAATGCTTTCAGGCAAGCAGACCCCGAAGCGCATGTCGGCCCATCGCGTAGACAGCGACAGGGCCACAGGGCCACAGGGCCACAGGGCCACAGGGCCACAGGGCCACAGGGCCACAGGCCTCCGATGCAGTCCCGGAAGCGGCACGCGACGAGAACAGCATGGAGGTTCCGAAGCTCATAAAGTCCCTCGAAGTATTGATTGCTAATACCTATTAATAAAGGCAACATCCCCGGAATACATAACGTTCCTTTACCTAGGTTTGATGGAAAGTCTCATTTAGATTGGCTTAGCCTTAAAAAGGTCTTCCTTGATACGCAAGGTTCATATAGTGCTGCCAACAAGCTAGCGGCCGGCGCTCACAGGCGCTGCTAGTGACGGTGCACCCGCCGGCCTGCGTGACCCAAGTCTTACTGGAGAAGGTAAAGATCTAGCGTCGTAGCGCGATCGTTTGTTACAACATTCGGAGTATCTCGCATCGCCGGAACTTTTTCAGGCGGCTATTACGAAAATCTCACCATTATTGCAACTTAAGTTTTACCGCTCGTTACGAGGCTGGTGATCAGTCGAAGCTAGAAATATTAGCAGAGTTTCTAGCGCACGAGATTGACCTCCAGGCTCGCTTTGGCATAAGCACTGAGTCGGCTACTGCGTTTTCCGCATCAGACAGTAGACGGGTCAGGGATCACGTGCATGCTGTCGCTGAAAACCAGCACGCAGTTACAAATTCAGCGCCGCATTTTTCATCAAATTCATCGACAACTGCGTGTAAAAATAAAACCGACTTCTAAAAAAACAAAAAAGTGAAAAATAACTTTAGCTTCTGAAGTCGGTGACCTTTGTTTGATTGCTTTAGTTTTTTTGTCACCGACTTCAGAAGCTAAAGTTATTTTTCACTTTTTTGTTTTTTTAGAAGTCGGTTTTATTTTTTGCAAAAAAGTTTTTATTGTCAACTTTTTAGTGGTTCACATGTGCTTGATACATGGAAAGTGCATACCGTTACAATTACAACAAGCCCAAACACGACTATGGTACATTGTCTCATTATGGAGTTCCGTGACTCTTGGCTTCATCATCAGATCTGATGGTAGAATGGTTCTTATCAAACGCAAATGCTTCACTTGTTGTAGAAAATACCAAAATCGCAACACGTTTTCATATAAAATTTGAAGAGTTCCCTCGATTTCGCCAAGATTCCATCATCAGATCCTAATTTGGTGGCTATGGGACCATTTGGATAGAATACCCTTTCCAACAAAAAAAGAATTTTCCAAATCGGTTGGCAAGCGACGGAGTTATGCCCGAACAAACATAAAAAAAAAAAAAAAAAAAAAAAAAATAGAAACATCCGAATTGAGAACCTCCTCCTTTTTTAGAAGTCGGTTAAAAAACAATATTTGCATCGTTTGTCAACAATCGCATGCATTAAATCAATGTGACAAATTTGTGTAAATGTCTGTTGATGACCGATGGAAATTGATTAAAAAGAAACGAGTTTGCCATAGATGTCTAAAAGTAGGTTGGCATAGATTATAATCGTGTGAGCTAAAAAATCGTGTGACATTGACGGTTGTAAGTTCCGTCACCACGCATTACTGCACAACCCGAACTATGAGCGCACGTAGACGTGGATGACGACGCGTCCGCGCTGGGCCCGTCGCGACCGCTACCGTCGCGACCGCTACCGTCGCGACCGCTACCGTCGTGACCGCTACATTCGCGACCGCTACCGTCGCGACCGCTACAGTCGCGACCGCTACCGTCGTGACAGCCACCATCGCGACCCCTACCGTCGCGACCGCGCTTGTCTGTTCGTTCTTGACGGAAGACACCCAGCCGTGCATCTACTTGTACACTACCATCATCGAAGGGCTGCACATGCGCACACAGAGACAGTTGTTAACGAGTTGCGCCAAGACTACTACCTACTTAATTTAAGAAATACAGTCCGCACAGTCGCCTTTATCTGTCAGTTCTGCCGAATTCGAAGAGCTGTGAACTTTCAGTCCCCTCAAGGAGATTTACCAGAGGCACGTCTGGCACTACTATTTCGGGCCAATTCAAGTTGCTGTCGGCCGAAGAAGAGAAAAGAGGTATGTCGCTTTTTACACGTGTTGCACTCGTTAACTGCAGATTCTGCCATTATGCAGCGATAGAGAAGATTAACTGGCGTTTCATACCTCCCGGAGCTCTCTTCATGGGCGAAGGGTGAAGGTGGCGCTCAGAGTCACCCTTACAGAACGAGCTCCTACGGATGAGGTACTGCGCAGTGAACGCATGTTCCAGTAGAGCCGGCAGCGAGGAAGCATTGATACCGATGCACTTCATATTGAACTCGTCTTCAGGCCGCCCAGTACCAGCGACTCTGTCAGACTCAGACCTATCTTCGAGAAGTGGCTGGAACAGAGCAGTCCGTGTAGCCGACCATTTTTGGCGACGGTGGGTGGTCGAATATCTACCGACCCTCATTCCAGGGCGCGGGCGAGGAGAAGTACCAGATGTTGCAGTCGGAGATGTTGTCCTGATTGTTGATAGTAACATGCCAAGAGGCGCATGGCCTAGAGGTCGCATCACTGCGACTTTCCCAGGACGCGATGGCATTGTGCGGGTGGCCGATGTTATGACTTCGACTGGTGTCTTACGGCGACCCCTCAAGAAGCTGGTCAAGCTGTCTTAAGAAAAAAAGGGAGGAAATGTGCGCAACACGCTTCTTTTATGCTTTTTATATTTTTATGTTATGATTTTGTTTTTATGTTTGAAGGGTGGTCTTGTCTACGTACTACCACAGATTAGCCAGATAACTCACTCCATACAAAATTTTCAATACCTACCGCTATAATAGCCTACACTTTCAACTCGATAGACGCTGCGAACGAAAATGTACCTAACCTTACAGTCGTAAAGTGGGTTTTGCTTTGTAGATCGCGCAGCCGCGTGGATATTGTGAATTGCTAGGGCTGCCTCTGTTGACGAAGATGACGGGATTTTTGTATAGACGTACAATATAAAATAAAACATGTTCTATAATGTATCAGAATTTATAATTGTTTTAAAAATAAGTATAACAACGGAATATGTATGAAAAAGAATTGTTAAAATAAATAGCGTGGAGGTGTTTTATTTTGATGTAATGATTAATGTTTTTTTCCCTTCTTTAAATTCCTTATTGTTAAAATTTAACGTAGAGAATAATTATAGACATCAGTGTGTAGGTAAAATAAAAAAATCTTTAAAGTTACACGTGTTTTATTTTTATATAATTTTTATAAATTTCTTACCTTTTCTAAATTCTCGATTATTAAATTTTAGTGTAGAAAAAATCCTGAATCTAATAAAAAGTTTTATGAGTTTTTTTTTTGGAAAACAAAGGCAGGGAGAATTAAAATGTATGTCATTTAAAATTTCATAAACAGTACTACCCGGTCTTTGTTTAATATTTTTTTCAAAATGTTTAATGAACATAGTCTCAAGTTCTTTTACATAATATGAAAAGCATCTGTTGAAATGTTAAAATGATAGGTGTTTATCCCTTCTTTTGCTTGATTTACACCCATCTACAGCACATAAGGCACTACACGGCATCGTAATACGCGTACCTACGAACGAACAGCACTAGGTATTAAAATTGAACGGCGTGCGCGCGCTTCGCTTGCGAAAACCGCACTGAATTAGCTCCGCCGGCGGAGCGAGACCGCTCGGCTGGGCGGTAGGTACTTATAGCGCGCAAGTACATGGAGTGACGGAGGCCTGGTACTACTGTAATAACTACTGTACTGTACTGTAACGTACGCACCACAGCAGGCAGGAGGACCCGGTGCCCTTGTTGCAGCAGTCGCTGGCGCCGTACACGTCGGGCCGCTTGCCGCACACGTACCACGCGTACGTACTACTGTACTGTACTGTACTGTACTGTAACGTACGCACCACAGCAGGCAGGAGGACCCGGTGCCCTTGTTGCAGCAGTCGCTGGCGCCGTACACGTCGGGCCGCTTGCCGCACACGTACCACGCGTACGTACTACTGTACTGTACTGTACTGTACTGTAACGTACGCACCACAGCAGGCAGGAGGACCCGGTGCCCTTGTTGCAGCAGTCGCTGGCGCCGTACACGTCGGGCCGCTTGCCGCACACGTACCACGCGTACGTACTACTGTACTGTACTGTACTGTACTGTAACGTACGCACCACAGCAGGCAGGAGGACCCGGTGCCCTTGTTGCAGCAGTCGCTGGCGCCGTACACGTCGGGCCGCTTGCCGCACACGTACCACGCGTACGTACTACTGTACTGTACTGTACTGTACTGTAACGTACGCACCACAGCAGGCAGGAGGACCCGGTGCCCTTGTTGCAGCAGTCGCTGGCGCCGTACACGTCGGGCCGCTTGCCGCACACGTACCACGCGTACGTACTACTGTACTGTACTGTACTGTACTGTAACGTACGCACCACAGCAGGCAGGAGGACCCGGTGCCCTTGTTGCAGCAGTCGCTGGCGCCGTACACGTCGGGCCGCTTGCCGCACACGTACCACGCGTACGTACTACTGTACTGTACTGTACTGTACTGTAACGTACGCACCACAGCAGGCAGGAGGACCCGGTGCCCTTGTTGCAGCAGTCGCTGGCGCCGTACACGTCGGGCCGCTTGCCGCACACGTACCACGCGTACGTACTACTGTACTGTACTGTACTGTACTGTAACGTACGCACCACAGCAGGCAGGAGGACCCGGTGCCCTTGTTGCAGCAGTCGCTGGCGCCGTACACGTCGGGCCGCTTGCCGCACACGTACCACGCGTACGTACTACTGTACTGCACTGTACTGTACTGTAACGTACGCACCACAGCAGGCAGGAGGACCCGGTGCCCTTGTTGCAGCAGTCGCTGGCGCCGTACACGTCGGGCCGCTTGCCGCACACGTACCACGCGTACGTACTACTGTACTGCACTGTACTGTACTGTAACGTACGCACCACAGCAGGCAGGAGGACCCGGTGCCCTTGTTGCAGCAGTCGCTGGCGCCGTACACGTCGGGCCGCTTGCCGCACACGTACCACGCGTACGTACTACTGTACTGTACTGTACTGTACTGTAACGTACGCACCACAGCAGGCAGGAGGACCCGGTGCCCTTGTTGCAGCAGTCGCTGGCGCCGTACACGTCGGGCCGCTTGCCGCACACGTACCACGCGTACGTACTACTGTACTGTACTGTACTGTACTGTAACGTACGCACCACAGCAGGCAGGAGGACCCGGTGCCCTTGTTGCAGCAGTCGCTGGCGCCGTACACGTCGGGCCGCTTGCCGCACACGTACCACGCGTACGTACTACTGTACTGTACTGTACTGTACTGTAACGTACGCACCACAGCAGGCAGGAGGACCCGGTGCCCTTGTTGCAGCAGTCGCTGGCGCCGTACACGTCGGGCCGCTTGCCGCACACGTACCACGCGTACGTACTACTGTACTGTACTGCACTGTACTGTAACGTACGCACCACAGCAGGCAGGAGGACCCGGTGCCCTTGTTGCAGCAGTCGCTGGCGCCGTACACGTCGGGCCGCTTGCCGCACACGTACCACGCGTACGTACTACTGTACTGTAACGTACGCACCACAGCAGGCAGGAGGACCCGGTGCCCTTGTTGCAGCAGTCGCTGGCGCCGTACACGTCGGGCCGCTTGCCGCACACGTACCACGCGTACGTACTACTGTACTGTACTGTACTGTACTGTAACGTACGCACCACAGCAGGCAGGAGGACCCGGTGCCCTTGTTGCAGCAGTCGCTGGCGCCGTACACGTCGGGCCGCTTGCCGCACACGTACCACGCGTACGTACTACTGTACTGCACTGTACTGTACTGTAACGTACGCACCACAGCAGGCAGGAGGACCCGGTGCCCTTGTTGCAGCAGTCGCTGGCGCCGTACACGTCGGGCCGCTTGCCGCACACGTACCACGCGTACGTACTACTGTACTGTACTGTACTGTACTGTAACGTACGCACCACAGCAGGCAGGAGGACCCGGTGCCCTTGTTGCAGCAGTCGCTGGCGCCGTACACGTCGGGCCGCTTGCCGCACACGTACCACGCGTACGTACTACTGTACTGTACTGTACTGTACTGTACAGTAACGTACGCACCACAGCAGGCAGGAGGACCCGGTGCCCTTGTTGCAGCAGTCGCTGGCGCCGTACACGTCGGGCCGCTTGCCGCACACGTACCACGCGTACGTACTACTGTACTGTACTGTACTGTACTGTACTGTAACGTACGCACCACAGCAGGCAGGAGGACCCGGTGCCCTTGTTGCAGCAGTCGCTGGCGCCGTACACGTCGGGCCGCTTGCCGCACACGTACCACGCGTACGTACTACTGTACTGTACTGTACTGTACTGTAACGTAGGCACCACAGCAGGCAGGAGGACCCGGTGCCCTTGTTGCAGCAGTCGCTGGCGCCGTACACGTCGGGCCGCTTGCCGCACACGTACCACGCGTACGTACTACTGTACTGTACTGCACTGTACTGTAACGTACGCACCACAGCAGGCAGGAGGACCCGGTGCCCTTGTTGCAGCAATCGCTGGCGCCGTACACGTCGGGCCGCTTGCCGCACACGTACCACGCGTACGTACTACTGTACTGTACTGTACTGTACTGTAACGTACGCACCACAGCAGGCAGGAGGACCCGGTGCCCTTGTTGCAGCAGTCGCTGGCGCCGTACACGTCGGGCCGCTTGCCGCACACGTACCACGCGTACGTACTACTGTACTGTACTGTACTGTACTGTACTGTAACGTACGCACCACAGCAGGCAGGAGGACCCGGTGCCCTTGTTGCAGCAGTCGCTGGCGCCGTACACGTCGGGCCGCTTGCCGCACACGTACCACGCGTACGTACGACTGTACTGTACTGTACTGTACTGTAACGTACGCACCACAGCAGGCAGGAGGACCCGGTGCCCTTGTTGCAGCAGTCGCTGGCGCCGTACACGTCGGGCCGCTTGCCGCACACGTACCACGCGTACGTACTACTGTACTGTACTGTACTGTACTGTAACGTACGCACCACAGCAGGCAGGAGGACCCGGTGCCCTTGTTGCAGCAGTCGCTGGCGCCGTACACGTCGGGCCGCTTGCCGCACACGTACCACGCGTACGTACTACTGTACTGTACTGTACTGTACTGTAACGTACGCACCACAGCAGGCAGGAGGACCCGGTGCCCTTGTTGCAGCAGTCGCTGGCGCCGTACACGTCGGGCCGCTTGCCGCACACGTACCACGCGTACGTACTACTGTACTGTACTGTACTGTACTGTAACGTACGCACCACAGCAGGCAGGAGGACCCGGTGCCCTTGTTGCAGCAGTCGCTGGCGCCGTACACGTCGGGCCGCTTGCCGCACACGTACCACGCGTACGTACTACTGTACTGCACTGTACTGTACTGTAACGTACGCACCACAGCAGGCAGGAGGACCCGGTGCCCTTGTTGCAGCAGTCGCTGGCGCCGTACACGTCGGGCCGCTTGCCGCACACGTACCACGCGTACGTACTACTGTACTGCACTGTACTGTACTGTAACGTACGCACCACAGCAGGCAGGAGGACCCGGTGCCCTTGTTGCAGCAGTCGCTGGCGCCGTACACGTCGGGCCGCTTGCCGCACACGTACCACGCGTACGTACTACTGTACTGTACTGTACTGTACTGTAACGTACGCACCACAGCAGGCAGGAGGACCCGGTGCCCTTGTTGCAGCAGTCGCTGGCGCCGTACACGTCGGGCCGCTTGCCGCACACGTACCACGCGTACGTACTACTGTACTGTACTGTACTGTACTGTAACGTACGCACCACAGCAGGCAGGAGGACCCGGTGCCCTTGTTGCAGCAGTCGCTGGCGCCGTACACGTCGGGCCGCTTGCCGCACACGTACCACGCGTACGTACTACTGTACTGTAACGTACGCACCACAGCAGGCAGGAGGACCCGGTGCCCTTGTTGCAGCAGTCGCTGGCGCCGTACACGTCGGGCCGCTTGCCGCACACGTACCACGCGTACGTACTACTGTACTGTACTGCACTGTACTGTAACGTACGCACCACAGCAGGCAGGAGGACCCGGTGCCCTTGTTGCAGCAGTCGCTGGCGCCGTACACGTCGGGCCGCTTGCCGCACACGTACCACGCGTACGTACTACTGTACTGTAACGTACGCACCACAGCAGGCAGGAGGACCCGGTGCCCTTGTTGCAGCAGTCGCTGGCGCCGTACACGTCGGGCCGCTTGCCGCACACGTACCACGCGTACGTACTACTGTACTGTACTGTACTGTACTGTAACGTACGCACCACAGCAGGCAGGAGGACCCGGTGCCCTTGTTGCAGCAGTCGCTGGCGCCGTACACGTCGGGCCGCTTGCCGCACACGTACCACGCGTACGTACTACTGTACTGCACTGTACTGTACTGTAACGTACGCACCACAGCAGGCAGGAGGACCCGGTGCCCTTGTTGCAGCAGTCGCTGGCGCCGTACACGTCGGGCCGCTTGCCGCACACGTACCACGCGTACGTACTACTGTACTGTACTGTACTGTAACGTACGCACCACAGCAGGCAGGAGGACCCGGTGCCCTTGTTGCAGCAGTCGCTGGCGCCGTACACGTCGGGCCGCTTGCCGCACACGTACCACGCGTACGTACTACTGTACTGTACTGTAACGTACGCACCACAGCA
Organism: Xestia c-nigrum; assembly: GCA_916618015.1. Lineage (NCBI taxonomy): Eukaryota > Metazoa > Arthropoda > Insecta > Lepidoptera > Noctuidae > Xestia > Xestia c-nigrum. Next base: position 26,240,288 of record OU745249.1, read on the forward strand.
GGCAGGAGGACCCGGTGCCCTTGTTGCAGCAGTCGCTGGCGCCGTACACGTCGGGCCGCTTGCCGCACACGTACCACGCGTACGTACTACTGTACTGTAACGTACGCACCACAGCAGGCAGGAGGACCCGGTGCCCTTGTTGCAGCAGTCGCTGGCGCCGTACACGTCGGGCCGCTTGCCGCACACGTACCACGCGTACGTACTACTGTACTGTACTGTACTGTACTGTACTGTAACGTACGCACCACAGCAGGCAGGAGGACCCGGTGCCCTTGTTGCAGCAGTCGCTGGCGCCGTACACGTCGGGCCGCTTGCCGCACACGTACCACGCGTACGTACTACTGTACTGTACTGTACTGTACTGTAACGTAGGCACCACAGCAGGCAGGAGGACCCGGTGCCCTTGTTGCAGCAGTCGCTGGCGCCGTACACGTCGGGCCGCTTGCCGCACACGTACCACGCGTACGTACTACTGTACTGTACTGCACTGTACTGTAACGTACGCACCACAGCAGGCAGGAGGACCCGGTGCCCTTGTTGCAGCAATCGCTGGCGCCGTACACGTCGGGCCGCTTGCCGCACACGTACCACGCGTACGTACTACTGTACTGTAACGTACGCACCACAGCAGGCAGGAGGACCCGGTGCCCTTGTTGCAGCAGTCGCTGGCGCCGTACACGTCGGGCCGCTTGCCGCACACGTACCACGCGTACGTACTACTGTACTGTACTGTACTGTACTGTAACGTACGCACCACAGCAGGCAGGAGGACCCGGTGCCCTTGTTGCAGCAGTCGCTGGCGCCGTACACGTCGGGCCGCTTGCCGCACACGTACCACGCGTACGTACTACTGTACTGTACTGTACTGTACTGTACTGTAACGTACGCACCACAGCAGGCAGGAGGACCCGGTGCCCTTGTTGCAGCAGTCGCTGGCGCCGTACACGTCGGGCCGCTTGCCGCACACGTACCACGCGTACGTACTACTGTACTGTACTGTACTGTACTGTAACGTACGCACCACAGCAGGCAGGAGGACCCGGTGCCCTTGTTGCAGCAGTCGCTGGCGCCGTACACGTCGGGCCGCTTGGCGCACACGTACCACGCGTACGTACTACTGTACTGTACTGTACTGTACTGTACTGTAACGTACGCACCACAGCAGGCAGGAGGACCCGGTGCCCTTGTTGCAGCAGTCGCTGGCGCCGTACACGTCGGGCCGCTTGCCGCACACGTACCACGCGTACGTACTACTGTACTGTACTGTACTGTACTGTAACGTAGGCACCACAGCAGGCAGGAGGACCCGGTGCCCTTGTTGCAGCAGTCGCTGGCGCCGTACACGTCGGGCCGCTTGCCGCACACGTACCACGCGTACGTACTACTGTACTGCACTGTACTGTACTGTAACGTACGCACCACAGCAGGCAGGAGGACCCGGTGCCCTTGTTGCAGCAGTCGCTGGCGCCGTACACGTCGGGCCGCTTGCCGCACACGTACCACGCGTACGTACTACTGTACTGCACTGTACTGTACTGTAACGTACGCACCACAGCAGGCAGGAGGACCCGGTGCCCTTGTTGCAGCAGTCGCTGGCGCCGCACAGTGGGTCGAAACGATGATTTTAGTGACTTAGGGATCAACTTCGTTTTTTTACATTTTTTTTAATGCAGATCGATAGAACTCATTAACCTCAATAATAACTGTTCTGATTCGTTTTTTCCTAAACTGGCTCCTTTGGGTGGAAAAATGCATTTTGTTATTTTTTTGTATGGAGCGGGTCAAATAAAATTAAATTCCTGCTGAGTGGCGAGTGATCCCGCTTTGAAACTATATTTTTCTTAAAGCTTGTCCAGTCTGCTATCATTTGATGCTTTGAACATTTGCCTAAAGTTGCAACACTGCCAAATAAATGAATCGAAAAAAATAAAAAAATACATTGAATCAAAAGCTTCATTTTTTATTTTCGGATGTTCTTTTAAGTTATAATTGATATAGAATAGTGAGTCAAAGCACTTAATAATACACTGAGTTACTTAAACACTAACGACAATACATGAAAAGGTGCCTAATTTGCTTGAATTGACTAAGTTCGTGTTATTTAAAAACGTGGATCTATTCATTTCTATTTGTTTATTTATTGATATATTAATAATGATTTATTATATTTATAATTGGCCCGAAGGAGTAATACCTGAAACTGTGAACACTAAACAGGAAAGGCTCGAGATCGGCTCGGGTGTAATATTGAAGATGTTGAAATCTACCACCATCTACTACAGAAGCTTCAACATCTACATTTACACCTCGAAAACCTTTCGAAGAATTAGGCTCCAGGCAAAAACGAAGACGCGTTGATCAAATAAACAAATACTACAATTGCTAGTTTAAGAAACACTGGAAACGAGGATGTAGGAAAAATAATGAACCATTTGCTAAATCACCCCAAAGATATAGAAAAAGTGAAGCAGTGTTTAAGTGCAAATTAAGCAAACAGTTGTACATATTCACCCGATAAGACACTGGCTTTATTAGTTTCACTTAAATTAAGTAAGTGGCAATATATAAGCCTCAGAGAAGCAGCAAGGGAAAATGGGTCTGATTTATACCCTTCTTATTATAAAACCAAGTAAGCAAAATCAAAATGTTATCCAGGGAACGAAGACATCACCATAACTGAAGAAGGAGCTGCTATTAAACTGCAAGCATTACTCGATTTGACGGTTTCTAGGCTTTTAGATGTAATTGCTTTGGATTTGGACTCGGCAACAGAGTTACTGCTTATAAGCAAATGGAGCTTTGATGGAGCCTCAGGTCAAAGCAATTACAAACAAACGACTGAGACAGAGTGATCATGACTCTACTATTTTGGCAGTCTAGTTTCTAGTACGTATAAGGCTTCAACAATCTGAAGGAACAATTATTTGGGAAAACGACTGACCATCATCGACTTTCTAGTGTCGTCCGACAATGTTTAAATTTACCAAAGAAACCCAGACAACAGTGGCAACTATAAAGGGTAACATTACAGAAGAAATAGAAAGACGTCAGCCAACAAAAAACCACCAAGTAGAAGTGAAGCATGAATATAGAATGGTTCTCTCTCCAAAAGTCAAAGAGCTTCTGCTGAGTTTTCCTTCAGAATCTGATTTAGATTTTATTGATGTACTAGCTTTTGCCCGCGGCTTCGCTCGCGTTAAGAAGTATTATTATTAATTAGGTACAGTTTTTGCGGGTTTACTTTTTCCAATCTTTAATTACAGTTCAATCAGTCGAAAATCTCAAAAGATTTTTACAAACTTTCATCTCTTATTTTATTACCCTTAGGGGTGGAATTTATCAAAATTCTTTCTTAGGGGATGCCTACGTCATAGTAGCTTTATGCATGCAAAGTCACAGCCCGATCGGTTTAAAATTGACAAAGTTTCATCCCCTATTTTATCCCCTTAGGAGTGGAATTTATCGAAATCCATTCTTAAGAGACGACTACGTTATAGTAGCTTTATGCATGCAAGGTCTCAGCCCGATCGGCTAAAAATTGACAAAGTTTCATACAAACTTTCATCCCCTATTTTATCCCCTTAGGGGTGGAATTTATCTAAATACATTTTTAAAGGATGCCTACGTCAAAATAGCTTTATACATGCAAAGTCTCAGCGCGATCGGTTTAAAATTGACAACGTTTCATACAAACTTTCATCCCCTATTTTATCCCCTTGGTTGTAGAAATGATCAAAATCCTTTCTTAGCGGATGCCTACGTCATAACATCTACCTGCACGCCAAATTTCAGCCCTATCCGTCCAGTAGTTTGGGCTGTGCTTTGATAGATCACTATGTCAGTCAGTCAGTCACCTTTGAGTTATAAACTCGTATATTTAGATATAATTTACAAGATAGCCAAGCGATAGTGTATAAGTTTATTGGTAGATTGTAAGTTTCTTTTTTTTTTTATTAGTTTGTACGTCATGAGTTCATGACTGAAAGGAAGTAGTAAATTTGTTGTTGTATATTGTTAATTTTAAGTTTTTACCTTTAGTAAAGAGGATGGATCAAAATTGCCCCACGTCCTATAACAATGTGACATATCTCAAAAAAAAGATAAAAATGTAAAAAAAAATATGGCATGCTTCCTAAGTTCATTTTTTTACACCTTCATATAAAAAATGCTATGAAAATAGTTCAGGCGCTGTTATGAAAAAATCTTTCCTAAGAGTATTTATGGACCGATTTTCAAAATTCTTTTTTTGTTTGAAAGGGTACCCCCAAGGTTATCCCACTGCCATAAAGTCAGGTCTCCGGTCTCCAGGATCTTGGAGAAATGAAAGTAAAATCTCAAAAATAAGCTCATTTTTTCAATTAAGGTAGTTTTTAATACAATACATTTATTTTGTTCAATCAAAGATGAACTGACGATTATCTCTTTATTTATCTGATTATGAAAACGTGAGAACAAAAGCTAGAGCTTGAATGTTTGAATACTATACTATACTTTTTGACGATCCGAATGGCGTAGTGGTAGTGACGCTGCCTTACGTTCTTTGGGTCCAGGGTTCAAATCCCGGTAGGAGCAAATGTTTGTGTGATGAGCATGGACATTTGTTTCCAAGTCATGGATGTTTATACGTATAATCAGTATGTATTTACAAACAAAAAAAAGTATATTTATGTAGTATATCAACTATCTAGTGTCCACGACAAGCTTTCCTCAGTGTGGCACTAGGTGGCGCCGTGTGTTAATGTCCAGTGATATTGATTTATTTATTTACTAGCTGACCCGTGCAACTTTGTCTGCGTCACACATAAGAGAAAAACGAAAGGAAAAAAAAACCCCGTTTTTGAAACATTTTTAATTCCTACTCCGCTCTTAATGGCCATAGCGATATACACCCTTCGGCCAAAAGTCCTCTTTCAAGCAGGTCTATAGATGTTGGGTTGGAAGTCGAACCACAAATGACCTAAAGTTGAAGTTGTGGCGCGATTCCAACCTTTCCACCCCCAGAATGAAGTTGGTCTTCACATTCAAGTACTGCACGACTTCCTCAGTTGTAGTGGAGTGATGCAGACGTGAAATGTACAGCTGCGTCGTAGGCACAGCAGCAAGTTGGGTCCACTCGGTGCGGTACCGCTCAGGGCATCTTCTTCTTCCTTTCTACTTTAGTGAAGCCGTCCTCATCAACCTGGCTCGTTCTTGGCACGGAGCATCGGACCGCAGTCAGGTCAGGTTTTTCCTTTTCTGGTTTGTCTAGGCTGCGACGCATCCGATTTGCAAAAGTGAAAATTATTCACTTGCATTTCCTTAGCTTGCTTGCCGCGTCGCGTCGTTATCGTTATTCGTCTCTCTCATTTGTGTTATTGTAAGTGAAAAAACCTCTGTCCACCACTCCCTCGCGTCACCACTGACGTTTCTGTCTCATCATAATGCAATAAGTAAAAAAAACAACAAGACAGTGAAAAACGAATGAGAAGAATGAGCTTATTTTTGCGATTTTACTTTCATTTCTCCGGAATCCTGGAGACCAGAGGCCTGACTTTATGACCGTGGGACTACCTTGGGGGTACCCTTTCAAACAAAAAAAGAATTTTGAAAATCGGTCCATAAACACTCTTAGGAAAGATTTTTTCATAACAGCGCCTGCACTATTTTTAAAGCAATTTTTTCATAAGAAGGTGTAAAAAAATGCAGTTAGGGAGTATGCCATATTTTTTTACACATTTTTATCTTTTTTTTTAGGTATGTCACTTTGTTATAGGACGTGGGGTAATTTTGTATGGATTGTGATCCGTCTTCTTTGTACTGGCATGTGTCTTTACTTACTATTCAGTATTAAATCTAATTTAAAGATTTTATAAGTTCATTAAATAAACAAATAGAAATGAGTAGATCCACGTTTTTAAATAAAACGTACTGAGTAAATTCAAGCAAATTAGGCACATTTTCATGTATTGTCGTTAGTGTTTAAGTAACTCAGTGTATTATTAAGTGCTTTGACTCACTATTCTATATCAATTATAACTTAAAAGAACATCCGGAAATGAAAAATGAAGCTTTTGATTCCATGTATTTTTTCATTTTTTTCGATCCATTTATTTGGCAGTGTTGCAACTTTAGGCAAATGTTCAAAGCATCAAATGATAGCAGACTGGACAAGCTTTAAGAAAAATATAGTTTCAAAGCGGGATCATCCGCCACTCAGCAGGAATTTAATTTTATTTGACCCGCTCCATACAAAAAAATAACAAAATGCATTTTTCCACCCAAAGGAGCCAGTTTAGGAAAAAACGCATCAGAACAGTTATTATTGAGGTTAATGAGTTCTATCGATCTGCATTTAAAAAAATGTAAAAAAACGAAGTTGATCCCTAAGTCACTAAAATCATCGTTTCGACCCACTGTGCGCCGTACACGTCGGGCCGCTTGCCGCACACGTACCACGCGTACGTACTACTGTACTGTACTGTACTGTACTGTAACGTAGGCACCACAGCAGGCAGGAGGACCCGGTGCCCTTGTTGCAGCAGTCGCTGGCGCCGTACACGTCGGGCCGCTTGCCGCACACGTACCACGCGTACGTACTACTGTACTGTACTGTACTGTACTGTACTGTAACGTACGCACCACAGCAGGCAGGAGGACCCGGTGCCCTTGTTGCAGCAGTCGCTGGCGCCGTACACGTCGGGCCGCTTGCCGCACACGTACCACGCGTACGTACTACTGTACTGTACTGTACTGTACTGTAACGTAGGCACCACAGCAGGCAGGAGGACCCGGTGCCCTTGTTGCAGCAGTCGCTGGCGCCGTACACGTCGGGCCGCTTGCCGCACACGTACCACGCGTACGTACTACTGTACTGTACTGCACTGTACTGTAACGTACGCACCACAGCAGGCAGGAGGACCCGGTGCCCTTGTTGCAGCAATCGCTGGCGCCGTACACGTCGGGCCGCTTGCCGCACACGTACCACGCGTACGTACTACTGTACTGTAACGTACGCACCACAGCAGGCAGGAGGACCCGGTGCCCTTGTTGCAGCAGTCGCTGGCGCCGTACACGTCGGGCCGCTTGCCGCACACGTACCACGCGTACGTACTACTGTACTGTACTGTACTGTACTGTAACGTACGCACCACAGCAGGCAGGAGGACCCGGTGCCCTTGTTGCAGCAGTCGCTGGCGCCGTACACGTCGGGCCGCTTGCCGCACACGTACCACGCGTACGTACTACTGTACTGTACTGTACTGTACTGTAACGTACGCACCACAGCAGGCAGGAGGACCCGGTGCCCTTGTTGCAGCAGTCGCTGGCGCCGTACACGTCGGGCCGCTTGCCGCACACGTACCACGCGTACGTACTACTGTACTGTACTGTACTGTACTGTAACGTACGCACCACAGCAGGCAGGAGGACCCGGTGCCCTTGTTGCAGCAGTCGCTGGCGCCGTACACGTCGGGCCGCTTGCCGCACACGTACCACGCGTACGTACTACTGTACTGTACTGTACTGTACTGTAACGTACGCACCACAGCAGGCAGGAGGACCCGGTGCCCTTGTTGCAGCAGTCGCTGGCGCCGTACACGTCGGGCCGCTTGCCGCACACGTACCACGCGTACGTACTACTGTACTGTACTGTACTGTACTGTAACGTACGCACCACAGCAGGCAGGAGGACCCGGTGCCCTTGTTGCAGCAGTCGCTGGCGCCGTACACGTCGGGCCGCTTGCCGCACACGTACCACGCGTACGTACTACTGTACTGTACTGTACTGTACTGTACTGTAACGTACGCACCACAGCAGGCAGGAGGACCCGGTGCCCTTGTTGCAGCAGTCGCTGGCGCCGTACACGTCGGGCCGCTTGCCGCACACGTACCACGCGTACTTACTACTGTACTGCACTGTACTGTACTGTAACGTACGCACCACAGCAGGCAGGAGGACCCGGTGCCCTTGTTGCAGCAGTCGCTGGCGCCGTACACGTCGGGCCGCTTGCCGCACACGTACCACGCGTACGTACTACTGTACTGCACTGTACTGTACTGTAACGTACGCACCACAGCAGGCAGGAGGACCCGGTGCCCTTGTTGCAGCAGTCGCTGGCGCCGTACACGTCGGGCCGCTTGCCGCACACGTACCACGCGTACGTACTACTGTACTGCACTGTACTGTACTGTAACGTACGCACCACAGCAGGCAGGAGGACCCGGTGCCCTTGTTGCAGCAGTCGCTGGCGCCGTACACGTCGGGCCGCTTGCCGCACACGTACCACGCGTACGTACTACTGTACTGCACTGTACTGTACTGTAACGTACGCACCACAGCAGGCAGGAGGACCCGGTGCCCTTGTTGCAGCAGTCGCTGGCGCCGTACACGTCGGGCCGCTTGCCGCACACGTACCACGCGTACGTACTACTGTACTGTACTGTACTGTACTGTAACGTACGCACCACAGCAGGCAGGAGGACCCGGTGCCCTTGTTGCAGCAGTCGCTGGCGCCGTACACGTCGGGCCGCTTGCCGCACACGTACCACGCGTACGTACTACTGTACTGCACTGTACTGTACTGTAACGTACGCACCACAGCAGGCAGGAGGACCCGGTGCCCTTGTTGCAGCAGTCGCTGGCGCCGTACACGTCGGGCCGCTTGCCGCACACGCCGCACAACAGGCCCATCGTCAGCAAGCCCGTGATCTGTAACCCACACATACACAGTTATTTAACTCTGAGGGCTGCAACCCTAGGGCACGCCACGATAGTGGCGGTAAGTCCCCTCTTTGAGGAGTGGCGTGAAGAAGTGCGCGCGTGCGTGTGAAGAGAGGCGCCACGGCGTCCTCACCTTCCGCCTGACGCAGGTCCTCACCGGACACGGATGTTTCGGGAGGTACCTGCACCGAATCGGGCGGGAGGAATCGCCCGGGTGTCTCCACTGCGAGGATCGACCGGAGGACACGGTCTCACACACGGTGGAAGTCTGCCCTGCGTGGGCGGAGCTCCGCCGTGTCCTCGTGGCGGCGATCGGCGGCGGCGACCTCTCGCGTCCGGCCCTGGTTCAATCCATGGTCCGGTAAGAGACGGAATGGGAAGCCGTCGCCTCCTTCTGCGAAGCAGTCATGCTAGCGAAGGAGGTGGCGGAACGAGAGAGGGAGAGATCCTCTCTTCCCGGCCGCCGCGGGAGACGCAACGGGCGTCGGGGGCCACGTGGTGGCTACCGGCCACCGTAGATGCGGGCCTGTGGACGGCTGGCTATGGGCAATAGCTGGCCGTCCGGCCGTCTAACGACGACGACAGGCCGTGTCGACGGCGCGTTCGTGTTCCACGCGCGCCTCAAAGAGATGTCAGCAAAAAGAGAGGGGCCCGCAAGGGCCGAAGCCTGCCGGGGTTGCGGGCCTGTTCGAAAGAGATACCGCGGCCCCGGAACGTAAAAGGCGAGGAAGGAACATGGATGGTTTTTAGTCAGTATGAGTCTGACACTCCCTCCCGCTCCGCCCAGAGTGGGGGGGTCATTTGATGATTTCCCATCCTTAAAAAAAAAAAAAAGGGCTGCAACCCTACAGTGACCGAATTGTGACGAGAATAAACACGGTATTATTATTTGATTGCTTCGTTATTTAACAACTACTAAACCTAGTTCGATTGCTGAGCATAACGTCCACGGTTCGATACTAAGGTGGCAGAAATGTTACTGAGTTTTGAATGTTGAGTGCCAAGGCCCTTATTAATAAAGTAAGTCTTGATCAAATCAACAACAACTTTGCCACTTAACTTGGCAATCCTTCGAGCTGCGTCGGTTCCCTGGGTTCTTCTGCGGCGAAAAAAATACACAACTGACCAAATGTGGAAACACCTGCTTCACTTTTCGGGGAGTACATGCGTGAATGAGGTGAGTGAGGTGAATGAGGTGAGCGAGGTGAGCGAGGTGAGTGAGGTGAGTGAGGTGAGCGAGGTGAATGAGGTAATTGAGGTGAGTGAGGTGACATACCACCAACAGAGCGCAGGAGGCGGCTAGGGCGCCGTAGCGGCGGTAGGGCCCGTACTTGATGTACATCTCCTCGTATTTGTCGATGAACTTTTCATATTGGTTCAACTTGTCATCCGCGTTGTTTATAGCCTTCTCGAGCCCTTGCGTCAGTACCTTCAGTTGTTCACCTGAAACAACATAATGAAATCATCACTGGTTTGGTGGAGAGTCATCGCAGCTCAGCCACTACTAGCGGAGTACAGAAGACTCCATACGACGGGCAAAAGCGCTATAGTAGTTCTATGTGCGTACGTTTGACATAGTTTGAGATCGTCGAAGTAACAAGCTCGTTTATGTAAGATGGGTCGCGGTGCGGGCGCTGACTCGGCTGGAGCGGCTACAAACACCGTCTCTTAAGGTGGCACGTGGAAGCATCAGGATAGCCCGCAATTCAAACTCTCTCACGTTTTCAATTATTATTTTTGATCAGATTAAGTTGTATGTAGATCAAAGTATAAATCGTGACTGTAACAAACTTTGATTCACAGAATTACCATAATCATTTGAATCATTAATACAGGTATACAGGTATACAAGTATCTTCGTTAGAAATTGGCCTCAAAATGTATAATGTCATTAAACGTCATTGAATAGTTTATTGTAAGTTGGTGAGTTGATGATTTGAATGAGTAAGTGTGGTATAGCTAGATGGCTACGTGGTACGTACGGATCTTGCCGAGCGCGCCGGAGCCGATGGAGATCTGTCGCAGGTCGAGGGAGCGCTGCACGCTGCGCTGCACGTCGTCGAAGGCGCGCTGCGCCTCCGCCAGGTCCTCCTTGATGCCGCTCTCCAGCAGCGCCGTCACGTTGTGCAGCAGCTCCGACACGTCCGGCATCTGGCGACGTCGAAACACTCCATGTCAGACGTCATCTTAGCAAAGCTAACAAGTGCGGGTCGTAGTATACAAGGACGGGTCAAAAAGAAGAAGGAAGTGGAAGAGAGGGTTTAGGGTTATCGGGCCTGTGGACGGTTGGCTATGGGCTAGCTAGCCGTCCGTCCGTCTAACGACGACGACAGGCCGTGTCAACGGCGCGTTCGTGTTCCACGCGCGCCTCAAAGAGATGTCAGCATAAGGGGAGGGGCCCGCCTTCGGGGGCCACGTGGTGGCTACCGGCCACCATAGATGCGGGCCTGTGGACGGCTGGCTATGGGCTAGCTAGCCGTCCGGCCGTCTAACGACGACGACAGGCCGTGTCGACGGCGCGTTCGTGTCCCACGCGCGCCTCAAAGAGATGTCAGCAAAAGGAGAGGGGCCCGCAAGGGCCGAATCCTGCCGGGGTTGCGGGCCTGTTCGAAAGAGATACCGCGGCCCCGGCACGTAAAAGGCGAGGAAGGAACATGGATGGTTTTTAGTCAGTAAGAGTCTGACAAGAGTCATTTGATGATTTCCCATCCTTAAAAAAAAAAAAAAAAAGGTGAGGGGCCCGCAAGGGCCGAAGCCTGCCGGGGTTGACACGCCAGAACGCGCCACGACACGACACGACCTACAAATATGTCTCTAACCATACTAAATGTATGACCGATATGCTTCTGGCGCACCACGACATGCCATGCCACGTAAGTGGGTTTCCGGCATTATTCGTAGTGTTCATAATATAGAATGCATAGTAGTTGGGCCATCACAATTTTTGCGAGCGAAACCGCGGGCAAAGTAGAGAGCGAGGTGTTACTGGTGGTATTGCAAGCAAATAATAAATAACTGGTAACAACAGTTCAACATCATTGTGGTAGAAATCTTTATACTTACGGTGGGGAAATATTTGTCCAGCATCTATCCATGAGTTAGCGTGAAACATTGCATGATATTAATAAACAATAATTAAATATTTATATATTATCTCCAACTGAGTAGGTACGAGTAGGTACGCCAACAATACAATATGAAAGTTAAAGCTTAGCTAAAGGTTAGTGTTTCATTCTGTAGTCAGGTACCTGGCTGTACTGTATCTCGGTGTCGAGCTGTCCGATCTTGTACTTCTCCTGCAGCGCGCGGCACTTGGGCTGGTCGCACTTGGCCAGCGTCTGCAGCAGCTGATTCTTCACTTTACGGAGACCTGCACCACACCGACACAATCGACTCAATGTCACATCACGTCATAAAAAAATCGGACAACGATTTTCTTAACTTTACGAGATGATTACGACCATTGCAAAAAATAGTATAGAATGGTACCGGTGTTAAGCTCCTCGGCCTTGAGGCGCAGCGTGGCAGTGTCCTCCTGCACGGTGCGCAGCTTCTGCTGCACTTTGTCCAGGTCCTGCACCATCTGGTTGAGCGTGGTCACGGACGCGGCGCGCGAGAACGCGCCCAGTTTCCACGACGCTCTCATGCCCGAGGCTGCATCACGTTTATAATACTTACACTTAACATTCATCTCAGATCATAATTATCCTAATTGTTAAAGGGTTTCTTTATTTTGAACTAAGGAATAGTGCTTTTCGTTAAGTTATTTTTTGTAAGCGGCATTACCTTGTTGTTGTGTGTGCACTTACTTTGGTACTGCTTGTTAAGGCTATTTTCTAACTCGCTGTAGTTGTCTATGAGCAGCATACGCGTCCACCCCAGCGTGGCTTCGAAGAAAGTGTGTATGTCCTTCAGGCCCAAGCGCATCGAGTCGCTGGACTCCGCTGCGCCCGACTCTATCTGCGAGTCCGTCGCGAAGGCGCACACCACGCCGAACCTGGCCACACACGCTCATGTTAACCTTGCAGCTTTTTATTGTCCTTTAGATACCTGTCAAACCGTCATGCTTACAGGAAGGCAGTGAGCAGCACTATGAGTACGATGGAGAGGATTCCCTTGAGCCAGTTGTCGTACTTGCGGTCGAAGGGGCGCCGCCGCCGCCCCATGCGGCAGCAGGACCAACAGCACCAGAACAGGCTGAAACATACTACGTTTACTAACAGATCGACAGAAGCCGACAGAGCGCTGATCGCAGAGCAATGAACGAGGCAAGTCTTACCCAGCCAGCGGCAGCACGACGATGACAAGCACCGATACGACGATGACGAAGGTAGGCCCCAGGTAGTGCACCAGCAACGCGCGCCACTCCTGCTTCAGCGGTTTCATGTTGAGATGCCCGTCCGACACCGACACTATGCCTGCACACACACACAATATACCAAGTGTCAATACAATTTATACGAAGAGCACTCGAACAACAAACACACGATAATCACGTGTGGCGATATTCCTTTACAAATCAAACCTTAATCAATGTAAAAGGTAAATTATGGTTCCTGTGTTGAAGAAAGTTGCATAAAGGGCTTGGAACATTTTTGTATGAAGCGTGGCCGGATTTTTTCAGCCATTTTGATTTATTTTTCAAAGTAGCGGCCACGCATAAGACCTATATATAATATAACTCGATAGATGGTATCAATACAAACAAGTTTTGTGAGAGACAAAATGTTCGAAAGTGTCACGTTTCCGAGATACGAGCTTTAAAGTTAATATCTATTCACTGATGGAATAATAATAATAGATAACAATAGTCTTCTCGTCTAGCTAACGGAGAATACTTACATAGACACAACCTTGTAGCCAGGATTATCCATCAGCAACTTGCTCTAAAAAACAACCTTGTGGAATCGGAAGTGCCGTACTATAAGGATGAGCCCGACCCAGGTGGTCTCTATAATGGCAGTATCACATTGTACTGGGATCAATCCATCATCACTGACAGGACTGTTATAGCCAATAGGCCTGATATAGTGGTGATGGATCGATCAGAGCAGCACGTAATGATTGTTGACATAACGGTCCCGCTTGATGAGAACCTCGTAAAAGCCGAGAAAGGTAAACAAATCAAGTATCTTGACTTGGCCCGCGAGGTTGTCAAAAATGTAAAAATAATGAAAAAAAGCAGAAATAATAATAATATTGCTGGACATTACACAATAGCGCCATCTAGTGCCACACTAAGCAAAACTTGTATCGTGGATAAACGAAGATGCACGTCTGATCAAACTGAAGTTGCTACCTATCAGAGATTGGATTTTAACTTGGATAGCTCATATCTCGGAAACGTTACACTTTAGAACGTTTTATTTCGAACAAAACTTGTTCATCTGCATAGTCCTCATGTGAATTAAGCAAGATTGTCTGGACTTCAAAAGAGACTATGACCTCTGAATTTGTTTCGGCTGTTTCTTCTCAGAGTAGTCAGGTACGAAACACCGGCCCAATCTAGTTTAAAAAAAAAGACGTGTAAAAGTGTTTGATAAAACCTACTTGCTGAACAAATAACATTTTAAATTGATTGATGCCAGCTATCGATTGATACACGTTTTATGCGTGTCCCATCAAATCAAAGTTGTGCTGTAGAGTACATCAGTGAATGGACTCAAACTTCGATAGCTCGTATCTCGGAAACGTGACACTTTAGAACATTTTGTCTCGTATAAAACTTTTTGTATTGATACCAGCTATCGATTAATATAGGCCGTATGCGTCCCCGCTACTTTGAAAAAAAAAATGGCGGAAAGAAATCAGGTCAAAAAAATCAAATTCTTTTGGAGACCTGTCAGAGCGCTAGTAGACAAGACGCTTAGGGTGACATGGCAAAGGATTTTTTGGTAATGTGTGTGTTTTGTGCTTTTCTATCTAAATATAATGTTCTCCTATGTGTTGTTTAAGTATTTTATGTATGTGTCATAAATAAATAAATAAGAATAAACTTAAAGATATCCTTACTAATATTACAGTAAGTTTGTTTGTTACCTTTTCACATCTAAACCTCTGAACCGATCACCCTGAAATTGTGCATATCAGCAGGTGTAGGTACATAAACGGACATAACGGTACCTTTCATCCCGAAAATAAAGTACTTTTTTTGAGGAGAACCACAATAAAGTTCTTATAATAATAAAGGCTTTTCGGCTTCGTTAAGTCTTTTTACACCCTTTATTATTTACTTACAAGCACAGTACAGTAGTACAACCCAAGTTCATTATTATCAAATTATAAATTAATGCGGACAAAAAAAATAACGATGATGTCGTCCGTAGGTTCAAACAAAATATACCGCAGTATGCTTGTCCATGCCTTGTCGCTAGCCCTCGGAATGATCCCTCAGTATCGGGAATTCGGGACCCTTCGGCAGGCTTCAGAGTCCTGTTGAGCCATCACTTTGTGCTTTGTTATGAACCCACTACTCTTGCGACCTTGGCCGTGCGCGCACGCACGCTCCGTTGCGCACCTTAATGCACCGGCAAATGTAAACTACTATTGTTTTCGTTTTGCGTAATAATTAACGGTGCGCTTTATATTCATGAATTTGTTGAAGGAATCATTCATGTTATGCGAAAACGTTATACCAAACTATATTATGCCTTTTATGCCAAGAAGGGTATTCCCTCACGAGAACTAACTGCGTGTAGCTAATGTTCTGACAGCGGCGAGTCATAGTTGTTCGTCTGATTCCTGCAAATCTATGCTTAAGTTGGAAGCGCCAGGGTAGCTCGTTTGCTGGTCATCATCATCCGCGTATAATGTTTCCACTGCCGGGGCACGGCCTCCTCTCAATTAGAGAGAATGGGCCACCACGCAGGCCCAGTGCAAATTGGTAGATGTCACGTCTTGGAATTTTAGGTCCTAGGACATGCTGGTTTCCTCATGATGTTTTCCTTCACCGTTTTGAGAGCAGTGGTGATCAAATATATTACACAAAGTAATGCGATGGTACTTTCTGGGTTCGATCGAACCCATGACTTACTGTAGGTAGGTCGGGGTATTTCGTAAGTCGAGGGGCATTTCAAGGAAAACATCGATTACAACTTTTTGAATCGTTATATCTCAAAAACGGTGGCTCTTATGAAAAAAAGTAATGAGATATTTTTATAGATCTGATCCACAATTTTTGTCTAAGCTAATTTCATGATAAAACTTACTGTTTTGCTGAAAATCGTTTCTTGACCTTGAATGATTTTTTTTCCATACACAGGAATGATGGGAAACTTTAATATTTTATTTATAATTATATTTTGAACAATTGTACCACTTATCAAGTTGTTGTAAAGGCAATTGCCCATTATACTACCACAGACAATACATAGATAACTCTCGACTCGATTTTCTTATCCGTATTTGTTGTTGTTATTCTGGTTTTTTAATAAAACCAATGAATTGGCATTTAATGGACTCCTCGATTCTTCTAACCTTAACGACTTGAAATTGATTTTGCTTCCGCTTCATCTGAAACTCCTCACATAGCTTGTTGTCGGGTGATAGATAACAAGCTATGATGATAGTTTCTACAATGAAATCCGAAGTTATATTTAACCAATTCATTCTTTTTCAATATATTGACGATTTATATAACATTTATTACATTATTTCATAAGTGTGCACCCAAGGCCAAGATCACTATGAAACTTGGGCATGTCCCTTTATATAGCACTAGCGGACGTCACGCGGTTTCACCCGCGTAGTTCCCGTTCCCGTGGGACTACAGGGATAAAATATAGCCTATGTTACTCGTGGATAATGTAGCTTTCCAATGGTGAAAGAATTTTTAAAAACGGTCCAGTAGTTTTTAAGCCTATTCATTACAACCAAACAAACAAACAAACAAAGTTTTCCTCTTTATAATATTAGTATAGATCAAATGTCTAAATTGACCGGACTAAAGTACCTTGTTTGATGAAAGGTAACACCTCTCGTATGGTACGATTTCCATGTAAGTACTATGTATTGATGATTTTAATGATTATAATTCTGTAGCTACACGCGTTACTGCCGCAAATAATACTTTGTTCACATACAGCCTGAAAGTAACCTGCAAACTGAATTTTGGGGGCTATTCTGGCAACCTAAAGGGGCATAGGTGGTAACCGAAACGTAATCGTCTTGATTCGAGTCACAACGAAATTCTACTGAATTCTGTACTAGCACGCCCTTTGCACTCAACGAGCGTGAACACAGGATTCTAATGTAGACTGCAGAAAAACGCATTCAGTTTTTTTTTTGTATGTAAAGGTTATTCAAACTAGCTATTTGTTCCGGATTCACGTTAAAACCTAAAATTATTTTTGTTGTAACTTTGCCAAAGCGTCCACAACTCCTCAGCTTGACCTTGAGTTCAGTGAGGTCAGTTTCAACATGGTGCTGATGTAAGCACAGCTCGTCCGCTTAATAAACAGTTACAGCCGGCAATTAATCAGCAGCTAGAACAAGTTTAGTGAACTCAATTAAGTTAAAAGCTAAACGAGTACCTATTATACTATAATTATTTCAAGCTTGTCTTTTACTTCCGCAACAAATATAGGAAATGTAATAACAAAATCCTCAGAGCTCCTCTCTTCAAGACTTCACAATTTAGAACAGAAATGTCGTCATTGAAAATGTGGAAATAAGGAGCGAGTAACGACAAGCGAGACTCTTGTCGCCCGAGTGGAGTGAGGGTTTGGTGAGAGAGCCGCTCGCCGCTGATTACACAGAGATATCGCCAAACAAGGCTCTCTCCGAAACTTCACTGCTTAAGTGGTCCTCCGGGTTGCTCTTACAGCCCAACGCTTCAAACGCAATACACTTCATTCTTTTTGTGAGAACTTATTTTTATTTACCATTTAAATGCAAAATACAGTGTCTTCTTAATGAAGGTTAATATGCCCCTTAATCGAAGCGATCACAACGCCATAACATATTTCGGAAACTTAACACTTTATAACTTTTTGTTTATAAGACGAGTATGTATTGATGCCAGCTATCGTTTGATACACGTTTTATGCGTGTCCGATCAAATCCAAGTTGTGCTAAAGATGCAATCAGTAAATGGACTTAAACCTTGATAGCTCATATCTCGGAAATGTGACACTTTAGAACATTTTGCCTCACACAAAACTTGTATTGATACCAGCTAACGATTAATAAAGGTCTTATGCGTGGCCGCTATTTAAAAAACAAAATAGCGGAAGAAAATCCGGCCAACCACAGGGGTTTATTGTTTATTTATGTCACCGTAAAATTGTACAACCCGTTACATTGTAATCTATCTAGCGAGATTATAAACTCTCGAAAGATTGTCAAACGAACACACTGCTTACAATTTAACGCATTGTTTCTCGGTAGATTACAATCTATAAAGTGAAGCCGTAAATATTGTGAAATGCAGGCGACAGAAGTATCTCTGCCCCCATATTGGGACTTGAACACCCCGACGTTAGGTTAGTTAGGTTACTTTAAACCCTGCTGACAGAAATAGGAATCGTCTCCGCTTTTAAGGCGAATATAAAGTGTTTTGAGGTTAGGTTACATTAACTGGTTTTCTCAGGAATGCTGCTATTATATTTTCTTGGGAGCACCATGGGGAAAGAGGGACCCCTCCTTTTCTCACACCCTTCACACCGCGCGAGTTGAGTTCCATCGCATACATTTCAAAATATTACGGCTTCAGTTCGACAGATTATAATCTACCGAAAAATAATGCGTTATATTGTAGGCACTATATTCGGTTGACAATATTTCGAGAGTTTACAATATCTCTAGTTATATAACAATCTAACGGTTTTTACAATGTTACGCTGACATTAACATGATGATGATAATGTCTTATTTATGTTGTTATAGAGCCCGGGGCTAATAAACCTGAAATATCTTCTCGCAACTGCTGTTCCACAGGGTAAATATTTGCAAACTCTGTTAGGCGTTTAGCAGTAGTATAAGTTGGGTTGTAGTGAATCTGTTTTTGTTTTCTGAGAACAGTCTATAGTACGAAGAGCTGCCTAACTGTGAGGACATTGTATAGTAATTAGAGGTCAGAAATCGGAAAGCGGATTGGTTTCTTTGATAGGACCTTTAGTACGGCCCTCTGCGCCCATCCTAAACGTAGCATAGTAGTTTTGGGCGCTCCACCCCACGCGGTCACGCAATACCCTAGGACTGGTTGAGCGAGGGCAAGGTAGACAGTTATCAGGCATTTGAAGTCAGCAACACAAAAGTTTTTTAAATATATTAATTAATCTTCGTACTCGTTTAACTGTACAGTCAATCTGATTTGTTTTCCATTTAAGGAGATTGTCGATGATTACTCCAAGGTATTTAATGTCGGCAGTGCGTTCGATAGGTGTACAGTTCCGTTACATGTAGAAAATTCAGTAGATGTGCAAGCGTGAGCTCTGCTCTCTGCGGGCACGGCTGGCTTAACATGCCCGGGGTAAATGGTATGAACTTGGTTTTGCTGATGTTTAGCGTGAGGAGGTTTGTGTTTAATCAGTACATGACCTTGCTGAAGGCCATCTCCGCTATATTGAAGGTATCATACCAGTTCTTGCCGTTAATTATTAAAGCCGTGGCATCGGCGTTTGTGATGATTTTACAATTTGGAGGAGACAGTTGGCAGAGATCATTCACATAAATGAGGAAGAGGGTAGACCCAAGGACATTACCCTGAGGCACACCGAAAGTAACCGTCTCCTCTTTGCTAGTAAAGGATTTAATTTTTACTACCTGCTGATGGTCAGTCAGGTAGCTGCGGCAGATATCGTTAGCAATACCGCGAATTCCAATGCTATCGAGCTTGGAAAGTAGTAAGGGGATAGAGACGGTGTCAAAAGCCTTGGATAAATCAAGGAAGATACCAATCGTTTTTTGTTTGTTATTAATATTGTCAATTATTGAGTCTGTGAGCTTCAAAACTGTATCATCCGTAGATTTTCCAGCTCTGAAAAAATAAAAAATAATACTTAGCTTCCAACCAGTTCGGCAACTGGTTGGAAGCTAAGTATTATTTTTTGTAAGAATGTTAACAAGTGTAGAGTTAATAGTTTTTTTCAAAAATGTTGAACAAGGTGGGAAGGACAGACATAGGTCTATAGTTAGAGACGGAGCAGCGGTGGCCCAGTGGTGGCAGTCCCGACTTACGAACATCGGTCGTGGGTTCGAACCCAGACAGGCGCATTACTTTGTGTAAATTATTTCATCACCACTGCTCTTAAAACGGTGAAAGAAAACATCGTGAGGAAACCGGCATGTCCTAGAACCAAACATTCGAAGACATGTAACATCTACCAAAACTCACGGGGCCGCGTGGTGGTTTATAGCCATACGCAAAATAAGCGCTATGAAGTGGAGTTGCGGACACCAGCCAGTTGTAATACAATACAATAGTTAGAGACACCGTCCCTGTCCCCAGCTTTAAATATAGGATGAACTATCGTGGTTTTAAAAACATACGGAAAAACACCTGCGGCACAGATCAAAGATGTGTACTGGGGATGATAGTGTGCCTAGTAGCCTTAACAACGGACGACGGGATACCGTCATAGCTAACAGCAGATGTATCTTTTAGGTTATGATATTTTTTTCTAATTCGTCCCGGTCTACATCATAAAGAACCAGTGAACCGGATGAGGACGGCTTGACAGAGCTCAGCACTACAGGCTTAGCTTGAGTATCTGTATTGACTATGTGAGGAATGGGTTGACGGATTTTAGAGGCTAGATTACTACCGACACTAGCGAAGTAGTGGTTGACCTCGTTAACTGATTGGGTGGGATCGTCACAGCATTTAAGCAGCTCCGAGGCGGGTTCCTCGTTACCTTGATTCAGGTTTGCCACTTGCTTGATAAGTCGTCATGTCGCTTTTGGGTTACTCCTGGCCTTTTGGATCTCGGAACTTTCATAGTCTTGTCTTAATCTTTTGAGCAGATTATTGCAATGATTTCGATAGCGGTGGAAGACCAGTTGCGCGAGTCGTTTTCAGGATTTTTCAGAAAATTCCTAGATAATTTATCCCTGTCCTCAAAAGGCCAGGAGTAATCCAGGGTTTTTTTAATACGGAGTCTGCTAGGACTTACAGAAGAGTGAGTGTGTGATTTTATTGAGGTAGACAGAAGAGAGACAAAGAATTCAGCTACTAAGTTTGGAAATCTCAGCAATACATGGTCGAAACAACTTGCGAGTCTGGTGGAGAAGGTATGTGCCGGTCGTGCCGGAAGCATAGCGTGTGATGCCGCAGTATTTAAATATTCATCAGCATTTGAGTCTAGACTGCTTGGCACGATGTTTATATTTTTGTCTCCAATAAGAGCAATTGTTTTGAATGTAGCAAGCTGGCGTAGCAGAGTATCCAAGTTACATAAGAAAAATGACAAGACTCTGTACGAGGGAGCTTGTTGGAGAATTTTAGGACCAGGCAATTCGAGTCATTAAAGGAGGAGATTTTTATGGAACACTTTAATTCATTTTTAGTATAGGCAATAAGGCAACAACACCTTTGTCCTGGTTTTTAAAAGAGGAAGCGTTGGTGCCATATCCAGGTATAGAGGGAATATTTGGACATTTGTTTGCTATGCTGTAACCATTAACTGTTAACCATTAACCATTAATTGCTGTCTACAATCATTAACGGACTCTTGAGTGTGCGTGTAATTGAAGACAGATCAAAATTTGCGGAGTTTTTACAGTGTACTTCAAAAGATTTTAAAGGCACTCGTTACTTTAATTTACGTAGTACTCCGTCCCTACATGTTTATTTCTACTTTTATGTAGATGATTTGCCCTGCAATGGGACAACATAGGGTGATCAAATAATCATGATTATCTTCTAAAGGCAGTAGATAGATAGGCGTCTGGCATCCCACAACAATAAGTAGTTGCAACAAGCAGTTTGGGCAACAACAAGAGCATCCCTGGCGGCGGGAGGGGGGAGCGGGGGCCCTTTGTGCGCCGCTGCAGCCGATCGATAGCTGGAGCGCCGCCACCTCTACTAGTCGACACATGCCGCGCCATACCCGGCCGTGTACATTATGTTTAACAACCATTACATACTATATAACATTAACATAACATCACGCCTGTAATACGCGAAGGGTTAGGCAGAGGTGTGCCTAAACATAATACTACACCCACATTTACACCCGCCAGTACCTTCTTCATGTAAGGGGCCATCCATTAATCACGTGAGGTTTTTTTTGGCATTTTTTGACCCCCCCTCCCTCTTGGTGATACGTGGTGAGGTTTAAGACTACCCCTCCCCGCTCCCCCCTATATTACGTGTATTTTTTCGTACCTGCAAAGAATCTATTTTTTTATTTATAAAAAAATACTGGTATATGTATCATCTAATTTTATGATAGAAAATTAAAGACTACTATAATAAACGTTCAGAGGTAGACAGAAAGGTTGCAGTTAAATACATTTAACGCCGCCTTTCGGTTGAGTATCGCGCGCTTGCCGAAAAACTAAGTACACGTGATATAATACTTTACCCCCCCTCCCCCCTTGTGATATTTCGTGATTTTTTATGGACCCCTCCCCCCCCCCCCTTTCGAGCCTCACATGATTAATGGACAGCCCCTAATAGGGGGAGAGCCTATTGTCATCAACAGATGACAAGTCCAGACTCCGTGGCTGGTAGTGAAAAACACCTGATAGAAAAACCCAATACTTAACAATCTGCACGAGCCGGGAATCGCGCCCAGGACCTCACCACTAGATCAAGGAGGCAGTCATTCTGAAGAAAGGAGCTACTACTGCGAGCTGGAGGGCGCCATAACTGCCGTAGCAGACAGTTAGCCTTCAAGTTTTATTCAAGGGATCAACAACGCATCTAATCGTATCGTCAGACACAGCCACACACATTGACAGAAGTGAAAAATCAACAAACTAATCCGACAGATACAGAATAGCATATTTATTTTAGAGCTGACTCTTCGAGACTAGAATACCTACATTACCTACCTGCGGACCCACCCTTACATATTTACTTCGGGATCGTTTTTTTTTTATCATATGATGATTGAACAGGGCCAAGGGGAAGGCTCAGAAAAATATTACGATGAGGGCATGGGTTCAAGTGAAAATCTCGTGTAGGTATTTATTTGTGAGACGAATTGCGAAGAAAGAACAATGGCAGCCGCTCATGCATTAATTTATCTGAGATTAAATTGCTAATGACGTATCAACAAGGGGGGCTAAAACCGTGATTAAAGGATGACCCCTTTCGAAATAACATACTGACAGAAAACCTCGAAAACTGTTTTAACCTCAAAACGTTATTGGACATGATAAATGTACATAATTTTTCATGTCCAGGATGTTTTGAAATTCTTTACAATTCTTTCCAACTTTTAGGAATGTTAGTCAGGATCAGTCATTACGAGTATGACTCACTATACATATATCAGAGTGTAAATCGCCGCATTTATTAGGTAGAAAGGCTATGGCAACGCAACGCTCATGGCAAACAAACCTGAACCCGGATAATCACAATTGATGTTCACACAGGCGTTTCACATTACTTTCTGCTTTGAGTTTAAAGATCAACTGTTTTGAGAACGCTCCACCATGTTTCCTTACCTGGAAACAAGAGAAAACGACATTTAAACATAAATTCAATTGCGCATTTAGGATTTTGGGATTTTGCTAATGAGTTCTCGCAATAAATACCGATTTACTTCACAACATAACACCGAATCATTTCGAGTTTCCCTATGAAATAAAATAGGTGTTAGGGATAAGGTAAACCTGATGCACACAGTTTACTCACGCGAGGACATTCACATTTTATTAACTACTAGCACTTCGACCGCGACTTCGTCAGCAAAAACTGTGACAGCTCGACTTATTTGCATTACATAAGTAGGTATTATTTATTGCCTTTGTTTCTTCCTGATAACTTTCTATTGGTGAACAAGTCAAATAAAATTTAAAAATTACAAAATCTCCCGTCACAATAGCGTAATAGAAGCTAAAAAAAATCGTTAGGTCCTAGGTACCAGTCATCACTCCACCATTTCCTCATGATTTAGTTAGTATTACTCATTCCCTTTCGTTATGCTACTAGCCCTTTAATTTGATACCCATATTGAGGGAATTGTACAAAAAATTGTAATCAGTGACGGCGGCCATCTTGGACAGATCTACTCCCGACTAAATCACCTACCAAAAATAAAATCAAAATCAAAATCGGTTCATCCGTTCGGTAGCTACGATGCCACAAACAGACACACACACGCACACACACAGAAAACTTATAACACCCCGTCGTTTTTGCGTCGGGGGTTAAAAATGGTTAAACGATTTTAACCATTTTTAACCCCCGACCAGTAGTTTCAGTCCAAATAAATAAACGCAAAAAGTTTTCCTCCTTGTATTATCAATAATATTATGTAGTTACAGAAATACAAAACGGGAATTCCAGATGAATCACTAGTTCATTAGTAACGGTGATGAGCCATTGAGACATTGAAAAACCTGTTATGAATTCTTTTGATAACATTACATTATCTTCCTCGAATGTATTATCAGCGTTGATGAGCTACTCATAAATAGTTTGAAGAGCGCGTACAGTCACGTCTAATAATATGTAAACACTTTAGAATTTTTTTAATTGTGTTTCTCCTAATGTACTGATTAAAATTTAATGTTATTACATACATACATAGTATTCTGAAACTCATATTTTTATGAAAAAGATCCAATCTCCTAGTTACAATCGTTATAAATAATATTAATAATATGTCCGTTAAGGAAAGTGTATATGTCACCGTAAAATTGTCAAACACGTTATATTACAATGTAACGTGTTTCTCTCTAGCGATATTGTAATATCTCGATTTATTGTCAACTGAACATACGGAAGTATCTCTGCCCCCTTAATCGGGACTTGGGACACCCTCCCGTTAGGTGTGTTAGGTTCCTTTAAACGCTGCACTCGGAAATAGGGGGAAGTGGGGCACCGTCGACTACGCTTTTTAGGGGAATTTATAGTGTTTTAAGGTTAGGTTATATTAATCGATATTTCTCAGGAATGGTGCGGTATCTTTTCATGAGAGTGGTACCACTGGACAAGGGGGACCCCTCTTTCTCTCCACAACGCGTGAGTTGACTACCATCGCATGCATTTCACGAAAAATAATGCGTTTTGTTGTAAGCAGTATGTTCATTTGACAATATTTCGAGATTTTGCAATATCGCTAGAAATATTACAATATAACGTTTTTGACAATTTTACGGTCACATATACATATTATTAGACGTGACTGTACCTAACCTACAGATGAATAATGTCCGATAAAGGTTATGTTTACAGACGTGTAAGACTAAAGGTGCCAGAAAAAACTTAATGACGTGCGAACAAAGTAAAAAGGGCTCAGCTTGAGCCAGTGGTTCGCGAACTTGGAGCACTCGCGCGTGTGAGCGTATTTTGGGCACGGGGCAATGGATTACTGGAGGGTGGGTACCAAGTATAATGATATTATTACGCAACATAAACTAAATTACATTAAGTAAATGCTCGTTCAAATTTGGTCACACGAGTAGTTCCTGAAATTAGAACCACCCGGAACTGCAAACTCTCCTGTGCAGTAATACATTATACGTGAGGGGCAGTCTTTGAGGGCCGCCGATATAAGTTAAAACTAAGTTATGTATATCTGCTACGGATTGAGCCCCGCCGTAGCGGATCGGCTACGAGTGCTACGAAGCGTTAGGTGACGGTCACGCGAGTGCCATGATTTTTGTTGACCCATAAACAGTTCAACGCGCCTAAAGAAGTTTTCTGTTCAAAAAACGGACAAATTGATAACCTCCTCTTTCTGGAAGTCGGTTAAAAAATCCTGTCTAATTTAAAAGTCTCGTCGTAATGAGATAAAATTTTGCCGGGCAAAGGCCTACAATGATTACTTTTTTAACACGCGACCATTGAAATCGTTCGATCTCAACGAAATGGTTGCTGAGCTGAAGCAACGTGATAAAACCGTTTGTTTCATTACTTATTATACAACCACATATTTGGACGATCCCCATGTTAACACGAACCTTTTAATTTGATTATTGTGAGTCATATCATCCAAAAATCACGATTGCAGTTTTATTTCATGTGGAACATTCGAATAACACGAGACTTAAGTGGTTTCCGTATCAGGAGGTAACTGGTGGCGGACACTCTTCACAACGCAACAAGTGTGAGCGATGTGTAGTAAGCGGATGGGATGGCACAGGGCAGGGGCAGCAGGGGCAGTTCAGGGGCAGCGGGCAGAGCTCGGCTGGCTCGGCGGAGCATGAGCCACACGTACCCGCGATCGATGCCAGCCCCTATCGATAGCGCGAGTGAACAGGGACAAACTAGCACCTCGGTGAGTTCAACTGCTCGTTTGGAGCTATTTCATTGGGGACACGTGTTCACCCACACATTATCTATTAACAGCCTACTTTCGAAATATTGATTGAACCTTATCGGGGTCTGGCTGTAGGTTACAGACAAATGGTGCTGTAGACACGTTTTTTTTTATATCTATTTCTTATGAAGTGCATAGTTTGTAATTAGTATAATCAACACAAGTTGTGTGCCCAGCCACACCCATACCTTTCATACCATGTTACTAAATTGTATGTTTTAGGACCAATGGTTTCCGCTGTGTCTTGTCTCCGAGTGAGTGAATTTGACATGACTCCAATGACTCCATGCCGCACCACAGCGATGGAGATGACACATACAATAGTGAGATCCTCACTTTCTACTACTCCAGCCAATCAATTTATCTAATAATACACAAAGTCACCTACGCTGTACGCGTCGACACTGACGCTACAATTATTGCTCATCGCAGTTCTCTTGATGTCAGGGACTACTATATTTGTGATCACACTATCGCCATAAGGTAATACAAATGATGACTGCAAACGGTATACGAATGGAAAAGAAAAATAACAAGGTACATACATATTTTTACAATAGATTGTTTTCAAATTCATTTATTATTTGTCACAGTTGAAACAACAGTTCAAGCACTGTTGTTGATTGTTGATGATTATTTATTACATAAAGGATCGCTGTAATGTACATAAGGGGTACAATTACACAATAATTATGTAATGTCGGTTCAATATTTGTGTTTGTACAGCATGACATCAAACACGGTATCTAATCAGTACGAGCACTTACTAGGGTGCAATAATAATTAAGCATTACGTTTACCACATCTAATTTTTATCTACTAAGTAATTCGTTTTTAAACAGAAACAGTCGCAGACCTTATCGTGGCCGTAGTGTGAAAACATTGATTACATTGATGCAATGTTCGGTTAGGTTACCAATTTAAATTCTGCAATGAAACAATTATCTCCATCGTCGACGGCGCGGCGTCGTCGTCGGTGCCAAATAAAATATCACCGTGAGCTGCCATCAACATGGTGAGGCTGTTGCAATGTTTGGCGAAGCGTGTCTTGTCTGCGAGGGGACGTGATTCGATAACGGTGCTGATAGCGGAAGGGTAAATAAATAGGGTAGGGATAATCAAGAGCTGAACGCGAGCGGAAAATGTGCCCATCACGAGGCTGACAAGATCGCAAACCAATATCTACTAACATAGCAACCACAGCCCATCAATCATCAATACAACCAAGTTCATAAGAGTCGAAGAACGACCGTGACAAATTCGTTCATCGACTCTTATGAACTTGGAGGGTTGTATTGATGATTTTGATGATTATAATTCTGTAACTTAATACGTCCTACAGTTGCGACCGATATGTTTATTCATACAACTTAGCACTGCCCTGCTAATTGCAAAAAACGTAAGAAAATTTGAATTTCGCGGGCTACCTTGGAGCATCCACCTTAAATGCATTTGTAATTTTAGACTCATATTAATAGGCATACAAATTATTAAATATTTTTTTATTTAATAACTTGTATGCCCAAGTGGCGGAAAGTGGCGGATTATAGAATGAACATTTATTTATTTATTTAAACTTCATGTACAATAGTGGTACATAGGCGGACTTAATGCCACAAGGCATTCTCTACCAGTCAACCATTGGGTCAAATAGACAGTATTGTGATACGAGTACAATAAAAATAAAAAGAAACGTACCATCTTGTAATCCTAAAATAAACACATAAATAGGTACCTACATACTAATACATAAATAAGCATATAAAATAAATTAATATATATAAATACATACGAATAGTCCGAAATACGAGAAATCTTTTGATATAATTACAACGACTCTATTATGAATGACTTTAGGGTAAACAACTCAGACCGACTTTAAATAAAACTTCCGAACTGCTCTTTTGAAAGCCAATTTGCTTTCGGCTTTTTTAATGCCAAGGGGTAGCGCGTTCCAGAGTTTTATAGTGGAGATAGCATAAGAAGAGGACATAAAACCAGTACGGTGAGAGGGAATTTGAAGGATTAGGTTTTTGGAAGCTCGAAGGTTCCGACTGTGAGAACTACCCAACACCTTAAAATAAGTTTTTAAATATTCAGGAGCACATGGATCATTCATGGTGGTGAAAAGTAAGCAGAGAGATCTGAGGGATCTCCTGAGTCTGATAGGCAGCCATTTCAGCTGAGAGCGCTAAGAAGAGATATGATCATATTTACGAAGGCCAAAAATGAAACGAATGCAATTGTTGAGAAGACGATCCAATTTGCTAAGAAGTTCTTGGGTTAAATCAGAGTAACAAACATCAGCATAGTCGATAATGGGAAGCACAAGCGCCTACATTATCTATACTAATATTATAAAGCAGAAGAATTTGTCTGTTTGGTTGAACGCGCTAATCTCAGGAACTACTCGAAGAAGGCTTTATATAACTAGGCATCACGCGACGACCATTAGGTTGTTCAAGGCATTCTGCCAGACGTTTTACACGAGCGGCCTGTGGGCGAACTTTACACAGAAAGCCTACAATGCCTTGCGCGTCCAGTTCAATAATGTGTTCAGGCCCCTTATTCACAACCATTCGACTCGCTTCCGATTCGGAAAGTCGTATATCTGTCTTCTTCTGGCATTACGAAAACGACCGAGATAGACATACGACTTTCCGAATCGGAAGCGGGTCCAATGGTTGTGAATAAGGGGCCAGGGCTCTGTTTCGGCTCCCTCGATATTGCAGTGCATCCGGCATGTTTGCTGACGCCAGCGTAGATGACTTCTATGCAATTATGCGTAAAAAAGTGGCGTCAGTGGTGCGCCGAGTACGGGGGAGCCCGAATAGCGTCCTCAGGATGATTGGCGAGAGAACCGATACTGTTCTGCTCAGAAGGTTCACTGAACTCCATGTGTTGCGAGACCAGTGAGCCTACTGTGCAGGGGTAGACGGTGTGTCTAGTTTTGTTGTTGTTACCTACTTTAATTACTAATATTAGGTATAAGCGAAATTCTTGTTACTAACAACCTTGTCTTGCCTATGGACTTTTTTGTCTGAAATAAAATAGTTTTATTTTATTTTTATTAGGAGCGGAGCAGGAATGAAAAATGTTGCAAAAACGGGGTTTTTTTTTCCTTTCGTTTTTCTCTCTTATGTGACGTAGACGAAGTCGCGTGGGTCAGCTAGTTAGTTTATAATTATGTTATGAACACCTCCATGTAACCCATGTATCACAAATAAACGATTTTATTTGAATTGTGATTTCAGCAGTCTCTCCAGTCCTGTGGCTAACCCGTGCCGGAACGCCCAGACCGATCTGCTCCGATTTTCGGTACCGGTACCTCCGGTCGCTTATACAGGGGGTGGCCAAGTAGACCGGTACGTAGCACACCGGATCAACTTAAGATGGATGAAATGGCGACAGGTCACTTGAGTTGCGAACTTGTGACCCACGGATGCCCGTCAAGTTAAAGGGGAAAATAAACAAGTCCGTGATTAGACCGACCGCACTGTATGGATCAGAATGATAAGCTGTGAAGAAGATGCATGAGAAACGATGGCATGTAGCAGGGATGAGAATGTTGAGGTGATGTGCGGAGTGACAAGAATGGATAAGGTAATTGGAACGAGTATATTAGAGGAGATTTGAAAATGGCATCTGGTACAGAAAAATTGAAAGCAAGTCGTTGGTCTTGGAATGGAACTATGGACTCTATGGTTGGTCTTGGTGACTAATGATGAACATGAATGTTGATGGATGGGGCGGGAGAGGAGAGCCAAAGAAAAGATGGATGAATGGTGTGAAGAATGATATGAAAGAGAAAGGAGTAAATGATGCCGTGGCGTCTAACAGGGGAGAATGGAAGAGGAAAACGTGTTGCATCGACTCCAAATAATATGGGACAAGGAAGAAAGATGATGATCTCGCTTAAAATAGCGATAGAGGAGAAAATGAAAGTGGAGCTTCAGGTAATAATGCACAACTAACGGTAACGGTAGCACTAGCAGTGTCCCAGGCGCAGCACGTCACTGCAGCGAGCGGTGCATCGTGCTCCTCCCGCGTCATACCACGAGTCACGACACACCTGTGTGAGCAACACTCGCTCTACTAAACAAAGAATTAATTTACATTGTTATTTCAATTACATTCTTTGCCATTACGAAACGATTAAACATCACGGATGTGATACAGAAAGTAAAAGGGGACAGCACCTTATGGAGCTGTGTGGCCCACCCGTCGCGCGTCGCCATTTTGATTACGGTGCGAAATACGGGTAAAGGATGTAGGCGGGGTCCCGTGTTGTGTGAGACTGGCTGCTGCATCGACCAGGAGAGAAACGAGTCGCTGCTCACTGATGCTGACCAGGCCGAGGTTGACAACTTGATGCCAGCAATGGGCGTCCGTACGCTGCATGGTGGTGATGATGCCGTGGATGCTGGGTAACTGAATGACTCCTTGCTCGCGAGAACTTGAGGAAGTGACGATGTCGTCATCATGAACTAGCTGCACGAAATTTTGAAAGGTATAAAGACCAGGGTAGGAAGTTCATCATTCTCCATTAAGAAGGGAGAATCTTTCGCACTGGGTCCCCGTTTTCAAACCGTTTTCTTTTTAGATTTTGCTACTAAATAAGTGTATCATATACACACATCAAAAGTGTCTAGGGATCAACATATATTTTTGCAATAACTTTTCTCCTGATTGATATTAATTAAAATTTTCTTTAAGGATTCATCAAATAAAGTGTTTTCGTTTGTCACAGTAACGGTAAACCAAGTCACCTTTGCATTAATAAAGAAATTTGCCATTTTCCTAATAAAGGGATTTTTGACATTTGAACCACTAACACAAAAGTTCGAAAAAAAGACTGAAATAACAGTTTTCTTTAAAATTTTATTGGGTAACTTAAACAATTAATAATCCGTGTTGCTACCGCGAACACTAACAACACAAGAACATCGGTTTGGCATACTCAAAATGAGTTCATCCAAATCACGCTGTAGAATGGCCGCCCATGTTCGTTGCAACAACAAAAAAAGGTCTTCTTGCGACTGGATACCCTCCATATTCGGCAGAGCTCTTCTCTGTAGCATATCCCATGCATGCTCAATCGGATTCAAGTCTGGCGACTGAGCAGGCCAGGGCAGGACATTGATGTTAGCTGCGGCGAGAGTCTGTCTTACAACTCTTGCGGTGTGCGGTCGTGCATTATCATGCATTAACTGAAATAAGGGATCGATTTGCACTTGTAGAGGAACGATGACGTCTGATACAATCGTCTCAGCATAAATTTGAGCGTTGAGGTTGCCTCTGATCCAAATCAACTCAGTTCTTCCGCCGATCCAAATACCCGCCCATACCATGATGGTTCCACCACTATAAGGATGGACTTCCTGGCAGGATTTTAATCGCTGTTGGCGTCCAGGGGTTCTCCAGTGTCGTATACGTCTTGTATCCGGTCTCATACCAAAACGAGACTCATCAGAAAAGTACACGAAACGCCATTGTTCTTCTGCCCAATTTCTGTGTTCAAGAGCCCATTGATATCGAATCCTACGATTGTGCATTACTATAGGCGGTACCCGTAGCGGTCTTCGGGAATGAAGGTTCACTTCATGCAAGCGGTTTCTGACTGTTTGGTCGCTAATTAAGTTCCCTGAAGAGTGATGAAGCCTCACGGCTAACATCATGGCGGTTATTGTTGGAGCTCTTCGAGTTAAGATTTGAATGTATCGGTCTTGTCTCCGTGTGGTGCAGCGATACCGTCCTCCATGGCGCTCAGCCACGGTACCAGTGCTTCGGTAACGTGTCCAAAGTCGACTGATAACACTCTGACTTGTATTCAGAGCTAAAGCCACAGTACGTTGCCGGGAACCAGCTTCTATCATTCCCACGGCTCTGAGCATTTCTTCCCTGCTTAAATGACGTCGCCGCTCCATAATAACGTTGGTTTTAATCAGTAGTAGGGAAACAGTAGCACTAAT
Source organism: Xestia c-nigrum (assembly GCA_916618015.1). NCBI lineage: Eukaryota > Metazoa > Arthropoda > Insecta > Lepidoptera > Noctuidae > Xestia > Xestia c-nigrum. The sequence goes on from OU745249.1 coordinate 26,272,396, forward strand.
AATGTCTTCAATGCGTTGTATGTTTTTATAGGGAAAATATTGACAGCTGATTTTCATCTTTTACTCGAATTTGATTCACAGTTCCTGATTCAAATTATGAAATGCACCAAAAAGGATCCATATAAATTTATAAAATCATAAATTTATTACAAAGCCACATCTCAATCTCAAGAAATCCGCATAAAAATGCTTGATCCCTAGACACTTTTGATGTGTGTAGATACATAATTATTTAACACTGTAATATAATATGTACAAATACATAAGAATAAGTATCTGTTACATCAAAATAGCAGCTTTATACTGGATGTATATGAAAATATATATATGTTTTTTCTAGGATTACTAGTGAAGCACAGCATCATGCTGAGTGAGCGGTAACCTGCTTGTTACAGTCACGAGGTGCAAGCGATTAATTACCTAACTCGCGTGGATCCCGGTAAATGTCCCTAGGAATCGTACTACGGAGGAAAAAGTATCCTGTTTTAATCCAGGTTATAAATCATCTGTGTGCCAAATTTCACTCAAAACGGTTGAGTAGTCTTTGCGTGAAAAAGGGTAAAAAACATTCATCCATCCTCACAAACAAGATAAAATACCTACATTAAGTGTGGACATAGCTTTGATAGCAAGAACTGACCTAACTCGTGAAACAGAAACCCGGCAAGCGATCTCAACGACCTTCCAATACTTTTCGAATGACTGTACTCAACGGCAGTCTAGTCCCCACTTCTTGTTTTGTCCTGTCAGCATGCAACAAATGCGAATCTGTATCTTAATCCGGAAAAGTAAGGTCTCTTGTTGAGCGTACTCGCGAGACATCGAGCATGAGTCACTGAGTGGAAGAGAACGCTGTCGGGCCGCGGTAACTGTAATGTTGTTTTAGCCGTAACTGTAGCTCAATGAGCTAGATAGTACACGAAACAGATGGTGCGGTGACCGCTTTGATGTTCGCTAGACAACAACATTTAGCACTGCAATGTGTACGCGTCGTTGTACTACGAGTTACACGTTTAACGAAAATATTGTCCACTTTTGGACTTGGTCATATTGAAAATAAGCTTGCGATTGCGATCGTGCCAACTACTAACAATGAACACGTTCATTGTTCCACCTCACCTCATATTAACTCCGTTTAAACTATTCTGATAACCGCAACTGTGGATGTCAAACACAACTCAACATTGAACAATTGTTACTACAATACCAGCGTTGGGAGCAATGTGAGGAGCCAGGATTTTATCCTATGACCGGGGTATTTTTCGGAACATTTTAGTAAACGAAAAACCTACCCATCATCTTTCTGTCTTTGTCAAAAATTATAATGTTTAAATCCATGACTTCAAGGCTCAAAAAAAGGTTAGGATCGCCCAAGGGATTGGTAAGGCTCGGGTAACGGTAGGATTAAATACCCTAAACTTTAGTCTCAGTACATTGAGATTTTTATGACATTTGCTTTTAAAAAAGCTCGCAACCTCAATAGACTGATATTAACGTATTTAACAATATAAATTCCATAAATGGGACAACGTGGCGTCCAATCATCACGGAGAGAGCGCGAGAGTTGTGCAAGTGCGCGAGGCGATGGCGTTGACGACCCATTTGAGAGGCGCGCCACTCCCGCGCATTCCCATTTATCAGAGGACGCCACGTCACGGGTGAATACACCCGGCTGCTAACGACATCGTGACATCAACACTTCTGCCAGCATCCTGTTATTGGTCGCCAAATCTAAACGTAGCGCGCCGCTCACAACATCAGCACACATCCATTACACGTTTTAATTGGTTGATTAACTCGTTCTTTTCTCGCTTTAAAATGTTTGGAGCGCATGCCAGTCGAAGTATTTACTTTTCAAAGCCTGTATAGTGAAGTTTTGCCTGAAAAAAAACTGCTTTGAGCGGTGTGTGCCAGCGGCCACGGAAGACATAAGTAATGACCGTGATCTTCACGGATTTGTTGGTTGTGCTAAATGCATGAATATTCGTTTATTAGTTCTTGAGAAGTTGGTAATAAAGTCAATTAGTGAGCCTATAACTAAAAGGCAGCCATGCTATTTAATATCAATTAGGTATTTCAGTAAGTAAGCAAATAGGAGTAAAGTTATTTATTGGTGTACTGCTGCTACTTGTTCTACTTATAACATACGTTATAACTTATAAGGTCCAGAGTATAAAAAGGGAGGGGGTAGGTAGGTTCGCGCTTTAGCTATTTTATAAAACAGATTCATTGTGTAGGTACACCCCAAGTCACCAACCAGTTGCCGCAGTGACCCATTTACCTCAATAAAAAAATACATTATAACAGCGTTCAATGTTTAACTTCCTTTTTGGGTCAGGTGCAGATGCCGAACAAAAACGGCATGAGTCGTGAAACGCGCTAATAACTGCTGGTCGGTATATTTGCACGTGAACAAACTATTGCGAGGGAGCAACAGGTCCCCTCGACGCGTCCAACACTAAAATAGCGTTACACGAAGGGAGAGGTACCATTCTGTAACGCGTGCAGATTGATTCAACCTTCATGCTCCTACATACATTGTATAACAAATAGAGTAGGTATACGTACCTACATTATACTAATAATTATTGTATACCACGCAGATTCTTGGAAACAAACTGTATGTAAAATGAATGTACCCTAAATCTAGATTTCCTGCAGACCAGTGATTGGATATGTGTATGCGTGTACAACAACTTCCATCATACAGATAAGGTCAACGTGATACGTGTTCGCCATACAAATATGAAATACCTATTGGTTATTAAGTCGCTATTGACCTCAATGCTCTCAAAAATTTTAGCATCAACAATCCACAAGGCCAGCAGCAAGCACGTTCACAATCACAAGCAAACCTGCTGAGGGCAGACTGTCATAAAAGGGAAAGTGTGCTGCGGTCTCCGCGAGATCTATGAAACTAATGGACTAACAACATAATTCAGTTGAAGGCCGATGTTAAAAGGCTTTGTGATATTTTGTAGATATTCTATATGTCGTGGCGGAAGTGCGGAACTCGGTAACTTTCCCAAAAGGCCGGAAAACCAAATAGGTACAACGCATTGCACTGTTCGGGATTCGGGTCGGAGAGGCGCAGTGCAGGTGCGACCTACATGCGCGCGGGCTCGCGGGCTGCAGGGCTGCACCGCCCCGCCCGCGTCACGCGCCAGCCCGCCACCCCGCTCACATAGCTTTGGCAACACGCTTTGCTTTTATAATAAACAAAAGACCAATTGACCTACTGCCACTGATATTATAATATTATGTTTGTGGGAATTCTACGCTTTGCAATCAATTGTCGGCAAATTCCAACTTGAAAATAATGAAACATGAGCTATGACGCCGCCGCGCCGGTAAGGCAATGATGGCCTTCCTTTTTATGTAATTGTAAGGTGTTGTAGAGCAGTGAATTTATCAATAGTATATTTTATAACGAGGGACGCGCGTTTAGTCTCGCGGTGCAAACTGTACTTTTCACTTCGAGTGCGAGAAAAATAGTCATTTAAGGGTGCGTTTGCAAATCAGGGATAATTATGCTGTTTTTTGGTCCATTTTATTGCATAATTAAACAAAATTTAATATAACTAACAACAACATCGTACAGATGGGTTCTTCATCATCAAATAATAGGTACTTCATTATAGAAAATTTTATTTTTTTACTATGTAAAATCGATCTTTCGTTGCCATTTTCCACAAATTTAACGATACCGGGTTGAGTTTAGGTACATTTTTTGTGTTATATTATCATATTTGACTACTTTTAAAAATACTATATGTAGGCAAACATATTCAATTTTAAATGCAAGGCATTTTTTTTATCTAAATGCTTTAAATAGTCGCAGAAAAAATAAAAAACCGAAACGTATTTTTTCACATATTTTGCTATTCTGAATGAATCTTAATGGATTGCATTAAGGGTTATTTTATTTCTAATACCCGTCTTGATTTATTGCACAAGCACTTAGAATAAAAATTTAGTCCGAGCGCGGCCTCCGTCGAGAGTGGACACGTATCGCCTGTTTAGAGAGGCTCGAGTTGAAAAAGATCGCGGTAAAAACACAAAATATTCGATAAACTCAATTTGATACTTGACAAGGTAGTCGTAAGATTTTCATTCTATTTCATTTTGCTATAGAAAAGTATGTCAGTAGGGTTTATAAATGTCTAATCGTCCTGGACTCGATGGAGCGACCTGATGAAGGTGTACTTCAGTGACGTGACTGCTACTGGAACTCCTCGACGTGTTGGACTAGATGAGCCGAGTTTGGGTTTGTTTTGTAAGTGATGATAAGACCTTACCTCCGGACTTGATGGACCGACCTGAAGGTGTACTTCGGTGACTGCTACTGGAACTCCTAGACGTGTTGGACTAGATGAGCCGAGTTTGGGCTTGTTTTGTTGGTTATGATGAGACCTTACCTCCAGACTTGATGGAGCGACCTGAAGGTGTACTTCGGTGACTGCTACTGGAACTCCTAGACGTGTTGGACTAGATGAGCCGAGTTTGGGCTTGTTTTGTTGGTTATGATGAGACCTTACCTCCAGACTTGATGGAGTGACCTGAAGGTGTACTTTGGTGGCTGTTACTGGAACTCCTCGACGTGTTGGACTAGATAAGCCGAGTTGGGGCTTGTTTTGTTAGTCATGTTGAGACCTTACCTCCGGACTTGATGGAGCGACCTGAAGGTGTACTTCGGTGACTGCTACTGGAACTCCTAGACGTGTTGGACTAGATGAGCCGAGTTTGGGCTTGTTTTGTTGGTTATGATGAGACCTTACCTCCAGACTTGATGGAGCGACCTGAAGGTGGACTTCGGTGACTGCTACTGGAACTCCTAGACGTGTTGGACTAGATGAGCCGAGTTTGGGCTTGATTTGTTGGTTATGATGAGACCTTACCTCCAGACTTGATGGAGTGACCTGAAGGTGTACTTTGGTGGCTGTTACTGGAACTCCTCGACGTGTTGGACTAGATAAGCCGAGTTGGGGCTTGTTTTGTTAGTCATGTTGAGACCTTACCTCCGGACTTGATAGAGCGACCTGAAGGTGTACTTCGGTGACTGCTACTGGAACTCCTAGACGTGTTGGACTAGATGAGCCGAGTTTGGGCTTGTTTTGTTGGTTATGATGAGACCTTGCCTCCGGACTTGATGGAGCGACCTGAAGGTGTATTTTGGTGACTACTACTGGAACTCCTCGACGTGTTGGACTAGATGAGCCGAGTTTGGGCTTGTTTTGTTGGTTATGATGAGACTTTGCCTCCGGACTTGATGGAGCGACCTGAAGGTGTATTTTGGTGACTACTACTGGAATTCCTCGACGTGTTGGACTAGATGAGCCGAGTTTGGGCTTGTTTTGTTGGTTATGATGAGACCTTACCTCCGGACTTGATGGAGCGACTTAAAGGTGTACTTCGGTGACTGCTACTGGAACTCCTACACGTGTTGGATTAGATGAGCCGATATGATACTAAAAAAAAAATATATAGCTGGACATTACACACAGCGCCGTCTAGACAAGGAAGACCAGTGGTAAGGTCTCATCATAACTAACAAAACAAACCCAAACTCGGCTCACCTAGTCCAACACATCGAGGAGTTCCAGTAGCAGTCACCTAAGTACACCTTCATCAGGTCGCTTCATCAAGTCCAGAGGTAAGGTCTCATTATAACTAACAAAACAAGCCCAAACTCCTCTCACCTTGTCCAACACATCGAAGAGTTCCCGTAGCAGTCACCGAAGTACACTTTTAGGTCACTCCATCAAGTCCGGAGGTAAGGTCTTATCATTAAATAACAAAACAAGCCCAAACTCGGCTCATCTAGTCCAGCACGTCGCGGAGTTCCAGTAGCAGCCACCAAAGTACACCTTCAGGTCACTCCATCAAGTCCGGAGGTAAGGTCTTATCATTAAATAACAAAACAAGCCCAAACTCGGCTCATCTAGTCCAGCACGTCGCGGAGTTCCAGTAGCAGCCACCAAAGTACACCTTCAGGTCACTCCATCAAGTCCGGCGGTAAGGCCTCATCATAACTTACAAAACAAGCCCAAATTCGGCTTATCTAGTCCAACACGTCGAGGAGTTCCAGTAGCATTTCCCAAAGTACACCTTCAGGTCGCTCCATCAAGTCCGGAGGTAAGGTCTGAACATAACTAACAAAACAAGCCCAAACTCGGCTCATCTAGTCCAACACGTCTAGGAGTTCCAGTAGCAGTCACCAAAATACACCTTCAGGTCGCTCCATCAAGTCCGGAGGCAAGGTCTCATCATAACCAACAAAACAAGACCAAACTCGGCTCATCTAGCTCAACACGTCTAGGAGTTCCAGTAGCAGTCACCGAAGTACACCTTCAGGTCGCTCCATCAAGTCTGCAGGTAAGGTCTCATCATAACCAACAAAACAAGCCCAAACTCGGCTCATCTAGTCCAACACGTCTAGGAGTTCCAGTAGCAGTCACCGAAGTACACCTTCAGGTCGCTCCATCAAGTCCGGAGGTAAGGTCTCAACATGACTAACAAAACAAGCCCCAACTCGGCTTATCTAGTCCAACACGTCGAGGAGTTCCAGTAACAGCCACCAAAGTACACCTTCAGGTCACTCCATCAAGTCTGGAGGTAAGGTCTCATCATAACCAACAAATCAAGCCCAAACTCGGCTCATCTAGTCCAACACGTCTAGGAGTTCCAGTAGCAGTCACCGAAGTCCACCTTCAGGTCGCTCCATCAAGTCCGGAGGTAAGGTCTCAACATGACTAACAAAACAAGCCCAAACTCGGCTTATCTAGTCCAACACGTCGAGGAGTTCCAGTAGCAGTCACCGAAGTACACCTTCAGGTCGCTCCATCAAGTCCGGAGGTAAGGTCTCAACATGACTAACAAAACAAGCCCCAACTCGGCTTATCTAGTCCAACACGTCGAGGAGTTCCAGTAACAGCCACCAAAGTACACCTTCAGGTCACTCCATCAAGTCTGGAGGTAAGGTCTCATCATAACCAACAAATCAAGCCCAAACTCGGCTCATCTAGTCCAACACGTCTAGGAGTTCCAGTAGCAGTCACCGAAGTCCACCTTCAGGTCGCTCCATCAAGTCCGGAGGTAAGGTCTCAACATGACTAACAAAACAAGCCCAAACTCGGCTTATCTAGTCCAACACGTCGAGGAGTTCCAGTAGCAGTCACCGAAGTACACCTCCAGGTCGCTCCATCAAGTCCGGAGGTAAGGTCTCAACATGACTAACAAAACAAGCCCCAACTCGGCTTATCTAGTCCAACACGTCGAGGAGTTCCAGTAACAGCCACCAAAGTACACCTTCAGGTCACTCCATCAAGTCCAGCGGTAAGGCCTCATCATAACTCTCAAAACAAACCCAAACCCGGCTCATCTAGTCCAACACGTCGAGGAGTTCCAGTAGCATTTCCCAAAGTATACCTTCAGGTCGTTCCATCAAGTCCGAGGTAAAACGTAAAAATATAAAACATAAATATTTTTCTCGGTGCCATAATTTTACTCCAAATAAATACGTAAAAAAATGAATCTTTCTTTCTAAGTATCAAAATGAGTTCACTTGAATCAATCGAACCACTACATTGACACGAGTCAATACACACAAGTTTACTTTTCTCAGTAGCGAGAATAGTAGTCGTGCACTACATTTGTGTGTATGAGCCGTGTCAATGTAGTAGTTCGATTCTGTACCTATCAACTTTGCGAACGCGTCCTTAAAACTGAACAAATTTATTCTCGACAAAAATTCTGAACTGAGCGGTCAGTTTTTTCTTCTATCAGGTCAGTCACAGATTAACCATTGAAAACACAACACCTCTCAACATTTTCGCAATGAAGATGATTCACAACCACAACAGATAATTAGTACCTACATTACTGCAGCGGCTAGCAACCAGAGGCATTGCTTTTCCAAATCAAAGATGCACACAAACAACCACAATTTTTTCTCGCGTTTGAAGAGTTCATTTGTTTTTTTTTTTCAATAAACCGCTTTCTATTTGCATGCCAATTCTAAATTTAAATATAACCTTTGACAAGTTACTTTTTTGTGACCATGTTTCAGAGTAAAAGATCGTTCCATTTTTAAATTACTTTTTACTCCCTAGGGAATAAACGGTCACTTTAATCCCGCTTCGTAGGGCTATAACGGCGTACTTTTAGAGCATGAGAAGTGAAAAATAACATTTTATGTTTGTTGCAGTACTAATACCAATTACAGGGCAAAACAACGTTAGAATATCTATTGAGCGGCTTAACCTATCGTTAACTAAGGCTTGTGAATTACGTCGTCCAAAGAGTTTTCAATCGGATATAAGCATCTTGTATGGCTAAGGGACTACGCACACTTATTCAGCTCTATTCAACTTATGCCCATAGAAAACAACGATTTTGTATGAGGCGCTAACACGTCTCATCTCAGCTGAATAACCCTCAAGTTCCAAAAAGTGGAAACATAAGTACCTAGGTACCTAAATCGGTTAAAACTTAAACTTTGAATGGGTTAGCCCTTTTAGTATTTTTCAGGTAACAAGTGAACGGCAAACCCATTGGTACTTTCAGTTTGACGAGGTATGTTCGTAATAATAAAAAAAAATGTCCCATTTGTGATTACACTTTCTTACAAAGTCGGAATGTATTATTAATTATTTTCAAGTTGAATGCTAAATAAAATATACATAATTATATTAAACGGTTGTAGATTCAGCGTTAGAGGAGAATCTGTATTTAAATTAAAAAAAAAAACAGTGCGTGTGGTAATGTTTCAGTGATCAGCTGTTTAATGAGCTTACACGAGCGTGACGTCTCGCTGCGTCGAGTCGCGCGCCACGGATATTTGCAGTACAAGTGTACGCGTTGCGTATCTCATTCATAGTGTGTACATGCACGCGCACGTTTTCCGTTCATTGTAGTGATTGGTGACGGGCGCGGCAAGAGCATTCATAATATATGAAAAAATTGCTGAAAGTATTATCTAGGTACTGTGATTATGGAATATATGGATACCGCAAAGGACCAATAACTTTATTGCGTATAACTCAAACTTTCTGTTTTTATATCTTATTCAACTCTAGTGGGCGATCGTCGTCATCTGAACTTGTACTTACTTTCAGTTTTTTTAACCTAGTACTGAAACGTGAACCGGTAACGTCACGAAGAAAAACACTTTCCACTGCGTAAGTCCTGAAAAAGTACTAGGCGAGCATGAACCGATAGAAGTTATTGTTATCAGTGACGGCGAGGGCGGGGCGCGGCCTGGTGCGGGCGGGGCGGGGCGGCCTTCATGACGTCGCTGCATCAGTGTTAACGCCAACTACAACACGCGACGATATCTTATCAGTGTCGTCGGCCGAGTGAAACCATTATTGTCATTGATAAGCTCTATACGGATATGAATACCTAGTAGTGTATACGCAAATATTATCTAAATTCACCAAACACCACCAATTGTGCATAGGGTAGGTAAATAAATTACATGAAAAAAAAAACTGTATTTATAATAATATTGTTCGCTTATGAGAAGGTTTATCTTGTTTTGGTTTTTATAATGGCGTACGTTTTACGCACACTTTTACACATAGATCCGCGCCCAACGTATCGATGTGTGATGGATTGATATTGTTTATCAGCTTCAATTAGCTCTCATTACAGATTATTAATGAATCACTCAATGAGCCAAATAGCTTTTTGATAACCCTCACGGTACTTTATCACGCTTATACCTATTATAAAATGATCGTTGATTTATAAAAAGGGGCGCATTTACAATATTTTACAAATATAATAGAGCACTGTTGCTTATTGCCTGAACTAGGTTGAACCTATGTGACAAGGTGCATAACACATTAAATAAGTAAGTACGAGTACCTACTTAAAATGAATTCATTAACGGTTATTGAAAAGAAAAGTGTCTATGTACTAAAATAAAAAAACTTAAAGAGAACGACGTGAATGCCTAACAAACACTGAGTCAAGCGGTGTCCATTGCCGCTGGTGGCAACTGTGGCAAGTAAACAGCTCTGTTTACACTTTGGAATACTTACAATGAAATAGAAACAACTTGCTTACACAACGTGAGTTTTTACCGATTGTGAGTAGCAAATACCAACCTAAACCTATTCGCGATATGTTTGTTTATGCATTAAGATTCCTAAAAAGTAGATTTGAGAAGATTGATTTGATTTGAATTGAGAAGATTCCTGGGCTCTCGTAACATAGTATTTTCGTACTAACACGTTCGTTCACAAATGTGCTGCACTGCACGTGAGCAAAACTAAAGTAACGCACAGCTTTGCCGCTGGAAACGATTCTGCAGCTCATCCTGCGCACAAATGTTCGCGACAAATGTGCGGCACAAATGTTCCCACACAATTTCTGGTGGAATCGCACCATTCGAGTGCATCGAATTTAGATCGTGGGACACGCACGTGTGCTTTCACGTTGTGGTGGCACGTGCGGCGTGCCGTTCTTGATAGACCATCCAGAAACAGTACGACCGAGACTTGTGACTTGATAAGTCATCGACTCCTCATCTCCTAAAACCTAGTACCATTTTGATTAGGCTGAATACCCTTTATGTAAGACTGCAGGAGTTCAAGTAGATGCTTGTTATTTAAACATAGTACCGCTGCGCTGCCTATCGGATATGATAAGACGCGAGGATGTTGACCCGGCGACCGCGCATGGGTTCACGCACCACTCTACAACTGTACAGGTTACCAACTTGTTTTTGTAAACCTTCATAACATTTTCATTGATTCTTGTTAGCCGACTACGGCGAAGCAAAAGGACGGTTATAATTTTGACCGGTTTATACATATAAATATGTATGTTATGTATATGTCACCGTAAAATTGTCAAAAACGTTATATTGTAATATCTCTAGCGATATTGTAAAGACTCGAATTATTGTCAAATGAACATACTGCTTACAACAAAACGCATTATTTTTCGTGAAATGCATGCGATGGTAGTCAACTTACGCGGTGTGGAGGGAAGGAGGGGTCCCCCTTGCCCAGTGGCACAACTCTCATGAAAAGATAATGCACCATTCCTGAGAAATATCGATTAATATAACATAACTTTAAAACACTTTATATTCCCCCTATAAAGCGTAGTCGACGGAGCCCCGCTTCGCGAGGCCCCTATTATTTCCGAGTGCAGGGTTTAAAGGAACCTAACTAACCTAACGGGGGGGTGCCCCAAGTCCCGATTATGGGGGCAGAGATACTTCCGTATGTTCAGTTGACAATAATTCGAGACATTACAATATCGCGAGAAAAAACACGTTATATTGTAATATAACGTGTTTGACAATTTTACGGTGACATATGTATACAGTATGTGCATCTGTTCCCTCTTAACTTCTGAACTATTTATCATAATTAGACAAATGAGCTATCGTTGGAAGCGTCTTGATCGTCGGCTGGTTATACTTTTCATCATTTTATTTTATTTATTTATTTATGGCTCTCCAACAAAATCGTTCATTCATCATGTCAGACGAAAGACGTCCACTGCTGGACACAGGCCTCCCCCAAGTGTCGCCACATTGACCGGCCCCGTGTGACTCACATCCAACGGATTCCCGCAACCTTCACCAGATCATCGGTCCACCTAATGGGAGGTCTTCCAACGCATCGTCTTCCGGTTCGCGGTCGCCACTCCAGAACTTTTCGGCCCCATCAGCCATTCGTTCTGCGAGCAATGTTGCCCACTGGTACTTAAGTTTGGCAATTTTTCGGGCTACGTCGGTCGGTGACCTTGGTTATCTAGCGAATGTCTTCATTTCTGATTTGATCACGCAAGAAAACTCCGAGCATCATCTCTTCATTGCCCTTTGGGTGACTTCAAGCCTTTTGATAAGAAAGCCTATTATGAGCTACCACGTTTCGGTCCCGTATGTAAGCACTGGCAAAGTGGCAACACACACTAGTCATCTAAGACTTTCGTCCTGAGACACTGCGGTAAGTTGGACGAGAAAAACCGGATCACTTTCTATACGGCAGCACAAAAATTATCAATTTCCATTTCAATTATCTCTGAGGAATAACTAGTGTACGTTCAACCTAGATGATATCGAACCTATGGCCCCGTGATATGTTGGCTGGTTAGCACTATGCCGCAATATTCGGCACTTAGCCGGCAACTAGTTGGGTCGTAACATGCGCTGACGTTACGCTTTATTCACACCGATGTGGCAGCGAAGCGGCGACCAATGTAAGGCCCGGTTTCCAACAAAGCGGAGAGGAGCGCAGCGAAGAAGATAAGTGCAAGTGTGACCAATCACATTGGTTGAAGTCTACATCGCGTCTCTCGTCTTTCCTGTGATTGGTCGAATCTTGCACATCTGTCCACTCCGCTCCTGTCCTCTCCGTTTTGGTGGAAACCGGGCCTTAGTGTCGTAGAATCGTTTTCTCTTAAGAGTGCTCGCGGCGCCGCCCGCGCCGCTTCCTTTTCAAGTTTTTCAAGCGATATTATGTATTACGAAAAGCAATGAAGATAAAGTTTAAAATTATATGACACTGAAACAGCTCGCCGACCGCCCGCCGCCGCGCCGCTTCGCTGCCCTTGTCGCTAGCAGCTGTGTAAACAACTTGCGCCCAGCCAGAGCACTAACTACAATTAATCATTATCTGTAGCCCCCAGATAAGTTCACACTAGCTCAAAGCTCCGTAATTAATCACGTAACTATTATCCCATAGCCGCGCGCCGGTACTTAACGTTACGGTATAATCCGTGCCAGTTGTGCTTCTTTATTTTTTACCTCCGACGCAAAAACGACGGGGTGTTATAAGTTTGTCGTGTGTGTGTGTTTTTGAGTGGTATCGTACCGCCCAAACGGATGAACCGATTTTGATTTTGTTTTTTTTGCTTGAAAGGTGAATTAGTCGGGAGTGTTTTTAGCTGTTTGATAAAAATCGGTCCAAGATGGCCGCCGCTACAAAATGGCGTATTACATATTTGTTCAACAAGTCTCTCAATATGGGTATCAAATGAAAGAGCTTGACTAGTAGAATAGTATACACTATCATAAATTAAAAATCCAAGATGGCCGCCGCCACAAAATGGCTAATTAACGAATTATTTTCTGTTTAACTTCAAGTACTTTGTGTTGGGAGTTTTTTTAAATTGATTTTACTTGTTTAATTTAAATAACTATTGCATTTATTTGCGGACGCGTGCATGATGACGATACATTTTAGTAATTAATTGAATATTTAATTATTTATTAGGTAATTACACGTACACACGAAGACACATGAAGACATACATATCCAGTATAACCTGAGCTCGCTTTATATGAGCTTCCCATACAATGACAGTAGTGCGTACGCGCAGTGGCGAGTCACAAGTGTGATATCGTATTACTGCGACATCCTTCACGCCACTGCCGGCTGTCCGCTGTACCTACTACTAGCTGTAACTCTCGTTACAACGAGGATGTGTAGTCATTTGCTCTCAATCGACACGCAACAACTACTCCAAACACTTATGGACTTTATAAGGAACGGCATAAGATCTAGTTTGAACTGTGGAAGGTGCAGCATGATTAGCGAACATTTGAACAATGCAGTTCGGAACAGAACGCTTATCTTATTCGTTTTGGGGTCAACCAGTTCAGGCGCCCACACGGTCCGCCGCACGCCGCGCGCCGACCAGAGACCATTTACTGCTTGTCTTTATATCGCACGTATCACTCAGAGACAGAAACGTTTAAGCGTCATAACGAACTAACACAACAACTTAGTTCGAGGAGCGGCCCACGAGCCCACGACCCTATCCTCCATTGCATTGTCATTTCTTAAGAAGTTCATTTACTTGTAATGGCTCTAAACATGTGTGTAACTAAACTTCCAGTCTAACCGGATGCAGTGACTGCCTATCTGACCTCCACAGCCCAGTTAATAATGGGTAATACGATACCACTTGGTAAGACTGATTGTCAGACTTTTAGGGCCACTGACTAACTACCTGTAACGACTGCCAAAAGATGTACAAATGACAGCCGGGACCAACTGCTTAACGTGCTTTCCGAGGCACGGAGGAAACTCGGTATGTGAGGGTGGTCGGTGGTCACCCATCAACGGACCAACCTAGGCAAGCACTGCTTAACCTTAAGATCGGCCCGAGCGGCTGTTATTATTTAGCCACGAGCTCCTCAAATGTACATATGAGTACCTACCTACTTATTAATGTTGTTTCCTAGAATATAATTCTTAACATAGCCTGATTGTAGGAAACTGCAACTGCGCCCGCGGTTTTCCTTGTCACATAAATTCAATAAAACTATAATATTTTATTTAGTTCGCTTTCTCAATTTTTACATGTTTAGAAACGAATATCGCGCATAAAGCCTGTCCGAAGGCCGCTGAGAGTCCCACCTGTTGCTATAGGGAGCACCCTGCAATCGTAGGGTCTGTTTACAATAGGCTCGCGAACACAGATCGGGAGTAAGAAGAATGGCGTGATCATGTGTGCTTTTCCGGTGAATCTCGTATCGGTATGAGGCGGGATACAAGACGTACTCTCGGTTGGAGGACCTCTGGACGCCAAAATCGTTTAAGATTTTGGCAGACAATTTTGCTAACTTCCAATCTGGACGACTAGATTTGGTCAATCTTGATTGAATATTTTTTCATTGCAAAAAAATAGTTGATCCCTAGTTTACTTTCATAATATACATTGAAGTACTTAAGTAGGTACAAAAATATTTTTTGAAATTTAATAATAATAAATATCGCTGGACATTACACACAGCGCCATCTAGTGCCACACTAAGCAAGGCTTGTGTTGTGATCACCAGACAGTTGATGTATACTTTTTGTTTGTAAATACATACTTATTATACATGTAAACATCCATGACTCGGAAACAAATGTCCATGCTCATCACACAAACATTTGCTCCTACCGGGATTCGAACCCGGGGCCGTAAGAACGTAAGACAGCCTCACTACCGCTACGCTATTCGGGTCGTCAAATTACAAGCTACAACAAATTACAAGCAGACACTTCAATTTTGTTATTTTTTATGTAATTATCGGGACTAAGGGTAATTATAAACAACACTGGATTAATTATTATTAATTTTCAATTATTCACTTACACCGTAACATGAATATTTAATTTATATACTTAGATGACTTTGTAATAACCCAACATGTTCGCTAATTATCCTGTTGGTTTACCTAGTTAATATCCGCCATGTAAAAATATGTGCCATATACCCAGTATGGGGTACAAAGCCAAACAGAGTACATAATTATAAGGTAATTAATCATGACGATTACGAGGCAATACAATGAATTTCAGTTAAACCTAAATTGTTTCTAGAACCATAGAACTACCGAACGGACAATAGAACTGCTAAGGCTTTCCAGCAGACCCAGATGGTCTATGTCTATGTGAAAATGTTAATATTATATCAGCATGCGTGACCTTGGCACACATCACACAGTGCACCGCAAACACAAACACCCGGTGGCCCGAATTAGAAAGTGTGCGAGCGCACTGCACTCCACCTCCACGTGTGACGTGTCTACCACTAGCGCCTAGTCCACCGGTCGGCGGCCCACCGCACTCGCACAGCGGCTACCGCTGCGTGCCAGCCACGAGCGGCTATGTGGATAGATAACAGAACAACACTAACTCAGTCGACAGAATCAGAATCTTACCCTTTCTGCCATTGTTAAGTAGGTGTTACATTTAGCAATCATTACATGACAAAATCCAGGAAAAAATATACCTACTCCAGAAGGAAACGACTCATTTATCTGGTTACGAAAGTAAAGCATAGGTACTGCATCAAACCAACTTTAAAACCGTAGGAACAGGGCCTAAAATGCAAGAGATTCTCACTGAGTAGAAACTAGATTAAGTATGGAAGAAAACCGAATCGAATCCTTCGCGGATCTGTTCGTTTCTTTAAAATGTAGTTGTACAATCGCGGGTATGAGCAATAGTGAGTTTGATTGAACAAAGAGTCGATATGTGCGTCAAGCCAAGTGGGTCGTGGTCACCTCCTCGTCAGCGCTGAATTAGCCGCTGATGACTGGCCAACACGCGTGCATCACGATTGCAACATATCTCTCGAATAACAAACGCATCGGTTTTATGCTTATCTGTACATGGCCAAATCAAAAACTGTTTAAGGATTGTCTGACCAAACCAGTTGCAGCTGATTATCATCTAAACGACGACCTAGCTACAGCGGTTAGTAAGTGGAAGGTATAAAAACTGGAATCGTGTTCGAAACATATCAGAATAGCGGAACACATAGAACCTGATTTATTTAATGGGTAGTGTAACATTTATTTAATTAAAGTGACTAGTTTGCCAAGCACACAGCTTGTCTCTTAGCAAAGCTTTGTGTTCTAATGCTAACAGAATTATTTTACATTTTGTATACCTAATTACTCGTAGCGAAAGGGATATTTTAATCATTCCATGATGTGAGATCATTTTGCAAGCCTCTTATGAGCCAAATGGTGTGCTTTATTGAGCAAATTCGACACTTTTAAGAAACACAGCTTATGCGGCTGGCGCGGCGGGTGAAAGTTGTCCCGAACGTATGGAATCCGTCGTGATGAAACCTTGCACTGCGGCTTTCAGCAAACGTTACGAGTAATGTACAGCGAAGCTCTGTGACTCGTAGCACGCCTCGCACCACGCCCTGCTGCTTGTTGTGCATGTTGCTGTGTGACGTCACCCCATCTGCCGCTATGCCCCTGATGCGAACTCGCTATCTTTTGTAAGCTCACAACTCACACGTCAATATACATCGCTTTGTAATCAAATAATACATCATGTACAATGAGAGTATTCGTATCACACTGTTTGTATCTACCTACATGACGATTGAGTTAGGAGTGAGAATGTTAAGTAATCTTATCAACATAAATCCCTTAGAATAAATAAAAAAAAACATGTTACACCGGCGAAATTAACAAAATCAACTTTGTCCTCATAATTGAAAGCTCTCGTCTGCGTCATTTACGAGTATATACAGTATTTATGTACAGTATGTAAAAATCAAATAGGCAATATTATTGATTACTGAATCAAACCTAAAATGAGAGTACCTCAGGAAACCAATTTGAACAGTATAATACTCGTATATGTCACCGTAAAATTGTCAAATACGTTATATTGTAATATCTCTAGCGATATTGTAAAGTCTCGAATTATTGTCAAATGAACATACTGCTTACAACAAAACGCATTATTTTTCGTGAAATGCATGCGATGGTAGTCAACTTACGCGGTGTGGAGGGAAGGAGGGGTCGCCCTTGCCCAGTGGCACAACTCTCATGAAAAGATAATGCACCATTCCTGAGAAATACCGATTAATATAACGTAACCTTAAAACACTTTATATTCCCCCTAAAAAGCGTAGTCGACGGGGCCCCTATTTCCGAGTGCAGGGTTTAAAGGAACCTAACTAACCTAACGGGGGGGTGCCCCAAGTCCCGATTATGGGGGCAGAGATAACTCCGTATGTTTAGTTGACAATAATTCGAGACATTACAATATCGCTAGAAAAAACACGTTATATTGTAATATAACGTGTTTGACAATTTTACGGTGACATATACAGGGTGTCCGGTAATGAATGGATAACCTTGAAATGTCTTATAGTACAACTTATGGCCGTTCAGAAAAAAAAATGAAACAAAATATATCATAAGTAGTACCTAAGATATGATTTTTTTAAAAGAAAGGTCTAATTTTTTTACCTTGTTTTACTTTTATGACCACTACGATCAGAAATGAATGGATTCCATCGGTTTGTTGTTAATTTATTATTATACACGAACTATGCTAATAGATAAACAGTGAATAGTATGACTAGCTATTGCACTTTTTTATTAAAAAATTAACAAATTAATTAATTTTAGAAAAACTTTGCAAAATTTATTTTTTAAACAATGTTTAAACATCTTGGGTATAAAAAAAATGTATGAATACATGAGTGGCCAGTAATTTTAAAATAGTGTCACTTTCAAGTAGATTTTGTAATGGTACAATTCATAAATGTATCTACAATAAATAGTGAATTATTGCCATTAATGTAGAAAAGGAGAAAATTTTACTAGAACTAAAACTTGAAAATCCCCATCTTATTCGTGAAGATAGATCACAATATCAATTTAAAATCAATTATTGGACTGGAATATTAAGTGGAATAATAATTGGGCCATTTGAATTACCGGGGAATTTAACAGGGCAAAGCTATTTGGAGGTTCTTCAAAATGGTCTCCCCAATTTATTAGAAGAAGTGCCCGAGGAGCTGAGGGAGTCATATTGGTTGCAAAATGACGGCTGTCCTGCGCATTATGCTGTATCTGTTCATGCATTTTTAAATAACACGTACCCAGATAGATGGATCGGGCGGCTAGGGCCAATTTTGTGGCCTCCATGTTCACCGGACCTAAATCCATCGGATTTTTTTATTGGAGCTGCCTTAAAGAGGAAGTATACCGTAAGCCTAAGGTCTTTAGAAGAATTAAGAAGACGAGTCAAAGCAGCCGCATCAAAAATTTGTGAACGACGCGGCGACGGTACACAAGACTGCTCCGTAGATCATTTATCCGTAGATGTAGGGCCTGCATAAGAGTGGGAGGCCGACAGTTTGAACATTTATTATAAATGAATGTATGATAAAGTGTTGTTTATGTTAAATGTTGTTTTTTATTAATCCCCAAAGTTCAGGTACAACTTAATTTAAAAAATGTTCTCATATTACAAATTTTGATATTTAGTAAAATTTTCTCCTTTTCTACATTAATGGCAATAATTCACTATTTATTGTAGATACATTTATGAATTGTACCATTATAAAATCTACTTGAAAGTGACATCATTTTAAAATTATTGGCCATTCATGTATTCATACATTTTTTTATACCCAAGATGTTTAAACATTGTTTAAAAAATAAATTTTGCAAAGTTTTTCTAAAATTAATTAATTTGTTAATTTTTTAATAAAAAAGTGCAATAGCTAGTCATACTATTCACTGTTTATCTATTAGCATAGTTCGTGTATAATAATAAATTAACAACAAACCGATGGAATCCATTCATTTCTGATCGTAGTGGTCATAAAAGTAAAACAAGGTAAAAAAATTAGACCTTTCTTTTAAAAAAATCATATCTTAGGTACTACTTATGATATATTTTGTTTCATTTTTTTTTCTGAACGGCCATAAGTTGTACTATAAGACATTTCAAGGTTATCCATTCATTACCGGACACCCTGTATATGTTTTGGCGACCCGAATGGCGTAGTGGTAGTGAGGCTGCCTTACGTTCTTAGGGTCCTGGGTTCGAATCCCGGTAGGAGCAAATGTTTGTGTGATGAGTATGGGCATTTGTTTCCGAGTCATGGATGTTTATATTATGTATAATAAGTATACAAACAAAAAAGATATATAAGTAGTATATATCAACTATCTGGTGTCCACGACACAAGCCTTGCTTAGTGTGGCACTAGATGGCGCTGTGTGTTAATTTCAAGCGGTACAAAACTTTTATTTAAAAAGTTTCTAGTTAAAAAAAAACAATTCAGTACTTACTTGTATAGGTTTGTTGAAGCTAGTTGTGCAAAGTATTTTTTGCTGACTAGGAAAGTGGACATTCTTTGTGGATTTACATTTTTTATTATTCTCTGATATTCAGAATTGTGTTAATACATTTCTATTATAAACTAAGATACGATCCATTTGTCGGGCCTGGGTAAAACAATTTTGTATGGGTCGTGGTGCCTTTAGATAATTAACTTGGTCACATACTGGGCCCAATCAAATTATTTGTCCTACCATCGATACGAAAAAAGAAGTTTCCAGAGTAAGCTAGGGTTATTGCCGTCGTGTAAGTATGTAAGTATAATTAGAACGAATCTAATAGATTGGGAGCACGGCGTGACATAAAAAGCTCTTGGGAGAATGCAATCAGTGGCACAAAGCGGCTTCAAGTCCGTGCAGGCGACCGCTCCTGCTGCCGCTGTTTGCGCCACCGCACCGCGCGCACCCATCAATATCTCATTACCACGGATAATAGAGCAAACGAGTTATGAGCACAATCACGTGCTTGTGAAATCATCAAATTACCACCCAATTCAATAGCGCTTGAATAGCTCAGTCTGCCTCTATCCCAGCAGGCCAGCACGAAACCATCCCGTGTGGTGCACGATGACAACAACCCTGTTTGTAATCATTGTTGATCAAACATGCTATTCGGATGTCGGGCTGGATGAGACCACTAAACATTATTAGCTCCAACTCTTTAAACTGAACTGCTCCTGTCTACCGGTAACTTCGAGGTAAAGCTGTTGTATTTTTGTTTTATTTGATTGTTTATGTGATGTGCAGTCATGCATCCAACTAGCTGCTACGCGCGACTCCGTCCAATTTATTAATCGACTTTTTTTTTTACCCGCCTGGAGAACGGTAATGTGTTTATCAGCTTTAAAATATTTAATTATGTTTGGTCCCACCGCAGCTTCGAAGGTTACCCGGTACAACGAGACAGACAACATAAAAAAGTTAGTAGGTAGGGTAGGCTTACTTACAGAAACACTTTACCAAAAAACAAATGATGCAGTTTTAGCTTTCACCGAAATCGAGCTCGCTATTCCTCATAGTTTTGGATATGGCTTTCCACGCCACACCCATTTGAAAAATTCACGCCATAGGTATACTTGTCAAAGCATTCAATATAAAAACTGATATTTTTTCGTTACAGACACTTGAAATATATTATTTATTTGCTTGTATGTATATACAGCTCCGTTGACATTACAAGTGAAGTGAAGCTCCTAAAATAAACGCTAATATCGTTGGTTTGTGATGACCACATCTACGAGCAAGTGAATCAAGTCTCAAGCCTGGCATCACGCAGAAGGCTCACATCGACCGATGAACCGTGAAATTGGTATCTATTATCTGTCTATTGGAAATAATCGATTGCGTGTAAAAACTCAAATGGAGTGAACAATCAATAACTCCACACCGAAAATAACGGTGAAAGTGAAACACCATTAATACTGTAGGACGGAGGTCGCTCTTGTTGTCTACCAGACACATCTGACGTCATCTTCTTGAGTGAAGCTGTACGCGATGTTTTAAGCTAGAAGACAGTTTTCTTAGTGCTTGTTTCATTATTGGTTCATTCAGAATACATTTTTCGATCTAAAGTAAGTTGTTCTATAAAATATCTGTAGTTTCACGACTTGAATCAGGTCAGCACTCGCCCGAATAATCGATTGAAAGCGATAAGCTATCAAACCACTGAATATTGAAGCTACCATGTTCAGAATTTATGAAAATTGCAATGTGCAGTCTCACATCTGGTTATAGCCAAAGTTCAAACGCTAACAAGCAGTAAGTATGAAGTAACCATTTGGTGCACTTATTAAATCTACGGGACGCAACACGAAGAGCTGGTTTGTCCTGATGCACAAGTAACCAAATAATGAAAGCACTTCGAGCACGGCAACTGGTAAGCTCATGTAGCCTGAATTATTTTACAGCTACCTACATCATAAACACAAGTCATAGTAGCGGTTCTTCTTCTTCTTCGTGTCGATGATTTCCCCTTTTTATTTTTAAATTATTGTCGACCAGTACTCTGCTACCTCGACAGCGTTGGGGGTGGCCTCGGAAAGGTCCATCAGAGTGCAGGTGGAGCCACACATAGTGCAGGACAGGAGGTGAGCCATAGTTTGTGTTGAGGCACCGCAGTCACATAAGGCTTCATCGGAATACCCCCACCGGACCAGGTTGTATCTGCAGCGGCCCACCTGACTTCGCAAACGGTTTAGGGTCTTCTAGGTGGGCCATGGTAGAAGGTGTCCCGCTGGGAGCTTTTTTGCTACTTCGACGTAGTGTGTCGGAGGGGATGCTTGAGGAGCCACAATTTTTTTTTTTGTTTCACTAGGCCTTTTGTTGTCTACTAGTAAATAATCTGTGCTATAGCCAGGCACAGGCGCGAGGCGGTCAGCTGTCATTTTATGTCTATAAGCATCGCATATCGGGGCTCATCGATTTGCGAGGCGTGTCGGCTGAGGAAAGTTGCTCAATTGCTAAATTGGCAACATTGACAACTAAATGCTAAATTATAATATTTTACAAGTATTAGAAAATCCTGAATATGTCTATTTGTTGGCTAAATCAATACATTACTAGATGCAAAAGCTCACGGCAGAGATCTTGTTGATTTGATGTTGATCAAGGTTATTACCCGACTGTGCGATGCAAAGGAGGGTGTATGTTTGTTTCTATATGGCGTTCTAGAGAGCAAATGCGTCAGCCGATTTTGATCATTCTTACGTCAATCGATTCGTTTTAACCTTGCGAGTGTCACTAAAGACATGACAGTAATCAAAATTCACCACAGCGACAACCAGACGCCATAATGTCCAAATGAAAAAAAAAAGTCGATGGACTATGTCAAGTGGGGTGTCGTTGAATAGGTATTTGAAAATCATTTTTAGGTTCTTTTTATCATTTTTCATTTTAAATAATAGTTTAGGATATATAACGATTTAAAGTTGTTTAACAAAACAATCATTCTCGATATTTTTTTTAATTATTGATTTAAGTTTTTATTCGTAACTAAAAAGTATAAAATAAAAAAAGTAATTTAAAGAAAAACCAAAAACCCGACTGCGTAAAGACTAATTTAAAAAAATACGTGAAAAATTAACTTCCAGCCCAGTAGTAACAGCAAGCCCAGTAGTTTAGAATTCTGTAACAAATCATAAATTCTAATGCAGAACAGCACGACTCACAGTCGGGGCCCATTCAAATTTTACCAATCAAAATAATCTTCCCGTGCCGTTTGTAGTTGGTGTGTAAGTTTTTACGCAGTCGGGTTATTACTTTTTTTTTCTTTCCTCCTCTTGAAAGGT
This sequence comes from Xestia c-nigrum, assembly GCA_916618015.1. Lineage (NCBI taxonomy): Eukaryota > Metazoa > Arthropoda > Insecta > Lepidoptera > Noctuidae > Xestia > Xestia c-nigrum. Next base: position 26,295,310 of record OU745249.1, read on the forward strand.
TCGAGCTGCTTTCGATGTGTTCATATACGTTCACTACATATTTGCTGATAGAGTCAACTAAACCTTTGCTCGTTACAATAAATTGTGGGCGAAAATTGACAAGTTCACTTCACCACTTATCGACAAAAACACATCAACTCGTGCAAAGACAAGATGTCCTGTTAGTTTTTGACTATCCTTTGAGGAAGTCGAGAGTGGTAAAGTGTAGCTATTCGTAGAATGGTGTCCGGGGGCCGCCCGGCCGCCCGGCCGGTCAAGCGGTTGCGTCTATTCGACGAGCGCTAAGTGCGGTTAATGTGTGCCTCGGCTTCCGCAATCGGGCGGGCTCCACCGCTCCACAGAGCGCTGTCTATCAGACAGACATCATGAGTACTTGGAGATGGCTGCTTTAACTACTTCATTTGTTATTGTTTATTTTAATTACTTTACTTTTCTGCACGTCTTGTTAATTTCTTCATTTATGTTCCTCGATATTCATGCACTATCATACATTTATAACACAAAAAACGGGATATTTACAAAGATTAATTTTCATTTTGAGTTTCGGATATTCTGAACATATACAAATAAGTAACTGTGTGTGTGTATATTTTTTAAGATATTTAATTGTAAAATCGCCCCCTTTATAAATAAATAAACGATTCCTTTTATTAACTGCACTAATCATGGTGGCACTAAACATGTGTTTAAGAGATTGCCTACTTATTGTTAGTTAAATGCGGATATGTTACGGCACAACGCTTTGTGCAATCCACAATAGCACTTTGCACCTGTCAAAATACGAGTGAATCAAAATATGAGCTTGATTATCTGATTGTTGTTTTTTTTTGTAAAATCGTATAGATCCACAACTGCGTGTGATGACGTCAGCTCCGTGCATAGTGACTTGAGATCGTGAATGAGGCAAGGACTCGGGAGTAAACTGAACTCGTAACAGGTAGAGTAGTCACTGACCGCCACCGAGCGGATACAGTTCACCAAGGAACGCCTTCATAAAAATGCCTAGATATCTTTTTGTCGTTGACTCAGGACCTTGATTTTAATACACCTAATAGGGACATAGACCTCAGTATCTGGTATAAATTTCAACGTGCTAGGTCCACCCGTTCCTGAGAAAATCGGTGGTGATACATAGACTGACTTTGTCTAATAAAATTAGTTTTGCGGTTAACTTAGCTCTATTTATATCACCAGAAGGTCATCAAAATAGGAAGACATGGAAGGGAAGTTACATATTTATATCAGGTTTTCATTGAAAGGTGACACAGAGTAGAGTTACTGCGCGGGCACACACTGTGGCAGTGACCGACCAGTGCGACTGTGACCGTTATCAATGTTAATACTAGTATATGTACAAGGTCCATGTTCACCAAAACATGACGGATGATTATCTAAAAACAGCTGTTTAAAACACATTTTTGTATGGGAATATGTCACATTAACAGCTGTTTTTAGATAATCAGACTGTTATCTTCTCGGTAAACATGGACCTAAATCACCTCTTACCGTAAGCTCCGGCTCTATTTAATTGCCGGCCGTTTGAAACTTCACGCCACTTTCGCTAACAAAATTCAATTCAAACACAATAAAATTGCACTGTCTGCGACTCTGTGTCTCATAAACAGACAGTGCAAATGTGTTACCTTCAAATATTGCTACGGAAGTGATGATATCATTTAAATATTTTAAAGCCATTCCATTTACCTATTTCAAAGCTATAAATAATTTATGTCAATTCATTGTGTGGTGCAAAATTTATATAATCTGTGAAGGTGAATTTCCACCGAGGACGAGGACGACACTTCAAACGACAAAACACTGCCATCAATGTTTTGTTGGTTTTGGAACAAACAATGGCAAGCCATCTTCGGCAGCGCTACTTATTGTGTGCCGTGAGGGAGAACTAGCTTATTGTCCTAGCTAACTAGGTAGGTACCTACTGTGCGGAATTGTAACAGGGGTGCCAGGGTTTAGTTCAGTCATTATCTATTATGTGGGTCAGTCCTTCCCAAACTGGTCCAGGTGGTCCCCGGGGGTCCACGGGAAACCCGCCGGGGGGGTCTAAATTGGCGAGAAAAAATAGGGGTTCACAAGTTGTAAGTGGGGGTCCACGAAAAACCTTTTCTTAACCTCTGGTTTAGTTGGTCATTACCTAAGTAATCATTCAATCAATGATCAGTATGAAATTATAAAATGATTTGAAATAGAAGAACAAATTAGGTTGCCTGACACTGACTAACGACCGGAAACTGTGTGGGATACGAATACGTCCCCAATTCTTAGTTTGAATGAATTTGTGTAACTGCTTAATTTCTTTAAGTTAATGTTTGATTGGACATTGGGCATTTGAACAGCCCTATGTCACCAATGCGAGGCGCAAGGTCGACGGCCGCGACATGCGACTTGCGCGCGCGCACTCTACCATCAACGCTCGCATTAAAGTAAGTATCGAAATAAATGCAGCCACTGTATTAATCAGCACAGTGCGAGCGCTTCAACGAGCTTAATTGAACCCTTATCTTGTCTAGATGATCTTCTATGGTACTTCGTACTCGAACTCGACACAGTATGTCTTTGTTTGAAATTGATCCTTTATACCGTTTGCATTAGAATAGTTTCCAGCCTCATGGAATAACTACATGTTTTACAAAAGGTTACATGATTTGAAATACAGTATTTTTTCCGGCTTTCAGAGAAATGACATGTCATAGCATATCAATAGACCTCGCTCGAAATGTATTGTCATTTGGCAGACACGCAGGCAAGACAAGAGCGGCAGAGTACCGCGGGTGTGGTGGTGTCACGACACGTATCGCTCGGAGGGATCACGCGACTATTTCTGTACATCCGCCGGAGCGCGACCTCCTCGCACCCTGCACGGCGGCACTCGGAAAAACTGTATTTCTTTGGATAGTGGCGCCGTGTCGCTGTAGCTGCTCTATAGCTACAGATGGTAGTTCTACAACTACATTCTAACACAAACTCATACATCTCATTAAAAAATGAGATGAAAGTATAGGTAATACATTGTATTAGTAGTTGCCTATTACTTCAATGTTCATTGTTCTCTGGGTGATGGACTACTGCATTTATTGGTTTGTTCTTTTTGTTACGTTTTGTTTTCTAAGTTTCAAGATACAACACAAGATTAGCTTGTGCGATAATGGTGACGGTGCTATAGTTTGCTGGTGCCCCTGCCCATTACTAAGCTATGTTGTGTTATAAAACCATGGTGAGAAAGACCTGTTGTCTTCTATTATTTTATTTATAGCCTCTTTTCAGACATAACAGTATTTCTTTATTTTTCGTAGATTTTCATTTTGTTCCACTTTTGCGTGTCCGTTTGCCAGGTGGCAAAAGCCTCCTCCAATCTTCTCCATTCTGGCCTTTCTATGGCCACTCTACCCCATGTTGTTCCCGCGACTTGTCTGATGTCGTCGTCCCACCTTTTTTGTGGTCTAACTCTCTTTCTCTTTCCATCTCTTGGGTACCATTGTGTGATTATTTTACTTCTTCTTTGACTTATTTGATTTCGTTGTCGTCTGGAGACATCAGTTGACCGAGGTAAATGTATTCTTTGACGTAGGAGATTTGGTTCTGTTCCACTATTACAGGGTCTTTGTTGCCATTGGTCATGATTTTTGTTTTTTTCCGGGTTTAGCTTCAATCCGGCCTTTGCACTTTCAGAAAGTTGTCTTCTATAGATCAGATTATAAGCCCAAAAGGCATGAATGAAAGGTTGAATTGCATGTGGCTGAGATGAGTAGGTATTAGGTAGGTAGGTACAACTGTGCAAGAGAATAACTGAAAGTGGCAGAGCTGAGTGAAAAGTTTTGTAGTAATTGGGTGATGTGTGGGGATTTGGAAAAAGATGCAAGTGATTCATAATAGGTATAATAAGCCTGGTTGTGAGACATAGAAGTTTTAAGTCTGGCTATAAAAGTGAGGAAAGAAAGACCAAAGAAATGATGTGCATATGGACTGTGTGGGTGTCTTCACACCCTTGTCTAGCGAAGTTGTCTTTCACACAGTCCATCATGTGTATTTTATCAAATTGTAAACTGTTGATAAAGGAGAATGACCAAAAATGTATGGGCTCTGGTCCAAAAAAAAAACTGCTGCCCCCAGGGTTGACTCCATTGTGGGTTAACTTATAATGTTGGACTTACTATGTGTGCCAATGTGCATCAAATTCTAACCCACAGTTACAGAATAATTCAACAATTTTGAATGTGCAAGTGAATGTGCTACTTTTTTTCAAGTTCACGATTCAGCTAATATCTATGATTCCGTGGGACAGATTTTTTCAGTTCCATAGAAGAAAATTAAGCATTTTAACCAGTCTTTCAAATGAGCTATGTAGTAAATCTGGGGGCAGAACTTTTCTTTTTTTTTTCAAATTTTGGTCCACTTTGGTCATTCTCCTTTCCGTTGTGTTAGCGTCCTTGGCATCCTGTTAGGTAACAAAAACCTTTAGAATGATGTGCCCACATTGTGTAGACATTCATCATTTTCTTGCCCTTATCCCAATTTGTTTATGGTCGGCCCAGCATGACTTGTTCTTCCAAACTTCTCTGTTTCTCGTCATCTAATCAGACACTTGTTTTCTTGCCACATCATTTCTTACACAGTCCATCCATTGTTTCTTTGGGCTCCCTTTACTCATATGTACCCATCCTCATTCATTCATAGGATGGGTAAGCACTGACATTCATAATTATGTGGTTGGCAACATAATTATGAATGTCTGATGTACTAGCTTCTGCCAGTGGCTTCACCCACGTGAAGTTTGAAATTGACCCATGGGATCTTATTACCCGGATAAAAAGTACCCTGTGTTAATCCATGTAACTATCTGTGTGCTAAATTTGATCCAAATCCGTTCAGTGGTTTTTTCGTGAAAGAGTAACAAACATATAAACATCCATCCATACTCAAACATTCGCTTTTATAATATTAGTAGGAGTATGTCATAGGTAGGTTACATTAACATTACCTACATCATGTTTCAAGTATTTTCGTAATGTAATAAAGTAATATGTTTTCACATACATTACATTATCATCCTGTCAATATAAAAATTCCTTATTACCTACCTACTTGACAATTGAAGCAATGGGAGCAACAAGGGCGTTCGGGACCTAAAGCCCATTTTAATATTATTGCACCAAATTAAGCATTGAGCTATCTAGTATCATATGGCAAAAACTCATTTTGATTCAGTGGTCCTAGATTGCGTGATAGAAAATAATTGAGAGGATTTCGCTGCGCTGTTACGACCCGTAGTCTGCGAAAGTTTATTTTAATGTAAAAAAATGGCTGAAATTAGTGAAATCAGTGATTTTAGTGCAGATGTTGACCAGACTGATTATGTTCCCCTTATGTTCCCCCAAAAAATAAAGGAAAAGAGAAGTTAAAGAATAAAAAGTTATGGAAGAAAACAAGCCCATAGATATTATTTAAACTTTTAAATAATGAAAGCAAACGATTGTTGAGATTTACTTTTAAATAAAGATGATTGTTTAAAGCACCTAAAGCGATTATTTATGCCTTCAAAACCTTTTAAAATATGAACACCCAATTAATTTACGGGTTGGATGCAACAAGGGCGGATAACATGTACTAAAAAAAAATGTTATTTTGAAAATTCTAACTATTTGAAAATAATAATAATACTAGAATCTTATAACTTACTAATTGTTACCGTTAATTTTGAAAGTTCTAGAGATTTATATTAATTCATTTAGAATTTATAACACATCAAAAACTTTAACTTCAATTATCTCAAAACTCACTTTTTGGTGTAACGCCGTTGTTGCACCCAATGCTTCAATTTTAACAAAATATTCCATTACAAGAAAATAAACAAAGCGTAAGTATCCTGTTGGACTGCCAATATTATTGAACCCTACTAGAGAATGATGTAAAAGGCTTTTGACTGTGCAGCACTCTAACACAACATTGGAAAAAATAAGTATTTAATAATGTAAGTTACCTAGATCCTAAGAAATTGTACTACAATGAAGTAAAAATGAGCTTACAAGTAATGCTGAGAGCAGGCATAAACAACACTCAGTTGTACAGCAAGTTGCAGTGAGTGAGTGAGCATCAGGTGCCCACCAAGCATTGTTTTCAGCCGAGCCACAACATGACTGCTACACCATTGTGACCCACCCATTGTATGGAAATGTATCATCCCGCTGCTTATGCTAATCATAAAATATATAACAGGTAACAGGCTTGGCTCAAATTGTAAGAAAATCAAATGACCACCATATTCCATTATGTTAATATACTTTTGTAGATTGTTGGAGACACTTGAAGGTCAGCTATTTGTGAAATTACTTTTAATATAGATAAATGCCTAAAAATATGTAACAATATTTTGGAACCTAACATTAATTACATTAACAGGCCTACTTTGTCACTGTGCCCCGTCTTTTAGAAGAAATTGTTGCGCTAACTAATATTCCCTCTGCAATCGCGTCAGCTTGTACTTAAGTCAAGAGAGAAGGAAACAGTCAGTAACTGCAGCTTATATTATGAATGGTAATGCAAGTGGTTACCTTCAGGGTAGGCCTGCTTCTTGGCGATGACGTCGATGATTAGAGGCGAGCAGTTGTAGAGCGGGCCCATGGCGCGCATATCGAAGTCCAGCTTGGCCACGTAAGCCGACTCGTTACTCTTCGGCACAGAGAACCGCACGGTCTCACGCCCCATGGCGTCCGTCAGCTCCTGCAGCACGTCGCGGGTGATATTCTGCCCGCTGCGCCCCAGCTGCGCCGCCGCGCCGCCCCAGCACATCGCCACACACAAACACAGCACTACTCCACGCATTGTGGCCATCGCAACCATCTCAGAGCACTAACATCACTGATATACGACGCGACACTCCACGCAACTATTGCACTCTATTTATAATACGATTGTGGGTAAACTGTCTGTTTGCAAAACAAACTTCGAGATACCCGTTTACTAAACATAAACAGCCGAATGAGGTCGATAATCACTATAATGGAAACTATGGAAACATTACGCCTAGTTTTTCCGTCAGACTTTAAATTAAACTAGAGTTTCTGTGACGATCTTTAAAAAAAACTGAGTTTTATGTTACGATTCACATATTTTTGACTTTTAATCTTTTGTTGCAAGAATAAATTCAGCCGGCCCGACACAACGAGACGGTCGATGGATCACAACGAACGAACACGAACGCCGTTGAACGATTGATTTGATACTGGTTGTGGTTCGCTCACCGACATGTCAACGACCGACGGCAAATACCATTCGGTCTTTCCTTTCCTTTTGTTGCCACTACCAAATATTGATTCCCCGAACAAACTTTAAAATAAATAAAATTTATCATGATTGTTTTTAAAAAAAACCGACAATAAAAAATCTAACTGGAAGGAGGACGCGCGGGTTCGCGAGAGGGGGAATGAATGGACGGAGACCTTTGCCCGGGAGTGGGACAGAGCAGGCTGGCTAGCAAATAAATAAAAAAAGAAGTAAGTAGCAGTATCTTTAATCCGATGGTCGTGATTTTTTACAAATAGACAAATATTTTTTAAGAACTTTAAACTATAAGTGATTCTGTATGATCTAGTTTAAAAATAGGTAGGTATATGGAATAACAGTATTTGAACAACAACAGAAACTGCGAACTTATAAAAACTTTCCCCGCTTTTTCTTTTTCATTCGTCTGTGTGGAGTAGAATCATTGTACTCTTAACATTGAATGAAGGTAGGCAGGATAAGAGTCTACTTGTTTGATAGGTACTTTGATGCTGCACAGTAGATTCTATTACACAGCTTTCGGTGTAGGCACCTCAGACTAGTACTATTATCTATTCTGTGCCTCGCTCGGTGTAGCATGTCTTTTTTTTTTGGTGTGGCACTACTTGGTTGTACTTTGTGCCATTTTCAGGTGTGTAACATAAGACATAAGACCTGACAGACATGTAGCATGTGACATGCTACATGTCTTATGTTCTCTTTTTTTTAATTTTAATTGTAATTAGGTACAGGTTAGGTCTTTTTTTTGTATTATATTACGTTAGGTAAACTCTTAAAAGTAAGGTTTACTATTGAATTTCATGTCTTGAGCCGCTCATTTTATATAGTACTAGCGGACGTCACGCGATTTCACACGCGTAATTCCCGTTCCCGTGGGAGTACGGGGATAAAATATATCCTATGTTACTCGTGGATAATGTAGCTTTCGAATGGTGGAAGAATTTTTAAAAACGGTCCAGTAGTTTTTAAGCCTATTCATTACAACCAAACAAACAAACAAACAAAGTTTTCCTCTTTATAATATTAGTGTAGATGTAGATTTTTTTGTTTTTGTCTTATGTTATCACTTATTTTTGTGAATGCTGGTTAATCTATAATTGGCGACTGTGTAAGTCCAAGACCATAAAACTTTTTTAGGTAAGTATAGGTAGTTAGTAAATAAATCCGTTCCTTTTCAATCCTGAAGTCCGCTAGTACCGCAATTTACAATCATGACTGAAGATTTTAGCTTTATATCCTAAATATCATAGTCGTAAAGTAAAGATGTAGTAATAAATTGATGGCTACTTTTAATAAAATCAAATTCACAACTGCAAAATGGCTACTGATAAATTATTAAATGTAATGACTGCATCCATTTCTGAAAATACCACAGTTACAAAAGTCTCATCTAAAAAGAGAATCCTAAAACCATGGATCACATCTGGTTTATTACGGTGCATAAGAAACAGGGATGCTCTACACAAGAAAGTTAAAAAAAAAAACCCAGAAAATGAAGCTCTAAAAATTACTTATCTTCGATACAGAAATTTTTGTATTCGTATTTTAAAGAAGGCCAAGAGAATTTGTGATACAGAGGAACTTAAAAAAGCTAGTATAAACCCAAAATCACTATGGGACACTATTAAACGGGTAACTAACACTACTAAAACTAATAATACATCTGTTCAATTACTAACTTTGTCATCTTCACCTACTGAATCTTGCAACACTGTAAACTCATACTTCGTTAACATATGGCGAGAGTCTTGCAAATAATATTCACAATAGTACTACGCATCCATTGACAGTCACACAACCCACTTCTGACATCTCCTCAACTTCATCGTTCGTCCTTGACCGTACTGACCCTGACGAAATTACAGCAGTTATCCATTAATTACGCTCTGATGCTGCAACTGGCTGGGATGGCATATCACCCTACATCCTAATGAGATACTCAACCTCCCTGGCGCCCATACTTTGCCATATTTTTAACCTCTGTTTCGAGACTGGCGTCTTTCCCTCTTCTTTTAAAAAGGCAATCATTCACCCAGTCTTCAAGGGAGGCGATGGAAACTTGCCGAATAATTATCGCCCCATAGCAGTCCTGACTGCCTTATCCGGGCCAAAGTATTAGAACGTCTGATCAATAAAAGACTTGTATACTACCTAGAACATTACAAACTATTATCACCACAACAATTTGGATTCCGTAAAAACAAGTCAACTTGTGACGCAGTTCAGGAATTAACCAGCCAAATTGTACAAAACCTGAACGCTAATAAAAAAGTCCTAACAATATTCTTAGACCTTGCAAAGGCGTTCGACACCGTCCCCGTCCGTTCCCTCTTACTCAAACTTGAAAAGATGGGTGTCAGGGGATTGCAACTGGATCTCTTCCAAAACTACCTCACAAATCGATCACAGATAGTCAAGATTGATAAGCACAGCAGTAAAGAGCTCCCCATTTACTATGGCGTTCCTCAAGGAAGCATATTGGGTCCCACTTTATTTCTTGTCTTTATAAACGACTTATGCAATTTAAATATCTCAAATGCCAAAATGACATCATTTACAGATGACACTGCTATTACTTTCGTCGCCAACACAAATTATACATAATTTCGTCGCGAACTCGAGGACAAAGCACAGCATGGCTTTAATGTAGCGTTGAACTGGCTTTACCTACATACGCTTACACTAAATACCTCTAAAACCAAGTTCATAACCTACTCGGTCAGTTCTGCTACCCAACCCAACCCACAATTAATACTAAAAGCTCATACATGTAATTTGCAAACTCAAGTGTCATGTCAATGTGCACCTATATCTTCTACGGATGAAATTAAATACCTAGGTATAATCATAGATAGGTATCTCAAATTTAAATCTCAAAATTAGTATCCTTACGGGCAGAGTTCGCAAACTTATATATATCTTTAAAACCTTAAGAAATATTACTAATCCTATAATTATACGTAATGTCTATTTTGCTCTATGCCTATCTATTATTACCTACTGTATTTCCTGCTTGGGTGGTGCTGCAAAAACTATCGTTAAACCACTGGAAGTTGCGCATCGCGCCATTCTGAAAGTAGCAACCTTCCGTCCATTACTTTGTCCAACTAATCAGTTATACCAAAATTGCAATGTCCTCAACGTGCGGCAACACTTTATTTTACAATCAATTCTGTTGTAACACCGCAAAACCCCCTATATTGAATTTAACAAACGCAGAAAAGATATAATATGTACTCCTCCAAAAACCCGCGTATCGTTTTCTAAAAGATTCTTCTATTATTTAGGTCCGTCACTTTACAATACAATAAACAAAAAATGTCCAATATATAGATTGTCCTATCATAATTGTAAAAAGACTGTCCGCACATTCCTTCAAAATACAACCTACGACGAAACAGAAAAATATTTAATTAAACTTAACTAAGTATGATAAGTTTGTAAATTGTACCACACGCCCAAAACATAGACCCACACCAATCAAATCCACGTACCTACTTACGCACGCACGCTAACACACCCATACATGCTCACAGACTTTCACACACTCACACACACAGACACCCACATTCGCACAAAAGGCACACACGCACACACGAACACACACACACACATACAAACTCGCATACACACGCACAGACGCGCTCGCGCACTAAATACTGTAGATGTTGTAAAACTAAAAATATTGTAATACAATTAGAGGGGATCGGCACTGTTACTTCTTAATACAGGCTATTCTATAGCCTAGCAAGGAGGACAGCTCGTCACCCACTTGATTGTCAGTGATATAATACTACCCACTTTGTGAAATGTTTTACATGTACTACAATCTGTTTTTTATATAAATAACATCAACATCATCAGCCTATAATAATGTTCCCACTGCTGGGACACGGCCTCCTTTTTTTCCCTCTATATAAATAAAGATTATTATAATTATTATTATTATAAATTGAAATAAATTTTAATTAAAATGTGCGATACGTAGGTAGATAGATACCATAATACCTATTAGCATTTCCCATACCGTTATTTGTTTTCTTTTGTGTTGAAAAAAGTTTAGTGACCTGCATGAAATTTTCCTAAAATACCTACATTTCTCCCCGTTTTTGCAAAATTTTTCATTGATGCGCTGCTCTCTTATTGGTCGTAGCGTGACGTCATAAAGCCCGCGCTGAGGTAGTCTTCCTACTAAAAACAGTCGCATGTGGAAGCTTCCTGCAAGAGCCTGTTTTCCGATAGCTACAAGCTTATAGAGGCATGAACAACTAATAGTACTCGGCATTGGGTGCATTCAAATTTTTCTACTTGAGCGCCTACTCGTAACTGCGGCGGCAATATCACGCAATGGTACGTCATTGCTCACACACATTGAAGTAATGTTGCCACCACATGGACATACACCACTTAGCCACCATTGATATGTAGGTTTATGTAGACTACGGCCCACAGGAGCCAGTGGCCAGGCTCATGATAGGAGTTTGATTTACGTCCTGGACATAGCTACGAGCGGCGCAACTTACGAAGCGAATACGGCGCGACAAGCGGTGAGCGGCCAAAACAAATGTTAGACACATTGATATAAATTAAAAGGAGGAAGATACGTAACACGCTAACATCGCAATCAGAAAACCTGGACTCGGTGCACGACCACATGCAACGCAACTTACACATCTATGATTGATTACTGTAGGGCCAAGATAATAGATCACATTTGACACGTTACCAAAATACGTAACCTTGTAACTTGTTGGCTACTAGTCGAGCTGTGGCATACCACCGCCAATCGGCCAGGACGTTAGAGTTTAGAGCGAATACATCGAAAGCTTGCTAAAAGGTCGGGGATAAGGCAAAGCGAAGGTATCAAGATTACAAAATGTTAGCCAGCAGCATTGCCAGCAGGCTACTTATAGCTGTTGGCGAGAGGCACCGCTGTCGACCACGTGAGTAAGTTGGCGGTCAAACGCAGAAGGCATGAAGCCTACTCTGCACATCATACGCACGGTTTCGCGGGTTTCGTGACTTTACGCTCGCTTGCTTGCGTCTATGACAGTCTACCTACGATCTTGTCCAGAAAAGAAGAATTTGCTGCGGTTCGTTTCGCGCAAAAACATAGATGCGTTGGGATTAATACATCGCATCGCATCCATAGTCATCGTGCGTGGTGAATATTCGCGTAAATCACATTGACTGTGCTAGTCGCCACGTGCGGCCGATTTGCGGCGAATACTGTTTTTCTGCATAAAGCCTTTACGATTCCACCAAAAACCGTGGCACACATTTGTTCGCGAACTGAGCCGCAGATCCGTTAACACCGGCAAAGCTATGCGTAGCTTATGTTCGTGCTCAATGCAGTACATTTGTCTATGAACTGTTTATAAGTAATTTGGTCAGACAACATGTACCTACTAAGCTTGCTTAAAATGTTTTTTTTTTTGTAAAAAGATGAGTGAAGATCGGTCTCCTCTCCTAGACTGTTAAACTGAGTGCAGGTACAGCGAGTACTATTTCGCTGCTGCGCTACCGCTCGCTGTTACGTGTGCGCGCACGAATGTTCGCAGTTGTACACAAACATTACGGTGAACACGCGCCGCGCATTTTGTTCATTAGGTACTTGAGCGAGTCCACCAAAAGGTGAAAATGCAAGACGTAAATAGTAAACGGAATCGCTTTTAATCATCATAATTTAGAAAATGTATTCCCAAAAGGTTGGCACGGACGGCACAGAAGTACTCGTGGAGTACCTATAAAAGAGAGAAATCTTGCTGATTTTGATCTAAATATCGCCACATTATACTAAAATCACAAATGCGATTCAAGGGTTATTAAAAGATGGTTTTTTTTTTAACCTTTATTCTATAACTTAACAAATTCTTAATTAGCAAAAAGAACATACAAATACGACTAGTTATGTTAAATCTAGGTCCGCGAAGAGCAGATGTAGCGGTGGTATAGCGGTATAGTCCGGGAGGTACCATTGCAAATAAAAAGTCATATTAAGCCGGCTGATATTATCATCGAAGGTTGATCTTATATTACCAATAACTAAACCAACCATCAGCTGCTCAGTGTGTAGCATTGGAAGGTTCCTGAAGTTGTGAAAATAAGTAATAAATTAAGTCATAGTACGCTGGCTGAAACTTTTTTCATAAATAGTTTATACAATACAAAACTGAATAAAATCGTCAGGTGCGTGGTGCAGGGAGTATTATGCGTCAGCCGCTCGCATGAACTTGTAAAACGAAACGCCTAATGAATAACTAACAGAACCAACGCCTGATAAAACTAAAATCAATTTCTCACACACTCTTAACTTGGTGATAGATCGCTATTAGTTTTTATCAGGCGTTCCGTTTTACAAGTTCATACGAGCGGCTGACGCATAATCCCCTCACTACCATACAGCTGACGACTTTTTTTTAGCTTAGTGTGATGTAAACTGTTTATGAAACAAGATTCAGCCGGCGTACTATGACTTATTTCTTTATTTTTTTCACAAGTTCCATAAGCTCCCAATTCTAAAACCACCAAGGGGCGTCAGCTGACGCTGGGTTCCCGTTCACTTATCAGTCATTCGAGATCTACTGAACAAGATATCAACCGATCGGCATCAAACACTACTTAGAATGCAACGGTACCCCCAGACTAGTATAGCGCTATAGCCGAACCTATGTGTGCTATATGTATAATGGTACTTCACGAAATGTTATCTACGTATTAGGTACGCAGTGGCACTCACTCTCACGACTGGAGTGTAACAATATTATTTAACTATTTACATCGATTGTTAAATCGGAAATCCTTAATAGGTGAGTGAGCGGTGACAACATATTTTCTAAAATGAAGAACGAGTCCACACCGTAAGAATTGCATTTAGAATACTTTGCTTGAGCAGTAACGACGGAGCACTTCGGGTGCTCGTTCATTATTGTCAGTGCTCTAACAAGTTCGCGTTCATAGTTCAGGAGGACTGAGCGGGACACTCACACGAGCGCGTCGTGCGCATCGTGCTCGTCGTGCGCGTCGTGCACGTCGTGCGCGCGCTCCGTGCCCGTCAGCAGCGTGACGCTCTCGTCCGCGTCGTGCGCCACGCTGGCCAGCGCGTCGGCCACGCTGGCGGCGCGCAGGGGCCGCGGGTCCACGCCCTCCAGCTGCTCGTACGCCTGCAGCAGCTCCTCCGGCACGTTGTACAGGATCAGCAGCTGCTCGTCCGTCTTGAACTTGCTGATGAGACGCTCCAGCACCTTGGTGGCGGCGTAGTCCAGCAGCGCGTGGTGCTGACAGTCCAGCAGCACGGCGCGCGGCGCGGCCTGCGCTGCAGCGCGGCACACGCGGCGCGCCAGCAGCTCGGCCGACACGTACAGCACGCCCAGCGCCGCACGCACGCGCACCACCTCGCCGGCGGACGTCTTCACGGTGTGCACGTGCACGGCGGGCCGCATGAGCTGGCGCAGCAGCACGGCCAGCGAGCCCAGCGCGCCCGCCAGCACGGCCAGCTCCACGGTGCGCGCGATGCTCACACAGAACGTCAGCGCCAGCACCGCCAGCTCCAGCCGGTCGCGCCGCCACAGCCGGAACACGATGCGTAAGTCGATCTGTTCGCGAAATAACCATAGATACTGTATTATAAGTACTAAATAAATGAAAGGTTCAGTCGGCTAAATTTCCGTGGGTGAAAGAGCTTGCCGGGGAAACGGAAATAAATGAATCATCCTGTCGACGATCAGTTCAATGGCGAATCGGTCTTAGAAGAACGGTTGCGGAATACAGAATCCAAACGGACAGTATGAATCTATAAAGGTTCCATTTTTGCCATTCGGCAACAGAACCCTAAAAAAGGGGCCAAGTGCGAGTCCGACTCGCCCATGAAGGGTTCCGTAGCAGATTGAATGAAAGGTAAATTGCTGTTTACGATTTATGACGTATTAAAAAATCGTTCAAACCAATTTTCGGTGGAAGTTTACATGGTAATGTATATCATATTTTTTTTGTTTTATCATTCCCTTATTTTAGAAGTAACAGGGGGGGGGGGCACATTTTACCACTTTGGAAGTGTTTCAAAATCAAAATATTTTATTTCACATAGGCCTAGATAAAACGTCGAAAAAGGTGCACGGTTCGCGTTGGTCGATTCCATGGAGAAGAACCGGCAAGAAACTCCATGGTTACTCTTTTCAAATCATTTGGTATTACAATATTATTATGTTACATTACAGCATTAGTACTAAAGTATAGGGGGACAGCGTAGGCCCGACAATAGGTTGTTGCTTAGGACTACACAAAAAATGTAAAACAAGGAATATTTAACAAAAGTTAAACAGCATCCGGGAATCTAAAAAGCCCACTGTTCACTCATTTACAAATAATAGGTAAAAAAACATCTATACAAAGATAAAAAAAACATCTATACAAAAATATTGAATTAAAGAACACAAGTAAAAAAATATTTCGCGCGCAAACTAGGTATACCGTTTCGAAAAAAATGATATTTGAAAGCTCAATATTATTTTTGAAGACCTAATGCCATAGATATCCCACACGTACGGGATTAACGGAAAAAAAATTTTTGACTTTCAGTTCTAAGTATGGGGAACCCCCAAAATTTATTGTTTTTTTCATTTTTTGTGTGAAAATCTTAATGCGGTTCACAGAATACATCTACTTACCAAGTTTCAACAGCATAGTTCTTATAGTTTCGGAAAAAAGTGGCTGTGACATACGGACGGACAGACAGACGGACGGACAGACGGACGAACAGACAGACAGACAGTCAGACAGACCGACAGACAGACATGACGAATCTATAATGGTTCCGTTTTTGCCATTTGGCTACGGAGCCCTAAAAATGGAATGAATTATACAAGTAAAATGTGCTCTGCTATCAAAGAAATAATTGAAGTATGTCCGTTTTTCCACTGACCACGATTTTCGACCCTGTGTAGATTACAGTTATTTTAGTAACACATACGATAAGAAGCCATCATTGTAAGGTCAAACTCAACAGGTCACTGGAAAACCTCCGCATATTGTTCTACAAGTTCCGTCGAAGCGATAGATTCAATTAAACCGTCAGAGGTTATCGCGAGTGCGGGTGATTGGTAGCGCCTCCCGGGCCGTCGCACTCGGATATGCTCCCTTAACCTACGCAACTTGTCATTCATGCTCGATACATGCCTTGTGAATCACTCGATATTTACTATGTTTATCTGTATTTACTATTTACATTGGGAGTAATCATTATATTGAAAAGGTTTAATCTTCTTCTTCGTGTCGATGATTTCCATCGTTGTTTTATTAAATTTGTTTCGACGTGGCTACACAAAGAGCATGTCAGGAGGTGGGCCATGGTTTGAGACAAGGCTCTACAGTCGCACTCAGCTTTATCAGAATACCCCCACCGGACCAAGTTGAACCTGCAGCGGCCCACTTGGCTTCTAAGTCGATTTAGAGTCTTCCAGGTGGGCCATGGCAGTTGGTGACCCGCGGAGAGTTTTTCTGCAGGCTCAACATAGTGAGCCGGAGGGGGATATTTAAGGAGCCACAGCTTTTTGCGGGCTTCACCAACCTTAGTGTGGTCGATTGGTGGAATATTCGACCTAAGGAAGCTGTTCCGACTCTTCAGCCTGCCTTGCGAAATCTCCGCATTATAAAGAGAATGGCGTTTATCTGTCTCTTGTTTATGTTTTTCGAAGGAGCAGGCAACCTCTCTTCGAACTTCAGGAGGAGCCACTCCTGCAAGCGGGTATAAATCAGCTAGTGGAGTTGGATTTAGGCAGCCAGTGATAATTCTGCAGGTTTCGTTAAGTGCTACATCTACCTCTCGGGCATGAGCGGATCGATGCCACACTGGGAATGCAAATTCGCCAGACGAGAAGCAGAGAGCCATGCCAGTAGTCCGTAGTACGTGTGCGGAGGCGCCTCAGGCGGTAGATGTTAGCCGACGTAGCAGGTTATTGCGAGCGCCCACCTTTAGTTTTGTCTTAAAACAATGGTGCTTGTAGGTGAGTGACCGATCTAATATAGCCTCCAGCTCAAAGGGGACTTGGGGCACCCCCCCTTAGGTTAGTTAGGTTCCTTTAAACCCTGCACTCGGAAATAGGGGCCCCGCGAAGCGGGGCTCCGTCGACTGCGCTTTTTAGGGGAATATAAAGTGTTTTAAGGTTAGGTTATATTAATCGATATTTCTCAGGAATGGTACAGTATCTTTCATGAGAGTGGTACCACTGGGCAAGGCGGACCCCTCCTTCTCTCCACACCGCGTGAGTTGACTACCATCGCATGCATTTCACGACAATAATTCGAGAGTTTACAATATCGCTAGAGATATTACAACATAACGTTTTTAACAATTTTACGGTGACATATATATTAAATAAAATAGGAGCTAGAACGCTGCCTTGAGGTAGGCCGTTTTTTAAGGTGCGCCATCTGCTTTTCTCCGAATTTAAGTGGAAAGGTTTAACGATATTACAGTTATTTAATAAAAACAAACGATGCTGTTCCTCCACTATGATAGCTACAATGGCTATGAACCGGATGAGAATGTGAATCAAGCCTGACGAAAACAGAAAGATGTTGGCACTCACCATAAATATGACGGCACAGATGAGCACGGAGGATAGACACGCCTTCGGGATGAAGTAAAAGTACTGCGTCAGGAAGATCAGTGCCAGCAGCGTGATGATACCTGCGACCACACGACACACGCCATGGATTAGCTCAATATGTCATTCTTTAAGCCCATTACAAATCAAATTTCACGATATTCAAGTCAATGTAAAGGATATTTCTGTTAATCATATTAATAAAATAGTTTTTTGGTCATTTCTAATGTACAAAAAGAGGAACGTCTAAAACGGTCCCTGTGGTACTCCAGCCGTACTAGCCGTAACCATTACCTATTATATTTGGGTGGTGTTATTCGAAGTATTGGGTGGTGTTATTCGTGTACTGACCGGAGTAGAGGCCGGCGGCAGGCGTGCGCACGCCGCTGGAGTGCGACACGGCGGAGCGCGTGAAGGCGCCGCACGTGGGCATGGCGTGCACCAGCGAGCCTGCCATGTTGCACAGCCCGAGGGTCACCATCTCTTGCGTCGCGTCAATACGTCCGCCCGTAGCTGAATTAAAAATACACGCTTTAAGTAATAAGTTTAGCTTGTTATCTAACAATTACAACTCGCAAGGAACAGGCCTCGTAAAGTCTACACATTCTGACTTCTTATCTAACCAAAGAATTCAGAGAGTTGATGTTTACAGCAAGAGATCTTACAAGATCTTCGGTGACCATGGGTGTGCCTTAGGGTTCACTTCTAAGTCCTTTCTTGTTTCAATTTTGTATTAATGACTTACTTTATCACTATACAGGGTGTAAGCAACCACATCACGAAGTCAAACAAGCATTCTGTACATTAAACTAACTTACTTTACGCAAAAATTATTGATGGGAAATGCCTTTTTATGGGGTGAAAAAAAAATGTTTAGTGGTAGAACTCAATGTAACGCACTTAAGAGTCCTATTACACTTTTTACGCAAATTCATGACGCTGTAATTTTCAGCAGCAGTAAGATATTTCAATTATTTGCTTATGATTAACGATAGTGCCATTCTCTTTCTTGAAAGTTGGAGTTACACATTTTCATATTTTCTTTTCGTGTAATTTACTATAAATTTTTACAAATTCAATTTGCATGAAAAACCGTCGTCGATGGAAGTTTGACGCTCAAATTCACATACACATGTAGTTACATTCAATTCTTATGAAAGTTAAAATTACTAAAGGAAAATAATGTTTTACTTGAAAGTTAGAGTTTTAGAATTACGTTAAATTCCTTGAGTTTTCACAAAACAAATCGTAAAGAAAGCCTTATTTAAGCCAAAAATTTCTTGATGAAACTCTATTTTATCAAATAAATTAATATAATATAAAACTTCGATGTTCAATGAATGGTTCCTTGTTGACTGTCGTTGTTGTGTCTGTGACTGTAGCTTCTTTTTTTTCGTTTTATCGATGGCACCGTAAAATTGTTAAATACGTTATATTGTAATATCTCTAGCGATATTGTAAAGTCTCGAATTATTGTCAAATGAACATACCTATTACTGCTTACAACAAAACGCATTATTTTTCGTGAAATGCATGCGATGGTAGTCAACTTACGCGGTGTGGAGGGAAGGAGGGGTCCCACTTGCCCAGTGGCACAACTCTTATGAAAAGATAATGCACCATTCTTGAGAAATAGGTACCGATTAATATAACATAACCTTAAAACACTTTATATTCCCCCTAAAAAGCGTAGTCGACGCGCGACGGAGCCCCGCTTCGCGGGGCCCCTATTTCCGAGTGCAGGGTTTAAAGGGACCTAACTAACCTAACGGGGGGTGCCCCAAGTCCCGATTATGGGGGCAGAGATACTTCCGTATGTTCAGTTGACAATAATTCGAGACATTACAATATCGCGAGAAAAAACACGTTACATTGTAATATAACGTGTTTGACAATTTTACGGTAACATCGACATTCAAAAGTGCCGTAATGGTCTAGTTGAAATAAATGGTTTGAGTTTGAGTTTGACTACAGAGCCCTAAAAAAGACTGGTTGACACACTTCGGAATACTGACTGACTGTAACGATTGTCAAAGATGTATACTTATGACAGCTGGAGCCAACATCTTAACGTGCTTCCGAGGCACGGAGAAAACTCGGTATGTAATGGACGATCTGCAATCCACGGCCCGACCTAACCCATAACGATCTGCAATCAATACTTCTCTGTTACTCAACATCTGAGCTGTCACCGCTAACTCATAAGCAGTATTGCTTAACCCGTACTTCAGTATGGGTATGAGATGGAGGTAGCTAGAGGCAGATGAAGGGGCTTCATCCTAATCTTTTCATCAACTTTGATCGGGTGGTATATTTTAGTTGAACCGGGACGCCTATCTATCATGGGGGTTTAGGTTTCCGCACTTAGTCCTTGAAATGGACCATTGTGCGTGAGCCATGGTGGCCGATTACTCCAACCAGCCCACCTCCCTCCAGAAGCAGATTAAACTTCCCGGTCTCCTCACGACATCTGCAAGTGATCTTGGTGTTCCCAGGGTCTCTTCGCGAATCTTGGTAACGCCTGTGCACTCCAGGAGCACATGCGCTACCGTCTCCTCCGCCTCCATGTACGCTCTGCACAGGGGACTGTCAGTGATACCTAGGGTGTGGAAGTGTTTGTTCAGCGAGCAGTGTCCAGTGATGGTCCCCGCCACCAGACGCAGGCTGTCTCTGTCTAGGCGCAGAAGGCGCCTGGTCAGCTTTGGATCCCAGGATGGCATAGCTTCCGTGGATTGCCTACAACCTGGTGCCGAGGCCCACCATTTCTCTGCTTGTAATCGGGTGTGATCCTTTAACCAGTTCCTCAGCTGCTTGAAGGGAACACTGGGCACAATGGGTTCGGGTCCTAACCTTAATGATGTTGAGCAGTGAAGCAATTAAGGGTTCGGGCGTCTACATGTACAAGAACGGCAGATAAACTAAGTAGTATACTCACAGAACGCCTTGGCGATGGCGATGTTGGCGAGCACCATGACGATGGGCATCATGATGACGGCGGAGCCCAGCGTGTGCACCATGTCCACGAACGTCACCGTGCTGTTGTCCAGCGACGCGCTGAAGGGCGGCGCCGCCAGCCGCGGCAGGCCTGGCTCCACGCGACCTGCGGACATCGATGGAGTGTTTTCGACTCACCACACAATACCACCCACAGAGGAATGCTCTCTAACTGTGGCTTGTTGAGCTTTGTGGTAGAGTACTTTCCTTGCTCGTTAGCATGAAACTTTCTCTCCATCAGTTACTCCAGTCCAAATAGCCATAATATATCTCTCAAAAATGTATTGATTTTGAATTGCGCAGAGTTGCTCATCGGAAACTTTGCAATGATAATAGAAAATAGGCTAATCGTTATTTATTTATTAATCAAAACTTTACAAAGGCGGAAATAATGCTTCGGACATTTTATACCAGTCTACCACTACTAGGATAATTTCTGACTTTTTTAATACTTCAACTTCAACCTGAGTTAGTTCGATAGAACTTTTGATCAGTATCAGAAATACGCGTGATTGACGTCAAAAACAGTTTTGTGTAAAATAGCCAAAACTTTTTCGAAAATCTGTTAATGGAAAATTGCACGAAAACTTGTTATGTTACTAAAACATTCGAATAGAAATAATTATTTAAGGATTGGGAACTATTTAACGATATAGCCGAAAAGAAGCAAGATCAACACCCAAGGCGATGTAAGCACGTAGAGAGATGATTGAATAGTAAATACAATATTATCGTTTTGAATTTGTTATTTTTATTAGGGTTCCGTTGCCAAATGGCAAAAAACGGAACCCTTATAGATTTGTCATGTCTGTTTGTCTGCCTGTCTGTCTGTCCGTCCGTATGTCTCAGCCACTTTTTTCCGAAACTATACAAGCTATGCTGTTAAAACTTGGTAAGTAGATGTATTCTGTGAACCGCCTTAAGATTTTCAGACGAAATAGAAAAAAAGCAATACATTTTTGGGGTTCCCCATACTTTGAACTGAAACTCAAATATTTTTTTTATCGTCAAATCCATACGTGTGGGGCATAGAGTATATAACCACTTTATAGTCTTTGGTGTGGGGTATCTATGGATAGGTCTTCAAAAATGATAGAGGTTTCTAACATGATTTTTTCCTAAACTGAAAAGTTTGCGCGAGAGACACTTCCAAAGTGGTAAAATGTGAGTTCTCCCCCCCCTGTAACTTCTAAAGTAAGAAAATGATAAAACTAAAAAATATATATAAGATATACATTACCATGTAAACTTCCAACTCAAATTGGTTTGAACGAGAACTAGTGCGTAGATTTTTTTAATAAGGCATAAATCGTAAAATCGTAACTTTTGCATTATGTTACTAGCTGCTACGGAACCCTTCATGGGCGAGTCCGACTCGCACTTGGCCGCTTTTTTGTTTGACATGTCATGTTTTATTCCGACTGTTATGTTTATAAAGGTATTGTTTCATTTTACTAAAGGAGAATGACCAAAGTGGACCAAAATTTGAAAAAAAAAGAAAATTTCTGCCCCCAGATTTACTACATAGCTCATTTGAAAGACTGGTTCAAAAGCTTAATTTTCTTCTATGGAACTGAAAAAATCTGTCCCACGGAATCATAGATATTAGCTGAAACGTGAACTTGAAAAAAAGTTGCACATTCACTTGCACATTCAAAATTGTTGAATTAGTCTGTAACTGTGGGTTAGAATTTGATGCACATTGGCACACATAGTAAGTCCAACATTATAAGTTAACCCACAATGGAGTCAACCCTGGGGGCAGCAGTTTTTTTTTTGGACCAGAGCCCATACATTTTTGGTCATTCTCCTTTCTACACAATGTGTTCTGTTCTGAAATAAATGACTTATGACTTATTTCTAATCGAATGACTCATTAGTACTTTCTGGCGGTGACACGTTGATTATTGCTTTCTCGTTGTTGAGATTCGCGATCTGCAGGGTCAATATTCTTAATAAATATTGTGGAAAAGGCGAAATGAAAAAACTGGTAAGCGTTGTATGATGGTTGCTATTCAAACACAAAAGTCACAAGCATGGTACAATAATTTGAACCTCGAATATCTTTTTTATCGACATTACATTAGACATTTAAAACCTAACAAATAGTAGTTAGAAAGTAGGTTTTACAACATCCGCCCTTAATGGAAGTAAAAAGATAAAGTAGTAATGCTAAACACAATAAAAAGAATAAAACATTACTACCGAACTAAACAGTAATACAAAAACACAAGCCGACAAAAAATAAATAAATAGAAAACTATTCTACCTATTTATCGTTAAACCCATATTAACAACGCATCTAAGATGAGCTATGCGCCTTAAGGGCTTGGTTAAAACATCGGCTGTCATTTTATCCGTAGGTATAAACTTTATATCTATCAGACCCTCAGTAACCTTTTCACGAATAAAATGATATCTCGTATCGATGTGTTTGGTTCTATTGTGGTGGATTGGATTTAGCACAAGTTTCTGTGCACTTTGACTATCGTTGTGCAACAACACCCTATCAGCAAAACCAGTAATGTCACACACTAACTGTCTGAGGAAAATAGCCTCCTTTGCAGCACTGGTCAAGGACATATACTCAGCTTCTGTAGACGATAAGGCTACCGTCGGCTGCTTCTTACACTCCCAGCTAATAGGTCCATCTGCTAGCGTGAAGTAGTAACCAGTGTACGACCGACGGTCATGTACACAATTCGCCCAGTCAGCATCCGTGTATCCACACAAACGTCTACCGACTTTCCTGTAAGTAATACAGTAATCCATAGTACCTTTTAAATACTGTAACACTCTTTTCGCGGCCAACCAATGCGTCTTATCATAACAGTTATTAAACTGACTTAAATAGCTTGTGGCATAAGCTATATCAGGCCTCGTATTCACAGCTAGGTACATGAGACATCCTATCAAGTTTTGGTAAGGATATTCACAAAGAGATGATGGATTACCTTTCTCCAACTTGTTATTCTCTAAAGGTGTAGACATCTCCTTGCAATCTTGCATATTAAACCGCTGCAACACTGCCTGAATATAGGTCTTCTGACTGACCACGATTTTATCGGCAACACGGTTAATATTTAAACCTAAACAATACGACAATTCACCCAAATCTTTTAGCGAGAAAAATTTTTCCAAGTCATTTTTGACATTGTCAAACGAACTTTTTTCTTTGTAAAAGACAATTAGATCGTCAACATAGACTGCAAGTATTAAGGTTTCACTACCAAACTTTTTCAAGTAAACACATGATTCCGCAGATGTTCGTGCAAAGCCAATTTTTGATAGGATTTGATGCAATTTTATATTCCAGGCTCGAGCTGCCTGCTTCAAACCATAAATGGATTTTCTGAGCAAACAGACTTTACCTTCTGCCCCGCGCTCAGTAAATCCCTCAGGCTGTTGCATGTACACCTCCTCCTCTAAGTCCCCATTGAGGAATGCGGTATCCACATCCATGTGCTGGATCTTTAAATCCATTTCTGACGCCAACGCTATAAGGGTACGCAGAGATGAATTTCGAACCACAGGGGCAAAAGTCTCATTATAGTCAGTCCCCCAAACTTGACTAAAACCTTTCGCAACTAGTCGCGCCTTATGCTTGACTATTGCACCGTTCGCGTTCCTCTTTACCTTGAACACCCATTTACATGGAATAACCTTTTTATTTGGTTTATCCACTAATGTCCAAGTCTGCTTATTCAATAGGGCAGTGTACTCATCCCTCATTGCGGACATCCAGTTATCTTTATCATCGCTATTTATAGCTTCACGGTAACTTTTCGGATCGTCACACAACAAATCAACATCGTGAGTGCCATATGAATAATAATTTGGAGGTTTACGTACTCTTTCAGGATACCTTCTTACAGGACATTCAACGCTGGGTTCATCTGAAGGAACCAGGGACAGATCATGTTGTTCACCTGAATGTAGAGACTCCATGTCACCAAATCCACCAGCTTCATCAGTCGCGTCCACAAAATCATCAACTTGCTCTGCCTCCATGTGCACACCTTCTGAAGTAGGTGAAGAAGCAGAAGTAGATGAGATAGAAATCTCCCGTGGCGATGTGGTATCTGAAGAAGTTTGTGAAAAAAGATTAACGACATTAGGGCTCACAACAACTTCAGGCAGAACAGATTTATCCTTCAATCCTGAAAAATTATTTTCAAAGAACGTAATATCCCGTGACTTAATCAACCTCCGAGGGTTTTCCACGCTACGGAAATAATAACTCCTTGGATCGTCTGAATATCCAACGAAGATATGTTCAGAAGCTTTCATATCTAGCTTAGTTCTCTGGCATGACGGCACGTGAATTAAAGCTCGGCAACCAAACACCCTTAAATGAGACAGGTCAGGCTTACTACCACACCACATTTCAAATGGCGTCTTACCATCAAGTGCACGATGAGGTGACCTATTCTTTAAATAAACACTAGTCTCTACAGCATCCTGCCAATAAACTTTCGACAGAGAGCTGTGTGCCAGCAAGGAACGGGCCTTCTCCACAATACTACGATTGCAACGTTCACTTACCCCATTTTGTTGAGGGCTGTATGGTACAGACGTTTCATGTCGAATCCCTTGAGCCTGTAAATAGTCTGTCAGCTCCTTGTTGACATACTCAGTACCATTGTCTGACCGAAGGGTTCGAATCTTAGTGCCAGTCTGTCTCTCAACAAGTGCTTGGAAAGCACAAAAATACTTCTGAACTTCTGTCTTAGATGACATACAATAAAGGGATATAAAACGTGTATAATCATCTACAAAAATGATAAAATATTTATTACCTTTAAAAGATTCAGTGGTCAGGGGACCACAAACGTCCGTATGGACCAATTCTAATGGTGACGACGCCTTCTTATACTTTATCCCTTTGAAAGGCTTCCGGGCCTGCTTACCTTCTACACAAGGTACGCATGGTTCTTTGTCAACCTCAGTATACTCCACACCAACAGCAAGACCTTTTCTGAGTAGATCCATACCAATACGGCAGAGATGTCCTAGACGCTTATGCCAAAGCTGAAACTGGGACAAATTAGTGTGAACATTATAAGCTGAAACACCTTGCGGTTTTACTGTACAATCTAAAGTGTACAATCCACCATAAATAGAACCATGTAAAACAGGATCATTTCTAAAAGAAACATCATTAGAATTATAAAAATTACAGCCATTCGTATCAAAAACAATCGAGAAACCTTTCTCTACTGCCTTTTTGACTGATAATAAATTACAATCTAGGCCAGGAACATGTACCACATTAGAAATCTTCTTGTAATCGGTTTTTGTGTCAATAGTAACATCTCCTAAACCCACAGCCGGCAAACTTTTACCAGATGCTACAGTTATCTTCCCATCACAGGGTCGGTAACTATAAAACCAATCAGCATGTGGAGTCATATGAGTAGACGCACCAGAGTCGATAATCCACTTCTCAGACATCTGAACACTCGGTGCAGACAAAGCCAGTTCCGTGA
Source organism: Xestia c-nigrum (assembly GCA_916618015.1). Taxonomy (NCBI): domain Eukaryota; kingdom Metazoa; phylum Arthropoda; class Insecta; order Lepidoptera; family Noctuidae; genus Xestia; species Xestia c-nigrum. The sequence goes on from OU745249.1 coordinate 26,321,693, forward strand.
CACCATCCAAAACCAATTTCGTGACACATGCATCCATATTCCCTGAACTAGAAGCAGTCAGTCCCTTATCTTCAGAACAACTTCCTGTAGAGCAACTCGCCTTTGCCTTTTTCTCCTTCTTTTTGAGAGGACAATTAGGACTTTTGTGCCCTGGCTTCTTACAACGAAAGCAAATAACCTGCTTGCTAGTATGCAGCGCAGCAACACCATCATTAGTCTCCTTCGTCATTTCGCTCAACAACTTAGCTCTCACCAAATCTGTTGTGACTTCAACGTTCCCATTCTCAAGCGCCATTATCATGGGCTCGTAGCGAGACGTTAGACCTCCCAATATAATAGCTGCTAAAGAACTATCTTCTATGGTTTTGCCAATATCGGCCAGGTCTAGTGCAGTTGTAGTTATTGCTGTTAAGTAGCCTTCTAAATCAGAAAAGTCAGATAAGGAGTACCTGTACAGCTTTCTTTCCAGTGACAGTTTACGACCCAAACTTCGATCCTCGTAGGATTTCATAAGAGCATCCCACGCTTCTTTTGCGGTCTTAGCTGGTCGAACAATAGAAATAGCAGCGCCATCCACAGAAAGGCATATTTTTGAAAGAGCCTTTTCATCTTTCCGTACATCGTCGGGCGTCTTATTCCCTTCGAGAACTCCTCCGCTTACCGTTTCCCATAATCCTTCATGGATTAGCAACATCCGCATTTTAAATTTCCATATAGTGTATCCTAGTCTATTATGTAGTATAGGAATACTATTTAGCGATGAAATAGACACTGCAGAGGACATGTTCACTTACTAATAATTCAACAATCTCCTTTTAAGTTTGATTGTGAATAAATTATATAGAGCTTCGTGCTGATAACGTGTTGAGATTCGCGATCTGCAGGGTCAATATTCTTAACGTGTTGAGATTCGCGATCTGCAGGGTCAATATTCTTAATAAATATTGTGGAAAAGGCGAAATGAAAAAACTGGTAAGCGTTGTATGATGGTTGCTATTCAAACACAAAAGTCACAAGCATGGTACAATAATTTGAACCTCGAATATCTTTTTTATCGACATTACATTAGACATTTAAAACCTAACAAATAGTAGTTAGAAAGTAGGTTTTACAACACTCGTGATTTTTTTAACCGACTTCAAAAAGGAGAAGGTGCTCAATTCGTCGGAACCTTTTTATTGTATATAAAATGTTACCCGATTAACCGAAGATGGTTGGACCGATTATGATTTTTGTTTTTTTTTTTGTTTGAAAGGGTATAAGTACTTCCGAAGTGGTCCCAAGATCATCAAGTCAAAATCTTATCCGAATGATCGGGATCCTGGAGAAATAGAGACTCTTCAAATTTTACAGACACACTCGAAGCTATTTGGGTATATAGTTTTTGGAAGAGTACTTTTTCGGAGTGGTCCCATTTTAATTTGGTGAAGATCTGATGAAGAACTTCGGAGATAGGCAGCGGAACACCTCAATAAATGATAGAAAATGCAGCACCAGTTCATAACATAACATCACGCCGGTGCGCTATGAAAGGGTAAGTACATGTGAATACACACAAAGTATTCTTGAACTGAATGAGAAAAAAATTAAAAACATGCATTAAACGCACACTATGTAAACAAGCATATTACAAGTTGAGCGATTATATCGCTGATAAAAATGTTTGGCTTAATGCTGGTCCTGCTCCACAAGGACAGGGGCGCAAAAATTGATAGCATTAAATGGTATTGTTGGAGCTGCTGAAGATTGTACTTAACTATCTTTGCTTTGTATAGATTCAATGTTAGTATTATATAATCGCATAGCCCATATTGTGTGAGTACTATGTACTGGTAAGCTATCATTCACTGGAAACCTACGGCAGTTCTTGACTTGAATGTGCCCTGGCGGTTGAGAGTATGTCATGTTCACTCAAATGTCTCGCTGATGGTGGCGCGTGTGTCGGACCATTTAGTTCCCTTCAAAATGGTTGAGCTGAATGGTGCTGATCCATGCGTCATGTTCGTGAACGGGCGCTGTCAGTTGTGACTGGTCATCTCTTAGTCGCCATGGTTTATTTGAATTAATTATTTTGTTTTTGAGTTGTATTTTATTTTTGTTTTGCTATGGACACTTTTAACGTGCACATCTTGCTACATTGTTCTCACATAATGTACCATCTCAACATGAATGATGTAACCACGATTTTGTAACAATATTTTGATTTAAAAGAGTGTCCATGGAGTTTCTTGCCCGTTCTTCTCCATAGAGATCTACGCTAGGGAATGGGCAACTACAGTACTTTCACAGTTTTTATGTCTTGTGACTGGGACTGTAGCTACTTTAAATGTTCATTTTTGTTTCGACAATTCAAAAGTGCCTGTAACTGGCCTACTTGAAATAAATGCTTTGTTTTTGATTTTTATATTTTGATTTTTAATAAAAAAAGTGAAAAATAAACCTTTTTGTCAGTGAATAAAAAACCTAAAAAATAAAGCTTTAACTAAATCAATCAAACAAAGGTCGCCGATTTCTGAAGCTAAAGGTGTTTTAAACTTTTTTGTGTTTTTTGAACTCGGTTTTAATGTTTTACTTAGCGTAAAGACCTATAATTTTATACACTTCTCGAACATTGTTTTAATATTACACAAAAGTCCATACGATGGCACGTCACCGCTAGAAAGTATGAAACGTAAATATGGTGTGATTTTTATTTTCTTATAGTCTCTCGGTGGGATAACAAATAAAAGAAAGCATTCCGAGTTCATAAACTCTGAAATATTAAATAAATACAAAATGTAATTACCAATGACAGTGTAATACGAAAACCAGAAGTTAAACAAGAAAATGACGCCAATATTCTGTTTGAAAAAACATTTTTAGTGGCCGTTTTGTCGTAGCCCAACTACGAAAAAACGGCCACTAAAAATGCTTTTTGTTATTCTTGACATTAGTTTGGATACATACAGAAAACGTGAGGTTAAGAAGTTAGGCTCACCGGACAGCTTGAAGAGCGGCTGGTTGGGGTGGTGCGTGAGGTACGCGAAGGACGACGCCGCCAGCACCACCAGCGCGTTGCGACTGATGGACAGCAACCACAACCCACGCGCCAGCCGCGCCCCCCGCACCCGCACGTCCTTCAGCTTCTGTACACGTCACGTAACACACTAGTACTGAGCTCCAGGTTAACATTACTTTATTACACTTTTACTACCACAGGACTTAAGGATTCGTTTTTTTTTTATTCTTTTGTGGAACTGCAACCGCCTTACCAAAATATATATATGTCGCATCGTGGGTGGCCGAGATGCGAAGTATCGGGTCTTCTTTACGATCCGACATAGTTTCAAATAGATGTGGGCATTAACGTGGGCACTCGAACGAAAGATAATTTAAATTAAAATAACTTTATTCAACCAACGGTTTTACAATACGAGAAACAAACACGTGCGTTGGTACTGAGCGTCTGCCAAGGCTGTCGGAGCTCGACTGTCGCAACACTCCGTCCCTTCTACAGCCTTCACTGCATCCCCTCTACCGACGATCGTGTCCAAGCGCTAGGCGCTTGCGTTTCCGGTATTGTTAGTTCACAATACTAATTGATAGATGGCGCTGCTAGTTGCACTATGGCGCCTTCAATCCACGACACGGCCATCCCTGACGAGCACCCGTCCTCGGGTGTAGTACCAGAGTGATGAAAAATCCCAGTAGATGCTCATGCGGTAATAATCACACACATGTACACGCGACGTTACTCAGGAGCTGCGCTCGTTGCACCACCGCTGCTAGTACCGCCATTCAAATTCAGGTAGCCTTATGTCCTTACTTGAACCTCCTGGTATATGTCCTCGTGTGATGGTAACCCTGCAAACAAATACTCCACAACAGAAATTTGTTCCACTCGGTCACTCCTGACCACATCTTTAAGGAAACGCATAACTTGATAATAATTTTACAAAAAAAACAGTTATCAATAACAAAAGATTCCTCTAAGTCTCAATCATAATTACTCAGCTAAACTCAACTAAATCAACTTCGATCACATACAACGTGGCCCGGCTGCCGCAGCAGCTAGTGACACTCATGCCACCCATTTCGTCATCACTTCATGTGATACGACCACACACATCACATAGAGTCTACGACTCCCAGGTCATTACAAGACCAAAACAACAATAGTCTCCATTGAGACCCAGGTCCCCGCCATACCACCAGCTGCCCATCGCCCCCTGAACAACTCACAAGTGAGTTGCAGTTACGACTACAGACAAGTGCGTACAGTGCGACCAAATAGCCATGGTATGTGTCTACTACTCGGTGGAGGTACTTTCATCACCGTTCTCTACGTTGAACTCATTAGGTACACTACTTAGAGGCATCTTTCGTATACGATCGTGAGCGTACTTGTACGTTCTATTACCATTCAAAGATTTCAAAAGATAGCGATCACCATCAAGTACGTCCACAACTTTAACAGGTCCCTTATATTTAGGGCCTAACTTAGTCTGATTCCGTTCTTCATTTTGAATTAAAACTAAATCACCAACATCAAATTTTACCAACTTAGCTAACTCATCATTATGAAAATAAACACCAACATTATTCAATATCGACTGGTACGTGACCCGCTGGCATGTTTCTTAACCTACACTGTGCTTGTAGGCACGATTAAAATTCAAAACTTTCATTTTATGATAATGATCATCATCACCATCGTCATCATCATCATCTACCTAGCATTCTCCCAATTATGTTGGGGTCGGCTTCCAGTACAACCGGATGCAGCCAAATACCAGTATTCTACACGGAGCGACTGCCTATCTGACCTCCACAACCCAGTTAATAATGGGTAATACCATTTGGTAAGACTGGTTGTCAGACGTTTTGGGCCACCGACTACTAACCTAGGCAAGCATGGCCCAACCCAAAGATCGGCCCCAGCGGCTGTTATTATTTAGTCACGAATTTATGACGATCATCGTCCAAAATCTCAATCACTAATATTACAAACAACAGTAATTTCCAGGAACATTCAGTTCCAGAATCAAAATCAAACTTAAAACACTCACCAAAGTGCTTTACGGTTCCTGATGGGGGCTCGACAATGCAAAGATCGACTCACTTCACCACCAGTACTGTAGCACTGTACCAGCACTGGCCTGCTGTCCAGCGACTGGCGATGTGACCCAGTGTGCCACACTTGAAGCACAACACTGAGCCATTGCTGGCCTGCGGGGGGTACGAGGGCTGCCCAACGCCTGTAGCAGCCGGCACAAGCAACCACTTCTTGATGGCGATCGACTTAGTCCAAAAAAAACAGCCTGTGATAACACACCACGAGCACGCATCGGACTCGGTCTATCGGTATCGAATTCCGGCGACGATTGTAAACGATACAAACTCTAAACGATACCAAGTCTTTGTCTTGCATTTCAAACAGTTACAGTCACTAATCACATTCGCACTCTTCACTGATCGTCTTTAACACTTAAAACGACGTGTATCCCGGTTTTTCTTTCACATGGTAAATAACACTTGTTCAGTGTCTGTTTACGAGCACCATGATCACTGATAAACTAAAGCTATTGCGGGTGGGTGTTTATAAGCACACTAATCGATCTACCCTCTTTCTTGTTCATTTTTTTGCACTCGGTACCCGACACACAAATCTCATCGCGAATATTTTTACCCGACTACGGCGAAGCCAAAAAGGAGGGTTATGATTTTATTTAAAGCACTTTTTCGGTTACACACTTGATACCGATTGTTATTGACACTTTATGAGCGACATACGCGGGGTATGATCTCATTAGCACGGTTTGATCTCAATTCAGATGTTGAGGAGCCATCAGCGTCCGAAGTAAGTTCTCGTCTCATCGTGACGTCATCGCTGCATTTTCCGTATTTTCTTTAGCTCGAGTGAATCCCAATTCTGATGTCGCATCCTAGGGTGGCCGAGATGCGAAGTATCGGGTCTTCTTTACGATCCGACATAGTTTCAAATAGATGTGGGCATTAACGTGGGCACTCGAACGAAAGATAATTTAAATTAAAATAACTTTATTCAACCAACGGTTTTACAATACGAGAAACAAACACGTGCGTTGGTACTGAGCGTCTGCCAAGGCTGTCGGAGCTCGACTGCCGCAACACTCCGTCCCTTCTACAGCCTTCACTGCATCCCCTCTACTGACGATCGTGTCCAAGCGCTAGGCGCTTGCGTTTCCGGTATTGTTAGTTCACAATACTAATTGATAGATGGCGCTGCTAGTTGCACTATGGCGCCTTCAATCCACGACATATATAATAAAGATTTCGCGGCGTCTGCCGCTGCAGCAGCAGGCGCCGAGCGCGGCGTCTGCCGGGCGCACGTCGTCCCACTTGGTGCCATGAGGCGCATGTTGTCACATACCCTGAGCAGCAGCAGCACGCTGCAGCAGCAGGCGCCGAGCGCGGCGTCTGCCGGGCGCACGTCGTCCCACTTGGTGCCATGAGGCGCATGTTGTCACATACCCTGAGCAGCAGCAGCACGCTGCAGCAGCAGGCGCCGAGCGCGGCGTCTGCCGGGCGCACGTCGTCCCACTTGGTGCCATGAGGCGCATGTTGTCACATACCCTGAGCAGCAGCAGCACGCTGCAGCAGCAGGCGCCGAGCGCGGCGTCTGCCGGGCGCACGTCGTCCCACTTGGTGCCATGAGGCGCATGTTGTCACATACCCTGAGCAGCAGCAGCACGCTGCAGCAGCAGGCGCCGAGCGCGGCGTCTGCCGGGCGCACGTCGTCCCACTTGGTGCCATGAGGCGCATGTTGTCACATACCCTGAGCAGCAGCAGCACGCTGCAGCAGCAGGCGCCGAGCGCGGCGTCTGCCGGGCGCACGTCGTCCCACTTGGTGCCATGAGGCGCATGTTGTCACATACCCTGAGCAGCAGCAGCACGCTGCAGCAGCAGGCGCCGAGCGCGGCGTCTGCCGGGCGCACGTCGTCCCACTTGGTGCCATGAGGCGCATGTTGTCACATACCCTGAGCAGCAGCAGCACGCTGCAGCAGCAGGCGCCGAGCGCGGCGTCTGCCGGGCGCACGTCGTCCCACTTGGTGCCATGAGGCGCATGTTGTCACATACCCTGAGCAGCAGCAGCACGCTGCAGCAGCAGGCGCCGAGCGCGGCGTCTGCCGGGCGCACGTCGTCCCACTTGGTGCCATGAGGCGCATGTTGTCACATACCCTGAGCAGCAGCAGCACGCTGCAGCAGCAGGCGCCGAGCGCGGCGTCTGCCGGGCGCACGTCGTCCCACTTGGTGCCATGAGGCGCATGTTGTCACATACCCTGAGCAGCAGCAGCACGCTGCAGCAGCAGGCGCCGAGCGCGGCGTCTGCCGGGCGCACGTCGTCCCACTTGGTGCCATGAGGCGCATGTTGTCACATACCCTGAGCAGCAGCAGCACGCTGCAGCAGCAGGCGCCGAGCGCGGCGTCTGCCGGGCGCACGTCGTCCCACTTGGTGCCATGAGGCGCATGTTGTCACATACCCTGAGCAGCAGCAGCACGCTGCAGCAGCAGGCGCCGAGCGCGGCGTCTGCCGGGCGCACGTCGTCCCACTTGGTGCCATGAGGCGCATGTTGTCACATACCCTGAGCAGCAGCAGCACGCTGCAGCAGCAGGCGCCGAGCGCGGCGTCTGCCGGGCGCACGTCGTCCCACTTGGTGCCATGAGGCGCATGTTGTCACATACCCTGAGCAGCAGCAGCACGCTGCAGCAGCAGGCGCCGAGCGCGGCGTCTGCCGGGCGCACGTCGTCCCACTTGGTGACGATGAGGCGGATGTTGTCGCCGACGGACTCTGCCGTGAAGCTCAGGCCCAGCAGGCCCTTGAGCTGCGCCGCCACGATGATGATAGCTGTGGCCGACGTAAAGCCGCTCGTCACCGACGGGGAGATCAGGTCCACCAAAAAACCTGCCACAATATAATACTAGAACACGTTCGGCCTCACATTGTACATATTTGCCTAACCAGTTATCACTGACGTTTAAATGTACATATTTATATTTTATTTATTTTCAGTCAAACGTCTGAATGTTAACAAACATTCAGACGTTTGACATTTAACTATAAAGTTTTGCATGAATTAATTAGCGAGCAGTATTATTTTCTGGATGGAGCCATGCAAGAAAATTGTTGAACATCATTCAAATGGCTTAAAATGCGAGATAATTGTCGTATTAGTTACGGGCAATCACTAATGCAAGAGCATTCAGTCGCACATGTATCGAGCATCTGCATATAGTGTGTCTATCATAAACATGAAAATAAAACAATGCGGTAGCACAAGGTGCCTTACACTACTTCAAGATAAGGATTTATTACGTACAAACGAATTGAACTGCCCGTTGTAAAGAGCCTGCGTCACTAACATGTTTGATTGAAGACTCCCGCTCATTGTTCACACAATGTCTAACAGTGTACCTTATTAGGTAAATATTTGTACAAGATTTATGTGGCATTAAGTGAAATTAAAATGTCGCATGTCATAAATATCGTGCGATAACCAAGTGTTTAGTTAAAGGGTGCTCGACAGCCCACATGTACACGGAGGCTAAGTCCACAATGGAGCTATGCGAGCGGTTCACGTATGGGGAGCTAGTACATGAAGCATGCTGCTAAGACCATTGACTGTGGGTGCCTATAAGTCCCTATAGGGGAAGACTTGATGGATTATGTGAAATACGGTGAAAAATGGTGTCACAAGCTCGGGATCAGAGCTTTATATAGATGGGTACATGGAACAGGCCATGCAGCGGCGACTTGGTGAAGCGAATACGGAGCACATTACCTAAGCGCAGCAGGCCCATGATGAGCACGACGCAGCCCGACAGGAAGGTGAGCAGCACCACGAACTCGATGGGCAGGCCGCGGCAGATCTGCAGCGTGAACAGCGCCATGAGGCTGGTGGGCCCGATGGACACCTCCTTCACCGTGCCTAGTACCACGTACAGCATCGTACCTGAGGAGAGGCCTGATATATACAGCTTGAACAACATCACGCCTGCCGACCCCGAAGAGATAGGGAGACGTGTACTGTACGTATACCTACTTGTTTCCGTCGCATTTGAAAAAATAAACAAATAACAAAAAAAACCATCACTTCTGGCAAGTCATCATCATCATCTCAGCCGAAAGACGTCCACTGCTGGACATAGGCCTCCCCCAAGTGACCGGTCCCTTGCGACTCGCATCCACCGGATTCCCGCAACCTTCACCAGGTTATCGGTCTACCTAGTGGGAGGTCTTCCAACACATCGTCTTCCGGTTCGCGGTCGCCACTGCAGAACTTTTCGGCCCCATCGGCCATCCGTTCTGCGAGCAATGTGCCCTGCCCACCGCCTCTTAAGTTTAGCAATTCTTCGGGCTACGTCGGTGACCTTGGTTCTCTTGCGGTTGTCTTCATTTCTGATTCGATCACGCAAGGAAACCCCGAGCATAGCCCTCTACATTGCCCTTTGGGTGACTTTAAGCCTTTTGATAAGGCCCATTGTGAGCGACCACGTTTCGGTCCCGTATGTAATCACTGGCAACACACACTGGTCATAGACTTTCATCTTAAGACACTGCGGTAAGTTGGACGAGAAGATACCGCGCAGCTTCCCGAACGCTCCCCAGCCGAGTCGGATTCGACGATTGACCTCTTTCTCGAAGTTAGACCTACCTAACTGGACCGTTTGGCCTAGGTATACATAATCGTCTACAATTTCGAGTGTAGAGTCTCCGATCTTGATAGGAATGGGCAAGTAAAACATATCAATTGTTTCATAGCACCGGCCGGCGGCCGCCACTGGGGCGGCGCGGGCAGGGCGGCGATAGCGACGCGATCTGGATAGGAAAACTGCGCGCCAAGTGTGAATTCACCACTACTCGAACATAACAGGCATTGCTGTTACTGTTAATTCTTCCTTATTGGACTTAAGGGAGTCAAAGCGTCTAGATTATTAGTTAGTATCAACATAAAATGTTGCAGAAAGGCATTGACATGACCTATTGTTAGGTCACCTTTTAAGTTCAACGTAGGCATTGAATTACTCAGTCAATATCATAGGTATCGTACTTCAAGAACAAAGAATACAAGGTTTAATAAAAATATTGTGAGAACTCCGTAATAACCTCTTAGCAAACTCCTTGTCCTCTGAAGATAATTTTGTATTAACTACTACCTACAACTTCATTCATACTAAAATAGGGAACCTAACTGAAGGTCTGGTAGAATTAAGACTCGATGATTGAATAGATACGATACGTCGAGAGCAGGGCTTCGGATGGTTCTTTTTTTATTTGAAAGCTGTTCTTTTTTTTATTGCTACTTCCCGTGCCGTGTGGTCTCATTTAAATTTAATTAAGAATCATAAATTTCAATTATCGACTTGCGAATAGCGTTATTTACAAAAATTAGCAATCTTCGTGATCTTGGTTTGCAGCTGGACTCGAAACTCCTCTTTTTTGAAGTCGGTTAATAAAGACGTTATGGTAGATGACTCAAATATTCCTGTGGCCAATAAACGTTTCGGCCTAATTATGGACTTATACAGGTGCAAGAAGGTGGAGGGACGATGGAAATCTCTTGATGCTCTCATTACAAAGCCAAACATCTGATATGCCTTAATATTGCCAATATTTTCTATGTGAATGTCGAGATGGAGTTTTAGGAAGCGTACTTTCTCGAAGTGATCCCATTTCAATTTGGTGAAGATCTGATGAAGAACTTCGGAGATAGGCAACGGCGGAATTCCTCAATAAATGATAGCATGATGGAATGTACTGAGATTGCTAAAATCTCATGTCCGTCTATTGTTTACACCAGATCATAACAGAACATCACGCCGGTACGTTGTGAAGGGGTAAGCACAATATGTGAACCACTAAAAACTGAAAAATAAAAACTTTTTCTACAAAAAATAAAACCGACTTCAAGTTATTTTTCACTTTCTTGTGTGTTCTGGAGTCATTTTTATTTTTTTTTGTATAAAAAGTTTTTATAACGATACATGTGCGTGTCGTACAATTATCACTTGCTTCGGTGAAGGTAAACATTGTGTGTAGACCAGCATGCCTAAGAAATATTTGTTCGGGTGCACCTCAGCCCAGCCGTTCGGGGATGTGATGCGTGAAGTGTAGGTAATGCATTGTGTCTTACCGACGAACGAGGAGTAGAGTCCGTACTGCACGGGCAGGTTGGCGAGGCTGGCGTAGGCGATGCTCTGCGGCACCAGCGTGAGGCCCAGCGTGATGCCGGCCACCAGGTCCGCCAGCGCCGACACGCGGTCGTAGCGCGGCAACCAGCGCAGCAGCGGCACGCGCCGCCTCAACACGCGCCTCCACCCCGCGCCGCCCTTCCGCGACCGGCGCGCCAGCGGGATGCCCAGCTCGCTTTCCATGTGGGACTGTACTGTACCGCTGTCCGACTACTGCTTACCGACCAGTTACACTCAATTATTTAATTCGTATCGTTAGGACCGGAGAGTCGCGCGTCCGAGTCCGCCGTGCGAGCCTCACTGTGCTTTTGGATGGGCGAACCGCCGCCCGTTATAATTTAATTCATTATCAGTAAACCTTTCCGATGTGTAGGTAAACAGCGCGGGACAAACACCGCAGATACCGCGCTCGTTGCAGCGCACTGTGCTCGCTGCGCTCACTGCTCGCCCGCCCGCCGACTACCGTACGTAGGTAGCACCGAGCTACGAGATCACACCCGGCACGTGTATTGCACCAAGCTGCTGTAGGTTCAAGGCAACTCAAGTCTTCCCCTCAAACCTAAGTCAACTATCGTGTCCATAAAGTTTTGTCGCAAACAACAAAAGAGTGTTCTCCCAGATTTTTATATCTATTAAACTAGTAGGTATTTATAGTATATAGCACTAACCACAAGGCGACCGCACTTCCTCTTAACTATCACAAAAATCACACATCGTAGTAGTTCCGCGCCACACAACTCACTCACTGCTCAAGAGAGTGAAACACTGATAGATAAGCGATCAGTCTTTGGTTGAGCTATGTGGTTGCGATAATCGAACCAGACCATTATATTATTAGTCTGTGATAAATGTATAAACGAATACAAATGACAGACTTTTCCTTTTAATTACGACCGAAAATAGCTTTAGACTTGCATTTCACAAGGTAATCGATTGATCGATGAAATATTAAAGAAGTGGCTGTGAGCGTTCGTAGCGACAGCGCCGGCCGTACAGCCGTGCGGGAGTGCAAGCGGCGCGGTGCGCGGACTGCGAGTGGTCCGCGCCCGCCGCCGCCCAACACAACACGTAGGTATTACAACCCCAACCAGTATACTAACATTAAGCAAAGCTACTTAACGTGGGTTGCAAACTTCAGACAGATGGTTCAACGGTCGGTCGGACGAAGTTTTGCATGTCCGCGCATCTTGCAGTCACGGACAGTTTTAAACCGTACGAGCAGTTCTATGAGTACAACCGACCTTACAACTATTAATACAAGCAAGCAGGCGACTGGCGAGGCAAGAGACGACTCGGAAATACGGTGGTATGTCATGCTCAGTGAGTCTTGCTTATTTTAAAGCGGAGTCATGTGTTATGAAAATTCAACAATAAGTGAACGGAGGAAATATAAACATTTAAGGAAAAACAATGTAACTCGAGGCATTTGTTATAGGTACTCCTAACTCCTTTAATGGTATATGTTGTTGCGCATCTCACGCCAGGATGGTGATTAAACACGATCGCGTCGGCGTTACAACAGTGCCGGAACACAGTCGCGCGCGGCCGCGTCCGGCAGGCGTCAGGTGATCGCGACAGATTGGGGCACGCCAGCAAACTGCGCGTTATCTGCGACTTGCTTCAAATATCAAAACCTGTAGGTGAGTATAGTTGAGCGACCATTTCACATAGGTACTCCTTCCTAAAACGACACTTTATCAAATAAGGCCGTATCTAAGTTTCTGTACAATAAGCTATGCCATCACGCTTTCGCAGCTGTGGCTAAAAGGGCACCAGATTTAAACGAATCATTCATCGCGTCACATGATCACTATCCGCAGCCTGAAATTCACCCATTGCTGGGCATAGGCCGCTCTTTTCTTGTGCCAATCTCTACGTTCCTGAGCTACCCTCACCCAGGATGTCTTCCCGATAGAAACTACGTCGTCTGTCCAACTCGCCATCGGACGACCCACTACCACTTCCTCGAAAACTGGTTCTAAACGCACTACGATTAAGTTTAACATGCAATGTACCTATTTCACACGCGTGGATTTCTTTCATTTATCACAAACTTGCGGAAATAAAAATTTCCACAGATAACTATACCAAATTGGTTCAATGCCTGTAGTCGGCGGTGATTGTTTTTTTCATTACCAATACTCGGAAAGTAGGTCTGACGTTGCCTGAGTAGCGGGTTGAAAGTAATACTTTTCAGCCCTAGCGAGAATCATTTTTAACAAACAGCTGTCACATTATTTAAAAAAAATTAGTTCTATTTTCACATTTCTATTGAACCATGTTCCAACTTTCTATAGGTACAGCCACTCAATAACATCACGATGTAAAATTTAAATAACGTAAAGTTTATTATTAACTAAAGAATATAATTTTTTAAATAACTTCATTATTATTTAGTGTTAAATATTTCTTTAAAATAGCATAGATTTGAGCAAAATATTTATCACGTTTTCAATGATGAAAATGAAAAACTTTTTTGCAAAAAATATACGACTTCACACAAAAAAAGCGAAAAATTACTTTAGCTTCAGAAGTCGGTGACCTTTGTTTGATTGATTCAGTTTTTTTAAATTGAAATGGGACCACACGGAAAGCACCAGCTTTCAAATAAAAAAAGAATCATTAAAATCGGTTTACCCAGTCGAAAGTTCAGAGGCAACAAACATTGTCGAAATCTGGGACTATTGAACACAGCTGCGTACCCCCTCAGAGCATACAGGCGTGATGTTACGTCATGAAGTAGTATGAATAATGAACCTACAAGCGATTGCAGCAATTACTGCAGATTTGCCGTCTATTTTTGAAGAGTTCCATTGTATTTGTTGAAGATCTGATGCTGATCTTCCGAGAGAAGATCAGCATCAGATCTTCAACAAATTAAAATGGGACCAAACGAGAAGCACCAGCTTTCAAATAAAAAAAGAATCATCAAATCTGAGGTAACAAACACAAAAAAAAAATACAGACGAATTGATAACCTGTAGTCTGAAGTCGGTTGAAAATAGGTACTGGCTGAATATCTGGCCGGCCGCAAAAAAAAATCCTTGTATTCGTAATGAAAAGCACAGTGTTTACCTCGGGTTAGTCTTATTAAGTCACTCGAACTATTAGCGCCCTCACTACGTTCGTGCGCCATACCCCGTGTCGGGACTAAATAAATTACTTTCACCCCTAGCTAGGGTAACAGTGTAGGTACTATTTTAATCTCGGTTTTTAAATTTCACCCTGTATACAATATGGTTTTCTATTATGGCTCGCTGTTGTCGAATTAAAACCTCGATATGTGGCACTGTGCAAGATTTGCACAAGTACACATTAATCCATGCAAAAATAGTTGAGTTGATAGCCGAGCGTGGGCAGCGTTCGCTTCATTAGTTAGTTCGTACTTAGTATTTAACCTGAATATCTGACGGCATACCGACCACTCCTCACACTTGTTTTTAAATAAACTCCTCAGCCACGTTACTAGACGGTGTGTTTGCGACAAGTGCTCACATGACGCGCAGCTCGGCGCCTGCGCCACTACCAGTACCGGTGTCGCTGTCGGGGCCCGGGAGCTCTCCAGCTACAGTACCTAATCCTTTTTGAGGCGCCGGTGCCTTGCTCACTCATCAATAATACTTTGTTATGCATCTCATCATCTGCCTTTCTTTTTTTTCCCTTCAAGCTTGTTACACATTTGTCAGATTGTATCTAATAATTTACAGTGAACACAGAAGTCCTCCCGTTTAGTTACATGTACTAGTTCACAGAAAACGTAAGCTGTTTATTTACCGATGATTTTATAACATGAACAGGCCCTGCAGTCTCGACATTAGTAACGATGCTGTGGTACGCTAACGAGCGATACATAATAACGAAAAAAATCGGTTGCAATAACAACGCTTGCGAGAAACGCAAGTCTCTACATTCAAGATAATGCGCAAAGTCGTACATTATCTTGACAAATCGATGTCGGTAGGCTAGCAAAAGACGTATTCATAGTTCGGCTTTTTCAAAGATAATTTTATGCCTTTACAAAATCTCCTTGAGTATGGGGAAAAGTAGAAAACATGGTTCAATAAAAAGAATTGTTTTCTTGGAACTTAAACTGAGACTATAAAAGCCATATTTTGAAGGCACAATTTTTCATGAAAACTTGTAAGTAGAGCCAAAAACGTTTAAAAAAAATAAATGATAAAATATTTGTGGAAATTAGAATTTGCCTCCTTGCAACATTGGCTTAATGTCAATTTCAAACTTGTCAATTGGTTTTGTATTGTTGTTATTGTCATTGGAATCCAATATTTATTTATGTTTTCAATGGTATTTTCTGAAGCATTTTTCATTGATAGCCAAGAGTATAACCTCCGCTATAACTTTTTCTTTTTTTAACCTTTGCCTAAAGCTGCGACCCCACCAACATACTTCTACATTCACGTATATAATGTAGAGAAGTGATACTGGAATTCAACCTAAAGTTCGTAAAGTCGTTGTGTTTGAAGAGATGGCTGAAATTCATAAAGCAGTTCCGTGAACAATTCTGAGGTTATTCCGTCCGGATACAGAAATAAGCAAATTCTAGGAATTTTACATTTTCACCCTGATATAAATCGGATTATTCCGAACCTGTGTGTCGAACCATGCCGAAGCTATCAGAAGCAGCATGTAGCGAGCTGTTGTGTCACACTACAGAAGGCCTCCGAGCCGGCTGGTGACTACGGTAAACGAATGACGAAGAACAAGCAGAAAATCAAACAGTGAATTTGTGTAGTGTGTGTAATATTGATCAGATTTTTCCAAAACTATATTTGTGTAATTGCAGTGTTCCAATTTTCGATACACAGCAGAGCTATTATAGCTCTTATAGCTCTGCTGTGTATCCCTAACAACTATAATATGGTAATATCATAGTTAATTTATAATTCTCTACCTAAGAAAGTAGTTGACCTAGGTATCCCATATATTTTTTATACCTTAAGGAAACGGCTAAATCAACCAAATTATACACCATGACAAGTTCCTCAAAAATATTCATCTTACATTCTTCCCATATCAAAAATGCATTGTTCATGTTAGTATTTCAAAAAATTATAATTTTGCGTTGTTTGAAGAGAGTATTTGTGTGTATTATTGTTTGTATTGATGCAGATATCTGTACCTATGTAATGTTCAGTTGAAATAAAAAAAAAATAATAAAGACAGGTACATATGACCTTCATCACATGTTTTATACATTTGGTTTTAAACAATTACATAATAAGATTTAAAATGTGTGAGCGATCTTATTTATTAGTAGAATATTTGAATAACTTTGATAGTAATAAAGTTGATAATAGGAATCGATTGCAGTTGTGTGTTATTTCCATTTAAATGAATCCTCTTCCTACCAATTAAATCAATATTAGCGACGCCTATTCACATTAAGGCGCTCCACCCACTGAAGATGCGTCCCGCCCGCGGTGCGCGCGAGCGACAGATTTTTCCATTGTATGCAAGTATGCAAACAATGGAAAAATCGGTCGCTCCGTGGTTGGAGCGCCTAATTCATGTCCGGAACCTTTATAGGTTAGGTTTGGCTTACGGCCCTAGAAGGCCGTAAGTACAGAATATTTTGGTACAGACAATAGCCCAATAAGCCCGCCTGGCACAGTTTTTATCAATAATTCCGCGAAAACCTCTAGTAAATTAACTTACATTGGTAACGATTCACTTTGCGGGCTGTCAAAAATGCTCGCAAAATATATTCGTAAACTTTACGAAATTCGTTCAGTTAGCTACAAAGATTGTTAGTAAACCGAGGACACTCGTTACCTTTGAGTGTAGAGACTACCAAATATCGCTAAATCTGGATCGGTGAGACTTTGCGACCGAATTCGTTCGTTTTTCGATCGTTATCTATGTCGAGACTGCCGGCCCAGATGACACTCGGAGATAGCTAATGTTCATATTATACTCGTAAGATTGATGTCAGCGCAGAGTGCACACTGCGACACGACACGACACGACAGCGACGCGCGACGTGCGGCTGAGCGACATTGACACGTTCTGCAGATGTCGGGAACGTCTCGCTGATATCTGCTGCATTGTATCTATTGTTTATTGAGATTGTTATCTATTTATAGACGCTAGGCTTTAGCTGATAGTCTGTGACATTGCTACTACTAGCACGGATGCCCGTCCCGCCACCGAGCGGGTACCTACACTACCTACATGTATAATTATGTCACCGTAAAGTTGTCAAATACGTTATATTGTAATCTCTCTACCGATATTGTAAAAACTCGAAATATTGTCAAATTGGAATGGTACAATATCTTTTCATGAGAGTTGTACTACAGGGCAAGGGGGACCCCTCCTTCCTTCACACCGCGTAAGTTGACTACCATCCATCGCATGCATTATCACGAAAAAAAATGCGTTTTGTTGTAAGCAGTATGTTCATTTGACAATATTTCGAGATTTTACAAAATCGCTAGAGATATTACAATACCTATAACGTATTTGTCAATTTTACGGTGACATACCTAGAACACTTTTCACAACGCGGCAACGTCGAGTTGGTGTCATCTCCGCAGCTACGCTGTTGTAGCGAATCTCAGTTCCGCAAGATAAAGTAATAAATTAAAACGTTAATTTTAATCGTTGTTTATAATGAGAAGACGTGAATTAATTATCATTAGCCAATGTATCGATGTCACTATTAATAAACGAAAACTAGAAAAACGGGCGCCAGCTCGAGCAAGTCTACGGACGTACGCACCGACCACCCGCAGAGTTTGAATTCAAGTTTATACGAGAATAGGGAGCAAAGTTGAAGTAGCAGTGCCTGGAGCCTTGAGCTACAGTTGTACCTCTACTGTTAGTGTGGTTGCAGGCTCTGCTCACCACAACACTGTGTAGTACAGCATTACTGCCACTGTCTCCACGTTAATAATAATACAAACGTTTATTTATGAAAAAAGGGCACATCTTACCTACGCCTATTAAAATGCTTTGTCCCGAATGACTGATGGATCAACGCCCAGCCTAAACCGCTGATCGTAGTATTCGTAGTGACCTGAAACTATTTATCGGATGCCTACGTCATACCAAGAATACAGGGTGTATTCTTGGTATGACGTAGGCATACGATAAGAAAGGATTTTCAGAAAATCTTCCCCTACGGAGGTGAAAAAAGGGGTTAAAGTTTGTATGGGACAACGTGATTCCTTGGTCCAATCTACTTCAATGTTTGCTTAAACTTTTTTGTTTAACAGAATTGTTGGAAGACTTGTTTCGTATCTTATTGAAAATCATCCCCTAACGGGGTTGAAAACGGGTAGACAATAATTATTTTTGCGGTGTTTTGCTTCGAAGTTGATATCAATACTCCTTAGTTAGAGCTTTTGATTTAAATTACATTTTATTTTAATACATGTTTGAAAACTTAATCCGATTTTATTCAAAAAAGGTTGAATTCACACAAAACCTTAGTGCAAATACTCTAAAATTGGAATGTCTCGAAAGTCAACATCTTATATTTGAAGGTTTCTTAGCTTATGCAAAGTCATTCACTTTTAGGACACGGCTTCATATTATTTCTAACTAGAACGTCCAGTTAGAAATTTGAAATGGTAAGAACTAGAACATTTTGGTTTTAAAATTATCACCAAAGTCGATGGAGCCGGAAGGCAGTTGCAACAGATCCGCAAGACTTTAAGGCAGCTATATAATAATATGTTTGGGCTCATTTCATGCATCTTGATAAGAACTGTTGCAAAGACAGGGATTTATGCCTTCTGAGAGCTACGGTTGCGAGCGCTGCATAAACGGTTAAACTTACACAGCATTAATGTACGACGGAATTATTACCCTTAAAAAATCTAAAAAACGTCTGCGATAGCATGTGTCTATCTTTTAAGACTGAGTCACACTCTCGCAGACGCAGTTGCGCGGGTCAGCTAGTCTATATATATAAAAATGAAACCCGTTTTCCGTTGTCACGACATAGCATGAAAACGGCTTGACCGATTTGGCTGATTCTTTTTTTGTTGTGTTTGTTATTGTCAGGAGAAGGTTCTTATGAAAAAAAAATGTAGTAGTAGGTAGGTAGGTAGTAGTAGGTAGGTAGTAGTAGGTAGTAGTAGGGAGTAGTAGGTAGTAGTAGAAGGTAGGTAGTAGTAGGTAGCTTTTTCCCTCTTATGTGACGCAGACGAAGTTGCGCGGGTCAGCTAGTTTACAATAAAATAACAATTAAAATATAGCGCAGTTGCTTATTGGCCTGAACTTGGTTGAATTTGCATTTCAGGCTACAAAGCTACCTACTTAATATAAATAAATTAACATTAAGGGGAATGCTCCAAGGTAGCCCGCGAAATTCAAATTTTCTTACGTTTTTTGTAATTTGCAGGGCAGTGCTAAGTTGTATGTTGATAAACATATCGGTCGCGACTGTAGGACGTATTAAGTTACAGAATTATAATCATCAATACAACCCTCCAAGTTCATAAAAGATGAAGAAGGACTTTGACCGTGAAAAATTCGTTCATCGACTCTTATGAAGTTTCAGGGTTGTATTGATGATTATAATTCTGTAACTTAATACGTCTTACAGTCGCGACCTATATGTTTATCAACATACAACTGCCATGCAAATTGCAAAAAATGTAAGAATTACTTATAAAATTTCGCGGGCTACCCTGACGTTTTCACCTTAATTAAAAAGTAGAGTACTAAAATTAAAACTTGCAAAAAATGTATGAATAGCGTATTAGCATTCAGCAGTTTATTTGCAGACAATAGTAGATCTTCTGTCTGTGCATAGATTTTAATTTGTATAAAGGTAATTATAGATTTTAAAAGCTAAAATAATTAATTACAATCAATATTCAACCAAACTGTTCACTGATAAGTTGAGTCTAGTAATGTTCTGCAGGCCCTTTGTTACTAAAGGTAGGTAGCGCTAAATGTTCTCCCCTTCTATTCTCGTCCTATAATTAGAGCGATTCCCGCAGTACTAGATAGTACACGCTTGCTAATATTCTATCGGCTCCCTGCCTATATCCATGAACGGCGGAATGCCAACAAGTGACAAGGAGTCCATGTGAACCCGCTTACTGTAAACACTATTCAATGGTGCACAATTACTGAACTACATAGATGCACACGTTTAGTAACTTGATCTACAATACACACAGTTTACAAATTTTGCCATGAGGAATTTCTTTTGTAGGCGTGTGTATACCTACAGCAAACCTTTTGTCATTTAACTTTGTGGCGCTATTGAAAGTATGAAAGCAGAACAACAGCAGTAGCGTCACAGCGACCGGCGACCTGAGGACCTGTTTGTTATTGTCGACTGTTGCTGTCAGAGCGCTCGCAGAGTTGGTTATAACAAATAATACTCCAGTCTCCCGAATACACCAAATAATTTATTATATTTTTTGCAACTATATAACATAACTATACAATATGCAAGTATATAGTGTAAATGCACCTTAGTTACCGCGCGTTAGTGCTAGCAGCATATATAATATAAATATATACATTCGTATGTTTATAATTAATTTACATAGTTGAGGCTCGTCATAAGCTCAGGTACTTACGCTAAGGTCGCCTTAAGATATATTAGTACTAACAGGTAACGTATTATTTACAACAGCTCGGCCTCCGCTCACACGACTCGGCCGCTACATCACAGGAGCACCGACTCGTACTTATGCAATATAAAAATGAATATAAACAAAAACAAAACAATATGGTAACCATGTGGTCCTGGTGACGCGTTACTTCACTCGCTGCATGATCAGGTCGATCTGCTCGTCCACGCGCGGACTCGTTCCTCTGCAACAAATAAGACTTGTTCAGCAGCTTCTAAGGGCAGGGGCCATCAGTTACACGAACATGCGTCGTGGGCCACTGTCATGGTGTGCCACTGTCAGGTTGGGCCACTGTCAGGGTTTGCCACTTCTAGCTGCCTGGAGTCTCACGCGGCCGCATCCCTGCCGAGCTCGGCCGCACGCCCTGTTCATGCTGCCGACAACACCTTCGTGTTGAGCAACAAAATGAGATAGGAGCATGGGAATGTGCGATTCCGTGGTGCTACATGTGGCTCAAACCTAAACATTCTCGACGCGCCGTACCTCTGCACACTGGCAGCTACACGATGTCTACAATATTGTAATACACGCCACATTACCATCCAATTCTCCCTGCAGTGCAATGTAACGCTCAATCCTGCCATTTTCGGCAAAATAATCTACGTAAACGTACTGACTCCAAAATATGGTGGGTTTGTTTTGTTTTTGGTGGGGCTGGCTGACGGCTACACGTACCTGAAGGCGGAGGGGTGGGGCTGGATGACAGATACACGTACCTGAAGGCGGAGGGGTGGGGCTGGATGACAGATACACGTACCTGAAGACGGAGGGGTGGGGCTGGATGACAGATACACGTACCTGAAGGCGGAGGGGTGGGGCTGGATAACAGCTACACGTACCTGAAGGCGGAGGGGTGGGGCTGGATGACAGATACACGTACCTGAAGGCGGAGGGGTGGGGCTGGATGACAGATACACGTACCTGAAGGCGGAGGGGTGGGGCTGGATGACAGATACACGTACCTGAAGGCGGAGGGGTGGGGCTGGATAACAGATACACGTACCTGAAGGCGGAGGGGTGGGGCTGGATGACAGATACACGTACCTGAAGGCGGAGGGGTGGGGCTGGATGACAGATACACGTACCTGAAGGCGGAGGGGTGGGGCTGGATGACAGATACACGTACCTGAAGGCGGAGGGGTGGGGCTGGATAACAGCTACACGTACCTGAAGGCGGAGGGGTGGGGCTGGATGACAGATACACGTACCTGAAGGCGGAGGGGTGGGGCTGGATGACAGATACACGTACCTGAAGGCGGAGGGGTGGGGCTGGATGACAGATACACGTACCTGAAGGCGGAGGGGTGGGGCTGGATAACAGCTACACGTACCTGAAGGCGGAGGTGTGGGGCTGGATAACAGCTACACGTACCTGAAGGCGGAGGGGTGGGGCTGGATGACAGATACACGTACCTGAAGGCGGAGGGGTGGGGCTGGATAACAGCTACACGTACCTGAAGGCGGAGGGGTGGGGCTGGATGACAGATACACGTACCTGAAGGCGGAGGGGTGGGGCTGGATAACAGCTACACGTACCTGAAGGCGGAGGGGTGGGGCTGGATGACAGATACACGTACCTGAAGGCGGAGGGGTCGGGCCCGATCATGGCCACAAGCTGCGGCACGTCGTGCGAGTGCTGCGCGAAGCGTGCGAGCGCCCGGCAGGCGCGCCACAGATGCTCCTCGCCGGGCGCCCACTGCAGTAGCTGCAGCAGCGCCATGGCCAGCTCCACGCACACCTCGTCGAACACCTGCCACACACTCGTCCGCTAGCTCATCCGCTCGAATACTCATATTAATACACATATAGCTGCGCACAAGCTCTTCGAAGTGCGCTACTATTTAAGTGGATGGACGTTTTATTTTAGGGCCGTATTCATGTCGAACAGAAGCTGCTCGACATTTCTTGACATACAACTTGATGAATTGTTGCAAGCGATACGTCACACAGCACAAAAAACATGTTACTCAAACAATGTTGTGCAACTTTTGTTTTCGATGAATCCGACTTCGTTTAGATATTGTCTGGGTAAAACTTTGCCTCGCGCCAACCAAAACAGTATGGTTTCCGTAACTTCCATGCTTATTAATATAAGTATGGAAGTTATGGAATTCATACTGCTAATCTGTAGGCCGTTCTGAAACCGAAAGCCTCAAACTCGGAACGATTAGGACTGTGTTTTTTTTTAAATAACTAAAAAAAGAGTATTCATTTTCAGTTCACATTCATTGCCATTCATGTTAAGTTTTTCTGTTTTTTTTTTTTTATTTTAGATTTTTTTATCAAGAAAAAAGTTAAAACTATTTTTTTTTAAGTGTTATTTTCTGAAGAGAAAACAGTCCGAATCGTCCCGAGTTCGATGATCGAGTTTATGGCTTTCGGTTACAGAACCACATAAAATTAACGGTGTATCATACATATGTGTCTCCAAAACATAACATTTTAGGAAATAATGATTATTATTACACTAATTGTTTGTGTACATTTTGAATCGGTTTTTTTTCCGTTGAGATTAATTCGGTTGCTTTACAATTGAATCTGCACGGTCGAAAAAATCAATCAGTATATAATATAATTCAATCTAGATGAGGTGGAAAGTGTGGAGGGAGGCATTTGCCCAGGAGTGTTACAGAGCAGGCCCCTTATTCACAACCATTCGACTCGCTTCCGATTCGGAAAGTCGTATGTCTATCTCGGTCGTTTTCATAATGCCAGAAGAAGACAGATATACGAGTTGTCGAATCGGAAACGAGTCGAACGTTTGTGAATACGGGGTCAGGTCAGAAAACAATAAGTACCTAGATAAAAAATCTGTTAATAATCTTTTTTTTAAGACCCGTTTATTGGAAACTGCACTGCTCAATACGCATGGACCGAAGGCAAACCGACAGAACCAACGCATACGGGATCCGTTTTTACCATTTGGCTTCAGAACGTTAACTGTCTACTGATTTGAGCTTTTTTATGAATGGGAACACTAATCGAACTCCGCATATTACGAGGGCGGTCCCATAAATACCCGACCTTACTTACTTACTGGCAGTTTTTATTTGATTGAATACTCTTTTTAGGAAGCGTGGACATTAAGAAATTTAAATTTAGAATTCGAACGCGCTAGGTCATTTGGCATTTGTTCTGAAGCAGATTTAGTGAAAGCTTCCATCGAATTTTTCGACTATGGATAAAATTGGTGTTCGTTACGTAATTCAATACTTTTATTTGAAAGGTCTCAGCCCAACTAATATCCAAGTGGAGCTAGATTCTACTTTGGGGGAGTCTGCTCCTTCATTTACAACAATAAAATATTGGGTGGCAGAGTTCAAGCGCGGTCGCTCGAGCTGCCAAGATGAACATCGCTTTGGACGACCAAATGAGGTGACTAATCCAGAAATAGTAAAAAAATCCACAAAACGGTACTGAATGACCGTCGACTGAAAGTGCGCGAGCTAGCAGATATGGTAGGCATTTCAAAAAGTGCAGTCCATCGTATTTTAACAGAAAACTTGGACATGAGAAAGCTGTGCGCAAGATGGGTGCCGCGATTACTCACAGTAGAACAAAAACAGCGTCATGAGGATGTGTCAGTCGAATGTTTAGCAAAATTTCGGAGCAACAAAGCCGAGTTTTTTCGTCGATTTATTACCATGGATGAAACATGGGTTCATCACTTTACACCTGAGACTAAGGAACAGTCAAAACAATGGACTGAAAGAGGAGAATCAGCTCCAAAGAAGGCAAAAACAGTTCCATCGGCAGGAAAAGTCATGGCTTCAGTTTTCTGGGACGCGCGTGGCATAATTTTCATAGATTATCTTCCAAAAGGAAAAACCATTAATGGCGAGTATTATGCGAACTTATTGCAGCGTTTGAGTGAAGAAATAAAGAAAAAACGGCCTCATTTGTCAAAGAAAAAAGTTTTGTTTCAACATGACAACGCTCCAGTCCACACATCCGGCATTGCAACGGCTAAAATCGAAGAATTAAAATTCAAATTGCTTCCCCATGCACCTTATTCACCAGATTTGGCCCCGTCAGATTATTGTCTGTTCCCAAACCTAAAAAAATGGCTCAGGGGGAAAAGATTTTCAAGCAACATAGAGGTTGAGTCTTTGGTAAATGGCTATTTTGAAGAGTTCGACGATTCCTACTATAGACGTGGCATTGAAGCTATAGAGCACCGCTGGGAAAAGTGTATCGAGCTACAAGGAAGCTATGTAGAGAAATAAATATAGTTTATCGCATTTATTTTGATTTTTCTTGATTAGGTCGGCTACTTCTGGGACCACCCTCGTACGTTATAAAGTTACGTCGCGTTGTTTATACCGTATAATACGTGAAAAAACATCGTGAGGAAACCGCCATCTCCTAGAACCATAATTCGAGGACATGTGACATTTACCAAACTGCAGTGGGCCCGCGTGGTAATAGCCCATACGCAAAATACGCGCTTTGACGTGAAGATGCGGACACCAGCCCGTTATACAATACAATATTACGTTTTATTTGTTGCTTAGTATTTAAATGGTAAACAGGGAAAACCAAAATAGGAACTGTTAGCAGTAGCTTTATGAGATGTAAACATGTTGTGATGGATGATACGACGTGGTTACATTACATGCGTGGAGACTGTCAGCAAATTTTACGACATCTTACTAAGCGGTTCGTGTTTATTGTTTCAAATCAATTGGAGGAGGTCATTTTAATTGAAAATGGCCAAAAAAGTAAACATTTTGAATAGTAGGCAATCCTCAACTTTGTATAATTGTATGCTCTCGAACAGTTTCATTTCTTTATAATCATAAACAATCGTTTTTATATCCTTTCTCTTAGGAGCGTGAAAAAGTACCTTGCATACCAAGAGTGTTATCATCGAAGTAGTCTGGACCGAATAGCGAATGGTTTTGTTCTATTTATTTATAGTTAGTTCAGTCGATACAACCCCGTAAGGTTTTACAGGCTACCGTGAGCTGATCAAGATCCCTTCTCACCAGCAAATAGTTACCACCCAACATCCCGTACAGATAGTTGGTAGGATACGTGTAGGGAAAGGAGTAGCTTTAGAAAAATCATCTCAGGAAGTTTTCCTGCACCTTTACGAGCATCACAGTTGGGGGCGCGGTGTAGTAGTGCAGCAGCATTGCACTCAAGTTTGCTTCGAGTCAGAGTGCTGACAGTAATCTGATAACCTTAAAAGTCACGAGCGTTTTATATAACAAAGCCCGGGCGCCCGCCTGAAAGAATCCTTCGTGAGAATAGAAATGTGCTGTTTGTAAGTCCGACAGTGTTCAAGTCACTCCCTAAGCCTTTACGTTTACTTACTTCACCACCCAATCTATCTTTAGTTGTAATGAATCATCATTATGATGAAAAATGTCCACTGCTGGACATAGGCCTCCTCCAATTGTCGCCACATTGAGCTGTCCCGTGCATGTAATGGATGCGCCGCAACAATTATTATACAACTCTACTGAAACGCTATTAATAAGATATTTTTAGATATTACAAAAGAGTAGGTATGATGGCAACTGGTTGTGAGCTTGTGGCGCGTGCTGCGGCTGGTGCAGCGCGCACAGCGCTACACATACGTTATCTACTGTGGACTTGCCGCTGTGTTACATGTGCACGCACTCGTGGAACGTGCACTTGAAAATTTAATTACCATATGTATAGGAAACATTCGGCATATAATATAAAACTGTAATTTGTTTTTCAAATTACATTAATGTTAAAATTATTTCCTAGTAATACAAATGTAACATGTTTGCCGTTATAATAAATATTACACAAATCGGAAAAAGCAAATCTCAACATAGATAAATATTTTCTTTGTGTCCAAATATGACACAAAAGGCAGTGATGTGGGCACAAGGTGTCACAGTAGGTAATGCCACATCCGACAGCGCGAGCCCCGCGCAAACACTTGGCCATGCGCGACTGTCACCCGACACACTACACACACACTACACGCACGTCACACACGTCCTGTCCTAGCAGGCTAACACCATTCAACAACATAATCAGAGTAATCTTGCAATAACATAAGATTGCCTCCTGACATTATTACCTACACTTGATAAGCTTTACGTACACATTTCGTTTTGTTTGTGATATACATATTTACACAACGATCAGTGTGCATCATTTTGTAAGTACCTAATAAATTTTAATAAATAAATACATTAAGTTTATAAGTATTATATATCTGTTTAATTATCATGTCCTTCTGGAAATAGATAAGAATTTCATGAAAACATCAATATTTGTAGGTCGCTGCTGTGAGAGTGTTGCCGTGAGGACATGACATCTGCAGGTCGCTAGGACTGCTAGGAGCAGTAGTGAGTAGAGTGTAGAGCGCGAGTGCGCTGTGACGTCAGAGCGTGTTTGTCGTAGCATCAAGGAAACGCCACGTACTACACGTACGAGGTAGTGTGTGCACGTTGCGCATTATTTATGGCCGCCTATTAGATAACGATGTACATAAATAAGCTGTTTGAGAGAGATACCGATCGGTTCTCATCTACGACCACCGCTCCCATTTTCAAGTTTTCTACCATTTTTTTATTAAAACTCAAATAATATATTATTAGAGCTGATTATAACGTAATATATGCATATTTTGGGTAACATTTATCTAATTAAGAAACACGTTTAGAGATGATTAAGATAAACAAGGTAATTAATTCTTCTATTTAAGTTTTTGTAACTGTTTTGTATATTAGGTATTTTGTTCATTATAATAGAAAACATTGGATATTTATAAAATACTAGCAATGGCCCGTGACTTCGCTAGCGTGGAAATTTTGGTGTCAACCGATGTGTGAGAATAAAAAGATAGATAAAGTCCTTCTTCAGAACATAATTTATCTCATTACGATCCGATCCTCCAGTTCCTCGCACTCTGACCGCGCTTCAGTCCCCTTATTCACAACCAATTGACTAGCTTCCGATTCGGAAAGTCGTATGTCTATCTCGGTCGTCTGCCAGAAGAAGACAGATATACGAGTTGTCGAATCGGAAACGAGTCGAACGTTTGTGAATACGGGGTCAGATCTCTTGTATTTTAATCCAACCGAGGATCTGTTTTGTCGGAAGTACTGTGAGAGGAATTTATAAGAGTGTGAGCCTTTACTTTGTTATTTTGTTTACTTATTTTAATTTTATGTTTCAATTCATTTAGTTTTAGTTACTGTGGTTGGTTTAGGAAATGCAACAAATGTAATTAAATGAATAAATCAGCCGTTTGGTCGTGAAAAGGTAACAAACAGAGTTACTTTCGCATTTATAATATTAGTATGGATTAAACAAAAAGTTTAAAAAGTAAAGCGGAATGCTGAATGCAAGGTTATTGAATGAGTATCGCAACAGATCACGTCATACTACCTTGTTGATTTTGACACCACATCATTGATTTTGCTGTTTATGAGTTCATATCCCAGTTACACAATGTGTACCGAATTAGTACATACTAAAAAATAGATCCTTAACAGATTTACAGGTGCAGGTATCTAAAGAGTATCTCTACAGCAAGCCATAATTCAGTTGCCTGTACCTGTTAAATTGTTAAGGTACTTATAAATTATGTAATAGTGTGTACCGAACATTGTGTAAAACTATGATATGAATTAAAAACATCGATGGTGGGGTCGTGCAGGAGCATGAAGTAACAGGTGTACAGCATATCTGCTAGGAAGCGCCCGCACACAGCTCTGTGACAAGGTACCAGCGCCGGGCTGACTACACTGTCTACACTTTAGTACACCACCTTTGTTGGCAAATTTACAAATGTGTAAAAGTCGTGTTTACATCTACAAAACAAGGAATCTTGTTTAATTCTTTATTGTTTTGTTTAAGATACATTCTGGCAGCTAATATGATTATTTTTAGATGAGAACAATAT
The DNA here is from genome assembly GCA_916618015.1 of Xestia c-nigrum. Lineage (NCBI taxonomy): Eukaryota > Metazoa > Arthropoda > Insecta > Lepidoptera > Noctuidae > Xestia > Xestia c-nigrum. The sequence goes on from OU745249.1 coordinate 26,350,422, forward strand.
TTTTTTTACATAAAACAGCGAATTGGAGACAATCCATTAATTTATATGCTCATTTTTAAAACAATAAAAAGGCACGGTGCGCATTATGTAACTCCAACTTGGTATTAGCACATGTTATTATTGTATGTGGTTTTAGGCTTGCTTCGAGTTGCGATATTGTTATCGTTGGCTCCAGATAGTGACGCAATTTTATGTATAAAGATTTATAAAATTATCTTATTGCGAATATAAATTGTTAATGAAGCCTAACTGATTAGTTGGGGTCGCAAAGTGACGTCGCGCAGACCAGGGTGGGTGAACGAGCTCGACTACCGATAGGAGCGGCCTCACCCGCCTGGCCTGCTACCAGGACCCCAATTCTGCTATTGCAATAGTGTCACAATGGTCTATCATTGATCTCATAATTGTTCATAGTTGTTGACAAGTTTGGTGATCTACTAATATAAAGGCGTCATTATGACTTTCCAATGGTCAACCACTGACGTTCAATTGAAAAAAGATACTTAATTTAAAACACTTGTTAGAAAATAAATCAAAACACGGGCTGCTAGAAAAACAAACAAAACGTCAGTAAATAGTAATGTCACATGTGACTTTGACAGCTAAACAGAAAAAAAATATATATACTTATTATTGAATTTTATAGTTTCACTTTTTTACGCTTTACACATAAGTTAATGTTTTTTGCTATTTACGAACTTCTTACTACTTCAGATTGCTTTTATCAGAAATAAATAATATGTAAACATATATATAAATGAAATCTGGCATGAATAACTGTTTAAATTTAATTGTATATTTTCGAAAAACCTTTCTATTAACAGGTTTTTATTATAATGGCAATACGACAATGACATTTTAACACTATTGCGAGACCATTGATCGAACCACTATGATGAATTTAGCAGATTACGAACTTTTAGCAAAATGACAATGGAGATCCCACTGTCAATTATGAAATCAATGATAGTCCATTGTGTCACTATTGTAATAGCAGAATTGGGGCCCAGTACACAATGACAGATGACAGTGAGCGGCTACAGCACAGCGCAGGCAACATATGTGAGTACGAAGCGCGGTGCGCGGTGAGAGTACCTTGGACTTGGCGCCGCGCGGCAGCAGGTCCCGCAGCGCCTTGCCAGCTTGGAAGCGCTGCAACACACGCACTAGCGCTGCACCACACACGTGCGCACGCACTAGCGCTGCACCACACACGTGCGCACGCACTAGCGCTGCACCACACACGTGCGCACGCACTAGCGCTGCACCACACACGTGCGCACGCACTAGCGCTGCACCACACACGTGCGCACGCACTAGCGCTGCACCACACACGTGCGCACGCACTAGCGCTGCACCACACACGTGCGCACGCACTAGCGCTGCACCACACACGTGCGCACGCACTAGCGCTGCACCACACACGTGCGCACGCACTAGCGCTGCACCACACACGTGCGCACGCACTAGCGCTGCACCACACACGTGCGCACGCACTAGCGCTGCACCACACACGTGCGCACGCACTAGCGCTGCACCACACACGTGCGCACGCACTAGCGCTGCACCACACACGTGCGCACGCACTAGCGCTGCACCACACACGTGCGCACGCACTAGCGCTGCACCACACACGTGCGCACGCACTAGCGCTGCACCACACACGTGCGCACGCACTAGCACTGCACCACACACGTGCGCACGCACTAGCGCTGCACCACACACGTGCGCACGCACTAGCGCTGCACCACACACGTGCGCACGCACTAGCGCTGCACCACACACGTGTGCACGCACGCACGTACGCACGCACAAGTATCTCACAAAAACATACACACTAGGGAGTGGCAAAAGACGGCCGTTTAGTAGTTTCTACCAGTTTGTCTTAGTGCAATCTGTTACCGTTTACTTTTGAATACAGATTTCGTATCAGTTTGCTTTTCAGACTTAATTTACTTGCCAAATTTTCTCTCTTATAGGAAAGGCATTTGAGTAACCAAGCAGCTAAAATTGCTAACCGTGTTTTTTAAAGGTTGCCCCACCCTAGGAGTTTGTCCTGTATCGCGGGTACATTTACAAACTTTAAACTCACACAAATAAGCAGACCCCGAGCAACTACCCGTACGCCGCACAAATATTTGTTACGAGCGGGAATCGAACCCGCGATACGCAGCGTCGTCGTGTCGTCAATATCTGATATGTTGTGTGTTGTTGTGAAATACAAACAAGAAAAAAATGCATTAACGTGTCCGGTCATGAAATAGCGATATTCTAGGTACTATAAAACCACTATTCCAATACACAGTTTTGTTGATTAGCAAGAAAATGTTGATAAAAAATTGTTAATTTGCATAAGTTTTGTATGTTTTTGGAATTCAATATATTTTTCTGAATGTATCATGTAATTAAAATAGTTGTTATGTAAGTGCGTAGAATATCACCAGTCCAAGAGCGGACACACTGTATACACGGTGTAAACAGTCTCTTGACGAATTCTACGCAAACATTTTTGCTGGGAAATTATTTTTGGGGTGAAAAATCACGTTTTACAGTAGGACTCAGTGTGAAGCACTTGAAACATTGTGCTAATGGAAGAATTACATACTACGGGCAGAGCCGGTTTCACCTAGTTGGGGGCCCCCGCCCCGGCACTTTAATATAATGGGTCCCTCCCCTCCTCATCTTGTCTCGAATAAATAAGTTTTCTTGTGACAGTTCATATAAAACTAAAGGTTAAAAACACCCTTTATTGTTGCATGAACTGTCTACGAACTGTTAGCGTTGGAGAATTTTAATTTTAAATAAAACAGACAAATATGTTTGATGAATCTGGCGATATTTTACGGAAAATTTTATGCGATGCATGTGGTTTCGGTCAAGTGACCACCGCGGCTGACGCGAATATGCCTAAATCTAGAGATCAAGCCTGTATTTCAGGCAAGAAGCTCACTTGTTTCTAAATCCATCAAAGGTTAGGTTAAAATGTTGTCTGAACGTAACAGTCAACGGCGAGCAGTACTTACTGAGACACGCCAACTTACTTTTCGTGTCGCAGTCGCAAGATACTCGTATTAATGTTGCACACAAATGGTTTCAAAGGCCCAAATGCATCGACCAAAATGTGAAGAATGCATATGTCAATGATGTTTCGCTTTAACCCATTGCAGGGATGGTTTCCTTTCATAAACTCCATCATGTCAAACACACATTAACGCCATAAAATTATCAGTCAAATAAAGCAAGACAATAACAAACTAGAAAAACTACTATCAAACTATTAAAAACTTCTATCTGTGTTTTTTTTCAAGTTCTCCGCCTCTATAAATATCTTCTTCCTTTGGATGACTAATATTGACTTATGATGAAAAGCTAGATACAAAATTTTAGTATCCTGCAGTCCTGCCTTGAATAAATTAGGTTTCTTTTGACAGTTACAGGAACTAGGGGCCCCTTGGATCTGGGGCCCTGAGTGGCCAGTGGGAAGGAGGGCCCTGAGAACGGGGGCCGTGGATGTGTTTAAAGTATATATTTCTAAAACTTGTGAAAAAGTGGGAACTTTGATCCCTAAAATCTCTGTTTGTTATGGAGATTTTAGCTACTGTTACGGTATGGTGTGTAATAAAACATTACTCGCAATGACGCGTGTCGGGGGAGCACAAGTGCCTTTCGGATTCGTTTAGTGTTTCTACACACTTTATATGTATCTAAGTATACATTATAATGTAGTGAATTACAAAACACAAATGAAATGATGAGGAATAAAAATAATCAACAAAAGGTTTAGAGAACAAATACCGAGCTAAGTTAGAGGGTGAGGAGTTGTTAGCACATAGTGAGCGTGTCGTTCAACTAACAAAATATTATTTGTTACAATATAGCTCAAATAACACAAACATTTGGTCTCGAGGTGCTCGACCGTATCAGTGTTTGAGTGTTCCTACATAACGTCTTTCCTATCATTGGAACAATATGACACTACTGTGAGGTTCCGTTGTTCAGGCAGGACCTCCCTCAGGCGCTTCACTGATACATGTGATGTTCGCGCATATTGTGGAGCGTATGGACAGACATGCTATATCATTAGTGCGCCCCGACTCGGCCAAGTGTACTTCCACTTGTGTGACGCCGCCGCTAACATCACGGCGTGGTTGACACGTGCGTGTTAGAATACACATCGTGAAATTGATATCACTAATTAATAAACTAACTTAATTAAAATAAGAACGCGACAATATTTTGAGTATTTCATTAGAATTGCAGATTAATTCAATTAATATGTACATAAATTATTAAATTAACTATGTACATGTTGAAAATGTATGATATTTGCGTCTGATCTTTGTTAGGCTTAGCCCAGCTCGTTGGTGAATCAATTTCTCTAAAACTTAAGTAATACTCTTAATGGGCCTGTTCAATACGCTAACATGGACGTGTTTACGCAACTGAATAGAACGCAGTCTCACTAGCCACCGTGACAGCGAGACAAGTGTCAGTCCTGACGTGTTGCGAGATCGATGGCGAGTGTGTATTTATTTTTCAAACGGTTTTCGACGATGATGAATATCATCAAACAACAAGCAGTTGGTTGCGTTATGTTCGCTGTTGTTTTCGACAGAGCAGATGAGATGAGCACAACAGAGTAGGTATAGGTACGTACATATTCGCATGTGTGCGTATGTTCCGTTTTACTGACACATAGATATATGATTGGTGGCGCGTGGCAATATAATCTTGATTTATAGATATTTTAGGCAGAAATACACTCGCATCTATAGTCAAGTTAAAATAATTGTTTGAGTTTAAGTTATTACTTATGCAATAGACTAGGGTTTAAACGAAGTTAGAACCGTCAAAGTCTTTATCAGTTCTAATTTTAAGCAATGACCACACTACAGAATTGAAATAGTATCTTAAGTAATGACTTTTACTCAAGTAATCGAGTTTCATTATTTGTTTATAGATACAGGTGTTACAATGATACAGTATGGCTGGTGTTCGCGAGGGACATGCTCAATGTTTAAAGCGCTAAGTTCGGAATAGACCCGCCCGAGGGCTCTAGGTCAAGTAACAAACACCTAAGATGCTACAGAAAATTACTTTAATTTTCACCTTATTATACATACCCTCAACCCTCCATGTATATGAATGTGTATAAGACTAAATCAAACTGATTTCGGTTGTAAACTTAAAAAAAAAACAGCTAGATGGCGTTCGCATCGCAAGCGATCGCATCGCTTGCGATGCGAACGCCATCTAGCTAAGTCGAGAAGAATATAGGTAATTAAATTTTTCGTTCAACCAGATCTAGCTTTTGATCATACTTGATCCTTAGTAACACTGAGGCCTAATCGAATTAACGTCGATAAATAAAAGACGCATTGAACATATAAAGAAAAACTTCATAAAGAAGAGTGTCATAAGATGTGCGATGTGTGGACACTCGCGTCAGACAGGCGCTAGGCGGTACGACGCTTCAATGAATAGATATTACTGGATTGGGTCGCGGGACCATCTGTACTACTCAGCCGGGCTTCTAACTGTGACTGTTTATAATTTACGTGTGTATTTCTTGATGAACTAGAATCAAGCTGTTTTGTTATCCCCCGTTTAACCAGCCAGCCTGTCTATAGAACAGAACCGTGTCAATCGTCGACCACGCCATGTCATCAGCTTTCGACGTCGTATTTGTGTGTAATGAATATTTGAAGCATACATGTTTAGATAGACACGTGACACGGAGTGGGTCGGCGTGACATATGTAACATGTAGATGTAAGAGAGTATGTCGCGATACAGACCACGGTCTTTACCTCCTTGGTGGCGATGTTGTGCATGAGCGCCGTGCCCACGTCGCGCAGCGCCAGCTCCGCGCTCAGGCAGCTGTGCACGCACACCTGCACACAACAGTACCTTACGTATCACGGATATACACTGCACACATGTGATTAATCTCATGTCACGTATTCAATGTGATACTAATATCATTTTGAAGGATGGAGAGGGAGAGGAATGATATGACGTGACACGGGACACGGTCGGGAAGTGATGATGAAAGAACCCTTTTTTAAACGGTTTTATTTTAATATAAAAGCCTCAGTTACTCTCGATAAGATTAGCTATTCGTCGTCTCGCACATCATTCCGCATAATAAAAATATAACTCGCAGTATTTGATAATTATTTTGCTGTGGAGTTTGCGCTTCGCAAAATGTGCACTTGACGGAACAATGTGTATTTCGCAAAAAGGGGCACTTCTCAAAATTAGTACTTATCAAAAACAGCAATACTCAAAATGAGTATGAATTTTTAAACCCCCTCCGCAAAAACGACGGAGTGTTATAAGTTTGACGTGTCTGTTTATGTGTCTGAGGCATCGTAGCGCTCGAAGTGATGAACCGATTTTGATTTTGTTTTTTTTTTGTTTGAAAGATGAATTGACTAGTAGAATACTTAAAGCCACCACAAAATGGCGAATTAACGATTTTTTTTCTATTAACTTTTAGTACATTGTGTTGGGGGTTCTTTAAATTTTAAATTTAATGTAACTTGTATAACAATGGGTCAAAATAAAATCTTTCGTATATGTCATCGTAAAATTGTCAAACACGTTATATTGTAATCTCTCTAGCGATATTGTAAACTCTCGAATTATTGTCAAATGAACATACTGCTTACAATAAAACGCATTATTTTTCGTGAAATGCATGCGATGGTAGTCAACTCACGCGGAGTGGAGGGAAGGAGACAGGAGGAATCATGAAAAGATACTGTACCATTCCTGAGAAATATCGATTAATATAACCTAACCTTAAAACACTTTACATTCCCCTAAAAAGGGTAGTCGACGGAGCCCCACTTCGCGGGGCCCCTATTTCCAAGTGCAGGGTTTAAAGGAACCTAACTAACCTAACGGGGGGTGCCCCAAGTCCCGATTATGGGGACAGAAATACTTCCGTATGTTCAGTTGACAATAATTCGAGAGTTTACAATATCGCTAGAGATAAACGTGTTATATTGGTATATAACGTTTTTGACAATTTTACGGTGACAAATACACCACTATTGTTGAGACCGCTACTCTCAACACGGCAGTGAGCTCGGGGTGCGGGGACAGCGGGGAGTCAGCGTCACACCACTCAGCTGTTGCACGCCTCCACGCACGCACGCGCGCCACGCGTTTTCTTAGCGTCTTATTTCTTATTTACCATTTCCAATCAACCGTTGTATTTTAATTCTTAGCTTCAATATATCTTGTTATACAGTCCACTACACATTTCATTTTGCTCCACCACAACCTATCGTCGCCAACAACTATCTATAATCCGTACCCTTTTTTTTTTTTTTTTTTGGATGGGAAATCATCAAATGACTTCTCCCACTCTGGGCGGAGCGGGAGGGAGTGTCAGACTCTTACTGACTAAAACCCATCCATGTTCCTTCCCCGCCCTTTATGTTCTGGGCCCGCGGTATCTCTTTCGAACAGGCCCGCAACCCCGGCAGGCTTCGGCCCTTGCGGGCCCGCAACCTCCCCTTATGCTGACATCTCTTTGAGGCGCGCGTGGAACACGAACGATCCGTCGACACGGCCTGTCGTCGTCGTTAGACGGACGGACGGCTAGCTAGCCCATAGCTAACCGTCCACAGGCCCGCATCTACGGTGGCCGGTAGCCACCACGTGGCCCCCAACGCCCGGTGCGTCTCCCGCGGCGGCCGGGAAGAGAGGATCTCTCTCTCTCTCGTTCCGCCACCTCCTTCGCTAGCATGACTGCTTCGCAGCGCGGAGGTGACGGCTTCCCATTCCGTCTCTTACCGGAGCATGGATTGAACCAGGGCCGGACGCGAGAGCGAGCCGCCTAGAGGACACGGCGGTGCTCCGCCCACGCAGGGCAGACTTCCACCGTAAGTGAGACCGTGTCCTCCGCGAGATCCTCGCAGTGGAGACACCCGGGCGATTCCTCCCGCCCGATTCGGTGCAGGTACCTCCCGAAACATCCGTGTCCGGTGAGGACCTGCGTCAGGCGGAAGGTGAGGACGCCATGGCGCCTCTCCAGCCACTCCTCAAAGAGGGGACAGATCCGTACCCTTTACTGATCATATTTATGTAATCAAAGTAGAAAATATCATCATATGCCTAGCCTTTTCCCGACTATGTTAGGCTGGCAGATGATGATATTTCGACAGAGACTCGGTAGAGCGACTGCCAATCCAACCCCCACAACCCAGTTAGTAGTGGGTAACACGATACCTCTTGGTAAGACTGGTTCGGAATTTTTTGGGCTACTGACTACCTGTAAAGACTGTCAAATATGGACAAATGACAGCCGGGACCAACAGCTTAATGTGCTTCCCGAGGCACGGAGGAAACTCTGTATGTAAGGGTGGTCACCCATCCACAGAGCCACCTAGGCAAACACGGCTTAACCTAAAGATCGACCCGAGCGGCTGTTATTATTTAGCCACGAGCTCCTCCGACAAAGAAAAAATGAAATCCCAAAAATTTACTACGAAAATGTTGGTACTTAAATGTTTACCAGCGTTTCATTCCACAATAATCCGCTATCGAGGAAACGCTGGTGGGCGGAGCACCGCCGTGTCCTCTAGGCGGCTCGCTCTCGCGTCCGGCCCTGGTTCAATCCATGCTCCGGTAAGAGACGGAATGGGAAGCCGTCACCTCCTCAAGCTATCGAAGGAGGTGGCGGAGGTCTCGCCCCAGCCGCCGCGCGAGACGCACCGGGCGTGCATGTAGCACGTAGGCGCGGCCTGGATCCATCCATCCGTCTTATGAGGACAAATCGTGTCGACGGCGCCAGAGTGTTCCACGTGCGCCGACCAAGAGGTGACCAAGAGGGCCGAAGCCTGTCGGGGCTGCGGCCAGAACATAAAGGGCGAGGAAGGAACATGGATGGGTTTTAGTCAGTAAAAGTCTGACGTTCATCACGCTCCGCCCAGAGCGGGAGGAGTCATTTGATGATTTCCCATCCGAAAGGAAAAGAAAAGGACCGTAACCTCCGGAAGTAAGAAATATTTCCGAAAGAAAGTAAGTTCACAGAAATCAATAAAATAATATTGAGAAATGATGCGTTGACGTAGATTGATAGGTAATATTTTTAACCTGTATTTTTTACTAATGAAAAACATTAACACGTTGATAAATGAAAATTTGTTAAAAAAAACTGTTTATTGATTCATCGCCCACCTCTAGGAGTACCCATTTTGCGAAGTGCACAAACACTTTATAAAGACATCTTCGAATTTGACCAAGGAACCTAAATGGTGCGTCACTATGTTCTTCCTCAGTTGAGACGGACTCATTAACATGCTTTGCTTTGTGTACAACTGCAGCGGAAAGGTGCAATTATAAATTAGGCTCTAGCAGGATGATGTACTGGTAACAGTACGTGGTAGTACCTTGGTGGTGGCGCGGATGTTGGAGAGCGGCTGACCGTTGTGTTCCCACTCACTGATGTACAGCAGCCACTCCGACGACGAGATGTTCTCGAACAGGTTGCACAGCTGCGGGCACCATGAGTATACACTGGATTACACAAGCCGAGACTAGGACAGCGTCACGACGATAGCGTCTTGTCATTGGTAGAAAGGGAGGGTTTATTTAATAAGCTTATTGTTAAAACCACAAAGACGCGATGCTCTTTTGTGTTGTGCTGTCCATTAGCGAATAAATGATTATTCCATTCTATTCTTCTATTCTAAAGGTGAGACGTTTTCGACAGGCAGAATTTGTCGAAGAACGAACGAGAGCAGACATGGTTCGGTTATGATTAGGGTCGGAAGTGGTGTGATGTTCACAATACGTACGAAGAGCGCGAGCGCCAGCTGCTCCTGTGGCGGGTGCGTGTCGACGTTGGCGGCGTAGTTGAGTAGTGCGTGCGTGCGCCGGTCCTGGTGCAGCAACAGCGCCACGTCCTCGCGCAGTGCGCCCGCCGCCAGGCAGCGCAGCGCCGCCACCCGCGCCGAGCTCGCCAGCGCGCCGTCCGACAGTACGCGCCCTAAGGACATCACCGTCATAGTCACTGTGCACCGCACCGACACACCGCCCACCCCCCCACCCGCCGCACCTACCTATGAACGCGAGGAAGTCGTCGCCCAGCACCCAGCTGCCCTCGCCCTGCACCAGGTACTGCTGCAGCTCGTCCAGGCTCTGCCGCTCCTCCGGTGACAGCGCCACGCCCTCCAGCTCTTTTGACAGCTTCTCAAACTCCTGTACGGCCTGCGTCAACAGAGTTTTAATAAAAATCAGTCAAATAATTTATTCAAATGAGGCTGATAATAAAAGAGCTGAGAAGAAGTGACGGAAACAATTCTCAGCATAAATACATTTACATACTCACAATTAAGCATGAACGCATTTGTCAAGTGCCGTAATGCGAAGCGCCTGACAATAAAGTTCAAGCGAACTCGACGCAAACCGACTGTTTCTTTTTTGTTATTCATTGCTTCGCTTCTATGATTCATACAAAGATTATCATGATACACACTTGTATGAGCATGTATGTATCATTATAATGTAACATGAAAGGATGCCATTTAGTTCGGAATGATTCGGCAGAGCCGTGAGACAAAGTCAATTTAAAAAAAAACCCTTCCACTTAGGTCGAATTGTACAGATATGCCTGGAACATGGTGCAACGGTGGTAGAAGCCGAACGAAGTTTGCCGACTAACACGCTGCGAATGAAAGCCGAATTTATATTGTAATTCGGTAGCATTTGTTGAATCACAATAAGCCGACTTACGAGCCGGCTTATTGTTATTCAACAAAATGCTGCCGAATCGAATATCCCGACCCAAATTAGTATTAGTGTGCACCCCTGAAGTCATACACACTGTGTAGTCAGTCCTATTACATGATATTTTGGAACATCATGATGAATTAGTTTGTAATAACCATTATGTTTCCTGCTCTGTTTAATATCGTTATCCTTTAATAACACAGTGATGTGTACACAGCGGCGGAGTGGCAACGTGACAGACAGTAGTAGAGTGTGTCAGTGCGGCACGTAATCACGTAAACATCCCTCCAGCAGCACAGCGCGCGGCGCCCACGGGACACGTGCGCGCCCGTGTGTCACTGACCATCTAGTTCACACTCGAAACTTCGAGAAGCATGTTATGCTCATCGATCTTCCATAATTGTAATAAAGCTGGCGACTGTGCAACGAGCATCGCACACAAACATCAAACACATAATATATTTAAAGCCGACATCATGTTTGTGTGAGTCATCATGAAAAATCAAGTTTATTTACAGAATTTTTCCGTTCAATTAAACTGGCATTTGCAAGTGTTACGAGACTGATCACTGCGCAAGCGTTTGTAGACCTAGCTGATGGTTTTGAAATGGTCAGATACAAGCTTCGGGTCTAAGTTGTCGCTAACGGGTACATCTGGCGTTGAGTTTGGTAGCGCAGTGCAGCTAAACACGATCCCGTACTCACGTCGATGTCGGTGAAGACGATGGGCGGGTCGCGCGCTCGCTTGCGCAGCTCGTCCTGGCGCCGCTCGTCCGCCTCGGCCGCCAGCGCGTCCGAGCTCGGCCCGGCGCGCGACAGCTCCTCGGGCGCGCCGCCTGTCTCCACTGCTTCTGCCATGTCTGCGTACACACGTCACACGAGCGTCAGCCTGGAGCGACCTGACCACCACGAGGCCCGACACTTCGGGGAACATACTTAAAACCCCGAAGCGAGAGCTACTGAGCGGCATAACACAAATATGGGACATTCGTTTTAGGGAAGATGTGAAAGTATTAGGAGGAGAGCTCTCGCTTACTCCACATTTCAAAAGGTTAGTTACTAACCTCAAAGTTTGTCGACTCGCGCGACTAAGACGAGAGTACGTAACGTGTCCGACACGGAATATTTAAGGAAGCCGAATAAATCACTAACACGGGAAACACATTAAATAGCGATCGCAATATAAGAATGTTGGGTTTGCACAACGTGGCGCACGCGCTCGGGCCGGCGCGGAAATAGCCGCAACATAAATAAACTGAAGAAGGGCGGCTAGCGCACTGCGGCTTGCGGCGTGCGGCGTACCTGTCGCGTGAGTGCTGCGTGCGGCGTGCGGCGTGCGGCGGGTGCGCTGTCCGCGTACAGAATGCCGCGCGCCGCCTGGCGCCGCGCCAGCGCCGCTCGCCTCCTCGCCTCCGCAACACTATTATATTTATAATTAAGCCGGGAGCGCGATCGAGTACCGTTCTACTCCTCCTTACGTGTTCCTATTCGTTTTGTAAACACGCGTCTCCGCGATCCGAGTCCCAGTGACATGCATACACATACATCAGCGGTCCCGAGCTGCACCACATGCTCCTAGGCCGCGCGCGCTTCTGATCGGGTTACTTGAGCGGTACATATTGGGTTACCACTCGCTAAGACGATGGACATTGGACACGCAGTACAAGTATGTGTAGTGTCTATGAGCTAGTTTCCGGTGGTGACAGATTCATTAGTGTTAGCTAGTGAACACGCGGATCTATCAGCGCGGCATCTGTGGTGGTCGTTGCTCCTGTCGTCGGTTAGAGTAACGTCCCGCCCTACTTGTGGAGCGTTCAACTGACCGCCCTCACAATAAATAGCGAGCGAGCTCGATCACAACGTGAACATCGATGAGAACATTATTACGATCAAATTTTCTTTAATTCGTCAAGCGTTACATTACAAAATGACGGTCAAGGAACGCAGCATAAATGTCACACCGCACTTTAACCGTTTAGTCAGCCTACTGATCCGTCGATCGGAATCAAGAATCGTATGAGCTTAATGTTGTTATCTTTCTCAATATTTTGTGCCGAATTACGCTCATCCTATATATTAGTCTGAATTCACCAATGAGTCTCCCTTGTTCAGGTTTCTGACAAGGTCGTCAATTAAACTTCCTCGTCGCTAGAACCACTCATTTTAGGTTTTTCACTTGTTTTCAAGTATCTTGTTTTTACCATAAGGTTTTATAAATATGACGTGAGAAGAAAATGGCGCGCGCAAAACCAATTAAAACAACTTGGTGTAAGTACCAAACAGTTCAGAGACTGAGTTTTTATCAAATTAAAAAAGGTTGTATGATAAATTCGGCACCATGGAGGTAGAAGTAAATAGGTTTAATGAACTTACAAACTTAGTGCACACGATGTTCTAAATTCAATTTACTTTATCCTCTAGCGGATAAAACAGTTTTTGCAGTCAGATATCGAAGAGCAAAAATACTCATTTCGAGATGGGGGATGAAAATAAAATTTCCTCCGACCCGACCAGACGGGTGTTGTGTCTGGAGGGCGATTGTTGTCCACCGTGCACCGGCTGTAAGGTACGTCGGTGTCGTCGCGCAAACGTTACAAGTGTCCATTCAAAATATATGTTTGGATACATAGATATTTTGCAATCCAATCGTAATAAATACACACTACCTTAAGAATATGTTTGATTTACAAATTATTTTGTTATTAGGTTTGTATGAAATACGCTTGCTCCGCGGGCCTCTGAAGTGTAACATCTCCGAGATATGAGCTATCAAAGTTAAAATCGATTTACTAAAGGTGATGCGTGGCCGTTACTTTGAGATGGTGCTAGATGCAGGTTGGTAAAAACAAGGCAACAAGTTAGTTTGTACACGTCATTTATGTCGCCGTGCTGTGTGCTCGGTGAATTTCCGTCACCTTATTGTTTATACTAATATTATAAAAAGGAAGGATTTGCGTGTTTGTATGTAACGAATATGGAAACTGAAACTGGATCGATTTGAAAAATTGTTTCAGCAATGGATATTTTATCCCCGTACTCCCACGGGACCGGGCAGTACACGGGTGATACCGTGACGTCCGCTAGTTAGGTAATAAACCGCTCACCGTCACCGTCAGCGTCAGCGTCGCCTTGCTCCTGCTGCAGACGCTTGCGCTTCTTGTCGCGGCGCCGCTCCTTGCGCGCCAGCTTCTCCGCCAGCGTGCTGCGCCGCGCGTCCAGCTCCTGCGACGCCACTCTGCGACAACACACACCTCACTAAACCCGGCTATTTTATTAAGTCCGTGGAACCAGTTCTGAGTGATGGAACCGGGTAGTCCCGGTTCTGATAAAATTATAATCATTTTGTTTTATTTGCTAATTGAATTGCACCTCACATGGAACTGGCATGAAAGGAAATGTTTCACGTATTATTTTTTCTATTTATCACTGCAGAATTAAATGATGTTTTGATAAAATAAACCTATTAACCTATTTATAATAACGACGATTTTAATTCTTATTAGGATCCGGTTCGAAAAAATATGCTCCAATACAGAAGTCTACAGTATTTTTACGACTATGTCCGATTCCAATTAAAAACTATCATCATAGTTTTCACAATAAACTTTATCGTTTCGAATTGAATAGGAGTGTGTACAAAATGTTTGGGCCGAGATAATTCGACACAATTAGGCGGCAAAATCGAATATTAATATGAAGAGATCGGGTCAATCTTCAAGGTTAAGCCACAGTTACCAAAATCGGTCTGCGGATGGCTTACCACTAATTTCTTACACACACCGAGTTTCCTCAGTCCGTCGGAAAGTACGCAAAGGCCTTGGTCAATTCCTCAAAGCGTTTTTCGAAATTAAATGTTATATTTCTTGTCGGCATAGGTTGTCGTGGTATGGGCATGTGATGCGGAGGAATGAGGAAAATGTTGTGAAAAAGTTTTGAGTATGAATGTGGATGGGTATTTGAGTAGAGGAAGACCAAAGAAACGATAGATGGACTGTACGGTAAGAAAAGAAGTGTCTGATGAGATGACGAAAAATAGAGGCGTATAGAAGAAGAAGACATGCTGCGCCGACCCCAAATAAATTGGGATAAGGGCAAGAGAATGATGATGATGATGATTTCTTGTCGGCACGTTTTATTCAAAAATCCAAATTCAAAATGTTTTATTCACTCAATGAGTGAATAAAAGCATTTTTTACTCATGTCGAATCAGTGAATAAAACGTCCTTTAAACATCGTTTAAAAGAAAACATCGTTTTATTTGTAGCAAACCTTCCTTATAACCAGTAGCGACATCTATTAAGTATTGGAGATACTACTTAGTGCCGCCTATTCGACACTAGATGGCGCTGTACAAATACGTCACGATCCTGAATAGCGGTGTCAAGATTCTCCGTGATTTAATGACCTCCGCTAGTCCATCATTTTGTAGTAAGACTGAACTAGCATTGCATCCGTGGATTACGTCCTACTTGGAATGATCACACGAGACTTTGTTACTAAGCCTGCTTATATTAAGACAGATTGTCATTTTTTTGGATTAGAGGATCAACACTTCGTCCTTCCTGAGAAAAGGTTTTCGGGACTCGTCCTATTTATTTGTACACTTGTTGGAAATAAATCTTTATCCAAACTAATCTTCTCTTCGTGCCGGAAAACGGTGACCACATCCTCTACAACTTTTATTCACTGTTATCGATCAATAAAATGCCCGTGTGAGTGGCGATGGGAAGAAATATATTAAAAAACTTTTTTGCAAAAAATAAAACCGACTTCAAAAAAAAAACAAAAAAGTGAAAAATAACATAAGCTTCTGAAGTCGGTCACCTTTGTTTGATTGCTTTAATTTTTTTGTCACCGACTTCAGAAGCTTAAGTTATTTTTCACATTTTTGTTTTTTTTTTGAAGTCGGTTTTATTTTTTGCAAAAAAGTTTTTATTTTTCACTTTTTAGTGGTTCACATGTGCTTGATAAACATGGAAAGTGCATACCGTTACAATTACAACAAGCCCAAACACGACTAGGACACATTGTCTCATTATGGAGTTCCGTGACTCTTGGCTTCATCATCAGATCTGATGGTAGAATGGTTCTTATTGAACGCAAATGCTTCACTTGTTGTAGAAAATACTAAAATCGCAACACGTTTTCATATAAAATTTGAAGAGTTCCCTCGATTTCGCCAAGATTCCATCATCAGATCCCAACTTGGTGGCTACGGGACCATTTGGAAAGAATACCCTTTCCAACAAAAAAAGAATTTTCCAAATCGGGTGGCAAGCGACGGAGTTATGCCCGAACAAACATAAAAAAAAAAAAAAAAAAAATAGAAACATTCGAATTGAGAACCTCCTCCTTTTTTAGAAGTCGGTTAAAAATACGATTTGGTCGCTTGGAATTGGAACCGCGTGACCCGGTTCCGGTTACCCCTAGAACCGGGTATTCATAATCTAGATCCGGACCCGGTTCTGCATGCCCTAGTCACAGCTATAAGCCCTGACAGGCGAACAACCACTATCGGAACTACAATATGAACTAGCTATACTTTGTTTTCACTTATCTGTTGGTCGCGCGCTCACAAGCGCGGGTGCTGACCACGGGCTCCCGGTCCTGGGCTCAATTCTGAGTCAATTCTTTTCCCTACGATCAATAAGTCAGGAAGTGTAATTGGGAACAAAAACAACGAGATATTCGAGTTACCTGGACGATAATGACGAGGAAGGGCCGCGCGCCGGGCCAGCCCGCGCGACATTGCAATTTTTCTTACATTTTTTTGCAGGTTAACTCAGTCGGCCGTAACAAATATGGCTGACTGAGTTATAACATTAAAATCATCGAATCATGTCGTAACCCCACATAATGACTACTTAAAAATGTATTATTATATATTATTTGGGGTCGGAGCAGCATGCCTTCCTCTTCCATACTTCTCTATTGCTCGTCATCTCAGCAGTCACCTTCTTTCTGGACATATCATCGATGACACAGTCCATCCATCGTTTCTTTGGTGTTACTCTACTCTTCTAGATTTTGATTTGCTGATCTCATCCCTAAAGGACATTGACATTTGATGTGACGTCTACGTCCTTATAGTTGAGATAAATTAATAATTGTATTATGAAGTATTTGTTTGTATTTTGTGAACTTTTCGATTTCGAGCGCCGTCAGTTACCCGGCAAAACCAATGTATCCATACCTATGTTAGAAATTATTCAAAAATATTCAAAAGTGTCTGCGCTCAAGCAAAATCTCAAATAATAATTAACAAAATTGGTATTTCTAATAATAAAATAAAAACAGCGTGGCAGGTTATTAACAAAGAAACTGGAAAGATACAACAACGAGATCAGAACGAATCGTCCTTGAAAAAAGATAATCAGACCATTTCTGACAAGCTAGAAGTGGCTGAGACACTAGAAAGTTTCTTCACTAATATTCCGCTAGAAGTTACAAAATCTCTCCCTTCCTCATCTACATTAGCTGAAACTTTTCTTAATGAAAATTTTACTGCGGGTATACCAAACTAGCAATTTAAACCAATATGACTGTATTGCTACTACTATAAACGCGTTCAAAAGTCTCAACATAAAAAATACTGAAGACATAAGTCTTCATATCCGTCAAGGTCCTTGGAGATATTATTGAATACATTGCTCCTATCCCAACAGGCATATTCAATCAATGTTTGGATAGCGGTAAGTTTCCTGATCTAATGAAACATAGTAAAGTAGTACCAATTTTCAAATCGGGTTGTAAGAGTGATCCCTCTAATTATAGACCTATATCTGTGCTTCCAGCATTGAGTAAAATATATGAAAAAATCATGCTGGACCAGATGTTATCTCACTTTAACTCAAATGGGATTCTGCACAGTCAGCAGTTTGGATTCACGAACGGCAGGTCGACAACGGACGTGGGAGTAAAACTCATCACTCACATTTTGGAACCCTGGGAGAAGTCCCAGGATGCCATTGGCATTTTCTGTGATCTCTCTAAAGCCTTTGACTGCGTGGACCACAATACACTGATGTGTAAATTACACCACTACGGAATTCGTGGTCAAGCTGCTGATCTGGTTCTTTCTTATTTATCAAACAGGCAGCAAAAATTAAATGTAAATGGGGCGACGTCTTACGGGTCTCTAGTCAAGACAGGCGCGCCCCAAGGTTCAATTCTCGGTCCTTTCCTATTTCTTGTTTACATTAATGATCTCCCTTATATGATGGCCAAATTATCAGATATAATTTTATAATTTTGCTGGTGACACCTCGCTAATTTTTAAAATAAGTAGAAAAGATACGCATGTCCTACATGTTCCAATCCAGCTACCTACAGTGCTACAAACAATATACGCGATATTTTTCATAGTTATGTTTAATCGTCAGTCAAAGAAACAAAAATAACAATAGACGGGGCATTCAGAAGGGGTGTGTAGTCCTGCGGTGATGCGGGTCGGACGGGTCGGGCGGGCGGGGCGGGGCACGGGGCGGGGCACGGGACGGGGCGCGGGACGAGGCACGGGACGGGGCGCGGGACGAGGCACGGGACGGGCGCGGGTCGCTCAGGTCGCACAGAGCGAACAGTGCGCGCGCGCCGGCCGCCAGCAGCGCCACGCCGCGGCACACGCGCGCCGCCAGCGAGCTCCGCGGCGACCTACACACGACACACCACGCTACATACTCCGGGGACCTACTCTATCTACACACAGGTCGCACAGAGCGCACAGTGCGCGCGCGCCGGCCGCCAGCAGCGCCACGCCGCGGCACACGCGCGCCGCCAGCGAGCTCCGCGGCGACCTACACACGACACACCACGCTACATACTCCGGGGACCTACTCTATCTACACACAGGTCGCACAGAGCGCACAGTGCGCGCGCGCCGGCCGCCAGCAGCGCCACGCCGCGGCACACGCGCGCCGCCAGCGAGCTCCGCGGCGACCTACACACGACACACCACGCTACATACTCCGGGGACCTACTCTATCTACACACAGGTCGCACAGAGCGCACAGTGCGCGCGCGCCGGCCGCCAGCAGCGCCACGCCGCGGCACACGCGCGGCTCCAGCGAGCTTTGCGGCGACCTACACACGACACACCATGCTACATACTCCGGGGACCTACCCTATCTACGAGCTACGTGTCGTGATGTGACCTATGATACGCGGACCCCGGCGGTCAGTATTTGGCGTTTCGGGATCGCGTATTCGCTGTGAAGCTTGCGTGCGCGGCTCAGCAGTGCGGCGGTGCGGCAGTGCGGCAGTGCGGCGGTGCGACACTCACCTGGCCTCTTCGATCTGCGAGTTGAGCGTGAGGTAGTCGGGGCTGTCCTGCCGCGCGTGGCGCGCGCCGCCGTTCGTGTACGTCATCTGCGTAACAAACATACGATATCTCAACTATGGACAGCTTCTGGTTGACCGATACTTTTATAGCATAATAATTAAATATAATGTTACAATAAATAGTATCTGCCGGCGGTATGTACACAACTAAAGGGGAAATACCCACTTGCTGATAGATATATGTTTAGCGAACGTCGCCTATGAGCACCATAACCTCGTACTGAGCAGGATGAACAAGACATTTGCACCCGCTTCTTCTCAATTTTTCTAACATAATGATAAACACGACAAAATAATTACTTAAGAAGCATGTACTTCATAAAATAACACTCACAGGAGTGTAGGAACTCACATGGGTAGTGTCATGGGATTTTCTTTCTTTCTTGTCATTCTTTCGCTCACGTGGTCAGAGCGCCGACGGGCCCGAGCCGTCGTGACTGCGGCGGGGCGGGCCCGGGCTCCCGCGGGCGGGGTCGCGGCCTCTCACATCGCTCACATTCTGCAAACCACATCTTACATTCTCAATACAACCTGCAATGTGCTGCCGGCTGGACACACTCTTGTATACATAACAGTGACATGACACTTTTTAAAATCAGTTACAAACTAACAGCGTAACGCGGCATCGTCGGCGATGCTCGCGCTGTACGCCGACGATACCGCGTACATCACTAACTCGCTTAACGCTAAGTACGCGGCGGTCAAGATGCAGCGCACGGTAGACCTGCTGCCTGCATGGCTGTCGGTTAACGCGGATAAGATGCAGGCGATGGTCACTGGACTAGTGCCCCTCCCACCACTCCTGACTCTACCAGGCGCCGACTTCGAGTGGTCGCCCCGGGTTAAATACCTGTGTGTCACCATCCGTCCGCCAGGTCGCGGTGCGGGCTGGAGTGCGATGCCAGACGTCCTCCACGTGTGCCCGGCAGCTGCTGGTTCCTCTCGATACGTCTGGAGGAAACAGCAGCCGCTGGGCCGGTGCACCCCGGGCGCGGCAGTGTCCTTCCTTTAGGAATGAGAAGGAATTCTCATCCCTTGGGATTGGCACTGCCGCGGCTAATGACTCTGGTATCATTTGTGTGGGGTCCTACACGGACCAACGGTGGGTTCCTCGGCGTGCCCTCTGTTAAGCAGAGGGCACAGCGGAGGAGTGTGTTACGGCGGGCTCGGTGTGCATTTACCCTGTACCCCGAGCTCACCGTTGATATCGTAATCCCGTTTCGGAGTGCAGTAGATCACGTCTCACGACTCAGCTCAGGGAGCTCCCGCCGCGAGGGTGCCGGGGCTGCTGCGGAGAACAGTATGTTCTTCCGCCAGCGGTCCCGGACGGACGGCGACCGCTCGTCGTCCTCTGAGGACGAGCAGATGGCCTCTTCTCGCAAGATCCCCAACAGCAAGCGCGGGGGGATCCGAGGCAAGAGAGGTAAGAAAGGTCGGCACGACTGGCCGAAGAGGGACGCCACCCGGGCATGACTGCCCTGGGGTTTGGCAGTGAGGCGACTGCACCTGGCGGCTCCGAGGCGGAGCGTAAGACCAGGTTCACAAAGGAGGTAGAAGCCGCCATAAGGGCTGTGGCCATGAAAGTTAAGACTTCGTCTAAACTCAGGGCCATACCCGCGGCTTCCGCCTCCATTATGGCGGCAGCGGAGGCACAGTTTAAGGTGCCTCCCCTTCCCGCGCCTGCGGCACGTGCTCTGCCGAGCAGGTCAAGGCAGGACCCTACGTCCGGACCCCACGGGAACGCGAACCGTAACGGTGAGCTGCCCTGTGACGGCGGCGAAAACAATTGTGGAGGGCCGAAGGCTCCTGGTAGGCTGGGTATCGGCGCAGGTGAAACTGCTCGAGCCCAGACCTCTGAGGTGCTATCGCTGCCACGTGGGACACCACGTGTCAGTGCAGTGCGCTTCGGAGGTTGACCGCAGCGGTCTGTTTCCGCTGCGGTCAGCCCGGCCACGTGTCAGCTGGTTGCAGCGCTGCGCAGCACTGCCCCGCATGTGCGGCGGCCCGCAAGTCGGCCGATCACCGGGCCGGGAGCAAGGCCTGCGCTGCTCCCAAGACCGGAGTCAGAGGCAGGGGAAGGCCCTCCGCCAACGCCACCGTCGCCACTGCCGCTGCCGCCGCCGTCGCCGCTCGGGACACGGCTAGTTCGCCTGCAGAGGGGCCCACACAGGGGGCCCGGGGGGAGGAGGCGGTAATGGAATGCCAATAACGGCTCCATTACGCCTATTCCAGGCGAACATCAACCACTGCGCCTGTTCTCAGAATTTGTTGCTCCAGAGAATGGCGCAGTGGTTGATTAACATCGCTGTAGTTGCTGAGCCGTACTTTGTCCTGCCCAGGGAAGACTGGGTGGCAAACCTTGACGGCTCAGTGACCATAGTGTCATCGGCCGCCGCCGATACCCCGACCCTTGAAAGTGTCAGGAGGGGTCGGGGGTGCGTAGCAGCACGGTTCGGGGAGATCGTCGTGGTGGGAGTCTACTTCTCCCCGAGCCGAACTCTCGCCGAGTTCCACAACTCTCTGGAAGAGTTGAGTGTCGTCGTCGGGAGCCATTCACTCCCCGTGGTTGTCCTCGGGGACTTCAATGCCAAGAATTTGGCTTGGGGTTCTCGTTGCACAGACGTGCGGGGAAGGATGGTGGAGGACTGGGCTCTGGAGATGGGCCTGGTTGTCTTTAATCGGGGTTCTGTTCCCACGTGTGTGCGGATGCGGGGCGAGTCGTTGGTGGACATTTCGTTCGCTAGCCCCGCTCTGTCGCCGCGTGTCGTTGACTGGCGTGTCATGGAGGGGGGGAGACATATTCCGACCACCGGTACATCCGGTTTGACGTCTCCACCCAGTCCTCAAGCGCGCCAATCCAACAGGCCCCGAGTGGTCCTCGTTGGGCGCTGAAGCAGCTGGACCGGGAGCTCCTCCTGGAAGCCTCGATCGTGCAGGCCTGGGTGACATCACCGGACAGGCCTGCCGACGTTAACAGTGAGGCAGAGTGGTTCCAGGAGGCCATGTCAGACATATGCGACGTGGCAATGCCCTGAGTCCGGCCAGGAAGCGCCCGACGCCAGGTGTACTGGTGGTCGCGCGAAATAACGTCTCTTCGTGAGGCGTGTGTTGCTACGCGGCGCCCATACACCAGGCATCGCAGGCTCCGCATCCGCCGGCCGGATGCGGCAGCCATTGAGGCGGAGCTGCGGGCCAGGGAACTGGCCCGCTTGGAGATGCTGGAGAGTCTCGACAGAGATCCGTGGGGGCGCCCTTACAAGATGGTGCGGAATAAACTCCGCACCTGGGCCCCCCCGCTGACGCAGAGTCTCCGGCCTGACCTCCTGGAGGACGTGGTGAGCGCTCTGTTCCCCTCGCGGGGGGAACATCCGCCCCATATGGCTCCGCCACCTGCGGTGCCGGAAGAGGACCCAAGCGACGACGACGACACTCCGGAAGTGACTGGGGTAGACCTGAGAGTGGCGGTAGGTAGGCTTAAGGCCAAAAATACCGCATTTTTGGCCTGGCTTGCCTGGCAAAGTCTGGGTCCTGGCCTCGGATGCGGAGGCTCTCGGGCCCCGACTGAAAGGGCTCTTCAGCTCATGCTTGGAGAGAGGCCAGTTCCCACTTCGATGGAAGACGGGGAAACTGGTCCTCATCCAAAAGCCGGGGCGCCCTGCAGACTCTCCGTCCGCATTTCGGCCCATCGTGCTGCTCGACGAGGTGGGCAAGCTCTATGAGAGAGTTATTGCAAACCACCTCGCCGAGCACCTTGAGAGGATGGGGGCGAAGTTTGCGGAGGACCAGTTTCATTTCCGTAAGGGGCGCTCTACAGTGGACGCAATCATGCGCGTGAGATCTCTCAGGTCGGGGGATGCGGTATCCCGGGGCGGAGTCGTCTTGGCGGTGTCTCTCGACATCGCCAACGCCTTCAACTCCCTACCCTGGAGCTGCATCAGGGAGGCACTCCGGTATCACCGGGTGCCGACCTAACTCCGTCGTGTGGTCGGGAACTACCTGACGGACAGGGCCGTCATCTACCGCAGTCGCTGCGGAGAATGGAACCAGCGAGAGATGTCGTGCGGTGTCCCACAGGGATCGGTTCTGGGACCGCCCCTGTGGAACATCGGTTACGACTGGGTGCTGCGCGCAGACCTCCCTAGTGGTGTCAGCGTCGTTTGCTACGCAGACGACACCCTGGTGCTGGCACAGGGGAGGTCGCACGAGGCGGCGGCCGAAACTATGACACGCGGGGTTGCGATAGTCGCTGAGATGATACGGCAACTGGGTCTCGAGGTGGCACTGCACAAGTCCGAGGCCATGTGCTTTCATGGGCCTCGGAACACGCCACCGTCGGGATCCACACTGACGGTAGGAGGGGTATCCATCGGCATCGAGTCGACTTTGAAGTACCTAGGACTCGTCCTCGACACTCACACACTCGACACACTTCGTGGAGCACTTCCGACGTTTGGCCCCCAGGCTGGAACGGACCGACGACGCTGCCTTCAGGCGGCTCCTGCCCAACCTTGAGGGGGCCAAACGCCTACTGCCGCATGCTCTACGCGGGGGTCGTGCGGTCCATGGCCCTTTACGGGGCCCCAGTGTAGGCGCGTTCCTTAAAGCGGCGAGCCGCTAATTATCTGAACGCGCCCCAAAAAGCCTCCACACGATCTCTCGCGAGGCGGCGGCCCTGCTTGCCGGATTGCCGCCATGGGATATGGAGGCGATAGTCCTCGCGCGCCTACACGAATGGCGCGCGGAGTTACTATGCCGGCGGGGAAACTGCGCTGCCGCGGCAAATCAGTCTTTTTTGATTTCACATGTGGTGAAAAGCAGGGATGTATTCTTGCGCCGATAGTCTTAACTCTGTAATTTGCCGTCGCCATTCGAGAAACCCTGTAACGTACTTCAGTGGCAGCGGATTCGTTTTCGAACCGATGGCAATTTATTCAACCTTGTGTGTGCTGGATGCCAGCAGCTCCTCGGACTGCGCCGCATATTCTGATAGTATGGGTAGGGGGCTAGGTAAATTAATTAGTAATAACCTGAGTTATTGTACCCCAGGTAAAACAATTGTATGCCAGGGTCAACCTACAAACAGGTTATGGCATCTGTAACAAAAAGTATTTGTGATCCTAGTACCACCATTACTATATGTGTTGGGAATAGTTCAAGGGTTAAAAAGGAAGACATCACTATGTTTCAGAGTTGTTAAAGTTAAATTGTAAAAAAAGTCATTTTGTGTGCTTTTCCATATTTTGAAAATTTTGGAAACAGAAAAAACAATTATATTTACATGCTAAGTAAACACGTACATTTTTTAGTAGGTCACTATTCTCTCTATTATTAATTTCTTGATATTAACACTTTTATTGATAATCTTAGATCAACTCGGGGTAAAGTGTATCTACCTATTAGTTGTAGACACAAAATAGCTCGGCTATTAGCTTTTAATATTCACACAGACATAAGTAGTATGTCTAAGTTTTGTTCTATTATTCATACTGCGACTATTAGTACTATGCTTATTAATTATGAGAATTTTATGGATGGGAACTGTCTTGTGTTGAGCTAGATAAGCATGTAATTGTGTGTGTGTACAGACCCCCAAACTATCAAAACTTTTCCTTATTTGAATCAATAATGGAAGATGTCCTGGCAAAACTTACAACCAGTAATAAATCTACAATTATTTGTGGTGACTTCAATATCAATATTTTAGAAGATAATTCAAATAGCAGTCGGTTATTAAATCTTTTTAAGTCTTTTGACTTGACTAACGTTTTTATAGAACCCACTCGAGTCACCCCTTCTTCTGCTACTTGTATAGATAATGTTTTCTGCGATTGTGAATACTTAGATAGAGCCGTAGTAAATAGTCTGCCGTCTGACCATAGCGGACAAACTGTAACTTTCAGGTGTAATACACCATTGCAAAAAGTTGATATTAAATTTAGACCTATAACTTCTAGTAAATTAAATAGGTACAATATTTCCCTACAGAACAAGTTAAGTGTTATGACTTTATGAGCCATGACGATATTAATATAAATCAATTCTATGATCATTTCTTTTCAATTGTTCACACTGAATTCAATAAAACTTTTGAAAAGAAGACTAAAAGCATTTGCCCTAAAGGACCATGGGCAAAAATGTATGAAGCCTGGGCTCACCCACCAACAGAGATAAGATCACTTTAAATATACTTGTACAACACTAAATATAAAGATATAAACTCATTTTTGTGAAGAATCCATGGGGTTATTTTGCTATAAATATTTTTCTCCTACCATAAATAAGCTATAAATCCTTCAAAGTAATGCTGTTAAGAAGTTGTAGTTTTTGTTGTTTGACATCTTAGACTTGTTTTAATTCCAGGTGTAAAAAATACATCTATACTAATATTATAAAGCTGAAGAGTGTTTGTTTGAACGCGCTAATCTCAGGAACTACTGGTTCGAATTGAAAAATTATTTTTGTGTTGGTTAGTCCGGCCTATGCCTTCCTCGATATATCTGTATATAACATCACGCTACGACCCTTAGGGGCTGAGCAGCGGGTGACACCGCGAGGAACAGTTGGTAAAAAAATAAAACAGCTGTTATCAGTTAAAAATATTTTTATTAACATTTCAATCAATATCAATAATAATATCGTTTAGATGACCTGCCGGTGGATTAAATTGTATGTGCCTACCTAACCCTAGATACCATATTATTGAAATGGTATGTGCACAAGTTCCTACTGTGCGTCTACCTGTTAGGCACGAGCAGTAATAATGAGCGATGGCGTCTGGACCTATTTCATTTCTGTTGACCAGAATATATACGTAATATGTACGTGCTCGAACATGTCTGGATTGTATTCTTCCTCTTAATAGCCACACATTTTGGTGATGGATATTGCATGCTGCTAAATCGTTTAATTCATTTTCACGATATATTTCTATAGTATATAAACCATTGCGTAAATGTTCGCTGCAATATGATTTAGCAAGTTCGATTTGATATGACCCAAGGGATATCATAAAAATCTCATTTATTGTTAGCCGAGGAAAGTCTTCCAACTGATTGGCTTCCATTGTAATAAATGCGGCTCTTTGTCTGTTAAGGTTCCTTAGCTGTACATAGTCGTACAAAAGATTAGGTGTATGGAGCCTTTCATTGGCTATTCTTAAAATGTAATTTGCATGTTCATTATCAACCGCTACCTGGTAAAATGCGTTAATAAGAGCGGCCGCAATTTTAAAATCAACAAATAAATGCGGCAAGGCTCTATTGAAGTAGTCCTGTCGCAGTAGTTTAAATCTATTTTTAAACTTTCCATTTACGGCTTCTACAACCCACCGACACAATGTTATTAATCGTGATTTGTTTGCTTGAATTGTTGTCAATTGAGTTTCAAATCTGTCTTTTGTCGCGGGGATGTGTGCCTCATATCCCAATGCCTGTAAGTTTTCTAGGCTATCTCGAAAGCCCCTGTCCAAGATGAACACATCGTTCTGGTGAAACATCCAGTGGAAAAGATTTTCCTCGTTGTTTAGTATATTGTTCATTATTGATGCATCAGAGTCCGTAGCTGCATATGGACCATAAACTTCGATAATGTAGCCGTCACTACATACCATCAGAAAAGGTTTCAAAAGGTTTTGAAACTTGTGCAAGCTGTAAGTTTTTCTCTGAAATAAAAAGTTAGAGCTTTTTTCTATGTACATATAGGTGCCGTCAGCTATAACAACGGCTTTTGTATTTTCTTCGTTGCCAAACAAGCCTTTTGCTAATAGCAGATTTCTTTGCAGTATATTTTCTCGCGAAATATGACCAATACCGAGGTGTCTGTTAACGAAGTCATTCATTAAACATTCTCTAGCTATTACAAGTTTTCGTTCCAGTGTTCGGCGAGATATATTGAACAATGTTGACAATCTCTCGTTTGACTCTCCTGTTCTTAGTTTGGTCATATAGATACCGAGGACAGTCCGTGGACGATTACTTCTTTGTGTTAGAGAAGGCGTCTCTACCAAAATTCTATTAAACTGTTGCAAGTTTAGTCATGTCCAAAAATATAAGTCATTATCCGTTAATGCAGCCTCTAACTCAAAATCAAATCTCTGGCCTTGCGTAATGGTTCTTACCAGCATGTTAGTCATATCTGTGATCTGACGTACATCAAAGTTATGCGTAGTGTTGCAATGATCAATCAACAAGTTCCAACTGTCGTTACCCATCAGATGTTCTTGGCAAACTCTTGCACTTTCCGGTATGTATAAGCGGTACTCACAAAGAATATGTACCTTAATTGTAACTGGGATTCTAAGACGTTCTGCGTTAGGGCAGCCATTAAAAACACAACGGTAAGCAACATTGGGCGCTCTCACATAATCAGGAAGAACGACTAGGTGTACATCGTTTGCTTCTGGTGGCATTTCCGGTTCTTGAGGGCCTTGCAGTTCTTGTGGGTCTTGCGGTTCTTGTCGGTGTTCTGGTTGGACATCCTGTTGTAGTGGCATTTCTAGTTCTTGTTGTCGAACTGCATTTTGCACTACCTACTTGCCAACACCGATGGCATGTGGCTTGGATGTTATTAAACGCAACCTAAAAAAGGAAAAAGAGTATTTGAAAATAACATTCATTAAATAAAATACTTTTTGCGGCTTTGACTAGCTTTGGCCCACGGGATTTTTATAGCCTATAGCTGTGCCCGCGGCTCCGCCCGCGTTAATGTCGCTCTTAAAAGCAAATCGGATTTCTACTTCTACGGCCGTTTTTCCCTGACCCCTCTCATATTTAACTTCTCTGCTCACCCCTTCGATAACTTAACGTGAAGGAAAGTAGCCTATAATCGATAAAACAAACTGTATTAAGATTGTTTTAGTGGTTCTCAAGTTATGAGCGTGCAGACAGACAGCATGACAGACGTTGAATTTTATAATAGGCAGTAATATGTACCGTATACATAAAATGTGTAGTATACATACCTCGGTGAGCGCATTTTGTTGTATATATTCTGCATGCCGGGGCTGTCTTTCTGGCAGGTGTTCATCTAAAATATGCCGCCGTTGTCGCAAAACAGAACGTGGGCATAACACACAACGTCGTCCTTCAGCAGCCATTACAGAAACAGGTAGGTAAATCAGTGTCCATAAACAGTCCAGGTCAAGGGTTTAAGATAACAAACAAATCACCAAGTGCACCAATACGTAAGAATAAAACAGAGTCCAAAGTAACAAGCTAGGGTCGGTAAATCACAGAACAAGAGAGGATACACGGAAACACAGTTAACAACGTGAGACGCACGAGTCGACTGACTGAGGGAGGAGAGCGGACGGGCGCCCGGGCAAGCGTCCGAGAGGTGTGAGAGGGATGGAGAGTGTTGTAAATAACACGGGCGCAGGCGCATCTATTGTATACCATCATTTTAAAGTACGAATTTATTGCTACAATAACAGTTTTATGACTACCAGTTGTCTTTTTCTACAAAACCTATTTAGGTGCATAACTTTTTTTTGCAAAGGAATTGAAGGTGCCGCCGATAGTAACAATTTAAGTACGAACAAAACCCTTTACAATGGCATATGCCTTATCTCTGTTGGACATTGAGCCCAATTTGACTCATGGTCCTTTATATTTAGTGATTGGGCAACTAGAGGTATCAGAAAAAGTAGGGAAACACTATTTGAGCTTTATGGCCTTATGTAAACACTGAAACTTTTAACAACTATGTTGCTAATTATTCAAAAAATTTTAGAAACAGCAGAAAATAAAATTAAGATAGTTTGGAAAGTCATAAATAGCGAGACTAACAGGAAGAAAGTACGTAATACTAGTTATACATTAGATACAGTATGTGGTCCTAAAAGCTCTAATCAGGAAGTAGCTCAGGAATTTGTAAATTTCTTTACCGATATACCGTTAAAAACTACGGAGGCTCTAAATTCCTCTTCTGAAGTCTCAATTGGTTTATTAAAAGCGAATGTATCTGGATGCCAGGCTGAATTTAAATTTAAACATATAAACCCGATGACGGTTATTAAAGCTTTCCGGCAAATAAAAATCAAACTGACCGAAGATCTATGGGGAATGTCTATCAAAGTTTGTACTTCCATACTTGAGACGATAGCTCCATACTTAGCTTTAATGTTTAATTTGTGCGTAGACCAAGGAGTTTTCCCTGATTTAATGAAATACAGTAAAGTCATACCGCTTTTCAAATCCGGGGATAGTAAAGATACTAATAATTATAGACCTGTATCCGCGTTGCCAGTTTCTAGTAAGGTGTTCGAAAAGGTAATGCTTAATCAAATGCTCAATCATTTCAACACCAACAGAATCTTACACGATCAACAGTATGGCTTCACCAAGGGACGTTGTACAACTGACGCTGGTGTAACCTTATTAAAGCACATATTCATGGCGTGGGAAGAGTCCCAAGACGCTGTAGGAATATTTTGTGACCTCTCCAAAGAATTTGATTGTGTAAATCACAATACATTGCTTTTGAAACTTGAGCATTACGGACTAGGTAAACTTGCACTTAGTTTGGTAAAATCTTACTTAAGTGATAGACTGCAATATGTTCAAATAAATGGTGTTAATTCACAGGGCTTGAAAGTAAAAATGGGGGTTCCGCAAGGCTCAATATTGGGTCCTTTCCTCTTTTTAGTATATATAAATGATCTACCCTATTTACTGAAAAACCAACCTCAAAATATGGTATTATTTGCCGATGACACTTCCTTAATTTTTAAGATAAATAGACGAGCTCAAAATCTAGATGACGTGAATAATGCCTTACTTGAACTCCATAATTGGTTCACAGCAAACAATTTGGTATTAAATGAAAAAAAAAACTAAATGCATAAGATTTGCTTTACCGAATGTTAAAAATAGTGATTGTGAGATAATATTGAATAAAGAGAAACTCGAATTCGTAGATAAAACGGGTTTCCTGGGGCTTACGCTTGATTCAAGGCTTCAATGGGGTTCTCATTTAGCATCTCTTGCGGGCCGCTTAAGTTCAGCAGCATATGCCATTAGAATAATCCGTCAATTCACTGATGTAGATACCGCTAGACTAGTCTATTTTAGTTACAGTTACTTCCACAGCATAATGTCTTACGGCATTTTGCTGTGGGGACGGGCTGCAGACATTGAGTCTATATTTATTCTGCAGAAAAGAGCCATCAGAGCCATATACAATCTTCGTAGGCGCGAGGGAACTGTTTAAGAAAATTAACATCATGACTGTATATTGTCAATACATCTACTAAAACATAATGTATGTCAGAAAAAATCTGCATCTTTTTGGTAAAAGAGGTGACAGACACAATTACAGTACTAGAAATCGAGACCAATTAGTTCAGCCTGGCTTCAGACTCGCTAAAGTAGACTCGTCTTTCATGGGGTACTGTTTGAAATGCTATAATAAAATTCCACAAAGCATTCTTGAACTAAATGAAACCAAATTAAAAACTTGCATTAAACGCACACTGTGTAAGCAAGCATATTACAAATTGGACGATTATATCGCTGATAAAAATGCTTGGCTCAATGCCGGTCCTGCTCCACAAGGACAGGGACGCATAAATGGATAGCATTAAATGGTATTGTTGGAGCGGCGTGAGATGATCCTGCAGTCTTCAGATGAGGCGTCGAAATACCGGCAGCTCAATAGACGGATCTCTAAATCCTTAAAGAGCGACCTCCGCCGCTTTAATACCGAGCGTATTAAAGAAGCGAACGAGCGGAACAAGGGCTCCAAAGTATTTTCAAGAGATCTGGCTATTGGGCAGAGCCAGCTCACGAAACTGAAGACCGATGATGGCAGGATCTTATCCGCCAAACCGGCGCCACTGAGGGAGATCGAGAGCTTCTATGGACAGTTGTACACGTCAACCAGCAAACCCATTGTCGACCTAGCAAACGACCCAAGAGCTAGACTTACCCTACACTATACTGAAGACATCCCGGACGTCAGCCTGTACGAGATTAGGATGGCTCTGAAACAACTCAAAAACAACAAGACACCGGGGGATGACGGAATTACTGCCGAACTCCTGAAGGCGGGTGGAAAACCGGTACTTAAGGCCCTTCAGAAGCTGTTCATTTCCGTCATACTCGAGGGGAAAACGCCACAGGCATGGTGCAGGGGTGTGGTGGTGCTCTTCTTCAAGAAGGGTGACAATGCCCGGTTGAAGAATTACAGGCCCATCTCACTTCTAAGCCATGTTTACAAGTTGTTTTCAAGAGTCATCACGAATCGTCTCGCGCGCATGTTTGACGATTTCCAGCCACCCGAACAAGCCGGTTTCCGAAAAGGCTTTAGCACCGTGGACCACATACATACGCTTTGGCAGGTTATACAGAAGACCGAAGAGTATCACTTGCCTCTCTGCTTAGCGTTTGTGGACTACGAAAAAGCCTTTGATTCGATCGAAACCTGGGCTGTACTGCAGTCTCTCAAACGGTGCCAAATTGACATCGAGGTGTTGAAGTGTTTGTACAAAAACGCCACCATGTCAGTCCGACTTCAGGACCAAGCCTATCCTTCCTTCCTTCCCTAACGAACCTATCCTTCTGCAGCGAGGTGTAAGACAGGGAGACGTCATATCTCCGAAACTGTTCACCGCTGCACTGGAGGATGTCTTCAAGGTTCTGGACTGGAGAGGGCTAGGCATCAACGTCAATGGCGAGTACATCACTCACCTTCGGTTTGCCGACGATATTGTGGTCATGGCTGAGACCATGGAGGACCTCAGTACAATGCTCGATGACCTCAGTAGAGCCTCCAAAAGAGTGGGTCTAAAAATGAACATGGACAAGACGAAGGTCATGTTGAATGCCCATGTCACACCCATTCCTATCAAGATCGGAGACTCTACACTCGAAATTGTAGACGATTATGTATACCTAGGACAAACGGTCCAGTTAGGTAGGTCTAACTTCGAGAAAGAGGGCAATGGAGAGGGCTATGCTCGGAGTTTCCTTGCGTGATCGAATCAGAAATGAAGACATCCCCAAGAGAACCAAGGTCACCGACGTAGCCCGAAGAATTGCTAAACTTAAGTGGCAGTGGGCAGGGCACATTGCTCGCAGAACGGATGGCCGATGGGGCCGAAAAGTTCTGGAATGGCGACCGCGAACCGGAAGACGATGCGTTGGAAGACCTCCTACTAGGTGGACCGATGACCTGGTGAAGGTTGCGGGAATCCGGTGGATGCGAGTAGCAAGGGACCGGTCAATGGGGCGACACTTGGAGGAGGCCTATGTCCAGCAGTGGCCGTCTTTCGGCTGAGATGATGATGATGATGATGATGTTGGAGCTGCTGAAGATTGTACAACTATCTTTGCATTGTATAAATTCAATATCTTTAGTATTATATAACCTCATATCCCATATTGTGTGAGTGCTATGTACTAGAATGCTATCATTCGCTGGAAACCTACGTTTTTATTTTTTGACTTGAATGTGCCCTGGCGGTTAAGAGTATGTCATGCTCACTCAAATGTCCCGCTGGTGGTGGCGCGTGTGTCGGGTCATTTAGTTCCCTTCAAAATGGTTGAGTTGAATGGTGCTGATACATGCGTCATGTTCGTGAACGGGCGCTGTCGGTTGGGACTGGTCAGCTCTTGGTTGCCACGGCTTTTGTTTTTATTTTTTAATTAATTATTTTATTTTTGAATTGTTTTTGTTAGTTTTAACTATGGACACTTTTATCGTGCACATCTTGCTACATTGTTCTCACATAATGCACCATCTCAACAGGAATGATGTAACCAAGATTTTGTAACAACTATATGATTTAAAAGAATGTCCATGGAGTTTCTTGCCCGTTCTTCTCCATAGAGATCTACGCTAGGGAATGGGCAACTACAGTTCTTTCACAGTTTTTATGTCTTGTGACTGGGACTGTAGCTACATTTAATTTTCATCTTTGTTTCGACAATTCAAAAGCGCCTGTAACTAGACTACTTGAAATAAATGCTTTGATTTTGATTTTTTGATTTCCAGGTGAGCTGTACATACCTGCGCGGTGTGCGGCACCAGGTTGTCCAGCAGCGCCTGCACGGCGGCGCGTGTGCTGGGTGCCAGCAGCTCCTCGGGCTGCGCAACGATGTGTTTGGGAATGTTTGCGCCGCACAGGAACTGTGCTACTTCTTCGCTGAAGTGGTTGCAGTTGTGCTCCAGCAGGTTATACGCCGAAGGGCTAAAATAAAACAGATAAAGTCGGTTGTTTAATTTTTACACGCATTTTAAAAATAAAACTAAATATTTAGGCTGAACTGTAACTGATCATGTAAATGTTCGTTTCAAACATCATATTACAAGCCTATAAACGTATTTTTTTTTTTCAAAACATTGACCTCTGAACTGCTGTTTTAGGAACAAATCATTCCAGTAATTGAGGGTTTAGAGAACGTTAATTCTACCCCATGAACCAATAGCGTTAAGATATGAATCAATAAATGTATCTCTTATAAAAGAATATTTCTTGCTTTGACAACGTTTTCTCGATTCAGAGTTAGAGAAGAGCTACAGTTCGGTATCTATCCATTCAACTACCTAGTTCTATCAATAAAATCAAACAAACTAAGAATTAGCAAAAGTTCTACATTAGTAAACGTTCTTATTGAAAGCTCTTTTAAATGGCGTATAACTACCCAACTAGCACACTAGTGGAAATAGCAGCCTATTTTGCAAATGTTAGCTGTACAGTAGCGCTTTAGGGGTTCAGAAAGTGGTTTTAAGTTCTAACTATTGCTTTCGCAATTGGTCATAGCTGTAAATATCACTAGGGGTAGCAGACAGTGAACCAAATGCCACTCTGGGCTTTATAAAAGTTCATGTTACAACCTATTTGCCGTCTATGGATTTAAAAGGAATTAAAACATGTATGTTAAAGCTTATAGCTGCTAAAAAGCCGCTATTGCCGCTGCTGTACGCTTCAGAACTGCACAAAGACTATAATTGCGGAACTGTATAAAAAATATATTTATCACTGCTGTGCCACTGAAAGTTACATGGCAGAAATTATTTGTACTTTTGCGGAAATTTAAGTAGCAATTTGATCAACTGTTTTACAAATAGTGCCATTAAGGCTTCACAATAGAAGCAGGAGCGTAATGGACATTGCCTTCTTATTTGAATACATTCTGCTATTTTAATTGGAAAAGTCGACAAACATAAGCGAGGGTCCCGTAGATTTATTTTTTTCCAATTAGTGATAATGGACCAGTTACAGAGGAAAAGTAAGTTTTAGCTTGGTTAAAAATGATTAAAATAAAGCAAAATTATTTTTTAGTTCTTTTGTTCGGCCAGTGTAACACTCCATGTTTTTCCCACGTAGATGGACAGATGCAAAGTTCTTGTTGATTTTGTTGTTCATTATAAGTTTGAATTATTGTGAAAGGCATTCTGAAAACATGGTAAGACATGGTAAGTGTTAAACAATTAAAACAGCGAAAAATAAAGAAGCAGCTACAAACGATTACCGATCGATCATCGTATTTTAGGGTTTTCAATGAGCTCTACGGATCTCGTTAACAAATAACCATTCGTGTGGTTCGATACCTGCAGTAAGTACGAAATAAAAGAAATTGTAAAGACTTAAACTGTATTAATGGCACAGGTATTACTTGGACCTTCAGAAGAGTGAAACTTTAGTACTTATTCACGTTGACTCGCCGGCGCGGTCACGAAATATCAAACATACATAATGGCGTAATAGCCAAGTGTTCACGTACGCAACGCACGTGCGGTCTAAGTAGCGGGCACACTAGCGACTGGCGCGCGCGGCGGGCTCGCGGCAATATAGAACGCGTGAGATATTGGTGTATGTTCACGTCGAACTAGCGGCGGAGCGCGCGATTTACTCGCGACGTCAGGTAAGTTCAACCAGTATGAACTTGTCGCTAGAAACGGACTCGCGCCAACGCCTGGCGGCCAATGTGAAAACGAACTCGGCGCGTCTCCACGCCCGCACCCGCTGCCGCTGCCGCGCCCGCGCGTTCCTACGTGAACAAGTACTAACGCTTTGACGCGCAGAGAGGAAGTATTAAGGTTGAAGTTGCAAGTTAAAGCTGCTTCTCATAGACGCCATGTTTACAAGACAATTCTTTATAATTACTTTACTATTTATAGGTTTTTACCACAATTTGTAGTAAAATATAACTAAATATAGAACCAGCAACTTACTAAATACAAATGTAGTCAATTATGTGATTTCAATATCGTGTAGGTTTGTGATATAATATTATTTATATGATAACATTTTACATATTTTACGATATTCTGAGGTAATTATTGAGGCGCGTTAAAATACTCCAATAATATCAACTAAATGCATGATCAACTGATCTGCGTTTTCAGCCACTTGCATATCATACAAAATATAGTTCAAAAATACTATACCTTCACTTATTATTTATATTTGCATTCAGTAATGTCTGACTCAGGAATAACAGATGTATTTTAATAAATGAGAGACAGGTGAATGATCAGTGATCCATTATTCCTTCAGTTAAACCTGTCATTCATTAAAAAAGCGACACAAGAGCCTTAGTGTGGTGTCAATTATTAGTTGCAGCTGCTGTAGCGCTTGTATGCCACTATTATGAAGTTCTAACGGAACCGTAGGTTGCAAAAAGTTGTGCTCCTTTGGCTTCAAAGCAGCTTCAAAGCGGCTACATAAGGTCTGCAGTGCCCGCTCTGGCGCTTGAGCTTGGCGCCTTTGGGAATAATCGGATTAGCTCCAAAGCTCTTAAGCAACTAGTGCTACTTGGGTAATTGCTACTGGTTACCTAGAAAATCTTAACGGCCCAATTAGGCACACATTTTGGTCAATAATTCCGAACAGACTACGAATCATCAAAAATGGTGCTAGTAGCAAAAGTTCTCTTTGCAAAGCTCTATCCAATAGTAGATAATATATGTTATGTCTATTAGTTGCCCGTAAACTCTGAATTTGTTGTGAATCAACTCTTAACGTCGGTGTCCAACTAGTGATTTATTTAGGTCCATAGCTCCGAATAGACTACAAATTAGCAAAAGTTATGTGAGTAGCAAAAGTCAACGTAGAAAATCTCTCTTCAATAGTGTATATCTTATTGCTATTGGTTATTCCGAAAATGTCAACTTCAGTGTCTAATTATATACACATTTAGGATGATTATTCCGAACATACTACGAATTAGCAAAAGTGGTGCTAGTAGCACAAGTTCTACTTGCAAATCTCTATCCAATAGTGTATATTATATGGGTATTTGTTCGGGTCAATCACCGAACAAATGAACATGTCAGCGTAATCGCGACACCGCGCAATATGCCTTGAATATTTTATGTATTACCTAAGTAAAATAGTCAGTACGCTTTCGGACAGCATATCGGGCGCGACTCAATCTCATCCTATTCACCTCATTAGTTTGATTAGTTAACCTTTATTACTGAAATATATCATCTTTTTAATCTTTAATCTTAGTTTATCTCAATCTCACCCCAACCCCGAACATTGGTCCTTCGAGCCGGATGTATGTGTGGCGCAACTGGTGTCATATGACCGAGCTCTAGGTATTCAGAAATAAACATTTTATAGTCACGTGCCACAGCTGGTTGTTTACTTAATTTCCGCTCTATTTGGAAAAATTGGGCAATCGATTTTGTTTTCGACTCACCAATATTTTCCTCAAAGTTTTCTTTGAATGGCATTTTAACCACGTAGCTTCCATCTTCCCGTCTAGAGGTCGAAGATTGGTAAAAATCGATGCATTTTTGATCTTCTTCTGAAATCGCTGGAGGTTCATGTATGTCCTCTACTTCCCAAAATTGCTGAATCTCTTCGATATTATTTAGGATCACATTGCAATGGTACGTTTTGTAGTTGCCGCTTAAGATCCATCCCAACTGAGTTTGTTGGGCAATGGGCAACATACCTTCAGATGGACATATACCGTCCATAAGGATAGTGGAATAGATATCTGCTCCAAATAAGATATCGATTGGCCTACTTTTGTAAAATTCGGGGTCTGCTAGAGTTATTTGGTTAAGAGTAGGCCAGTCCGGCTTGGGTAAAGTACAGCTGGGTAAGTTATTTATCAGTTTGTTCATTATATATACGTCCGTTTTAAAAGTAAAACCGCTAACTAACGACGAACATTTGATGGTAATCCTGCCCTTACAGTTGTTTTCCTTATTTCCTATTCCAGAGATATAACCGTTGCATTTCTGTCGCGGTAGTCTTAACAACTGAGCTGCGCTTTCCCTAATAATGGATGTCTGTGACCCTTGATCTAAAAGAACTCTCATTTTTTGGTAAGAACCGTCCGTTGCTTGCACATTAATGATTGCTGTGGCAAGCAATATTTCTGCGGGTTCTTTAAGAAGCGATGCAACTGTGTTACTTTCTTGCTGTTGAGATGGCGATTTCGTAACCGTGGCTGCATTTGACCCAGACCGATGTGACGTAAATGCTTCATGCAAAATGGTATTGTGTTCTTTGTTGCATTCCTTGCATCTTATTTCGGAAAAGCATTTTTTGCCTTCGTGATAATGTAAGCAATTAATACAAAGGTGTAAGTTAGCAATAGCATTTTTACGTTCATTAGGTTGTAATTCCAACAATTTTTGACATGCATGAATACGATGATCATTGCAGTTGCAAATAGGGCATTGCTTGCGATTGTTAATTTTGCCTTTGGACTTTGACGATTGTGAAACTTGGTTTGTTGAGTAATTCGGTTTAGCATTGTTATAGTTTCGATTATAACTGGAACCTTTTGAAATTGATGGTTTGTTATTGTTGTAGGATTGAGATGAGGATGCTTTCTGCGTGGAATTTTCCAGCTTTTTACGTGAAGTTTCCAGCATCATAAATTTAGTTTCCAAAAAATTAAGGAAATCCTCTAAGACCGGCAACTCTCGCGGGGATTTTAAAGATTGTAGATAATCCTCATATGTATCCGAGTCCAGTTTTTGGGACAATATACATACGAGGAAAGGGTCCCAGGAAGTCACATTGACTCCCAGATTCTTGATAGCATTCACGCTCTCGTACGTAGTGTCGTGAATGCGTTTTATATGATTTGCTGACTGTTGCTGGTTTGCAGGGATATTCATGATATTGTTAAGATGAGAGGTAAAGATCAGTCGTTTATTATTATAACGATGATTAAGGATATTCCAGCACACAAGATAATTGTCAGAGCTTATTTGGAGATATTGAATTAATTTTTCAGGCTCACCTTTGACCTTACTCTTTAAAAACTGCATCTTTTGCGCATTCGACAAAGAGGGGTTATTATGCACTGCTTCGGTAAAAAGATCTTTGAACGAAATCCACTTATTGTAGTTTCCCTCAAAGGTAGTAATTTCCATTTTAGGAGTAGATTTTTCAATATGCGCGACGGACCACATTTTCTTGTTGATGTCTTTCTTGATTTTGTTATAATGTTTCTCGTAATGGGAAAATTGTTCTTCGTACTCGGGGTTTGATCCGCCACACTCGTTATCCAGCTCCCAATGAAGCGAGTCAATAGCTGCCCAACGAGATTGTAGCGTCTTCAGGAGGTCTTCGAACTCCCATTTTTCCGTGACGAGATCAAGGTCGATATTTAATGAGGTTCTCATGAAAGCCTTAAAGTTGGTAGCTTGCTTTTTGAATAGTACTGTGGCTTTACTCTCTTCAAGAGCAGGATCAGGGTTTTTAGAAGCAGCGGGGGCTGCGAGGTCTGAGGTTTGAGATGCCGCAGTAGGTTTGAACGTAGGAGGTTTTAACTCAGGGGTTTGCGGTCTGTTTGCGAGAGGGTTATAGTTCTGAATAGTAGTTTTGATGTTCTTATATTTTTCAGTCATTTGATCGTATTGATTAGTACTGAAATATGTATGAGATTTATCACCAAAAGATAGCAAAGTCATGTGGTTATTATGGAACTCCGTAAAATATTGTTCCAAGGTAGACAATCGACGACGTAGGTAGTCCGGGGTCTTGCGCTCTGCACCATCCTTCTTGAAATTGGTGAAGAGCCCGTTTATGGCTTCGATCAGTTGATGTTGGGTTGATAAAATGTCTTCCATGTTCGACATTATAAGGATAAAAAGGAGACCTTACTTGTTCTGAAGGCTTCTTTGAAGATCAATGTTCTTGCGATGGCTGCAAGAACAAACCTGGAGTAGCAGCGAGATGAGGTGACACGATGCTTTCGTAAAACCAGGTTCAATCAGGATCAGTAGGATGATGTTGGAAGGAAAATCCACTTAGTTCTGTTTCCAAGCGAGACACTCACACAGTACAGTTAGTAGGCACACGCGTAATG
Source organism: Xestia c-nigrum (assembly GCA_916618015.1). NCBI lineage: Eukaryota > Metazoa > Arthropoda > Insecta > Lepidoptera > Noctuidae > Xestia > Xestia c-nigrum. Next base: position 26,389,795 of record OU745249.1, read on the forward strand.
GTCCCGCTATCCGGCTCGAAGGACCAATGTTCGGGGTTGGGGTGAGATTGAGATAAACTAAGATTAAAGATTAAAAAGATGATATATTTCTTTATTAAAATATATCAGGTATCTTGAAACCTTATGCTCTACGATTAGAACACAAACACCTTGCGACGGCGTCATGTTACAGCTCGAGCACGAGTTCGAAGAAATAAAACATTACGACAATATTCTCATGACGAATGATTCATTTATGACTAATAAGAAACGTCGAAGACGCGGCTTGCTAGACGGAGTAGGCTACGTTGCAAATAGTTTATTCGGAGTGTTGGACCAACGATTTGCAGAAAAATATGTGAAGGATATTGACCTTTTAAAGCATAATGAAAACCATCTATACAACCTCTGGAAAAACCAAACGTCGGTCGTAGAAGCTGAATTTAATATCATGAAAAGGATGGAGAACACTATAAATAAACATCACAAAATAATAAATCAAAAGCTTAATTATCTCCAAGATTCGTATAAAAACCTCGCGCAGCAAGTGCAAAATGTAACTATGATCACAGACTTCATAACCTCGGCTTTCACTGCCAACAACTTGCTGTATACCCTTCGACGAATCCAGGACTCAATTTTAGATACAGTCACTGACATTTACAGTGGAAAATTAGATTTTCATTTGATATCTCCGAAGCAGCTCAGATCAGAGCTAAGCATAATTTCAGCACAAATATCTGGAGACTTGGTAGTTCCTGTCGACAACTTTAACCTTAAAGATCTTTACAGCTTGCTAAATGCAAGAGCCAAGTACTCTGGCAAATACCTAATTATAGAAATCAAAATACCCCTGATTGAAAGAGATCTTTACGAGGTATTCAATCTTATCCCGGTTCCACGTATTGCAAAGAATAACATGATGATGAAGGTCAAAACTATCTCCGAATTGGCAGCCATCAGCATGAGAAAAGATTCGTATTTGACTGTCACGGACACGGATCTGCAGTCATGTGTATTACAAAATCCTGTGACTATTCTGTGTCATATCAGAAGGCCTATTCACCACATGAAAGATGATCATAGCCGAAGACGATCCTAGGCACAAGAACTTGTAAAACTAAAACTACTTCGTGCAAGAATGACTGGAGGGAGTTAACATCTGAAAACAAATATTATTTTGTATGCTGCAATGAATGTAACGTCAAACTGCTGTGTGAAAATCAAGTTCAGGCAGTTAGGTTATCAGGTGCTGGTCTGTTGCGTGTTGGGGAAGGCTGTTTAGTAAAAACAGAAGACTTTATGGTGTATTCAAACAAAAGATTGTCTAGTAAAATTAGCACGACAACAAAGATTATCTCACCAGAAATATCACCAATCAATCACATGATAAATATCACCATGCCAGAAATCTCATATGAGCTAAATCCCAATAACTCAGATAATCTCATGCAATTTGAAGCTATTAAAAGAAGTCTTGAGATCATGAAGCAGAGTGAACCTTTGAGCACCAATATCTCCTACCACGACGTCCATCAGTATGCTGCTATATATCTCACTATATTGGGAATCTTGCTATTGGTGGCAGCTTACTGTTTTAAACGTTGGTGGCAAAGGCAACGTAAAGGAAATCGTTCCACTTCTACAGCAGAGCGGTCGACAGCCTCGGCGGCGACGGCGTCGCCACACACCGTTCCAGAAAGTGTCGTGATTGAGTGTAGTGAAATTAGGGAAAATGGGCAATCTAGTCGTAAATCAGTGAGAAGTGATCCTAAGAGACTAGGTCTATCCAGTGAGTGCTTACAAAAAAAGGAAGATAGAGGTTCTTCACCAATCTTTCGTGTATTTTCTCTTCCTGATTTACACTGTAACGATTCTGTTTAATTTGTAATGTTACCTTCATCTCATCTTTTAACATAATTGACCCTACATTACTACATAATTGTATATTATAGGAACATTGTTTTCACCTTGTTAATATTAATTTCGCCACCCATTTAACCTTACATACTTACTAACCTCATCTATTTCTCCCTCGGGAGCATGTTCGGGTCAATCACCGAACAAATAATAAAAAAAACACCATGCTCACGTACAATGCTGACAATACTAACAAGAGACGGAATGATATTGTATGCATTTCTAAAGCAACCTCCAAACATGTCTTTGTGGAAAGATTCTTTACATTTTTAGGCCCATTTCTGTACAATAGATTAAATAGAAAACTAAGTATATATAAGTTGAACTATTTTATCTGTAAAAAGGCTATTATTACTTTTTTACAACCCATGACCTATGCACAAACAGAAGATTTACTTGTTGTCTGCAAGTAAACTGCTGACATGTTGTTTGCTTTTTTTTCTATGTAAGTCGTAATTTTAGTCATTTACTTTTACATTTCTCTTAATGTTAATTTATTTATTTTAAGTAGGTATTTATGCACCTTCTAGCCTGAAACACAGGTTCCACCTAGTTCAGGCAATAAGCAACAGTGCTCTATTTTACTTGTTTCTGATACTAAATTGTAAGTGTGCCCCTTTTGATGAATAAACGATTATTATTATTATTATTATTATTATAAATGAACATGTCAGCGTAATCGCGACACCGCGCAATATGCCTTGAATATTTTATGTATTACCTAAGTAAAATAGTCAGTACGCTTTCGGACAGCATATCGGGCGCGACTCAATCTCATCCTATTCACCTCATTAGTTTGATTAGTTAACCTTTATTACTGAAATATATCATCTTTTTAATCTTTAATCTTAGTTTATCTCAATCTCACCCCAACCCCGAACAGTATTAGTTGCCCGTAGACTCCTAATTGGTTGTAAATACAATTTTAATTTCAGTGTCCAACTAGTCAGCTATTTAGGTAAATAATACCCAATGGAATACAAATTGGTGCAAGTAGTTTAATGGCAAAGGTTTTCCTTGAAAAGCTCTATCTATTGATGTATATCTTATAGTATAACTTATCTTTAGTTTTCGAGAAAATCTTAACCATGGTGATTAAGTAGTCACCTATTTAGGTAAATAACGCCGTACGCAATACGAATTAGCGAGTCATGTCAGAGGCAAAGATTCTCCTTAAAAAGCTTTATCTAGTGATGCAAAGAAATTCTTAATTGGTCGCAGATAACACGACTTCCGCTAATTCGTATTCCGTAAGGACTTATTTACCTATACATATAGGAGACTTTTTATCAGCTCATTCTGAGCAACTAATAGCAATAAGATATACACCATTAGATAAATCTTATCACGGAAAACTTTTGCCATATCGTTCATTTGGTGCAACAATGACGTAATTACACTTTTTTCAAAAAACAAGTTAAATATGCCAAAATGTGCGGAAAGACTATATACGTTGGGAGAAACATCGACAGAATTAAATTTGTGGTGATTTGCCGCTAGATGGCACGAGTGTCGTTGTAGAATTGAGTAAAATGGCGCCATTTCTGTTGCAACAACGTCTGAATGGCCAGTTGCGCGGGGCGCCCTGCTGAATGTGGTTGTGTCTGGGGGCTACAACGACGTAATTTTGTAAATATGTCATTGTAGCTCCCAATTTGGTATGTTTTTGGTAGTTCAATGACAGAATTGAGTAATTAAGTCGTTTTTTCTCCAGATAAAATATTAAACTGTTGAAACGATGTCAGATTTCTGTAATTATGTCGCTATTTCATCACCTTATTTAATCACCCGGGTTGTAACATCACTTTTTATAGTGACAATTGTGTTGGGCAACAAAAAAACAGGTTCGTTTCATTTGTTAAGAACTGTTTTTGTAGGTTTGTGTAGTGTCTAATATTTTCTATTTTTTTTTCCGATTTATATTTTCCATGTACTTATATGCAGTAAAAACTCTGCCAATCAATAAAATCACACACAATTTTTTAATAAGGGGACATACCCAAAATGAGGGAGATACAGCCCACTCCATAATTGAAAAGGCAATAAAAAGAACAAAAAATCGGGCGCTATTTACGTACCAGCTCAGTATGTACAAATAATAAGATCTGCAAAGAAAAAAGGTAACCCTTTTAAGGTTGAAGAACTGAATTTCGATGATTTTTATGATTTGAAAAAAAATACTGATGAAATCGAACTTAACACTGTCAAAGATGTGAAAGGGAACACCATAAAAACATATCAAATTATTATCATACGTAAGTAGGTAGGTATTTAGATAGTGACACTTTTTAGCTTAAGTAAGTACCTAATGGACGTACATGGTTGTTTCCTCATAAGTTTAGTTTTGTTAAACATTCATAAATAAATCTTTATGTTGATTATATTCAATAAATTAGTTTTATTTTGTCACAAATGCAAAATTTTCTAGCGAACGCGTTATTTTTTATGTTGAATTCTGGAGCAACAGTGACGTATTTACAGGTACCTTCTTTTATTTAAGTTTACAATCTAGGTTATGTACAAAGTACCGAATAGATTGGGACTATAATAGAAACTACACATATTGAACTTACTTTTAAAACCACAACGATCGTCATAAGACTCTTCAAAATGCCATACTTTTAATCGGAAACTTTGATTGCATCTCCTGTAATATTTCAAAATGTGTAATTACGTCATTGTTGCATTAAATGAGCGATATGACGACTTTCGCGAATTTGTATTCCGTTAGAAGTTATTGAACTACATAACTGACTAGTTGGATACCGAAATCAAGATTTTATTTACAACCAATTACAATAGGGCCAAGATAATAGATCACATTTGACATTTCGTCAAAATACAACTATAAAAGTTTACGGGGAACGACATTGAAATAAGATCTACAGCCTACAGTACAGGATAAAATTTTCTCCACCTGTCATTTCCACTGACTTGTCCCTTGTCAGTGGAAATAACCGGTGGAGATAAGTTTTATCCCCTGCCCATGCTAGCCCGGCAGTATTGGACAGAGCTTTGCAAAGAGAACTTTTGCTACTAGAACCACTTTCGTTGATTCGAAGTCTGTACTCGACATAAGTGTGTGTCTATTTGGGCACCGAAGTTATTTTTTCCTGAATTACTAATGGCTTTAAGCTAAACAGAGTTCGAGAGAGGTTTTGTATGAAAGCTTATGCTACTAACACAACACCAGTTGGACACCGAAGTTAAGAGTTTATTTACAACCAATTAAAAGTTTACGGGCAACTAATATCCATATGATATACACTATTGGATACAGATTTGCAAGGAGAACTTGTGCTACTAGCACCACTTTGGCACAACTAAATAGCCATAAATATCTATAACTGGACAGGGTTTTGCAAAGAGAATTTTTGGTACTAGCATCATTTTTGCTGAATCACTTGATTTTCTAGGTAACCAGTACCAATAAACTTTCAATAAGAACATTTAATATTGTAGATCTTTTGCTAATTCGTAGTCTATTTGGTTTTATTGATAGAACTAGGTAGTTCATTGGGTACCAAACTGTAGCTGCTCTCTGATTCAGAATCAAGAAAAGTTGTCAAGGCAAGAAATATTCTTCTTGAAGAGATAAATCCACTACTGCATATCTTAACGCTATTGGTCGTTGGGGTAAAATTAAAGATTTGTAAACCATCAGTTACTATAAGGATTTGTTCCTAAAACGGCAGTTAAGATGTCAATGTTTTTGTCTCTGTGTGTGTGTGTGTGTTTGTTTGCCATCCATCAGAGGACGCACAGAAGGTACGAAGGACGAAAATCAGTAATAATCCAGTGAATAATGAAAGAGTTGTGTAGTTTTTCATCTTTTCGTTAAATTATCAGTGAGTGAACTAGTTACGCAATATCAGATTTCTTAACGCAACAACTTAAAGACGCTAGAATCCTGCACGGACATTCAGTCATAAGACACCAAACGGAAACAAAATGCAACGTGGACTTTTTTGCTTCAACGCATTAAAAGTGCGCCTGTGTGTGGGAGGTTATTCTATTATTTGTTTGGTTTAATTGACAATAATATTTATTTTAAATATATTTCCTCGAAAACTGTGTAGTGTGGGTTTCATGCATATGTCTGTATATATAAGCTAGCCTAAGTCTATATGTTGAATGGTTTGTTAATAAACATTGTTATTATACTTCAAGTCATCTACTCAATTACACCTACACACCCACACACCCTGCCTTCGGGCAAGCCGCGCACTATGGTCGTGTCGCGTTACAATTGACTTCATTTTTGTTTTCTCACACACGTGCGTTTTTTGACATTTTTTCCACAGGAATGAAAATTACCACAGATGTACACACACCACGACATTAATGTAATTGATACAGGCCTCATGAAAAACTAAAAGCAATCTACTATCAAGTAGAGAGTGTGTGATAGATTGCTTTTATTTTTTTATCAGGTGTGCATCATGTACAAGTTCATGCGAGCGGCTAACGCATAATCCCCCCACCACTATACAGCTGACGATTTGCGATCTACGGTGTAAATAAGCTAAACATAAGTTAGCACGACTGACCTGTATGAGGTGGTGGAGAGTCCCTGCAAGTAGTCCACGAACACCTGGAACGGCACGAAAGTCTGGCCGAGGTGATCCACGCGGAGCGGCGGTCCGAGCTGTGTGCCGCCCTGCAACACACAAACCAAACAGCATAAGCAACACGTGTTACCCGAAGGCAGTAATGGACGAGTAGGTTGCTAAAAATATTTTGTAATGGTGCCTGGCTATTGGGTATGGTCAAATAATGAAAATTAACTTATTTTTAAATGCACATCCGAAAAAAAAAAGGTGTCGCCACGTTGCACGGTTTCGGGCGACACGCATCCAGCGGATCCCCGCAACGTTCACCCGGTTATCGGTACACCTAGTGGCCTACGTTGGTGACACATAATAACTGTCAATGGATGACAACGGTTGAAGGGAGCCAGCGATTGTTAGGCCAACTATGCAGCAGACGAAGTCGCTATAAGGGCATCGAGAGAACCTGGACTCATCGTGCCACCTACGCACTCTGGTAAAGAAACGCACCAGGGAACATGCAGCATGACCATGATGCGTGCAGGCAGGCCAACGATGTACTTTCTACTATCAACAGCCGCTTCACTAAACAGGCCCTACAGCTGGAGCGGCGACAAAAAACGTTGTGTCGTATCGTCGTGTACGCTTTAACGCCATAATTATCTTCAGAGATTGCATTTATTTGACTTTCTGAAGGTAGGGGCGGTGGTGACTACTGTCTTGGAAGAGGCATTTTATTTGTCTTACAGGCACTTTTAAAAGTTCAATTTCCGTGGTTCCTTGTCAGCAACTAAATAATATGTACATTTTGATACAATTCGAGAAAACTTGTTATTGTGTTCGAGGGGGAATATACACACGAGCCGTAAGCGAGGGAGTTTTTGAGCCGAGAACTGCAATAACAAATCTTCATGTGTACCAAACGACGTTTTCCAATACACTCTTGAAGAAATATTTTGATTTTAACGCTCACCACCCCAGCTTCGGCAGCCGGCCAGCCTCAGCCGCGGCGGCGAGTGTTAAAGCCACCTGCTCCTCAGCTCGCGGCCCGCCTCGCCCCTCCGCGCCTACGCGGGCTTAAATTACACTCTAGGGGTAGGGCAGAAAAGACTACGTGAAGTAGGTTCTGCAGCGATTCATTTCTGTCACAAAATTTGTGAGGAAACCAAATTCATTTATTTTCTTTTTTTGGAATAACACAATCAATATGTATAATGTATTTATTTCAAACGTTGTTTTATGAGATAAAATGAAAAAAATAATGAATTGTTTGTCAAATAATTCGTTAATAAATAACAGTTTATCGGATTATTATTTTGCTAAGTGAATTATTTGTTAAACTTGTTGTTGTAAAGTGATGAAATGACAAATAATGTGTTTGCTAATCGTAGCTTGTCAAGTAAAAGTTTGTGAATTAATGTTTGGTGATCTGACTGGTCACCGACTATGACCTCTGAGTTTGTTTCGGCTGTTTCTTCTCAGAGTAGTCAGATACGAAACACCGGCCCCATCTAGTTTAAAAAAATAAGGTCGTGTAAAAGTGTTTGTGAAAACCAATTTGTAAAATAAATATCATTTATCACTTAATCGTAGTACGAAAAGAACCAGTTTTCGAGGAAGTGTATTGAAAATTATATAGTCATGGTTATGACGTCACTTTTTTAGAACAAGGTTCCGGAAAGCGCCGAGACAATGAAGCTTGAAAACCCAACCATGTAAGATATTAGAGGTAATTCAAAGTTTAGTGCGAATACCCTGCCTTGTAAAAATAATGTATGTAATAATGTAAAATCCACCGGTTAAAGCCGTTAGAAAGGAAATACGTCGGTTACGTGGCAGCGCAAGCGAGGTGCGCCTATTTCGAGTGTTGCGGAATATAGAGCGCGTCCTACGTGTCAGCAAATGCGTTTGAATACACCGAGTTCCTGCAACACGCGTGCACCGGCTAATAATACAGCAGCAGTCACTGCCCCGCTACACAATCACAATCTTCACATAATTGAACTGACATTTAAAAAATATACCTTTTACAGACTTGTTTTGGAATAAGATCATTGTATTATTGCCCCGGTTAGCATTTACCAACACATCATCATCATCCTTTTGTCCTTATCCCAATTTATTTGTGGTAGGCGCAGCATGGCTTCTTGAAATGCATTCTCTAAAATGTATTCAGGACGCTTTCCTCATTTCACCATCTGCATCACATCCCCGTACCAACGTACCAAGACAACCGACTACCACACTTTTCAGTGACCGGCGCCGCTTTCAGACTTTACCAAGACATGGAAGGGTTTTAAATTTAGAACGAATATTGATATTAGGACGGTTGGGTATTGTTAGGTCCTACCTTGCAACTTTATACTTTGGAAAGACAAAACTAAACCAATTGGAAGGAAGGGAAAATGTTTGAATAGTGGTCCGCTTCAAATTATCTACAAAATAGTGACCTTTGCTTGGATCTAAAATAAAATAAAAAAAAATAAAGAAAATGTAAAGTGCAGTTGAAATATTTATTGCATTCGGTAAATTGTCGTGTTGGCGCCGAGCCCCGCTTCGAAATAGTCTGTTTACAGTTCAGGAGCGTCTGTGCAATCGCGCATCATCGCGCATTCAGAGCCGTGTGAGCGTGTGGTGGCCACGTGACGGCCAGGTTGTGGCCAGGTTGTGACCAGATGTAACGGAGGGCGGAAGAGAGACTAAAAGGGTGTAAAAAACCTCTTAACGAAGCTGAAAGTTACTTATTCTCCCCTTCATTGCGACCATTTTTCTTGTTCTACACCATACTCCTGGGTACCTTCTCGTTACGGAGATATTAGTGATCAAGCATCCAGCTTTTTGAACAGTTTTTTTTTACATACAAGTTTTCTACACCTCCACGACCCCCCATTCTATTCCACCCATCTATCAGCACAATGTTTTGAGTGCGTTACATTGAGTTCTACCACTAAACATGATTTTACACTCCAAAAAGAAAACGTCGTTCCCAACAGTAATTTTTGCATGAAGTTACTTAGTTTGATGTATAAAATGTTTCGTTGACGGCTTCGTGATGAGGTTGTTTACACCCTGTATTATTGTAATAATACATAATCGTCGATCGTCTATAAATAACAAAGGAGTGAGAGTCGCGAACGACTCGTGTTATGAAATGTATTAATACGCGGCTAATATTACACGCGGTGGTAATCAATTGTCTGTTAGCACGTTTTACGGTTTTCTTATGTTAAACGGACTGATTTACGGGAACTTAATGAAAAACATGACGTCTATCTATTCTAGATTGTGTATGTCGCATTGTCAGGATTTATTCCGTTGGGCCCGTACATCACGTGGCCAGAATATAGGTTTGGTGCAATGATGCGATGCCACAGAGGGTGCGATATGCTGCTTATATTAAACTAAAAAAACTTGAAATTACAATTTTAAAGAATAAAACTGGGCGCAATGAATTGGGTACAGTTCCGGGACGTCTTAAGCATTCGTTTAGCGAGGGATGTGTAGAAGTAACCAATCACATAGCTAGAATATTTCGAGCAGTGAAAAAAAAGCAATGTGATTGGTTAGTTCCGCACACATCCCTCGCGACGCATCCTCGCTCATCTCTGGTTCGGTGCGACCAGACACAATATCGCCCGCGCCACATGCGTCAGTAGAAGCACGCTGTACGTGTGGGTGTATGCTATCGCGCGTAATCAGTTTTACGGGATAGGTCAATCTAACATACATGACAATGTACGACGTAGCGGAGCGCGCGTGCGCCGCCGCGTGTTTTGCCGCGGGTATCGCAACGTTTCACACGCCCTTGTCCGTGAACAAACGCTCCATTTCAGGGCAACGCGCGTAAAACCGCTTCTCCGTAAGCGCTCCCTTTCGAATTAAAAGCGTGCCGCGCGGCACATCGCGCCACGTCTCCATAGATGAGCCCTTAGTGCTCAGTGAGAGTGCAGGGTGGCTGAGCGAACACGTCTAGTGTCTCTGTTAGCACGCCACCGCGGCACCGCTTGCATGCCACGCTAGTGTCTACTTTGAGGCGGATGCGGCCGAGGGTGGATCAAAGATCCCATTTGTTGAGTATAGTTCACTGGTCTAGCGCCTGCTAGTGACTCGCGAATGAATGAGCGATGAATAATGAGTTGCCCTGAGAGAATCGCTCCTCGATTTTTGCTCGGTTTTTATTTGCGAGTTGTTCATCATCTTCATCAGCCTATAATGATCCCACTGCTGGGACACGGCCTCCTCTCAACGAGAGGGAACGAGTTAGCGAGTTGTTACTTTCTTTTATTAACATTGACATTTTAGTAGATATACTGAGATAACGCCAAGAACAGCATCAAGCGACAAATGAGGCGCCTCACGACATTTCTTTCTCGAAAATAAACTGCGTGGTTTCCTTGAACCGAAATTTCCAAACTATTTTAATGTGCATGATGATAGAAAACACGTAAAAATGTGCTTTAAGAATAGTCGCCCGGCGCCGAGTGGGCGGTAAATATACAATCAAACGTGAAAACGAATGCTATTTACCTTGATCTGTGCCTAAAGTACATACATATCGTACAAGCAAGTTCATATTTAGCGCAATAACTAATCTATTTAGGGTGGTGATCATGTAAATATTCGTTCGTTCACAGAAACTCCTCTCGCGCACCTGTTCAGTCTCTTTGGATGATGAGAAGGCGAACTTTGCCAATTTACATCGTCACTTCGAGATGTTATGTTGAATACGTACTTTGTTCTGCTGCATACTTGCATTCCTACCATTAATACAGAAACTGCATCCGCAAACATCAGCCTGAGCAGCCGCAGGCGGCGCGAGACGTACTTCAACATCATTATACTAGACACCCATTTATCGCGTGGACTGGCCTGTGGCACGGCTGCGTCTTCCTCCAGATCCCACTGTGTGTAGGTACTACACTGACAGTATTTATCTGTAGCTACACGCTCTGGGTGAAGCGCATTATTTCCGTGCTCCTCAGAGTACCTATTTAGATTTGACTTTGGATGTGTGGTTCAAGTTTTATTTGGACGAATCCAATGAATGGTCCATTGTTAAATTGGCTGTGTAAAATATAGTAAATGGTGTATGTGTGTACTGTGTACAGTGTGTACTGACCGGCGCGCAGCTGCTGATGCCGCCGCCGCCGAAGAAGAACTCGCGGTCGTAGGCCACGATGCCGGTGTGCCACACGCCCTCGATCTGCCGCCCTGCAATGTGACACATGCTTGTACTGGACCTGGTACACTACCAACCACAAGGCGGTGCGCGCCATCCTTCTATCAATAACACATAAGCCTTCCTAAATATATTCAACAATAGATCATAAAACTGCATCAATACGAGTATCTATTACATAGTTCCTAAGCAACTATAATTAGTTACAAATACTAATATAATACATGCGCAAGCCTGTTGGTTTGTTTGAATCAATCACACCTGGTAGGACAGATTTGGATAGCATTACTACACGTGACACGTGACGCGGACACGGTCGACCATGACCTGAATAAAAAAACTTAACGTAATGATGTTTTTTTTAGTCCGTCGGCAGTTCAGTACATTTCCGAGAGAAAATTTGCAACAGATAAGATGAGAATATTATTAATTCTAAGGTGGGGTAATATCGTATGATACTATTGTTTGATTACTGTCAGTAATTAAAACTAGGGGACAACCATACGCCATATTATGAAAAATATAATCATAAAAGTTGACAAATTACTTATGTTACCTATAAAATTATCAATGAATAGTGAAAATGATCACCTAAAAGTTTCATATCATTTATGAATTATAACGAATAACGATTTAAGGTGCGATTGATTCATGTTTTAATTTAATTTTCCTCGTATTCGTAATGAAAAGCACAATGTTTATCTCGGGTTAAAGACTTATTTAGTCCCTCGACCCCGTCTCGGGACTGAATAAGTAACTTTTAACCTTTTGACCGCCACAGCATAAACGCACGCGCGTGCCCTCCACGCCAAGCCACAATTTCATCGACTATTTTGTCACATATTTGTGTCGTTTGGCGTACGGGGCACGCGCGTGCTTCTCACGTATATGTGACAATGGCGTCCAAAAGGTTAAGGGTAACAATGTACCTACTATTCTCTCTCATATGACGCAGACGAAGTTGCGTGGGTCAGCTAGTTAAATATAAACTTATTGTACCAGTGTAAGATTTTAACTTGTGAAACAGTAAGAACCTCCAATATATCCTTACTTCCTTACCTAGAAAGGTTCCCAGGTATGGTCTCCAGAACTACAAAAATAACGCAATCACGGGGAGAACGAGTAACTTTCGGCTTCGTAACAGAAGTATAGATTTGACTGAGTAACTCAAGGTTGTCTTGCTTTCCAGCACAGGCCTCCGCTACAGTTTTCCACTGTGCTCGGTTATGTGCTTGTGAAATTACAAAAAGTATCTAAATATAGTTTATTTTTCCCCCTAAAAAAACCATTTACGGAACTTTTTAGTTTTTAAAATTTAGTTTTTTTGACCGATTTACTCAAAACGAGTGAAAGAGAATTTTCTGTAGTTCTCTGAGTAAATTCATTGATAGAGAATACATTGGTTATGTTAGTATCATTTAAGTCAGGAAAGGCGCACTTTACGGTAATAATAATAACATTAGACTAGCGTGATTCGCGAGCTACGCGCTGTTCGCGTATTAGGTTTCGTGTTTTTGAGAAGTATTCACCCTCATAAAATTTGAGAAATCATTAGAACGAAAAAAAAATTGTTAAATAAATAAATTAATAATCTTTAAAAGATTTTTAAAATACATTAGAGCTCTTTATAGATTTGGAAACCCCTCAAGAACCCCCAAAACATTTTAAAAGTAATTCAATAAAAATAGAAATAAAAATAAAAAATTACATTGTAAGACATTTCCTATTAAAAAAAAACAATACCCTAAAGTTTGCTCGTCGTCGCCCCTGAGTTACGCGTCATCCACTCAACACTCGTTGCGCTACGGACGAAGCCGGCTGGCTTCGCTCGCCACCTCCGCTCTTCGCTCCCCTTTTTTTTTTTTTTTTTTTTTTAAGGATGGGAAATCATCTAATGACCCCCCCCACTCGGGCGGAGCGGGAGGGAGTGTCAGACTCTTACTGACTAAAAACCATCCATGTTCCTTCCTCGCCTTTTACGTTCCGGGGTCGCGGTATCTCTTTCGAACAGGCCCGCAACCCCGGCAGGCTTCGGCCCTTGCGGGCCCCTCTCTTTTTGCTGACATCTCTTTGAGGCGCGCGTGGAACACGAACGCGCCGTCGACACGGCCTGTCGTCGTCGTTAGACGGCCGGACGGCTAGCTAGCCCATAGCCAACCGTCCACAGGCCCGCATCTACGGTGGCCGGTAGCCACCACGTGGCCCCCGACGCCCGTTGCGTCTCCCGCGGCGGCCGGGAAGAGAGGATCTCTCCCTCTCTCGTTCCGCCACCTCCTTCGCTAGCATCACTGCTTCGCAGAAGGAGGCGACGGCTTCCCATTCCGTCTTGCTCCGGACCATGGATTGAACCAGGGCCGGACGCGAGAGGTCGCCGCCGCCGATCGCCGCCACGAGGACACGGCGGAGCTCCGCCCACGCAGGGCAGACTTCCACCGTGTGCTCCACCGTGTCCTCCGGTCGATCCTTGCAGTGGAGACACCCGGGTGATTCCTCCCGCCCGATTCGGTGCAGGTACCTCCCGAAACATCCGTGTCCGGTGAGGACCTGCGTCAGGCGGAAGGTGAGGACGCCGTGGCGCCTCTCTAGCCACTCCTCAAAGAGGGGACCTACCGCCACTGTCGTGGCGTGCCCTGCACGGGGTTGCGACAGTCGCTCTCTCCATGTCGCCATGAAATCGCGCCGGAGGTCAGTCCGCTGAGCGGCAATTTGCCGCGGCAGCGGAGTTTCCCCCCGGCGTAGTACCTCCGCGCGCCACTCATGCAGGCGCGCGAGGACTATCGCCTCCAGATCCCACGGCGGCAATCCGGCAAGCAGGCCCGCCGCCTCGCGAGAGATCGTGCGGTACCCACGGACCATCTTTACGGCCACCACTTTTTGGGGCGCGTTCAGATGATGAGCGGCACGCCGCTTCAGGGAACGCGCCCACACTGGGGCCCCGTAGAGGGCCATGGACCGCACGACTCCCGCGTAGAGCCTGCGGCAGGAGGCGTTCGGCCCCCCAAGGTTGGGCAGGAGCCGCCTGAAGGCAGCCCCTGTCCGTTCCAGCCTGGGGGCCAAACGTCGGAAATGCTCCACGAAGTTCCACCGGCTGTCGAGGACGAGTCCTAGGTACTTCAACGTCGACTCGACGCCGATGGATACCCCTCCTACCGTCAGTGTGGATCCCGACGGTGGCGCATTCCGAGGCCCATGAAAGCACATGGCCTCGGACTTGTGCAATGCCACCTCGAGACCCAGTTGCCGGATCCTCTCAACGACTATCGCAACCCCGCGTGTCATATTGTCGGCCGCCGCCTCGTGCGACCTCCCCTGTGCCAGCACCAGGGTGTCGTCTGCGTAGCAGACGACGCTGACACCACTTGGGAGGTCCGCGCGCAGCACCCAGTCGTAACCGATGTTCCACAGGGGCGGTCCCAGAACCGATCCCTGTGGGACACCGCACGACATCTCTCGCCGGTTCCAATCTCCGCAGCGACTGGGGTAGATGACGGCCCTGTCCGTCAAATAGTCCCCGCTCTTCGCTCCCCTCAGGACCTACCTACTACCGGAAGCTATCGTGACCTTGTCCCTGCGCTACGGGGGTCGCCGGCTCGCTTTAAATTTTAGGGGAGGTTGGGGAGAGTAAGGTAAACGAATAGCAACGCCCCTCAACAATAAAATATAGTCAAATCAAAAAGCCTCTACGTGTCGTAGTTTCTGAGATACGATGGGGGCAGTGTGAAAAGGGGGATAAGGGGGGAGTTTTGAAAAATAATTTTGACTAACTCGCCCCTTAGTACGAATCTGAAAATACAGTTCCAATTCAGTTAAATTCCGCGATCCGCCGAAGAAAGGGGGGATAAGGGAGGCAAGGGGGGCGACTTTGAGAATAGCTTTTTTCTTTTCCGAGTTACGCTTCACCCACTCAAACTTCGTTGCGCTACGGTGGTCGCCACCTCCCCCTTTCGCTCCATACGAATCCGAAAAGAATAAAACACTCATCCCTTAGTTTCCGGGATACAATTATAGAGAGGGGGAGGGAGGGGGACGAAGGGGGAAAAGGGGAGGTTTGGCACTTTTCCCATACTCGCGAGAGTAAGTGACTCTCACTTACGAATCTGTAAAAATATACCCACCTTCCCCTCAACCATCTGGGAGAACAATTGTCAGTGACTCAGTCAGTGGTAATTGTAAAACACCTCTTCACGAAGCCGAAAGGCACTTGTTCTCCCCATCATTGCGATCATTGTTTTGTTCTACGCCATACCTGGGAACGGAACCTTCTAGTTGCGGAGATATGAGGGGTCAAAGTTTCAACTTTTTGACAAGTTTTTTTTTAAACATAATTTTTTCCTCCACGACCCCCGTACTATTCAATCCATCCATCAGCGGAATGTTTTAAGTGCTTTACATTGAGTTCTACCACGAAACATGATTTATAACCTCAAAAATAAAGTAGTTTCCCATCAATAATTTTTGCGTAAAGTTACTTAGTTTGATGTACAGAATGCTTGGTTAACGGCATTGTGATGAAGTGGTTTACACCCTGTATAGTATAAATCGAACTTTATAATTATCCTGTAATGGTAGATAGGCAGATGATAAGTAGATAAACAAAACATCGATCCTTTCCCTCCGCGACTCCGTTCGTTTTTGGTTTTTCTTTTTGCTCTTTAATTAACATTCTAATAAATTAAAGAACGTTTTAAACTCAATGAAAAAAAAGCCAGTTTCGAGATGTTTTGTTCAACAACGAATGTTCTAAGTATAGCTATTTAAATAGAGCAACCAAACAGTCCTTGAAACGAGTCCGATGACGAGTGCAGGTGCCACTGTGTCAGTCTTAAGTGCAATGGGTCGCGAGATACTTGCGGCATCGTCATCTGTTATGGGCGAGGGAAGTGGTGGCGAGAGATGTGCCCTGTGCCGTACCACGAGCGGTGCCTATAGTGAGAGCGACGCGAGAACCGAACACAGATGAGAGTCGAAACATTATATTATAATACCAATATAAAAAATCCCTCCGGCAAGAAACAGGAGGAGGTAGATTCCGGAGGTGTTGGAGCGTCCGGCTATTGAAATTTTGTATAATGAGTTGTACTTATGTGTACAACCTACAAAAAAAAAATATAATTTCTAAATCGTTGTCTTGTAATGGAAACTTTACCGTTTTTAAAGACCTCACCTCATAAGAGTTTAGTATGGAAACGCCCTCAATTTTTTAGTTATAATTTTTTATTTCGAAAACTATAAGTTTTATCGCTATTTAATTTGCGATAAAAAAAAAGTAATTTGCGACGCTCAAAATGTTTACTGTTTCGGAGACATGATCTCTTTTCGCAAAAATTTTGGAAATTTCAACCCTCTCCCCAATTTAGGGGTTGCATCAAAAAAGTTTTAATTTAAAGTTGTCCGTATTCTTACTCAGAATGATAAAAATGAAAAACGGTCCAAAAATTTTCCTTAGGAAAAAAGTTCTGGCCAAAAAACTGATTTTAGGTAAACCGCCCCCCCGCCGCCGCCCATGGTCGAATTCCACCCATTCACGAACTTAGCCTAAGTTTTGACATTTTCGATTTTTTGGCCAAGTTTGAAAGCAATCGGTTCAATACGTATACATACAGGGTGACTGGCTCTGGACCCGCCATAGCAAATTCGCTTATATAGGAGGTCATTTTCTAATTACTGAACCGTACTTTCCGTAAACAAAATTTTATAGTTTAGGAGATAGGTCAATTTTTATACTTTTATGAAAATTTGCCCTTCAAGCATTAATAACTTTCTTTTGCTTAATTTTTGTGGGATTTTTTACTATTTGTTTGTAGTCATAAACATTGGTGATTAAAATACCTCGGAACTTCCCTCAAACTAGGGTAAAAAAATAAGATAGTACGCTTTTTAAAGAAAATAATGCCAAATAAAAATCATTACGATCAAATTCAACCTCAAATAAATAAAAGCTACGGTGTTTCAATAATTAAATTTTATCAAAATTTGTTCTCTAGTTTATAGCCTTTCTAACGGTACCAAATTTGCATTTAAAATGTGGCTAGTTTAAAAAAAAAACAATTTAGTACTATAGGTTTGTTGAAGCTAATTGTGCAAAGTATTTTTTGCAAATTTATGACTAGGAAGGTAGAAATTCTTAGCGGATTTACATTTTGTATTATTCAAAAAAATACTTTTAAAATGTAATATAGGAAAAGTTATCGGGAAACAAAAGCAAACATTTAAGATTTTTACCTTGTTTTGTTTTGACTAGTTTATTTTGTCAGCTCACGGCATTGCTTGCAAACACCCAATAATCTCAGTTGTGAACCAAACCACAGGCCAAACACATTTTCTCTCCTAACCTACCCAAAATACATATAATACAAGAAATACGTGTTTCATTATAGACTATGGCACACATGTTAAATGTAGGATTTTAATTCTTGTAACAATTTTTAATTGTATGCGACGGAAGTATGTCCACACCGCGCGATCCGACTTCCGTCGCATACATTTCACAATATTACGGTTTCACTTCGATAGATTATAATCCACCGGAAAATAACGCGTTATATAAATTGTAAGCAGTATGTTGTTAGAAAATCTTTCGATAGTTTACTATCTCGCTAGATAAATTACAATCTAACGGGTTAACAATGAATAAACCTGCGTCTTGTATGGATCAGAATGTTGCGCCACAAACTGGATGAATGAAAGGCATCTGCATGTCGCGGAGATGACAATGCTAAGGGAGATGTGTGGTGTTATGAAAATGGATAAAGTAAGGATTGAGTATATTAGAGGAAGTCTGAAAGTGGCGCCAGTGACTGAGAAGTTGTGTGGTAATCGGTTGTCGTGGTTGGGTGTCGTGTCGGTTGTCGGGCATGTGATGCGGAGGAATGAGGAGAATGTCGTGACAAAAGTTTGGAGTATGAATGTGCATGAGGATTTGAGTAGAGGTTGGACAAGAATGATATGATAAGAAGAGAAGTGTCTGATGAGATGACGAAAAATAGAGAAGTGTGGAAAAAGAAGACATACTACGCCGAACCCAACTAAATTGGGATAAGGGCAAGAGAATGATGAGTGTTGATGGTGACATGGATATGTCACCGTAAAATTGACAAATTGTATACCTACGTTATATTGTAATATCTCTAGCGATATTGTAAACTCTCGAATTACTGTCAAACGAACATACTGCTTACAATAAAACGCATTATTTTTCGTGAATTGCATGCGATGGTAGTCAACTCACGCGGTGTGGAGGGAAGGAGGGGTCCCCCTTGCCCAGTAGTACCACTGTCATGAAAAGATACTGTACCATTTCTGAGAAATACTGATTAATATAACCTAACCTTAAAACACTTTATATTAAAAAGCGTAGTCGACGGAGCTCCGCTTCGCGGGGCCCCTGTTTCCGAGTGCAGGGTTTAAAAGAACCTAACTAACCTAACGGGGGGTGCCCCAAGTCCCGATTATGGAGGCAGAGATACTTCCGTATGTTCAGTTGACAATAATTCGAGAGTTTACAATATCGCTAGAGAGAAACACGTTATATTGTAATATTTCTAGCGATTTTGTAAGCTCTCGAATTATTGTCAAACGAACATACTGCTTACAATAAAAAGCATTATTCTTCGTGAAATGCATGCGATGGTAGTCAACTCACGCGGTGTGGAGGGAAGGAGGGGCCCCCCTTGCCCAGTAGTACCACTCTCATGAAAAGATACTGTACCATTTCTGAGAAATACCGATTAATATAACCTAACCTTAAAACACTTTATATTCCCCTAAAAAGCGTAGTCAACGGAGCCCCGCTTCGCGGGGAGGGGCCCCGCGAAGCGGGGCTCCGTTGACTACGCTTTTTAATATAAAGTGTTTCCGAGTGCAGGGTTTAAAGAAACCTAACTAAACTAACGGGGGTGCCCCAAGTGCCGTTATGGCGGCAGAGATTCTTCCATATGTTCAGTTGACAATAATTCGAGAGTTTACAATATCGCTACAGAGAAACACGTTATATTGTAATATAGCGTTTGTGTCAAGATTTGTATTTTTGTATGTAACAAGTAAACCTAAAAACTATTGGACTGACTTGAAAAATTCTTTCAGCAATGGATTATCAGCAAGTAACATATAGGCTACATTTTATCCTCGTACTCCCACGGTAATGGGAACTATGCGGGTGAAAGTTATATCTTATACTTAACATAGTAAACAACAAAATGTGGGTTTTTAGAATTTATTTTTAGAGTAATAATAAAAATAGTTGTAACTGAAAAATATTGAAGTGTGTGAAGTTTTACTCACTGTTTATTTACTAACACATCTGTTATGTACTTTTTCTTAAAATTTGTGCCCTAGTAAAATGTCATCTATGGCACTGATTGCACAATTTCTACCTAGCCCTGGCCTGTGTACGTTAGCTCCTGTATGTCTGTCCTGTTTTGTTACGGAGAGACACAGCTACTGATACATACAACATTCAACCGATTGTACAGTCATGTCTAATAATATGTAAACATTTAAGAATTTTTTAAATTGTGTTTCTCCTAATGTACTAATTAAAATTTAATGTTATTACGTACATAGTATTCTGGAACTCATATTTTTATGAAAAATATCCAATTTCCTAGTTATAATCGTTATTTCTCGCGAAAATAGCTATAATATTAAGGAAACTGTATACATATTATTAGATGTGACTGTACACATAAGTTTTTAAAAGGGTCACTTTTATTGTGTTCCCCTAATCTTTCCAGTGCGTGTATTTGCGATAGCTAGTTGGAATGATCATGAATTTGAATGCTTACCTAATATAGAAGGTGAGAGCAACGATGCAAGCCCATTAGTGAGGTCATAGACGTACAGCTCCACCTTGGTGCCCTGCTCAGCCATGGTGCGGGTGCTGCTGGATCACTTCAACAACATAATAAACTCATTACTCACTAATCACTTATTTCCAACTTGAAGCACTAGCACTTATTACATGTATCATTTCTGTTACATTATCGGCTGTTGTCATTCAATTAGAATATTATCAGACTTGTTAGCAATGTCGAGTTTCAGTCACTGATGCACTCCAATACTATCTATTGGATACTGACAAACAGTAGTTTGTTTCTAAAACCTGTACACTACCCTGCATATTTTTCTACCTTCCTACATTAAATACATGAAATTTTAATTTATGAGTTGAACCTAAACAAAAGTCAAGTTAGTACAATACATACATTTAAGTAGTAGGTGTAAAAGAAAATAAAGTGTAGGTGTTGTGTTTAAGGACGATATAGAGGCGAGGAGATCGGGCGCTGCGGTGCAGTAGCAGCAGTAACAGCGGTGCAGTGAGTAGCGACCTGAGACAAACACGCAGTACGCACTGTTTCGGACGTGACAGGGCGAGAGCTAACCCGCTCACGACATGCAACGACTTGCGACTAACGCACACCAGAAATATCATTTATAAATAACACCGCCAACACAATCATACTACACGACATTCCTACATGAATCGCCTACAGGTATATTGCGTCAATTCCGTGTAATGTAAACAGAACCGTCGAACCACTGTTCGCTCCACATTCGCGCACTCTGTCAGACAGTACGATCGCGAATCGGTACCACTGCTTGGCTCGGAGCTTGGTTGTCTATTAAGGAAAGTTTACTACTCACCTCTCCTTAAATAATTTCCTGCAGATGGAATTGAACTAAGTTTTATTATTCATAATATCCGACTTGCTGCTAATACATCGTTACTTATAGATTGTTCATATCGAATTGTTATTTCTGTTTCTTTGGCTGACTGTCGACTACGACTTCACGAGAAAGCCTGGAGCCCTGCTGTGATTGAGTGATGCCCGCAGTAATTAATAGTAAAAAAGAGCACGAAACAGTACGTAATGATGAGTTGTGTTTTGTGGTTGCAATTTATCGATTTTGGAAAGACGTCAAATTGATACCATTTGACATTTGACGGAATTGACATTAACATTTGACACATAATGTTTAGAATTCTAGAATTTACACGGCAGACGCCAAGTTTGTTAAAAATATTTTACTCTTTTCTCCAATCTACCGGAGGTGGGATCTCTTCTTTTCGCTAGTCTTTTTCTCTTATTCTACATTCGCAAACCTATATTGGTGTAGTAAGACTGCCAACATTGTTATAAAGCAGCGTCTCCACTACAAGCCACGCAGATTTTTGGGCCCTACGCGTACGGTTCGTATGTACGTCCAATTTATTTTGTAGCGAATAAAAACAACTCGATGTAAGTAATGGCAGTTAATGGCATGTTATTATCTGTGCTAACGCACTGACCGGGTGCGGTTCGACACTTAGGGGAGGCCTATGTCCAGCATTGGTCTTTCGACTGAAATCCTGATGATGATGAGAGACTGACAACCATCGGGTAGTGCATGGCCGGCCACGTGACCATACTGGGTGACTAGCTCAGGCCGCGCTCTCGTCCACACCCAGGAAGAAAGGCCGCGTGACTCAGCCTCACGTAGCGCCAGCGGCTGCGTCGATCACGTATTATTTCAACACAACCTCTGCCCGCGACTTCGTACGCGGATTCTGTTGCTTTAATGCCAGCGACAACGGGGTCGTCAAAATCGAAGATGAAACGACCGATGTCGAATTCTAAGAGCCCGGGACGGAAAACAACGGGATGCGCGAAACGAGTCAAGACGTTCCAGATCTTTCATTTTTGTAAGTCAACAGGAAATGCCCATCAGACTAAACAACTTTTACTAAGACATCATCCCATGCAAGTTAGGTCCATGGTTGCTGGGCGTTGAAGTTCCACAACAGGTGTACCAGGCCCCTTATTCACAACCATTCGACTCGCTTCCGATTCGGAAAGTCGTATATCTGTCTTCTTCTGGCATTACGAAAACGACCGAGATAGACATACGACTTTCCGAATCGGAAGCGAGTCGAATGGTTGTGAAAAAGGGGCCAGATCTCCAAATTTATTCTCACAGCAGAAAATGCTCTACACGATTCGGTGCAGGTACCTCCCGAAACATCCGTGTCCGGTGAGGACCTGCGTCAGGCGGAAGGTGAGGACGCCGTGGCGCCTCTCCAGCTACTCCTCAAAGAGGGGACTTACCGCCACTATCGTGGCGTGCCCTAATTTAGTGTACCCTTGGGATCTACTGCGGAACTACGGAAAAAAAGTTTTAAGCTATTGCATAGCTTCTATCGCGGGCCTTGAGCGTGGAGACCGAATCCAAGAATTCCGTAACGAAAATAACCTAATACCTAAAAACAAATGCAATAGCTTTACCGTGGCAGTCCCCGAGTGCCACACGTCTTTTTTTTTGTTGTATAGGTATCAAAAGTTTAGGCAACTTATATTTAAGTACACACATCAAAAGTGTCTAGGGATCAACATATATTTTTGCAATAACTTTTCTCCTGATTGATATTAATTAAAATTTTCTTTAAGGATTCATCAAATAAAGTGTTTTCGTTTGTCACAGTAACGATAAACCAAGTCATCTTTGCATTAATAAAGAAATTTGCCATTTTCCTAATAAAGGGATTTTTGACATTTGAACCACTAACACAAAAATTCGAAAAAAAGACTGAAATAACAGTTTTCTTTAAAATTTTATTGGGTAACTTAAACAATTAATAATCCGTGTTTCTACCGCGAACACTAACAACACAAGAACATCGGTTTGGCATACTCAAAATGAGTTCATCCAAATCACGCTGTGGAATGGCCGCCCATGTTCGTTGCAACAACAAAAAAAGGTCTTCTTGCGACTGGATACCCTCCATATTCGGCAGAGCTCTTCTCTGTAGCATATCCCATGCATGCTCAATCGGATTCAAGTCTGGCGACTGAGCAGGCCAGGGCAGGACATTGATGTTAGCTGCGGCGAGAGTCTGTCTTACAACTCTTGCGGTGTGCGGTCGTGCATTATCATGCATTAACTGAAATAAGGAACCGATTTGCACTTGTAGAGGAACGATGACGTCTGATACAATCGTCTCAGCATAAATTTGAGCGTTGAGGTTGCCTCTGATCCAAATCAACTCAGTTCTTCCGCCGATCCAAATACCCGCCCATACCATGATGGTTCCACCACTATAAGGATGGACTTCCTGGCAGGATTTTAATCGCTGTTGGCGTCCAGGGGTTCTCCAGTGTCGTATACGTCTTGTATCCGGTCTCATACCAAAACGAGACTCATCAGAAAAGCACACGAAACGCCATTGTTCTTCTGCCCAATTTCTGTGTTCAAGAGCCCATTGATATCGAATCCTACGATTGTGCATTACTATAGGTGGTACCCGTAGCGGTCTTCGGGAATGAAAGTTCACTTCATGCAAGCGGTTTCTGACTGTTTGGTCGCTAATTAAGTTCCCTGAAGAGTGATGAAGCCTCACGGCTAACATCATGGCGGTTATTGTTGGAGCTCTTCGAGTTAAGATTTGAATGTATCGGTCTTGTCTCCGTGTGGTGCAGCGATACCGTCCTCCATGGCGCTCAGCCACGGTACCAGTGCTTCGGTAACGTGTCCAAAGTCGACTGATAACACTCTGACTTGTATTCAGAGCTAAAGCCACAGTACGTTGCCGGGAACCAGCTTCTATCATTCCCACGGCTCTGAGCATTTCTTCCCTGCTTAAATGACGATGTCGCTCCATAATAACGTTGGTTTTAATCAGTAGTAGGGAAACAGTAACACTAATAATGTCTTCAATGCGTTGTATGTTTTTATAGGGAAAATATTGACAGCTGATTTTCATCTTTTACTCGAATTTGATTCACAGTTCCTGATTCAAATTATGAAATGCACCAAAAAGGATCCATATAAATTTATAAAATCATAAATTTATTACAAAGCCACATCTCAATCTCAAGAAATCCGCATAAAAATGCTTGATCCCTAGACACTTTTGATGTGTGTATATTAGAAAATGGAACACCTGATGCAGAACCGCAACAGACCAGCTAAAGTACAAGAGATATTGTCGTGACGCCCCTGCTCTATTATGTAAGCCATATGGGGTATGTAATATAATCGTGCCTTGGGTTCGCTTACATTAGCAGGCGCACGAATAATATAATGATCTCATCATGGTAATAAATACTTTGAGAATCGTACCTCGCTTTATTGTTCTCGTCCTTATTTCACATTCCTTCCACAGCTTGTTCACCGTCTCTAGCCGCACCCTTCAGCGAGCTGCTAGCCGCTGCTGTTCACCATCTGTAGGTGTTTATGCCCATTGATACTAACTGCTTCTGTACCATGGGCGGGGAGAAGGAAGCATCATCAGGGCGGTCAATCCTGCCCATGACTATGCCATCTCTTCTCAAGCTGTAAATAGAAATAAGCGTTAGCGCCACACTCATCCACCATTAAGGATATAAGGGGTTGATTAGTTCATATATCCCCGACTCTAACAGTTGCTTAGGTTCAGACCCTCTTAGCCAACCCTCGCACTCTTCTGCCCAAGGAATCCCCAGCTCTAGCAGTTGCATTAGTTCAGACCTTCTCTTCGGCCAACCCTTGCACTCTTCTGCCTAAGGATTCCCTAACTCTAAGCAGATGCATTAGTTCAGACCCTCTCTTGGCCAACCCTTGCACTCTACTGCCCAAGGCTTCCCCAACTCTAAGCAGTTGCATTAGTTCAGACCCTCTCTTGGCCAACCCTTGCACTCTACTGCCCAAGGATTCCCCAACTCTAAGCAGTTGCATTAGTTCAGAGTTCAGACCCTCTCTTAGCCCACCTTTGCACTCTTCTGCTCTAGGAATCCCCAACTCTACCAGTTCTTTACTTTACTTTACTTTACTTTAACTCTAACAGTTCTTTAGGATCTGACCCTCATGGCCGTCCATTCCAACTCTAGGCTTTTAAGCTTTCATAAGCCAGACTTGCCAAGCTGCCACGTGCCACCCACGAGGCTAGCTCGGTAAATTATCAGTAGGTACGTACCATCTCTTCCGGGGGGGGCCTTTCATAAACCAGCCTTGTCAATCTGCCACGTGCCACCCACGAGGCCAGCTTGACACAGGCTCTTTTAGCAGGTGGCTTTCATCAGCCAGCCTTGTCGATCTGCCGCATGCTACCCATGAGGCCAGCTCGACACAGGCTCGATCAGTACAGCGTTACTTGTTTTACATCATATCTAATGATCTACAAGCACCGCCACCAGCTAACAACTTTAGCTTCATGCAATATTACTCTCATAATAGCAACTACTCAAAAGCTACTTAGGGCTACTTAGCTTAGCTCTACTTAGCGCAACTCAGGGGGAACTTAGGGGCCTACTTAGCTTTCACACAGCACTCTGTCGACGAGCGACTCGTCAGTTCCACTTTTACTAAGACTTGTAACCGCAGAACACCGAAAGATTGTTGCTTTCACGCCAAGACGGACGCTTGCGTTTTGGCGGGATTTTACTATAATGCACTCTGTGGACCTGTGGACCTTATCACAGATAAACATTCTGCCTTCATTACAGAGTAACGATGATTTGGTATTGCCATGTAATTTTTTTATTTACATTCGCGTTACGACGCGACAGATATATGGTGCCATGGCAAAAAATAATTCACGTGTAGAGCATTTTCTGCTGTGAGAATAAATTTGGAGATCTGGCCCCTTATTCACAACCATTCGACTCGCTTCCGATTCGGAAAGTCGTATATCTGTCTTCTTCTGGCATTACGAAAACGACCGAGATCAACAATCAACAACAATCAACAACAACAACAACAACAAACAACAACAACAACAAGCAACAATCTTTCGGTGTTCTGCGGTTACAAGTCTTAGTAAAAGTGGAACTGACGAGTCGCTCGTCGACAGAGTGCTGTGTGAAAGCTAAGTAGGCCCCTAAGTTCCCCCTGAGTTGCGCTAAGTAGAGCTAAGCTAAGTAGCCCTAAGTAGCTTTTGAGTAGTTGCTATTATGAGAGTAATATTGCATGAAGCTAAAGTTGTTAGCTGGTGGCGGTGCTTGTAGATCATTAGATATGATGTAAAACAAGTAACGCTGTACTGATCGAGCCTGTGTCGAGCTGGCCTCATGGGTAGCATGCGGCAGATCAACAAGGCTGGCTGATGAAAGCCACCTGCTAAAAGAGCCTGTGTCAAGCTGGCCTCGTGGGTGGCACGTGGCAGATTGACAAGGCTGGTTTATGAAAGGCCCCCCCCGGAAGAGATGGTACGTACCTACTGATAATCTACCGAGCTAGCCTCGTGGGTGGCACGTGGCAGCTTGGCAAGTCTGGCTTATAAAAGCTTAAAGGCCTAGAGTTGGAATGGACGGCCATGAGGGTCAGATCCTAAAGAACTGTTAGAGTTAAAGTAAAGTAAAGTAAAGTAAAGAACTGGTAGAGTTGGGGATTCCTAGAGCAGAAGAGTGCAAAGGTGGGCTAAGAGAGGGTCTGAACTCTGAACTAATGCAACTGCTTAGAGTTGGGGAATCCTTGGGCAGTAGAGTGCAAGGGTTGGCCAAGAGAGGGTCTGAACTAATGCAACTGCTTAGAGTTGGGGAAGCCTTGGGCAGTAGAGTGCAAGGGTTGGCCAAGAGAGGGTCTGAACTAATGCATCTGCTTAGAGTTAGGGAATCCTTAGGCAGAAGAGTGCAAGGGTTGGCCGAAGAGAGGGTCTGAACTAATGCAACTGCTAGAGCTGGGGATTCCTTGGGCAGAAGAGTGCGAGGGTTGGCTAAGAGGGTCTGAACCTAAGCAACTGTTAGAGTCGGGGATATATGAACTAATCAACCCCTTATATCCTTAATGGTGGATGAGTGTGGCGCTAACGCTTATTTCTATTTACAGCTTGAGAAGAGATGGCATAGTCATGGGCAGGATTAACCGCCCTGATGATGCTTCCTTCTCCCCGCCCATGGTACAGAAGCAGTTAGTATCAATGGGCATAAACACCTACAGATGGTGAACAGCAGCGGCTAGCAGCTCGCTGAAGGGTGCGGCTAGAGACGGTGAACAAGCTGTGGAAGGAATGTGAAATAAGGACGAGAACAATAAAGCGAGGTACGATTCTCAAAGTATTTATTACCATGATGAGATCATTATATTATTCGTGCGCCTGCTAATGTAAGCGAACCCAAGGCACGATTATATTACATACCCCATATGGCTTACATAATAGAGCAGGGGCGTCACGACAATATCTCTTGTACTTTAGCTGGTCTGTTGCGGTTCTGCATCAGGTGTTCCATTTTCTAATATACTTAAATATAAGTTGCCTAAACTTTTGATACCTATACAACAAAAAAAAAGACGTGTGGCACTCGGGGACTGCCGCGGTAAAGCTATTGCATTTGTTTTTAGGTATTAGGTTATTTTCGTTACGGAATTCCTGGATTCGGTCTCCACGCTCAAGGCCCGCGATAGAAGCTATGCAAAATCCCAAGGGTACACTAAATTAGGGCACGCCACGATAGTGGCGGTAAGTCCCCTCTTTGAGGAGTGGCTGGAGAGGCGCCACGGCGTCCTCACCTTCCGCCTGACGCAGGTCCTCACCGGACACGGATGTTTCGGGAGGTACCTGCACCGAATTGGGCGGGAGGAATCGCCCGGGTGTCTCCACTGCGAGGATCGACCGGAGGACACGGTGGAGCACACGGTGGAAGTCTGCCCTGCGTGGGCGGAGCTCCGCCGTGTCCTCGTGGCGGCGATCGGCGGCGGCGACCTCTCGCGTCCGGCCCTGGTTCAATCCATGGTCCGGAGCGAGACGGAATGGGAAGCCGTCGCCTCCTTCTGCGAAGCAGTGATGCTAGCGAAGGAGGTGGCGGAACGAGAGAGGGAGAGATTCTCTCTTCCCGGCCGCCGCGGGAGACGCAACGGGCGTCGGGGGCCACGTGGTGGCTACCGGCCACCGTAGATGCGGGCCTGTGGACGGCTGGCTATGGGCTAGCTAGCCGTCCGGCCGTCTAACGACGACGACAGGCCGTGTCGACGGCGCGTTCGTGTTCCACGCGCGCCTCAAAGAGATGTCAGCAAAAGGAGAGGGGCCCGCAAGGGCCGAAGCCTGCCGGGGTTGCGGGCCTGTTCGAAAGAGATACTGCGGCCCCGGAACGTAAAAGGCGAGGAGGGAACATGGATGGTTTTTAGTCAGTAAGAGTCTGACACTCCCTCCCGCTCCGCCCAGAGTGGGGGGGGTCAATTGATGATTTCACATCCTTAAAAAAAAAAAAAAAAGGGTACACTAAATTAACAATAATATTGCAAATAACTTAAAAAAAAAATATGCCGTACTCCAGCAATTCTTTCCCTCTCACTTTCTAACAGATTATGAATATTTTGTTGCGTGCGTGTTCGTGTCCACGATAAAAAGCCTTGCTTAGTGGTGAAGTTGTGAATTGTGGTTGCTCAAAGGACCCGGACTCGGGATTATAATTTTTGAGCGGTAAAACAATTTATGGGAAAGGAATTGTATGTTGCCAACACTTACAAAATACAACATTATTTTTTGTTTACACTAAACCCGAAAAGGGGTCATTGTACTCATCATTTTGAACAACTTTTTCTACGGGACGAACCTTGAAATCGCGAAAAAAAAATCTGCTGTTCCCTACATTTTGACGAGTTATGCGAACATAAATATAGGGAGCAGCTGATTTTGACGTGACAACGTCTTATAATTCGATAGAGCCGGCTGCACGCACGAAAAAACATGACTCATGCGGCGTTACCTCATGCGGCGTTACCTTATGCGGCGTTACCTCATGCGGCGTTACCTCATGCGGCGTTACCTCGCTGATCGCTCTGAGGCGTTCCATGTAAGGCTTGAAGTGCAAGCGAGAGCGCGGAACGAGTGACAAAGAAGCACAATCGGCCTTTGCGTTCGGCAGCGTTCGACATCCGTCTCTCTCCTACTTGAGTGAGCGATGCGTCTGCGTGGACAGCTGCTATACCATAGTACATTTACATGTTTTGATCGAGTATCAAGTGCAGTGAAAACTGAATGTGGTGTCAAAATGCTACCATTCCATCAGTATTTTCTTAAGACGTTGTCACGTTGAACAATCGTTAGTAAACCGACTTTACAGACAACCAGTTTTTTTTTTTCGCGATTTCAAGGTTCGTCCCATAGAAAAAGTTGTTCAAAATGATGAGTACAATGACCCCTTTTCGGGTTTAGTGTAAACAAAAAATAATGTTGTATATGAGTGTAACGGGAAAGAGGGCCTTATTTGAAGGAGAGGATGATCACCTGGACAAATGATCGATGCGATGGGAGTGCGTCGGGTTGAGATGCAGCACGTTGTCCGGAGATTTCTTCTGCAATTTGCAGACACTAATTCTTATTGTCCCACTTGCCGAACTATATAACAAAACATAGACTACAGAAACTTTCGTGAGCAGAATAGATGGCGCTGTGTGTAATGTCATAGTATAAACAGGGGCAGTAGAGCATCTATAGCATAATCCGCGTTATAATTACCTATGTACTGTACTTGCTTGTCTCAGCCTCTCAGGGTTGTCACTTTTAGCTAAATTTAAATTCAGTGCCAAAAATGTGTTGTCTGGTTTTCATTGAGATCTACAGCATATTTATTTTTACTGTCTTACTTTAAAATAAAGAGGGGGGCGGAAACATGAAATTTACGATGAACACAATGTTTACTATTTGTTTTACCTTATATTTCCTAAACTACTGGACCGATTTACATGATTCTTGCATGGATATCGGTTTTAAACCCAGTTCAACGTTTTCCACTAATTTCAACGTCATATCTTAATGAACAAAAAATCACCTTTTCAAGTTACGTAAATATTATGTTACACAAAACTTTAAATTACATTTTTCTTAGTCTTATTGGACTTTGAAATTGTGATGATGCTAAGTTATCATAATACTATGAAGATTCCATTAAAAAATTACTTATTTACGATATAAAATTACTATCACAACTTTTTAAAACACAAAATTCTGATTCAAAACTAAAACGACTCACGATGCCTTTGATGTAAAGCCATTACTTGCACCCTCGTGTGGAGAAAGAGTCTTGTCACCGACACCGAAAGTTAGTATTGGCAAAATAATGTACACGTACCTTTTTGGTTTTGTAAATCAATGGTCAATACCAAGCTCGTGACGGCAGAATTAATTAAGAGCCCTCTTACAGTCCACTAGCGCCGCCAATCGAAAAAATGTCATAACTCGTAAATAGAATCAAAAATACAAAATGTGGTCTATTATTACTGTAGAAAAGGCAATAACGTAATTTTATAACACATTGTCACCACTTGAAATATAGCTGTTTAGCTAAATCGTGCATTTGTAACAAAAACGGCCGTTTATGTTTTGAATGCATGATTATACTAAGGCGCGGGTCATATACAAGTGGCGTATGGTAGCGGCGCGGCGCTGGCGAGGTGGTGGCGTGGCGCCACTTCTTTGATATTTCATACAAAATGTATAGAAGAGGTGTGGCGCGACACATACTGAGATGTCGTGGCGCGGGCGTGGCACTGGCGCCACTTCCTCGCCACCTGCGCACCCGCAGTTAGTAGTTATTAAAGAATAAGTGAAAAGTGTTATTTCCAAAATATATATTTGTGAAGTCCAAACAAGCAGATCAAAAATAACATTTTTCACTTATTCTTTAATATGGTAGCAGAGCGTGGTTATTTTAGGTTCAGGTATTGCAGAAGTTGTGTCAATCTTAGTTTTCACAAGTGAAGGTAACTCATCAAACACAACATTTTGAGATCTGATCAGTTTTAATTCCTTTACATTGAAAATTCGATATCCTTCATCACCATCATATCCAATAAGAATGCCTTTCTCAGCTTTCCTACCAATCTTACTTTTTCTCTTTTGTTTTGGAATATGCACATAGCAATTGCTTCCAATGATTTTTAAATGATTAATCTTGGGCTTCTTGCCGTACCAGAGCTCATGAGGTGACCTTTCTTCTATAGGAGTAGGTCCCGTTCTATTTAATATGTAAACAGAGGCTTTAGCTATCTCTGCCCATAAACCATCTGGTATCTTTTCATGAGCGTGCATCAGTGCTCTTATCATCTCCACAATTGTACGGTTCTCTCTTTCTGAGGATCCGTTTTGTTCTGGAGTGTATGGCATCGTAAATCTTTGTTTTATGCCATATTTTCTCAAAGTATTACGTACTTGTTCGTTATCGAACTCACCTCCATTATCGCTTAGCAGCTCCATCACGACGTGTCCGGAAGTATTTGCTTCTGCTAAAAAGTCCTTTAAGCGAGCGTGAACTTCAGACTTTTGTCTCAGGAAGTAGATCCATCGATATTTTGAGAAGGAGTCTTTGAACAGAACAAAATATCTGTACTTGGAGATAGAGTAAGGGAATGGACCACAAACGTCTGTACTGATTAGCTCTCCAGGTTTGTTTGCTCTTGGTCTCTCTCCAAACTTCTGCCTATGGCTCTTGCCGAAGACGCAGCCTTCACAGATAACAGCAGAACTTGAGTCTACTTTTACTCCAAGCTCTCTTTGTATCAGTTTTGCTACATGTCTCTTGTTCTGATGTCCAAGGCGTTCATGGTATAGTTGAAGATTCTGTGGCGTCGTTAGTTGATTTATCTCAAGCTCGGGCATCAGTACTTTAACTTTGAGTTTGTACAGACCACCATACTTGTAGCGATTCCCAACTAAAATGACTTTGTCATCGTTCTTCACATAACATGACTGAGCAGTTGACTGAAAAATGCTATTCTTCAGTGTATCTTGTGCAGCTATCACAGAAAATAGATTCCGTTCAATACTTGGAACGTACCATACGTTTGTTAAGACCAGTAATTCTTTGTGACCGTTTACATCAGCTTCAAGTTGAATAGAGCCTTTTCCTATGGCTCCAATCACCTCTCCATTGGCTGTCATAACTTTATGTGGCTCGTCAAAAACTTCGAAGGTGCGAAATACATCTCTTCTATTAGTGACATGGCTTGTCGCGCCATTGTCCACATACCACAAGTCTTTATCTGTTTTCTTACTTTCGCAGGCTAGAGCTATGCCTGTCAGCATCTCAATCTTTGAAGATTGCTTTGGAGGTTTTGGAGGTCTACCGTCCGCAATCCACTTCTTGCAAGATGTGACTTTTTGACAGCTTTCTCCACAGTATTTGCATTTCTTCCATTTCTTTTTGCTAATTCCTTGTTTTTCGTAGCGCTTCTCTCCTCTTAACATAAGAAGTCCATTGCTACTTCCGCTTTCTTCTAAATTCTTCTGATGTAAAGATCTCTCAAAAGTACATACTTGTGTCGTCAAGTTTTCTATATTTTTGTCACTCTTATTCATCAACAGCCAGCTCGACTTAAAATTGAAATATTGCTCAGGAAGTGTATCCAGTATATATTTTACATATTAATAAAATTTCTGGTAGATCATTTCCTTCAATCTCATTGTTCAAGTCATACCAAACAGTTTTGAGAGTCGAAATATGTGTGGCCATATCATGCTCCTCGCTTTTCTGGTAGCGGAAGAACCTCATGCAGAGATCGTAACTCCTGTCTTCCTTTGCTCCATCATAAAGCCTATGAAGCTCTTTCCACATCTCACATGACGTTTCACATCGCATTACCTTTTGTAAAGTTTCTTCAGTCATATTCGTAGTAAGAATTAGAAGTGCTTGACTGTCACATTTTTGAAACATATCCATTTCATTCTTAAACTTTTGTAAATCTTCAGTTTTAGCCGTTTGTCCTGGATTTTCCGGCTTAATTAACTTGCCTTCAATTGCTTCTAGCGTACCTGGAGTACTCTTCAGTAGTAATTTTACCTTGTATCTCCATGTTTGCCAGTTAGTGATACCGTCGAGTCGACCGATCTCGATTTTTACGCCGGACGATTGCATAACTCTTTAGTTTTACCACTATTGCAACTAAACAATGTTAATTGTTAACGCTCTGCTACCATATTAAAGAATAAGTGAAAAGTGTTATTTCACAAATATATATTTTGGAAATAACATTTTTCACTTATTCTTTAATAGTAGTGGCATGCACAGGGCGGGAACAAGACAACAAAAATGCGTAACAATTTAGACTTTAAAGACTAGAATGCGCCCGCGCCACAACATTCCGGCGCCATTAGCGCGCCTGTGCTGCGCTGCACTGGCGGCGCCACGCCATCACCTAGCCAGTGCCGCGCCACCGCCATACGCCATACGCCAGTCGTGTTTGTCCCACGCCTAAGGCGTCAAGTGTTGAGAATTTAAAAGCGCCCTATCTTCGTAAATTTTGGTTATGGAACAAAAGAAAAAATACGTGTTATATATTTGGTAATAACACATTACACATTTATTCATTTATTAACATTTTTTGCCGTTTACCCTATTCGTCAATCATTTTAAATTACGTATTTTTTTTTTTTTTACGTTGTATGCTAGAATAAGCGACTTGCTTACTTTTCCTCTTCAGTAGGTAATCTGAACAGAGACAACTCTGGAATCGTTGAACTTTTAGACACCCATACACTTAGCAATAGGTTCTCCTGCGAAAATCACCCATTTTTTATTTGTTTATATCTGCCTGCAAGCCGTGACGCGCAAACTTTGTGAAGTGTACAAGCCTCGACTGGCGGCAGTAAGACATGGGTCGAGATTTTGTTAGAGTGTGCGTGCGGCGACGTAAAGATAGTATGACGCACACATACAAGCCGCGCGCGGTGCGTTTATCCAGCGATATTCATTTATTTGTTTTATTTTATATCGCTGAATATCGCTATCAATATTACACACAACGCCATTTAGTGCCACTCAAAGCAACGAGGCTTGTGTCGTGGATACCAGATAGTTTATATACAACGAAGACACTTTTTTGTTTGTAAATACATACTTATTATACATATAAACATCAATGACTCGGAAACAAATGTTCATGCTCATCACACGAACAATTGTTCCTAACGGGATTTGAACCCGAGACCCTAAGAACGTTAGGCAGCCTCACTACCGCTGCGTTATTCGGGTCATCATAATCTAAATATAGATTGCAACTTGGAAACTTGAGATTGAACTTGTGATACTGAATGTATCAGAATGATGCGCTGTGAAGAAGATGGATGAAAAACAATTTCAAACCGTTTTGTTTATGAATGTGCAACAACTTGATAATATTGCTATATGGTTCTTACAAAGGAGCGAACGTCGATGGGTGGCCAGTGGCAACGCTTCCAGTTGTGGCATGGCGACACCGTGAAAATGTGTCTGTGTCGACGATTACCATCGAAACCCACAACAGTTTATTACAAGTCCACACTCACGAGGCTCGGCCGCGCGGCTCGGCCACACGTGGTTGCGCTTAGTGGGGACGCCGCATAAGAACCTTTAATAGCGAAAACAGGTGGAACACCTCAATGGTTTGAACAGACTCGTATCCAAACATGTAACATGTCATTTATCGTGACTGTGTCATTGTCCAAAATATTTTGTTTCAAATACATGCGCAGTCTAATTGATAAGCATTAAATCGAGCGAGAAAGAGAAATCGCTTCTTTTCTCAGTGAAGAAAGAGAGAAAACATCTGAAATGTTGATAAGTTTGATCTCGGCTGGTGAAACACCTCTGTTGTCAAGCACTGTCAAAGTGTCAAGATTGTTATGTCAGTCAATTGTTGGTGTTTTGCGATAATTTTACTAAAACCGAGAAAATGTCGGCATCAAAGAAAATGGTAACAATATTCAATACTCTAATATCAATACCAGTCTATCGTACCATTTTCTGAGAATACAATGGACACACGTCGTTCGTAAAGTCAATCCAGATCATTCAAGTTTTCTGTTGATCCACTTGTCAACTTCTTCAAATTCAAAT
The DNA here is from genome assembly GCA_916618015.1 of Xestia c-nigrum. Lineage (NCBI taxonomy): Eukaryota > Metazoa > Arthropoda > Insecta > Lepidoptera > Noctuidae > Xestia > Xestia c-nigrum. Next base: position 26,425,182 of record OU745249.1, read on the forward strand.
GTTTTCAATACATACTGAAACTGTAGCTGAACTCTTCTTAAAGTTAGACCTGTAAAGCTACAAAATATCTGCAAATTATGAGAGGTTACCATGACTATGCATTTTTGATACATAGCAAAGTTAGTATTGGTTGCCGTTTATTTTGATGGGCTTCATTTGAATGTGTGTCAGATACTTCGAGTGCAGTCACCGGAGGGCACGACACGCGTGGAGATGTCGGAGTCGGACGTGACGGCGCAGCTGTTCGAGCGCGTGCACGAGAGCCTGCACCTGGGCACGTTCGCGTTCGCGCTGCACAAGGACCGCCAGCACAAGGAGGAGGTTATGTCCAGCAAGTCGCGGCGCCTGCGCGACGTCGGCCTTCAGCACGGCGACATGCTCTACCTCAGCCCCATCAACGGAGCAGTGTTGTTTGATCAGCCCTCTACCAGTGAACAGGTAGGTGCCCAGTGCCTTAAAACAAGACACATTGTTGGTTGTGATCAAGGGTAATCAATTAGTTTTATTGAATACTTTACTTGCAGACAAATGAGAATAACAAACCATTTGGGGAGCCAGTAGAGGCAGGTCCCTCAACGTCAACCACAGCAGTAGGTACTGCAACCACAAGTACAGCCGTACGGCCCACAGCAGTAGAAGAGGATGAAGTGGACCTCCAATTGTACCGCATGTCAGGCAACATTCAGAGACAGAGAGACGAGAAACTGTGAGTGGTTTACTTATAAAGTTGTTTATTTCAAAGAAATTTTCTTAAAATTCCTTCTGACTGATTTTGGCCACGGCAGTCAATCTCAGCAGAGACTGGCAATAGTGAATTTACACCCACTGTGTAATTTTTCAAAAGCAGCCCTGAGTGGCAGTGTGGTAATGCCTTGGAGAACTTGGTAATCTATTGATATTGCACCTGGGCCTCGATTCTGCTATTACAATAGTGTCATGAGTAGTCGATCATTGATTTCATAATGGTCAAGTTCTGTCAAATTTTAACAAGTTTGTTAATTCTACTAACATTACGACAATGCCATTAAAACTCAATTTTATTACGAGACCGTTGACAGACTAATAATCGACCATTTAGCAGATTACGAACTTTAAGCAAAATAACAATGGGATGAGAATGGAACCGTGTTGGAGTGACGAATTTATTAAAATAGCAGAATTAGGCTCCTGGTGTTTTACTCTCAATTAATACTGATTTTATTTTAAAACTACCTAACCTGTGCCCACTTCGTTGGGCAGTGCAATGTTGCAATGTTTTCACTCTTTGGTTAGCGAGCCACTGTGAGCGCTAAGCCCTAGTCTCCCTATACCTTGTTGCCGAGACGTCGCAGCGCACGACTGCTAGATTCTCCAAAGTCCGAGCATGAGTCCGTACAAAGCATGTTCTAATGCGGTTCGTGAAGGGACGGCAGCATTTTGCGATTTAGTTATTTTATATTATCTTCGAAACTATTTAACCAATTGACATACTGTTTTCGGCAAATCGTATCTCTATGATGTTCTTGTGATCATAATAATATTTTCTGCGATAAGGTTTAACATTTTGTTGTTTAAAAAATCGTCCAAATGTATGTACGTCGAAAAGTATGTTTTTAACACATAAAAGCTACTATATCTGCTAAAATATAAAAGATAGAAATATGGTGTCGCAGACTTTTTTGTAGAACTATTCAAAGCGGACCAGGTTGCCATACATTGTTTTCAATTATATACAACTGTTAAGGCAGCGCATGCAAATAACTCTGTTGTAAAATCTAAAAAACAAAAATTGAGATAGTTCAGCTAATATGCATGATATCTTTGTAATTTATAGCCTATAGTACTTACGAATAATGTAGCTTTCTACCAGTGAAACAATTTTTAAAATTGTTTCATTACTTCCGGAGATTACCCCCTACATACAAACTTACAAACAATTTTACCTCTTTATAATATTATTATATATTGTATTTTAAAATAACATAGCATCAAAATTGTAATCCCTGAAGAGTGAGACGTACACCCACATTTCAGTTAGTTGTTATGTTTTAAGTCCCATGTAATTAAAAGGGGTTGAAACCTATTACCATCAAATGGACACAAATCCAGGCTCTATGCCTGCAACAAAAAAACCCAATAACACTGCCACCTAGAAGGACATCAAACTCAGCAGTTATGCTTTTCAATTTAAAATAAATATGCATCTGTACTAATATTATTACATGATAAAATTTAGTTTTTATGAAAATTCTTTTACTAACGGGTAGCTTCATCTCCGAGTGTTATCAGCTACATTTCAATGATTTAAGTGCAGGTTTATTTCTGTATATAATGTTAGTGAAGCCACAAGCAAAAGCTAGTTTTTAAATAAATGGGATAGCAATAGTTAAGACATTAGTTAGCATGCCTCCTCTGCATATATGTACGGGTCTGGGCTGCTACAACGTAGTTAGGAGTGATAAGACAGACTGCATGGTCTGCAATGGCATTTTATTAGTTGGAATGCTGGTGCAGATCTTCACATTTCAACAGTTGACTGTCACTCTTGCTAAGTGTTCAGTCCGGTGCTTTGAAGTCTGTGTATACAGGGTGTAAACAGACCATTCACGAAACAGTAATTAACCAAGCATTCTGTACATCAAACTAAGAAACCCTACACAAAAATTATTGCTGAGAAATATTTTATTTTTTGGATGCAAAATCACGCTTTACGGTAAAACTCGACGTAACACACTCAAAACATTGTACTGGTGGATGGTTTTAATAGAGTGGAGGTCATGGAGACGATTAAAGTAGGTACGTGTTTTGAATTTAAGAACTTTATTCTAACATTCAAAACATGTAGGTACTTAATAAAAATATTGTGAAAAAGATGGAACTTTGACCCCCAGTATCTCCATATCTAGAAGGTTCCTAGTTACTGTCTTGAAAAAAAAATTATCGCAATGACTGGGAGAACAATTGCCTTTTTTTTGAGAGCAGTGGTGGCGGCCCTGACTAACAAACAGTAAGTCGTGGGTTCAAACCCAGACAGGCGCATTACTTTGTGTAATTTATTACATCACCACTGCTCTTAAAACGGTGTTGGAAAACATCGTGAGGAAACCGGCATGTCTTAAAACCAAAAAAACATCTACCAGAACACACTGGGCCCGCGTGGTGGATTTATAGCCCATACGCGCTTTGACGTGGAGTTACAGACACCAGCCCCATGTATAATACAACACAAGACAAGACAAGAGTCTTTTTACACCCTTTGTGATAAATTGATAATGTACTTGTTCTCAAAATAAAGACAAAATAAGAGTAGTTGGTTGATGCCAAGTGTTTTGGTTGTAGATGTCGACATAACTCCAAAGGCTGCTGTGTGCACTGCTCACCACTGGAACCCTGGGACGAAGGCTATCTCAAAGAACACAACATCAAGCACATGTCATTCCATGCTTACTTACGCAAGATCACATCGGGCAATTTTATTTCACTAGATGAACTGTCATGTAAAATTAAACCAGGTGAGTTGGAATCAAACCAGCTAAAATTCCAAAAATTACACTCAGAACTATAGACAGGTTCTTTCATACTTCATAAGAATCAAATCTTTGTGACAAACATGATAAACTCATAAATTGAATGGGATAAGTTAAAGCACTTTTATGTACCAATAGTACCTAATTAACCTTCCAACCGTCGTACCAACAACCAATTTATCTTTGACGTCATTTATTTGTTCAAATGAAGAAACGTGAACTATTTAGATAAGAAGATTGCAATTTGCACAAACAGACACGAGCAAATTACAATCTTTTTCTTCAATTATTGTTAATTGGGTACTAAAACAAATAATTAATGAGATGAACTTTTGCGTAAAAGTGCTTAGGATATTCTTTTATTTAGTTTTTTCATGAAATATAATCGAATGAGTAACAACTTGCAGGTTGTTCGGAGCACCCGCCGTGGCCGCGCGGCATCTGCTCCAAGTGCCAGCCGGGCGCCGTGACCCTGAACCGGCAGCCCTACCGCCACGTGGACAACGTCTTGTTCGAGCACCCCGCCATCGTGGAGCGCTTCCTGGCCTACTGGCGCGCCACCGGCCACCAGCGCGTGGGCTTGTTGTACGGACAGTACGAGCGCCACCCCGACGTGCCTCTAGGTGAGTTACACTGTGACACCCACCGAACGAAGAGGGTTTTAACTTTTGGGAAGCAATTCGTAACGCAAAACTACTTTCATTTTTAAAAGAGTCATACTCATGACGATTTTTATATTTAGGGCCAGTCGCAGTTCAAATCGATTACTGCTCAACCAGACTATCCAGTGATCGCCTCAAATTAATTGAAGGCCCCCAGGCAGTGCTTACAAACTAGGATATACAATTAAATGACTGCTCGCTATAGAATCCCTCTGGGGGTGCCCCTGTGGGGTTCGGAGCTCAGCTTAGGGCGTCATTGAGGCAGCTACAGTAGGGCCAGTTTATTTGACATCTATCTGTTCAAAGTAAAGGTTTACTATCTTTTGCCAATATTACAATAAATATACGAAAATAACGCGATCGAAAAAAGTTTTGCAATTGTTCGAAAATATAAATAATGTTTTATAGCAGTTGTTATAAGGTTACGTTGTTGTATTTTGATGAAGTTTCAAATGTGTACTATTAAATTAGCCTTACTGTAGAGACAGACTGGGTCAAATTATTATTATTATTTGGGATAATTAAAGCTACTGTCTCAGCGGCGCTCAATCATCAAAGTTGATTCACCCAGTCGGAAGTTCTGAGGTGATAAATATTTAAAAAAATACAGTCGAATTGAGAACCGCCACCGTTTTTGAAGTCGTTACAATCACACCGGTGAAACGCTCCTTGGCGATTGACTTTCCAGAGACCGAACGTACTGGTTTGGTCCCGCCCGCGCACCTCTCGCGCGTCCTATGCATTTATTTATTTATTTATTTATTTATTGGCCTATCTACAATTGTTACACTGTTTATCCTAATAATACAAGCAATATGGTGATACAAGCATAGTGTACAATATGATGCGATAGACACAGCATGCTAAAAGAAAAATATACCTAACAAAAATAAGATTACATTATCAGTGCAGAAATAACACTTTCAACAACAGTGGGTAGATTTAGTAATACAGTAAACACAAAGATGACAACAGAGAAAAGAAAAAAGAAAACAATATGCTGGTTAGTTTTGATGGACTAGGCGCTTGAATTTTCGAAGTGTTGTGGAAAAGATATCTATTGAATCATCGCAATTATTAAGAAGTCTGCAAATTCTGGGGATGGGGGAGTTGGATCCTGATACAGTTTTTCGGAATGGGGGACGTAATAGTTTTATAGGATGACGCGGATAGTTGTGGGGTATGTTAAAATTAAACTTGCTTAACAACTGGGGGCAGTCTATTTTACTCTGAAGTATTTTATAAAGAAAAATTAAATCTATACAATCTCTACGTTTTTCGAGTGAAGTCATGCTAAATTTTTGGAGACGTTTTGCATAGCTCCGAATTTTATTACTTAATCCCGTAGAGTAGGCAAGATGGTATAAAAATCTTTTCTGGATCCTCTCCAACCTGAGACTATGTGTTGCGTAGTGGGGACGCCATACAACAGCGCAGTATTCCAATACAGTACGAACGAGACAGTTAAAAAGATAAATCTTAGTTTTAGGCTTGCGAAAACATTTTGCATTACGTAACACAAAACCGAGTGTCTTTGAAGCTTTTTTAACAATGTTGTCCATGTGCGGAATAAAAGTTAATTTACGATCCAGAAGAACTCCCAAATCTCTGATCACATCAACTTTACTGAGGTACGTACCATTCATGCTATAATTAAAATCAACGAAATTAGCCTTGCGAGTAAACGTAATTTGGGAACATTTATCTACATTAAGTTGCATATTATTAACCTTACACCAGTTTAAGAGTCTATTCAAGTCATCTTGAAGTAATGTTGAATCGGCTAAAGAATCTACAACGCGTACTATTTTCAAATCATCGGCGAATAAGAATGGCGTAGAGTTACAGAAGCAATAAGGAAGGTCGTTTACAAAGATGATAAATATTACAGGGCCCAGGTGGGAACCCTGCGGTACACCGGAGGTTATGATCATGGTTTCAGATTTATAACCATTGGCCACGACATAAAAGGATCTATCTGTCAGGTAAGAGTGCAACCACTTAAGAAGTGAACCCGCAAACCCGTACGCAGCAAGTTTCTGAATCAGCACTTCATGGGAAACTTTGTCAAAAGCTTTGCTGAAATCGGTGTATATGGCGTCGACTTGCTGATTCGAGTCAAGTGAAGTTGCAATAACCTCAACGAATGCCACGAGATTACTACAGGTCGATCTTGCTGCAGTAAAACCATGCTGGTGGTCTGACAGATATTTCCTGAAATAGTTTTGTATGTCAGGGCATACTATTGCTTCAAAAACCTTAGCAAATGTCGGAAGGACCGATATAGGACGATAGTTGTCTACCAAATCATCCGCACCTGATTTATGAATAGGTACCACTTTGGCCAGCTTCCATTGCTTAGGGAAGATACCAGTGCTGAGAGATTTATTAAAAATCAAGCATAGGGGTATTGCTAGTTGATCAGCGCAAGTTACAATAAAGTTTGGGGGAATTTCATCGCTGCCTGAACCTTTCGATATGTCTAAGCTTTTCAGATGCTTGGTTATTTTATCCTTTGGAATCTGTATCAATGAAAAGCTGTCAGAGTTGCAGAGAAGGCTTTCAAAGAATGGCGAAGTTTCAACTACATTGGAGATATGGGTTGCTGGACTGTACACAGAGGAAAAGTAGGTCCCGAACATGTTGCACATCTCGTTGCCATTACAAGTTTCGCTGACGCCATTTGACATTGAGGCTGGATAGGCCTTAGCAACACCCCGCTTAGCCTTAACAAACGACCAGAAAAACTTGGGATTCGTTGTAATTTTCTGTTCTATGCTATTTATGTACGAGTTGTAACATTCTCTTGCCATTTTGTCACAGCGCTTACTACACCAACGAAGGGATATCTTGTCCATAGGGTTTTTGTACGTACCATACCTTCTTCTTAAGTTATTCTTTTCACGCAGCAATCTCTCCAGCTTTTTTGTGTACCATGGTGGTCGCGAATTACTTGTCACTAAGGTCGATGGGACGAACCGCTCAATGATCTGATAAAGTACCGTATAGAACCGTTCCAACATTATATTGGGATCATCTGTATCCGAGAGTAATGCATACCAGTCGGTATTTTCTAGTTCTGATTGAATAGCAGAGTAGTTGGCTTTTTTGAAATTTAATCTAATGTTAGGTTCTGGTTTTAAACAATGATTTATTTTAAGGCGCAGGGAGATTTCAAGAGGAGGGTGATATGGATCGATCTTTGTTAAACTATTTAGGGCTTCATTCACCTCACATTCGAGAAGGTCTGCAAGAACTAAGTCCAGGATTCTATTTTTAACATTACATACATTGTTATATTGCTTAAGGTTATTTATGTGGAGGAAGTCTAGAAGGGCCTGATTTAGTTTGGAATTAATACTTGAGAAAGTGGGGTAGGTGTGAGTAACGCCGCAGCTAATGTTTTGATTCCAATCTATATTGCTCATATTAAAGTCACCGATAAGAATAGTTCGATAATCATTTCTTTCTGCTACAGCGTTATAGCTATCCAAGAAGTGCTCCAAAACAGAACATTGCACAGGTGGAGGCAAGTAAAGAGCACAGATAGCTATTTTGAAGCCTGTTGCAACACTCACAGTGACCCATAAGTCTTCGCACCCACTTTCCCAAGCACATTGTCTGTTAGCAGCGTACCTTTTCGATATGGCTACCAACACACCCCCACCATCTTTTTTAGCATGAAAACGCGAAGTTTCTCTGTCACGTCTAAAAACTGTGTACCTTTTATCAAAAAGTTCGCTGCTATAAATACAATTATTGAGCCAGGTTTCTGTTAATACTAATGCGTCAAAATTTGAACATACTAAATTACAATAAAATTCTTGAGTTTTAGATCGCAATCCACGGGTGTTTTGGTAGTATATGTTAAAGGTAGCGAATTTAACTGAGAATAGCCACAATAACAGCTTATGGTTGACAATTGGACATTAAACAATTGAGTGTAGTGAATCCATGTCTTTCATAATCTTGGTATCGGAATCATCTGACTTTTTAACATAAATACGTCCTCCCCTGATCCAGACGTAACGATACCCTTTTTCTTTAGCTTTGAGACGTGTAGCCGTGTGTAGTGCCTTGTTAGCCGGGCTCAGATGCTCCGTCACGAAGATCGCAGATTTCACACCATCAAGCTCAAGATGAGAGGTGTTTAGCTTTTCACTGGGTGGTTTTCCTTTGTTGAAATTTATAGAAGCTGCTAGGAAAGTGTCCCGTAATCTAGGACTGGCAAATTGTACAACAATCGATTTAGGACGACTTGTGTTGGTATTGAGCTTCATCACACGAGTACAATTACTGATGCTTTCCTCTTTAATGTCGCAACCTATAGTTTTCCCCAGCTGAGTAACAATATTAAGAAGATTTTCAGTTTTCTTCTGGGGGACACATTGGATTTCAACATTACTTGCACGAGCGTGTTGTTCCAAGGTGTTTAAACGGGTTGACATGTCTTTAATTGTGGATGTCAACTTCTCGTTTTTATCCAGTAGATTTTTTATTTTTTCTTCACCTTGCTTTCTTTCCTTCAACATGTCGTCATATTGATTGCTGAGGAATTCTACGGAGCCTCTAAGGCCAGCAACTTCTTCACGAATATCGGACAACTCCTTGTTCAGCAGATTGCTCATACTTGATGTGATTTTTTCTAAAAGAGAATTCATCTTCGATTCCATCACATTCTCAACAATGGCACGAACACCCTCTTCCGTGACAGGGATAGTTGCGGGATTTGGTGGGGATTGCAATGCTTGCCTCTTGTTTGTGCGCGTAGTTACGTTGGAGTTAAAACGTGCCGGTGTGATGTCTATGGTTATCGCTTCAGATGGTTTTATAGTGCATTGAGAACAGGACCACGATGTCAGGTCACATGTTGATTCTAAGCTAAGACACTCAAGATGAAACGCATTCTCACATTCTTTACATCGAATGAAGCTTTTATCAACGTGTTCAAGAGCACAGCAGCCCCATTTCATAGGTAATGTACTCATCCTTAGGTCCAAACAATTATTATAATGTGTCCCAAAAAAGTGGATACGAACAAAGGCCCACTACCAAAAGTAAATATTTCGCTAGTTAAAAGCGCACACTAACAAATGCCCACGCAGAGTGAGTGACACGGAGTTCGCGACCAAAAGGTCTTAAGTTCACGGAAATCGGCGTCGCTTACGCGTTCGCGTCAAGGGCTCCGTATTCGATGTGTGATTGGGTATATTGACAAAAATTTCACTAATTATTTCTTCATTATAGTCTTATTTGTAATGTTTATGTGTAATTTCTTCAACTCACAGATAGTATGTATGTCCAAGAACAAATTTATCACCAACACTGAACCGAAACTTTGTTAAAACTGTATAAACACTATTAATTATCGTGGAGCGTTATATGGCACAGTACACTTAGGACGGTGGTCGTAATATGAGTTTTTGAATTTGTATGTTTAGAAAGGAATGGGCACAATGAGCTCTATAGTTGGTGCCAGTTAAGATGGAAATAGAGGTCATTCACACCTACCTACCAAGTTTTTCATCATTAAACGATAATGACACTACTAATTACCTAAGTCGACCAATAAGCGATACTTGCTTATTTCGCTAGAGTATCGTAGTACCAGTCGGCTAGACATACAGGGCTTAAGAATCTTGTGTTGTCCCAATTCGAATTTATTAAACTAATAATACAATTAGTTTCTTAGCAAAAAAATAAATAAATTCGAATTTATAAATTTACGTGTGACGTAAAAATTGAAAAACTCATCGCAACATCGCTAGTGCAAAAGTAGATTCGCGCTGAACTCCATGCGCGCATATGTCTTTTCGCGTAGGTGGGTGCGCACAAGAGTGTCCTTCGCTCAAAAGTCTCAGATCCTAATTTTAAGATGCACAATAATTTATTTCCTTTTTTTGAGTGACGGTTCAGTAAGTTAAAATAGTGTTAAAAACGAAAATACAGTATTTGAAACTGACAAATTTTATAAAAAATAATTTCGTGGGGTACGTTTGCTCCCTGTCGGGTTGTGGGACTGTTGGAAAGAGATACCGTGGCCGCGGAACATAAAGGGCGAGGAAGGAAAATCCAGTTTTAGTCAGTAAAAGTGTGACACTCCCTCCCGCTCCGCCCAGAGTGGGAGAAGTTATTTGATGATTTCCCATCCTTAAAAAAAAGCTGTGCACTTTGTTGTGTATGTGGGTCATTTTGGATATATTATGAGAATCAAGCGATATCAGATTAGCGACAGGTTTGTACGAATGGAGGGACAGTATCGCAAATATTTCGAGATCGGGAGCACTGATCTCTACTTGTATGTTACCTGTGTGGCGGGCAGGTATCCGCGCGCGCGTGGCCGCTATCTACGAGCCGCCGCAGTCGTCGTCCCGGGACGGCGTGTCCCTGGCCCCGGACCCGCGAGCCTCCCTACTGGACGAGCTGGCGCGACGCCTGCAGCTGCGCGCGGTGGGGTGGATCTTCACGGACCTGCTGCCGCTGGACGTGGCGGCGGGCACGGTGCAGCACATCCGCGGCGTGGACACACACTTCCTGTCGGCGCAGGAGTGCATCATGGCGGGCCACTACCAGGACCGACACCCCAACGCGTGCCGCCACGCCTCCGAGGGGTACTTCGGCTCCAAGTTCGTCACCGTGTGCGTCACAGGTGAGCGCGTCCCCGACTTACGCTTCGTTTCAGCGAGTGCTTCATCGCGGAATAAACCTACGATGTGTGTATTCTGTATTCCTACGACCGACTGTGATCGACCATATCTTACGAATTACAATAACATTAACTATACGCAAATAAGATGGTGATTTTCGGATGAAGTGAGCGCGACCTAAGCTTGTGCTAAGTCTTAAGGCTCATTAACGTAGACGTGGCGCTACCGACAGACAGTTTAGCGAGATCGCGCACGAACTTCGTCTCCCATATATCTGTATTCGATTGTGAGATAACGCGCTCGATGTGCAGGCGACGCCGACAAGCAGGTGCACCTGGAGGGCTACCAGGTGTCGGGGCAGTGCCAGGCGCTGGTGAGGGACCAGGTCCTGCTGCCCACACGCGACGCGCCCGAGCTGGGCTACATCCGCGACTCCAGCGACGCGCAGTACGTGCCCGACGTCTACTACAAGGTACCATGTCAGGGTCGGCTACCGGTCTAACCGGATGCAGCTCTATACCACTATTTTAAATGGAGCGACCGCTTATCTGACCTCCGGAATGACTACGGCGCGGCGTATAAGACACAATAACGGTTCTGTTCAGGAACGCGACATGTACGGCAACGAGGTGGGCGTGTCGGCCAAGCGCGTGCCGGTAGCCTACCTGCTGGTGGACGTGCCGTGCGGCGTGGCGGGCGACGGCACCGCGCCTCTGTTCCACCCGCGCTCCTCCTTCCCGCCCGCGCACCGCCCGCTGCAGCACCAGCTGCAGACCCTGCGCGCGCTGCACGCGCACCTGCAGGCCGCCGACGGCTTCCTGCAGGCCGTGTCCGACCTGCACGTGCTGCTGTTCCTGGCCAGCAACGAGGCGCTGCCGCTGTCCCCGGCCGCGCTGGAGCCGCTGCTGCAGGCCGTGCGGGAGCGCGACGCGGGCGCGGCCGCGGCCTGGCGGGACTGTCCCGGCGCCGCCACGCTGGAGCAGCTGGCGCAGGCCGCCGCCGACCACGCGGAGGGGGAGGGCGGGGAGGGCGGGGAGGGCGCGGAGGGCGGCGTGTGGACCTGTCCGCTGTGCACGTTCCACAACGCGCCGCACAACGACGCCTGCGAGATGTGCGCCATGCCCAGGTACGTGGCGGTGCCGAGCGGTGCCGAGCGGTGCCGAGCGGTACCAAGCGGTGCCGAGCGGTACCGAGCGCAGCGAGAGGTCGACGTTTCGGTTACTATACTGTTCCCTGTTTGTTTCAGAAGCAACGCGATGTAAATATGGTGATGTGCGTGGAAGTGTACCGACGTTTTATGATAATAATGGCGACACCTCGCACCGTGGCTACTATGTTTAATTTATTTTTGTATCGATGTGGCTCGGGCGCCGACGCCTCGTGTCACCCGGCGCGCTCCTACGTCTTAGTGATTCTCGTATAAGTGGATGAGTCGGTCTGAACTTGCTGTAATTACAATAATAAATTCCAGCAATCTATAATGCGCTGTTTGTATCAATTCTAAATTTTGTCCAGAGGCCATCGACAAGATTTCGTAACTCATTGTTACTGGGTGAAGTTCTTGGTTTAGGTAAAATTGTCAAGGGAGCCCGCGAAATTCTAATTTTTATTTTTCGGGAACGACTTTGACCTAGAAAAAAATCGATGGTTTCGATGATCATAATTCTAACTCCATACAACCTACCACTGCCTTTAAATTGCAAAAAAAAAGTAAGAAAACTTGAATTTCGCGGGCTACCCTGACCACAGATTACCAGATAACTCACTCCATACAAAACGTTCAATACCTACCGCTATAATAGCCTACACTTTCAAGTCGATAGACGCTGCGAACTAAAATGTACCTAACCTTACAAACGTAAAGTGGGTTTTGCTTTGTAGTTCGCGCAATCGCGTGGGTATTGTGAATTGCCAGGGCTGCCTCTGTCGACGAAGATGTTTTTAGTAGGGATTTTTAGTAAAGGTACCTTATAAAATAAAACATGTTTTATAATGTATCAGAATTTATAATTGTTTTAAAAATAAGTATAACAACGAAATATTTATATAAAAAGAACAGTTTAAAAAAAATGAAAAAGGTATTTTGATTTGTAGGTAGTTTGATTTCTGCATTTTGATGTAATAATTAATATTTTTTCCCTTCTTTAAATTCTCGAAATCGGAAAAATAGTTTTAATAAGTATATTTATTTTATTATTCTCTTGCTATATCTACATCCATCCACGGCACATAATATACCAGTTGTAACCATATCGATTTCAAAACTATCGTCAATCGACCGAAATATGAAGGTGCTGTTGACAACCCACTGCGCTATGAGTTACCGACGTCCGGTACATGGAGTGCAGTATCTGGTAATCTGTGCCCTGACGCTTGCCCGTTAAGTCGGGAATCGAACCCGTTATTCAACCAAAACACCCCTGTTTAATTACACTTATTGATAGTGTACTTGGAGGGTATGTAACAAATATGTGAGAAATTCAGCTAGATGCTTTTTTTATCATACACAATCTATTCTGTTTCAGTATTTGATCTTTAATTAGCGACACTATCACTCCGACCCCCTCACTGCAATAATGCAAATAATTGTTTTTCAAAATGGATCGGTTTCGAAAATTGTCATTAACACTAGAAACGGGGCGCTTACCATGTTAACTGTTTGTTGTGAGTTCCCGACATTTCTGGGCTGTTGTAAGCACCATGGTCACGGATAAACTGAAATTATTGCGGGTGGGTGTTTATGAGCAGACAAAAATAGGCCTACCTTCTTTCTTGTTAATTATTTTGTACTCAGTACCGCTACCACTGTGAGTCCCGGTTGAAGTACGTATATTTGGTAATCTCAATAGCTTATCTACCAGTCTAGAAATATAGTGGCGTTCTGTCGGGATGACCTGAGGGTTATGCAACTCAATTCTGTAGATCGAGCTTGTTTCCTGAAGATGTTGAGCTGTGCCCGATTTTTGGGTGTCATTGCTCTTCACCGCTCTGATTGTTCAGATATTTGATAAGCTACCGTACGATTCGTCTGACCGATATACGAGTACGACTTGCCGCAAAAGTTATACAACCATAAAATAAAAATATTCTACTAAGTGGTCCTGCTATATCAAAATAACAGGAGCCCTAATTCGGTTAATTAAAAATACATGACGTGAGCTTATGATATAGTACGACAATGATATAGTATGACTATGATATAGTACGACTATGATATAGTACGACTATGTTTGAATCGTTATTTTCTTTCATTTTTATCGTGCGGTTAGTGCTTAAACCCGGTTTCAGAGTTTTAAGGCGCCCATTGGGCCTCTGACTTGGTTATTATACTATTAGGAATCAGAAGCGGATTAGATTTCAAAAAAAAAAACAAAATTTACTCAACCTAAAATTATCAGAACTTACAAAACAAATAAAGTCAAAGAATGACACAAAATAATTACTCAAATAAATATAGTAAAAATAATAAAAATCAAAGACTCGTGACCTCGTCGTAGGTACGACGGATGACAGCAGAATAGGGGCGCACCTACGGACCTACGCACCCACGGGGCTTCGCCCCCTGGCTGCGGAGGGTATACCAGGCCCGTCATTAGGTAGTCATATTGACAAGAGCCTGATGGCGTGCGAAACTAATTTCACACGCCTGTGTAAGGTTGCTATTGAGTTTCCGTAGGCGCGCCACAGAAGGGGACTTTCAGCGACAGAGGTGCCGACACCGACGCACCTACGGCGGATGTATGGCTCCTGTCCGCCCCGCACGCCAGAGCTAGCCGGTTACGTTTCGGACGGGGAGCCGGTATGTGTGTGTGGGGACGCACTGACTGACTGAAAGCGATGCAGCAGGCGGTACCAGGGCTATGCCCCCTGCCCGCGGAGGCTATACCGGGGCCCGTATGAGGTGGGACGCTGTTCCACGTCCTAAGTCTCGTCATGATGTCACTTGAAAGTGTTTTGCAACGTGTTGTTATTGTTAGGAAATTCAGATAGGCGCCTAGGGCGCGGGGGAGTTCCATGTGAATGTGTCGATCCTGACCGAGACGCTGAACGTCGACGGCTACGAGTGTTATTTTTATTTTATTTTATTTTATTTTACAGTTTTAGGAAAACTTACAGCTAAAAATTTACACACTATTAAGATTAAAAAAAGTAAGGCCAATTAAAAGTTTTCACAGTTAAAAAGGAGCTTATAAACAAAAACTAAAATATTTACGAAGACAGGCAGTGTTTGTAAAGACGCGATTAAAAAGCGCGAATTGCATTCAATTAATTACTTAACATTATCAAAAAAGAAATTACAAAGAGTCCTTTTTAATTTTGAAATGCTAGTACTGAAAATATCGATGTCGACGCCCTGGCCAACCGCATTATACGTATCACTAGCTCTTATTAAGTATGAGTTTCGTCTGTATTTTGTTCCTACCACAGGAGTATGCAATAGCCGGGGATTGCGCCGAAAAGTAGAAGGAATCCGAAGTCCAATTTTGCTCAGCAGTTCGGGAAGCTCGGTTGAACCGTTAGCGATTCTAAATAAAAACGCCAAGTCAGCAATTCTTCTACGTTCAGAAAGAGGAAGTAGATGGAACCTTTTACAGCGTAGGAGATAAGTGGGAGAATAAGTTTTAGACCGGAATTGAATATACCTCAAAAATTTTCTTTGTATGCCTTCCAATCTGCTTATGTATAAGTTGTAATTGGGGTTCCAAACTTGAGAGGCATACTCAAGGTGACTGCGAACAAAAGTACAGTAGAGAATTTTAATGGTTTTGATGTTCCTGAACTCTGACGAGACTCTCAAAATGAACCCTAGTGATTTTGATGCTTTCTTAATGATTTGTTCCACGTGTTGATCAAATAATAATTTTGAATCAAATACCACACCCAGGTCTTTGACTGTGCTAACCCTAGCAAGGGATCTGTCTAAAAGTTTATAGTCAAATATGATAGGTACGGGCTTCCTAGTGAAGGAGCACACGTAACACTTGGAAACATTTAAATGGAGCTTGTTAGTCATGCAGTAGTACTGAAACCTATCTAGGTCCTCCTGCAATGATAGAGCATCTGACAACGAGGATATCTTAGACATAATTTTCATATCATCCGCGTATAGAAGAATTTTAGAGTGAAGGAAGCAAGATTCAATATCATTGACGAATAAATTGAATAAGAGCGGCCCCAATAAGGAACCTTGGGGAACTCCAGATGGAATACGCATTGACCTTGATGAGTACCCATTCAGCAAAACAGTCTGACACCTGTCCTCCACATATGACTTAAACCAACGGAAAAGATTACCCCTAATGCCCATCGATAGAAGTTTCCGCATGAGAACTTCGTGATCAATTCTGTCGAAACATTTGGCATAGTCCGTATAAATGACGTCGATTTGGGAACGATTAGACATAGCCTCTGATAAGAAGTCACTACAGAGAACGAGGTTTGTGGTAGTTGACCGACCACCCAAGAATCCATGCTGGTGTTCGCTGAAACTGAGCCTGAGAGCAGAGTAAACTTGCCTGTATACAATTTTTTCCAATACTTTAGCAAAAACACATAACTTGGATATCGGCCTGTAGTTGTCCACGCAGTTTCTCGGTCCCTTTTTATGAATAGGAGTAATATAAGCCGATTTCCAAATAGCCGGCATAACCCCGGTATTCAGAGATCGCATGAATAGTATTGTTAGAGGAACCGAGAGACTTGCAGCACAGTTAAATATGAAAACCGGCGGGAGCTTGTCCGGACCCGCAGACTTATTAAGGTCCAGGTGCCTCAGCAGTTCCATAACTTCGTCGTCACGAATCTCGATAGCGGCAATATCGTAAGGGCTGTAATCACTGATAGGATGGTATTCCGCACTACCCTCAGAGCTGGTGGATTCACAAAAGTTTGACAGAAAGTACTCGCCAAAGAAGTCACAAATTTCTTCAACATCGCTAGACGAGCGGTCTCCAAACCACAGCACTGAAGGGTAGGAGTTGTTTTGTTTTTTTGATTTTACGTAGCTCCAGAAGGCTCGAGGGTTGTTACGAATAGCAGATTCTATATTGGCCATGTAATCATCAAACATGCTCTTCTCCAAATCCTTTGCACGTTTCCGTAACAATACAAAAGATTGGTAGTCCGAATCGTTCCCATACTTTTTAAATTTAGCGTGGAATTTCGATTTTTCTTTAATAATTTTTACTAATGGGGTTTTGTACCAGAGGGGGTATTTCGACTGGGAAACAACTGTCTTCGTTGGAATATAAGTTTTGTGTACTTTATATAAAACATCATAAAAGAATGCTACGGCATCGTCCAGTGACCCATGGCCCAACTCGAATTGCCAGTCAACAAGGTTAAGATCACCTTTAATTGCTGCATAGTCAGCAGAGCGACACAAGTATTTAACATAGTAGGCCAATCACTTTACGGAGTTCTGTATGGGAAGGTTCGCACAAAATCATAACCGGACTTATGGGGTTCTTTATATGCTGATTGGCTAGATAATATTACGTCTATTTGTGATCGTATATTGCAAAATTAAGGTGGCTTATAGTTTTACTGGAAATTTTGTTTCTAAGTGATTAATTTGAACTGAAATAAAAGCAAATCTAATAACCGAGATATACTTAGGTAAACTTTTACCTTGCCCTAATAAGTTACTAACGCTACGTTAATTAAGCTTTTTTTTTAGTTGCTTCTACTAATTTTTAGGGGTTTTAAAAAAAGAGTTAATTGTGACTTTGGCAAAATCGATAACCGTATGTTTTAAAGAGTTTAAGCATTTAGTCAGTTGATTGTTCATAATTATCAAGGAATTAAGCAATTAATTCACTTGCTTTTTTATATTATTTTTTACATGGAATTAAAATACTTAACTGCCATTTTTTTGTTTAACTTTAGTCTCTTAAATAGTTTCAGTAGAAAACTGGCAGAATTAAGCATATATTGCAACTGCTTACATAATCTTTCTTTTTTTACAAAGATCTCGAACTGTAGGTAGTTTGCGCGGCGCGGCCGCAAGTCCTACCTCGCCGTCCGTCGCCCGCCCGCTCCTCCGCGCGGCGTGCGGGTCTTTTGCCTTGCGTTCATTTCATTCGTTTTCGAAGCGGTTAGCGGCGGTGATCAGCGTAAGAAAATGGAATTCCCGAGTTGTGGGATTTGTGGTTGTGAACTTTGATGTTGTGAACATAGGCGTGAAGGGACAAAGAAAGCTTGTATCGTCAAGTGAAAAACGTAAAGACGGATAATTTACAATAGTATCTGAAGAGAACATTAAGTTGCACTCAAAGTGCAGAGCTTCATACATAAACGAACATTGCATTCAAAGTGCGGCAAAAAAAGTGCGGCAGGAAAGACAAGCCGATGATAGTCCGTTTGACTAGGGTGGAGTCTCCTATTATCGGCCTCCTCCTAATATCGGCAGTTTCGAGAAAATGGAACATAACTATAAAAATATCTCTTTAACCATAATAGTTTTAATGCAAAAAGTGACTCTATAACCATCCGCATTACCTCCAATATTTTGATGCGGGTGCATCAATATTTGAACGTTCAGCTGGCAAAAGAGCACGCGCAGGTGTGGACGTGCGTCGTTTGGTGTCATTGCCGAGTCAAATCTCTGAGTGGACGCATTGCGAGGATAACTATTTGGAGGGAATTAAACATACCTATGGTGTTATCTTTTATTTTTTCATGAAGAATAACAGTCAAAGTATCTTTTAGATAACATGTTTTTACATTTATTTGTCTATTTTATTAAATAATAGCGGGGGCGAGATTAGGGATCTACACTGGTCAGCAAATAAACCGAGCCACCCGCTACCTAGGAACTGTGATTCGATTTTCTCAAAAAGTATAAAACTTACAACTATCAAAGTTATACCTACAAAAAGTGCGTTTCATGGTGATTACAATGACTGCAAATTAATTCGTGTTTTTGCTACTTTTTTCGATTAATAATGGATACCTCAGGAAGCGGCTCAAGCTGTAGCATTACTTCAAGCAGGCATTGCGCAACGTGAAGTCGCTCGAAGGCTTCGAATCAGCAGATCTGCGGTGCAACGAGTTTACAGACGATACCTAGAGACTGGAGCATTCGATCGCCGTCCAGGTACGGGCAGACCTAGGGCTACATCAGCAGCAGATGATCGTTATATCCACCTCACTGTTCTGCAAAATCGCCACCTCAACGCAGTTCTAGTCCAACAAAGTCTGCGTGACGAACGCCAAGTGGTCATAAGTTCAGATACCGTCAGAAGAAGACTTGCTGAACGGAATCTGACCCCAAAAAGAGCTGCAACAGGCCCAGCATTAACGGCAGCAAACCGTCGAGCACGACTTGAATTTGCGCGAGAGCATAGGGATTGGACATTAGAGCAGTGGAGTAATGTACTCTTCACTGATGAGAACAGGGTGAGTCTACATGGAAGTGATCGACGTCAGAGAGTATTTCGTCGCCCTAGAGAACGTTATTCTCAGTGTTGGATCGAGGAAACTGATGCTTATGGAGGAGGATCTGTGTGGTCTGGGGCGGCATCTCGTTAATAGCACATACACCGTTAGTTTTCATCGAACCGACGGGCCGTACACGTGGACTGACTTCTCATCGCTACATTACTGAAATCCTTGCAGACCATGTGGTACCTTACGCAGGATATATCGGACAGGATATGTATGCAATTGATGCATGATAATGCACGGCCTCATGTTGCTCATGTGGTGACCCAGTATCTAAGCGACCAGCATTCGTACGATGGACTGGCCAGCTCGAAGCCCGGAGTTGAATCCGATAGAACACTTATGGGATGAGCTGAAACGTCGGGTTCGAGCCCGGGTACCTGCTCCAACAAGGCTTCCAGAGCTGCGAATCGCAATTGAAGAGGAGTGGAATACAATTCCTTAAGATTTTATCGTCAGGCTCGTAAGGTCGATGAATACAAGGATGCTGGCAGTTATCCGAGCAAGGGGAGGGAATACGGAATATTGATCAATTTTTTTTTTATTTTATCTTTGTTTTTGGCTTTATTTTTGGCTTTATTTTTTTTCACTTCTTTGTAAAATCCTTAATAAACACTGAACTATTGTTTAAACCCAATGAGTTTCCTTTCATTTTAATCACCATGAAACGAACTTTCTGTAGGTACAACTTTGATAATTGTAGGTTTTTTATTTATTTATTTAACACTTTAAGCACAAAGTACAGAGGCGGACTTAATGCCAATAGCATTCTCTACCAGTCAGTTTTTTTAGTTTTTGAGAAAATCGAATTAGAGTGCCTAGGTAGCGGGTGGCTCGGTTTATTTGCTGTCCAGTGTATATTATTGATAAATCTCTATATCGGCCGGGTGGCCGATATTGGGGTAACGCATGAAAATGTTAAACCACATGTTTAGCTATTTTATACGTTAGCAGTAACATTAATAAGGTTAAAAATGAAACTACAGCTCAGTTTGATAACTAGATCCTAACATCAACAACAACTCCTCAAAACGAGTTTTATCAATTACGGCCGATATAAAGGGAATTGGTGCGTAAAAACGGCCACCTTAGTGTGGGTACAAACAACGTGAGGAAAGAAGAAAAAAAAAATTAAGAGAATAAAGCGGAGAGAGAGACAAAAACTGGAAATGAGAATTAAAAATAAACCCGCCAAAGAAACAAAGGTAGTAAAGAAGAGTTGATTATAGGACAGAAATCGCGAAACTGACCTCATTGATTTAGCTTCGCAAGACAAGTTTGGAAAAGGAGAAAATTCTTTGTGTTGGCTCTGAAGAAAACCTAATTAGTGATGTTGAAGAAGATGAAAACAAAAATATTGGATGCGACATATGCTCCAATGGTTCCACTTAAAGTATACAGTCCATCGTGGGTGAATTGATGTGGCCTAAGAAGATTCTATTAGAAGGAAATGACATCAGAGTCTTAAAATTAAAATAAATTCTGTTATTATAAACTAAAGATCGCAATGATTCAACATTCCTAAAAACCAAATAATGAAAGGAACTCCAAAAAAAATTATTATACATAAAAATAATTACCAAATAAAGTGAATAGAAATTTAAATAGTGCATTTAAAAAAAATGAATGTGATGATAATTAATAAAGTGATTTGTACCTGAGCTGAGTTGAAATATAAAACGTTATAATTTTTTTTGTAGTTTATTCATCTTAAGTAGGGTGGTGGCACCAATTATCGGCCATGTCAACTTTTTTTGGACTTTGACTGCTTGTAATTTTTACATTAATAGCTTTTGCTTTCTTGTAATGTCTTTTTTGGGTAAAGGGATACTGAAACTCCATTACTGCATTCGCAAAATTATGAATCCTTTGTTATTTTTGATAATATAGATGTTTTATTCCGAATATGGCGATTTCCCTTAATATCGGCATTTAACACCCTAATATCCGCCGCCTGTGACCCTAATATCGGCCTACCTTGTTTATAGTGAAGTAAGGTCAATGAACTACTTAAAAAAATATATAACGTTTTATATTTCAATTCAGGTCAGGTACAAATCACTTTTATTAACTCATATCTATCACCACATTCATTTTCTTTTTTTTCTAAATGCAATAATGTTTAAGAATGTTGAATCATTGCGATCTTTAGTTTATAATAGAATTTATTAATTAATTTTTAAGACTCGGAAGTCAGTTCCTACTAATTCAATATAATTCACCCACAATGGACTGTATAGGTACTTTAAGTGGAACCATTGGGGCATATGTCGCACCCAATATTTTTGGTTTTATCTTCAACATCACTAATTAGGTCTTCTTCACAGCCAGCACAAAGAATTTTCTACTTTTCCAAAGTTGTCTTGAGAAGCTAAATCAGTGAGGTCAGTTTCGCGATTTCTGTCCTTTAATCAACTCTTCTTTACTAATTTTGTTTCTTTGGCTAGTTTTTTTTTTTTTCTCCTTTCCAGTTTTCGTCTCTCTCTCCGCTTTATTCTCTTCAATTCTTTTTCTTTTTTCCTCACGTTGTTTGTATTCAATACTAAGGTGGCCGTTATTATGCATCAATTCCCTTTATATCGGCCGTAGTTGATAAAACTCCTTTTAAGGCGGCCGATGCTAGGATCTAGTTATCAAACTGAGCTGTTGTTTCATTTTTAACCTTATCAATGTAACTGCTAACGTATAAAATAGCTAAACATGTGGTTTAACATTTCCATGAATTTCCCCAATATCGGCCACCCGGCCGATATTGAGATTTATCAATAATATAGATCCCTAATCTCGGCCCCGCGATTATTTCATAAAATAGACAAATAAATGTAAAAACATGGTATCTCAAAGATACTTTGACTGTTATTCTTCATGAAAAAATAAAATGTAATACCATAGGTATGTTTAATTCACTTCAAATACTTATCCTCGCAATGCGTCCACTCAGGGATTTGACTCGAAAATGACGCCAAACGACGCATGTCCACACCTGCGCGTGCTCTTTTGCCAACTGAACGTTCAAATATTGATGCACCCACTTCAAAATTTGGGAGGTAACACGGATGGATATAGAGTCACTTTTTGCATTAAAACTATTATGATATAAGGGATATTTTTATAGTTATGTTCCATTTTCTCGAAACGGCCGATATTAGGAGGCGGCCGATATTAGGAGACTCCACCCTACTTCACTTTAGAAAAGGTAGGCCGATATTAGGGTCACAGACGGCGGATATTAGGGTGTTATAGGCCGATATTAAAGGAAATCGCCGTATTCGAAAAAAAACATCTATATTATCAATAATAACAAAGAATTCATAATTTTGCGAATGTAGTAATGGAGTTTCAGTATCCATTTACCCAAAAAGACACTGCAAGAAAGCAAAAGCTATTAATGTAAAAATTACAAGCAGACAAAGTCCAAAAAAGTTGACATGGCCGATAATTGGTGCCACCACCCTACCCCACTCTACCCTATTTGAGCAAAAATATATTTTTATCAAATTTTTGGTCGGTAGCAAGATTTTAAAAAACATATTGCGTCAAACCAAACGCAAGCAACATGGGTCGAAATGTTGAGGGAAAAAACAACCACCCATACAAATTGTGCGGTCATCTGATAGGTAGCTACTTTGATACTCATGTTCCTGGGAAAAGGTTGTTCAGTATGACCCGTAGAATCATTCAAATTCGGGTATACCTACCTACCCTTTATTTCATTCTCACAAAAATTGCTTCTGCGCATTCAAGGTCAGCGCTCATAACTCGTTGCACGAATTATATTATAAAATTAATCGAAATAGGTTCAGCAAATAATTTGAAATACTTAGGTATAGGTATTTTTTATAAATAAAATAAAAATGTTTTATTTTTGACCAGAGATCCCTATTTATAAACACACAGTAGGTATTATACACAAACAAATAAATATTTAGGTACTATATTTCAGACCATTTATACTAAACCTTAATGGATTAAACACCTAATAAAACTTTTACATGAATCACTCCTTCGTCAGTGGTACCTACCTGTGCCCACGCTCTGTCTCTCTCGTTCGCACAGGCGGCGTGCAGAGCTGATCACACGCACTCAAATATGAACTTAACGGTCTTAGTGATAAGGTCGACCACTTATAGTATTCCATAAAAAAACTTAAAAAAATTAAGATGCTGTTATTAAATTTGTTTAATTTTAACAATAAATGTTTATGTGATAATATTGTTACGTAATTAAACACTTTTCATTTAGTTATTTTTTTTACTGAATGGATAACGCAGCAATTACTGTTTTGTCACAATGCATTTAAAATATAACTTTAAATTTATGACTTATTTGTCTAAAAACACGCTAACAATGATTTTTCATCATCAGCAGACGGTTATATATAATTACCTATAAGTAATGAATGAAAACATGGGAAACCGCGTTTTTTTAATATAAGTACGTTGCCTGCACTTTTTTTGATTAATTTGTGTACATGCTCTCACAGACCCTTCATTATAAGCTATTTTCAGTTTCTTTATCAAGTTATAATTTTCGCTGCGAAAAATGGCATTATTAGGTTTAATGTCCGTTTTCGTGCAATGCTCTTTCATGATTTGCTTAATTTTAATTTATTACGTAATTAAATAAACAGCTCTACAAAATATATAAAAAGAAAACAGTTATGAATTAGTGTAAGGTCCCACCTTAACTTCCCTGGCCTATAGGGACGAGCTGGCAGACTATGCAGCTGAACAAAGTCCGCCGTGATACATAAAGCGTTGTGGTGCGGAACTTCAGGAACTAGGGGATCCATGCAGCAGGAGACAGAAACTTCGTTGTTGGAAAACACCAAGTCCAGAATCTTATTATTTTTGTTAGGGTGACAGTTGTATTGCAACAGGTTACATGCGTTAATGTTGTCAAAGAAAAGGGATTGGAGCTCACCACTCAGGTTTGTGGGGTGGAAAGAATAACCATCATCTGCAGGGATCCAGGTTATATTGGATTGGTTAAAGTCACCCAGGACGATAACCTTGTCGACCGGGTGCTCCATTATAATATTTGTCAAATTATCAGAAAAGTTACCCAGCTGAGTTGTCAATGAGTTACCTAGGTTCTGAGAACAAATATAAACAACGCCTAAATGCATTTTGTATGTTGTCCTGGGTCTTTTTTGTTGTAGGGTTAATGTGACCCATAGATCTTCTGCCGATGAGTGCCACTCGCCGCGCGCATGAGCCACAATCTGACGCCTAACGGCGATTAAAACCCCTCCACCCATAGTCTGACCTGTACTAGTATAATCACGGTCCCGTCTCCATACCATATATCTGTCGTCAAATAATTCGGAATCGGAGATACCATCAGTTAGCCAAGTCTCAGTCAAGCAGACAACATCAAAATCATTAGTACATATATTTCTGTAGAAAGCACCTGTCTTAGTTCGCAGTCCCCGGACGTTCTGATAAAAAATGCTAATAGGTGCCATTATAAGTCATAAAAAACACTAGAGTAAGCATAGAAAAAAGAATAAAAGGCACATTCAATCCGTTAAAATAGTATTTTTTTAAATATTGAGAGATGAAAACAAGCAAGGCAAATAAAACTTTATCTCCATACAAACAAGGTCCGTAGAGCGTAGTACATAGATGAATGGTAAGAAATAAAAAAATATAATTGTAAGGTAGACTGCTACGTGTCAGTAAGCAAAACACATCTTTGAAGTAACGAGCGGAAGATTTAAAGTCATAATAGCAACAATGTACAAACTGGTTAAAAGCTAGCGATAAGCAAACAAAAGGACGGCGAGAAAGGAATGCGTAGAAAAAACGAACAACTGTGGTTCTCAAACTTAATGAGGCGGAGTGAGCGATGTTCAACTTACCCGGACGTTGAATCGATATTCTCAGTACAAGAATTTTTAAAATAAGAACTTTTTTAAGTCTTGCTCCGTCTTGATGTGGACTTTTGGAGATGTAAAGTTTTTTCGAAGAAAAATCTTGCAGCCCGTGACCCAAACGTGCTCAAAACCACGTTCTTTGGCTCGAGCTTTGGTTTGGTTCAGGAGAATTTTATTATCCAGCGTAAGGTGATCATTTATGTAGATCCTGTTCGTGCCTTGCAGACCTAGGTGAGCAGCATTTAAGGTTTTGTGCTTTTTCGCCGCAGAAACAAAATTATTTTTGCTGTAACTATTATGCACCGAACAAATTATATTTTTATGAAGTGGATCACTACGCATAGGAATTCGGGCTATGTAGTTGATCTGCTCCTTGGGTACATGACATCCAATAACATCCCCGATTTTAGCCATTATTGAGAATAAGTTTTCATCGCTAGTTATTGGCACTCCCTTGATTTCTATGTTGTTCATCCTGGACCTCTGCTCACCCTCCCTTTGAAGGAACTCTAATTTAGTAATGCGGTCCTGCAACTTTGAGATGTCATCTTTGGTCTTCTTCATTGCATCAATATCCTGCTCCAGAGTTGTTACTTTGCAGGTCAGCTCATCCATTTTGTTACTAACAAACTGCAGTGATGACTTCACCTCTGAGAATTCAACCTTTAAAGTTTTGAGCTCAACAAGTTCATTTTGCACAGCTTTGACGCTCGCGACCAGGGCTGGCAAGGCTTCCATTTGTGAAGATAGCCGCTTGAGCTCAGTTACGATTGTTTCCGTATCTACTGGCGGGTTCTTATCGGAATCAGCTCGGGGACTGGCTACGGCTAGCGTTGGTAATTTGCAACTGCTACACTTCCATGTAGTCTTGCGGTCTCCTAGTCTTCTCCATCCTGCTTCCGTGATGCCTGAGCAGGGGAAGTCGAACTGCCCCATACACATAGCACATGTTGCGCCGTCTCTCGCTTCCACATCACACCGTTTACAAGTAAACATCTCGGAAAGTTTGAGAAACGCAGCTGTGTGGTCGTACGTTAAGTGAGTCACCAATTCGCCGGTAAGTAGTAGGAACCAAGTAAATGCGCGCGCGTTCGGTTTGCTGTCTACCGACGGTATGTGATGTGACGTCGATAGACGATGTTATGATGACGATAGAACGAACTATCCTTTGAATCACTACGTTCGCGGCGAGTACTTCGATGCGGTCTACGAGCTTGACGCGATTTACGCATAGACTCATTACTTGTAGACCTACGAGTACCTCGTGGGCTTCGCGAACGATTACGTGACCTTCTTAGCGATCTACGGTCATGACTCATGACATTGTCTAGGCATATTCAGCGCCGACACACGCACAGTAAAACACAATAAAAACACGTCAACACTAAGCACGAGAATACTTAGGTAATTTTGTTTCTCGAATGTTTACCAAAAAGAGTGAGCTTTTATCGGAAGTGGTTATTATTAAAAAAAAACAACACTTCACAAATCCCATTTATATTTAGTTGATAATCACAATAACTTAATTTAATCACTCCGAGAGACGAAATAACATTAATTAAAATAAATAGGACACTTCTAATTCAAATTGAACGATAAATAATAAAAGAAAATAAACCTCACAGCCCTTGAACGATGTTGCCGCTCCGAGTGACACCCGAAAAATGAGAAGGGTACCTTTTTTTTCATGAATGACCACTCGTAGTTGCAACTCTCGAAGGTTGTTTGACTACTTAACCGAACTATCCTGTGGGTGGCCAAAAATTACTTTAAGGCCCCCAGCCAGGGCTTACAAACTAAAAATATTTACATTTAAATGACGATCACTAAGGGCACCCCCTGTGGGGTTCGGGCCTCGACTTAGTGCGTCATTATCGGGAGGGCAGCAAGGGACAGGCTGGGTCGGAATATTAATTGGGGAATTTAACGTTACATGCTCAGCGTCGCGGGCTGGCTCGTCGAGCAAGGGTCGGGGAGTAATGATTTTACTGGGAGGTCGCGGCGTGCCTCGGCGGCGAGACCGGATTCGCGGTTTGCATTTGTGTCGTCTTGTGTGCTTTCTAAGAGTGCTGGTTTCCCTACGACTTTCCTGCAAGAGAGTGATGGGGTCATCGGGCTGGAGGAGGGTGGACCTTGGGCGGCGAATCTATACTAATATTATAAAGCGGAAGAGTTTGTTTGTTTGTTTGTTTGTTTGAACGCGCTAATCTCAGGAAGTACTGGTTCGAATAGAAAAATTCTTTTGTATTGGATAGTCCATTTATCGAGGAAGGCTATAGGCTATATAATATCACGCTATGACCAATAGGCGCGGAGCAGCAATAAGAAATGTTGCAAAAACGGGGGAAATTTTATTCCCTTTGTGAGCTCTCTCTTAAGTGACGCAGACGAAGTTGCGTGGGTCAGCTAGTCCTAGATATTGCGGAGGGGACATAACTAGCTGATGAAACGACTAACGGGTTAGGGTGTTTTTCGGCCCTATCGAAAAAACCCTTAGTGAGTCGCTTCATACACTGCTGGATGGTGGGGATCTTGAGGTCAACATGAAGTTGCTCATTCCTAACGTACCATGGGGCTCCCGTGGCCTTGCGTAAAAACGGTTTTGGAGGGTCTGCATGCTATGGATGAGGTGGGGTTTGGCATGCGCGAACACGGGGCACGCGATGTAAATACCCAATTTGCACTTGAGTGACAATGTGCTGCGTGCATTCAGCAAGCAGTGAAGCCTACCGAGAGCGAAGGCGGCACGCGAACGTACCGTCTAGATGTGCTCACGGAAACTTAACGGCCAATCGAGTGACTCCTAAGTATCTGGCTCGCTTCTCCCAGGGGATCGGCTTGCCGAACATGGTTATCGGACTGAGGGAGTACTTGCAAATACGTTTTTATTTGATTTTCGAAACATTTTAATTCATTGGTTTATGACATGCAACCAAATAAAAAACGAATGTATAAACGAATTAAGGTCTCATATTGGTATTTTAACTTGTATAGATAATGTTTTCTGCAATTGTGATTGTTTAGATAAAGCCATAGTAAATTGTTTGCCGTCTGAGCATATCGGACAAACTGTAACTTTTAGGTTCACCCAGATTGGGCTATTTTCAAAAGCCAAGCAAATTAAACTTATTATCTAACTAAGTAAAGCATAATATAATATTTTTTTTTATAACTACGCCTAAGTTATAACTCAATTCACCCAGATGTTATACACAATATTTCTGAGGTCACCCAGATTGGGGCTATATTTTTTTTTGCCGGCTAACTAAAATAAATGCACTTTTGAAAATATCCCAAAAATGTATGGCGGCTGGGTGATCTCCTTTAGACCTATAACTTCTTGGCATTTCTTGGAAATTAAACAGGTATAATATTTCCTTTTTTTGATCTTGCACGATCAGAACACATTATAAAATTTAAAATTTAAACGCATCCCTGATAAATTAATAACACACAGAATAGATATATATTTTTTTATATGTATAACGTTTCGTTCCACGTGCAACATCACATAGTGTGCAGTTGGGTTGGGTGTGTCTCCTCTTTCTTTATTTCACTTTTATATTTTATTCTTGCCCTTTATGTCTGGGAACTGCGGCTTTCTTTTTTGTTTTGTATTTTGCTGTGTATATGTGCCTTATTCTATGCTTGTTTTATTACTTCTTGTGTTGGTGTGAGCTGGCGGGTGGTGCAGAATTGTGTACCTGTTAGTGATAGTTTGTTTTTAGTCATAGCTTATTTGTATATTTTTTTTCTATATAATTCTAAAAGGGAAATAATAAGTCTAGCCACAAAATTATGTATTGGACACGTGATTAAACTTCTAATTTTATAACTAAGCAACGCGAAAATGACATAGCCTCTAATATACTAATTCGTCTTTTTTACAACGCCAACTAAATATTCTATAGAAAGCGTCAAGTAAAATCATCAATTATTGTGACTTGTCCTTCTTATTTATACATGGCCACTTAATTTACTAACTCGGCCACGGATTTTACATCTCGTTACCATTTTACGTTAACGCAATGTCCTCAAAAAATATATTTCAAGCTTTCACAGAAAGCATCATTTATTATAACTTAGCATGTAAAATAATACATCATATTCTTTTATCGTCAAAATAGCCACTGCATGATTTGGCGCGAGTACGCGAGATGACAGCGACCGGTCATTTGCGCCAATCAGAGCGCCATTCGATTCATGTAACGACGAGTTGAGTTGATCACGTGTAATTGTTTATTGTAGTTCGTGCGTTATATTACAATATAACGTGTTTCTCCCTAGCGATATTTTCAACTCTCGAATTATTGTCAACTAAATATACAGAAGTATCTCTGCCCCCATAATCGGGACTTGGGGCACCCCCCCGTTAGGTTAGTTAGGTTCCTTTAAACCCTGCACTCGGAAATAGGGGCCCCGCGAAGCGGGGCTCCGTCGACTATGCTTTTTAGGGGAATATAAAGTGTTTTAAGGTTAGGTTATATTAATCGATATTTATCAGGAATGGTACAGTATCTTTTCATGAGAGTGGTACCACTGGGCAAGGGGGACCCCTCCTTCCCTCAACACCGCGTGAGTTGACTACCATCGCATGCATTTCACGAAAAATAATGCGTTTTATTGTAAACAGTATGTTCATTAGACAATAATTCGAGAGTTTACAATATCGCTAGAGAGATTACAATATAACGTGTTTGACAATTTTAAGGTGACATATACATAAAGTGGCCAATGTAGTACTATTTGATGACATTTTTAGCAAACTTTTGACGATCAATTAATATGGGATGAGTTACATTTAAACGTACTGAGTTACAAAAATAGAAGCTAAATAAATATAAGTTTTGATGTCATTTAATAGTATTTTAGAAGATTACTGTTAGAATGCATGTTACAAATTTAGATGCTAAAAAATAACCATCATGCTGAGTTGTATTTAGAGTGGTTTACATAGAAGATAACTAGTGGCTAAGATAGTATTATTTAGATCAGTGATTCCCAAAGTGGTCCAGGTGGACCCCCAGGGGTCTACGGGAGACCCATCGGGGGTCTACATTGGCTTGAAGAAAATGGGGGGGTTCACAAGCTGTAAGTGGAGGTCCACGAAATTTTACCTGGGTTCGATGCCAAAGAACAAAAATGTTGGCTTAGCTTGATCAATGTAGCCAGATATTAAGCTAGGTACTAGAAAGAGTAATAAAGATCAAATGTTCCGGTGATGACAGGTTGTATTTCGGTGAAAAAGGTCGTGTTAAGTCATAAAAAAACACATTTCGAAGCCAGAAGATTACAATTTACGGATTTTTGCCAAAAAAATATCTTGGGAACAACGATCCTCATGCAATCCTAACAGATAGTGCGAAAAAAATATTGTTTTGCTTTTCTTTTTTAGTTCACGGGCTTGAAAGAAAATGCTACAGGGGGTCCACCGACACCAAAACAAATTCAAAGTGGTCTACCAGGAAAAAATGTTTGAGAACCTCTGATTTAGATGCTCGTTAATTGTGGCTGACTTAGTAATTAAGAAGGCAACATACATTTTTGGAGGCAAATAATGATAATAAAAAGAAGCCTGTTTAATAAGCACCCATTCTAAAATATATTTATTTACATTTATTAAGTATATATTTATGTCAGACAGTGAAACTTTCTTATCCGCGGATGCATCTGCTGCTTCTTCAAGCGATGGAAGTTTTTGTTCATTCAATGACACTCTTGCTAATTTTTTGCAACAAAAATTTAATGATACGTCTAATCGGTTGGTAAACATATTAATGCTCAAAGCGTCCCGAGCCACTACTATAGTGAGCTTGACGACGCCTTTAACAATAGTAATGTTCACGCCATCCTGATTTCCTAAATTTGGCTCCAACCACATCTCCCGTCTACTACCTACCCTCTTACTGGTTTCACTCTTATACGTAATGATAGGATCGGTAAGGGAGGAGATGGTGTTGCCATATACCTCCGTAGTGACTTTCGATACAAAATTCTTGCTACTTCTTCATCACAATATTCTGCTTTTGCAGAATTTATTTTCCTTCAAGTCTGTGTCAAAGGAGCCAAAACTGTTATTGGTGTCGTTTACTGTCACCCCACTATTGATTACTTCACTGAATTCGTATCATTGCTTGAATCTTTGGGATCAGAGTACGCACATCACATCATCATGGGTGACTTCAATACTAATCTACTAGCCTGTACCGCCCCATTAAGATTCGGCCGAGTATCGTTAATTTGCTCTTAAGAATTTAAGAGTACGTACATATTCAAGGTACTTAGAGGGAAGGTACATAATGCGGACATTTTAGGGAACATAGGTTTGTGTGTTCCGGACAGGTAGTATTGAGTATTGAGTATTCTTTGTAGTGCATGCTGATTAGAACTTCATTCTAACAGCGTTTCACACGAAGTTAGAACCACCACAAATAGAGTTGTAATTTAGCTCGTCTAAGCGCCTTAATTGAATAATATGTTTTACACATGAGAAATTCTTTGAGCTTTAATTTAAAAACTTTTTCACTTCTCATGCTCTAAAAGTACGCCATTATAGCCCTACGAAGCGGGATTAAAGTGACCGTTTATTCTCTAGGGAGTAAAAGAGAAAAGTAATTTAAAAATGGAACGATCTTTTACTCTGAAACATGGCCACAAAAGAGTAACTTGTCCAAGGTTTTATTTAAATTTCGAATTGGCTTGCAATAGAAAGCGGTATATTGAAAAAAAAAACAAATGAACTCTTCAACGCGGGAAAATTTAGGTTGTCTGTGTGCATCGTTGATTTTGAAAAAGTATGTGGAATGCCTCTGTTGCTAGCCGCTGCAGTAATGTAGGTACTATAATTATCTGTGGGGTGTGGATCATCTTCATTGCGAGAATGTTGAGAGTTTGTGTTGTGTTTTAAATTGTTAATCTGTGACTGACCTGATAGAAGAAAATCTGACTGCTCAGTTCAGAAGTTTAGTCGAGTGTAAATTTTTTCGGTTTTAAATGACTATTTTTCTCGCACTCGAAGTGAAAAGTACAGTTTGCACCTCGAGACTAAACGCCAATCTAATATACCCTCGCTTTCGTTGCCTCCCTCGCAAGCTCGGAAGTCAAACCACCTCGGGTATATAATGGCTTCGTTTAGTCCCTCGTTATAAAATATACTATTAATCTATACTAATATTATAAAGCAGAAGAGTTTGTTTGGTTGAACGCGCTAATCTCAGGATCTACTGGTTTGAATTGAAAAATTCTTTGCGTTTGATAGTCCATTTATCGAGGAAGGTTATAGGCTATATAACATCACGCTATGACCAATAGGAGCGGAGCTGCAATGAAAAATGTTGCAAAAACGGAGACTTTTTTTTCTTTCGTTTTTCTCTCTTATGTGACGCAGACGAAGTTGCGTGGGCCAGCTAGTGATGAGATATTCCTAATACAGTTTGGGAGTTTGTTGTAGATTTTAACTCCAATACCAAATACACTCGATTTAAATTTTACCGTTCTACATTGATTCAAACTGAACTTAAAGGCATTCAATGTCATTGAATGCCTTTAAGTTCAGTTTTGTGCCTCGCACTTCTCAACGTTTCGCACTTATCAATATCGCATTTTATCATCATTGCCGTTTCAAATAATTTAAAATGAAGGTAGGGTTAAGATTTTCAACCTTTTGAAAACTGGTCTACAGGAATCAGTCTGCCTAAGTCCGCATATTCTTCTAATGCACTTTTTTTGGGGTTTTAGAGCACACTCTCTGTTCGCAGAATTTCCCCACAATAGAATACCATATTTTAGTATGGCGCCTACATATGCATGGTAAATACTTAATAAAGTACTCTCATTTGCAACTTTTCTTAACATGTAGAGGGCATATGAAAACTGATTTAGTTTTTTGCAAACATGGTCAATATGGATTTTCCAGTTTAGTGCAGAGTCAATGTGTAAGCCAAGAAATTTAGTGGTCTTTACTTCCTTTACAGTTTCAACTTTATACTTTATGTTTAGTTTTTTAAGTTTTGTATTTATATTGGCAAAGGAAATGTAACATGTTTTTTCTAAGTTTATTGTTGAGGTTTAACCAGTTTATGATGCATTCAAGTGAATTATTTATATTCATTTCATATTTATCTTGATCCTCGTCAATTAGTAAAAATAGCTGTATTGTCATCTGCAAATAATATCATGTCATGGATTATGGCTTTTAGGAGGTGATATTATAAACAACAGTGGTCCAAGAATACTTCCTTGAAGGACCCCATACTTTACGGTTTTAGGTTTAGACTGAAACGTTTGTTCACATTTTGTTTTATTTGATACTCTTGTTATTTGTGTTATTTGTAGGGTAGAAATAACACAAATAACAAGAGTAACTAACTCCGTATTGTTCTAATTTATTTAACAGGGTATTACGGTCTACATAATCAAATGCTTTTGACATGTCCATAAATATTGCAGTTATATGTTGTTTAATTAATGTTGAATTAAGATTAATGATAAGGACTTATTAAATATAAAACACATAATAAATTATTTGAACATGTTCATTGCAAATAAATAAATATTGTATCTCTGAGTTTTACTCAATAGGTCATTTTACCGTAATTTCCGATAAGAACATTTCAAATGGAGATTATATACTCTGTGATAACTATGTTGGCCAACAACAATAATCTACCCTGAACGGTTGGGTGTTGATTGCTCCATCAACTCCATCAAGATAAACTGGAATGTTCTGTGGTTGATAGGGTCTAAATTCGAGTAGGTTTACTGATAGTCATCGACAGCATGGTTGAGGCCGATATTTAGATGGGCGATCACTTGATGTTCTGTGCTCTCGAGTTAGCAATTGAAAATTTGAAACAATCGATTTAGTTTAGTTTGCCAACAAGAAGTGAGTCAGCGTCACCGGGGTAGCCCGCGAAATTCAAATTTTCCTAGGTTTTTTGCAATTTTCAGGGCCGGTGGTAGGTTGTATGTAGTTAGTTACAGAATTGTATTGTATTGTATTGTTTGTTTGTATTGAATTATAGAATAGTCATCAATACAAAGTTCAAAGTTCATAAAAGTCGAACAAATTCACGCTCACGTCGTTCCTCGACTTTTATGAACTTTGAGGGTTGTATTGATGATTGTAATTCTGTAACTACATACGTTTGACAGTCGCGATCGATATTTATAACTAAAACGTCCTGTCATTACTTTCTTCAGAAAACTAAAAAGTGCGTCGCCCGTTGATTTGCCTTTTCGGAACCCAAATTGCTCATGTGTGAATATATTATTGGTTTCAAAATAGCTGTTGTTTTTGTAAATTACTTTTTCATTTTTTTTTTGCAATAATTGGTATTAAAGCTATTGGTCTATAAAATTTCATCTCTTTTCTATCTTCCTTTTTAAATAATGGGTTTATGACTGTTGTTTTTAGTTTTAGAGGGAAATATTCCAGGCACAGATTTATAATGGTCCTGAGTACTGGAGCTAATTATGGGAAACGCGTTTAATTATTTTTGTATTTATATTATCATACCCTGTGCTATTAGTGTTTTTTAGTCTTTTTATTATTTGGTCAACTTCATATGGGTTTGTTGGTTTCATGAATATTGAATTGCAATTTTTATATGTCAGTGTTTTCGAATAGGTTTGTCCTTAGTCCATAGTTGTGGGTTTTATGTCATCTTTAAAATAATTATTAAAAGATTCAGCTATTTCTTCCGGTGTCGTAATCATTTTATCCTTTACTCTAATTACCTTGATATCCTCTTTGGGAGTTACAGTTTTATAGTTATTCACTATTTGCCATGTTGCTTTGGGTTTGTTGGAAGCTGAACTTAAATAATAGTTGTTTTGTGATTTTTTAAACTATCGTTTTTAGCTTTTTTGTGTATTCTTGAAAGTATTTTTTATCTTTTGGATTTGCTGTCAACCTACTTCCAAAGTACTTGACATTTTCGTTTAGAACATACTCGAATACCTACCGTTACTTAGCCATTCAGGTTTCTTGGAAATAGGTATCTTAACTCGTATGGTAGGAAAGCATAAATCATAAAATGGCATAAAAAAATCGTAAAAAATGCCTCGTAAGCTTTTTCAGGGTCATTATTTGTGTAACATTCTGTAAAACTAAGGTTTTCAATGCAATCAATATATTTCCTCACGTTATCCTCACTATAATCACGCTTAAACTTGAACCAGTGTGTAATGTGGTAACTTTTCTATACAGGGAATGTTAAAATTTGTGCTGTATGATCAGATAGCGAGAGTTCTAGAACTTTTGATTTAGAGCCTTTGATATTATGGGCTACATTGTCGATACATGTCATGCTACTCATTCTAGTCCGTTGATTTACTTATTGATAATTTTAAATTATAACTCATAAGTAATTGCTCAAACTGTCGTGATACGATACTATCATCTAACCTGTTAATGTTGAAATCACCACAAATTATAACTCTTTTCCTTCTGAAACATATTTTATTTAATAAGTCCGATAGTCTAGCAAAAAGTAAATCAATATGGTCTTTTCTATTTTTTGGTGGTCGATAAATACATAATTCTATGATTTTGTGTTCTATTAGTTCAATACCACTACATTCAAATATATAACCAATACTTAGTTTTTTGGCTTCAGTAACCACTCTAAATTTATGGCTCGATTTTATAATTATGCAAGAACCTCCATTCCTATTGTTTCGTGAGAAAGAGTCTCTTAGCGTGAAATTTGATATTTTCAGTAGTTTAGCGTCTTCTACCGTCATATTATGTTCGGTAATGCAGAGAAGATCGACAGGGTTGCAGTTGATATTTTCACCTAATGAGTACAAATGAACCGTAAGCTCATCTAGTTTTGCAAGTAGACCGTTAATGTTTTGATGAAGAATGTTGTTTATAAACGAAAAAAAAAAATTTGAACTATTATTTTCACTATTTAAGTTTAAATTGTTTGTTCTGTTTGCGTACTTTTCTCAATAGAGGTAGGTAGTATTTATCTTAAGAGTGTTAATTTTGTTTTTTATTATAACTGTCATAGTTTTGTTTATAACCAGTTCTCAAAATTTCTATAAGCAATAATTTTGATGTGTGCAGTGATAAAAAGCGATACTTTGGAATATACAATGAGAAATTCATATCCAAATATGTTGCTTGAGTGTACCTACTGAGAACAGATAAATTTCAATCGATAATTCAACTTTCTTTCATTTAAGTAAGTATTAAATAGTACCTCAGAAATCATAACATTATTGTGCTTCTAGTAGTATTTAAAAATTTTGTCAGACAGAGTTGAATTTCTTCTGGGTTTTTATCATTTACACCGCCCAAAACAATCACGAAGTCGTTTTTATTCAATAACTTTATTTCTGTTGGTTCTGTGGTTAAAACCTCGCGTAGAGATGCTCCTGGCTTCCAACATGCACTTCTGAGTACCCCCTCAAAGCATGCAGGTGTGACGTTACGTCGTGATATTGTATTTAAACAATAAACAACCAAGCGTTTGCAGCAATCACTGCAGCTTTGCCGTGTATTTTTGAAGAGTTATAGCCATTAACCAAGAGTTAGCCATTTATATCTCCGAAGATCAGCATCAGATCTTCAGTAAATTAAAAACTTTTTTACAAAAAACAAAACCGACTTCAGAGAAAACAAAAAAGTGAAAAATAACTTCAGGAAAAACGCTTCAGAAGTCGTTGACCTTTGTTTGATTGATTTAGTTTTTTTGTCACCGACTTCTGAAGCGTTTTTCCTGAAGTTATTTTTCACTTTTTTGTTTTCTCTGAAGTCGGTTTTGTTTTTTGTAAAAAAGTTTTTATTTTTCACTTTTTAGTAGTTCACATGTGCTTACCCCTTCACAGCGTACCGGCGTGATTTTATGTTATGAACTGGTATAAGCAATAGACAGATATGAGATTTCAGCAATCCCAGTACATTTGCTATCATTTATTGAGGAGTTCCGATGCATATCTCCGAAGTTCTTCATCAAATTAAAATGGGATCACTTCGAGAAAGTACACTTCCTGAAACTACCCAAATCACTTCTTGTGTGCCTATAAAATGTGAAGAGTTCTCTCTATTTCTCCAGAATCCCATCATCAGATCCTGATTTGATGATTATGAGACCACACGAGAAGCACCAGCTTTCAAATAAAAAAAGACCCATCATAGTCGGTTCACCCAGTTGAAAGTTCTGAGGTAACAAACACTTTCGAAATCTGGGTGTATTTTACACATCTGTGTACCCCCTCAGAGCATACAGGCGTGATGTTACGTCATGATATAGTATAAACAATGAACCTACAAGCGATAACAGCAATCACTGCAGATTTGCTGTACATTTTTTAAGAGTTCCATTGTGTATCTCCAAAGATCAGCATCAGATCTTCAGAAAATTAAAATGGGACCACACGGTAAGCACCAGCTTTCAAACAAAAAAAGAATCATCCAAATCGGTTCACCCAGTCGAAAGTTCTGAGGTAACAACCACAAAAAAAAAAAAAAAAACACAGACGAATTGATAACCTCCTCTTTTTGGAAGTCGGTTGAAAATGAGACCACACGAGAAGCATTAGCTTACAAATCAAAAAAGAATCATCAAAATCGGATTACCCAGTCGAAAGTTCTGAGGTAACAAACACGTCGAAATCTCGGTGTATTGTACACGTCTGCGTACCCCCTCAGAGCATACAGGCGTGATGTTACGTCATGATATAGATTGGAAATGAACCTCCAAGCGATTGAAGCAATCACTGCAGATTTGCCGTCTATTTTTGAAGAGTTCCATTGTATATCTCCGAAGATCTGCCTTTCCTAAAATGGGAGCGATTTTGAAGATTTGTCCAGCCAACCTGAGCCACATAATTATTTTGGTATTACGTTTGTATGAACGACGCACGATCCGCCGGCCCCTTTAGTAAAAATAAAGCTGAAGAGTTAGTTTGTTTTTTTGATTGTTTGTACGCGATTATCTCAGGAACTACTAGTTTGAATTGAAAAATTATATTTGTGTTGTGCAGTCCATTTATCGAGGAAGGCTATAGGGTACATAACATCACGCTAAGACCAAGGAGCGGAGCATGAATGAAAAATGTGGCAAAAACAGGGTTTTCTTTTTTCCTTTAGTTTTTCTCTCATATGTGACGCAGACGAAGTTACGTGGGTCAGCTAGTCTTAAATAAATAGAGAACCATATCGCACACAAATTTTGCTATTTACAAACATTTACTACGCAACAAAAGCTATCTATGCATGTATTTGGTTCCGGGCTAAACGAATTTTTGAAAATCGATTTTGCCAGGATAACGTTTCAAACGTTACTCCAGCCAAATGTGTTTTTCTCAAATAACTTTAAAACTAAAATTCACACCAGATTTTGCTATTGGTCAACAAATTGCTCCTCATGATCCACTTATTATTTGTTATGGTCTCATATCTCAAATGCACAACATTTTGCTATCCTGGTAGGCACACATTTTTCACCACAAAAAACAATATTTGTTTCCCAGCAATCATTTTTGCGTAAAGTTACTTAGTTTGATGTTCAGAATGCTTGGTTGATAGCTTCGTGAGCAGGTTGTTTACACCCTGTATAGTTAATCTAGTCAGTGAATGATTTTTGTAGGGAAAATAAAATTGCCAGTTTGTCATTATCACGCTTAATATTTTTGATTATGTAAAGAAGTGTCTGACATTTTTCAGACGAGAATTTGTTACATAGATAATAGTATTAATTAGCTACATAGCTGCGTGTGTCCCTCGCGCCGCTCGGGTGTCACGCGGGCGGCGCGCGGGACTCGCGGCGCGGCGTCGTCGCCGTGCATTATACGATGTCATTTCCCAGTGAATTTCCTATACATGTATTTACAATATAATTTTATTGGTTTTCCAATTTATTTACTTTTTATCATTTATTTGTAGCACAAAAACGCCACAGTAATTAATTTACACACAAAGACGCAAGCTCTCACGGAGTCATCCGTCGTCAGGTATGATATCACATAAACATTGTATATCTAGGTTTATCTATTATATTATACAGAGGGTTCCTAATTTACACATATGTACAGAGCGCGGGGTCGGGGTGCGGCGTGGGGTCCGGTGGGCCCCGGTGTAGCGCGCGGCGTGGGGTCCGGCGGGCCCCGCTGCTAGCGCGCAGCGTGGGGTCCGGTGGGCCCCGGTGTAGCGCGCGGCGTGGGGTCCGGCGGGCCCCGCTGCTAGCGCGCGGCGGGCTCCTGGCGCATGGGCGGGAAGTGCTTGGGGTCCCGCAGGTCGAAGGGCCCGCGCGCGGGGGCCTCGAGCGCGGCGCCGAGCTCGCCCAGCCGCTCCGACTCTGTGAGCGCGGCGCAAGTGTCAGCGGACGTGGACCTCATACTATATCTATAGCTTTTGTAACGGTTGCATACATACGAACGACCTGACTTTTGATTTTGTTTGAAATATTTACTTGAAAAAACTTGGAAGTTTTGATTACTTACATTACAATTTGATTTGATATACGAATTTATAAATAATTGATTACATTTCAAACAGCCAAATTCTTCGTATGATGAAGCACTCATTAATAAAACATAGTAAACACATCTTATTACACAAAAAAAAAACAAAACATATAAAACAATAGACACTTGGATACATTCGACAGCGCGAATGTATCGAAGTGGAGAAAAGCTCATAAAACAACAATAAAACAAATAAAACAAAATATCATATCACAATAGTGAGCAAGCCGTCCCCGGGCCCTGTACTCGCGTCATTGGAACAGGAACAGTTATCTCAGCCGTATCGTGACGTACAGTACTAGTTGTGAAACAGTAGTGTGGTGTCGGCGCAACACTCGGACAGAAGGCCGCGACGTGTAAGGGGGTCAAGGAATTACTTCTCGATAGAGAAAGCTGCCAGGTGCTGCACTAACAGGAGTCTAGTTCTTAACTTGAACGTATGTTACTATCACTTCAACTTTGAATCTTTTGTCGTATTTCTTGCAAATTAGCTGCGTTCAATTTCCGGTAAGATTACATAAATATTGTGGTTACAGGTTTTACAAAAAAAAAAAATCAAAAGAACGTTGATTTTAATTTGTGGCCTATGGTTCGGTGAATGGTTTCCAGACTGAGAAATACTGAGTGAAAATATCATATCCTTCTTCTTCAGAATAGCACTTCCGCGCATTGTTTTAACATCGTTCATTAACAACCAACACAAAAAAAAAACAAATAAGCCATTTTGCGAATCGGACATAAGTAATCCAACCTGGCAATCCGCAAATTAGGTTTTTTTAGAAAAAGATTATCCGCAATCAGTCAATCTGTGTATGACTATTTTACAACCATTTTGCGAATTCTATTGTATGTATTCAACATTTGAAAAACGTATTTGGAATTCCTTTTATTTTAAACAGATGTCGGTAGTTCCGGTGACATACTACGCCTTATTACTATGGAATGAAAACTCATGACATGTATGTATGACCGTTTTTATGTTCCCTCTTAACTCCTAAACAGATGAACGGATTTGGATAAATTATATGTCCACGAAAAACTGTCAGCATAACGAGAGAGACATACGACACGCTACGGCTGAGAGAAGTGCTCCGGCTCCTAGCGGCGCGGGGCGTGGGGCGGCGGCAGGTCGCCGGGGGCGGGGGCGGGGGCGGGGTTGGGGGCTGGGTGGGGGCGGAGGGGCGGGGGCGGGGGCCGCAGTACCTGTCATCCGCAGCGGGTCCCGGCCGCGCAGCGCGCCCGCGTAACTGTTGCTAGTGGAGAGCGCCGGCGCTGCGCGGGAACAATACGTTAGACTGGGACTCCTACTCATTCCCGCCGACTTACACTACATACATATATACATATAGCCACCACCCGACGTCGAGCGACGGCGCGCGGCGTCCGCGAAAGTGTGAAGGCATCTAAATCGGCAGCATTTACAAATCAAAATCACCGAGTATTTCGATAAGTATCATCGACGTTAAAATTTAGAATTAATAACTTAGTGATCTCAAACTGCTTTTGAAAAATTATTAGCAACTTACATTCTGATCATAGTTAATCTTTATTTTTCTATGGCTATTAACGAAACTCCTGATGTAGCATAGGAAACGGAAATGTTTGACCACAGTAACACAGTTAAACTCGGATATCAGTGTTGGGCTGAGAACGTTGCGATATATCAGTTTCAGCGGGTGATTGTTGATGACCAGTAGCTGGTACAGAAAATGTCATGTTTCCTTTGACTAAATTATATAATCCTTCACTCGGTCTTCTCACAGAACCGCAAACATTCTAACATCGTCTTACATTCATCAGCAAACAATTCCAGTCCAGGGTTGGTCTTCACTCGCGCGTTGAGCGTCGTAAGCATACGCGGCTTAGAGGAAGTGGATCGAACTACAGTGCTACTAAACGTGAACGCACACTTATCATCAGAACCCAATTTTAGAATGACTTGTATGAAATCCTATTAAACCTCACACACTTATCCGCGTCGAATCGGACGAATAGATGACGTTATACGGATGAGCAAAAAATTCTTTAGGGGCGGGCAGTTTTTTTTCAATAGCCGGTCAGTGTCAAGTTCTATGTTGTACAAAATATGATTCG
Organism: Xestia c-nigrum; assembly: GCA_916618015.1. Taxonomy (NCBI): domain Eukaryota; kingdom Metazoa; phylum Arthropoda; class Insecta; order Lepidoptera; family Noctuidae; genus Xestia; species Xestia c-nigrum. The sequence continues at coordinate 26,466,892 of OU745249.1, forward strand.
CGACAGTATCACGTACCTACTTATGTAATTACAAATGTTTCATGAAATAGTCATTAAATGAACTAGACTTAGGTATTTGTTACGGGCGCGAATCTTATGTTAATCACCATACAAGCTGACACTGACCTGCAGATACTGACGCCGCGGCTTTCTCAGCTCAAGCACACGGTCAACCCTGACTTTTGATCTTGACTTTAGTACATATCGTACTTTTGTTATTTTCTACTATTATTTACATTGTTATTCAACTCAACCGCATCCGGTTAGACTGGAAGCCGACCCCAACATAGTTGGGAAAGGTTAGGCAGATGATAATTCACATTGTTATCTAACTTGTTTTTCTATATAGTTAGTTACGTATTTTAATAAATGGTCGTTAAGAAAATCAGTCACCACTCCTCTTAGGTCTTTGGTTGTTAAGTTGTCCTAGTCATGGAATGGCACTGAAATGACTTGCCAAATTGAAAGTTAAATTAGAGTATGACTACCTGGGCCCTGTTTTATAAAGCTGACAATTCAACAAGTCGACATATGTATGTAAACAAACAGACAATTGTCATTTTTAGGGTTCCGTACCTCAACAGGTAAAAAAGGATACCCTGATGATCACTTTCTTGTCCGTCTGTCACCGATTTTCTCTTATGTTACTATAAGGCTGACAGGTGACATAATAAAATTGTCATGCTGGATAATTCACAAAATAAGAAGAAACAGGAGGAGGTTTTAGAAGAGGTTTCATAAAACTTTTTGAGCGACTGGTGACAGGTGACAATTTGTCGTGAAAGCTGATTGTAGATGGCGCGTCCACCGCATAGACCCAATCTGACCAATGAGGTCAAACTATTTTGAAATATAAAATGAATAAAAAAATCGGGTATGTAAAACTACCATAAAATATTTAATTGATAAAGTTGGTCAACGACTTGAACAAGATACAAGATACGTGTTAAAGTTCTCCATCATTCCTGTGTATGAAAAAAAATATTCAAGGTCAGTTTTATTAAAAATAAAACTACTTTATAATACTAATAAAATACTACCTTCTCATTAACAATCAATGTTTTCTGGTCATTCACTTACTAAAAGAGAGTATTGTGGTACCGTTTGAGAAAGCTAATGAGACAACAAAGTCGGTTCTGTAATCTGCACGACAAGTGTCATACATCTATTTTGAGAAACCGGCCACAAAAAACAAGAAAACTCTCAAGAAATTTTCAGAAGATGACCTTTATGGCGCCTTTTTTCCAAAGGCAGATGTACTGTTTTGATAAATTGGTTTTCGGAGCTCAGAAAAGTATCAGTTAATATCCTGAATGGCGTAGATTTCTCAAAATCTACACTTTATGGTGTAAAGGTGGAACATTTCATGGAAAACTTCGATTACAACTTTTTGAATCGTTATATTATCTCAAAAACGGTGGCTCTTAGGAAAAAAGTTTTGTAACATTTTTAGATAGTTATCAGATCTACAATTTTTGTCTGAGCTAATTTTATGATAAAACTTACCGTTTTGCTGAAAATCTTGAACCCGCCAAATTTTTTTGCACGTGCCGTATCGATGAGGACTTTTCACATTTTCTTTATAATAGTGTATTGAACAATCATACTAATTTTTTGTCTAATTTGACCGGACTATTCATAAACAAAATTATTTGTTTTATGACAAAATGTCGACATAATTGTCATGACAATCCGACATGTCACTGGACAATTGTCAGGAACAATTTGACTGGTTTTTTGACCTATTATTATTATGTCGAGTTTTATGAAAACGCGTTTTTATACCGTAAATGACAAGTACATCAAGTTTTCACCTGTCGCTTTTTGACATATCATGTCACGTTTATAAAACAGCCTAAGCGCGACAATTTTATAATTTTTTGACGCATATTCGGATGTCAGCTTTATAAAACAGGGCCCTGTTCTGAACTAAATAAAAGCAATTGTGACGTTATGGTTTCAAGTTTACATTGTGTTCATGAAATGCACGCTAGTCGTTGAATATAATAGAATAGAATACTCTTTATTATGTACACCATAAAAAAATATGAATGAGTATGTAAACGAGAGAGAACGAAATAGTTACATCATCGCAATATTATCATTTGAGCGACAATACTTATCGAATGTTTGGTGTTTAGTTTAAATAAAAAAATATACTACTCCTGTTATAAGAAATAGAAATCTAGACATAATGCAGTTATGTGTTTACCACTTTATTGTAAATATTTCTGTGTTATATTATATTCAGTAATTTGTCGAACACATTTATTAGTCAAAGACTTATGGGTAAAATAAGTAGGTGAGATACAAGATTTATGGCAGTACATTCGCGGAATATTTAATGAACAAGATGTCATCTAATGACACTCGTGATGTATGACGATACCATTCGAATGTGGGCGATGAGGAGGCGTGATCAGTGTGAGTGCGGGCGACGGGACGGGCGAGGAACAGAGCGGGACAAGCAATGTGCGGCCGTGACGGCCCGGGCCGGAACAGCGAACCGGCCGGGCCGTCGAGCCCTTAATGTGTGGCGATCTGCGGCGCGGACACCGGCGTCCCGGCCGGAACAGCGAACCGGCCGGGCCACCGGGCCCTTAGTGTGTGGCGATGTGCGCCCGCGGCTCGCTCGGGCCGCGCGTTACCTTCCAGCGGCCGGGCGCCCGCGGCCGGACCCTCCAGGAACTGGTGCTGGCGCAGCAGCGCGCACTCGCCGCCCTCGGCCGCGTCCAGCGCGTACACGTACAGCACGCCCTGCGCCGTGGCCACCAGCAGGCGCGGTGCGCGCGACACGCTGCGGGCAGGCGGGTCAGTCAGTACGGTGACGTGGTCCCTGTAGTGTCTATCGGTCTCCCTATCACTCACTTGGTGATGGCGGCCACGGCGCGGTAACCCGTGTGCGGGAGGCGCGCGGCGGCGAAGGCGCGGCCCTGCGCCAGCACGTCGGCCACCTGCGCCGGCAGGTAGCCCGCGCCGGCCGACACGGCACTGGACAGCCAGCCCATCCAGCCGGCCGGCTCGTCGTCCGGCCCGGCCGCCGGCTCGTCGGGCGCCGGCCCGGCCGCCGCCGCCTCGCCCAGGCGGAACACGTGCACGGTCTCGGTGTTGGACGTGGCGGCCAGGTAGGCGCCGCACGCGCTGAAGGCCAGGCACGCGATGGACACGCAGCGCTTGACGCCGCGCCGGAACTCGTACAGGCGCGTGCGCTCGGGCACGGCGAACACGCGGATCACGGTGCCGCGCTCGGACGCCGTGGCCAGGCGCCGCCCGCACATGGACCACGCCAGTGCCGCCAGCGGGCTGTCGTGCGCGCTGATCACGCACTTGGCGTTCTGCGAACAGAGGGCGGTCAGGACGGGCGGCGAGGGTGGGGGCGGGGGGGGGCTGCGGGTCGTGGCTGGCGGGCGCTCTCACCAGGTGCACGGCGTCGAAGATCTGCACCTCGCCCACGGCGCTGGAGCCGGGGTAGGCCACGTAGCAGTGGTCGACGCACGGCGACAGGGCGCACAGGCCGCGCGGGTTGGGCGGCGTGTCGCGGATGGTGTGCAGGATCTTCATGTCTCGGATGTTGTGGATGTGCAGCGACTCCTCCAGGCACACGATCAGCCTCTGCAACACGACGCACGGTTAGCGGGGAGCTCGCGCGTCTGCTCGCGCACACACGGACGGCCACTCACGGATCGATTGAGTTTCACTGCCAGGATGGTGTTGCTGTAGCTGTAGTTACATATCTCGGTGCCCTTCTTGTAATGGCATACTATCAGCTTTCTGTAAACAAACATATTTTAAATATTCCATTGCAATCGGTATGCAATGGGGACCGGAGGTCTTCCGCCATTTGTGAAATAGTTATGCACGGTGAATACGGTAAACGGGGCAGTCAGGAGAACCATCGTAAGAGGCCTGTTACAAAAAAAAAACGCGAAATTTCGAGCTTTACTCTTTGAAATAATGTTTTCCGGTCGTTGCTTGAAATAACAATTAAGTATGAGTTCTTGTTACAAATAGTTCGTTTCCTCTACTTCAATAATTATTGTAGAACGAGTTTTAGATAACTTATTTATTTAATAATCATTCTCCCGAGTCCCGTTGCATGTATAAACAAAAACTCACGGATTTTTTTTGACGTGTCTGTGTGTTTGTGTGTGTCTGTCTGTGCCCTGTGGCATCGTAGCTAGCCGAACGGATGGACCGATTTTGATTTTGTATGTTTTTGTTTAAAACGTGAATTAGTCGGGAGTGTGTGGACAAAAATCAGTCCAAGACGGCCGCCGCCACAAAGTGGCGGATTACATATTTATTCAACAACTTTCTCAATATGGGTTTCAAATGAAAAGGCTTGACTAGCAGAATAAATGTCAGAAATAATTTGACTGTGGTTTTTTGGCATAATTATGTCGAGTTTTTTTTTTTTTTTTTTCCCTGTAAAACGCGTTTTTAAATGACAAATACGTCAAGATTTCACCTGTCGCTTTTTGACATATCATGTCATGTATAAAACAGCCTCATGTATAACAAACAGCAGTGTTATAAAACAGCCTAAGTGCAACAATTCTACAATTTTGTCATTTTTTGACATACATTTCGGTTAGTCAGCTTTATAAAACAGAGCCGTTCTGAACTACTTAAATAAAAGCAATTGTGACGTTATGGTTTCAAGTTTACATTGAATTCATAAATGGGATTGACTAGTAAAATACTAAATTTATGCTTTAATTAATTTCAAATTCAAGATGGCCGTCACCACAAAATGGTGAATTACATTTTTATCACAACTCCTTCAATATGGGTATCAAAGGGCTTCACTAGTAGAATAATGTAAGGGAATGTGGAATATTATGTTATTACTAGCTGACCCACGCAACTTCGTCTGCGTCACATAAAAGAGAAAAAGCCCACAAAAGGAATAAATATTCCCCGCTTTTGCAACATTTTTCATTGAGCTCCGCTCCTAATAAACGCAGAGTGAGGTTACATACATAGCCTAAAGCCTTCCTCGATAAATGGACTATCCCACACAATTACACAAAAATAATATTTCAATTCGAACCAGTAGTTCCTGAGATTAGCGCGTTCAAACTAATAAAGAAACTCTTCAGATTTATAATATTAGTATAGATACAACACACACAGGATGTAATTTCGTTATGTGACAATTTCTACTAAATCGCACTACACGTAAGGCGAGTTAGAAACTTCGTTTAAAAAAAAATTGCATAAGTACCTTGAAATTTTTAGTTCAATGTAACTTTTAAAGTAAATAGTACAATTACCGTAACACCAACATGTAAAAGGGCTCTTAAGCGTTGTAGTCACACGAAATGGTCTTAGAAGACTATCCATAATTTTTCGTGAAATTTTGATCCACATTCACAATTTTCGAAAAATAATATAGTTACAAGAACATTGTAATTTTACACAGAACATGTTTTGATGCCAATCAATCCTGTTTTTAATACTTACTGATAAAAAAAAGAATGGTGTACTAGGTGGGAGTCTCATAGAGACACATAGTAGAAGTGAAACTTCAACGGACAAGTGGAAAAACGAATCGCAACAAAATTTTAACTACGGGACGGGCAGGTTTTTAAATTGGACAAGTACACAATCTGTCCGTAAAACATCAAGTTAAAATTCTGTTGCGTGTCGTTTTTCCACTTGTCCCTTGAAGTTTCACTTGTACTATGTGTCCCAGCACACATTTTTTTTTCGTAGGTTTAGTTCAGGTACATAAATAAAAAAAATCCCCCTCACACCCTCTCCGACGCCAGCCTTTCTCTCCCGGCCGCTGTCGCCTCTTACCCCGCGTTATATCGTCTACCATGCGGCCGTAATACTTTTTCGTAACTACTCGTATCTATTTCCTAATAACCCGTCTATAAAGAAGTTTCACTTCAAAAAGTTCTATAGGACTAACTACTCGTATCTATTTTCTAATAACCCGTCTATAAAGAAGTTTCACTTCAAAAAGTTCTATATAGGACTAACCATCGACCCAGGAATTAGCGCTGTCGAGCATCGATTAAACAACGGTCGGCAGCGATAGATCTCCCACCTCTGTTACGAGAGCACGGCGCTGTTTAAGCCGCCACGTAGGAGATCGTGCGATATCCCAGTATACCCACCCTGACGGCCATCGCTCTCTGCAGTCGAGTCGAGTTTGCTGTGTGGGATGAGCAGTGCCGTGAAACGGTCGGCATCGACAGGTCTCCTGATCTCCTCCCACCTCTGTTACGGGAGAGCGGCGTTGCTCACCCCTCGCAGCAAACTCGGCTCTCGGCCAGCGTATGCCGCGCCGTGCCGTCCAGACAATGGACGCAGTGATGGCGCCGGGCGTCCGGCTCCCTGCATATGCGACACTGGTACTGAAGCAGCTGTGCCCCGAGAGCACCTGCGTCGCCCGGAACGTCAAGGAGCCGTACTTCCAGATGTCGTCTGTACTGGCTGGATCGCCTCGATTAGAATTGAAACTCAAGCCTCCCCCGCCATTCCGCCACCATGACCTTACGAAGCAAGTCGCCACGTCGGCGTCGGTTGTCAGCAGTAAACTAACAACTTAGTCGTTTGTCATTATGCAAAGTATTTATTTAATTTAAATCAATGAGTTCAGAAATATGATTACGGTCGACCTAGACCCAAACCAGGGCAGGGTAGTCATTACCCCCCAGGATCTTGCTACTAATAGAATGCAAGAGCGAGAGAAGACAACTTCAAAAGGGGTTTGAATTTTTTTGGACTGAAACCTTGATAGCTCATTTTCCGGAAGCTTGACACTTAAGAACATTTTGCCTTATACAAAACCAGCTATCGGTTCATGTAGGTCTTATGCGTGGCCGACACTTTGAAAAAAAAAAAAAAGAAAAACAAAATCGCGGAGAAAATCGGGCCACGATTCATACAAAAATGTTCCAAGCCCTCTAGGCAGCCTGCGAAGCGAAGCATTCTGCCTTGCTAACCTTAGTTTCTCTTGTTGAACGATTAGTAGGTAGTAGCTGCTTTGACCCGCGCATTGGATGATCACTGTATGGGGAGCACACGCAAGAATGCCCAAGGAATAATGCTTCTGTCATAGGATCGCACATCGGGGCTGCGATCTACATAATTAATTGGTGTTATTAATTGCATATCACAGCAGCGTGCATTGAAATTAAGACATCCCAGTTCTAACTGGGATGTCTTAATTTCAATACGACGAGGCGGGTGCGAGGAGCTGCGGGGGGGGGGGGGGCGCAGTAGCTGTACGCCAAGTTCACGTTCACGGCCCGGCCCAAAACCGCGCGCACACAAATAGAGTAGATCGTCACCGAAGCTCTTGACGATGACCGATGCTATTCTTGGTGGCGAGTTGTGTGACACGACCGTCAGCTGGCAACTGCGGATCGCTTGAGGTCATTGGGACAAGTAGTGGCGACCTCGACCCTCGTATTACAAATATCAGGCCAGCCGCGACCAAGCTAAAGCAGTACAGCGGCGACGCGAGTGACGCGACACTAAGTTATCTATAGCAAATATCGGCAGATAGAACGCAGCTGACGTATAGCCCATGCGCCGCCCCAGTCCCTTATCTTCAGAGTTGTTTGTGTCATTATCAAGTTCAATACTACGCCAACCACAGCTGCTAATGCATTTAACACCATCAATCAAATTATACTGAACTTTAATACGAGTATAAGTACCTAGACATAATTGCACTTGTTGGAATAGTTTGTTGGTCATTATGACCATAATCAGTGCGTTTTATAAAGCACATAGGTACGTCGCGTGTCGGTAATCGGAAAATGTCGGTATCGAACTATCAACCGGACGGTGTTCAAGTGATCAGCTGTGACAAGGCGCGCGGCGCGAGGCAGCTGCAAATCATAAAAGTTTGAAGCTACTTTACAAGTAGCATAGTAGCTGTAGCTGTATCTATGGTACGAGTACCTACACTAACAACACTAGTATCTATATTCGATTATTCAGTCACCTCATCTCATCATTGTGCTATGTTGTGCTACAATATGTTTCCCAATGACATGGTGGACACTTGTATTGACTTATAATTTTGACCTTTTCTTGATATTTTAAAATTGTCAATTTGATGAGTAGCAAATGCAAAGGAAAACCAAGCAAGATGATTAGACTTACAAAAGGCCAGACACTAGACAGGGTGGCTTGAGCTCACCAACGCTCTTCAATCTGTACATGATGTTGATTATGTTTGTTTTAATAACATCAGCTATGCGGACTACATGTAACATGGTGCTACTGAGTGCGACTGTGGGTGCTCTCAGGGAGCTCATGAGATGAACGCTCACTTATTGGGCCTCAAATATAACGTCGGGAAGAGAGAGAGAGGCGGGCAGCCTCGATACCGGGCAGGGTGAGGGCCAGCGGCAAAAGACGGGCCATCCATGCAGCATTGGTTGGCCCTACTTGCGCCCATTTTAGGGGTGTGCACCATTTGATATAATAACAAAAGCTTTAAAAATCACATGACATAATTTCATCTAACATACATTTTTTAACCGACTTCTAAAAAGGAGGATGTTCTCAATTCGGATGTTTCTATTTTTTTTTTTATGTTTCTCCGCGCATAACTTCGTCACTTGCCAACCGATTTGAAAAATTCTTTTTTTTTTGTTGGAAAGGGTATACTTTCCAAATGGTCCCATAGCCACCAAGTCGGGATCTGATGATGAAATCTTGGCGAAATCGAGGGAACTCTTCAAATTTTATAGGATAACGTACAGCGATTTTGGTATTTTCTGCAACTAATGAAGCATTTGCGTTCGATAAGAACCAGTCTACCATCAGATCTGATGATGAAGCCAAGAGTCACGGAACTCCATAATGAGACAATATATCCTAGTCGTGTTTGGGCTTGTTGTAATTGTAACGGTATGCACTTTCCATGTGTACCAAGCACGTGTGAACCACTAAAAAGTGCAAACTAAAAACATTTTTGCAAAAAATAAAACCAACTTCAAAAAAAAAAACAAAAAAGTGAAAAATAACTTTAGCTTCTGAAGTCGGTGACTAAAAATTAAATCAATCAAACAAAGGTCACTGACTTCAGAAGCTAAAGTTATTTTTCACTTTTTTGTTTTTTTTTTGAAGTCGGTTTTTTTTTTAGTATAACAATGAAAAGCTATAATGAATTATTGATATAATTTCTGTTTACCTAATTTTATATGGTTTAATTGACATTTTCTATAATGCACATTTCAACTAATATTCAGTTATTATAATATTTAGTTAGTCTATTATTAAAAATCGATAGTAAAGTTTTACATCATTTTGATACATCTAATTTGCTTTGTATATTTTTGCAAAAACTGATTGGATTATACATGGTGACCGGTCAGTTCATCAAAAATTAATTCAAACCTTTTTACTTGACAAGCAAAGATTGGCAGGAAAATTATTTGTCATTTCATCATAATACAACAAGCCCAATAATTTACAAAGCAAAAAAGCAAAATAATTATCCAATAAACTTTTGTTTAACTATTATTCAAACAATACATTACATTTTCATTTTAGGTATTTTTTAAATTGTGCATTTTCCGCATATTATTTTGTCCTTCCGTAGCTCTGGACTTTTCTAAAAAAAGAGAAAATTAAAGAATTTGTGTTTTCTTTATGTAGTGACAGCGTAGGTGCGGCAAAACCGACCAGCAAGCCGAAGCTGCGGTGGTGAGTGTTAAAATGTTCTGGGACGATAAGCTCGCGTAGGACCGCCGGAGCTCCGAAGCGCCGGAGCTGTGACAAACACCATGCCTGCTGTATGTTTCATGCTTGCATACTGTATTCTTGCTTGCTGCATGCACGGATAATGCTTGTTTGCATGTTGGGAAAAAACTATGTATTTTCTTAGATTTTTTTTATAAAGAGTAATAAAAATATGAAAAAAAAAAAATGTTATTGACCATTATTAATATAATTGACCTTTTTATTGTCAGTTTGATATTTTAAATTATTATGTAAAATTAAATTAATTATTTTGTTATTTTTACAGTATTATTTACAAATGACCAGGGTTCCAAAATATCCAATATTTATTATAAATATCAAAATATCGGATATTTATAATATTAATCCGATATATATCAAGTTTAATTTACATATATCCATTTTGTATGAATGCCATATTATTATATTGTATTATTTATGTAAACTATTTGCATATGTGCTACATAAACATTATAAAAAAAACTAAAATGTTTTATTACTTAAAATCAGACTACGTACTTAGAATCACGACCGACGTCATTAATGCCGCCAGAAGTCTTGCTATTTATGGATTTTACTATGTTTTAACCCTACTCCAACAGTATCTACATTTGGGAAGTAGAAATACAGTGACGAATGCCAAAAATTACGTGTAATATGACATATTTAAAACCATTTTTGTATTGTTTGATATATATCATAAAAAAACGTTTGATATTATATCGGAAATATATCATGATATATATCTGTCACCGTAAAATTGTCAAACACGTTATATTACAATATAACGTGTTTTTTCTCGCGATATTGTAATGTCGAATTATTGTCAACTGAACTTACGGAATTATCTCTGCCCCCATAATAGGGACTTGGGGCACCCCCCCGTTAGGTTAGTTAGGTTCCTTTAAACCCTGCACTCGGAAATAGGGGCCCTGCGAAGCGGGGCTCCGTCGACTACGCTTTTTAGGGGGAATATAAAGTGTTTTAAGGTTATGTTATATTAATCGGTATTTCTCAGGAATGGTGCATTATCTTTTCATGAGAGTTGTGCCACTGGACAAGGCCCCTCCTTCCCTCCACACCGCGTAAGTTGACTACCATCGCATGCATTTCACGAAAAATAATGCGTTTTGTTGTAAGCAGTATGTTCATTTGACAATAATTCGAGACTTTACAATATCGCTAGAGATATTACAATATAACGTATTTGACAATTTTACGGTGACATATCCATTGATCCTCGAACCCTGCAAGTTACTACTTAATAATTATGCATAAATTAAATTCTTCATTTTATTATTTTGAATTATTTTTAAACATTGCTGATTCTGGTTTTGAGAATGTTATTTAATTACTACTTATCATTTTATTTTCATGTTTTGTCGAATTTGTGTACTACTTTATGGATATTTTTATAACTGACTAAATAAATGAATTGAATTGATGGCAGTACTCCTCCATACAACTCGTATAGTAAAGAGGTTCCTGTATCTGGAGCCCGAACCACGGGTATATTGGGCCCAGATCTGCAATTTTTATATATTTTTCAACACTTTTTATATGTTTTTGTTTAAGAAATGGGAAAATATGTGTGTAAAATGAATAAAAGGTAAATTTTATTCTAAAAAAACTTGAAACAAAATGATTACCTGGGAGCGGATACTGTGACAACAGCCACCAACGAGCTGCTGAAGAGACGGTCGACGAGGCAGGTCTCCTGACCTGAGCGACTGGCATAGATCTCCTCGATGCCATCGTCAGGGGTCAGCGCAAACAGGTGGTAGCCACTGCTACTGCCCGCCACAAGAGACCTAGAGCACAAATCACAACTGCTACTAACACTACACTTTTACAATGTCAAGTCAGAGGCCAGACAGAGCTCAAACTAATATTATAAAAGCGAAAGTTTGTATGTGTAACTAAGTCTGTTTGTTTATTACTCTTTTACGCAAAAACTACTGAATGGATTTGGATGAAATTTTGCACACAGATAGTTAAAAAGCATCCTTTGTGATAACCTGGGTTACCACAAAGGATACATTTTATCCTGGTAGTTAGATTCGTGGGTGAAGCACCAAGCTTAAGCTAGCTCTGCCGTGCCGTTCCCGGGCTTGTACTGGCTGTTTATGACCTAAACTAAATACACAAAATAACATAAAACTTTATGTAATTAGAAAGAAACAAAGAGATGTTATGACCATTAAATGATACATTTACTTGATTACTTATTAATTGTCTTCCTCATCACATACATATGTACATAAAGAAGTAATTGCAATCAGTAGCCACCTTGTTACTTTGAGTATTTTCTACTTTTACTCTACTGGCCAAGAAAAATATTGATAACAACACTCAATTAGCACTTGCTCCTTTTGTTTTGTAACAAGCCCAACTTGAACAAAACATATCACACGAAAAAATGATCACTGATCAAATTATTATGTTCATCAACAGACAGACTCTGGTCTCTGGTCTGGATTATATTCAGACTCTGGTCTACAGATATTCAAGAAAGCTAAGCTTTTACCCAAATTTCTTCAAGAAAATAAATAAATCAGCAGCTGTTTCAAACCAAACAAGTTTTTGTTTAGTGTATAGCTGTGACTAATTGTTGTGCAATTAGAACAATGAATGTGATGGTGGCACCAGAGGCAAGCCTGGCTGTGCCTGGTAAGTGGCGCCTGGCCCCGTGAGTGCACGTCGTGGGATCGCATAAGATGGTTTGGCTTATCCTTGGACGCCATGTTTGTTTACAGCCAAAGCCAATGCTACGGGAGAAGACATTACGAAACAGCTGGCAATGACATATTGCATCATCACGCTAAACAACGAAACGCACTTGTAACAATATCGATGTTAATTCGTGACATTGTGCGCTTTCGCAACCGTAATTCATGGAAATCTGAATACCCAATCTTAACCCCATTAAAAACATTACAAACAGGGTAGCTGTAGTCAAATAATGCGCCCAATCTACTACCGTATGTTCTACTACTTACGTGCAATCTTGGTTGAATTGAACAAATATTCCTCCTGCATTTGAGCCCTCAGTGTTTTGACCTCCTCCCAAACTCATTGGAACGTTCGAAGCGTACCGATTGTTTTAAAAACTAATGTCTACAAATAATGGCACACAAGCACGACAGTTACTTTAATCAAGTATAAAATAATCACTCACTGAAATAAGTAAATACTTGAAACTAATTGTTCGTCACAAGAAGCAGAATTTTGACACAAAGAACGACCTTGCTGCTAAAAACAAGCCCCCTCCCGCATACTGCCTTCCCTCACCGTTCATTCCACAACAACCAATGAATGAGCTAAATGAACAAAGAACGGCAACATCCGATCAAGCTTGTAGGGGGACAGGATTAATAACATATATAAAAATATATATTATCGTTCTTATTTTATTTATTTGCGTAAGGAAGAGGTAAGAAAAATTTAAAGACATTCCTCATCTCGGTTGTACTTATTTGAATATGGATAGAGCCAGAGGATTCTGCGTAAGCTGGGTAGAAAATATAGTACTAAAGTTTACTCTTTGGTAGGTACTTATCATGAACCACCGCAGTATTATTTTTGCTTGGAATGGATCGTAGACAGCGAATATTCTCCCTATGTTCCGAATTGCAAAAAAAGTGATAATATCGCGACTCCGACCGAATTTAGTAGTCACAAAATATGAGGCTACTGAGTAATAATTGTGACATTGCGCGTTGGTCGGATTCGCGATATTATCACTTTTATCGCAATTCGGAACGCAGGGTCTCTGTCTACGGAATGGATGGACTGCGCGTCACAGTTGTCAATGTGAACTTGTCAAACGTCAGATAAATAAAGTTACCTACCGTAAAATTGTAAAATCGGTTAGAATGTATGTAATCTATCCAGCCAGATTGTAAACTCTCGAAAGATTATCAATGAGAGGTTTTCATTTTGACAATTAAAATAAAAAAATAGTTTCCATGAACTCGATTGATGGCGTTGATCCGACCACGTTACTGGGTGCCAAAGCCAAAACGCTTGAAAAAACACACGTCACATACGCTTGTTGACAAACACTTTCGTTTGCATCAGCTTCCGAATAAAATCATTACGTCCAAGTGATATTATGTGACGTTCTGTTTCTTGCAGTAACGTAGTCAGACTAGCGCTATCTATCCAGCGACTAGGAAAGAGTTGAAAAAGAAAATCCCTCATTGAACATACTGCTTACAATACGATTTCGTTAGATTATAATCTATCGAAGTGAAACCGTAAAATTGTGAGAAGTATTCGACGGTAGCATCGCTGTCCACATAATTGGGACTTTAAGCTCTCCGACGTTATTTTAGGTTAGGGTATTATTGTAAGCAGTATTTTAAGTTGACAATCTTTCGAGAGTATACAATCTCGCTAGATAGATAACAATCTAACAGGCTTTACAATTTGACACTAACTTGTACGCATGTGTTACGTTTTGAGGCGTTTTGACAGGTCTATGGTTTTGACTGACATGACATTAGTAAATAAATGTTATTAAATACGGTACTCTGTGACTAGCTACTAATATCTAATCTGTGCTCTGTGAAATGTTAGTGTTCGGTGAGTGAGTAGCTACATGGTAGCTACGTTAGTTACTAGCTACTAATATCTAATCTGTGGAGTGAGTGTGACAGTTTGTTATTTCCTTTTTATTAAACGAAGTGATTATATACTCTGTGCTTTTTATGTTATAGATAGTAGGATTCTGGCGGGAACTTTAAAAAAGAGCGGTTCAGATTTTTCTTTAAATTTTTCATTTTTAATAAATATACCTAATTTCTTGCTTAAAAGTCATTAGAACAATAGTAATAGGTGGGCAAACCAGTAATAATGGTGGGAAATGAGGGGGGCGGGGATAACCCGCCCACCTCACATAAACGTCCTCGGCATGAGGCCGGAGATGGAGGGACTGGAATGGACTGTGGTGATGGCGGCGGCGGTGAGCATTGTGACTATTCACCTTTTATAAAACCTGACTATAAAAGACTATACCCAGAAAATGCCACTTATGTAGACTTTAAAGTGTTCATTGAAGCTTCCAACAATAAGGATAGAATAGGCAATAAGAGCCCTATCTATCTCAATCATATATTCTCCAGCGAAATAAAAGGTGTGACGGCTATACAGCGAATAAACGCAAATAAAATAGCAGTTATATTTAAACAGTATAATACGGCCAATAATTTTATTAACAACAGCGCTTTTCTTAACAAGCATGGCTTGAAAGCATTTATTCCGGCTGCGCAAATAGAAAAAACAGGCATAATTAGATTTGTACCAGCAAACATTTCAAACAAAGAATTATACACCAAACTATCATCAATTTATGAAATAATAGCTGTAAGAAGATTTACAAAGAAGGTAGGACAGGACCGAGTTCCACTACAAACAGTCAGCATTACTTTTTTATCTAATATTCTTCCGGACAATATACAATATGATCTGTTTTCATACAGAGTTTTTGAATATGTACCCCCATTACAGCAATGTTTCCGTTGCTTTAAATTTAACCACTCGACTAGGATATGTAATAGCAAACAAAGATGTTCCATTTGCGGAGGTGAGCATTTATATAAAGAATGTGATAAACCAACAGAGATCTGCTGTTGTAATTGCAGCGGGCCTCATCTTGCCATTTCTAGACTATGTCCAATAAAGTTGAATAAAATTTTAGAAAAGAAAAATAAGATAACTTATGCAAGTGCTACAATAACGAAACAACACATGAGTAATAATAATGAATTTCCACCTCTACCACCTCCAAAAATGAAACCAACTGACAATGTAAATAAGTCTGTAAATAAATCTGTACATACATCTGTAAATAAGTCCATATCTGTAAATAATACTAGTGTAAATAAATCTAAAGATGTCACTCCTAAAGTAGACATCAAAGCCCAAATAGTTGCCAACAACGATGTACTTATGGCCCTGGTACAGACGTTGGTGGAATTGGGTAATAAGGGAGATAATACGCCTACAACTGTAAATAGTATTAAAGAAACACTACTTAAAAATCTCAAGTAATGGATCCAAGTCATACACTGTCTAAGCTACGTATTGCTCAGTACAACATTCAAAGTGCTAATAGTAAAAAACCCTTATTGATTCAATTCTTACAAAAACAAAATATTGACATTTGCTTACTGAATGAAACATGGTTTAAAGATAATAGTTTTAAAATACCTGGATATAATATTTATAATAAAAATTCCAAAAATACTCATAATGGTGTAGCAATACTGATTAAGCCATATTTAAAGTACAAAGTTTTAAACACCAGATTCTATGAAGATATTCAAACTGTTGCTCTGTCCTTATCTACTGTACATGGTAGCTTGACTATTCTCTGTGTATACTGTCCTCCTTCTAGTGGCCATATACGGATCAATAGATTACGTTATATTATTAATGATCTTCCAAAGCCCATATTTGTCAGTGGTGACTTTAATGCACACCACATTGCATTTGGTTGTCTATCCACTAAGAGCAGAGGTCATGATTTATTTAATATCATTGATGACTTGGATTTATGTATTTTAAATGATGGTAGCTTTACAACTGTTAACAACCCGAGACGGAATCCATCTGCAATTGATGTTAGCTTTACTAGTGCTAACCTCGCATCAATATGCGAGTGGTCTGTGCATGATGATGCCATGGGCAGCTATCACTACCCAACAATAACAGAGATTTCATTGCAAATAGATAAATATTATGTTAATCCCCCTGTTGATAGGTTTATATATAAAAAAGCAGATTGGGAAAAGTATAAAACTATATCTAAAACAGTATTCAATGATTTAGTCCTAAAATTGTACGATCCTATTTCAACCTATAATGATTTTTGTTCT
This sequence comes from Xestia c-nigrum, assembly GCA_916618015.1. NCBI lineage: Eukaryota > Metazoa > Arthropoda > Insecta > Lepidoptera > Noctuidae > Xestia > Xestia c-nigrum. Next base: position 26,483,490 of record OU745249.1, read on the forward strand.
CGATTGGGTACTTTAAAAGATATGACCATTCCTAAACTAAATAAATCAAATAATTTTAAAAGCAGACCTCCAGCTCCTTGGTGGAATGATATTTGTGAAAAAAGTGTAATTGCCTCTTACAATGCATTAAAACTATATAGAAGTGAACCTACTATGGAGAACTATTTAGAATATAAAAGAAAAGATGCACTTAAGAAAAGAACCATATCGGAACAAAAAAGAATAGGTTGGGATAACTTATGTAACACATTTAATAGAACTACTCCTATAAGTAAGATTTGGAATCTTTTAAAAATGTTTAAAGGTATAAGAGCTGGCAATAAATCATATAAAGATGAGTTTATATCTCAATTTCTAGATAAATTATCCGACAACAGCAATCTAAATAATGTTAATAGTTTAGGCAATATTTTCGAATTAAATAATGATAATCTAAGTTAAAAATTCTTGCTAGATCCTTTTACATGGTCTGAATTTAAAATGAGTTTGTTATCTCGGAAAGACACTACACCTGGTTTAGATGATCTCCCCTATTGTACTATTAAAAATTTAGATGAATCAGCACAAAAAATATTTCTTAATATTCTTAATTTACTTTGGCATTGTAAATGTATTCCACAATCATGGAAAACACAATGTGTCATTCCAATACTCAAACCAGATAAACCTTCAGAGCTTGCCAGCTCATATAGACCAATATCACTGTCCTCATGTCTAGGTAAATTATTTGAAAACATGATTAAAAATCGATTGGATTGGTATATGGAATCTAACAGCTTCATTCCACATGTACAATATGGATTTCGTCGAGGGCGAAGTTGTGCAGACAGCTTCACTTCATTAATTTCTGACCTGAAACATGCAAAGGATAGAAAGTTACACACTGTTTGTGTATTTCTAGATGTTCAAGGTGCTTTTGACAGTCTGGATCCGGCTATACTTGTACAAGTTATGTCTAGGTTAGGTGTGCCTGGCCAACTATGTAAATGGATATATAATTTTTTGAATAATAGAACACTGTATGTAAGACATAATAATACATTGCACGGTCCAAAATGTGCATCTAGGGGTACAATGCAGGGTGCTACACTATCTCCTTTGTTATACAACATATACACAAGTGAAATCTGTAAATTTGTTAATAGTAATGTAGAAATTTTGCAGTTTGCTGATGATATTGTTTTGTACAGTAGTAATTATAATGTAGAAATTGCAATTGATAATATTAACAGAGCCTTGTCCCAACTATTTCACTATTACAATGATGTGCTACATTTGAAAATTAATCCCTCCAAAAGCAGTGTTATGATATTTGGAAATGAAAATACAACTTCAAAAGTAGTTTATAACGGAGAATATATAAATCCAGTTAATTCAAAGAAATTTTTAGGAATATTAATAGATAGGAAATTAACCTTTGAGGAACATATTAAATATATATCCAAGAATGCTTTAAAAGGTTTAAATGTAATGAAATGTCTTGCAGGTGTCTCATGGGGTGCAGACCCGAAAATATTATCAATTTTGTATAAAAGTATAGTTAGAAGTCATTTTGATTATAGTTCACTAGTGTATATAAATAGTACTCATGTAAATAAACTAGATCTATTGCAGAACAGGGCTTTGAGAATTATTTCTGGTGCAATGTGCTCTACTCCCATAAGGGCCATGGAAGTGGAGACTAAAACAATGCCCTTAATTTTGAGACGCATTCGACTTGCAAAGAGATTCTGTCTTAAATTAATTGCTGCAAATAACAGGAAAATAATGAACAAAATTGTACCTTTTGTAAGTAGAACTCTTGGGCCTCTAACAACAGGAGAGGATCTCTTGAATGGTAAATCCCCAACATTGTCTAAAATATTGCTGGAAACAGAAAACAGTTTTACTGGTATTAGAAAACAGTGCCCATGGCCATGTTACTCCTTCTCTTATCAGTGTATTTCACATCCCATTAAAGAATTACAAAATCCCATTAATAATAATTCAGATATGTTACAGTTTTTGGCAAATAATAAGAATTATCATGTTATTTACACTGATGGCAGTAAGGGGAGTGATTATGTACGTGCTGCTATATATGATCCACATGCTAAATTCTCTCAAAGCTTTGTTCTGTACAATACCTGTTCTATATTCACTGCAGAGGCATATGCGGTTTATCAGGCATTAATGCATATACGCCAAATTAGCAATTGTAAATACTTTTTGATTGTTTCTGATTCACTGAGTTTGATAAAAGCCTTAACTAACCTTACAGTTTCGTTTAAGTCAAATTATATTCTGTATTTCATCAAAGAAATAATTCATCAATATTATCTTAAGCACATTAAAATTGTATTCCTGTGGGTACCTTCTCACCGAGGTATCTCTGGCAATGAAGTAGTTGACAAAACCGCTTATGAAGGTAATAATGCTACTGATGTCACAAATGCAATGGACATTCCTATGACTGACTTCCTGCTATGCATTAATGAAAATATAGATAAGTTATGGTTAGAAATGTGGAAGAAAGACCAAGACATCAAAGGAAAGTGGTATGGAAGTATTCAAGTAAAATTACCTGTTAGACCCTGGTACAATAAATTGAAGGAAGCCAGCCGAGACTTTATCACTACGATAAATAGATTGCGCTTTGGCCATAATACTGCTCCGTCACACCTTGCTAGACTTGGCATTATTACAAGCAATACATGCCCACATTGTGAATCCCAAGAAGGAACCATGGAACATCTTATTTTTGACTGTCAAAACTTCTTGCTTGACAGATTAGTGTTGGCTAGTGAACTAAGTGATGTGAACATTAAGTGCGATTCTTTATCCCGCCCGCCGCCACTTGAAGAGTTATTAAAAGAAAAAAATACCTACAAACCAATATATAAATACATTAAAAATACTTTTCAAACAATTTAAAAATGAAGTGAAAGTGTAGTGTTTTAAAATAAAATAAGATTTGACCTAAAGGTCCAGTTACCAGGTCATAAAATTCCAAAAAAAAAAAAAAAATTATAGATAGTAATATAATAGTAGTACTCCTACTCTGTGGTTAAATTGTTGTGGGCATATTGAAACCTTGTGATAAAAAAAATATAGAAATAATATTGTAGTGTGTGGTCAGAGAGTGATAAATACCAACAAGTTATTCCCATAAAACAGCTTCTTAGAAAAACAAAATTCAATCCTACACTTAAGGTAACCTACAATCTGTACATGAACAAACATTTTAAAAATAACTTTAGTTCCAGATAAAAACTTGATTTAACAAATGGGTCGTAAAATACCAGCAAAAAAACATCGCGGTGTTAAAGATCCTCTGGTGCAGCAAGCTAAACGTTTAGCTAGGTATGTACCGTGTTTCAGCCGCATGCTATTATTTATGTATTTTAATTTTATATTTATTGAAAGAAACAGCAAATAGTTACATTATAAGGACTTAAAACTAGTTTAACAAAGTAGCAATTTGGTTATAACGTAACCCACAATGCTGTCCACAAGTAGACACAGAAGTATAAAAAAAGGGTTAGTCGCTAGGAAAATTGATCTCTCCGTCTATGTGCACGTTGATCGGTGAGCTGTTGGTGAGCTTAGTCTTCGACATGTTCATCTTCAGTCCAACCTCAAGGCTTGCATCACTTAGCTCTTGAAGCATCTCTTCCAGTTCCGCAGTTGACGAGGAGAAAAGGACAATGTCATCAGCGAAGCGCAGGTTTGTTAACCTGGCTTGCCGAGACAAATACCTCTCTCTTCGCAGGCGATCTCCAACTTTCTAAACACTTCCTCTAGGGTACTACGCTTTTTAGGGGAATTTAAATTGTTTTTAGGGTTAGGTTATATTAATAGATATTTTTCAGGAATGGTACAGTATCTTTTCATGATGTGGTACCACTGGGCAAGGGGGACCCCTCCATCCCTCCACACCACGTGAGTTGACTACCACCGCATGCATTTCACGAAAAGTAATGCGTTTTGTTGTAAGCAGTATGTTCATTTGACAATATTTCGAGATTTTACAATATCGCTAGAGATATTACAATATAACGTATTTGACAATTTTACGGTGACATAATACCTACATATAACTTGATTCTACATTTTGCTTACTAAGGGCTTTAAAGATGGTAGAGTGTGTGATACTACTGAATGGGTACCTACTTATAATTACCTCACCCTGTCCGCGCTGGAGTCCCTCAGGGCTCCGTCATCTCTCCACTCGCGTTCACGTTGTACACCAGTGACATCCCCAAGAGCAAAAAGGCTCAGTTAGCCCTATTCGCGGACGACACGGCTATCTATTACACCGGTCGCTGTAAAAACGCAATCGCCAAAACCCTCCAAACCTCAGCCAACGTCTTAGCCACTTGGTTTAGGAAATGGAGAATCGAAGTCAACCCCGATAAGAGTCAGGCCGTTCTTTTTTCGAGACCGCGCAAGAAAGTCACTTCCCCTATTCCGATCACTATGTACGGCAAGCCCATCCCCTGGGAGAAGCAAGCCAAATATTTAGGAGTAATACTCGATAACCATCTGTCCTTCGGGCCTCATATCAAAGCAGCTCGCGACCGAGCTTCTTTCGCGATGAGTAGACTTCATTACTTAAGAGCGGGCCTAACTCCAGGAAAAATTCTGATTTCCCCCGCGCGTCTCGCCACACCCGCATTAGTGCGTTTATCAAACACGGGCGGCGCGGCACCACGATGCGCGACACGCGGGACTGAACTCACGTACTTGAAGTCATTGAGCTGAGTATATGCAACATAGATAGATGAAAACACTTTCTATTCTTATTTTTTTTTAGTAAATTTAACACCTTCAATGCATACCCATGTTGTTTGTATGTCTTGAAATAAAAGTTTTGAGTAGGTAAGTATTCTATTTCGTCTTAGTTTTATTAATATGAGATATCGGAATTGTAGACATCGGAATGCATGATTAATAGGATACAATGGTTGGAAGCGACTTCTTAAATAGGTGGTAATTTTTTTTTCGGCAAACTGGGGTATCTTTACGTTTGTTACGCCATTTTGGTAATCTACTTTTCGACATTAGTTAGCATTTGATTCTGTAGTCAGAAAGTTAAAAAAATGATCAATTCCGGAATACGGAATAAAAACAAACGTTGCAGGTACCTATACATTCGATTCTATAATCAGAACCCTAAATTGGTTTTCAATTTTGCTACAAATAAGAAACGATCGTAAGAAATTTCGTATCATATTAATATTTGTTTATTAGTTTTATTCACAACACTGAAGCTTCATTTACATGAGGCTATTTTCTTGGACATACCGGTGCAATAATTGAATACATACCTTCAAGAATGCCAAGCACCTGTTTACATAAAAACTTGCAAGCAAATATTATATATTTTACAATTTAATAAAAAAAAACGACCAAGTGCGAGTCGAACTCGCCCATGAAGGGTTGAGACAGCAACTCAAAAATGAATTGATTGAATGTACGGTAAACGGTTTATGATGTATTAAAAAAATACTTACTAGATGTCGTTCAAACCACTTTTCGGTGGAAGTTTACATGATAATGTACATCATATATATTTTTTATTTTTATCATTCTCTTATTTTAAAAGTTACAGGGAGAGTACACACATTTTACCACTTTGGAAGTGTTTCTAGAAAAAAACATAAAAAAACCTCAATATCATTTTTAAAGACCTATCCATAGATCCCCAAGTATGGGTTTAAAGAAAAAAAAAATCAGTTCCCCAGTATGGGTGAAACCCTGAAAGTTTTTTTTTCTATTATTGTGTGAAAATATTAATATAAAATAATACGAACAAGTAAAATTAAATTAAAATTTAAAAACCTTCCGACACATAATGTAATTAAAGTTAAATAGAAAATAATTGATTATAGTTAAATTCTGGGAACCAGGCATCACTCCACTTTCCGTGTCTCATTTCGTTAATATTCCTTATTCCCTTTGAATATAGTCATTATTGTAGGTTTATAGTCAAAATCTTTCATTTGATAAATTGATACCCATACTGAAAAAAAGGTAATTCGCCATTTTGTGGTGGCGGCTATCTTGGATTATAAATTTATCATAGTAAGTATTCTATTAGTCACGCCCTTTCATTTGATACCCATATCGAGGGGATTGAAAAAAAATATATGTAAGTAATCCGTAGTTTTGTGTCAGCGGCCATCTTGGACCAATTTTCATCAAACATAGCTAAGAACACTCCCGACTAATTCACCTTTCTAATAAAATATAAAATTAAAATCGTTTCATCCGTTCGGATGTTACGATGCCGCAGACAGACACACACACACAAAGACACGTCAAACTTATAGCACCCCGTCGTCTTTGCGTCGGGGGTTAACAAAGGAACTTTGGCATAGTATAAAAAAGACAAGTAGGATATCTTCATATAAACGCACCGCGCGCGGCTTGTATCATCATCATCATCATGGGGTTTAGGTTTCCGCACTTAGTCCTTGAAGTGGACCATTGTGCGTGAGCCATGGTGGCCGATTACTCCAACCAGCCCACCTCCCTCCAGAAGCAGATTAAACTTCCCGGTCTCCTCAGGATATCTGCAAGTGATCCTGGCGTTCCCAGGGTCTCCTCGCGAATCTTGGTAACGCCTGTGCACTCCAGGAGAACATGCGCTACCGTCTCCTCCGCCTCCATGCACGCTCTGCACAGGGGACTGTCGGTGATACCTAGGGTGTGGAAGTGTTTGTTCAGCGAGCAGTGACCAGTGATGGTCCCTGCCACCAGACGCAGGCTATCTCTGTCCAGGTGCAAAAGGCGCCTGGTCAGCTTTGGATCCAAGGATGGCATAGCTTCCTTGGATTGCCTACAACCTGGTGCCAAGGCCCACCATTTCTCTGCTTGTAATCGGGTGTGATCCTTTAACCAGTTCCTCAGCTGCTTGAAGGGAATGGGCACAATGGGTTCGGGTCCGTAGGGTTTTGTGCTGGATCCTCTTCTGGCAAGTTCATCAGCCGCATCATTGCCGAGTGATCCACTGTGTCCTCTTATCCATTGCAGCGTTACCGTGTTGTGGTTCAGCACCGTGATTCTTTCTAGGGCCCTGTGGCACTCTAGTACTAGTTTCGACGTGATCTGGTTACTCTTTAGGGATTGAAGGACTGAGGCACTGTCGGAGAGTATACGAATGTTGGTGTCCGTAACCTCCCTGGCCTCTATGGCGTGTGCTGCTTGGATGATGCCTACGCACTCTGCTTGGTAGACAGAGTTGAGCCTTCCGAGAGATTTTGATATTTTAATGTTGAGGTCGTCGGAGAACACCCCGACGCCTGTCCCATCTTTGGTTTTGGATCCATCAGTGTAGATTCTTAGCTCTTTCGTGCCTGAGTAGTCGCACAACTCCTCTACGAGCACTATATTGTAGTGTTTTTTGAAGCAGTGAGTTTTCAGAGATCTGTCGATAGGTGATGCCATCATCGGCTGATCTCTGATTGAATCTCCTTTGATACGCGTGTGTTTTATTCTGGAGTCGTTACTTAGGGTGCCGGCTAATTCGAGTCTGAAAATCGCTGCGGCCGCCTCCTCTCTCACGACGAGGTGTAGGGGTGGTAGCCCCAGCATCACCTGTAGGGCAGCAGTTGGTGATGTTCTCATGCTGCCGGTGATTGCCACGCAGGCAAATCTTTGTAGTTTCTCAAGGTCCTTTTGGGTCGTGCTTAGGTTGGTCCTGGGCCACCATACCAAAGACCCATATGTGATAATTGGTCGGATAACTGTGGTGTATAGCCAGTAGGTGATTTTGGGGCTTAGGCCCCAGTTTCTCCCAAGGAGTCTCTTACATTGCCAGAGGGATATACTAGCTTTTGTGGTGATGTAATCCGTGTGTTTTGCCCAGTTTAGCTGTTTGTCCAAATAGATACCCAGGTATTTGGTCTCAGTCGATAGGCTTAGGGTTGCCCCAAAGAAACTTGGTAGGTGCAACGTTGCCAGCTTCCTTTTTCTTGTGAAGAGGACAAGTTCGGTTTTGGTGGGGTTCACTGCTAGCTTGTGTTCGTTGCACCATTCTTCTACTATCCTTAGAGCCTGACGCATGAAGTTGCATAGTGTGTTTTCATGTGTCCCATTTATTATTATAGTCAGGTCGTCGGCATAGCCCACCGTGTAGTAGCCTCTGCTATTGAGGCGGTTGATGAGGCTATCTACTACGAGGTTCCACAGTAGTGGCGAGAGGACACCACCTTGGGGGCAGCCCTTCGCCACTATGGCCCTAGTGGTGTCGTTTACTGTAACTTGAACCGCCCTCAGTCGGAGCATATTTGTGATCCAACCTCGCAGGGTTGGGTCCACCCTGTGTTTCTCGAGGGCTGCGTTGATGCTATGGAAGATGGTTTTGTCAAAGGCGCCTTCTATGTCGATGAAGACGGCCAGTGACGAGCATTTGTGTTCCACTGCACATTCGATCCTGGAGATCACACTATGCAGCGCGGATTCTGTTGATTTTCCTGTGGAGTACGCGTGTTGCTGTTTGTGAAGTGGTCTTTCTCTAAGAGGTCCGTCCCGAATGTGTCGGTCGCAGAGTCTCTCGAGAGTTTTCAGTAGGAAGGATGTTAGGCTTATTGGCCTGTACGCCTTGGGTTGTGTGTAGTCTGATTTGCCTGGTTTAGGGATGAAAATTACTTTCACCTCTCGCCATGCAAGTGGTATATATCTCTGTGCTATGCAGGCTTGATAGATGATGGTCAGCCATGGCGTTAAGACGTCCAGTCCCCATTGTAGGAGGGCGGGGAAGATTTCATCTAAGCCTGCAGATTTATATGGTTTGAAAGTTCTTATTGCCCATTTTATTCTTTCTGCTGTTACTATAGTGCGGGCTCTGTCCCAGTCTTGGTCGTTTGGTGTGTGCGTTGGTTCAGTTGCCCAGGTTCTGTCTTCGCAGAGGTCACAGTCTGGAAAGTGGGTTTCCAGGAGAACCCTACTTGTCTCGTGATCCGACTTGGTAAATGTGTTGTTTGGGGTTTTCAGCGACCCGAGGGCGCGATCCTGATCGGTAGACAGGATTTTTCTTACGCGTGCGGCCTCGCTGTTCGATTCAATCTCTTCGCAGAACCTTCGCCAGGCCGCCCTGCTGGCGTACCTGACTTGCCTTTTGAAGGTGTATTGTGTTTTTTTGTATAGATCCCAGTCTTCTGGTAGCCTGGAGTTTTTTGCTTTGTTGAATTGTTTGCGCATGGTTTGCCTGAGCTTACTAAGTTCCGAGTTCCACCAGGAGTTGCCCTTTGTCTTGGTGTTTGGGTCTTTTAGTTTGCAGCAGGCGTGGTAGGCTTCAATGATGAATTCCGAGAGTTTTGTTACAGCGTGTTCAAGTTGTTCAGGGTCCGTTAGAGTTTGGGGCGCTTGGTGCTGCGTTAGCAGGGAGGCCAGTAGTCGTTTGTAGCCGGGTACGTTGGTACGGCGTGGGTTGCGTCTGGGTTCGGGTTTTTTTATATTGGCCACTAGTGAGAAGCGGATTCTTCTATGGTCAGAGCAGGAAGGCTCGTTGGATACGTGCCAGTCAGATATAAGTTTTGCCGCGTTTTCCGAAGTCAGCGTGAGATCAATAATTGTTTGTCCGCGAGATGTGACCCAAGTGGGTTCCGAGCCGCGGTTAGCGATGTTAAGGTTAGTGGAGAACAAATATGTGCATAATACCTCACCTCTAGTGTTGGCTTTGTTGCAGCCCCAAAGTGGGTGATGGGCGTTTGAGTCCGTGCAGATGACCAGGTCCAGATTGGCATCTTCACAGTACCTTACCAGGTCGGCCATCCCCTTTGGTGGGCAGTCTACATCCTCGCCTGGCATATATACCGAGGCTAGGACGATGTCAGGTACATCGCCGTCGGTTTTTATCCTGACGGCTGTTTGATCTCTGGAACATAATTGCGTGAGTGTGGTGGTGGGTACATCTTTGGGTATATAGGCGCATGTTCGAGGCTTATCTGTGCCTTGTGTATCGAGGATTAGCTTACCTCCAATGTTACCAAGGCCACATACTCTATTATTGCGGATCCACGGCTCTTGGATGAGTGCAATGGTACGGGGTTCTGTCTCCAGTGCCCTGCGTAGGCATGCGGTAGCCGTCTGGCTATGCTGGAGGTTGGTCTGAATAATTTTCAGAGGTCGGGATGTGGGCGGTAGTGGGGTGGAATTAGGAGGAGAGGGATCCATCGGATGATACACCCCCCCCTTCCAGCCCGTGCTGGCCTTCGCTTGGAGCCGGTGACGACGAGAGCAGCCGCTCCGTCCACCCGGATGGTGAGGCTGCATTTCTCTCCGCGTCAGCATCAGCCATCGCCGCCCTGGCCATCTCTTCCTCCAGTTCGGCCATGGTCGGGTCGTTGTCTGTCGGTGCCGGTTCCGTCCGTTCCGTCTCAGTCCGAGTGTCAGTCTGCGTGTCGGGGGGGTTGGCCCTGGGGAAGAAGCGAACGTATATCGATCCAAGGACGTACGATATCCGTCGCTCCCTACCCAAGACCTTTTCGGCTTCGTCCGGTGGGATGCCCAGGGTCAGATAAGTCCCATGGTTATCACCACCGACCGAAGTCGCCCTATACAGGGACCACCTACCGACAGCGTACCAGGGGTTCTGGCAAGTCAGTATCTTTTGGAGCAGCGCTATGTCCCCATTGTACCTGGGTACAAAGAGCGCCGCTCGTAGTCGGGTCGGTACGTCAGACTGTCTCATTGTAGTCAGTGTCACGTCAGTGTCCGGCAGTCGAATTCTGGGTACATTCTGAGTCAGCCAAGTCAACGCGTTTTCATCCTCGCACCATATGTGCACCGTGCCCTCCGCTACCCTTGGGTAGCCTCGGAAGGCCGGGACTCTGGTGGGGTCCGTGCGACACGTGTCGACTATGAGGTCCTCGAGCTTGGTCTTTACGACCTCACACTCGGCCGATGTCAAGTCTTGTGATGGAGGCGGGCGGCAGATCGCTACGGCGAGTCGCGCAGGAATGTCCTTTGTGGCCCGCGCGTAGGTTCTCTGCTCCCCTTGAGCAGCCTGGGTTCTGAAACGCTTTGCGTCTCCCTGGAGCGTGCTTGGCGAAGCCGTATCGTCGGGACGCTCCCGCTTCGCCGCTCCCTGTCCACTTGGACCTGGTTGCGGTTCTGTGGGGCCCGGCTTGGCTCTTTGTTCCAGGTTAACCCGGTTTAGGAACCCAGCCCGCTTACCTCGTCTCCTGGTCCGGTGTCGGTCGCCAGTCGTCTCGTCGCGGTTCTGGTTGCTTCCTCCGGATGGTCCCGGTGCGGGCAGTGACTTCTCGCGTTGGGTTTCCCCTACGCGTGCTGTTCCCTGCCCGCTCGTTTCCGCGTCCGACTGCTGCTTGCTCTGGGTTTCCCCTTCGCGCGCCTGTAGCCGGTCGCGTACTCCCTTCCAACCTCCCGTTTGCGCATCGCGTAGACTATTGCCTTCGCGGGCTTTGCGCAAACGTTTGTTGAGCTCTCTTTCTCTGTTTCGGAGCTTACCGCGCTGAGTCTTCAGCTTGCGGACCTCGTCCACAGAGATAAAACCGGAACTACCAGGGTCCGCTTCCTTTCCCGTCCCGAGAGAGTCCATGTTCATGTTCCTCAACCTTGCCTCGATCTTCTCACGCTGGAGTGCCAGCGTGCGGAGTTCGCTGCTAAGGCTGGATATTCGCGGGTTGTCGGCGTCATTGTCGGGATTGTTCGTGACACTGTTCCGAACGATACTCTGGTGCCAGGCCATCGTGGAAGGTGTCGTAGTCGTCGTCGAGTCAGTGGGCGCACGAATTGCAGCCGTGGTCGTGTCGGTTGTCGTTGTTTTTGTTGGCGCGTGAGCCGCAGCCGATGCTGGCGGTAGAACCGCCTTAGGCAGAAGAGTGCCCCCCCCCAGATTACGGTGGAGGCAGACCGACGAGTCGGTGTGGGATTCCCCGGCATTACCGGGACCCACCTGGGGAATATTATTTTTACTTTCCTGCATGTTGGGTTTTGGTGGGCTTTTTTGGAGTGGAGGTTACCCGTCCTCATGGACCGAAAGGATAAAGGGAGAAGGGAAGGAGGGTCTGGGTGTAGGATCATGGAGATGGGGTGAGGGATTTCCCTAGGCCTGGGATTTTGGCTTTCGGGAAGGTGCGAAAAAGCGCCTGGGGGTTTTGGTTACGTCTATTTCTTATGGAATTAGACCAAGAACAGGGTGGCAACCTCGTGAAGGTGAATCCCCCAGACCTGCCTTGAGGATCTACACGACCGTAGCGCTCCCCCTCAAGACCCCGCCACCCTACTGCCTCTGAGGGAGGCAGTAGGGTAGGCCTGCATCCATACTACCAAGCAAAGCATAAGCAAAGCATGTCGTTGTGCAACCGCGAAAGCATAAATACAGACCCCCCCCCACCGCGGCTTGTATGTGTGCGTCATACTATCTTTACATCGCCGCACGCACACTCTAACAAAATCTCGACCCGTGTCTTACTGCCGCCAGTCGAGGCTTGCACACCGCACAAAGTTTGCGCGTCACGGCTTAAAGGCATACGTAAATAAATTAAAAATGGGTGATTATCGCAGGAGGTTTATGGGTGTCTAAAAATAACAGGAAAGGTTAGCAAGTCGCTTATTCTAGCATATAATTTATTATTGATGCTGAGATACCTACTTATTTTTATGTTGTATAAGTCTTCTATTAGACAGACGAAGTAGGCAGGTCTACTTTCCCACTAGAATGTTAGGTGCTTGATCTGACAATAGATTCTTTGACTTTGTTTACGTTGAGTTATGCCGATTTCTCAGTATTTTAGGTAGGTATAGAACCTCAATCCCTACTTAAAGTTAAAAAATACGTAATTTAAAATGATTGACGAATAGGGTAGACGACAAAAAACATCTAATTAGGTAGTCCGTCAGTTAGATTACTAACAAATATTTAACCCGTATTTTTTCTTTTAAACCAAAATTTACGAATGTGACGCCTTAGTATAATTTTGAATGAGTTCTGACGTCACGAGCCCCCACTCCCGAGTTTTGCTGCGTTTAACTCTTAGTAGGTATTGACCATTGATTTACAAAACCAAAAAGTATGTGTTATTTTCCAATACTTACTGACGGTGTCAGCGACGAGACTCTTTCTCCACACCAGAGTGCAAGCAATGGTGCAAGTAATGGCCATACGTAAAAGGCATCGTGAGTCGTTTTAGTTTTGAATCAAAATTTTGTGTTTTGAAAACTTTTGATAATAATTTTATGTCGTAAATAAGTATTTCTTTTATGGTATCTTATTGGAATCTTCATATAGTATTATGATGAATTAGCACCATCACAAATTTAAAGTCCAATAAGACCAAGAAAAATGTAATTTAGAGTGTTATCTATCTATCTCTATATACTTATAATAAATCTGTAGAGAGGTCAATTCTGTACATGAAATATATTTACAAAATAACTATCGGGGGGTGATTAGTGATCGATACTGATGCCAAAAATGCAATCAGTAAAATTTTTGTCTGTCTGTCTGTCTGTATGTTATTTATAGAAAAAAAAACTACTCGACGGATTTTAACGAAACTTGGTACAATTATTCTACATACTCCTGAGCAGGTAATAGTATACTTTTCATCACGCTACCATTAATAGGAGCAGAGCAGTGAAAGGAAATGTTGGGAAAACGGGAGAAGTTACTTGGTTTTTTTAGCTTCCGTCGCGTGTGCAGCCTTAATGGTTAAAGCTACATAGAAATCATGTATAACGGAAATATTCCACATAAAATTATATAAAAAATATCCCAAGACAGCATATGTCTATCTTTTATAGTTGACTCACAATAACACGTGTAACTCCCGATAGCTTAGCAGTTCGGAGATTTGTTATTATTATATTTGTTTACTCTTACGTTTATAATATTCTCACTCAACCCCAATTTTGAAACTTCACGCGGGCGAAGCCGCTGGCAGAAGCTAGTGTCACATATTTACGTAATTTGAAAAGGTGATTTTTTGTTAATTAAGATATGACGTTGAAATTTTGTAAAAACGTTGGACTTGGCTTAAAACCGATATCCATGCATAAATCATGTAAATCGGTCCAGTAGTTTAGGAAATATAAGATAAAACAAATAGTAAACACTGTGTTCATCGTAAATTTCACAGTCTTTGTTGTATAATATTTTTTTTTGATAATAGTTTAGGAGACATAGTTCATCAGAACAATGCTTTGAATGCGTTACAATCGTTTGAAAGATAGACCCATCCAAAATGTCCCCCCCGCCCCTCCAAATTTTAAAATAAGAGAGTAAAAAGAATATGCTGTAGATTTCAATGAAACCAGACAACACATTTATAGGCACTGAATTTAAATATAGCTAAAAGTGACAACCCTGAGACAGGTAAGTACGGTAGGTAATTATAACGCGGATTGAGCTTTAGATGCACTACTGCTCCTGTTTATACTATGACTTTGGTAAGCACGACAGGTGGTCAAGCAATACTAAACCAGTTTATGCAGATCTCTCATTGTACATAAAGTATATACATGGTGAGGCCACGTTATACTGGAAATGTTAAAAAAATACTTAGCCGGAATGTGGCCAGAGTATTGTAAATAGATATTCATAATTCTTTATGAAATCCTAGGTGCACACATAAGGTATGTGAGATTTCGGTAGTAGGAAAAGATAAACGTACTTCTCCAGTAAAACATTTTGGTAATTAAACAAATTCTTTTCGACCTCGATGGTACTCCCGACAGAACCATCAACAAACTCGATCACTCGATTTGCATTATTTTCTGGGAACTAATACCTGAAACAAGCGAGTGTTCGGAATCACATTACTTTTTATATTTTTTTACGTGATTCATATTATGATTCTGCTAAAGCGGCCATTTTAGGGCCCTAGTCTATTTTAAATCTTTACTAGTCGACCCGACCTACCTACTACCTATCTACTACCTACCTTCTACCTATCTCCTATCTACCTTCTACCTACCTACTACCTACTCCCACCCACTACTTTCACGTAATAATAACACATAACGTACCGCGTGCGTAACGTATCTACAAGTAATAAAACAAATCCCTTTAAATAATAACTACCATATTTTATAAATTTATAATAAATAATATACCTACATAACGGTTAATTCGTACGGGTTGTATCAGCCGAAAGACGTCCACTGCTGGACATAGGCCTCCCAAAAGTGTCGTCACATTGACCGGTCAACGGCGACTCGCATCCAACGTTGTATGTAATTATCATAATTTCACACAAAAATAATGCACGATCAAATCAATCATCCGTTTATTTTGAGTTTACTATGCGCTTAGGCACATAAAAAATACAATAAGTACTTTCGACTACGGCAATCAGCCATAAATTGAGTGTTCAACTGCTTTACTTCTCGCTTCTTCCGTTTTGTTACTGTATTTTTCTTGTTAGCCATGTTACTCAACAAAAAATTAGTAATATTATGAAAATAATAAGGGCGGCTGGGCGCGGAGCAAAGTGACATAGACTGCCCGTCTCAACAGAGCGAGGGCTACTGATCGGTGAAACAAACTGATGTCTCAAGCTCGCGTCCCGCGAGACGGAAGACGGCGCATTTCGCGGATTAAAAATGTAGTAAGCGCCAAATTCTTTCGGGTCTATTATCTCTTAAAATAGAAAATATTTTGAAAATTTTCTCAGAGTCAGCCCTAGGTTACACATGAGTGATAATATTTATGTAGTTTCTGGTTCAGTAATATGCACCAAAATAGAATACAAACCAAAATTCTTGAAAATTAGAGGTAACTTTGTGACGATTTTGTATCGAGAAAATTTTTTCCTATTATGTTTTTGCTCAGACCCAACCCTCACATTTATAATGAAGTTTCCTGACATATTTTTTTTTTCTAATTTGAACATGATTTACTACTTTAAAAATCTAATCTAAGATTGAAGATTTTGCTTTAGGCCCGCTCTTAATAACGGAAAAGAGCAAATTGTCTCTCAGGTGCAAATTACGTCTCTATACCGCAGTGATCCGTCCCATTATGACTTACGCTTGTGTCGTGTATGCTCACGCCAAGCCTAAACATCTCTATAAGATGCAGGTCCTTCAGAACCGATTCTTACGTAAAATCACGGGAGCCCCCTATTACGTTCGTAATGATCGTTTACATTTAGATTTAAAAATCCCCACAATAGCCCAGTTTATAAAGCGCCTCTCCAAGCGCTTCTTCGATTCCGCAATCAAACACCATAACCCCCTGATCGCAGCGGCCGCCCGATACGAACCCTCGCGAATTAGTCAGATCCGCCGCCCATGCATGCATTAGTCGAACCCGATGACGCTATTACCCTTCTCCAAGAGAGCAGGAAAGAAACTAGCACGCTCAAGAAGCACAGACGCAAACAGCCGTCATTCCGTCCTCGCCGTCGAGGCCCGTCGCGAATCCCCGATTCAAACCTTCCCCGTCCCTTGCTCGTGCCAGCCCGCGTGGCTGAGCCTGTAGTCCAAATCCAGTCCCTAAATAATGACACCACTCAGATCCAGCCTGTCCCCTCGCTGTCCTCTTCCAGCGATGCCCTAAGCCGAGGCCCGTACCCCACAGGGGGTGCACTTAGCGTGTAGTCGCTGAGTTTGTAAGTTTTATGCCCTGGCTGGAGGCCTTACACTCAAGGCACCCACAGGATAGTCCGGTTAAGTACCTAGACGACAACCTTTCTAGGTTGAACTGCGAGATGCCATTCCGAAAAAAAAAAAAAAACTTATAATTACCTTATTTGTTTAAGAAGGTTTCCATATACCCACATAATTGATACATAACATACCTTTCCCCCAAGTATGCAAAATCATTATTATATAAACCAAAAGTAGTACAACACCACTAAGTATAAGCAAACATGCAATCGGTTTCTGAACCATAAGCAGTTGTTTTTGAAGTGTATTTGACATGTTAGGCCCTCCCATTGTTGGGCTGCCGTTGGATATTGCTTTACTCAAAAGTATATTATCTTAAGAGTGCAGTCTTTAATGACGTCTTGTTGGCAGCGATTCACATTTAGCCCGAGCAAGTCTGTTTTCGTGATTTATTATCCTCTCTCTGTAAGCTTTTGTCAAATTTCCTCTTTGATTGTATACATTTTTAGGTATTCATGGATTTCATCCATTCTTGTGTACCATAGGGCATTCACTATGGCTTTAAACACGCCGTTTTGAAATCGCTGGAGTATTTCAGTGTTGGAGGTTTTTGCTGATCCCCACAGCTGTATGCCGTAAGTCCAGACTGGTTTTATGACTGCTTTGTAAATCAAAATTTTATTGTTATCAGAGAGTCGAGATTTTCTTCCCAATAACCAGTCCAGTGTTCTCCATCTGTGATTAAGTTCACCGCGCTTTGTTTAGATTTGAGTCTTTCTCGTTTGTTTACGATCGAGGTAGAATCTAAAGCCGTGTACGAACACGAACTTAGCGAACAAAATCAAAATCAATCAAAGCATTTATTTCAAGTAGGCCAATAACAGGCACTTTTGAATTGTCGAAACAAAGATGAAAATTAAATGTAGCTACAGTCCCAGTCACGAGACATAAAAACTGTGAAAGTACTGTAGTTGCCATTCCCTAACGTAATCTCTATGGAGAAGAACGGGCAAGAAACTCCATGGACACTCTTTTAAATCAAATTATTGTTACAAAATCTTGGTTACATCATTCATATTGAGATGGTAAATTATGTGAGAACAATGTAGCAAGATGTGCACGTTAAAAGTGTCCATAGTAAAAACAAAATAATTCTATCAAATAAGCCATGGCAACTAAGAGATGAACAGTCACAACTGACAGCGCCCGTCCACGTACATGACGCATGGATCAGCACCATTCAGCTCAACCCTCAAGGGAGCTAAATGGTCCGACACACACGCCATCATCAGCGAGACTGTCCTTGTGGAGCAGGACCAGCATTGAGCCAAGCATTTTTATCAGCGATATAATCGCTCAACTTGTAATATGCTTGCTTACATAGTGTGCGTTTAATGCATGTTTTAAATTTCGTCTCATTCAGTTCAAGAATACTTTGTGGAATTTTATTATAGCATCTCAAACAGTACCCCATGAAAGATGAGTCTACTTTAGCGAGTCTAAAGCCTGGCTGAACTAGTTGGTCCCTATTAGAAATAGGGACCAACTAGTTCAGCCAGGCTTTAGACTACAGTAATTGTGCCTGTCGCCTCTTTTACCGAAAAGATGCAGATTTTTTCTAACGTACATTATGTTTTCGTAGATGTTTTGGCAATGAACCGTCATGATGCCAATATCCTTAAATAGTTCCCTTAGAGAATCGCGCCTACGAAGATTGTATATGGCTCTGATGGCTCTTTTCTGCAGAATAAATATAGACTCCATATCAGCAGCCCGTCCCCAAAGCAAAATACCGTAAGACATTATACTATGGAAGTAACTAAAATATACCAGTCTAGTGGTATCCACATCAGTGAATTGACGGATTTTTCCAACGGCATATGCTGCAGAACTTAAGCGCCCCGCAAGAGATGTTAAATGAGAACCCCATTGTAGCCTTGAATCAAGCGTAAGCCCCAGGAAAACCGTTTTATCTACGAATTCGAGTTTCTCTTTATTCAATATTATCTCATTATCACTGCTTTTAACATTCGGTAATGAAAATGTTATGCATTTAGTTTTTTTATTTAATTTAATACCAAATTGTTTGCTGTGAACCAATTTTGGACCTGAAGTAGGGCATCATTCACGTCATCTAGATTTTTGGCCCGTCTATTTATCTTAAAAATTAGAGAAGTGTCATCAGCAAACAACACCATATTTTAAGATTGGTGTTTCAACAAATAGGGTAGATCATTTATATAGACTAGAAAAAGGAAAGGACCCAATATTGAGCCTTGCGGAACCTCCATTTTTACATTCATACCCTGTGAATTAACACCATTTATTTGAACATGTTGTTTTCTATCGCTCAAATAAGATTTAGCAGGCTAAGTGCAAGTTTACCCAGTCCGTAATGCTCCAGTTTCAAAAGTAATGTGTCGTGATTTACGCAATCAAAAGCTTTGGAGAGGTCACAGAAAATTCCTATTGCGTCTTGGGACTCTTCCCACGCAGCAAATATGTGCTTTAATAGGGTTATACCGGCGTCAGTTGTACAACGTCCCTTGGTGAAACCAGACTGTTGATCATGAAAGATTCTGTTGTTAAAATGATAGAGCATTTGATTAAGCATAACTTTTTCAAAAACCTTGCTAAAAACTGGTAACACGGATACAGGTCTATAATTATTGGCATCTTTACTGTCCCCGGAATTGAAAAGAGGTATGACTTTACTGTAGGTATTTCATTAAATCAGGGAAAACTCCTTGGTCTACACATAAATTAAAATTTTAAGCTAAGTACGGGGCTATGGTCTCAAATATAGATGTACAAACTTTGATAGACATTCCCCATAAATCTTCAGTCAGTTTGATTTTAATTTGCCGGAAAGCTTTAATAACTGTCATGGGGTTAATGTGTTTAAATTAAATTCAGCCAGGCAGCCAGACACATTCGCCTTTAATAAGCCAATTGAGGCTTCCAGTGAGGAATTAAGAGCCTCCGTAGTTTTGATTGGTATATCGGCAACAAAATTAACAAATTCTTGAGCTACTTCCTGATTAGAGCTTTTAGGACCACATGCTGTATCTAATGTAAAAGTATTAATACATATGTTCTCTCTGTTAGTCTCGTTATTTATAACTTTCCAAACGGTCTTTATTTTATTTTCTGCTGTTTTGATCTTGTTACTAATGTGACGGGCTTTAGCAACCTTGCAAGTATTTCTAAAAATCTTTGAATACGTAGCAACATACTTGCTAAAAGTTTCAGTGTTTATAAAAGGCTTAAGGCTATAAAGCTCAAATAGCCTTTCCCTACTTTTTCTGATACCTCTAGTTGCCCAATCACTAAATATAAATTTAGGGCAAATACTCTTTGTCTTCTTTTCATAAGTTTTGTTGAATTCCGTGTGAACTAATGAAAAGAAACGATCATACAATTGATTTATATTAATATTTTCTTGGCTCATTACACTTAACTTGTTCTGTAGTGAAATATTATACCTCTTCAATTTGCAAGAAGTTATAGGTCTAAATTTAATCTGAACTTTTTGTATTGGAGTTTTACACCTAAAAGTTACAGTTTGTCCGCTATGGTCAGACGGCAAGCAATTTATTATGGCTTTATCTAAGTAATCACAATCGCAGAAAACATTATCTATACAAGTAGCAAAAGAAGTTGTGATTCTAGTGGGTTCAATAAAAACGTTAGTCAAGTCAAATGACTTAAAAAGGTTTAATAACCGACTGCTATTTGAATTTTCTTCCAAAATATTGATATTGAAATCACCACAAATTATTGTAGATTTGTCACTGGCTGCAAGTTTTGCCAGGACATCTTCCATTATTGATTCAAATATGGAAAAGTTTTGATAGTTTGGGGGTCTGTACACACACACAATTATATGCTTATCTAGCTCAACACAGGACAGTTCGACACAATGTTCAACCGAGAGACCTACTATGTCATTACGTTGCTTATATTTAAAACTATTTTTTATTAATATTAGGGAACCTCCACAAAGCATAGTTTTACGGTTAAAGCAGCTACCCACCATATACTCGTAGTTCTCATAATTAATAAGCATTTGGTAATCCTTTAGCCAATGTTCAGTAAAACAAATAATGTCAAACTTACTATTTTCTTAAAACAATTCAATTTCTAATAATTTGGAGATATGCCTTGGATATTTTGGTGGAATAATTTTAAGGTGTTCTGCTGAGGCCCTTTTTTACTCACTAATTGAGTGCAAGAAGATACCTTGCTGTTGGTAGGATTAACAAAAATATTGTTAATGGTACCTTCTGTTGTCTCACTTTCTAGTTTAAATTCATATTAAAATTTGGAGTGAGGCCGGAGACACCCGTGCTATCCTCAGACGACAAGACCCTATCACTAATAATTTCCGGTGGCTGATGATTCTATCCTATGCTTTCTGTTCAGGTGGTTGGGAATCAAGAGGAAGGGAGTTGCTTCTATTTCTCAATTGATCTTAGAATGCATTAAGTCTATTTGTTTTTGTTGGCAGATATTGTTTGCGAGGCTGTTCAGATCCACTTGGTGAGGTGGAAGTGTCTCTTTAACGCTTCTCGTTTGCTTGTCTTCCCTCTTTGATGATTAGTTTATCGTAGCTTATCACGGCATAATTGCCCTTCTTCTTTTCTTCTATGAGTTTAGGTAACAGTTCCTTCCTCTTGCTAAGAATTTCCTTCGGATAGTCTTCAGAAGCATAGACATTGTTTTTCAGTTTGTTTTGGTTTTTCATAATATCAGTCTTTTTCCAATTGTTGACAAATGATATGAGTATCGGTCTAACCTTTTCCTTTTTTGTATCAATATTGCCGATTCAGTATATCATATTAATGTCTCTGTCTTCCACTACTATGTTTAAATCGTCTTTGAATTTCTTCTCAACTATTTCCATAAGTGTAAATTTTGAATTTTCGCTTTCTTTCATGCCGTATAAAATTTGATTGTTAACTCTATGTCTATCTCTACGTCTGTAACTACTTTGCGAATATTGGACAAAAGTTAGCATCCATGATAAATACTTCAGCCCAACACTACTCTCCCAAAACGGATGTTCTTCTGGCTCCTTTGTCCTTCTTGAAGTGGATAACGCTGAAGTGGACTCCATAATCTCAAGCCTAAAGCAGGACTGTGCCACTGGCTGTGATGGTATACCCGTTGTTGGGATTATGTGTGTCTTGATGTGTGCGGGGCGCAGCGGGTCTTTTCAATGAAGATCTTTATTGTTTTACTGTGACTCGATTTAATAGTATACTTATATCAAATTACAAAAAAATATTATTTAAACGTATAAGGACGGCGCGAACGCGCGGCCGCCCAGAGACCTCTTGAGAACAAGTATGTTTTTCGGAAACGACGATGCCATGAGGGGGCGGGGGGGGCGCGCTCCGTCAGTGTGGAGCGCGCGACAGATGAGTTGTCCAGAGTTGTCCGCTGCGGCGCACAGATGACGCCAGCAGTCATTTCTGAACATACCGGCAGCCTTGGAAGAACTATTCCAACACGAAGAACAGGATCATGATGTAGGGAGCGGGCAGATTTTTGAGAAGGCCCGCCGTATAGTGCCCGCTGCAGTACGGATGTCAGCGACGCGAGAAATTCCGTCGTTCCCAGGGAACACTTGCATAACTCGCCCCAATTTCCACTTGAAAGGCGGAAGCCTATCCTCTTTGATAAGGACGAGGCTGTCTTGAGCGATGTCTTCATTGTCGGCCCTCCATTTCACACGTTGCTGGAGTTCGGACACGTACTCCTTGGACCAGCGTTGCCAAAAGTGTTGCCTCAGCAGCTCCACTCGAGCATAGCGCCCAAGTTGTGTAGGCGTGTTGGTCGTCAGGTCTTCGCAGGCCGGCGCGGTCAGCGGTCGGCCGATCAAGAAGTGAGCTGGAGTCAGAGGAAGGTAATCGGTCGGGTCGGAGGAGAGAGGGGACAAAGGACGGGAATTGAGGACGGATTCAATTTGAGTTAACACAGTTTCAAATTCCTCGCGTGTCAGTCGCGCGTCACCCAGTACACGCCGCAGGTGGTACTTGCAGGACTTGACTCCTGCCTCCCACAACCCGCCAAAATGAGGACTATAAGGGGGTATGAACGTAAGACGAATTTGATTTTGATTAGTAAAATCTACGATGTCATTCGAATTTTCAAAAATGACTGCTAATTCTTTTTCAGCACCTACAAAATTCTTTCCATTGTCTGAAAAGATTTGATTCGGCTTACCGCGACGTGATATAAAGCGTTTCAAAGCTAAGATATAATCTTGTGTGGATAGGCTACCAACTAATTCCAAATGTATGGCTCGAGTGGTAAAGCAAATGAACAAACAAATGTATGCTTTTATTAGCTTGGCACCTCTGCCTTTGCGGTCCGATATGAGCAATGGCCCTGCGTAGTCGACGCCACATTGCATAAAAGGAAAGTTTGGTTCCAATCTTTCGGATGGTAAGTTACCCATAATCGGGGTCAATGTCCTACCTTTCATACGTGTGCATGTAACGCAGTTATGTACTACCTGCCTAGCCAAATTTCGAGCTCCCAGTACCCACCACCGTTCACGCATGGAGTACACTAGAAGCTGAGGTCCTGCGTGAAGTAATTTTTTATGTTCATACTCACACAACAACCTGGTAAAACGATGTTTACTACTTAACAATATCGGGTGTTTCTTATCATAACTAAAATCAACCGCGTTGCCTAACCTACCACCTAGACGAATAATATTTAATTTATCTAAAAATATATTTAAACCTGCTATCTTATTAAATAACTTATTTTTATGGTTTAACGGTTTATTATTTTTAAGGTTGTAATATTCATCACTAAATGACTGTTGTTGAACTAATTGAGTCAACACAGTAAGTGCCTGTTGTAGTTCGCCTACTGATAACGAACCGGTTTTACGGCTTCGACCGTCGTCACCGGGAGTGAGCGCACGCACATTATCTATGAATCGTAACATATATGCACAAGCCCGTTGTAAACGATTAAACAATGAGAAGCGGTCAAAGTCAACCACTTGAAGAGACTGATTACAACTTAAATTAATTATAGTTTGTGATTTAACTTCCGGTAATTCGGTGGTTATTATTTCTTCATTATTATTCGAGAATATAAACGTATTAGGTTCACGTAAAAACGTTGGACCGGTCCACCATATGTGATTGTTATTATATTTTAACGACTGTAAGCTAGCTCCTCTTGTTATGAGGTCAGCAGGGTTCTCGGTACCCCTAACGTGCCGCCATATGATGTCGTCAGTAAGTTCATTGATTTGAACCACACGATTTTGAACAAACGTTTTTAGTGAGTGAGGGGGCATACGTAGCCATCCTTGCACTATGGTCGAATCTGTCCAAAAATAAACCTTATCGAATGTTAAACGTAGGGAATTTTTAATTTTATTAAATAACTTCGCTCCTACCAGCGCGCCGCATAATTCGAGCCTAGGTATGCTTACAGTTTTTATAGGTGCTAATTTGCTTTTTGCGCACAATAGATGCACAGAGATAGGTATAGAATGGTCGCAGTTATCACAGCAAGATCTTATGTACGCGCATGCACCGTATGCCTGTTGAGATGCGTCTGTAAATATATGCAATTCTTTATATCGCGCATCGGTTGTTGTTATGCAACGAGGGATCTTAATATTACGTAAATATTGCAGACTAAAAACGAAATTATGCCATGTATTTGCTACTTTAATGGGAACTTCTTCATCCCAATCTAGTTTTTGAAGCCATAAATTTTGTAACAATGTCTTTGCTGTGATGACTGCTGGTGCCAGCAAACCCAACGGATCATACACCTGTGAAATGATTGATAACATTACACGTTTAGTGACGATTGAATCACTTTGAGTGAATTCTGTAGTGTAATGCAACACATCACTTTCTGTGGACCAGCCTAATCCTAATGTTTTAGATAAATGATTGTTACCTATGTTAAGATCTTTAGTACTGTCAGGACATACTTTGTGACTGAATGTCCACTTATGTAAAGGGAAACAACCCTGACGCAACACTGCTGCCGTTTTATTACATAAATCGACGAGTGAGTCAAGATCATCATCACCAGTGATCAAATCGTCGACGTAGAAATCGTCATTAATTGTTCTAGCGACCAAATCATTTTCACATTCCCGTGCTAATTGCTGCAAGCATCGCATACTAAGAAAAGGCGCTGATGCAGTGCCATACGTTACAGTTAACAAAGTATATAATTTTAACGGTAAATCAGGATTTTCCCTCCATAAAATTAACTGTAAATTATGCTGATCTGAATCAATTAAAATCTGCCTGTACATTTTTTCAACGTCAGCGCAAGCGACGTATTTATACTGTCTAAACCTTAATAAAATTGAAAAAATGTCATTTTGTAATGGCGGACCAATGTATTGTATATCATTTAGAGATTTATTAGTTGACGTTGTTGCGCTCGCGTCAAATACAACGCGTAATTTTGTCGTGACACTATGTTCACGATAAACACCGTGATGCGGTAATATGTAATGTGGTTTATTTAGTAAATCGGTAACATTAGATACCGGGGACATGTGACCCAGTGCCTCATATTCTCGCATAAATTCACAATATAATTGTTTGTAGTGTGGTGAACGATTTAATTTTCTTTCAAGAGATAAAAACCGATTCTTTGCTATGGTGTATGAATCACCTAACATATCGACAGATTCCTTCAAAGGAATGCGCACGGTGAACCTACCGTTTGCATCACGCTTTGTGGTCTCTGTAAACAATGTTTCACAATAACGATCATCTTTTGATAACGCAACCGATAAATCGGGTAATTCTTCCAACTCCCAAAATTTACGCAATTGAGAATCAATGTGAACAAGATTACATTGAACTTGGTTTCTTGTAAACGAATGTGTACTACGAATAGGGCCAGAAATGATCCACCCTATTTTCGAGTCATATAACGTAGGACCCGAAGCGAGCTTTATTTTCTTATTATTTAATAAGTCCCAAAATATATCCGCGCCTAAGAGTACATCAATATCAGACGGGACACTAAACTTGGGATCTGCGAGCGACATATTTTTAGGTATACGTATGCACTCGCATCTAACGTTCAACGAAGGTAACTTTGATGTTATTCGAGGTAAAACTAAGCATTGGATTTCAGTACTAAAATCACTAACTTTAGATTGTATTTTTATTTTGCAGGTGTGAGAACTTTTAGAAACGCTTTGTCCTACACCTGTGATGTGAACAGTGGACTGTATAATCGGCAATTTTAAACGATTGCATAATGATTCTGTAATGAAGCAATTCTGACTACCGTTGTCAAGAAGAGCCTTTACAGTGTGATATTGGCTGTCAGCATCAGGAACATCGATAAGAGCCGTCGATAACAATACCGGTTGTACCGCGGCGCTGCACGTCAGCGCATTACGCTCCGATTGAACCTGCGCTTCAGCTGTTGACATAGGGCGCGAACTTAACGTGGACGCGTTCATCCCATGAAGTAACGTATTGTGTTTCCCTTGACATAATTTGCAAGGGCCATACGAACAATCATTTAACGGATGACTGGAACGTATACAATTTTGACATATCTTTTTATTATTTACAATTGTAAGCCTATCTTGCACCGACATATTAAGAAACTGCGCACACGAGTACAGATGATGGTTATTACCGCATAATTCGCAAACGCGCTTCTGTTTATTGTTATCCGTGGTTTGTTTACCTTTGGCGACGTAAGAATGCGAGTGATGAGGTTGACTTGATGGTTTGTCTTTTTTATGAGAACCTTTGGAATCAACATTACTTTTCTTAAAATTAACCATTGACAACATATCTGCACGGTTTCTCAAAAACTCCATTAAATGATGTAGTTTTATTTTATCACCATTTAATTGAGACACCAGTGAACCCGTATGTGTTTCCCACTCGCGTTCGGTGGCCGGGTCAAGCTTTTCTACAACTAAATAAATGATAACGGTATCCCACGTATCAGATGGTTCGTCTAGAGATTTTAGTGCACGTAAATTTCGTAAAGTTGAATCAATAAGTTTTCTAATGTGTTCACTCGATTCATTTTGAAGAGGTTTGAATTTAAACAACGATTTCAGATGATTTTGCACCAATAAACGATTATTATGAAACCTGTTTTCCAATAAATTCCACGCGTGAAGGTAGTTTTCGCTGGTGAACTCTAATGCGCTGATGACTTGCGAAGCAGAACTGCTAAGTGATGACTTAAGATAGTGGAACTTTTGTATGCTATTTAAATCATTACGATTATGAATCATGGTAATATATGAGTTTCGATACTCAAGCCATTGATCAAATGAACCGTCAAATGCAGGTAATTTAATATCTGGTAATTTTATTGACGAAAGATTTGGATTACCACTACCTACATTTTTATATTGATTGTCGTTATCGCTTATCAAACACTTCGCGGTAGCCGTAAGACGAAAATATTGCTCTTCAAATGTTTCCCGATAATCTATTTGTTGTAAATCTATTTGCTCAATTTCATCTTGAATTGAATTAAATTGTTTATACATATCAGAAATTGACTGGATTCGTAAATCAAGTTCCTTTCGTGTAGTAATATTTAAAGAATCTACTTTTTCGAATTTTGAAAGGAACTTCTCGAAAAGCGTCAGCCTGCCCTTTAGCGTGCTTCGGCTTCTTTTTAATTGACCGAGCTTTAATTTGAGATCTATTTTAACGGGATCCTGACTAACATCTTGAAAAGCTTCGTCGTCACTCATTTTGGCGGTTGTAAAAGGCAAAAGTACTTACAATATTCCTGCACAGCACGTGCCCACGGCGATGCCCAACTAGGCAACTGGATAACGCACGACTGAAACACGAGAAATATCACTGGTTAACCCTTATTGCTGGAGAGAGGAGAGGATCGGACGGGATACGATACCATTCCGGACCGTGATTCGCTACCTTTCCCACGATGCACTTCGGATCTTCATGTGACGCCAAGATGGCTGCGTCTCGTGTTCTTCTAAACTTCGGCTCGAAGGTCCATATGTTGGGATTATGTGTGTCTTGATGTGTGCGGGGCGCAGCGGGTCTTTTCAATGAAGATCTTTATTGTTTTACTGTGACTCGATTTAATAGTATACTTATATCAAATTACAAAAAAATATTATTTAAACGTATAAGGACGGCGCGAACGCGCGGCCGCCCAGAGACCTCTTGAGAACAAGTATGTTTTTCGGAAACGACGATGCCATGAGGGGGCGGGGGGGGCGCGCTCCGTCAGTGTGGAGCGCGCGACAGATGAGTTGTCCAGAGTTGTCCGCTGCGGCGCACAGATGACGCCAGCAGTCATTTCTGAACACCCGTAAAACTCTTAAAACTTTGTCGACATATCCTCGTCCCACTTGTTACACATATAGTTAATTGTTCAATATTCTCAGGTATATTCCCCAACACGTGCAAAAAAGCCGTAATCCACCCAATACAAAAGAGCGGGAACAGAGATTGTGTAAATAACTGTAGACCCATTGCTGTGCTACCAGTTATGTCGAAGATAATGGAGAAAATTATAAATAAACAATTAGTTAAATACCTTCAAAAGCACAACATACTAGCAAGTAATCAGTACGGATTCAAAAAAGGAGTATCTACTCAAGACGCAGTTCTAGACCTAACTGAATTTGTAGTAAGGAAATTAGATAAACAACACAAATGCTTGGGTCGTTTCCTCGACTTAACAAAAGCGTTTGACACAGTCGCTGTTCCCGACCTTCTATCCAAGATGCACAACATCGGCATACGAGGCATTGTTCATGATTTCTTCAAGAGTTACTTGATAGACCGGAAAATCTGTGTGAAAATAGGATCACATATTAGTGCTGATGAGAAAATGTCATATGGAGTCCCGCAGTGTAGTGTTCTTGGCCCAACGCTTTACCTCATCTACATCAATGACTTATGCACTCTTAATCTAAAATCAGCTAATATATTTACTTATGCCGACGATACGGCCATTATAGTACACGGGAATAACTGGGCCCAGGTGAAAAAGAATGCTGAAGAATCCCTAAAAATAGTCATGGAATGGCTTCGCTAAAATCTCCTTACCCTGAACCTACAAAAATCTAATTTCATTCGGTTTTCTATCCATGCTAGCACGAAACCCCCAAGAACATACTCAATTAGAGCACACACCTGCCTGGACACTGCCACTTGCTCTTGTACAGCGCTCCCCTCAGTAACATCGGTAAAATATTTGGGCGTAATAATCGATGATGGGTTGAAATAGAACAACCATATAGAGTCTACTGCCAGCAAAGTCAGGAAAACAATCCATCTATTCAAGACATTAAGGCATTCTGGTGACTTAGAGACCCTAAAAATGGTTTACACTGCACTTTGCCAGTCCATTATCGGCTATTGTATTCTAGCTTGGGGTGGATCATCCAAAACAAAGTTCCTTGAGCTGGAGCGTGCGCAAAGAGCAGTACTTAAGGTTATGTCACAAAAGCCTTATCGCTATCCGATTCATAACCTTTACACCGAGCTCAAACTTTTAACCGTGAGACAGTTATTTGTACTCAGAACCACCCTTTGGAAACATAGCCAAGTCCCTCTCCCAGACGCAAACAAACGTGGTCAGGGAATAGTCTGTCCAATTCCTGGTCATAAAACTGCCTTCGCCAAAAACAGCAGTAAGTTCTGAGTTCTCTTGTCTTCAGAAATATTTGTAAGACCACCCAAATAGCAAGGTTAAGCAAGCACGAGGCTAAGACTAAGCTGAAAGTCATGTTGTCGCTCAAACTGAGGAACTATTAACTAGTCACACATAACTCACAATATTCCATACAAAACGTGTAACACAGTCTGTACACCAAACAAGCAATTCATTCTTCCGTCTTACACCCGACACCACAATATTCACATACTTAGGCTACTCATATTTTACTCACATAATACAAAGATACACCCATCTCTCAGTCACACACACACACACACACACACACACACACACACACACACACACACACACACACACACACACACACACACACACACACACACACACACACACACACACACACACACACACACACACACACACACACACACACACACACACACACACACACACGCACTTACACAATGCAAATAAATCATACGATTTTCAGACACACATACAGTTTCCACCACACAGTCATTTTATACTTTTTTTAAGTTTCTTTGTCAATTTTTTTCAACTTTTATTATGGATTACAAATTTATTTTCTTTTTTTCTTTAAAACACTACATCATAATGTACTTTAAAATAATATCAGCTTACCAGCTCTCAATTATCATAAGGTACAAAGTGTCCAAGTGGCAGTAGAACACTGACTCAGGGTTTTTCTAGTTTAGGAGTCAGGGTTTCATCTTTTGTACGCCTTAACTATTTGTGAACTTTGCTAGATATTAAGCATTTGTGTGTAAGGATTTGTATCAATAAAGTATTATTATTATTATCTCTTTCGAACAGGCCCGCAACCCCGGCAGGCTTCGGCCCTTGCGGGCCCTTAAGGGGAGGGCCCTTATGCTGACATCTCGTTGAGGCGCGCGTGGAATACGAACGCGCCGTCGACACGGCCTGTCGTCGTTAGACGGCTAGCTAGCCCATAGCCAACCGTCCACAGGCCCGCATCTACGGTGGCCGGTAGCCACCACGTGGCCCCCAACGCCCGGTGCGTCTCCCGCGACGGCTGGGAAGAGAGGCTCTCTCCCTCTCTCGTTCCGCCACCTCCTTTGCTAGCATGACTGCTTCGCAGAAGGAGGTGACGGGTTCCCATTCCGTCTCGCTCCGGACCATGGATTGAACCAGGGCCGGACGCGAGAGGTCGCCGCCGCCGATCGCCGCTACGAGGACACGGCGGTGCTCCACCCACGCAGGGCAGACTTCCACCGTGTGCTCCACCGTGTCCTCCGGTCGATCCTCGCAGTGGAGACACCCGGGCGTTTCCTCCCGCCCGTTTCGGTGCAGGTACCTCCCGAAACATCCGTGTCCGGTGAGGACCTGCGTCAGGTGGAAGGTGAGGACGCCGTGGCGCCTCTCTAGCCACTCCTCAAAGAGGGGACTTACCGCCACTATCGTGGCGTGCCCTGCACGGGGTTGCGACAGTCGCTCTCTCCATGTCTCCATGAGATCGCGCCGGAGGTCTGTCCGCTGAGCGGCAATTTGCCGTGGCAGCGGAGTTTCCCCCCGGCGTAGTGCCTCCGCGCGCCAGTCGTGCAGGCGCGCGAGGACTATCGCCTCCAGATCCCATGGCGGCAATCCGGCAAGCCCGCCGCCTCGCGGGAGATCTTGCGATACCCACGGACCATTTTCACGGCCACCACTTTCTGGGGCGCGTTCAGATAGTTGGCGCGGAACTCAAGGAACGCGCCCACACTGGGGCCCCGTAAAGGGCCATGGACCGCACCACCCCCGCATAGAGCCTGCGGCAGGAGGCGTTTGGCCCCCAAGGTTGGGCAGGAGCCGCCTGAAGGCAGCCTCGGTCCGTTCCAGCCTAGGGGCCAAACGTCGGAAAAGTTCTACGAAGTTCCATCGGCTGTCGAGTACGAGTCCCAGATACTTTAACGTCGGCTCGACGCCGATGGATACCCCTCCCACCGTCAGTGTGGATCCCGATGGTGGCGCATTAGGAGGCCCATGAAAGCACATGGCCTCGGACTTGTGCAATGCCACCTCGAGACCCAGTTGCCGGATCCTCTCAACGACTATCGCAACCCCGCGTGTCATAATTTCGGCCGCCGCCTCGTGCGACCTCCCCTGTGCCAGCACCAGGGTGTCGTCTGCGTAGCAAACGACGCTGACACCACTAGGGAGGTCTGCGCGCAGCACCCAGTCGTAACCGATGTTCCACAGGGGCGATTCTAGAACCGATCCCTGTGGGACACCGCACGACATCTCTCGCCGGTTCCAGTCTCCGCAGCGACGGGTAGATGACGGCCGATGGCCCTGTCCGTCAAGTAGTCCCCGACCACACGACGGAGGTAGGTCGGCACCCGGTGATACCGGAGTGCCTCCCTGATGCGGCTCCAGGGCAGGGAGTTGAAGGTGTTGGCGATGTCGAGAGACAGCGTCCACAGTAGAGCGCCCCTTGCGGAAACCAAACTGGTTCTCCGCAAGATTCGGCCCCATCCCTTCAAGGTGCTCGGCGAGGCGGTTTGCAATTACTCTCTCAAAGAGCTTGCCCACCTCGTCGAGCAGCACAATGGGCGGAAATGCGGACAGAGAGTCCGCAAGGCGCCCCGGCTTCTGGATGAGGACCAGATTCCCCGTCTTCCAACGAAGCGGGACAGAGCGCTCACCACGTCCTCCACGAGCTCTGGCCGGAGACTCTGCGTCAGCGGGGGGGCCCAGGTGCGGAGTTTATTCCGCACCATCTTGTAAGAGCGCCCCCACGGATCTCTGTCGAGAGTCTCCAGCATCTCCAAGCGGGTCAGTTCCCTGGCCCGCAGGACAGCCTCCCGGAGGGCGGCCTTAGCCGCTCTGTATCCCTCGTACAGCTCCGCCTCAATGGCTGCAGCATCCGGCGGGCGGATGCGGAGCCTGCGATGCCTGGCGTACAGGCGCCGCGCTTCAACACACGCCTCACGCAGAAACGTTATTTCGCGCGACCACCAGTACACCTGACGTCGGGCGCTTCCTGGCCGGACTCGGGGCATTGTCGGACATGGCCTCCTGGAACCACTCTGCCTCACTGTTAACGTCGGCAGGCCTGTCCGGTGATGTCACGACACCAACAATTATAGGCCCGTATCCGTGTTGCCGGTTTTCAGCAAGGTGTTTGAAAAGATAATGCTCAATCAGATGCTTAACCACTTTAACACCAATAAAATCTTACACGAACAGCAGTATGGTTTCACCAAAGGACGTTGTACGACTGACGCCGGTGTCACTTTATTAAAACACATTTTTACTGCATGGGAAGAGGCACAAGATGCCATAGGAATCTTCTGTGATCTCTCGAAGGCATTTGATTGTGTAAATCACGAAACCCTTATTTTGAAGCTTGAGCATTACGGTTTAGGTAAACTTGCGCTCAGTTTAGTAAAATCTTATCTGAATGATAGACATCAGCATGTACAAGTAAAGGGTGTAAATTCGATGGGTTTAAAAGTAAAAATGGGTGTACCACAAGGTTCGATATTGGGTCCCTTCCTCTTTTTAGTATACATTAATGACCTACCCCATTTATTTAACAACCATCCGCAAATGGTGTTGTTTGCTGATGATACTTCTTTAATATTTAGGATAAACAGACGTGCCACAAATCTTGACGACGTAAATTTCGCCCTACTGCAGGTTCATAATTGGTTTACCGCTAATAATTTAGTACTAAATGGGAATAAATCTAAGTGCATAAGATTTGCTTTACCAAATGTCAAAAGTAGTGATTGTGACATAGTATTGAATCAAGAGAAACTTGAATTTGTCAATAAAACGGTTTTCTTGGGAATTACGCTCGACCACAGGCTACAATGGGGTCCTCATTTAACATCTCTTGCAGGCCGGCTGAGCTCAGCAGCGTATGCTGTTAGAAAAATCCGTCAATTTACTGATGTTGATACGGCGAGGATAGTCTATTTTAGTTATTTTCATATTATTATGTCATACGGTATTTTACTATGGGGACGGGCTGCAGACATCGAGTCTATTTTTATTCTGCAGAAAAGAGCCATAAGAGCCATATATGAATTACGTAGACGCGATTCTCTAAGAGAACTGTTTAAGGAAATTAATATCATGACAGTACCTTGTCAATACATCTATGAAAACATCATGTATGTTAGGAAAAATCTGCATTTATTCAGTAAAAGAGGTGACAGACACCACTATAATACTAGAAATAGGGACCAACTAGTTCAGCCAGGTTTCAGGCTTGCTAAAGTAGATTCATCTTTCATGGGGTACTGTTTAAAATGTTACAATAAAATACCTCCCCACATTTTACAACTGAATGAGACGAAATTTAAATCTTGTGTAAAACGCACACTATGTAGGCAAGCATATTATAAGCTGGGAGATTACATTGAGGATAAAAATGCTTGGCTAAATGCTGGTCCTGCTCCGCAACCATAGGTGCAAACTTATTGGACAATATTATTGTGGTAGCTGCAGAAGATGTAATGAAATGATATTTCATTCATTCAAATTTGCCGCGCTTCGCGCGTTGAAGTTGTCAATGGAAATTATGTTCTGTGGAACGGAGTGACGTGTAATAAAAATGGCACATGAGGTTTACATTATTTTGCACATCTTATTGTTATAAAAACTATTGTAAAGAGATAAAATAAAGGGATATAATTGAGGAGGCGATATTAGTAAACTTTAAATGTCGTTTCCTCAATTATATCCCTTTATTTTATCTCTTTACAATAGTTTTTTATTACCTAATGTCACAATTAGGACCAGCAACAAAACCATTTGAGATAATGTCAATGGATACTATAGGTGGCTTTGGAGGATCTAGGTCAACAAAAAAATACTTACACCTTTTAGTAGACCACTACACAAGATATGCGTTTATTGCGACTTCCAAAACACAGAATGCGAGTGACTTTATAAAACTAACTAAGAAAGTACTAGAGACAGATGAGATTGGAATAATTCTAACAGACCAATATCCGGGGATTAATTCAAAAGAATTTAAACAATATTTACAGGAGAATAATGTTAAACTAATTTTTACAGCGGTGAATACACCATTTTCGAACGGTTTGAACGAACGATTGAACCAAACAATAGTAAATAAAATTAGATGTAAAATAAATGAGAAAAACAATAAGAAAACATGGACAACAATAGCAAGAGAAAGTATACAGAAATATAATGATACAGACCACTCTGTTACAGGATTTGCACCGAAATATTTACTGGATGGTACAAATGTCAGTATTTTACCAAATGAAATTAAGACTATAGAAAAGGAAGACAAGTGGATGGCTGATAGAAAATTAGCATTAGAGAATACAATAAAATCCCATAAGTACAACAAGAAAATATTCGATAGAAATAGGAAAATGCAAGAGTTCGAGATAGGAGACAGTGTATATGTCGAAAATGGAAATAGACTGAATAGAAAAAAATTAGACGAATTAAAAATAGGCCCTTTCAAGATAATAGAAAAAATATCAAACTCCATTTATAAGATTAACACTGGCAACAGAAAAACAGAATCAACTTTATTCCATATAACAAAATTACAACCTGTCACAGCAGTAGATGAAGTAGAAGAAAACGAATTTATAGATAACTTGTAAGTGCATTGTGTAGATTATAGCCTTTTGCTAGAATTTGGCCTGCACGCTCTGCCCTGTGCTTTAATTATTTACAATTTCTGCTCTTGGGGGGGGGAGATGTAATGAAATGATATTTCATTCATTCAAATTTGCCGCGCTTCGCGCGTTGAAGTTGTCAATGGAAATTATGTTCTGTGGAACGGAGTGACGTGTAATAAAAATGGCAGATGAGGTTTACATTATTTTGCACATCTTATTGTTATAAAAACTATTGTAAAGAGATAAAATAAAGGGATATAATTGAGGAGGCGATATTAGTAAACTTTAAATGTCGTTTCTTTGATTTTCAGGTAAGTTATAGGTGTAATAGTTATAGTTAAACGTTGTAATATAGTAAAGACGTATTAAATAAAGAAAACTTTGATTTTCAGAGAAACAATTTGTAGTTTATTTCGAAGATCCTCAATAACATATCTTATAAAACGACATTTAAAGTTTACTAATATCGCCTCCTCAATTATATCCCTTTATTTTATCTCTTTACAATAGTTTTTATAACAATAAGATGTGCAAAATAATGTAAACCTCATCTGCCATTTTTATTACACGTCACTCCGTTCCACAGAACATAATTTCCATTGACAACTTCAACGCGCGAAGCGCGGCAAATTTGAATGAATGAAATATCATTTCATTACATATTCTTGCATTGTATAGACTCCATCTCTTAGTATTGTATAATTGCATAGCACATGTGTGAGTACCATGTACTGTAAAGCTACCATTTGCATTTAGTTATCTTTCATTGACTTGAATATGCTTTGGTGGCTGAGAGAATGTCATGCTCGCTCAAATGTCTTGCTGATGGTGGCGGGTGGGTCGGGTCATTTAGTTCCCTTCAATATGGTTGAATTGAATAACGCTGATCCATGCGTCATGTTCGTGAACGGGCGCTGTCAGTCGGGACTGGTCATCTCTTAGCTGCCATGGATAATTTGAATTGCTTTATTTTATAAATTATTGATTTATTTCTTTTTTTTTTACTCTGGACGCTCTTATTGTGCACGTCTTTCTACATCGTTCTCACATATATGTATAATCTCAACAAGAAAGATGTAACCAAGATTTTGTAACAACATTTTTGATTGAAAAGAGTGTCCATGGAGTTTCTTGCCCGTTCTTCTCCATAGAGATCTACGCTAGGGAATGGGCAACTACAGTACATTCTCAAGTTATTATGCCTTGTGTCTGTGACTGTAGCCTTTTTTTTTCGTTTTATCGACATTCAAAAGTGCCGTAATGGTCTAATTGAAATAAATGATTTGAGTTGAGTTGAGTTGAGTTGAGTTGTCATCCAGGCCTGCTGCTTCAGCGCCCAACGCGGACCGCTCGGGGCCTGTTGGACTGGCGCGCTTGAGGACTGGGTGGAGACGTCAAACCGGATGTACCGGTGGTCGGAATATGTCTCCATCCCCTCCATGACACGCCAGTCAACGACACGCGGCGACAGAGCGGGGCTAGCGTATGAAATGTCCTCCACCGACTCGCCCTGCATCCGCACACACGTGGGAACAGAACCCCGATTAAGGATGTCCAGGCCCTTCTCCAGGGTTCTCAAACACGACTAGGATGCATTGTCTCATTATGGAGTTCCGTGACTCTTGGATTTATCATCAGATCTGATGGTAGAATGGTTCTTATCAAACGCAAATGCTTCACTTGTAGTAGAAAATCACTGTACGTTATCCTACAAATTCCCAAGATCCCAGCCAATCGCCAAGATTCCATCATCAGATCCCGACTTGGCGGCTGTGGGACCATTTGGAAAGCAAACCCTTTCCAACAAAATAAGAATTTTTCAAATCGGATGTCAAACGACGGAGTTATGCCCGAACAATAATCCGAATTGAGAACCTCCTCCTCTTTTAGAAGTCGGTTAAAATTAAAAATGCAATCATCTAAAGTTTTGATGGATTTGTAGACCTTCAGATCATCGGCGTACATTAGGAACTCGGTGTTGCGGAAACAGTTACCTATTTCATTTATAAACCCTGTTCCCTGGACTTCCACAAATAAACCAAATCATAGCAAGAGCCAAATCGGTCCAGCTGCTCTCGAGTTTTAGCACGACTAACGAACAGCAATTGATTTTTATATATGTCACCGTAAAATTGTCAAACACGTTAGATTGTAAAATAACTAGAGAGATTGTAAACTCTCGAAATATTGTCAAACGAACATACTGCTTACAATAAAACGCATATTTTTTCGTGGAATGCATGCGATGGTAGTCAACTCACGCGGTGTGGAGGGAAGAAGGAGGGTCCCCTTGCCCAATGGTACCACTCTCTTGAAAAGAAAATATACCATTCCTGAGAAATACCCGATTAATATAACCTAACTTTAAAACACTTTATATTTCCCTAGAAAGCGTAGTGGGCGGAGCCCCGCTACGCGGGGCCCCTATTTCCGAGCGCAGAGTTTAACTTTAAAGGAACTTAACTAACCAAACGTGGGGGTGCCTCAAGTCCCGGTTAAGGGGGCAGAAATACTTCCGTACGTTCAGTTGACAATATTTCGAGAGTTTACAATCTCGCTAGAGAGATTACAATCTAACGTGTTTGCCAATTTTACGGTGACATATAAATAGGTAGTTTTCCTGCATTCACCTATTAATTGTCTCAGTTTGGACCAGTGGGTACGAAACGGAGCACTTTTTTTACTGCGATCAATTTCGTAGTTGGTCACAGTTCTAACCTAACCTATGTGATCGGAGTGAACGGAATCCCTTCGACATCGTTTTTACGACAAACGGTTAGTCGGAGACTAAGGAACACCAAGATACTTTTAGAAAGTAGAATCGTTACAATTAACGATTTAATTTGGTTTCCCCTTTTTTAGGGTTCCGTACCTCAAGAGATAAAAAAGGACCCCTTATAAGATCACACTTTCTTGTCCGACTGTCACCACCAATCTTCTCAGGAATGAGTGGACCTAGCAAGTTGAATGGGATTTGAATTTTTTGGCTGAATTATTTCCACCATTTTGTTTTTTTTTCCCAAAGTAGCGGCTACGTATAAGACCTATATAAATCGATAGCTGGTATCAATACAAACAAGTTTTGTTGGAGACATGAGCTATCAAAGTTAAATTCCATAAGCAGTATTTAATGTAGGTATATGATGCTCTGAGATAGTCACCGATCCACCGACTCACCCTACTCATGGACTATTTCATACAATAAATGTATTCATGTGAACTGTGAAGGTGTGACAAACAAACAGATTAACTGCCATCTTGCCATTACTGTTAGGCTGTTTAGAATGGTACGGTAGTGGTACATAATAATATAGCATGGATAACATTAATTTCTTGTTAACACAATATTTGTTTCGTTTCAGTTTAAAAGGCAAAATTAATGCTCCGCCACAGGATCCGGATGAGCAGCCAGTGCCAAAGTCGCTAACGAGGCTTTTTGCATTCCAAGTTCCAGATAATAAAAGAAAAAAATTATCACAGAAGAAAAACCCTTTAGGCCGGCTGCAGTCACATGGCAATGGTTAGTTCAGTTTAGTATGTGATCAGAACAGCTATGTCAAATCAAATCAAATCAAATCGTTTATTTGTGATACATACATACATTTATTATACATACATTTGTGATATATGAGCTGCGGATACCGTGTGGGGCATGTAACAGCTATGAGCTGGGGATACCGTGTGGGGCCAGTAACAGCTATGAACTGCGGATACCGTGTGGGGCAAGTAACAGCTATGAGCTGGGGATACCGTGTGGGGCAAGTAACAGCTATGAGCTGCGGATACCGTGTGGGGCAAGTAACAGCTATGAGCTGCGGATACCGTGTGGGGCATGTAACAGCTATGAGCTGCGGATACCGTGTGGGGCATGTAACAGCTATGAGCTGGGGATACCGTGTGGGGCCAGTAACAGCTATGAACTGCGGATACCGTGTGGGGCAAGTAACAGCTATGAGCTGGGGATACCGTGTGGGGCAAGTAACAGCTATGAGCTGCGGATACCGTGTGGGGCAAGTAACAGCTATGAGCTGCGGATACCGTGTGGGGCAAGTAACAGCTATGAGCTGGGGATACCGTGTGGGGCATGTAACAGCTATGAGCTGCGGATACCGTGTGGGGCAAGTAACAGCTATGAGCTGCGGATACCGTGTGGGGCATGTAACAGCTATGAGCTGGGGATACCGTGTGGGGCCAGTAACAGCTATGAACTGCGGATACCGTGTGGGGCAAGTAACAGCTATGAGCTGCGGATACCGTGTGGGGCATGTAACAGCTATGAGCTGGGGATACCGTGTGGGGCCAGTAACAGCTATGAACTGCGGATACCGTGTGGGGCAAGTAACAGCTATGAGCTGCGGATACCGTGTGGGGCAAGTAACAGCTATGAGCTGCGGATACCGTGTGGGGCAAGTAACTTGCCCCGAGCGAGTGGGCGCCTTTCATACGACTGCGTAAAATTCACAAAATATTCGTGGTTGATTTATTAATAACACCGATAAAAGTGAATACTTTGTTACTTTTACCTCGACTTTCGGTAATTGTTAACAGTGATCGGTAATTATTTTATTAATTACAATGCTATTTTTGAACACTTCCAAGCGAATGTTATAATGCACTATTATCTTGTACTAGCCAGCAGGCCAGGTGGTTCAGCTCACAACCCGGTGTCTCGCCTCCGCAAGCTGCCGGGGGAGTCAGGTCGTGGCTTCTCTCTGCGCATCAACAGTGCGGTGAAGGCTCTCCACAACCCAGCTGAAGAATTACACTACCCTGTATGTCTCATTTTATTTTTACGTTTTTTTCTGTATTTATTTGCGTTTTTATTTGCGTACTTATGTTATATTATTTTAATGAAGAACATAACGTCATGCAACAATAGATAGGTACGAGGGCGGGTCAATAAGTCCGTGACTTTTGGAATAAAACCTAGATTTGTTGAAAAAAAATCATTTTATTTTTCAACGTAGTCTCCCTTGAGCTCTATACACTTTGTCCAACGCTTCTCCAATTTTTTTATCCCTTCCAAAAAATATGATTTGTCGAGGTCCTCAAAATAGGCCTTTGTTTGCGAGATGACTTCATCATTGGAGTCAAATCTTTTTCCACCAATCCATTTCTTCAGGTTTGGGAACAAGAAGTAGTCACTCGGAGCCAAATCTGGAGAATAGGGCGGATGAGGGAGCAATTCATAGCCCAATTCATAGCCCAATTCATAGCCCAATTCATGGATTTTTGCCATGGCAACTGCACATGTGTGCACTGCACGCTTGCATTGTCTTGGTGGAAAAGAACTTTTTTCTTGGCCAAATGAGGTCGGTTTTTTTTCAAATCGTCATTGAATCGGTCCAATAAGTTGGCATAATATTCCCCATTGATTGTGCTTCCCTTTTGAAGGTAGTCAATGTGGATTATCCCGCGTGCATCCCAAAAAACAGTCGCCATAACTTTATTGGCTGACAAACCCACCTTGGCCTTCTTTGGTGCCGATTCACCCTTAGAAAACCCACTGTTTTGTCTGTTGTTTGGTCTCTGGTATGTTGTGATGGATCCATGTTTCGTCCACGGTTACAAAACGGCGCAAAAACTCCTC
Organism: Xestia c-nigrum; assembly: GCA_916618015.1. Taxonomy (NCBI): domain Eukaryota; kingdom Metazoa; phylum Arthropoda; class Insecta; order Lepidoptera; family Noctuidae; genus Xestia; species Xestia c-nigrum. The sequence continues at coordinate 26,523,942 of OU745249.1, forward strand.
CATATTGCGATTAAACAACGCCAAACCTTCCTGTGAAGTTGTTACACGATTGCGTTTGTGGTCGACTGTGAGCAAACGCGGCACCCATCTTGCGGAAAGCTTACTCATGCCCAAGTGATCATTCAAAATTGAAACCACTGAGCCATGCGAGATCCCTACGGCTTCCACAATCACTTGCACTTTCAATCTTCGGTCGGCCAACACATATCGTGAATTTCTTCGATTGTTTCGGGTGAAGAGACCTCAACTGGGCGTCCAGGACGTTCGGCATCTTCAGTGCTTGTACGGCCACAACGAAATTCAGTAAACCACTTTTTTACCATTGAAATCGATGGTGCAGAGTCCCCATAGTATTTATCAAGCTTAGCCTTGGTTTCGGTAATGGTTTTTTTTTGCAAAAAATAATGCTTAATAAGCACACGAAATTCAGTTTTTTCCATTTTTTCCTCAAATTACTGGGTAGTCTGATAAAGATAGCTGTCAAACACAAACTAACTGACGCAGCAAGTTCAAATTTTGACAGGAGTCAACTAACAGATGCCTGTTGAGGCAGGAGTAGTGTTGCTTTTTCAGTAAAGGGGTCAGAAATTCAAAAAGTCACGGACTTATTGACCCGCCCTCGTAATACACTCCAACTTTGTAACGTGTAAGATCACATCATGGTCCTAGGTACAAAGCTAGCCCGACTTACGAACAGTAAGTCGTGGGTTCGAACCCAGGCAGGCGCACTACCTTGTGTAATTTATTTCATCACCACTGCTCTCACAAACAGTGAAAGAAAACATCGTGATTAAACCGGCATGGCCTAGAACCAAAAATGAACACGCTTTGACGTGGAGTTGCGGACACCAGCTCGTTGTGCAATACAATAAAGCTGGTTTTGTGAAAAAGCCGATTGGGTATCCATCATGATGATAGAGTTGTTCAGTTGCAATCTGTGGCTGGCTTGAACTTCGTCACACTTGGTGGAATCATCACTATAATTGCCGCTTCACCAGCAGCTGTTGTGCATACGGGAACCAGGAAGGCAATCTGGTTTATCTTCTATCGCCTTTAAAATGTTGTAGAATTTCGTGTACGTACTCGGTATCAAAAAACAAATAAAGGGTGTAAAACACCTCTTCACGAAGCCGAAAGGCACTTGTTCTCCCCATCATTGCGATCATTTTTTTGTTCTACACCATACCTGGGAACCTTCTAGTTACGGAGATATGGGGGGTCAAAGTTACAACTTTTTGACAAGTTTTTTTTAAATACAAGTTTCTTTTGTAAGATTTTGACATTTAACACCTCCACGACCCCCGTACTATTCAATCCATCCATCAACACAATGTTTTAAGTGCGTTACATTGAGTTCTACCACAAAACAAGATTTATAACCTCAAAAAAAAAAGTTGTTTCCCAGCAATAGTTATTGCGTAAAGTTACTTAGTTTGATGTACAGAATACTTGGTTAACGGCTTTGTGATGAAGTGGTTTACACTCTGTATATATTTGTTGGTGCCAGTCCAAAGTCTGCAAAATGTGATGGGAAAAGTTAGAATCAGATGTCTACGTTTGCGCTGTCGCAGGGGTGAACGACCACGCGCGCGGCGCCTGCACGGTGCAGTCACAGAACAGTCAAGTGCGCATATTTAATAATTATGTGAGCAGTCAAATATTGCATATCTTTGAAACGGATCGTTACTTATATCATTTTTTTTCGTGATTATTTTTTATTTAAGATTCCAAACAACATCAGATTGATTCCTCAAGTTTCTTGCAGTAATTTTTTTAACACCTTATAATTATTATAATAGCTTAAAAGCTATCTCGCAAACATGCCATGCTTGATGCGCTACAGAATCGTGAGATCCTGAACAGCACCCACGGGAAGAAAGTTGTAGGCCTTCTGTGCATGTCTAACTCACAAGCTGCGCGTGTAGAAAGACTGGCAAAACGCCTTTTTTCAAAAAAATCTAAAGTGCCTTTAACGGGCCTACTTGAAATAAATGCTTTGATTTTGATATGTTGCGGCCAAACTCAATTTCAGGACAAACATGTTTTGGCCTAGGACAAACCGGTTTATCGTCATCCGAGTCGATGGAGTGCCGGTAGATGGAGTCCCATTCTGAATGGTTTATAAAAGAATAACCACGAAGGGACCCTTCTTACCTAGTCTATCCGTGTCGGGGTGCCTCAAGTCGGTATTGTTTACTAGGCAAAACTAGTTTTTCCTGAAATCGGGTTTTGCCGGTAACACATATACAGGGTGAATGGGTCTGTATAACCCGCAATAGCAAATTCGCATATAGAGGAGTTCATTTGCTAATTATTGGACCTTACTTCAGACTGTTTAATTAAGAGTTTTAGTATTATTTTAAAAGCCTGCTATTTTATTTTTTAACCCTAGTTTGGGGGATGTCCCTAGGTATTTCAATCACCAATGTTTATGACTGCTAGCAAATACTAAAAAAAAAACAATACAATTATGCAAAACAAATAATGAATCATCAAAATTTTGTTGAACGAACGAACCAGTCATTATGTGTAATTTTTAATATGGGGAAACCTGAAATAAATGGATTTTATTTTATTTATTTATTTATTATTAGCCGCGTACTGACTGAGCGAGCAGCCGCGCAAGGCAGCCTCAGTCTGTATTTAAATATGCAGGACGCTGCCGCGCTCAGCTCGAATTGTGAGTCATCACTGCAAGCTCAGTGATGACTCACAATTCGAACAGAGGCCACGCGAGCGTAGCGAATACTCAGTTCTGCTAAAGATTGCCATGAAGCTGTGCGTTGGGAAGGCTATCGCCACCACTGCCGTTATACTTATTTATTAACTCGACAAAAAAAGAAAATTTGGTATAAATCAGTACATTACGCGTCCCAAAGGACTATGGGCACAAATGTATGGACTCTGGTCCTGGACCCAATAGATATGAGTAGTATATCGTTAGAAAGGTATATTCTCATGTCATGATTGGAAGTATTGAAATTGGGCGAAACTGGGATACTGAAGAGGGATTTGAAACTTTGGGAAGAGGCAAAACGTAGGCCTTCTTCCACGTAGAAGGAAAGGAGCCGGTAAACAGGGAATAATTAATAACGCTGCGCAGATTGTTGCAATTGAACCGAATAAGAATTGGACGAGGCTTGCCTGAATTAACTCCCAAGCGATGGCAGGATGTGATGTCCGATGAAGAGACGTTAGCAATCTTCATCTTATCAGTTAAAGTTAGAACGGCCTGGGAAGTGCATTCTTCATCTTTCTGCTCCGGAAGACCATGTAGAAGTAGAACTTGCCTGCGAGACGCCATTTCATGCCGGTCTAAGCCCACAGTCAGCAACTCCATCTGAGCCTTCTGCGCACTCATAGTCTTCCAAATGAAGCATTTGAACTCCATGAAGTCCCGAGAGAGGCTGGCAATTGTCTTGTGTGGAGCCTCGTTGCTGCTTACATTCTTCAGGTCCTCCTCATAGGTGTCCATGCGTGCAGTGAAAGTGGCTGACAGCTCCTCCATGCAGTTTGACAGCTTGGCATATAGATCCATTTTGTTGAGACTTGTGTTGGTTCAAGTTAGGTTAAAGGAGATGGAGAGTTTATAAGTACTTTTATAAAACTATAATACACTATTTTAAATCTTGGCTTGCACATTGACAGCACCATGAAATGGCATACACAAGTCGCTCGTGTCAGCCAGAAGGTTACTGGTTCGTTGCGGGCTCTGTACCGTTTGAAAAACTTTCTACCCTCAAATACGAAAGCAATGCTTGTACAGTCCTTAATCTTTCCCATCATCGATTATGGTGATGTGTGCTACTTTGACCTGAATGCAGATCTCCTCGACAAACTTGACCGTCTTCTTAATAACTGCATTCGATTCGTTTTCAATCTGCATAAATATGATCATGTCTCCGAGCACTGGTCTCTTCTTAGGTGGTTGCCCATACGTCAGCGTTTGTTCCCTACAAAGGGCGCTAACCACATTGTTTTCTTTTCTTGTCTCTCCCACTTCCCCTAGTTACCTTGCTCCCCACTTTCAATAAATTTGTGCCAACCACAGCAGAAGCCTGCGCTCTTCGCAAAATCGTTTCTTCACTGTCCCTCTCACTGCACTGACTACTTACACACTATTTTGACGAGTTACGCGAACATAAATGTAGGGAACAGCTGATTTTGAAAACATTACCGTTGTGACGAAACTGCCAGCTTCTTCCGAATGTAAAGATAAGCGATTAGTTGCCATCCTGATTTCTTGGGGAAGCGCATTCCACAGAGAAATAGACTGGACGAAGAATGACCGATGAATGTAGTCAGTGCAGTGAGAGGGACAGTGAAGAAACGATTTTGCGAAGAGCGCAGGCTTCTGCTGTGGTTGGCACAAATTTATTGAAAGTGGGGAGCAAGGTAACTAGGGGAAGTGGGAGAGACAAGAAAAGAAAACAATGTGGTTAGCGCCCTTTGTAGGGAACAAACGCTGACGTATGGGCAACCACCTAAGAAGAGACCAGTGCTCGGAGACATGATCATATTTATGCAGATTGAAAACGAATCGAATGCAGTTATTAAGAAGACGGTCAAGTTTGTCGAGGAGATCTGCATTCAGGTCAAAGTAGCACACATCACCATAATCGATGATGGGAAAGATTAAGGACTGTACAAGCATTGCTTTCGTATTTGAGGGTAGAAAGTTTTTCAAACGGTACAGAGCCCGCAACGAACCAGTAACCTTCTGGCTGACACGAGCGACTTGTGTATGCCATTTCATGGTGCTGTCAATGTGCAAGCCAAGATTTAAAATAGTGTATTATAGTTTTATAAAAGTACTTATAAACTCTCCATCTCCTTTAACCTAACTTGAACCAACACAAGTCTCAACAAAATGGATCTATATGCCAAGCTGTCAAACTGCATGGAGGAGCTGTCAGCCACTTTCACTGCACGCATGGACACCTATGAGGAGGACCTGAAGAATGTAAGCAGCAACGAGGCTCCACACAAGACAATTGCCAGCCTCTCTCGGGACTTCATGGAGTTCAAATGCTTCATTTGGAAGACTATGAGTGCGCAGAAGGCTCAGATGGAGTTGCTGACTGTGGGCTTAGACCGGCATGAAATGGCGTCTCGCAGGCAAGTTCTACTTCTACATGGTCTTCCGGAGCAGAAAGATGAAGAATGCACTTCCCAGGCCGTTCTAACTTTAACTGATAAGATGAAGATTGCTAACGTCTCTTCATCGGACATCACATCCTGCCATCGCTTGGGAGTTAATTCAGGCAAGCCTCGTCCAATTCTTATTCGGTTCAATTGCAACAATCTGCGCAGCGTTATTAATTATTCCCTGTTTACCGGCTCCTTTCCTTCTACGTGGAAGAAGGCCTACGTTTTGCCTCTTCCCAAAGTTTCAAATCCCTCTTCAGTATCCCAGTTTCGCCCAATTTCAATACTTCCAATCATGACATGAGAATATACCTTTCTAACGATATACTACTCATATCTATTGGGTCCAGGACCAGAGTCCATACATTTGTGCCCATAGTCCTTTGGGACGCGTAATGTACTGATTTATACCAAATTTTCTTTTTTTGTCGAGTTAATAAATAAGTATAACGGCAGTGGTGGCGATAGCCTTCCCAACGCACAGCTTCATGGCAATCTTTAGCAGAACTGAGTATTCGCTACGCTCGCGTGGCCTCTGTTCGAATTGTGAGTCATCACTGAGCTTGCAGTGATGACTCACAATTCGAGCTGAGCGCGGCAGCGTCCTGCATATTTAAATACAGACTGAGGCTGCCTTGCGCGGCTGCTCGCTCAGTCAGTACGCGGCTAATAATAAATAAATAAATAAAATAAAATCCATTTATTTCAGGTTTCCCCATATTAAAAATTACACATAATGACTGGTTCGTTCGTTCAACAAAATTTTGATGATTCATTATTTGTTTTGCATAATTGTATTGTTTTTTTTTTAGTATTTGCTAGCAGTCATAAACATTGGTGATTGAAATACCTAGGGACATCCCCCAAACTAGGGTTAAAAAATAAAATAGCAGGCTTTTAAAATAATACTAAAACTCTTAATTAAACAGTCTGAAGTAAGGTCCAATAATTAGCAAATGAACTCCTCTATATGCGAATTTGCTATTGCGGGTTATACAGACCCATTCACCCTGTATATGTGTTACCGGCAAAACCCGATTTCAGGAAAAACTAGTTTTGCCTAGTAAACAATACCGACTTGAGGCACCCCGACACGGATAGACTAGGTAAGAAGGGTCCCTTCGTGGTAGGGAACAGCTGATTTTTTTTTCGCGATTTCAAGGTTCGTCCCATAGAAAAAGTTGTTCAAAATGATGAGTACAATGACCCCTTTTCGTTTAAACAAAAAATTATGTATATCTCGAATCGGACAACAAACCCAAATGTGACCCCATAATAACAGTTATTGTTCCTCTTGAAAAGACCTACCCATCGATATACAACTCAAGTCCATTGGATATAAGGACCAAATGCCCGAACCCCTTAGTCTATATTTGCCATACTATAATTGTTTTAATTTAAGACACTGTTCTTTATTCGTGATCCATTCTTCGAACAAGCGAGGCAAAACACAACCGTCTTGAGTGCGGGAGGCATAGGTACTTACCGAAGCGCCTATGAGCATGGACAAAAACCGACAACGTTTTGCTCGGGCTGCGGCACGCTCGGGCGAGGCAACACGTGGGTTTGCCTCGGGCGTGGCTCGTATTGACAGACCGAGGATTTGCCTCGCGCGGTTGCCTGGTCGCCAGTCAGTACGCGGCTTTTAAATACAGACCGAGGCGACCTCGCGCGGCAGACGTTGCGTAGCAAATGTCGGAGGCTGCCTCGCGCTTGTGTGTGCCTAATCAAAGAGCGATGCTCTTGATGAAGCCTTCGCCAAGCTATGGTCAAAGCGTGCTTGTTATCATATCGTTGCTGTTTTCAGCTAGACATCGAAGCGGAGGATGAGAAAGGCATGCGCATGAGCGAACAGCGCGAGAGGCGCGCGCGCAAGCGGCGCAAGGCGGCGCGGGCGCAGGGGGCGCCGGCAGACCAGGAGCCACGCCTCTCTAGGACACAGAAACTAGCGCTCAAGAAAAAAACCAAGAAGATGAAAGCCTCTGAGGTAATGGAATGGCGTGTGTGTATCTGTTGCACGTCTTTTAGATATTTAATAATGTGATATGTAATCAAAACAATTGATTTTCAACCTCCGACCCGGACTACGGGATAGAGAAAGCGCGTGTGAGGTGTTAGACGCGGGTCTGTGCGGGGATAACTCTCACGCGCGTCAAGCTCAAATAAGATGTTTGAGAAATATACAAGTAACTAGCCGATGCCCGCGGCTTCGCCCGCGTAAAATCATATACTAAAACCTTCATCTTGAATCACTCTATTTATTAAAAACACCCGCATCAAAATCCTTTGCGTAGTTTTAAAGATCGAAGCAAACACAGGTACAGACAGACGCGGCGGGAGACTTTGTTTTTTTTTTTTATAATATGTAGTGATATTTCCTTTCAAGTTTTTTAATGTGACATGTTGTTTAGACATATTGAAGTCATATTGCTTCAATAAATGACTGGCATCGTCTATACAACATGCATATTATTGATTGCAACAGGCGATAAACTTGCATCCTGTCCAAATGGGCCTTTACAATAAGTGAACTAACCGTTAGCTCAAGTAGCTCGACTGCCCAACCTGAGCCAGATTTAAATAAAGCTTGTTTCATATTATAATCACAATTTATTATAAAACATATGAAGACGGGTATTTATCGCGAATTTACCTTTAATTTACGGGGAGACTGTCTCCCCGCGACCACGGCTGGTGCAATCCGGTCGAAACGTCGGGCTTAAATTAAAGGTAAATTCGCGATAAATACCCGTCTTCATATGTTTTATAATGTGTTCTGATCGTGCAAGTTTAAAAAACACAATTTATTAATTTTGTATATTGCTAGCTTTTAACCCACATAAAATGGTTGAACAATCATGAATTCGTATCCAGTACCCTTGGTTACTATTACAATAACTTACAGAATAACTATATCATTGACAATAATGAGGGTACTTTATGTTAGGACTTGAAAATAAACTCCCGTGTATTTATGGTAGTACACTTTTATTTTCATGCTTATCGTTGAAGATACACAATATTGTTTTACACACAAGGGCGCCATGAATCGTAACCACAGATTAGTAGAGTTGCCATATCAACAGGGTTGCAAACTTATTCTCACAGATAATAAAAACTAAAACTAATACAATATTTTATTGCTATTCACACCTCCCCTCAATAAAATATTTGAAAACAAAACACAAGTCTTTTCTTTCACAAAAATAATCCAGAGCTAACCCTAAACATAACCTCCCCTTAACAATAGTCATCCCCTTGATTACTTACTGAACAATTTATCCCTAAGTTTCCTAAACATTATTCCTCCTAATGCCTTAGTAAAAATATCTGCTAGTTGGTCACTGGTATTTATGTATTTTAAATCAATAACTTTATTTTCCAACTTTTCCTTAATAAATGACTGTTTAATCTCCAAATGTTTTACTCTAGAATTACCAGTGGCCATCTGTGCCATCTTAATAGTAGACTGGTTGTCTTCATACACAATTATGTTTACCTCAAACCCAAATGTTAACATAATTTCTTTTAACCAACAAGCCTCACTAGTAGCTAAACACAAAGCAACATATTCAGCTTCGGTTGAAGACAGTGCAACCGTTGGCTGTTTCCTTGAATACCAAATTACTGAACAACCAAACACTTTAAAGATACACCCAGATGTAGACTTTCTATCATCAGCACCACCCCAGTCACTGTCAACATAACATAAAACATCTTCATTACACTCTCTATAGTATACTAAACACAAATCAATAGTTCCATTTACATATCTTAAAACATTCAACAAAAGTTTATACAAAAGTTCAGATGCACAACTTTGATACCGACTCAAGATATTAACTACTGAACAAATATCTGGCCTAGTGCCCATAGCTGCATACATCAGGCTCCCTACAAGCCTTCTACATTTACTCTCTATTTCAATACTCTCTGAACTATCTCTCTTTAAGATATGAAAATTATAATTTTTATCAATAGGTAACTTCAGTGTTTTACCATCCAATATATTATACTGTGATAACAATTTTCTCAAGTAATCTTTTTGTGATATAACAGTAATCCCCTTATTTAAATCTTGTTTAACATCAATACCCAGGAATTTACTAACATTACCCAATTCTTTCATTTTAAATGTTTTACATAGTACATTTCTCAGTTTACACATATCTTCTTTGTCATTCCCAAAGTATAATATATCATCAACATACAATAACAAAAATGTTTTCTTTTCTCCTTCACATTTAGAGTACAAACAATAATCCTTATCAGATTGCTTATAACCTAAAGACAACATGACATCATTAAAAGTTTTATTCCAACATTTTGGAGACTTCTTTAAGCCGTAAATAGATTTGTTAAGTTTTACATACTTAGAATCAGTTCCCTCAGGCAAGATTAAATATAACTCCTCATCAAGATGTGCATTTAAAAAAGCTCCACATACATCCATTTGATTTATTTCTAACCCTAACTTAGTAGCTACACATACAAAGACTCTAAATGTATTAAGCTTTGCCACAGGGGCATACAGATCATCATCACAATTCTGCTCAAAGCCTCTTGCAACTAATCTAGCCTTATAACTATTATCTTTCTTCTTTAGAACCCATTTTGAGCTAATCACTTCTTTTCCTTCTGGTATAGAATCTATCTCTGTCCATGTATTATTTTCTTTTAGTTGATTAAGCTCTCTTCTTATAGCCTCCTTCCAGCTTTCAGCCTCTACAGATATCATAGCTTCCTTATAGTTTCTTGGTTCATCAACATATAGGTAATAATCATCAAGATATCTTGGTTTTACCCTTCTTCTACTTCTTCCTTGAACCTCATTTCCTTCTGTTTCTGCCTGTTCTTGTCCAGTTTCTTCTGTTGCTTCTGACATCTCTGTTGTAACACCTTGTTCTACTCCATTTCCTTGCTCCTGTTCTGTGTCCATGTCATAATATTCATCATCACTCTCATCATGTAGTTCTTCTTCTGTATTTCTCTCTGTAGGAACATCCAGTAGTATGACATTTTCATTGTTCTGTATTTCCTTAATTTCTGTCTCTTTCTGTGTTGTTGTATCCAGAAATACTATGTCCCTCTTAGTATGAACTTCCCTTTTGTCCTCATAGTACACTCTGTAGCCTTTCGAGTCATCATATCCAACGAAAATTGCTTGTTCCCCTTTAATGTCCCATTTTAATCTCTTTTCCTTTGGGATATGAACATAAACATATTCTCCAAACACTCCACGTAGGCTCAGCACATTAAAACTCCGTTTATGAAATGTCTCATAGGGTGTCTGACTGTCCACTCTACTCTTTGACGTTCTATTCAATACATACACCGTAGTATTAACTGCTTCAGCCCACAATTCTTTCGAAAGACCTTTACCCTTTAGCATGGACCTTGCAGCTTCCACGACAGTACGCATGTCCCTCTCCGCTTTGCCATTCTGCTGTGGAGTAAAAGGTATCGTCGTCTGATGTTTAATGCCCTTTTCTTGTACAAATTCTTGTATCTCTTTGTTCATGAACTCTCCACCATTATCGGTACGAATGACTTTCACTTTATTTCCTGTTTGTCTCTCAGCCCAATTAACAAATTGCTTTATCTTCAAAGCTGTCTCACTTTTATGTTTTAAAAAGTAGATTACCCGGTAGTTACTAAAATCATCTTTTATTAGCAGGAAATACCTTGAACCTCCGATGCTCTCCACCTCCATTGGCCCGCACAAGTCAGCATGCACCAACTCTAGGCATTCCTTGGTATGCTGCTCACTTCTGGTAAATGGAAGTATGTGCATTTTACCTTCTAGACACGAAACACATTGGAAACTGTCCCCAGTGTATTCGATGTTGTTTTTCTTGAGCACCTTCTTCACATACTCAACATTCTGGTGACAAAGACGCTCATGCCAGTCCGATAGCGCTGCCACAGCTGCAACACTTTCTTGCATGTAGCCACTTGACACCTCTAGTACGTAATAGTTCCCTTCACGATTGCCTATCGCACAAAGTTCATTGTCCTTATAAAACAAACACTGCTGATCAGTTAATGTAACCTTATAACCTTTCTTTGTAGCACTAGTTACAGAAAACAAATTAATCTTCATTTGTGGCACATGTAACACATTGTTCAATGTAGATTTTATATAACAGTCTCCGTTAAACACACTCAGTTCTACATCACCAACTCCAACAACAGGTAACTGACGACCATCTCCAACAATAACATAACGTTTTAATGTTGACAGTGGCAGATAGTTTGTAAACATTGAACGTTGACTTGTCATATGTTCACTAGCCCCACTATCTATCAACCACCTCTTGTCACTCCCCGTAATGTCACTCCCAGTTGTCATTGCTGTCCCTGTCACTGTAATAAATGCATTGGACTTATCTTTGGACTTGTCACTTGATTGTTGTCCTCCTTGTCCCTCACGCTTAGGACAATTTGCCTTCAAGTGTCCCACATTGCCACAAGAGAAACATTTACGTTTTTCTTTATCCTCGCTTTTACACTCCTTTGTAATGTGTCCAAGTTTCCCACATTTATAACATTTCTTGACACTTTTTTGCTTGGAATATAGTGCTATACTCTCTTTCTCTTTGCTTCTTGCCTTTATTCTCTCTTCCTCTACAAGTAATCGAGAAACCAAATCATTGTAGTTCTGTTTACTTGTGTCCACTGACTCCCAAGCCGAGATGAAATGATTGTATGCCTCCGGTAGAGATAACAAGACTTTAGTCATGATGAATTGTTCAGATATCTCTTCTCCTGCCTGCCTCAATTGACAAATCATTTCTTGTATTTTGGCTAAGTATACTGCCAGGTCTCCATCTTCAAATTTGTATTGCAAAAACCTTTGCTGCAGCATCAATGTACCTGTTGCACTCGTGACCTCGTATACACTGTGCAGTTTTCGCCACATGTCAGCTGCACTTTCGCATGTAAGGATGTGCACCATCGCCGCCTCACTTATTCTATTTACAATTAATGTTTGCGCCTTGGCATCCCTTGCCACCCAAGCTGCAATTTCCTTACTCGTGGATTCGCCATCATTCCCTGGCTTTGTCTCCATCCCACTCACAACCGAGTACAGCTCAGCTCCTTTTAATGTTACGGCCATTTGGAACTTCCATACGTTCCAATTCTTATGGCCCTCCAACTTAATAGCCGAGTTGGACGCCATGGCCATCGTGTGTTGATCCATTTTTGTTACTTATGCGTAAGCCCGCAGCCTGATGCCGTGATAATAACCACCACACGACCTCCTTCAGACGCCGCCAATAATAACTCACTAGCTGGAGTTGTTATTTATCTTTTTTTTTTCTCCGACCACGCCGCGTTCACAACAACGTAACGCCGGCAGCCCGACCCGGTGATTTTCCTTCACCCCACAATATACCAGTGATCTTCACCTAAAGCAGATTTATAGACAGCTGGGCCCATAACCTGTTAGGACTTGAAAATAAACTCCCGTGTATTTATGGTAGTACACTTTTATTTTCATGCTTATCGTTGAAGATACACAATATTGTTTTACACACAAGGGCGCCATGAATCGTAACCACAGATTAGTAGAGTTGCCATATCAACAGGGTTGCAAACTTATTCTCACAGATAATAAAAACTAAAACTAATACAATATTTTATTGCTATTCACACTTTATACATACTTATGTTTTAAATTAAATCTGCCTTGGGGCGGGCAGTCGATGCAGCTAACCATCGATTTGATGTACTGTCGAGTGTCGATGTAGCGTACCGTCGATTTAGTGTACTGTCGACTCATTAACCTGTCGATGGAACGTTGTCGATACAGTGACCGTCGATATTATGTAGGCAACCCGATAAAACTAGGATATTTTCTAGTGTTTTGTACATCTGGCGTGGTATTTTTTTTTTTACTATACACGAAGGAATAGGCTTGTTTAATGAAAATTCTAATAAGACCGTCACTTAGATTATCAAAAAATATTTGACCCGTATTTTTTCATAAACCAAAATTGACGAAGATAAGTCGCTTTTAAAATTCTCAATACGTCACGCCGTGCTATAATTTTTAGTGCGTTGTGACGTCACGAGCCCCCACTCCCGAGTTTTGATGCGTTCTAACTTCGTCATTTTTCATTGATTTAAGTACAAAAACAAAAAATACGTGTCCATATTTTCCAATACTCTAACTGACGGACTAAATAGATTTGCAATTTATGGATGATGGAAACTAGCCTATTGTTTCATTAGTGATTTTTGCTAAAAGTTTAGTATGTTTTGAACGTTAAATTATTTAAACAGGTCTGCTGCGTCATCAGCTATGATAATACGCCTATGGCATTCGAGGTAATATCCTTAATCTAATAAAAACATACATAACCGGTCGCAAACAGATGACAGAAATTTACAAAATATGTTCCAAGTCTAAATTAGAACGAAAATACGTGTCTTCCAGTAGAGAAATTAAATTCGGTGTACCACAGGGAAGCGTCCTTGGGCCATTGTTATTTTTAATTTATATTAACGACCTCCCACGCCAAATCCACCATCCCATGGTACTGTTTGCCGACGATAGTACAGCACTCTTAAAATACGACAAGAATGATAATTATGAAAACAATATAAACGACACCATTAAAATTATAATAAATTGGCTAAATAGTAATAACTTACAGATAAACATACAAAAAACAAAGATAATGCATTTTTACCAAAGACTTCGCATCAAGGATCTCAATATTAATTATAATGGTCAAAGTGTAGACAGAGTAGATGTGACAAAATTTCTAGGAATTTTAATTGATAGCCAACTGACATGGAAGGCACAAGCAGAAGCAATCTGCAAAAAACTAAGCGCATCCGCATATGCACTTTATAATCTTAAGAAAAAAGTTAATATCAAAACAGTATTACTAGCTTATCATAGTCTCGTCGTTTCCATCTTAAGGTTTGGTATTACATATTGGGGCAACTGTACCGACAGAGAGAGTATTTTTAGGGCCCAAAAACGCTGCATACGAGCAATGTTTGGTTTGAAGGTTACAGACAGCTGTGTTCCAATGTTTAAAAGCCATAATTTATTGACATTTCCTAGTCTTTACATTTTAGAAATTGCTCTTTTTATTAAATGATAAATGATAAATGATGATAAATGACAAACGAGATATAACTTTGCGATCTCAATACAAAAATTTGTTACGCACAGGTGGCTATAGGACTGCTTTGTTGAGGAAAAGTATTTTTGGTATGGCACCGGCTATTTTTAACCACATTCCTAATAACATAAAAGAGCAACCCGCAACAATGTTAAAAAAAAAAGCTTACCGAACTTTTATTAAATAAATGTTATTACTCCGTATCGGATTTTCTAGCTGATAAATTTTAGTTGTGTATCAATGTTTGTATGCTTGATGATGAACTACATCAATGTTTGCATGCCAAAATGGTAGAATGTACAAGGATTCCCTAACATTTATGTAACCATCTTATTGTAATTACCTACATTCTGAGCCAATAAATGACTATTCTATTCTATTCTACTATTCTAATAATAAATTTAGATAATAATAAATTTCAGTACATTTGTGCCGTAAATCGTTTTAAAATTTGCTCTATATGATTTAATCTGGGATTTTTTTGTAAAATAACTAAAAAACGACATAACTCAAAAGCCACTGAATTTCGTTAGAACATTTGGTGGCTTAATTTCTTGCATTATAACCCTACTATAACGTCCTGCAAGGAATACGTCAAATTACCAGTAACCCTGTAAATAGATTGACAATTCTAGGTCAAAGTACTCTATTGGTTATGGGTTGAAAACCTATATGGTAGTTCCCGTTGACCTACAATCACGAAATTTGGCGAGAAGTAATGTCTGACAGTACATTTAAAGGAAAATATCTGAAAACCGTAAATATGTAGTTAAATAATTAAGAAAAAAGCGCCGTTTCATGGAATTGAACAGCAAAGTTAAGTTTGTCCTTAAAAAGTTTGTACGTAACCCTCGGTGCGCGAGTCCAACTCGCTCTTGGCCGGTTTTTTTATTTGTTCACCACTTCCGTAACCTCCCACTCCTTCACCTACCGCGAGTGCGTCAGCTGACGCTGGGGTCACTTATCAGTCATTAGGTTAGGTTAGGTACATTCAGTTATGGTGATGTTTTACTAAATGTTAGTATGACATGTGTTGTGCAGGTGAGCCAGGAGCGGCGCGAGGTGCAGTACGAGCGCGTGTCGTTCGGCGACGTGACGCACGCGCCGCCCGCGCTGCACTTCCACACCGGAGCGCCCCGGGTCAGTACTATATGTTGTGCAGGTGAGCCAGGAGCGGCGCGAGGTGCAGTACGAGCGCGTGTCGTTCGGCGACGTGACCTTCACATAATTATGCCATACTTTCGAATGTTTACAATTCCTAAAACGTAAATCGTGTTTCATAACTAAATGGGAATGAGCGCGACTGCTGACCATGATGTCCTGGCTTCGAATCCCAGGTCGGGCAATGTCTCATGGAATTTCTCAGTAGCAGCCGAAGAGTGAATTAGCGCCCGGTTCATATCAATCTCTTATATGGGATTTAAACATGACTAGCGCCGTACTATATTATATTTGTTGATCACAGGCGTTATGTTATGTGTTAACTGAATGGGAGTCTGCAACGAAGCCCGCCATGTCTCTATGTATGCCGAACTGCCGACACAGACTGTCCAAACAAGCTGAATAATGTAGTACCTAGTGGTTGTCAATGTTGTCTTTAGATATAGTAGTTTGATGTCTAAATATTAAACAAGAGTTCTTTTTTAAATATAATGTTTTGCTCTAGCCGGGGAAGCGAGACCTGCTACTCAACAGTCTGTTGGCGGGCGGCGCCTCGAGCAGTAAGAGCAGTAAGAGCAGTAAGAGCAGTAAGAACAGTAAGAGCAGTAAGAGCAGTAAGAACAACCCGGCCGAGCTGGAACGTCGCGAACGCGCGCGCCTGGCCGCTGTGGCCGCCTACCGCGCACTGAAGGCGGCCAACATGAAAAACAAATAAACTATCTGTTTACATTTTGGACTACTTTTTATTTGATGATGTCGTTCAAGAATTAACTCTACTTGGCCTATCCATAGATATTAACATTTATTGTCTCACGTTAGATCTAAACTATCCACATTTGCAAATGCCCTTCGAGAAGTTAAAAAGACTGACCAAAATCAAAATCAAAGCATTTATTTCAAGTAGGCTAGGGGTGCGTTTAAGTAAGCCGGTGAAATTTTCGCCGGATAAAAACTAAACTAGCGAGGTACAGTGGGCTGAAATTGAACTTACATAGACATTTTCATTAAATTTTTTGAATGGCTGTTTTTTGCGTGGATGTGCTTTGGAAGACTAAGTACATGCTTATAAACATAAAATTTATGGAAAAATATTGCAAACAGCCCTTCTTTTTTTGATTTTTTTTATGAAGCCGGCATTAAAATCTGCGATAACTCAGCTATTTCACGGTTGCGTCTTATTTTTTTGCTGGTTCCTATTTAAAAAAACGTGTTGTTAGTCCAGAGTCAAACAGACGAGAGGCTTGGACAGAGGAGAGTTTGTATAATGTGTAAGGACTACATAACTTGTAATAAAATAACCTGAGCCGCGGCTAAGGACTGGCGTGCCTTAGTCTAGGGACCTGTGAAAAAAAAAACGATTAAAAGTTATGATTCCATTAATAATACCAACCCATAACTGTCATACAGCTGGGTAAAGGCCTCTTGTCAACAGAGAAGGCACGGGCGTCACGTGGCCCCCGACGCGTGACCTCCGGTGCGTCTCCCGCGGCGGCTGGGACGAGAGATTCTCTCCCTCTCGCGTTTTGTCACCTCCTTCAGTAGCATGACTGCTTCGCAGAAGGAGGTTACAGCTTCCCATTCCGTCTCGCTCCGGACAATGGATTGAACCAGGGCCGGACGCGAGAGGTCGCCACCGCCGTACGCCGCTAAGAGGACACGCCGCGGTGCTCCGTGACCCTTAAAGACACTGCGTCTGAACTTACTTTTGAGTGCTGTGGCGTTGAATTTCCACAATTTAAATCCATTCCAATATGTATTTATAGAATACCAAATTCTAACCCTCGTATATTTTTAGAAAAATTAGAGATCATATTAAACAAAACCCGTTCTAAGACAAAAAAGAAAGTTATTATAGTGGGTGATTTTAACATTAACATTCTTAAACACTACAATACGTGAAGACTATCTGAGATTACTTCAAAATTACAACTTTCTATTGCATAAAAATCAACCGACAAGAGGAGAATCATGTTTAGACCAAATAATCAGCAACGACCCCACTGCTATAGGCAAAGTTATACCCTCAGGCTTATCAGTCCACGACACATTTCAAAAACTGTCCCTCACCGTAAACAAAAAAATAACCCCTATAATGCAATGGTATGTTCTAAAACGAGACTTCGCCAGACCACATACCTACTTAAAATAAAAAAAAAATAAGTTTATTACGTGTCAATTTGGGTAACATTGCATGTCAAGGAGTCTCCATTTAGGCATAAAAAATGCCTGTAACAAAAAGAGAAAAAAATAAAAAACAAAGCTATAAAAGTACGATAAATTGTATAAGAGTGTGTACGCATGAGTATGTTTGTGTGTGTGTGAGTGTGATAGGTACTTAAATTCATTGAATACATCAATAATCTCTCTTGGACAGAGGTATATGATCAACCTGATCTAAACAGTGCCTTTCAAATATTTCATGACACCTTCACACTGTTCTTCAATCTATGTTTTCCAGCAAAAAAAATCAAAGTTAATAAGAATCTAAAGAATCAACCCTGGATAACCAAAGGCTTCAGATTGTCTTTCAATACTAAAAGAAAGCTCAGGTATCTATACAGTTGTAAATCTTTACGTCAGTCTTATAAAACCAAATATCACACATATATAGCAAAATACAAAGTATAAACCTAGCACAGAAACTCAATAATGATCGATTATTGATGAGGTCCAAGAATATTTGTCGGGATTCCTGGAAAATAATAAAAAGTCAAGAAAGCAATCGATATAATACGCAACAAATAAACAAAATAAATTTAAACAATGAAACCATTATGGATCCTGAACTTATATCAAATACTTTTAATAATTATTTCATAGGGCTGGCAAAAAGTCAACCGCCTCATAGTAAAAAAAATATAGAACCTAGAAGAACAATAGAACCTTTTAATGCAAGCATATTCTTAACACCAGTTACAACATACGAAATCTACCAAAACATAACGTCTTTAAAAAACACCAAATCGGTAGGTTATGATAACTTACCTACTCAAATTCTAAAACAAACTGCGCATTAATAGCACCCATACTATGTCATCTCATAAACCTATCATTATCACAAGGTACTTTTCCAGACAAACTAAAAGTATCAGTTGTAAAACCGATTTTAGAGAGATAAATCAGAACCAAACAACTATAGGCCTATTGCTCTCATACCTATACTAGCCAAAATTATGGAAAAAGTTATGTCTATACGGTTAACATCTTTCCTTAATAAATTTAATATACTGAAATCTGAACAACATGGCTTTCAGAAAGGAAAGTCTACTACACTAGCTGCCTTTAAACTAATAAAAAATGTTTCGGAAAATGTTGATAAAGGCATTTAACACTTGTGCAGTGTTCTTCGATATGAGCAAAGCTTTCGATTTTGTTGATCATGAAATTTTGCTCCAAAAAGCCTACGCATACGGTCAAATCAAATCAAAAATGTTTATTTGTTAGAACATGGTACAAAATAGATGTTACAATCTTGGTTCCAGCATATCCTGCCATAATATGGCGTAGGTACAAATATTATTTTTTATACAAAAACAAAAAGGTTATAAATCACTAACTCAGAATCAGAATGAAAAATATTAAGATAATGTCAATTAAAATATTCTTAAATCAATACATGTGTTGGGGTTTTTTGTTGAAGCAAACTCCTTTGTCGTGTATGTATAAACATAAGTTTATTACGCCAACTAATCAACAACAGTAGTATTTTCTGGTAGGTAACTTAATTACTTAAATAAAAGGTTCAGTCTAGAGCATTACAAGTTTAGTCTCCAATTTTTCCCTCTTAACCTTTTCCCGCGAACGCAACTGACGTCTCCTCTCATCTGACAGTTTATTTTTTTTCAAACGTCAAATCAGAAACTAATGACTACAGATCACACCAACAAAAATGTTGCCCATAATGTCTTGTTTGATACATAAATATTTGCGCATTTAAATGGGTCTTTGGTAATAACATAACATTTAATGAATTGAATATGTTAAATAAAATCTAAGTAATCTTTACCAAATTGAAAATATTGCTAACGAGTATCACATTGAACACTATTCGTTACGTTTAATAGCTAATTTGTACTGTTTAATAACCTAACTAAACCTTTCAGTCTAACAACTCGGCCATCCGACTAACTAAATAACGAGACCTCTCGTAAAAAAAAATACTTGTAATTTTTAGAAAAAGAGAAGAAAGACAAATTAAAACATTACTTTTGACATAGTTCAGATAATCCAGATAAACTGGTTTACAGGTACATAAATACCGTCAAATTACTAAAAAATAACATACTTCCACTTAAATAGTATTTATACAAAAAAAAAATATATATAATAAAAAAATAGCTAGTATAACAATCAAAGTTGCATCACATTCTTAGTCGTAGAGCTATTGAAGATCAAACATATTGGATGTATTTTCCGTATTCTTACCATAGGACAGATACTAGAGGAGCCATGACATTGCCACCTCTGACAAGGTATCTCACTATACACATTCTTTATTTAAATTTATTTCTAGTTTGGTAAATCATTTAATATTAACATGACATGATCTTCTCATGCTACATAACAGGAGATGACCATGACGCTGCCACCTCTTGCTTGACCGCATGGTTACCAAGATCTTTTTATTAATCTCCAAGAGCACTAGGCCGGCCATGACTTCGCCCAGAGATTGTTCATGACGTTGCCAATCTCTGCAATGGAGTGTAACAAATGCTTTGGTGTAACTTTACTTTACTTAATCATAATCTTGTAACTTTACAAACAGATGTCAACTTTGGTATTAAATTATTCATTACATTCATTGGTCTTCGTCAACCTCTTCGGTTGAGGACATGTCATCATGAGCGCTACTAAAACTTAACCATGGGAACAGCTTATCTAATGCAACTATAGCTTCATAAGTTTTCCCTTTCTTTGTTAACGGAGTGTCTTCAATAACAAACCTATCGTTAGGGAGTACTTTTTTAATTCTATAGGGCCCGCGGCACTTAGCTTCCAGTTTTCTGGATTGACCATCTTGGCTAGGAATATTTCTAAGAACTCTAACTAGGTCACCAACTATAAAATCATTTCCCCGTTTCCTATGTAAGTCGTAACGAGCCTTATCTTTGTCTTGTTGTTGTGCTATTAAATCCTTCGCCGTTTCACGTAAATCTTCTAAATTACTAACATCTTTGCCTACATCATGTATAATTTCATTTAGAGTACCTAAAGATGGGTGAGTAGCCTTATAGCCAAAGAGAAGTTCCGTAGGAGTTTTCTTTGTTGTGGAGTGTGTAGTGGTATTTATACCTAATTGAATATCTGGTAAGTAATCATCCCAGTTTCCCTTAGGTTTTTCGTGAGATATAGATCCTAATGCAGCGAGGATAGTGCGGTTATACCGTTCTACCCGGCCATTTGCTCGAGGGGTAGCCACGGCGTTAAATATATGTTTTATACCTATTGACTTAGCATACTCCTGAAACTTCTTTCCCGTAAAACTCGTACCCTGGTCAGTTATGAGTCTTGTTGGTGTTCCGAAGTAGCTAATGTGTTCTTTAAGAACACGTACACTTGTAGAAGACTTTGTATCACGCACCGGTGTAATATTAATGTATTTTGTGAAGGAGTCAATAATGACAAGTATATAGCAATTCCCCCTTTTACTTCGGTTGAATGGGCCTAGATGATCTGCATGTATAGTGTGGAACGGTATCTCTGTTTTCGGGATGGGATGAAGTAAGCCAGACTTGCTTCCCGACGGGACTTTATGATGGGCGCATTCGAGACATGCATCGACATATTTTTTTATGAATCTTCGCATTTTTGGGAACCAAAAGGTGGCTTTAATCCGTTCTAGTGTCTTTTCGAACCCAAAGTGTCCAACTTCGTCGTGATTTGCCTTAAGAATTTGCCAACGCACACCTTTTGGTACCACCCATCTGAGAACGCCTGGTTCTATGATACGATACACTCTACCGTTCTTGATTTTGTAATTCTTAGTTATGTCTGCGACGTTTTCCGATTCCGGATCAGTTAGCACGTCTTTAATACGTTTAGTCTCGTCATCATTGTCCTGTACCGTTGCAATCCAGTCTTGGGAACCTACGGTTAGTATATCTAAGACACTAGTTTCACAGTCCTCATCGGGGATGGGGCACCTACTGAGTGCATCGGCATGTGCCATTCTTTCACCTGGTCTATATTCAATGGAACAGTCGAATTCTTGGAATTGAATCCACCATCTTGCTATTCGAGGTATTAAATCTCGTTTTGTTAGAGTTGTACGCAAGGAGTTGCAGTCTGTCACAATGGTGAATTTAATTCCAAGCAAATAAACGCGAAATTTATTCAGCGATGCTATTACAGCCAAAGTTTCAAGTTCGTAAGAATGAAACTTTTGTTCGTCTGTAGTGGTCTGGCGGCTGTAATAGGCGACTGGCTGAAATATACCAGTTTCCCCTTTTTGCATTAAAATGCCAGCGATACCTACTTTGCTTGCATCCGTGTGCAGTTGAGTTTCTGCTTGTGGATTGTACAAAGCAAGGATAGGCCTTTGGACCAAATTTTGCTTCAAGGTCTCAAACGCACTCTGTTCAACCTCAGTCCACCGCCATTTAGCGTCCTTCCTCAGAAGTTCCGTCAGCGGTCTCGCTATTGTTGCGAAACCCCTGACAAACCTTCTGAAGAAACTAGCCAAACCAATAAAACGGCGCACATCATGTTGACTTTGGGGTACGGGAAATTTAGAAACCGCGTCAGTTTTTAACGACCTTGGCCTGATTCCATCCGCACTTACTTCGAATCCCAAATATTCTATTCGATCAAAACAAAATTTACATTTCTCAAGTTTCAGAGTAAGTCCACCACTCTTAAGAAGCAGTAGAACTTCCTCGAGCAATTTAAAGCATTCCTCAAAGGAACGGCCTGGAATCAGAACGTCGTCCATGTATATTAGCACATGCTTATTCCTTACTTTAGCTAAAATTTTATTTATTGCTCTTTGGAACACGGAAGGAGCATTTACCAGCCCGAACGGCATACGATTGTACTCGTATTGGCCGTCTGGTGTAATGAAGGCAGTTTTTTCACGGGACTCTTCAGCTATCGGTATTTGGTAATACCCCGAGGCTAAATCAAGCGTGATGAACATAGTGTTACCAGCCAGGAGATCCAATTGATCTTCTATGCGAGGGAGTGGAAAATGCTCCTTGACAGTCTTGCTGTTTAGGGCTCTATAATCAACACAGAGTCGTTTTTCGCCGGATTTCTTTTGCACCAGAACTATAGGACTTGCATAGGGCGAAGACGACTCGCGGATAATGCCACTGGCTAACATCTCCTGAACCATTTTTTGTACTAACTGTCTATCAGTGTATGCAAGACGATAAGGCCTATAGACGACGGGTTCTGAGTCTTTTAATTTAATTTCCATCTCTACCTGAGTTGTATTTCCGAGTTCGTGCAAATTGGATGAAAAACATTCGCGGTATTTTTCCAGCAAAATGATAAGTTCAGATTTCTGCTGTCGTGTTATATTACCACACTTTATAGCTTCCTCAGTCAATTTTATGTCTAGAATATTATAAACGTTTTGTGTATTCTCAGAGTCGGCTACACGAGCACGTGTCACTATTGTATCAATGGGTATATTTAAGTCTTTGTCACTTATGTTTTGTATTATTAATGTTCCTAATCCCATATTTAAGTCATATTCACCGGGAAGTAAAACGTATTCATTACCGGGTTGTCCCCTTATCGTCCCGTGCACGTAAATTTTACCGCTGTAAGTTGTATCGGACTTGACCTTTATAGCATTGGTTGTATGTGGTTCTAGATTATATGACTGAACAGACGTTAATACAAACTTACGATTTTCTGGGACTTGACAGCGCTTAATAATTATGTCTGTATCAGTTTTTGTAATTTGTATTTGTTGACGTTCGGTGTATGTGTGTCCTAATAATACTGGGTCGTTAATCATGTCATCTGTTACAATCAAAATCTCAACATTCTCTTCTACAACACCTTGTACATCTATATTAAGAGCCCTCTTACAGTCCACTAGCGCCGCCAATCGAAAAAATGTCATAACTCGTAAATAAAATCAAAAATACAAAATATGTTCTATTATTACTGTGGAAAAGGCAATAACGTAATTGTATAACACCTTATCAACACTTGAAATACAGCTGTTTAGCTAAATCGTGCATTCAAAACATAAACGGCCGTTTTTGTTACAAATGCACGATTTAGCTAAACAGCTATATTTCAAGTGGTGATAATGTGTTATAAAATTACGTTATTGCCTTTTCTACAATAATAATAGACCACATTTTGTATTTTTGATTCTATTTACGAGTTATGACATTTTTTCGATTGGCGGCGCTAGTGGACTGTAAGAGGGCTCTTAACGAAAGCACGTCCAGTTGGCCGGTAAGGAATATTACCTAATCCCCTCGAAATAGGCAATGAATCAGTTTTCCAGACAATTCCTAGAGATATCGCGTCAGTTAGCCTAATGAGGGTGCATTCGCTTCCGAGATCAATATGGGACATCAGTGTTTTTCCATTGACTCGAATCGGAATTTTGTATTTGGCGTTAATATTATCAGTTGAATGTACCTTCATTACCGACTGGGGCTCAACATTGGTTTTTGAGGCTTGGTTTGATTTATTAGGGCAGTTATCAGCTAAATGGCCTCTTAAATTGCAACTAGTACATCTAATTGTAGGTTTGGGACAGCGAAAAAATGGATGACCAGTGTCGTTACAATTGTAACACCTAAAACCTTGTGAGTTAGGCTTTTTATCATTATCAGATTTTTGAGCAGGCTTTTTGTCCTGTCGATCAGTATTTTTATTTTTGGAATCGTTACCACTTGTTTGATTAATTTTTACACTTTTTAAGAACTTGAGCAATTGTTCAGGTTCTAAAAATTGTGCTCCTTGAGCGCCCAAGCGAACACCTCTATCATCTATGCCATAAATTAGACAGTCTACTGCATCCCGACCATATATTTTGCAACGATTCAGTAAATTAGTTTTCGCATAAAAATATTCCTCCAAAGATTCACCAAATTTGGCTCTCTTATTCAGCATTTGAGTAAGCATCTCTGCATAGTTGGTTTGTGAAGGAAAAGACTCGGTTAACTTAAGTTTCCATTCGGACCAAGAGTGTAGCAGAGAGGGGAGACCTTGATACCAAGTTTTAGCAACGCCAAAAAGTTTTGGCATTGCATAGTGGACAATTTGTTTATCTGACCAGCCATAAATCTGAGCGCATTCTTCTACCTTGTGTATCCAGGTCTCCACTGTCTGCTCATGAGACATCGGATCAAAATCAGGCACAACATTCAGTACCGGAAATCTGTCTACATCGGTGGTATTTTTATTTGTAATAACATTTAAAAGCTTCTCCACTAAATCTACATTACTTAAAGTAGTACTCCTTTTCCTACAAGGAGACTTTTCATCTGAACTTGACCTTGGTGAATGACTTCGTGCTCGATGCCTTTTCGATGACCTCTTATGAGTAGTTCCTTCTTAAATTCTCTCCTACCTCCTGCACTGTAAGGCTCCGGAGCTGTCGTCGCTCACAAGACCGCTTACTTGTCCGCTTACTCCTCATCGATCGCCGCTCTCGTGACCTGCTACGGCGCAAGGTTGGGGTCCTAGTCCTGGACCGCGTCATCACATTCCTTCCATGCTGTGTGTCATTAACATCCGCATACCTGGACTGCCTATCACAGGATTTTTGTCTGTGCTTCGGCATTACTCACAATCGTTCAGCGTTTTCACTTTAGTGGACGTGGTAAGTAGAACTTTAAGCTCTACTTAAATCCAGGCTTCTGAATTGTTGGGGTTTTTTGTTGAAGCAAACTCCTTTGTCGTGTATGTATAAACATAAGTTTATTACGCCAACTAATCAACAACAGTAGTATTTTCTGGTAGGTAACTTAATTACTTAAATAAAAGGTTCAGTCTAGAGCATTACAAGTTTAGTCTCCAATTTTTCCCTCTTAACCTTTTCCCGCGAACGCAGCTGACGTCTCCTCTCATCTGACAGTTTATTTTTTTTCAAACGTCAAATCAGAAACTAATGACTACAGATCACACCAACAAAAATGTTGCCCATAATGTCTTGTTTGATACATAAATATTTGCGCATTTAAATGGGTCTTTGGTAATAACATAACATTTAATGAATTGAATATGTTAAATAAAATCTAAGTAATCTTTAACAAAATTGAAAATATTGCTAACGAGTATCACATTGAACACTATTCGTTACGTTTAATAGCTAATTTGTACTGTTTAATAACCTAACTAAACCTTTCAGTCTAACACATGCAAGTCCAAGAATCATTAATAAATTAATAAAACTATTATGAATTCGATACATTATGCTAAGTTATTTAAATATTGAAATTGTATTGCAGTGATATAATAATTAATAATGACTATGTCATGTGATGGACTAAAGATTATTTTGCTGCATGGTCACTAACGACTTATCCTCTAAGTATTCTTGAACACTGTAATAGCTTTTTTCCAATAGCAGTCTAGACAATACCCTTTTGAATAACCGCAATGGCAAGTCTTGATTTTTGATTTGATTTGATTTAAAAGTTAATATAGACAAGACCAGAATAATTCAATTTTACAATAGAAAACAAAATAATCACAAACTAACAATATCATACAAAAACAATATCATAGCACAATCCGATAGTATAGTTTTCCTAGGAATGTCATTAGATAGTCAGATCTCATGGAAATTACACATGACAAAATCTGTAAAAAAATAAACAGGAATGTTTACGCTCTTTGGCGTCTTACACGTATATCCAGCCTAAAAACAGCTTTACAAGCTTATCATGCATATGTAGCCTCCAACCTACGATATGGTATTATATTATGGGGCGGCTCAGTAGAATTTAATAGAGTATTCTTGGCGCAAAAACAGTGCATTCGTGCACTTTGTAATGTGGATTCACTAACGTCATGCAAACCATTTTTCCACCGTCCATGTATATCCACTTCTGGACACATCTATTGGCCCACCTTGTATTTTCAGTTTCGTTTGGTTCTAGCTAAAATTTTATATTAGGTCGAGCAAAAAGTTTTAATGCAGTTTTGAACCTGGCACATTCACAATTTCATTCAATAGACTTTTTTTTGAATTTCGAACACAGAATTTAAAGAAACAAAAAACAATTTGGAGCCTGTTTGTTGATATCAAACAATCGAATACTAAGAAAACTTGGTTTTATTGGTTTACTTGGATTTAATTATTGAAAAAGTGATTGATATCTTTGGTTTTGCAACAAACATTACTTATTCTTAACATTAAGGTGAGGTTCTATCAATGATCTATGGATACTTCACCTGAAGTCGCCGCCCAAGCTGTGGCACTTATTTAGGCCGGACACAGCCAAAGAAACGTGAGTGCTCAACTTAATTTAAGTCGATCTGCGGTCCGAAATGTTTATCGGAGGTACCTAGAGACTGGCGGCTTTGTTCGTCGCCAAGGAAGGCCACGATCTCGGGTCACAACACTCTCAACTGAAAGGCAGGATCGATTCATCGTGACGACTGTTAACGACACCTTCAGAATTAAACCACCTTATTACTAGCGTAGTCTAATATATTAATAATTCAGTAATTATCGTTTTACAAACTGAACAAGATCATAAAATAAAATTGTTAGTCGACGTCTCCCTTTTTCTTCTGCCAAATGCCAAGAAGAAAACAAAACCAGTCGTCAGCCGTGCTGCTCCATTTTCAAATCGAGCAATCTGCATGGGGATTGAAAATGAGTGGAGTCGTGATTGGCTGACGTATTAAAATCTTCGGTGATTGGCTGTTGAACACAAGGACTAGTTCTATTTTTTCCAACAGACGGCGTTGAACTAAAATTGCCAACACGACCAGCTTGAGAAATCGTCACCTTACCTCCATTGAGATACAAAACCAATTTCGCGACTTCCACGGAGTATCTGTGAGCGCTCGAACTGTTCGGAGAAGGTTAAAAGAACGCGATATGGTACCACACAAGCCAGCTAACGGGCCCAAACTAACGCGAGCCCACCGAACAGCGCGCCTTCATTTCAAGATTGGAGCCGCGTACTCTTTTCTGATCAGTCTAAAATTGTGTTACATGTCAATGACGGAAGGAAGAAGGTCTACCGACGTAAGGGAGAGCGTTTCGCACAATGCTGCTTTGAAGAGAGGGTTGCTTATGGCGGTGGCTCATGGACTGTCTGGGGCGGTATATCCGGGAGCGGCAAAACTCAACTTGAGGCTGTTACAGGACCACGGCTGCCAACATTAAATGCTGAAAGGTACATTCGTGAGTGCTTAGAACCTCACGTGATACCATTCGCGGACTATGTGGGCCCAAATTTCCTTTTTATGCATGATAATGCAAGAGCCCATGCGGCCGGCATCGTCAGGGAATATCTTCGGGATGTGAACATCACAGTTATGGACTGGCCAGCCAGAAGCCCAGACATGAACCCCATTGAGCACATGTGGGACGAGCTAAAAAGACGTGTTAGGGCTCGTCAGCCAGTTGCCCAGACGATGCAGGAGTTGAAAACTGCCATAGAAGAGGAATGGGAGATGTTACCTCAAAATTTCATAGAGCGGTTGATAAACTCTATGCCTAATCGTATGAGAGCTGTGGTAGATGCCCATGGAGGCAACACGCGTTATTATTAAACCTTTATTTGATAAAACATGTTTTTTATTCAAAAATCAAGTGCCTTTAACAAGGCGCATATCCGACTTGTTAGGCGTAGCTCCATGTCGTATGGTATTCTGAATTCAAATTTAAAACAATACGATCGAAAAAAATCGTAAAATGTATCAGGTTTAAAACTGCATCAATAGTTTTTGTTCAATCTAGCAATCATATTTCGGTAGGGGCCATCGAAACCTAAACTCTAAGGTGGGCCAATAGATGTGTCCAGAAGTGTATTTGAGTCTTGTATTTTCGTCAAAACACATCAGTACCTATACAAATCGTTTGGTGAATATTGTAATTTTAATACCCGTTATCCCAATAGCTTCCCTTTGCCAAACATAAAAACTGATCTGTATAGAAGAAACTGTTACCCCATGTCTATGAAATTATTTAACAAATTACCTAATGAACTAAAAGACCTACCCCTTAGTTTATTCCGAAAAAAATTGTACTCTTGGCTGGTCACAAAATGTTTCTACACTACCCAGGAATACCTTAGTTATAAGAATAGAAAATTATTATAAAACCTCACTAAGTTCCTATTCTAGTGCAACAATAGTTAGATATTTAATTTAGTATGTTTAGTCATATCACCCACTTGGTTTTGTTTGTTATTTTAAGCTTTTATTTTATATTTCGTATACCTACCAGAAATGGTTCATATGAGGATCCTTATTGTTAGATTTGAAATGTAACAATTATTTACCATCTATTTACCCATATTATGCGAATAAATTATTTGATTTGATTTGATTTGAAACGGAGTTAGACTCGCGCACTGAGGCCGAGGGTTCCATAGAAACTTTTAGATACTTTATTTTAAAGTAGGTACAGAATGCTTGGTTGACGGTTTCGTGATGAGGTTGTTTACACCCCGTATTTTACGCTTTTCCTTTAAGTTTGTAACCTTCATAAATCCAGGTCAATGGGAAGTAAGTACCCTATAGGTTTTGATTCCCTCGTGAAATCGCAACGGCCTTATCTTTTAGTTCTGTTGACACAAGTTTGATATTATCACTTCTCCAAGTGGTAGCAGACCTGAGTTTTTGATTTTCATTTTCACCACCACGCATTCTTGAGGAAATGGGTTTTGACAGACGGACAATAAGATGAAAGGTTTCGTTTTCGCCGACCGTGGTACGAACCCCTAAAAATTAAAAAAGAAGCAAACAAGTTACAATCTTATGAGCAATTATATTCTGTAATGCAAATGTTGTTATTCTATAACAAGGCGCTCACATGTCACATACCATTTTATTTTCTAGTTAGCCTGAGCTGTCCCACTCCTGGGCAAAGGCCTCCCCCATAACGAGAAAGCCATCCAAGGGTTCTTCCCATCTTCTCTCTGATCCTCCACAACCCTGTGTAACTGTCTCAGTCTTGTGATATACGTAATAATAATAAAGCATTTATTTATCAAGTAACAAGGTCTCATTATTACACAGAAATTAAATATAATATAGCACAAATTGTTCATTCCCCATTGATTGTTCTTCCCTTTTGAAGGTAGTCAATGTGGATTATCCCGCGTGCATCCCAAAAAACAGTCGCCATAACTTTATTGGCTGACAAACCCACCTTGGCCTTCTTTGGCGCCGATTCACCCTTAGAAACCTACTGTTTTGACTGTTGTTTGGCTCTGGTGTGTTGTGATGGATCCATGTTTCGTACACTGTTACAAAACGGCGCAAAAACTCCTCCATATTGCGATTAAACAACGCCAAACCTTCCTGTGAAGTTGTTACACGATTGCGTTTGTGGTCGACTGTGACCTAACGCGGCGGAGCCATCTTGCGGAAAGCTAAGCCATGCGAGATCCCTACGGCTTCCACAATCTCTTGCACTTTCAATCTTCGGTCGGCCAACACCATATCGTGAATTTTTTCGATTGTTTCGGGTGAAGAGACCTCAACTGGGCGTCCAGGACGATCGGCATCTTCAGTGCTTGTACGGCCACAACGAAATTCAGTAAACCACTTTTTTACCATTGAAATCGATGGTTCAGAGTCCCCATAGTATTTATCAAGCGTAGCCTTGGTCTCGGTAATGGTTTTTTTTTCGCAAAAAATAATGCTTAATAAGCACACGAAATTCACTTTTTTCCATTTTTTCCTCAAATTACTGGGTAGTCTGATAAAGATAGCTGTCAAACACAAACTGACGCAGCAAGTTCAAATTTTGACAGGAGTCAACTGACAGATGCCTGTTGACAGGAGTAGTGTTGCTTTTTCAGTAAAGAGGTCAGAAATCGAAGTATATTATTGTACCATGTATGGCTCCACTTTTCCGTACAGAAAATTCTGCAGTTCTGAAAAAATGGCTTATTTCACATAGCTTTTATTCCATAACTGAATTTCTCAAAAAATCCAATTGTCCAATTGTTACCATTACGGGAATGTTTTGTATTGTCAGATTTCATATATTATAATAATACTAGCTGACCCGCGCAACTTCGTCTGCGTAAGACGAACCAACAGTTCCTAAAATTAGCGCGTTTAACCAACCTAACAAACAAACTCTACAGCTTTATAATATTAGTACATTGAAGTAAGTAACAATTTATTTTTTCTCGAATAGGTTTACATTAAACGCCAAAATATTCAACTTATGTTTTTCCAAGTAAGGACTCTTCCCTCGACAGCCTTACGTTTCTATCTTTGGACACTCGACAATATCATACTCCAGCTAGGTCGAAAGTTCTCATCAATCGGCATGACATGAGCCGAGACACGTGAACGCTGCTTCAAACTGTTGCGGACCTCTCGCATCTTCTCCAAAGTCAGACCTTCAATGGTAGTCATACTCCAGGCAGGTCAACACAATACGATGTAGATGCTGTAAACTCTTGAAAACCTATTGCAAATTCTTTTCGTCTCCAAGCCTCCATCATGAGACCATCGATGACAATCATATTCTAGCTATTTCTAAAGTTCTCATCAAGGTGCATTAAGTGAGCCCAATGACAATATAGCTGCTGTTAACTGTTGAGGATCTCTTGCTACTACCTTCAGTCTCCATTGTTAGACCATCGATGACAGTCATGCTCCAGCTAGGTTTAAAGTTCTTATCAAGATGCACGAAATGAGCCTTAAACACGATAGAGCAAATTTGAAGTGTTGCGGACCTCTTGTGACTGCCTTTCGTTTCCATCGTCAGATCTCCGATAATACTCATACTCTAGCTAGGTCTTAAGTTTGTACTGTGTAAGTTGATCACAGTCAAACTTCAGACAGGTCTAAAGTTGTAGAAAAGGTTTATGAAATAAGCCCCAAAACGATCTTCTTCTTTATCGTGTGGTTAGTGCCTAACCTGTTGTCAGAGTTTTTATGCCGCCCAAGGTCCTTTGTCTTGGCTTTACATGCCGTCGAGAAATAACTCTCAGGCATGCTGTGGTTTTCTCACGATGTCTTTCTTCACCGAAGCAAGCGATCTTTCCTTCCTTATCGTGTTGTTGCCTAACCTGGTGTAAGAGTTTTTATGCTGCCCATGGGCCTCTGACTTGGCTTAACATGCCAAATTTTAATGTCTCTCAGGCATGTTGGTTTCCTCACGATGTTTCAGCAAGCGATGATTATACAATACGCACATGAATTCGAACACAACTATTTTCAATAAAAAATGGGACAAACTTTGCTAAACACGCTTTTCAATCAAAATAGTCATGAAAATCGAACTTCTCTGGAAATAGTTATGCGTCATCATCATCATCATCCATTGTCCGACTTCACCGACTGCTGGGTACAGGCCTCTCTTTGTTTGTGCCAAGCTTCACGCTCTCGTGCCAGTCTCATCCAGGATATTCCCGCAATGGCAACAATATCGTCTGCTATATCTCACCGCTAGACGACCAAAACTTCTGTTTGGATTTCTAGAATGCCACTTGGTCACTGCTTTACTCCACCTGACATCACCGCGCCTTGCTAGGTGTCCTGCCCTACTCCATTTGAACTATCATCATTCATCATTATTTCAGCCGAAAGACGTCCACTGCCGGACAAAGGCCTATCAAGTGTCGCCACATTGACCGGTCTCGTGCGACTTCATCATTCGGTCATTTGAGTATTGCTCAGGCATAATATAGATATCTACATAAAGAAAAACAGGCGTTGAATTGAGAATTTCTTCCAATAAACCAAACTTGAGACATCTGACACGGGAGAAGTCATTCCCAGAGTGGAAGAAGTAAGTTGATGATTTCAAATCGTAAAAAAAAAAGACATCTGACACGGGCGAATGCCAGTATCATTCTTTCACGGAAAATCATTACACCGTGATTCAGAAAATGGAGTCAAATGAACAACGCCATTTATAGAGCACGAAGTTAAACTGCTAAAACATATGCATGGAAAGCGGTCGAACGGACACTCCTGGCTTTGTAGATTTTTAAAGCAGGGTCATGTTGACTATTCTCTTCTTCTCTATCTTGTGATTTTAATTAATAAGTACCATTTTGGTTTTATAGATGTCATTGCATGTATCCTTAGATCATGATGATAAGTTCTCCTTAAAAACTTTAAAGTCATATATCTTTTGATGGAGAGCACCGATTGCAAGGAAACAAAAATCAAAACTTTCTCTAAGTTATGCACAATAATAATTTGTGCATTAAATCAAACCATATTGGTTTTATAATTAACACGTAAAAGGGCTACGCAGAGACACACAGATACAGACGAAAATTTAAGAAATAGTAGAAAAAGGGTTCTGTGTGAGATCCTTTAACAGTTTAAGTGCCATGTTTACAGATTTATTATTTGAAATAAATTATTCCCAAACTGTCGTTTAAGTGTTAAAAAAAAGTATGTGTATAACAATGATTTGGAAATATGTAAGTTTAAAAAAAAACAAAATACTTTGTTACAAAAAGTGAAAACCGGGTGGTTTTTGAACGTGCGAACCAAAGTTATCATCGGAAATCTTACAGAAATACACAAAAACTTTTTTACAAAAAATAAAACCGACTTCAGAGAAAACAAAAAAGTGAAAAATAACTTCAGAAAAAACGCTTCAGAAGTCGGTGACCTTTGTTTGATTGATTTAGTTTTATTGTCACCGACTTCTGAAGCGTTTTTTCTGAAGTTATTTTTCACTTTTTTGTATTCTCTGAAGTCGGTTTTATTTTTTGTAAAAAAGTTTTTATTTTTCGCTTTTTAGTTGTTCACATGTGCTTACCCCTTCACAGCGTACCGGCGTGGTCGTAGGTTATGAACTGGTGTAAACAATAGACAGACATGAGATTTCAGCAATCACAGTACATTTGCTATCATTTATTGAGGAGTTCCGTTGCATATCTCCGAAGTTCTTCATCAGATCTTCATCAAATTGAAATAAGAGCACTTCGAGAAAGTACACTTCCGAAAACTACCCAAATCGCTTCTAGTGTGCCTATAAAATGTGAAGAATTCTCTCAATTTCTCCAGAATCCCATCATCGGATACTGATTTGATGATTATGAGACCACACAGGAAGCACCAACTTTCAAATAAAAGAAGAACCATCAAAATCGGTTCACCCGGTCGAAAGTACTGAGGTAACAAAAATTTTCGAAATCTGGGTGTATTTACACATGTGCGTACCCCCTCAGAGCATACAGGCGTGATGTTACGTCATGAAATAGTATAAACAATGAACCTACAAGCGATTGTTGCAATTACTGCAGATTTGCTGTGTATTTTTGAATAGTTCCGTTGTATATCTCCGAAGATCAGCATCAGGTCTTCAGCAAATTAAAATGGGACCAAACGGGAAGCACCAGCTTTCAAACAAAAAAAGAACCATCAAAATCGGTTCACCCAGTCGAAAGTTCTGAGGTAACAAACACAAAAAAAAAAAAAAAAAATACAGACGAATTGAGAACCTCCTCTTTTTGGAAGTCGGTTGAAAATCAAAAAGTATTTTTTGTCTGTACTGAGGCTTGACCTTGCGAGTCACTGTTCGAAAGGTGGTTGCCGTCACCGACGGGCTATTTGTTCTCGTGACAATTTGTCTAAAATAGTTATTCTATTACAATGCATGTTATGACAGTTGTCAGTTGTCAAACAGTTGAAAACTATAGACGAAATGCAATATTGCTCACCCCCGTAAGTAATTAGCGTGATAATATATAGCCTATGTCCTTCGCTGGGTTGAAATACATCTCCTTGCCAAATTTCATTACGATCCGATCAGCCGTTTTGTCGTGAAAAGGTAGCAGACAGACAGACAAACAGAGTTACTTTCGCATTTATATAATGGTATGGATGTTGTGTTTGTATTTTTTTTTGGTTTTTAGGTTCGTAGGTACTTTTAATTTTTTTGTTTGTTTGTTTTTTTATATATTTTGTTGTTTTTGTGTTGAGTAAAATTAAAACACACTGGTCTTAGTTAGTTGTTGTGTTTGTATATTAATCTTGTCGCAATCAATGCGGTACTGGACTGTCAGGACCAAATATGCTGCTGCGTCCAACGACACCAACGACGTTGCTTTATGTGTCCCGACTGCATCACTCCACGAAGGTTGAGGAGATCGTTGAGTACATGAATGTGAAGACCAGCTGGCCCTTGAGGGTCAAGAAGTTGGAGCCGCGTCACAACGTTGTTGTATTGTTCTAGGAAAAGAATTACGAAAGAAATGGAAGAACATTAGATAATTTCGTGAAACTGTTTTAGACTTTCACGGTTTTTCACTACACTTAAAGTACTTACGGGATTATATCCGTGATTTTCTTGTGGTTGGTAAATCGGGTGCTCGAAAAACCACAAGAAAATCACGGATATAATCCCGTAAGTACTTTAACCCTTTATAAGGCAGAGGGAACTAGGACAGTTACAAATTTAAACTAAACGGATTTTGTAAGCCAATATGTTATGAATGCCCTAAGTATTTTTTTCGAAGGGAAATTTTTGGAAAATTTGGTGGCAATATAGTTGCCGCTGCCTGTAAAAGACTATGAAAATTAAAATAAGCTTTATTTTTACTGCAACTTTTTATTTCTTTTCATGGTAAATTTCAAAACAAGGTACCACACAGAGTGGAACCTTGCATCTGGATCATCTAGTGCATTTTCTATGTCGTCATCAGACATATTTTCGGCATTTTCACCTGAAGTAAACATGTAATATTATTACCTGCACGGGCAGTGGCAAATATATTGCCACCAGTTAAATACAAAATTTTATCAAAATAATAAATGTAATTTTACAAAATATTACTCGATCGTGTAAGTTACATACGTATTTATTGAAATAAATGCAAACTCTTGCCAGTTTCCCACAAGATTTTATAGCTTGAGCTAGATTTGTTACACGTTACACAAAATCACCGGCTTTTACCCTTCAAAGTTTGAAAAGTGTCAATTGAATTTGACAATTCCCACAGAACAAAAAAATATACGTTGACAGGACATCTCAAGCTTGCCAGTAAGTAAAACATAAATACCAAAATAATAAAAGGTTGCCCGAAAAAAAAATCTAATGTTGGTGGCAATATAGTGGCCACTACCTTAAAAAGGGTTAGTGTAATTTCGTGAAAGCTCTAAAGGACAATGTTACCAGGAGTGGGTCAGCGGCTAAGAAAAAGACTCAATACATATTTTACAATCAATAATTTAATGTTTTTGAAGGACACAGTATCTATCAATGAAACTGATTCAAGCATGCAAAGGCAAGAAAATGAAACAGAAAACGTAGCTGACCCAGTCGTAGTACCACCGCCAAAACGAAAAAAAAAGAAAAAAATACAGAAGATGATATAGGAGTTGAATTGATTAACGTCTTAAATAAGAATGTAGAGTTGAAAAAGGCGGAAGAAGATGAAGATAGACTTTTCTTTATGTCGTTGGTTAGTGAAATAAAAAAAAGTGCCTGAACATATACGCCTACGTACAAAATCTCAAATAATGCAAGTCATTACTGAAGCCCAAACGTCTGGATACAACTACTGTAACTCTACTTGGGATTACGTACGACCATTTAACTACAACCAAGAGCCATCCCAAGGATATCAGACACCATTATTTGCTAGAAATAATAACCCACCACCACCGCCCTCAGTTCCACGGAGGTTCGATCAGTCAGCCTATTTATTCTCGTAATGTGAAATTCCTTCGTGGAACCTTTTTTTTTTTGAAAAAAAAAAAACCGTAATGAATGCGCGATGACCGCTGGGCAAAGGTCTCCACACGATGGCTGC
This sequence comes from Xestia c-nigrum, assembly GCA_916618015.1. Lineage (NCBI taxonomy): Eukaryota > Metazoa > Arthropoda > Insecta > Lepidoptera > Noctuidae > Xestia > Xestia c-nigrum. The sequence continues at coordinate 26,560,297 of OU745249.1, forward strand.
CGGAAGACGGACAGCGCCGCCGAGGCCGACCCAGAAAAAGGTGGCGAGACGATTTGGACGCGCATCATGAGGGTTGGTCCGAGGCGTCACAGGAAATGAGCACATGGAAAGAAATGGGGGAGGCCTTTTCCCAGCATTGGGACAGTACAGGCTAAATCAAAAAAATAAAAAAAAATACGCACGGTGCTATAAAAAGGGGGAGTGCGGTAAAATGGTTGGGTACTTAGATGAGACTACCTATTTTACCGCACGGTCCGTAAAATTCAAACACGTTATATTACAATATAACGTGTTTCTCTCTAGCGATATTGTAAACTCTCGAATTATTGTTAACTGAACATACGGAAGTATCTCTGCCTCCATAATCGGGACTTAGGGCACCCCCCCGTTAGGTTAGTTAGGTTCCTTTAAACCCTGCACTCGGAAATAGGGGCCCCGCGAAGCGGGGCTCCGTCGACTACGCTTTTTAGAGGGAATATAAAGTGTTTTAAGGTTATGTTATATTAATCGGTATTTCTCAGGAATGGTGCATTATCTTTTCATGATAGTTGTGCCACTGGGCAAGGGGGACCCCTCCTTCCCTCCACACCGCGTAAGTTGACTACCATCGCATGCATTTCACGAAAAGTAATGCGTTTTGTTGTAAGCAGTATGTTCATTTGACAATAATACGAGACTTTACAATATCGCTAGAGATATTGTAACTTCTCGTATTATACAATATAACGTATTTGACAATTTTACGGTGACATATACATGTACAACTATATTACATCTATTATTATTATTATTTATTTTATAATATTGCTATTACAGTGTTTAATTGCTTTTTAATCCCATTGTAAAACTAAAATCAAAAGTTAGTATATTACTGGTCCCGATTATGGGGGCAGAGATACTTCCGTATGTTCAGTTGACAATAATTCAAGACATTAAATATCGCGAGAAAAAACACGTTATATTGTAATATAACGTGTTTGACAATTTTACGGTGACATATACATTGGCGACACTGGGAGTCTGCGCCCATGTAATGACTATTTTGTAGTATCTTGGTTGGGTGAGGTACTCGTATGAAGACGTGTTTAGCCACCCAGCGCATTTTTTAGATGATATTTTTCTAGATATAGAACAGGAATAAATACTTTTTTTTCTTTTTTTTTCTTTACACCTTCCTTGTAACAATAGAGCAAATGAATTTAGAATGTTACAGATGTTCATTTGCGTGCGTCTTGCAACTTCTTTGTCTTGTCTCGACTGGATGGAAACTACTTGACCCAGGTAGATGTATTGCATGGATACCTATAGGTCGCGCGGGCGATGGTCATGTGTGATTGATGCTCTTCAATGCTTTGTTTCTGTTGAAAGTCAAACAACTTGTCATACGGGCACTTTCCTTGCTATTTCAAGGTTTTGGATTCGGTATTTACATATTTCATAGATCTTTGCAGAGCATGATTTATAGAATCTCAATTCCTATTCCAGTAGATTTATATAATTATAGTCGACACTTATAAATTCTAGTGGTCAAGTTTGAATGTAGAGGGGTAGCCTAGATAATCGATTCCAAAAATCTGAAAACTGGCTCTTACCACTGCACTGGGATCAACACGCAACGTATTTCACACTTGTGGTTTTTTTTTTCAATTATCACAACTATTTAGTCTGGTAATAATAATTCTCCAGATAACTAAGTATAACCACCAAAGTCCAAATTGTTTAAATATCGGTGACAGTAATTTCTCGAATTCGAACCCAAAACACGCATCTCTGATTTTTCAGAATCATGTGCGTATTGTAGGTAGTACTTACAGTTCAAAGTGGAGAAAGTTTGTTTTTGTAGTTTAAGGCGATATTAACACACGAGCCGTAAGGCGAGGGTGGGTTTGAGAGATATTTTGACTCGAATGGCGTAGTGGTAGTGACGCTGCCTTACGTTCTTAGGGTCCTGGGTTCGAATCCCGGTAGGAGCAAATGTTTGTGTGTTGAGCATGGACATTTGTTTCCGAGTCATGGATGTTTATATGTATAATAAGTATGTATTCACTTACAAAAAATTATATATTATGTAGTATATCAACTATCTAGTGTCCACGACACAAGCTTTGCTTAGTGTGGTACTAGGTGGTGCTGTGTGTTAATGTCAGCGATATTTATTTATTTATTATTTATTTATTTCTTGACGGCAGGTGTATAAATCGGTTTCACTCGCGTGTTTCTTAAGTTGGTGTTTATTAAATGAGATTTAGTGTGAAAGTTAATGTTCCAGGAAAACAGCAATAAAAATACCATCCTGAAACACCTCAAACTCAAATGGGAATAGTTCTCCCACTGCCATGACTTCACAGGTGGTTCCGTAGGTGCCATGGTAAGACATTTCAGTAACGTATTTACGCATCGAACAATAAACAGCTCCTGACCGCTCCTGGGTGAAAGGTTGAAACCTTTCCTAGTTGTAAGACACGTGGCGCAACACAATGCTGGCTCGAACACGTGGCCCAGACAGGCGCATTACTTTGTGTAATTTATTTCATCACCATTGCTGTCAAAACGGTGAAGGAAAACATCGTGAGGAAACCGGCATGTCCTAGAACCAAAAATTCGAAGACATGTGACATCTGCCAAACCGCACTGGGCCCGCGTGGTGGATTTGCCCATACGCAAAATATGCGCTTTGAAATTTAAATATTGGGTGCCAGAGCTCATCGTAAACACTCTTTTCCCTAGTTGTACGCTGCATAGTGCTTAGATAAGTGTTTCGTGTACAATTATTGAAGGTAATAAATATATATATCTTAATATATATAAATCTCGTGTCACAATGTTTGTCCTCAATGGACTCCTAAACCACTTCACCGATTATAATAAAATTCGCAGACCATGTGCAGTTCGATCCAACTTGAGAGATAGGATAGTTTAAATCTCAATTTATGAGACGCAGACGAAGTTGCGCCGGTCAGCTAGTATATATATAGAATAGTAATAAAAGACCTCCATCATACTACTCCTCACGATGCTATCGTAGAAGAATTGGAAAAATCGGGTAACAAGGTTAGGGGAGAAATCATCAACCACCGCTATGGAGCAGAGAAAATTCCTACCTCTACATTTTTCGTAAAGAACACCGGTCAATCCTCGAACAAATTTTTGTTGATATTTTATTTTAGCGTCTGCCCATGAAAATTATATAAAAGTATAGAGTTTGAATTCCTGAAGAGTTTTGTCTTCAGTCATATTTTTCTAGGAAGTCAGGATTTAAAGATATTCCAGTTTGAAGTTTTAGAGGTTATATCTTGTTAACAACAGACTATTCGAAAAATAAATCTAAAAATACCTTAACTCACTTTAAATACATTAATATAAATGCATTTATTTACAACTAGCTGCGCCACGCGAAGTTTAGAAGAATATAAGGATAGTGGGAGAATAGTTTAAGGACTCCGTATTCAGAATATTAAGTCCAACCGACGTCCGTAGGTCTGCCACATGGCTCACATGGTCACACGAGACATAATTAGGTACTTACCTACTTAAATAAATGATCAGAAGAATATTTATTTAATTACCTTAGTCAACTATCTATAGGGCAGTTAGTTAGAGATATATTTTGATAAATAAGTCGCCAACCCGTCTTGAGCAAGCGTGGAGATCAATGTTCGTGCCTTCTCTGTTGAGAAAAGGCCTTTGCCCTGCAGTGGGACAGTAATAGGCTGGTATTATTATTATTATTATTTTTCATGGTGAATATTAAACTTACTTTTAAAATCAATTCTGTGAAAGTAGAGATAAAATGGGATATGTGTTGTGCTTAGTCATTTAAAAAATAAAACAATTCTGTTAAAACCATAAAGTAATTTATTCTGTCAATTCTTATTATTGCCTACCCTAGCTCTAAATCACAGCCTGCATTCGATTCTTCATTAATCTGATCAGGTTTTTGACAGTGCCTTGAGGAATTCTGTCCCACCCGTCTGTTAACGCGGCCTTCAATGCTTTTATCAATCAATCATTTCATTTTCAGGCATCTTAAGGCCCATAGATAAGATACACAACATTACATTACAACTTAGAAATATACACAACAAAATATAACTTATAAACTATGAACACATGAAGTGACGGCGTCGTGTCACGTAGCCTGCCGCGAAAACGTCGGTAGACAACAACCTTCGGCCAAAACTCTTCCTTGAGAAACTTGTCGAGAAATTGTGTCGGAACTCGCACCACAAACGACTTGAAGTTGGTGTTATGACGCGACTCCAACTTCTCGACCCTCAAGGTCCAGCTGGTCTTCATCTTCATGTACTCTACGACCTACTCAACCTTCGTGGAGTGATGCAGTCGGGACACATAAAGCAACGTCATAGTTGGTATTGCTGGACGCAGCAGCATATTTGGTACTGACAGTCCAGTACCGCATTGATTGCGACAAGTAGGCTTTTTCTTCTTCTTCTGAACTAAGGTGAAGCCGTCCTCATCACACTTCTGCTTGGCTGGACAGCGCTGTACCGGATTCCTCGGAAGGGTATCTCAGCGACGGTTCTATTTTCCCCTTTCTGCTGCTTAGGTTGTTTTGCAGCTGAATCATTTTATGGTTGAAGGGACTGAATTTCTGCCCAGGACCCTACTCTTGAGCTCGTCCCATAAGCGTTCGATATCAGTATCAACAATACAATACACACTTTATTATTATTCTATGTACCTATTATGAAAAGACAATTCGTGACACAATACAATGATGTATGTGATGGAAGGCCATAACTCTATTTAAGGCTTTTCACGGCCGATAAGGCCTCAAATGAAGATGCGGATTTCAACAAGTATGCAAACTATTCGTAGAAAACATCGTTTTTGAGGTCAAACGCCCTTCTATCTAAGTGTATCTGGTGGCTACTGGCTCATTTACATTAGGTCGGTTTGAGGTCGGTCACCGAAGGCGGCGGCCGCATTCGGTTTAACTGAAACGCTCACCTAAATTGAGTTGTTTACATTGGTCGGTTAACCGAATTCGGCGACTTGATTGGCGACGGGCGGGGCACGGCGCACTCGACACCAACAACGGGCTCGACCGAATACGGCCAAACCGAATACGGCCAAACGAATACCTGTTTATATTAGTCGGTGACCGAATACGGCCTGCAGCCGAATACGGTCTAACCGACTTAATGTAAATGCGCCATACGGGCGACTTATACAGAATTTCTTGCTGAATTCGAATCAATGTTTAACTGAGATTTGGCAAAAATGTTAGTTACGGCCTTTCACCGTATGACGGTACAGCGCATGTCATTAAGCAGGTTGACAAATAAAATGTCATGTTTTTTTTTTGTTGGATATGACATTAAAGGTGGACACACACTTATCAATAATAAAATAAAAAAAAACATGAAATATTTTTTTCTCATACGTATGACGTCATCTATTCGTACGATTCGACGCGGATAAGTGTGCTAGGTTTTATAATATTTCATACAAGTTATTCTAAAATTCGATTCTTTCGGCGCGGTCGATTGTTTCGACGCGGATAAGTGTGCGTTCACCTTAAAAGTATATCTTAGCCAAAAGCCATGAAGTCAATCCAGGAAGAAAAAAAGTAAGTCATGATCATTTTTCTCATTCATCATTATTCTAGTCAATTGAGCTCATAATAATGAGGAACTTTTTTAGAGACTTCGTTAGACCTTAAGTTTGATTTGATAAATCTTAGTAAATTATTTCGTAGGCATCTATCACGGTGACATACGTAGACGCTCAATAATTTCATCAACAATTGATTCGCCCTGGTTCTTTGGAACCCAGCCCAAACGTTAAACTAGTTAAAAATATCCAGTATATCCATCACCAACGCATCAAAATCGAAGACCCACGCAAAACAAAGACTATAGTACAATGTCAAAGATGCCAACAATATGGCCACTGTAAAAACAACTGCATGAGGCCATACAGATGTGTCAAATGTGGGGAGGGCCACAAAACCTCAGATTGCCCCTAAAAAGATAGAAATACACCCGCCAAATGTGCCCTCTGCTCTTTAATTGCTAATTACAAAGGTTGACAAGTTTACAAAGAAATACTATCTAGAAAAATGAAACCAGGAAGTTTTCCAACCGGCAAACTTCCTACTGACATACCACGCATCGACACAACCCCAGAAAGTTCCACCCTACCCCAACGAAACACCCATCGCAAATCAGAACAAAGCTACTAGGATACAGTCGCTGGACGTACCAACGATCGGCCACGAGACAACGCCACTACATCTCGTCACATAGACAACCCTCAACAAAACGTATCCGTTATGGAACAACTCTTGATCAAACAAAATGAAAAAATCGACCTACTCCTACAACAAATAAGTACCCTAATGGGTCTTTTAGCGGCTGTTATTACAATACTAGCACCATAAAATAATGACTCCTTTAAGAATTGCAACCTGGAACATCAATCGATTGGCTCCCAATATCCAAGAACTGGAGACTTTAATAAAAGCAAACAAACCAGACGTGGTACTAATTTCAGAACCACATAGCACGTCTCGAAGCTCGTTCCGCATTAAGGGCTTCAACATTTACCATACTCCCCATCCCGACGGTAGTGCGCACCAAAGAAACTACCGGATCTCCTGGACTTCTTCATAAGTAAGGGCATAGACAGTTTACACACTACAATAGAATCGAACCTAGACGGATCATCGGATCACACACCGGCGATCCTCACTATTAGCACTAGTGAGCTTACTCGAGGAATGACCGAGTCTCTGCCAAATAGCCGAACTGACGCACGGTTTCAAGAATTACCTCATTGACAACTTTACTTCTACTTTACCTTTAATGGATAAAAATGACGTAGATAACGCCTGCCGATATCTCACAAATGCCATTCAAATAGCTGCCTGGATTAACACACCCTCTCGATCCAGAGGTTCGACCAACCACTCTCATCCGCCGGATATCATGCAAAGAATCCTAGAAAAACGTAGACTTAGAAGAATTTGGCATCAGACCCGTCATCCGCTTGATAAACTCCACTTTAACAAGGCAGCTAAAGAATTAAAGTCTATAGTCCAGGAATGTATTAATTCAACGGTGGCAACATACCTACAGATGATGTCACCTACGGGAGTGGGTGCACACTCGCTCTGGAAGGCAACCAAAAACCTAGTTAAACCTCAAGAGTTATCCCCCAATTAGGTCACAAGCTTCCTGGGCAAGAACTGACTTGGAAAAAGCCGAAGTATTTGCAATGCATTTGAATTCTGTATTCAAACCCAACGAGAGCATTGCAGATGAGCGACATATTGATGCAATATTAGAACAAGATCTGCAGATGTGTCTGCCCACTAAGCCAACAACACCTAAAGAAATTGCGAAGGAAATCGGACAGATCAACTCGAAAAAAGCCCCCGGATTTGACCTGATCACACCTTCAATACTTAAAAATCTTCCCAGAAAATGCATTGCCTTCTTGGCTAGTCTGTTCAACGCAATCTTTCGAACATCTCACTTTCCTGATCTTTGGAAAATCTCTGAAGTTGTCATGATCCACAAATTGGGCAAACCAGAACATGAAGCGTCGTCGTATCGGCCGATAAGCTTACTGGCAAAAGTGAAGACAAAACTTCCACACTCAATGTTCCTGCTCATCCGGTCGTACTTATCCGAACGCTGCTTCCGAGTTAAACAGGGCGAAGCACGATCAAGATTGTTTGAAGTGGAAGCTGGAGTACCACAGGGTTCTGTTCTTGGCCCTGTGTTGTATAACATTTTTACATCAGATTTACCCATAGTAGACGACATAACAGTTGCAACATATGCTGACGACATAGCCTACTTATCAGTTGACGACAACCCAGAAATGCCCAGCAACAAACTGCAAAATCAGACAAGTCGTAGTAAGTTAGACGAGACACATAAATGGCTCTGTAAGTGGCGGATACGCGCCAGTGCATCCAAGTCTAACCATATCACCTTCACACTCAGGCACGGAAACACCCCTCCTGTTAGACTTGGACCCGATACCATACCACACACAGATTGTGTTAAATATCTTGGCTTCCATTTAGATAGGCGCCTAACATGGAAGCATCACATTAAACAGAAAAGGTAGGAGATAAACCATAAATTCCGCAACCTTTATTGACTCATGGGAAGAAACTCTGTACTCTCTGTAGACAACAAGCTACTCATCTACAAGTCGGTCCTTAAACCAATATGGACGTACGGAATCCAATTGTGGGGCGTAGCCAGCAAATCTTACATTCTCCATCTGCAAAGGGTTCAAAACGGAATATTAAGAGCCATAGTAAATGCACCTTGGTTTGCTCGGAATAGCGAAATTTACGACTTCCTGCAGGTGCCGCTCGTAAACTCTGAAATTGAGCGGTACAAATCCCAACACATGGTTCGCCTAACCATGCACCCAAACCCACTAGTGACTGAACTGCTAAACCCGACAGCGGTGGTGAAAAGGCTGAGAGGAACCACCTTCTATAAGTGGGAGGCGCAGCACTGGCTGCTCCACCACAACGCCATGTAGCTTGTAACAAATTCGCTTATGGTCTGACGACCGATTGCAAATATAATACATGTCAGATTCTTTCTTTTTTTATTATACACAATGTATAATAAAAAAAGAAAGAATCTTAAAATTTCGCGCCAATGCCTTTTTTATTTCTTCATAGCTGGGGCCTAATTCTGCTATTTTAATAAATTCGTCACTCCAACACGATTCCATTCTCACCCCATTGTCATTTTGCTTAAAGTTCGTAATCTGCTAAATTCACAATGGTCGGTCGACGGTCTCGTAATAAAATGTGTTTTAATGGCATTTTCGTATTGCCATTATTATAAAACCATTAGTACAAATGGTTTTCGAAATCTACTACTAAATCCAAACATTTATTCATGCCAGATTTCATGTACGAGATTAATATTGACATTTCTTTCAATGGAGTGTCAGTGGTTGTTCATTGGGAAGTCATAATGACGCCATTATATTAGTAGATTACCAAACTTGTCAAAACTTGACAGAACTTGATCATTGTGACTTCAATGATCGCCTATTCTGACAATATCGTAATAGCAGAATCGAGGCCCTGGAATGCAACGCACACATCCTGCCAAAGAGTTCGGCGTTCGGCGCGTTTGGTTCCATTTTTTTTTTTTTTTTTTTTTATGGAACAGTATTAAGTAAATTATTTATGAATAATGAGTAAAGACTTTGCGTTTTCGAACACCGACGACGAAATTAAAAAAAAAATTATTATAACGGTATCGGAAGATATGTTTGGGCAACACCTGTCGAGATTTATCCAGAGGGCTCAATTCATAATTAAAAAAGGTGTGCAACTGTGAACATTGACATGTTGTATTAATTTTGGTGTTTTTATTTTTACTGGGTAATTTTACTTATTTTCAACCGACTTCCAAAAAGAGGAGGTTATCAATTCGTCTGTATTTTTATTTTTTTATTTTTTTGTGTTTGTTACCTCAGAACTTTCGACTGGGTGATCCAATTTTGATGATTCTTTTTTTATTTGAAAGCTGGTGCTTCTCGTTTGGTCCCATTTTAATTTGCTGAAGATCTGATGCTGATCTTCCGAGATACACAATGGAACTCTTCAAAAATAGACGGCAAATCTGCAGTAATTGCTGCAATCGCTTGTAGGTTCATTGTTCATACTATAACATCATGACGTAACATCACGCCTGTATGCTCTGAGGGGGTACGCAGATGTGTACAATACTCCCAGATTTCGACAATGTTTGTTGCCTCTGAACTTTCAACTGGGTAAACCGATTTTAATTATTCTTTTTTTTATTTGAAAGCTGGTGCTTTCCGTGTGGTCCCATTTCAATTTGGTTAAGATCTGACGCTGATCTTCGGAGATATAAATGGAACTCTTCAAAAATACACGGCAAAGCTGCAGTAATTGCTGCAATCGCTTGGTTGTTTATTGTTTATGTAACATAGTGACGTAACGTCACGCCTGTATGCTCTGAGGGAGTACGCAGAAGTGTACAATACACCCAGATTTCGACAGTTGGATGTGTTAAGTTCCATTTAATGGGATCCTGGAGAAATAGAGGGAATTCCTTAAATTTTATAGGCACACCAGAAGCGATTTGAGTAGTTTTCGGAAGAGTACGTTCTTGGAGTGATTCCATTTCAATTTGGTAAAGATCTGATGAAGAACTTCGGAAGATAGGCGACGGGAACTCCTCAATAAATGATAGCAAATGTACTGGGATCGCTGAAATCTCATGTCTCTCTATTGTTTACACCAGTTCATAACAAAAAATTACGCCGTTACGCTGTGAAAGGGTAAGCACATACGAACCACTAAAAAGTGAAAAATAAAAATAAAAAAAGTTTTTTTATACTCATAATGTGTATTTTTCTATTATATGTGTTCAAAAATGTGTTCTATAATGTTTGGCTTATAGCATCGTATTGGAATAGTCTGTGTGTATAATTGGTGGTAAATAAATAAATTTCTCGTGGCTAAATAACGTTAGCGGCTCGGGTCGATCTTTAGGTTAAGCCATGCTTGCCTAGGTTGGTCTGTGGATGGCCACACTTACTTACCGAGTTTCCTCCGTGCCTCGGAAAGCACGTTAAGCAGGTGGTCCCGGCTGTTATTTGTCCATCTTTGACAGTCGTTACAGGTAGTCAGTGGCCCAAAGAGGCTGACACCAAGTGGTATCGTATTTCTCAGTATTAACTGGGTTGTGGAGGTCATGGAGCGACTGTCTGTCGCTCCATGTAAAATACTAGTATTCAGCTACATCCGGTTAGACTGGAAGCCGACCCCAACACAAAAATTGAAATGTGAATGAGATCCGTCGCATGCATTTCACAATGTAACGGTTTCACTTCGATTTCCCGTCTGTCATTTGTAGAACTTTGACAGTCGTTACAGGTAGTCAGTGGCCTAAAAAGTCTGACAACCAGTCTTACAAAGAGGTATTTTATTACCCAACTGAGTTGTGGAGGTCAGATAGGCAGTCGCTCCATGTAAAATACAGTTGCATCCGGTTAGACCTGGAACCTGGTAGCGGACCCCAACATAGTTGGGAAAAGGCAGGCAGGAAGACATGGAAATAAACAAATATTTCAATATTAAGAATATACAATCTTTTTTTGTAATAAATATATAGATTACAACTAATCATTTTAATAAATATTCAGAACACAATTAATAAGTTAAGCTATTGAGTTTTCCAACATATTTATATAGTCAAAATTATTTATCTGCAGTAAATGTGGTATAAAAGATGGTAAAAATAATATGTAGTGTGTGACACATTTCGTCATAAAATTGGCATTAAAGAATTTGATGCTAATTTAAATATTCTATTGTAGCAAGACTAGGCCGTTTCCTAGTTAGTCGTGAGGTGAGATTACAGACAGAGAGAGAGATTACAGACACAGGTGTAGGTGAGAGTAAGTACCTAGGTACCTAGTTGTTTTATATTCAAGACGTGCACTAACAAATGCATCAGTTGGCGGCACGGACACTTACAGGTACGTGACTTTAACATTTTACAACACATCAGTGTGTTTTGTTGTTATGTTAGGCGCGCGTCTGACACGCTCATGTGCTCACACTTGTTGCTGCGCGTGCGGCGCTATCTAGTCTGCCGGCAAGGCGGCACGCCCGGCGCCCGGTGCACATGCATGTCAAGTTCAGCAATTCTGACCAGGGGCCTAATTCTGCTACTCTAATAAATTCGTCACTCCAACACGATTCCATTCTCACCCCATTTCCATTTTGCTTAAAGTTCGTAATCTGCTAAATTCACAATGGTCGGTCGATGGTCTCGTCATAAAATTGTGTTTTAATGGCATTTTCGTATTGCCATTATTATAAAACCATTAGTACAAATCACAAATAATATAATACTAGCGTACAGATACCCCATCCCATACAAAGAAACGTGACCGCCGTAACTACGTCATTTCTACGGGCTATTCGGGCAATTGTCTAAAGTGGCTGAGCCCGGCTGGTTTCACTAACCTCGGCTCTAGATGGAGCTACCAGCGTTGACTCGCAGCTTGTGGGCCGCGACCAGTTTATTTTACACAAATTTACACCAATAGATGGCGTTAAAACCATACTCTACTTTTGTACTACCTCCAAAACTAAGGTAGCCCCGTGACCTTGTGCCTTGTTAGTCACTCGGCAATCGACAATAATAAATTCAAGTTCTTTCATGCCTACTTTGCGATAGCCCATGATTTCTTGTGCATGGTAATGGTACAGCTAGGTACATGTTTTTTCGGCCGACTTAGTTATTTGTTATGTTCGGCGTCAAACTTCAACGCAAAATATTATAAATAACAAGTCGTTCAGTCAATTAGAATCATTCATAATATCGAAATACGTAGCTCTTGAAATGATTATTTGTTTTTTTTATTAGTATGATTATTATTATTTTTTTAATTATTTTTGACTTAAAGGGTGAGTTATTTTTTAAGAGAGTTTTTCGAGTGTGTAGAAAACATTTTATTTTAATTACAAGCTGTTATTACTTTACTAAGTGGCAATATTTGTATGTTGTGTTGGTACCTACATAAGTAGGTAAGTATTAAGGAATGCAATCTCGCGAGTTTAACGAGATTGCACTCGAGCTTAGGTACGTCTTATTTGAAGCGCGGACTGACACGGACGGAGTTGCGATCTGTCGGTTTAGTAGAAGACTGGTTGTTTCTTTCATTTGTTATTTTGATAGATACGTACGTCAAAGTTTACTACTTAGGTCCACGTTCACCCAAAAGATAACGGTCTGATTATCTAAAAACAGCTGTCACTGTGACATGTTCCCTACTAAAATGTCTGTTGAACATTAGATATTTTTAGATAATCAGAGCGTCATCTTTTTGGTGAACATGGACCTTAGAAGTTTGTTAAAAAAATATAGAAAGAGACGTGAAACAATGCTTGATGCATATATTATGTCTACTAGCTGTTGCCAGCGGTTTCTCCCGCTAGAACTCGAAAATTGGAAAGGAACATAAAATCGGGATAAAACTATCCTATGTGTTAATCCAAGTTATACTCTATCTGTGTACCAAATTTCATCTAAATCCGTCCAGTAGTTTTTGAGTGACAGAGTAATAAACATCCATCCAAACTAACTTTCACGTTAAAGAAGGATTGTTTTATCTTTTTTTTTTTTTAAATCTTTATTTATTATGGAGGGTTTGTTCACATAGCGAACATGTCACCCTCATAGGAACACTTTACATGCAAAACTTATAATCTACGCTTAATTCCTATATTAACTAATTTATATATTATTCTAGCAATTTTAGATGCTGGAAAGGCTAGAATCATATTGCATGCTCCTAAATCGTGAATATTAATATTACATTGGTTTTGAATCAAACTTCTTTCAGCCTCATTACGGACACATTCCACTATAATATGGGTAACGTCTTCGACCTTATCGCATTCTGTGCAGTTTGGAGACGTGACTTTGCCCATCAATGCAGCAAAACTATTCAATGGGATGTGTCCGGAGCGAAGTCTCAAACTTGTCACGATTTCTTGTCTACTCATATCGGCATTGTCAAACCAAGGATAGTTATGGATAGTCGGTTGCATCGTGCGATACCAAATACCTTTAGTTAGTGACTTCTCGTCGAAATATTCTTTCCATATATCGTAACATTTCGATTTAACTTCACCTAAAATCTCAGTCCAGTATGGTTTATATGCCACTGGTAGGTATCCCCTCAAAGCACGCTTCTTTAGCTAGATTATCAACTTTTTCGTTTTCTCCAATGCCGATATGGGAAGGCAACCATTGTAAAATAACATTTTTATCTTTAAATCTTAGTCTACTAATATGATCTATTATTTGGTATGCCACCGGATAACCACTAGAATTACTTTGACCTTTCATCAAATGTTGGAGTGCGCTTTTACAGTCAGAAAATATTACGGAATTTTGAAAATTCAATGATTCAAGGTATGATATAGCTTCAAAGATAGCGATTAACTCGGAATGCATGACAGAAATATTTGATTTTAATTTAAACTTACAGGCAGTATTACTTTGCGGGTCGTAAAACGCGGCTCCAACATTAGCTCGGACTTTTGATCCATCCGTATAAATCCTGTAATATCCAGCATAGTTGCTGTTAAAATTCTTGCTACAGATAGTTCGAAGTTGAGTATTATTGTATGCTTTCTTAGCTTCGGTAATCTCTTTAATTTGTGGTTTAATGGTACAAGACAAGTTAACACCGCTTAGCCACGTGTTAAGCGAAAATAATCCTAATACCTCGTTACAGTGGACTGATATGTCATTAAATGTTTCAGTTATGAGAGCTATTAATGGTTTCTTTTTGCGTCTCCAATAAGTATCTTGGCAACTAATATTAAGATTCCTAACAATTTCACACATGTCCTCATTAACAAACGATTTGAGTTTCAAAAATACTTTCCGGCCAAGTAATATCTACGAACATGTAACGGCTGTAGATGGAGTTCGCTTTCCATTACGTGTATGGCTGTACTTTTAATAAAACCTCCAATGACCCTCAAACATTGGTTTTGAATTTTGGTTAATTTATTTAGATGGGTTTGGTAGCTATTATCGTACAAAAAACTGGCATAATCTATTCTACTGCGTATAATGGCAATGTATAAACGACGTAAATGGGTAGGGTGTATGCCCCAACCTGGGCCACTCAGTATTTTAAACACATTCAGAAATTTTGATGATTTTTCCTTTAACTCATTTATATGTTTCGACCATCTTAAAGATCGATCTAGCCACAATCCCAAATATTTATAATTCTCTACTACTTGGAGGGATGTATTATTTACTTTAATATCAATAGTATCTTTTCTAAAACCATTTTTAAATATGCAAATTTTACTTTTATTTGATGAAATATTTAAACCTATGTCCTGAATTATTTTGCTAAACAAATTCAAAGCCACTTGTAGTTTATGGGTAGCCTCTAAAATATTGTTGGTAGTAAAATATAAAACAAAGTCATCTGCAAACTGTGAAATACACACGTTATTTATCTTTTTACAAATATTAATAGTAGCTATATTAAATAACAGTGGTGACAAAGGGTCACCCTGGGCCAGGCCACGAGAAGTAGTTCTACATACTGAATTAGTACCAAGTTGAATTTTTAAATTTCTTGCCTGCAAAAAGTTGCACAGGTAGCTGCATATTTTTAGTCCCACACCTAAGCCGTCCAATATACGTAATAAGCTATGTACATCCACATTGTTGTATGCATTGTCCAGATCAATAAAACAGCAAACAGTCCTTTGTTTTTCAGAAAATCCCGTTTGAATCCTCGAAACTAAACTTGTGAGATTATTCAAAGTTGATCGGCACTTTCTGAATCCTGTAGTATTCTGGTCTAACATTCTGTTCTTTTCTATAAACCATTCTAGTCTATTGAGTAGGATGTTATGGAAAGTTTTGCACACACACGAGATCATAGCTATCGGGCGAAGGGAAGAGGCCAAAGACGGGTCACGTCCAGGTTTGGGAATCGGCACCACCACTATATCGCGCCATTGTTTGGGTACAAATGAGTATCTTAAAAAAGAATTAAATAAATTGAGTAGAATTTGTTTCCCGTTTTCAGGTAAATATGTTATCATAGAATACGAGATTTTGTCGCAACCAGGGGCTGTATCTTTCCTTTTTAGGTATTTAGTAAGCTCTTGAAGTGTAATAGGTATTTCTAGTTTTGGATTGTCCGATGTAAATATAGGGTTGTCGCATGACACGAAATCTGGGGCTAAACTACATAGTAATTCGCTGGCTTTATTATTCTCCACATGGGGTTTTGGTGCGTTATATCCCTTAATCCATCGCATTTTACGCCACAACTCACTATGTGTTGAAGTTTGGTCAAGAGTAGAACAGAAGCCCTGAAATGACTTATTTCTAGAGCTTCGTATGTTTCGTTGAGCTTCACTGATTTTACTTTGTAGGATTGTAAGGTTATCTGGTGATGGGTTGCGACGAAACTTGGAAAGTGCTAATCGGCGCTCTGCTACCGCCTTAGAGAGGGTGGGACACCAATAAGGTTTAGGAGTAAAATTTCTTTCTGGGTTCATATTAATTTTACTATATGGTATAAAAAGGTCTGCAGCCATGTCTAAATAGTCTATAAATAAATCATATCCTTTTTGTAAATCATTTGGTAGTATTAATTTATCGAAAAGTTCATTTAAAAGTTTTTGGTATCCTGTCCAGTCAGCCTTTTTATAATTTCGTCGAGACATGTAAACCTTAGTAGCTTCGAAGTATGTTGTAATTTTAATAACACAATGGTCGCTTCCCAATGTCTCATTCAACACTTTCCAGTTTAAAGTTAGACTTATATCGGATGATACTAATGAAATGTCGGGGGATGACTGTTGCAAAACATCATTAACTAGTTTAATACGCGTGTGATCGCCGCTATTTAATGAAACAAAGCTACTACCAATAAGTGCATCAAAGATTTGGTTGCCTCTCGTGTCTATTTTATTGGACCAATTGGTATGGTGTGCATTGAAGTCACCCTAAAGTAGGGTTTTATTGTTTACCTGTAAAAAAAGTTGGTCCCAGTCTGACTGGCTAGTATTTATAGAAGGCGGACAGTAGATCGATATTACGTTTTCAATTTGATTGCAGTTATAAACTTTAACGTGTATTATTTCTATCCCAGAGTTGGAATTTTGAAAGTTTTGACAAATTTGTGATTTGATTGACTTGTGAGTGAGTATAGCTACGCCTCCATATGAATCGTTTCTGTCTTTGCGAAATACACTGTAATCTTTAACTTTAAAGTAACTGTCTGGTTGTAACCATGTTTCGCTTAACACTGCAATATGAATCTTGTCCTGTATTAACATATTCTCAAACTCACATAACTTTGGCCTGATGCTTTGTGCGTTCCACTGGATAATATTTAATTTAACAATTCTTGAGTGTTTATCTGCCATTTGAGAGATAATCAATAATTAATTTAAGGACAGGCCAATCTGCTACATTGTCAACTACAACCAAAATTAACCACTCAATACAAGTTTTCAGTACCCCTTTGCAAATCATTTGTATAGTGCTTCCTTTCATGAATATTATCTCTTGTAATCTCTTTAATAATTCCTTGAAACTGACATCTCTCTGTTTTTCTTCTGATTCGTTCGAGTTTTTCGTCTCAGCTTCATTATATTCTTCTGCTTCTGTTTTACTCCAGTCTATAAGCTCCAGGTCTAATTTCTCTTCTCTCTTCTGTTTCAATTTAGTGTCTGACTTTTGTTTAAGTTTATGTATCTGTGCCTTAGTTGTCACTTTAGCATAAGTCGGACTACTCGTAATTGGAGTAGAAACTATATCCACGAATTGGAGTGCTGGTTTTAAAGCAGTATCCTTACTTTCCATGTTCACTTCATTGTGAGTTGGTTCGTCTTTAGGGCCATAAATGGTCAAGGCTTTTCTATAAGTGCAATTAAACTCGGACATTAACTCTCTTAGTCTTTTTTCCTTTAAAAAGATTGGACATGTTTTTGAGAGGGAAATATGTCCTCCTTTGCAGTTAACACATATCATGTTTGTGGTTTCGCAATTGTCATGGTTTTTTCCGCATTTGGGACAAACCACTTTCGTACTAGGACACTTT
This sequence comes from Xestia c-nigrum, assembly GCA_916618015.1. Classification (NCBI taxonomy): domain Eukaryota; kingdom Metazoa; phylum Arthropoda; class Insecta; order Lepidoptera; family Noctuidae; genus Xestia; species Xestia c-nigrum. The sequence continues at coordinate 26,577,952 of OU745249.1, forward strand.
TTCAGTATGTGACCATATTTCCAGCAGCGCGAACATTGCGACACTGGAAATACATATGGTTCTACCTTTATTCTCAAACCATGAGTGTAAACATAAGGTGGTAAATAGGGACCTTTAAAACAAAGACGAACCGCTTCACTGGGTGTCCACTTTTCTTCCACAAAGTCTTTGCGGTTCAACCGATGTACAGACACTAGTTTTGTCGGTTCAGGGCACAATATACTTGCTAAAATGTTTTCATCTGTCATTTCCAAGTCAACATCTCGTATTACACCGTATGATAAATTCTTTTCCAAGGCTCTGTAAATATTCCATCCTTTATCGATAAAGAATTCACATGTCTCTAATTTCTCAGCACTAATTTCGGAGACCAGTTCTATACGAACTCGGTATGGATTGAGAAACTTCACCCTGCTAATATCTTTTATATTCTGATCTCTAAACATCTTAGCTAAACTAAATTGTTTAGGTAGTTTTTCATTACTAGATATATATATTTCTACCTTTTCTGTTTCCTTCAATTTTTTGTCTTTTCGTTTTACTTCTGTCCATTCTTCATCACTGCTGTCTTTTCTTCTTTTTTTAGTTATGACCGCGTTATCAACAATGTCTGAATCTTCATTTAAGTTATAAATCTCATTCATAGAATCATTATTTATGTCATTACTAGTCTCATTAGTATCACTCATTGTACTCGTCAACACTTCGCATCTGCGGCAGCGAGCAGGTAGCCGGCCGGGCGGCCACGTGCCGTACCTTTTTAAGCTTATATGTACTTGCTTATCAGTAATCCGATCACGACGTAAACAACTGTTACACGACTCGCTCGCACGAGTGCCGCGACGAAACTGTTGTTTTATCTTATAATACTTATAATGTTTATTTTTTTTAATTTATTCAAACATTGTGATTATTTGCAAAAAAACACACAAAACCGCCAATCTCGCGAGATCTCGCGGTATTGTTATTCATAAACAAGAGATTTTGCATTCTCTAGTAAGTATACTTGCCGGCTCGGATCTTGAGCGCTAGACGACCGAGTGGGGATGACCTTCCGCATTGCACAGACGCCAGTACATCAACTTACCCCAATCTGTCATTTTTTTCTAATCGAAAATGAACCTTCTTCTTTTGTTATAAAGTTGAAAATCGATTAAATCAACTTTACAGTATTGATTACGTTTACTTGCTGGCGTCTGTACGCTCGCGCTCATAGAAAAACACTTACGAGATCCAAACATTTATCTTCTGCGCATGTGGACGTAAGCAAGCGCTCAAGATCCGTGCCGATTGATAGGTAAGTACCTAAAGTCTTTCCATTCTACTATTATCCAACCACTTAGAGACAACAACAATTTTATGAGTAAGTAGGTACCTACCTAAGTTTCGAGTCGCTTAATTTACCTACTTTTATCAGTTTCATTGGAATTGCGTTTTGTGCTACAAGAAGAAGCATCTAAGGCCACGTTCCGAGATAGGCTGTAATGGATTTGAGCGTCCATAAACCCGTTCCGTATTACCGTGAGCGCGATATCGATGTTCCTTGAATCGTCATAGGTGACGTCATGACACGCGCCACCATGCGATTACACCGACCCTGCGCCAAATAAATATCACCATGAGCCCTGTCAAATGACCTAATGACAGATCTTAGCTGTCATAATCGTGAAAACTAAATCGGAACGCAAAATATTAATGTGAGCGCTGTGAGTGATTATTTCGTATATCGGAATGCACCCTAACTTAGTCCAAGCTTAAACCATGGAACCAGTTTTTTTTATATTATGAGCAATAATCCGATGACAATAGTCCTTAATACAAAATTGACCACCTCACCTCAGAGTCGGTTCAGTCGTGATTGTGTAAAATACATACAATAAACTGAATCGAAGATTTGCGTGCCGATTATAAATAATAATTATTAAAATATATAATGAATATAATAGAAATCGGCCTTTTTGGACGTGTACATTACACGCGTGTGCGCGGCTTGCAATGTATTATGTCACCGTTGAATTGTCAAACACGTTAGATTGTAAAATAACTAGAGAGATTGTAAACTCTCGAAATGTTGTCAAACGAACGGTTGTCTATTGTTTGCCCGAAGATTATATGCCATAATCATCATTTTTCCGAATTTCATTTACCCGAATTTCATTTGCCCGAATGTTTCATTTGCCCTAAAAGACATATGACATACTTTTAATTGCCCGAATTTTAGATACCATAAGATACGAATGCCATAAGTATTGTTTGCCTTATTTTTATGTGCCATAATTTTGATTTGTGTAACTTGACATCATTGGTCTCAATTCTATTTAATTTATTATTTGTTTATTTAAATTTAATTTACCCTATCAAGTTATAATAATTTTAATTTTTTGATGAAATTTTTCGTATATCTAATCTACCTAAATACATTGCTACTAACTTAGTCTTAAGATATTTAATTTGTATGCTACTAACAAAGTATGGACATCACTTAGTCTGAAATAAACATTTTTATTTTATTTTATTTATAATAATTATTAGACATCATATTTAAATGGCATAACAAGTATTAGACAAACTTATTTATTCTGTGCATGGTTTTTTTTTCTGTGCATGGTTGATGGTGGGCCAGGTCGACGGAGCCCCGCTTCGCGGGGCTCCTACTTCTGTGTGGTTTATAAAAAAATAAGCACGAAGGGGATGGCGAGGTCTATTCGCTCGCTTCGCTCGCTCACACGACCCCGCCATCCCCTTCTAACCTAACCTGTCCGAGTCGGGGTGCCCTTTTTTTTTTTTTTTAACCCCCCCCCACTCTGGGCGGAGCGGGAGGGAGTGTCAGACTCTTACTAACTAAAAACCATCCATGTTCCTTCCTCGCCTTTTACGTTCCGGGGCCGCGGTATCTCTTTCGAACAGGCCCGCAACCCCGGCAGGCTTCGGCCCTTGCGGGCCCCTCTCTTTTTGCTGACATCTCTTTGAGGCGCGCGTGGAACACGAACGCGCCGTCGACACGGCCTGTCGTCGTCGTTAGACGGCCGGACGGCTAGCTAGCCCATAGCCAGCCGTCCACAGGCCCGCATCTACGGTGGCCGGTAGCCACCACGTGGCCCCCGACGCCCGTTGCGTCTCCCGCGGCGGCCGGGAAGAGAGGATCTCTCCCTCTCTCGTTCCGCCACCTCCTTCGCTAGCATGACTGCTTCCCAGAAGGAGGCGACGGCTTCCCATTCCGTCTCGCTCCGGACCATGGATTGAACCAGGGCCGGACGCGAGAGGTCGCCGCCGCCGATCGCCGCCACGAGGACACGGCGGAGCTCCGCCCACGCAGGGCAGACTTCCACCGTGTGCTCCACCGTGTCCTCCGGTCGATCCTCGCAGTGGAGACACCCGGGCGATTCCTCCCGACCGATTCGGTGCAGGTACCTCCCGAAACATCCGTGTCCGGTGAGGACCTGCGTCAGGCGGAAGGTGAGGACGCCGTGGCGCCTCTCCAGCCACTCCTCAAAGAGGGGACTTACCGCCACTATCGTGGCGTGCCCTGCACGGGGTTGCGACAGTCGCTCTCTCCATGTCGCCATGAGATCGCGCCGGAGGTCAGTCCGCTGAGCGGCAATTTGCCGCGGCAGCGGAATTTCCCCCCGGCGTAGTACCTCCGCGCGCCACTCATGCAGGCGCGCGAGGACTATCGCCTCCAGATCCCACGGCGGCAATCCGGCATGGCAGCAGGCCCGCCGCCTCGCGAGAGATCGTGCGGTACCCACGGACCATCTTTACGGCCACCACTTTTTGGGGCGCGTTCAAATGGTGAGCGGCTCGCCGCTTCAACGAACGCGCCCACACTGGGGCCATGGACCGCACGACTCCCGCGTAGAGCCTGCGGCAGGAGGCGTTCGGCCCCCCAAGGTTGGGCAGGAGCCGCCTGAAGGCAGCCCCTGTCCGTTCCAGCCTGGGGGCCAAACGTCGGAAATGCTCCACGAAGTTCCACCGGCTGTCGAGGACGAGTCCTAGGTACTTCAACGTCGACTCGACGCCGATGGATACCCCTCCTACCGTCAGTGTGGATCCCGACGGTGGCGCATTCCGAGGCCCATGAAAGCACATGGCCTCGGACTAGTCGGGGTGCCCTAAAGTCCCAATTGCATCCAATTTCTCTTGATATAAACAACCGTTACACACCCGATGTCGATGGCAAATTATGTTATGGCATATCATAATTATGGCATGTGATAATTACTGCATGTGATAATTAGGGCTTACAATGATTATGACAAATGATGTTATGGTAAGTGACTTTATGGGAAACAATGATTCTGGCACGTGACTAATATGGCAAATGAGAGTAGGGCAAATGAGTATTATGTCGTATGATATTATGGCTGTTGACTATTATGGCAAATGATATTAGGGCAAATAAAATTCGGGTAAACGGCGGTATACCCAAACGAACATACGTGCTATAAAACGCATTATTTTTCGTAAAATGCATAAGATGGTAGTCAACTCACGTCAACTCAGGTCAACTCAACGTTTATAGTGAATAAACGACTATATCGACTCGGGATTCCAGTTTCATCAAGCGATGTGAAAAGATTTTATCGTTGATTTCATTTTCAACCGACTTCCAAAAAGAGGAGGTTTTCAATTCGTCTGTATGTTTTTGTTTGTTACCTCAGAACTTTCGACTGGGTGAACCGATTTTAATGATTTTTATGGATGATTTTATTTGAAAGCTGGTACTTCTCGTTTGGTCTCATTTTAATTTTCTGACGATCTGATGCTGATCTTCCGAGATATACAATGGAACTCTTCAAAAATAGACGGAAAATCTGCAGTAATTGCTGCAATCGTTTGTAGGTTCATTGTTCATACTACATCATGACGTAACATCACGCCTGTATGCTCTGAGGGGGTACACAGATGTGTACAATACTCCCAGATTTCGACAATGTTTGTTGCCTCTGAACTTTCGACTGGGTAAACCGATTTTAATGATTCCGTGTGGTCCCATTTCAATTTGGTTAAGATCTGACGCTGATCTTCGGAGATATAAATGGAACTCTTCAAAAGTACATGTCAAAGCTGCAGTATTTGCTGCAATCGCTTGGTTGTTTATTGTCTATGTAATTTAGTGACGTAACATCACGCCTGAATGCTCTGAGGGAGTACGCAGATGTGTACAGTTATGTTAGATGTGTTAAGTTCCATTTAATGGGATTCTGGAGAAATAGAGGAAATTCCTTAAATTTTATAGGCACACCAGAAGCGATTTGGGTAGTTTTAGGAAGAGTGCGTTTTTGGAGTGATCCCATTTCAATTTAAAGATCTGATGAAGAACTTCGGAAGATAGGCGACGGGAACTCTTCAATAAATGATAGCAAATTTACTGGGATCGCTGAAATCTATTGTTTACACCAGTTCATAACAAAAAATCACGCCGTTACGCTGTGAAAGGGTAAGCACATATGAACCACTAAAAAGTGAAAAATAAAAACTTTTTTGCAAAAAATATAACCGACTTCACACAAAAAAGTGAAAAATAACTTTAGCTTCAGAAGTCGGTGACAAAAAAACTAAATCAATCAAACAAAGGTTATATTTTTTGCAAAACAGTTTTTATAGATTTTCTTTTTATGTAAGTAATGTTTCTGGAATGGCTTCAAGGTCCAAAATTGTAATTTGAGAGCGCAGAATGGCAGATCTTTTTACACGTCTAAATATATTTTTTTATATGATATATTTGCATTTCATAAATATTCCTAGATAAATGGTAATGTGTTAAGTATAGATATTGAGCTGTGTAGTAAAACTCAGAAAATGAAAACAGCGCCATCTATTGGTAGAAATAAACATAACATGAGTGAGCATCGACCACGTAGTACAAATTCTATTCACCAGAGGCAGCACAATAATTTTATTTAGTAAAATCATGGAATTGGGAACTAGGAGCCCATTATTCCTTTTTTTGTGTTAAGGGGATTTTTTAAAACAAGTAAATACTTTTTCCACAGTCAAATTTAAACAGATAAACAAGCTTCAAAAACAAATCGATACATATAACGCCATCTATTGAGATTTTTTTGAACTATTTTTTCTTTCTTCGCAATGAGACCCCATGGTACAAATAGTTTTCGATATCTACTACTAAATGCGAACATTTATACATGCCAGATTTCATGTACGAGATTAATATTCTATGACATTTCTTTCAATGGAGTCTCACTGGTTGTTCATTGAGAAGTCATAATGACGCCATTATATTAGTAGATTACCAAACTTGTCAAAACTTGACAGAACTTGATCATTGTGACTTCAATGATCGCCTATTCTGACACTATCGTAATAGCAGAATCGAGGCCCAGCTGACACTGTGCACTGACAGATGTGTAGTCCTAAAAGGGCCCTTTTGTTGGCGGCTCTTACTACCCGACTGCGGTGATGCTAAAATGAAGTGTTGTGGTTTAAGCAGTCAATGTACAGTACCTTAACAATTCGTACGTAGATTTATTGCTACTAAGTACGTGTTAATGCTTAATTTTTGTTTAAACCTACTCTAGTGCGTTATATTGATATTATATACATAAAGAGCTGTTGCCCGCGAGTTCGTTCGCGTGAATTTTTTGTTTTATAAGATTTTTTGTGAGACTGCCTCGGTGGTCGAGTCGAGATTACTGAGAATGAAGGCCTGGGTTATTGGGTTATCCATCTCGATGTGTTCAGTAGCAGTCACTGAGTCAGGAGTTGTGCCCGGCTGATGGTAATAGGGTCGCCCCCTATTTTATGGGACTTAAACATAACTGGCGAAATGTGGGTGTGGATTGGGTACACTTCTGTCTGCTTCTGCGTTACCGTTCGGGGATTACCTACTGCTACAGGCGTGATGTTATGTTATGTGTGACGCGTGACGGTCTGATCTTAATGTGATCATCTGGGTGATGAACTGATGACCACAAAAGTGTTTCCTTTTCCTCCCCATCCGAAATAAAATTAAATGGCGTTGAGACGACAACGCGACTATGGCTTTTAAAAACTGGAACAAAGAAATTCATTGTTGTGCGTTATATATTTATTTATTAAATGACTTGTTTTGGGCACTTGAAATACGTGAACAAGCAACATGTTATACCTACGTAATTGACCGAGTGAGAAGCTTTGTGCCAAATCCTATAACTGGCACTGCGTATAACCTCGACTTCGTCTTTTGGAATTGATAATTAATTTGATTAATTATGATGAAGGTACTTGTAATGGCATCAAACCAGCCAGCCAGTCTAAAGAACACTCTCCTAATATAAGAAGAAAGAAGCAACCAGTGGTTTTATTCTCCACCAACCCAGTCAGTAAATGTGTCCAGTCTGCACATTTAATGGTCCTTCGATCGCCGGAGATCGTGGGGAACAGACCTGAAGACTTCACCAGCTAGAAGATTTCTCCAACTGAATACGTCGTGCTACAGTGAAGACGCCGTGCTACAGTTACTAGGGAAGATATTTCTACGTGAAGACTTCGTGCTACAAGTTTTATAGGGAAGATTTAGGAAGAGTGTTCTGAAGACGTTCATCAGTTGGCAACATGCCCGTCACACGCTCCGAGAGAAGGGGCCGCAAGCCGCCGGTGGAACAGAAGCCCTCGTCGTCCGAAGCCAGCACGGAAGAATTTACAGCAACAGGGCGACTGCCACAGAGACATCGGAACGAACAGACGAAGTCCCGTTGGATGGATCAGCCGCCGCGGAGGTCCGCGGCGACTGATCCATCCAACGGGACTTTCGTCACCGAAGCAACTGCTAAAACCGCCGCCTCAGGCGCAAGCACCCCCACCCCCTCGCACCCCTCTGGCGCCGTCGCCCCGTCTTTAACCCCCTCCGCTACGACGACTCTGACTGCGGGAACGAAGGCCAAGCAGCTGATGAAGCCGCCGACTGTCAACACTCGTCAAACAGAAACCGCTACAGTAAAGCCTTACTTCGCCTTCAAGTGGAATTAGCCGCAGCGCGTCTAGCTGCCCTAGAGAAAGAAGACTCCGAGGATGAAGAAGATGACGTCACTCTCTACTCGAAGTCAAAAGTTAAAGCAAGAGTGGACAATTGGTTGGAGCATCAAGTGACTCGCCCGGTGTTAGCGATCGCCGATGAGCCTCACAACCCCCCAGAAGAACCAATCGTCGTCCATATAGAAGAAGCAAGGTCAGCGAAGCATGAAGAAACACGTCAGTCACCGGCGAGAGGTCAAACCGACCTAGCCCTCCTAGCCGAAGCCATCACCCGGGCTATCGGCGCCACCCAGCGACCCAAGTTCGTCGAGTTACCGTTCTTCAGTGGGTCTCATCAAGAGTGGTTACCCTTTCGCGCCGCCTACTACGAGACAGAAGCAATGTTCACCTCAGTTGAAAATACGAATCAACTTAGAAGAAACTTGAAGGGAAAGGCCAGAGCTGCCAGAGCCATGCTGGAGATGGAAACACTTCGAAGCCTGCCTCGCCTCACCGAGTCGCCGAGGGACATCTGCATATTCGCCACGAAAGTATCCAACGTCGTGGCCACACTGAAAACTTTGGGTTGTTTCAACTACATGTACAACCCGGAACTCGTGAAGACACTGGTGGACCAGCTGACGCCAACTCTACGCTACAGATACTACGACTTCTCAGCCACGCAGCCACGTGAAGATCCTTGCCTCATCAAAATAGAGAAGTTCTTCAAGAGGAAAGCAGAGTTATGCGGACCTTACGCGCTGCCTGAACAGATGGCAGCACCTACTTCGACCGCACAACAAAAGAAGACGCAACGGGTCAACAACGTGACTGAGAAGACACAGACATCGAAGTGCGCCATATACGGCGCACAGCAACGCAACAAAATGTGAACAATTCGAGAAATTGGACGCCAATGCAAGATGGGACATGGCAAAGTCCAAACGCCTCCCCTTCACATGTCTTCGCTACACAAGCAAGACACACGACTGCAAACCTTAGCCGTGTGGTGTCAACAGCTGCAAGTACTCTCATAACAAGATGCTGCACTACGAAAAGAAGACTGAAAAATCAGAAGCATCAGAAAAAACAGAAGTCATTAATTCAACATGGACAGTCAAGAAGCAGTCCTACTTGAAGATCCTACCGGTCCAGGTGGAGGGACCAAAGGGGGCCATCGACACCTTCGCGTTGATGGACGACGGGTCAACAGTCACGTTCGTTGACGACAGCGTAGTGGCGAGCATCGGATTGAGATAGAAACCATCAACGACATGAAAGGCATCGGAATCAACGTCAAGAAGAGTCACCATCAACCTGAAGGGGCTCAACGATCATGAAGAGCAAAAACAAGCGCGCACAGTGAAGAACTCACAAGTCTCATCTCAACGGGTTCCACAAGAACTGGTGGAAGGGTGTCAACACTTATGCGACATCCGAAGGCACCTTACATATGCGAATGCGAAACCACGAGTACTCATCGGGCAAGACAACGGGCATCTTCTGCTGACTTCAGAAACAAGAAGACCCCGGACAAGAACCACCCAGTGGCATCTCTCACGCTACTAGGTTGGGTACTCCATGGCAGTCAGACACGAACCTTCGGCCAGAAGATAGACTTCGTGTCACACGACACAGAAGATCCAGAAGATAGACTTCGTGTCACACGACACGGAAGATCCAGAAGACAACATAGAAGATCTCGTGAAGCAATACTTTGAGATGGACGCACTCTGCATCAATCCCAAGAGACCGAAGACTGACCCAGAAGCACAAGCATTTCGTATTCTGGAGAAGACCACAACTAAAATAGAAGAAGCAAGATTCCAGACCGGTCTTCTCTGGCGCAAAGAAGATGTCAAGTTTCCAGACAATTATGAAAACTCACTGAAGAGGCTCTTCAGCATTGAAAAGCAGATTGATCGTGACCCTACATTGAAGAAAAAGTACGTCGAACAGATAGACGCTCTCATCGCAAAGGGGTACGCTGAACCTGCCCCGAAACAGAAGACAGCTGACAAGACCTGGTACCTGCCTCACTTCGCCGTAATCAACCCAATGAAGCCGGACAAACTTCGGGTAGTACCGGTAGTACAGTCACATCTAATAATATGTATACACTTTCCTGAATATTATAGCTATTTTCGCGAGAAATAACGATTGTATCTAGAAAATTGGATCTTTTTCATAAAAATAAGAGTTCCAGAATGCTATGTATGTAATAACATTATATTTTAATCAGTACATTAGGAGAAACACTATTTAAAAATTTCGTAAGTGTTTACATATTATCAGACGTGACTGTACACGACGCTGCAGCCAAGACTAAGGGGGTGGCACTCAGTGACATGCTGCTCAAAGGTCCTGATCTACTACAGTCGCTGCCAGGCGTCGTCATGCGGTTCCGACAACACATGGTCGCAGTCACAGCGGACATCAAGGAAATGTGAAATGAAACAGAAGACGGCGATGCGCTGCGATACCTATGGCGCGGTGACCGACGAGATGGCCAACCAATGTTGAGATATGATTACTAATATGTCGATATAAAACAGGATAAACGAGAGATTCAAAAATTTTGGCCAAGGTTGAGAGAATAGCAATGGGTCTATAGTTTTTAATATTGTCTTGATCGCCTTTCTTGTTGGGCGTTCAGTCACGCGGAGTGAAGGCGAACTTGTTCGACTGCGCGAAGTGGGACAGAATGCCCATTTTCGCGCTTAATTTGAGCTGAGCTCTGATACAATAAAATGGTATAGGTACATTTAGATTAAGTATTTAGCATCACTGTGTGTTTAATGTAAAATAATCAATCGAAATTGTGTTGAAGATGCCATCAGTGAGTGGACTTGAACTTTGGCAACGTGACACTTTAGATCATTTTGCCTCATACGAAACTTGTTTGTATGGATGCCAGCTATCGATTAATAAAGACTCTTGACGAAGCCGAAAGTCATTCTCCCGGTCATCGCGTCATTGCGATCATCTTTCTAACTTCACAAAAGGACGAGGTTTTCAATTCGTCTGATTTTATTTTGTGTTTATGTTCAGTGATATAACCGATTTTGATGATTCTTTTATAGTTTGGGAGAATATTATTTTGCAGTGGTGCCGTTTTTTGTCGACTTTCCCTCCATTCATCTCTTGACATTTCATCATGGCACTAAGTCTTTCCATATCGGCACAGCATCTCAAAATTATTCAGCTGTAAACCAAAAATCTTCAGAAAATCAGTGTTCAACAAGGAAAGTGTTTCGTGTTCTTATAACAACTTTTAGTCTAGATAATCACCCTACCGGACAACTTTTGTGTCAACAGTTGTGACAACTTCTGTATATTAGCAGGAACACCTTCTAGGACCGTTAATTGGTGCCTGGTGGCTGTCAGCAGTTCAGCACTCAGTACTGCTAGTGCGCCATTCGTAATATTCATCGTACGACTGGATAGTTGAGCGTAGATTAAAATTGTTTCAACAACAGGTTCAATCAGATGGTATCTCTTGCTGAGTAATCGTTGTGCGGGAAAAACATAAGTTTCCTACTAGTAGCAAGTTGTAAATGTAGGTACCTACTGTGGTAAGTAAAACCCGAAGGTTAAAGGTAAATGAGTGGATGGTTGGTAGCACACTGGTCACTGTGGTGACCTACGCTCAACAAAATTCTCATTCTTCTCTCGTCAATATTCTATCCCTCAACAACAATTTTGAATCGACAAACTTAATAATAATACTGTTACAGCTAGAGAGTCGAGAACGAAAGGTTTAGCACCTTGGCTCGGATTGGTAAACATTCATCCACACAGTACAACGTGTACAATGTGTTGTTCTTGAACGTGTATCCCTGTAGGTAGGTACGACCGTACGAGTAGGTACTCTATCTATATTGTTGGCTAGGATTGCCGCGCTTGTTTACACTCATTTAGATTACATTCAGTATCAGCTCACTAGATCACTACACAAATCCTCATTTATCTTTATCTACGCAATTGTTTATCTGAGCCTTGGGAGGAATTAACAACTTGTCAAATACTTGCCACGTTACATGATATTTGTTTGAAAGGATCTTTTTATGAGATCTTATTTCCCTTGATCAGTGAAAAGGTCAGCAGTAGGGAGTCTAGGAACTTTGTGAAGCAAGGTGCCGTCTTCCTCCATTTACAATTACCTGTGTGGTTTTTAACTTCTAACGTAGGTAACTAGGTACGCGTCATTTAATTATAACCAGTAGGTAGGTACCTAACCTAGCAGTGGCATAACATAATTATCACCCAATAAAATCTGTAAAGGTACACGTTGGAATTTTTCAATGCCACCTGGAAGAGAAGTACCTACCGGGTGTTTCCACTGCAAGGATCGACCGGAGGACACGCTGGAGCACGCGGTAGAGGTTTGCCCCGTGTGGGCGGAGCACCGCCGTGTCTTCGTAGAGGCTCACACCGCGCGCCGGGCAGCGCGGCGGCGGCGACCTCTCGCGGCCGGTCCTGGTTCAATCCAAGGTCCGGAGCGAGACGGAATGGGAAGGCGGAACGCGAGAGGGAGAGAATCTCTCGTTCCAGCCGCCGCGGGCGACTCACCGGGCGTCGGGGTCACGTGGTGGCCACCGACGCCGGCGCCGTAGGCGCGGCCTGTGGTTGGTGGCTAGCTCGCCGTTCGGCTTTCTTATGACGACAGGCCGTGTCGACGGCGCGTTCGTGTTCCACGCCCGCCTCAATGAGATGTCAGCACACTGAAGGGGCCCAGGGCCGAATCCTGCCGGGGCTGCGGGACTGTTTGAAAGAGATACCGTGGCCCCGGAACATAAAGGGCGAGGAAGTAACATTGAATAAAGTATCTTATTGAATTTCTAACTTTAGATTTCATGGTTTTCCTTTCATTTCATTAATCATGTTTGTTAGACAGATTTGATCTGAGTATGTATAAAGGGTGTAAAAAACCTCTTAACGAAGCTGAAGGGTACTTGTTTTCCCCGTCATTGCGATCTTTTTTAATTCTAGGTACCTATACCATACCTGGGAACCTGCTAGTTGCCGAGTTAGTGGGGGTCAAAGTTACAACTTTCTGACAAGTTTGTTTTAAATAAGTACAAGGTTTTGATGTAAGAGGTTTACTTCAACACCTCCACGACCGCCATACTATTTACTATTTACTATTCAATCCATCTATCAGCAGTATCAGCACAAAACATGATTTGTCACTCAAAAATGTTTTTTCCTACCAATAATTTTTGCGCAAAATAACTTAGTGTAATGTACAGAATGCTTGGATGACGGCTTCGTGATGAAGTGGTTGACACTCTGTATGATTGACTCTATCGATTGATGTCAATTAAGTACAGAATGTTATTTTTCCGTATTTTAGTCGGTTCGATTCCAGAGTATAAAAAACGGATTTTCGAAAATCTGTGAATACAGATTTGTTTTTTTTTTAATAAAGGAATGCTTCCTTTGAGTAAAATTTGCTATCTCCAGTATTTAGAGTACATTGAGCAATTCCATCCTGTATACATGCCAAGGATGAAAAACAATAATATTGTAAGTACCGAATACTCAGCCAGAACCTATTTCTTTTCCCTGGGTTAAGGAAGATCGCGCGTTGGTCACATACAGGGACCACCCTGTATCCTTTAACGAGATGAGCCTAACCTTCATAAAACAACTTTCCCACAGAAACTCTTATATTTATTACCTAGAACTAGTACTTACTAGTAGCCTGCCTGGGCTCGAAGACGACCCCGAGCTGAGCTGTGATTACTATCAGTGTCTGAATGTAGCGGGAATGTACCTTTTATAAAACAAACCACGAAGGAAAGTTCCGGTAGGTACCTGCCTACATAGGTTGCCTTACCTGTATATAACTTACCTACGTCAGGGTTTATACCTACCTAATAATAAAACACCTAACGCAAGCTGACGGAATAATTTACGTCGCGGTGCGTTGAGGATAACAAAATAAATAATTCTGTCCAGTTTTGTTGATGACGACCGGCAACCGGGGTAATTAGTAATTTACCTGTTCGAAACGAGGAAAACAGTCACCGCCTCAAATACTGTGAGTCTAGCTGTAGCGGCTTTATTATAACTGGTACCTACCACGGGGTCGAGCGCGCTCGCGTACGTCATCAGCATCAGCGCATCACACAGAAGTCGGCTTATCGTTCAGATAAGAAGGTACAACAACACAATCGTGTAATAACCACTTGGCAAATATCTAGTCGAACGGTTCTGATCTTCAATTTTGTTATGTCTTGTCGAGTTTGATCGGCGCGGCGATAACTCACCGAACACAGATCATTATCAGTCCGCTGCCGGGCGCACCCCGCCCGCGCCGCGTACTACACACGATACCTACGATAATAGGTTTCATTAGGAGGGTACAAGTGACATACACGCCGCACAATGATGTTACCTGACTTATTCTCCGCTCAATCTTCTAAAAAAAATGATGCAAATTCATGAAGCTGAATTACTGAGAGATTAATGAGAGAGCAGCGGTGGCCCAGTGGTGGCGGCCCCGACTTACGTACAGTAAGTCGTGGGTTCGAACCCAGACAGGCGCACTACTTTGTGTAATTTATTTCATCACCGCTGCTTTCAAAACGGTGAAGGAAAACATCGTGAGGAAACCGGCATGTCCTAGAACCAAAAATTCGAAGACATGTGACATCTACCAATCCGCACTGGGCCCGCGTGGTGGATTATAGCCCATTCCCTCTCATTGAGAGGAGGCCGTGTCCCAGCAGTGGGAACATATAGGCTGATGATGATGATGATGATGATGATGATGAATTACTCATTCAGGGACTGGGTAATCAACGTTATAAATGTCTAACGGTTGGACTGCCCCAGTGTCAAAATGTACATATGGTCACAATGTTTTAGTGACAAATGGTGCACATGATGATTGTACTGTGATTTATGTGTTTAGATTAAGAAAGATTAGATATATGTATAGGTAAGTATATGGAAATAAGTGATAGAACAAACAATAAAACAATGTTTTTATGCCATTGGCTTTTAATTTACATCCCTGACTGTACTTGTTCAGCAAACTCGACATAAAGGTAGAAAGCGTAAAATATCAATACTTTGGAGAACAATAGACTTCCAGACTCGACATAACGGGACTCGACATAAAGGGAATAAATCATCTCAAAATGCAAGTACAACAAAATTCTAAAATACAAAGATGGTGTTTAAAACATGAATGTCGCGGTTCCGAGTCCGTTATCAAATTATGCAAATGTGTTTGTCCGCCCGCGCGCCCCACCCGCATCCCCCCTCGCCCGCGTGCGCGCGCCGCCGACCGCGTGACTGCGCACCCGCCGCTCACACCGCAACGTGCTGCTCACATTCACATGCTAATTTATGTAAAAAATTGGGAACACACGAATAATTTGACTAATTTAAAAATAACTATTCATCTTAATATCGCTCAAATAAATAAGACCTGACGTTTCTTGCGACCGCGAAACAGATTAAGTATAGGAATACTAGCTGACACGCGCAACTTCGTCTGTGTTACATAAGAGAGTGCTGTAAACCATTGCGGATGCGGACCTCGAGCTACTGCCTTCGTGTCCATCGTCGGCCCTTTGATGACACTCGTACTCCAGGCAGGATTAAAATTCTCACCAAAGTCCATGAAATGAGTCCAACAACAATATAGCTGCTGTAATGGTTGAGGATATCTTGGGGCTACCATCCGGTTCCATCTTTACACCGTCGATGACTGTCATACTTTAGCTAGGTCCAAAGTTCTCATCGAGGTGCATTAAATTAACTCAATAACAATATACCTGCTGTAAATTGTTAAAAATTTCTCGTGCGACTACCTTCAATCGTCGATGACAGTCTAAGTCTAAAGTTCTCATCTAGATGCATTAAATGAGCCCCGATACGATATAGCTGCTGTAAACTGCTGCAGACTTCCTGCGACTGCCTTCCGTCTCCATCGTCAGACTTTCAATGAAAATTATACTCTGGTTGGGTTCAAAATCTCATAAATATGCATGAAATGAGCCCAAATACGATAAAGATGCTGTAAACTCTTCAGATTCTCTTACGACTGACTTTCGTCTCCATTGTAAGACCGTTGATACTCTATCAAGGTCTAAAGTTCTCATCAATATGCATGAAATGAGCCCAAACACGATAAAGATACTGTAAACTCTTGCGAGTGTCTTCCGTCTCCATCTTCAGATCTTCAGTGACAGTCATACTCCAGCTATATCTTCAGTTCACATGAAAGTGTATAATGAGCCCAAACACAATTTTTCCGTAGTCCTGATAAGGAACCCTTGTAGTTTGGTTCGTCATGGGGGGTATACTGTTCATCCTGTTTATGCTCTTTTTATAATTCTTCTTGACGAAGCCGAAAACACTTTTTCTCCCCCTCATTGTGATATTTTTTTTGTTCTACACCATATACCAATACCTGGGAACCTTCTAGTTAGGGAGATATTGGGAGTCAGAGCATACAAGTTTTTATTGTAAGTTTTTTACTTTAAACACCTATAAGACCACCGCCACCGTACTATTCAATCCATCCTTCAGCACAATGTTTTAAGTGCGTTACGTGCGTGTGCGTTTTTAAATTGTTAATCTGTGACTGGTTTAGAAGAAAATTTCAGCATTTTTAATCGATTCGGTTTTAAATAAATTTCTTTATTTAGAATGTCCAGTAACCGTGAAAAGTTTTACGTCGAGCAAAGAGCAAAAGCCATACAAGATAATCTTTTGCCGCCAAAACCCAGCCTCTATACATTTTTGGGCTATTTTCCAAATCAACCAGCATTTATACAGGGTGTAAACTACCCCATCACAAAGCCGTTAACCAAGCATTCTGTACATCAAACTAAAATTATTGCTGAGAAACAACTTTTTTTTGAGGTTATAAATCATGTTTTGTGGTAGAACTCAATGTAACGCACTTAAAACATTGTGCTGTTGGATGGATTGAATAGTACGAGGGTCGTGGAGGTGTTAAAAGTCAAAATCTTACAAAAAAACTTGTATTTAAAAAAAAATACTTGTCAAAAAGTTGTAACTTTGACCCCCCATATCTCCGTAACTACAAGGTTCCCAGAATGGTGTAGAACAAAAAAATGATCGCAATGACGAGGAGAACAAGTGCCTTTTGGCTTCGTGAGGAGGTGTTTTACACCCTTTATTATAGTAATTGATAGAAATAGAACGCAACCATAAGGTTAAGTTTTTATATGTTTGATGCCATTAGATTATTCTCGAAGCAATTGCCTTGTGACGTTTACCTATCAAAGATTTTCTCTAATAAATTACACTATTGAATATTATAAATACTTGCTTTATTACCAATATTCCTACATGGTAGCAGAGCGTGGTTGATTAGCAAGTCTAGGTATCTGTACTAATATTCGTGCAGAATTTATCAGTACTTTGTGTACCTACCCGTGCAAGTGACCGGCCGGCGAAAAAAATGAGTTCGTCGCATCACATGTTTAATCTCGTTAAGTTGATCGGGCGTGAAAACTTTGCAACGTGGAAATTTAGTGTCAAGACATACCTTGAACATGAGGACTTGTGGCAATGCGTGCAGCCCAAGGATGGCAAACCTGTAGATTCTGGTAAGGATGTCAAGGCGAAGTCCACGTTAATTTTATTGTTAGATCCGCAAAACTATATACATGTAAAAAGTTGTAAGACCGCCAAAGAAGTGTGGGAAACTCTGCCACGAGCGTTTGATGACAATGGATTGACCAGAAGAGTTGGACTGCTAAAAGACTTAGTGAATACTACTCTGGAAACTAGCGGTAACGCGGAGTCATACATACATAAAATAATGACCACTGCCCACAAGTTACATAACATAGGGTTTGAAGTTAACGACGAGTGGCTGGGCACTGATGCTGGCCGGTCGGACATCTACGCTCCGATGATTATGGGGCTTGAGAGTTCTGGCGCGACGATTAGTGCCGATTTTATCAAGACCAAGCTCCTACAGGAAGTTAGAGCAGCAGACACCAGTAGCGCTTTAAATGTTAGCTCAAAATCAAGGAAACAACATCAACGTCAGCCACAACATCCAAAAGCTAAAGGGCCAAGATGCTTCAATTGCAATAATTATGGACACTTTCCTAAGTTTTGTACAAGTGCTAAGAAGGTAAACAAGACTGAGAATGAAAAAGGCAAAAAGGATACTGGTTTCATTGCAGCTTTTTCAGCATTTTCAGGAGAGAATCATAACAAATGGTTCATGGACTCAGGTGCTTCCATGCATATGTCAGGTAATAGACAGTGGATGTACAATGTCACAGAGCCACCGGTGAAGAATATAACAGTAGCTAATAAAGAGCCGCTGTCAGTTGAAGGAGTTGGATACACTGATGTTAAACTAGCGCAGGGTAAGAACATTCAGTTAAAAAATGTTTTATATGTTCCTGACTTAACTGTCAACCTACTCTCAGTGAGTACTATTGTTAACAACGGTGGTTACAAAGTAACATTTACTCAAAGAGGCTGTGATGTTCATGATTCACATGGCAAATTTATCTGTTCTGCAACTCTAAATAATAAATTATATACTTTGGATACAGAGAATAGTCCTGAAACAGCACATTTAAGCTCTAGTGAGGAAAAGTGTAGTGACACTCACTTGTTACACCTGCGTCTGGGCCACTTAAATGTTTCAGATGTCAACAGGCTGCCTAACTGCGTCACGGGTGTAACTCTAACACAGAGAGTAATGTGACAAGATGTATCTCCTTTTTTTATCGCTGGGAAAAAAATGCATTACGCATACCCTCCCATCGGGGGATGAGAGGGGTATGTGGGACTCCCCGGTCTGACCCGGTATACCCACTAAAACGACCCAGCGACATTCCCGCTTCGTCCAAGTTCTCACAGGGACCCGGGAATGACTGACGGAGGTGGTGACGGGTGCAATGCGAGCGAAGGCACCCCCGTGCCTGTCGCCCGCCCGTCGCCACCATGAGGAGGGAGAGGACGTTGCCGTCTCCGACCCCTTCTTCGTCTGCGGAGCGGTGCAGCGAGAAGGTCGTCCTCCCGCACGCGCTCCTCCTCCTCTTTTCGTGTAACGTCCTCGCAAAAGGAGGCGACCGCTGCCCAGGCCTCCTCGCTCCCCAGCATGGCGTTGACGACGCCGGGAAGCGAGAGGTCCGGTCCGATTACCGCAGTCAGACCGCGGCGCAACTAGGACCAAGCCGGAAGATGTATCTCCTGCAATGAAGGCAAGCAGTCGAGGTTGCCATTTAAAAATATTGGTTCCCGAGCTACAGAACCATTAGAGCTTGTTCACTCTGACCTCTGTGGACCCATGGAGAACTTGAGCTGCTCAGGTATGAAGTACTATATTACTTTTATAGACGACTACACAAGAATGGTGTATGTTTACTTCATGGAAAATAAAACTAAAGTGTTAGACATTTTCAAGGACCATAAGAATAGATTGCTGTATGGGTTGATGACCTTGTTTTGTTTACTTCTAGTCAAGTAGAAGAGACAAGGTTAAAAACAGGCTTATGCAACACTTGGAGATGAAGGACCTAGGTAAGGCCAGTCAGTGTGTTGGTCTGAACATAACAAGAGATCAGGACACCATTATGATTGACCAAGAAAAATACATTAAAAATGTACTTACCAAGTTTGCTATGTCTGATTGTAGACCAAGTAAAACACCAATAGAAGTTGGTCTGAAGTTTACTCAGTGTGCTGATGACAAAGATATGGATTACCCTTATCAACAAGCAATAGGATGTCTTCTGTATATTGCTCAAGGTACAAGGCCTGACATTTCCTTTGCCGTTAATACTCTTAGTAGGTTCAATAAGGAGTCAAGAGCTGAACACTGGACAGCAGCCAAAAGGGTACTACGGTACTTACAAGGAACTAAAGACATGAAGCTCACTTATACCAAAGATGGTGAATCAAATAACTTGAGACTTCTGCGACGCAGACTGGGCCAGCGACAATATCGACCCCAAGTCTTGCACGGGCTATGTTTTTATTTCACAGGGTGGCGTGGCGCAGTGTCATGGGGTTCCCGAAAGCAACAGACCGTTGCCCTATCCACAGCAGAGGCAGAATATATGGCCATGTCAGCGGCGGCGCAGGAGGCGCTGTGGCTCTAGCAACTGGAAAAGGAGCTTGACGGACAGCGCGACCGCACTCTAGTCATCTACAGCGACAACCAAAGCGCTAAAACTCACTGCTAATGACTGTTACCTGCCGAGATCTAAACATACAGGGTTATTTGTAAAACACCGGCAACCTCGCAGGAGTGGATTGCTGACATCTTAAACAACAACATTTGTTCTACGACTTTTGGGAAAACAGGCAAAAAAAAATCGACTTCTCAAGCAAAACTCCATCAGCTGTTCGGACAAATGTATGGAGAGTTGATTTTTTTTGTCCGTTTTCGGAAAAGTCGTAGAACAAATGTTGTTGTTTAAGATGTCAGCAATCCACTCCTGCGAGGTTGCCGGTGTTTTACAAATAACCCTGTATATATATAATAACATCAGACATCACTTTTTAAAGGAATACGTAAATAATTTAAGATTAAAAATTTTTGTTACGTAAAGGGTGAAGAGAATGTTTCTGATGTGTTAACTAAAGGTGTAACTATAGATAAACATCTGTTGTGTGTAGTTAATATGGGATTACGTTCTGGGGTGGGTGATAGAAATAGAACGCAACCATAAGGTTAAGTTTTTATATGTTTGATGCCATTAGATTATTCTCGAAGCAATTGCCTTGTGACGTTTACCTATCAAAGATTTTCTCTAATAAATTACACTATTGAATATTATAAATACTTACTTTATTACCAATATTCCTACAGTAATCACTATCATTTATTTGAAACATGGCTGTATTAAAAAATGTTTATAATATTCATAAGCTCTATTTAATTATTGCGTTTCATTAAGTTGGCCGGCAAAAACACTTTTCCCAATCTCAGAGGGTGATCTCAGATATTTTGTGGTTGAATAGCTTTTGGGTGAATAGACTTACGACTTTGGTGTAATAATTAAAAAGATTTTATGTTATGCTCTATCCAAACAATAAGTTTATTTTGGTTGCACTTTTGAAAATGGCCCAGGCTGGGTGATCTCCTTTACCGAAAAACTTATGAAAGTTTTATGGACTGGAAGAATAAGAAGCATATAAATTCTTTCACAGAAGCGTCTTTTCGACATAATTTGATGAATTGTCGTAAAAATATCAACCATCGTCGTTGTGGAGTACGTATTCTATGTTAAAATGAATATGAAACAAGAAGTGCACATGAAGAAATTATTTGACTTTTATTTTTCAAGTAATATTATTACTGGTAAGATGCCCTCATTGCTCCCAGGCTCGTTTTTTCAAAGGCAAACGGCTATGGCAAGGTTCACAAACCTCATAGTGTACCTTTGTGCCCCTCAGCCATATCACCAACATCAGCACCTCTAGAACAAAGTTTCTTTCCTACTCCTCCGCTATACTTTCTGATTAATTTCGTTGCGGGATCCAAGACAGTCAAATTCATTCTCTGGGACTTCGTCGAGCTTCATTGTCTCGGCGCTTTTCTGGTGGTCTCCACTGTTGATTCTGGCTTTCAGGAGTTACAGTGGTTTGGGCGTGGGTGGCGAGCTTGTCCCAAAAAAAAGAAAGTTTGTGGCGAACGTTATCTAAATTTAAAAATTCCACTCCAGTTTTAAAAAGAGTTCCCCGGGGCGCGAGACACTCTGTTGCGCTGAGTTTAGCGCGATGTATCCGTCTCGCGACCCAGGAGAACTCGCTACGTGCCTGGGAGCAGTTACTCACCTTCCCTTACAGGATTCTGCATGTCCAAAAAAATTTGGCTACTCAAAAATCCTTAACAAATCAAATTAAAGATAATTGCAACAATTCGGCCCGTATTTTAGACTCCAAATTACCTTTTTTTAATAAACAGATAAACATTTGTGATCTTGCGGAATCCAAGTTAAGTGCCGGTGACATTAGGGGGGCAGCCAGAATACTGTTCAGCAGTGATGTGGTGGCGCCATACTCTCCAGATACTCTTTCAGCCCTGGAGAATAAACATCCATCGCCTGCGGAAGGTCTCACCTTCCCCGACCCACCCGTCCATCCCGCCTCCCTCATTCAGGATCCAACTTTTTTTTAATATTACAGCCCCGCAGATGAACGCAGCCGTGAGCTCCTTTCGGAGTGGTTCTGCTGGCGACCTCGACGGCCTGACCCCACAACATTTAAAAGATTTGTTGAGTTCAGGCGCCGGGGAAGCTGCCCAACTAGCAAAATTTTAACTTACAAGTGTCCTAAGACCAATAATTTTTACTCTTTTAGCATACTTACAGACAACTGTAAGTGTCGATTTAGGCGCACTTTATAAGAGAATTCTCACTTACAGTCAACTAATAACGCTCTTATTGAAGATTACTTTACACTAACAATAATCTTGTTACTGCTGTTGTAAGACCAAAATAACTTATGATGGTCTTATAACAGCATGGTTTGAGGGAAAATAGACTTAGAGCACTCTTAGGACTGCACTTGCAAGTGTAATTCCCCTTATATTGCTCTCTGGAAGCTCAATAACGGAATATTTATCACAACAACCGAAAGTGTGTGCGCGAGTGCTGTTGAAATAAAAAAAAAACAAGTTTAACTGTCAACTTGTGGAAGTATTATTTGTATTAGTAGTATTTTTATTTCTTGTAACCATTTAGTTCATTTGCTTGATAATTATGTGTCTATGAACTTAAATGACTTGCGGTGTACATTTCTTCGAATGTTTTGTGGAATAAAGTAGAATTTTTTCACAGGCCCACTTAATTATGTATTTAGAATATTAGTAAAAACATATTAACTTATTATAAAAATAAAAACTGACGCCATTAGAGATTTATAAGACCAATTACTCTTCTCTAAGATAACTTTAATACTAAAATGTCTTATTTCACACTACTTAAGTTAATTTTAAGCCTTTTCAACTTATTGAGCTCTTACATAAAAGAACTACTTGCAGCCATTTAATAAATTTAGGGTTCCTTTTAA
This sequence comes from Xestia c-nigrum, assembly GCA_916618015.1. Classification (NCBI taxonomy): domain Eukaryota; kingdom Metazoa; phylum Arthropoda; class Insecta; order Lepidoptera; family Noctuidae; genus Xestia; species Xestia c-nigrum. The sequence continues at coordinate 26,600,947 of OU745249.1, forward strand.
AACCATGGCTTACAAATTACCATTTTGTGGTAGGTGTAATATTAGATGAGACAAATATGCATCAGTATATTATATGTCCATTTTTATGTCCATGTTTCCATTTTTCAAACTCCATAGTTAACTGTTAGTGTTACAAACACTTAGCGTAACTTACATGAATATAATGGCCGACATTCTTAGTAAAGTGTTCACAAGTCTTCCATAAGACCAAATAGTCTGATAGAGCTCTACTATTATTCGCTTTCTCTTTAATTTGACTCAGAGAAGACAATTTACACTTAGAACGAGTTGGTTTCATAGTAGTTTTATGCAAAAGTTTATTAAGATCATAAGTGTTATAAACCACTCAATGCAGACTCTACTAAGAAAGAATGTACTTTTAAGATGCTTTTTTAAGTGTAAATAATATTCAAGAGCAATTGCTCTGTAAAAATGCGCTTGTAAGACAACTGTACTGATAGATGTGTTACAACGATTCTTTATATACATCTATAAGAGCACGTACTAAGTGTTAGTACTCTTTAAGTACAAAACGTCTTGAATCATGCTTTTATAAGATGTTCTGTCATAGTCAAGACACATGTAAGTCAGTTGTAACACCTTAGTTCTTAAATCAGCACATCTACAAGAGAAAATTGCTAGTTGGGTGGTGAGTCGCTCTTGAAAGAGCTCGCGGTTCTGATCAACTTAATGCTCTCCGGCGGCGTGAACGATGCCGTCGTCGATGTCTTGTATGGGGCTAACCTATGCGCCCTGCGCAAGAAGGACGGCGGCATTCGTCCAATTGCCGTCGGTTGCACCTACAGGCGTATGGCTGCCAAAATATGTTGCAAGCTATACAGCGAGACGCTTGCAACTAAGTTCCAGCCTTTTTTTTTTTTTTTTTTAAGGATGGGAAATCATCAAATGACTCCCCCCACTCTGGGCGGAGCGGGAGGGAGTGTCAGACTCTTACTGACTAAAAACCATCCATGTTCCTTCCTCGCCTTTTACGTTTCGGGGCCGCGGTATCTCTTTCGAACAGGCCCGAAACCCCGGCAGGCTTCGGCCCTTGCGGGCCCCTCTCCTTTTGCTGACATCTCTTTGAGGCGCGCGTGGAACACGAACGCGCCGTCGACACGGCCTGTCGTCGTCGTTAGACGGCCGGACGGCTAGGTAGCCCATAGCCAGCCGTCCACAGGCCCGCATCTACGGTGGCCGGTAGCCACCACGTGGCCCCCGACGCCCGTTGCGTCTCCCGCGGAAGTTCCAGCCCCTTCAACTTGGTTTTGGTTCCAGGGGGGGCTGTGAGGCAGCTGTACATGCCCTATCATCTTTTCTAGACTCGAAAAAAGGTGAGGTCGTCCTCAAGGTTGATGTCAAAAATGCCTTCAACTCCGTGAATAGGGACACTTTGTTGGCTGAAGTCAAAAAAAAATACCCGAAATTTATGGTTTTTTGTGGCAATGTTATAGACACCCTTCAAAATTACTTTACAAGGACAACGTTTTGGAATCTGCAGTTGGTTGCCAACAAGGTGACCCTCTCGGGCCTGTCATTTTCAGTTTGGCTATTTATCCCATAATTCAACAACTAAATTCAAAATTTAATGTATGGTATTTAGACGATGGAACGCTAGGAGGTGATGTTGACATCGTTTTGGCTGACTTGCAACTCCTCAAACATCAGTTTAAATCCATTGGCCTAGACCTTAACCCATCAAAGTGTGAAATTTACTTTTCTGACGTTACCGACAGGCAATCGATTATAGATAAATTTAATGCAATAGCTCCTCAAATCAAAATGTTAGAAAAAAGTTCCAAATTTTATGTATTTTATGTAGTTTAAGCTTACCGGCGTTCCTGCCTTCTGTCCACAGCACTGAAAAGCTAACCAGGAAAACCAGGATTTCGGAGACTGCACTTTCGCAAATCTAATATAAAAACATGTATGTCAAACATACAGAAGAAAAAACTGAGAACCTCCCCCTATTTCTTAAAGTAATATTATAATATTTCTAGAATTAAATAAAAATTGTATGATGTTTAATTTTATTTTTATCGATATCAACTTCTGCCATTAAAAAGGTAACGGCTCTGATTTTTACGATAAAATACAAAGGGAGAGAAAGGGATAAAATAAAAGAATTAGAATTTCCTAGTCGAAGATAGAGACTTTTCCAAAAGACATAAACGCGGGTCACTTTTTCGTGTGTTGTTTCACCCTCTACCATTTTAAATAGACCCCTGCGGTTGCTCTTAAAAAATAAAAATACTTTATTGGTATACGTATTTACGGAAATTTTGTGATTGGATCCTCCTTCCATAGTAAGTCGTGTTATATAAAGAGCGAGACGTATCATTTTTATGCTAAAACTATTTAAATTACAAATTAAGGTAATTTAAATTAAGACTAACTTACATTACATGCAATATGTGTATGAGTGGGTGTAGGTTTGTGTGTGAGTGAATGAGTGAGTGAGAGAGAGTGTGTGAGTGTGTGTATGTGTCAAGGATTCAGGAAGTATTTCGGTATCATTGTAGGTAAGGGTTTGTGTCCATTCAATTATTATTTTTTTAATATCATAGAAGTTTTTGGAATAAATGTATATGTATTTATTTACTTTGTTATAAAGCGCAGCAGATCGTTTCCTAAATTGCGCACCGGCAAATAAAGTCCTTGTCCTAGGGACATTTAATATCATGTCTTTATGTCATCATATGAAAGTGACTCATGTTTTTTTTAATATTATTTGTGTAATGTAAAGTTTTTTTAAATACATGCATTTGATAAGAGCGCGTTGTGCCCTTTCCACTGCTAGAAATTTTGTTTTGGCTGCACCACCTCAGACAAGGTATGTAATAGGAAAGTACTGACTGGACTAGCGCAACGTAGATTATTTTAAGGAAATCTCCTTGATGGCCTGTTTGATTACCGACAGTCCTTGGAACAACGTATCTAAGAGTTCTGAACATCCAGCTTAATTTCCTGATTCGGTTTGCAACCTGCTCAATGTGTGGGTACCATGTCAGTCTCTAGTCCACCATAACCCCTAGGTACTTAATGTGAGGTACTTTGTTGATTGTAGAACATTCACATCTATTACGATTACTGGTATTGCAACTATGAATTCTCACACTAAAATCTTCCCCTGGTTGTGTACGTTGGCAGACACGGAAGCAAATGTATTTTGTTTTTGTTAAGTTGAATGTAAACAAATGTGTTGTTAACCACTTGGCGATTGTTGCCAAGCCTGTCTTAATCTGATTAAATCAAAAATAATTTCGTAGTGTTTACTTATCGATTAAACCTTATGCTTTCCTTTTTGTAACTAGGTGTCTTGGAATATTTCCCACACCAGTTTACCTCGCATATAGGCATGATATGCGTTTTAAATTGTATAAATAAATCGTAACAATTTATAATTATTTAGCGTGCGGGTCTAACAATTGGTCACAACTAAAATGGTTAGTAGTGCCGTCGCCTACTTATAGGCGACAAAATACTAATAGTTTTCGTGCGTCGGGACTCGGGGCACTGTAGCGCAGTCACGTGGTTTTATGATCTTTGAGTATCACCCATTTTAACACGTTCACGGACACATGATTTATTAAAAAAAATACAATATGACACACGAATTCCCATACAACGGCTGTAGACGGATTGTCATTTATAATAGAACATTATTATGTTTGTTATGGCAACAACCGCCTATAGACGACGATTCTCGATGTTAGATGCGTCAGCGACCGCGCGCAACGTGATGTCTCACACGGTGGCACTGGGCGACTGAAGTACGAAAATGTCACGTCGATGAACGTACTGTCACGATGGGGTGCGCGGGAGGGGGTGAGAGGAGAACTCTAAAAAACGACTGTATTTTGGCTTTCCTTATGGCACTAGCGATATAATAATTGATCGTGTTGTGACACAATATCTCGCTCTCCTTAAGAGTGTACGCAAAGCAACCGTCCACTGACGGGGTAGCGTTTTTTGTATAATTCATTGAAACGTCGATCGACGTGGTGTCACAACCTAATCTATCTGTATTACGCCTATCGACGGAGTGTCCGTGAACGTGTTAAGGGATGCATCAACTTAGATACCAATCACCCTGTAGATAGAGAGCACAGATTATGAGTAAACATCGTTTGAATGGTTAAAAACATACTAAAAGTAAACTATTTTGTAAAGCCGCTTTAAGACTACGTTGTAATATATAATAGCATATTTAGTATATAGCTCATAGCACAACAATATCGCGCACCATATATTTTTTATGGACATGTTCACGCTATACTATAGCTATACTAAACATACACACACAAAAATGCAATTTTTTCCTCTTCTTACTACTATTATAAATGCGAAAGTTTAGATGTATGGATGGATGTTTGTTACTCAATCACGCCACAACGGCTGAACGGATCTGGATGAAATTTGGCACAGAGATAGATAATGGTCTGGAATAACACATAGGCTATATATTATCACGCTAATAACTTAGGGGGGTGAGCAAAATTGCATTATGTTCATTAATTCAACAACATTCTTCAACTGATTGACAACTGTCATAACATGCCTTAGAATAGAACGGCTATTTTGAACCGTTGGTCACAGGAATATGTAGCGTATCGGTTCAGCGGCCTCCCTGCGAATTAGGAGGCGCAAGTTCGAATCGCTGTAAGTACCTACCAACTTTTTGTGTTGTTTTTTTGGTACTATTAAATTCCCAAAAGTAATTAACATGGTTCGATCCCCACCCGGTTTTCACTTTTTGTAAGTTCTAGGTAATTTGTTTATTTTAATTTCGAATCATTCCAATCTTTTTAACTACCTATTGAAAATACAGGTTATCAGTAAACTAATGAATTAAACTTGAACAATTTACACAGAACGAAATAACACTCAGAAACGTTTAAAATGATAACAAAATTAAAATTTGATAAAAATCTACGACGTTTTAAATTTATCCGTGTGGGAATCGAACCGCTGCGCCGACACGCAGCGCCGCAGTAAATTGCTCATCCACTGCGCCAACTGTGCCATCCCATATTTGCATTTGGGCTGAACCATCAGCTGGCCCTACTCCGCAAGGACCGCAAAAGTTTTACCTCACACTAGAAATTTCTCCTGTATCGTGGGTGTGTTCACAAACATTAAAACCCACAAACACAAACAGCTATACCCGGAACCACTACCTATAAGCCATACAAAAATGTATTTGGTGAGGGCAACAAACCCGATACCCGCTGGGCAGCACCCATTTGCTCAGCCACTGCGCCAACCGTGCCGTCAGGTAGCTGCTTCTTCTTCTTCGTGTCGATGATTTCCCCTTTTTAGCTTTTTTTATGTAGCTGTGGCTGTGCCTTCCATGACAGCGTTTTCAAATTTCCCCTGAATCTAGCTAGCAAAGATACTCCAAAAAACGAGCGAGTCCTTTTCCGGCATTGACAGCAGTCGCATGCACGCCACGGCGACCAGGCGCTGATGGGTGGCGTCGTCGTTTTGCTCGCAAACGACTTTAGACAGACACTCCAAGTTACTGAGAGGGGCACAGCGATGGATGATAATAAACGCCTGTTTCTCGGTGTCGCCACTGTGAAAACGACCGGTATTGAAAAATTTCAAATTACGTGCAAAACGTGCGTTCAACTATACAACGATCACGAAGCAGGTGCCTTTGGGAATAAGCTACTGGAAATGGGAGAGGGCCGTCTGGAATCGGACGCAGTTGGGAAAATTCTATATTCCGAAGAATTTTCCCTGTGACTACAGGATGAACTTTTTCTCAATTTAGAGGTAAATATAAAAAGTAAACAGTGGTTGTGTAAGAGGGAAGTGCTGCCGTCAAAGAATGACTGGGTCAGCATACAAAACAAACAAGGTAGCAAGGTTGACTGGTAGAGACAGTCCCGCAGCCCCGGCAGGCATTGGCCCTTGCCGGACCCCTTTCTTTTTGCTGCCACCTGTTTAAGGCGCGCGTGGAACGCGAACGCGCCGTCGACACGGCATGTCGTCATAAGACGGACGGACGGCAAGCTGGCCCTTTGCTCACCGTCCACAAGCACGCACCTACGGTGGCTGGGGGCCACCACGTTAGAAGCAAGGACAATTACACAAATTATGACTGTGTTGGTTGTTTAGTGCCCAAAAACTACAAAATTTAACACAGTTGTATCGGTGCTATATAGTCACCTCAACGCCATTTAATTTGGTTTCGGTCCTCTGCCGCCCAGAATTAAAGCATCCAATAAGACACCTTTTGTAGTTGTCACCCACATTATCTCATTTTGATTAGACAGTCAGTCAGTTCTCACACGTAACATAATATCATGCCTTTAATATTAAGCCGGAAGAACAGTCACCTATGTTTTTATCGGGGAATTATCAAATGACTTCTCTCACTCTTGGCGGAGCGGGAGGGAATGCCAGAGTTTTACTGACTATAACCCATCCGTGTTCCTTCCTCGCCCTTTATGTTCCGGGGCCACGGTATCTCTTTCGAACAGTCCCGCAGCCCCGGCAGGCTTCGGCCCTTGCGGGCCCCTCCATTATGCTGACATCTCTTTGAGGCGCGCGTGACGACGACGCACGGACGCGCCGTCGACACGGCTAGAGCGGGGTTACCTAACACAAGCATGTCCTTACTTAAAAGGTGACCTCAAAATTACCACCGTCATAACTTTATGCAATTGAAATATACACTTTTTTCAACACTGTTTAAACCAGGAATCGATCCCAGGACTTCACGTTTAGTTGTCGTGCTTGCAACCACTCGATCACAGTCCCCTACACGTATCAAAATTTCACGGGTACCAGCTAGTTATACTATATAAATTAGAATACAAGTGTTAATAAATATCAAAATATTACTTTTATAGAGAAGTCCGATGAAAATCGTATGTATATGCCAAAGTCGGTCACTTTTAAAATGAAAAAGTCGTGTTTCATACACCTTGATGAGCTAACTGTCATCAAAGGGCTGACGATGCGCGATGGAGACAGAAGGCAGTCGCAAGAAGTCCGCAACAGCTTACTGCAGCTATATCGTGTTGGTTTTGTCCTTCTGTACATCATTGGATTTTAATGTATACCTTAAGAGATACAAAGCTTTAAAGAAACTCCGCAGCTAAATAATGATCAAGTACCACAAGCGCATTTTCATGACGCGGAATAATGTGTGTGATATTATTTTCACTGTTATGGAAGTTAATCTTTGAACAGCGTTGTGGGCTGCACGTTTTGTAGGAATATATTTCTCTCCGATAGAGACTAGCCCTGTGACCTAGCAGTGGGAAAATAGGCTGATGATGATGATGATGATGATATTTCTTATTTCTACGTTTTGTATTGTAGTTGTTTGCTTTTGAATAAAAATAAAACGTGCGCATTTACAATTGTATGATAGGTGCCTACGACCCACTCTCTCTAACCCTTCCTCTCTTATGTGACAAACACGAAGTTGTGCGGGTCAGCTAGTGGGATGCCTATCCATTAGCATACAATTTTAAGACCTAATATAGTTTGGAGTACTTTTGTTAATTTAATTATATTTTCGTATAATAATATTTACTTACGCATTTTTTTAGCATAATTTTATTCACGCATAGTGAAATCAAACAATATTTTTATAGGCATAACAAAGAAGCATAATAATTTACTCCCAAAATATTACACCATAATTTGATATACCAAAAATATTATAACAAAAACAATATTGGTAAATATAACATATTTGTTTTGAACATAGTTGATTGTGAACATATGTAGGTTATTGCACTGTAGGAAGCATGTTAACAAGCATACACCATGCATACAGCAAGCATGTAGCATGCAAACATCTAAGCATGCAGCATGCAAAGAAGTATACACCATGCATGCAGCATGCAAACAAACATGCATCATCCAGGCAAGCATGCAGTATGCAACATGCAACAGGTATGGTTTCTGTCATGGCTCCGGCGCGGCGGTGCTCTGGCGGTCCCACGCAAGGATCGTGCGTTTGCAGCAGGCCTCACCCCTTCGCGCCTACGCAATTTTAAATAACACTCTCGGGGTAGGGCAGACAAGACTAGTCGGACTGGAGTCGGATTTAAAGCGATTCGTTTCTGGCACTAATTTATGTAGCACAGCTTAATGAATTTTTAATTCAAAATAAAATACTACTTAAAAAAACTTTAATTTGATTACGTTATTTCTATATATTGTACTTGTCTAAATACTATTTAAATGCTAATAATCATATGCCTAGTAATAATTTGCGACTCAAATTTATACCAAAACAAATTAGTCTTCAAGATAATTAGGTATGCCATTATTAACTGTATGCCAAAAAAAATTATGGCCAAATATTATAATGGCAAAACAAATTATGCCAAAATGGTTGTGCCAAAGTATAATATGAACAAGTAAAATTAAATTAAACCTTTTTAAAACCCCCGACACAATGTATTAAAAGTCAAATCTATACTTCATATTATAAAGCAGAAAAGTTTGTTTGTTTGGTTGAACGCGCTAATCTCAGGAACTACCGGCTTAAATTGAAAAAAATATTTTTGCGTTGGATAGTCCATTTATCGACAAAGGTATATAACATCACGCTATGACCAATAGGAACGGAGCAGCAATAAGAAATGTTGCAAGCGGGACAAAACATTCCGTTAAGCAGGCGATGCGTTGCGATATCAAAACTTCATATCATACAATAACACAATGCAAGCAGAGTTAACCTTATGACGGTAGCGAAACGGCCAAACCACATCATTTGACTAAGGAGTAGAGTTTGAGAAGTCAGGGATTATAAAACTAGAGTTAGAAGGTTGGTTCTACATGAGAGCTGATAACTGAAATTGTTTTGCACAAAGGTTCTCTTTAAAATTTAATGTAGACTAGACAAGGATAAGGAAGATTATGTTTTCTAAGGGAGTTAAATAGGGGATGAAAGTTTGAATGCAAGTTTGTCGGTTTTAAAGTTAAAGAAAGAAAGAAAACATATTTATTTGGCTTATGCCGCAAGTGAACACAACATAACAAAAATAGAGAACAAGCCCGCCACACACGCCCAAACAACTGTGACTCCTGAAAGCCAGAATCAACAGTGGCGACCACCAGAAAAGCGCCGAGACAATGAAGCTCGACGAAGTCCCAAAGAATGAATTTAACTGTCTTGGATCCCGCAACGAAATTAATCAGAAAGTATAGCGGAGGAGTAGGAAAGAACTGTGCAACTGGGATAGGCCCAGTTGCCTAGCACCACGGATAAATATTAACGTTAATGGGTCCTAAGTAGAGAGCTGTTATATTTGATTCCAATAATAGGGATGGCAAAAACGCTTGAACGCACGGAAATTTGCTCTAGTTTCTACAAGGTCCGTATAGTAAATAACTCCGGATGTAACCTGTACACTATCCAACATAATATTGCGATCATTTTGCCAGAGACTACACTCCCACAAAATGTGAGGTGCAGATTGTTCATATTCGCAGTCAGATCTGGAACATTAACAAAAAGGCGAGTCAACAAGCTTGAAGGAAAATAATTTACTCTTGAAGTTACCATGACCCGTGAGAAATTGGGCAACACAGTGATCAACCTCCAGTCATGTCCTGTCCAGCCGCTCACGAACGGATGGAAAGAACTGGTGGAGGTGTCTGCCCTTGATGGAATTGTCCCACCTACATTGCCATTCAGATAAAAGTTCCTCCCAGACGTCGGTCTGTGGTTTGAATAATCTAGAAATCCTAGCACGATCACGTATGGTTAAAAAGTCTGTGTCTGTGGTCTCACGCGCGTTATAGTACAGTCAGCAAAACAGTTAGGTTTACAGGCTAGCAATCTTCTGACTACTTTTATAAATGGAAAAGGGTTATAATCAATCTGTTTGCTATTTCATCCAAATCCTTTCTGTAGTTTTTGCGTGAAAGTATAACAAAAATCGGTCTTTACAGAGTTTTACATTTATAATTATAGTCGTAAGAAGATTTCTAGCCTGCATACCTATCTGTTTTACTGACTGTACATTGCAGTACACATACAACCCAAGTAAGTAGCCACATAGATGGTCTTTAAAGTTAAAAATGACAGTCCCCACGTAGATTTGGATATCCTCGTTAAGGAGTAAAAGTTTTTTTTAGCTTTTTCACCGACAAAATACGCTAGATTGTAAAATAACTAGAGAGATTGTAAACTCTCGAAATATTGTCAAACGAACATATACGTGTCTCAGAGTTTTTGATCATTTCCCCCACCCAAAGGGTTAAAAAAGGGGATAAAGCTGCGTATGGATAATCCTTTCCGAAGTAAAAGTCACAAAAAATATTATATAGGCGCAGTATGGTTGGAAGCTAACGCGAGTTGTTAGAATTTCAATTCTTAAGGAGTAAAAAGGAGGATGAAGTTTATGTTTCAAGTTAAAATCACTAATATCATGACAATTTATATTTAGCCGTTTGGTTGTAAATTAATTATTACATGTATCAGCGTTTTTGAAAAATTATTCTAGTAGAGAGTAAAATAGAGATGAATTTGTATTGGAAACCTATAAATTTTAAAGCTAACCCATTAAATCTAAATATATATAATTCAAAGGTGACTGACTGACTGACTGACTGACATAGTGATCTATCAACGCACAGCCCGAACCACTGGACAGATCGGGCTGAAATTTGACATGCAGGTAGATGTTATGACGTAGGCATCCGCTAAGAAAGGATTTTAATCAATTCTACCCCCAAGGGGATAAAATAGGGGATGGAAGCTTATATGAAAGTCCGTCAGTTTTAAAGTTAGGATCTTCTAATTTTGTGTTTAGGCTGACGATTGAAAATTAATTTATGCGTGTTTCAGCGTTTTTGATAACTCCACCCCGAAGGCTTATAAAGGGGATGAAATTGTAGGTGAAAAATCCTTAATTTTCGACGTAAAAAGTACAAAATTTGTTATCTGGGCTTATGATTGGAAGCTGACGCAACGGCTTTATTAGAATTTCAACCCTTGAGGGGTGAAGAAAGAGCAACATTTTGTTTTTAATTAAAGTTTTTTATTTTTTGAGTCACCAAAAAGTATCAAAGTTAGTAAGTCGTTCGTTTTTTTTTATTTCAACCCACAAAGGGGTAAAGGGGGGATGAAGTTTTGCATTGTAGTTGTTCATTCGTTCACGAATAACAGCAGTAGGAGAGACCTTTTGCAGCAGTGCAAGTGAATAGCGCACGTGACTTCGCGGCTGGCAGTACTTACCGTTTTGTAGGGACCTAGGTAAGCCAAAGATTATGGACTTACGGCAGGAGCAGAAAAAGAAAGTATGGCAGCCGCCGCTCCTGTGGGTGCCGCCCGCTCGCACCAACTTGCTGCAGCACGCGCCGCTGACGCGCGCGCTGCGTGCACTCAATATGGTGTCACAACAGATTGATTGCTTCAATTGTACACTGAGTGAATTCACACGGGCCGCATTTTGCGCAATTACTTTAGTTTGTCAAATTAATTAATTTATTCAAAACATAAATAATTTAAATTTAAATATAACTGCTCTATTGTATTAGGTACCTAAACCTGTATTAATAGTTGTATGTGTTGTTTAAATAAATAAATAAAATAAATAAATAAATAAATAAATTATTTATAGAACGAGATAGAATGAGTAATTGTCGCTATCGTATTTGATACCAACTAGATTTTTTTATTTTGTAGATTTCTGTTTTTTTTTTCTCTTTTGCATTTCTGATCTTACTTTTGGTGAATGAAGATGAAATCAAAAATGGCGGCGACGAAAGTTTTTGGATTTTTAATCATGGGTGTCGTTTCCGTAGTTTTTGGTGTCGCTGATAGTGAAAATGAGGTCAAAATTAACACGGAGAAAAAAGTTAACAGAAGCAAAAAAAACCGTTTTCCTTTTTTTTTTACGGCTTCCCCTGACACTATTTTCACCCTGCGCCACTGTTAGGTAGAGGTGTATCTAATCCTACACCCACATTTCGCACATTTAGCTTAATCCCATCAACCGGGCACAAATAATACAATAACACTTTGCCCGTCCCGCAAATCGAACCCAGGACCTCATGCTCAGTAGCGCTTGCGACAACTCGAACAACGATGCAGGCTCACACATGACCCATCAATATTTTCACGCGAACGAAGTCGCGGGCAACAGCTAGTTAGCAATAAAGCGTAACCTTTTTTTGGATGGCTCAAAGGGTATCGTTTTCCATAAAATAATTTGTATTACTTATTGTTTCCCATAATCGGCCTCCTCATAATATTTACTTACACTATTATCATTTAAGTATAGTAATAGCGCTTGACATATCAACTTGTTGGTCATAACTTTTATTTTCCATAAAATAAGTTTCCATAATAACATGTGTCACTAGTTTCTATAAGTAACGCATTAGATCATCGATAGTTGACATAAACGACATTTAATTTCATTTAGAAACGTTTATTGTATTGGTCTGTAATTAAATGATTAATAAGTAGGTACAGCAAACAATCATTAGTAATTTTGATGATTAGTACTATGATAATTGAATTTCCTAATTAACCGACTTCAAAAAGGAGGAGGTTCTGAACACAATTCTTTTTTTTAACATGACATAAATTCATTATGTTCTAACAGCCACAGGTATTATATTATATGAATATTAGAAGTAGCCAGAAGGGGTCGTAAATAACAACGACTTGTAATTATTGAAATGACTTTTCTGTATTTACGTCTCTTACAATAAATATCCTCTCGTCACAACCTCGCCGCTCCCCAGTCTACGCTCTCAATGTCCCCGGGGCATTGGTTTTTATAATCCCTGGGTTGCTATACGGATGAAAATGAATTATCTTCTCAATAAAATGTAAGTTAGCCTTAATCACTCTTATTTGAACTAATTACAAACAATAGTTATTTGTTATAAAAGAGTGCAAAGTTGTTTTTTAACCGCGTGCTCAATTTTGATGGCCGAGCAAGCGAAAGATTCTAAAATTGAGTCACAAGCGCTCGAGTGATTAAAATCCTAGAATATTGAGCGTTAGCGAGGGAAAAATCACAAAATCTTTGCACTCGAGTGCAACACGTAGCTTTTCATCCCACCTCAGCGAGGAAATGAATAAACGCAAAAAAATGCGCATTATTAACAAATTCAGTTAATTCTGTTGGCGTCAAATAAACTTCCTCGTCGCTAGATAATGAGTGGTCATTTTCGAATAATGAGTGGTAATTTACGAATCTATAAGGATTCCGTTTTTGACATTTGTCTACGGAACCCTAAAAAGGAGTAATGCTAATAAGATGAGTATTTCATTCCGAAAGTTCATTTATACATTGGTAGTCCTAAAACATTTTATAAGCTAGGTTTTAGTGACAGAATCGAATCGCTGTAAATCCGACTCCACGTAGCCTTGTCTGCCCTACCGCGAGAGTGTAATTAAAATCGCTTCGCGTGGAGGGGCGTGGCGGCTGTGGCGGGCCGCCAGCTGAGGAGCAGGTGGTTGTAACATTGGTCACCGCGGCTGAGGACGATGGCTGTCCGTCTGACCGTTTGTATGTCACAGGCATTTTATACTATAAACCACAAAAAAAAATTGGCACACCACTTTTTTTTTTAATTATGGAAAAAAAGAGGCTCTCTAACCTATTCAGTACATTCTGGACTTCTTTCGGCCATCATCATCCTCATCATCATTGGCCTATTAATGTTCCCACTGCTGGGACAGGCCACTTCTCTATGAGAGGGCTCGTCCCTGAAAACAGGAACTGAGAAAGAAACAAAAGAAAATAAAATGAAAGTTGAAACCGGTGCACGATTAGGTAGTTAAGGTATATATACAACAACAATACCTACGTAATTCTGGTTCTGGTCCTGTGAAATATATTAAATAGTGTTACTCCAACAGCGAGTCTAAACCATTTAAAAACATGTAAAAGACAAGCTCTAAAAAGAGTAATTATAATGTGTAAGCATCTGCTGAAGTGCCAATATCCCAGTCTGGCGTACTATAACTGTATAGGAGAGACCACTCCACTTAATCGGACAACAACACCAAGAACATATCAGTATCTATAATCACTCGAAGACTAACACAGACAAGACACACAGTGTTAGAACAAACTTGGTGTACCCACTTCTTTATTTATAACCACTCAAAGACTAACACAGACTAGACACAAAGTGTTAGAACAAACTTGGTGTACCCACTTCTTTATCTATAACCACTCAAAGACTAACACAGACTAGACACAAAGTGTTAGGACAAACTTGGTGTACCCACTTCTTTATCTATAACCACTCAAAGACTAACACAGACTAGACACAAAGTGTTAGGACAAACTTGGTGTACCCACTTCTTTATCTATAACCACTCAAAGACTAACACAGACTAGACACAAAGTGTTAGAACAAACTTGGTGTACCCACTTCTTTATCTATAACCACTCTAAGACTAACACAGACTAGACACAAAGTATTAGAACAAACTTGGTGTACCCACTTCTTTATCTATAACCACTCAAAGACTAACACAGACTAGACACAAAGTGGTAGGACAAACTTGGTGTACCCACTTCTTCATCTATAACCACTCAAAGACTAACACAGACTAGACACAAAGTGTTAGGACAAACTTGGTGTACCAACTTCTTTATCTATAACCACTCAAAGACTAACACAGACTAGACACAAAGTGTTAGGACAAACTTGGTGTACCCACTTCTTTATCTATAACCACTCAAAGACTAACACAGACTAGACACAAAGTGTTAGAACAAACTTGGTGTACCCACTTCTTTATCTATAACCACTCTAAGACTAACACAGACTAGACACAAAGTATTAGAACAAACTTGGTGTACCCACTTCTTTATCTATAACCACTCAAAGACTAACACAGACTAGACACAAAGTGGTAGGACAAACTTGGTGTACCCACTTCTTTATCTATAACCACTCAAAGACTAACACAGACTAGACACAAAGTATTAGAACAAACTTGGTGTACCCACTTCTTTATCTATAGCCACTCAAAGACTAACACAGACTAGACACAAAGTGGTAGGACAAACTTGGTGTACCCACTTCTTTATCTATAACCACTCAAAGACTAACACAGACTAGACACAAAGTATTAGAACAAACTTGGTGTACCCACTTCTTTATCTATAACCACTCAAAGACTAACACAGACTAGACACAAAGTGTAACAAAAAACTAAATGCATAAGATTTTCATTACCGAATGTTAAAAGTAGTGATTGTGAGATAATATTGAATAAAGAGAAACTCGAATTCGTAGATAAAACGGTTTTCCTGGGGCTTACGCTTGATTCAAGGCTACAATGGGGTTCTCATTTAACATCTCTTGCGGGGCGCTTAAGTTCAGCAGCATATGCCATTAGAAAAATCCGTCAATTCACTGATGTGGATACCGCTAGACTGGTCTATTTTAGTTACTTCCATAGTATAATGTCTTACGGTATTTTGCTATGGGGACGGGCTGCTGATATTGAGTCTATATTTATTCTGCAGAAAAGAGCCATCAGAGCCATATACAATCTTCGTAGGCGCGATTCTCTAAGGGAACTATTTAAGGATATTGGCATCATGACGGTTCATTGCCAATACATCTACGAAAACATAATGTACGTCAGAAAAAATCTGCATCTTTTCGGTAAAAGAGGCGACAGACACAATTACAGTACTAGAAATAGGGACCAACTAGTTCAGCCAGGCTTTAGACTCGCTAAAGTAGACTCATCTTTCATGGGGTACTGTTTGAGATGCTATAATAAAATTCCACAAAGTATTCTTGAACTGAATGAGACGAAATTTAAAACATGTATTAAACGCACATTATGTAAGCAAGCATATTACAAGTTGAGCGATTATATCACTGATAAAAATGCTTGGCTCAATGCTGGTCCTGCTCCACAAGGACAGGGGCGCAAAACTTGATAGCATTAAATGGTATTGTTGGAGCTGCTGAAGATTGTACAACTATCTTTGCATTGTATAGATTCAATGTTAGTATTATATAATCGCATAGCCCATATTGTGTGAGTACTATGTACTAGAAAGCTATCATTCACTGGAAACCTACTTTAGTTTTTGACTTGAATGTGCCCTGGCGGTTGAGAGTATGTCATGCTCACTCAAATGTCTCGCTGATGGTGGCGCGTGTGTCGGATCATTTAGCTCCCTTCAAAGTGGTTGAGCTGAATGGTGCTGATCCATGCGTCATATTCGTGAACGGGTGCTGTCAGTTGTGACTGGTCATCTCTTAGTTGCCATGGCTTATTTGAATGAATTATTTTGTTTTTACTATGGACACTTTTAACGTGCACATCTTGCTACATTGTTCTCACATAATCTACCATCTCAACATGAATGATGTAACCAAGATTTTGTAACAATATTTTGATTTAAAAGAGTGTCCATGGAGTTTCTTGCCCGTTCTTCTCCATAGAGATCTACGCTAGGGAATGGGCAACTACAGTACTTTCACAGTTTTTATGTCTTGTGACTGGGACTGTAGCTACTTTAAATGTTCATCTTTGTTTCGACAATTCAAAAGTGCCTGTTATTGGCCTACTTGAAATAAATGCTTTGATTTTGATTTTGATTTTGATTTTGAACACAGACAAGACACACAGTGTTAGAAAAAACTTGGTGTACCCACTTCTTTATCTATAACCACTCAAAGACTAACACAGACTAGACACAAAGTGTTAGGACAAACTTGGTGTACCCACTTCTTTATCTATAACCACTCAAAGACTAACACAGACTAGACACAAAGTGTTAGAACAAACTTGGTGTACCCACTTCTTTATCTATAACCACTCAAAGACTAACACAGACTAGACACAAAGTATTAGAACAAACTTGGTGTACCCACTTCTTTATCTATAGCCACTCAAAGATTAACACAGACTAGACACAAAGTGTTAGGACAAACTTGGTGTACCCACTTCTTTATCTATAACCACTCAAAGACTAACACAGACTAGACACAAAGTATTAGAACAAACTTGGTGTACCCACTTCTTTATCTATAGCCACTCAAAGATTAACACAGACTAGACACAAAGTGTTAGGACAAACTTGGTGTACCCACTTCTTTCGGTAGATGGCCTTAAAATAACTGGCCGAGTGTGAGTAGCACTCGCAATTACAGGGTTCCGTAGCAACAATAAATATAATACTTACTTAAATATAGACGCCCGAGTGGCGTAGTGGTAGTGACGCTGCCTTACGTTCTTAGGGTCCTGGGTTCGAATCCCGGAAGGAGCAATTGTTTGTGTGATGAGCATGGACATTTGTTTCCGAGTCATGGATGTTTGTATGTATAATAACTATGTATTTACAAACAAAAAAGTATATACAGTATATCAACTATCTAGTGTCCACGACACAAGCTTTGCTTAGTGTGGCACTAGGTGGCGCTGTATATTTAAATATTCAAATAGACAAGACAGAGGGATAGTTATAAGTATCCCGGGATCGGACAGGGATCAAGATGAGCTATGAGTACATCTCGCACCTCGACTATGCTGATGACATCGTCGTAATAGTGCAGAGCTGCGTCAAGGATTCTGTAATCCATCAATACCTTCCGAGTGTAGTAAACACTATCTTGAGAGGTGCGCGGATGAAGGTGCCATGCGTCGACACCGATATGTCATTCGCGTAAATACGCTAATCTCTAGTCTGCTGTCGCGGCGTATCGAGCAGATAAACCGCCACTTGACAGCTCCTCGTCTGTGTGACGTTCTCAAGTCGAACGATACCGCGGCGGAGGGCGAGCGTAGAGCAGATAGCGCTGATAGTGGCTGGACAGGTGAATAAACTGATACCGCTGAGCTTGCACATGTTTCACGTTACGAACAGCAGCTGCAGCAACACGTGCCCGCCCGACATCGGCGCTATGCACGAGGCTACTCCACGCGCAGAGCAGAATACATTCTGCAAGTTTATTAAATGAAGTTAAATATTGATGTGGAGTGATTGTTTTGGTTTCAAAATTGTATAGTTACCTAATTAAGATTGGTTTTAAACCCCCGACGCAAAAACGACGGGGTGTTAGAATTGGACGTGTCTGTCTGTGGCATCGTAGCTCCCGAACGGATGAACAGATTTTGATTTGTTTTTTTTTTGTTTGAAAGGTGAATTCGTTGGAAGATTTCTAAGCTATGTTTGATGAAAATCGGTCCATGCCGCGCCGCCACAAAATTACATTTTTTTTCGGCACAACTCCCTCAATATGCGGACTTATATCAAATGAAAGGGCTTGACTAGTATAATAATGTAAACTAAGCTCCCGCTCCGCCCAGAGCTTCACAAGTTATTTGATGATTTCCCATCCAAAAACAAAAAAAGGATATTGAAAGGGAATTAGGAATACTAACTAACGAAATGAGATGAGGAAAGTAGAGTGATGATTTCTACCCAGGTAGGACCTTTGTTTTTTTTCGGATGGGAAATCATCAAATGACTCCCTCCCACTCTGGGCGGAGCGGGATGAGTGTCAAACTTTTACTGACTAAAACCCTTCCATGTTCCTTCCTCGCCCTTTATGTTCCGGGGCCGCGGTATCTGAGGTATTCCTCAGAGCACACCTATTTCTAAGCGCAACCATCTAAGCGCAACTAAATCATTCCTCAGAGCGCAACCATGATTACAAATAGAGAAGGGCTCATTCATTATATCGATAGATACTTTTAAAGAATCATTCCCACTGCTAGCCCATCAAAATGTACTAGGCTAGCAGAAGTTCAAAGTAGTTTTTTTTTAATTTTTTATATTCCGGGTATTCTATGTAGGTATCCATGTAGGGTTCCATGTGATTGAAATACCATAGCTTCAATTCCTGATAGCCTAGTACTTCTGTACATTACTGACCAAAAGTTGCTTAAACACTTAGTTCCCGTAATTATCTGTTTGCCTGGAAGTCCGTTTTAATATATAAACAGTTAGGACAGTTGATTTAAAACTGTCTATCGACATAATGAATTAATTCATCATACCCCTCTCTATTTTTTATGTATGGTATATATGTATGGTTGCGCTCTGAGGAATACCTCCGGTATCTCTTTCGAACATTCCCACAGCCCCGGAGTCCCGCAGCCCTGGTGCACCTAGGACCTAACAAATCATTTTTATTTAACTTTTAGTACAATAAAGTGACGGATTTTAATATATTTTTACATGTGTTCCTAATTATCGTTATTGTGCCAAACACCGAAGTCCAGTTCAGCAGAGGTGTGGAATATTGTACCATACAGTATTTCATAGTTATTTGTTTTTGAGAAAGATCAGGTTCTGGTTACGTCATTTGACCACGTAACCTAAAAAGGGCTGGCACGGTAACATGTGACGAGGACAAGATGATGATGATGTGTGGGCACAGATGTTACCCGAGCGCACCGCTCGCGGCCGCCAGGCAGACCCGGGCACTGAAGGGCGACCGGCGCGGCGGCGGCCGCGGCGGCGCACTCCGCGACCCTGCCGCGCGATCACGTAATTAGTAAACGTAATGATGGCACTACAATACCAGGGAAGCAATATTACTCAAAACAGACTGACGGCACGAACCACTTAACGCCACGCAAGGCTAACGCTTTGTCAACAAGTAGACTAAAAAAACTGTTTCCCCAATTTCTGGGGCAGGCGTGTAATAAGCTTATTAAAGATAAACTATTTGTTCCCGCGGTTTCGTTTTCACACCTGACCGCAATGCCGCATACGCGTGCGAGGAGTACCCCTTGTCCTAACCTAGGTCATGGACTCATGGTCTGCCTTTTTTTTTTTTTTTTTTTTTTGGGATGGGAAATCATCAAATGACTTCTACCACTCTGGGCAGAGCGGGAGGGAGTGTCAGACTCTTACTGACTAAAACCCATCCATGTTCCATCTTCGCCCTTTATGTTCCGGGGCCGCGGTATCTCTTTCGAACAGGCCCGCAACCCCGGCAGGCTTCGGCCCTTGCGGGCCCCTCCCCTTATGCTGACATCTCTTTGAGGCGCGCGTGGAACACAAACGCGCCGTCGACACGGCCTGTCGTCGTCGTTAGACGGACGGACGGCTAGCTAGCCCATAGCCAACCGTCCACAGGCCCGCATCTACGGTGGCCGGTTGCCACCACGTGGCCCCCGACGCCCGGTGCGTCTCGAAAGAGAGGATCTCTCCCTCTCTCGTTCCGCCACCTCCTTCGCCAACATGACTGCTTCGCAAAAGGAGGTGACGGCTTCCCATTCCGTCTCGCTCCGGACCATGGATTGAACCAGGGCCGGACGCGAGAGGTCGCCGCCGCCGATCGCCGCTACGAGGACACGGCGGTGCTCCGCCCACGCAGGGCAGACTTCCACCGTGTGCCCCACCGTGTCCTCCGGTCGATCCTCGCAGTGGAAACACCCGGGCGTTTCCTCCCGCCCGATTCGGTGCAGGTACCTCCCGAAACATCCGTGTCCGGTGAGGACCTGCGTCAGGCGGAAGGTGAGGACGCCGTGGCGCCTCTCCAGCCACTCCTCAAAGAGGGGACTTACCGCCACTATCGTGGCGTGCCCCTCATGGTCTGCCTTTAGTAGACATTCGTTCAACCGAAAAAAAAGGTTATCACCTTTTCTAAAAGTTAAAATAGGTTTAGGGAATACTACTTAGTATATGCAGATATATTCCACATGTTCCGGAATATTTATTGTATATTCTGCCATATTTTAATCGTAAAAGCCTCAGTAACTAAAACTAAAAAAACAAATAAGTAAAAAATACTTAAAAAAGAATACTTAATAAAAAAATAAAAAAAGAACTTCAGAGAGTATTCCGGAACATCATATTCCACTGTTTATTTGCGTTTACTAAGTACCTACGTACGTAAACCTACTTTTTGGCGACAATAAACGAATAATAATAAAGTTTTGTATCGACGACGACGTTTCTGAAGTATCAACCGTCCCAATCCTTGCATAAGCCACTATTGTGTGTTGAGGAGCAGATCCGCGTCAGAGCTGTTGCAACGTCCTGTGGCAGGCTCCAAGTCGGTCAAATTAAATGTAAGACAATGAGGCAACCGGCCTTGAGCTTCGGCCGGAACGCGCAATACGGATAACAAACCTGAATGGGCCGTATCGAGCGGCAATAACTGTGATAAACACTCTACGAGTCATCGACACAAATGTATTGTTTACGGCTCAGCGCCGCGCCATCGCGCCATCGCCACCGCAAAACCTTTTTCTTGAAAGTCAACACAATACGACATAAATATTTCAGTCCAATCATTTTCTTTTAAGTCTAAGCATGTTCTAAACTGAAACGACCATTCGCGATGCAAGAAACTTTTTATTTAGGTACTGTTAAAAAGGTATCCGTATCCATAAAAAAAAACATACCTATTACGAAACCTTCAGTAGCTCCAGCTATAAAATTAAACAATCGCGTTTGGAAGCAGACGGGACCCGTTGAAATATATAATTATTAAAACATGGAATGGGTCCCGCCTGCTTTCAGTGGCGTTTTTCAGTTTTTGTATAGATGGAGCTACTGAAAGTTTTATACTTACTTTTTTTGTGTCAGTGCCATCACGATGGACTTTGGAAATGTGCTATGGGGTATGTCTATTAAAGCTTGTACCTCAATTATTGAAACTGTAGCACCGTATTTAGCCTCAATATTTAATTTGTGCGTGGATCAAGGAGTCTTCCCGGATCTAATGAAATTCAGTAAGGTAATACCGCTTTTTAAATCCGGGGACAGTAAAGACACCAATAACTATAGGCCAGTATCCGTGTTGCCTGTTTTCAGCAAGGTGTTTGAAAAGATAATGCTCAATCAAATGCTTTGCCATTTTAACACCAATAAAATATTACACGAACAACAGTATGGTTGGACGTTGTACAACTGACGCCGGTGTTACTTTATTAAAACACATATTTACTGCGTGGGAAGAGGCACAAGATGCCATAGGAATCTTTTGTGACCTTTCGAAGGCATTTGATTGCGTAAATCACGAAACCCTGATCTTGAAACTTAAGCATTACGGTTTAGGTATACTTGCGCTTAGTTTAGTAAAGTCGTATTTGAATGATAGACATCAGCAAGTACAAATAAATGGTGTCAATTCTACGGGTTTAAAAGTAAAAATGGGTGTACCACAAGGTTCGATTCTGGGCCCCTTCCTCTTTTTAGTTTATATTAATGACCTACCCCATTTATTTAACAACCACCCGCAAATGGTGTTGTTTGCTGACGATACTTCGTTAATATTTAGGATAAACAGACGTGCCACTAATTTTGACGATGTAAATAATGCCCTACTGCAGGTCCATAACTGGTTTACCGCTAACAATTTAGTACCCAATGGGAAAAAAACTAAGTGCATTCGATTTGCCCTACCAAATGTCAAAAGTAGTGATTGTGACATAATGTTGAATCAAGAGAAACTAGAATTCGTCGATAAAACAGTTTTCTTGGGAATCACGCTCGATTCAAAGCTACAATGGGGTCCTCATTTAACATCTCTTGCAGGACGGCTGAGCTCAGCCGTACGACGGATCTTTCTAACAGCATATGCATGCTGTTAGAAAGATCCGTCAATTTACTGATATTGATACCGCGAGGCTAGTCTATTTCAGTTATTTTCATAGTATTATGTCATACGGTATTTTACTGTGGGGACGTGCGGCAGACATCGAGTCTATATTCATTCTGCAGAAAAGAGCAATCAGAGCCATATACGAATTACGTAGACGCGACTCTCTGAGAGAACTGTTTAAGGAAATTAACATCTTGACAGTACCTTGCCAATACATCTATGAAAACATCATGTACGTTAGGAAAAATCTGCATTTATTCAGTAAAAGAGGTGACAGACACCACTATAATACTAGAAATAGGGACCAACTCGTTCAGCCAGGTTTCAGGCTTGCTAAAGTAGATTCATCTTTCATGGGGTACTGTTTAAAATGTTACAATAAAATACCTCCTCACATTCAACAACTGAATGAGACGAAATTTAAATCTTGTATAAAACGCACACTATGTAGGCAAGCATATTATAATTTGGGGGATTACATTAATGATAAAAATGCTTGGCTCAATGCTGGTCCTGCTCCACAACCATAGGCAAACTAACTGATTCCCAGGTTACGTTATTGTGGAAGCTGCAGAAGATTGTAAAATATCCTTGCATTGTATAGATTCCATCTCGTAGTATTATATAATTGCATAGCACATTTGTGTGAGTTCTATGTACTGTAAAGCCACCATTTACATTTAGTTATCTTTTTCTTTTTTTTGACTTGAATATGCCTTGGCGGCTGAGAGATTGTCATGCTCACTCAAATGTCTCGCTGATGGTGGCGGGTGTGTCGGGTCATTTAGCTCCCTTCAATATGGTCGAGTTGAATGGCGCCGATACATGCGTCATGTTCGTGAACGGGCGCTGTCAGTTGGGACTGGTCATCTCTTAGCTGCCATGGTTAATTTTAATTTCTTTTTTTTACACTGTTGATTTAATCTTTTCTCTGGACGCTCTTAATGTGCACGTCTTTCTACATCGTTCTCACATATATGTATAATCACACATGAATGATGTAACCAAGATTTTGTAACAATATATTGATTTAAAAACCATGGAGGGTCCATGGAGTTTCTTGCCCGTTCTTCTCCATAGAGATCTACGTTAGGGAATGGGCAACTACAGTACTTTCTCAAGTTATTATGCCTTGTGACTGTGACTGTAGCTTTGATTTAATTTGTAATTTGACATTCAAAAGTGCCGTAATGGTCTAGTTGAAATAAATGCTTTGAGTTTGAGTTTGAGTTTGCAGTCATGTATGTAAAGCGAGGGGAGTTTGTGGAACCTGTGGAAACCTAGCTCTCGGATTCCATAAATCTTAGATCCGTCAGCAAATCAAACATATATAAGTATTTGGGTACCACCTATGTCGGAAGCGCTGGGCATCACGGTGCTTGTCAAACTAAACGTCAGATAAATAGAGTTACCTACCGTAAAATTTGTAAAACCGTTAGAATGTATGTATTCTATCCAGCCAGATTGTGAACTCTCGAAAGATTGTCAACGAGCATATTCTGCTTACAATTTAACGCTTTATTTTTCGGTAGATTATAATCTATCGATTTGAAACCGTTAAATTGTGAATTGCATGCTACGGAAGTATCTCTGCCCCTATAATCGGGAAGCACCCGACGTTCCCGAAGCTCCCGATCGGGAGCTCAACATAACAAATAATCACGGAAGATATCCCGTAGGTGACAATATAAGTTTACCCGACGTTATGTTAGGGAGGCCCAAGCCCAAGCCCTGCGGATTTGGAGGGTGAGGCTGGAGACGCCCTGTACAGGTCACTGGGCAGTGGGGACCGTCCAGCCGATCCTGGAGGAATGGGTGTGGAGGCGACACTGGAAGTTGTCCTTCCATCTGGTGCAGGTGGTGTCAGGGCATGGCTGCATGATTTGGTTAATACCTGCACAAAATTTAAATCTGGTAGTACATCAGACCCCACTAATTATAGACCCATTTCAGTACTACCCACCTTTAGTAAAATTTTTGAAAAATTAATTTTGGCACAATTGCAAAGTTTTTTCAATAAACATAAGTTATTGCACAAAAAACAGTTCGGTTTTACAAGGGGTCGTTCAACAACTGATGCCGGTGTTGAACTTTTAGGACACATTTATAATGCCTGGGAGGACAAATGCGACGTTTTGGGAATTTTTTGCGATTTATCTAAAGCTTTCGATTGCGTTCTTCATGAAACATTAATCAGGAAACTACACCACTACGGAATCCGTAACGCCTCTCTGGATCTTCTTACTTCTTATTTGAGTAATAGGATTCAGAGAGTTGATGTTAACGGGAAAAGATCTCCCGGATCCGTAGTAAAAATGGGGGTACCCCAGGGCTCAATACTTGGTCCATTTTTGTTTCTTATTTACATAAATGACTTGCCTTACCTCATAAAGGATAATCATGACGTGGTATTGTTTGCAGACGACACTTCTCTTTTATTTAAACTCAAACGTCAGCAGCCAGTTATGGATAATGTTAATAACGCCCTGGCAAAAGTTGTTAATTGGTTTAATGTTAATAATCTACTCTTAAATGAAAAAAAAACTAAATGTATTAAGTTTACGATACCCCATGTAAGACAAGTGGAAACTACTGTACTAATTAAGGATGAAGAGCTGAAACCGGAAGATAGCACAGTGTTCTTAGGCATAACTTTGGATGCCAAGCTTCAGTGGGGCCCGCATATAAACAAATTGTCGAAAAAACTTAGCTCTGCAGCATACGCCGTTAGAAGAATTCGTGACTTAACTGATTTAGAGACAGCTCGTTTAGTTTACTTTAGTTATTTCCATAGCGTGATGTCGTACGGTATTCTCTTGTGGGGCAATGCCGCCGATATTCAAACAATATTTGTTTTACAAAAAAGGGCAATTCGTTCAATTTATAAACTAAGTCCCAGATACTCCCTCAGAGAAAAATTTAAGGAGATTAATATTCTTACTGTGCCCTCTCAGTTTATTTATGAAAACCTTTTGTACGCACACAAAAATATTAATTTGTTTAAAAAATACAGTGATATCCACAATATAAATACGAGGAACAAACACAAATTTGTTGTTCCTGCAACGAGGCTCAAAAAAATAGGGGGTACGTTCAGATGCCAATGTATACGTTTTTACAATAAACTTCCGAGCCATATTCAAGCACTAAGCCTGAATAAATTCAAATCGTTTATAAAACAGAAGCTATGCCTGAAAGCTTTCTATCATGTCAATCACTATCTCGAAGACAAAAAGGCTTGGGATTAAGCTGCTCTAATGAAATTTGCTCTGTGAATGTTGAAATTTCGGACTTCGCTGGTTTATTGTTGATTCCTTTATTTTATACACTGTGACATTGAATGATTTGACATGAATACTTATTTCAGTATTTTATTATTTTTTACGTTCTTTTATTTTTTTATTTTATTTTATGTGTGTGAATTTGACATGATTATTTACTTGTGACTGACATTTAATGAATTGACATGAATACTTAGTTCAGTATTTTATTATTTTTTACTTTTTTGTTTGTTTTATGTGTGTATTTGACATATCGTATTTTTATTGACATTCGTTTTTGTAAATTATTATTTATTTTATTTAATAATTGTGAATGTGAGGACCATGTGGGTCGCATTTTGTTTTTTTTTTTCCCACGACTGTCTGGCAGTTTGATTACTATAAGCGACCTACCCAAATGTCCTTTCTTTGGTATTGTTCGTCGTTTCGTTGAGCTCCTTGAGTTATAAGTCGAGCTACACGATAACTGACAAATGCTTGCACTGACTGGACAGGTCCACTCAAATCTGTGTGGTTCTTTCTTCAAAAGACCATCTCAGACACTAATCTGCATAGTCCTCATGTGAATTAAGCAAGATTGTCTGGACTTCAAAAGAGACTATGACCTCTGAGTTTGTTTCGGCTGTTTCTTCTCAGAGTAGTCAGGTACGAAACACCGGCCCCATCTAGTTTAAAAAAAAATGACGTGTAAAAGTGTTTGAGAAAACCTACTTGCTGAATAAATATCATTTATCATTTATCAAAGTGGCTCGACGGGAGGTGACTACCACGTGTCTCCAGTGTGGCTGCAGTGATAACACCTGCTTGGATGATGCAGCGCCGTGCTCTTGCAGCAACAACCGGGGCCGAACTCTTTTTGACGGCCGTGGCCAAGGCAATGGTCAAGAGCGGTGGGGGGCATGGGGGGGGGTGGCAGAGTCCTTCTGCGAGGACGTTATCTCGTTGAAGGAGGCGGCGGAACGAACTCCCACGCTGACTCGATTCGTCGCAGGAGGACAGGGCGGCGGTGAAGTCGCCTTGGTGACCTGATGCCGCCCTAGGAGGTGCCAGCGGGTGATAGATCGGGCAGTCTATCGTCGTCATTAAAACTTTTATGATTAGTTGCGATAAAATAAGTGATGTGGTTAATAGTGCTTCCGTCGTCAACGTCGCGGAGACACGACGCCACGTGCCGCCGAGGTCGTGCCGGGTGCGTGCCGCGGTCGTGCGGCGTGCCCGCGTGCCCGCGTGCCTAACGAGCGGCCCACGGCGCACCCGCAGGTGATAAGTAAACGATAATCGCACCTCGAACATTTACTCTTATTACCCAAATATGTGCTAACTTGTTATGTATTCACACAATTTGACCATAACATTAGCGGATTATTGACTTCACACTGCCGGAACAGTCACCATAACTTGACGACTGCAACACAACACGATGTCCCAAGGACACGTGGGGATTTGCTCACTAACAAAACAACAGAACAACATGACTGGGCTTCGGCATTTATTCTCGAGATCTGTCCGTTAGGAAGACTAGTTTCAAAGCATTGGCCGATACCGTGAGGTGTAAGTCCGTACCCACAAGAGTCCATAAAAAAATGAAAATGTACTTCAATTCACCTTCTTGGCGGCGCCTCGTATCCTAACAGCGCACGGTGACCGCTGCATGTGTGCTCTTAGCTTACTAATGTTAAAACATAGTAGTGTATGGGTTACACTATGTAGACGGGATCGTCGACTGCAGCCATGCTAAACACGAAACAAAACGAATGCTGGGAAACAAATGATACAGGTACATCTGGGTACACGGCACGTTCGTCGGCGATACAATGAATATGCGATGCATTAATCATCGATCAAACAAACATTCGATATTTTGAACTCTCGATGTAATTGAGTGTACGATAAATTGATATTTTCTGATATTTATGATTATGACCCGTGGTACAACGGTGGAATTGCCAAGGTATTTGGCTGTATTAGCATAAGGTACTTGCGTACCATTTATGTCAGTGGTTCCCAATTTTTCTTAGGCCAGGGACCACTTTGGTATGTTCATTGTTAACAGGGACCATATGGTCCTAGATATACATGGACACCGACAGGATTATAACTAGGGGAGAGAAACTTTAACTCACACTATACAAAAATTGGACAACATCGATCGAATTGAGCTCGAAAAATTTAGCAATCATTTAGTATGAGATTCTCAAAAAAAATAGAATTTTGCCTCCGATGATATGTTCAATTAAGTTAGGTTGGTGACTCATTCAGTTAGATCTTCCATTGTTGTGTCCAGTCATAAACTTTGTTCACAGCTATTTGAACTTTTTCTACTGCTTCTCCGTGGCTTGATCCGGTTGCCATAATTGCAGTATCATCTGCAAAGGTCGCAATGGTGTTGTTTTCCAGTTCTGGGATGTCACATGTGTATAACAAGTATAAAATTGGGCCTAGCACACTTCCTTGAGGTCCACCAGCTTTTATAGCTTTTAGCTCAGAATATGCGTCTTCCTGCCGTATTCTAAACATTCTGTTAGTAATGTACGATAGGATAGGATAGGATAGGATATCTGCAAGTTAGGTAGCATGCGTCTGAGCTTCAATATTAGTCCCTTATGCCAAACTTTGTCAAATGCTTGCGCGACATCTAAACACACGGTGACGCAGACTTCCTTGTTTTCAAGCGTTTTTTCAATGATGTTAGTTATTCTACGTACCTGATCTATTGTTGAGTGTTTTTCCTGAAGCCAAATTGATGATTTGGAAAAAGATCTTTATCTTCTATTATTGTCTTTTCTAATTCTATTCTAGTTCTATTCTTCTATTAAGTATTTCTATCGAGCTTTCATTGGGTTGAAAAGTTTCTTCTTTAAGTCTTGAGCAAACCTTAATGCTTTTTGGTCATTATTTATGGCCCATTTTCCGTCGCTAGTTCAGATGGGCGGTATTTGTGTAATCGGCCTATTTAGATTTCTTGTCGCTTTCCAAAGAGAGTAATCCGTTGATTTGTCATGTCATTGGCATTCAGAGATTCATCCCAAATTGTAGAATTTTCCTCTTTAATCGTTTAGTTAGGTTATTCAATAATGTTTTATCTCGCGGGCACCTTGCAGCTTGCTGCCACTGCTTCCTTTGTTTCCTTTTCTCAGATAGTAAAACCGATATGGGGTGGAGCCTCCAAAATGAAATTCCTTGATCTGGAAAGAGCTCAGAGATCACTTATCAAGGTTATGTATTTTAAACCATTTAGGTTCCCCACAACAGACCCCTATAAAGTCAGCAACTTGCTTTCAGTTAGAAAACTTTATGTTTAAATGTCTTCCTTTTGACCCAGCTACTCAGAGCAGAAGGCGTAGAGACATTGTGGCTTACTCTTCAGGGGTTCGATCGGTTTTGGTTTTTGCTAGACGTCAATATGTTACTCAATCCACCTACATCTATCTATAATAAATTTTACCTTAAGTGTGAAATATATCCTATGCGGTTATACGACTGCAACGGAACAGTTCGTGATTGGTTAAAATTTCTAACATATGAAGAAACCGAAAACATTCTTATCAGGGTAGGCTAACATGGTGGATAATTATGCATACACATCTAGGCACGCACAAACATACACACACACACACGCACGCACGTACACAAAAACACACGCACGCACAAAACGCACACACCTATTCACTTCACTCCTCACACATCGAGAGCTGATCAAATAACTATTATTTATTTAGTTTAACATTTCACATCTTTATTATTATTTTTTCTTTAATTTATTTTGTTTTCCTTTTTAATAAATTGAATTTTGGTTTTGTTCTTCATTTTCATTGTTAGGATACCTGTACACACCGGGACTTACAGCCTAATACGGCCGTTACTCCAAGTGCGTACGATGTGACTACGTTTGAGACAATTGAGCCTGGATCAGTGCCTACAGCCCAAGTAACGCCAAACCTAGCCCTACAGTAACTACCTAGTATCCTAGTTATCCTAGCCCTATAGTAATTACCTACCTAGCACCCTAATAAAAGTTATCCTAACGCCCTAGCCTACCATACAAACCACACCAAACGTAGGTTACGTTGGTTATGCGAGAGGGAAGTCTGTCACAAGGAGACCTACGGTAACAGACGGAGTTTGGGTAGGAAGAGGGTTTTGTGTACGTCGTGCAATGTACACAGGAAATGGTTTTCTCACTGCCGATCCCACAGACTCATAGGATCGATGATGGCTAAAGGTGTCTTGGCCACAGTAGGAGGAAGTAAGGAGATGAATCACACTCGACTCCAGCTTGATGACTATTTTATTACAATAATTAACTTAATTATATACAATTTTTATGGTAAATACACATTGATGCCTATTTGCATGTGTGTCGTGTGTGTATCGAGCCGATGAAGCAAAGATCTCAGTAGGCCACCTCTGAGTGCTGACGGTGTGCTGGTGTTGCCGGCGCGTGGACCGTATGTATGTCGCTCTTAATGCTGACGCTGTGATGCTGTTGTTGGCCCGTGTATCGATAGTATGTTCATGGTTGAACAATACCACTTACGGGAAGAGCGAGACAGCTCCAACACAAGTACTGGGGCTGCCTCAGTTTATGTATGACACAATGATTGAGAAGTAATCAATATTTTTGTATTTTGTAATTTCCTTAGGATAGATAAATCCCTTAATATT
This sequence comes from Xestia c-nigrum, assembly GCA_916618015.1. Classification (NCBI taxonomy): domain Eukaryota; kingdom Metazoa; phylum Arthropoda; class Insecta; order Lepidoptera; family Noctuidae; genus Xestia; species Xestia c-nigrum. The sequence continues at coordinate 26,631,441 of OU745249.1, forward strand.
TACGTTTTAATTGCGATGTGTTGTTCCACGCACATTGTTGAATGTTAGATATCAATGTATTTGTTTACTTCTGACACCAGCTGATCTTGCTTTTCAACCGACTTCCAAAAAGAGGAGGTTATCAATTCGTCTGTATTTTTTTTTTTTTTTGTGTTTGTTACCTCAGAACTTTCGACTGGGTGAACCGATTTTGATGATTCTTTTTTTGTTTGAAAGCTGGTGCTTCTCGATTGGTCCCATTTTAATTTGTTGAAGATCTGATGCTGATCTTCCGAGATATATACAAAGGAACTCTTCAAAAATAGACGGCAAATCTGCAGTAATTGCTGCAATCGCTTGTAGGTTCATTGTTCATACTACATCAAGACGTAACATCACACCTGTATGCTCTGAGGGGGTACCTAGATGTGTACAATACTCCCAGATTTCGACAATGTTTGTTGCCTCTGAACTTTCCACTGGGTAAACCGATTTTGATGATTCTTTTTTTATTTGAAAGCTGGTGCTTCCGCTTCCGTGTGGTTCCATTTCAATTTGGTTAAGATCTGATGCTGATCTTCGGAGATATAAATGGAACTCTTCAAAAATACACGGCAAAGCTGCAGTAATTGTACAATGACTTGGTTGTTTATTGTTTATGTAACATAGTGACGTAACATCACACCTGTATGCTCTGAGGGAGCACGCAGAAGTGTACAATCCACCCAGATTTCAACAGTTAGATATGTTAAGTTCCATTTAATGGGATCCTGGAGAAATAGAGGGAATTCCTTAAATTTTATAGGCACACCAGAAGCGATTTGGGTAGTTTTAGGAAGAGTACATTCTTGGAGTGATCCCATTTCAATTTGGTAAAGATCTGATGAAGAACTTCGGAAGATAGGCGACGGGAACTCCTCAATAAATGATAGCAACTGTACTGATATATCTAGATCAAGGGCAAAACTTTGCCAATCTGTTCATTTATTAACCAGTGTAAAGTGGCTTTGTTTGAATATGATTTTTTGACTAAGCATTAGTATAATTGACGAGTGGTCCGAATTCATATGAAAACCTTCCTCCAAACTGACGTAATTGGCGGATATATTTTTACATATAAAAAATCTATAAGATCCGGTATTTTCTGGTGATCAGTGGGCCAATACGTTGGTTTAACTGTGCTCATAACTTCGGAATGTGTATCTTTGACGGCGCTTAAGAGCTGCCTTCTCCTAGTTGTAGTAAGTCTTGATCCCTAATGCGTATGCTTAGCATTAAAATCGCTGCCTAGGATAAACCTCTGGCCTAATAGTTCAAAGGGGTACGTATCATAATCCCGAAAGTTCATAATACCTATGATTGAAATACCGACGTCCAAAACATCGAAATTCAAAATACCGAAAGTTTTAAATGCCGATAGTCGTTATATCGAAACACAAAATACCGATGTTCAAATGGCCGAAAGGACGAAATCCCTAATGGACGAAATACCGAATTGACGAAATCCCGAATGAACGAAATACCGATGGTTGTAATACCGATGGATGAAATCCCGAATTGACGAAATCCCGAATGACCGAAATACCGATGGTTGAAATACCGATGGATGAAATCCCGACTGGATTAAATTTCGAATGGACGAAAACTTTCATTTAGTAACGTATTATTTGACAAACAATTTATTATTTATCGTTTTATGTCATAAAACAAAGATATTAATTGTGGAATTCCAAAAAAATAAAAAGAAATAATTATGGTTTCCTATAAGCACAAATTTTGTGACAGAAATGAATCGCTGCAGAACCGACTCCACGTAGTCTTTTCTGCCATACCCCGAGAGTGTAATTTAAGCCCGCGTAGGCGCGGAGGGGCGAGGCGGGCCGCGAGCTGAGGAGCAGGTGGCTTGCTGGCCGGCTGAAGCCGGCCAGCCTCAGCCGCGGTGGTGAGTGTTAAAACCGTCTGCGACTATAAGCTCGCGTGTGACCGCCGGAGCCCCGCAGCGTCGGAGCCGTGACAGAAACCATGCCTGCTGCATGGTGCATGCTTGCTGCATGGTGCATGCTTGCTGCATGCTTGCTGCATGCTTGCCGGCTGAAGCCGGCCAGACTCAGCCGCGGCGGTGAGTGTTAAAACCGTCTGCGACTATAAGCTCGCGTGTGACCGCCGGAGCCCCGCAGCGTCGGAGCCGTGACAGAAGCCATGCCTGCTGCATGGTGCATGCTTGCTGCATGCTTGCTGCATGCTTGCTGTATGCTTGCTGCATGCTTGCTGATGCTGCATGCTTGCAAATCGTTTTTCTCGGAAACGGTGACTATTTCGGGATTCCGAACTACGGGATTTTGAACTTCGGGATTTTAAACTTTCGGGATTTTGAACTTCGGTATTTTAAACTGTCGGACAAATGAACTTTCGGGATTTTGAACTACGGGATTTTGAACTACGGGATTTTAAACTCCGGGATTTGGAACTTCGGGATTTCAAACTTTCGGTCTAATAAACTTTCGGGATTTTAAACTTTCGACCAAACAACCATTCGGCGTTTCAATTTTCGGGATTTCGTCCATCGGTATTTTAAAATTCGGGATTATGATATGAACCCGTTCAAAGAGATGTAAATATCGCTTTTTTCTTATCATGTGCGGCTGAAGCCGGCCAGCCTCAGCCGCGGTGGTGAGTGTTAAAACCGTCTGCGACTATAAGCTCGCGTGTGACCGCCGGAGCCCCGCAGCGTCGGAGCCGTGACAGAAACCATGCCTGCTGCATGGTGCATGCTTGCTGCATGGTGCATGCTTGCTGCATGCTTGCTGCATGCTTGCCGGCTGAAGCCGGCCAGACTCAGCCGCGGCGGTGAGTGTTAAAACCGTCTGCGACTATAAGCTCGCGTGTGACCGCCGGAGCCCCGCAGCGTCGGAGCCGTGACAGAAACCATGCCTGCTGCATGGTGCATGCTTGCTGCATGCTTGCTGCATGCTTGCTGTATGCTTGCTGCATGCTTGCTGATGCTGCATGCTTGCAAATCGTTTTTCTCGGAAACGGTGACTATTTCGGGATTCCGAACTACGGGATTTTGAACTTCGGGATTTTAAACTTTCGGGATTTTGAACTTCGGTATTTTAAACTGTCGGACAAATGAACTTTCGGGATTTTGAACTACGGGATTTTGAACTACGGGATTTTAAACTCCGGGATTTGGAACTTCGGGATTTCAAACTTTCGGTCTAATAAACTTTCGGGATTTTAAACTTTCGACCAAACAACCATTCGGCGTTTCAATTTTCGGGATTTCGTCCATCGGTATTTTAAAATTCGGGATTATGATATGTACCCGTTCAAAGAGATGTAAATATCGCTTTTTTCTTATCATGTGCCGTGGAGGACAATATACGGCTACAATAGATATGTGACAAAATCTGGTTTTAACAGATACTGCCACGGCTTGAATGTCTTGTTCTTCATGTTTACACTGCACGTAGTGACTAATGTTCTCTTTGATTATAACCGCGCTACCTCCTCTGGCACAGTTGTCAGGGTGGAGCGAATTATATAAGTACCATGTATCCTCTAAATTTGACAAAAGATTGCTTAGTGAAGTGCGTTTCGGTTTCGGTATATTTTTATTTTTCATAACTTTAATTTGTTTAGCTACTCCACACCCTCTATAATTGGTAGGGTGAGGTAGACCACAGTGAACACATTTTGGCTTCTCCTCGGGAGATTTGGTACAGTTGGCTGTAAGATGCTTGCCAGTGTATTTTACACCATCACGCATCTCTTGCATTGGGGAATAAGTTTTGGATTTCTAAATACTAATGAGTGTACTCTGTAATGTACTTTATGCCATAGATTTAGTTGACATCTCCGTCATTATTAAATGATAAAACAAACATGTTGAGTGGTTCTTTACTCTTCCAGCTCCATTTGTTGTCTACTTTTTCTATTTCCAGTCCTTGTGTTGTTACATCGTCTTTAATTCGATCAGGTTGACAAGAAGAATGCAATTTTTTCACTACAACGCTAATTGGTCTAGCTTGCTTATTCTCGTACGAATGCCAATGGTAGTCTTTTTCTGTAAACAACCTTGCAATTACTCTATAAGAGTCTTCTGTTTTGGCGTTAACTTTCATAATTTTTGCGGTAAATGATTCAGCTGTAATTGTTTCAGTTAGCGAGTCGTAAAACGTTTGGTAGTTTGTAACTCCATCTAACATGATTGGTGGCGGAGGCACTTTTTGACGAAAGTCTCCTTCGCATTATTTATTTTAGTTGTTTTTCTTGTTGGGCGCGGGTTGTTGTTTTGGAGAGAGGGAGGTATTAAATGACCAGTATGGTAAATAATTAAGTAAGTTTAGAGAAGCATTTATAATTTTGCCTTTCACATTTGAATAGTTATCTTAATCTCTAGTTTTAAATGGACAAACCATTGAGTTTCTTTGTTGCTTGTTGAATATTATCACTGGCTGCCTGCAACAATTGAACGCTGTGTCGTCCACGTTAGACACGGCGCGCGCAACCCGCGCCCTCGCCCCGCGCCCCGCGCCCCGGCCTCGTAGCTTAACAACAATATAGAAAATAACTATCAATATTCAATTTTAGAACAAACATTTGAAGCACCATTTTCCTTATACATAGTCCGGTAATGCAGCGAGTGGGTATAATTTTGGAACCGTTGTTTTTGTTGATAATATTAATAATATTCTTTATTTTTCGGACAACAGTAATCCATTGTGTTAGTGAGCAATATAAAATAACTAATTTCATAGTGTTAGTAGCTGAGATACATTATAAAAGACAGAGTAAATAATATTGTGTTAAGGACATCCCCAGATTAATGTTCTGTGATTGTCCTTTTCACAAAACTTTTAATAATTGGAGAGTCGATACGTCTTCCCGCCATAGTTTTTAGGATGCTGTTACCACTCACCGCCACCTTGACAACAGCGACGCAGTTTTCTTACGAATGACGGCGTGGAAGCCGTCAGTTCGGTTTTGCGCAAACATAGCAGAAACGCTGCACCATCGCGGCAGTCCCAACTGCATCCTAGAATTATTATTGTATTTATTTCTTTATTTAACACTTCAAGCACATAGTACAGACGCGGACCTAATGCCATAGGCATTCTCTACCAGTCAGTCAGTTGTATTGTACGCGTAGGTCATCCAACGTTCTTTTGGCCCAAAGATGACCCAAAGATTCCCCGTGTAAAAACACTGGCAATATGCCTTAAACACTGTTACTTTTACTAAACTGCTACACCGAGCGAATCATCGGCGGGCCAACATGTTACGTCGGACCGGCGCGCCATGCGCCAGCGCCCTAATCAACATTGTCCTTAAGGTCGTCAGTTAGAAGATGCCCTACATATTTGAATGTTGTCACTCTTTTGACGTTCAAGGAGTTCAGGTATAGTATCTGGGCATTCTTAACATTATACACAAGTCCGTGTGAGGCAGCATACGCCTGACAGACCCGAAGCATTTCATTTATCGCACCTGCCGCGCGGCGCCAGCAACGCCATGTCATCAGCGTAGCTGATACCTACTGTTTATCAACCTACTTCCAAAAAGAGGAGGTTCTCAATTCGTCTGTATTTTTTTTTTGTGTTGTTACCTCAGAACTTTCGACTGGGTGAACCGATGTTGATGATTCTTTTTTTATTTGAAAGCTGGTGCTTCTCGTTTGGTCCCATTTTAATTTGCTGAAGATCTGATGCTGATCTTCCGAGATATACAATGGAACTCTTCAAAAATAGACGGCAAATCTGCAGTAGTTGCTGCAATCACTTGTAGGTTCATTGTTCATACTACATCATGATGTCACATCACGCCTGTATGCTCTGAGGGGGTACGCAGATGTGTACAATACTCCCAGATTTCGACAATGTTTGTTGCCTCTGAACTTTCGACTGGGTAAACCGATTTTGATGATTCTTTTTTATTTGAAAGCTGGTGCTTTCCGTGTGGTTCCATTTTAATTTGGTTCAGATCTGACGCTGATCTTCGGAGATATAAATGGAACTCTTCAAAAATACACGGCAAATCTGCAGTAATTGCTGCAATCTGGCTTGCGCTTTATTTTTTATGTAACATAGTGACGTAACATCACGCCTGTATGCTCTGAGGGAGTATGCAGAAGTGTAAAATACACCCAGATTTCGACAGTTAGATGTGTTAAGTTCCATTTAATGGGATCCTGGAGAAATAGAGGGAATTCCTTAAATTTTATAGGCATTTGGGTAGTTTTAGGAAGAGTACGTTCTTGGAGTGATCCCATGTCGATTTAATTTTATTTTAATATATATTTATAGTATTCGATAAATATTTAAGTATAGTATTTTATATATCTTTGTAGTGTATCGTAGTATTAATATAATTATTCTCAGATTTTCAGAAATGACACCTACCACTGCTTGTCTCTGCATCATCTAAAGGTTGACTGGTACAAAATGCCTATGGCATTAAGTCCGCCTCTGAACTTTTGTGCTTGAAGTCTTAAATAAATAAATATAAGATGGCTCAAAAGAACTTCAAAACACCCTTTACTATATACATACATTAGTTATTACTCTGAAACCCCCGGCTGCTAACGCTACGTTCACTACAAGCTATACGCAACGGGTTACGCTCTACTGGCTACGCGCTACGAGGTACCGCCACTTCCGAATTTACGTCAAGCTACATATCTATTAAAAGCTACACGCAACGGGTAACACGCTATGTTCTAAGGTTAACGTGCTACGGGTTACGTGCTACGTGCTACGTGCTACGGGTTACATGCTACGTGCTACAGGTTACGTGCTACGGATTACGTACTACGGGCTAAACGTTACAAGCTACGGGCTACGCGCTACGAGGTGCCGCTACTACAGATTTCGTAGAATTTGCGCTACGCCACCACCACATGACCTCCACGATCTCCGCAATACACAATCCATCCATCAGTACAATGTTTGAAGTGCGTTACATTGAGTTCTACCACAAAACATGCTTTATAACCTCAAAAAAAAAGTTGTTTCCCATCAATAATTTTTGCGTAAAGTTACTTAGTTTGATGTACAGAATGCTTGGTTACGGGTTTGTGATGAGGTGGTTTACACCCTGTATACACACTGTGACACTTCATAATTCTGTTGCGGATTCTCCATCCATCAAATTATCTCACAAGCCCAAGACGATTTAAATTCTTTTCACTTCTCATGCTCTAAAAGTACGCCGTTATAGCCCTACGAAGCGGGATTAAAGTGACCGTTTATTCCCTAGGGAGTAAAAAGTAATTTAAAAATGGAACGATCTTTTACTCTGAAACTGGTACAATCATATTTGACCATGCTCTGAAACATGGCCACAAAAGAGTAACTTGACAAAGGTTTTATTTAAATTTCGAATTGGCATGCAAATAGAAAGCGCTTTATTGAAAAAAAAAAACAAATGAACTTTTCAACGCAAGAAAAATGTATGGTTGTTTGTGTGGATCAAGTGTGTGTGCATCGTTGATTTTGAAAAGCAATGCCTCTGTTGCTATACAGGGTTATTTGTAAAACACCGGCAACCTCGCAGGAGTGGATTGCTGACATCTTAAACAACAACATTTGTTCTACGACTTTTCCGAAAACGGACAAAAAAAAATCAACTCTCCATACATTTGTCCGAACAGCTGATGGAGTTTTGCTTGAGAAGTCGATTTTTTTTTGCCTGTCTAGCGATGGAGACGGACACAAGAGGTACGAAACATTTTCGATCACAGTCAAACTTCAGCCAGGTCTGAAGTTACGGCAAGGGTTAGGAAATTGATATTAGTTTTTAAGACCCTTCGTAACGTGGTAGAGGCACGGATTGTCAAAAGGGTCCACTAGGGGCAAAATAAAACACTATATAAATAATTTTGAAATATAAAAATAGTAGCCCACCAGCGCTGGAAACAGGGTCCAAGCTGTCTGTTGTCAGGGCTCTTGAGAGAGGAACCCTGAGGGAGATCGAGAGCTTCTATGGACAGTCTGTTGTACACGTTAACCAGCAAACTTATTGTCGACCTAGCAAACGACCCAAGAGCTAGACTAACCCGACACTTTACCGAAGACATCCCGTACGTCAGCCTGTACGAGATTAGGATGGCTTTGAAACAGCTCAAAAACAACAAGGCACCGGGTGTTGACGGAATTACGGCCGAAATCCTGAAGGCGGGTGGAAAACCGGTACTTAAGGCCCTTTAAAAGCTGTTTGATTCCGTCATATTCGTGGGGAAAACGCCACAGGCATTGCGCACGGGTGTGGTGGTACACTTCTGCAAGAAGGGTGACAATGCCCGGTTGAAGAATAACAGGCCCATCTCACTTCTAAGCCATGTCTACAAGTTGTTTTCAAGAGTCATCACGAATCGTCTCGCGCGCAGGTTTGACGATTTCCAGCCACTCGAACAAACCGTTTTCCAAAAAGGCTTCAGCACCGTGAAGACCGAAAACTACAACTTGCCTCTCTGTTTAGCATTTGTTGACTACGAGAAAGCCTTTGATTCGATCGAGACCTGGACTGTACTGCAGTCTCTCCAACGGTGCCAAATTCACTACCGGAACATCGAGGTGTTGAAGTGTGATGGTGGCGTTTTTGTACAACTGTTGTACAAAAACGCCACCATGTCAGTCCGACTTGAGGACCAAGCCTCGCAACCTATCCTTCTGCAGCGAGGTGTAAGACAGGGAGACGTCATATCTCCGGAACTGTTCACTGCTGCTCTGGAGGATGTCTTCAAGTTTTTGGACTGGAGAGGGCTAGGCATCAACGTCAATGGCGAGTACATCACTCACATTCGGTTTGCCAACGATATACCTAGTGGTCATGGCTGAGACCATGGAGGACCTCAAAGTCAAAGTCAAAGATTTATTTGCCGATAAATATGGTTACAAAAGTTCTTAATCGAATGGTATAACAGTAGCCTAACATATTCAATCATAAAATAATGGCATGCAAATTTTTGGTACAATGATAGTACCAAAAGTTTTCATTTAAACTGAAAGAATTCTTTTACATTTTAGAAAGGATTATCAATTAGCCATCTGTGTAAAACCCTTCTGAAGCGGACCATTAGAAGTTCTTTAATTTAGTTAGGAATCTTGTTGTATATACACATAGGATAGCAACTCCGCCTATATAGTTCAGTTTTCGTTCCAGGAATAATAATTATTCCTGGTTATTATAAAACTGGGGGATTCATTCAAATTCTAGACTTGAATTTGCATTTATCCCCCAGTTTTTCAAACATCTCAGGGTGAGATATGGTAAATTTATATATTTACCCAGAGCGGGAAGGGTCATTTGATGATTACCCATCCGAAAAAAAAGGCACTACCATCGTCATAAGCCATCAGTGTCTATGGATGTGTATATTTTTAAATAGCCGACGATCTCGAAATTTAATTCTGGTTTAGTTTACTGACCTCTCTACTGGTCTCACACGACCACTGTTTACTTTTTATATCTACCTCCAAATTTAGAAAAAGTTCAGTAGCCACAGAGAAAATTCTTCGGAATACAGAATTTTCCCAACTGCGTCCGATTCCAGACGGCTCTCTCCCATTTCCAGTAGCTTATTCCCAAAGGCACCTTCTTCGTGATCATTGAATAGTTGAATGCGCGTTTTGCACGTAATATGGCGTTATCATCAGCGCCTGGTTGCCGCGGCATGCATGCGACTGCTGCCAATGCTACAAAAGGACTCGCTCGTTTTTTCGGGTATCTTTGCTAGCTAGATTCAGGGGAAATTTGAAAACGCTTTCATGGAAGCCACAGCCACAGCTACATGACCGCACGGTTGGCGCAGTGGCTGAGCAAATGGGTGCTGCTCTGCGGGTATCGGGTTTGATGCCCTCACCAAACAAATTTTTGTATGGTAGTGGTTCCAGGTCTAGCTTTTTGTGTTTCACAAACATTAAAACCCACATGTTTGTGAACACACCCACGATCTAGTGTGAGGTAAAACTTTTGCGGTCCTTGCGGAGTAGGGCCAGCTGATGGTTCAGCACAAATGCAAATATGGGATGGCACAGTTGGCGCAACGTAGTGGATACTTACAGCGATTCGAACTCGCGCCTCCTAATTCGCAGGAAGGCCGCTGAACCGATACGCTACATATTCCTGTGACAAATGATCCAAAATAGCCGTTCGATTCTAAGGCATGTTCTGACAGTTGTCAGTTGTCAAACAGTTGAAGAATGTTGTTGAATTAATAAACATAATGCAATTTTGCTCACCCCCCTAAATTATTAGCGCGATAATATATAGCCTATGTGTTATTCCAGACTATAATATATCTCTGTGCTAAATTTCATCCAGATCCGTTCAGCCGTTGTGGCGTGATTGAGTAACAAACATCCTTCCATACATCCATATATCCATACATCTAAACTTTCGCATTTATTGAACGACTTCTAAAAAAGGAGGAGGTTCTCAATTCGGATGTTTCTATTTTTATGTTCGTTCGGGCATAACTCTGTCGTTTGGCATCCGATTTGAAAAATTCTTCTTTTGTTGGAAAGGATATACTTTCCAAATGGTCCCACAGCTACCAAGTCGGGATCTGATGATGGAATCTTGGCGAAATCGAGGGAACTCTTCAAATTTTGTAGGATAACGTACAGTGATTTTAGTATTTTCTACTACAAGTGAAGCATTTGCGTTTGATAAGAACCATTCTACTATCGTGTAGTCTAGTCTAGTCGTGTCTGGGCTTGTAATTGTAACGGTTTGCACTTTCCATGTGTACCAAGCACATGTGAACCACTAAAAAGAGAAAAATCAAAACTTTTTTTCAAAAAATAAAACCGACCTAAAAAAAAAACAAAAAAGTGAAAAATAACTTTAGCTTCTGAAGTCGGTGACAAAAAAATAAATCAATAAAACAAAGGTCACCGACTTCAGAAGCTAAAGTTATTTTTCACTTTTTTGTTTTTTTTTCAGTCTTACACTCATTTTTAGCCCTAGTTATGTCATTTGTATTATGGAATTTTTGTGCTTTTTGTGTACCTAAGTTTCTTAAGTAATTTATTATAATTTAAGTATTTTAATTTATTGTCTTTGTCAGACGAGGAGTAGTATTTCAAACGCAAGTTCCTTTTGGTTTTGGTTGATTTTTTAATACCTTTGGAAATCCATTACGTATATTTTTTCACTAGGTTTCTGTCCATCTTAAACTTGACAGACAGCTAAAGGACTTTCTTTATTTTCGACGCTAAAATCACGCTTATAAATTTTGCGGAAACGTAGAGCTGGAATTTATTGCTGTTTCGTGATTGGACAGCCCCAGTGGTATAACCTCACATATTGCATCCTTACAGTTACTTATTATTTGGTCCAGACATGAATTTCTTCTTGTTTGTTGTTTTATATGTAGTGTTAAGCCGAAGTTATTTACAATTCTAGTTAATTCGTCTATGCATGTTTTATTATTATTGTTTTTTTGCTCAAAATATCAATGTTAAGATCACCTAATATCACAATTTTATCATTTTTTTTATTTCGAATGCTGCACAACATTACTTCCAAATAACGTAGAAAGACAAAGGGGTTTGAGCTTGGCGTGCGATATAGGGCTATTATTATAATGTTATATTGTAAGAGTTCAATTCCACAACACTGGTTTTCCTGGGGATTACGCTTGATTCAAGGCTGCAATGGGGTTCTCAACATCTCTAGCGGGGCGGCTAAGTTCAGCGGCGTATGCTATTAGAAAAATCCGTCAATTTACTGATGTAGATACCGCTAGATTGGTCTATTTTAGTTACTTACATAGTATAATGTCTTATGGCATTTTGTTATAGGGACGGGCTGCAGACATTGAGTCTATATTCATTCTGCAAAAAAGAGCCATCAGAGCCATATTCAATCTTCGGAGGCGCGATTCTCTAAGGGAACTGTTTAAGAAAATTAACATCATGACTATACTTTGTCAATACATCTACGAAAACATAATGTATGTCAGAAAAAATCTGCATCTTTTTGGTAAAAGAGGTGACAGACACAATTACAGTACCAGAAATAGAGACCAATTAGCTCAGCCAGGCTTCAGACTTGATAAAGTAGACTGGTCTGTCATGGGGATTCAAATTCCACAAATCATTCTTGAACTAAATGAAACCAAAATGCATTAAACGCACTTTGGAAATTGGACGATTATTGATAAAAAGGCTTGGCTCAATGCCGGTCCTGCTTCACAAGGACAGGGGCGCATAATTGGATAGCACTAATTGTATTGTTGGAGCTGCTGAAGATTGTACAACTATCTTTGCATTGTGTAAATTCAATAGTTTTAGAATTATCTAACCTCATATCCCATATTGTGTGAGTGCTATGTACTAGAATGCTATCATTCGCTGGAAACCTACGTTTTTATTTTTTGACTTGAATGTGCCCTGGCGGGTAAGAGTATGTCATGCTCACTCAAATATCCCGCTGATGGTGGCGCGTGTGTCGGGTCATTTAATACCCTTTAAAATGGTTGAGTTGAATGGTGCTGATACATGCGTCATGTTCGTGAACGGGCGCTGTCGGTTGGGACTGGTCAGCTCTTGGTTGCCACGGTTTGTTTTTTTTTTTAATTAATTATTTTATGTTTGAATTGCTTTTCTTTGTTTTTGCTATGGACACTTTTATCGTGCACATCTTGCTACATTGTTCTCACATAATGTACCATCTGAACTTGAATGATGTAACCAAGATTTTGTAACAACATTATGATTTAAAAGAGTGTCCATGGAGTTTCTTGCCCGTTCTTCTCCATAGAGATCTACGCTAGGGAATGGGCAACTACAGTACTTTCACAGTTTTTTATGTCTTGTGACTGGGACTGTAGCTACATTTAATTTAATCTTTGTTTCGACAATTCAAAAGAACCTGTAACTTACTGGCCTACTTGAAATAAATGCTTTGATTTTGAAGTTATAGAATCATATAAAAATGATATTCCAACATATGCAAAATATTGTAGCTTTAATTCTGCGACAAAGATCCATCCAGGCCTGTATGCACTCGACAAAGTACCTATAATTATATCGAGTAAAGGTTTGGTTGCGTGACACGCTAATAAAATTGCTTTTCCTGCATAATTATGTACATGTTTTTTTTGTGGATGTGAGGACAGTAGTGCATCCTGTATCCAGGCCGCAATCTTTTCGCGGCGGGCGTTGGGGGCCAGGCCTGTGGTCGGTAAGCGCGGGCCTGTGGGCTAGCTTAACGTGCTACTTTCTTGCGGAGCGCGAGCGTTCCATCCACTCCTCAAAGATATGTCAGCAAGAAAGGAAGGGGTCCACAAGGGCCGATGCTTGCCGGGGCTGCGGGTGCAGAAGGAAGTGCCAGTCCTTGGGTCACTGGAAGTGTCAACTAAAGCGTTTAAAAATGAGTTTGTGTAGTTCCTCTGGCTCGGGATATTCCGTAACTATACGTAGGTGCTTAGGTTACGGTAGGAAGAAAGACCGGCGCGCTCGACGCAATTAGTAGTGCGGTCATGAAGTCGGTTACGTACCTAGTTGTAATAAACAGGCAGCGCCCCCCGCGGTGACACACGCTGCTTCTCGTTATTGATGCTCATGTCGTTCCACAAATGTCCATTGTTATCACACGTCTGTTTATAGCTCATTGTTTGTGGCCGAACTGTTATCGCACGAGGAAGGAGGGGTGGGGGGGGGGCAGGATGAGGCTCACCAGCAGCGAAGCACTGCTTGAGACAGGTTCCAGGATCCAAACTAAGTGACAGATCCATGTCGTAAAGATTGCGGGAGGTGTGCGTTGGAATTACACAAATTGATCCGCTGAGCTGGTCCGACATCACTCATCACATCACGCCTCAAACAAAAATACATGACATCATGCATCGCCACGTGGTGGACATCCCTCTCGAGAGCGCTGAATGTTCTGGAATTTGTTCATTCATTGTGCGAATAGCTAGGGTCTGGTACTCGTAGCTCGGTAAGTCCGAGAGAATAAGTTACTGCTACGTGAGTATGCTTTGAGATACCGCGGCCCCGGAACATAAAGGGCGAGGAAGGAACATGGATGGGTTTTAGTCAGTAAAAGTCTGACACTCCCTCGCGCTCCGCCCAGAGTGGGAGAAGTCATTTGATGATTTCCCATCCTAAAAAAAAAAACACATCGTTGCCTACGAGTTCGGCCAATAACAAAGTATGTAGGGGACGTGACTAGGTGTTACCTATTGGGAACCGCTACGCTACTCAGTTAAACACTCAAACAACTTTAATGGGTTTATTGAGGTAACTAGGCTAAGTTATTGCTAAAATGATGGAAATGAATGCACTCGGTTGCTGTCCGTTATGCACTGAGCTCGCGGGGCACATACTGCGGCCGCATCGTATCGCTAGGTCAGCAAAACGTGGTCGATTGCAATCATTGCATCGAACATGCTCCCGACGGGAATAGATGAGGTAATGAGATAAGCTTATACAAAATAAAGAGTTACGTGAGTGTGAGCTTAAAATGCTAAGGAGTTAAGACAATATTAGATGAGAAATGATTGACAAGGTGATGGAACAATCATATCTTATAGCTAGACATGGATGCTCAAACGGTTGAGTCATTTATCGAGAACACTGATTGCCTTTTTGGTAAGGGAGACGTCGACATGTCTCGCCTCTTTGAACGCAAACTAGACCACCGTTTAGAAAAATTAGATACGCGCGCACTATCACTGACACTTGACCCTTTTTCGGACAGGGGTTGATTTCGCGCACTTACACTAGGGCCTTGCTCTTGCTCAGATTGGTTTATACACACACTCACACTCGCTGGTACGCTCTCGACTCGCCCTTTGGTGGTTGGACCACTGGGCCGCCGACACCTCCTCCTCAGGAACCACAGGACCGCTACGATAGCTGCTGCTAGTAGGCTATACAACAACGCATACTGATGTATGTCATGTGTCGTTAAAACTTCCGTCTGTTCGGCTGATTTTTTCATAGATTCAATTTGTTCACCGAGTTGCTTTAAAGATACGTCTATCGGTGCGGTATCTTCATCGACTTTATCGTCTTGGAAATTTTGGATAGGTAGCGTAAGATTACTGATAATTCGATTTATGGGAGTTAATTTTATCTCGAGTATATTTGGTTTAATTTTAAGTGTATTCTCTAATTGCTGATGAGAATAAAGTGTTATATCATGACCCTTCACAATGCATTGCTTAGATAGTTGAATAAGTCCAGCTTTGCTGACTTCGCTCGCTTGTAGGTCGTCGTCGCATATGACTCTCAAAGAGTACGAGTCACAACAGAAATACAAATAGGTAGAAAAGTCGTGTAATGGAACCCATTTGTTTTCACAGCTAGATTTGATGATCCTGCAAGTGGTTAGCTTCTCCTTCTCGCAGAATTGTTCCTCGGGACCTAAACTCTGGACTGGCCCTCGAAGACGACAAAGATAGTTTTCCGCTTGATGTTCACAACCTTGAAGATCGCTGACGCTGGCTGTTATGTATGAATCTCTTCTTAAGTTAATCGCTATGTATTCTGACGCTGGCTTGATGCTGATCATACTTTTATTAATTTGAACCGGAACTGGTATCAAATTGTACAGCTGGAACGTATCTCTGCTAATTAATGGTAAGTTAATTTCAAATATAAAATATTCGTCTGTCATCCTTGCCTTAACTTGTAACAATTTGTAGATCTCATACAGGTTGAACTGAATGTCATCTATCGGTAATGCTAGCTCTTTCGATATTTGACTAGATACAATCTGTAACTCCGCACGGAGTTGTTGTGGAGTCAAGAGATGCAGATTGATCTGACCATGATATATTTCAGTCATAGTGTCAAGGAAAGTGTCCTGAATCCGCTTTAAATTCTGAATCATATTAATAGTCGCTAACGCAGCTAAAGAGAAATCTTGCTGAATAGACATTACGTCGATCTCTTGCTGCAATGTGTTGGTGACGCTGTCTAAATGATTCAAATGTTTATTGATTATCTTATGCTGTTTTTCAATAGTCTCTTCTGTTCGCTTTAATATATTATACTCCGCTTCTATGACCGATGTCTGATTCCTATACAGCTGACTAAGGTGGTTTATATTCCCGTGTACAAGTTCAATGTCACGCTTGTATTTTTCTGCGAATTCCTGATCCAGTACTCCGAACAATGAATTAGCTATGGAGCCGACAGCGTTGATAAGCCCGCGTCGGGTTCGCGAGCGCGCTCCAAAGTGCTGATTGAGCAACAGCTGATTATAGTATTGTAGTTCATCGTAATCGTGTTGTATTTGTAGGATGATAATTTTACAATGGCTCTGCTTTTGAATTTTCTCGCATGTTTGCTCGAGATATTGCGAAAATTGTGTGACCGCTTTGTCTCCTTGCCAGTAAGGAGACATATTATAATAAGTTACGATTTTCCACTGATCACGAATAAGATGCATTTGTCCTAATGGGTCAAAATACAATGTTTGATTGCTATCGAACGCTGTTAATTTGTATGATGCTTGAGTGTTCAGTATGAGGCTCATAAAAAATAGCAATGATAATGCTATACTATAGATTTTAGGGCCATTACTGAAGTGCTTGCTCGCTTTCTCTTCCGCTTTTGCTTCATTGTTTGGCTGATGCTGCTTTTTTGCTTCGTTTTCTGCTATAGGTAAGATGGAAAGCTTGATAATGGGCCGCTTTATGAAACCGTTTTTAGTTTTTAAGGTCACCACCCGGACAGCTCCATCTTTTCCTGGGTGGACCTCAACCACCCGACCAACGGGCCATCTCCCCGGTGGTAGGTTATCATCATGAATGGTTACCATATCTCCTATCTCTATATTCTTCTGTGCCTTTAACCACTTGCTGCGAACCGACAACTGGCTGAGATACTCCGCTTTCCACCGCTTCCATATATCTTGGAACGTTTTATTCACTAAATGCCATCTTGTCCTCGCATCTTGTGCCGTGTCTATGACAGTTAGGCCGGCTCGAGTAGTTAAGAAATGCGCTGGAGTGAGAAAATCGATGTCATCGATATCCTCGGATATTGGGCACAGTGGTCTTGAGTTTAGGCTCGCTTCAATTTGAGCCAAGATCGTGCTGTATTCTTCGAATGTAAGAGCTTGTTCTCCTATTACTCTTTTCAGATGTTGTTTAAGACTCCGAATAGATCGCTCCCAGATCCCTCCAGCACTTGGCCAAGAAGGGCAGTTCCAATGCCATTCTATGCTCATCTCCACTATTTCTCTGTAAAAAGTGTCGCTAAAAATTCGCTCAAACTGTTGCTGTTCCTCCTGAAGGATCTTGTTAGCACCTACGAAGTTTGTTCCATTGTCCGAATAGATGTGCTTTGGAGTCCCTCGTCGTGCCGCCATGCGACGTAACGCTGCTAAGAATGACGAACTGCTTAGGTCGGAGACCAGCTCTATATGGACCGCTTTTGTGACCATGCAAATAAACAAGGCGATATACCCCTTGGTTGTTTTAATGCCTTTTCCTTTATTTGCTTTTACTCGAATAAACCCCGTATAGTCTATTCCAGTATGATAAAATGGAGGCGCTGGATTTGATCGACATTCAGGCAAGTCTCCCATTATTTGATGTAGCTTTCTGGGTTCTTGTTTTTTACAGGTCACACATTTACGAAGCTGTTTTTTGGTAGCTCTATTTCCTTGAATTATCCAATATTGCTGTCTCAGTAAAGACAAGGTAAGTCGAGCTCCACCATGGAAGGTGTGTTCATGTGCTTGCTGGATAAGAAGTTCCGTTAATCTCCCGTCATATGGAATAATTATTGGATGTATCATATCAGGGCTAATGTTGGCATTTTTAAGACGTCCCCCGACTCTTAGTATGCCGCTTTCATCTAAAAATGGCTGTAGATTTAATAATTTGCTACTGGAATTAAGTTTACTAAGCATTAAACTCTCGATATCCGATGTAAATTCCCTGCGCTGTATGCATTTAATTATAATTACTTTTGCTTTCCTTAGCTCTTGAAATGTGAGATACGGCGGCTTTTGTTTACTTGTCCGTGCAAGTGCACGTAATAACCATGCTACTATACGATTTATTTTATCGAATGAGCTGTGGCGATTCAATAATTCTTCAATTACGCTGTCTTCATGATTGCTATTTTGGACGGTTATTACTTGCCTCCGGACCTCCTCTTCCGTCGTATACTCTGATTGCTCTCGCTTTGGCTTAAAGTCGGGTGTCGATAGCCAAGCTGGGCCTCGCCACCACAACGCGTGCTCTATTAATTGTGTAACGGATTGTCCTCTGCTCGCTGAATCAGCTGGATTTTCTTTAGTTGATACGTAATGCCATACGTCAGGTGATACCACGCTAATAATTTTCTTCACCCTATTCGCTACGAACGGTTTCCAACGTTCAGGATAACCTTGTATCCAGCTAAGGACGATCTTGGAGTCGCTCCAAGCATAGATTTCGTAATCAATGCTACTCATGCTTGTGACTACTTTTGTTAGTAGTCTGGTTAATAGCTCCGCTGCACATAATTCCAATCTTGGAAGTGAAACGGTCTTGCTGCTTGGTACTAATCTTGTTTTAGCTGCAACTAGTACTACAGATACTCGATTTTTTGTTACAATTCTGGCATATACGACACATGCGTACGCTTTAAGAGACGCATCACAAAATCCGTGCAACTGGATAATGTCGTCTCGTTTGCTCTGCAACCATCGAGGGATTTTGAATCTGCTAATACATCCCAGATCTTTAGTTAATTTGACCCACTCATCGCTGATCTCGGGTGAAACTTCATCGCTCCATTGAATTTCATCTAGCCAAACCTTTTGAAACAATAATTTGAATTTTGTAGTTAGCGGCGCTAGCCAACCTAGAGGATCAAATAACTTGGATATTTCCGATAGAAGTAGTCTTTTTGTAAGCTTTGAAGTATCCGCTGTTGAAGTATATTGGAAAGTGAATTCATCTGTTTCTGGATCCCATCTCAAGCCCAGAGTTTTTGGTGTGTTTTCAGTTTTGAAAATGAAAGATGGTGCTTGATTATATTGCTGCGATGAGTTTATATCTTCCAATAACCTTTTCTCATTTGCTGACCACTTTCTCAGCAAAAATTTTCCGCTGCTTAGGCACGAATTAAGTTCTGCTATGCTACTTTTCCCTTCATCGATAGTATGAGCTCCGGATACTAGATCATCCATGTAGAAATCTTCAAGAATTATTCTTGCTGCTGTAGGAAAGTTATGCTTCTCGTCCGCTGCTAGTTTTCGAAGGGTCATCATCGCTAAAAAAGGAGCTGAATTCGTGCCATATGTTTAACCGTTGTTAACTGGTATGTCGTAATAGGTTGTCCAGTTTTAGCTCTCCAAAAGATTTTCTGGAGTTTTTGATCCGATTCGTTTACTAATATCTGCCGATACATTTTTTCGATATCGGCAGTGAATACGTATCTGTATTGTCTCCACTTAAGTAACAGTGTCTGCAGATCTTGCTGCAAGTTAGGTCCTCGATGCATGACATCATTGAGACTTAGTCCCGAAGAAGTTTTTGCGGACGCATTAAATACGACACGTAACTTTGTAGTGGAGGATTCCGCTCGCTGAACCCCATGGTGAGGTAAAAAACACTCTATTCCATCGCTGCTAAAGATCGCTAATTTCATATGTCCCAACTCTTCATATTCGCTTAGAAATTGCTTATATTGCTGAGCTAAAGCCTTATGCTTATTAAGCTTTTTCTCTAGATTCTTAAATTGCGCTAGTGCTATTTCCTTTGACGATCCCAGCTTATCGTTCGCTTGCTGCTTCATCGGCAACCTAACTTGGTAACGACCGCTTTCAAGACGTTTGGTCGTTGATAGGTAATACTCGACGCATTGCTGATCTTCCGCTGATATATCATTTTGCTCGTGAATATCTTCAATTTCCCAAAATTTTTGAATGTCCGCTGTATTATTCACGATGACGTTACACTGGAATTGTGGCTTTACAGTTCCGCATATTACCCATCCTAACTGGGTTTGCTGAGCTAAGGGCGAAGACGAATCAGGACCTCTTATCAAACCGTCTAGCATGATAAGAGCATAGGCGTCTGCCCCGAGTAACAAGTCAACCGGACGACTTGTATTAAACGCTGGATCCGCTAAATTAATATTTTCCAAATGCGACCACGAAGGCTTTTCGAACGATTGATTTGGTAAGTTTTTGATAAGACTTTTCATTATCAAAACATCCGTGTCAAATTTGAAGCTCGTATACATAGACTGGCATGTAATGCTTAGCTTGCCCGTGCAGTTAGATTCCTTTTCTCCAATTCCGGAAACTGCTCCATCAAATTGCTGTCGTTTTAAACCCAACTGCTGAGCTGCCTTCTCCGTTATTAATGATACCTGTGAGCCCTGATCAATGAGAGCTCTCAGGACCAGCTGTGTGCTATCTGCTGCTGTCACCTTTATTAACGCTGTAGCTAAAAGAATCTGAGTAAAATTTTGCTGAGATGCGTGAACACCGTTGCCGCTGCTTTGCTTTGAACTCTCTCCTTGCTTGAGATCTTCGTCATTAGCATAATTTTGTTTGCCCTCAGCAAAACAATCATGCAATAAAGTATGATGCCTGCCCGAACACGTGAGGCAGCGCTTCTTGGAATGGCATTTATTTCCATTATGATTAAAAACGCAATTAATACAACATTTCAGTTGTTTGACGGTTTTAAGTTTCATTTCTTTCGGCATTTGCAGAAACCTTTCGCAATTGTGTAATTTATGCTCAGCAAAACAATGAGGACATTTGATTTCCTGCACGTGCATTGCTTTAGAGTTCTTTGAATTATAATCGTTCGATTTATAATTATTGTTAAATTTGCGGCTGTTTGGTAATGATTTTGATGAACTCGCTTGCTGTTGAGATTGCGTCGACTTTTGCATGGTGTCTTGTCGTCGACGAGATGTTTCTAGGCTAGTGAATTTATTTTCCAAAAAATCTAAAAAGTCTTGTAGGATTGGTAGTTCTCTAGGATTTCTTAACGACTCTATGTATTCGGAATAAGATTCACTATCCAGCTTTTGCGATAAGATATGTGCAATTAGAGGGTCCCACGTGCTAATATCTGCACCTAGGTTTTTGATAGCGTGAAGACTCTCTAACGTGACGTCATGCAATTTTTTAAATGCTGAAAATGATTGCTGCTGTATATTTGGCACATTTAGGAACACATTGGCGTGCGCTGTAAAGATAATCCTCTTGTTATCAAATCGATGATTTAGGATCTCCCAACAAACGTTATAGTTATCAGCACTGATTGGAAGGTGCTGAATCAAACGCTCTGCTTCACCTTTTAACTTGCCTTTCAGGTACTGCATTTTTTGAGCGTTTGACAGTGCGTTGTTCTTGTGAATTGCTTCGCTAAATAGATCTTTAAAGGGCATCCACTGCTGGTAATGGCCTGTAAATACAGGAATATCCATTTGAGGAGTGGATTTCTCGCGATATGATGTTGACCACATCTTGGAGTTAATAGCTTTTTTCAAGCTGTTGAAAGTACGCTCGTGCTTGCTGAAGTGATATTCATAGTCTTCTGCTAGATCTTCCTCTGATTCACCAATAATCTCCCAATGAAGATTATCAATAGTAGTCCACCGATTGTGCAGGGTTCGAAGGGCGTCTTCGAACTCCCACTTGTCAACGATAGTTGCGACATCAATATTGTTGACTGCTCTAAGAAACGCTTTAAAATTGACCGACTGCTTATGGAGCATATCGTCAAGCTTGCTGTTGGACCCTCTTGACTGGAAGGTCGGAGTTGTTGTTGCTGGTGGGTCTGGCTGACTCGTTGAAGTTCCGGGCGCCAGCTGTGGTGTTTGAGGAAGACAAGGTGCCTTCTGAGGTTGCTGCGTCAACTGTTCTTTACATTGACTGATAAGCTCTTTTGCTGTTAAGTAAAGCTGTTTCGTGCTCTCAAATTCTGACTTAATAAAATATTTATGATTTGTCTGCTCAAAAGGAAGGGTCTTTTCATGATTCACTTGAAAGTCTTCCCAGTACTTCTCAAGTAACTCGAGTTTACGCTTACAGTAATCTATAGTTTTACGCTCTACGCTATCCTTTTTAAAATTGACGATGAGTTTTCTAATGCTCTCCGCAATCTCCGATTGAATGTAATAAAGGTTTTCCATCTCGCTGCTGATGTAAGAAAAATTAAACGATCTTACTTGGAAAAATCCTTTGCCGCTGCTGACCTGATGGGGTTTGTCTCCCACACCAGTGATCCGCTGTTGCCGCTAATGTGAGCTATGAACCCACTGCTGCTGGATGGGCACTCCCCGAGTACCGCTTTTGCTGCTACCGCTGAGAGAATATATTGGGCACTCCAACTCAATATACTTCCACTTAAGTCTCGTTGCTAAGGTTAACACCACTGTCACTGCTAAGCTTTAAACCACTGCAATTCAAAGTGTCACTAGTTCTGTTTAAGTTCACTTCGCGAGCCCTCAGTTCCGAAAAACTAAAGTCCAACCGCGAAGTTCAGAGGCTCGAAGGACCAAAATGTAGGGGACGTGACTAGGTGTTACCTATTGGGAACCGCTACGCTACTCAGTTAAACACTCAAACAACTTTAATGGGTTTATTGAGGTAACTAGGCTAAGTTATTGCTAAAATGATGGAAATGAATGCACTCGGTTGCTGTCCGTTATGCACTGAGCTCGCGGGGCACATACTGCGGCCGCATCGTATCGCTAGGTCAGCAAAACGTGGTCGATTGCAATCATTGCATCGAACAAAGTATTTATTGAAATTTACCGACGTATGAGTGCGGAGTGTGAGGTTCACGTTGTTATTACTAAGAGCAAAAAAAGTACCTAAGTCGCCAGTGTCGAAATATGTATAAACGTGTTTTGGCATTACTGACATGAAGCGTGCGGTGACGCGTGTAAGAATTATTTACTTGTAAGGATTTTGAAGAGGTAGGTCAGCGGCTTGTGGAAGCAGCGGCGGCGGCCGTGCCCGGCGCGCGGCGCGCGTCGCCCACTCACTCGCCGGGCAGAAGGTCTGCACTCTACAGAACGAGCCACTCAGCCGCAGGGTACCCACCGTGGGGCACGATAGGCTACGCACGTGTGTGTGTGTGTGCTTCGCAAGAAAATGGATGTGATTGTGTCCACTGGAAACCAGGGACATGCTATGCATGAATACTTGAATTAACATCATTAGTACCTACATACGTGTTTGCTCGAATAGGGCATAGCTCAACGCTGTCAACGCCACGCACGCGGTGCATGTGGTACACGCTACACACGTGATAAAA
Source organism: Xestia c-nigrum (assembly GCA_916618015.1). NCBI lineage: Eukaryota > Metazoa > Arthropoda > Insecta > Lepidoptera > Noctuidae > Xestia > Xestia c-nigrum. The sequence goes on from OU745249.1 coordinate 26,654,668, forward strand.
ACACCTGTAGCCACGTACAGTCACGTCTAATAAATAATAATATGTAAACACTTAAGATTTTTTTAAATTGTGTTTCTCCTAATGTACTGATTAAAATTTAATGTTATCGTACACATTCTGGAACTCATACTTTTACGAATAAGATCCAATCTCGCCGCGTGTGTTTCAAACACATTCTCACGACTACGGATTTTCTTTTTAAGTTTGGAACAAAAGGAAAATCGAAGCGTCGGCGTCGGCCAGCGACTCGCTATGTTACAGATTGAAATGTAAATAAGACTGGCGTTGTTTTAAAAGTGTTAATGCATAAAAAGTATTTAAAACTAGCTTCTGTCAGCGGTTTCGCCCGCGTGAAGTTTGATAATTGTCCCACGGGATCATACTGTACTAGGTTAGAAAGAACTCCAGAACGGAGGCGCGCAGTGCTCGCTCGCGAGCTGGAGCGGGTACGCCACAGGGGTGGCGATGCCTGCGTGTTCAAGCAGGCCAGAACCTGGCCGTGGGAGCTGTTGGACTGCATCCGGTTCGAAGGTTGTCGGAGAGCTCCGCCAGACGTGCGTGGACAGACCTTGACCCAGACTTGCGTTCACCCTAGGACGGAGAAATGACAACGGCGCGCCCACAAACAGTAAGAGAGGATCCAAGGACGTCGCCAGCTTTTGAGCTAGGGAGAAGCAGAAAGATGACAAAAACGAAATTCACTATTTACAGGTGTGGCTAAAATTCTTCTAAGAATCTAAAATGCCACTTTGTTAGCACCTCGTATTGGCTTGATGTTCTATAGGTACACGTAGAAGTGGAAGTTACTACACTTTATTTTGTCGAATTATTTGAATAGTTTTGGAACTAAATGAAAATAACAACTGTCCACCGCACATTTCTATTCTTAAATCCTTTTATTTAGAAACAGATGTTGCTTAATTGACTCATTGATTATCTTCAACTATACTTCGAGGCAAAAAATCAGTAAGTACCAGGTACGCTCGCATAAGTCAACCGAACGAACAAGCTCCGTTTCGAAAGGAATACAAACACATTGATTTACAAAAAAAAGCGAATTTACTATTCCAAACTTATTATTTGCGGTTGGTGCAATAGCCGTTTCATAGGATCGAACAGCAAGATTCGCTCTTGTTTTATTTTTGAGTCGGCGAGTACAGGCCTTTATTAGTTAAACACTGTTTTAGGCTTTCACGGTTTAAAACTAAACTTATATTGTCACTTACGGGATATCTTCCGTGATTATTTGTTATTTTGAGTTCCCGATATTTCGACGCTGTTGCAAGCGCCATGATCGCGGGTTGACTGGAGTATGCGGGTGGATGTAAATTAAATTGTTACGAGCAGACAAATCTGTCTACCCTCTTTCTTTGTCTTTTGCTACGCGCACTATTGGAACTCGACACTAAGTCACGACAAAACGCACTCACAGTATCACCAAGTTTTTTGGAGTTTTTTGTATGATGCCGGCTGCTACTTTTGAGCATACTCAAAACTGGATTCCACGTACTCGACAATTTGAAGCCATCCTCTCGATTGAAATTTTTGTACTTCCTTATTTCAATTGCTTCTCTTGTCAGCCTTGGTAGGTAATGTTTGTCCTTAGACAAAATACGCGGCTTGTGAAATTCGATCCAGTGATTGGGCCCTGACTGCAGTAGATGCTCCGCTATAGCAGACTTTTGCTCATCCTTATTTTTCACAGCCTTTATGTGTTCTTTGATTCGGCATGAGATGGTTCGCTTAGTTTGACCGATATATGAACTGCCGCAACTGCAGTCAATTTTATACACACCAGGATGTTCAAAGGGGATCTTGTCCTTCGGGGAACGCAGACTTTGCGCAATTTTCTCATGAGGAGTATACACGGTCTTAATTGAGTATTTACTCAGTAAACGACCTATCTTGTCCGTTACTCCTCTCAGATATGGCAAGAAAGTTGGTTGACGTTCCACTGTAGATCTGCTGGCTCGATTGTTATTTGGTCTTCTTGCTCCAGTATTGGTATTGTAGCCATTCCTATTTAAAACCATTTTCACGTGGGATAATTCACCAGTGAGATGTTGGGAATCACACAGATCAAATGCGCGATTAGTTAGTGAGGTGACTACCGACCTGAGGTGACCAGGGTGATGATGCGAGGTAGCGTGCAAGTAGCGGTCAGTGTGAGTCGGCTTCCTGAACACTGAATGGCCAAGGGTTCCATCACTCCTTACCATGACTTGAACGTCAAGGAAAGCCAATGTCCGACCTTTCTCTACTTCCGCTGTGAAACGCATGGCGGTATGGATATTGTTTAGATGGTTCAAACATCTCTCAACTTCCGGTAATCCACCTCTGAGAATGCAGAAAACGTCATCCACATACCGCTTCCAGACCTTGATAGGCACAGGACATGTCGAAATAGCCAGGTCTTCAAAATGTTCCATCCACAAGTTAGCAACCACCGGTGCCACTGGACTACCCATGGCTACACCATCAATCTGTTGATAAAATTGGCCATTGTATAGGAAGAAATTGGTGGACAAGCAGTGCTCCAGCAATTTAGCATAATCCATCGGGATATCGTTGTCTGGGAGCTTTTTTCCTATGACATCTACACATTCCAGTACTGGAACATTAGTGAAGAGGGATTCGACGTCAAAACTGACCATAATCTCATCCTCCTCAACCCTGGTATCTTTCAAAATACTCACAAAATGTCGGGAGTCCTTGACAAATGATGTAGTGTGGCCCACCAGTTTCTGAAGCGTGTCTGAAACGTGTCTCGCTAATTGACTACATGGAGAATCAATCTGACTTACTATTGGGCGCAATGGGACATCCTTCTTATGAATTTTCGGTAATCCATAAATCTTAGGTGGCTGCGATACCTTAGGTCTAAGGAGCTTGCTTAAAACTTCATCAGAGAAAACACCGTGGCACTCATTAATAACCTGGATGGTGCGCCGTGAGACTCTCGCCGTTGGGTTGTAATTTACCGGTTTGTACGTTTTCTTGTCACTGAGTAGACATCTTAACTTCTCGTCATACTCAGAGACATTCAACACAACCGTCGCATTACCTTTGTCCGCCTTTAGAACGAGGATGTCCAAATCTCCACGGAGTTCACGTAATGCAGAGCGTTCATCCGGCGTGATGTTGCTGCTAGGAGGTTTAGCATGTCGTAACACTACGGCAACATCTTGTCTAAGAGCGTCTGCATCGTGCGGTGGTAATTTATTTTTGCTTATGGATTCTTCTATCCTGCCAATGATATCTTCGAAAGGAACACGCAACGGAGTGGGCGCAAAATTCAAACCTTTCTTCAGTGCGCTTAGTGCTGTCTCACTCAGTTCTTTACTCGATCTGTTAATCACCGTCTGTACCTCGGAATTATTACCATCAAAACTCTTCGAGTTTTTATTCCTTAGTAGGGCCTCAAATTTCTTCTGTTGTTTTGAGGCACTCAGTTCACGAGATCGTTGTGCTTGTAAGTGTGTTATCCGGTCACATCGATCGAAATCATCTCTCTCTAGTACCGAACTGCACCATTGATGTACTTGATACAACTCACCCTGGTATTTGTCCAAATGATATCGATTTGTGCGGATCAGTTTACGTAGCAATTTCTCACTCGCTTTCCGTAGAACATACGCGGAACCGGGAATGTCTGGCCTAGATTTAATACGCACACATACGGGTAATAAGTCATTATCGCGACATTTAACTAAAAATATCAACGATTCCCGTAAACACTCACACTTCTTCCGCAAACGTTCAAGATGATGAACTTTTTTGCATATTTCCGGCCCGTACCGGTTTTTTAAACACTGTTTTAGGCTTTCACGGTTTAAAACTAAACTTATATTGTCACTTACGGGATATCTTCCGTGATTATTTGTTATTTTGAGTTCCCGATATTTCGACGCTGTTGCAAGCGCCATGATCGCGGGTTGACTGGAGTATGCGGGTGGATGTAAATTAAATTGTTACGAGCAGACAAATCTGTCTACCCTCTTTCTTTGTCTTTTGCTACGCGCACTATTGGAACTCGACACTAAGTCACGACAAAACGCACTCACAGTATCACCAAGTTTTTTGGAGTTTTTTGTATGATGCCGGCTGCTACTTTTGAGCATACTCAAAACTGGATTCCACGTACTCGACAATTTGAAGCCATCCTCTCGATTGAAATTGCTACTTGCACGCTACCTCGCATCATCACCCTGGTCACCTCAGGTCGGTAGTCACCTCACTAACTAATCGCGCATTTGATCTGTGTGATTCCCAACATCTCACTGGTGAATTATCCCACGTGAAAATGGTTTTAAATAGGAATGGCTACAATACCAATACTGGAGCAAGAAGACCAAATAACAATCGAGCCAGCAGATCTACAGTGGAACGTCAACCAACTTTCTTGCCATATCTGAGAGGAGTAACGGACAAGATAGGTCGTTTACTGAGTAAATACTCAATTAAGACCGTGTATACTCCTCATGAGAAAATTGCGCAAAGTCTGCGTTCCCCGAAGGACAAGATCCCCTTTGAACATCCTGGTGTGTATAAAATTGACTGCAGTTGCGGCAGTTCATATATCGGTCAAACTAAGCGAACCATCTCATGCCGAATCAAAGAACACATAAAGGCTGTGAAAAATAAGGATGAGCAAAAGTCTGCTATAGCGGAGCATCTACTGCAGTCAGGGCCCAATCACTGGATCGAATTTCACAAGCCGCGTATTTTGTCTAAGGACAAACATTACCTACCAAGGCTGACAAGAGAAGCAATTGAAATAAGGAAGTACAAAAATTTCAATCGAGAGGATGGCTTCAAATTGTCGAGTACGTGGAATCCAGTTTTGAGTATGCTCAAAAGTAGCAGCCGGCATCATACAAAAAACTCCAAAAAACTTGGTGATACTGTGAGTGCGTTTTGTCGTGACTTAGTGTCGAGTTCCAATAGTGCGCGTAGCAAAAGACAAAGAAAGAGGGTAGACAGATTTGTCTGCTCGTAACAATTTAATTTACATCCACCCGCATACTCCAGTCAACCCGCGATCATGGCGCTTGCAACAGCGTCGAAATATCGGGAACTCAAAATAACAAATAATCACGGAAGATATCCCGTAAGTGACAATATAAGTTTAGTTTTAAACCGTGAAAGCCTAAAACAGTGTTTAAAAAACCGGTACGGGCCGGAAATATGCAAAAAAGTTCATCATCTTGAACGTTTGCGGAAGAAGTGTGAGTGTTTACGGGAATCGTTGATATTTTTAGTTAAATGTCGCGATAATGACTTATTACCCGTATGTGTGCGTATTAAATCTAGGCCAGACATTCCCGGTTCCGCGTATGTTCTACGGAAAGCGAGTGAGAAATTGCTACGTAAACTGATCCGCACAAATCGATATCATTTGGACAAATACCAGGGTGAGTTGTATCAAGTACATCAATGGTGCAGTTCGGTACTAGAGAGAGATGATTTCGATCGATGTGACCGGATAACACACTTACAAGCACAACGATCTCGTGAACTGAGTGCCTCAAAACAACAGAAGAAATTTGAGGCCCTACTAAGGAATAAAAACTCGAAGAGTTTTGATGGTAATAATTCCGAGGTACAGACGGTGATTAACAGATCGAGTAAAGAACTGAGTGAGACAGCACTAAGCGCACTGAAGAAAGGTTTGAATTTTGCGCCCACTCCGTTGCGTGTTCCTTTCGAAGATATCATTGGCAGGATAGAAGAATCCATAAGCAAAAATAAATTACCACCGCACGATGCAGACGCTCTTAGACAAGATGTTGCCGTAGTGTTACGACATGCTAAACCTCCTAGCAGCAACATCACGCCGGATGAACGCTCTGCATTACGTGAACTCCGTGGAGATTTGGACATCCTCGTTCTAAAGGCGGACAAAGGTAATGCGACGGTTGTGTTGAATGTCTCTGAGTATGACGAGAAGTTAAGATGTCTACTCAGTGACAAGAAAACGTACAAACCGGTAAATTACAACCCAACGGCGAGAGTCTCACGGCGCACCATCCAGGTTATTAATGAGTGCCACGGTGTTTTCTCTGATGAAGTTTTAAGCAAGCTCCTTAGACCTAAGGTATCGCAGCCACCTAAGATTTATGGATTACCGAAAATTCATAAGAAGGATGTCCCATTGCGCCCAATAGTAAGTCAGATTGATTCTCCATGTAGTCAATTAGCGAGACACGTTTCAGACACGCTTCAGAAACTGGTGGGCCACACTACATCATTTGTCAAGGACTCCCGACATTTTGTGAGTATTTTGAAAGATACCAGGGTTGAGGAGGATGAGATTATGGTCAGTTTTGACGTCGAATCCCTCTTCACTAATGTTCCAGTACTGGAATGTGTAGATGTCATAGGAAAAAAGCTCCCAGACAACGATATCCCGATGGATTATGCTAAATTGCTGGAGCACTGCTTGTCCACCAATTTCTTCCTATACAATGGCCAATTTTATCAACAGATTGATGGTGTAGCCATGGGTAGTCCAGTGGCACCGGTGGTTGCTAACTTGTGGATGGAACATTTTGAAGACCTGGCTATTTCGACATGTCCTGTGCCTATCAAGGTCTGGAAGCGGTATGTGGATGACGTTTTCTGCATTCTCAGAGGTGGATTACCGGAAGTTGAGAGATGTTTGAACCATCTAAACAATATCCATACCGCCATGCGTTTCACAGCGGAAGTAGAGAAAGGTCGGACATTGGCTTTCCTTGACGTTCAAGTCATGGTAAGGAGTGATGGAACCCTTGGCCATTCAGTGTTCAGGAAGCCGACTCACACTGACCGCTACTTGCACGCTACCTCGCATCATCACCCTGGTCACCTCAGGTCGGTAGTCACCTCACTAACTAATCGCGCATTTGATCTGTGTGATTCCCAACATCTCACTGGTGAATTATCCCACGTGAAAATGGTTTTAAATAGGAATGGCTACAATACCAATACTGGAGCAAGAAGACCAAATAACAATCGAGCCAGCAGATCTACAGTGGAACGTCAACCAACTTTCTTGCCATATCTGAGAGGAGTAACGGACAAGATAGGTCGTTTACTGAGTAAATACTCAATTAAGACCGTGTATACTCCTCATGAGAAAATTGCGCAAAGTCTGCGTTCCCCGAAGGACAAGATCCCCTTTGAACATCCTGGTGTGTATAAAATTGACTGCAGTTGCGGCAGTTCATATATCGGTCAAACTAAGCGAACCATCTCATGCCGAATCAAAGAACACATAAAGGCTGTGAAAAATAAGGATGAGCAAAAGTCTGCTATAGCGGAGCATCTACTGCAGTCAGGGCCCAATCACTGGATCGAATTTCACAAGCCGCGTATTTTGTCTAAGGACAAACATTACCTACCAAGGCTGACAAGAGAAGCAATTGAAATAAGGAAGTACAAAAATTTCAATCGAGAGGATGGCTTCAAATTGTCGAGTACGTGGAATCCAGTTTTGAGTATGCTCAAAAGTAGCAGCCGGCATCATACAAAAAACTCCAAAAAACTTGGTGATACTGTGAGTGCGTTTTGTCGTGACTTAGTGTCGAGTTCCAATAGTGCGCGTAGCAAAAGACAAAGAAAGAGGGTAGACAGATTTGTCTGCTCGTAACAATTTAATTTACATCCACCCGCATACTCCAGTCAACCCGCGATCATGGCGCTTGCAACAGCGTCGAAATATCGGGAACTCAAAATAACAAATAATCACGGAAGATATCCCGTAAGTGACAATATAAGTTTACTTTATTAGTTATTTGTTATACAAGAGTGCAAAGTTGTTTTTTAATCGCGTGCTCAATTTTGATGACCGAGCAAGCGAAAGATTCTAAAATTGAGTCACGAGCGCAGCGAGTGATTCAAAACTTAGAATCTTGAGCGTTAGCGAGGGAATCAAAAGAGCAGGAGGTGAAAAATTTTTGCACTCGAGTGCAACACGTAACTTTTCATCCCACCTCAGCTAAGAAATGAATAAACGCAAAAAAAAGGGGAATTGTTAACAAATTCAGTTAATTCTGTTGGCGTCAAATAAACTTCCTCGTCGCTAGATAATGAGTGGGTCATTTTAGGTTTTTCACTTGTTTTCAAGTTGGATTCCTTATTTTTACACACATCCTTATTTTTTTTTGTGTGTTTGTTACCTCAGAACTTCCGACTGGGGGAACCGATTTTAATGATTCTTTTTTTGTTTGAAAGCTAGTGCTTGTCGATTGGTCCCATTTTAATTTGTTGAAGATCTGATGCTGATCTTCCGAGATATACAATGGAACTCTTCAAAAATAGACGGCAAATTTGCAGTAATTGCTGCAATCGCTTGTAGGTTCGTTGTTCATACTATATCATGACGTAACATCACGCCTGTGTGCTCTGAGGGGGTACCTAGATGTGTACAAAACTCCCAGATTTCGACAATGTTTGTTGCCTCTGAACTTTCGACTGGGTTAACCGATTTAGATGATTCTTTTTTTATTTGAAAGCTGGTGCTTTCCGAGTGGTTCCATTTTAATTTGGTTAAGATCTGACGCTGGTCTTCGGAGATATAAATGGAACTCTTCAAAAACACAGGGCAAAGCTGCAGTAATTGCTGCAATCGCTTGGTTGTTTATTGTTTATGTAACATAGTGACGTAACATTACGCCTGTTTGCTCTGAGGCAATGCGCAGAAGTGTACAATACACCCAGATTTCGACAGTTAGATATGTTAAGTTCTATTTAATGGGATTCTGGAGAAATAGGCACACCAGAAGCGATTTGGGTAGTTTTAGAAAGAGTACGTTCTTGGAGTGATCCCATTTCAATTTGGTAAAGATCTGATGAAGAATTTCGGAAGATAGGCGACGGGAACTCCTAAATAAATGATAGCAAATGTATTGGGATCGCTGAAATCTCATATCTGTCTATTGTTTACACCAGTTCATAAAAGAAAATCACGCCGGTACGCTGTGAAGGGGTAAGTACATGTGAACCCCAAAAAAAAATGAAAAATAAAAACTTTTTTACAAAAAATAAAACCGACTTCAGAGAAAACAAAAAAGTGAAAAATAACTTTAGCTTCAGAAGTCGGTGACAAAAAAACTAAATCAATCAAACAAAGGTCACCGACTTCTGAAGCTAAAGTTATTTTTCACTTTTTTGTTTTCTCTGAAGTCGGTTTTATTTGCGCTCTTATTGTGCACGTCTTTCTACATCGTTCTCACATATATGTATAATCTCAACATGAAAGATGTAACCAAGATTTTGTAACAACATTTTTGATTGAAAAGAGTGTCCATGGAGTTTCTTGCCCGTTCTTCTCCATAGAGATCTACGCTAGGGAATGGGCAACTACAGTACATTCTCAAGTTATTATGCCTTGTGTCTGTGACTGTAGCCTTTTTTTTTCTCGTTTTATCGACATTCAAAAGTGCCGTAATGGTCTAGTTGAAATAAATGATTTGAGTTTGAGTTTGAGTTTGAGTTTAACCTAAGGTGTTAACAATAGGACGTGAAAAGAAAATGGCCAGCGCATGGACCTAAAAAAAAAGGCGGACGCCGTCTTCTTTAACAATAACTGAAGCACCCATAGTAAGTCAGTGCACTAATGCTGACAGGTGCGCACGCACACATTCACACCATAGTAAGTCTGCCGTCGGCCATTACGTTTTGAACGATGCTACGTGTGCCCGCTTGTTATTTTGCGTAATAAAAATTAAAGTATGCCCTCGTGTGTTGTGAAAAGTTGTCGAAACTATAGTGGTTCAATTTAAAAAAGCCAGGGGATCACGTTTCATAGGTAAGCATGTAATTTTAAACCTTATTTCTCGATTTTACGTTAATAAATTTAATAAGTCTCGAAATCAATCAGTGTTGCAACCATTTCAAGTTTTAAATTGCTTTAAAAGTGGGAGATTTATATTTTTTATGTTAATATTTATTGTATTCTTCTATATTTTATAGATTTCCCTCAGCAAATGATGCATGGAAAAATGATAGGATAAAAATAATAAGGGCTAAAATTTATTTTATGGGCCAACGAGTTAGAAGTTCATTTTTTTTTGTAAATAGTACTCATTAACAGAAGGCTTTTCACAATTTTTTAAGTTGCGGAGACTCACGGTTTACGAGATATCATTTTTTAAATTTTCCATGTAAATTGAAAAATTAAACGCAATTTATGTAGATTAGAAGTCAAATTTGACGTTTCACGTTCCGTTGACCGATAAAAAGTGTTTCATTCAATTTTGTCGTATTGATTACCTGTAAATTGAGCACCAAATTATAATGGTGTGTTTGATGACAAGCTAGTTTTGCCTAAGCCGAGTTGGGGCACCCCGACACGGATAGATTAGGTTAGAAGGGTATAGACCCCGCCATACCCTTCGTGGTTATTTTTTTATAAACCACTCAGAAGAAGGAGCCCCGCGAAGCGGGGCTCCGTCGACCGGTTCTCCCTCGACTCGGATGCAAAACCATAACAGTACAATGGAATTTTAGGGCACCCCACAGGTTAGGTTAGAAGGAGATGGCGGGGTCGAAGTGAGCGAGCGAAGCGAGCGAACACAGACCCCGCCACCTCCTTCGAGGTTATTTTTTTTAAACCACCCAGAAGTTGGAGCCCCGCTCAGCTATTTTGGCAGGTGTCGAAAAATACGCTAACCTAACCTCAAAATTTTAACCACGAATATCTCCATAACCATGGGTCTCTGCGGGGTGGGGATGGGACAGGGGGTAGGTACCTCCCACCCTCGCCCTCCCCGCCCCATAAATCTATGGAAATTAGAGTTCAAATTGATGGAAATTTGTGTTTTAACCTAACTTAACCTCAAAACTTTAACCATGGATATCTCCATAACCATGGGGCTCCGCGGGATGGGGATGGTACAGAGGGGTAGCCCCCCTCCCCCCTCCCTGCCCCGTCCACCCCGACCCAAAAACCGATGGCCCATAAAGGAAATTTTAACCTGAAACGTCAAATTTGACATCTAATCTACATAAATTGCGTTTTATTTTTCAATTTATATGGAAAATTTAATAAATTATATCTCGTAAACCGTGAGTCTCCGCAACTTAAAAAATTGTGAAAAGCCTTCTGTTAATGAGTACTATTTACAAAAAAAAAATGAACTTCTAACTCGTTGGCCCATAAAATAAATTTTAGCCAAAATTTAAACCAACAAAAGGGTTTGTAAAATTTTATTAACATTAAATGAGTTGTAAATATTTTTAATATCCAATGTGTTTTATTTACTTTACCTTTATTTTAACAATATCTGTCACAAAAACTTGTAATAAAACCAAGTGCAAGGGAAATCTTATTGAAATAATTATTGTTTAAAAATGGGTAATTTTTCATCATCTGGCATCCCTTTACACACGCACACATAGTTACGCAGCCGCCATTGTGATGCTTCAATTTTTTCTTAATGAAGTTACGTCAGCCTTTTTTTTTAGGTCCATGGGCCAGCGCAAAATATATTAAAAAAAGTACACCAAGAAATTTCCGAGTCTGAGTTAAAAATAGGTTTAATGATGACAAAAATTATGAATTTTCGTCAAAGAGTTACTAACTCTGAACTAAATATAAGCTTTAATAATGAAAAAATTGATGAAGTTGTAAATACAAAATTATTAGGTTTAACAATCGACAATCAACTCAATTGGAAGGAAACAACATACTTCAATATTGGTTAAAAAAAATTGTAAATGTGCTTTTGCTTTGTATAAATTAAAGAAAGTAGTAAATCAAGCAGCGGTCATAGATATATTAGCTCAATGGCAGCGGTAGTCACTGCATATTATGGATATGTCGACTCTTGCAATAAGGAAATGGTGTTCAAATCGCAAAAAAGATGCATTAGATCTCTTACCGGTATAAAAATAACTGATAGCTGGAAACCTTATTGTTAAAAATATTGACATTATCTTGCTTATACATATTTGAGACTGCTTTATTCGTTAAAAAGAACATGCATCTATTCAAAAAAGCGTCTGAACATCCCTAGGCACCGGCCACACAGAACAGACGCAAGGCACGGACCCGTCGCAGTCGCGGCGCCCGTTTAATCTACTTGCATATAAAATGTATACAGCCGTCGCGACGTAAAACATACAGAAAAGACGGGACGCCGTCACGACGTTAACTCGTCGGCGTCCTATTGGAAAACATATAGAAAGGACAAGGCGCGGGCAGGGCGCGGGCCTGCACGGGCGCAAGCGGGGGAGCGGAAAGGGCGCGGAGGGCAGGTTTGGACATAATAATGTAAAAACATTGTGGAGTCATCTTGTATACTTCTTGAAAACGTCCAGGATAATAATGTAGATCCTCCATTATTTAAAAAAATCTATTCTGTCCATTGCTTAGCCATACCGGATGTACCCAGTAACGTCTAACCCTCTGCAGATTAGCGAGATATACCAGTGCCAATACATCTTCATCTTCAGAAGAAGACATGTTGTCGTATCAAAATCGGACGGTTGAATGCCGGGTAAAGCTTCTAGTGCGCGCCATAAACGGTCGTGACGGCGCCCTGTCTACGATGGGTCCGTGTCTTTTCTATGTAAGTTAAAAAGTCGTGACGGCGCCCTGTTTGCGACGGGTCCGTGCCCCGCCCTCGTCTTGCGTCTTTTCTGTGTGCAACGGCCACACATAAAATGATTAGACAAGAATATAGACATGAACTATGCGTTCGACCATCAAAGACCGCCTTGATGCACAAGAGCATACTTTGCATGGCCCCAAAAATATTTAATAAATTACCAAATGGAATTAAGGACTGAAACATTACTCAATTTAAAAGAAATTAAGACATCTATTATTGGAAAAATGTTATTATACTATTGACGAATTCCGTAATGAGAAATTGTAACTTATTTGACATTGATATTTATTTAATTGACTTTGTAAATTTTATCCTATTATATTCTATTACAGCGGCTTCACCCGCGTGAAGTTTGATTACTGTCCCATGGGACAATATCTATAGTATCCTATGTTTTAATCCAGGTTATAAACTACCTGTGTGCAAAATTTCATCCAAATCCGTTCATTAGTTTTCGCACACGCGACGGAAGCTAAAAAAACCAAGTAACTTCTCCCGTTTTCCCAACATTTCCTTTCACTGCTCTGCTCCTATTAATGGTAGCGTGATGAAAAGTATACTATTACCTGCTCAGGAGTATGTAGAATAATTGTACCAAGTTTCGTTAAAATCCGTCGAGTAGTTTTTTTTTCTATAAATAACATACAGACAGACAGACAGACAGACAGACAGAAAGACAGACAGACAGACAAAAATTTTACTGATTGCATTTTTGGCATCAGTATCGATCACTAATCACCCCCCGATAGTTATTTTGTAAATATATTTCATGTACAGAATTGACCTCTCTACAGATTTATTATAAGTATAGATAGATAGAAGATTGACATTGTATTATTACTCGTATCTTCATTTCCATTCATTGTTTAATTTGTGTGCTCAATTGTTAATGTAAGTAAGTCTTTTTTTTAACCGACTTCCAAAAAGGAGGAGGTTCTCTATTCGACTGTATGTATTTTTTTTTATGTATGTTCACCGATTACTCGAAGACGCCTGAACCGATTTGAAAAATTCTTTTTTTGTTGAAAGGGTATACTTCCAAGTTGGTCCCATAGAAATATTGTCATGATCTGATCACGAACTTCGGAGATATGGAACGGAACTCTTCAATAATAGACAGCAAATCTGTCGTGATTGCTGCAATCGCTTGGATGTTTATTGTTTACACAACATCATAACATAACATCACGCCTGTATGCTCTGAGGGGGTACGCAGATGTGTACAGTATACCCATATTTCGACAGTTAGGTATGTTAACTCTTCAAATTTTATATGAAAACGTGTTGCGATTTTGGTATTTTCTACAACAAGTGAAGCATTTGCGTTTGATAAGAACCATTCTACCATCAGATCTAATGATGAAGCCAAGAGTCACGGAACTCCATAATGAAACAATGTACCCTAGTCGTGTTTGGGCTTGTTGTAATTGTAACGGTATGCACTTTTCATGTATGTCAAGCACATGTGAACCACTAAAAAGTGAAAATAAAAACTTTTTTGCAAAAATTAAAACCGACTTCAAAAAAAAAACAAAAAAGTGAAAAATAACTTTAGCTTCTGAAGTCGGTGACAAAAAAACTAAAGCAATGAAACAAAGGTCACCGACTTCAGAAGCTAAAGTTATTTTTCACTTTTTTGTTTTTTTTTTGAAGTCGGTTTTAATTTTTGCAAAAAAGTTTTTGTGTTTAATTGTTGGTAATTATTTTATTTTAACATGTTGATTATTCTTTTTATAATAATGACTGATAATGTGAAAGAGTGTACACCTTTATGGTAGATTTTTGAGGAACTATTTTTTATTTTTAACAACTCATGGAAAATGTACCAAAAATCACACCACTAAATGAATTTGAATTTGAATTTGAATGATGTTTGGAATACACATGCTTAGTGCATACGATGTTCTAAATTCAAATTTACTTTACCCTCAAGACTCAAGACGATAAAAACGGCTTTTGCACTCAGATATCGAAGAGCAAAAATACTCTTTCCGAGATGGTGGGATCCCAACTAGCATAATAATCCTGGAATGCGATTTTATAATGCTACGTGGAAGTCCGCGTTAGCTTTAAAAGTATAAAGCTCCGATGATGGTTTTGGTGGTCGCTACCGCGCTTTTAACAGCATAAACTCATGCTGTTTTTACTCAAGTACGTTTAATCCTATAATTTGTACTTATATCAGTAAATGGGATCATATTTCCTTGCAAATATAGGATCAAGACTCCTATAAAAGCATGAAACAGGAGTAATTGCACTGAAGAGCACGCGAGCGACAGAACTCCGGTAACTAGGACTTATATGCGCAAGATAACATCTGCGGACCATTGAAAGTACCTAATCTCAAACAATCCTGGTTAAAACTCTTAAGAAGTCACTTTTGCTTGTAACGACCAGTACAGGCTAAAACACGCTTTATATAGTTTTGCAAATTTAATTGTAGGATTTGGCAACAGCCATTTTGATTAGGTACAAATGATGAAGACCATATCGCGGATTATAACGAGGGTTCTGGACAAGATAATTTAAGTACTACTTTAGATGGAAGAGGTTCGGACTACGAAAGTAAGAAATCTTTGAGCAATAATGAAAGCGATAACGACTTTCGGTTTTAACAAGAACTTTCGGATTATAACAAAAATGTTGAACTGCTTTATTCTTCTAACTTTCTCATGCTGCATTAAACTCTACTTGAAATTTTACATATGAGAATACAATTTTTTGCCTAAAAACGCACGAAAATTACTAGATACCAATAGATAAAACCTACACATCAGTTTTCAGCCCCAGGGCACTATTGGCACAACGCGGCAACGGTTTGATTAAATGTTTGAAAAACAATGTACTTATGGCAATGTTTCTTGTAATTACCAAATAAGATTTCTCTAAATATAAATGTTGATGAATAAGTCCCAGTTTTCAACAGTTCGAGCTATACCAGTTTTGACCTATATCATGTACCTTCCAAGTTCAAAATTTGGCACCGTTTGTTGTAGGTTAGTACAAGGCTACATTAAGTACTACATTTGATGACTACAATAAAGAAGTTAACGAAGCTGTTCAAAGCATTATAAAATGGCTTGAGTCCAATTTAAAAGTTAATATAGACAAGACCAGAATAATTCAATTTTACAATAGAAAACAAAATAATCACAAACTAACAATATCATACAAAAACAATAGCATAGCACAATCCGATAGTATAGTTTTCCTAGGGATGTCACTAGATAGTCAGATCTCATGGAAATTACACACAGACAAAATCTGTAAAAAAATAAACAGGTATGTTTACGCTCTTTGGCGTCTGACACGTATATCTAGCCAAAAACAGCTTTACAAGCTTATCATGGATATGTAGCCTCCAACCTACGATATGGTATTATATTATGGGGCGGCTCAGTAGAATTTAATAGAGTATTCTTGGCGCAAAAACAGTGCATTCGCGCACTTTGTTATGTGGATTCACTAACGTCATGCAAACCATTATTCCAAAAACTAAATTTATTAACAGCACCGTCCATGTATATATTTGAGTCTTGTATTTTTGTCAAAACACATCAGTACCTATACAAATCGTTTGGTGAATATTGTAATTTTAATACCCGGTATCCCAATAGCTTCCCTTTGCCAAACATAAAAACTGATCTGTATAGAAGAAACTGTTACCATGTCTATTAAATTATTTAACAAATTACCTAATGAACTAAAAGACCTACCCCTTAGTTTATTCCGAAAAAAATTGTACTCTTGGCTGGTCACAAAATGTTTCTACACTACCCAGGAATACCTTAGTTATAAGAATAGAAAATTATTATAACACCTCACTAAGTTCCTATTCTAGTGCAATAATAGTTAGATATTTAATTTAGTATGTTTAGTCATATCACCCATTTGGTTTTGTTTGTTATTTTAAGCTTTTATTTTATATTTCGTATACCAGAAATGGTTTATATGAGGATCCTTATTGTTAGATTTGAAATGTAACAATTATTTACCATCTATTTACCCATATTATGCGAATAAATTATTTGATTTGATTTGATTTGATTTGGCGTCACCATACAATTTCTCCCTCCGCTATTTTAAGTTCTTTAAAGATAGGAAATATGTTTGGTTAAAAATTGATCGATATCCAGGAACATCGGCATAGTCTTGTTTGTTACGATTTATATAAGTATTTAGTTATTTAGTTATATAATTAAGTCAAATAAAAAACAATGTTTAAACTAATGTCAAACCTAGCGCGTAGCACTAACCCTTAAAATATTCCTTTAACTTATCTTACATAATTATCTATAAATATGAATCGATTTATATCTGGGCATTACGGAACCCTAATTGGTAACAATGGCGAATCTTCTTCAGTTTTAAGAAAACCCAATATAAAACCAATATACTTATATTGGTACTATGTCACTCTTGGAAATGCTAAAAATACTTATTTTAGCACTATATCATACTTGGAAATGCTCACCAATAAAATGGCAGCTGCCTTCATAATAGTACATTTTTCCACGTGTATCAAACGTTTTTCAATACACTTTTGAAGAAAGAAAATAAAAGAATGGAAAATATCTGTGTCATGAATTATTACGAGACTATGATTTAATTATTTTTTCCCCGCTTTGCTTTCGCCACGTCGAACGAAAAGCAAAGGTATGAAGCCGTTACACAGCCTAATTTAAAAAAATGTGGTTTTTTTATATATTTTTGAATTTAGAATACAAATAAATGTTAATTTGTTTATAAAAGTAAATATTAGTTTTAAATAATCATGTTTATCTATGATATTGGATTTATAAACACAAATTGAATATTAAAAAATGTTTACGCCGTAAAGACGTAGATCGCTTTGCCGAAATTAAAAAAAAAAACATTCACCTCTGACTATAGGCATTAAAGATAAAGATAAAGATAAAGATAAAGATTCATTTATTTGCAAAAACATGTGTAGATAATAATCATGGAATGATGCTTATTATAGGTGTTACAGGATATTCTTTGGCACAACATGTTTGACCATGGTTGGTGTACAAATTAGGTCAGAAGACCATAAGATTTCAGAAAAAAAGATACAAAGTCAAATACCTATTCTAAAAAATTAAGATTATTGATATAGAATGACAAAAAAAAAAAAATTAACAGTTTGTACATATTCGTGCGATTCAAAATAAAATATAATAGATTCAGTCAATATGTCAGAGCGATTTGTCATTTAAAAATTCATTGACATCATAGTAGGCTTTTCCTGTCAGTATTTTTTTCAATGTTTTCTTAAATTGGTCTGTATTTAGTTTTTTTACACAGGTAGGCATATTGTTATATAATATTGGTGCTCTGCATACAACGCTTTTATACAGTAGTGCTGTCTTAGCTGGCTGAACACGAAGTTTACTATTATCCCTGCGATTTCGTATAACAAGGTCCGATATTCGAGGAAACAAATGAGGGTTATTTCTTACAAATATGGCGATTTCCAAAATGTAAAGTGACGGCAGTGTGAGGATTTTATGCTTCATGAAAAGTGGTTTACAACTGTCAGTACTTTGTATACCGAACATAGCACGTATGCATCGCTTTTGCATTTTAAATGCCATATCAGTATTTGTTGAGTTGCCCCAGAAGATAATGCCATATCTTAGTACAGATTCAACAAGTCCATAATAAGCCGATAGTAAGACATTAGTGTTGATAGATGGAGCAAGTTGGTACAAAGCATATGCCTGACTGCTGATTTTTTTACATAGTGCGTCAATGTGTTCTTTCCAGTTTAGTTTGCTGTCTATAATTAAGCCGAGAAAACGGACATTAGATTGAACCAAGTTTGACTAAGTATAGGTATAGTTATCTGTGGCAATTTTACTTTCTGCACACGTGTAGAAAAAACATGAAGAATTGCACGGGTGTGAAATACACTGCATTTTGAACCTAATCGTAGTAAAAAAATTATTTAAAACTAATTCATATTAAATTTTGATCAAAACCATGATAGATTTCACAGAAAATTCACGTTCCCATACGAATAAGCTTACTAAGACTACTCATTTGACAACAATAAGATTTTTCTATTATGGTTGACATGAATAAATTCTGATCGTTAAAAATACTTAAAAATATTTTTTACACAGCACAACAATGCGCGACTGTTCACAATATGAGTTTAAAGAAGCATTTCTAGGCGCGTATTAATCTTATTTTTTACTATAACTTACTTATATTGAGATTTACACGAGCAATTGCATTGACGTAATTCAATTACAGGAGCAATATAGGCCTATATGGCAATTCCGCGGTCTAATGTAAATACGTTACAAGTAAAAGTAGACTTATAAAGTGGGCCATTTTCGCAACTTATATGCGGATATAAGTCTCATATTATAGTCCTCGATATATGATGGTTCTAGGATAGTTTAAAAACCACTTTTTGATAGTTGGGAAAAAAAAAAAATATCTTGTTTGTTTAGTTGGCGCACTAGAAAGCTTTTTAATTTTTTCACTATTTAGTTCTTGTTTTCGGCGGTTCAAGTTTTTGCTAAAAAGTTATCTTTTGTAGCGAGCGCAGTGTAGTGAGTAGCGAGCCTTCTGCGGAGCGCTGTGCTGACGCGCTCGGTGGCGGCCTCGGTCGCTCGTCGGTCGGTGAGTCGCGCGCTAAGGACGAGTGCAGCTCACCCCGCGAGCCGCTCGTTCCGGTCACGTGTCATGTGGAACGTCGCGTGCGCCGCCGCCGCCTGCACCTCAGCCAACAACACGCCCTGCCCTACTCAGTAATAGGCTGGCTAGGCTGTCTAAACAGGCATAATATGTATCATACGCTTTTAACAATTTTCTATCACCGGCACCAGTCCGGACGGCCCGTGGTCCATTAATTTTGTGCCGTCAGATAGGTATTTATTGTGCATCGACGAGCCAGCTTACTGCCCATACTCTGTGTTATTGCCTCAACGAGACTATTAACTTTTTTTTTAATAAATCACTGCATCATTGTACTTTTTGGCACCATATTAGTGAAACAGAAACGCGGAGCGCACAAGGTGGACCACTCTCCTAAAAGCTAAAACAAGAATAAGAACACATAAAAGGAGGTAGCGGTTCATTAAATTCGTCGGTAAAACTCAACACGTTAAGAAAATTACAGTGTGGCCTGGTGTGTCGTGGAGTGGGCTGGTGTGGCGTGGAGTGGCCTGGTGTGGCGTGGAGTGGTCTTGTGAGGCGTGGAGCAGCCTGGTGTGGCGTGGAGTGGCCTTGTGAGGCGTGAGGCAGCCTGGTGTGGCGTAGAGAAACCTGGCTTGGCGTGGAGTGGAGTTGCGTGGCGTGGAGCGGCCTGGAGTGGCGTGCAGTGGCCTGGTGTCAACCGACTTCTGTGTAAACGGTATGCCAAAATCCTACTTAAGATTATAATGCTAATGTGTATAAGTATGGGGTTCCCTACTTGAAATCGAATTCAAGTAGGGAACCCCATACTTTGGATGTTTGGATGTGGATGGATGTTTGTTACTCTTTCACACAAAAACTACAGAATGGATTTGAATGAACTTCAGCACACATATAGTTTATAACCTGAATTAAAACATAGGACACTTTTTATCTCAGTAGTAAGATCCCGTAAGTACAATTATCAAACTTCACGTGAGCAAAGCCGGTGGCAGAAGCTAGTGGTAATATAAAACTAAAAGAATACGTTTCAATGACAAACGAGAATATGTTTTGCTAAACGCGCGCGGAACTGCTTCCCACTCATACAGTATGATTTAGTATATCCGGTTTCGTTTAGCTCGATACTGTTTTACTTTTATAGAAGATGCGTCTCGCGCCGTGATACGCGGAAGTGGTCGCAGTCTTCTACTTATGTGGGATTTTATATTTAGTCTGTAGCAGGTAGGTAGGCATACAGAGTGATTCTTTTGAATGGAATAATCCAACCTGTTTTTACTGTTCCGTGAATCCATCACTTAAAGAAACAACTTATAACTTACAGCTTATGAAACTTACAACTTACCTAAACTATACTATGGCCGCGTTCCGTATTAGGCTGTAAATGATTTGAGCGTCCATAAACCCGTTCCGAATTACCGTGAGCGCGATATCGATGCCCCTTCAATCGTCATCGATGACGTCATGACATGCGCTATCTTGCGATTACACCGACCATGCCCCAAATAAATATTACCGTGAGCACTGTCAAATAAATAAAATAAAATAAATAAAATTTAGTCAGTTCGCATAACAACGTACAATATTAAAAAACTGATACAGAAGACAATGATCCTTAAGCGCTAAGTTTTTACAAATTCCCTGGACTCCACACTAGGATACCCTGCGTCGCGCGTCGTGGGGGTGTTAGGGTATGTATGGCGTATATGAGTGGGTGTGGTGTATTTGGTGGGTGAGTAGGTTTGTTATTATATTACGACTGTATACAAAAAAGACATTCTGTTTCGTTATAGTTTTTGATGTTGTCCGATCGGAGTACGCGTACCTTGAATATTAAATAATTTTCTGATTAAATCTCTAAGTATTTATTTATGTATTGATACATTTTTCAAACTTAAGAACTAATTTGAATGATTTAGATCTTAAATGAAAAGTATAAATCTCTTCAGTGCATTAAATAAAGACGATCATTTTTCGGATGTGTGATCACCAAATAACCCCTCCCGAGTGGGGGTGTCAGACTTTTACTGACTAAAATATTCTTTAGATAAATATTCTTCTTAGCCCTTTGTGTTCCAGGGCTGCGGTATCTCTTCCGAAGAGTCCCGCATCCCCGGCAGGCTTCGGCCCCTGCGGGACCCCTTTCTTTGCTGACATCTCTTTGAGATGTTTGAAAATATTGTTTTGTCTGATCAATGCCCGAGCTCCCGAGCTAGACTGATGAGGTAAGTGGAGTGACGAACTGACGACTCATACTGGTACCTAGGACCTAACGATTTGTTTTCTATTTGGCTTTTAGTATAAGGAATTTCAAAGACATACTAATAATTTGAATGTCTTTGCTTTTAGTACAATTATTTACATACACTGATCTTACCTTATTTTTGTCAATAAAACCGTTTAACTTAATTTTTGTTGAAAGGGAAATTATATAATAAATGCTTTAATGGGGTCGAGAAAAATTAAAGAGTTCCTATAAAACGCAAGAATTTTTTGTCGAGTCGGGGGGACCGCTCTAAAAAAAAACACCTCGGTAGCTATAAAAAAAACGGTTCCCCGACGTGTCTATAAATTCTATACAAACTTACGTAGGGTCATAATAATTTTATGGTTATTTTTTCTTTTATACTTAGGCTTTTATTCATTTTTTGTTACGGGGGCTTTTCAAATTTTCTTTTTAATTTTTTTAGAAGTCAGCTAATAATAAAGTTAATCACCCTTTTGTAAATATCCGGACCTTTTGATAGCAATTTCAACATATTGAAGTGGTAAATGGTAACCCAATCCAAATACTTACAACAATTTTTTTTTTGTGTAGTAGTCTGTACCATTACACAAACAAAAATTACGTTGGCTAAAAATTCGTAAGTGTACCTGAGCAACCGCGACGGAGATAGGTATTTGCTTAATTCATGGCGACATTATTGCGTACATAAAGCCCACAGGTTGTACGACACGGGTTGCTAACTCTGCGGAAAAAGCAACTGAATTGACTCATCACTGGCAGACCGAACTTCTCATCCCGGGAAGCTAGTGCAGACTCCAGGCATCCAGGTCACCGCGGAGTGCTAGCCGCGAGCCGACAGGCGACCGGACCAGCCACGTGTGTGTACTGTGTACTCGCGCCGCGGGGGTCGCGGGAGGGGCGAGGGGGGGGGAGTCCGTAAATTGAGATTCATTTAACTAAATGAAGCGCCGATCGCTTCACAGTTGACGAGCTCGTATCGATTGTGCATTGCGAGCTACGTCAACAACCAACAGATGTCTGGGAGTCCGGGACGTACAGATTACAAACATAACAATAGGCTTCTCATACTTTCAATGTCATGGAAACCACGTTAGCTGAGCTGCTACTCGGCTCGATAATGTTATCGCGCGAAGATATTTGTTTGTCACAGCGGCGCGCGGCGTTAAGCCGAGTGCTAACAGACGCAAGCGCCGCGCGCTGCGGCTTGCTCCACATTGTATCGCCCACGGCGACTGAACCTGCCTCACAAGCGCCACCTACAGAAACTAACACTGTACGTCTCGTTACGCAGGGTCAAACAAAGTAGACAGTTTACAAATTTGAGAAATACTTACGTAAATGAAAAAATGTAGGTACCAGGCGTCCAAGCAGCTGGCGCGAGCAGACGGCGCGCGGAAGCGCGGCGGCGCGGCCCTGGCACGGGTCGCGTTATCACAAGTGCGCGGCGCACCTCGCTGTAATCGTCGCCCAGTCGCCCTTCACCGTGTACATAGATTAAGTACCGTATGCGCCGCGCGCTATCTCCGCGCCCTGCGCCCCATCTCCAACACTCCGCTTCCCCACGACGCGAGACGGCTCGAGGTGGGCGCGCTGGTCGTGCTGGACGCCTCACTCGCCTCACCGACTCGCTGCAGTCGCTGCTCGTGCTCACCTCTCGGTCTCTCGGTGTTCGCGGCCGCGGCCAGAGGCCATCAGAGCTTCTTGATGATGCAAAGTTTTATGACACAATATGATAAAAACAACATTTTATTATTATTAAGTACATTATTTATAATTATACTTACTACATTTTATATTTAAAAATTTGGGGCTGTTACCTGGAATAAGGTTTAATTAACTGAAACTTCGTTCTCCTTTTGCGATACTTACAGATATCGTAAGTAGGATACGAAGCGCTGTCCATACATTCGGGAATGATATCCTTCCAGTTAAGTATTTTGTTTCCTGGACCTGTCAAAAGCATTTGACATGGTGTCATACAATGTTCTGTGGAGGAAAATGAGACTTAACACCAGGCTGCCTGTAGAGATCATCAATTTATTTAGTTATTGGTATGATAACCAAAACAATTGTGTTAGGTGGATGGGCGAATGCTCGGATGAATATAGGATGGAGTGTGGGGTTAGGCAGGGGGGATTAACCTCACCTACTATATTCAATTTATATGTAAATGGACTGATTGAGGAGCTCAGCAGTGCTGGAGTCGGTTGTTCAGTGGGTGGTGTTTTTATGAACAATATTAGCTATGCTGATGACATGGTACTGCTGGGCCCCTCGGTCAGTTCCGTGAGGTCACTATTGAACATATGTGAACGATATGCAACGGCCCATGGGCTCAAGTACAATGTTCAGAAGAGCAAGCTGCTAGTCTTTAAGAGTGGGTCTAAAACTTACACTATTGCTCCTATAACACGGAGTGGAACCGACCTACAGCAAGTGCCTTACTTTAAGTACTTGGGTCATTGGGTCGATGAGAGACTTAATGATGATATGGACATGGATAGGGAGCGCAGAGCATTGTCGGTAAGGGGTAATATGCTTCCTCGCAGGTTTGCGCGATGCTCACGTGACGTTAAAGTCACACTCTTCAGAAGCTATTGCCAAACGTTATACACGTGCAACCTGTGGAGTAATTACACTAAAAAAGCCTGCAATGCTTTGCGCGTCCAGTATAACAACGCGTTCAGGGGCCTGCAGGGGCTCCCTTGGAGGTGTAGTGCCTCCGGCATGTTTACTGACCACAGCACGGACGGTTTCCAGGCGGTGCTTCGCAAAAGAATAGCCTCCCTGTGGTCTCGAGTAAAAGGTAGCTCCAACACGTTCTGAGTGTGGTGTCGGACAGGGTGGACAGCCAAATTCTGCGGCACTGATCGCTCATGCATGTCCAAAACAATAATTATTTTAAATTTTACTAACATAGCCATAAGTATCTATAATACCTACTAACATAATATGGACTTGTATAATTAATGTGTGCATAGTCTGAAATAAATATTTTCATTTTCATTTCATTTCATTTTGTTTGTTTCGGATGTTTTCTGGGCCCCTCTGATCACGACGCCCGGTAGCACCGCCCTTACACAAACACATGCGGGTGCACCGTGCACTACAAGCTCCTGTGATGCGGCTGGCTTCAGTCGCACTATCACTGCTTCAAGCTATTCGCAAGATACTGCAGCACATGAGAGGGTGTTCTAAATGGTTGCTCTCTGAGCTCTCTCCTGAAGTTTCTCTGTAGTTGAAGCATTTGATCGTAACTGTATCTGTAGGTACAGCTATATCGAGCGCCCGGCGCCGGATATACTTGTATACTTTCCATAAGTATGGCCTACTTTATCTGTACTCCCTCGGTCCAACCCAGGCGGCCGGGGCGGCCGGGGCGCACATCGCAACACCAGCTGGAGCACAGACTCGGCGTTCCACGAGCGACTTGGGGTTTATAGTAGCAGCACCCCGCGTCCCAGGTCAACACTTCACCCTTACTCTTACTAGGTTACTTGCAAACGTTATGCTATACATATGGCACACACAATATACATAAATATAATATGTAATAATATGTCACCGTAAAATTGTAAAACCCATTATATTGTAATACTAGCTGACCCGCGCAACTTCGTCTGCGTCACATAAGAGAAAGAGAGGGTTACAGAGAGTGGGTCGTAAGCACCTATAATACAATTTTCAAAGAGCACATCACACACATCCTTCCGCATAATGAAAATGCGCTTCCGGTACATGATCATTATTTTGCTGCGGAGTTATTTAAAACGGTGTATCTCCCAAGATATGCATTAAAGTCAATTTACGTACCCACGGGCAATTTTGTTCAAAATCAAATACTTGTGATTAACAACGTATTTATTTGAATAAGAATAAATTACCATGTTTACAAAAACAGCTTTAAAGGCTTCTATTGACAGCTTTACATTTTCATACTTAGACACTCGATGACAGTCATACTCCAGCTAGGTCTGCAGTTTTCATCAAGGTGCATTAAATGAGCTGCAACACGATACAGCTGCTGTAAACCGTTGCGGACCTCTCACAACTGCTTACCATTTAAAATTTCAAACTCTACGTCTCTACGTTATGACGCCGTGTCTTAAAGTGCACAACATCTTCAAAGCTTAGAAACCTTCAAATGCGGTATTAATATTTTAGGGTGACTTTCGAGACATTCCAATTTTAAAGAGTATTTGCAATTTTGCACCAAATTTTTATGTGAGTTCAACCTTTTTGGAATAAAATCGGATTGGGTTTTGAAACATGTATCAAAATAACTTGTAGTTTATATCAACATCTCAAAGGAGCGAAATCACACTCTCCCGAAGTACACTTGGTCTGTTTTCTTGGAACATTAACTTTCACACTAAATCTCATAATCACCAACGAAATATGAAACACGCGAGTGAAACCGCGCGGGTACAGCCTGCTAGTACCGTATAAATTTTAATTCCCTTGAGAGTATCGATATGACGATACTTATACGTTATTTGCGGCGTAAACGGCCGTGGTCAATAAAGGGTCTAGACGCGCACAGTATAGCATAGGATGATGCATGTTTATAGGATTGATCAGGAACCCTTATAGTTTCATCATGTCTGTCTGTCCGTCCGTCACGCGATTTGCATAAAATCTAAAACAACGATTGCGAAAACAACGATTTGCATTCCGGGCGACACGTGAAAACTTGAATATTAGATAACGTTGTGCATTTTTTATATTTTGGAATGATTAGGGAATAATTTCGCATGAATTGCTTTAATTAATTATCAGTATAAAAGTACTATAATTTATGTAGTAAAAAAAATTCATTTATTGCGCTATCGTCCACAAAGATGACAATTAACATTACGTTTAAAATTCAACACTTCAGAACTATTACAATTATTAATACATTAAAAATAAATAACGACGGCGACGACGGTAGGCAGCCACGCCACCGGGCATAGGGTGCTAAGAATCCCCGGGTGCGATCCACTACAAAGCTAAGAAAAAGGACAAAGATAAATTTTAATTACTTGACTCACAACATACGCACTTAGAAAATTAAACAAAGAATCGTTTATTATCAATAGACAAAAATTTAAAAAAAAAAACAGTTTTAGTGTACTAGATGTAAAGACCGACAATATACAAGAACAGTTTAATAATATTGTTAATAGTGTCAAATTAGCTAATAGGAAAATAAAAGCATTACCAAACAAAATCAAAATACTATCATCAGATACCATACTCCTTATAGATGAAAGACAGACTCTAAGCGCAAACAACACGCACTATTAGAAAAGATATAAGGTCATATAACATCAAACTGATCCAAATAGCTCTAGAAATAAAACCATTCGTTGAAAATAGCCACACAAGGCACCACAAACGGCAAACAGTGTATAAATTGCATTAAAAACAACAACGGCCAAAACATCGAAGTAGAGGCAAAGTAGTACACTCCGCACTTAGTTAAATAAAGTATAACGGGTAGTTTAATTAGGGTTAGTTTAATAAAGTATAAATAGGCGAATCTACTCTCCTCCCTGCAATAACAAATGTTTTCAATTCTATTTTAAAAACAGGTATTTTCCCAGAGGGCTTCTGCAACTCCAATAATACATGAATAAGGAGATAAGTCGGACCTTAACAATTATCGACCGATAAGCCTTGTACAGTTGTACCTCATCTGTATAAAGCCTTCATCAAAGTCATAGACCAGCGTATCCATAGATATAATAAAGAAGAGCGTATCTCATCTCAGTTGGACAAACAAAATTGACAACCTCCTAAACAAGCTGGCTTCCGATCAGGCCTCTCCACTACTGACCATCACATGCAATAAGCCAAATAATTGAAAAATACCATGAGTTCAACATTCAAGTATATCTTACCTTTATTGACTATTCAAAAGTTTGATACTGTGAGAACTGGCCATCCAGTATCAATAGACACTGCATTGTCGTTTTAATTTCGTACCTTAGTTACCATATAACAAGTTTGTCAAGATAAATAAATCTTTTCGGTCATACGTATATTTTAATGAATTAATCCTCACAATTGGTAGCAGAGCGTGGTTTATTCTGCAAATATGAAAAATGGCATCCACGAGTTATCGTAATATAGAACTGTTGACCAAGACAAATTATGACACTTGGTGTTTGCAAGCACAAGCGGTCCTAATAAAAAATGATTATTGGGATATCGTAAGCGGCGAGAAAAAGTTACCACCAGCTTCGGATGGGGCGTCGAGATCGGCGTTCAACAAAGAGGATTTGAAGGCAAGAGCTGAAATCTTACTTTTATTGTCACCGTCTGAATTAAAACAAATTAAACTCTGCGCGACATCTAAAGCTGTATGGGAAAAATTAAAAGCTACTTATCAAAGCACAGGGCCTGCAAGAAAAGCCACATTATTAAAACAGTTGGTTCTAAAGCGAATGACTACAGGAGAAGATATACATGACCACATAAATAATTTCATGGACATCGTGGACAAACTCGCAGATATGGATATAAAAGTACCTCCAGAACTGCTTAGCATAATGCTTCTCTACAGTTTGCCAACAACATTTGAAAACTTTAGAATAGCTATCGAATCTCGAGACTCCCTGCCTAATCCTGAGAATCTAAAAATAAAGATTCTGGAGGAATACCAAGCAAGGAGTGGAAATGATCAGCCTGAAAGCTCAGAAGCATACCAAATCAAGAAAAACAGGAAAAGATTGTACTGCAAGAGCTGTAAAAAGAAAGGCCACACTATCGAGACATGTTGGGGCAAGAAAAAAAATACAAATGAAAAAGAGGACAGAAGCAAATACAATTTTAACGTTTGTCTGAGCACCGTAAATTCAGACGCTGATAAAACTGTCTGGTGTCTAGATAGCGGATGCTCATCACACATGTGCGGTGACGAATCGATGTTTTCTACCATGATCCCTGAAAATGGCACCCTAAAATTGGCGTCAGAGAAATATACCAGTAGAATTCAAGGCAAAGGAAGAGTTACAATCAGTACCAATAAACATGGCTACAATTTCAATGACACCCTATATGTTCCTGATATATCAGTAAACCTTTTATCCGTCGCCAAGATAACGGACAAAGGTAATACGGTAATTTTTGAAAAAGAGAAAGCCCATATCGTAGAAAAAACCGGCAAAACGATACTGACTGCTCGAAAAAGAGATGGACTCTACTACTTTGAATCTGGATGTAAAGCGACTGCAAACTACACACCGAAAAAGGACAGTAATATTATGGAATGGCATCGCAAACTTGGCCACATAAACGAAATAGATTTAAAGAAAATGGCTAAGGATAATCTTATGTATGGTTTAAATTTAAATAACGAAGACATGGAAACATGTGAGACCTGCATCAAAGGCAAATTGTCCAGGTTACCGTTCGTAAGACATGATGATTTATACACAATCGATAACCTGGAAATAATCCATAGCGACGTTTGTGGACCTTTTGAATGTGACACACTAGCAGGATCAAAGTACTATGTTACTTTCACAGACGACTTTAGTCGCTATTGTCATATCTATTTCATTAAAAGAAAGAGTGATGTATTCAACGTTTTCAAAGAATACAAAAATGAAGTTGAGACGTTCCATAACAAGAAGATAAAGAACCTGCAGACGGACAATGGCACAGAATACCGAAACAAGGAGTTCGATGACTTTCTCAAATCGCATGGCATCAAAAGGAGATTGACCACAGTTTACACCCCTCAAAAAAATGGGATTAGCGAGAGGAAGAACAGATCCTTACTAGATAAAGCCAGATGTCTGTTAATCGAGGCCAAGGCACCTAAAAAGCTCTGGGCGGAAGCGGTAGCAACCGCAAACTACCTTATTAACCGTAGCCCTTCTAAAGCACTGAATGGCGAAACTCCGTTCAAGAAATGGCTAGGCCGAACACCATGTGGACATCATCTTTACGTGTATGGCAGGAAGACCTTTGTTTTGAAAAAGAACAAGCGAGGCAAACTGACCCAGAATGCCAAAGAAGGCGTATTTATGGGGTACTCAATGACCTCAAAGGCTTACAGAGTGTACATACCCGAAGACGATGATGTAGTGATAAGCAGGGACATAAAAGTAATAGACAAAATGTATTTCGAAAATGACAGTCAAAACTATGATAAACTTATTAAAGAAAAGGAACACTCTCGAATACCTGAAAACAAAAACAATGATAAAAGGGTACAACAAGTAGAAATTGAAATAACAGATAATAAAAAAGACAATATGTTACAAAATTTCAATGAGCAAGAAGATAAAGTTTCTTCCGTAGAAGAAATAGAATTTTACGATGACGCATCAGAAGTTGTAGAAATACCTGAAAATGGGAGGCCGCAAAGAGAGAGGCGTCCACCCACGTGGACCAGAGACTTTATACTGGACCAGACTGAAGAAAATCACCTACTCTCGGAGATATCCTATATATCCGATGGAAATGAAGATGATGAATACTGGCATGATGCTATAAAAGCCGAGATTAGAGCACATGTTAAGAATGGAACCTGGAAAATAGGAAAGAAGAACAGTGACATGAAAGAAGTGGACTACAAAATGGTTCTAAAAAACAAAATAGGACCTGACAACAGTATCACAAAGAAAGCAAGACTTGTAGCACGGGGCTTCACTCAGCGACCAGGCGTTGACTACAACGAAACATACGCTCCTGTAGCTAAACTGAGTTCGATAAGATCTGTTGTTGGAATAGCCATGGAAGAAGGTTTAAAGTTGAACCAGATGGACGTTACAACGGCGTACCTGAATGGTGAACTAGAAGAAAAGATAGTCATGAAATATCCTGACTATTTAGAAGAATATCTGACTGAAATCATGGTTGATGAAAGCAAACAAGAAAATTTAACTTTGTACAACAAAACAAAGACTATGCTGAATGACATAAAAAACAATCGAAAAGGGAAAGTTTGTCATCTCATAAAAGCCTTATACGGACTCAAACAGGCAGGGAGGCAATGGTACAAGAAACTCGACACAGAGTTAAAGAACATAGGTTTCAAAGCATCAGAAGCTGACCCATGTCTATACTTACTAGAGAAAAGAGGAGTTAAAGTCATAATAGTTATCTATGTCGACGATTTATTAGTTGCCTATTCGTGTCCTAGAAAGCTCCAAGAAATAAAAGACCTGTTAAATACGAAATTTGAGTTAAAAGACTTAGGAACGCCAAAGCGACTTATAGGGATAGATGTTATTTATATGAGAGATGCAATCAAACTAAACCAGGAGAAGTTCATCGAAGACACTCTTAAAAAATTCAAAATGGAAGATTGCAAGTCCACGTCTACACCCATAGAACCAGGTCTCAAACTAGAAAAAGAAGGAAGAGATGAACGGAACGATCTACCCTACAAAAATTTAATTGGCACACTCATGTATCTGGCAGTGGCAACTCGGCCTGATATAATGTTTGCCATTAGCTATCTCTCTCAATTCAATGATTGTTACGGAGAAGAGCATTTCAAATGTGCAAAAAGAGTGCTGCGATACTTAAAGGGTACAAAAAGCGTTGGTCTTATATTCAGAAAAACTGGCGAAGATTTACATGGCATGGCTGACGCAGACTGGGGCGCATGCAAACTAGACCGAAAGTCTTTTTCGGGCTGCTGTTATAAATATGCTGGAACGGCTATAAGCTGGATATCGAAGAAGCAAAAGACTGTGGCGCTATCGACTGCCGAAGCGGAATATATCGCCTTGACTGAAGCTGCAAAAGAGGCCATTCACTTGAAAAAATTATTCAAAGATCTTGGGGTCAACTACGAAAGCATAGTCATAACAAACGACAACCAAGCTGCCCTCAAGTTAAGTCAGAACACAATGGTCACTCCCAAGTCCAAGCACATTGACTTGAAAATGCATTTCATACGAAATTGCATAATGGACGGAGTGATACAGGTCAAGTATCTGCGAACCGAAGATATGGAGGCAGATATCTTAACCAAAGCCTTAGCCGGCCCGCGGCTGTTGAAATTGCGGAGCGGTTTAGGAGTTTCCTGAACTCCTGATTACCACGACGATGCCGTGAAGAGGAGTGTGAGAACTGGCCATCCAGTATCAATAGACACTGCATTGTCGTTTTAATTTCGTACCTTAGTTACCATATAACAAGTTTGTCAAGATAAATAAATCTTTTCGGTCATACGTATATTTTAATGAATTAATCCTCACAGATACACACTGCTGTATTTGCCGCACTGGACACTGGACAACCAAGAGATCGCTCCCACCTACATCAACCTGCTTCGTAACGTATACTTAACACGTTCCCAGCGGCACTGATTTATCTGTAGGTACTTTCCATTACTGCGTTACGAGACGTTTGAAACCTCGTTCTGAATCAGAGGTTGTAGCGGCATGAGGCTAGTAAACCCCACCGCCCACAGGAGACAAAAAATCCATTTTTGGCGCTAAATAAGGCGAATTGTACGGTTTTTGTCGCGATTATTATTATCAATGAGTTGATTAACCTAAATCTGCCGCCGCCTGTGGGCAGATTATTTAGTTTAGATTCTATAGGTAAAATAATATGTGGGGTCTTATGCACCCCATACCGCACTGAAAAAGGGCAGATTTTCATATTGTTCAATGATGGGAAAAAAAATATCGATTTTATTTATTTTTATTAAAACAGATCTAACAATATTTTTTTGTATGATGTTATATATTGTATTTATGCACCATATTTTATATATACATAGCTGGAATATATTTATTATATTCCTTCATAATTATTTCACTTAAACTGAGTAAGTATAATTTGTAAATATTGATTGGAAACTTACCTGTTTTTCAAATATCGCTCATTTTGAATTAGATTTACCATTCAATTCCTCTTCATCATCAATAACATTATTAATTAACTTTCTTCGGCAACGTTTCGACATCTTATTATATTGTCGCGGGCGCAGCGTTCAACGTTTTGCACAACACTAACCACGTTAAGGTAGCGTAGGTTGCGGTACGAGGTGTTCGCAACCTCGTAACGCACTGTATTAAACTTTTACTTATTCAGTGCGGTACAAGGCCTAAAAAATCCGGTATTCAGGTAAGTATACCAATAAACTCGGCATCAATAGCACATCTCAGATATATAGTTATCTCTTTCCTACACTGAACCAGACGGAAGTTACGCCTCTCGCACGACAAAGAAGTTTAAGTTTTTCCTTACCGCTATAAAGACGAGACACGGACGAGGTTTTTCAAGCCTCGTTTTGCACTCATCGTGTTAAACAGCACTGCTTCAATCGAATTACAGACAGTTGGACCATTATTCTCCATAGAAAAAGGCTTACAGCAAGGAGACCCATCTACTTTCACCCAAGCTTTTCAACAGAGTGCACTTGAAGAAGTGTTCAAAAAGCTTACGGCTCATTGGGAGAGAAGCGGCATTGAAATTGGTGGAGCTCGGTTAACAAATCTTCGCTGATGACATTGTCGTATTCTCTTGCACGGTGGCAGAACTGGAACTAATGTTGAACCAGCTCAGCAAGACGAGTCTCGAGGTTGGACTCGCGATGAATATGTGTCCGAAGAATCGGTTTAGTCTAGGAATTACTAATTCGCGAAATGACTACATGGTCTATAATTGACCAATTCTTGAAATGTACAATTCCTTAAATGACTGATTCTACAAATGACTGATTCTATAAAAGACCGATTCTTTTAAAGACCGATTCTATAAATGACCGATTCTTCAAATGACTGATTTTTCAATTCTATGAATGTGTGTGAATATCGTAAATAAAATGCTATGTAAGGGTTAGCAATGCATTGATCACAGCAACTTTGTAGAAGCCTTTGATTTTTTTAAATTTGATAAGATAACTTTTTATTATTTCGAACAATCTATTAGGTAACTATACAGGGTGAAATTGAATACATGCGACAAATTTAAATATACAATAATACGTGTTGTCAAGAAAATGTATAAAATATCAAATGTAAAATTAAAAAACAATTGATCAGTGTTACGAAAACCGTTAATATAATAAAAGTATCAAAAAATCTCGTCCGACTCATCGCAGTGCTCAATATAGCGGTCATTTACCTAATTTTGCCTTAATTTTTCTTATTTATTTTGCATATTACTGGAATACCGATAATTCGTACTTAAATAAAGATAATAACATCAATGGACCTTTTGAAAACGATAATCGCGTAATTTTTTTTAACGATTTAGATTGTAGAAAAAACAGTTTATAATTACTATGTTACTGTAACTGAAGCTCCAATTTCATTTTGTCACATTAATTAAAATTCACCCTGTAGTAGTAGATATGCATGAATCAACGACGTGCTTTCGCAATATAATAGATGGCGCTATTTCTGAAATATATACATCCATTTTGCAAAAAGACAACAGGAAATAATGCATGTAAGTAAATTAATATGATAATATAATATATGTTTAATTGGTTTTTATTCCGATACAATAAATATTATAATATTGCCTATGTTACAAGATGACACGGAACGTAGTAGGGTCAAGTGACGATGAAAAATAATGCGGGTATACTTAAAAAGTTTTGAGAGTTATTTACCAACAGATTTTTAATTGTGTTACGAGTTTGTGTTTATGTTTACAATGGAGGACCCTGATTTTATTATAGAAAAGAATCAAAAAGGGTTTGATACTATTTTATACAATGGATACCGATATAACAAGATCAAAAGGCGAAACAACGATGGAAGTACTTTTTGGCGCTTTGTAAACTGAAAGGAGTGCAGTGCATCAATTAGAGTGGACTCACATATGACTACAATTCAACGTTGTTCCAAGCACAAATGCCAGCCTGATTATGATAGAAATGTAATGTTGGTAAAAATGAACAAATTGAAAAAAGATGTTTGCCAGGATTTGTCACCGATAAAACCGATGTTTGAGAAGCATTTTAATAGGGATATATCCGCTGCCGGACCGAGCACAGCTCTTCCAACATTTAATAACAAAAAAGATAGTCTTTATAATATCAGAAAAAAGTATTTGCAAAGCGAAAAATTAACTTTTAATACACTGGATAGCGTATTTGTGCCTGAAGGTTTACGCAAAAACTTCCTTGTTACGGAGGATGGTACTACTGAAAAAATATTGGTGTTTATGACAACATTAGCAAAAAAAATGTTTCGTAAGGCACTGCAACATTTTGGTGATGGCACATTTAAATGTGTACCACGGCCATTTTATCAATTATTTAGTATTCACATAGACCTACATTCGGATAGAAACACAAACGTGATTCCCGTTTTATATGCATTACTACCAAATAAGTCGCAATCCACTTATATCAGATTGTTCGAAATAATAAAAAGTTATGGAATCAAATAAAAAAAAATCAAATGCAACTACGAAGTTGCTGTGATGAATGCAGTGAAGGCAGTTTATCCGCAGTGTGTGGTCAGTGGGTGCTATTTTCACTACCAGAAGGCCGTATGGAAAAAAGCAAAAGACTTGAATGTTACAACAACAAGTGAAGAAAGGCAAATTGTACGTATGGCCAACCTTTTACCTTTGTTACCAGCTGCTAATATTCCAGAGGGTTGCCAAATAATATTGTCAAAAATAGAAGGGGTCCCTTCAATGCATCAGTTTGGTAATTATTTCGAGAAACAATGGCACAGAATAAGTCCGTCCATCTTGAGTTGTGCAGACCAGCGTCATCGCACCACTAACACATTAGAAGGCTATCATCACAGATTAAATGTATTGATACCGAAAAAACCAAGTCTCTTCTACTTTATACAAAAGTTGAAGCAAGAAGCCAAACACTGTGATATAAGGTTAAGGGATACTCTTTTCCAGGTTTCACGAAAAAATCGCCGAAACCGTTATATTTTATTTGATAAAAAGTACAAAAAAGTATTAAAAAAAAATAAAAATAGGGAAAGATCAGTAGTCTTTTTTTAAAAAATGATTTATATTCAACTACATATTCCTAAGTGATTTATTTCTTAATTTTTATAATTGTTGATTTTTTGATAATTGATTTTATGACTTTATGATTGCTGATTTTTTAAAAAGAAAAAGAGTAAATGTTTACTTTTGGGCTACAAAATGTAGTACGTGACACTATAACCACATATTCCTCAGTGATTTTTTTTCTTAGTTTTTGATATGGATAGTCTTTTTAAAAAAATATATTAATATTCAACTACATATTCCTAAGTCATTTATTTCTTAATTTTCTATAATTGTTGATTTTTTGATAATTGATTTTATGACTTTTTGATAACTGTTGATTTTTTGGAAAGAAACCGAATAAATGTTTACTTTTGCGCTACAAAATGCGCTCATTATACAAGTTATTTTTTGGGACATGATAGAAGTTATTTTTTGAAACTAGTTGAAACATATGATTTGCCAACCCTTACATAGCATTTTATTTACGATATTCACACACATTCATAGAATTGAAAAATCAGTCATTAACCGACTTCTAAAAAAGGAGGAGGTTCTCAATTCGGATGTTTCTATTTTTTTTTTTTTTTTTTTTTTTTATGTTTGTTCGGGCATAACTCCGTCGCTTGCCAACCGATTTGGAATTTTTTTTTTTGTTGGAAAGGGTATTCTTTCCAAATGGTCCCATAGCCACCAAATCAGGATCTGATGATGGAATCTTGGCGAAATCGAGGGAACTCTTCAAATTTTATATGAAAACGTGTTGCGATTTTGGTATTTTCTACAACAAGTGAAGCATTTGCGTTTGATAAGAACCATTCTACTATCAGATCTGATGATGAAGCCAAGAGTCACGGAACTCCATAATGAGACAATGTACCATAGTCGTGTTTGGGCTTGTTGTAATTGTAACGGTATGCACTTTCCATGTATCAAGCACATGTGAACCACTAAAAAGTTGAAAATAAAAAACTTTTTTGCAAAAAATAAAACCGACTTCAAAAAAAAACAAAAAAGTGAAAAATAACTTTAGCTTCTGAAGTCGGTGACAAAAAAACTAAAGCAATCAAACAAAGGACACCGACTTCAGAAGCTAAAGTTATTTTTCACTTTTTTGTTTTTTTTTTGAAGTCGGTTTTATTTTTTGCAAAAAAGTTTTTTTTGAAGAATCGGTCATTTATAGAATCGGTCTTTAAAAGAATCGGTCTTTTATAGAATCAGTCATTTGTAGAATCAGTCATTTAAAGAATTGTACATTTCAAGAATTGGTCAATTATAGACCATGTAGTCATTTCGCGAATTAGTCATTCCTAGACTAAACCGAAGAATCATATGTTCGATGGATAGTTGATCCCAAAAAAGACATTCCAATTTTCAATACTACAAATAAAGTGTTAAAGTTAGGTTTTTATGACAGAAAAACCAAGGAAATAAAGTAGAACTCAGTATTGCTTAGTGCTTTTCTGCATTGGGTCTTCCTAACTGGCGTGAGGAGCGTAGGCTGAAGGCTGGCGGAACGACGACGATATTTGTGGCAGAACGTGGGTATACAATGTAAAATGCGAGCATAGCGAGCGGGCGTCTTGTAGCCGAATTCTAATTAATCGGGATTCGCATATAAAATTTTTCGCATTATCATAAGTTGGACTTTTTGTTATTCGATCTATTGAAACTGGGTTTTTTGAGAATAGCAATTATGAACGTTAGGAATATTGAGGAATTATGAAATAACATACGAGTAAATCGAAGGTGTCATACTCGGAATTTTGAACCATTCGGAATTATGACAATCGGTATTTTGAAATTCGGATTTGTGACTCTCGGAATAAAGCTGTTGTGTCGTAAAGCTGTTGGTCCCGGCTGTCATTTGTCCATCTATGGCAGTCGTTACAGGACTCAGTGGCCCAAGCAGACTGAGAACCAGTCTTACCAAGTGGTATCGTATAACCCAGTATTAACTGGGTTGTGGAGGTCAGATAGGCATTCGCTCCATGTAAAATACTGGAATTTTGCTGCATCCGGTAAGACTGGAAGGCGACCCCAAAATAGTTGGAAAGAGGTTAGGTAGATGATGATGATGGAATAAAGTTTTTCGTATTTGTATGTAGTGTAACTAGGTAGGGACCCATTTTTAACTCTTACGCAAAACGACGGGGTGTCATAAGTTTGACGTGTCTGTGTGTGTGTGTGTCTGTTTGTCTGTGGCATCTTACCTCCCGATCGGGTGCACCGATTTTGATAGTTTTTTTTTTGTTTGAAAGGTCAATTACCCGAATGGCGTAGTGGTAGTGACGCTGCCTTACGTTCATAGGGTCCTGGGTTCGAATCCCGGTAGGAGCAAATGTTTGTGTGATGAGCATTGACATTTGTGGCCGAGTCATGGATGTTTATATGTATAATAAGTATGTATTTACAAACAAAAAAGTATTTATGTAGTATATCAACTATCTAGCGTCCACGACACAAGCTTTGCTTAGTGTGGCACTAGGTGGCGCTGTGTGTTAATGTCCAGCGATATTTATTTATTTATTTAATTAATTATTAGTCAGGAGTGTAGTCAGAGTAAGATGAAAATCGGTCCAAGATGGCCGCCACTAGGGGAGTGATGACTGGTACTTAACTTTTGTGTCGGTGTCTTTTTTTTAATTAAATTTTACTTGTTTTGTGATTTTTCAACAGTGCAGTGGTGACAAAGCTGGGTTGACAACTAAGGACATGTCCGTAGCGTGGGTTTTTAACCGGCATCGTCAGTATTATACGTCAGTTAGAGTGATGGGTTTATTATAAACTGCTTTGTGACCATTTTACGAATGTAGGAACGTAGGTAATTCATAATAATTAGTGATGCAACGAATACTACTTTTACGAATACGAATACGAATATCAAACTTACTATTCGGCGAATACGAATACGAATACGAATATCTCGCTATATAGTTGATGAATGTTTACTCTTCTAATAATTAAAATGTACAACGGGCAATTTTTATTTAAAAAACGTAAAATTTGTAGATTTTCTGGTTTTAGGCGATTTCTTTTTTCAGTTTGGATGTTCCCAGCCGTTGAAAAAAGTCTTTCCGAGGCGACTGTACATGGCTTCAGTGAAAAATATTTATGGGCGAGTTTTTTCAGACTTTGAAAATGGACATCTTCTCGCCAAAAGGCCAGTGGATCAGCAGTTGGCGATAAATTAAATATTCGTATTAGTATTCGCCGAATACGAATAATCGGTAAATGTCTACTATTCGGCGAATACGAATATTCGTATTCGTATTCGTTGCATCACTAATAATAATTATTATCATATTGTGATTCTGCTAAAGCAAGCCTACCTCCTATGTAAACCTACCAATTGTAAGCTGTGTTAAGTGTCTACATGCCGCGAGTCATCAACATTACGTGCGGCAAGTGTAGGTACCTGCCCGTGGTAGGAAGCCCGAAGCTGCTAGACCGCTAGAGGCTATACATATAGACGGTGGACGGCGCGGACGTCACCACGACGTCACCGGGACACTCCGCTGAGTCAGCGTGGCGCACGCGCCGTGCGCCGCCCGTCATCAATGGGCAATTGGGCACTCCCTCCCAGCCCCGCGCGCTCCCCGCGCTCCCCGGCCCCCACGCGCTCCGGTCACATGACGAGCCTCGCGCCCCGCACACCGCGCCCGCCGCGCGTACTAACCGGCCGCGGCGTGACTTTCCTGTGCACCCCCCCACGAGCACAGCAGCGCGTGCGCCGGGTCGACGACCGCGCCTGTAGCGCTGACCCGGTGACGGCGCCGCCTGTACGTACTACCTTGCACCACTTACGTGCCACTCGGGAACGACCTTGCGCTCTGCGTAGAACATAGTGCCACTGGCACCCCGGCTCGGTCACGTGAAACCAGTGACCCTATTCCGCGGCAATCCTCCTGTGCCGCAGAAATTTAGTGTCACATCATGTGAGTTTGTTTACAACTAGTGTGGTGCGTGCGACAGCTGTACTTAGCAAGGAACCCGTCGTCGCCCCGCCATGCGCCATCACTGTTAGATTCCATTACTTACATTACTATTCCTTGTAAGTTGTCGTCACATGAGAATGTAAATGAAGTACACCGCGGGGCGGGTCACAGACGTCACAGTGGAGCCCGACTGTGCCAGTGTGCGTGCAGTGTGCGTGTGCGCCCGGTGCACTGTCACGTGAGTGCCCCCCTCCATCGCCGCGCCGCGCGCCGCCGCCCCACTGCAGGCGGGGTACCGGTCTGTACGTGGAACCTACTCTGATATCATGTCAGACCACTCCACGAAACTTTTTTTTTTGGTAGGGCCACTCGCAGTTCAACTCTATAAGGTTGCAATAGGTACTGCTCAATCGGACTATTCTGACTATTCTGTGACCTCAAATAAAGTTAAGGCCCCCAGTCAGGGCCTACTACAAACTGGGATTTACAATTAAATGAACGCTCGCTAAAGAACCCCTCTGGGGGTGCCCCCTGTCGACCTCGGCTTAGGGCATCATTGAGTCAGCTACAGACTGGGTCGTATTATTAGTATTTGGAGAATTTGGCTCGTCGAGCACACAACAATGGAAGCAAGGGTCGGGCACTCGGGCGGTAGCATGACAAGGACGCCGCGAAGAGATTAGGTGCCCTGAAGGCCGGAAACGCGGTCAGTATTTGTTTTAGCTAACTTGATGGTTATGGGTTCGAGCACGGCCTCGTCTATACAGAAGAATAATTCGCTACCCGCCTGCAGAAGTTAGTGATCACTGTGATCAGTGGGCGT
This sequence comes from Xestia c-nigrum, assembly GCA_916618015.1. Taxonomy (NCBI): domain Eukaryota; kingdom Metazoa; phylum Arthropoda; class Insecta; order Lepidoptera; family Noctuidae; genus Xestia; species Xestia c-nigrum. The sequence goes on from OU745249.1 coordinate 26,694,859, forward strand.
TCATTTCAAAGAGTTCAACGCGCGGCGCAGCACGAGCTGAGCACGGCCGAGCACGAGCCGAGCACGAGATTCATGAGCTTCTTGTATGCAATATTTCCTATATGAAAATACGGGCACTTTACTTCGGGTACTTTATGCATATAATGTGTACTGGCTAAAACAAGCGACTTTAAAAAAAAAGATAATCCCCCCACCATTTTAGTCAAAGTCAAAGTCAAAATAATGTATTTGTAGTAAATGTGGTACAAAAAACTTTAACATTTTTTATTTGTTAGTTGGTAACTATATTAATCACTAGCCGACCCACGCAACTTCGTCTGCGGCACATAAGAGAGAAAAACATAAGGAAAAAAAACCCTTTTATTGCAACATTTTTCATTCCTGCTCCGCTCATAATAATCGTAGCGTGATGTTATATAGCCTAAAGCCTTCCTCGATAAATGGGCTATCCAACACAAAAATATTTTTTCAATTCGAGCCGGTAGTTCCTGAGATTAGCGCGTTCAACCAAACAAACAAACAAACAAACTCTTCTGCTTTATAATATTAGTATAGATTAATACATTTAAACGTTGCCTGGTGACATACTCATACATAGCGAGTGAAGCGGCAGCTCGCCATTACATCACTTGTTAATTACAACGAGTGCGAGGAAATGGTCACATGCTCTCTAATTACGCGGCGCTCAGCGAGCTCCTACTCGCATACCCTCCTTACCTACTCAACAGTCTGCTGGAACCGAGAAACCTTTCTTATCAAGTGCAGCGCCGGCTCAGCGCACTAGCGCACCATACACTGATGCTCCTCGAAAACATTCGTATCCAGTGAGCACCTGTGCCAGTCTGAGTCAGATACGTCACTATCGATTAGGCTCGAAACAGACTGTTTAACCTGCGGGTCTTATCTATACTAATATTATAAAGCAGAAGAATTTGTTTGTTTGTTTGGTTGAACGCGCTAATCTCAAGAAGGACTGGTTCGAATCGGAAAATTATTTTTGTGTTGCATAGTCCATTTATCGAGGAAGGCTTTAGGCTATATAGCATCACGCTACAACGATTAGGAGCGGAGCAGGAATGAAAAGTGTTGCATAAAAGGGTTTTTTTTTTCCTTTGGTTTTTCTCTCAAATGTGACGCAGGCGAAGTTGCGTGGGTCAGCTAGTCACGTATAAATAAGATGACCCTTAAACCGAATCTATCCGCCACTACAAGAAAGACATGGACAATTGGACACGCCAAATAACTGGAAATACTGGAATAGCTTGCAGATATGGAGTTGAAGGACCGATGACCGATATAGTGTCATGCGCATCGGCAAGCGAAGCGTGAGCCAACCACTAGCTAGATGGACCGAGGTGGCTGGGCCAGACTCGATGCAGATCGGTGTTGTAGTGGAAGTTGAGAGGCTGAGTAATTGATATTATGATTCTTCAGCCACTCTACCATACTGGGTGTATAATACTGCCACTATAATAGCTTTCCTCGCCATTAAGAGCTGATGCGCTCAACCTTCGAACCTCGAATTCCTGAGGAACCGTCTAAAACTCAGATAATTACAAAATTCTCTCCAGATTTCAAATATTTCCTGACCGAGGATTCTCGTAACTATTTCACTTTTCCAATTATCTACCATCATCAATTATCCCAATAAGACATGTATTATTTGTAGCCATTTAACACGTGGTAGACGAGGAGACGGCGGCGAGGCGACTGTCACTTAGATAATAAGTGTAAAGAAATAGTTCATAAATAAATAATAAGATGTATTCAAAAATATACAGTTAACGTTTACAGTTTTTCTTAAATCTACGAGTATGTCAAGTTCACCCATACTTTGAGCTGAACTAGGTAATCAAGCGATGAACTGAGTTTATATTGATTGAATAAATAATCAAATATCATGTTGGTACCGATGTAAAATTTTTATTTATTTATTAGAGTAATCATTATTTACAATATATACACACTAACATTATAACAGAAAGAAAAAAATATGTACAAATATCAAAAAAGGGTTACAGGATGTAAAAATATAGCTTATAAAAGTTATACTATAAGCTGGTATATACAAATTATTGTTCACTTATCCAATTAGTTTAAAAAATAACATTACTTATCATGAACAATATTTACTTTAGCACAAGTTATAACTTGTCTGTATCTGATAGGACATAGTTTGAAGAGCTTCCTTAAGGATTTTCCTGCAGTTATTGTGGTTTAAGGAAAAGATGTTTCCTTTTTCATTTAGCCTGCTATAGAGAAGCGGTTCGAGGTACTTAAAACTTGGCTGTGAGAGCATGTTTTGTACTTTTTTGAGGGCAAACTATATGTTTCCGTCGTTTTTTTATGAAAATGTATAAATAAAGTGACTTATGTTCTCCGCATTTGTTTATCTTCAGGTAATTTCCCAGAGTGTTTCAAAAGCTGTAATGAAACACTGTTTGAAGCTATCACAGTTCACAACTAAACTTATAATGTCACTTACGGGATATCTTCCGTGGTTGTTATTAGTTTTAAGCTATATATTTCGACGCTGTTGCAAAAAAGAGCGATAAAAATTGTTAAAATTGTCTCTATATCAGGCAGCAAATAGTAAGTGACAAATTTTATTCTATGTCAAAAATATTTGAGAAAATAATAAACAAAAGGTTGTTGAAATATTTGGCAGATAAATCTATTCTATCTGAAAGGCTGTTTGGTTTAGACCTGACGTTTCAACTGCTGATGCGGTACATCATCTGACTGACATCTACCACAAGAACTTGACAAGAGTAAAGTAACTCCACAGTAGGATTTTACCTAGACCTCATCAAAGCTTTTGACACAGTTTTCATTACAATTCTACCGCGCAAGCTTGAGATCATGGGTGGAAGAGGCACTCAACTTAAGACATTCAAAAGTTATACTTAAAGTACTTACGGGATTATATCCGTGATTTTCTTTTGTTTTGAGCACCCGATATTTCGACGCTGTTGCAAGCATCATGATCGCGGGAATAATGAAGAGGTATGCGGGTGGGACGAAAATTATTTATTATGACAAAAAGAAAATCACGGATATAATCCCGTAAGTACTTTAAGTGTAGAGAAAAACCGTGAAAGTCTAAAACAGTGCATTCTAAAGTTATTTTAAAAGATCGTTCCCAGTGCGTAAAAATTGGCGATGTTCTCAGCGCTGTTAAAAACAACACACATTTTTTGGTGTTCCCCAAGGAATTATTCTAGGGCCCACCCTGTTTTTGATCTACATAAATGGTCTTTGCAATCTAAAGCTAGAGCCTAGTACTATTATACCCTCCTCCCCTCCTTAATTTTTTCGATTCACTCAGAAAATGAAGTCTACTAAGCTTGCGCAACACGCATTTAATATTGTAAATAAATGCCTCATTAACTCTGAATGCAGAGTAGACCAATTAGGTACTTACATTAAGTTGTCGATGTGATTTTGCATGCTCACTGTTGCCCAGTCCCTCCAGCAGATAGACAGTGAAATGTGTCTCAATACTAAGAAGATTGATAAAATAAAACGCCTGGGTATGTAGATGAAACTCTTTCCTTCAAACAACATAATTATGGAAGCTCTAAATAATATAATTCATAAGCTGATATTCACATTCAAAAAGTTATGATTTATTACAGTACCAAAAATACTTAAAACAAGTACATATATTTTGGTCTTTGTCAGTTAATTCTGACTTACTGCATTACTTCATGGGGTGAGAATAGCGAGCAAAACTGAGAATAGCTCTTTGAACAAGAGCTTGCCGCCCTTTTCTATTTCCCACTAACCTCCTGTATAAATCGTTTGAAGTAAAAACGGTTCGTCAGTTATTTATTATATTGTTCATAAGAGTCTTTTTCTATTTTCCGATACTCGCCTTTGCGTCGGTTTGATAAATATTCCGTCCTGCTACCAGCAGGAAAAAATATTCATTGCCCCTATCTCCTTCTTCTCCTAGGTACTTCGTGTGTTATGTATGCTTTCTGTGATTGACGGTTCGCTTTCTGGATTTGGTGTGTGAGGTAGATGAAAGCTGTGATTCTACTGAGTGTGATGTTTGTTGTGTGTCTGGTGTAGTGTCTTGTGTGCTTGGAGTACGGTTAACAAACACAGTGTCTCCCAATACCTTACTGAGTATTGTGGTTGTGTGTCTAGCTGGTTGTTTTTGTAGGATTGTTAAGTCTATTGTTATGTTCCGTTGGTCTATGTATCTATGTAACTTTTACTTACTATGCCTGTAGCTCCTATTACTATTGGCATATTGGGATCACCGTTGTTTGCGTATTCCATAGGCGCCGAATTTCTGTCTTTAGAAGGTGGTATTTGCTTAATTTTTCGATTTCTTTAGCTCCTATGTTGTAGTCTGATGGTACTGCTATGTCTATTAAAAAGGTGTTATTGTTGGTCTTGTCTACATACATGGGTGGAAATTTTCAATGCCACCTAGAGGGTAATTACTGTAAATACTGGAGATAGCCAATTGTACTCAAAGGAACATTCCTTTATTTAAATAAAAAGAAATCTGCAATCACAGATTTTCAAAAATTCGTAAGTATTTATATTTGAGTATCTGTGTTTTATACATATTTTCTGTATTTATAAACCCAAAACCCCCTTCTATTATAGGTAAGTACAATCTTTCTGCATAATTATTATTATGCTAATTTCTTTTGTGCTTTTTAATTGCTTTTGTAATTTCTCAGTTTTATATCTTTTGCTTTAGTGTACAAGTGTAGATAATTCCAAATGAGTACAGCAAATGAGTCGGCCTGGTATGGCATAGGTATTTATCCCTTTATGATATTTCGCGCGTCTAAATGTGTGTTAAGTAGCTTTTTAGTTCTCTTAAAATATTATTTTGTAAGTACTTAACCTGTTACCTAATCTGACTCTGTTCTATCTTCCCTGATTTTATAATTATGTGTGTTATATTTTAGAAATAAAGTATAATAAAAGGCTTTTACTTTATCACCACGTGGTAGCGTGCGGTTTTATCAACTGACAATGTTCATTAGACTAATGCTGGCCTCAGCGGAACAAGATCGTCGCTTTATTTAGTTGTTTGTAGTCTGCAGGGTGCCAGAACTGATTGTTGTTTAATCTAGTCAATACCTATCGACAACGTTTTATATTGTATTATTACTTCGATGTTCTGTGGGATTATTCCACATGAATGACGGATTGTCGACTGTCGTAGATATTCAACATGAAGATAAAGCGGATTAACAAACTTGTGTTTTTACCAATATCTTATCCACGGTCAATTTGAAGGTAAATCATTTGAAAAGTGAGTCCGAGTCTGAAACGTGTGCTCACTGCTCGTTATAAATCTGTGTAGTTAATAAGAGTGTTAGAGACGCGATCTGCACACTAGGCAGTCGAGTGGTCGAGTCCCTGTACCGAACTGCCGACAGTCCGACACACACGGAGCGTTGCATGAACTGGGAAATTAGTTACATAAGTGCCGCGAGCTTTGAGTGCACCAATAATGAGAATGACACATGTGAGCAAACGGTGACGGGAGCTCGATGTTTACAATGTCAGGGGAGTGTGTGCGCTCCGAGGCGGGGCGCGGGCGGGGGACGGGGAGGGGGTGGCGCGCAGCCTCCGCGCATCTCGGGGCGCGCGGCAGGCGGGTGCGGCACATCGACACTCCGCGCGCGACACCACCGCATCGCCAGTCGCGCTCCGACCGCGCCGCCGACTGCACGCAATCTCGCGCTCGCGCGCCCTCCACTCTCCGCACGAAGCACCACGGCCGGCCCGCCGCGACCCCCGCCGCACGCCCGCTCCCGCTCCATGCGCCCCTGACACCGCCGCCTGTCGCAACGCACGCACTGCTCGCACCGACCGCACCGACCGCACCGCCCCGCGCCGGAGCCCGAGCACCCGCACAAGTGAGTTCCCCCGTTGTTATGTTCGGAGCTGGCGACCTGGACCTCGGAGACGCGCGCCCGAGCCGGCGCCGCGCGCCGCTCAGGTAGTCGCCGATACTCGGCCGCTTGTAACTGCACCTGCGAGCCCCACGGGGTGCCCGCTGCGATCCCGATGCCTTGTGACAAATCTCTACAAAAAACGTGTTAAAAAATGTGTTGAACGTCAGTGAGGTGAGTCACACAACGCTGGACGCATTCCTTCGTTATTATCCTCTTTAAATTGTTGTTGTTAATTAGTTAATTGCAAGTCAAGCGCTCGAAGGTGCAGAGAAAGCGAAACGTCATTGTATCCTAAATGAACTCGGTTACATTTTTCCAACGTCACAGCGGACTACCTGACCCTTGATATGAATTGTAACGAATCCGCAAGTCCGTAAATCCAACTGTTTGCAGTTATCGTATTGCGCGAGAGTAGACGCAGCAGGTGACAAACATTCCTCAATACTTTCACGCGGCGCGGCGCACGGCTGTCGGCTAGCAGCCGGCGCGGCGCGGCAACCTCGCGGCTCTCGGCGCTCCAGTCTCATGCTGGAGTTCCGTCTGACTAATAACCAAAGAAACCTACAAGTCAGAATATCTTCAAACAAGCTTATTGACTGCTTCGTCACTTATTATTGATGACTAATATTTTTAAACTTTGAAAACCGACCAGATTCGAATCGCGCCCGTACAATCAGGTTTCTCAACCAAGAACTTGTTAAAAATATTGTCGTCTGTTGACCGAGATGAACAGCAACGCACCTACTTTCTGCCATTTGTTATTACCTGACTGCCAACGAAGGGTTATGTTTCTCGCGCGTAGCTATGCGGTATAGGTATGGCGGACATTGCGATGTTTACATGTATTATGTCACCGTAAAATTGTCAAACACGTTATATTACAATATAACGTGTTTTTTCTCGCGATATTGTAATGTCTCAAATTATTGTCAAGAACATACGGAAGTAGGTACCTCTGCCCGCATAATCGGGACTTGGGGCACCCAGCACTCGGAAAATAATGCGTTTTGTTGTAAGCAGTATGTTCATTTGACAATAATTCGAGACTTTACAATATCGCTTGAGATATTACAATATAACGTATTTGACAATTTTACGGTGACATACAATTTTAAAAATGGTGCTCATAATGAATTCAGCCAAATAAATATTGGATCATTCTAACATGTTTTACCAAAATCCAAATAAATTATGTACAATTTGATTTTTGGAAGAAAAGAAAGAATCTATTGCTCGAAATAATTATTTTTTCATTTCGGCTAATTAGACAATAAATGCTTGAAAATAACTGGCCTTTAATTATTCCCCGGCCGCGGTCATCTGAACTGGCCACGTTCACAAGGAGCGGTTGCGCGCCGCACACCAGTACCAGTAAGAACAAAGCTTATGAACAGTCGGAACTGACAGAAGGCCATGCCAGTGGCAGCCCGCAGCTTTACAGCCTCACTGTTAGTTCATTCTGAATGCCCCGCTGTCCCGCAGTCCCGCAGCGCCACCACGCAAGCATACAAACTTGCCAAGGTCGCCGACGGAGAATCAATTTATAGCGTGGAATCGCTTCTATGCAAATTGTAATGAACGTTGAGAATTGGAAGCGGTGGTGTACTAGTTCGTCTCGACAGCTCGCAAACCGAACGAAAGCACCGCTTCAGAACGGATACGCGCTGTTACTGTTGAGGATAACAGCGCAACAAACTCACAAACAATAATAGATCATTAAGACGGAGGGGAAGGCCAAGGCTTTTAGTGTGGGACGCAACATGCCAGTGTCGATACTCTTGCGCCATCCCATCTTCCTAGCTCATCGTGCTGTGCTGAAGATGCCGCTGTGGCTATGAAGAACATCAAATGGCGTAAATATAGTAGCTTTATTAGTAACTATGTTTTCAAGAAGTTTGGGGTTGAAACTTTGGAACCGTGGTCCAAGTGCTCAGCATTATCTAGTAAGTTTTTAAACGCTTAATTGAAACTTCCCGTAACCCAAAGGCTGGCTTTTACTTAAGCCGTCACCTCCTTCTGTAAAACAGTCATAGTAGCAAAGGAGGTGGTGGAACGAGAGGGAGCGAAACTCACGACCCAGCCGCCGCAGCAGACGGCCCCGCTTACCGTAAGTGCGGGATTGTGGTCGGAGAGCTGTGGGCTAGCTCGCCGTCTTTCCATCTTATGACGACAGGCCGTGTCGACGGCGCCATCGCCAGAGTGTTCCACGCGCGACGAGCAAGAGATGTCAGCAAGGGCCGATGCCGTGCTGTGTCTGGGCGACTGTGTGAATTATATTATGTTAAGGTTCATTAAAAAGAAGGATCCCTTTGTAACGTAAAGATAAATAGCATTATTTTCTAAGATTTAAGATTCAGGCAAAGCCCAGAAAATCACACTGCTGTACTGGCTGCTCACAATGCTGAGACAACGACAGCGACGCCTTGATACAGTACGGATCGCTGGGCGAAAGCTGACAAGCCGAAAATGGAAAAATATACTGAGACAAATATGGAAGTGGAGATTGTTTGGCCGCGGACATCGGAGGATGAATCAGACGAAAATAAATAAGGCGATATTGGAGAAAGGATGGATATTAGACTCATGTTTGATTACGAGTCAGGCAATGCAGGACTTGCGGTGACAACTTCTGCAGCAGTGAGCAGGACGCAGTCACAGCTCAGTAGAACGCAAGGGAGAACCATTTTACGTACTGATGCACATATACAGACGCTATAACTCGAGGCGGCACGCGGTTTAACCCCTTGAGGTAGGTGCTGTTATAGTTTATTTGAGAGGTTGGTGGACAGCGAGCTCTGCGCCCCCTCGCCCGTCACTCGACTGCACACACAATCATATCACGCACAGTGTGTCAACACGTGTTGCACACACGCTGCCCGCTCACCGCAGCGCGCAGTCGCCGCGCCGCGTCGCGCCAGGAAAAAAAAAAAAAAGGTGCGTGCTACACACGTATAGAAACAACAAATCACTAACCTTTATAAACAGGCTCGAATTTTCCAATGCCACCTGGAGGGGAAGTACTCGAAGTACTGTAGATAGCAATTTTTTCTCAAAGGAAACATTTCTTGATTTATAAAAAGATACAAATCTGCATTCACAAATTTATTTAAATTAACTAGCCACACTCGGGAATCGAACCCGTCGGGTGACCAGTCAGTTTACCAAATAATCATTCACAAACTTTTACTTGACAAGCAACGATTAGCAAATACATTACTTGTCATTTCATCATTATGTACATGTACAACAAGTTTAACAAATAATTCACATCGCAAAATAATTATCCGAAAAACTTTTATTTAATAACGTATTATTTGACAAACAATTCATTATGTATTCGTTTTATCCCATAAAACAACGTTTGAAATAAATACATTAAACATATTGCGACATTTCAAAATTAAAAGAAAAAAAATTGAATTTGGTTTCCTATAAGCACAAAATAATTTTGTGACAGAAATGAATCGCTGCAGAACCGACCCCACGTATTTAAACTCTCGTAGGCGCGGAGCCGTGACAGAAACCATGCCTGCATACTGCATGCTTGCTTGCCGTATGCATGCTTGCTGCTTGCTTGCTGCATGCTTGCGGCTTGCTTGCTGCTTGCCTGCTTGGTTTTTTTTTATAACTTTGCATGTTATGAAAAAAACTATGCATTTTCTTAACTTTTTCTTTAAAACGAGTAATAGAAAAATACCAGCCTGTAAATAATTTAGTTGAAACGTGACTTATCCAAATGTATCTAAATAAGAAATTAAAAATATAAATGAATAAATATCATCTGATTCATTTATAAAAGAAGTACTTACTCGCTTAATTTAACTGTTTTTAATTTTTAAAATAAAACATTTGCGGAATAAGTTGTTTGCGAAATAAATGGAATACCAAACGTTGGATGTAAAATGAAAATTTGTTAATGATGTTTGTTTCTGTGCGCGGTCCCTCGATAACTTGGACAATTAATAATCAACGGATACTAAGGAATAAGTAATTTGAGTTAAATGGTAATAAGACTGATAAGCGATAGGTAGTTTTCTCTTCAGCGCCATGTTTTACGATTGCTTTAGATAGATATTCTAGTGGCCTGATGTGGCCTAGCATTGGGACATGCAGTCATCTACTTTTCTATATAACATTATATAATGCAAAGCCAAAGAAAAATTTAATATCTTTATAAATAAATTAAAACAATTTCTAATCCGCAAATGTTATTATAATGTACATGAATAATTAAATCATAAATTTAATAAATAAATAATCATATTAATAATCATAATAATCTATAATACAAATAATAATAACACATGTATAAATTATATAAATATTGATGCATAAATTCAATATATAAGTCGCAAAAATTATGTGATACAATTAATTATAAGCCCACCTACCTAAAGAAAATATTAATATTGAAGTTGTGAACAAATATTTATAATAGCCCTCCTCCTAATTCCTAATTTTTAATTTTATGTTGTTATGCCCGACAGGGCCCACAATGCTCCAAAACTATTGTATGTATCTTTATGTACCTACCACCTAAGTTCACATTGTGGAATGCAATAAACGTATTGAGTATTGAAAGCGGTCTAACATGTTGTGGTGTGCCCGTGACTCGTGTGTGTGGTGGACATGCTCACTGGGGACTGGGGAAACACCTCAACCATCATCTGTCTAGCCTGTTCCCAACTGTATTGAGGTCGGCTTCCAGTCTAACCGACAAGGAGCGACTGCCTGTCTCACCTCCTCAACCCAGTTAGTACTGGGTAAAAAGAAACCCCTTGCTTGGTACGACTGCTTGTCACATCTACAAATGGCAGCCGGTACAGATTGCGTAACGTGCTTTCCGAGGCACGGAGGAAACTCGGTATGTAATGGGCGGTCACCCATCCACAGACCAACCTAGGCAAGCACGGCTTAACCTAAAGATCGACCGGAGCGGCTGTTATTATTTAGCCACGAGCTCTCGAGCACGAGAGAAACACTTCAAGCAATCTTGATATAATATGCAGGGCAACACGCTGCCATTTATTTATTTATTTCCTGAAGGCGAGCAAAAGTGAAGGCAATACTTTATGTACCTACCTTATGTGTTTACGTTCGTTATCGATAGTGCGGATAATTCAGTGTGGCGTGCGAGATTGATTCGCCAAATGTTTGAGCACTAGTGTCTAGTACACTGTGGTCGCGAGCGCGAGTGTACGAGTGCGCGTGCGGTGCACTTGGTTACCTGCAACGTGCTAGCTTGGCAAAGCGATTTTTCATCGTGCAACTAAAGCGGCACTATAAAAGTACTACAAGCTACATTGGACAAAAAGAACTACATCGCCATCTATGACAAAGATGACGAACTAACTAGCAAAACACCTCAAACTCCTACGTCGCGCAAGCAACTATATCCGCGACTTGAGAGTTGAGACTATAATAGTTATTTTCTTCCTCCCATTTCGGAAAGAATATTTTTGCTCTACGATATCGGAGTGCTAAAGCCGTTTTTAACCGACTTCTAAAAAAGGAGGAGGTTCTCAATTCGGATGTTTCTTTTTTTTTTTTTTTTTTTTATGTTTGTTCGGGCATAACTCCGTCGTTTGCCAACCGATTTGGAAAATTCTTTTTTTGTTGGAAAGGGTACTCTTTCCAAATGGTCCCATAGCCACCAAATTAGGATCTAATGATGGAATCTTGGCGAAATCGAGGGAACTCTTCAAAATTTATATGAAAACGTGTTGCGATTTTGGTATTTTCTACAACAAGTGAAGGATTTGCGTTTGATAAGAACCATTCTACCATCAGATCTGATGATGAAGCCAAGAGTCACGGAACTCCATAATGAGACAATGTACCATAGTCGTGTTTGGGCTTGTTGTAATTGTAACGGTATGCACTTTCCATGTATCAAGCACATGTGAACCACTAAAAAGTGAAAAATAAAAACTTTTTTGCAAAAAATAAAACCGACTTAAAAAAAAACAAAAAAGTGAAAAATAACTTTAGCTTCTGAAGTCGGTGACAAAAAAACTAAAGCAATCAAACAAAGGTCACCGACTTCAGAAGCTACAGTTATTTTTCACTTTTTTGTTTTTTTTGAAGTCGGTTTTATTTTTTGCAAAAAAGTTTTTTATCGTCTAGACTCTAGCTAGAGGATAAAGTAAATTTGAATTTAGAACATCCTGTGCACTAAGTAGTTCAAAACATATAATTAAACCTATTTCCTTCTACCTCCATGGTGCTGAATTTATCATATTTTTTTTTATTTGGTTTATTACTGACCGCTCGCTGGTGCGCTGTGAAAGGATAAGCACATGTGAAACACTAGAAAGTGAAAAATAATAGTTATTTGTTATACAAGAGTGCAAAAGTGTTTTTTAACCGCGTGCTCAATTTTGATGACCGAGCAAGCGAAATATTCTAAAATTGAGTCACGAGCGCAGCGAGTGAATCAAAACTTAGAATCTTGAGCGATAGCGAGGGAATCAAAAGAGCACGAGGTGAAAAACCTTTGCGCTCGAGTGCAACACGTAACTTTTCATCCCACATCAGCGAGGAAATTAATAAACGCAAATAAAAACCGCATTATTAACAAATTCTGTTAATTCTGTTGGCGTCAAAAAAACTTCCTCGTCGTTCGGCTAGATAATCAGTGGTCAATTTAGGTTTTTCACTTGTTTTCAAGTTGGATTCCTTGTTTTTAACCTAAGGTGTTACCAATATGACGCGAAAAGAAAATGGCGCGCGCAAAACATATTAAATTTAAAAAGTACACCAAGAAGGTTCCGAGTCTCAGTTCTTAACAAATAAAAAAAAATGTATAATAAATTCGGCACCGTAGAGGTAGAAGCAAAGAGGTTTAATGATGTTTTGAATTCACATGCATCAAATTTACTTTACCCTCGGCCTCAAGACGATAAAAACGGCTTATGCACTCAGACATCGAAGAGCAAAAATACTCTTTCAGAGATGAAGGGATGAAATAACTTTATTACAAAAATAAAATCCACTTCACACAAAAAAGTGAAAAATTACTTTAGCTTTAGAAGTCGGTGACCTTTGTTCGATTGATTTCGTTTTTTTTGTCACCGACGTGCTTACCCTTTCACAGCTCACCGGCGTGATTTTTTTTATATGAACTGGTGTAAACAATAGACAGACATGAAATTTCAGCAATCTCAGTACTTGCTATCATTTATTGAGGAGTTCCGTTGCCTATCTCCGAAGTTCTTCATCATATTGAAATGAGATTACTTACTTCAAGAAAGTACACTTCCTAAAACTACCCAAATCGGTTCTAGTGTGCCTATGAAATGTGAAGAGTTCTCTCTATTTCACCAGGAGTCCATCATCAGATTATGGGACAACCTGGGAAGTATACCCTTTCAATCAATTTAAAAAAACAATAGCGGTCCAGCCATCTTCGAGTAATCGGGGAACATTGAATTGAGAACTTCCTTATTTTTGGAGTCGGTTAATAACGACGTTATGGTAGGTGACTCAAATATTCGGATAGCCTAAGATTCGGCCGAGTATCGTTAATTTGCTCTGAAGAATTTAAGAGTTCCGTTCCTTTGTCATGGATCCTTTAATCAGTCAGAACCTAAACAAATGTTCATCAATGTACCCTTGAAGCGCCTTTGAGCCTTGGCTTGTGCCCTTTCCAATACAATAAAAAAGACAATTCGTGTCACGGTAATAGGGCTTGTCCCCAATAAATGGAACTTAACACACCTAACTGTCGAAATCTGCGTGTATTATACACTTCTGAGTACCCCCTCAAAGCATACAGCGTGATGTTACGACATGATATTGTATAAACAATAAACAATCAAGCGCTTTCAGAAATCACTGCAGATTTGCTGTCTATTTTTGAAGAGTTCCATTGTATATCTCCGAAGATCAGCATCAGATCTTCAGCAAAATAAAATGGGACCACACGGAAAGCATCACCTTTCAAATAAAAAAAGAACCATCAAAATCGGTTCACCCAATCGAAAGTACTGAGGTGACAAACACAAAAAAAAACTAAAGAAAAAATAAGACGAATTGAGAACCTCCTCTTTTTGGAAGTCGGTTGAAAACAAAAGCATTTATGTAGGCAGACAGTAGGTATTATGAGTTAAAATGTGTTTCAAGCAGCGCAAACTGTAAATATTAAGTAGGTTATCGAAAAATAAATTACAGAGTCTTTTTAAATTATGCGATAAGTACTAAAATATGTGGCCACCATTCCGGTGTTTCTTTACTTTGTAAAAGCCACTCCTCAAAAAGTTCTACTCTTGGTATTGAGAAGAGGTGCCCTAGTAAACCAAACGTTCCTCAGCAATCCCTAGATTATTATAGATAGAAAATAGTGGAAGAAAGGTAAAATTAGAAATAGATGAAAAAAAATTGAAAAGAGTTGTTACTTTTAAGTTCAATAACAATCACTAAAATAAACCAAAAGCACTTTTTGTAAGTTTATTTATTTTAAGTAGTTTACTAACAGTACTCAAAATACAGGGTGTAAAGGTAAACAGACTGATCACGAAGCCGTCTGACTATCTTAAATTATTGCCGGAAAACGACTTTAGTTGGGGGTGAAAAATCATGTTTTGTAGTAAACTCAAGAAAACAAGCGTCTCATGAGATGACAAAAAATAAAGAAGTTTGAAAGAAGAAGACATGCTGCGCCGACCCCAGAGGAGTTGGGATAAGGGCAAGAGAATGATGATGATGGCAGAACTCAATGTACCGCAGTCCGCACTCAAAACATTGTGCTGATGATGCTAGAACTCAATGTACCGCAGTCCGCACTCAAAACAGTGTGCTGATGATGCTAGAACTCAATGTACCGCAGTCCGCACTCAAAACATTGTGCTGATGATGCTAGAACTCAATGTACCGCAGTCCGCACTCAAAACATTGTGCTGACGGATTGAATAGTACGGGAGTCGTGTTGTTATCCCCGTGTTCTTACAATAAAAATCACGTCATTGCGATATTTTTTGTTCTACACGGGATAACAAGTGTCTTTCGGCTTCGTTAAGAGGTTTTTACACTCTTTTCGTTTTTAAAATCACCTTCATGTGTTCTCGTCGAATGCTATTGATATCAGTTTACTTCATCTTGCCGACCTGTGTGTATGTGTCGACCTGTAGACTGTCCATGTATATAGCCGTAAGTAGCCACATGCACAGCTGTAACATTTGTTTCGGTGAAATCTCTTAATGGTTTATTGCTTAGTCAAATCCAAAAAGCTGTTTGAAGTGCTGAATCACTTAATCAGCGCAACCTCAGGTTCGTTCAATTCTTGGTATTGGAGGTTCCTGGGTTTTGTCTGTAATAATAGGAAACAACTATCTGCATATTCCTGCGACGAATTTGCCCCATCTAGTGTGAACTGGACTAGGACTAGATGAACCAAAGCGTCTGCCCCGTAGCGCCCCCGCCCCGCGTCACCCGCGTCACCCGCGTGCTACTCGGTGCGCGCCGGCAGCCGGGCCGACGCCAAGTCGCGCGGCGCGCCCGTACGTGTGCCTCCATAAATATTCTATCATCTTATTTACATATAATATACAGTAACTATGCAGTAAGTAGTTTTCCTTATATTTTCAAACGTCGCTGCTACCAGGTCCGACTATTCAGCTTGTTTCCGCAGTGGTACACTTGAACTATTTTAAAGAACTGTTTGCGGCCGGCGCGGCGGCGGCCGGCGGCAGTCGGGTGCTGAAAGCACCTCCTCGTAACTGAACTTGTTCATGGTTTCAACATAAAACTTTATTACAACCCTTTTTAGTTGTCACACAAATCCTTGACAAGTATCAATTTTACATACCTAGTAGGTAACTAGAAATAGTACATTTTGTTTGATACAAGTGGAGAAAGTTTGTCATTGTAATCGAGGCGGAATATACAGACGAGCCGTAGGCGAGGGTGTTTTTGAGCCGAGAACTGCAATAACAAACGTCCACGTGTATCCAACGACGTTTTTCTATACACTTTTGAAGCAATACAAAAGAAAGAAAAATATTGTTGTCGTATATTATTATGAAACTACGATTTTAAGTTTATTTTTTTCTGCGCTTTGCTTTCGCCAGGTTGAAGGAGAAGCAAAGGTAAGAAGTCGTTAAACAGCCTAACTTACAAAAAAAAAAAAAATTGAATTTAGAACAAATAAATGTTAATAAAAGTAAATATTACTTTTAAATAATCATGTTTATTTATGATATTGAACACAATTTGATTGTTTAAAAAAATGTTTACGCCGCGCGCCGTAAAGACGCATATTGGTTTATAAACAACAATATAAGTAAGTCGAAAATTAGTTGTTACGTACGGCTCATAGACTCAGATCTAGATAGTATCATTAAGTTATTATTTTTTCCGTAACATTATTTTTGGCGTATTTTAATGAGATTGCTAAAAGTAAAAAGTTAAAGTTTTCTTTTCGCCTAGCTATGCCTCGATATATCAAAGTATGTTTTATTTTACTGCATTCTTTTGAAAAAGCACTACAATAATATTATATGGCGGAAATGGAAATTGCCTGTCTCATATTAGTGATGTCCTCGCCTACGGCTCGGCCTTCAAACTCATACTCGACCAGCAATTGTCTATTTCACAGCCTTTGTAATAACGTACTATTCTCGTACGGTACAGGTACTGAAAAAACTTTGCTAACACTGAAAGCCCTTTTCTGAAGGGTCTTTGCCACAGTGCCAACAAATTGGCAAGGACATAGCCATGGGCGCGGGCCTGGTCAGACGGACAGGATAAGTTTTATGCGTTTAGAGTGTTTCGGCCAAACCTATATCTACAGCTAGGTACACTGACGGGAGCGAACGTGAACACGCGCCACGAACCTACATGAGACACATGACACGACTCGTCAGCGAACCAATGATTAGCAATCATTGTGAAACATGTAGTGTAGGTACGTATCGAAATCGTTCAGTTGTCACGAGACTGCCAATAGAAACAAATTAATCATTTAATTACTTGTACTTTTGAGTGAGCCACTATGACTGAACTGCGCACTGAGCGCGTCCGCTCCACAGCTCCGCTGCATGGCCGGGCCAGCCGGGCTGTGTGTGCCTGCTGCCTGCTCGGAGACTGGTCCGTCTGGTGCATTGAAACTACCTATCAGCGATGTAGATACTTGCACACTGTTCTTTTACTATCTAACTCTGCAAAATAATATTAAGTACTTAACACTAATTAATACATAAACGCAAAAGTTATTTATAGTTTAAAATATAGGTAGTCATGGCATGGCATGGCATGGTGTAAGTAGATAATGTGTGTCTGCACGCTCACAGTCCACAGCTGTGCGCGCGACACTGTGGCCGCCCCGCGCCCGGTCGACTCGCGCCACTCAGTCATGTGACATCAATACTGTGTGCTTGCGTACAGCCGTATTCTATCAAATATATACTGCCATTTAAATTATTTAAGGTAATTCAGTTTGTTTTAACGACGGCGCGAGCACAGAGACCTTGTTCATTGTAAACACATGACTCGGTTAGAGCGCGCGTGGCTCCGGCGAGCGGTGCTATCTTAATTACAAGTACTTTTTCCTTAGCGAAGGCAATCATTGATTTATTTATAGAAACAACCGAAATTCCCTATTCGCAGCGACGATGACACCGCCGAGTGACCACGATTGCACGTGTACGGTCTAGGCGCGCTTTCCACAACGGCAAAGGTGTTATGTATAACGGGGCCATAGACGATAGGTTATAGTAATAATATCGTTTATTCCAGTCAGTAAACCCATGAACAGTTTTACCTAGACAGTCTAAACTACATACAGTAACTGGCAGTTGTCATTGCCGGGCCTACACGCTTGCCATCAGTCGCTATGAACGTACCGCGGCGATGGCAGGTGTCGCTTGCAGCACGTCGTCGTGTGTAGTACTCGAGCTGTGTAACGAGCGTCGCTGTCTCTGTTGCAGCATGATCCCGCGCCGCAAGCACAACGCTTCCTCCGGCTCGCTGCCGCCGCCCGACGACAAGCACGCCAGCAACGACTACATCCGTGAGTATTCGCCACCCATCCGCCCCATCCGCACCATCCGGACCTCTACAGACACTGTAACAATGTACCTGAAACAACTCAAATTCATTTCAAAAGTTCAAACATGATTGTACTTACTTCAAAAATAATGATTAAAAGTTAGCTACTTAGATGGGTTTCTATTTTTATGGCCAGCCAGGCTTGGCACGGTACGGTTGCTACCGAGGAGTTGCGCGCAGTAGTGTGTGTGCACTCGTGTCGGGAGGCACATTCACTGCGCGAGGTCCGCGTCGCTCGCTCGCGATGACTGGCGGAATGGCAGCTGGTGAAGTGTGAAATAGATCGACGAGCACGTGGCGGGGACTGCCCCTGAACTTGACCGCCACGAGCCACGTGCCGCCGCTCACTTCTCACCGCTAAGCATATGATTTGTGCAGTGTCGGACAGCGCGGCGCGCTGCGGCTGGCGCGCGGCCCTGCGGCGCCGCCTCAACCGCAAGACGCTGCACAAGCGCCTGCCGGTGACGGCGTGGCTGCCGCAGTACAACGCGGAGAAGGCCGTGGGTGACCTCATCGCCGGCATCACGGTGGGGCTGACGGTGATCCCGCAGTCGCTGGCCTACTCCAACATAGCGGGGCTACCGCCGCAGTACGGGCTGTACGGCTCGTTCCTGGGCTGCTTCATCTACATCGTGCTGGGCGGCTGCCGCGCCGTGCCCGCGGGGCCCACGGCAATCGCGTCGCTGCTCACGTACCAGGTGGCGGGCGGCGTGGTGGAGAAGGCGATCCTGCTCAACTTCCTGGCGGGGCTGGTGGAGCTGCTGATGGGCGTGCTGGGGCTCGGCTTCCTCATCAACTTCGTGTCGGGCCCGGTCTCCTCGGGCTTCACGTCGGCCGTCGCGCTCATGATCGCCACGTCGCAGGTCAAGGACCTGTTCGCCATCTCGGTGAGCGGCACCACGTTCCTGCAGCAGTGGATCTCCATCTTCCGCAACCTGCACGCCGCCTCGCTCTGGGACCCCGTGCTCGGCTTCTCCTGCATCGCGCTCTTGCTCTTCATGCGGGTGAGTAGCGCTGCAGTAGCACGCACGATCCGACACTCACAATCACGTACTTTTGTTCTACAACGTGTACTAAACTACTGACGTTATGTTTACAGAAAATCGGCATGATAAAACTAGGCGCCAAGTCTGAAGATGGTCCAAGCACGCGACAGAAAGTTATAACCAAGTGTCTGTGGATGGTGAGCACGTGCCGCAACGCTATCATCGTGGTGGCCACCGGCGTGCTGGGCTTCTGGTTCGTGGCCGCGTACGGACAGCCGCCCGTGCGCCTCATGGGTACGTACCGCTCCAGTGGGCTGCGACCCTCGACGCTGTCTACATATTCAGACTTCAATAATTATTTTCTTTCTGTTTTTGTGCAAACGCCAGCCGAGAATTGTGGCAGCGGTTAGTAGCGTAGAGAGTAGCAAGCGTAGCACCTTCACGTCATCGTTCAAGTTCATGTAGAGTAGCTATCACCAGTCGGTCGGCAGTAGTGCAGTAGTGCACCGTACTGTCAGCACTGGGACGCGAGCGAGTGTAGTGTGTCGTGCGCAGGTGCCATCCCGTCGGGCGTGCCGCTGCCGCAGCTGCCGCCGTTCAGCTACGTGCGCGCCGACAACTCCACGGCCGACTTCGTGGACATGGTGTCGGAGCTGGGCTCGGGGCTGCTGGTCATCCCGCTCATCGTGCTGCTGGAGGACATCGCCATCTGCAAGGCGTTCTCGGACGGCCGCACCATCGACGCCACGCAAGAGATGATCGCGCTGGGCGTGGCCAGCGTGGCCAACTCCTTCATGCAGGCGTACCCGGGCGGCGGGTCGCTGGCGCGCTCCGTCGTGTCCAACGGCTCGGGCGTCAAGACTACGCTCAACGGGCTGTACACCGGTGAGTAGTCGCTCGCGGGCCGGGTCCTGCACGCACGCGGCCTGTTGCCTGACACCTCTGCTCGTGTCCGCAGGTGTGATGGTGATCCTGGCGCTGCAGTTCTTCACGCAGTACTTCGAGTACATCCCCAAGGCGGCGCTGGCGGCCGTCATCGTGTCCGCCATACTCTTCATGGTGGAGTACAACGTCATCAAACCAATGTGGCGAGCCAAGAGTGAGTACATGCACGTATTTTGAAATCGTGATAAGTTGTGAACCTCCAACTCTGACTAAGCGTAACTTGGTTGTAGTTGCCGAACCTGTCTCCCGGATACTCCCAAACATTTAACAATATACAGGTCATCGTCTGCCTAGCCTTTGCCCAACTACTTCTGTTGGGGTTGACTTCCAGTCTGACCGAATGCAGCCTAATACCAGTATTTTTCATGAAGCGACTGACATCTAACCTCCACAACCCACAATTACAATTAGTACTGGGTAATACGATACCCCTTGGTAAGACTGGTTGTCAGACTTTTTACCACTGATTACTTGTAACGACTGTCAAGGATCTACAAATGACAGCCGGGTCCAACGGCTTTAGCGTGCTTTCCGAAGCACAGAGGAAACTGGTTATTTAATGGGCAGCCACCCATCCACAGACCAACCAAAGCAAGCACAGTTTGACTTAAAGATCGACCCGAGCAGCTACTTATATTTAACCACGAGCTCCTCAGTTTTCATATACAGGGTGGAATGTTTCAATGCCACCTGGAGGGAAAGTACTCTAAAACTCTTAATACTGAAGATAGAAATTTTTTCTCAAAGGTTCATTCCTTTATTTTTGAAAAGAAACCAATCTACATTAACAGATTTTCGAAAATTTGTTTGCCATAAGAATCGAACCGACTAAAGTTCGAAAAATAACATACCTTGGTTCCGTACCTCAAAAGGTAAAAAAAACGAACCCTTATAAAATCATTTTCTTGTCCATATTTTGACATCAATAGGTTTAATCCTATAGATCAAATCTCTCTAACAAACATGATAGCAGTGGTAAGTATTTCTCAGTCGCCATGGTCAGTTGAGCATTCTAATGTGCGTATGTGAACGTAAAGAATTGTCGTTCTCGTCCCAGTCTTGTAAACGTTTAGTTGAAATTGTATACGTTGCATTACAGAGCTGGACCTGATCCCGGGCGTGGGCACCTTCGTGCTGTGCCTCACGCTGCCCATCGAGCTCGGCATCCTCACCGGTGTCATCGTCAACATCATCTTCATCCTGTACCACGCGGCGCGGCCCAAACTGTCCGTCGAGCTGCTCAAGGTATGTGTGCGTGCGCGTGTGCGTGTGCGTGCGTGTGCGTGTGCGTGAGTGTGCGCGCGAGTGCGTGTGCGTGTGCGTGAGTGTGCGCGCGAGTGCGTGGCTCTGCGCGAGTACTGACCGCCGCGTGTTGTTGCAGACGGAGCACGGCGTGGAGTACCTGATGATCACGCCGGACCGCTGCCTCATGTTCCCGTCCGTGGACTACGTGCGCCGCCTCGTCACCAAGCACGCCGCCTCCAGCTCCGTGCCCGTGGTCATCGAGTGCACGCACATCTACAGCGCCGACTACACGGCCGCCAAGAGCATCGAGCAGCTCACGGCCGACTTCCACGCCACGCGCCAGCCGCTGTACTTCTACAACGTGAAGCCGTCCGTGTGCTCCATCTTCGAGGCCGTGGCCAAGCCCGAGCACTTCGTGGTGTTCTACGAGGACGCCGAGCTGGACCGACTGCTGGCCAGCGACGAGCGCCTGGAGCCCGCCAAGCTCCCGCCCGACGCCAGCGCGTAACCTTACCTTAGATTGACTTGACCGAGTGTGATATTTAGATAAATGAGACGATATTATTATACACGTAAGAATAGTAGTTATATGTATACTGGGTCGCGCTCTGTAAATACGTTCCCTTCGTGCGAGCCGCTGACACCGCTGATCCATCGGCGCACGAGCGCGTCGATGTAAAATTATCTTGTTGTACATACATAGAGATACTTATATTTTGTAGATTATGGAGTCTGAGAGCTTATGGCTGTGCGAGCTGTGATGTGATGTGATGTGAGGGATATTTAATGTTTATGTGTGCGTGTGTCGCTCTGCTTCTTGTTCGAGAGCAAGCAGACCTTCGACTAGTACTTATATCAAACTTACATTTTACGAGTAGGGACTAAAGAGTAACAAAACGTGATAGCTATGCATAGAAGTAAGCATCGATCTATTTATTTAGTAGGAAATGAAGTACAAGTTAGGATACTATCATTACTTTATCGTTAAGGGTTAAGAAGCAAGCTTTAACTGGCCTACGGAGCAGAGGCGCGCGTGGTCCTGCAGCGCTGCAGCGCTGCCGAGCCAGCACTCGTTGCGGACAGCCGCAGCGCTGCAGCGCTGCCGAGCCAGCACTCGTTGCGGACGGCCGCAGCGCTGCAGCGCTGCCGAGCCAGCACTCGTTGCGGACGGCCGCAGCGCTGCAGCGCTTCCGAGCCGGCGCCCGCAGCTGCTCCTCGGTTCGTGTAGAATTTATCCATTATTTTGTGATCCTCTACTAATATGTTAAGTAATAAATATATTTTGGAGATAATAAAATAAATTATAAATATTATGTCATTATAATATGGAAGTTTATCTAAAGATTGTGATTTACTATGTATGAATGTGATGGTTGTTGTGCCGCGAAAGATTTAAAGAATTTATTCAGTCACCGTTCTAAGAACAAATTCAATAAACTCTTTAAGAGTAAATAGACACTTGTGGTTTTATTTACGCCAAACGTCCCATAAACGTATACATCTTCCTAAGTTTCTTCCTGGTATCAGAATATTGAGTGTTTACTCTAACTAGCACAGCTAGTTTCTATTTAATGAAGAAGTTTTAAAAAACCATAGATATAATGGTATCCACCAGTATATCCATATTGTATATTGGATTTCTACAATAATAAACAACCAAGTCGCACAAGAAACGTTTATTATTTCATCAACTGCACCCGCTACGTCACAAAGTTTACTGGGAGCTGCTGCATGCTGCCACCAATGTATTTGGTGCACACGTTTTAATGTCAATCCAAGAAGAAGAACCAAAAATTAAAGTGTAGGCGAATAAACAACACAAATGTGTTAAGATGTTTGATTATATGACATGTATGTTACGTGACGGTGTAACACAGAGAGCGCCGATATTACGATTCGGTGTAACACTAGGATCGCTAACTACCTGACACCATTATTGTGCATCGCGGCAACTTACTTACACGAGGCGCACGAGGCGTCGACGCAGCACTTTACAAACGTGTGACCAGATTGCGACACCGCTTTCCACGTTTCGTCATTCTTTGTTCAATTGTCACCTTTTAGTCTTAAACAATAAATGTAATTTTTTATTTCAATATACTTATTAGTTAAAAGTAATTGGTTTTTTTGCATCCTCCGACTCCAGCTTACATAATTGGCGCAGTCGGTAGGATACTCGCGGGCCGGTTCGCGAGAGTAATTGTTAGGATCGAGAATAAGATCGCGACTCGCGGGTCACCCGGGTGGCTATCAAGCACCGTACGAGTATCCGGATCTACAGAAGCTGCAGCCAGGAGGTGTATCAAGACATAGTTACCGCAGAGGGACCAGTTATGTATATGTAAGTACTCTAGAATAGTTCTTGAGTTGCTTCCTTTATCCTTACTGTGTTAATAAAAAAAAAACCAAGATTTTCCATCCCAGGCGATCGAGGACCCCTAGGTTAGATAGATCGTCCAGATCAAACTTATTAGATTCATTTAGACAACTAGGAAGTAGCGACTCACCAAGAGAAATGGCGGCCATAGATGAAATATATAAAGCCTTACGCATAGTTCCCGAATTTGACGGTAACGCAAATGTCCTTACTAGATTTATTAAGCTATGTGATCAGTTAGTTCAAGCTTATGTATCAAATGAACCGGGGCATGAATTATTAAACTTGGCTCTCTTGAATGGCATTCTTAATAAGGTCACTGGACCTGTAGCTCGTTTGATTAACACTAATGGTGTCCCAGAAAACTGGGAAGGCATACGCAATGCATTAGTGAATAACTTTTCCGATCAACGCGATGAGACCTCGCTCTATAACGACATGGCGTTATTAACTCAAGGTTCTTCCACACCTCAGGAATATTACGAAAAGTGTCAAACTTTATTTGCCACTATAATGACCTACGTTACATTACACGAAACTGTTCAAAGTACAATAGACTCAAAGCGTTCCCTGTATAAAAAACTAACTCTTCAATCATACCTGCGAGGCCTTCGTGATCCCTTAGGTTCACGTATTAGGTGCATGCGACCGGACACGATCGAGAAAGCGCTAGAGTTCGTTCATGAGGAGATGAACACTCTTTATTTACAGCAGCGTAACGAACAAATACCAGCCAAAAAGCCGCAACCTCAGTTAACAAATACTTCGGTTAAACCTTTTAATCCTGTCATGTCGCACGCTGCCGTATCTATGCCGAGGCAATTCGGTTTTAGCATGCCCGGTCCTTCTCGACCAAATATAGCTATGCCATATCCACCGCAACGTCTACCACAAATGTGGAGACCAAGTTTTAACCAGCCACAGCAGTTACAGCAGCAAGGCCCTTCGCGCACGCAGCAGATATTCGGGGCGCGTCCTTCTAATTATAATCTGCAAAATAATACACTCGGTAATCAATCCAACAGGCCGAACGCAGGCGATACACCAAAACCAATGAGTGGTGTATCCCATTTTGTACCAAAGCCAATGGTAATGATTGGTTCAGACACGGGAACCCACCCCCTACTAATTATTTTAAGAGCCGGGAAATGAACTTCAATGAATGTTATGAATATCCCTACATGTTTGAACCTTATTACGAAAATAACCTTGAACAGTATCTGTATGAACCTTACGGACAGCCTGACTATTCTTACCTTGACGCGTTGATGAACCAGCAACTAGCTTCATGTTCAGATGAAAATCATGCAACCACCGAGGAGAAATCCGTCGCGAGATCAGCGTCCCCTAGCCAGGAAAATTTTCAGAAGAGTCCGAGTATAAGCGAATTAAAATAGAGGTAAATTTACAAACGCAACGTTATCTACCCTACATAGTAATTTCAGATCCACCGTTAAAACTGCTTATTGACACAGGTGCAAATCAATCCTTCATTAGTCCTGAAGCCGTAAAAAAATATTACTCACGTCTGCCGTGGAATTACGATCCTTTTGAGGTGACAAATGTGCATGCCACTAGCCGTAATGATTATTCTATTAACTTACCTTGTTTTCGGGAATTCAACGACAGTAACGATTTAACGTTTTACATTTACAGGTTTCACGATTATTTTGACGGTTTGATCGGTTTAGATCTATTAAATGAATGGGAGTCAAATATTGATCTTAAGAATAATAAATTAATTACAAAAAATGCAGTTAATCCGATAGCAATGTATAATTCGCGCAATTGCAATTTATACGAAGACATAATCCCAGCAAATTCCTCAAAGTTAGTTAAAGTCCCGGTTAATATACAAGATGGTGATGCTATTATTCCCGATCAGAAAATATCAAATTGTTGCATAAACGAATGTATTACTAGCGAAAATAATCGTGGCTATCTAGAAATTTTCAATCCAACTTGTAACGACTTATTTTTTTCCATGGACCAACCCATCAAAGCAGAGACATATAATATGGAATGTACTCCGCAATTACCACAAACCCGGGTAAAGGAAGTATTATCTCGGTTACGCACTGACCACTTGAATGAAGAGGAGCGAGTAAATTGAAAGACATTAGTTTCACAGTATGCCGATATATTTTATATAGAAGGGGAACCGCTCACCTTTACCAATAAAATAAAGCACAGCATCCGTACGACGGATGAAGTGCCAGTTTATACCAAAACTTATAGATATCCCTTCATACATCGCCAGGAGGTGCGCAGTCAAATCACAAAAATGCTAGAACAGGGAATTATCCGGCCATCAGAATCGGCCTGGAGCTCGCCCATCTGGGTGGTCCCAAAGAAAGCTGATGCATCCGGTAAAGTCAAGTGGCGGATCGTAGTAGATTTTAGGAAACTCAACGAAAAAACCGTTGCTCCCAACATTTCAGATGTACTAGATAAACTAGGAAATTGCCAGTACTTCACAACCCTAGACTTAGCTAGCGGATTTTATCAGGTTGAGATGAACCCAAACAATATCCCAAAGACTGCATTCAATGTTGAACATGGCCATTTTGAGTTCCTACGCATGCCGATGGGTCTTAAAAACTCACCATCAACTTTCCAAAGAGTTATGGACAATGTCCTTAGGGATCTTCAAAATTCTATCTGTCTAGTCTACTTGGATGATATAATCGTATTTAGTACCAGTTTACAGGAACATATAGTAAATTTAGAAAAAGTTTTTAAAAGACTCAGAGACTCAAACTTCAAAATTCAAATGGACAAGTCGGAATTTCTAAAATTAGAAACGGCTTATCTAGGACACGTAATCAGTAAAGATGGTATTAAACCGAATCCTGATAAAATCAAAGCTATCCAAAAGTTCCCATTGCCTAAAACAGCCACAGAAATTAAAAGATTTTTAGGGTTACTCGGGTATTACAGGAAATTCATTCCTGACTTCGCCAAAATCACTAAGCCGATGACACAATGTTTAAAAAAAGGGTCAAAAATAACATGCAGCAATATCAACTACGTTAATTGTTTCGAAAAATGTATAACGTTATTAACCAACGATCCGATTTTACAGTATCCCGACTTTAACAAAGATTTCCTACTCACAACAGATGCATCAAACTTAGCAATAGGAGCCATACTATCACAGGGACCAGTGGGGTCAGACAAACCAATAGCCTATGCTTCGCGAACGCTGAACACCAGCGAGATCAATTATAGTACGATAGAAAAGGAGCTCTTAGCTATAGTCTGGGCAACCAAATATTTTCGGCCATATTTATTCGGACGTAAATTCAAAATTATTTCGGATCATAAACCGCTTCAATGGATTATGAATTTAAAAGAACCTAGTTCGAGATTAACTCGTTGGAGACTCAAACTTAGTGAATACAACTATTCGGTAGTCTACAAACAAGGCAAAAGCAACACAAATGCAGATGCCTTATCACGAATCGAAATTAATAACGAAGAAGCAAGCTCTGTTATAGTTAATTTATCTGAAAAACCACCTTCTCTAATAAACTCCTCCACGCTCACAGTTCATACTAGTGCCGAAAATCCAATACTAGAAATACCAATTTCAGATGAGCCCTTGAATAAATTCAACAGACAGATATGCTTTACAGTAGTAGGCGATATAAAGAAACGTCCGTCAGTTTCTAAGCCATTCGAAACCCATACCCGCACCTCAATCCAACTCTCTGAATCTAATCTAGAAGAGGATGTAATTAACGCTATTAAGGAATTTGCAAATCCGAAAGTTAAGACAGGCATTATAATACATCCCCCACTAGCAATGTATAAAATAGTCCCAATAATCCAGGAAAAGTTTAGGAGCTCTGCTATGAACCTTGTCCTAACAAAAGTCGAGGTGGAAAATGTCAAAGAATGCCTGAGACAGCAAGAAGTCATTCAGAAATACCACGAGGGCAAAACTAATCATCGCGGCATAACTGAGTGTTATTTAGCCTTATCTCATAAGTACTATTGGCCAAAGATGAAAGAGCAAATTTCGAAGTACATCAGTGGATGTAATATATGTGGGCAGGCCAAATATGACCGAAACCCAATTAAACAAAAGTTGTGCATAGTCCCACCTCCGTCAAAGCCCTTTGATATAGTTCATTTAGATTTATTTACAGCCCAAAATGAAAAATACATGACCATTATCGACGCATTTTCTAAATACGCCCAAGCCTATCATCTTAGAGATGGCACAGCAGTTAGCGTAGTTCAAGCCTTTCTAAAGTTTTGCTCTCATCACGGCGTTCCGGTATCAATAGTTACAGACCAAGGACCCGAATTCACTAATCAACTGTTTACTGAATTTACCCGTGTTCATAAAATCCAACATCATAAAACCTTAGCCCATGCTCCCAATGACAACGGGATGGTAGAGCGCTTACACTCCACTCTATTGGAACATTTGAGAATTTTAAAATTACAACACCGTAGTGAACCAGTTGTGAATCTCATGACATACGCTATTTTGGCATATAACAGTAGTATACACAGTTTCACTAAATGTAGACCACTTGAAGTAGTTAACGGTCACACGGACCCTCGTGATCCGCTGGACATAGATTTATCTGTGCACTTGCTCCAACAATACGTACAAGAACATCGAGATAAGATGTCCAGGGTATACGAGGCTATTAATGAAACATCTCGTCACCACCGAACAGAGTTAATGGAAACTAGGAATAAAGATAGGGAGCCTGAAAAGGAATATGAGCCAGACCAACAGGTATTTGTTAAGAACCCATTAGCTAGTAGACAGAAACTCGCACCCCGTTACACACATGACACGGTACTAGGCGACCTGCCTATTCACATATACACGAAAAAACAGCGAGGCCCCGTTGCTAAATCACGTCTTAAAAGAACGCCTAACACAAACCAATTGTTGCAGAATACCACTGACGATACTGCTACACCTGGTCCGAGCGGAGGACATATTACTTGAGCCCCTGGAAGACGGACCCGGATTACTCCCTTTTAAATTAGGAAACACAAAAATTGTGTCTCATTATCATTCTTTCCTCCTTCACATTGATCTAGAAGACACTCAGTCAAAAGTTGATTTAGTTAGGATCCAATTAAATGAATTTAGGCCATTAATTAACAATAAAACGCTATCACTTTTTGAACCCCATATTAGCTACCTCGGGGACAAACTTGAAAAGATATCCCTACAATTAGAAAGCTTTGAACCTAGTCGAGCTAAACGAGGACTCATTGACGGATTAGGATCAGTTATCAAAAGCATATCAGGCAACTTAGACTACACAGATGCAATTAAATATAATAATGCCATCCAAGTTCTCGAAGGTAACGGAAATAAACTAGAAACGGAACTGAACCGTCACATAAGCTTAACTAAAGAATGGATGTTAGAACACTCCAATGTGTTAAAAAATATAGTGGACAACCAGAATATAATTGCTAAAAAACTTAACCAAATTATAAAACAGGATATTTCCACACAAGCAGACTTAGTTACATTCGCCCATTTGGCACAGCATCTTCTAATTTTAAGTGATAATATAGAGACATTATCAGACGAATTAAATAAAATAGAACTTTCGATAGCTTTTATGCGTGCATCCAGCACCACGCATTCGACGGTTAGTTTAGGTAATCTTAGAAATATGATAAATAAACTAGGATTATTATACCCAAAAGACGAAATCATTGATATCGATCTTCGGGAGTACTATAATATATTAAAGTTAGGATCATATTATGTTGATAAGAAAATAGTTTTAGTCATAAAGGTGCCGATTGCCTTACCAAGAACCTACACCCTATACAAGTTGTCCATAATTCCTAACAAAAATAATATGGCCCTTATCCCTACCTCACCTTACATAGCAATTCAGGGAGATTCATATTCTATGTACATAGAGACAGAATGTCCGAAGCTAACCTCATGGTACCTCTGCGAAGAGAAAATTGGCTACAAGATTACAGACAAACCAGATTGCGTACAACAGCTCATCACTCAACAGCACCTCAACTCCTGTACATTAACACCAGTCGTTCTTCACAAGCAAGCACTAGAACAACTCGACGAAAAGCACTACACGGTCATTGTACTCATCATTATGAACAAGTTATACTATGGGACGAAACCGCGAAAAAAAATAAGCTGTTCCCTAAAATTACGTTCGCATAACTTGTCAAAATGTATGGGAATCGTCCGGAAACACGGTGTACAGACACCGACCGATTGTAAAAAAATCCCTCCGGCAAGCCGCAGGAGGAGTATGAATGAATACTATTCAGGCGATCTCTGAATACCGGGGTTATGCCGGCTATATGGAAATCGGATTATATTACTCCTATTCATAAAAAGGAACTGAGAAACTGCGTGGACAACTACAGGCCGATATCCAAGTTATGCGTTTTTGCTAAAATATTGGAAAAAATTGTGTACAGGCAAGTTTACTCTGCTCTCAGACTCAGTTTCAGCGAACACCAGCATGGATTCTTGGGTGGTCGGTCAACTACCACAAACCTCGTTCTCTGTAGTGACTTCTTGTCAGAGGCTATGTCTAATCGTTCCCAAATCGATGTCATTTATACGGACTATGCCAAATGTTTCGGCAGAATTGATTACGAAGTTCTCATGCGGAAACTTCTATCAATGGGCATTAGGGGTAATCTTTTCCGTTGGTTTAAGTCATATGTGGAGGACAGGTGTCAGACTGTTGTGCTGAATGGGTACTCATCAAGGTCAATGCGTATTCCATCTGGAGTTCCCCAAGGTTCTTTATTGGGGCCGCTCTTATTCAATTTATTCGTCAATGATTCTTGCTTCCTTCACTCTAAAATTCTTCTATACGCAACATGATATGAAAATGATGTCTAAGATATCCTCGTTGTCAGATGCTCTATCATTGCAGGAGGACCTAGATAGGTTTCAGTACTACTGCATGACTAACAAGCTCCATTTAAATGTTTCCAAGTGTTACGTGTGCTCCTTCACTAGGAAGCCCGTACCTATCATATTTGACTATGAACTTTTAGACAGATCCCTTTGCTAGGGTTAGCACAGTCAAAGACCTGGGTGTAGTATTTGATTCAAAATTATTATTTGATCAACACGTGGAACAAGTAATTTCTTTTTTGATAATGTTAATTAATTGAATGCAATCCGCGCTTTTCAACCGACTTCCAAAACGAAAGACGAATTGATAACCTCCTCTAGGTTATCAATTCGTCTGTATGTTTTTTTTTTTTTTTTGTGTGTTTGTTACCTCAGAACTTTCGACTGGGTGAACTGATTTGAATGATTCTCGCTCTGTAAATACGTTCCCTTCGTGCGAGCCGCTGACACCGCTGATCCATCGGCGCACGAGCGCGTCGATGTAAAATTATCTTGTTGTACATACATAGAGATACTTATATTTTGTAGATTATGGAGTCTGAGAGCTTATGGCTGTGCGAGCTGTGATGTGATGTGATGTGAGGGATATTTAATGTTTATGTGTGCGTGTGTCGCTCTGCTTCTTGTTCGAGAGCAAGCAGACCTTCGACTAGTACTTATATCAAACTTACATTTTACGAGTAGGGACTAAAGAGTAACAAAACGTGATAGCTATGCATAGAAGTAAGCATCGATCTATTTATTTAGTAGGAAATGAAGTACAAGTTAGGATACTATCATTACTTTATCGTTAAGGGTTAAGAAGCAAGCTTTAAGGCTGATTTTATAGTCACGCGTTTCAGCAGCGCCGTCGGAGCGCGCGCGCTCGGATATGTATTGGGGTAGTAGTAGCGTTTCAAATTCGCGCGCTTGAGCAGCGCCGTTCGGTGAACGCGTCCTATTCGCGCGGCGCTGTCGAAGCGCGCGCCGCTCATGCGCTTCTACGGCCATTGTGCGTTTCAGTGTGACGCCGTTGAGACGCGCCGTTAGGTACTGTTGTGTACAAAAAATAAAACCGACTTCAAAAAAAACAAAAAGGTTAAAAATAACTTTAGCTTCTGAAGTCGGTGACCTTTGTTTGATTGCTTTAGTTTTTTTGTCACCGACTTCAGAAGCTAAAGTTATTTTTAACCTTTTTGTTTTTTTTGAAGTCGGTTTTATTTTTTGCAAAAAAGTTTTTATTTTTCACTTTTTAGTGTTTCACATGTGCTTGATATATGGAAAGTGCATACCGTTACAATTAAAACAAGCCCAAACACGACTAGGATACATTGTCTCATTATGGAGTTCCATGACTCTTGGCTTCATCATCAGATCTGATGGTAGAATGGTTCTTATCAAACGCAAATGCTTCATTTGTTGTAGAAAATACCAAAATCGCAACACGTTTTCATATAAAATTTGAAGAGTTCCCTCGATTTCGCCAAGATTTCATCATCAGATCCAGACTTGGCGATTACGGGACCATTTGGGAAGAATACCCTTTCCAACAAAAAAAGAATTTTCCAAATCGGTTGGCAAGCGACGGAGTTATGCCCGAACAAACATAAAAAAAAAAAAAAAAAAAAAAAAAAATAGAAACATCCGAATTGAGAACCTCCTCCTTTTTTAGAAGTCGGTTAAAAATGAATCACATCGATACAGGACGAGTAATTGAGGAAGTGCTATTTAGAAGAAGTTTATGGGACCCGGCCGATGAATTTTATAAGAATAATTTTATAATCTTTCCATAAAAAGTAAATAGCCAGTACTTTAACCGCATTGCCGTTCATTTTGTATATTTGTACACGACTGTCTCACAGCAGCGAAACGCGCCTTACTAATGTCGTTTTATAGTGCATCGCTGTTCAAACGCGCGCTGTTCAACAGCGCGCTGCCCAACGGCGCGTCTAGCGGCGTGACTATAAAACCAGCCTAACTGGCCTACGGAGCAGAGGCGCGCGTGGTCCTGCAGCGCTGCAGCGCTGCCGAGCCAGCACTCGTTGCGGACGGCCGCAGCGCTGCAGCGCTGCCGAGCCAGCACTCGTTGCGGACGGCCGCAGCGCTGCAGCGCTGCCGAGCCAGCACTCGTTGCGGACGGCCGCAGCGCTGCAGCACTGCCGAGCCAGTACTCGTTGCGGACGGCCGCAGCGCTGCAGCGCTGCCGAGCCAGCACTCGTTGCGGACGGCCGCAGCGCTGCAGCGCTTCCGAGCCGGCGCCCGCAGCTGCTCCTCGGTTCGTGTAGAAATTTATCCATTATTTTGTGATCCTCTACTAATATGTTAAGTAATAAATATATTTTGGAGATAATAAAATAAATTATAAATATTATGTCATTATAATATGGAAGTTTATCTAAAGATTGTGATTTACTATGTATGAATGTGATGGTTGTTGTGCCGCGAAAGATTTAAAGAATTTATTCAGTCACCGTTCTAAGAACAAATTCAATAAACTCTTTAAGAGTAAATAGACACTTGTGGTTTTATTTACGCCAAACGTCCCATAAAGTTTACTGGGAGCTGCTGCATGCTGCCACCAATGTATTTGGTGCACACGTTTTAATCTCAAGCCAAGAAGAAGAACCATTCGGAGCCACTTTTGACTACTTCATAAACACCTAGCGGCGTTAGAGTATGGCGCGTTAGAGCGCCACGCGCCCCCCATTGCTCCTCATACACAGATTGTTTTCAGCTTGGTCTTCAATGGAAAATTCTAACCGATCTCTATTTTCAAGTAACAGTTTTTACGGAATGCATATAATTATTATGATAGTATACGGGGTGGAAGGATACCACGTGGCGCAGCACGGATATGTTTCATCAAATATGGTCTTATTTTTTGGGGGAATTCACCTGGCAGAAGGGCATTATATGGCATGGGACAAGCCCGCCACACACGCCCAAACCACTGTAACTCCTGAAAGCCAGAATCAACAGTGGCGACCACCAGAAAAGCGCCGAGACAATGAAGCTCGACGAAGTCCCAGAGAATGAATTTAACTGTCTTGGATCCCGCAACGAAATTAATCAGAAAGTATAGCGGAGGAGTAGGAAAGAACTGTAATTTCCACTTCCCTCCATATCATCAGGAGACAGAACGAAACAAGGCCAATAGGCACAAAGGGACGTTTACAACTGGGATAGGCCCAGTTGCCTAGCACCACGGATAAATATATTAACGTTAATGGGTCCTAAGTAGAGAGCTGTTATATTTGATTCCAATAATAGGTATGGCAAAAACGCTTGAACGCACGGAAATTTGCTCTAGTTGCCACAAGGTCCGTATAGTAAATAACTCCGGATGTAACCTGTACACTATCCAACATAATATTGCGTTCATTTTGCCAAAGACTACACTCCCACAAAATGTGATGAGCAGATTGTTCATATTCGCAGTCAGATGTTGAACATTGACAAAAAGGCGAGTCAACAAGCTTGAAGGAAAATAATTTACTCTTAAAGTTGCCACGGCCCGTGAGAAATTGGGCAACACAGTGATCAACCTCCAGTCATGTCCTGTCCAGCCGCTCACGAACGGATGGAAAGAACTGGTGGAGGTGTCTGCCCTTGATGGAATTGTCCCACCTACATTGCCATTCAGATAAAAGTTCCTCCCAGACGTCGGTCTGTGGTTTGAATAATCTAGAAATCTTAGCACGATCACGTATGGTTAAAAAGTCTGCGTCCGTGGTCTCACGCGCGTTATAGTACATTGCAGCCCGCCGCTGCACCTCAAGATCGACTGGAAGTACACCCGCAAGCACCGGAAGAGCTTCGGTACTAACCGTCCTATACGCTTTGCATAAGAATATCGACGCCAAACGCTGGCTTTGAAGCAATTTACGTCGCACCGCTCCTATGGTGGCCCTATCGGCCCAAACAGGTGCCCCGTAGCACATACAACCCAAGTAAGTAGCCACGTAGATGGTCTTTAAAGTTAAAAATGACAATCCCCACGTAGATTTGGATATCCTTGTTAAGGAATGAAAGTTCTTTTTAGCTTTTTCACCGACAGTTTTTATGTGATCTACGAATGAAAAATTCCTCTCTAAGACCAGTCTAAGGTAGCACACGGACTGCTTTCTTTTCACGGGAACGTTATTAAATTTAATACTCGGCCACGATTTAAGATCACCTTTTAAAATTAGTTGAAAAGTTTTATGCGGTGCAAAGGCCAGACGGTTTCGATCGCCCCACTGAGATATTAATCGTAGGCAAGTGTCAGCTAAATTCTCGAGTCCAGCCCGGGTACTTGACTGAATGAGCAGCAGGCCGTCGTCCGCGTAACCGGTTAATGAACAGCCCGGTGGAAGTGGTATCGCGAGGAAATCATCAAAACCTATATTCCATACATACGGAGAGATTACCGAGCCCTGTGGACATCCCATGGTAAGGGACTTTGACATAGAATGATGTCCGAGTTTTAGTTGCGCGGTACCATTTAAAAAGAATGAATGAACAAGATTATATATGTTTTTCTAGCAGCCACGATTTTTCATTTTAAGTAGTAGCATCGCACAGACTGGTATTTGGTCCTAAAAGTTGGCCAAAATTACTTTTTTTATATTAGTTCTACTCCCTTTAAGCCATTGTTTTCAAAAATTGGTATAACCGCTCCAAATAATAACAAAAAAAACAAAGTGCTAGTACCATCCCTCACGTGGTGGGTTCAATCGGAAGTTACCGTTCGCCTACAGTGTCCGTGTGATTGTTCGATGCGCACAAATTTCACTGTTTTGAAATATTTGTTATCTTGTGATTTAACGATTTTGTGTTACTTTTCACTGTTAATTATGCACAACCAGGTATGTACTTTATTTGGCACTTAATTTTAACAACTAATCTGTAACCTTTCTTGATTTATGTCCTTGAAATGTAAGCACCAAAAAACTGCTTTAAAAAACACATTTTGGAAGATCAAAGGGGGTTTTAATGTGTTTCTCACCATTTCTAAGCCAAAATTCTAATTGTTAGTTATAGAGTAGACTTTATAGGATATAATTTAGCACAAAACAGCCACCCCAATGCACCCCCCTATTTTTGGTGATTTTTTTCCGTAAGCACTTTCGAAACTCTGTAAATTAATTTTTACTTATATTTTGTGTATTTTTGTTAAAGGCTCTTCTGAAATGAGGGTTTTGACTCGAAATGATTTATTTAATATTTTGGAATGCTCTCATTGCTCAACATTTATCAAAAAGTTGCAATTTATGGAGTGGGAACTAATCAATCAATATGCAGAAAATCACCAAAATATTGATGATGTAAAGCAAAAACTGTCGATTATCATAATAATTTAGAGAAGGCCAAGGCTTTTCAAGGTGTTCCAAAACATGGAATTCGGCTAATCTTTGTAACATGCTCGAATAAGATTTTTTGAGAGCATTTTACATGTGGCCGGTACATAGATTGCCCGTAAAATGGAATGTACGCCTTACTGCCGAAGAAAAGCAAGCAGTGGAAAATAAAAAAAAGAAATCCAAGATAAGTTCCGAGAGCAACCTGGTCTATTGGTGGATAAGCCAAAAGCCAACTTTGGTAATACCAATGACGGAAACACCAGTAGACGGTTTTTGAGAACTTAGAAATATCGGCGGCAATTACTGGGATAGATCTAAATTTGATTTATCGATTTGAAGTAATTTTGGACACATTGTGCTATGGTTTTAAAATAAACGTGGAGGCGTTTGAAAGATATTGCCAAGAAACGGCTAAGTTATACGTTTCCTTGTATAACTTTTATCCAATTTCTCCAACATTACATAACGTATTGTGTCATGGGGACGAAGTGGTAGCGGAAGCCATTCTTCCCATTGGACAATTGTCCGAAGAAGCAACAGAAGCACGCAACAAATACATTAGAATGTTCGGGCTCAACTACGCTCGGAAGTTTTCCCGGGTAGCTTGCAAAGTTGCAACGCTGATGCTCAAAACAGGCTCCTCTTAACATCTGACCCTGTTCTGATGGGCATGAGAAAGAGGAAGAGTAAAACAAAACTCTCACTTTCGGACGACGTTCTAAATTTGTTACTAGAAATCGAAAATTTTAATGAAAATTTTGAAGATGACGACGAAAATGACGAGTAAATGCTTGTATATATTACGTATGCCTTTTTTTAACCTTTTCCAAGCTAAAAATTAAATAAAACAATGTTAGAGAGCCATTAAGGATATAAAATATTTTTGGCCAACTTTTAGTAACAAATACCAGTCTGTGCATCGGCCACCAAGCGTTATCAAAAGCCCCGGAAATATCTAAAAAGATTCCAATCACGTACTTGTGTTCAGAGTTATTAACAATTTTTCTAACAGAAAGTTAATAACCCATCATAACTATTTATGTGATTGTGTAATATTTTTTCGGTGTTGGAAGATGGAAAAAAAAGTCGTGCTGACAGATAACAAAGTGCTGCGTCAACAGTAGATTTACCCACAGTGAATCCGAATTGGTTGTTATGAAACTTTGGTCCGTCCGGTAGCAAACGCGGAACGATAAGGCGCTCCAGGAGTTTTCCCAAATTTGGTAGTAGGGTTAAGGGCCTGTACGACTTAGGGTCGTCCGGTGGATAACTACCACTTTTTGGAATTATTCGTATAAAGCCACGTCGCCATACGCGAGGAAAAACGCCTTCCGCAATACATCGGTTGAAAATAGATAGAATGGCGTCGCCCGCTGTTTTACACGCTTCTATTATCATCCGATTAGATATTTTATCTTCACCTGCTGATTTTTTAAGAGACAGTTTCCTGACAAATTAATTCGTCAATGGATGGAAGGTCTGACGCTGGTGATTCGTTATATGGCATACAAAGCACAGACAGTTGTAAGCCACATTTCACTACTTACATTTCCGTGTCTTTATAATTTATACTCTAGCTGACCCAAGCAACTTCGTCTGCGTCACATAAGAGAGAAAACCTAAATTTTAATTCGAACCAGTAGTTCCTGAGATTAGCGCGTTTAAACAAACAAACTTTTAATTTTTATAATATTACTAGCTGTTGCCCGCGACTTCGTTCGCGTGAAAATATTGATGGGTCATGTGTGAGACTGCATCGTTGTTCGAGTTGTCGCAAGCGCTACTGAGCATGAGGTCCTGGGTTCGATTTGCGGGACGGGCAAAGTGTTATTGTATTATTTGTGCCCGGTTGATGGGATTAAGCTAAATGTGCGAAATGTGGGTGTAGGATTAGATACATCTCTACCTAACAGTGGCGCAAGGGTGAAAATAGTGTCAGGGGAAGCCATAGAAAAAAAAAGGACTGTTTTTTTTGCTTCTGTTAACTTTTTCCCCCGTGTTAATTTTGACCTCATTTTCACTATCAGCGCCAAAAACCACGGAAACGACACCCATGATTCCAAAACCGATTCCAAAAACTTTCGTCGGCGCCATTTTTGATTTTTATTTTGACTTTATCTTCATTCATCAAAAGTAAGATCAAATCAAATCATTTTATTTGTGTAACATAGGTAGTAGATACAGTTCTTAAAGTTCTTAGGGCGATATATTATGCCAAGAGGCGTACAAATATGGTAGCATGCGAATTGTGACAAGAAAGAAAAAGGATATATTTATCATACAAAAAATAAATCACTATGTCAAAAAAAGAAATCAGAAATGCAGAAGAGAAAAAAAAACAGAAATCTACAAAATAAAAAAATCTAGTTGGTATCAAATGCGATATCGACAATTACTCATTCTATCTCGTTCTACTATACATAATTTATTTATTTTATTTATTTATTTAAACAACACATACAACTATTATTACAGGTTTAGGTACCTAATACAATAGAGCAGTTATATTTAAAGTTAAATTATTTATTAAAGTTAATTAATAAATTTGACAAACTAAAGTAATTGCGCAAAATGCAGCCCGTGTGAATTCGCTCAGTGTACAATTGAAGCAATCAATCTGTTGTGACACCATATTGAGTGCACGCAGCGCGCGCGTCAGCGGCGCGTGCTGCAGCAAGTTGGTGCGAGCGGGCGGCACCCACAGGAGCGGCGGCTGCCATACTTTCTTTTTCTGCTCCTGCCGTAAGTCCATAATCGTCACGTGTGCTATTAACTTGTGTACAGCCTATACTATTAACTTGCACTGCTGCAAAAGGTCTCTCCTGCTGCTGTTATTCGTGAACGAATGAACAACTACAATGCAAAACTTCATCCCCCCTTTTACCCTTTGATATCTACTTTTTGGTGACTCTAAAAATAAAAACTTTAATTAAAAACAAAATGTTGCTCTTTTTTCACCCCTTAAGGGTTGAAATTCTAATAAAGCCGTTGCGTCAGATTCCAATCATAAGCCCAGATAACAAATTTTGTACATTTTACGTCGAAAATTAAGGATTTTTCACATACAATTTCATCCCCTTTATAAGCCTTCGGGGTGGAGTTATCAAAAACGCTGAAACACGCATAAATTAATTTTCAATCGTCAGCTTAAACACAAAATTAGAAGATCCTAACTTTAAAACTGACGGACTTTCATATAAGCTTCCATCCCCTATTTTATCCCCTTGGGGGTAGAATTGATCAAAATCCTTTCTTAGCGGATGCCTACGTCATAACATCTACCTGCATGCCAAATTTCAGCCCGATCCGTCCAGTGGTTCGGGCTGTGCGTTGATAGATCACTATGTCAGTCAGTCAGTCACCTTTGAATTATATATATTTAGAAGAAGAAGATTTCGGTGAGTAATTCTGCGTAATCATCACTACAAGGAAAGGAATCAATCAGCTTAACTTTCCACTCAGACCACGAAAATGACATTGATGGCAAGGCCTGGTACCATGTACGAGCAACACCCGCAAGTCTGGGCAGTGCATAGTGGATAACCTGATCATCGCCCCAACGGTACATTCGTCGACCTTATTAACCCATTTGGACCCAAATACAAACTAGCAGCAAAATTCAGAAAAAAACTTTATTGACGTAATTATTGGAGGCTAGTAAGACATTTTACGAAGAAAAAACAAACTAAAAAAACTTCCTTATGTATTAAAAAACACCGTCCTCAAATGGGGCCAATGGGCTCATGTGTTGTATTTTTCAATACAATAAAAAATTCGATGCACAATGTTTTCATCCATTTTTTACATTGCCAACGTGCTTTCATGTGACATTCGTTGCATCGTAGCTGGCTTGGCAGTTTCTGGGGAAAGTGTCCAACAAACAAACAACAACAAACTCATACTTGGCACCACTAAAGAAGGTTTACGACGCCTTCCATCGGGTCTTTCAGTGCCTACACTCATCAAATAAAACCGGGTGATACTTCGACGAAACTGGGGCTAGTCTAGTTTCTCTTCAGTGGTCAAGACATGCAGCCAAGCAGTAGCTACTGATAATTTGAGGTCATCACCAGCGACACGAAAATCATGTTTGTTGTATGCGGCATATAACTTTGTATTCATAACGATCATGTCAAAGACCTCCACATCAAATAACTTTTAAATGTTGACTGGAGTTTGGTCTTTAGGCTGGTTTATAAAGTTTTCCCTTCGCTTTTGAACCCGATGAAAGCATGTCAACATAGGAACCGTCACAATTACGCCAACAAGGTTCCTGGGTTTCAACTTTGCGTTTTTATAACGGATCACCATCACTGCTATCCCATTCATCGTCGTTCCTGGACTCGAACACTTCAACTCTACTTGAGATATCACGCGGAAGATTTTTTTCGTAGACATCATCTTCATCGCCGTCTTCTTCATCCGTGCACACTTGGGTCTGGAGGGATGGCCACTTTGTCGTAACTCACATAAGGATTATCCTCTTTATTCAAAATTATTTCGAGAGCTTCCTCGAGTCCTCTATATTCATTTGCAACATCAAATAATGGATTATTCATTGTTCACGTCGAAACTAAATCTGCGAATAAGAAATAAAAAATGTTAGCAATCAGCCCATTGGCCCCATTCGGGGACACCATACAAAAACATCTGCCAATCCAGCAAAATCTTGGAAAATACTTGACATAATTGATTTTATTACTAGTCGAAACTATCGCCTAACGAAAAATCAAGAAATAAGGAAAAATAACATTGTGAATATTGAAAAAATATGACTTACCTTTGGTCCAACACCTATTTGTTCCATGAAGTAAATAAACTCACTTATTTTATCCAATCAATCCGATAAATCACAATACTATTAATTTGTTTTACAAAGCCACACTCTTTGGCATTACAAATTCGCCTGCTAACAAAACATAGCTAGACTAAGTTTTAAAATGTGGGTACATAAAGAAATGGCCCCAAATGGGGACAGCGGGCTCAAATGGGTTAAGCCACATGTGGACCGTCTGACCCTTGACCATGGGGTCGAATTCCGGAATAACATTACCTAGCATGGGAAATTTATTGCCTTCTGGCTTCGTATTCGACAAAGATTTAATTAACTCGTTCAAAAATAGCTGAGTCTCACTGTTAGCAAATATAGATTCTTTACCTGAAAATTTCCGCGTGGTTCATCACTTACTGGGGTGTTTGATGAACAACTTCGGTCAGAACGCCGTCCACGGCGTCCGGTATGCCGATGTCGCTGCTTACTCCGCTTACTCGCCCGGCTCCGACGCGAGCGATGCTCATTTTCGCAGCTACGTTTCCGACTTCGTTGACGCCGCCCATCAGTCGGTCGACTCCTCTCGTCCTGGTCACTCGAATCGCTAGATTTACTTCCATGCCGCCTGCGACGTTTCTTCTTACTCAGACGCTTCTCGCTGGCTTCATTATCACGGCGACGCTTATGTTCCATGCTCACAACGGGTGGAGTAAAACGAGACCGGCTCCTCTGCGATTGGTTACTGTCACGGTCCATATTATTAATATTTCCAAAACTTGTGGGTGTGTTGTATTTATCCCACTTCTGAATTGTAGGAACTCAACCTCAATCCTAAAATAAAACAACGATCGATTAGATATTCGTCGATGTAATTCGTACAGCAAATATCAACGCTCTGTTCGACGGTTCAATTTCAAGTGACGCGCCAAACGTGCAAAAGTGATTTTGTTGTGCATATTTGTGCCCTTTCAACTAGTATTCTGCTTTTTGCCTTTTATTTTGTTTGCCTAAGTTAAATTTTGAACGAATATTCTTAATTATTTAGTTTTTTTTTGTAAAATATCTAAAGTATATATTAACTAAATATTATAGGATATTATGTATCTATGTTATTTGTAGGTAATTATAGGGTACGTATCATAATCCCGAATTTTAAAAGACCGAATTTTAAAATACCTATGGACGAAATCCCGAAAATTGAAACCCCGAATGGTTGTTTGGTCGAAAGTTTAAAATCCCGAAAGTTCATTAGACCGAAAGTTTGAAATCCCGAAGTTCAAAATCCCGAAGTTTAAAATCCCGTAGTTCAAAATCCCGTAGTTCAAAATCCCGAAAGTACATTTGTCCGACAGTTTAAAATACCGAAGTTCAAAATCCCGAAAGTTTAAAATCCCGAAGTTCAAAATCCCGTAGTTCAGAATCCCGAAATAGTTACCGTTTCCGAGAAAAACGATTTGCAAACATGCAGCATACAGCAAGCATGCAGCAAGCATGCAGCAAGCATGCAGCAAGCATGTAGCAAGCATGCAGCAAGCATGCCGCAAGCATGCAACAAGCCTGAAGCAAGCATGCAGCAAGCATGCAACCAGCAAG
Source organism: Xestia c-nigrum (assembly GCA_916618015.1). Taxonomy (NCBI): domain Eukaryota; kingdom Metazoa; phylum Arthropoda; class Insecta; order Lepidoptera; family Noctuidae; genus Xestia; species Xestia c-nigrum. The sequence continues at coordinate 26,736,982 of OU745249.1, forward strand.
CATGCAGTATGCAATCATGGAGCATGCAGCAGGCATGGTTTCTGTCACGGCTCCGACGCTGCGGGGCTCCGGCGGTCACACGCGACCTTATCGTCGCAGAGGGTTTTAACGCTCACCACCGCAGCTTCGGCTTGCTGGCCGGCTGAAGCCGGCCAGCCTCAGCCGCGGCGGCAAGTGTTAAAGCCACCTGCTCCTCAGCTCGCGGCCCGCCAGCCCCTCCGCGCCTACGCGGGCTTAAATTACACTCTCGGGGTAGGGCAGAAAAGACTACGTGGAGTCGGTTCTGCAGCGATTCATTTCTGTCACAAAATTTGTGCTTATAGGAAACCATAATTATTTCTTTATTTCTTTTTTTTTGGAATTCCACAATTAATATCTTTGTTCCAAACGTTGTTTTATGACATAAAACGATAAATAATGAATTGTTTGTCAAATAATACGTTACTAAGTAAAAGTTTTCGTCCATTCGGAATTTCGTCCATTCGGGATTTCATCCATCGGTATTTCGTTAATTCGGGATTTCGTCCATTCGGGATTTCATCCATCGGTATTACAACCATCGGTATTTCGGTCTTTCGGGATTTCGTCCATTTGGTATTTCGTCCATTAGGGATTTCGTCCTTTCGGGCATTTGAACATCGGTATTTTGTGTTTCGATATAACGACTATCGGCATTTAAAACTTTCGGTATTTTGAATTTCGATGTTTTGGACGTCGGTATTTCAATCGTAGGTATTATGAACTTTCGGGATTATGATACGTACCCTAATTATAAGGCCAAAAGAAAATGTAATTAAAATACAAACGAAAAGTACTGAAAAAATACTAAAACTAATGCAGAATTCGTCACCCAGTCTGACACAACTTGACGATTCCACTAGAGTTGACTTACGGTCCAGAATAATTCCAGCCGCTTTCATAAGAAAGTGACTCCAATTATCATTCTCCATGAAGCCAACCGTAGTGGTTCGCTCAATGCGTCTGCTATCTGGTTGTGTCAAACCGGTCGTCGCTATATACGTGGAAGTGGGCGCATCGACAACTTTAGCAATATGCTATTGATGCTCTAGCTAATGCGTCCCACTTACTTACTTACTTACTTACTTACTTACTTACTACGTATTGGGCATAAATCACTGAACGCATTGTGCGAGTGTTCCCCCAGTTTGGCTCTGGTGCAGTTTATGGACACCACTGCTTCGACCCTGTGCTTGTCTGGGCAGTCCACTGTGAGGTGTGGACCGCCACAGTGGCTGCACAGGTCGGCCGTCTCTGTACACGTGGCGAGGTGTCCGTAGGTAGGTAGGTAGGTAGGTAGGTAGGTAGGTAGGTAGGTAGGTAGGTAGGTAGGTAGGTAGGTAGGTAGGTAGGTAGGTAGGTAGGTAGGTAGGTAGGTAGGTAGGTAGGTAGGTAGGTAGGTAGGTAGGTAGGTAGGTAGGTAGGTAGGTAGGTAGGTAGGTAGGTAGGTAGGTAGGTAGGTAGGTAGGTAGGTAGGTAGGTAGGTAGGTAGGTAGGTAGGTAGGTAGGTAGGTAGGTAGGTAGGTAGGTAGGTAGGTAGGTAGGTAGGTAGGTAGGTAGGTAGGTAGGTAGGTAGGTAGGTAGGTAGGTAGGTAGGTAGGTAGGTAGGTAGGTAGGTAGGTAGGTAGGTAGGTAGGTAGGTAGGTAGGTAGGTAGGTAGGTAGGTAGGTAGGTAGGTAGGTAGGTAGGTAGGTAGGTAGGTAGGTAGGTAGGTAGGTAGGTAGGTAGGTAGGTAGGTAGGTAGGTAGGTAGGTAGGTAGGTAGGTAGGTAGGTAGGTAGGTAGGTAGGTAGGTAGGTAGGTAGGTAGGTAGGTAGGTAGGTAGGTAGGTAGGTAGGTAGGTAGGTAGGTAGGTAGGTAGGTAGGTAGGTAGGTAGGTAGGTAGGTAGGTAGGTAGGTAGGTAGGTAGGTAGGTAGGTAGGTAGGTAGGTAGGTAGGTAGGTAGGTAGGTAGGTAGGTAGGTAGGTAGGTAGGTAGGTAGGTAGGTAGGTAGGTAGGTAGGTAGGTAGGTAGGTAGGTAGGTAGGTAGGTAGGTAGGTAGGTAGGTAGGTAGGTAGGTAGGTAGGTAGGTAGGTAGGTAGGTAGGTAGGTAGGTAGGTAGGTAGGTAGGTAGGTAGGTAGGTAGGTAGGTAGGTAGGTAGGTAGGTAGGTAGGTAGGTAGGTAGGTAGGTAGGTAGGTAGGTAGGTAGGTAGGTAGGTAGGTAGGTAGGTAGGTAGGTAGGTAGGTAGGTAGGTAGGTAGGTAGGTAGGTAGGTAGGTAGGTAGGTAGGTAGGTAGGTAGGTAGGTAGGTAGGTAGGTAGGTAGGTAGGTAGGTAGGTAGGTAGGTAGGTAGGTAGGTAGGTAGGTAGGTAGGTAGGTAGGTAGGTAGGTAGGTAGGTAGGTAGGTAGGTAGGTAGGTAGGTAGGTAGGTAGGTAGGTAGGTAGGTAGGTTAGGTTTTTTTTTTTTTTTTTTTTTTTTTTTTTTTGTTTGGGCAGGAGTGGGAAATCCCCGCGGACACCTCGACTATCCCACAGGAATTTCTCTTGTGAGACAGTCGAGGTAGTGCCGGACTCGAACCGGCTAAAAACCACTCCTGCCTAGCCAGTGTCCCTCTGACATGAGGATCAGAGCCCTTATGTTCTGACTTTTTGGCTTTTGTGCTAATGGAATGCCGAAGAGAGAAGTCCATATTAGTACGCTACATTTTGCCCGTATACTTTTACTTTATATATCACGCTATTTACTAAGGAATTACTGTTTTTACATTTGTACTTTTATTTATTACTTACACTAACACAAACTTAACACGAACTATTTAACTTTTGCGTTACATTTTACTCTTTGCTTGATTTTAGTTGGTTTTCATTTTTCATTGTTATTTTATATTAATACCTATTTTATATATATCTAATATCTAAACTATATATTTACTATATATTTAAATATTATATATTATTATTGTTCTAACTTACAATTTTTATTCATACTGCTATCTCGAAATTTTATTAACTTAGCAAAATAGAGCTCCCAGGTTTTTGTTACCATTTTGACACTTCCCGATGGTTGCGCTACGGATGAATAGATTTCCTGAATAACTTGAGCCAGTTTCCCAGGAAAGCGACTCAAGTTACCTTTCATTCGTTTCCTCTCTGGCTGTGTCAAAATGGTAATGCTATCTGCGTACTTTGAAGTGGGCGCACCCGGAACTTTAGCAATAAGCTATTGCTTCTCTCGCGAATGCGTCCCACTTCTTCCGTATCGGACAGTCGCTGCTAAAAGCATTGTGCCTGTGCTCCCCCAGTTTGGCCCTGGTGCAGTTCACGCACGCCATTGCCTCGCCGATGTGCTTTTCTGGGCAGTCCACCCTAACGTGTGGGCCGCCGCAGTGGCTGCATAGGTCGGCCGGCTCCGTGCAAAGACGCTTGCCGTGACCATATGCTAGGCAGCGCGTGCACTGCACCAGAGGCGTCTGGTCTTCGACGCGCACTCGCTGGAGGTCAATCCGAAGCTTGCCTCCTTCGAGTGCCCGCCTCCAGATCGTGGGGGATACACTCAACACAATGCTGTTAGCATGCGGATTACGTGTCTTTTTGCGGTACCTTATGGACATTCTTTGGTCCTCGTCGCTGAGTTCGTGAAAAATTTCCCGGTTCTGGTTCCTAAGGGCTTTTAACACGTCGTCGTCACTGTGTACTGACAAGACGTCCTTAAGGACCAGAAGCGGGTCCCTATTCGCCACTTCCTCAACAACGAGGTTCTCTCCGGCCGTCCTGAGTCGTTTCTTAAGCCTCGACCTCTCCTCCTTTGTCTCGCACCCCATTATAATTTTTTGGTCTTTTGCCTTCCGCACCTTTTCCACTCGCACCCAGCCTTCCTTCGCGTCGACCGCCCTCCTGACCCTCTCCAGAATCTCGTCCCCCGTGTCCATCTCCTGTGTTGAGGAGACAACTACGGAATGCAGCGTGGATCGCTCCAGGGCCTGTGCCCTGGTGTGGCTCGTAGTCACGGCTGCAACGTTAGCGTAAGTTGTCTCCCCAACACATTCCCTGCTAGCCAGACTGTCTCGCAGTTTGACCAGCTCATCGGAGTTCTCCTTAATTAAGGTTATGTGCTCCTTCATCGTCCTGACGAGCTCAGTCTGGCTAGCAAGAATCTCCGGATTTGACTGGGGACCAGGGTCGGCAGTAGGCGCGGGTTCCGGTATGGCGGCGGGTGCGGCAGGGGCCCTATCACGCTCGGCCTCCTTCACCAGCTCGTAAAGCCTGTTTATGGCTTCGAGCACCGCAGTCTTAATTTCGGCCTTGAGGTTGCGAGAGTTGCCCAAGTTGACCTTAGCCTTGCTCAGGCAAGCTCTCGCCTCCTCAGTGCGACTGCGGTACCTCGCCTCAGGCTTCCCGAGCGGTGCCGAAGCGTCTACAGGAGCCCGGTGCGTCCCCGGAGTCGCAGGGATCCCCTGTGAGGCGGGAGGAGAGTTGTTTCCGAAGGAGATTCTCCTCCTCGCATCAGTAGTAGAAAGTCCCCCCTTCTCAGGTGTTCGCGTCGAGCTCCCGGAGCCAAGCGTCGTCAAGGTAGCGGATGGGGTGCGGATCATATTTGTCTCCAGTGGCATGTAATAAAAAATAAAATAAAAACGAACCCCTGTAAAGTGGGGGCCCGGTCAACAATACCCGCTCGGGAGGAGAGGTTTGTCAGAGGCGCTGGACTTAACTGTGTCCCTGTAAAGGGGGGTACACAGGATAATGTATAAAATAATATAATAAATCAGATAAAAGTAATACAGTATTAAATAATTATAAAAATATGTCAATGTATGTGTGAGACTTAACAGACTCGGTCAAATAAAGTTAAAAACAGAAATTTTCAAGTCAAAAATTTATATACAATAATAGTTTTCGGTGTCAAATAAAATTAAAATGAGGTCAAAATTTCCTATATTACCATTAGAAACCCTATCAGAGCAATCCCAGACGAAATCACAAAAAGAAAATTTTGCCAAAATCCACGTCTACCTTCTTTCTATAGACCAGAGGGCGGGTGGGTGGGCAAAATTTTTTCGAGCTAGGGGCGCGTGCGAGGTGTCCAGAGACGCGTCTCCGCGCGGGCTAGCGAATTATGGAATAAAACTTGTTATGTGCCGAACAAAAATTTTGAGTTTTGGTCAAAAAACCAGTTTTCGAAAGAAAAAATTTGGAATTTCACCCCACAACCTGGAGACCGGGACACGGAACGCGGACCAGAATTCAATGAAGAAGGGTGAGCACTATTGCAAATATAATCTAAATTAAAATGTGAAGGAAAATTTTGAAAAACAATTAATTTTAAGGAATTTCTCCGAAAATAAGGGATGGAGTCCAGACGCGCGTGTAAAGTGCGCGCGATATGGTCAGAACACAGGCGGACGCCTAGTTTGGTCTAAAAAAGCCGAAAACAGCTTCAAAATCGCACGTCTAGAATAGAAGATATCAACGTTTTCGTTTTTGACTCGTTAGGTAGGTTAGGTTAGGTTAGGTTAGGTTTGGGGGACCACCCCACAGAGCTTGCGTCCACGTCGCGTCCCCTGGAAACGGCCCAGTTCTGACCACCGTAACGGAGTGGCAGACTGGGTACGGCCAAAGTGCTCTGTGCTCTCGTAGCTTCTCTCTTTGCTTTGCGAACTACGATTGTTGTTGGATATGTCAAAACTCACGCGTAGCGCCTCCGGGCGAATTTTAAAAACCAAAGGCCCTTCTCAGGGCCAACCCAAAGGCCCTTCTCAGGGCCAACCCAAAGGCCCTTCTCAGGGCCAACCCAAAGCCAAAGGCCCTTCTCAGGGCCAACCAAAAGGCCCTTCTCAGGGCCACTCCGACGCTCCGGCGTCTGAAGCTAGCCGCGCGCCTTCTGCGGCCGGCTTTCTTGCGGACGAGTCGTCCGATAACGACTCACTATTCGGTGTGTCGGACGCGAGCGGCTCTCGGTCGCGGAAGCGTGTCCATCTGAGTGGTGGATCCGAGGGTTCCCAAGCCTCTGGGTCGAAGGCAAAAAAGCCGACGACCGTGGCCGCGGATACCCATAACGTTGGGCTGGCGGACGCCCAACGCCAGCTGGACCTTTCCCGGCGAGCGCAGCTCCAGCAAGAGCTAGAGGAGAAGGTTGCCGCCAAGGAGAAGCGGGCGCACGTCGCCCGGGCCAAGTCCGGGTACGGTGCGTCCCGCGTCCTGTACGCGGACCACTCTCTCGCCGAGCTGGAGAGAATGGCGGAGGAGGACGAGGAGGAGATTGTGGAGGTCGCCTCTAAGTCCTCCAACCTAAAGGGGACCTTTCAAAAGGCCCTCAAGAGCCGGGCCGCGAGCTTGCGCGGTGTCGTGACGGAGCTGGTCCGTCGCAAAACCACCGACGAGACGCGGCAACTGCAGGCGAAGGTGGATCGCCTGCAGTCGGAGGTCAGCCAGCTTCATAGAAAGCTGGCTGAAGCCACGGCCCAGCCGCAACAGGCCCGGACGAGCCCTGCGGCAGAAGGCCCATCCTCCAACCTTGAGGATATCATCCGCAAGGTTGTGATGGAGGAGAGGGCCTTCACAAGGGCCTGCTTGGCGGGCATCGAGGACCGGCTCTTGCCGGAAAAACGCCTCCGACCACCGCTTGCGGCGGAGAAGAGGCAGCCGAGTGAGCCGGGGCCGTCCTCCTCCCAGGTGGAAGACACCCAACTCCCTGCCACCACCCCGTCCAACGAGTGGACGCAAGTGGTCCGCAAGGGAAAGGGCAGGGGAAAGAAGTCGGCGAAGGCCGTACCTGCCGTCCCCGCCACCACCGCTCCCAGTCGGTCGCAGATGACCGACAAGGGAAAGGAAAAGGGGAAGGGGAGAGGGAGGAAAAAGCTGGTGCCCCCAAAAACCGCGGCCGTCGTGGTGACACTCACCGCGGAGGCTGCGGAGCGAGGGGAGACATACGCGTCCGTATTAGTACGGGCGCGTGCCAATGCCGATCCCACCCAGCTGGGGATCGGCAGCGTATCTTGCCGGCGGACACAAGCCGGGGCTCGAATTTTCGAGTTCCCGGGGGCCGAGGGGAGTGCCCACGCGGACCTCTTTGCAGCAAAGCTGCAGGAGGTCATCGCAGACTCTGCCAAGGTGGCCCGACCAGTCAAGTCGGTGGCCATTGAGGTGACGGAGCTCGACGACACCGTCACCAAGGAGGAGGTTGTGGCGGCGGTCGCAGCGATAGGGGGCTGTGGCGCCGCAGCAGTGCAAGGTCGGGACATAAGGCCCGGCCGCTTTGGCATGGGCACCATACGCCTCGAGTGCCCAATCGCCGCTGCAAAAGCCGTCCTTGCCAAGGGACGGCTGATGGTTGGGTTCAGCTCGGGTGCAGTCCGGGCCCTCGAAGACCAGCCTCTGCGGTGTTTCCGGTGCTTCGGCATCGGACACACCCGGCCCCTGTGTCCGTCAACAGTCGACAGGACGGACACATGTTACCGCTGCGGCAAGAACGGCCACAAAGCCGTATCTTGTGAGGCCGCCACGCCACACTGCGCGGTGTGTGCCGCCAGTGGCCGCCTGGCAGGCCACGTCATGAAGGGGAGGAACTGCAATCCTCCTCCTAAGCGTGGCAAGGCGCAGGTGCCGACCAGGCCTGCTGCTACCGCTGGTGCTGCTAACCCCGTCGTACCTGCGGCGGCTGCGGAGGGAGGTGCGATGTCCGACTGATGGATAGGGTCGAACATCGCATCCTCCAGGCGAACGCCAACCACTGCAGGGCAGCCCAGGATCTGCTGATGCAGACCATGGCTGAGTGGTTGGTGGACTTGGCGGTGGTCGCCGAACCTTACTCGGTCCCTGGCCGTTGGCTGGGCGACCGGGACGGCTTGGTGGCGTTGGTGGCGCGGTCTTCCACAGACTCCCCTCCCCTCTCGCTCTTAGAGAGGGGACCGGGATACGTGGCCGCCGCCTGGGGAGACATGGCCCTGGTAGGGGTCTATTTCTCCCCAAACCGCCCTCTCTCGGACTTTGAGGATTTCCTCGAGATCCTCACCGCAGTCAATGGGAGGGCGGCGCCACGCCAGGTTCTGCTGTTGGGCGACCTGAACGCCAAGTCGACGGCCTGGGGCAACCCGACCGCAGGTTGCAACGTCCGGGGACGCGCCGTCGAGTTTTGGGCGGCCTCAAGCGGTGTGTCCCTCCTCAACAGGGGGGCGGTCCAAACGTGTGTGCGGCAACAGGGTGGGTCGGTGGTGGACGTGTCGTTTGCCACCCCCGCGCTGGCCGCCCGCGTCGTCAACTGGCGGGTAGAGATGGTGGAGACGTTGTCGGACCACCGATATGTGCGGTTCGACATCTCCACCCAGCAGGGCGGGAGGGGGATGACCCGCGCCGGGCAATCTCCCTTCCCGCGGTGGGCACTCACCCGCCTGGACCGGGAGGCAGCCAAGGAGGCGGCCTTCCTACAGGACTGGCTGTCGCCCCCTGTCGAGGTCCTGGACGTAGACGCCGCTGCGGTCCAGCTCAGAGGGTCCCTGACCGAGGTGTGCAACTCCAGCATGCCTCGGTCTCGCCGTCCGCCTCCCCGTCGCGCCGTCTATTGGTGGACGGAGGAGCTGGAGGGGCTCCGGGCCACCTGCGTGGCGGCCAGAAGGGCCTACACGCGGAGCCGACGTCGCAGCGCCCAAAACCGAAACCGGGCAGAAGAGGACCGCCTATACGCTTCTTACCGAGAGGCGACGACGGTCCTCAAGTCTGCAATGGGTGCTGCACAGGATTCGGCGAGGGCCGAGATGCTGGAGGGTCTCGACAGGGACCCCTATGGGAGACCATATAAGGCGGCGCGGAACCAGCTCCGCCCCTATGGTCCCCCACTGTCGGAGACCCTCGATCCAGCGTTGCTGGATGGGGTGGTCCGGTCCCTGTTTCCGCGCAGGACCGACTTCACCCCACCAACGATGGATCCCCCGCAAGGGGCGGCTTCGCCGGAGGAGGAGGATGTCCCCGCGGTGACAGTGGCAGAGTTATACGCGGGGGTTCTCAGCCTCCGCGCAAAAAAGACGGCGCCCGGACCAGACGGCGTCCCCGCAAGGGTGCTGGCGATCGCCGCCTCCGGCATGGAGGACAGGTTTCGGGACCTCTTCAGCGCGTGCTTTACGGCTGGGAGGTTCCCGAAACTGTGGAAGGAGGGGCAGCTTTGCCTCCTCCGAAAAGTGGGACGCCCGGTGGACTCCCCCTCGGCATACCGGCCCGTCGTCCTGCTCGATGAGGTCGGTAAATTGTTCGAGGGGATTGTCGCCTCCCGGCTTGATTTCCATTTGCGGGGGGTAGGGCCGGATCTGTCGGACGCCCAATTCGGCTTTCGTCGAGGGCGTTCGACGATCGATGCACTGGCCCTACTCAAGGGCCAGGTGAAGGAAGCGGTGGAGGCGGGGGACGGAGTGCTGGCGGTGTCATTCGACATTGCCAACGCCTTCAACTCCGTCCCCCACTCGACGATATTGGAGGCGCTCCGATATCACGGAGTGCCCCAATACCTGCGGGACCTCCTGGCCAGCTACTTGGAGGACCGAGAGGTCCTCCTCGTGGACAAGACTGCCACCGTGAGGCGATACGGCGCAGAGTCCGGTGTTCCGCAGGGGTCGGTGCTTGGCCCTCCCTTGTGGAACATCGGGTTCAACTGGCTCCTGCGCGGAGCCCTCCTCCAGGGCACGAGTGTCATCTGCTACGCGGATGACACTCTCCTCACTGCCCGGGGGAGGAACTTTGCGGACGCGGCCTGTCTGGCCTCGGCTGGCGGATCCTTGGTTGCAGAGAGGATCCGCCGCCTGGGATTGAAGGTGGCGCTGCACAAGACCGAGGCCGTGTTCTTTCGCGGGCCTCGGCAGCGCTGCCCTCCCGACGCCCACATAATTGTGGAGGGCGTCAGGATAGGGGTCCAGCCCCAGATGAAGTATCTGGGGCTGGTACTAGACGACAGGTGGCGCTTCGGCCCGCATTTCAGCGGGCTATCGACGCGCCTGCTGAAGGCCGCTGACGCCCTCTCGTGGCTCCTGCCGAACCTGGGGGGGCCCAAGGCGAAATGCCGGCGCCTCTATGCCGGCATCTTGCGGAGTATGGCCCTTTACGGGGCCCCCATCTGGGCGGACTCCCTCCACAGGAGGGAGAATGCGACGGCCATCCGCAGGCCCCAAAGGGCCATTGCACAGCGGGTGGCGAGGGCCTACCGCTCGGTGGGCTTTTCGGCGGCATGCGCTCTGGCTGGCACCCCTCCTTGGGAGTTGGAGGCTTGGGTGCTCGCCAGAGTGTACGAGTGGACGGCGCGCCGGAAGGCTCTCGGGGAGCGCCCCGTCGCCGAAGAGCGGGAGGCCGTGCGGCGGGAGGCGAGGGACGCTATCGTCCTTCACTGGACAGAGGACCTCGCCACCGCCACCTTTGGCCGCCGGACGTTGGACGCGCTCGGTCCGGTTCTGCGGAGCTGGCTCGAGCGGTCCCACGGTTTCCTCTCGTTCCGTCTGGTGCAGGTGTTATCCGGCCATGGTTGTTTCGGATCGCACCTGCACCGGATCGGGAGGGAGGAGACCCCGGCGTGCCACGACTGCGGCGCGCCGGAAGACACGGCGCAGCACACCCTAGAGGTGTGCCCGGCTTGGTCCGAGCTGCGCCGCGGTCTGACCGCGGTGGTTGGACAGGACCTCTCGCTTCCCGGCGTCGTCAACGCCATGCTGGGGAGCGAGGAGGCCTGGGCAGCGGTCGCCTCCTTTTGCGAGGACGTAATCTCGCAAAAGGAGGAGGCGGAGCGCGTGCGGGAGGACGACCCTCTCGCTGCGCCGCTCCGCAGACGAAGAAGGGGTCGGAGACGGCAACGCCCTCTCCCTCCTCATGGTGGCGACGGGCGGGCGACAGGCACGGGGGTGCCTTCGCCCGCATTGCACCCGTCACCACCTCCGTCAGTCATTCCCGGGTCCGTCAGCGTCAAAAAAAAAAAAAAAAAAAAAAAAAAAAAAAAAAAAGGTTAGGTTAGGTTAGGTTAGGTTGCGCCCAGCGGACTCGCCGTCTGCGTACCGGCCCTTAGTGCTGCTGGACGAGGTGGGTAAGCTTTTTGAGCGGATTATCGCTGCCCGCCTCGCCGGCCACTTGTACAGACAGGGGCCGGATCTGGACGACAGCCAGTTCGGCTTCCGGCATGGGCGCTCCACGGTGGACGCCATATTGCGGGTAAGAGTCCTGGCGGAGGAAGCGGTGTCCCGGGGCGGGGTGATGTTGGCGGTGTCCTTGGACATCTCCAACGCTTTCAACACCCTGCCCTGGAGCTGTATTCGGGAGGCGCTGTGTTACCACAGGGTGCCCCCGTACCTCCGCCGCATCGTTGGGGCTTATTTGGCGGAAAGGTGTGTCACCTACTCGGGACGCGACGGCGGAGGCCGGCGCGACATGTCGTGCGGTGTTCCACAGGGTTCGGTCGTTGGCCCACCCCTGTGGAACATCGGGTACGACTGGGTGCTGAGAGGCGAGCTCCAACCGGGAGTGGCCCTGGTGTGTTACGCAGACGACACGCTGGTCACGGCCCGGGGGAGCTCGTACAGGGAGGCAGCGTTGCTAGCGACCTGTGCGGTCTCACAGGTTGTGGGCCGCATACGGCGCCTGGGCCTGGAGGTGGCCCTCAACAAGTCGGAGGCCGTGGTCTTTCACGGCCCCCGGCGGGCGCCGCCGCCGGGATCACATATTGTGGTAGGGGGGACCCCGATCGCTGTCGAGTCCACCATGAAGTATCTGGGATTGGTGCTCGACAGCCATTGGAACTTCGGCCCCCACTTCCGGCGACTGGCGCCCAAGTTGATGGGCGCTGCGGGCGCGCTTGCAACGCTGCTTCCCAATCTAGGGGGGCCGAGCACCGCCTGTAGGAGACTGTACCTAGGGGTCTTGCGATCCATGGCCCTGTACGGGGCCCCGGTGTGGGCCTCTGACTTGACGGCCGGCAGCATCGCGATGTTGCGGAAACCGCAGAGGGCGATGGCCGTCCGGTCAATCAGGGGGTATCGCACAGTCTCCTACGAGGCGGCTTGTGCACTGGCCGGGTCGCCACCTTGGGACCTAGAGGCGAGAGTCCTCGCGTCGCTTTATCGGTGGCGCGAGGAGGTGCGGACGCGGGGCGATGGACCGATGCAGCGAGAGATCGATCTGCGTCGGTCTCAGCTCCGCGAGGTCCTGGTGGCGGAGTGGCGGGACAGGCTTCTACGCCCTACCGCCGGCCTCGCTACCATCGAGGCGATCCGACCGGTGCTCGAGGAATGGCTCGAGAGGAGGCACGGCTCCTTGTCGTTTCGGGCGACGCAGGTACTGTCGGGGCACGGCTGCTTCGGGAAGTACCTGTGTCGCATAAACAGGGAGCCGGACGCTCGGTGTCATCACTGCGTCCACTGTCTGGAGGACACGGCGCGGCATACGCTGGCAGAGTGTGCCGCATGGGAGGAGCCGCGCCGTGCCCTCGTGACAGAAGTGGGAACCGATCTGTCGCTGCCGGCCGTCGCTCGCGCGATGGTCGTGAGCGCAGAGTCGTGGGATGCGGTGATCTCCTTCTGTGAAACGGTCATCTCACAGAAGGAGGCTGCGGAGAGGTTGAGAGAGGTGGAGAGCACTCTCCCGACCCGCAGCAGACGAACCGGGCGTCGGCGGAGGGCGGACAACGCCCTCTTCCAGCCCCCCTGAACGGGTCCAGAGGGACGGCGGACTTGGGGAGGTCCGCCGCCCCGCCGAATAACTGGACCCGAGGCGGTGGCGCGTAGTGTTCCGCGCGCGCCCCTACATGACGTCGCGGGAGGAGTACACCTCACTCCCCCCGCAGACCTGAGGAGGCCCGCAGTGGCGGGCCGGCACTAGCCGGGGATCGTGGAAGGCGCACTAGTTCCCATGATCCCCGGTGCAAGTGTGGGAAGGGAACACCGGGGTGGTTTTTAGTCAGTACGAGTCTGACAGACCCCTCCGCTCTCCCCAGGGCGGAGGACATCCATCGAGGATTTTCCACCCCGGCAACAAAAAAAAAAAAAAAAAAAAAAAAAAAAAAAGGTTAGGTTAGGTTAGGTTAGGTTGGGGTGCGGCAGAATTCCTCCACGTTTGTCTGGCGGCTGCTGGTCCCTCTCGATACGTCTGGAGGAAAGAGCAGCTGCTGGGCTGGTGCACCCTGGGCGCGACAGTATTATTCCTCGAGGAATCGGGAAATGGTACTGTCGTGGCTAATATTCTGGGGGAGGGGCCACATCGTTCGTCGTGCGATGACCCACTGGTCTGTCGTGCGAGGTTCGATGTGCATAGGGGGGGGATTTCATCGTGTACCGTGCGATGGCTCAAGCAGGGTCATCGGACAGTACGTGATTAGTGATTCACTCTTCGAAGTTTTCGGGGAGTAAATCGGGGCGGGGAAAACATCGTGTGCCGTGCGATGGCTCAAGCGGGTCATCGGACGGTACGTGATTAGTGATTCACTTCTCGAAGTTTTCGGGGAGTGAATAGGGGCGGGGAAAACGTCGTGTGCCGTGCGATGGCTCAAACGGGTCATCGGACGGTACGTGATTAGTGATTCACTTCTCGAAGTTTTCGGGGAGTGAATCGGGGTTGGGGATCCACCTTCATCTTTAATCGCGGCGTTCGTTGCCCTCTGGTACGCGTCTGCCTGTCAGACGTGACTGTGAGCGTGGTGAATGGTCGTGGTGGGGGATCGAGGGGGAAGGGGGGGAATTTTATGTATGTATGTATATATTTATATTTTATGTGTACATGTTTATATATTTATTTAGATGAAAGTGGGGAGTTAGGGACCGCACCCTTCAAAGGAAAAAACAATGACTGAAGTGAATGGAAATATATTACCCCAGGGCGGTACCAGCTGCACAGCAGCTGGAGAATCCGCCACGATCCCTTCGGGATCGTCTGCCCCACCGTATTCTGGGGGGGGCAACCATCACTTTCCGTTTGCCAGTGGCAACAAGAGCCGAGGAGGCTCATCGAGATCACGGTCTTTTGAAGACCTGATCTCCTTCAAACCACCCGACCCAAAACCGGGTGCAAGGACGGGAGCAGAGGTTCCAGACACTCCGACATGCGCGCCTCCTTCGGAGCCACGCGTGGTTCTGGAGAGGGTGTGCATGTCGGAGTCAGACGACACACCGCAGACGGCAGTGGCCAAGACCTCCAAGTTCTGGGGGAAGCGTTCGCGAGGTCAGTCGGACGCGATTTCGCTGGGTCTGTCCTCTAGCGAGGAGGACCAGCCGGCTGCCAAGATTGCAACGGCCAGGAGAGGCAAAGGTCGCGGGACAGGCAGTCCGGCAGCGTCGCGAGACACACGGGGCCGCTTTCTGAAGCGCCCCGACACGCCGGTGGCAAGCGAATCAGATCGCGTATCACCTGCGGTCTCGACCGACGACCAGGGAGGGGTCACCGTCGCTCTTGTGGGCACAAAAGCGGAGGCCAACGCCGCGAAGCGCGCTCAAAGTAGAGCGGTCGCGGCCGATGAGGTGGCAGAAATGGCCCGTAAGGCCCGAGAGTGGCGGTCTGCCCAGGCGGCCAATGGAGAGAGCCTGACAGCAGAGGCTCTCAGCCGCCAAGTAATGGACGGCGTGGATATTGTCCTTAAGGTGGCCACAAAATCCGGCAACCTGAAGGGCTCCTTCACGCGCGCCCTCAAAGAGGCGGCAGAGGGGATCAGGGAGGCGGTTGTGGTTCTCCATGACCACACGACCTCCGAGGAGACTGCGAGGTTGTGGACGGAGAACAGCCGTCTCCGATCCGAGCTGGAGGACCTGAAGCGGCAGTTTGCCGCTCTGCAAAGTGTCGGGCAGCAGCAGGCGGCTCTCTCGTCGGCCCCTGCACCTGCAGCGCCACCCACTCTCAGTTTGTCAGACTACGACGTAGAGAGGGTGGCAAGAATCTGCATGCTGCAGTGTGGGGGCATGGTGAGTGCCCGCCTGGAGGCAATCGAGTCTCGACTGCCCCCAGCTCAGATACTCCGGCCTCCGCTTGCAGCGGACAGGCGGAGATTGGAAGAGCCCGCGAGGACGAAGCCCGCGCAGCTCACGCGGAGGCCTGCAGGGGGGGGCAAAGAGCCCGCGGCGGAACTCGGGACACCAATACAGGTTGCGCCCGCAGCCCCCGTTCAGCCATCACACTCCTCGGTGACCGCTTCTCCCACCCAAGTGACGGTGGGTGGAGAGGGCCGCCGCAGGAGGAAAAAGAAGAAGAAGGCGGCGGGTGCGACCGCGCCCCCTACCTCCCAAGAGGCCACGATCCCGGCGTCCGCGCCTCCCGCCCAGGACCTCTGGACGACGGTGGTTAAGAGGGGCCGCAAAAAGAGGGCACCGCAGCCGACACCTCCTCAGGTACCGACTCGACCAGAGGGCACGAGGCCACCCAAGGTCACTACCCCACGCTCCGAGGCTGTAGTTATTACTCTGCAGCCTGAAGCCGTGAGGAGGGGAGTGACCTACAAGTCGGTCCTGACGGAGATGAAGCAGAAGCTTCAATTTAGCGAGTTTGGCACCCCGGCTGGTTTCGTCTTCAGGACGGCAGCCACGGGTGCCAAGATGCTTCAGTTGTCGGGTGCGGCAAGGCAGGAGAGGGCGGACAAGTTGGCCGCCAGACTCCGGGAGGTCCTCAAGCCAGAGGACGTCCGAGTGTCCAGGCCCATGACCACGGCTGAATTACGCGTGGAGGGGCTGGACGAATCCGTGACCCCGGAGGTAGTAGTGGCGGCTATTGCCCAAAACGGTGGGTGCCCGCCAGACAATGTGGCGGCAGGCGAAATTCGCAGCAGCGCGGACGGGCTGGGCACTGTTTGGGTGCGGTGTCCGGTCGCGGCTGCGAATAAGATTGCAGATGGCGGGCGACTGCTGGTAGGCTGGATGTCTGCCAGGGTCAAACTCCTGCCAAAGCGGGCTGTGCAGTGCTTCCGGTGCCTGGAAAAGGGGCATGTCCGGGCACAATGCACTGCACAAATCGACCGCAGCGAAATATGTTTCCGCTGCAGTCGACCCGGCCACAGGGCGGCACAGTGCTCCGTAGCGCCATACTGCAGCCTTTGCGCAGCTGCAGGGAAACGCTCGGAGCACAGACTTGGTGGGAAGGCCTGCAAGGCACCCAAGTCCAAAAATAAGAGGACTCGAGCTGTCGGAGAATCTGCGCCTCTCCCACAGCCCGACTCCCGACCCAGGGAAGGAGGAGCCGAGGAAATGGAATGTCATTAATGGCACAATTCCGTTTCCTCCAGGCGAACATCAACCACGCCGCCAGAGCTCAGGATCTATTGCTCCAGAGCATGGCGGAGTGGTTGATCAACGTGGCTGTGGTCGCCGAGCCGTATTTTGTCCCCCCCCGCGATAACTGGGCGGGGGACCTAGACGGTTTGGTGGCCATCATTGGCGGGACTCTTGGCATTCCGTCCCGAGGACACGGTTGGGTGGCTGCCCTCGTGGACGGCATAGTCACAATTGGGGCGTATTTCTCCCCCAATAAGAGTCTCGCTGACTTCGAGGAGTTCCTTGTCGAGCTAGGTGCCGTCGTGAGCCGGTTCCACCCTCGCCCGGTGCTGTTGCTCGGGGATCTCAATGCCAAGTCCGCGGCTTGGGGATCCCCGATCACCGATCCTAGGGGTGAGGTGTTGGAGGAGTGGGCGATCGAGACCGGCCTGACCGTCCTGAATCGGGGCTCGGTATACACGTGCGTGCGGCAGCGGGGCGGGTCCATAGTGGACGTGTCGTTCGCAAGCCCCGCTGTTGCGGGCCGTGTACGCGACTGGCGAGTTGCCGTAGAGGTGGAGACGCTGTCGGACCATCGATATATTCGATTCGACGTCTCCACCCAGACTGCGGGCGGCGGTCGCCCGCCGACCCCGCGGATGGACGGTCCTCGCTGGTCGTACAAGCGTATCGACAGGGAACTTCTCGAGGAGGCCGCAATCCTCCAGGCCTGGGTCCGGGAGTTAACGGCGAACGAACCCGTCGACGTCGAAGCGGAAGCGCAGTGGTTCCGCGGGGCGATGACGCAAATCTGCGATGCGTCAATGCCCCGTGTCACCCAAACCACAAGGCGCCAGCTGTACTGGTGGTCCGCCGTCATCGCGCAGCTGCGCGTGACGTGCGTGGAGGTGAGACGCCAGTACACCCATTACCGGAGGAGACGTCGCCGGGTTCCGGAGGAAGAGGCCGCGCGGTATGAGGTGTACCGCGCGGCCAAGGAGGCTCTGTGGCTGGCCGTCGGCGAGGCTAAGACTCGAGCCAGGGAGGAGATGCTGTCGGCTCTCGACGTGAATCCGTGGGGGCGCCCTTACCGTGCGGTCCGAGGGAAACTTCGTGCCTGGGCACCCCCACTCAGCGAGAGCCTGCAGCCTGAGCTGTTGCAGGAAGTGGTCGCAACGCTCTTCCCTGCTAGAGAGGAACATGTTCCACCGCCGATGGCTTTGCCCTCAGCCACAGAGCCAACTGATGAGGAGGACGTCAGCGTCCCAGAGGTGACACAAGCAGAGATGAGGGTGGCGATAACGCGGCTTCGGGCCAAGACCGTTGCCCCAGGGCCTGACGGAGTTCCCGGAGTAGCGCTCGCCCTCGCTCTGAAGGAGCTAGAGCCCCAACTGAGAGGACTCTTCACCGCATGTTTAGAGCAGGGCCAATTCCCTAGTGAGTGGAAAAAGGGTCGTCTGGTCCTGCTCAGGAAGCCGGGGCGCCCAGCGGACTCGCCGTCTGCGTACCGGCCCTTAGTGCTGCTGGACGAGGTGGGTAAGCTTTTTGAGCGGATTATCGCTGCCCGCCTCGCCGGCCACTTGTACAGACAGGGGCCGGATCTGGACGACAGCCAGTTCGGCTTCCGGCATGGGCGCTCCACGGTGGACGCCATATTGCGGGTAAGAGTCCTGGCGGAGGAAGCGGTGTCCCGGGGCGGGGTGATGTTGGCGGTGTCCTTGGACATCTCCAACGCTTTCAACACCCTGCCCTGGAGCTGTATTCGGGAGGCGCTGTGTTACCACAGGGTGCCCCCGTACCTCCGCTGCATTGTTGGGGCTTATTTGGCGGAAAGGTGTGTCAACTACTCGGGACGCGACGGCGGAGGCCGGCGCGACATGTCGTGCGGTGTTCCACAGGGTTCGGTCGTTGGCCCACCCCTGTGGAACATCGGGTACGACTGGGTGCTGAGAGGCGAGCTCCAACCGGGAGTGGCCCTGGTGTGTTACGCAGACGACACGCTGGTCACGGCCCGGGGGAGCTCGTACAGGGAGGCAGCGTTGCTAGCGACCTGTGCGGTCTCACAGGTTGTGGGCCGCATACGGCGCCTGGGCCTGGAGGTGGCCCTCAACAAGTCGGAGGCTGTGGTCTTTCACGGCCCCCGGCGGGCGCCGCCGCCGGGATCACATATTGTGGTAGGGGGGACCCCGATCGCTGTCGAGTCCACCATGAAGTATCTGGGATTGGTGCTCGACAGCCATTGGAACTTCGGCCCCCACTTCCGGCGACTGGCGCCCAAGTTGATGGGCGCTGCGGGCGCGCTTGCAACGCTGCTTCCCAATCTAGGGGGGCCGAGCACCGCCTGTAGGAGACTGTACCTAGGGGTCTTGCGATCCATGGCCCTGTACGGGGCCCCGGTGTGGGCCTCTGACTTGACGGCCGGCAGCATCGCGATGCTGCGGAAACCGCAGAGGGCGATGGCCGTCAGGTCAATCAGGGGGTATCGCACAGTCTCCTACGAGGCGGCTTGTGCACTGGCCGGGTCGCCACCTTGGGACCTAGAGGCGAGAGTCCTCGCGTCGCTTTATCGGTGGCGCGAGGAGGTGCGGACGCGGGGCGATGGACCGATGCAGCGAGAGATCGATCTGCGTCGGTCTCAGCTCCGCGAGGTCCTGGTGGCGGAGTGGCGGGACAGGCTTCTACGCCCTACCGCCGGCCTCGCTACCATCGAGGCGATCCGACCGGTGCTCGAGGAATGGCTCGAGAGGAGGCACGGCTCCTTGTCGTTTCGGGCGACGCAGGTACTGTCGGGGCATGGTTGCTTCGGGAAGTACCTGTGTCGCATAAACAGGGAGCCGGACGCTCGGTGTCATCACTGCGTCCACTGTCTGGAGGACACGGCGCGGCATACGCTGGCAGAGTGTGCCGCATGGGAGGAGCCGCGCCGTGCCCTCGTGACAGAAGTGGGAACCGATCTGTCGCTGCCGGCCGTCGCTCGCGCGATGGTCGGGAGCGCAGAGTCGTGGGATGCGGTGATCTCCTTCTGTGAAACGGTCATCTCACAGAAGGAGGCTGCGGAGAGGTTGAGAGAGGTGGAGAGCACTCTCCCGACCCGCAGCAGACGAACCGGGCGTCGGCGGAGGGCGGACAACGCCCTCTTCCAGCCCCCCTGAACGGGTCCAGAGGGACGGCGGACTTGGGGAGGTCCGCCGCCCCGCCGAATAACTGGACCCGAGGTGGTGGCGCGTAGTGTTCCGCGCGCGCCCCTATATGACGTCGCGGGAGGAGTACACCTCACTCCCCCCGCAGACCTGAGGAGGCCCGCAGTGGCGGGCCGGCACTAGCCGGGGATCGTGGAAGGCGCACTAGTTCCCATGATCCCCGGTGCAAGTGTGGGAAGGGAACACCGGGGTGGTTTTTAGTCAGTACGAGTCTGACAGACCCCTCCGCTCTCCCCAGGGCGGAGGACATCCATCGAGGATTTTCCACCCCGGCAACAAAAAAAAAAAAAAAAAAAAAAAAGGTTAGGTTAGGTTAGGTTAGGTTAGGTTGGGGTGCGGCAGAATTCCTCCACGTCTGTCTGGCGGCTGCTGGTCCCTCTCGATACGTCTGGAGGAAAGAGCAGCTGCTGGGCTGGTGCACCCTGGGCGCGACAGTATCCTTCCTCGAGGAATGAGAAGAAATTCTCATCCCTTGGGAAATGATACTGTCACGGCTAATATTCTGGGGAGGGGTCACATCGTTCGGCGTCGACGTCGAACAGGAGGCGCAGTGGTTTGGTGACGCGATGACGCAAATTTGCGACGCGTCCATGCCGCGCGTCTCCCCTCTGTCCGCAAGGCGCCGCGTGTACTGGTGGTGCATCGAGGTCGAGCAGCTGCGCGTCGCATGCGCAGACGCCAGACGCCCGTACACGCGATGTCGGAGGAGACGTCGCCGGGATCCCGACGAAGAAGCCGCGCTGTATGAGGTGTACCGCGCGGCGAAGGAGGCTCTGTGGCTGGCCATCGGCGAGTCGAAGACGCGCTCCAGGGAGGAGCTGCTCGCGACCCTAGACGGGGATCCGTGGGGGCGCCCATACCGTACGGTCCGAGGGAAACTTCGGCCATGGGCCCCCCCGCTGACGGAAGGTCTCGAGCCGCAGTTCCTGGAGCGAGTGGTCTCGGCTCTCTTTCCTGAGAGAGCCGAGCATGAGCCACCGCCGATGGCTCCGCTCACAGCTGCAGAGCCGGAAGCGGAGGAGAACGAAACCGTCCCAGAGGTGACACAGGCGGAGATGAGCGCGGCCGTGATGCGGCTCCGGGCAAAAAACACTGCTCCGGGGCCCGACGGAGTGCCTGGCCGCGCTCTAGTCCTCGCCCTGAAAGAACTGGAGCCCCCACTGCAGGGACTCTTCTCGGCATGCCTTGAGCAGGGCCATTTCCCTAACAGGTGGAAAGCCGGTCGACTGGTCCTGCTCAAGAAGGCGGGGCGCCCGGCGGATTCGTCGTCCGCTTATCGGCCCATAGTGCTGCTGGACGAGGCGGGCAAGTTGTTCGAGCGAGTAATCGCAGACCGCCTCGTCAGCCACTTGTGCACAGTGGGGCCGAACCTGGACGACAGCCAGTTTGGCTTCCGATGTGGGCGCTCTACCATCGACGCCATCAGGAGAGTAAGAGTCCTGGCGGAGGAAGCGGTTTCCCAGGGTGGGGTGGTGCTGGCGGTGTCCCTGGACATCTCCAACGCGTTCAACACCCTGCCCTGGAGTTGCATTAGGGAGGCCCTGCGATACCATAGGGTGCCTTCCTACCTCCGCAACATCGTGGGGGCGTATCTTTCGGGGAGGTGTGTCACCTACATGGGACGCGACGGCATAGGCCGTCGCGAGATGTCGTGCGGTGTTCCACAGGGCTCGGTTCTGGGCCCACCCCTGTGGAACATCGGATACGACTGGGTTTTGCGGTGCGAGCTCCCGCCGGGAGTGAACCTGACGTGTTATGCGGACGACACGCTGGTCACGGCCCGGGGAAGCTCGTACAGGGAAGCAGCGTTGCTGGCTACGGCTGCGGTCTCACAGGTGGTGAGCCGCATACGGCGCCTGGGCCTGGAGGTGGCCCTCAACAAGTCGGAGGCCATCGCTTTTCATGGCCCCCGACGGGCACCGCCGTTGGGATTACACATTGTGGTCGGGGGGGTCCGGATCGCTGTCGAGTCAACCATGAAATATCTCGGATTGGTGCTCGACAGCCGTTGGGACTTCGGCCCCCACTTTCAGCGGCTGGTGCCCAAGTTGATGGGCGCGGCGGGCGCGCTATCAACGCTGCTTCCCAATCTGGGGGGCCCGAGCTCCGCCTGCAGGCGGTTGTACGTGGGGATCGTGCGATCGATGGCCCTATATGGGGCCCCGATATGGGCGACCGACCTGACGGCCCGCACTATCGCAGTCCTGCGCAGACCGCAGAGAGCGATGGCCGTCAGGGTCGTACGGGGATATCGCACGATCTCCTACGAGGCGGCTTGCGTACTGGCCGGATCCCCGCCATGGGACCTGGAGGCGAAGACCCTCGCGACACTGTACCAGTGGCGCGAGGAGGCCGAACATCGGGGCGAGAGGCTGGTGCAGCGACAGATTACACTGTACCGGTCTCAGCTCCGACAGGTCATGGTGGCGGAATGGCGGGGGAGGCTAGACCTCCCCACCGCCGGCCTCAACACAATCGAGGCGATCCGGCCAGTACTCGACGACTGGCTCGGGAGGAAGCACGGCTCTCTGACGTTCCGGGCGACACAGGTACTCTCGGGGCACGGCTGCTTCGGGAAGTACCTGTCTCGCTTAAGCAGGGAGCCGGACGCCCGGTGCCATCACTGCGTCCATTGTTCGGAGGATACGGCGCGGCATACGCTGGCCGAGTGTGCCGCTTTCGATGAGCCGCGCCGTGCCCTCGTTGCAGAGGTAGGAGGAGACCTGTCGCTGCCGGCCGTCGTTCGCTCGATGGTCGGCAGCGCAGAGTCCTGGGACGCAGTGATGTCCTTCTGCGAGACCGTCATGTCGCAGAAGGAAGCTGCGGAAAGGGAAAGGGAGATGACCAGCTCCCGCCCATCCCGCAGCAGGCGCACCGGGCGTCGGCAGAGGGCTGACAACGCCCTCTTCCGGCCCCCCTAAATTGGTCCAGGGGCGGCGGATTCGGGGACATCCGTCGCCCCCCATCACACTGGACCCGAGACGGCGGCGCGTTGTGTTCCACGCGCGCCTCTCATAGACGTAGCGGGGGGAGTTGTACACCTCACCCCCCCCCGGGACGAGGCCCGTAGGTCAAGCGGGCCAGCACTAGTCCGGGGCAGCGGAAGTCGCATCAGATCCCGCCGCTTGAGGATTTCCACATCGTGAAAAAAAAAAAAAAAAAAAAAAAAGGTTAGGTTAGGTTAGGTTAGGTTAGGTTAGGTTGGGGTGCGGCAGAATTCCTCCACGTTTGTCTGGCGGCTGCTGGTCCCTCTCGATACGTCTGGAGGAAAGAGCAGCTGCTGGGCTGGTGCACCCTGGGCGCGACAGTATTATTCCTCGAGGAATCGGGAAATGGTACTGTCGTGGCTAATATTCTGGGGGAGGGGTCACATCGTTCCTCGTGCGATGACCCACTGGTCTGTCGTGCGAGGTTCGATGTGCATAGGGGGGGGATAACATCGTGTACCGTGCGATGACTCAAGCAGGGTCATCGGACGGTACGTGATTAGTGATTACTCTTCGAAGTTTTCGGGGAGTAAATCGGGGCGGGGAAAACGTCGTGTGCCGTGCGATGGCTCAAGCGGGTCATCGGACGGTACGTGATTAGTGATTCACTTCTCGAAGTTTTCGGGGAGTGAATCGGGGCGGGGAAAATGTCCTGTGCCGTGCGATGGCTCAAGCGGGTCATTGGACGGTACGTGGTCAGTGATTCACTCCTCGAAGTTTTCGGGGAATGAATCAGGGTTGGGGATCTTCCTTGATTTTGCATCGCGGCCATTCGTCGCCCTCTGGTACGCGTCTGCCCGCCAGACGTGACTGTGAGCGTGGCGAGTGGTTGTGGTGGGGGATCAAGGGGGAGGGGGGGAATTTATGTATGTATGTATATATTTATATTTTTATGTGTATATGTTTATATATTTATATTGATGAAGTGGGGAGTCAGGGACCGCACCCTTCAAAGGCAAAAAACGATGCAACAAGCGACTGGAAATATATTACCCCAGGGCGGTACCAGCTGCACAGCAGCTGGAGAATCCGCCACGATCCCTTCGGGATCGTCTGCCCCACCGTATTCTGGGGGGGGCAACCATCGCTTTCCATTTGCCAGTGGCAACAAGAGCCGAGGAGGCTCATCGAGATCACGGTCTTTTGAAGACCTGATCTCCTTCAAACCACCCGACCCAAAACCGGGTGCAAGGACGGGAGCAGAGGCTCCAGACACTCCGAAGTGTGCGCCCTCTGCAGAGCCACACGTGGTTCTGGAGAGGGTGTGCATGTCGGAGTCGGACGACGCATCGCAGGCTGCTGCGGCCGTTCCCTCCAAATTTTGGGGGAAGCGTTCGCGCGGTCAGACGGACGCTGTTTCGGCGGGTATGTCCTCTAGTGAGGAGGACCAGCCGGCCGCCAAAGTGGCAACAGCGAGGAGAGGCAAAGGTCGCGGGACAGGCAGTCCGGCAGCATCACGCGACACCCGGGGCCGCTTCCTGAAGCGCCCCGACACGCCAATGGCCAGCGGTTCGGATTGCGTCTCACCTGCAGTCTCGACCGACGACCAGGGAGGGGTCACCGTCGCTCTTGTGGGGACAAAGGCGGAGGCCAATGCCGCAAAACGTGCTCAAAACAGAGCAGTTGCGGCCGATGAGGTGGCCGAAATGGCCCGTCAGGCTCGAGAGCGGCGGTCTGCCCAGGCAGCCAATGGGGAGAGCCTGACAGCAGAGGCTCTCAGCCGCCAAGTAATGGACGGCGTTGACATTGTCCTGAAGGTTGCCACCAAGTCCGGCAACCTGAAGGGCTCATTCACGCGCGCCCTCAAAGAGGCGGCAGAGGGGATCAAGGAGGCGGTTTTGGTTCTCCATGATCACACGACCTCGGAAGAGACTGCCAGGTTGTGGACGGAGAACAGCCGTCTCCGATCCGAGCTGGAGGACCTGAAGCGGCAGTTTGCCGCTCTGCAAAGTGTCGGGCAGCAGCAGGCGGCTCCCTCGTCGGCCCCTGCACCTGCAGCGCCACCCACTCTCAGTTTGTCAGACTACGACGTAGAGAGGGTGGCAAGAATCTGCATGCTGCAGTGTGGGGGCATGGTGAGTGCCCGCCTAGAGGCAATCGAGTCTCGACTGCCCCCAGCTCAGATACTCCGGCCTCCGCTTGCAGCGGACAGGCGGAGATTGGAAGAGCCCGCGAGGACGAAGCCCGCGCAGCTCACGCGGAGGCCTGCAGGGGGGGGCAAAGAGCCCGCGGCGGAACTCGGGACACCAATACAGGTTGCGCCCGCAGCCCCCGTTCAGCCATCACACTCCTCGGTGACCGCTTCTCCCACCCAAGTGACGGTGGGTGGAGAGGGCCGCCGCAGGAGGAAAAAGAAGAAGAAGGCGGCGGGTGCGACCGCGCCCCCTACCTCCCAAGAGGCCACGATCCCGGCGTCCGCGCCTCCCGCCCAGGACCTCTGGACGACGGTGGTTAAGAGGGGCCGCAAAAAGAGGGCACCGCAGCCGACACCTCCTCAGGTACCGACTCGACCAGAGGGCACGAGGCCACCCAAGGTCACTACCCCACGCTCCGAGGCTGTAGTTATTACTCTGCAGCCTGAAGCCGTGAGCAGGGGAGTGACCTACAAGTCGGTCCTGACGGAGATGAAGCAGAAGCTTCAATTTAGCGAGTTTGGCACCCCGGCTGGTTTCGTCTTCAGGACGGCAGCCACGGGTGCCAAGATGCTTCAGTTGTCGGGTGCGGCAAGGCAGGAGAGGGCGGACAAGTTGGCCGCCAGACTCCGGGAGGTCCTCAAGCCAGAGGACGTCCGAGTGTCCAGGCCCATGACCACGGCTGAATTACGCGTGGAGGGGCTGGACGAATCCGTGACCCCGGAGGTAGTAGTGGCGGCTATTGCCCAAAACGGTGGGTGCCCGCCAGACAATGTGGCGGCAGGCGAAATTCGCAGCAGCGCGGACGGGCTGGGCACTGTTTGGGTGCGGTGTCCGGTCGCGGCTGCGAATAAGATTGCAGATGGCGGGCGACTGCTGGTAGGCTGGATGTCTGCCAGGGTCAAACTCCTGCCAAAGCGGGCTGTGCGGTGCTTCCGGTGCCTGGAAAAGGGGCATGTCCGGGCACAATGCACTGCACAAATCGACCGCAGCGAAATATGTTTTCGCTGCAGTCGACCCGGCCACAGGGCGGCACAGTGCTCCGTAGCGCCATACTGCAGCCTTTGCGCAGCTGCAGGGAAACGCTCGGAGCACAGACTTGGTGGGAAGGCCTGCAAGGCACCCAAGTCCAAAAATAAGAGGACTCGAGCTGTCGGAGAATCTGCGCCTCTCCCACAGCCCGACTCCCGACCCAGGGAAGGAGGAGCCGAGGAAATGGAATGTCATTAATGGCACAATTCCGTTTCCTCCAGGCGAACATCAACCACGCCGCCAGAGCTCAGGATCTATTGCTCCAGAGCATGGCGGAGTGGTTGATCAACGTGGCTGTGGTCGCCGAGCCGTATTTTGTCCCCCCCCGCGATAACTGGGCGGGGGACCTAGACGGTTTGGTGGCCATCATTGGCGGGACTCTTGGCATTCCGTCCCGAGGACACGGTTGGGTGGCTGCCCTCGTGGACGGCATAGTCACAATTGGGGCGTATTTCTCCCCCAATAAGAGTCTCGCTGACTTCGAGGAGTTCCTTGTCGAGCTAGGTGCCGTCGTGAGCCGGTTCCACCCTCGCCCGGTGCTGTTGCTCGGGGATCTCAATGCCAAGTCCGCGGCTTGGGGATCCCCGATCACCGATCCTAGGGGTGAGGTGTTGGAGGAGTGGGCGATCGAGACCGGCCTGACCGTCCTGAATCGGGGCTCGGTGTACACGTGCGTGCGGCAGCGGGGCGGGTCCATAGTGGACGTGTCGTTCGCAAGCCCCGCTGTTGCGGGCCGTGTACGCGACTGGCGAGTTGCCGTAGAGGTGGAGACGCTGTCGGACCATCGATATATTCGATTCGACGTCTCCACCCAGACTGCGGGCGGCGGTCGCCCGCCGACCCCGCGGATGGACGGTCCTCGCTGGTCGTACAAGCGTATCGACAGGGAACTTCTCGAGGAGGCCGCAATCCTCCAGGCCTGGGTCCGGGAGTCAACGGCGAACGAACCCGTCGACGTCGAAGCGGAAGCGCAGTGGTTCCGCGGGGCGATGACGCAAATCTGCGATGCGTCAATGCCCCGTGTCACCCAAACCACAAGGCGCCAGCTGTACTGGTGGTCTGCCGTCATCGCGCAGCTGCGCGTGACGTGCGTGGAGGTGAGACGCCAGTACACCCATTACCGGAGGAGACGTCGCCGGGTTCCGGAGGAAGAGGCCGCGCGGTATGAGGTGTACCGCGCGGCCAAGGAGGCTCTGTGGCTGGCCGTCGGCGAGGCTAAGACTCGAGCCAGGGAGGAGATGCTGTCGGCTCTCGACGTGAATCCGTGGGGGCGCCCTTACCGTGCGGTCCGAGGGAAACTTCGTGCCTGGGCACCCCCACTCACCGAGAGCCTGCAGCCTGAGCTGTTGCAGGAAGTGGTCGCAACGCTCTTCCCTGCTAGAGAGGAACATGTTCCACCGCCGATGGCTTTGCCCTCAGCCACAGAGCCAACTGATGAGGAGGACGTCAGCGTCCCAGAGGTGACACAAGCAGAGATGAGGGTGGCGATAACGCGGCTTCGGGCCAAGACCGTTGCCCCAGGGCCTGACGGAGTTCCCGGAGTAGCGCTCGCCCTCGCTCTGAAGGAGCTAGAGCCCCAACTGAGAGGACTCTTCACCGCATGTTTAGAGCAGGGCCAATTCCCTAGTGAGTGGAAAAAGGGTCGTCTGGTCCTGCTCAGGAAGCCGGGGCGCCCAGCGGACTCGCCGTCTGCGTACCGGCCCTTAGTGCTGCTGGACGAGGTGGGTAAGCTTTTTGAGCGGATTATCGCTGCCCGCCTCGCCGGCCACTTGTACAGAGAGGGGCCGGATCTGGACGACAGCCAGTTCGGCTTCCGGCATGGGCGCTCCACGGTGGACGCCATATTGCGGGTAAGAGTCCTGGCGGAGGAAGCGGTGTCCCGGGGCGGGGTGATGTTGGCGGTGTCCTTGGACATCTCCAACGCTTTCAACACCCTGCCCTGGAGCTGTATTCGGGAGGCGCTGTGTTACCACAGGGTGCCCCCGTACCTCCGCCGCATTGTTGGGGCTTATTTGGCGGAAAGGTGTGTCACCTACTCGGGACGCGACGGCGGAGGCCGGCGCGACATGTCGTGCGGTGTTCCACAGGGTTCGGTCGTTGGCCCACCCCTGTGGAACATCGGGTACGACTGGGTGCTGAGAGGCGAGCTCCAACCGGGAGTGGCCCTGGTGTGTTACGCAGACGACACGCTGGTCACGGCCCGGGGGAGCTCGTACAGGGAGGCAGCGTTGCTAGCGACCTGTGCGGTCTCACAGGTTGTGGGCCGCATACGGCGCCTGGGCCTGGAGGTGGCCCTCAACAAGTCGGAGGCTGTGGTCTTTCACGGCCCCCGGCGGGCGCCGCCGCCGGGATCACATATTGTGGTAGGGGGGACCCCGATCGCTGTCGAGTCCACCATGAAGTATCTGGGACTGGTGCTCGACAGCCATTGGAACTTCGGCCCCCACTTCCGGCGACTGGCGCCCAAGTTGATGGGCGCTGCGGGCGCGCTTGCAACGCTGCTTCCCAATCTAGGGGGGCCGAGCACCGCCTGTAGGAGACTGTACCTAGGGGTCTTGCGATCCATGGCCCTGTACGGGGCCCCGGTGTGGGCCTCTGACTTGACGGCCGGCAGCATCGCGATGCTGCGGAAACCGCAGAGGGCGATGGCCGTCAGGTCAATCAGGGGGTATCGCACAGTCTCCTACGAGGCGGCTTGTGCACTGGCCGGGTCGCCACCTTGGGACCTAGAGGCGAGAGTCCTCGCGTCGCTTTACCGGTGGCGCGAGGAGGTGCGGACGCGGGGCGATGGACCGATGCAGCGAGAGATCGATCTGCGTCGGTCTCAGCTCCGCGAGGTCCTGGTGGCGGAGTGGCGGGACAGGCTTCTACGCCCTACCGCCGGCCTCGCTACCATCGAGGCGATCCGACCGGTGCTCGAGGAATGGCTCGAGAGGAGGCACGGCTCCTTGTCGTTTCGGGCGACGCAGGTACTGTCGGGGCACGGCTGCTTCGGGAAGTACCTGTGTCGCATAAACAGGGAGCCGGACGCTCGGTGTCATCACTGCGTCCACTGTCTGGAGGACACGGCGCGGCATACGCTGGCAGAGTGTGCCGCATGGGAGGAGCCGCGCCGTGCCCTCGTGACAGAAGTGGGATCCGATCTGTCGTTGCCGGCCGTCGCTCGTGCGATGGTCGGGAGCGCAGAGTCGTGGGATGCGGTGATCTCCTTCTGTGAAACGGTCATCTCACAGAAGGAGGCTGCGGAGAGGTTGAGAGAGGTGGAGAGCACTCTCCCGACCCGCAGCAGACGAACCGGGCGTCGGCGGAGGGCGGACAACGCCCTCTTCCAGCCCCCCTGAACGGGTCCAGAGGGACGGCGGACTTGGGGAGGTCCGCCGCCCCGCCGAATAACTGGACCCGAGGCGGTGGCGCGTAGTGTTCCGCGCGCGCCCCTACATGACGTCGCGGGAGGAGTACACCTCACTCCCCCCGCAGACCTGAGGAGGCCCGCAGTGGCGGGCCGGCACTAGCCGGGGATCGTGGAAGGCGCACTAGTTCCCATGATCCCCGGTGCAAGTGTGGGAAGGGAACACCGGGGTGGTTTTTAGTCAGTACGAGTCTGACAGACCCCTCCGCTCTCCCCAGGGCGGAGGACATCCATCGAGGATTTTCCACCCCGGCAACAAAAAAAAAAAAAAAAAAAAAAAAAGGTTAGGTTAGGTTAGGTTGGGGTGCGGCAGAATTCCTCCACGTTTGTCTGGCGGCTGCTGGTCCCTCTAGATACGTCTGGAGGAAAGAGCAGCTGCTGGGCTGGTGCACCCTGGGCGCGACAGTATTCTTCCCCGAGGAATGAGAAGAAATTCTCATCCTTCGGGAAATGGTACTGTCGTGGCTAATATTCTGCGGGAGGGGTCACATCGTTCGTCGTGCGATGACCCATGGGTCTATCGTGCGGGGTTCGATGTGCATACGGGGGGGAATTTCATCGTGTACCGTGCGATGGCTCAAGCGGGTCATTGGACGGTACGTGATTAGCGATCCACTCCTCGAAATTTTCGCGGAGTGAATCAGGGTTAGGGGCTCTCCTTGATCTTGGATCGCGACATTCGTCGCGCTCTGGTACGCGTCTGCCCATCAGACGTGACTGTGGGCGTGACGAATCGTCGTGGTGGAGGAACAGGGGGGAGGGGGGGATATATGTATGTATGTATATATATATATTATGTTTATGTGTATATGTTTATATATTTTTATTGATGAAGGGGGGAGTCAGGGACCACACCCTTTAAAGGAACAACCATGGATAAGCCGAAATGCAATATGATACCCCAGGGCGGTACCAGCTGCTCAGCAGCTGGAGAATCCGCCACGACCCCTTCGGGGTCGTCTGTCCCACCGTATTCTGGGGGGGACAACATTTCGCTTCCGTTTGCCAATGGCAACAAGAGCCGAGGAGGCTCAGGATCAAGGTCTTTCGAAGACCTGGTCTGCTATAAACCACCCAACAGCAGACCGGGTGAGCGCCAATCGGCGGACGCAGACGCAGTGGCAGACTCTGGCGCTGTGTCACAGAGGACGGGAGCAATGGCTCCAGCAGAACCAGGCGTGGTTCTTGAGAGGGCAAATGTGCTGTCGGAGGCCGACAATACAGCGCACAGTACAGTGGACGGCGCGTTGTCCAGCGACACCACTATTGTAGAGGCAAGCGGCCAGCGAGATACGGGTCGCCTTGGTGCTGAGTTGTCGGGTCGTATTCCCGAAATGCGAGCATCTCCGGGACCTCACAAACGGCCCCACGAAAACGAGGAGATGTTGCCACCTC
This sequence comes from Xestia c-nigrum, assembly GCA_916618015.1. Lineage (NCBI taxonomy): Eukaryota > Metazoa > Arthropoda > Insecta > Lepidoptera > Noctuidae > Xestia > Xestia c-nigrum. The sequence continues at coordinate 26,767,315 of OU745249.1, forward strand.
GGAAGGTACCTTCTAAGGCGACGACAAGCAGAGGGCGGAGACCAGCCCGAGATGGGAGGGGTAGGTTCCTCCGAAACGGTACCCCACGTGGTTCACTCTCTGAAGAGAGTGAGTCGGACTGCCGAAGCGAGTCGCCGGCATGCCAAGTGGCCGTCAACACGGCTGTAGAGGAGAGTGCGGTGGCGCCTGTCAGCGCTGAGGTTCCACGCATGGAGCACAATTCCTCTGCTTCTGCAGAGGAACTTGAAAAAAGTGCCCTAATGGACATCGAGGTGGTTTTGGATACCACTCGGAAGTCCAAAAACTTAAAGGGTACCAGTCAGCGGGCCATCAGAGAGGCGGCAGAGCGGGTCAGACTGGCCATAGAGGGCCTCGCCAGCAGGAGCTCCAGTGAGGAGACTCGACGGCTCCACCTCCTGAACGAGCGACTGCGAAAGGAGGTCGATGCCCTCCGTCAAGAGATGGTGGCCCTTCGGGAAGAAGTCGTGGGTCTCCGGGTGCGACCGGAAGGTCCGCCGCTGGTGGAGCCCCAACCTTCCAGGTGTTCGTCGGCTCCTGAGAAGTCCCACCAGCAAGGACCACCGATGAGCGAGATGCAGGTGCATGCCATCGTTTCCCAGATCGGGAACATGATTGATGCTCGGTTTGCGGGCATCGAGGACCGCCTCCTGCCAGCGAAGACCGTTCGTCCGCCTCTGGCAGCGGACCGCAGAAATGCAGCTGCTGCTGTTAGTTTTGCTGGCGGCGCAGGCAACAGGCTGCCTTTCGCGGCTCCTCAGGTGTCTCCACAAGTGCAGAGGGAAGCTCCTCGAAGTGGATCCGGTCCAGTGACCACCACGCGAGTCCCCGATGCAGACCCATCGGCGTCTACCAGTGAGGGCTGGCAGACCGTGGTGAGGAGGAAGAGGAATGGAAAGAAGAAGAAGAACAAAGGTACTTCTCCTTCCTCACCTCAAAATTCTGCGGTGGTCCCTGCCGCTCAGGGAAACAAGCGGTCCAGGCCCAAGAGGAGCAAGAACGCCAAGCGAGGGCTCCGTGCGCCAAGGTCCGCTGCGGTAGTGCTCACCCTGCAGCCGGAAGCAGTGGAGAGGGGCGTCACATACGCGGCCGTCCTCACCAAGGCTAGGCAAGCCGTGAACCTGGAGGAGCTTGGCATAACGGATGTCAGGTTCCGACAGGCTCTAACCGGTGCCCGCATGCTGGAGTTTCCAGGGGCCGAAGGTACTGCGGGGGCAGACCGTGTCGCAGAAAAACTGCGAGCGGTCTTCGCAGAGGAGGTCAGGGTCTCCAGGCCGACGAAGTGCGCTGAACTACGCATCTCGGGCTTTGACGACTCTGTGACTGGGCAGGACGTGCAGGACGCAATCGCACGTAAGACTGGCTGCTCTCCGGATGCGGTTCGAGTCGGTCCAATCCGACCTAGCCCGGGAGGCGCCAGGTCTGTCTGGACCCAGTGCCCCGTCGCAGTGGCGAAGCACCTGGCCGACACCGGCCGGCTCTTGGTGGGTTGGGGCTCTGCCAGGGTCGTGGTTCTGGACGCTCGGCCAATGAGGTGCTACATGTGCTGGGGGTTGGGTCATGTAAGCCGGAAGTGTGACTCAGGCGTCGACCTAAGCAAGCACTGCTTCCGCTGTGGTGTGCCGGGGCATCTGGCATCTGCGTGTTCCGCCAACCCACACTGCTTACTGTGCGCGGCGGCGGGACGACCGGCTAACCACGCCGCCGGCAGAAAGGACTGCAAGCCACCAGTCCGATCCACCAAGGAGTCGACCACTTCCAGCGCAGCGCAATCGGAAGAGCCGTCGCAGGGGGCGATAATGGTTACGGACTAATTATGGACCCGGTCCGTAATCATTCTCTCCTCCAAGCGAACTTGAACCACTGCGCCGGCGCGCAGGACTTGGTTCTACAGACCATGGCGGAGCGCTCGATTGGTGTGGCCGTAGTGGCGGAGCCATATTTCATCCCAGATCGCCCAGACTGGGTAGATGACCTGGATGGCCTTGTCGCTATTATCAGCTCCTCGGCGCCACTTTCAATTAGAGAGAGGAGTCGAGGATTTGTTGCGGCCACCTGGGGGGACATAATTCTCTTTGGAGTTTATTTCTCCCCAAACAGGAGCTTAGCGGAGTTTGAGGACTTCCTGGACCGCCTCGGGACCTCGGTTCGACGAATGATGCCGTCCCACGTCATCGTAATGGGGGACTTCAACGCGAAATCCAGCGCGTGGGGGTCCCCCGGGACAGATGTCAGAGGGGCAGCGGTCGAGGAATGGATGGCATCTGCGGGCCTCTGTCTTTTAAACAGGGGCTCCGTTAACACGTGCGTTCGGCAGCATGGGGGGTCAATAGTGGACCTATCGTTCGCTACCCCTGCTGTCGCAGCACGGGTTCAGGGTTGGCGGGTCCTAGAGAGTGTGGAGACGCTATCGGATCACCTGTACATCTGTATGAATGTCTCCACCTCCTCAGACTCAACAGTGTCTCCACGACCTGACGCTCGGCAGTTCCCGCGGTGGGCGTTGAAGCGGCTTGACGGTGATCTCCTAGAGGAAGCAGCCATTGTACAGGCTTGGCTGCCCTTACCGCCTGCTGCAGAGGGAGTTGATGGCGAGGCTGACTGCTTTCGCCGCGCCATGACGGTTGTGTGCGATGCAGCCATGCCTCGCTCCCGAAGACAACCTAAAAAGCGGGCGGTCTACTGGTGGTCCCAGGAGATAGCAGACCTCCGCGCGGCCTGTATAGTTGCCCGGAGGACCTACTCACAGGTGCGCAGGCTGCGCCGCCGCGACGAAGAGCTGGAGACCCTTCAATCCCAACTGTATGAGGCATACCGTAATGCCCGGGGGGCTCTACAGTTGGCGATCTGTCGAGAGAAGGAGCAGTCAAGAGCGGAGGCACTGGAGGATCTCAACCGGGACCCCTGGGGGCGTCCGTACCGTGCAGCGCGGAAGAAGCTTCGCACCCAGGGCCCCCCACTGACGGAAACCCTCCAGCCTCAGTTCCTCGTCAGGGTCGTGGAGACACTCTTCCCGGATCGAGCGAATCACCCTTCTCCGACCATGGCCGATGCAGAGCCTGAGCAGGATGCGGAGATGGAGGCACCCCCAATTTCCGACGCGGAGATGGAGGCAGCAATTCTGCGGGTGCGATCCAAGAGGACTGCCCCTGGCCCAGACGGGGTGCCTGCAAGGGCGCTGGCCCTGGCTCTGCAAGCGGCTCTGGGAGACAGGCTAAGGGAGCTGTTTGACGCTTGTCTGACATCGAGACGGTTCCCTAAGGCCTGGAAGGAGGGTCGACTGGTGCTGTTGCAAAAGCCGGGGCGCCCCCCGGAGTCTCCATCAGCGTATAGGCCACTTGTCTTGCTGGACGAGGCGGGGAAGATGCTAGAGAAGATTCTCGCTACCCGCATCATCCGGCACTTAGAGGCTGTTGGCCCGAACTTGTCGGACGCTCAGTTCGGTTTCCGGGCAGGGCGTTCGACTGTGGACGCTATCTTGCGGCTCAAGGCAGAGGCGACGGATGCAGTCGCACAGGGTGGGGTGTTGTTGGCGGTGTCTTTAGACATAGCCAATGCGTTCAACACCCTGCCATTCAGCTGCATCGAGGAGGCGCTTCGCTACCATCAGGTGCCCATCTACCTGAGGCAGCTGGTAGCGGACTACCTGCAGGGTCGTTTCATCTGCTACGAGGGATGCGACGGCCGTGTTGTGCGCAGGTCCATCACGTGCGGTGTTCCGCAGGGGTCGGTCTTGGGTCCGCTCGTGTGGAACATTGGCTACGACTGGGCACTGCGATGTTTGCTCTCCCCCGGGCAGGGCGTCATTTGCTACGCCGATGACACACTCGTCACGGCCCGGGGAGGGAGCTACGAAGAAGCGGCACGCTCGGCTGTCGAGGGCGCGTCCCTAATCGTGGGGCGAATCGAGGCACTGGGCCTCAAGGTGGCGCTCGAGAAGACCGAGGCCCTGGTATTTCATGCACCCCGACGCCGGCCACCGGCTGACGCTCGCCTTGCTATTGGCGGTGCGTCAATAGCGGTGCGGGCAAGCATGAGATACTTGGGCCTGGTTTTGGACCGGAGATGGAACTTCGGCGAGCACTTTGCTCAGCTTGCGCCGAAGCTGATCGGCACGGCATCCGCGCTCAGCCGGCTGCTGCCGAACCTAGGGGGACCGAACGTCGTTTGCCGACGGCTTTACACGGGTGTGATCCGCTCGATGGCGCTCTACGGGGCCCCGGTGTGGGCGGGGTCCCTGTCTGCTCAAAATAAGGCTCTTCTGCGAAGACCGCAAAGAGTCATGGCAGTCAGGGTCGTACGCGGATACCGCACTGTATCTGCGGAAGCGGCGTGTGCCCTCGCGGGCACGCCCCCGTGGGACCTGGAGGCACAGGTGCTCGCCGAGGTCTACTGGCGTGGCGCGGACTTGCAGGCCGAGAGTGGTAGACGCCCACCGCCTGAGCTGGTCACGAGGTGGCGTAGAGAGGCCCAGGCCCAAACCCTGCGGATTTGGAAGGTTAGGCTGGAGACGCCCAGTGCAGGTCACTGGACAGTGGGGGCTATCCAGCCGATCCTGGAAGAATGGGTGCAGAGGCGACACGGGACGTTGTCCTTCCGCCTGGTGCAGGTTTTGTCGGGGCATGGCTGCTTTGGCAAATACCTGCACAAAGTGGCTAGACGGGAGGCGACTCCCGTGTGTCACCAGTGCGGCTGCAGCGAAGATACGGCGCTCCACACCCTCGAGCATTGTCCTGCTTGGGTGGTGCAGCGCCGTGCTCTCGCAGCAGCAATCGGGGCAGACCTCTCCTTGCCAACCGTGGCCAGGGCCATGATCGACAGCAGGGGGTCATGGGAGGCGGTGGCGTCCTTTTGCGAGGATGTCATCTCGCAAAAGGAAGCGGCGGAGCGCGTCAGGGAGGAAGACTCCCTCGCTGACGCGATTCGCCGCAGGAGGACAGGGCGGCGGAGAAGGCGCCATGGCGACCTGATACCGCCCTAGGAGGTGCCAGCGGGCCGATGTGCATTGGGGAGGATTTCGTCATGTACCGTGCGATAGCTCGCGGGCTTATTTCACGGTACGTGATTGATGATTCACTCCTCGATGTTTTCGGGGAGTGAATCAGGGCGGGGTTTTTTCGTCGTGTACCGTGCGATGGCTCACGGAACGGGGTCATCGGACGGTACATGATTAGTGATTCACTTCCTGAAGTTCTCGGGAAGTGAATCAGGGGTGGAGATCTTCCTTCATCTTTGGTCACGGCATTCGTCGCTCTCTGGTACGCGTCTGCCCATCAGACGTGACTGTGAGCGTGACGAATCGCCGTGATACAGGATCAAGGGAGAGGGGAGGGAATATGTATATGTATTTATTTTATATATGTATTCATGTATCTGTTAGTATGTATATGTTTATACATTTATATAGACGACGAAGTAGGGAGATAGGGACCACACCCTTAAAAGGAACAGCAAAAAAAAAATGAACAAGACGCATTGTAAAAAACTACCCCAGGGCGGTACCAGCTGCTCAGCAGCTGGAGAATCCGCCACGATCCACGGATCGTCAAGCCCCCCGTATTCTGGGGAGGGCACCAATCGTCTTCCGCTTGCAAATTGCAACCAGAGCCGAGGAGGCTCAACAAGGTCACGGTCTTTTGAAGACCTGATCTCTTTTTCACCGCGCAGCGCGCTTGATGCAGTGTCGGACTCCGGCGCTGCGTTACTAAAGACGGGAGCTGAGGCTCCAGAACCACGAGTGGTTCTCGAACGAGTATGTGTGTTGACGCAAGAAGACGACACACCGCAGCCAGTTGCGGCCGCTCGCTCCAAATTTTGGGGGAAGCGGCCGCGTGACTGTGGGTCGGATGCGGGCTCGGTGGGTTTGTCCTCGAGTGAAGAAAACCTACCAGCCCCCAAGGTGTCGACACCACGGAGAGGTAGAGGACGCGGAATAAATTCCGGAATAACACCGGTAGCGTCACGCAACTCCCGGGGCCGGTTCCTAAAGCCCCCCGATACGCCGGTTAGCGATTCCGACGGGGCTATGCAGGTAGAGCAAGGTGATGCCTCCATAGCATTAGTTAGCACCCGGGCGGAGCTCAATGCCGCGAGGCGAGAGGGCCGGAAGGCCATTGCGACTGACGAGGTCGCCGAGTTGGCCCGCCGGGCAAGAGAAAGGCGGTCTCATACCAACACGGCTCCTGAAGGCTTGACGGCAGAGGCCCTCAGCCGTCAGGTTTTGGACGGCGTGGACGTCGTCCTGAAGGTGGCCACGAAATCAGGCAACCTGAAGGGGACGTTCACGCGGGCCCTGAAGGAGGCGGCGACCGGTATCAAGGAGGCGATGGACGTCCTACTTGACCGGACGGCTTCGGAGGAGACGGTGAAGCTACGAGAGGAGAATCACCGTCTCCATACGAGGATGGAGGAGCTTCAGCGGGAGGTCAGCGCCCTGAGGGCAGACTTCAGCCGGCAGCAGGGAGCGACGTCTATGGACAGTCGTGCCCTGCCACAGAACGGGTCTTTGGGGGAAGACCAGTTCAACCGGCTGTTGAACATAATGACCGCCCGCTTCGACAGCCTAGAGCCCAGGCTCAATCCCCCTATCAGGCTTCGTCCTCCACTGGCGGCAGACATGCGGAGACAGGAGGTGGAGCCCGCACCAGAAGTGGCTGGGCCAACGTGGGCCCAAGTGGCTAAAGCACCACCTGCACCTTCGCCAGCGGCTAAAAAATCCACGCAGGCGCCGAAGAAGCCCACGCAGGCGCCGAAGAAGCCCACAGAGGGAGGCGAAAAGGCAGGGAAGGGTACAAAAAAACCCGCTGAGGGGAGCAGCTCGTCCCCTGAACAAAAAGAGGGGGACTGGAAGACGGCCGAAAGCCGCAAAAAGAGGCGGAAGAGGGGTCGCAAGGCCAAGAACGCACCGGGCTCCAAGGGGCAAGCCCCGAGAATCCGCGTCCCTCGCTCTGAGGCTGTGGTGATAACACTTCAGCCGGAAGCCAAGGAGCGGGGAGTGACCTACCAGAAGGTACTGGCGGAAGCAAGGGGCAAACTGGTCTTCGCCGATTTCGGCACCCCAGAAGGCTTCCGTTTTAGAACGGCTGCCACGGGGGCCAAAATGTTTCAGTTGGCGGGGACCAACTGTGTCGAGAGGGCGGACACTCTAGCTGCAAAGCTGAGGGACGTCCTCAACCCCGAGGAGGCCCGGGTGTCCAGGCCCATTAAGACGGCTGAGGTTCGCGTCGATGAGCTGGACGTCTCCTTGACCCCAGAAGAGGTGGTGGCGGCCATAGCCCGGAGCGGCGGATGCGCGCCGGAAAATGTGCGGGCGGGCGAGATCCGCGTAAACGCTGGCGGGCTTGGCACCATCTGGGTGCGGTGTCCGGTGGCTGCGGCCAAGCAGGTCGCCGACGCGGGCCGTCTACTGGTGGGCTGGGTGTCAGTGAGGGTAAAACTCCTGGCACCCCGGGCTATGCAGTGTTTCCGGTGCCTGGAGAAAGGGCACGTCCGAGCACAGTGCACCTGCGAAACAGACCGCAGCGATCTCTGTTATCGCTGCGGTCAGCCTGGCCATAAGGCGGCCCAGTGCTCCGCGGAGCCAAACTGCAGTCTGTGTACAGCTGCAGGAAAGTCCGCGGGGCACAGATTAGGCGGCAACGCTTGCGGCGCGCCCAGAAAGCGCAGCAAGCGTTGGACCAAGGCTGCGGGGGCCGCACCCCCTAGCACCTCTGAGGCCGACTCCCGGCCAGTTGTGGGACGAACCGAAGAAATGGAGTGTTAGTGATGGCACTCCATTTCCTTCAGGCGAATATCAACCACTGCACCAGAGCTCAGGATCTCTTGGTCCTGAGCATGGCGCAGTGGTCGATAAATGTGGCGGTGGTCGCTGAGCCGTATTTTGTCCCCCCCCGGGAAAACTGGGCAGGGGATCTGGACGGCCTGGTGGCCATCATCGGCGCGACTCTTGTCGACGTATCCCGGGGTCACGGTTGGGTTGCCGCCCTTGTGAACGGGATCGTCACGATCGGGGCATACTTTTCGCCCAACAGGAGTCTCGCCGAATTCGAGAGTTTCCTTGTCGAGTTGGGGGCCGTCGTCGGCCGGTCTCACCCTCGGCCCATTCTGCTTCTCGGTGATCTGAACGCCAAATCTGGGGCGTGGGGATCCCCGGTCACAGACCCGAGAGGTGATGCGCTAGAGGAGTGGGCCATTACGACGGGCCTGGCCGTCTTAAATCGGGGCTCGGCCTTCACGTGTGTGCGACAGCGGGGCGGGTCCATAGTGGACGTGTCGTTCGCTAGCCCCGCTGTTGTGCACCGTGTTCGTGATTGGCACGTGGAAGCGGAGGTGGAGACGCTATCGGACCACCGATACATACGCTTCGACGTCTCCGCCCAAACCGCTGGAGGTCGTAGTCAATCGGCCCCCCGGAGAGACGGCCCGCGTTGGGCTCTGAAACGCCTCGACAGGGAGGCTCTCGAGGAAGCCACCATCGTCCTGGCCTGGGTTCGGGAGTCGGCTACCGTCGGTCCCGTCGACGTCGAACAGGAGGCGCAGTGGTTTGGTGACGCGATGACGCAAATTTGCGACGCGTCCATGCCACGCGTCTCCCCTCTGCCCGCAAGGCGCCGCGTGTACTGGTGGTGCATCGAGGTCGAGCAGCTGCGCGTCGCATGCGCAGACGCCAGACGCCCGTACACGCGATGTCGGAGGAGACGTCGCCGGGATCCCGACGAAGAAGCCGCGCTGTATGAGGTGTACCGCGCGGCGAAGGAGGCTCTGTGGCTGGCCATCGGCGAGTCGAAGACGCGCTCCAGGGAGGAGCTGCTCGCGACCCTAGACGGGGATCCGTGGGGGCGCCCATACCGTACGGTCCGAGGGAAACTTCGGCCATGGGCCCCCCCGCTGACGGAAGGTCTCGAGCCGCAGTTTCTGGAGCAAGTGGTCTCGGCTCTCTTTCCTGAGAGAGCCGAGCATGAGCCACCGCCGATGGCTCCGCTCACAGCTGCAGAGCCGGAAGTGGAGGAGAACGAAACCGTCCCAGAGGTGACACAGGCGGAGATGAGCGCGGCCGTGATGCGGCTCCGGGCAAAAAACACTGCTCCGGGGCCCGACGGAGTGCCTGGCCGCGCTCTAGTCCTCGCCCTGAAAGAACTGGAGCCCCCACTGCAGGGACTCTTCTCGGCATGCCTTGAGCAGGGCCATTTCCCTAACAGGTGGAAAGCTGGTCGACTGGTCCTGCTCAAGAAGGCGGGGCGCCCGGCGGATTCATCGTCCGCTTATCGGCCCATAGTGCTGCTGGACGAGGCGGGCAAGTTGTTCGAGCGAGTAATCGCAGACCGCCTCGTCAGCCACTTGTGCACAGTGGGGCCGAACCTGGACGACAGCCAGTTTGGCTTCCGATGTGGGCGCTCTACCATCGACGCCATCAGGAGAGTAAGAGTCCTGGCGGAGGAAGCGGTTTCCCAGGGTGGGGTGGTGCTGGCGGTGTCTCTGGACATCTCCAACGCGTTCAACACCCTGCCCTGGAGTTGCATTAGGGAGGCCCTGCGATACCATAGGGTGCCTTCCTACCTCCGCAACATTGTGGGGGCGTATCTTTCGGGGAGGTGTGTCACCTACATGGGACGCGACGGCATAGGCCGTCGCGAGATGTCGTGCGGTGTTCCACAGGGCTCGGTTCTGGGCCCACCCCTGTGGAACATCGGATACGACTGGGTTTTGCGGTGCGAGCTCCCGCCGGGAGTGAACCTGACGTGTTATGCGGACGACACGCTGGTCACGGCCCGGGGGAGCTCGTACAGGGAAGCAGCGTTGCTGGCTACGGCTGCGGTCTCACAGGTGGTGAGCCGCATACGGCGCCTGGGCCTGGAGGTGGCCCTCAACAAGTCGGAGGCCATCGCTTTTCATGGCCCCCGACGGGCACCGCCGTTGGGATCACACATTGTGGTCGGGGGGGTCCGGATCGCTGTCGAGTCAACCATGAAATATCTCGGATTGGTGCTCGACAGCCGTTGGGACTTCGGCCCCCACTTTCAGCGGCTGGTGCCCAAGTTGATGGGCGCGGCGGGCGCGCTATCAACGCTGCTTCCCAATCTGGGGGGCCCGAGCTCCGCCTGCAGGCGGTTGTACGTGGGGATCGTGCGATCGATGGCCCTATATGGGGCCCCGATATGGGCGACCGACCTGACGGCCCGCACTATCGCAGTCCTGCGCAGACCACAGAGAGCGATGGCCGTCAGGGTCGTACGGGGATATCGCACGATCTCCTACGAGGCGGCTTGCGTACTGGCCGGATCCCCGCCATGGGACCTGGAGGCGAAGACCCTCGCGACACTGTACCAGTGGCGCGAGGAGGCCGAACATCGGGGCGAGAGGCTGGTGCAGCGACAGATTACGCTGTACCGGTCTCAGCTCCGACAGGTCATGGTGGCGGAATGGCGGGGGAGGCTAGACCTCCCCACCGCCGGCCTCAACACTATCGAGGCGATCCGGCCAGTGCTCGACGACTGGCTCGGGAGGAAGCACGGCTCTCTGACGTTCCGGGCGACACAGGTACTCTCGGGGCACGGCTGCTTCGGGAAGTACCTGTCTCGCTTAAGCAGGGAGCCGGACGCCCGGTGCCATCACTGCGTCCATTGTTCGGAGGATACGGCGCGGCATACGCTGGCCGAGTGTGCCGCTTTCGATGAGCCGCGCCGTGCCCTCGTTGCAGAGGTAGGAGGAGACCTGTCGCTGCCGGCCGTCGTTCGCTCGATGGTCGGCAGCGCAGAGTCCTGGGACGCGGTGATGTCCTTCTGCGAGACCGTCATGTCGCAGAAGGAAGCTGCGGAAAGGGAAAGGGAGATGACCAGCTCCCACCCATCCCGCAGCAGACGCACCGGGCGTCGGCAGAGGGCTGACAACGCCCTCTTCCGGCCCCCCTAAATTGGTCCAGGGGCGGCGGATTCGGGGACATCCGTCGCCCCCCATCACACTGGACCCGAGACGGCGGCGCGTTGTGTTCCACGCGCGCCTCTCATAGACGTAGCGGGGGGAGTTTTACACCTCACTCCCCCCGGGACGAGGCCCGTAGGTCAAGCGGGCCAGCACTAGTCCGGGGCAGCGGAAGTCGCATCAGATCCCGTTGCCCCCCTGACGCAAGTGTGCGAGGGAACACCGGTGTGGTTTTAGTCAGTACGAGTCTGACAGACCCCTTCGCTCTCCCCAGGGCGGAGGACATCCATTGAGGATTTCCACATCGTGAAAAAAAAAAAAAAAAAAAAAAAAAGGTTAGGTTAGGTTAGGTTAGGTTAGGTTAGGTTAGGTTTTTTTTTTTTTTTTTTTTTTTTTTTTATTATTACTTCTACCTCCAACATAATTGGAGCCTGTATTAGGCTTTACGTGCATACCAGTTCTCGCTTTAATTCTTCTCGCACTTTCGTTCCGCATACTTTTTCTTTCTATCATTCTATCGTCTTTTGTATCCAAGGGTAGGACGCCCTTCTACTCATTCCCTAATCTGTACTCTATTCTTATTTATTCTTTATTTTGGGTTTAAACACATCAACACAAAATTAACTTTATTTTCTTTTAACATTGGTTCTTATATCTACATATTTTACATTCAACAATCTTAATTCTATTTTATTTCTATTACACGTTTCTTAGATCTACTTTTATTACTATTTCTTATTTATATTACATGTTTTCTTAGATCTACTTATGTTTCTATTCCTTATTTCTATTACAGGTGTTTCATGTTCTGTTCTTACTTCTATTTACATCGTTCTTAGGACTACTTTTGTTTACATTTCTGGTTCGAATCTTAAGCCTTCTTATTACTACAACAGGTCTTACGACTACTTAAACTAGTATTTATCTATGGCAACTTATAAATACGTAAATTTCCAGGCGCTTTTGAGCAGATTTTATTACGACTGTTTACAATGCTTGACCCTAATATCCTATATAATATTATGTAAGCATTTTTACTTATGCTGTTTTGTTTCTTTTTATTACTCTATTACAAATTTCCACACAATATTCTAAAAACGCCTCTCTCTTTTTCCCTCTCATTATAGGCCACACCGATTCGGCATCCAGTTTAGTGTCGAGTACGTGCTCGGCCACAAGTCTTTCCTGGTCGAACACAGGACAGCTGAACAATATATGTGGCACCGTCTCATCAATGTTGGGGTCGCAGATGCACGATGGGCTCTCTTTGCACTTGAAGCGATTCAAGTATTCCGAGAACCCACCGTGCCCCGTCATAATCTGGGTAGTTATACTGCTGATTTCCATCTTTCTAACTATCCCGTACGCCGCCACCGCATCTGGGAAAAACAATTTTGTCCCTGAAGCCGTTTCTTCAGCGCAGTATCTCCGGTTCCACACGTCAAGAGTTGCCGTTCGAATGCATCGTTTGACGTATGAAACCGGGCACAGGTCGTAATCGGGCTTTCGTTTGGAGCCTTCAGCGGCTCTCTTGGCTAGTTCATCGGCCCTCTCATTTCCCTCTAACCCCACATGGGCTTTGATCCAGAACAAGGTGACAGCCTTGTCTTGGATCGACAGGGACCTGAGGTTGGCCCTTGTTTCAACTGCAAGGGGGTGGTGTCGACTATAATTTTGAATTGTTTGGAGGGCCGCCATTGAGTCACTGAAGATTCCGAACGATTGCGCACTGTGCTTTAGGATCTCCCTAGTAGCGACGCATATTGCCAGAAGCTCGGCCTGGTAAACAGTGGAGTAGGGGGGGAGGGCAAGCTTGAGGGTTTTGGTTTCGGCGTCACCTCTCCATATCGATAGTGCCGCTCCAACCTTGCCCCCAATCTTGCTCCCGTCCGTATAGATGCGAACTTCATGTTCGCTCTGGGCATCTAGTTGCTCTTGATTTACCAGGGTTTTGAGCTCTAGCTCAGCGCGCTCCGCTGGGTGTGGATCCTCCATTGCCGAAACGGTCTGCTCGACGCTCCTGTCGCCAAGTGCCGGCTGAGGCACTCCTCTCCTGGCCTCGTATAGCGATGCCGCTTCTCGGACTCGCAAGTCGAGGGGCAGTATCCCAGCCAGCACCAGCGCGGAGTTTAAGGAGACCGTCCGGTATCCCTTGCACAGCTTTTGTGCGATACCACGCTGGACTGCTCCCAACTGCTTTTTGACACCTAATTTGTCTACAGCCGGTGCCCATACGCTGGCGGCGTACAGGATTACTGGTTCGACGGTGGCCACATATATTATTCTGATGACTTCGGGGTTTAGACCCCAGCTGGTTTTTGCCGCCCTATTTAGTTGCTTGTGGATGCCTATCGCCTTTCTGCACACATTTGCGACGTGTGCGTTAAATGTCAGCTGTTTGTCGATGGTGACACCCAGGATTTTGATCTCGTTGGACATGGCAACGTCGATCCCGCCCATGCTCAAGCGCGGGGTGTCGTACTTTAGTTTGCGTGTTATAACCATTGCGTTGGTTTTTTGAGGGGCAAATTTAAGCTTGTTCTGAACACCCCACTCTTGAACATGATCAAGAGCGGCATTGGCACGTCCCTCGATCTCCAATGCCGTGTCACCATCGAAAACCAGCACAACGTCGTCTGCAAAAGCCTGGCAATAGACATCCCCAGCTTCCAGGCTCTTAAGGAGCGGATCCAGCAACAAATTCCAGAAAATAGGTCCCGCGATGGAGCCCTGGACGCAGCCCTTGCTTGTGGCCTTACAGCACTCTTCACCTGCGTATCGCACTATGACCCTTCGGTTTTCCAGGTAGCTGTCGATGACCCTCCGCAGGATCACTGGGCACTGTTCCTCAGCCAGACGGACTCTTATGGCTGGCCACCATGCACTGTCGAAGGCTCCCTCTATATCCAATGATATCAATACCACAATTTTCTTGAGTGACAGCTTAGCGCGTATGTGCTGCATTAGTGTATAGAGGGAGTCCTCGGTGCTTCTTTGGGGCATGAATCCGTACTGACGAGTACTCATCCTGGGGATCAGGTGAAACTTGAGGCGGGCCACCAACATCTTCTCATATATTTTACCGAAAATAGGCAAAAGACCGATTGGTCGGTACGCCTTCGGGTTGCCGTAATCTGTTTTGCCTGGCTTCTTTAAGATTATCACTGTTGCTTCCTTCCAGATTTCGGGGAAGAGGTGGGTTCTCAGGCAGCCATTGAAGAGAGCCAAGGCCACTTCAGGGGCTCCTCTAATGGCGTGGCAGCAAATGTCGGCAGTGAGGCCGTCCGCCCCCGGCGCTTTTTTAACATTGAAGGACTCGCACGCTGCCATCAGCTCGGCCATCGTGAATGGTGGTTCACAAGACTCATCTTGCCCCCCAGCATTCACGATATCGGCCTTCTCTCTTGTAATGCGATGGCAGGTGCTGTCGGTTTCTGGGTGGTCCCCTGGGTAAAATGTTTCTGCCAATAGTTCAGCCGAGCCTTTTGCATTCAGGATCGCTCCATCCTTCACCAATGGCTGATCCTCACCTCTTCCCTTGGTCCTTCCTATAACCCGATAGATTCCTTCCCAAACCCCTTCTCTGTCCTGTCTTGAGCAGAAGTTCTTCCAGCTCTCGACTTCGTCCTTGGCTGCTTCCGTCTCATACTCAACTTTCTGTTTCAGGTACTCTTCAACGACCTTCGATCTTCGGACTGGTGCTGCGTTCCTTACTCTGTTTTTCAGGGTAGCGACCTTCTTTTTCATCTCCTCGAGTTTTTCGGACCACCACGGCAAAGTAAACACTTCGTTTGTTTTCTTCTTCGGCATTGACGAAGTGCATGCGTCTCTAATTGAATTTATATACAATTTCGTAATTGAGTTTAATTGTTCGGCGGTGTTTAATTTGTCAATTTCTATTTTACTTATTTTATTTTTCTGCATTAATTGGCCGAGTTTCTCACGAAACTCGGGCCAATTTGCTTTTTTTGTGTTGAAAATCCTAGTAGTTCTGTTGATTTGAATGCCTTTGGACTTTTTTAATTTAATGTTAAAAACAATGCCGTTGTGGTCCGAACTCGTGAGGTTCTCGTCTACCCTCCATTCATCAACCAGGTCCAGGATATCTGTCGAACATACTGTTAAGTCGACGTGGCTGCAGTATCTTATGCCTCCTCTGATCGTGTCAAAGGTCGGAATTTCTCCTCTGTTGAGTATGTTCAGGTCTAGCTCATCGAGAACTCCGGACACTAGTTCGCCTCTGCGGTCGATGGTCAGGCTTCCCCACCAGGTACTTTTTGCGTTTGCGTCTCCTCCAAGAATCCACATTCTGGAACCTATCTCCTCCTCAACGCGTTTGAGGTGATCGAGATATGGTTCTATTGGCTGGTCTGGCTCAAAGTAAAAGGAGACTAGTGTGATCTTCCAGGCACTGGTTCGGATCCCCACCACGGTGATGTTGTTCGTGGTGAGTTTCGGGAACTGTTCGACGATGAGGTCTTGGTCAAAGACCGCTATTGCGGCCTTGACAGTCCCTTCTCCGGTGTCAGTGCTCTGAAAGATCCGAACGCCTCTATGACTCCTCATTACCTTAGCCCCGCCCACGTATGGTTCCTGGAGGAGAGCAATGGCGACTCCGCGCTTTTCCGCTTCAATAAGAAGCTCGTTTGTCGCCAGTCTTTTCCGCTGGAGGTTGGCCTGCACCAATCTGTAGGGGTTTGGGTTTCCGTGGGTGCCCTTAGCAATAAGCTACTGTAGCTCTTGCTATTTCGTCCCACCTGTGGCGTGTCGGACATTCCAAGCTGAAGGCGTTGTGGCCAGCGTCATCGAGCTTGGCTCTTGTGCAGTTCCTGCACTTTGGCAGGACACCCGTTAGAAAGTCGGAACATTCCGACCTCAGGTGCGGCCCGCCGCAGTGACTGCACAGGTCAGCGGGTTCCTTACAGTAACGCTTGCCGTGACCATAGCCTAGGCAGCGCGTGCATTGCACTAGTGGGGTCTGATCTTCGACCCTTATGCGCTGGAGGTCTACGTGCAAGCACCCTAGTTTTGTTGCCCTTCTCCATATGGTCGGCGAGACGCTGACCACAACGTGACAGGTGTGTGGGTTCCTCGTCCTCCTTCTGAACTTCACCACTACCCTGTCCTCCTCCTTGTCGAGGTTGTGAAAAACTTCCCTATTTTGATTTTTCAGTGCTTTGAGGATGTCCTCGTCTGTGTTGACTGAGAGGACGCTCCTGAGGATCAGCATGGGATCCTTGTTCTTCACCTCCTCGACATGAAGGTCCTTACTATCCCTTGCCAGTCTTTCCTTAATTTTGTCCCTTTCCGCGGTAGTCTGAAAGCCCATAATAACTTTCCGATCTTTCGCTTTCCTCACCCTTTCCACCTTTATCCAGCCTTCCTTTGCGTCTGCTGCCTTTCGCACCTTCTCCATGACTTCGTCTCCAGATTCCGTCTCGTCTATTGAGGTCACCACTATGGAGTGGAGCGTACTTCGCATCGGGTTCGCTTTTCCGCTGTGGGTTACACTCGCATATGTGTTAATTGCGCCACTCTGCAGGCTCTCCTTGTGCTGCTCAATTGCTGCTTTCAGCTCCTCCATCCCCTTGGAGTGGCTTTCTAGCAGCAATGAGTGGCTCTTTATTTGAGCCTCAAGTTGACTGTTGGTCGGGTCGGCTAGGCTAAAGGTGAGGTCGGCGGCTAGGCCTTTAGGCTGTGCGTTGTCAGACCCCTCACGAACAGACTTTGCCGATTTTTCGGCTTCCTTGACCAACTGTAACATCCTGTCAAGCACCTCAAAAACGCCAGCTTTGATTTCGTTTTTTGTGTTCCTGGACGTGTTTAACATTATTTTTGCCTTTGTGAGACACGCTTTCGCTTCTGCCGATCGGTCCGCGTAACGGGCTTTTGGTGGCGAGTGCACCTGTAGTAGTCGCTGTTGGGGAGGTTTCTGCGCGGGTTTAGCAGGGCCAGCCTGCACCGTCTTGGTCACTATCGGGGGCGTTATGTTTGCGTTGGAGGGCCCCGCCTCCACTTCTCCGACGCTGCGTCTAACATTCGGAGGGGACGTCGACTTCTGCAGATTTGGTGGCGAAATGGTCGGCTTAGGTGATTTTTCACCATCAGCTGACTTCGCCTTGACTGGGGTCCTGAATGCGTTCATGTCGGAGGTTTGCGTCAAGTGTGTAAAATAAAAGTAAAAGGTAAAGGTGTATATGAAAACAGCAAAAATAAAAGAAAAATTTAATAGAACTAAGATTTCAAAAGAAAATCTTCAGTTTGTCGAAAAATTTTGCTCTACATAGAGTTGTCGTGGTCTTTCCTTCGCCCAGAGAGCAGGTCAAGCACTGAGAACAGTCACAAGAACTCCAGAAGTCAGATTTCTTTAAAAATAGAGTGACTTCCGGTAGGACTCTATATAGAGTCGATTTGTATCATCCAGTGGATAGCTCTCACCGAGCCCTTCCAAATGACCCCAAACTCGGTGCAATTACACCCAGGGGTTTCGGAGATATCCCAACTTGAAGATCTTGGTTTTTTGCCAGGATGGCAACCACAAAGTGGTTACAAGAGGATATCTCCGGAACCACAGGCCCAAAAACCCCGGTGTTTGGGCTTTCCGTACTTGGCTCGATGAGACCAATCCACTGGATCGGCTTTCAGCCTGAAAATGTTTAATTTCAGTAAAGCGCCTGAAAAACGTCTTACCCTGTTGTCTATGGTATGCCCATACGACCAGCGGAAGTCCCGGGCCTCTACGACTCTCCGTTAGGAAGTTATGATTGTTTTAATATTTTTCAAAATGGCCGCCGTGCTGTCAAAGACACACTTTGACAACGGATAACTTCCTTCGAGAGAGTCGCAGACCCCCCGAGTTTGGGCTCTCCCAACTCGGCCTGAGCTCCGCTGTCTGCTGAAATTGCTTTCAGGGTCCTGAATTTTTTCAGCTCCAAACCGCCTGAAATCTTGGGGTATGAAAGATGATAAGCCCCTGAACGTATGTTAAAAAACCGCGATCTGTTGCGGCTTATGGTTCAGAAGTTACGACGGTTTGAAGCTAAACAAAATGGCCGCCGAGCTGTCAAAAGTCGTTTTAGAAAGCCCGTAACTTTGGAACCCTTCGTCGCAGAGGGACGGGGTTTTGGGTATACAGCTCGGCGTCACTTCAGGTTTATCCTGAAAGCAATTTCAGCAACAAAAAAATTTTGGGCCTGAAACAGGCTGAAAGCAAGAAAAACTTAAAGCTACTTATATACTACGGGCCTGACTGAAAAAACGGATAAAATCGGGCCAGTGGTTCCCGAGATAGCCTGCTTTAAAAAATAAAACCAAAAAACCAAGATGGCGAGTTTTACTCGAATCAGCCAATTTAGAAGATAAGGGGCCCGAGTTTGGGCTTAAATAGGTCGTATTATATATAATAGACCCTATCCTAACGTCAAAAATGTATTTTTTTTAAATATTTTAGATTTATAGCCTAAAAACAGTTAAAATTCAATAACTCTGAAACTAAACATTCAAAAATTCTGAAAAATTCAGACAGTATACATTAAATAAGGACCTACAACAACTTATCATAAATTTTTTTGAAAATCCAAACACCAGGCCAAAATATTTTAAAAATATGGTTTTCTTAGAAAATACCTTATAACTTTAAAACTACTCAAATTAAAAATCTAGAACTTAGTATCTCTATCCAACTAATGAGCGCGCACCAGGCTGCAGTTGAAAATTTTCGAAAAACTTCTTCAGTCCAGAGTTATGATGGCCTAATTTTGAAGATTTGTAACTGTCATATATAATTATGTATATGACTTAAAATTCTAATTATAGATGCACTCGCCTTGTTTGATAGGGGTCCAGACTTTCCCCAAATTTCACGCCGCTATCTCCACTCGTTCAAAATTTTCAGGCCACGTGGAATCTCGAAAAACCTGAATATCTTGCGAAGGCGCGATGGCAAGTTGTCTCCGAGTGTCCCAGATGGAAGGGGACCTTGATGCCCACTGGATTCCAGCAAAAAACAGGGGGGTCGTCGCTCTTGTTCTCGCAGCGTTTTCGTTTTTGTAAAATGCAGATTCCACTTAACCTCTAAATATCGGGTTTTTCAGCCCTTTTCACCAGAAGGCACTGCAATCCTTTTTGATTTTTCACGTGGTAATGTGGGGGCAAATTTACTGCACACCCTGACACTTAATTTGTCAAAATACGAGCACTTTTGACCACTTTTTTGAATTTTTTACTGCGGAGCGGCTTTAAAAATGATCCGACCACCACGGAGGCTCGGGGGGAACCGGTTAGGTTAGGTTAGGTTAGGTTAGGTTAGGTTAGGTTTTTTTTTTTTTTTTTTTTTTTTTTTTTTTTTTGTTTTGGCAGGAGTGGGAAATCCCCGCGGACACCTCGACTGCCTCACAGGTTGTGAAACAGTCGAGGTAGTGCCGGACTCGAACCGGCTAAAACCACACTCCTGCCCCACCAGTGTCCCTCTGACATAGATCAGAGCCCTTGTGTACTAGGTATATTTTTAATTTATCTTGCGATAGATTATTTAAAAAAAAAGGCCGAAGAGACCGCGCTGTATGTGTTTAATTTTGAAATTTAGTTTTTAATACTATTTCGAACTCTATTTATTTGTATTTAATTTTTATGCTTCTATCTACTAAAATATTATTTCTGTTCAACTAAACTATTAATTATTTCTTGTATCTATCTGTACTATTTTACTCTTTTACTTTAGGAACTCATGCATTTTGGTTACTTTTCACAAATTTTCTTTTTTCTATTCCAAATATTTTAACCCTCATGGTATTTCCTTCGTTTCGTGTTATTTAGCATGTTTTGGTTTTACTTTTATTATGAATACTATATATTTACTATATAATTTCATAATAGTTTTCAACCGAGTCTTTTTGAAACTGAATTTTAGCCAATCTGACACAACTTGTCGATTCCACTAAAGTTGACCTACAAACTATTATAATTTTAGCCACTTTCTCACGAAAGTGTCTCCAATTATCCCCATTCATGAAGCCAACCCTAGTGGTTCGCTCAATGCGTCTGCAATCTGGTTGTGTCAGACTGGTCATCCCTGTGAACGCAGAAGTGGGCGCATTAACAACTTTAGCAGTACGCTATGGTTGCTCTAGCGAATGCGTCCCACTTCTTGCGTATCGGGCATTCTATACTGAACGCATTGTGCGAGTGTTCCCCGAGCTTGGCTCTGGTGCAGTTCACGCACGACGCTGGTTCGCCAAGGTGTTTGACTGGGCAGTCCACCCTAAGGTGTGGACCGCCGCAGTGGCTGCATAGGTCAACAGGCTCTACGCAAAGACGCTTGCCGTGACCATATGCTAAGCAGCGCGTGCACTGCACCAGAGGCGTCTGGTCTTCGACGCGCACTCTCTGGAGGTCAATACGCAGTTTGCCTCCTTCGAGTGCCCGCCTCCAGATAGCAGGAGAAACACTCAACACAATGCTGTTCACATGAGGGTTACGGGATTTCTTCCTAAACTTTATGGACACTTTTTTATCCTCGTCGCCGAGGCCGTCAAATAACTCCCGGTTCTGATTCTTAAGGGCTCGCAACACGTCCTCGTCACTGTGAAGCAGCAACACGTCCCTAAGAATCAGAAGCGGGTCCCTGTTTTTCACCTCCTCGACGACGAGGTTCTCTCCGGCCGCTTCTAATCGCGCTTTGAGTTTGCGCCTCTCCTCTTTCGTTTCGCACCCCATTATAACCTTCTGGTCCTTGGCTTTCCGGACCCTCTCCACTCGCACCCAGCCCTCCTTCGCATCCACCGCTTTTCTCACTCTTTCGAGGACTTCGGCCCCCGTGTCCATCTCATGTGTGGAAGAGACCACCACGGAGTGCAACGTCGTTCGCTCCGGGGCCTGTGCCCCATTTTGGGTTTTGCTGACGGCCGCTACACCCGCGTAAGTGGTCTCCCCAACACTTTCTCTGCTTTCCAGACTGTCTCGGAGCTTTTCCACCCTCTCGGTGTTCTCCTTTACAATCGAGATGTGTTCCTTGAGGGTGGTAATGAGCTCAGTCTGGCTCGCGAGACACTCTGAAATGGACGGGGGGCAGAAGTCAGCTGTGGGCGCGAGTTCCGGCACGGCTACAGGTGCGGTAGAAGCCTTGTCGCGCTCGGACTCCTTGACCAGCTCATAAAGCCTGTTTATGGCTTCGAGCACCGCAGTCTTTATCTCGGCCTTGAGGTTGCGAGAGTTGCCCAAATTAAGCTTTGCCTTATTTAGGCAAGCTCTCGCTTCCTCGATGCGACTGCGGCACTTCGCCTCAGGCTTTTTGAGCGGTCTTGGGGCATCAATAGCAGCTCGGCGCGTCGCCGGAGTGGCAGTGCCCCCCTGTGACGCAACAGGAATCTCGTCTCCGAAGGAGATTCTCCTCCTTGCGTCAGCAGGCGTAGGCACCGCTTTCTCCGCCGATCGCGGCGAGCCGCTAGAACCAGGAGCCCTCACGGTGCTGGATGGGGTGCGGAACATTTTCTGGTGTAAGAGCAGGTGTTATCAGAACTGACTCCTGTAAAGAGGGAGTCAGAGCGATATCTACTCGGGAGGAGAGGCGTATAAGGTCGGACACTGGACAACACTGTAGCCCTGTAAAGGGGGGCACACAGAAAATAATAAAACAATATAAAATCAGTTAAAATTTTAAATACAATATTAAATAATTTTTAATACAAGTCAACTAATGTGTGTCTAATACGATAAAATAATGTTAAAATAACTAAAAACGATAAAAATCCCTTATAAGAGCAAATCCTAACAAAATGCCAAAAAATAAAATTTTGCCAAAATCCACGTCTACCTTCTTTCTATAGACCAGAGGGCGGGTGGGTGGGCAAAATTTTTTCGAGCTAGGGGCGCGTGCGAGGTGTCCAGAGACGCGTCTCCGCGCGGGCTAGCGAAATACGGAATAAAACTTGTTATGTGCCGAACAAAAATTTTGAGTTTTGGTCAAAAAACCAGTTTTCGAAAGAAAAAATTTGGATTTTCACCCCACTACCTGGAGACCGGGACACTGAACGCGGACCAGAATTCAGGGAAGAAGGGTGAGCACTATTGCAACTATAATCTAATTTAAAATGTGAGGGAAAATTTGGAAAAACAATTAATTTTGAGGATTTTCTCCGAAAATAAGGGATGAAGTCCAGACGCGCGTGTAAAGTGCGCGCGTTATGGTCAATACGTAGGCGGTGGCCTAGTTAAGTCTGAAAACACTGAAAACAGATTGAAAATCGCACGTCTGGAATAGAAAATATCGACGTTTTCGTTTTTGACTGGTTCCCTTAGGTGGATTTTGGTACTTAGAGAAATGTATGAAAATAACTATTTTTTAGAAAAATGTATGTTTTATTCGGGCTAGGGGCGCGGGCGAGGTGTCCAGAGACGCGTCTCCGCGCGGGCTAGCGAATTACGGAATAAAACTTGTTAGGTGCCGAACAAAAATTTTGAGTTTTGGTCAAAAAACCAGTTTTCGAAAGAAAAAATTTGGATTTTCACCCCACTACCTGGAGACCGGGACACTGAACGCGGACCAGAATTCAGGGAAGAAGGGTGAGCACTATTGCAACTATAATCTAATTTAAAATGTGAGGGAAAATTTGGAAAAACAATTAATTTTGAGGATTTTCTCCGAAAATAAGGGATGAAGTCCAGACGCGCGTGTAAAGTGCGCGCGTTATGGTCAATACGTAGGCGGTGGCCTAGTTAAGTCTGAAAACACTGAAAACAGATTGAAAATCGCACGTCTGGAATAGAAAATATCGACGGTTAGGTTAGGTTTTTTTTTTTTTTTTTTTTTTGTTTGGGCAGGAGTGGGAAATCCCCACGGACACCTCGACTATCTCACAGGAATTTCTCTTGTGAGACAGTCGAGGTAGTGCCGGACTCGAACCGGCTAAAAACCACTCCTGCCTAGCCAGTGTCCCTCTGACATGAGGATCAGAGCCCTTATGTTCTGACTTTTCAGCTTGTTTGCCCTGATGTATTGCCGAGGATAGAGGTTTTCTTGTCCATATTAGGTACGCTGCGTTTTGCTTGTTTCAAATAACTTTTTTATAACACGTTTTTTCTTTTAAATCAACTATGAACTACAGTATCTTTTTACTATTGGAGTCCTTTAATTATTTTATTACTGTTACATTTAAGAATATTACTATTGTTTACGTTATATTTATGCTAATTATTTAATTATTTGCTTGATTTTATTTGGTTTTCTTATTTCATACTATTTTGTTTTAATATCTATTTTTATATATCTACAATATTTAAACTATATATTCACTATATATTTAAATATCATATATTAGTGGTAACTTGCTATTTTTATTTCTTATTGTGTTATAAAGTTTCATTTGGATTGCAATATAGCGCTTACAGGGTTTTAGTACCATTTCGACACTTCCCGATGATTCCGCTTCAGCTGGATTGAGTTCCTGGATAACTCGAGCCAGTTTCCCAAGAAAGCGACTCAAGTTACCCTTGTCTACTTTGCGTCTGCTCTCTGGCTGTGTCGAAATGATACTGCTGTCCGCGTACTTTGAAGTGGGCGCACCGGGAACTTTAGCAATAAGCTATTGCTTCTCTCGCGAATGCGTCCCACTTCTTCCGTATCGGACAGTCGCTGCTAAAAGCATTGTGCCTGTGCTCCCCCAGTTTGGCCCTGGTGCAGTTCACGCACGCCATTGCCTCGCCGATGTGCTTTTCTGGGCAGTCCACCCTAACGTGTGGGCCGCCGCAGTGGCTGCATAGGTCGGCCGGCTCCGTGCAAAGACGCTTGCCGTGACCATATGCTAGGCAGCGCGTACACTGCACCAGAGGCGTCTGGTCTTCGGCGCGCACTCTCTGGAGGTCAATCCGAAGCTTGCCTCCTTCGAGTGCACGCCGCCAGATCGTGGGGGATACGCTCAACACAATACTGTTAGCATGCGGATTTCTGGTCTTCTTGCGATACCTAATGGACATTCTTTGGTCCTCGTCGCTGAGTTCGTGAAAAATTTCCCGGTTCTGGTTCTTAAGGGCTTTTAACACATCGTCGTCACTGTGTACTGACAAAACGTCCTTAAGGACCAGAAGCGGGTCCCTATTCGCCACTTCCTCAACAACGAGGTTTTCTCCGACCGTCCTTAGTCGGTTTTTAAGCCTCGACCTCTCCTCCTTTGTCTCGCAACCCATTATTATTTTTTGGTCTTTTGCTTTCCGCACCCTTTCCACTCGCACCCAGCCTTCCTTCGCGTCCACCGCCCTCCTGACCCTCTCGAGAATCTCGTCCCCTGTGTCCATCTCCTGTGTTGAGGAGACAACAACGGAGTGCAGCGTGGATCGCTCCAGGGCCTGTGCCCTGGTGTGGCTCGTAGTCACTGCTGCAACGTTAGCGTAAGTTGTCTCCCCAACACATTCCCTGCTAGCCAGACTGTCTCGCAGTTTGACCAGCTCATCGGAGTTCTCCTTAATTAAGGTTATGTGCTCCTTCATCGTCCTGACGAGCTCAGTCTGGCTAGCAAGAATCTCCGGATTTGACTGGGGACCAGGGTCGGCAGTAGGCGCGGGTTCCGGTATGGCGGCGGGTGTGGCAGGGGCCCTATCACGCTCGGCCTCCTTCACCAGCTCGTAAAGCCTGTTTATGGCTTCGAGCACCGCAGTCTTAATTTCGGCCTTGAGGTTGCGAGAGTTGCCCAAGTTGACCTTAGCCTTGCTCAGGCAAGCTCTCGCCTCCTCAGTGCGACTGCGGTACCTCGCCTCAGGCTTCCCGAGCGGTGCCGAAGCGTCTACAGGAGCTCGGTGCGTCCCCGGAGTCGCAGGGATCCCCTGTGAGGCGGGAGGAGAGTTGTTTCCGAAGGAGATTCTCCTCCTCGCATCAGTAGTAGAAAGTCCCCCCTTCTCAGGTGTTCGCGTCGAGCTCCCGGAGCCAAGCGTCGTCAAGGTAGCGGATGGGGTGCGGAACATATTTGTCTCCAGTGGCATGTAATAAAAATAAAATAAAAACGAACCCCTGTAAAGTGGGGGCCCGGTCAACAATACCCGCTCGGGAGGAGAGGTTTGTCAGAGGCACTGGACTTAACTGTGTCCCTGTAAAGGGGGGTACACAGGATAATGTATAAAATAATATAATAAATCAGATAAAAGTAATACAGTATTAAGTAATTATAAAAATATGTCAACGTATGTGTGAGGCTTAACAGACTCGGTCAAATAAAGTTAAAAACAGAAATTTTCAAGTCAAAAATTTATATACAATAATAGTTATCGGTGTCAAATAAAATTAAAATGAGGTCAAAATTTCCTATATTACCATTAAAAACCCTATCAGAGCAATCCCAGACGAAATCACAAAAAGAAAACTTTGCCAAAATCCACGTCTACCTTCTTTCTATAGACCAGAGGGCGGGTGGGTGGGCAAAATTTTTTCGAGCTAGGGGCGCGGGCGAGGTGTCCAGAGACGCGTCTCCGCGCGGGCTAGCGAATTATGGAATAAAACTTGTTAGGTGCCGAACAAAAATTTTGAGTTTTGGTCAAAAAACCAGTTTTCGAAAGAAAAAATTTGGAATTTCACCCCACTACCTGGAGACCGGGACACGGAACGCGGACCAGAATTCAGGGAAGAAGGGTGAGCACTATTGCAACTATAATCTAATTTAAAATGTAAAGGAAAATTTGGAAAAACAATTAATTTTGAGGATTTTCTCTGAAAATAAGGGATGAAGTCCAGACGCGCGTGTAAAATGCGCGCGTTATGGTCAATACGTAGGCGGTGGCCTAGTTAAGTCTAAAAACACTGAAAACTGATTGAAAATCGCACGTCTGGAATAGAAAATATCGACGTTTTCGTTTTTGACTAGCTCCCTAAGGTGGATTTTGGTACTTACAGAGATTGTATGAAAATAACTATTTTTTAGAAAAATGTATGTTTTATTCGGGCTAGGGGCGCGGGCGAGGTGTCCAGAGACGCGTCTCCGCGCGGGCTAGCGAATTATGGAATAAAACTTGTTAGGTGCCGAACAAAAATTTTGACTTTTGGTCAAAAAACCAGTTTTCGAAAGAAAAAATTTGGAATTTCACCCCACTACCTGGAGACCGGGACACGGAACGCGGACCAGAATTCAGGGAAGAAGGGTGAGCACTATTGCAACTATAATCTAATTTAAAATGTAAAGGAAAATTTGGAAAAACAATTAATTTTGAGGATTTTCTCTGAAAATAAGGGATGAAGTCCAGACGCGCGTGTAAAATGCGCGCGTTATGGTCAATACGTAGGCGGTGGCCTAGTTAAGTCTAAAAACACTGAAAACAGATTGAAAATCGCACGTCTGGAATAGAAAATATCGACGTTTTCGTTTTTGACTAGCTCCCTAAGGTGGATTTTGGTACTTACAGAGATTGTATGAAAATAACTATTTTTTAGAAAAATGTATGTTTTATTCGGGCTAGGGGCGCGGGCGAGGTGTCCAGAGACGCGTCTCCGCGCGGGCTAGCGAATTATGGAATAAAACTTGTTAGGTGCCGAACAAAAATTTTGAGTTTTGGTCAAAAAACCAGTTTTCGAAAGAAAAAATTTGGAATTTCACCCCACTACCTGGAGACCGGGACACGGAACGCGGACCAGAATTCAGGGAAGAAGGGTGAGCACTATTGCAACTATAATCTAATTTAAAATGTAAAGGAAAATTTGGAAAAACAATTAATTTTGAGGATTTTCTCTGAAAATAAGGGATGAAGTCCAGACGCGCGTGTAAAATGCGCGCGTTATGGTCAATACGTAGGCGGTGGCCTAGTTAAGTCTAAAAACACTGAAAACTGATTGAAAATCGCACGTCTGGAATAGAAAATATCGACGTTTTCGTTTTTGACTAGCTCCCTAAGGTGGATTTTGGTACTTACAGAGATTGTATGAAAATAACTATTTTTTAGAAAAATGTATGTTTTATTCGGGCTAGGGGCGCGGGCGAGGTGTCCAGAGACGCGTCTCCGCGCGGGCTAGCGAATTATGGAATAAAACTTGTTAGGTGCCGAACAAAAATTTTGACTTTTGGTCAAAAAACCAGTTTTCGAAAGAAAAAATTTGGAATTTCACCCCACTACCTGGAGACCGGGACACGGAACGCGGACCAGAATTCAGGGAAGAAGGGTGAGCACTATTGCAACTATAATCTAATTTAAAATGTAAAGGAAAATTTGGAAAAACAATTAATTTTGAGGATTTTCTCTGAAAATAAGGGATGAAGTCCAGACGCGCGTGTAAAATGCGCGCGTTATGGTCAATACGTAGGCGGTGGCCTAGTTAAGTCTAAAAACACTGAAAACAGATTGAAAATCGCACGTCTGGAATAGAAAATATCGACGTTTTCGTTTTTGACTAGCTCCCTAAGGTGGATTTTGGTACTTACAGAGATTGTATGAAAATAACTATTTTTTAGAAAAATGTATGTTTTATTCGGGCTAGGGGCGCGGGCGAGGTGTCCAGAGACGCGTCTCCGCGCGGGCTAGCGAATTATGGAATAAAACTTGTTAGGTGCCGAACAAAAATTTTGAGTTTTGGTCAAAAAACCAGTTTTCGAAAGAAAAAATTTGGAATTTCACCCCACTACCTGGAGACGGACCAGAATTCAGGGAAGAAGGGTGAGCACTATTGCAACTATAATCTAATTTAAAATGTAAAGGAAAATTTGGAAAAACAATTAATTTTGAGGATTTTCTCTGAAAATAAGGGATGAAGTCCAGACGCGCGTGTAAAATGCGCGCGTTATGGTCAATACGTAGGCGGTGGCCTAGTTAAGTCTAAAAACACTGAAAACTGATTGAAAATCGCACGTCTGGAATAGAAAATATCGACGTTTTCGTTTTTGACTAGCTCCCTAAGGTGGATTTTGGTACTTACAGAGATTGTATGAAAATAACTATTTTTTAGAAAAATGTATGTTTTATTCGGGCTAGGGGCGCGGGCGAGGTGTCCAGAGACGCGTCTCCGCGCGGGCTAGCGAATTATGGAATAAAACTTGTTAGGTGCCGAACAAAAATTTTGACTTTTGGTCAAAAAACCAGTTTTCGAAAGAAAAAATTTGGAATTTCACCCCACTACCTGGAGACCGGGACACGGAACGCGGACCAGAATTCAGGGAAGAAGGGTGAGCACTATTGCAACTATAATCTAATTTAAAATGTAAAGGAAAATTTGGAAAAACAAGTTAATTTTGAGGATTTTCTCTGAAAATAAGGGATGAAGTCCAGACGCGCGTGTAAAATGCGCGCGTTATGGTCAATACGTAGGCGGTGGCCTAGTTAAGTCTAAAAACACTGAAAACTGATTGAAAATCGCACGTCTGGAATAGAAAATATCGACGGGTTAGGTTAGGTTAGGTTAGGTTAGGTTAGGTTAGGTTAGGTTAGGTTAGGTTAGGTTAGGTTAGGTTAGGTTAGGTTAGGTTAGGTTAGGTTAGGTTAGGTTAGGTTAGGTTAGGTTAGGTTAGGTTAGGTTAGGTTAGGTTAGGTTAGGTTAGGTTAGGTTAGGTTAGGTTAGGTTAGGTTAGGTTAGGTTAGGTTAGGTTAGGTTAGGTTAGGTTAGGTTAGGTTAGGTTAGGTTAGGTTAGGTTAGGTTAGGTTAGGTTAGGTTAGGTTAGGTTAGGTTAGGTTAGGTTAGGTTAGGTTAGGTTAGGTTAGGTTAGGTTAGGTTAGGTTAGGTTAGGTTAGGTTAGGTTAGGTTAGGTTAGGTTAGGTTAGGTTAGGTTAGGTTAGGTTAGGTTAGGTTAGGTTAGGTTAGGTTAGGTTAGGTTAGGTTAGGTTAGGTTAGGTTAGGTCTTTTTTTTTTTTTTTTTTTTTTTTGTTTTGTGCTTTTCCCCGTTCATGGGAACAACGGGATCTTGTTGGTCTACTTTTCTCATTCATGCCAGTTCTCTCATTTATTCCTCTCGCACTTTCATGCTTCATACTTTATCTTTCTGTCATACATCCTTTCATTCTTAGCCGGGTGGGACTCCCGCTATTCTAACTGATTTTTGTTTTATCTTTCTTTATTAAGGGTATTCAGTATACAACTCATGTTTTATTTATTTTTCTTAGGTATTAACAATTTCTTTCCTTATGTCTATTTATTACTTTCTTTATGTCTATTTATTACTAATAATATACTTATTTGCTAACAATTTCTTTCCTTATGTATTAACAATTTCTTTCCTTATGTCTATTTATTACTTTCCTTATGTCTATTTATTACTAATAATATACTTATTTGCTAACAACATTTTAATACTATTTACTGTCTAGTTTACATATCAAGCTTAATTTTAACTAATTAGTTTTACAGAAATATAAACTTCCTTATTCTACGACTTATACAATATAACATTTATCTTACTTCTTATTGATCTTGTATCTTCAAAAACAAAAACAATTCTTGGATATGGTTTTTCCTATTAGATTTGTATCGGCTATTTGGTCAGATTTCCGAACTGTAATACGGGCTTATGTGAGTTTCTTTTGCGATTTTAACTATTTAATTTCCTACTTGTTGTGGCAATAATATATATATATACTTTATTATACTATATATATTGTCGTTTCTTGAACCGGGGTTTTACTTTTCTGAGCTTAATCAAGTGTAGATTGGAGTGTGTGTTTGGTGTTTTGTGTGTGTTTGTGATATATTCGTATATATTATTATATATTTTGTATATCTGTGCATGTTTGTGTACTTTGGTTTCCATGAATCTGTACTCCCAGTTTGTGTTGCTGTATTGGTGTGTTCGTATGTATGTTGTGTGTGTTATGTAAGCCCTAAGTAACAGTTTAGGCATACGCCGTTGTCGTCCGAGCCAGATAGTCCCACTTTTTTCGGACCGGGCAATCCACGCTGAAAGCGTTATGGTCGGTCCTCTGAAGCTTTGAGTGCGCACAGTTGCAGCACTGCGGTCCAGTACCGGAAACAAATTCCGCGCACTTCTCTCGTAAGTGCGGTCCTCCGCAGTGACTACATCTGTCCGCACTCTCAGTGCAAAATTTCCGGCCATGTCCGAACGCCAGACATTTCGTGCATTGGATGAGCGGTGACTGATCCTCCACCCTGACCCTTTGCAGGTCAAGGTAAAGGGCTCCAGCCTCCGTCATCCTCTGCCATACTATAGGTCTGACTTGGACGACAACGTGCGCCGTCTTGGGGTTTCTTGTTCTCTTTTTGTACTTGATGGCTATTTCTTTGTCTTCTTGGCCTAAGTCCCGAAAGATGTTTGCATTTTGTGAATAGAGCGCCTTCACCAGCTCGTCGTCGTCGCTGTCCAAGAAGACGTCTTTTAGGACGACGAGCGGGTTTTTGTTCTTCATGGGCGCTACTTGTAATCCTCCACCTCGGCTCTCAA
Organism: Xestia c-nigrum; assembly: GCA_916618015.1. Taxonomy (NCBI): domain Eukaryota; kingdom Metazoa; phylum Arthropoda; class Insecta; order Lepidoptera; family Noctuidae; genus Xestia; species Xestia c-nigrum. The sequence goes on from OU745249.1 coordinate 26,797,599, forward strand.
TTCTTTCCTTCACTTTTATGAGCTCCTCCTCTGTGTCGCACCCCAGTATGACCGTCTGGTTCTTTGCCTTACGGACTTTGTTTATTTTAAGGCCAGTACTCCTGGCATCGACCGCCACCTTCACCCTAGCGAGCACCTCGTCAGCAGTCTCCTGACTGCCTTCCAGGGTGACCGCCACCGAGTAAAGAGCCGGTCGACGCCCGGGTTTGGCTGCAGTCACGTTGGCGTAAGACTGCGAGTCAAGTTTTGGTTCGCATGCTGCTTCCCTTATGGCCTCCTTTAGTAGGTCTGTTCTGGTGGCGATCTCACCGGCAACGCCATCGATCTTGTCCTCGAGGACAGCCGCGGCCCGGCCAGTGACCTTGACCCATTCCGACGTATGGTCCAAGGTCGCCTGGACCGCGTCGACCTTCTCACTGACCCCGAGAACCCTATCGACGATGTCGGCACCGCAATCGTCATATCGTTCGGTCATGTCTTGAATTCCTTGTAGAACTCTCCCTTCGAGATCGTGCAGGCGCGTGTTCATGGTTGTCTCCACCTTTTCGAGCCTTTCCAGGATGTTCTCCGGTAATCCGGGTGGATTAGGCGTGGTGTTGTTTTTGGTGGGTGAGACTGTTTTGGGCACGGTTTCCAGGCCCTTTACCCGCCTACTGAGCTCGAACAAGATCCGTAGGCTTTTGTCCGACTGGGTCTCCAGGAAGATTTTTATGTCTCTCCTCATCTGAGGGTATTCTTTTACTTTGGTCGGGATGTCTTCAAAAGTTTTCATAACCTCCTGGAGAAGTTGGTCATTTGTTAAAGCAGCGTAGTTGTTCGGCTGCTTTTTGTATGCATCCATGAGATCTACGGATCTTCGTTTTCGCTCTGGTCTGCGGATAAAGGTCCTGGCGGCGTCCAGCGCCTGTCTTGACGGGCCTGCGGGGCTGGGACTGGTGGTGGGAGCGACAGCACCTGAGGTCCCCGCCGACGACGACAGTGGTGTTTCAGCTGTTTCCACTTGGGTTCCTCGAACAGCTTCCTTCCTGCCGAACGTCAGGGAAATCCCCTTTGGCGCTTCGCGCACTCCTGAGGGTCCCTCATTCTCTGGGTGCGCAGGTGACGCAGACCCTTGTGGTTGACTGGCGCTGGCTCCTGTCCCCTTCCCTTTTACTGGGGTGCGAATCCCGAGAACCATTCTGTGTGTGTGTGGTGTTGTGTGTTGTGTTATGTGGCTCGTGTGTAAAGGGCACGGCGATGAGAACGGGGAAAGTTGTCAATTTGAGGTAATATAATAAATAATAAAATAGGTTATAATTTATAACGGCTGTGACCCGACCCGACGGCGATATAGTGGGGTGGGTGATGAGGAAGTCAAGACTGCCTGCGCTCAAGAGAGCGGGTCTTAGTAGAAAGTCGCAAAAAGACTCAAGAAACAGTCAAAAACCGCGAAGTTGAGACCCTTTATTGAAAAGACTCTATGTAGAGTCAGTCTGCTAGGTCCGGTAGATAGCTCTCGCCGAGCCCTTTCAGATGAACCCAAACTCGGTGCAATTTGACCAAGGGGTTCCGGAGATATCTCAACCTAAAAATCTCGGTTTTTCATCCAAATAAAAAACCGAAAGTGGTTACAGGGGATTTCTCCGGCACCACTGGTCCAAAAACCCCGGTGTTTGGGGTCTCCGAACTTGGCTCGGCAAGACCAATCCACCGGAACAATTTTCAGGCTGAAAAATACTTGACTCCTGAAAACGCCTGAAAGGTGTCTCGGCCTATGCCCTAAGTCTCGCTAGTAAGCCTAGTGAAAACCCCAGCCCTCTGCGACCCTCCGTTGGGAAGTTATGGTCAATTTAAAACGGTCCAAAATGGCCGCGGTCCTGTCAAAACCAATGTTTGACAGCAGATAGCTTCCCTCGGGAAAGTCGCAGACCCGTCGAGTTTGGGCTCTTATAACTTGGCCTGGTCTCCGCTGCCCACTGAAACCTCTTTCAGGATCCTGAAAATTTTCTGCTTCAAACCGCCTGAAAACGTGGGGTAGGTGAGATGGTAAGTCCCTTAGTATTATACAAAAAACCGCGATTTCCCACGACCTCTGGTTCAGGAGTTCTGGCGGTTTGAAACAAAACAAGATGGCCGCCGAACTGTCAAACGTCTTACTGAATCGTCTGTAGCTCGAGAACCCTTCGTCACAGAAGGACGGGGTTTTGGACGTACAGCTCGGCGTCGCTTCAGGTATGTCCTGAAAGCGGTTTCAGTGACAAAAAATTTTTGGGCCCGAATTGGCCTGAAAGTGGTGGCAACTTAAAGTTGGCGGTACGCCACCGGTCCAAGTGAAAATCCGGTGCAAATCGGGCTCACGGTTCCCGAGATATAGCAGTTCGAAAATCTAAACCAAAAAACCAATATGGCGCGTTTCTGTCAAATTAGCCAAAATAAGACCTATAGGGTCCGTGTTTGGGCTTATGTGAGTCCAAATAAGCTATTTGAACACAATGAAAACATAAAAATGTGGATATTTCCTATTTACAACGAATTATTTACAAAAATCATACAAAATTCTATAACTTTAAAACGAATTGTCGAAAAAATTTGGAAAAAATGTCTAAAAATACGTTAAATAAAGGGCTACAAGAAAATTAAATGAAATTTTGAAAAACTAAAACAAAAGTCAAAATATTTTGAAAAATGTGATTTTTCAGTAAATTTTCTTATAATTTAAAAACTATTAAAGCTAAAAATCTAAAACTTAGGATCTCTATTGGTCCAATGAGCGCGCCACGATATCCGGTTGAAAATCTTCGGTATGACAATGGGGACCGGAGATAATAAGGTGCAAAGTTTGTAACTTTAATTTAATAAATAAAGTCTCCCAGCTGTTTTAAAATTCTAAAAATAGTTACACTCGCCTTTAATTTTAAAGGTCCAGGTTGGTGCCAAATTTCGTGCTTGTACCTCCACTCCTTCCGTCTTTTCAGGACACGTGCTTTTTTGAAAAACCTGAATTTCTCGGCGAGGCGCGATGTCAGGAAATTTTTGGATGTCCCAGATGGTCCGGGGCCACGTTGTCCACAGGATTCAAGCGAAAAAGGAGGGGGTCGTCGATCGCGTTCTTGCAGCGTTTGCGATTTTATAAAAATCGAGTTCCACTTAACCTCCAAAAAGAGGGTTTTTCAGCACTTATCACACTTAGCACTGCAAATCCGGTTTTTGATGTCACTTTATATTATGGGGGCAACTTTTCTGCACACTCTGGCACTTGAATCATCAAGATCCGAGCACTTTTGACCACTTTTTTGAATTTTTATGTGAGGAGCAGCTTTAAAAATGATCCGACCACCACGGAGGCTGGGGGGGGTACTGGGTTAGGTTAGGTTAGGTTAGGTTAGGTTAGGTTAGGTTAGGTTAGGTTAGGTTAGGTTAGGTTAGGTTAGGTTAGGTTAGGTTAGGTTAGGTTAGGTTAGGTTAGGTTAGGTTAGGTTAGGTTAGGTTAGGTTAGGTTAGGTTAGGTTAGGTTAGGTTAGGTTAGGTTAGGTTAGGTTAGGTTAGGTTAGGTTAGGTTAGGTTAGGTTAGGTTAGGTTAGGTTAGGTTAGGTTAGGTTAGGTTAGGTTAGGTTAGGTTAGGTTAGGTTAGGTTAGGTTAGGTTAGGTTAGGTTAGGTTAGGTTAGGTTAGGTTAGGTTAGGTTAGGTTAGGTTAGGTTAGGTTAGGTTAGGTTAGGTTAGGTTAGGTTAGGTTAGGTTAGGTTAGGTTAGGTTAGGTTAGGTTAGGTTAGGTTAGGTTAGGTTAGGTTAGGTTAGGTTAGGTTAGGTTAGGTTAGGTTAGGTTAGGTTAGGTTAGGTTAGGTTAGGTTAGGTTAGGTTAGGTTAGGTTAGGTTAGGTTAGGTTAGGTTAGGTTAGGTTAGGTTAGGTTAGGTTAGGTTAGGTTAGGTTAGGTTAGGTTAGGTTAGGTTAGGTTAGGTTAGGTTAGGTTAGGTTAGGTTAGGTTAGGTTAGGTTAGGTTAGGTTAGGTTAGGTTAGGTTAGGTTAGGTTAGGTTAGGTTAGGTTAGGTTAGGTTAGGTTAGGTTAGGTTAGGTTAGGTTAGGTTAGGTTAGGTTAGGTTAGGTTAGGTTAGGTTAGGTTAGGTTAGGTTAGGTTAGGTTAGGTTAGGTTAGGTTAGGTTAGGTTAGGTTAGGTTAGGTTAGGTTAGGTTAGGTTAGGTTAGGTTAGGTTAGGTTAGGTTAGGTTAGGTTAGGTTAGGTTAGGTTAGGTTAGGTTAGGTTAGGTTAGGTTAGGTTAGGTTAGGTTAGGTTAGGTTAGGTTAGGTTAGGTTAGGTTAGGTTAGGTTAGGTTAGGTTAGGTTAGGTTAGGTTAGGTTAGGTTAGGTTAGGTTAGGTTAGGTTAGGTTAGGTTAGGTTAGGTTAGGTTAGGTTAGGTTAGGTTAGGTTAGGTTAGGTTAGGTTAGGTTAGGTTAGGTTAGGTTAGGTTAGGTTAGGTTAGGTTAGGTTAGGTTAGGTTAGGTTAGGTTAGGTTAGGTTAGGTTAGGTTAGGTTAGGTTAGGTTAGGTTAGGTTAGGTTAGGTTAGGTTAGGTTAGGTTAGGTTAGGTTAGGTTAGGTTAGGTTAGGTTAGGTTAGGTTAGGTTAGGTTAGGTTAGGTTAGGTTAGGTTAGGTTAGGTTAGGTTAGGTTAGGTTAGGTTAGGTTAGGTTAGGTTAGGTTAGGTTAGGTTAGGTTAGGTTAGGTTAGGTTAGGTTAGGTTAGGTTAGGTTAGGTTAGGTTAGGTTAGGTTAGGTTAGGTTAGGTTAGGTTAGGTTAGGTTAGGTTAGGTTAGGTTAGGTTAGGTTAGGTTAGGTTAGGTTAGGTTAGGTTAGGTTAGGTTAGGTTAGGTTAGGTTAGGTTAGGTTAGGTTAGGTTAGGTTAGGTTAGGTTAGGTTAGGTTAGGTTAGGT